>JAMPIT010000379.1:10772500-15572500 GCA_026261815.1 Monarcha castaneiventris obscurior
AGGAGGAATAACATAAAGAATAATTCATGTCCAGGATTCCAATTATAGGTGTGGGGAGAAAACAATAATTGGTGGGAATCTCAAATGCAGATAAGTTGGCATAGTTTTATTTTAAAATGATAAATACTTTCAGATCGAAGTGCAATTAGTAGTGAAAATGTCACAGTTTTAATGTGTATGTTTGTTAATATGGCTGGCATAACTCATTTAGGAGATGCTTTCAGTGTACAGTCCTGTACTACATATATCATAACCAAAAATGCAGTACTTACACACATATATATATAAAATGTACACAGAGACAACATTGCCAAACAGCCTTTTGGGACAGTTTAAAAGAATATCATTAATTTTTACTGTATACTTACACTTCTGGCTCAGTTCCAGCACTGGCTTTCTGTAAAAATCATTTCAAGTATAGAATTATGCTATTTGCTTGCAGCAACATCACAGGAACAGTAGTGAGCCATATGTTGCTACTTAGCAACTTGGTCTGTAAGTCCCAAAGCATGTACTGATTTGAAAATTGAACAGAAATGATAATTATTGTTGAGGGATGCTGTGAGGCAAATTGTCTTGGATTACCAAACTATGCAGATGTTTGATGTTATATAGCAAAAGGAACAAAACTATATTTTTCCTGTCCAATGGCTGAGCTTTTATTTATGTTAGCCTAAAGGGGATAAATTGATTAAAACCCATAAAATAATATAAGGTGATGTTTTTCTGGATATGAACACTTTGCAGTAAACAGACAGAACTGAGGTGCTTGTCAGCATATATCAGGACCCCAGCAATCCTGCTTCTATGGTCACGTAATCCTGAAGATAGCCAAGTGGAAACCCCTTGGTCCTTGGTGTTACATACCGTAACTCAGTCTGCCAACCCACTTCCCAAATAAGCTGTGTCAGACTCTGAAATTAGAAAATGATGCTCATGTCTGACTCAGTCAGCATGACCAGAGCTTGAGTAGAGGCTTCTGATAGGACCATGTATCTCCTTACATGTGGAATCCATATTTTAGTTAACAGACGTGAATCCATCAAGAAAAGTAGAGTAATTAATTCACTCCTCATTCTGACAGGATTCAACCCCTTGTCTCTGACCTTGTGAGGGAACAGCCAAGTTATTTAGAATGGGAAGGAGCCTGCATTCCTCTCACTGAGGTCATGCAATGGTAAGACTCATGAGCACAGGTGCAAAAGGACAAAACAATGAATGGAGCAACTATGCTGTCATCTGTCATCCTCCTCTCTTTTTACGGCATTATGTGTTTTACATCCAGTAACAGTGACAGGAAAATGAACAAACAGTCCTAAAACCTAGGTTCAGAAAATGCAATTGGACCCTTAACTGCTCCTCTCCCTATCCCTATAAGCTACACAGTCTTTCATGCTTTGTTTTCAGAGCAGGAAATATTGTAATTTTTTCCAGTTTTAACCACCAGGCTGGATCTTGAAATGGTAGTAAGTTCACCAGTTTTGGCTGATCACCAAACACTTATGCCCAAGAAAGGAACAGCACCCCATTACAGTCAGTGAAGGCCTCACAGATACTGTCAGTGCAGAGTTGTTTAGCTCCTTTGAGGAACGACTAGCAGCTGTCTATGCCAGGAACAGGTTTGGAAGGCTCCTCTCACAGTCACAGGTTCTTGATGAAACATGAGAGGCTGGTTTCCAACACACCCCAGATTCCTGCTCCCAGTGAAGTTGTTTTGTCTCTTTTCTTTTCCTTCATTTTTTTTTCATATACTGTTATTATTACAGGCTTTCACATATGCTCCAGCCCACACAGAGCTGGAACACCTCTTCTGTGAAGGCAGGCTAAAAGTGCTGGGCTTGTTCAGCTTGGAAAAGAGAAGGCTCCAGGGAGATCTTAGAGCCGCCTTCCAGTACCTAAAGGGAGCCAACAGGAAAGCTGGAGAGAGACTTTTTACAAGGGCCTGTAGTGTTAGGTCAAGGAGGAATGGCCTTAAGCTGAAGGAGGATAGGTTTAGATTGGACATTAGGAAGAAGTTCTTTGCTATAAGGGTGGTGAGGTAGTGGCAGAGGTTGCCCAGAGAGGTTGTGGACTCCCCATCCCTGGAAGTGTTCAAGGCCGGGCTGGATGAGGCTCTGAGTAACCAGGGCTAGTGGAAGGTTCCCTGCCCATGGCATGGGAGTTGAAACTAGATAGTCTTTAAGGTCCATTCCAACCCAATCCATTCTAGGGTTCTGTACATTCACTTAAACCCACTGCAACAATGTAAGCACCAGGAGAAAATCGCAGCAAGTGAAAGGAGGTTGTGACAGCCCAAGGCTGACAGCTACTCTCAAACAGGCACAGAAGGCTGGTTGACTGGTATACACTTGGTAACAACTTAAAACACTGTGCCTGGTTTCTTGCCACATGGATTGAGCTGCTTCTTGCCACATGGATTGTCCAGCAAAGGGCAGAGAGGTTGCCTTTGGGTTTTGAACTCTACCCGGGAGCCAGATACCCAAGAGCTCAGCTTTGCCATGGCCAGATTTTAAATCTGTAAGCCCTTTCTTGATTCCAGCCCTTAGTAAGAATTCAGGGTTTCCATATTTGAATTTGGAAATGTCACATTTGACAGATTTTTTTTCCTTGAAGACAAAGTCATTTGCATTTAAAATACCTAGGCCTGGCTCTTTAAAGATACTTTAATCACCTTTCACTGCAACCAGTGAGTGTTAGATGCATAAATATCTCTGAGAATCTGGGCCTTGTTAGCACATGTAGAAACTGCATAAAAGATTAAAACTTATACCCTTAATTTTTCAATATGCCATTTAAATTATTTAAACTACATGAATACACAGTACAAAAATATCAACAGAAGAAAAATAATTCTGATGTATAATGTGGCTTTGCAATTCTTTATTCAAAACTATTTAAGACAGACATAATGATTCTCTGAAAGGTAGCAGCTGCCTGATAACAGCAATCATTCACAGAGTTTGTATTTCTACAGTTTCAAACAAATTCAATTAGCCCTTGCACTTCAAAACCCTTAAGGCAAAAATGAGATGATACTAGGCTGCTTTAATCTAATAGTAATACTAAAACTTGTCAGTACAGTTTTTGGATTAATGGTTAGAGAAAAATTAATAATATAATTTTTCATTTTTTAATCAAACAGTTCTATTCTAAACTACCTCTGGATCTTGGAGGGCTCTTAGCGGAACAAGTTCAATCATGCACAATTCCTAAATGCGAAGTACTATTGGTCTCTAAAGGTATTTCAGAGTGACTTCAACAGAAATCTGGGAACCAACATGGTTGAACACTTTAAAGATGGTCTTTTTGATTGAACCATGTACTCATCTCACACAACCTCCTGCTTCCCTTGCCCCCCAATGCATCTGTGTACCTGAAGAATGCTATTTCATGAAGACATTTAGTTTTGAATGCACGAAGCCATTGATTCCTAAGTTACATCCAGCTTACCTAAACATAATGACTCTCCATGCAAACATATTTCCCACCTAATGAGAGTTCTACACGTAAGCCTCCTGGTCCTGTCAGGCCAGGCATTGCTGGGCTGAAATATTGCATGACATAGACCACAAGTCTGGTCACTCATGGCAATTTCTGACACAATCTAAATGACCTGCAGCACTATCCCCACCACTCACTAGTGTGAAGTTAAACTGAAACATGTGAAGTAAATGAAAAGTTCTCCCCTACATACAGATGTAGCAAAACTTTCAAAATTATTTTTGCTTTTTAAGGAGTAATTAAAATTTGTAATTCTTAGAAATCTATAGGATCTTTGGGTTCAAGTGGAAAAGTAGAAGATTTTTTAGTATACATCCAGTTTCAAAATTTAGTGTGTATGGCTGCCCAAAAGGAAAAGGACCCAAAAATACCTTAAAGATTCCACATCCCATTAAGCCTTTTGGCCTGCAAGCTACAGAAAGCTAATTCATTGTCTCAACCCCACTGCTAATGGTGTAATAATAGCAACATTCCTCAGACACAGGATTAGTGTTAAAAATGCAATTCTTCACCTGTCCTATGAGCGATAATTAAAGCTATTTGTGACATGTATAGCTTATAATGATTAACTTGTCTGCAGTCAGATAAACAAATAACCTGCACCTGTAAAGACTTTATTTCCTGAAGGTAAAACAACTGTTTAGGAAAGATCATGCTGGCAAAACAGCTGCTTGCATTCTGGAGAGGGAACAAGGTAGTATCTTTCAACAAACGCCAACTCTGGTGTTTTATCAGCTCTATCTCATTAACTGGAAACAAGGCTTAAATGCTTTGTTTATAAATTATGATTATTCCTGATTGCAGCAGTTACTGATAGTGCCACTCATTTGCAATGCAACTCTTTGAATTTTTTTAATTACAATCTGAAACAAGGCAGAGAAGATTAATTAACCCACCTGGCTGGCTGGCACATAGTCCTGGCTTGGTTCTGTCATACTCATATACATGTTCTCACCGTCAAACTGCAAAGGAAATAATAGTAAACATTCAGCAAATTTGATTTTTTAGCATTGACTGAAAAAAACAGTAGCTATAAAATAATATTACAGCCTGGTTTTAGAGACTTGTAATTGCATGTGTGCATCTTGTCTTTGATGTTCCTGTTGTCATCCTTATTGACCCTGGATGTCAGTGATTTGGAGTAATTAGCGCTCTAGTAATTACAGCTAGCAAGGAAGAAATGAATGGTTTCCTTTCATCTGCAATCTGTTTTAAAACAAAATGGCTCATTTTGTGCACCATGTATACATATTGCTGTTGGTTGCAATGAAGTACTAAGTGAATTGCACACTTACTGAGAAAAGGAAGATGAGAATAGAATCTGCACTAAAATGCATCTTAATGGCTTCCAACTTTAGCTCTTGAGCAGAACAGGAGTTGAAATTTCAAAACAAATTAAACCCCCTCCTATTGAAATGTTCCCATATCAGAAAGTGGGAAATACATTTCCAGACGGCTTTCAGACATCTGAATGTATGAAACAGTATACCTCCTGTCCGTATGGTGTAAGAGGGTAGATTGCTTGATGTGTGAATAAAGTAAACATTCATAATCAGAACTGCAAAAATAACCTTCTGTAAATGATAAATACCATTCCTGGAAATATGTACAATATATAAAAACCTGGTTTCCTTTTTTCCTTTCTCTTTTCTTTTTCCTTTTTTTTTCTTTTTCTTCTCTCAACTGTGGTTAAGAAGTAACAGAAATGTCATAGAAAGAACTTGATTAAAATCTGAAGGTCTAGATGGAGAAAAACTGTCATGTCTGAAGCCTCATCCTGTATCAGCACAAAGAAGTGTAAAACTACTGATTTCTTACATAGTCTGGAAAATGTCCCTGCAGAACTCTCGTCACGCCCACTCAAGTGGCAGTGCCAACAGGGCGACGATAGTCCCACTGTCTGCTCAGGAACTAGGGAAAATCTTTTCAAACCTTTAAAGTAGAAATGAACAACAGCAGGAATTCCTATCTCCTCCACTCATCAACCACAAATTTCCAGCTGTTAAGAGGTCTGTTTGAAATAACTTGCACCTGACCCCTTGTGGGAATGCTTAGAGTGACATATTTTGGACATGAGCCATTGTTTTGCATGACACAGCAGCATTTTTAAGAAGTCCCTACTACTGAGATTGCTCTGCTCCTACAGAAGGTGCCTGTGAAATATCCTATGGACATTTCTTGATCAGTGCTGAGCTTCTGGGGACATTCTACCTGAAAGGTACGGTATATTCTACTAGCCCAAGGTGGCAAAATTAAACCGTGGCTTTGGCAGATAGCTCTACCAATTTTTGCTGAGGTGGCTGAAAAGGTTTCAGCTTCCAGCTGTTCATCCTCTTTCTCTGCCAGGGGCTACAAGGCTTGTAACAGCAGCAGTAATATGAACAAGTGCCAGCTCCTGGCACAGGAGTTGATGGTCTGCCCTTCCCGGCCAGAGCTATTTAATAGTTACAGACTATCTGTCAGAAGTCCTAGTTTCATGGGAGGGAAAGGATTATGCCACAGACACAGATCTGCCATAAGGAATTTTGACAGAAAAGAGATAGTTAGATTAGATCATAAAATAGAGATTGATGCTTCTTCCTTTTTAGTTTCTTGTTGACATGTACCACTTCTTTCAGCTTTCTCATTCAATAACACTCTTATTTATAAGCATTCAAAGTAGGGTTTTGGAGAAAAAAATTTTAGTATCTAGATTGTTTGCACTGGGAAAAAAATGCATTGTTTCTTCTACTCAGATGGACAGGTGAAATTCTGAAGAGAGATTTCACAGCCAGTAGTTGGAAAGCAAGCACTCCAGTGCAAGGCCTACAGGAACTCAACTTATTCAGCTTGTCAGACGAAAGGCTGAAAGGTGCCTTGATCACTGTGATTGGTACTTACACCCTGGAAAGATGTCTGATAGCAAGATGTCAGCCTTCCTGACAGCGGTATAATGAGATCCAGTGTTGAGAAATGGGAGTTACAGAAATTCAGTCTTGAAATAAGATACAAGTTCCTACTTTAGAAGGTAATTAAGCATTATGTCAACAGCAAACTCATCATTTCTCAGACATTTTAGAATGAAGTTTGATATCTTTTTCAGAACAGATGCAATCCATATCATATTTATAAGAAATCCTATGGACAGGATAGTTACACTTGCTGGTTATGGGAGTCCTATCTGCCCTGGAAACCATCATTCCTTGAGTCTCCTCTTTTGAATTTCCCTCATTATGTTCATACATTTGTTGTGATATATTTCAAGCTTGGCTATAATTCAAATACTATGTTGCATGTGTTTAGTTGCAATGAATATGAAGAAATTTCTTTTCTGCATGCTGGCTAGATACAGTCAAGGGTTATTTCAATTTATTTTGCCTTCCATAATGCATGAGACTATGATTTAAGAATCTTTATGAAGTATACTAGTCTTCCATATAATTCCCACTTTCAAATGTTTGGTCATCTGTCCTTGCTCCCAAGCTTGCAATCATCAAATCTGCATTCTTTGAATAACTTCCCTAAGGTATTTTTCCATGAATACTAAAATTTTTATAATTCTGTGTATTGTACTTGGATTATCTGCCTACCTAATCAGTGCCTTGCTATTAGTGGTCCCCCTGGCATGATAGGATATTGGATCTCAGCCTCTCCTGTTTGTTGCTTGTGGCCCTCTGTTTAGCTCTGAAATGTTTTTATTCTGCCATGGTCTGTGGGCTTTATGTGAGCACGTTTCAGAGAAACCAAAACAGAAAAGGTATACCTAAATTTAAACTTTCTGGCATTTTGACCTTACATGAGAAATGTAAGGGGATTGATGCTTACATGAGAAATGACCTGCACCATTTTGGATTAATTTGTTAGGGCAAATTTTCAGAAAAAATATATCAATGCATAATGTTTGTAAAATCTGAGTGACCTGTTAACATCTAAAAATACCCAGCAGCTGTCTGATTTATTATTTAATTTCTTCAATATTCACGCATGGAGCTTAGTCACTGCAGTATTTAGCATCTGCTTGTCAGAAGTATATGTAAGATGTTGTGTAATAGGTTATATAGGTCAGCAAGGTTTGATGGAATGTGTCTTTTTTGTAGTATTTATGTATGCAGATTGTGGACTGTAATGCATGAGCTGACACTAACACTCTTGCCATGTTAGTACTTGTACTACATTTACCACTGTTTAAATTGTTATCTGCCCTCAGCCCAGTGCAGCGTGGTGCATGGCTTCTTGGAAGTTCCTAAGACTTTGGATATGAGCCTGAAAAACACTCGTAAACTCAAAGCATGAAACATATACACATGCACTTCATACAGCAGGTATTGCCAGGAGATAACTCCTTCACGTTCTCCATGTTAACTAAAATGTTTATAAAAGAGTGAAATTATGATCTTTGTATATCAGAATAAAACAAAATATTTACTGCAATACTGAATTGTTTATTCATCATCCCCTTTCCCAACTACCAAAGCAGTGTGGAATAGAGATGACCAGTACATCCTACCCCAGCCAAAAAAAAGGTATGCAAGCCTTCAATACTGAAAAGTTCAGAAAAACTGAGGCACCACAGATACAATGCTCACCTTGCCCAAATGTGACAATCCCACATCAAAACAATAAACTAAGGAAAGAATGCCAACAATCTAATCAACATCAAATATGTTCCATTCATGTTTTCTTCCCACCTGTTGAGAAGCTTCCAAAACATGCCCCTTAGCCCCAGAAATGAATATTGAATCATTTCACCTTTAACAGACTGCTTTGTAACATGCAGGCTTTGCAGAATGGCACCTCTCAACAACTCCCCACCTGGACACCTTAATTCATGCTATATCCATCTGGAATTCAGCTTTGCCAGTAAGGTGATGTATGCAACAGCAGGTCAAGCAATATATCTGGATCAGAATGAGTCAAAAGATGAGCAGATGTGACTCAAAGATGCCTTCAATTACCAGAGTTTTCTCCCAGGTTATACTGTATGCCTCCAAAATTGTCTTATTGTACTCATCATTCTCAGGTCAGCAAGAATCTTGTATTCCATAAACTTTTCTGCCACTCACTGTGCTTGATTTCAAGCAAAGCAAACTGCACAAGCATCACTTAACCTGTGGATGATTCATCCCAACAGAACAGATGAAATACAAAGGCAGGCAGTTAAATGAACTGTCTTTTATGAACCTATGTATGATGTATATATATCATATGACATTTCACATAAAGCTTTCCCAATGTGTCTCCAAGATCCTTCAGTATCATTAAGAGCAGATTTCAAAATCTTTCATTTTAATCTATTAAAAGTGAATACTTATACAATATTCTGGTGTGTGATAATAACTACTCTTGACAACATTTCTTTTCACATTAAAGCGTAACTGCATGAGAAGTTTGGGTGAGAGCAAACGGAGAATATGACTGCATTGTAACATGAAAAGAAATATAACTGGGAGCTAGTTCTAATATAAATTCAGGATTGCATAATATTCTTTATTTAAATGATTATTATAAATAAAACATACAGGCAACACTATGGCATGGCCAGTTAGAAGCCCCCTCAGAATGACCCTTTGTAAGACAAGTTGTAATGTTCAGCAACCAATATGCACAAAATACCTGACTGCTGTTATTAAATACAATTTAGTTGCAGAAGTCAGGGATGTAATTACATAATCACTGGCTGATTGTAACTGATGCAAGAGGTATGACAGGGTTCAGCAAATGCCCGGAGTGTTTTAAGGGATCCAAGGCTGGCCTCTGCCTTCCATTAACAAGGTATGATACCAGCCACACAATGTATGGCCAGGAAGCTGGTTTTCATCTTCCCATTTAAATTGTGGCAAACTTTATCAGCATTTATAAGAGTGATTATGAAGTAGCAAAGCGTGCAAGAACAGTATTTTTTTTATTCATTCTTAATGTGCTGTAAATTAAAAACACCCTATGTGGACTATGTCACAAAGATACTACAAACAGGTTGAACAGACAGCAAAATTCTCATGGTGACACCAACTGAGAGAATGTTTATGTGATCGCCTACATACACAGAAAACTTTGGAATACAAAAGGGAAGATGCAAGATGGCAGAAAAAACTAGATGGGCTTGAGAACCGAAGATGATAACTGGAAATAAAATATATTTATATAGTGGTATATATTTATATACTGGTAACTGTATGTGCACATAAAGTGATTATAAATGCAGATGAATATCTGCATTAGCTTCATGTAGCTTGTTCAGATGACAGCTACCACATAGACACACATTAAACAAGCTTTCAGCCTAACTTCCTGTTCTCCCCTCCACTTAAGCTACCTTCTTCTATAACAAGTCACTCTGTTTTCATTGCCAGGATCACCTGTGCTACCTGGATTGCAGGGAGAATGATATTTCTCCCCTCTACCTCCATCTTCTTGCTACATAACACTTCTTTGCTGTTGCTGTGCAATGAGGGCTTTTTTTTTTACTCCTTTTTCATCCAGTTTTTGACTCCTGAGGTTATTGCATAGTTGCTTTCTCTTTGTATGCATATATATCTATCTATGTGCCCTAAGTTCTTCAGGCACAGTTATATGAGCTATGTAAAAGACAAAAAAGCAAGCACATGAATGTTTGAGTTTTTTGCCCTTGATACTGAAGAGCAGCACAATGTGACAGTACTGCATCTTGTCCAGCTGCAGTGTGGGCAGGGAAGCACAAGGAATATGACTTTTGGTGCCAAAACAAGCTTGGGACAGGGGTATGGAGGGGGAGCAACTTTGGAAAATGCTCTGTGCACAAATATATCCAAGAGTGATAGCCTAAAATGTAAAGATTAAAGGTGAAGAAGCAAGGGGAGAGATGATGATATTGGTGAAAGGTGTTGTGTTTATTAAGTTCAGCTTCTGGATAAAGCCACTTGGACTTGACATCCCAATTTCTTCAAAGGACATTACAGATCTTCAAAGCCTGTGTTATTAATCACACAATCTAAATACAAATTTCTCCCAATTTAGATTGGAACTGGAAGACAAATTTAGATTTAAATATAAACTTTAGTTATATAATTAAACCATAGTTTACCTTACTCTGGTGGTGCCCCAGCACAATTTGTTATGCTTCATTTTTAGACGGTGTTGCAATAGCACTGTGTAAAACGATTATTTATTTCTAGTGATTTAGTGATTTTACTGCTTAGAGCTTATATATATATAATTTGTAACTTACATTATCTAAAAGGCACTAATCCTGAAAAACCTTTAAAACTAGGTAATTTTGTTTATTTTAAACCAAATGCCAAGAGTGGATATTGTCTCAGGTTGCTTGATGACAAAGAGTGATATTTTATTTTACTCAGAGCTGCTGAAATGAGACTAAAATAATAATGGGCTACAACATAAATCATCAAATTGCTATGCTAAAGAAACAGTTGATCTTGTTATGGCAACCATTAAAGATAAAAAAAGAGATGCTCTGTAAACATTATACACGATGGAAAACCCCTTCCTTGACACAATTTGGCAAAGCGGTATGTTTGTATTAAATTGAAACTCCATTTTGTCTCCTAAACTCCATTTTGTGTGCTGTACTTGAACATGTTTAAATTTGCCCAAGACAGGTTACAGTAATGCATTCCAGACAGGCATCCTTCCCAGGAAAGAGGCCTGACACCTCACTGAAGGACTATCACAGGAAAATTGTCAAAAAACAATCTAGTACTATCAACTTTGATTGTTCTGCTGTCTTCCCTCCCTCCTTCCATAAACCTTGTTTATCAGCAGAGGAGCATACTGGAAGAACCACGAGATTGGGTGAAAATGCCTAAATGCAGCACCATGGTAAAAAGAAGCCAAAATCTTTGCAGAGCTGGATGTCCCTCTATGGCCAAAGGAAGGTGATTGATTAGTGCAGACTGGCAGGACCTGGAGGAGTCCTGTCCCATCTGGACCACTAGGAGCCCTCCAGGATACAGAAAGCTCGATGAACCAAGCAATAGAGTGGAGATGGCATGTCTCAAGCATATTACTATTATTATTATCATCATTACCAATATTATCGTTATTATTATTATTATGAAGAATATTATTATTATTATCATTATTATTATCAATTTTATATCTGTTACTTGTTTTCAGGAACAAAGTATTAGGGAAATTCTTTATGTCTCTGGTCCTTTGATTCTTTTGCATGTTGCCAGAGAGTCTGAAGCAGGAATATAGGGTATGTCGTCTTTAATTGATCCAAGTATAGTGATGTGTGGACTAGGCAGATTGGAGTTGGGAAGGAATGCACCCCAGTCTTAAGGGCAGCCACAAGGTGTGTGAGCACTGGCAGCAGCCCCAGAGTGGGAAGCGAGGGTGCTGCTTCTCAAGGAAATGCTGTCAGACATCTCCTATCTTAGAAAAAGCCAGAAACAGCCACAAAACTCTCTCTGCCCACAGCACCCAACAGACTTGGACCCATTCAGCACTTGGATCCAAGTGTGATAGAGCTTGCAGACTAGCACTGCACTGCGCCTTTTCTACCACCTACCTGGCTTTCAAAGACAAAATGTTTTGTAAATATGCTGCTTTATTCTCCTCAAATGAGACCATTTTTGCCTCATTTTCCATTGACAGCACCTGCTATTGCCTCAAAAATGTACAGACAGTGCTGTCAAAGTTTCCTCTCAGATTTTCATGCCTGTGCCATAAATGCCCAACCCAGACCTACCACCACTGCATTCCTCAAGCTAACTCACTATTTTACCTCTCACACTGGGAGAAAGGGAGGAGACAGAGCATTTGCTGACTGTGCTCTCATAGGTGGAGAGCTGGCTGAATATCTAAATATACACTGGTAGTTAAAACCTGAATAATGGCACTACAGCATTTGTGTTTTTCCTGCACTTAATAGAGGTTAATGTGGAACTGCAGGAAAGGTGAAGGGGAGTGTTTAGCTTCCCGCTTGGAGCCTGCATGTGTCAATGCCTGACAGAGCCTTGAAGTTGTTAGCCTGCATGCAGAGCACTAGCTGAATGAGGTTACAGTGCTGAGCACAGCGGGCTAAAAGAAGTAGGATCAGACTGATAGGAGGAGTGGCAGAGTCCAGGCACAGCAGAGTGTATCAAAGACAGCCCAGGGGAGAGCGGGTACTGTATTAGTCCTTTGTGTACATTTAAATGGAAGACAGTGAACATGCAGAGATGAACTCTGAACTCTCTCAGCTGGGCTCCTGCTCCTTTTAACCTTGGCTCTGTAAATAAAATAAAATATATAAAAAAAAAATTTAAAAGTAAGTAAAATAAAAAAAGGTAAAACAAAATAAACCCAAACCAGCGCACTGTAGTCTGGACTCCTATGCTCAACTATTTTTTGCATATTGAACACTCATAAAATAAACATACCAAGATCAAAGTAGCAAGTGCTTTTGTTATTATTTTACTCAATCCACACTAAATTATAGATGTAGACACCCACTGGGAAAATTGGGTGATTAGGTGGAAAGGTTTGAACAACTAAGATAAGACCCTTCTTTTTCTACCCACAGTAGCTGAGGAAATTTGTTTAACCTGGTAGGCTTGTAGCATTTTCCAACACCAACAGACCCGGCCAGCTTCATGACAAGGTCTGATCCTGCATCATGGAAGGTGAAGGGAATTGTGCTATTGCCAGATGGACAGGAACTGGATCAGGAACCAGTAGACTGGTAAGGGAATAGGGATCTTCTTTGAGTTTCAGGTATTTTTGTCAATGTTCATCTCTGCCTCATCATGAAAAGTGGTAGATTATGTAATAAAACACAGGAAAGCTTAATGAAAAGGATCTACAGAGAGCAAAGAGATGACTAAAAAGCATTTTTTATATATCCACATGGAGAAGCCCCTGTGCTGGAGTATTGCAGAAGAGAGGTTCCATGGACCATGGTCAACAAGTTTTGCACAAATAGGACAGAACCATTGCCTTGCATGACTGCAGCTGGAATATCGCAGGGATCCATGGACAGAGTTCTGTCTACTGTGTTATTTACACAGTGAATGGGATACATGTAGTTCCTATGGGCAAGTACATCTCCTCCTGCACAGAAGAACCTTAGAAATAAAAAGGGCCAGAACGACATTAACCAAAAAAGCACAAGCAAAATTCCACTACTATTCTGAAAATCCCATGAAAGAGGATCTTGAGAAGCAAATAGAGGTGACAACTTCCAGAAAAATAAACAACCTTGCCTGAATGACTTATGTTTGAGAGAGTAAGTGGGGAAAAAACACATGGCATACGTAGAAACTTTTTTTTTACCTTTGCCATATTTAGAAATCCAATTTTAAATAGTATCACCAAAGAACTTAAGCACTCTAGACCAATGCAGCAGGTCATTTGGATCACGTGCACAACATGTATTAAAATTATCCTGTTGAAGGGGATGACACTGTGAAAATACTTTAAATCAAGCACCCATTCAAATATGTGATAAAATAGAATAAAAGAGTTCAGACATTTACAGGAACACAATATTTAGGTATGTATCAAAGTCAGATGGAAAAAATCAGTTAAATTTCTGATAAACCAAATTATTTAGCACAGTCTGATGGGATCTCATTACACAGAACTAATTCAGACCTGGAGAGAGTGATAACAGAAATGACTAATTGCAAGGACTTAGGAAAACATGGACATCTGTTAAATGACAAGGGTGTTGTGGGGCTGATATACAATCATAGTTTACCAAAACAGCTGCTGTGGCAGCCAAGTGGACAATCCTACTTCCATCCACAGTTACTCTGGTATATGAGCATCTTCATTAATTTCAACAGGATTATTTTCATTAAGAATGACACGTGTTTATTTCCCTGTCTGCATCAAATAAGAAGATGGAGCCCTATGAATGTTCATAAGAAGAATCTGAACCAGCGTGGATTTTTACACTTACAGTTGCAACAGCTTCAGAACCTTGACAAGGCTTGTAGCTTGACTTACTCCTTTGCTAGGATTGTCTACAGATCAAGCCTAGATACACTAGCAGAGCAATGTAGAGAATTTTGCAGTATTCTATCTTAAAATAGGTCACTCGGGAGTAGATGTGGTTAGAAATGTTCAAAATATTACTCAAAAGCAGAAGAGGAAAAGTTGTTTTACTTTTTTTTTCTTACCAACTTCAGTGAAGACATGTCCTTTATGGCACATCACTTATCTGTTCTCAAAAATTCTAAGTGTTCTCTCTACACCTTTTAAGATAAAATTTGACCTTCAAGTTCACTTTATGACTAAATTATTCCATGACGGTTTTAATCTTTTCTTTCTATTTTGTCAAGTCGCACTCATAACAGCTTTTTTAAAGAGTCTGCAGCAGTTTCCTTTGTAAACTTGATATATTTTCTTTTAACAGAAAAAAAGACAAGTCCATGCAAATATATTTCTAAGTTTTGAAGGTAAAGAGTGAAAATATAAAGCTACAGTTGTACCTGCCACTGCCTTATC
Source organism: Monarcha castaneiventris obscurior (assembly GCA_026261815.1). Lineage (NCBI taxonomy): Eukaryota > Metazoa > Chordata > Aves > Passeriformes > Monarchidae > Monarcha > Monarcha castaneiventris. Next base: position 10,787,414 of record JAMPIT010000379.1, read on the forward strand.
AAAACCCTCTAAAGACAAAAAATGTCCCACCTCCTCCTCCCTCCTGCTTGAAGAACAGGTGCCACCCTCAGCACTGGCTGCTGCTTTTCCCATGAATACGCTATGAATCTATTACCGTTGTACTTTCCTCACAGCTCTCCTCAGATAGTGAAATTACTCAAACCTGGAGTTATCAGCACCATGGCTGTTGTCTTTCTAAGAGCCCATGAATATCAGCATGAGGCAGTAACATTAGTGCTGGGAGGAAGCTCCTCGAGCAGGCAAATCCATCACCTGAATAACAGCAGAATAGGTTTCACAGAGCATCCACAAAAGCTTATTGCCAATTCCTGCCTTACAACAAGTACTGGTATTTTCAAGCATTTTCCCCTTTTGGTTCAAACTCTACAGCCATTTTGCTCTTTTATCTTAAGACCTTTTTCCATCCCTCCAGTCTGCTGAGACTAATGACTTCTACCTTTTACTAATCCTTGTGAACACAAAGACAGATACTCGGTCCTCGTCTTCAGAAAGCCAATTTAAAATTCCTTTAACCTTCTCTGGCAACACACTTTTTTCCAAGAATTTCTTCATTTGTAATAACTTAAGTGCTTCCCTTTACTGATGTCTGTTTCGTAATCTCATGTGCTGTCCAAAATGAATATAGTGCTCCAGTTAGTCATGGATAATCCTGAACAGGTTCTCTGTTTCCAGGTATGCACCAACCTCTTTCTCCCTGTACACTTTATTTAGAAAATGTTTTGCTTTTTGCCAGCCCTTAATAAATGAAATCTTTGAAAGCTTATCCTGATTTATACAGTAGTATGGAAAGTTGCCAGATAATTAGGGTATATAGCATGATCTATGACAAATGGTGAAGACCTAAGCTCCATGGATTTTGGCCCAAGTCAGAGCTCTATGTTTTTTTCAAATAAAGCATTTTCAAGATGAATCTTATGACAAAGCTGACTTTTAAACATTTACATTAGAAATGAGAAAGACACTTTCACCAGAAGAATGTGGCAGTTCAAGCACAAAGTAGCACTGTGGGAAACCTTGGTTCAGTCCTACTCTGCCACTCCCTCACACATCAGTTGCACATCAAGGCGACAGGCTGGGTCTTCCCTTATCACTTCTGTGGCTGTCAACTTCCTAAAAATATCTGTTGATGAAGATATGAATTCATCTTTCTCACATCCAGTGGAGTGCTCTCACTCACAGGACATTATTTACTGGTATCAGTCTTTCTAGAGTTGAGCAGAAATAATTTCAGGCCCTGAGAAATTCCTCTTAAGAACAGAAAAAAGATTGGCAATTATCATCTTGTCAAATGAGTATTGACAAGACTGTGTTACTTCAAAATTTCCAGCGTGGTGTACTTCAGAAGTCCCTGAATGCAGTGAAACAAGCTGAATTCTGTTACACTGGCTATGCAGAGACATGAGGGAAGTGATTAATTTTCACAACTCACCATGAAAGGAGCTCCAGGCTGGGCTCGCTGCTGGCCAGCCAGGGCTCTGATTCACTGGAAGAGATTCTCCACCTGCAGCTGCCCAGAGGGACACAGGCACTCTGAACCCCATGGCTAGAAGGGGAGTTGTGGACAAGGTGGACACAGGCTTCCCTCATTTTGGCTGGAATTAAACTACTAGCCCTTGCAAAGTGTGTGTCAGCAGTTGAACTGGACCATGACACCAATGTAAAAACAAACCTCTTGAAATACAGATAATCCTATGATTCACACAGCACAGCCTGTGATTCAGTGCACTGAAATAGAAGCAGAACTCAGTATTTGTTAATCCTACTCTAATTATAACAATCTATGTTATAACCCCTGCTAATGAGCTAACATAATTTTTTTAAAAGTGTGTATTATAACAATGTGATTAAAGCTTGATGGAGCTGTTCTTATGCTTTTATGATGTAAAAATGGTTTCTTATTAGCTTTTGATGTTTCATTTTCCCCACAGCATCACAATATCTGCTTCTGTTTTACCCAATTGTACAATAATTGTTGTTTAACTTCAGCAATCTCATAGCCTAGTCAGACTCTAGCCATTTGATTAATCAATGAAAATACTCTATAGCAGTAATGCCATGGAAAATATGCCTCATCATTTCAGTGCTCCGTATTATATTCTCTCACCGCCCTGTAAAAGCTACTGAAATATTAATACACTGTCCTCAGGATTTGATAAAACTTGTGATGAAAATTATCATAATGGTTTATGCCTAAAGACCATTAAATTAACACACATTAAACTTGAAATAAATGGCTTAAATAATTTTTGTTTAAAAGTGTTCTTATTTTTGAAAGACTGAAATGCATATTGAAAATTTTAAAGTTATGGAGCAACCCACTGAAAATTACAGCTTCAATGGTCATACCTAAGATTATCTCTCTGCTGTACATACACAGAATAAGCTTTCTTCCCACAGTCAAACTCATTTCCAAACTAAACTTTCCCAATCTAGAATAACTGAATTCTGTGTTTATTAGGTAAAAAAAAAAAACCCAAACCAAACCAGTAAAAGGGAACAAAGAAAATCAAATGGGCAAATTGTGCTCAGATTTGCAGATATACAACTCCAGCAGAAACACAACAGCTGCATAAATATTTCCAAACCCATATTTGGCTCCTTCCCTCCCACATTAAAAGGCAAACACAGCACCAGTTGAAATAATCATATAGTTGCTGATGGAGCAAAATGTCCTTGATTTGAATGCAATTCAGAATTAAACACCTTTTCACAGATGGGGCTGGTACCAGGACACTGGTCTGGAGCTATACTGGTATAATTCAACTGATTTCAAGACTAAAATTGATCAGGATCAGGAAATTCAACTCTTCTTGAGGTGCAGTTTTCTTTTTTCCTCATTTTTAGGAAAGCCATTACATGGGCCCATGCATTCAGCACCCAGCCTCTTTTGGTGTCAGCAACAATCTGTTTTGTGAAATTCTTCTAGGAGAAGTATTATGAGACTCCAGGGTTTTGCAGAGGCTCCTGGCTCTTAATAGCTGTATTCATAAATTGCTAGTCATACAGTATCACTGCTTCTTCCTGTGCTTTACAGTTCATGTAATACTCCCCAATTTCCCTTATGTCAGTGCCTACAAGTCAAAAGTTCAGAAATAATAACAGAGTACGGATATGTGCCGTCATTAGATTCATGTTTCGATAGAAAATTAATTTGGTGTTTTATTCATTTGTTTGAAATAGTAACTACTGCCTTGAAAAGTATAAGGTGATTAATTTCCAGTCTTTTCAGATCATATTAGCAATACACAAGTGTTTTGACATGCCTAATAGTTTTACTCATAATCAAGATTTTGCAGTTCAGAAATTCTTCTAGCTACATGAGCCAGAACCTTACAAGCTAAAATAGTCAGAACATTGATTTAAAAGCTGAGGAAGTATTTTATGCATTACAGTGCATCACTGAAGATCTTTTGTTAACACAGACAGCAACGTGAATTATGTATCTGATTTTATTTCTTACTGTTAAACACAGCTCATTGGAAATGTATAACCAGCTCCTTTTTAAGAATACACAGCAAAAGCAATGTCACGTATTATGCTACAGCAGGTAATTCAGTTCCTTGGATAGGATTAGCCAACAGATTTATCAAGCAGTCTCTAAGGAAAGCAGAGTTCAAGTCTAGGCTCATCAATAATACATAAATAAACTGAACAATTAGGTACAAAATGGCTATCTTGTCAGACAACTTATAAACCGATAAATGATATACTCACTGCAGACAGTGTAAAAAGGGGAGATATGTTAAGATAGGAAAGACCTGAAAAGGGAGAGGAAGGTACTGTACTCCTCACTGTGTTTGTGGACTTGATAATGCTCTCCAGCTCTCCATTCCGAGCTGAGAGCTGTGATGTCTAGACAAAGGTGGTTCAGCAACACTTCACTATGAGGGTTTTTCCTGATAGCTAACCACAAATTTATTCTTTTGCTCTTTAATCAGTAGTCTGAGGAAAAATATATATCACTTTTCCAGTGATGGCTACTACAGCTTCAACTTCAACTTAATCTGCAAGTTTTACATAATAAAAATTACATAAATACAGTCATCCCCAGCATGTAATGTCACCACTGGGCATTGCTATGGTACAGTCCAACTACTGAGATGCACCAGTTCCTAGAAAAGGGCTTACAGCGGGCTTACACAACAACAACAACAACAACAACAACAGGTCTTAAAAGGCAGTTCTATGTTATTAAATATCAAAATATGGGACATTGGTCCTTCTTTACTATCAAAAACCTCAAATTTGATTTTCTTTTCTGTGCTGGCCTGCAATTTTCAGACAAGAAAACCAGAGGTAGGAAGGGCTGTTGCTTTTTTTTCCCCTCAGCCAAGCAAAACAAACAAACAAAAAAGTCTTCATTTAATTTAGGATCAACTAGTAAGCAAGCAAACTTAGTCCAAATAAAATCTTTTCATATGCATGTTATCTGCCTCAGCTCAGAAATTATGAACATTTGAAGTACAGATTTCAGGATTTAACTGAGAATGAAACTAATATTTACCCAATTTGATGTTTTTCATGCTCAAGTACTCCAAAGGGCTTTGCAAATACTGACTAAATTCTGCCTTTTTTCTGTGTTCAGCACTCCTTGACTCCAGTAGCCATTTTGAGGGGTATATGGAAAAGAAGAGTTAAGGTCTAACATGCTTTGCTAATGGAAATGTGAATTATCAGTGAAACACAGCCACTTCTGTAGCGAAAAAGGGACATTACTCAGAATACCCTCCAGAGCAGTATAAATTCAGGAATTTATAAATATCCTTGCCAGATGGAAAAGTAATGTGGATGAACAGAAGTCTACAGCGACTTCACTCCATGGTCATTGTGCCTCAGTTAAACAACATGGACAATTTTAATAATACTCACTGTCATTTTACTCTAGACTCATTTGAGTGAACAGTCCTTCCATTTTGCATCTGAGTACCTTTGAAAATGCACTTTTATATCTTGTCCAAAGACACGCAGAGCCTGAAGAATAATGTTCCCCTGCCACTTACAGGGTAAACTAGTTCCCAGGCCTAGAGCATCACCCCTGTGGGCTCCTGACCCATCTCCTGAGCTCATGCTGGGCCTCCCCAACATAGGCAGATGAGAGCTAATGCAAGCACAGCACCTGCAGAAAGACTGGCATGCCAGCTGGACTAAAGGAAGATGCAAACCTGGTTAGGAAAGACCACATCTTTTCTGGGGAGCAAAACAAAAGATGAAAAGGAAGACAGGCTTTAGAGCCAATTTTCCATCTCTGGAAGAAGTTTTCCATGACAGACCAGCTGAAGTGTCTATATTATTTGCATATTTTTCTTCTGCTAACTATAAAAGGACTCTAGGGCAGATATATCAAACTTTAGATGTGTAGAAGTTGTGAGCCAAACCCCAAACACTGCACACCACAAAGTGAATGGGATGGTGTAAAATGTACACTTAGTCTCTCCGGGACCAGGTGTCCTCTGTGCCCTCCATCCCCGAGGAGCTGAAGTGGCATCACTGAGGCATTGTGAAACTGCATCAGAATCCCAGTTCTCTACTTCTTTTGGAGATAAGAGCTAGGGATTATGAAGAATCCATGGGATGGTTTTGCCTGCTGGATTTAAGGATTCCCTAGTCTGAGGGTAACAGTTTTGTGCTTGTGCCACTTTCCCCAAGAGCAGGAAATGATAAAGAGTGGGTCAGATTGTGGGATATGGATGCAGGCATTTTTTGCAGCACTACTTACAGACTCAAACTTGAAAAAGCAGTCATGAAGGGTCTTGCCAGTGAAGAATTTTTATAGTTGCAGTCAATCTATGGATAGGCTGATGGCACTAGAGCATGAAAATATTGCACCCCTGCCCACAAACACAACCCATTATTTATTAGTTCAGACTGTTAGTGAAAGAAGAAACAATTTAGCACAATGCTTAGAAGCAAAATGGACTTCTGAATAGCTATAGGATAATTTGCACCCAATTTATGAGTTTTTGCAGAGCTATGAGATGCTTTGATCTGTTTCATATAAAACTTGGTTGAAAATATGTTTCTTTGAGTGAAGTATAAGGTAATAAAAATGTGATTAAGGTGTGCTAGCAATTTTATTTTGGCAACTTTATGCTGTGCCTTTGAATTCCAGTATATATAAAGTTTGGCTCTTTTTCAGTTGATAGTCTATCAGCTGAAGACTCTACATAGACAAACATTAATAAACTCACAGACAATAAAATAAAAGCAGTCTAAAACTACATGCTATAATATCTCTCTTTAAAAATAAATGTAGGAAGTCATAATGTATAGTTTATAATTACGATATCCAAAGAATTTCTGTTCAGTGAAGCCAAAGGAAATTGCTTACTCTGGAACTAAGAATGCGATAAAAAGAAAATTAGGCACTGGCCCTGAAGCTCAAGACCGAAGTAAATCACGTATTTCCTCAAGCAGAAAGGCAGTCTCATTTTTCAGGGGGAAAAAACTTTCACAATAATGTTAAAACACAGAAGTCCAACAACTAATCAGAAGATACACATTAAAAGTGAACAAAACCAGTTCCAAAATCCCCTAAATTGTAAACATATTTCTTTAGAGCCCTTACAGTGATAAGCCTGAAGTAATTGTGGGAATCCCTTTTAAATTCTAAACTTGAACCTCTCTTTTCTGCACAGAAATTTCACCCTAGTCAGAGTACTGCTTTAATTAATAGTTGGCACAACACAAGATGTCTTTCAAAGTTTCTTGTGCCTGTATCCCTGCAAAATGTAAATGAAAATTAACCTTCACAGGGTTATAGCAAAAAATGCTCAGTGGAGGCAAAAAAAAAGCTTCCATGTATAACTATCGCTTTCATATCTGTATGTGTAAAGATATTTCATCCTCTAACAAAGAGCTAATCCATTAAAAGCTTCACTAAACATTTTCTTGTACTATTCACATTTATGAAAGTGATTTCTGGAGCCTTAAGGAAGGTTAATTCACTCTCCGACTCTAATCAATGAAAACAGTGTGATTTATACAATCTATGTTCTTTGTCAAATTTAAGCAGTGTATCACTGCAGAAGATCTTTTGCTGACAGGAACTTACTATAGGATGAAGGTGCTGGAATCCTCCTTACACTGGTTGTACCTGGCATACCATGCTGTGCCTGTGCAGTGATAAAATGAAAACTTGCAGGACAACCTCAGGCCATCCATCTCTGATGCTCAAACTAGTGGATATAGCTCACTGAAGGCACATAGAAATAGTTTTTCACAGAAGAAAAACAGAATTAAACCAGAATTTGATAAGTATGGGTTACATCAGAATTATGCTAGAATAAAAAATTCAGTCTCTCGGGTCTTGACAATAAAATAGAAATTACAGTCAATTGATGAGTTCCTGCCTCCTGTATCTCAGTACCTATAGATGAGGACTACTACTGTAAGCACAGTGTATCTAATGACTGACCAAGTTTCCTGATTTGAAAGTGGCATTTAAAAAATTTTCATCTCACAGAGCTCACCCATTTTCCATCTCTACTAAGAAAAAAATGAAACTTGTCCACGCAGTTTATGTTTTCTGGATAACCTTCTGCAATCACAAACCCCTGCTTGCCCAAACTGCAATATAAGTAAAGCAGATGTAAATTCACAGCCTGACTGGCTTACTTGAAACTAATGCATCATTCATACTTCTACCTGCGTGTGCCAGCTGACATACTGAGTCCATAAAGCACATGGAAAACCATGCAAACACAAAAGGTATATCTTTGGAAAGTCACATGAGGCCAAAGAACTTATTTTCCATTGTTGCTCCAGAACATGCAGAATTACTTACGTAAGAAAATCAATCTGTGCAATCACTTTTAGGTTTAAGAAAGTCCAGAGTAGGAGATAACTTAGAAATGGTTGCAAAGATACTTACTAAAAAAGATAATATACGTCTTACGATTTTAAGCAATACATTCTGAATGATGGGATAAGGGCTTGTTAGAGAGGAGGTGAAATTCTTCCTCTTCTAATCTGATTAACATTTTCTGAAGAAAGCCACAGGGAGTACTTACGTTTGGAATTTGCACAATAGGAATTGTGGTATCTGCTACAGTGTTCATCCTTGTCTGAACCATTACACACCCTAAATAAAGTAAATGAGTAAGGAATCATTGTGCAGTTTTATGGTGGGAACTGAGAATTATTTTGCTTGACATATCTAAGCCATTGTTTTTAATCAGTTTTTCCTTGACAGGCCTTGATTCTTCATTCCTCAGTGGAAGGCATGTAACTCTTTATATTTTCTGGGGAAACTAATTTCTACAAGAACACATTCAGAGAAGGAGTTGGAACTGAATATACATTAAGTTATATTTAGCTCTTGAAGTCTTAACATAGCACTGAAAATGGACTAGTAAACATGGACAAAGTGTCTCCATAAGTTTTATAGAGGCATGAGAAAAAAAGCCAAATAAATTTTATGGGTAGGGGGGAAGGTTAATAATAAGGCTAACAGCAAGGCAAATTATTTTTATGATATAATTTAATGGGTTCAGAAGTTCAGAAGTTCTAAAATACAGAGAAAAAAGGAGACCAGACATTGAAATTGATCTTTCACATATCGCACATCTCATGTAAATCTCTGCCATCCAGTCATTAAGATTCTACAGTTAGAAAAAGAAACATTCTAGGGGTACACATTTCAGTGGCTGTTGGATCTGCTGCATTTCTCCCTCTATTCATCACTGTGTAGGCTTAGGGGGTGTGTGTATACACACACAAATTACAGGAAATATTTTTCACATTGTACTAATAGCTCCCATTGATTTTTTCAGCAAATACAACAATATGACACATTTGGGAAAGACTGAATTCAGTTCTATTTGAAAATGAAGCTCTATCAGTCAAAATAAAATAAAATGAAATTTATAAAGGTTATATCATATTTATGCATTTACTAAATATAAAAGTCAACATATGGTGCAATGTTACCATATGCTTGATTTTGTAAGAGCAGATTTCCAATGTAGTAGGAGAGTTCCCCACAATAACAGATCATTAGCTTTGCATTTCCTTTAAAACAATTTTTGAAGAAAAACAGCCAAAAAGTATCCCAGTATGAGACACATGATCTATAGGTATACCTACAATAGATAACAAGATGTAAAATGGACCCTACAACCAGCATTTTTACAACGCACATATGTCTATTTATTACTACTTAATAAGCTCTTATTGCTCACAATACAGCAGAAGTGAATGAGTGAGTATTTTCTGATCTACTAGGTGTGTGAATTTGAAAAGCACATCAAAAGAAACAAAGTTCTGATATGAAACAAGAGCTATAACAAGAGCCTCTTTCAGAATAAAATCATGAGGAAATAATCTTTGTTCTTGTTGTTCACTGAGAGATTATAAAAAAGCCATAGTTTGATATGGTCAATTTTGGTTTGGACCCCTGCCATAAACTACCTCTAATGCAGTTTAGATATTCTGCAATAAATGTAAGTGCACTTTAAATTCAAGAATAAATTACAAGCTGTCAAATATTTTACAGAAAAATTATAGCATATATCAGAAATCTAAATATTTCAGTGGGAACACTGTTGATCTGTTGAGTTACACTGCTGTACACCTGGTTCTGGTTGCTTTAAAAGTCACCTCAGCTCCTTCCTAAAGAGATAAATATTGCCACTGGACAGCCAGTGAAAAATTTGGAAATTTCATTCTTGGTCCTGTTTTTGATTTCCCAGTGTGAACTTAGGTTAAATATTTCTTTATGCCAATGTCAGCAAAATAATATAAAAATACAACATCAATCCCTATTTTGAGTGCTTTGTGGAAGACTTATTTTTAAATGTCTTTTGAAAGCTTTTTGATCTCTGGTGCCAAGCTGTCAGAAAAAGAAGCCAAATAAATGCCAAAAAATACCCTATTACTGCTTTTCCTTTGGTGTTAGCACTGTCTAAAATGAGTGTATCTATCTATTCTGCTAGTATTTAGCAACATCTGTAAAATATTACTCGTGACTGCACTGGAGCTAATGGTTGAGGATCCAGCTTGGTTAATTAAAGCTGGACAAACTCAATTTTAAGTGACGAAGACAACATTCATTGAGACTGAAACACATATTCTAAAAGACAAAGCAGTAAAACAGAAATAAAAAGAAAAGCAGAATCACCCTCATAGGGAAGCAACTCAAAAGGTGAAACTCGGGCCTTTTCTCAAATTGATGTCTTCCCTCTATGGCACAGAGCAAGCAAACAAGCAAAGGAGTCACTCAAGCAAGGACCAGTCATGACTGGAGCACAGCCAGGGGCTATGACAGGAGTTGGCTATTACATATAAAATACCATAAGAATTTTTCAAAACAGAAAAAGAAAAGGTCCCCATCACTTCCCATATGAGCTCACACAACACTGAGATTAAGGCCAGCTTCACTTTGGGTTTGTAAGAATAATGTTACCAAAATTAAACACAGCCAGATAGACTATAGTCTCTAAAAAAAGGGAACATTAAGATCACAACAAAGGTTGGAGAGACTTAACAATGTCAAGGGCTGTTTCCTGAAAAAAGGAATAATAATGGCTCCTGCGAAGTGGTTGGCATCATGCCCTTTGAGTGATTCCAAAATGGCCCCTGAGCCTTTCTGTTTGTCTTCACTTACCAATAATTTATTCTACAGGTTATAGCCAGAAGTGCTCCTTTATAGACAGAAGTGCTCCTTTACATCTTGTGTTTGAAGATGTAACATTAGATGATGTCGAGGAAAAGTCCTCTCCAACTTTGTCAAGCATAACTTTGTTGGCATGACTGCAGATAAGGCCCCTTAGATCTGGATCACCCAATCTACAAAAATATTTTAACCTTTTTTTAGCAAGAAGTGTTTAAATCTGCTGCCAAATGCTACCAGGGTACTCTTAGATCATGAATCTGTTCAATGCTACAGCAGTGAGAAGAAAATATCTCTGCATCTTGTGCATATGCTAAATGATTGGAAAGACTCCCACATTTACTTCTATGGACTTAACATAAAGTCTTGTACGTTAAAGAGGTTAACCAGATTTTCAGGGAAACAAAATTAAACCAATACTCATGAAGAATGGACTCTACCAACAATTTGTTCAGATGAAAAGGATGGCATAAAAAACTAAACAGTGAGAATTTATTGTTAAGCAGTGAAGAGCAGGGGGAATTAAGTTCACTGGAAAATTATAATTAAAAGGATACAAAAAATGAAAAATGTTTGTGCTAACTGCTAACTCATAAAAACTAAGAAATCCAAATAAATTTACTCTCCCAATGAGTTCTGTTTATAAAGTTTGTCTTCAAATTACAGATTTCAACATTGACTAATTCAGACAGGATCACTCCTTTTACCACCATTCACTTCAGCCCCAGATTTGAGTGCAATTAACACAGTCAAAATCTTGCAGAGATTCTGTTAATCAGTCAACTGGCCAGAAACCAAAAAACCCTTGGCTTTTAAGAGAATAGTCCACAAAGGGCTAATACATACATTATTAGTTTGTATATACATATATAAAAATACACACACACACACACAAATAGCCACTGTAAAAGCTGTTTGCAGTTTTCTGTTCTCACTCCCATGTCAAATTTACTCAATCAAAACAGCATCTCTACAATTGTGAGTCTATAGCGTTAACAGAGTCAATGAAAACAAAACTGTCTTTTGTCTTCCTGCATCACAGCTAACGGCAATGATTCTATATAATTTTTTTTTCAAAAGAGAAATAACAGTGTTCAAAATAGATGAGAACTAAAAGGAAGAAGAAAGTGTAGCACTTAAAGTCTAAGCCATTTCCAAGGTTTCTTATGCCTGAAAAAACAATACTATTTTGCAGCAATGTAAATAGACTACAGTGTTCACATCAACTTCACTGCAGTTCCTCTTCAACTCCATCTGGAGTAAGAGGAGCATTGCTTCCCATCCCACCACCTTCTTCTACAATGCACACAACAGTGGCAGGCATATGAACGACTACTTTGTAGCAGAGACCTTGCTTGCTGCCTGAACAGGCCATTCTCCACCTCCACGACAGACAGGTCAGATTCTCTTTTGTGTAACATTTTTGACTCAAACCGCATACCTGAAACATGTCCATTTCATACAATGCTTTAGCAAAAGTACTCACACTAATCAGCTCTAACAGTTATAAAGAACAGGAAATTATTTGAAGAAAGAATACTAAAATCAAACATTTCTTAAGTTAAAAAGCCCTACTTAAAAATCCAACTTATACGGCATTAAGTTACTAAATACATTATTCATCTGGGCATAAGTTTATTTGAAGAATGTCCACAGGAATTATTTTAGTCAGCAATTTACTCATGTCATATACTGAATAAGGCCACAATAGTTTCCTTCAGTAGTGATCACTTTAAAAAGTGTGCAAGCAATCTCTGGATTTCTAGCTGACACTCACCTCTTCAGTTAGAAAATCTACTGGCTTGACTATTTGACTGAAGCAAGATATCCGTAAGGACACCTAAATTCACTGTATTTTGTTGTCACTAGTCCCAAAAATGTCCACACAGGCCCTGGGAAATTCTCATGACTATATTTAATTACAAACCATTGAAGGAAACATAAGATTCATGAAGTGCTGGCAATACAAAATATTAGCAGCAAGCTCCCAGAACCTGTACAGACTTGTCTGGGTTCACATCACAGCCACATTCAGGTTGGAAGGGACCCCAGCAGGGCGCTTGTCCAACCTCCTTCCCAATGTAGGGTCAACATTACTCAGATGAAGTTGCTCAGAACTTTGATCAGCTCAGTCTTGAAAACCTACAGGGATCAAGATTCCACAGCATCTCCCAGTAACTGGTTGCATGGGCTTCTCAGAGAGAATTTTCTTTTCTGTCTATCCAATAGGAACATCCCATGTTCAAATTTATAAACACCCTGTCAATCCACTGTGCACCTCACTAAGAACATGGCTCTGTCTTCTCAGAAACTCCCTTGTGGATTGTGGGGGGCTGCTCTTAGGTACCTCAAATCCACTTCTTATTTAGGTTAAAAAAAATCTTGGTCTCTAAATCTCTCCCTGACAACCTTGGTGGCTTTTCATTGAAATTGTTCCAGTTTACAAAGTGTTTCTATACTGACGAGCCCAAACCTGGACAAGTTATTAAATTATTCTGTTCTTTAATGAATATGAAGAAAAATGGAATAACAACACCCTTTGATCTACTGGCAACTGACTTGTTGGTACAGCCCAGTAACCTGTTAGTCTTTCCCACTGCCACAGCTCATTGCTGGCTAGTGTTCAGCCCACTGTCCCCACCAGGACCCCCAATCATTTTCAACAGCATCCCAGTCAATCAGATCCTTGCCAGTGAGTCCCTAGCCTGTATCAATGCAGGGTTTTGTTCAGCCCAGGTGCAGGACTTTGCATTCTGCTTTTGCTGAAATCCTGAGGTTCTTGTAGGATGATTGTTCCAACCTGTGTAGGTGCCTCTGGGAAGTGATGTTGCCCCCAGGCATATCAACTGGTCCTTTCAATTCTGTGTTATTTCCATACTTGACAAGATTGTGTCAACTATTAACTCCTCCAGGTCTCTGAAAAAGATGCTGAACCAACTAGGTCCCAGAAGAGACCCATGAAGACCTCTGTTTTCAATGAACCTCAAGGCAGCGTATGAACCATTAACTGCTGCATGTGGAGTCTGACGAGACATCCAGCTCTTCACACATCTATCAGTCCACCCATCTAAACTGTATTGTTCCAACTCAAGTCCAAGGATGTTGTGGGAGATCATGTCAAAGCCTTCATGAAGTCAAGATCAAAGATTCACTACTCTCCCTTCACCCACAGATTCCATCATTTCACCACAGATGGCAGAGAAGTTACTGGGCATGATTAGCCCTTAAGAGATCCATGCTGCAACTCCTAAGCACTTTATTCTCCTTCATGCATGCAGAAACAGCTTCTGATAGGGCACACTCAATGATTCTCTCAGGAACCAAATCAGATTTAATCAGCCTGTAGCCCCTTAGATGATTTTTCTTGTCCTTTTTGAAGATGGGTGCAACATTTCCTGCCTCCAGTCACTGGGAATCTCTTCCAGCCCCTCAACAACAAAGGAGAATGGCCTCACAATGCTTTCAGCCAGCTCTTTGTATCCTGGCTGCTCCCCATCCAAACCTATGGACTTCTATGGGTCAAATTTTCTCAAGAGATCCCTGACTTGATCCTCTGCTACTGCTGGTAAATTCTCTCTTCCTTGAATTCTGTCTCTAGCCTCAAAGGCCCATGAGATTTTGTCAGTGGAGACTGAGGTAAAGGTAGCATTGATCTCAGGTTTATCTGCATCCATTTTCACTAAATCAAGATTCAGCAGCACCCCCAAATTTTCCTTGGTTTTGGGTTTTTTATTGCTCTTAAAATAACAGAAGCTCTTCTTGCTGTCACTGTTTGCCACTTTAGGTGTGCTATTCTCAACTCCTCACACTTAACATCTCTCTTGAGATTTGCAGCATAAGGTCCTAAAAGTATCCACCAAATGCTGAAAATATTCTAGGAAGCATTAAGACTCAATTAAATAATTATTTTGAAAGTCAGTGACTAAAGCTTAGATAGTTCAAGAGGCTTTCCATAAAGTTCCTGAATCAAAACTTGTTTTACTGCTTTTCTCTTGAAAAACTCAAACCCTTGAACACAAACAAACTGCAACAATTGAAATAAATGACCGGAGGAAGAATTATTCTTCAACAGGAGCATGTTCTCTAACAAATCTCTCTTGCAAATGCAACATTTCAAGATTTACAGCTGATCAATACATCCTCCATGCAATGATTGTACATGGGAGCACAGAGCCAGGATCTGGTCTTAAGCAAAAGATTACAAAGGTAGTCTGCAGCAATTCCACCAAAAGCATCAGGAACTCCTCCCAAACCTTCTCAGTGCTAAGAAAGAAGCTGCACAGAATAATGCCATTCCCCTTAGCTCCTAATTCATCTTCATTGCCCTCTCCACAGGCTGGCACTGGGTTTGTTTACTTTGGTGTTTAACTCTGATGAGAAGTGTATTTTCATAGCAATTTCTCAGCATAAAGGCATTGAGAAGCACACAAACAGATTATTTTTGGATGAAACAAAACTGCCAGGTGCACTGCAACTCTTAGTGAGTGTTAGGTCCCTCGGACCAGCCAAATTTGAGCTGATACAAAGTCCCATATGTCCAAAAACAAATGCAACAACAAAATGCAGCAAGCCCATGCCTGGTCCTGAGCCCCATCTGTTTCATTCCACAGACCTGTTAACCTGATGCTACAGGGGTTTTTTTAAGCTCTAGTAGCTTAGTCTAGTGCTCTAGACTAAGAGCAGTAAAGTTCAGGCCATCTTTCCACTCCTGATGACTCTCAAGTCATAGGCTATCATAGAAATATGGATTTTCCCTTAGGCCATCTCACTGTTCAAGATTATGCCCAGGAAATATGCATCCCGTGCAATTACACATGTTTTAAAATGAAGTTTTTGAAGTATGTTTTTGGATGTCAAAAAGCCTAAATCTGCTTTCCACTTAGTACTCTTCTTTAAACTGCATTTTGTGCAATGAGAATGGGCACTTTCATTGCTCTGAAACACAGTACTGCTAGGGATGAAAATATTAAAATTTATTTTAAAATATCAAGTCCTTTTTTTTTTTGTTTGAATCATGAAAATACAGGCTTTCCTGTTAAGTTTTAGAAGTATCAATATGACAATTGGTCACTCCTAAAAACAGAATAGTACACATAAAATTTAACAAAAACAGAACCCTGTAAATCACCTCATTACACAACCCAAAGACTTCATGAATTTAAGATGTTAGGACTCAATAATATAAAATAACTCTTGGATTTGACACTATACCCTCAATCCCAAATAAACAAGTTTTAAACTTTTCAGGTAATTATTCCTATGAAATAGGAATTCCATAAAAATAACATCTTATGGACATGCTCTCAGCAAATTGTATGGATTTCTAAATTTGCATTAAGTACTATAACATTTTCAGTTTCTTTTTTTGAACAGAAAAAATTTATTTATTCAATTTGAAAAGTATCCAATTACTTTCATATCTTCAAATAAATTTTTAATTTAAATTGAAATTAACTGATTATGTACTATAAAATATATAGATTTTGGGTTTGCAGCTTTATTTTTCTGGAAGAGTATCAAATGTTTGGGTTTTTTTTAATAATTAATGTGTGGAATGACAAAAATATACAAGTACAATGTTGAAAAGATAGCATTTTCTTTCCATGGAAATCTGTTCACTTCAAGTAGAAATTGGATGCTAAACAAAATGGACTGTCAGGACTAAATTACAGTTTGGCTAAATTTAACATGTTCATTCTATCGTCAGCTCATATACAGCAATATCTTTGTACTTTTGCCAGTGCCACACATTTGCATTCTAGTTAGAATCAGGTAGAAAGACCTAAGCAATTCCCCAGTTTAACACAGAGGCTTGCTGCTACAGCTGCTCTGAATGTGACCCATATAAATGTCTGATCCTCACTTCTAAACAGCCTTTGCAACTGCTAGGAATTCATTTATTGGTTTAGATGCACAACAAAGAAAGCTATCCAAAGTTTTGTCAAGGAGGAAACAAAAAATGTTGGTGATGTTAATCAGCATTCTACAGCTGGTTTAAAAGCTGGTGTCACAATATCTGTTTAAATTATATGAGAATAATGCCATTGACAAGCCCTGAGAAGGAAACAAATGCTATTGGAAAGGGTATCCATGATGATCCCCTTTTGTAGTCTGTAGTCTTGTTAGGACACATGTTGGGCATATTCTAGCAGATCCTGAGATACGATACAGAACTACCATCCTTTCATGAACTTCAGCATTTTTGTTGTGTTCATTGAACAGCTCATCATTGTGCAAGGCAGAGAAATAGTACTCAGTTACTTAGTTATGATACATTAATGAACAAAACCAAGGCAAAGAAAAGGAAAAGATTTATAGCCACCTTTAAGCTCTAATGGTAAAAAAGCCTTGTCTGAATCTAGAACCACCATTCTTCTCGCCATAATAGAATTTTGAAAAACATAGTAAAGTCAAGTGAACTTTTAACTTGCAAAAAGGTAATAGTTCTCATTTTGTATGCTGATTAACCTATAAAGTGAAGTGAAATATACATTTTAATACTTTATATGACTCTCTGCCAAATGATGAAGACAAGAATTTGTGGGAAGTGGTGAATCTCAAATTTAGTTTGATCACACTAATGAAAGCTTTGTGAGTATTCTGTGCCTAAGTGGATGAGTTGCAGTTGCAGCTCTGCTAAAAATCAGCTTGCACAAATACTGAATTATCTCATATAATCATCTGCTGAGAGTACAGTTTTCTGTTTTGGAAAGTAATAATAAACATCATTAAATGTTCAGCTTTGTTAGCAGGAATCACTGGAAGGTCTCCCCTCTCCTTGGAAAAGAAGAGAGCATGCAAAGTTTGGATGTGAACCTATAGTTCTGGCATTGTCTACTCTGTGACTAAATGGTACCCTTTCAGCTTAATTGGCATGTGGAACAGCTTCCTGAGGATGGAGCCTGATCAGTAAAAAAGGAATATTTAGGATCAGAGTAAATTGTTTCCCACTCAGTCTAAAACACTCCCTACTGAGCTTCACTAAACAATTATTTTCAAATATTTTAAGCATGTTTTTATTGGGGTAGTTTTACTGGGGATTGTGTGAAACTATAGGAGATTTTTTCATAGAACTACTTCAGGAAAATGAATCATTGTCCCAACTGGCTATTTTTTCATAACGATAGAATCATAGACTTGTTTAGGTTGGAAAAGACCTTAAAGATCATCAGCCCCAGCCATTAACTGAACACCTCCAAGTCCACCTCTAAACCATGTCTGCAAGTGCTCCATTTACATATCTTTTGAGTACCTCCAGGGATGGTGAATCCACCACTTCCCTGGGCAGCCTGCTGCAATGCTTGACTACCCTGTCAGTGATGAAATTTATCCTAATATCCAGTCTAAACCTCCCCTGGTGCGATTTGAGGTAATTTCCTCTTGTCCTGTTGCTTGTTTCATGGGAGAAGAGACCAACCCTCACTTAACAGCAACCTCCTTTCAGGTAGTTCTAGCGAGTGATAAGGTAATCCTCGTGTCTTTGCTGCCCCATGGATTTCCATCCCCTACCTCCAGACAGCAAACCAAAGGACCTCGCTGGCACACTGTACCTCAAACATTGTCATGCTGTCCCCAGATTTATTTCCAGTGAGCCAGGTTTCATCCCTTTCACCCCTCAAATCTAGTTTAAAGCTCTCTCAATGAGCATTGCTAACTCCTGTGCAAAGACTCTTTCCCCCATTTGAGACAGGTGTACCCTATGTTTTGCCAGAGTCCTGCTGTTATGCAGACCAACCTATGACCTCTCCCTTCAGAAAACTTGAACCACTATAAAAAAAAAAAATATTGCTAACTGGAAAAATCACTACAGTGATTGCCAGAGGTGCTGTTTTACAACACCACTACAGAACTGACAATCTTAGCTGAAAGACATCTTCTAGTATGAGCTAAGGCTGGTTACAACAAAAAGTGTATGATTATAACTTTGGACACCAGAATCCAAATTAATGCACAAATGAAAAGATGGATTCAAAGTTCATTAATTTTAACTTTCAAATATCCCTAGAGCACCATATTAGGGTTTCCAGGCATTCAGTTCTTTTGCAGACATTTTTGATAAGAAAGGACAAGCTTGTGCTGAAGAAAATTATGTGAATACATTGTTAGTTATGTTTATAAAGGCTAATATCAAAATCAGGAAAGAGCTTCTGTGTTATGGCACTGTCATGGTTTAACCCCAGCTGGCAACTAAGTACCACACAGCTGCTCACTCATCCCCCATTCTCCTGGGTGGGGAGAAGAATTGGGAAAGAAAAACTAAAGCTTGTGATTTGAGATAAGAACTATTTAACAACTGAAACAATATAAAATAATCTAACAATGGCAATTATTGTTGCTGTTGTTGTTGCTGATGTTGATGTAATGGAAAGAAGAGAGGAATAAAACCCAAGACAGACAAGGGATGCCCAGTGCAGTTGCTCACCACCCACTGACCGATGCTCAGCCCATCCCCAAGCAGTGATCAGCCCCCTCTGGCCAGCTTCCCCCATACTGGGCACGATGTTCTGTGGTAAGGAATATGCTTTTGCCTGGTTTGGATCACATGTCCTGTCTATGGTACCCCACCCTCCCCAGCTTCTCATACACCTGCTCACTGGCAGTGCATGGGAAACCAAAAAAGTCACTGCTTTACAGTAAGCACTACTGAGTGACAACTAAAACATCAGTGTGTTATCAACGCTATTCTCTTACTAAATCCAAAACAAAGCAGTGTACCAGCTGTTAGGAAGAAAATTAACTCTATCCCAGCTGAAACCAGACCAGGTACTAAAGTAGCGAAACATCAGTCTAGAATCAGAAGAACAATTTTTCAGCTAGGTATTATTTCAGGGCTTGCTGCTGTGTAAGCTCAGCTTGGCCACGATCAGGCCCCAGCTAATGACAGACACCTTAGGCAGACTGGGGAATGCCTAGCATAGCAGAGGAAACAATTTATATGTTCTGCTTGTAGGGGTTTGACACTTTTCTGTGTAAAGCTGAATCACATTTTTGCCCGTCTGTCATGAGCACCATGAAGGCTGCAAGTTCCTCAGGGCAGGAGCCTGTTAAACACTTAGCACAACACAGGAGCTCTGTGCTAATAATTACCACTGCTATTAAATACACTGTGGCATAGCTGCTTCAGTAGCCTTACTCTAACGCATTTCTGTAAGGCTGTCAGTATAATAATGTTATACTGAATTCAGAAGAGAGGTTTGGGGAATGTGAGGAAATGCCCTATCAGTTTCCCTGATCTCCTGCAGTGCTAGGCAGCTCTTTTGACACCAGTAATCTATGGCCCCACTGCTGTTAAGAATGAAAAAATGTGTTCACACAATTACCATGTGACATCATACGGTAATCACCCATCAGGAAAACTCTTAGCTTCCATGCATATTATGACAATGACTGAAAAGCAAACACATTTGCTCCCAAAATTAAAAGCACCAGACCTTTCTTTGTGCAATTTAACCACCTTCAGTTCAAACTGAAATCACAATTCCATGCTCCATTTCTCCCTTGTGGAAGACAACTCTTCTCTTTGATGGACTAATATAAGTAGGTGTCACCAGATGAGATCTAGGCACGGAATTCATCATTTATATTCAGACTTTCGTTCTGTGCATAGAAAGAGGAGAAGCATACTGCCTTTTCCAGCAGCTCTCCACAGCCTGCAAACACATCCATGGTAGCAGAGTGGACTGGCTGAGCAGATGCAGTCAAAGCCAAAGGTTGAGTCCCATAATAGTCCTTCTCACATGTATGAAGTGAGAAGACATGGATGTCTGATGGAAGTACGTGATGCTCAAAATGAGAATCCTGCTACAGAAAGTCAAGGATCTTTTAAAATCTCAGGCTTTGTTGCCCTTCAACTTAGCCTTTTCTAGATGGAACATATGGAATTAGGAAGATGTAAAAAATGTCATTTTTAAAGGATATTTTCCAATCAAAACTTTTATTGGGCAGCACTTGCATATATCAAATCTGTGCCATTGTTTTAATGCAGAAGTATTAATAAAGTTTTAAAAAGGATTTTTCTGTCCTTTGTTTACACACCAATTCTTAGCTATACAGATAGATGTTCTACACAAAGTATTAAAAATGTTAAATGAGGCAAGTACTTCCCTATATGATTTTGTGACTGTGTGACTACATAAAGAAACTCCCCCACATATACACATTGCACATATGCAAGCTGAAGTCTGTGTGGATTTTTTTAAAGAATAAAATAAAACTTCCAGGTTTGTTGATGCTAAATTATTGATGGATTTTCTATTTAAATGCAAATTTGACTTTTGGTTTTAATGGAATAAGTACTTTTTCCAAAATTTTTCAATGAGTAACATTCTGAAATATGGGAGAAGGTTGGGAGTATGAGATCCTTCTAGATTTGCTTGGTATAATTCTTAGTAAGATAATGTTGGTGCATTTTCTTTTATCAATTCATCCAAGTTTTTTATCATTCATTTTTGAAAAGAAAATGAAGTGCATTGTACACCTTCCAGGTTAAGTAAAAAAGAAGACAGTTTACTTGTAGATTTTTGTGCTTATGGGGTGGGAAGGAAAGTGGATTTTGCAAAATAATGATTTCCTGGTAGTGTAAAATACAGGGAAAAATAATGAGAGTTCAAGAGTAGCATTATAATGACCAAAATTCACTATGTGTTTTTTATTATGTCGGAAAAAACTCTTTTAAGAAATGGAAATCACTACATTCTATTGATTCATGCACAGAATCTTCAGACATAAGTCATCAGTGTTGACACTTTCAAATACATAAAACGTGACATCTGCTCCTACAAACTCACTACACAGGCTGTAAATCATCAAAGAGAAAAACAGTTCAATGTCATTTCAGCCACTGTAAACTATGGTTTACAACTGAGAGATAAAAATAGTCATACTGTCTCTATGACATCTAAACCACTTTTCTACTGCAGTATTCTATGTTCTGATTTATCTTTCTGGCTGAACAACACACAATCAATTGTAAGCAACTAGTGTAGTTTGATTCCAGTCAACAGCAATTTTCTCCAGCTTTATCTTTTTTACCCCTCACTGCACCGACTTTAAGTGCTCTCCCAAACCCACCCTTTTCTATGAAGTGTTTTGTGGAGACTCTGAGGACTTAAATTTGTCATTTTAAAGTGTAAAAATACAAGAAAAATGCAGAACCTATATTTAATGGTTTCCAAATACTTGTAAAATCCTTTTTGTGTTACACCACATCTGCGTTCACACTAATGAAGAATGTATGTATGCATTTTTCAGCACCGATATCAGGGATCACTGTACAAGGTATTTTTAACATGCACCATTCCTCACCAAAGAAAACACTATCAAGTATCTTGATCCTTCCTTGAAAGAAATGCTAAATTGCTTCCTATAGCTACTTTGTCAACCTAATTATTATTCAAACCAATATTCAATTTGCATAAAGTACTAAAACAGTTTTTCAAATCTTCAGTGATTTACTTCATTTAATTATGAAGTGAGAACATGACTATTGCAAGTGGCATATTTTGTTATTATTAGCACCTAAGAGATCACAACATGCATTAGGATTAAAATATTTTTTGAACAAGAAAAAGCCCAAGGAGGTGAATTATCTTAACCACTAGTATTTAGTATTAGCGTTTGCAGCAGAGATAAAACATTTATATGGCCAATGAAAATGTAAGGAATAGACCCATCACCACAACAAGTGACACAGTGATCTTGCAATACACCACACATGGGTAACTGCCAGCAAGCAGAAAGCAACAGAGCAGCACATTAAAGAGCCGAAGCCCAGGATGAGCCAGAAATAGTTTTTTCCCATTTCCCGGTTATAAAATCTTCCTAACATACACAAAGACAAAGTCACATTCCCTTCAATTTTATTTTACTTTACTGAGAGACTTGTATGAAGTTCTCTAGGCACACCTCCTTTCCTGGGAAGGACATGAGCTTTACCCTTGGAATGTCCAGAATCTCACCTTTAGACTACCAGGCAGCCACCCCAGAATTGATTTCCACAAGCGTGCATTCACCCAAAGTATCAAAGAAGCCTCCTCACATAGAATTTCAGCCAAACAACAACACTAATTCAAAAAATGGTTTTATTAGTGAATAAGTTAACAGTTTTCCAATGACAGCTAGAACAACTAGTTCTTAAAACAGTCTAAATGTCAGATACACACATCTGCGAACTTGCAGAACCACAGCCCTCAACAGTTTACTTCAGGAGTGCTCCTGAAAATACACCCAAATGCCAGTACTGTTTGAGCATCACTGCCTACCTCGACCTTTTGTCAGGGCCATCTCCTTTTGTTCACTCAGCCTGTAATTAACCCTAGGGACACGCGTGTTTTCTGGCTAAATGCATGATCTATCCTTCACACCGTATACCTATGGCCATAAGGCACGTTCTGTTGTATTAGTGTTCAATACCTGATAGCAAACTCGTATGCACCACAGCACAGTATCACCTGCATGTGCTGTCAGGTACATACAGTTTGCTGACTTTGTCTCCCTAACCTGTCTGTAAATTCTACAGCCTTTGCACTTTTCATTTTATAAATCCCAGCTCCCAAAATCAGATTTCAGAGATTTGGCTGCAATGGTGTCCAGAACTTATCCCATTTACTATTTCGTTCTTACTAAATACTTTCTTGCACATTCCCAAAATACAGTCTGCTGTCATCCACGAAGCCTAGAAAGCTAAATCAGATTTCAGATATTTGCACCAGAGGTTCTTTCCAACTCTCTAACGTAGTCATATGGTCTAGCTCATAGCAAGATTAGAAAGGCAACATTTTTTCACACATTTCCACGTAAAATCTTGATTTGTCATGTGCATGCGCACATACACGTACATAACCATAGAGGAAATGAAGGCGCGTGTGTGCACACGCATGCACATAAAAGCAGATAAGCAGATCTTATCTCTATCCACTGAAGTGTCTTTTCTTTCCAACTGTTCCTCTGCTGAATGCTTCTTGACGACATGCAAAGTGTTCTCAGTTCTCACTGAAACTCCATAAAAACTGAGGGGACACTCAACAGTTTCAAAATATCTGAGGGACACGTATAAGTACATGGAAGAGAAAGGACTGTTTAATTTATGATTGTAGAACAGGATAGGTCTGCACCTGAAAATATTTCTTAACCTGATGAATAGCCTGCTTTTTGAAAGCTAATCTAATTATGTAATCTATTCCAAACCCATAAATTATCCCCCTGTATACACCTTGCCTCTATGCTAAGAATAAAGAGTTGTCTTATATATTGTAATTGGATATTTAAAAACATCAAAATACTAAATTTAACATTATCAAAACTTGTGGGAGTATTGTAAAACTTCTGTTACTTTCATTGGAAAAATTTACTGTATGTCTGAATGTTTGTTTCTATATTTGACTGGATGGCGCCAGTGCATATTAATAACCCTCTTTCATGAGGGACAGTCCCAATGGCACTTCAAAGTAAAGTACCTATGTTTTTTCAATGTTGTAGTTCCAAACGGTTTTCCTAGATGGATGAGTTTTGAAAGAGTTTATACGTCTGCTCCAACAATTTCCATAAAGATCCAGCATTTCCCAAAATTTAGCTGCTTCAAGCTGTAGCAGGCTGGTAAGTATCTTTGATAGGGGCTGCATGAGTTTAGAAACACCAATCTTTGAGATGTCCCAGTGATTTTGGAAATCTCCACCTAACACTGGATCTGTGAAAATGCAAAAGTATCAAAGAATTCACCTACTTAGGCTACAAAAATAAATCCTGTAACGTCACTGGCTTCCATAGTTGCTTCCTAATATGCAATGCTAAAAATTATCTCTATTCTAAAAATTACTGTATTCACAGAGTAAGGCAAAGGTACTTTGCATTATCAAGTCCCTCATCACTTGCAAACTTAGTTCCATGGCAAATCCTCCTGCCCATAAAGTAGAAGAGAAATTCTTCCATATGTTGTTCTATTTGCAGCTAGTTTTCAACTAAAAATTATTTGCAGGAGGGAGAAAGTTGTGTCAGAGAAATATTGAATGAAAAGACTCACTCCTTTTTATCCTGCATGAACTCTAGGAGCCCAGTTATTGAGGAAAATCTCCCCACCACCTTCATTAGGAGAGCCTGGCACCTTGTGACCAAAGGCCCATGGGGCAGCCCTCTCCTATCCATGAAAACTAACCAATGCAAGCAATCTCATTGTGGCCAATGGGCTTGCTTGCCCAAGTAATTTGTTCAATAACAAAATAAAGGCTGAAGAGTCAGCCATCACATACAGGTGGTGGGAAATTGAGGATAAAAAGCAAAAGATATCAAATGTAATTTATCTAGCATTACAGGTTATCTTTATTATTTTCATTTTGTTGCTGCATTGGTAGAACTAGCATATAACTGGAAAAAAATTACTAGTGACAAATCTATTAGTGTATAAAGGGAGATATTTCTTACAAGTACTTAAGTGTAATATACAACCCTCATGCTATGCACTAAACTCCCACTGACACAAAGGAAAGCTCTACACAAGGAGTAAGTACAGAATGTGTTCCTCAGTTTGCATGCAAAAACCTGCAGCTGAGGAAATATTTTACCTAACACAGGAATATTAGCTGACTGGGAGCACCTGGGGAACAGACTACTCACATCTAAAATACAAGAACTGGTATGCAAAACAATGGCTATTCTTTCTCCATTCACAGCACAAGCATTAACATAGGCATTATGTATGCAAAGAAACATTATCAATAGATTGTTCATAATTTAAAAATTAGTTTCTGTGACTTATTTTTTCACCTTTTTTTTCTCCCCTTTTTGGATAATACAGAATACTGTTGGTACTGGTTATTTTTTCACAATAAAAATACTTGGCAAGGTGACCTAGAATGTGGGGTTTTGACTGAAACAGATAAAATGAAGAAGGTTTGGAGTTTATGTTTATGTGGCAGTAGTTGTGTGTTTCCAGAAGTATATTTCTTCCTTCAGAACTTAAGTGTCTCAAATGATATCTCAAATAAAGAAAAAAGAAAAGCTTATGTCCTACGTCTAACAAGTTTAAGCATTGAATACTTACTTAATCCACTGTCAAAATCATGTGGAAAAATAAAAGAAGTAAAAAGTTATATTGTTAGACACTAAAAACAATGAACAGTAAGAAAAATGTTTCTTTGTTCTTTATATCCCTGCAAGAGGCTCAAAAATTTACATTTACAGGCAGCAATAAGAGAGGACGGTTTCCAGTGAAAGACTCCTGAAAGAACCTCAGCTATTTGTCCTTAGCAATTTCTAGCCTATTTTACTCCAAAAAGCCTTGGCATCGTCTTGCCACATTTCCTCATGAAATCACATATGGCCATGCAAACAGAATATTTTTTCCTTGAAATCTGCAATGTTCTGTGACTGTGTGCGCAAAGACCCAGGCTTTTTACCATCCAGCCCAGTTAAACTTCCCTTGGCTCCCCTGGAGCTGCGGTGTTTCCAAAAGGGCTGTCAGACACTGAGCTAGGCCAGCTCATAGTGCCCCAAACTGGACACCTGTTCCAGGCTTCTGGGCAAGGAGCTTCCCTGCTCAGTGGCAGAACGCAGTCCAAGCCTTCTGCTCTTTACCGAGTCTGTGTTTTGCTCAGTCCATCTGTAAACTAAGGAACATGGACATTTTTACATTTCCTGACTACTGTTGGTTGACCTGAAGTATTTCACGCCAAACTAAATGAGCACGCTGTTGGCTTCTTTGGCAACTGCTGTTTTCTCTCCTTTCCCTATTGGCATCCTGCTGGCACCAATGAGGTGCATGTAGTTTAATAAAAGCGTGGTGATAATACATCTGCTTTCACTTGCTGTAAGAGCTCTGCCTAGCTGCCAAGACACCAGAAACCTCCTCTTCCTAATTCATTATCTAAAAATTACACAAACAAATTTAAGTTCCGTATGTATATTGCCAGCAGTGATTAGGCTTGTACTTGATTCTGAGGAAAAATCTAAGATCACTTACTAGGGGCTCTCAGTGACACTCCCAGTCTCATAAAAGGATCATGGTCAGCATATTCTCATCCGTGCGTGAAAGCTCAGATTCCATGCAGTAAGGTTACTATGTTGTCAAATTTAGGGTTGAGTTTATGGCTCTTGGAGGTGATTACAGATAATTTTTGAGACTTTGGGGTATATTTTCAGAGTAACATGATTTGGCTACTGCAAAATTTTAGTTTAATTCAGTTTAAGACTGCGTTCTCATTGGAGGTTTAATTACCTATTGATTTCAGCAGAACTGCTGCCCATCACCATAGCAGACACCTTTTGTGTAAAATCAATAGCAATATTAAGTCTCTTTTCAGTGTATGGTCTGGACTGCAGGCTAAAGAAGTTTCTTTTCCGTTTCACTGTTCTTACTCAGATTTTTTCAGATGTTTCTTTAAGAACTGTACTGGAATCCGGAAGCTGTTATCCCTGCAAACTGTTCCTATTAGAGACTCATTTAGATCAACAACACTTTTAAATGGGTTAAAATTTCCTACCCTGGACCTGACAGTTTCAGCCACTTCTGGTTTGATCTGTCTTGTGATTTCTACAAAACAAACCTGCAGGAGAGAGGAATTTACCCGTGCACCAATGCAGTGAATTGTTCCATGCATTTTTAGTGTTTTTATACCATCTGAAGCCAATTCTAAGCAAGAAACATTCTTTACCTAATCCAATTTATTTAGTCAGACTAAGCGAGAAAAATGAAGTCATCTAGATTTTTTTTTGTTTGGCTTACATGATTAAGGAGAAAGGAATAGAAATGATATTCCTTTTGGGAATAAATTCAATTCAATACTATTGAACAAGTTCTATGCTTTCAAGGTATCTTTCAGGAAGGCATTTGTTACACATTTTCATTTATCATTTTTTGTTTCTCTTAACCCTCTTTTTTTAAGTTACACTGGTACAGAAATTGATTTAAACCAAACCCATAACTTTCACGAGGCTCATTAAATGATAAAATGCATTCTTCAATTTTGTTTCTAAAACTGATACTAAGTTTTTAGTACTGGTACTAAATTTTTCTCAGTGCCCACCAATATTTTACTGGATTTCTCTGTATATGAGTTATAAAAAAAAGAGTTCAGCTATGAGATATTTGTCAGAAAAACTTTACTCCCACAGAGCAATTTTGCAAAATTTGTGATATTCTCAAAGTTTAAGATCTCCTTATGTTAGTTCTGACTCTACTTTTTCTCACATCACTGGTACTCTTGAGATTTCCTGGCACACATATAATAATAGTTTTCCTACTCTTAACTTCTTAATCTTTGAGCAGGACAAGAAAGCAAAACCACAGATTAATTTCAAGTAGGCTGAGATCTCAATCCCACTGATGGTACTTGAAAAAGCTATAGGAAAAATACAAACATCTAGATTTCATCAGAAAAATAATCCTATTTAAACAGAAAGCTTGGGAAGGATCAGCAAAAAACAATGGTGAATAAAAAGGTAAACGACCCTGTGGCAATTATAACATTTGTATAATGATGAGAAATAGACACCAGTTAATCTAGGCTATATTCCTAAAATTTATTTTACACTGCTTTCAGTTTTTGGGATTACTATTCACTGAATAGACCAGAATAAAGCAGCTTGTTTTTACATGTAACAGTTGCATGGTATGGATGAATGGTGCTACAGCACTTAAAATTACACATGCACAAACATGATGGAAATTAGTATTACTGTAGATATCAAAAGCAAACAGACCTAATTAAAGAAATAACTGCAACAAACCCAGATGCATCTCAAAACAAAAAAGGACAACTCCAAATCTAATGAATCCTTTGAATATTAATTACAGGATTCCTAACAATACACTGGGAAAGCTCTCTTGGAGAATTCAGTTTACTGTTTAACAGTTTCTGACTAATTTTATTAACCTGTACATCTGAGAGGATCAACCCCCTCTGGGTTTAATTAGAAGAAAATTCAATTTAAATCTAAATGTCAACAGTGGTTACTAATTATGGCAGGGCCCTGGACGAGACATCC
The DNA here is from genome assembly GCA_026261815.1 of Monarcha castaneiventris obscurior. Lineage (NCBI taxonomy): Eukaryota > Metazoa > Chordata > Aves > Passeriformes > Monarchidae > Monarcha > Monarcha castaneiventris. The sequence goes on from JAMPIT010000379.1 coordinate 10,816,020, forward strand.
AGTCTGTAATCAGGCGGTTCTCTGCTAACAATTAACAGTTTCTTTCTGAGTTATGAGTGCATTAGGATTTTCCTTTTTCTAAATAAATATGATTCAGCATGGGACACGACTAATATTAACAGCACCTACTGCTACGTGCAGACATGCAGAAGAGGTTGCCAAATTAAATTACAGAGATTTCTCAAACATATAGCTGAATAATAAGCAGCTACAAAACTAGGTCAGGGTCGCAAGCAGTCAACCACAGCCCCTCCCCCCAACATGCAAAATAAATATACCCACTATCTCTGAATAGAAATCAGTCTTTTGTTATGCCCTTTGTCAGGAATATGTTACTGCAAAATGATATTTATTTCCACAGTCTTCGCAGCTGTGAGCAGGACTGAATTAATCTTTCGAGAACTGATTTCATCTTCAATTTCATGTTTATGATTATGAAATGTAAATGTATTACTCTAAAGAAAAAATGATAACAAAAGGCATAGATGTAAGAAAGGCAGCTTTATACCTACAGCTTTCACTTGCCCTTTACTAATGAAGCAAACAGCCAACTAACTCTTAAATAAAAACAGACGTTATAAAAATGCATTGTGGAGAATATGTAGAAACATAAAAACTGGGGAGATGCCTAAAATGAAATCATCTGAAAATCTAACCTGAGCAGAAAATACATGATCTAAGACAATTACCAGAAACCAGAAACATGACCAAAACTAGGGTGAGGTTAAAGGGCTCAGTCATTTAACTTCTAACCAGCCCCCACACTCTCAATGCTACTGCTAAGGATAATACCGAAAATGCTGATTACAGCTGAGAATTGCAATTTCTCAGCTTGATGATAGCTTTTTTCAAAAATGACAATAGTCTTTTCCAAACCATTTCATTTTGATGACCTACTAATTACTTACATCCATATCAATAAAGTAGTAACCATGCTGGGTTTTGTGAAAGCTGTTGACAAATTTGTGTCATTCCATCTTGGGACTTACCAGCCTTAGTGCTCAAATATTCCAAGCAAACATATTTTGGGATTTGTTAGTGGTAATTTCTCAAGATGACTATTTATGACAGTGAAAGCAGAAATCAGAGGAAATCTGTGTGGAAACACTGAGGCAGTTCTATGAATAGTTTTAGTTTACCTAGTCTAACCATAACAATTAAAAATGCAGGTCTTGGGCTGCTCTTTGCTAAACAGGAAAGGTGTTTTCTTTCTATGCTAAAACCCAAACCAATATAAAATAATATTAATAAAAAAAACCTCTTTTGTAAAGAATATCTTAAAAACATTGATTGGACTTCACTTTAGTCATATTTTTTTGGACCATTTTTTGTCCAGAGGCCACCAAGTGGCAAATGAGCATGTTAGCATCATTATTGATAAAAGCTTGTATAAAATTCTATAATTACAGCTTCAGATGCATTCTTAGTAGTTAAAACATATCAATCACTTAGGATGATGTGAATGCAGTTCTTTAATTTAGACTTAAATTTATATATTTCAAATTAAACCCTAAACCTGAAATCCCATATGCATGTGCTTGATTTTAAATCTGTAAACAGTTTCATGTCCTCCCCAGGATTATTCACAGAAAAAAAAAAAAAGTATGTAAGTATGAAACACTTCTAAAGGTGCAAGCAGGTGTTTATTGTTAAGAAATAAGTAACCATCTCTATTCAAGAAAGCACTTAAGGATATTAAACACTGCATATTATGTATGTTATGTAAGGCTTTCCTGAGTAATGATAAATTAAGCACATCTCAAAATTAAGCATCTGCTTTCCCCTATTTCTGAACCAATGTGGCATTTTTTTCTCAATAATGAAAGGATTATTCACATTTTAAAGTATAATGGAGAATATGGCTCTTAAAACCTTATGATGAAGTGAGTGGTTGCTGAAGATGTTCTACAAATGTAACACTTGAACCTGACAAGAAAATTACGCAACCATGACTACATTTGGATGTTCCAGCTCAGATTAACTGCATGCTCTCCACACACACCAAAGCCTGTTGATACTGGCAGCTCTCTATAAAAGTGAACTTTTGCAGTCAGATTGAAAGTGGGTGTTTTAAGCCTATTTTTGTCATAACGAACGTTAGATACCTGGCCTCCCTTGCACCACTGGTTCCTCCCCAGCTCTTCTACAAATGGTATGTCTTTCTCCACAAGAAAAAGGGAATCAGGACACTTCAGCTCCTAATCTCACTCTCTGAATAAATGTGTGAAAAATGGCAGGATTGATAGAATGAAATAGTTTGCAGCTGACATCTGAAATTGTTACTTACTCCTGGGGACGGAGGGAGGAAAAGGGAAAAAAGGACAAGGGACTTTCCTCCCTCACTGCTGAAGCTATGTAAAAAAAAAAAAAAGTCTCCAAGATTAATTAGGCCGTAGATGGATTGCCAAAGGCTAACTCTGCAATTCACTGGGGCCCAGGTCCCAGTCTCCCACCTCTTTTATTTACTTTATACAGTGTCTCCTGCACTCTGGAGCAACCCAGGAACTCCAAGCACCAGCACAAATCTAGGATTTATGTGATGTCCTTTTCTCTCCATATTTGTCAGTAAATGGTTATTTGTTTTAGGGTAAAAAAATCAGGTTTTTATCTGAACTCAGCTTTGCCTTCCTCCCACCCGTAAGGGGTTATTAGATTTCTCAGGTGGTTAAATTCATGCCTCCTTTAGTTTCATGCCTTGTAATCCTTCCTGAAACATGTATCAGCCACCCAAAAATACTCAGCTGGCTGTGCTTTCTTATTTGGTTGTAAAGTTTGTGCAAAATTTTGGCCTCCATAAAGTCAGCAGAAGTTTTGCTCTCAACTAGAACAGGGCAGGGCTTCACACTTCATGTTTCTAAAATACTCCGTTTTCAGTTCCTTTAGTATTTCTATTTTAAACTACTATTGCTAAAATTGCAAACTGTGATAACCAATGATGTACAATATTTTGTATGCTCAAAGTTTCAACATTAAATGAAGTTAAGGAACAAAAAAAACATTTCTTTTTCTGCCAGGCCTACTACAAAATGTAATTTAGAAAATCTATCAAATCACAACTAACATGATAGTTTTCAGACTTCATTAGGCAAAGCAAGTGTCTCTATGTATTTTCCCATCCCTGAAAGCATCTATTTCTTCTCCATGTTCAACTGAAGTTTTAGTTGAGATCTTTTTGATAGTACCAAAAAGGAAGTTCTTTTAACCACAACTCAATAATAAGGTGAATGGAAAAACAGTTGGTTTCCTTCTGCTTCAACTGTTTACCTTGATCTGTTTCAAGCAAAGAGAAGAGAGTCTGTATATATTCTTCGTTACATAACAACCACAAGCTAAGCAAACAGAAAAAAAGAAAAACCCAGCACCATAAAACACTGTTTTGTTTTCATGATTGAACTCCTACAGTTGTAACTCTTCTAAGCAATCCCGGTTCCCCCTCAGAACGGGAGACTGAAAAACTTTAACTTACCATCTAAAATACATGCTAAAGGGCCCCTTAATACATAGCCATAAGCTGGAGAACTAAAGGAAAACCTTTTAAACAAATAAAACTAAGGAGAGCTATAAATTGTTCTGTGAGCAACAAAGGGAAATTAAAACCCACAGTTATATGCTGGTGAAATTAAATTTGACATGATTTGGTAGGACTGAAACCTGGTATGACAATTCACATGACAGAAACTTATCAGTAAAATCTAATAAGAAAGACAGCCAGGAGGAGCAAGAATCTGGGACTCCGCATTAAAAGTGTTATTTACGTGCTTTAGAACTACAGGCTAATTCAGGATATTTGTATCTGACTGACAAAAATATCGCGTTGTTAATAGCTGCCAGCACAGATGACAGAATAGAAGAAGCAAGCCTCTAAAAAGTGCTTCTAAGTACATTTAAATATGTAGAAAATCACACAGGTTTCTGAAGACATAAGCTAGTAGACTTCTGATGCTACTGATAAAGCATTTTTGAAATGTGTAAAAATTACACATCTATTCCAAACATAAAAAGCAAATCAAGCAACTTAAAATCATTCTGTGCTAGATCTCAGTGTGATAGATAAAAATAACCTGATTGTTGCCTAAAACTGGTGATTGCCTGTGTTAGAACATTCACAAATGAATTTCAATGTGCAAGAAGTATGGCACAGATTTCTTTCTCTGTAAGAATTAAGTTTTCCCAAATAATTTAAAAGAAATTTAGAAACAAAACTGAGGAAAGCTGTTATTTTAATGCAAAAAGATTCTGAAAATCAAACTAAAAAACCTGCACAATTCTACATCATGAAAGTAGGATTTTTTTTGAGCTGAGAGGGAAAGTAATTAGAGTAATTTTTTTCTTTCATATATAGCAAAAATGAAAATGTGGAATCTTACAGAAGTAAATGAAAATCAGCAGTTTACAAACACAGAACATTGGTAATGGAAGCCAGAAGTCTGAAGTAGAAAAATAATTTCTGGTATGAGCAAACAGTGTCAGTAACCAATGAAATCTGGGCAATAGCACAACTCTGGTCCTGAAGGTTTATAATGAGATTAACAGTTGCTGTACAGAAGATAAGTGAATCTAATATATATTTCAGAATGTGATATATTCACCATTTGCAGTGAAAACCAAAGAATTGTGATTTGTTTTCTAGATATGTAGTATACTAAACACAGTAAAGTGAAGTAAAATATGTAATGACACCGGATCAGCAGCTTACCCCAAAGCCTTAGAAAGGATAGGCTCAGGAGATCTTGAGCCCTCCCTTGACTTATTTTTTCACTATGATTTTGAAACACTGGAGAAGTTCCAGTGGACTGGGGACAAAAACCATAATAGATCAATATTTCATAAGCATAAATAGCATAATGTAAGACAAGACTCATGTTATCCTGAATCTGAAATCATTAAAGCGTATTAAATGATACAACAATAAATAGTAAAACAGCAAATGAACCAATGACATTGAATTTTATTTTACAGAAAAATGGTCTTCCCAGAAAATTCTACTTATTTCATGACACCACAAGCCTGACTAGAAAGGACTAAATTGACATAATGTAGTTGTATTTCTTGTATCATTTAGATTTCAGTCCACATTTTTTTAAATAGTGTACAAACTCAATACAACCCACAATATACAGCAAAACCCTGCTAACTGACAGACCACTAAAAATAACTGCAGTTGTGGAAATATCATTGTGAGAAATGCTTCAAGGCATGAAGTTCTCAACCTGATGCTCTGCAGTATCTCTATCACTCACCCAGTAAAATCTGGAGGAAATGCAAAGAGCTGATGAAGTCACAGATACCAAATGGGGAAGATGAGCTATAGAAAAGCATCTGAGAAGTGCACTCATTTGAACTGCATTTGAACACAGTTTTGTGCACGTTGCATCCATAAATGAACAATGGCAGACTGGAAAACAATTGCTATGCAAAGTCACCGGCACATGAACTGCCGGAGTAATTTAGGTAAGGACCAAGCAGTCAAGAGCAAGCAAATAGTCTGCTGTAAGAAAGGGAGTAAAGAACTCTTGCAGCTCTCCAACCAGGCACCAGTAAGACCAGTACTGGAATCCCATGTCCTGACATGTTCTGACATGTCTACACTTCAAGTAATATCCCAAAGCATTAAGAAACAATCAGGAGCCAAAAGAACGACGCAGTGTCAGACTATATGAATCCCATCTTCAATAATTTACTCAAAATAAGGTTATGAGATTCTTTCAACACAAACTGCAAATATCACCTCAAGAAATCTGTGCTACTGATGAGTTCTTTATCAATAAACAGAGAAACACTTGAATGTTTGGAATGGGTAATTCATGCCAAACAGAAAACACACACATTTGATTAACACCTCACAGAAGCAGCTTATCTAGGAACGTGAAGTATTTTCCATAAATAGAATCTTTAAATTAAGACTATATGTACAAAGCAGAAGTTCTGATGCAGAAGTTTCCCATTGTGGTTGTTTCCTTGGCCTCTGTGCGAGCTTGAGGTCAGTCTACGTATGAGAACAGCACCTTACAATTCTAAAAGTCTATGCCTAAGCCACAGATTAGAGTTACCAACAAAAGCTGATCTATTATCCAGGGTGATATGTAGCAGGTCACCTGTACTGTGAGCGTAACAAATTCAAGACAACAAGAGTTTTTTCAGGTAGACAGAACCTTAGCCAAGGTTAGAAAGAGAAGTGTTAAAAGTTGCAGTTTGCATCCTTTGAGACTGCACATAAAACCCCTGCTACTATTTAGCAATGGATCATCTTAAAAAGTTCTAACATCTGCCTTTCCCCTACAACATGTGTAGGGGGGAAAATCAGTGAGTCTAGTAAGCATCTGCTTTAAACACCTAAGTCATCATAGGGTAGATAAATACATGTCCACTGACAATGCCTCAGTACTGTTTGCTCAGAAGTAATGGCAATCCATGTCTCAAATGATCTCCAACCTCTTTCACTGAAGCAGAGCTAAGTACACAGTTCTCCACTAACTACCATCAAACCTATTCTAAAAGAAAATGCCCTATAATGACAGAGTTATCACAATATTTCTAAGTATCCTATTCCAGCATTTTATCTTCATCCTTTTTACAAGCTGAGAGTGGTTATTAACTTCATCTTCATGAGTTAACAGTCTAGATCTTTCAATGCTTGTTGCTTATTTTTCCTGGACTGTGTCAAATTTGTCTTCATCCTTCCCTATACTTCAGATATGTATGGACTGTTAACTACAGTTGCATAGTTTTTGATGGGAAATACCTAAAGAATTATAGAAATGTGGAATCTTGAATCCTCAAAAGAGACTTAACATTTACTGAAGCCTCTTGGCACTGGACACTTAATAATTTGAAGATTGAGGGCATATGAAGTTTGGTCTCAAGAAACAGCAAAAATATTCCTTTTGAGGTCAAGTCCCAGAATTACATCTGGTCTCAGAAAAGACCAGAGTGCAAAGAAGCAATTTATCTGTAGAGCAGTTGGCTAAATTGCTTCAGCTGTTGAGTAGAACTAATAACAGCTTACACTCTAAAGCATACGATACATGCTAAACTCACCACAAATCTCCCAAAGGTTTGACAAGGCCAGTTCACAAGGTCCTCTGTTCATTCAAACTTTAAGTAAAAAATACACTCAGGACAATTATAAGGCCAATATTGGGAACGTTTTTTTACATAGGTACACAGGATAAAAGTCTTTTAAGAAGGTAATTGCTATGCTGTCACTGTGAGCAGGTGAAAAAGTCAGAGAAAATGTCCAGTTAGAGAGTCTGAGAAACAAAGGGTTTAGCCCTGCACAATTGACAGATCTAATGTTAATTGTTTTGCTTTGTGCAAGCAATAAATAAATAAATAATAAATCAGACTTGCACAGACTGAGTAACTCTCAATTGCCTCCTAAGACAAGCGCTGCACAACTACAGAAAAACCATGAATATCAATGCCTATGAACAATCTGGAGCTGGATTAGATATCTGAGATCCCTCTTCAAAATACCAGTGCTATCAGGAAAGGTGCTCTCTTCCAAGAACTATTTCACAGTACTTAGGCCTGAAAAAGATGATGGTTTACTCCACACTAGTAAAAACTGAGCCCTTCTGAATGCAAGAATAAGTATCACTTTAGGCACCAGGGAACTAATTTTCCAGAGTATGTTGAAAATTTTGAAAATGGCAGCAGTGTTAAGCTGGGTCCCAGCTTCAGGCACGGGTCTGCAGTGTTAGGGGACAGCACATGAAGCACTCATCCTGGGTAGGCCTCCATCCTATTCTGGGCTGAAACCATGTGGTGAAAAGCGTAAAAGATGTTGGTTTATGCCACAGATGTCAAAGAACTTGATTGTAGGGAAACCCCTGTGCACTTATCTGAAGGATATATTACTGCACTGCTCCAATTTATTCAGTTTCTGTTGGTCCCTTAGCACATTCTTATTTGTGAGACCACAAACATACTTCCTACTAGAGCTAAAACCATTCTAGGGTTTAAGCACTGTGATATCTCAAACTATTCCAATTTCCTTCAGATTCTGAAATAAGAAACAAAACAGCTTTAATATTTATGTTTTCAAAAGGATGATGATGACTTTGAAATTTTCAGTTAAGGAGCTACCTTGAGACTGTTACAACAGCAAGGGAAAAGAGTAAATTGCACAATCCTGACCTTTTAAAATGTTCTCTAATATATCATGTAAAAAAAAAGTACAGTATTAAATAAGAAATTTGTTAGCCTTCAGCACAGAGGCAGGTTTATTAGCAAACAACTAAGTGGAACAAAAAATCTATAACCCTGATCTTATTGAAATAATTACAGAATCTTTAATGTCCCAGTAGGCATATACAGAGAATAAGATGGAGCACACAGAAAGAGCACAGTAATGAAAACAGACAGAAATAGGCCATTCATCCTACCTTTTACTTAGTGCGTACAAACAACTGTCAAAAGTAGAAGACAACACAAAAATGATTACTGACCAAAAAACAGTCAAAACCTCTTTTATATTACTAAATTTTAGGAATCTGTGGGATAAAATTAAAATGAAAATCCACATTTCTGACAAGTAAATATTTTTAAAATTTATTTGTATGCCTAATTGGCACTTAAAAAAAACACCTGTGATGTTAAAAAGTCAATAATAAATCTATTCGAAAAGTACTTACTTAAAATCAGAAGAATCTTGCCATTTAACTATTCTGTATCTTGCTCATAGTATCTTCAGTGGAGATGTAAAATACTCATTAATAAAGTTTTCAAAATTTAATTAGATGAAAACACATAGATATATTCAAATATCACACTGAGAGCAAAAAATCAGATATGTCTAGCTACAGTATACAGAAGTTTATGCCCAAGTTGGCAAACCTGTAGCAAACTAATTTTTTGAATTTCCTTTAACATTTTTTGGCTTTGAGTACAAAACCTAATGGCACAGAAGAGCTTTGTCACAAGCCAAAGCAATGAGGACAATGCTGCTGTGCTTCTGTGGGGTAGACTGGAGAGCAGAATGTGACTTCTCCACCCTCTCTCCTCTACCCCTGGGATGGACTGAGAGATTTGGGGTTGTTCAGGCTGGAGACAAGCAGGCTCTAAGGAGACATTTTGCAGCCTTTCAATGTATAAAAATATATTGTTCAATTAAAATTGTTTAATATCTTTATTGATGACCTAGATGAGGGGATTGAGGCTACCATTAGCAATTTAACAGAAGACAGCAAATTGGGTTGGAGTTTCAATCTGCTGGAGGGTAGGAAGGCTCTGCAGAGGAATCTGGATAGGCTGGATAGATGGGCCAAGGCCAATTATATGAGGTTTGACAAGACCAAGTGCTGGGTCCTACACTTTGGTAACAATAACCCCTGTAGCAGTACAGGCTCGGGGCAGAGTGGCTGGAAATGGGCTGAATGGAAAAGAACCTGGGAGTGCTGGTCAACAGCCAGATGGATATGAGCCAGTGTGTGCCCAGGTGACCAAGAAGGCCAATAGCATCCTGGCTTGGATCACAAATTATGTGGCCAGCAGGACCAGGACGGTGATTGTCCCCCTGTACTTGGCACTGGTGACACTGCACCTCGAGTGCTGTGTCCAGTTCTGGGCGCATCAATTCAGGAAGGACTTTGAGGTGATGGAGCAAGTCCAGAGAAGGGCAATGAAGCTGGTGAAGGGTTTCGAGCACAAGGCTTTTGAGGAGTGGCTGAGGGAACTGGGGTTGTTTCCCTGGAGAAAAGGAGTCTCAGAGGAGACCTTATCACTCTCTACTTTCTACCTGAAAGGAAGTTGTAGCCAGGTTGGGTTTGGCCTCTTCCCCCAGGTGATCAGCAACAGGACAAGAGGATCGTCTTCAGCTATGCAAGGGGAGATTTAGGTTGGACATTAGGAAGCATTTCTTCCCAGAAAGAGTGATGAGACATTGGAATGGGTTACCCAGGGAGGTGGGGGAGTCACCATCCCTGGAGGTGACTTTCCTTAAGGAAAGATTGGATGTGTGGCACTCAGTGCTATGGTCTAGTTGAACACAGTAGTGTTGGGCCATAGGTTGGCCTTGAGGTCTTTTCTAACCTAATTGATTCTGTGTGATTCTGTGATAAGGGGGCTTACAAGAGAGATGGAGAGAGCTTTTACCACGACTTCGAATGCTAGAAGGGGCAACAATTTTAAACTGAGGAAGGGTGGATTTGGACGGGTTATAAGGAAGAAATTCTTCACTATGGGGGCAGTGAGGCACTGGAACAGGTTGCCTGGAGAATCTGTTGATGCCCCATCCCTGGCAGTGTTCAAGGCCAGGTTGGATGGGGCTCTGAGCAGCATGGTCAAGTGGAAGGTTCCCTGCCCATGACAGGGAAGTAGAAACGAGATGATTTTTAAAGGCCCCTTCCAACCCAAACCATTCTCTGATTCCTGTAGCACTGAGTTAGATTAAGCTGTTGTGGGTACAGACAGCAACTGCTTCTCTTTAAGAGAGCCAAGATATTAGCTTCTTCTTGCCCCTCCCTTTAACTTGAAGATAGAGGGGGTTTGGAGGCTCTGTACAAATTACTTGCCACATGCTGCAAAATACACAATGAGATTTTGGTCTGCAGAACAGGAAGCCACCTTCCTCATGCTTCCTTTCTTCCAGGAAAAACAAGATACCATGCAACCCTAAAATAAATTTGCTATTTCCCCCTTCCTGTCTTCCCCTATACACACTAAAATTAGTTTGGTTTTCTTTTAATCAAACAACCTCAACAATGCTTTGACAAAAAACCTATGGTCAGCCTTCTTCACCTTCAAAAGGAAATCTGTAAAATGTCTTTCATGAAAGTGAATGAGATAAAGGTAAATTATGTTTCAAACTACACCGCGTATTGTGGGCAGCTACTGAAAGCTATTGAAAGCAACTCCCAGTTTACTGAACTCAGACTCCTAGATGGCATTATAATAGAAATATCTTTCCAACAGATAGGGAGAGTAAATACTGTTGTGAGGGAAAGGCTAAATTATATAGAACGCTTCACAGCATAATGCAATTGTAGAAGCACTTCAGAAACACTACAATCTTTTATTTACATCTTCCACATTTCATGCATAGTGGTATCCATTCCCTTCTTTTCCCTCCAGTTGAGAGGAAATACTAACAATCTCACACAAAAAGGAGACCAAGAATTATTTTCAGGACAGCTGTCATTCCCTTTACTTTTCCTGGAGAGAAGGAAGTATGTCACATTATTGTCACAGCTGGAATAAAGAAATTTTAATTGTAACATAAGTTTGCAAAGGGAATGGCTTCATTAGGCTCTCCTAATTCTACCAGTTTGAGATAAAAAACATGCCAGAGATATTTTTTAATTGTTTCTCTGCACAGTAAGTAAAGCTTCAATTCCTTATGGAGGTTTATGTCTATGCCAAACGCCAGTTTCAAAGTCCAGCCTGCTTGGTTTAATATTTTTAAGCATATAGACTTAGGTGCAATTTTTTTAAATATGGAAAGTACTTTCCAAAACAATTCCAATTTCCTCTATATATTGCAGGTTTTAATGATAACAGTTACTTTTTTCTAGAGATCAAAATCTGCTACTTTATACTAAAAAAGTGATTTTTAAGATTCTTATGAGCACGGTTAGTGCTCTAGAGGCTCATATCCTGCTGTTTCAGGAACTACCATACTTCTTGTGAGCTACCAGAGCCATAACCACTTCTCTTGTCCTTATGCACGTGCTAGCTAGGTTGTCATTTGTACTGTGGCTCCTTCACCCTGCACTGGCTGTGCAGCAGTGTTCCAAGGAAGGTATGCATCCAACAGTCTTTGCCTGTTCATACTTTTCTTCTGCATGGTATAAACTGCCCCCACTATAGGAAAATACCTGAGGTAACCAAATCACACCACATCTTGGCAGGGAAAAGGGAGGGAGAGGGGTTTCCTATTTATTGTGAAATGCCAAAAAAAAAAAAAAAAAAAAGTAGCATAAGTTACTTATTTGGAGATGGTACAAAAATGCCGAATGGGAAATGAATATTATATTTAACCTAGCTACATGACAACTTAAAATTATCTTTTCTTTATTTATTGTGATATTGCAAATCTTAATGTACTCTGCAGATGTTTTTAAATTTATGTTAGTGATCAGAACAAGTTTTCACTATAAAATTCTGTGGTTCATTCTGAGTGAGTCCTTTAGCAGAAATTAAATGCTAATATACAAGGTATAATTAGAATACAGTATGCATACTGAAGCTTCTTACTACTTATGAACATTATTTTCAAGGTATGTGATTCCTCTCTTTTGACTGTGAGGGCACAAACTAGAACAAACACATAGTGAAATGCATGAAATTCATTATGCAGCTTCTCAACTGCTCACAATATTCCCATTAAAAATGCATAACAGTGTTCTTACAAAGGGTCAACATCGTGCACTTTGATTTAACAAAGAAAATGCTTTGCTGAATGTTTTAGACATTTCTCTGTGGTGCACAAGGGTAGCAGAATTTCTTCTCTGCTCCTTCATTGTTTTTATTTGGAAGACAGTCCAGTCTCCAGATATGCATTAACAACAAGGCAAATATTTACACGTTAATAAAGCCTTAGCTTACTCTAGGCAGGGAGGTTCTGTTCAAACCTGATGGGGACAACCATCTGCCAGGGAAAAGGACTTAAAGCAGTGGTGAATGCTCCACAGAAGCACGGAATGAACCCACACCTGGTTCCTGTACCACACTCCTTCAGACACAGTTGCTTACTGCAGGCTGCACCATCCACCTGAGGACACGCCACATAGGACAGTCTGCTGGGTCCTTGGTCCTTACAACCCTTTCCTATTCCTGCACTTTTCAGGATGCAAGCCTCAAACAGTGTGGCCTGTAGTCATTGTCACACAATTAATCATACACAGATTAGTAAGTTTCAGTTAGACCATCTCCTGCACACCCAAACCACATACCTCTTCAGGTAGGAGAGAAGAAGAATCAGCTCAGAAGAATCAGCAACCAAAATAAATTGCTATAAGCTACTACTTTGTTCCAACAGAAGCTGAGACTCATTACAGATAATGTTTGATTTTCTGACCCCTCAGAAAACTATAACAGCTCATAAGCCATCACCCAGAACTAACAGACAACTGGTTTTGACTGGGATAGAGTTAATTTTCTCCACAGTGTCTGGTGTGGGGCTGTGTTTTGGGTTTGTGCTGAACACAGGGTTGATAATACAGAGATGTTTTTGTTATTGCTGAGCAGGGCTTACACAGAGCCAAGGCCTTTTCTGCTTTTTGTGCTGCCACGCTGGTGAGGGGACTGGGGGTGCCTGGGAGGAGACACAGCCAGGACAAGTGACCCCAGCTGACCAAAGGGATATTCCACACCATAAATCATCATATTCAGGATACAAAGCTGGGGAAAGAAGAAGGAAGGGTGACATTTGGACTGATGGTGTTTTTCCCAAGTAACTGTTAGGTGTGATGGGGACCTGCTGTCCTAGAGATGGCTGAACACTTGCCAGCCCATGGGAAGCAGTGAACCAATTTCTTGTTTTGTTTTGCTTGTATGTATGGCCTTTGCTTTCCCTATTAAACTGTCTTCATCTCAACCCACAAGTTTTCTAGCTTTTACCATTCTGATTCTCTCCCCAGTCCTGCTGGTGGGGAAGTGAGCAAGTGGCTGTATGAGGCTTGGTTGATAGCCGGGGTTAAACCACAACAGCAGACAAGGATTAGTAAGGTTTTCCTGATTTGTCTATGAACTGTCTAGTTTCCTTCTATCATTTAACATTGTGTTTGCAAGAGCAAATACATTCAGGACTCAGCTACTCATTACAAAAAGTGTAGGTGAAGCCTGAACCTCCACCTCCACCTGTAACTCCACTGGTTTTAGCAGAGCTACTCCAGAATTAGGCTGGAGGGCTGCCACATGCCATACAGCCTATCTGGAGCTCATTAAGAGACAGATGCCAGCTCAGGTTTTCTTCACTAAGGCAGCATGCAGTGACGTGCCTGCAGCTGCCTCTCCTGCGCAGCCAGGGCTCCTCTCCAGGGCAGCCCAGTGATCCCTGAGACTACCCCTTCTCTCCCTCACTTGCTGAACCAGGGTGGGGAAAAGGACTGTGGTTGTGTGGCAGAGTCAAGAGCTGAATCTTAATCCTAGAGAGCTCATACACCTCATGCATATTTAGGGCAAGCTAGGTCAGGCCAAGAATCGCCAACTGAAACCCAGACGTTCACCCCAGCCTAGACTATTGTCTTGCTTACCAAACTTTTTGGGCCAGTCACTCAGCTAGGCTGTGTGCTCACCCCTTCCTGTGTGACTGCAGTGTGCCAGACAGAAGGGTGAGCTCCCCAGACTTGCTGTGAGATGGAGCTGGGACCAGTCCCAGCATACAAGCAGCTCTGGGAGTCGGAAGTGTTTAGACTCTCCCAGTTGAGACGCCGTCTTTGAGGATCAGGTTCCTAGCCATCAAACATGAATGGGTGGAACAACCAATTATTTTGTATTACTTTGGCTCCCAGTACATGCTAAATCAGTCATAAGATCATGTGCAGCCTGTTCTGAGGATTTGACAGCTACTACACACTTTCAAGTTGATTCCTACCAATTTGGAGCTTCTCAGCAACAAACATGGACAACCTGCAGAGAGAGATTCACACATTTGGCAGAAGTGCCTTCAAAATTGAAGTTTGAAAAGAGAGTGCTAGTATTAAAGCACTATAAAAAGATACTCTGAAATTAAAAAAAAAAAAGTAGAAACTGTTTGATAAATTATAGCCCAAATTCTGAAAGCAAAAAGTTGCTGAAGGTATGTAAGCCTATATGTAAATAAATGTGGGTATATATGGGTATAGATACAATATGAATGACAGATTGAAGCATCTGATCTACATACCAAAAAATTTTGAGCAGATTGTTAATTTATTTTAAACTGCATAGTAACACTTCTAAAATGCACTAATCACAACAATGTAAATACTCTTTAAGATTCATGTAACATACATATTTAGCTGATTTCATGTTTTTAGGGATTAGAAATGCAGATATAAAACTTTTTTATAATCTGATGTGCTATCATCCATGAAAAAGATTGAATGCCATCAGGAGATCCAAGCATCCTTGGCAAAAAAAGTCCTATATGTATTCTTGAAATATGAGATATTAACATCACATTGTCTAACTGATATGTTATCCTTAAATCAACTTCGGATACTATTTTAATGATGTAATTGTCAACTGTGAAAAAAAAAGATAGTGAGAAATGAGATTTTGAGGATAAATAGCCTGATCATAGTTAAGGACTGTGATGCATACCTCTTGGGTTCATTTTGTTGGCAGGAAAAACATGTCAAGGATAATGCAGTTCATTTCAGTCCAGCAGAAAATGTTTGCTTCGACTTTTAGCTTTATTTAACCTTGAAATACCATTGTAAATTTGGGGGTAATTAAAAAAGCATTGTTTAATTCTACAGAAACCCAGTCCACCTGCTCCCAGTAAAAGCTGCACTTCTTTCTAAAGATTCCTTCTGAGACACAATGTTTTATTAATTTCCAGATACTAAACACACATGTAGAACCTCACCCTCATTTTGATATCATATGCTCTTTCCTCTCAGATTTTCCATGACTAGGTCTCCATTTTGCTGCTTAAAAAAATCTGAGAAAAATTTCTCAGAGCTGGAACATCATGAATCAAGTGTCTGAAATGATACTTACATAGGTTTCAAAACAGAGATCCAGTTGAGAAAATGTCTACTCAGTTCATGTCTAACAATGAGAAAGTTTAGGTATCTATTTATTTTCTGATAATACCCAGATGTGCAGTACTTCATCTTGAATACAACCAGAGGTTCTTAAGTTTCATGAAGAGACCAGCTTATCTGATAGTTCATGTGTAGTTCTAAAAAATCAACAATCAGTAAGTCTCTCTGGTTAACATATCACTTCACTTTTTTTTCCTGGATTAAGCCGAACAGAAAAAGCTCTTCTAAACTGCCATTTCTTACTTGTTTAGTAGCACACAGTCATTAACAGACATCTTTACTTGACAAGAGATCTGAGCTTACTACACTAGTCAGTTACATAGATTCAACAATTAAAAATATCCTATCTTGACATTTGAACTCAAGGAGTTCATTTTTGCTCTCACATTCTGAAAGAACAGAAATAGCCTAAATAGGAAGACACTTTCCTGAATGTCACAGGCTCTGCCTAATCTATGTACCTGTTGCATGTCCAACAGAATAGGGAAAGAAATCTGCAGAACCTTTCATCCATTCAGGTTCAGCTGGGCCTTGCCAAAGTTTCAAACAGCTTATCCAAGGTCCAAATGCAACCTGGCTACCACCATGCCTAGTGCTTCCTCCTTGCCAGAGACAGCCCTGAAAGCCATATGAAATATACCTAAGACAGAAGCCCTAAAACCAAAACTGAAATATGAAGCCCATCTTAACACAATTCTTTAAACTGAAAATTATTATACAGGACTGTATTTGTCAGCAAGACAGGCTTTAAGGAAAAACTGCTGTTCACTTAATGCATTTCACTATACCAAAAATCCTCACCTGAAGTAAAAGATCACTGGAAAGGACTATAAAACCAAAGTACATAATTTGCTTCTATGTAACTATTGATTTGAGAAAAATATCAATAAATCCTGTAAAATAAGTATTTGATTTTGAGATAATAACAGTGACTATTAATTTTGTATTTAAAGAAGCAAGACTAATGTTCCACTTCTGTGTTTGGGAAAATATTTTGATAATCAAATTAACTAATGGCATGAGTATAAAATATTATTCAATTTTCACAGCCAGGAAAATAATCTGTATCAATGATTTGGAACAGTGATTCATATTCATATAAATTTTTTTAATTAGTAGAGATATTGAACATTGTCATGTTTATTTAATTAGATTATTTTATTTTGTTTACAAAGATTGAAATTAATAAGGAAATTGGAACTATATAACAAAAAATCTGCTTTTAATAAAAATAAATCATGTAATTATTCATTTTTAAATGCATCTATTTTAAGCTTTAATCTTCTCAAATTTATGCATAGGAAATATAACTGAGTATTGAAAAAGATGGATGTACAGGTCTGTTGTAGTTTAACTCCAGCTGGCCTCTAAATGCCACCCAGATACTTGCTCACTCCCCCTTCCTCCCCAGTAGAATGGGGAGGACAGTTGGAAAAGGTAGAACCTGTGGTTTGAGATAAGAACAGTTTAGTAATTGAAACAAAATAAAATATATTACTACTACTAATAATAACAATAATTTTAATGAAAAAAGAGATAAAAGGGGATGGATAAACCTCAAGAAAAAGAAGTGGTACCTAATGTACTTGCTCACCATCTGCTGACTGATACCCAACCCATTGCCCCTTCCAACCAACTCCCCCCAGTTTATATACTGGAGATGAAATTCTACGGTATGGAACATCTCTTTGGCCAGTTTGGGTCAGCCATCCTGGCTGTGCTCCCTCCCTTCTTGTGCACCTGCTCAGTGGCAGAGCATGCGAACCTGAAAAATCCCTGACTTAGAGTAAGCACTGCTTAGCAACAACTGATTAGGAACTGTTATCAACATGATTCACATACCGAATCCAAAGCACAGCACTGTACCAGCTACTAGGAGAAAATGAACTCTCTTCCAGCCAAACCCAGGGCACAGTCCCACAGTGAAACCTCAGGTTTCAATTGAGTAGCCTATTCAGTCCCATAAATGATAAAAATCAGGAATGAAAGAATGAAATTCAGAAAAAACCCAACATTTTGATAGACTAAATAACTTTTAAGTCCTGTCTACAGTTTAGAAGTCCCACTTGTGGACAGGCACCTAATTTTTTCTTCTGAGTATATTTAAACTAATGGTATGGTTCTGCCAGCTTTTTGTATCACTCCCTACAGTAGAGCTTTCCAAAACAGAAGTCATGATGTACAACAGGAAATAGGATTTGACACCCAAAATTATCATTCTGAATGCAAAATTTTCTGTTCTTTTTCCTAATGGTTACAGCTGTTAATCAGGAAGGAGTCTTGGACTCTGTCCCTTCAGCCAGGAATAGGATTGTTACCCTTAAAATTGAATTAGTTGGTAAAATATGCCCAGGTTGCATGCCCTGAGCAACCTGAAGTAGGAACATTTGAGTTTTTCACAGCAATAATTGCTGTTATGGCTACAAATAGCACAAGAATGGAGCATCTCCCTGTGTGAGTGTTTTCAGATGCTAAAGTGGCTGGGTGGCAATTCAGGGATTCTTAATGAAAAGTGTAGTTACTTAAGTCTCTGCATGACTGTAAGATGAGCACTGTATAAAATATAAAATCAGCATTTTTACTCTAGTAACCCCTACCAGTAAGCCAAATCAGTTCAGTTATTTGAGGTGTGGTGCAAACAATGAAGAAAGTCTTGGGCCTGAGGATCTGCAGAGTCTATGAAGTCCAACTACAAAGCATTGGTGCTACAAAATATCAAAAGAGTTGAAGGAGAGCAAAGGACACTAGTGACAACCATTGATTACAAAAACTATCTGCATATATAATGATGTGTTCTTATTTGTACTTATCTAGGATTTATTGTGATAATAATCTGCATCAAACACAAACAACCCCAAACCATTTAGAGCAGTCATATAAAAAACAACAGTAGCTTTGAACATTTTCTCAAACCCAAAACACACTTCAGTCTCCAGATCTACCTCTCTATCCTGAGTATCAGCCCTCACCTGGAAAAGGTGAGAGTCAAGGTTATTGGAGTATTTAAGTGCATACATAGAGATCACAAACTCAAGATCTGATGATGTCCAAGGAGGAAAGGAAATTTTAGTCAAATGCACAATGCCTGTAATGAAAGTGTTAGCAGAACACTCGAAAATAAAACTTTTGGATTTTGCTTTAAAAAATAAAAGTTTGGTAGGATGTATTATTATGCAAAAGCAAGATATTCCATTTTCCCCATGTAGCTTCATAAATGATGTATTTGAGAAATGGAATGTTTACATAATTACAATCATGCATATATTGCGCCTTTAGCAATTTCAATAATATAGACAGAAAATGGAGTATCTTCGTTATGAACTTCATATGGACAACTTCATAACTAGCACTGCCGTTAGATAATAAAATGAAATAAAGATAGCACTTTAGGCCATATTCAAACCTTATTTCCATTTGTAGAGATCAAGGGTATAACAGGCTCTTTATTCGTAGACCATACAGTAACTTTACTCACAGAACTATGCATTTTTCCTCTAGCACAGTTACATGATCCATGAGCTTCCATATAAAAAATGTGTTTAGCTCTTCAAAGTTATTTCTTATGGCTAGTTCCCAAAGGTGAACCACATGATAATATCAAAAGATACTTGTTATTTACTGTGTCTCTCCACCACTAAAACCCCACAAGCCTTGGCAAGAACAGCAGTTGTTAATATAAGAGTGGGAATATAAAGTAATTTGACTATACTAAACTGCATGTCAAAAAGAAATGAGTACTATAGTTATCAGCCATTTTCCTAGTTATCACATGCATTCAATATGATAAGCAAAGAGTATCTTAGTGAACCTTGAACTCTGCAGAGATGTAGATGAATTAGAGCTTTGGAGAACATGCTTTTTTCTTATCAGCATACAAATAGATAATAGCTTGTTTTTGGCAAGGATTCTTTATAGCTAAAGTACTTCCCCCTCAGGGAATCATACTGTCATTTGTTTTTATTTTCAAAATGAAAACAAATGGCACTGTAACTCCTAAGGGTGAAAATGACTTCAGTCTACTTTTTCCCCTGCACTCCCATCTATTCATTTTCAGTTAGATGGAATATAGATATAGTTTTTTCCCCCTTTGGCTTCCACTGCCACAAAATGTATTCACTAGCTGTACAGTAATTAACAGCTCTTGACTGGAAAACTGCCAACATGTACAACGTGACACTCTTCCTTTGAACACTAACAAAGTGCATAAGTAATTTATGTTGGATTAAATATCCCTAACAGGGACCCTTAAGTAACCCAATCACTTTAAACAGGCTCCACATGTATGCTCCTGTGCAGTGAAAATGTCAGACAGTGATAACCCACTAATAGCACAGTTCTAACTATATTCCAGCCATTAGCATTTTATGACATCAATTCTCATTAAATCTGGCAAGGAAAAAGATACTAATGTTTCCCAATTTTGCAGCCAAGGTGGAAGAGAAATTGAGCAAATGTAGACAGGTGCTGTCTCCCAAAAAGGATTAACATTTTTTAAAATGTAGTTGCAATTTTCTGTTAGTACCTTTGTTTGTATTGAAAGAAAGACAACAAAGAGGTAAGGGCTACAAGGACCTCAGTGGAATCCAGCCAAGAGTGAAAGAAAAGACTGGTATTTCAGCCATTGTGCTCCCTGCTAAAGCACTGTGCCAACTCATCTTCCAACCCATTATATGAAATTTAATTTAACCTGCTATGCAATTAATTCAGATGTTCAGCCTATTTTTCTCATGGCAGAATCCCTCACACAATGCCTTATTTAAATATTAATCAGTCCTCTTTCAATTAGGACTAATTTGCTTCACAGGGTTTCTCTCATCTTCTGATTGCAGGAAAATGGAGGTAACTTGCAACGTTTGAGGATAATTAACATGGTATTTTTATAATACTGATACATCAAATGGGACCTTAATGAACCCCGCTGATTCCATTTAGTAAAGCATGCCTCAAAGTTATAATCAAGAGGAAAGCCATTGCCATCTGTTTAAAATACTAAGGAGCACAATTTAAACACAGAATAGTTATTTCTTTAAACTGTCCATTGTAGGGGCCTGCAAAAGTCATTTTTTTTCATGGAAACTAATTGTACAGTATTTAAATTTGAACCTTTTATAACATATATGCAAACAATATCTTCCTAAAAAGTGGAGGGCCCTCTTAATTAAACGTTGACAACCTTAGATACAAGTAATGTTTGTTAATGTTAATTTTCCAAACATGCTGTGCATTTGATACAGAAGCAAACAGTCAGATTTTATTCTGTTCTAATATAATATTTTGTGCTCAAAACACAAAATCCGCCCCCCCACCAAAAAAAAGAGGGAAAAAAAGGGGGAAAAAAAGAGCTGTAGCCTTTGCAAAATAAAGGCATATGTTGTTCATTTGTTGGTTACTAAGAAAGGCAAACAAGTTAACATTTACACATGACCAGTTGCTCACAAAATGTTCCATCTGCTACAAAGAAGGTCGAAGTTCATCTTTCTTATGTTTAGAATTGCTCTACTGTTCCTAGGTAACCTGTAGTCAAAACCCATGTGACTGAGATATCAGATCCTGACTTCATCATGAAAGAAAAGTCCTTAGTGTGAAAAAACAACAGTGAAACACAGAAGATCAGACCCCTTGCTTCATTTTCACTCCCCTGTAAATTTTAAAAGTTCATGATTAAGTATTGACTGAGCCATAAAACTTGTTCTTTCTAAAGTCAAAAATATTAGTACACGCGACCTGTTAAAGATTCGGTATTTTGCTTTTCTTGTGTAAATATACTCTCCTGAATATGTGACTATGAAAAAGGAAATGTCATCACTCTGTAAATGTCAACAATTTACTATAAAAGAACATGGTACAAACCCAAAAAATTTAGTCACAGCAATTCTGAACTTCTTAAACACGATTTCTGGTAGCTCAGGTCTGTGTGGATTCTCAGGCATCTAAAAGTATATTTGTGCCCTCATCACCACATATTTTAGTAGTTGCAGGTCTACCAACAAACCTCTTCACAAAAGCAGTGTGTACTTTCACAAAACTTTGTAGTAAGTTAACGATTTTGAAATTTCATTAGGCTTGAAACAGGCTAAGTCTGACTGGGAAAGACTGTTAATCAGGCTGAGAGACAACCTGATCTTAAAAGCCATGCATACTTCAGAAATGGATCAAAACCTCAGCTCTGCTCACTGGGCCTCCATAAATTATAGCAGCATTGCTAAAAACTGCCCAAAAAAGAAGCATGGGCCAACTGTTGTTGCTGGTGGTTTTCTACCCACCCAAGTCTAGAGGGGACATCTGGGAGGAGATGAATACAAGCTAAAGGCAGCAAAGGAAGAATAGTCAGCTTTCTAGCAATCTTTGTCTAAGTAGTGCCATCTCTAGAGGCCCCTTTTGAGCCAAAGCAAACTTGTATTGTATGTAAATTGAACCATAGCCACCCCTGGGGACTGGACTGAAGCCAGATAACTCTCTGATGCGGATACACAGAAACTAAGGTATTTTAAGCAACTTTCATATGCCTATGCTCAAACTTTCACTACCTGGAAACTATACTACAGAAAAGATGTTTCTCTGATACATTTGTTTCTTTCTATCTTTTTTTTTTCAAAGGCCGCAAATGTGTTAAAGACCACCTAAGGTCTGCTGTTGATAGAAGTGATAGAGATTCTGTATGAACTCATGGACAAGTAAAGGTAGAAATATGGAAGTATGTGCAATATAACCTTGACCGGAATGTTCACTAAACCTAAATAAACTCTATGTCTGAGCATACGAAGGATGTTTATTTGCAAAAATCTAGAGACATTTACTTCCATTCTGTATTCTCTTTGGGGTTAATTTTAGCAACTTTTGAGTACTACAGATCACTATATGCTTGAATTAGATGTCTGGATCTGAGTACTTCAAAGCATTTAACTTTATAGACAATATAAGGAAGCTCTTCTAGTTTGGGACCCATTTCCCAGTAATCAAGAACTACTCAGATTCTTCAAAAAAAACTTCTCATTCACCACTGCCTTTATCTGGCTGAACTTTGGCAAGCTTCTTCTCAAACCTTCTTCTCAAGCTTCTTCTCAAACTTCTCTAGTTTCTATTTTTTTAAGGTACCTTAAACCCAGAAAATTCTGATGCTGGACCTCAATAATATCAATAATACCTTCTTAAGAAGGATATCTGATCCAAAAGGGTAAGACACTCTTGCAGGTCACATTATCTAGACATTACTGGATATGCTGGACCATTGCATTTTGTTTTCTTCACTGTTAAAGGTTAAAGAATCAGAAAATACTTGGCAGTAGAATTATAACTTGTAGTTGTGAAAATCTTACAATTTTAGATCTCTCTGAAAGGATGTAGTAGAGCAAATTTATTATCTACAGGAACCATATGTGGTAGACAGCCAATAAATAAGATATTTCTCTCAGATCTGAAAGCTCTGGAGGTAGAATGACTATAAGCTCTTTAACATGAACATGAAGAAGGCCCCACTTGGTATAGCTAGTGCCTTTCCCATTGCCTAATCAGAATTAGTCAAAAAAGAGTTCTAAAATGTCAACTTTACCAAAAAATTATCCTGGATGCAGCCTACAGCTAAGATGATTCCAGTGCTCTGCTTTGGAATTATCCTGCATAAATCTTTTTAAGATACATCGCCACTGACTATTCTGTGGATTCTCTTGTAAAGAGTAAAGGATCTCTGGGTTACATCAAAGATGTAACAGACTCATAAAAGAGTTTCTTGTGCTGCTGATATTTGACATCCAAGAGTGTCTTGTGTCATTCAGTTGGCTGTTTTCTGCCTTCATGCTTCATCTGGCACAACTCATCCCTGTCTATAGAGGCATTGAGAAAAACGAGGTGACAGGCAGCCACTGCTGTGAAGAATGAAGACTGTAGTGTTTAATCAGATAGTCCATGGGGTGAGTCTATGCTTGGGTGAGATTTATTGCTAGCACTGGACACTCAGGAATTTTGCTGGGCCCATGAAACTTCATCCTCATAGATCTATTTTTCAGAAGGAATAATGAGAAAATTCTCACTTTGTAAAGAAATCATAAAAGCAGATCAATGAGTTGCATCCTTGAATGATATCGCTAAGGTGAATGCATTCAACTGAAAGACTGAAAGACTGACTGAGATAACTCAAGAGGAAACCTTACTATCCTTTGAGTATATATGCCTATTTATCAGATTTATTATCCAGATAATTTTAAAATCTTTTATTATGGTGGCTATAGCACCTCCAGTTCCAGAGTTAGTGACTGCTCCATAAGCTCCATATGGAACTTGTTCAAGTAATAGGACAGTTTTTACCACCCACTTCCTACAAATGATCTGACTCCACTTTCACTTCTTAGCTGAGACATCTCAAGGAATAATAAAACTGGATGTACAGAAAGAGGTCTGCATTTATTTTAGATTCAATAAAATACCTGTAACAAAACAGTAGGGCCAGTTAAAAGTGGAGTATGTTTGACCTAATTTTAAAAATATTTCTATTTTCAAGTATGAGCTGCTGTTTACATGTGTGCTTGTACATTTTAAATGGAAAAATAAATATATTAAAAAAAGAACCAGCAAAAAAACTCCCCTGTAACACTAGAACAAAATCTAAAGCAGGAATAAATATAAGTTATTTCAATTAATTATCAGAGCAGGTTTAAAA
This sequence comes from Monarcha castaneiventris obscurior, assembly GCA_026261815.1. Taxonomy (NCBI): domain Eukaryota; kingdom Metazoa; phylum Chordata; class Aves; order Passeriformes; family Monarchidae; genus Monarcha; species Monarcha castaneiventris. The sequence continues at coordinate 10,840,368 of JAMPIT010000379.1, forward strand.
TTCAAAAAGTGCTCATTTTACCAAAATACACATTTACCAAAATGCCCATGATGGAAATCGTGTGACTTTTTCAAAAGCAATGGTATTATGGGTTATTTCCTGCCCTTATTCCTGAATGTCTACCTACTTTCTCCTGTGCCAAATGTGGGACCTAACACCTGTTGGAGTAAGCCATAGTTTACACAACACTACATTGTTTTGGGGGTGTGTTATACTTCTTCCTCCTTTGTTTCCTGAGTCCACATAAATTTTGTAAATAAACACTCCCTCTTACAAGAGGGAAGAATTTTTCTTTTTTTTTCTGTTTTCTATGACTCAATTGCTTCCAGCAAAACCACACACTAGCAAAGGATTTTTTATACCATAAGGAAATCTATAAGTAGCATGTTAGGAAAATAAAACAGATTTAACTATTTTGGTGCAAATTTCAAAGGGCCTATATGAAAAAAAAGTGAGTTGAACATATTAAAAATACCATGGCACAGTCCTAAACTACAAAAAGCAAACATCCATTCCTTTTACATAAGGCTCATAAAAAAAGATGGAGTGCAGCCATCAACACTGCCAGAAGTGTCAATAATTAACAGATTTGAAAATATAAGTAGCTTATGCCAATCACACACATTTGGCAAAGGTGGCAGCCACATATTTGGCAGTTGCATGTGCTACCTGGCTACTATATCCTCACTCAGTGTTCCGCTTCGGCCAGAAAAAGCAGCTTTGAACTCTGCTAGTGTCATGGATGAATGGCAGGTCAGGGCATCCAGAAAAGCAGCAGGACAATGTACATTCCTGTCAAAAGTTTCATAGGACTAACTGGCAGGTAACTACATATGATATAGATGGTCACTCACGCCCCTGCTCCAGCAAGATGGGGAGAGATTTGGGGAAAAAAAAATAAAATGGGTTGAGATAAAGACAGTTTAATAGGACAGAAATGGATGTGGAAAAAAAATTAATAGGAGACTAATAGAATTGTGAATCTCAAAAAAATTATGCACAGTGCCATTGGTCTCCACTTGCTGACAGATAACTAGCCAGTTCCTAATCATCTGCCCCTGGCCAGCTTTCCCCCCAGTTTATATACTGAGCATAATGTTAGATGTATGGAATACCCCTGTGGTCAGTTGGGGTCAGCTGTCCTGGCTGCATCTCCTTCTGGCTTCTCATGCCCCACTGGCCTCCTTGCTGGTGGAATGATAAGAGATGCTGAAAAGTCCTTGACTTGGGGTAAGCACTGCTCAGCAACAACTAAAACATCAGCATGTTATTAGCATTATACTCACCCTACATCCAAAACACAGCACTGCACCAGCTACTAGGAAGAAAATTATCTCAGCCAAAACCAGGACAGCTCCTTATACCACCTCTCTTCCTTCCCTTGATTACATTGATACTGCTGTCACCACACTGGAAGGGATATGGACCACAAATGAGAACATTCCCTTTTGAGAAAGAAAAACATAGACAATTTCCTTAACTAAATATTTAGAAGCTCACTGCTTCTCTTCAGTAAGTGGAGACTAACCAATACTTCATCAATCTACCCATGCAAAGGGTAGCCAAGTCTCCATTTAGACATTGCTTCAGTTTGAAAACATTTGAAAGAAACGTGCCATATTTGAAATACAATGCAAAAGCTCAAAGAATGACATTAAGTAGAGGTAACTACCAAATTCTATTATTTTGAGCCTGCAGTTTCCTTTCTGAATTACAGAGAAGTTAAATCAGAAAGAAAATTGTCTCCAGGAGCAGAATGCTAGAAGTGGACTGCAAATAATGTATACTCCATTACCAGAGGGATGGGGATGAGGTCTACAAAGGCTTAGCTTCCACTGGGAATGAACAGCAATTGAAGATACTGTCCTGTTTGATTGCGGGATATGCTCTCCAGTTCTAGATTTGCCAGCCTGATGCACAGAGTTGCCAGCAAGAGACCCATTATCAGATCCCTGGGAATGAGACCTCCTGGTTGGAGCCATTTGCAGCATTTTGCATCCATGTCCCACGCCTCATCAAAATGCACTACACGAGAAGAAATTAAAGGTACCACTCCATTTTTTCACCATATTCTCATTTCTATTTACAGTAGGTGAATCATCCTAAATAACAACCTTTTTCTACTTCATATTTACACCTATTGTGTTGCTGGACAACAAAAATAATGTCTAGAAAGAATTGCTGGAGACTCAGATTTACAATCTGAATGAGAGAAACATTCACTTTGCATCTGCAGCTACATTGATACAGAAATTATTTTAAAATATGAAACTGAGAATTTTGAGGAACTAGTCACTTCAAGTCTGAGCATTCCAAAATAAACAGATAAAAGTGTCATTGCTAAAAGAAATCACAGCTTGACAGCATGAAGAAAATAAATAAAGTGCTTGCAGCAATACTTTGAATGAAGATCACAAATATCTGACAGATGACACCTTTTTCTTGCCCAGTTCAGGAACTGCCAACAGGTTAATCTCTAAAGCAAATTCAAAACCATGTATTCTGGCAACTCATATTTCTACTGTAGAAATTTGTCTGAGCTATTTTCAGAAATGTTGCCTGATATAAGTATTCCAGTAATTTCTGCTAAGCAGTTAAAAAGTAATAAATTTACAAGATCACGCATAAGAAGTATTTTCAGCTATATATATTTTCAGTTTCAGGAAATAAAATGTAAAATGGGGGCCTAAAAGTATTTTGTTAAGAAAGCTTTCTTGATAAATCCACTACAGGGAGAACAAAAAGAAAATAATTAACATTTTTTCCAACATCCCCGGGAACCTGATCTTTGAATTACAATAGAATGTGGCCCAAGATCAGATTTACTATTCTTGGGAAAAAAATAAACCTTATATTTTTGTTGGTAGTGTTTTTCTGTAGCTGGTATTTTTGTTGGTGGCATTTTTCCATTGCTGGTTCTTTACTGTAGCTTTCATTGTACAAAAAAAGTTTCAATTTATACTACATTACTACCTAAGGACTTAGAAAAGAACCTTGTTTAAGGGGGAACACAGTCTATGTATTGTGGATGTAACGTTTCAAAACTTCCAATGGTACTAAAACCATTTAGTTTAGGATTAGAAATGTTGATGGGCAAAATTTGCTGTAAATGCTTAGATTTGCTTTGATAGAAATGCTCACAAGCTATTTCTTTGCTATAAGATCACCTTTGAAAGGATTTCGGCACCTGCAGAAATTTTTCATTTTTGGAGGAAGAGGAAGCCAGTGAGTAAAGGCAGGAACAACGTGTCTCATACTTGGTGAAGGTGAATGAAGACATGCCAGTGAACAAGAGCGCATTATAAATCTACTTGGCCAAATATAGCATGGATATGGAACAGCTGGCTATGCCTGCCACTCCTGCTCATATTCTGCTACATCCACTGACATCTAAGTACGTACTAGTTATTACATGTTAAAGTTTGAAGAATCCATCCATCACTTCCAAGTATTAGTCTCAGCATATGGCTCTTTTGTGCACAGATGGATCCAGTTCTGCAGCCTATATTCAGCATAATGATCACAAGTAATATCCTTGGACTTCACTGTGATCTCATGCAACTTTAATTCCACTGACTTGAACAAAATTCCCCTGATTTACAAAACTGTGAAGGAGCTCTGGACCCTTGTTTTAGTGACCTCAGTCACAGAGGCACTATTTGACAAGAAAATGTTTATGTGATCATAAACTTTAACATACTGAAATATTAAATTGAAGATGAACACATTATGTGCAGTATTTCTCCAGAAAACTAATGAACTGTTAGCCAGTGAAAACAACAAAATATATTTTATTCTGCTAAAAAAAAAAAAAAAACACCTGACTTCTGATTCTCTACAGAAGTGTTGTTGGTTGTGTTGGTTTGGATTTTTTTAAAGTTAACCGTTTAAAAGAAAGGTAACTCTGGGGGATACAAGGCAATCTAAACAACAGCTGAAGTTTTAACTTCAGAAATGCAAAGCTTCTTAAAACATACTCAGGAAAACAAGCTGTATGCACTGATAAAATTGCATGCGCTGATAATTCCCCCGCATCTCCACTTTACTACAAAGTGCAGGTATTGTTATGTTAAACAGAAAAATATTTTTCAGTAATTCACTGAAATCCTATTTCCCGGCAACTCTTTCAAGATGGGCGATGTTATTGTAATATTTTAAAAATGCATGATTACAGAACTGGTTAATAAGAAAAACTAAATGAACAAAGAACCTGGTAAGAAATGGCAGGCATGCCCATCTTCAGGTCACCAGTCCTGAAAGGTTAACAGATGAAAGGGAAGTGGTACTGTGAATTGACATGGGAGTAAGAGGCTTTTGCCCCCATTAGTGTCGGCCAGCATGAGCTCTCATATCAAAGCCAGCAGTGTGCAACTGTGCTCACACCATTAACGTGGCACCAGACCACCCAGCAGGATCACTGTAGCATCTCAAGGTAGACGTCAAACATGGCTTTTTTTGCCATTCTACGGGGCAGAAACAGATGTGTGAGATGTCCAGAAAAGCTCTTTGCAGAGACAGACACCAAAGTGGCAGAAACACTCTTGAGCAGCATCTGTCATCTGCCCAAAATGCATGTCAAGGAGCAGTTGGCCAAGGACATCTGCCTGTTGCAGGGCTCCTCCACAGCTACACACCACTGGAAAAAATGTGTTGAATCTGTTTTTGCCAGTGGTCATGCATTTAGCAGCCAAGCAGGGAGACTAAATTTCCATTTTGGTCAATCTAGTATTTTCTACAGGCCCTATACATACCTCATCAGAAATGCTGAACATTTGCAATATTTGAACATGGGGTGTAATAATGAAGATACTACATGTGGAAAGATCACACTAAGCACATGTTGCTGTTTAACATTCCCTCTGAACCACAGTCTTCCTGTGAGGATTGGGCTGTTTAATATGGTTATATACAGAACATAGAAAATCCAAATGTCTCGTATTTCAGCTACAGAACATTAAATGCTTACTATTAAATTATGAAAACTATCATTTCTCCTGCAGTGCTAGCTTTCAAATGAGAATCAGTCTTATCTGTTGCCTTCATGAATATTGAAATAATTAATTGATTAGTCAAATGTTAACAATTGTTACTCAGGCTGTGCCATAAGATTATGTACTCACACTGAGAATCAATGGTAATTAAGTAGCTGATCAATGTAAGCACCTTTTCAATGTGTACAAAGCTCCAAAATACCAATCCATTTGGAAAACTAAACATGACGTGAGAAAACTCTTCATTGAAAGTGAGTTTTCTTCACTGAAAACTATTTTATCTTCAGTGTACTGCTCAAAAATGTACTCTTTTCCCTTTCTGACATGGAGTAGAGGACTCCATGACATTGACAATGTATACAGTTTAGATTTAAAAATTAACACCTCCATTAGACATTGTACCCTATCATAGATAAAATCTGAGTAAAGTAACCAAAGCAGACTGGTATTCAAGCAATTCTGGTGCCAAATGGAAAAAAAAAAAAGGAAGTCAATGGAACATACCCACTTATCAGTGTCTTTAAACTATATATTATTGTAGAGATCACATTGAAGCATTTCTGATGTACACTTCTGCACTGTTCAACAGTCTTAAAAAGACCTTCAAAAAGTATTTCTAATATGATTCCCATTTAAACTCTCATAGCATAGATGGAACTGATCTGCTTAGTCATGAACATGTCATTATGTGTTGTACTGCCTCAATTTTATCTGCACATGCATACAGAAGACCACACACATAAAAGTGCACTAAACTGCCTATAAAATGAGATGTAGCTCATTAAATCAAGAAACTTACATTACAATTTTTAAACCTTACAGTTATTTCAAAATATTTTACAATTGGTTTGCTTTGCAATAATTCCCCCTCTTTCACTAGCAAATTGTCAAAATATTTACAAAATCCAAAGAGGTATTCAGAATTTCCCATACTTGCAGTGATACTTAATGTAACTTTCCCAAGTTCCAGTGGATACAGTCATAACAAAAAATATTATATAGGTATAAGGGAGTCTCCAGTGAATCTGAATGTTATATATATTATTTTTGTATAAGGTGAACATTCAATAACCTGTTCCAAGAATGATGTCAACCTTTCAAAATAAAATCAATACTGGCTGCTTAAATCCAAAATGAAATACTATATAGCTCATAACAACTGATATTCTGTCTTATTTGGCTTTTTATTTCATCATGACAGAAAATAAAATTTTGGTTTTACAAGATTACATGGAAAACTTGAAATAGACAGAAAAGGACAGGTGCAGCAAAAGTTTTAGAGAAAATCTAGGACTTAAAATGTTTCTTACTCATCTTTGCTACATGATCTGAACTCTATGTTTTATATCGCATAAATATATATAAAACACAACACTGCAAAAGCCAACATTTTCTTTTTCAATTAACTGTACTGAATATTTTACTAGTGTTTTTGTCCTCTGAGTATTATGTAAGATATTTCTGCACAAATGTATGTGTAAGGAACATGTTTAAATTCATTTGTATGCAGAAATACAGTATTTCCATATAAATATCAATATTTTTCTGCATAAAGACCAAACAGGACTTCAATAATACAATTTTTGCTCTTGCTGCATACACATAGCTGCTATTGATGTTAGGGAAAAAAACAAAACCAAAAAACAACAACCCAGAAAAGCCTTGAAGAAAAATGCTTTGTAGACTGAAGAGGATTTATCCAGTGTTTAAATTAAAGCACATAATACTCTGACCCTGAGTAACTTTAATTCTACTGAAATATAGACACCATAATATTCAGTCACCTACTCTCTGTATAAACTGGGGCAATTGCCTGTTCCTCCTCACTTCTCAATATGTTTGATTAATAAAGATAACAAGGCATCTTTTGTCTGAAAGTTCCCTTCATCAGGCTAACAAACAGGATAAAAAATGATGAAGCACTTGGTATAGGTTAGCACGCACTCTAAAATAACCATTCTCTCAGCCTTACTGCACTGCCTGGAGAATTTCAGCAGGTTTGTCTAAGAAAATATATTGGCCTGTCCTGACTAGAAAAAATATAAACCATAATTTTAGCTGTTGTTTTCATTCCTTTTATACTGACCAATAACTCAGTTTTCTTATATCTGGCAATGCAGCCTTTATAACATAGTTTGGTTTGTACTGGCATTTTTTGACCATTTTTCTTTAAGTGTCATGTATCTCAAACAGCTTTACAGAATGAATTACTGTGTTCGAACAAGCATTTCTGCAGTATGATATGAAGCCCATGGATCAATCTGTAGGTAGTAATAAGAGAAGGAACATGATTGTTTGTAGTTGAGGATTAACCTTTGGAGTTTTCAGATATGGAACTCAACAACCACCAACTGAAAGAAAATCCCAGCATGATGGTTTATATGAAGGATAAAATCTGTAACAATACAATGTCACCTAATTGAGTTTTCTCTGAGACCTCTCTAACTCAAGCCTTAGGAGCATGATGTAGGTCCTAACCATACAGCCTTCACTCACGTGCACTACAAGCAATTCTGCAAGTCGGAACTTCTAGATGTTCACAAAGATGGAGTAATAAATGTTCTGAGGCTCAGATATAAGAACTGCTATAAGCCAACAATTACTGCTTTTGAGCATTTTCAAAGAGTTAATGAGTGTTACACAGAGGACCCTGAAAGGACAAGTCCAACATTTTAAATTTTATATCTCCTACTTTAGACCTTATTTCTTTATCCTCCTTTGAAATGGGAGTGTACAAAATGATAACTCTACTTTCAGAGTCACTGGGTTATTAGAATATTGTGTAATATCTTGATTACAGATCAAAGTATTGAAAAAAGTGTAACAACAAGTACACAAAAATACAAAGACTTCTACAAATATGCCAGTATTATTTTAAACTGACTATTCAAAAAGGTTATTTTAATAATTAATCAAATAGCTGTATTATAATAGCAATAAATGATCTCAGATGTAATTAACTCAATTATAAACATTTCTTATGAACATATAAAAGATTGAAATTCATTAGCATATAAAAACCACTACAAGTTTTGGTCTATAAATACACTCAAACAAGACTTTTAACTGCTGAAAGGAAAATGCACAATATCATCCAGAATTCATGAAAGCCAATACAGTGATATCAGGATATTCCTTCTATTTCACTCAGTCTTCCCAACTAGCAATCTTATCGTTATAGCTCATATAATTCCTGCTTTGATATACTATGAGCTATTTTCAGTCTCAAGTTATCTCCAAAAGCCCAGCTACCACTGTCTCAGATAATATTTCTGTTGACTTCAAAGCATCTCTGGTTTACATAGTGCAACTCAGGCAAGTGTAGGATCAACACATTTATTACAAAGTTTTATTGCCTAAAACTAAAGTTAATTAACTTCTTTATGCTAAGTGGAGGACACCACAAGACCTATTGTTTCAGTAAAAGACATCAGTAATATTTTCAGGAGTGGGAGGGAAGGAAGAAAAGAATTTCTAAGAAACGAAGTTAAAAAAAAATAGTATGAGAAGCAAGTTAAAAGTGGAAGAAACACCATTGCCACAATACCAAAAAATAGTTTTAAAAAAATGGTAGCACAAGAAAAAGAGCAATCTTGGACGGTGCACAGCAAATGAAAGGCATAATGAAAACTGCTTGCTCACACTGTATTTTATACTAAGAAACATATGGAATTCATGTTTTCAGTCGGTTAGTATTGAACACTATAAATGGCTTTAAATTTTGAAAACCAATAACATCCATGACATTGCTTTCTATGACAAGAATTATGTACAATATTATGTATTAAGTATGAGCATGAAAATTTTACTGTTACCAGCTGTGGTATCTAAAAAAACAACTAACCCATCCCTATGCATTGATTACCACTGGCAGCAGGCTGCTTGCCTGCACCGAAAGAGGGAGAGGTGCTCTTATAAAATCCAAGCACAGGATTCTGAACTTGTTGGGAGTCTTTGCACTGACTTCAAAGTACTGATGATATTTCACCTACCTAATTGTCTTCTCCAGCCTTCCAGAATTAGTGATTCTGTACATAAGAGATCTAGCACTAATTAAAGAATTAGCATGTATTTAATGGGAAAAAAAGTGTGTCCTTTAAAAATACCCTTAATGATTGTAGCAAGAGGAATTAATAGACCTACAGCCATCAACATCCCTGTTCATTACAAAATATGAATACACACCAGAGAAATTCTTTTTCTTCAAGTTCACTGAGTATGTTGTATGAATTTAACATTTGCTGCAATTTATGATTACTGAATTCAAACTACAGCCAGAAATCAACTCAGCCCCTTTCTGCATGTGAAGCATAGCATAGCTGTGAGATGCCCAGGAAAGAAATGCTTACTCAAGAATTGCAGCTCCTTTCTGCCTCTCCCACAGTTTAAGAGTGGGACAGAAATCAGTGAGAGGCAGACTTGGAACTTTTTATGTTCTCCTTCCCCACAACAGGGCAGCCCCGATTCCTTCCAACAGGATGAGGAAAAACAATGGCTCCTGGAAGCTTGCTTTTACAAACTTCAATAGCTTTCACATACAACCTTGTGCAATGGATAAACACTCATGCCAAGAAAGGGGAGGGAATACACTGTATTTCTTTCATCTTGTACGCAAACCCAATTTGCTCCCAAGCGACAAACATCCTTCTTCACTCTATAAACTATCCCAAAGTGAAGTATCACGTGAACAAGAGTAGGCAAAAAACAACAAATGTAAACAGAACACCTTAAATTAAATTAAACTTAAGAACTACTCACTGCAAATTACCTAAATACGTGAGGATCTATTTAGGATACATAGAATTAAATTACTGTGAGAAATTTTTAGAAACTTAAGCAGAGGAAGAAAACAGAAGCTGAATTACACATAATCACGCCCTCATGTCATCTCTAAGAGTATGTCAAATTAGAGCGCTTAAGAAAACGCAGGAAATCTAAATGTGATCCTGGACGGGCTGAACCTGGGCTCCATTTCAAAGGACTTTTTCTCCAGTTGTCTGCTGCCTCTTTTAAACCTGATAAAGGAGACTTGGGTCTGGTCAGCTTCAGACTGGCGTTTGTCTTTGATGACTTATTTCTTCTGTGCCTGCATATCTCCTCAGGCAGCTAGTTTCTGATAAAGTTTACTCTAAAAAAAAAGTCTACTATGAACAAGTAATTTGAAACCAAACTAAGTACATTTACCCTTTCCAACATTAACTTTCAAATCATACAAACTAATCAGGCCTTTGTAATTTGCAAAATCTGGAAAATGCCAGAGCTCCATGAAATAATGATTCAAATAGTGACAGTCTTCATTTGTGTTCAAGGCATTGTCTTTTATTGATGGTTGCTCTGGTGGCAGGGTAGTGGATTGCAAAGGCTCTGCTGCTTGAGTTGGTGATAAGTTTTAACAGCTGAAGGTGATTTTTTGCCGCCTCAATCTTGCAACCTCTTCTGCAAGCAGGTTTCAAATATTGTTCTAACTACTGCAAATGAAGTAAACTGCAGATATGAGGGAGTCAGCGTCTTGATATTATCTGGGGAAGCTGCTTTTCAAGTCTTGCAGCAGATCCTTGGACTTCTATGTGTTTTGTCAAGCTTGAATAATGTGAATGCATATGAATTTTCATATGAATATGAAATTCATCTATATGAATATGAAAAAGAATTTCATCTGCACTTGACGACATATTGTTCATTTTAGAAATACAGAATACATTTTTCTAAATTCACCAGGACATTGTGATACGATTTTCTGCTCAACAAAGAAAACCACTGAAACATCACTGCTAAACTGATACTGTCAAAGTACGACTTAACAAAGCTTAATCCAAGGGCTAAATCAGATTCCTTCATGTGAATAATTTTAGTAAAGCAAACAGTCCATACTGTCGCAGACAAATTTCAGCTTTGGTACTGCAAACTGTTAGCTTTAAATGCACATGACTGCATTTGTGTCTTTAGGTGAGATTATTACACAATGCCAACTTCATACAAAATGTGACTACAGTTCAGTGGTAGTACAATAATTCCAAGAGGTAATTTCCAGAACTGCTTTGTTTCCCACATAAGAAACCTGAACTTAAAATGTTCTTTTATGTACTGAACCTAATACATAGGACTTTTGTCTTCAATTCTGCTGATCTTATCAGCCAAGTTGACCTAACCAAGTACTTGCTCCCCATCAGCATTGGCTTTACTGTAGAAAAAAATCATGATTAACCTTAAAGGAAAAGAGCCAAGACTTGCAACCTAGATAAAAATAAGATAGATAGATAGACAGATAGATAGATAGATAGATAGTCAGACAGATAGATAGATAACACTGTAGTTATACCTCTATGAGGAAAAAAAAAAAAAAAAAAAGAATGCCCATTTCCAGCAAAGGACTTAAATAGCAGAACTTCTGAAGCACAGAAGATATGAGCCTAACTAGAAAGTTAGGGATCTTCTCCAGCTCCAAGCAATCGTAATGAGATTAGGAAGCTTTTTTTACAGAATCCAATAGAATCAGAGCCTTTTCTGGAACTACTGAATAGGCTGGTATAAGCAGTACTAGTCCATAGCAGACAACCTTGAAAAATAATTTGCCAGATATAACTGACATGAAAATCTAAGTAATGTGACTGCTATACATAGGACTACAATCTTAAATTAAAAAGAAAACACCCTCCCAAAGAGTTCAGTGCTAATTTAAGCATTTTTTCCTAACCATAGAAATGAACAGGTGCAGAGTTGTAAAAAGTGCTGTTGAAGAAGTGCTCTGTTTGCCAGAATGCAAACAGAAAGAAGAAAAACTTCCATGAATGCAGTCATAAAAATGTCTAAAACTTAACCTTTAATCTTCTTTAGCTAAATAAATGAACTAAATGTAAGAGAGAGATTTTAACTCTAACAAGACATATTTACAGTGATTGACTTTTACCATCCAGTGAATTTTTGCTTATCAGATAAAATGTTTAAAAAGAATATTATCCAGTATACTTAGTGCTATACCCTCATCAACTTTCATTTGTTCACAAGCACATGAAAGCTGATGAGAAGAATTCTAAGAAAAATTATAAAGGCATGTAGTTGTTTAATGGTTCATGATATTTTTCCAGTTTTGTAACATAAAAGCCAATTACTTGAGATAGGGCATTAGCTGCCAATTGAAAGTATTCATGTTTTCTTTTTTTCCCCAATCATTTTAAAAGCCTGAATTACCATCACCAGTTCGTCATATCCCATAGAGCACTATACAACTCACTATGAAAAATGAACAGATTATCCTACAACTTTTCTTACTCCAAAATGAGAAATAAAACCTTGGAAAACAATAAAATATGGTAGAGTGAGATCAGGCTTTTAAGCACAACCACAAACAATCTAGGTATAAATTGCACAACCCATGAGTATTCCCATGCAGCATCATGCTCCAGGCAAACTCTGCTGCCTTTGTTGTCCCCATCCTAACACAATGGCTCATCGTAGGGATCTACAATATTCATCACACTTCACAAAAGCTGTGCTATGTTCTCAGGGCTGGAAAGGCAAACTTGCTCACATGTAAGATGTCATGAGTGGTTACTCTCCTCTATGAATTCTCCACCTCTGAAGTTTCCACCACAGGCAGAAGTTGCTTTCACAAGTCACTAATCAAATACACAAATTGCTGTTGAGCATGAACTGATGTTGTGCACACAGAAACCCATTTCTTCCCCAAATGCAGACTCCCTTTGCTCTCTGTGGTTCCTCTCCCTCTATTCTGCACTGTGACTCAGTTGCTGCAGCACAGGCACTGAGACCCACTATGACCCACCCTAGGGGGAACTCACATGCTGAAGGTAAGACCTAAAATGAAGCTGTCGGTGTTCTGTCAATGTGTTGCCATACAACTGCAAACTACAAAAGAGTTAGTCTGTCCTTCAGGCATCAGGACACATAGGGTAGGCAATATAAGCCTGGCCATCTAGGCTGTGATGAAAGCCTGTGTATGTTCATTTTGCTATTGAAATCTATTTTGCAATTATTTTTAATAGGAGGAAATGTGTAAAGGAAAAATACATAATTGCTCACTGCAATTAACTCCACAGTCTTTGCTATAAGTTACAATGAGTTTTATTACTAGAAATATTTTTAGTATTATTACCAAAAATTTACAAAATATCTAGAATGTTAAGAGTGAATGTTAAGTTATGCAATACAGAACATAGACTTGGCCTTTGCAAAGCTGTTGCAGCTGTTACAGCTGTTATCATGAACACCAAATCACTGGACAGCAGTTATCTGCTACACTTCAGCTATTTAGATAAGAAAATAACTGTAGTACTGGAGATGCTTGCCAAATGGTGTCTCAAGTTATTTTTAAAATAAAATAGGACCAAAAGTCATGAAAAGTCTTGAAAATTACTGCTGTTACCCATTTTTGAAGTTAGGGCCTTAGTGGTACAGATACTGAGCATCCTGCATAAATTAGAAGTATATGATGTGAAAGACAGCTGAACCAGGCCCATACAGGTAAGAAATGGTAAAAGCAGATTGTAGTAAAAGCACAATTCTTCAGTACCTCTTCAGAAGTCTCTAAAAATACCTTCAGGATTTCTTCTTTTGTGGAGGCAACTTATTGAGAGCTGAGCTCTCCAGGAGCTGTGGAACTTCTTAAACAAGTAAGAACGAATGATGGGTTTTTACAAGCAGAGGGGAAAGCTAAAAATTCTTCTCAAGAAGAGATAAGAAAGAGCATATTTTTTTGCTTAGCCACTCTACTACTTAAAAAAAAAAAAAGAACTTTTAGGACAACATATGGATAACAAACTAGAGGGTTAAACAAACATAAAAAGAGAAAAACAGAGAAGTTGAAAAGGAGGAATAGAAAGAAAGTAAAGAAAAACATTAAAGTATTTCTGATCCCTTCTGAGAAGCAGATCAGAAAATTACATGTCAAAGTACTGTAATTCTGTCTATTATTATGTCTTAGGGGACACTGATAGTATTGCAATGGGAGTAATTATTATACATACACAGAAGATGCATTTTAGGGATGGGAAAATATCACTGCTTTAGGAGCTTTTTACTAATTGCATAACATTATATTCCACTAAAAATTAGAATTATTGCCTTGTTTATCTTACTCCAAAATGCATTATGCTTTTTACCTGGTTATATTCAAATGTACTTTTACTATGTATCTTTTCACCAAACTGACCACTCACTAATTACTTAAATTATTCTATCATACTCTGGTAGAAAGATTAATACTGTCAGGAAAGTACAAGGCTCTGAAATGTTGTCAAAACAAAGAATATTGATCTTCTTAAAACACTGCAGTTAGTATATAAATCACACAAAAATGATTGACATTAATATGTGCTTTTTGTGCAAATGCACTTTATCATGTACCTTTTTGACAGTAATAGCAATTTATTATGCTGCATGTCACCTTAACATACTGTAAAGACAATTTTTTCAATTTGAGAGTTTCCATTAAAAGACTAAAAAAAAAGTTGTTGAGCAAAAAGAAAATTAACTGTCTTTATTCAGTTTGATTTAATACCTTGTCAGTTTGGTGCATTTTTTACGATTCTTTGTATAAATAAAAAGTTGAAAAGAACTATTCTAATGGTAATTTGGATCAACCTTACAAACATATGATTCCAGGTTTCTAAAAGAGGCCCACTTGAGGGGGCTTTAAAACTGAACAAAAAGAGCCCTAGGGCTCTACAACTCACATTTAACCTACTTACATGAAAAAGGAACTGCTTTGGTTAAGAATAAACTTCCACAAGCTCAGGTTCAAACCAAACATGCCAGCATATTAGTGAGGAAATGAAACAGCAAATAGTAACTCCTTTCATACTTGTAAAAGAATACTGTATTTATTTAAACGCTTTGGCAGAAATTCTTATTTTAATTACATTGCATTTAGTGCAATAACATTTTCATAATTAAGAAAAAATAACCAATTCATTTTAAAGACCTATGAAAAGCACAGCAACCTAAAATATATGGAGAAAACATGTAATTGTGCGAATAAATCTGTCTGACTAACATGGCACATGAGTCAGGAAAAAATGATAGTCTGTTTTTTATGCTGGGCAAGCCTATGCAATGCAGCCACAGTAACTTAAAGAAATTAACTTCTGTCTGTTTGGAAATCATTGTAACCCTTACACAGTTTACAACTGTGGTTGTGTTTGATGCATTATTTTTCCTTCTAAATAAAACTTGCCGCCATCACGCATGCTTTTTCTTTATGTCCACCTATCAACAGAAGTGCTGGACTGTTCTTTAGAAACAAAGATTTAATTTATTTCATTCTGCTCTTCAAAGTGATAAAGAGAAAGAAGAGAAAGACACTTTCTTGGAAGATCCATGTCACTGGCCACTACATCATAAAAATCAAAGACTGTCTGTGAAGGTTTTCCCTTAGCACTTTGTGTAGCAATGAGGTCAGAGACAAGGAAGTGGTTTCACTGTGAACAAGAGGGTGAGGACATACATTTAAAATACTAGAAGCAGCTAAAAACAGAACAGAACAAAAAGCTAATTATCCCTCCATGAAATGGTCATGATCATTCAATCCATGTGCTGGCAAGCTACCTTAGTTTAAAACCTATGCCTACATTCCTGAGGTCTTTATCATGGGGATACAATATATCAGATCAGTTTTAGGCATGTGTCATTGATTAGTTTTAATACTTATTAAGAACACTTTGGAATGGAAAAAATTATACAGCCTACAGTAACACTTTCTATTTTACATGTTCACCATCCAACTGCTTTATCACTTCAATCTCATCCTTCACCAGGTCATTCAAATATACATTTATTTGGAAACAATAGTGCAGCTGCTGCTTGTTTGCACTGTTTCTAGCGTTACTCAGCAATTTAACTAGTTCACTGCTTGCAGAAAGGAAGAGAATGCACGGCAAAACTTCAGGAAACACAGAGGCATAGAAGCCAGTGTCTTCAGTTTCATTTGTCAAGGCCTAGTTATTTTGCTCATCATTACTCCTCCTGGTCAGGCATGCTGGAAAATTCTTGTTCTGATGACTGGAAATTCATTCATCAGTAGTTGATAACCATTTGCCCTTACACCAATATTGTCCTTTCACTTAAATTGCTCTTTTCCCTCTCTAGAGTTTTTCTCCCTCAGATAGTTTTGAGTGAAATAATCTCCTCTCTTATCCTTTTTTTAGCAGACTAAACAAACTCAGATGTTTCCTGCATGCCCCATGAGCTCAAGTATCAGGCTCAGTCTAGACATGGTAGCGCCTCAGCCACTTTCTGTGCAGGGTACACTGCCTTGCTCAGGAATACCATGACATGTCCCCTGCTCTTGGGGATTGGATCAAAGCACCCTTGTTAAACACAGCTGTCAACACAAAAATAGACATTGTTTGCTCCTTTTACAATAGGTTGTTCCTTCCCATGGTCATCCTAACAGACCTTTCCTATACCTGTTCCACTCAAAACTTGTCTCCCTTGAATACTGGTGATCAGACACAGACAATCACACCAGTGTCTAACATAGATAGCACCTTACCCATCTCTACCAGAAATCTTCCCCCAGACAAATCTGTGGATGTTTGCTATAATTATTGTCATGGCTCACGTGGGCAGTTTTTATTCTTCAGCAGACAGCTCTGCTGTTCAGCTGGGTGCAAGACCATTCACCCACCCTTTAACAGCACCCCAACCTTTAGGGCCTGCACACCTTTTCTTGACATGCTATGACTTTTTGTAGCAATGCTGCCTCTCCATTTCTGGTTATCACCAAAATTAAGGCACTCTTATTTATATGACTCATTATAGCATTCAATACAAAAACATTAAATAGGATCTCAAAATCAATCCAACAGGTCCTGTGATTTCTTTCACCAGTCCTTTCAGAATGCTATTGACTTGATTGTGGTACCTTTACCTCTCTCAAGATTACTTTGCACAGCAGTGTCTGTCATTTCCATATCCATACTCCTCTCCCCAACTACTCAACATTATTTTTCTTGACTGAATATAACATGTTCTATTCAAGTGTTGAGATGCTTATAAACAATTTCTACTCTCTACCTATCTGTACTGCACAGCTGTTATACTTCTTTCCTTGTTCTGTTTTTATTTATAAAGTTGAAAAACCTTGACTTTTGGTTTTCATATAATTTGCAAAGTCTAACATGCTTTATTTTTAACCATTTTCTCCTCCATAATAAGACTTCAATCCTTATTACTTCTCCTAGAGGCATTAGTCTTTTTGTGAGGATTTAGGAAGGGCCTAGAGGGGAAGCCATAAAAGGAGTGGTTGAGGTCACTTGGTCTGTTCAGCCTGGAGAAGAGGAGACTGAGGGGAGACCTCACCACAGTCTACAGCTTCCTTGTAAGGGGAAGAGGAGGGGCAGGCACTGATCTCTTCTCTGCGGTGACCAGTGACAGGACCCAAGGGTATGACCTGAAATTGTGTCAGGGAATGTTTAGGCTGGACATCAGGAAAAGGTTCTTTATCCAGAGGATGTTTGGGCACTGGAACAGGCTCCCCAGGGAAGTGGTCACAGCCCCAAGCCTGACAGAGTGCAAGAAGTGTTTGGACAGAGCTCTCAGGCACATGGTGTGACTCTTGGGGATGGTGCTGTGCAGAGCAGGCAAAAGACACAAGAAGTTGGACTTGACAATCCTTGTGGGTCCCTTCCAACTCAGGATATTCTATCATTCTATGATTCCTCAATCAGGCCCAGAGTTCTCATAACTTTAAAACTTTTTTCAGCTTTCAGCTTGTTTTAGAAATAAAACTCAGTGTCTGCATCTTTGACTGCAAAAATGTCCCAGTTTCTCTTACATTTAATTTTTCAATTCACAGGTCTTTATTTTGAGATGTGTTTTAAAGACACTACAAAAGACTATCTTCCTTGTATCAAGATGGGAAATGAGAACTCCTGTCTGCACATACTTCTCTTATTCAAATAAATCCTTACTTGTAATAACAGAGTATTTCTTTCTTTAGAAAAAAAAGCCAAGCAATCCAATTTACCAGCTTATAACTGCTCAACATACTGCTTTGCTTTTTGCTTCTCTGGATTTTCCCTACTGGTACTGGCTGCAATTGTTCTCTAACCATAGTTCAATTTCTCTTCTTATCATTCTTCCCATTTCCAAATTGGAAAAATTAAATTCAGGAATAAGACTTGAAAATAAGTGTACAGAGAGGTACATTTGGTGTACTTGTATACACCTAAGACTGGGTGTACACAAATATAGGCCATTTCTTTGTAGCTTAATCTCATTCTGCAGCAAAATTTCCTTGGTTCACTGGGTTTTTCGAAGTTTCCTTAACAAAAAAAAGTCTTCTTTTTCTCATCTCTCCATTAAATTTGACTCAATCTATGATCACCCAGTCAATATTGCTGTTCTACTGAATTGTTATCTTTGAGTTTTTTTCCCCAGACCATGGCAGGTATCTATGGCAGATGACAGCATAACCTGTCTCAAAATGAACCCTAGTCTGTAGATTGTTTTTTGCTCCTCTGGTGCCAAATGCATTGATTCTTTTCAAGAAGGAACATCCAACTGCATGTCATGCCTTTCTCAGATGCTGGTGAAGATCATCTAGCCGTCTGTAGCTTACAGTTTCCTATCTTGTGCAATTTCTAGCTGTTTCTGCCTCCTAGCCCCTCCATTATCTCAGTCTTGCTTTCTAGAGATAGTATATCAAAAAATTGCTGCAGAGCAGCTATCTTTTGACTCTTCATTTCTCTTCTTTATTTCCAATACACCAAGTCCCTATCTTAGTTTTATTTCTTCCCCATTATTAGGTTTCTCCCTCTGCTTTGCCAGGGGGTCATTCTTTGCAGCCAGGAAAGCTGGTCCCTCCAGATGCTTTTGCCCATTAGACATGTGCAGATCTGGGGATGCTCATGCAACTTAACCTTCTCCCATTTTTTTTTCATCACACCTTCACATCCTCATCTGAACTGCCATGCACTCAGGCACACACTTCCATTCCTCATCTCTTTTCTTTCACAGGTTTTACAAATAGGAGTTTTCATTCCTTTGGACCTTACTTTTCAGAATGCTATGTTTAATTTATTCACTGTGAAACTAAAACATTCCTGAATATTCAAATGTTCAGACAGAGAAATGTTTTAATTAGCCAATTCATCCATCCGATATTTGTCTGACGTGTTTCAGATATTGAAATGTATAGTATAAGTTACAAAGAAAATCAAATTACACAAATTCACATAGAGAATGAAATATGATTGCATAAGGTCTCTTAATGCCTGAATGAGCATACTTCAGATTCTCTGTACAGCAAGTTGCCTTCCATTTCTATCCAGAGAAATAATGTGCTCAGTTGCTTCATTTATTTATTTGAATTATCACTATATTAAAGTAAATAATGCAATGTCCAATGTTTATTTAATATAGAAACCAGAAATAATTTTAAAAATGTGTTTTCCCCCAACAGGTATGCACTTAGCAAACTAAAATTAAGACTTCGGTTAATTAAATTACCCTGTGTTAAAAAAAAAAAAGGCTCATACACTGTATGTGAAAGAAAAACAGCACAGGGGAAAATCATTATGGCAACTTCCACATAAAGCCTTTTCCTTTCATTTTTAAAATGTTTTCTTTAATGAAATTTTCTTCTGAACATTGGCCTGTATGTAGTATCAGATCCTGACTGATTCACTCCAGTAGTATTTTGTTTTCAGCTCTGGCAGTCTGCAATTCAATCCCTACTGCTTGGCAAGATGGAGGCTCTCACGTTTTCACAATTTAGAAGCCTGCACTTTGCAGCCAATTACTCAGATGTAACATAGGCTCAAGCGTGCTTCTTTACAGGAAGCACAATAAAAGATAAACGGCCTTCTGCCCTGAGAATGGGTAGTCTCAACTGCTCTTGGGCACTCAGAGACTAAGAGTCATGGGGCATAAGGCACTCCCTGTTCCATGGCAATGTGCTTGGCAGAAGGCCATAGCAGTGTCTCCAGAGCTCCCTGGATATGAAGTGTCCCAGGAATCTTGCAAGAGGAAGAGCCAGAGGCACAGCTGATCCCAGCCTGGACCATCTAAGTCCCCCACACCGTTGCTACCACTATAACATAAATTACATCAGGACAGACACCAGCTGACAAGAACTACTACATACTATATTCCTTTTTTCAAGTTAGAAAAAGTGCTGCAAATATTTCATGGCATATTTAGGACATTATTAATTTTTCATTTTCTATCAAGGAATGAGTGAAGAAAATCATTAATTTACAGACAGCAACTGATGTGCTTCTCTTACATATTGCATTTTGAGCCTAGATATGGTGCTGATGGTACAACTGCAATATGAAAGAAGTGAGAGGGAAGCATTCAAGGAAAAGTTGTTTTTATCAACATTCTGACTTTTTATTACATCCCCCATTTCTGTTAATTGTACCTAGGAAGCAGACACAAAATTATATGCACTATGATATGTGTGACCCTGAGAACTCAACTGCCTTTCTACAGCAACAAGAAATACCTAACTGTGGACATAAATAAGAAAGTATGGTTCAGGAGAAGTGATGATAAATGAGCCCATCATGGAGAACAAGCAGTCCAGAAG
Organism: Monarcha castaneiventris obscurior; assembly: GCA_026261815.1. NCBI lineage: Eukaryota > Metazoa > Chordata > Aves > Passeriformes > Monarchidae > Monarcha > Monarcha castaneiventris. Next base: position 10,860,912 of record JAMPIT010000379.1, read on the forward strand.
AAATTCCCAGATCGGACCAATTTAATCTGGGGTACACTCAACTGCAAATAGGAGAAGGCCAATTTTTGCTGTATCACAACAAAATACAAAAGAAGGTGTGCTCCAGCATACATCCTAGTGCAGGCCCTCAAACACGTCCTCACTTCAGGATGGAAAGACAGATGACAGTGACCAACTCCCAGCTCATGGAATAAACCTGTAGGGAAATCTGCAGAAAAGGAGGGAGTGGATCTTCCAGCAGGTCCCTAGAGTATGAACTAGGTCTTTGGGCCATCCGTAGATATGCTCCCTTCTTTAGCGTGTGGAGGCACAAAACAGCTTGTAGTGATTTTGCCACTGACTTTCCAGTTTATATGCTCAGAATGACCCCTCTCCCAAACTCCAGGCAAACTAAAAATACAAACAAAAAGTGGAAGGACTCAGTATAAGTTTTCACCCTCAAACATTGGTGGCCAGTAAAAGGCATGTAGATGTGTATAGTTTCAGTCAAGATGCAACATTGTTATGAAAAACAGCCATGTCAAAATGTACAGGAAAAAGTAATGAAATAAAGTCTATGAAACTTAAATTCATGCTGTAGTGCAAAACAAGGACAAAATCATTCATAAGCCACCCGCAAACTGGAATAAACTTGGAAAATCACTTCGGCACCAAAAAGCTTGTGGGATGTTTTGAAAAGGATGAAATCTCTCTCTACAAACCTCTACGTCACTTCCTTAGTCACATCCGGACAGCTGTGTAACTAAAACAGTATGCTGTATTCCTGAACAAAGAGTAATTTTAAACATTAATTATTTCAGAAAAAAAAACATGATCAAGAACTGGATATGTACTGATCTACTTGGTGCTGGAAGAAAAAAAGACAAAAATATAGACTTTATCTTCAATGTGATGCTTTCTCCTACACTATTCAAAGTGACTACATCTACAATATAGAGCTCATACTTAATCCATGAGGCTATGCAGCATAATCTATCCAATACCTTGGGCTATCAACTCTGTCCAGCTGGTCATTAATCCCCAGGAAATAATCTGCACCTCAATTGTTACTGCTTAATTAAATGTAGCGATCCATCTGACATACAGAATAAGGATAGAAAGAAACCCTAATAGAAGGTGACTCCTGCAGAATTGGAACTCTCTACCTTTCCCTTGTACACATAATGTAACACAATGTTTGGTTACAGTTTATACGGGTTTCTGTATATTAAATTACTATGGAGATGCTTCCTATTGAATGCAGTGTAAATATATGTCAGTACACAAACTCTACCAAGAAAACATAAAAAGGTCGGATGACTCTTTCCTTCTCTTCTATATCTATTCTGATCTTTAAGTTCCTGAAGACAAGATCTGCTTACTCATTTGGACCTGCCCTATGCGTATGATGCCTAGTCTTGGCGAAATCCTGTGATGACAGTCTTTTAGAACTACCAGCAAAGTTGGCACAACTTGGCAAGACAGCTCAGAGCAGGTTTTCACTTAACAGTGAAAGAAAACAATGTCTTTTTGGTTCAGAAAAATATGAGAATGTGTACACATCACGGAGATGAAGATTTACTTGACCTCTGTACTGCCTCTTTAATATAAAGAAAATAACTTATCTGTACATTAGATCTTTCTCCAAAATTAAAAGAAATTATGATTCATATGTTTCCAGAATTATCAGAACTATGTAAATTACAAAGCTTAGTATATCAAAGCTGATTCTGTAATGATTGTAGATCTTCTGCTAACTTTGCTCGTATCATCACCATAACTCAACTCAGTATTTCATTATTCACTCATCTTAGGAAATAATCTTTGATTGTCAAGCAGCAGCAGAGAAAAGCAAACATTTCGAATTGTAAAACATGACTGAACTAAATGAAAAGAAGTGGGATCAACCACACATTAAACAGAAGCTAAAAGGTACAAAAGGAGACAGGGTTCCATTGCTGCTCTGGTGCCTGAAGATAGAGCTGATATGGCACCAAGTTCGGAAATGAATGCAGAAGTCCCTTCTTGAGCCATGTGTCAGAGAGTTGCACAGAGAGAAACAGACTCACATTTACTACTCAGACATGATGGGGGCCCCGTTAGGTATGAAAAGACAAATCTGTCTGCCAGCCCACACACTCACCAGCCTTGTTTTTAGTAAGACTATTCACAAGGAGGTCTACAGCAGCGTCAGTGACAGGTTTTAGGATCTGTTCAACTATCTTCCCTGGGGAATTCAAGACCTCCAACTATTGTCATCTGATTTATGGGCAAGATCTACTCTTACTGTTTCCTTACAAACCACAGTACAGTTCAATCTTTGAAGTGCACATCTCGATTCTTTTTCTTCTTCAATTTCTAGAAATACTCACAGTTCTTTCAAATGCATGAAGTATAAGAAATATTTCATGATTGTCCAAAATTCTTTTAGAGAGTTCTTACATAACAGGCCTAGTTATATTTTTCATGCAGCCCCTTTCTAGTATTTATTCTGAGTGTTGTTTTCAATTATAATGTTGTTTACACTGTCATTCATAAAGGATGAAGCACTGTAATTATTATATTTTCTTACGTTATTCTCTGTTAAATAGTCACTAGAAAATTCAAAACTCATTCATTTTGTCAGAAATTATGTATTACTATAGTTTGAAAATTACTTAAAGAGAAGTATTTGTATTAATGAGAACTGATACATAGAATTCACCTCAACCGACAGTCCCACATTGGAAAGCGTCATTAGGATATATTTTCCTAGAGAAAGTGACAAAATAGTCTGAAGTAGGTTTCAGACTCCTGTTTAAAAGGTTGGAAAGTTATCATTTAAATAGTTGGCCCTCCTGGCTGCCAGGGCACTGCTGACTCATATTCAACTTGCCATCAACCAGAACCACCAGGTCACTTTCTGCAATGCTGCTCTCCAGCCCCTCATTCCCAGTCTGTCTGTACATCCACAGTTGCCCCATTTCCGGTGCAGGATCTGATATTTGCCCTTGTTAAATTTCATACAGCTGGTGATAGCCCCGCCCTCTAATTTGTTGAGGTCTCTCTGTAGGGTTTCCCTGGATTTGAGGGGGTCAACAGCTCCTCCTAGTTTTGTATCATCTGTGAATGTGCTTAGTATCCCTTCCAGTCCTGCATTCAAGTTGCTTATGAAGAGGGCCAGACATGTCTTGGGATGCTTTAAGCACAGCACTGCCTGCTGGTTGGAGGGAGGTGATTGTTCTGCTCTACTCCACACTGGTGTGGCCTCCCCTCGAGTCCTGTATGCAGTTTTGGGTGCCACAATACAAGAAGAAGTAAAGCTATAAGAAAACAACCAAAGGAGGGGAAGATGGTGAAGGGCATAGAAGGGAAGCCATAGCAAAAGTGGCTGAGATACCTTGGCTTGTTCAGCCTGGAGAAAAAGACACTGAGGGGAGACCTCACTGCAGTCTACAACTTCCTCACAAGAGGAAAAGGAGGGGCAGGCACTGATCTCTTCTCTCTGGTGACCAGTTATAGGACCTGAGTGAATGGCATGAAGCTGTGTCAGGGAGATCTAGATTCAGTATGTGGAAAAGATTTTTCATCCAGAAGGTTCCCGAGGGAAGTGGTCAGAGAACCAGCCTGCCGGAATTCAAGAAGTGTTTGGAAAATGCTCTCAGGCACATGGTGTGACTCTTGGAGTTGTCCTTTGCAGGGCCAGGAACTGGACTTCCATTATCCTTGTGAGTCTCTTCCAACTTTTACACATTGAATAACATCTTACCATCATGAAAATGGCTCCTAAGGATGCTTTTTTCCCCCTTCATGGGCCCAAAACTCTATGTCAGTAGATTAAAACAATACCAGACCTAATGTAACTTAATATTGCTACTTACTATAACAAAACTCTGTGATACAATGACTAGTTGAAGGCTGTATTTAAAGTGGGAAATTTATAAATCACTTAAAGGATGAGGTACAATGGCCCAATCTTCTGCAAAAAGTCAGACATCCTGGTTTAATCTATTTGTCTTTCATGCTACATTAAGTTCATCTGTGAATAATTTAAGTAGAACAATTTTTCAGGTGATAAATAAATTACACCATGTTTTCATAATCCCAAACTTTCTATCCAGACATCACTCTCTACCAAAAGAACTTTTGGACTTATTGCCCAGCTCCTCAATGCTTTTTTAAACTGTATACCAACCTGCAGACCTGAATTCTTCCAAGTTCAGTCACTGACTCAAGCTCCTAACATTTAAATGGCCACTTTGGAGATGCAACCTCTCTTCCTTGACTTCCAAGTATTCTTGAAGACAAGATGACGAGATGACGAAAGACAGGTGGCATGAAACATAGGCCAATGGGCAGGCAATCTTCAGTGATGCCCACATACTGTCAGCTCATCAGTCTCCCCACTAGTCTGGGGGACGTCGTGTTTGCTTTTCACATAGCAAAATAAGAACATGGGTTGTTTTGGGTTTTTTTTATTTTAAAGGACAAGGTAATAACAATCAAAAAAATTTGGAAGTTGTGCTACAAAACAGGTGCACAACCCAAAGCTATACTTGCTTCTATTTTCAAAATTAATAGATATTAATTAAAATTAAAGCTGGGAGTGTCCTTTTATCAGTTCATGATCATGACTTAGTGCTTGACCAGTTCAAAATAAATAAATAAATAAATAACTAAATAAATAATAAATTTTTGCCATACTTGTTTGCAAACCCAAAGCAATAGCAGCTTTTGCTGAGGTGAAATAAATCTGTTACTGAAGTACTGTAAAGCACAACATATTAAAGATCCAATCAATCCACCTCTCACAGCAGCCTGTAGCTGTATTGCAACTGATTTCAATGAGAGCTGTGTCAGTCTCCAAGAAACTGCGCATGCTCTCTGCTAACCCTCCTCCCCACCCAAACGAAAAACACTGAACTCTGCTCTTGTCTTCTGGTTCAACATCATGTCTTTCCCCTCCCTCCTTCTGCTGTAATAAATATTCCCTCTCTATCCCTGTTACTGACAATAATGTAGGTGAACTCTGCACCACATACATCTGTCATTATTAATGACCACAGTGGAGAGAAACGATAGCTCGCTCTTAGGAACCAAAAGGGCAAAATGCTTCAGAATTTTCCATTCACATTTTCTTTTTTAGGCATACTTGCTTGGTGACTTTCCAAAGTCATGAGCATGACTCAAACAAGAAAAATATCTCAGTGTTTAACCTTTGCTTAGAAAATTATTTGTTTAAACAGAGGGCACTTGTTACTTGGAAAATCTCATTTGCTTATAATACACAGTGTTTTACAGAATACAATAATACCACAAGATGACTTAGTCCACATGGTAAATAATTTTGCTCCTAGCAGCATTACATTTCTTTCAAACAGAAGGCTTAAAATGGGATTGTTTTCTTTGCATTCATTCCCCTACCAACATTGCTAAACTAGAAAGTACAAGACAGTATCTGAACTAATTGTGAAAAGTGCTGCCAGAATGGCTGTGGCTGCAGGACTCGTACTGTACCCTGAACTCTTTCAGAAAGGCTGTCCTGATAAAATCACTTTACTGGGACTGAATGTAAAGACTAGTTACATCAGGCAGCTGATGAAATCTTGAATTTTTTTTTCTCCTGAGACAGGAAACAAAATTTGAGAAGCTACAGCAGTTTAAACTGCATTGCTGCATAAGCCTTTGTCCCTAACATAATGACCTGCTCAGCACACCAGGTGCTTTCCATGTACAGAACACATTGCATAAAGGTGCTGCGTGGGAGGGAAAAAACATTTGTTTCTAGTAAATTTAGTGTTTGGAAACACTACAACTCACACAGTGCAGGGACTTTTTTATAACACAAACTACCTACATTACTAGGTTTTTTGCTCAACATGTACAGGCCCAGAAGTCTCCTCTTTCCTCTAACATTTACACTGTAAATAGCTCCAGATATTTTCCTATCAGATATTCTAACCTCAAGTGAGACTTTGTAATAACCATTTGTTAGTTATGCTAGGTGTGCCTGAATGGACAAACATACTTAAGAGCAAATGTAGTGTTTGTAATGGCAAACATGCACCAAAAAACCCATGTAAATGCTAGTCATTATGAGGTGACAAAAATGTTACCTTCTGCCTTTCTAGGTCTATATTACTTCATGAACACATTATTTTTTTTTGCAATGGGTTAAAACTTCTATTTAGATTCCATGTAAGCTATATGCTATACATATCTGTCACTCGTCTTTAGCATTTATGTTGATGAAACTTGTCATGAAGGTTATTTTGACTTACTAGAAATGGGCCTTTTCAGAACATAAATTTTAAGGCTTAAGTAGACACGTGTTAAAACCACTAATATGTTCTGCTAAGTCTCTCTTGTCTTCACTCAGCCTCCTTACAAGGTTTTAAGCAGTTTTATTGACATTTGAAATTCTGAAAATGTCAGCTCTTGGCAAGTGTCACAGTCTAAAAGTGTTATTAGTAGTTCTCTTAGGAAGTGTAAAAGAGTATTTTATAAGAACAATTTTGTCTTTCAACAAACCTTTTGGAAATGATGTGATAACCACAAATTCTGCACAAGGAAGAAAATAAACTGCAGATTCCTCAAATCATATCTAAGAAACAAAGTTTTAGCAAAGTTATATTATTTGGTGACTCAATAGTCTGCATTCAAGCTGATACAATCACCACTTCCCACAGTATTGCTAGGGGGAGTAACACGGAGAAGGAAACCATACTCAATACTCTGCCTCATTTCTCCCACCATCTCCCATTTGCTAGGCAAGTATTTGAGGGCTCTGACCCCAGACCTTCTCTAATAACAGTCCCTCCAGTCATTTAATGTTTGCTTGCAGCCAAAGAGGTCTCCTGAGTGTTTCAGTCCTGTAATCCATCTCTAAGGACACTGATCCTTCTAGTATGAATGAGCACAGAAATGCCCTGGACTGCACCTTCTCCCTCCTCTTCACTTGCACACACCTTCACTGCTGCTGGAAGCCAAGTTGTGGTGGGGATTAATGTACAGCAAAGGTGGATGGTTTTATTACCCTATGAGCAACGTATTAAAGTCATCCCAGGCAGAGAGGGAAGAGATTTGTATCACACATCTCAAGAGAGTTAAGCTGCATGTGTGGGTCCCTGGGTAGGAAAATATAATGGCACACTGCAGTTTCAGTGCTCCATCTTTGAACAAGCAAAGACTCTCTAGGGTCAGGGGAAGCCCTGTGACTCTTGCTGGTCACCTCATCTTACTTCATGTAAGTTATTTACAGCTCAAATGTCTCAACATTTGAGGGGGAAGATATGAGAGGAGGAGCATCTCCCTTACTTTGTATAGCAGTACACTTGAATTCCAATGTGTTAATTCAAAGGCTGAAAGAGTCTTACCTAATTTTCAAACCACAAAAAATGCAAAGATCCATCAGTAAGTATTATAGGAACATAAAAATCATTAATTCCACAAAATTGTACTGAAAGATTAGTGTGAATCACTTTATCCTTAAAACTGAGAAAACATTGTGGTTTTAAATAGTCAGCATTATCATCCAAGCAAATTGGCCCAGGTCAAATGAGCAAATCTAAAAAATGAGATCACTAAATTTTCTCAGCTTGATAGCTTAGTAATAAATAATGTGCTTCTATTCAATCTGTACATTAAGTCTTTTATGTGGCCTTAAGGCACAGTCTTATGGCCATGGCCATTACAGGGTAGCCATAGAAACTGACACATTTATTTCTTGGATTAGTGTGCCATTGAAAATATTAATATAATGCAGTAAATGGGGATTTAATCTAATCTACTGATGCTAGGCTGAAGTTACTAAAAGGTTGTATGCTCTTCCAGTGGAAGAAGGATTATATTTGTGGAGTACAGCTGATGTTTTCGTTACAAAAACCATTTAAACAACCTATCACATTTCACATACTCCACTCATTCAAAAAGGTTATGTCAAACATGTAGGTATATCCACCAAGCAGGTACCAGTTTCATATTGTAAACCTTCTTTCCAAAGCTAAAATGTCAAAAGGGGGAGTCATAACTGAAGAGAAAACAGAGATGCTCTGCATATTGTGTAAGCAGGGCAAGTGAAACAACATCTTACCCTGCAAATATGCAGGGCTGTACTTCATGGACATGCCATTAGCAGCAAAGCCTATACCCGTATTACAATCAACATTTTAATAGCATTCTGATATTCATATCAAAAAAGAAAAAAAAAAAAAAGAAAAAAAAGAACAATGTAGAGAAAAGATTTTTAAAAATTTTAATTCTTGGTTTTCTTAATTTGTAGGTCCCAATCAGGTCTCCATAAACATTAGGGTTCCCTTTTCAGCAGATCACATTTGACTCCAGTTCCTTGTAATATTTCATAGTGCTCAAATTCTGACTACCCTTTACACTGCAGTATACTACATAAATTCAGAAGATATATTCTGACAGATGAAGCATTGTTGAAAAGCTAAGTACAGCACTTTGTCCTTGAAATGTTAACATGTAATGCCATAAAGTATTCAAATAATAATTTACTCAATCTTTCGGGGTAATTAATTAAAACGGTTTAGGTGTTAGAGAAAATCACCTTGAGCTTATAAAATTGGAATGCCTTCTCTTTTCTTCTCTGCATGCAAGCTGTTCCAATGGACTTACCACATGCTTTCTCAGTTATGGTTTTTGATTTCAGCAGATAATAAATAGCCAGGATCTAATTTTGCCATGTCAAAACCGATTATGTTTCACAAGAAAAGGTGGAATGCTCACCTACCAGATGAAGGTGAAACATAAAACTACTTTTATTTATGTGAAGTGTCCAAATTCAACTCAGCCTGGCACTAGGTACTGGGAGTATGTAGACTTTAACTGTCATATGAATTTATGCAACCCTGGAAAATGTCAAATATAAACATAAATTTAATCAAGGAATGGAAACCTTTATTATCAAAGAAATAAACACAGTTTTTGACAACTAATGTAAATTACCTTAATCCATTTTTCACTTATTTTTCAAAAGGTCAAAGAAAAGAAGAAGAAACACTGAACAGAGACATGGCTGATGAAAATATTTCAGGCAAGTCCCAGTCCAATTATTAATGCTGATGTTCTAAAAGGAATTTGTGCTCTTTAGCAACAGCATTGCATTCACATGTGAGAGTTCCTTTCCCCATTCATTACAATGGGATAAAACAGAAGGCTTACAACAACAGATAAACAAGCACTCTGTATTATTCGGTAGTTTTCCTCAGTTGAGTAGTCTTTGGACAGCATTTTAATGGCTGAAAAAAACCCTGCACATGATGAATAAAGATGCCATTCTCAATTAACATGGACAAAGGATCATAGCCATATTTGGCAAATGAGGTAGCTGTGGTGTAAGAAAAGCAGGAGTATTCACAGACATTGCCACATACATCACTGTCCGCAAATCAAAACAAGTTAATGACATTTTTGTACATCTGCCCAACTACATGACTACACATTAGTCTGGCAAGTACTTATTAGACCCAAATTAAATAGCACAATGATTATAGTTCATATTTACTAAATACAGTGTTATTAATTTATACAGCACTAAATATGGATGCTACCAGCATATAAATAAATGATGAGTACTGAACCAAAACAGCCGAAGTTACAAAATATATTATCTTCATTAAATATGTCTCAGTGCTACAAATGCCACTATACACAGTTTCCACTAAAATATATACTGTGGGGAGGGAAGCATCAAACTGTTATCCATTCTCCACAAGTGCACCAACAACACACTCGATCCCAACAGCTCCCCTCTCAGACAGCCTCCACATTGTGCAATGGTACAAATAAAGTCACCAACACAGAAATACCAGCACCCACAGAACAGATGGATGTCAGATTAATAGATCCCAGTTCTAAAAACACCCCAGGTAAGTCCAGCTACCACAAAACTTATTTAGCACACCCACATACTATCTGAAATATGTTGGATATCTTATATATATCAATTCTATACTTTGGCTATGCAAATTGAACAAGATCTCCCACATCACCAAAGTGAGAAGTCTGATATTCATTGGTGAACAGTGGGGCAAAAAACCCACAGTTCAATCCATATCCAGTAAAGAATGGGATGTTACAACAAAGAACCTCAGCCAAGGATGGCCAGTGATGCCTTAGGTTTTAACTTTCATATTTTTCAAATCCTGTACTGCCTAGTGTGTAACCCTGAAGTTTCTTGTAGCCTGTTAACTCCTGCTCTCTTATGCTAGGTAGACATAACAAAGCCTCTCTAGGCCTGCTCTTCAAGGACATTCAGACTGTCCTAGGCCCAAAAAGTATAAACCATAGAGTCTCTAAGGGGGGGGGGGGGGGGGGGGGGGGGGGGCAAGCTTGGGGGAAACTACATCATTAACGGAAGCTTTAATTGGAGAATTAACCCTGATATGCAAATGAACCAAACTTATAAATACGTGTGAAGAACTTGTGACCTGCCATCCATCTTGGGGTCCATTTTGGCAGTAGTCTCTGGACTCCCCAGGGTGTAACTTTGAAGGCCCTTTGCATAAATACCTACCTTTATTCCCTTATTCTTGTCTATTCTCTGTTTTTAGGTGGCCACTTCAGGCATCACCAGTAGCATACACCAGAAATCCCAGATGTTCAACACTAGAAAACTCGTTGCTACACAGAGATGCCTTCAACATGGAATTCATGTACCAATGGTTATGCGCAAGCTTAGCATACCATGCATAAACTTTGCCATCTTTTTAATAAGATGTTACATTAATTTTAGATGCTTGGCAGTCACAAACTAAGGCACACTGGCAAGCCAGATGAACAAAGAAAATACTTTGAGGAAACATATGTTACCTATCTCTACTGCTAAACTATCCATGCTAGTTTTATGGAGGATTCCTGTTCCACAGCTCTGCCTGTAGTTAATCTTTAGAAAGCAGCCAGTACAGACCTTTGTCACAATCACACCTAAGTTTCCAATTTAAATATTAACACCAAGGCAGTTTTTTGAAGATGTTCTGAAGATTGAGAAAACTTGTATCTCATTTCTTTAAAGCAGAAGTCTTGTTTATCCATTGTTAACAACCTGGATCCTGAAAGATATCACTGCTAAACTTGCATATTTCTTTCTATCATATCATTATTTATTTGTGAAAAGTAGAACTTGGCCACACTTTATTTCTGTTTCATAAAAGATTTGGCTTTCATCTGATTTTTTTTTTTTAAAGATCTCACTTTTCACTTTTATGGGATCAGTTTTCCAACAATTGAGCTTATCAGACACATCTACACTGCTAGTAATTCAAAACCTTGGCATATTTATTGATTCCAAAAACCTATTACATGATATCGCTTACATCCCTGTATTTGATTAGACTGAGTTATTGGGGGAACTAACAAAAGATTACTCAGAACTCAGCAGAGAGCTTATATAGACGTCATCTTACCTGACATCTAAACTATTTCCTCTTGCACCTTTATTTATAAGTGTTGCAGACACAGAACAAATTTTGCACAAAACAAGTCTCTGAGGCAGCTTTACCTCAATTTTTTTACTCCACCATTAAAAACCCTAACTATAAGAGATAGGTTGTAGGTATAAAACATTTATCGTCTTCTTTCAGAGAATATTGATGAACAACTACAGAAAGTTGTATCGATGAGTAAGATGTATTATGACTGAACATCATCCAAGTTCAATTTAAACCTGAGCTATATACTACCTCTGAATATAGTATGTATATTTATATATGAATATAAATTATGCACTTCTTTGGACAAAAAAATGCCAATAAGTTTAAAACATGAATATGTTAATTAGATTTAAATTCATCCATTATAGAAAATATTTTGACAAGTATTCTAAGAATAGTGTTTTTAAAACAGTTCAATGCATTAAATATATGCAAATTTTGACAGTCAAAAATGCATACTGCATATCTGAGATACTATCATTCTTCACAATCATTTCAGCCTCTAGCTAGATACAGATTTTTCATGACAGACAGAAACACTTCCTTCTGTGTATCTCATATTCTCAGATGTCTACTTCAAAATGATTCCTGAAACACTTTTAAAGCCAGACTTAGAACTACTGCAAACTAGAATGGTTGCTATATAGTCCAGTTAGCCAAGCCTGCCAATGCTGAACCATATTCAGTCTCACTTTCTAAGTAGAAAGTGATTCTTGCCACTAGAATCACATCCACTGGCAAATTTTAGGACGTTTCATTTTTGAATTATCTGCATTAATAGTGCATATATAGGCTATTTCCAAAGTATGCCTAAGGTAGACATATACATGGGATTTGCACACACAAACACATTACCACCCATATCAATTTGAAGTATATTCTCTGTTTTGAAAAATCCCCCTGTAACTTTAGGCTGCAGTTTCAGAACTGGCTAAACCCCATTTAAAGTTGTAACTAAAAGGTTAATTCTGCCCCCTCTTTGCTTGGTACTTGTCCTACAGCCACACGACAAATGAGAGCAGCTCACCAGTTAGGACAAAAACTTAGTATGAAAGACTAGAAAGCTGTAATGTCCATTTGCTTTCAAAGCAGAGTATCTTTACACAAAGGCATCCTATGTGGGCATGGATATATCGGCATGGAATGCTACTCTACAACAGGCAGAGTAGCATAAATTCACATTATCCAGGCCCACAGCACTCAACAACACCCACAGTCTGCTGTAGATCACAGCAACAAAGCTGTGACATAGAAGGAGGTCAAGAAATAGAACAAACGAACAGTGAACAAACTCTCTGTATCAAGAAAATACTCTGATTCTTTAATTACCTGTATCTACTTATGCAAGGATATTGAATTTGAAATGGAGATTTAAAGGAAACATTAAGAGGAAATTTTTACAAGTAGTAACAGTTGGTCTTCGAGATGTCCCAGGCAGGCAGCAGCCTGAATCACACTGTGAGAGCATCACAGCTTCTTGTGAGTCACATATTTCTGAAAGATCCGGTGAGAACATGTGGATGGAAAGATATGTAATTGTTTTACAACAAAAACAAGTTTTCCGGCACGAGTTTCCCTCAGCTACTGAAGTTCAGTGTAAGTTCCCTTACAACTACCAACACTCTTTATCCTACTTACCAGGAAAAAGACCTGAAGGGAATCTTACTGGGGCTGTTGCAGAGAGGCAGTGGGTTTGTGCATTTGTTTCTTGCCCCAGATTCACAGCTTGTGTGGGCCTGTGTCTTGCTAATGAAATTCCCTTTGCATTGATCCACTACACAGGGAAAATAAAACTAACTGATTATTTTTTGAGGCAAGAGTAACTCAAATGAACCTCAGCCACAGTTTTGCAACTGCAGGAGGGTCAGACAAAATGTGATCTTGTAAGTGTGATAGCTAATACTGGTAAATGTACTTATAGGAAAAACAACACTCAGTAGAAAATTAATTTAATGCTTTCAGTAAGATTTCTTTAGGATCAGTAAGTATAAAATGCAATAATCTTGAAAATTAACCCCAGGTGTATCATTTTGTTAATAGAAGAAATGTGCAGGATAGCCAAACCACTAAATTTTATGTAATGTTTTATGCAGGGAAAAAAAGATACCTAAGACAGGGCTATACAGCTCACCTGAGGCCAAATCACAGTCCTTGAAGAATGCAAAACTCCTCTGGACATCACTGGCATTTTTCCTAGGGTAAGAGCTGCAAGGCCAAGCCAGTCATTGAAATACTCGGGTACCACAAGGCTCTAAAAGCCAAAGCAGTGATAATGGCAGAAGAGCTGTTATTTCTGTACCATAAAAAGAAATTTTCCAGAGATGTTATTACATTTAAATGTATTCTGATATTGCATTCTGCTTTTCCATCTCAGCCGACACTGTTCCATCTGAACAAGATGGACATAACATAGAGCACAGTATTTTCTATTAAATATAGTTATAAGGGAAGAATAACAACCTTGGAATGACTCACTTGCAGGACCAATTCATAGGTTACACTGAGTATGAAAGGCAATTTCAGAGTAGTGGCGGAAGAAAAGGAGCTTTATAACACAGGTGATGCAAACTAATTTGGAGACTCAGATACACAGAGAACTAATTTGGAGACTTGGATACATAGAGAAGTACACAATGTACTATAAACACTTCAAGAGAGGAAAGAATAGGGACTTTTTCAAATACAGTGGTATCTGCAAAAATAGAGTCCGATTCTGTTCAATAACAAAATCATTACAAATGCTGAAACATATTAAAAATTCAACACTAAAAAGACATCAGCTTTGTACTTGCGTTGGACTGAGTCTAAACACAAGATACCAAGAATGGGAAACTGTATTAAGGCAGAACTGCTGACATTGTCAGACCTATACAACTGGTTCATACAGAATGTAATGAGATATTCAGGAGTGTATTTCAGCCCATATAATGAGGCACCGAGAGGGTAAAGTTTTGCACGTGGTGGCATTACTTCCTAGGATAATGGGGAAAAAGTGGTAAGAAAATACAAGATTTGTTTAATTCTTTCAAAAACATCTTGTCGCGGTTCTGCATCCTAGATGATACAAATCTTTGTCAGGAGACATATAATTAAGTTCACCTTTTAAAATCTAATGTGACAGACTTAGCACTAGTTCTGTGTAAAAACAGCATCTTCTACAAAGGTACTGTACCATAAAAATTGATGCTCATGAAATGTTATTATAATCTAAAGTCTAAAACCACAAAGCAAGAAAATTCTGAGTTACAATGAAACTTCATCCTTAGCCCACCCAAAAGTGTTTAGATATAGCAGGGCTTGCCAAAAAGTAATCATCCTATATACAAAATATGTTGCCATCACTAGAAATTTTAAACTAAATATGGAATTCTAGCTCTAGTTCTTACCTTTCTCTTTCCTGCTTTTATAGGAATAAACAAGTCCTCTCATGACTTCAGCACTTGCGTGGTTAATAATCTTAAGATAATTCTTTTAACTGTTTCTGTGTAGAAGAATCTATTTGCCAGGTTCTCAGCTAAACAATCAACCCCAAGAAGAGGAAAAACCAAAACCCAAATAGTAAAATTATCTTTATGGAGTACTGTGGAGTGGCCCTGAAGGAAAAAGAATTCACATAATTGAGTGGTCTGCTCCTTGTACTTCAAACTCATCAGCCTTTTTTTTTTTTTAAGGGCTAGAGGCATAAGTTATTGAACCACCAGATAAGGACTGAAATAAGATCTGCTGTTGAGGAAGAACGAGGTTCTCATCCAAGTTACAAGATAACAAATTGTGATGTGGAGAAGAGTGATTTTTTCAGAGATGGGGGAGGAAGCGGGGGGAGGAATGGGGCAGAAGATGACACAGCATCTCACAGTGTTTCTGTAGACCACAATTAAATTTGTATTGAAGGATTTCTACATCCATTTTTGGACACTGCTCTTTCTCTCACCAGGATATGTTTTTGGTTACATTACTTTTCCCCATTTCTTTTATGTGATCTCATCTATATAATAGTCAAAAAAAAGGATTTCCTGATATTTTTGGATTCTACCTTCTTAGAATAAAGTTCCTGCTAGGAAATGGTAAATCAGTCTCTGTTGCAGGATGTCAGGACTTTCTAAAGAACACGAGTGAGGAAAGTAGCAGATGAATGCAGCAATGGAATAGCTAACATGACGTTTCATGGACTAAGACAGAAAGCACTTCACAGCCAAACTGCTGCAGCATGGGGAGTTTGTTCCATGAGCCAGCAAGCATTGCCTAAAGTCTTGCAAGTTCACAGAAAAAGCAATACATGTACTGTAAAGACTTCTGCAAACCCACGTTCACATAACCTTTAACATCATCCAGCACTACTTCAGTTGATCTGTCCTGATCCTAACAGCTCTGCTGTCATTTAAATCTGAATTTGGCTATTTTCCTTAAAGCAGATATGTTGTCATACTACTTCTATGAACCACAGATTTCTGAGTCAGCCCAAAGAACTCAGGATGAAAATTAGTCTGTCTGGGGCACACACCAAACTGCATACACCCTTTCTCCACTGGCAGTACTGGTACTTCAGGACCCTCTGGTGGTGTTCTTTCTCATCTAAGAGTCAGCTGGTCAGCTTTTCCCGGGATATAGTTTAGGTGTCCGTACTGGAGGAAATGGTATCCAGCTTTAGCAAGACCACTAAGAAAATCTTTCTACAGAATATCTTCATGTTTTCTTCTGTTCTAGCACAAACTCCTAATCCCCAAGTGACAGGTACTCTAAGATTGCAATTCATCCATCTTTTCGAAGTTCAGTACAGCGAAAACTTGAAACATAAAGGGAGAAAGGAGTGTCCTGGCAGAACAGAAACTGGTGTTCAGGAATGGTAAAATACAAACACATTCTTGAACCAGCACAGGGGACCACAGACCCAGCTCTTTTGCTTAGATGAATTCCTTAAACACTCAGTGCTCTCATTCCCTGCTCTCCTCTCCCACACTTGACTGAACACTCAGCTACCAGTGTGTGTGAAAAGCTCATGTTTCCCCAAAAAATTTCATCCTTACCCAGGATAGTAGGACCTGAAGATCATTACACTCTCCAATTCAGAATATTCAGTGATTCTGTGATTCTATTTTTAACGACTAAGCTCTGTACAGGTACATTATAAGCTCAGTAGTATTAAGAAGGAAAGATTCTGATGAGTGAATGGTAGAAAATTAACTTCCAGACCTAGTACCTCAGGGTGCCCCATTGCTTCAGAATACGCTTACACCTCTAACAAAGAGCTTCCACCATTGCTAGAATTCCAGGCAACCATGTAGGAAGCTGCAGGTTAAGGGCCATCTCTGTTGTAATAAACTTGTTCCTAGAAAGTCTGCAGTCCTCTCCTCCAACCAAAACCTTCTAGACTCCTTCTAAATTCAGAACTATTTTACTCTGCAGTAAATATTAACATTTAAATTTTGTATTTCTGAAAAGAGTTAATAAAACCACAGCCGAGTTTAAGAATGCTACTTTAGTATTTCCACTGTAGTGTTCTGTTTGAGAAAGTCCTCTGTCTGAGAAAGCATTCTTAAAAGGGCAATGGATTCTGCTGAGTAATAAATTTTTCCTTTTCAAAAATATTTTTTCTCTGAGTTTTCATTATTAAATACATGGACTCCTCTCTAGTTCTGAAGAAACATATTATAGGACGAACCCTCAGGATTAGTAAACTAAATCCCCTGGTTTTACTAGAACTGAAATAATTTACACAAATTTAGAAAGTTTAGTATAAGCATACATTTAACAGATGCCTCTTTAATTATTTCAATAAGCATAGGAACTATATATATGATAATAAATACATGCACAGTAGGATTTCTCTTACTTCACAATTGTAGGTTTAACCATAGTACATGACTGTAATTTTGGTCACAATATCTGTATTTAGAGCTTGGGTATTTTTAGCCCTGAGGAAACTCAACCAGCTCCATTATTTGCAGAATAACTTTCGAATTCAGGACAAGAAAAGATATTGAGATAGAGAAGTGCCTTTTGTTCAGAGATAAAGTGTTGAAAATACTAAGGCCTTAACTTATGCTTGAGTTCCTCGGCCCAAAATGCGGGCATTGTGACAAAACAGTAACACAGGTATTCTCATGTTCAATCCAAAATCCATAGAATGTAATGCAAGCATCATGACAGCCTGCATCACAGTATCAGAAGGAAAGGATTGGTAAGACAGAGGCCAAGATCTTCCTAGCCACACCAAGACTTGGTCCTCACTTCACTTCACTCCCCATGACAAAACTCTCCCTGCTACTAAAAAGGAGTTAATTCAGCAGCAGAAAAATCTGTGCAGCAATGCTGAAGAGACTCAGACACTCCTAACAGACAAGAGCAATGAATTGCATGGATATGATCCAATGAATCAGCAAAACACACACAAAAAGAATTACTTTTGAAATATTATTTGTGTTTAGAAAGTCATGAGGTCAAAATGTAACAAGTGCCAAATCTGAGGCTGCCTGAAAGTTTTACTCTGGTGCAATTTGCAACTGCGTTAATGATAAAGTTGCAATGGCATGATCACTCATTCCACACCCTTCACTCCAATTCCTGCCAATGATAACATACTAAAGAGCAAAATCAAGACATCCTTAAATCTGCCATTCCCAATATTAGTGTCTGACTTTGTAACCTAACAAAGTCCTGAAAAAATGAAGTCCTCATGACATCAATGTTGCAATCTTTTCAACTTTATTTCAAGAGCTACTATGGTGATTTACAAAAATGGCCCTGGTATTTAATGTTGCATAATCTAAGTAGATTCTTTCCTCAACACTGACAAAAAAATCTGAAAATTCGTCATTTCATACAGGTTTCAAGTTTCAAAATCTAGAATTTTCCCTGGCTTTGGGAGTCTTGTGGACCTGGTGCTCTATTTTTACACAAAAATCTTGCAACCCATAGAAGTGTCAGATTCTAATAGATCCAACCATATATTGATGTCATATATTAAGTCAGAAGTGATCTGTCTCATTAGAAATAAAACAAATCTTGTTGGCTTTCTTCTTAAGGTATTCACTTATTTTAAGCACTCCTGAGGGTTTACTGATGTTCAAGATGCAACTGGGTGAGATATACTTTAATCCAGCACAGGAGCAAACAGGCTCCATATCGGTGCCAGCATGTTGTCAGACCATTTGATGTGCCTTCAACAAGTGGTGAGCATCCTTCCTTCCTACACTTTTTACACAAATATAACCTGAAAGTCAGAGTTGGCCTTACACAAAGGGTGAGAGAGCAAAAGGCAGTCAAGTTGCTTTTCATTCAAAACAAACCAGGAGAAACCAGGAAAGAAACTTTGTCACTAAGTAACAATTCCTTCCCAGGGGTCCTCACAGAAAAATGCAACTGTCATCCCCCTTTAGATTTTAATGTCCCTGTACTGGAACAAAACACTAACTCAGCTAAAAGTTCCTCAAAACTGTCTTGTAGCTGTGCTTTCAGTTGCTGATGCTTTATGAGCTTTAAAAGAATACAGTCAATGCCGTGGTTTCTGACACAAAATGAAACCTGGAATCTAATTTAAAATATCAACATATAATTATTATTCCTCATAATGAATATTTGGCTTTGTTACTTGCACATTCAATGTTCTTGGCTATGGAAAATAATGAGATCTATTTAGCAGTGTTATTTTGTAGTGATGTATCATTTACTGTTCTTAAGAAAAAAAAATATTTTGGTTGCATTGCAGTTGATATCAAAATTGGTTTTAGTATCAGACTCAAAACTGAGGTTCTTATCGAGGTAATCTCCCCCTAAATTAACAGTGTTGCCCAAAAAGTGTGGATCAAATCCAATATGAACAAGAAACTCCACTAGCTCTCACTATAAAGGAAGAAACTCCCATCATTTCCCCTTGTCTCTATAAAGGGGCAAGACTCAAGGGCAGCCTGCCTCAGTAAATTTTTCCACTCACTTTACTTTTTTTTTATAAACTGATTTTGTTCAAAGTACTCTTGAAAAAAAAAAAAAAAAGATAAACACACTTCTATTTCAGCAGTCTTTGGCCAATGTAGACTTGATACGAATTTACATCATCAAAACACCTCCTAATTGTGTTAAAATTTATTGCATGCATTTTTCTTCCAAAATTCACAGGAACCTTTTGCTTTACAGTCCATTCTTCACTTGCATGCCCTTTTTCTCTCTCATTGGAAAATATATCAATTGCTTATTAAAAAAAGAAGTACTTTGGCATGGCTGACCTGTAGAGATACAGAGCTAAGCAGAGTCAGTGAATCCACTCACTCTGATATGCACACATGATATGCAATTAAAATCTCCATTCACATTCCTACGGGGTTGTCAATCAAGAGAAAAGCCTTTTTGACAACATCCAGTGAAGCGTACCAACTAACTGCTGAACAGGAACTTAAACAGTAACAGCTTTTGTTACTAGCAAGAACGGATTTTACCAAGATTGGGCTCAGTTTCTAAAGAAATAATTATGTTAAAATTTTGGGGGCTTTTCATTAAAAATTAAAATGTGTCACAAAGCTATTGTGTGTGAAGCTATCATATTATGTAATACATGCGGGTTATCAGATTTATGTGAAAAAAATCCCTCTCTAACCTTTCTTGGCTGTAGGAAACAATTTATCCTTTCATATTTAGAACAATGAACAATGATTACAAGCTGGTTTTTAGTGAGAAGAGAACATTATTCTAATTGCATGTTGTCTATTTGGTAGGCATCAAATATCTTTTATAATGTTACATTATGAGCTGCCCAGACACAAAACTAACACTGAAAAAGGTCTGCTACTTCCAAAAAGGATACTGTGAACTATTTGTTACTGACAGAGTGGACAATAATTTTAAGTAACTGCAACTTCTTGAAAACATCCTAACTTTCAATTTACAGAGGAAAACAGAGGAAAAGTCTTTCATTAACATTGAGGATGCTAACATTTGCTTTTTAATACCCAGTCACGTAATGCACAACTCGTAAGAGCATTAGGGTACTTTCAAATCCAATCTGTAAAGGTAAAACCATTAAAAATACATAGATTGTTAGTAATCTGATATTTGTGTTTTGAGTACTAACCTTGAATTACAGTTTTCAAACATACTAATATTATTAAATATTGAAATATTTGCCCTCTTGCTTATCACACTCCATAACTGAAGAGAGAGCAGATGCATCCTAACTATTAACAGTCATGACAAATTGCCTTACTAATGAATGTTACACACTGAAAGTGCCATAACTGATTAAACTACAATTTCCCACTACCAGATAGAGAGAGACTTGGGAACTCCAGCAGTGGACAACTCTGATGTTCTGCCAACAGGCCTTCAGGGCACAGTGTGGTATTTAGAAAAACACACTGTAAATTCCATATGAATATATTCTAAAAGACTATGTGTATACAACAGGTTTTAAAGAAC
The DNA here is from genome assembly GCA_026261815.1 of Monarcha castaneiventris obscurior. Lineage (NCBI taxonomy): Eukaryota > Metazoa > Chordata > Aves > Passeriformes > Monarchidae > Monarcha > Monarcha castaneiventris. The sequence goes on from JAMPIT010000379.1 coordinate 10,881,728, forward strand.
ATTAGATGAAACAGCTTAGGTTCATAGCCGATGAGCCATGCAAAATGGATGTGTTTTAACAATTTTAGAATCATTACAAGGCCATGTTGGAGAATATTTCTGTTGGGTTCCTCTGCCCCTCTCCCCACCTCCCCAAACATTGCTTGTGCTTTGCTTTCACATAAAATCTTTCTTTTGTCAGTCTCTTTGTCGGTGCAAAATTGGCAGTGGTTCAAATTCAAAGTACTCCTATTCATTTACTGACCATTAAACCAATGTCATTCTAGTTCACATCAGCCAGAGAGCTAAGCTCTAAAAAACATAAAAGGCTTGCTTCACCACTGACGAATAATGTGTACATTTTTACAGAGCTTAAACCTTAATGCTTTGCCTGAAACTAACAATACAGTATACCTTATCATTCCTTTTTCACAAGCAGGCAGCTGCTGAAACGCTTGCCACTTCAAAATATCAATTGCTTGCCAGAGTTGTCCTCAACACACCCTGTCAAACTCATGTATATTGTGCAATGAAAATGGTGCAGGACTGAAAGCTAGAAATTGTGTCAAATTCTGCTGTAAGGGTATGATGTGCAAAGAACAATGTATGACAACCGTAGAGACTACAAACAATAGCAATGGAGCCAGACACTACATATATCACAACTGTGCCTGTACATATTTTATTGTATGTATTATATATTTAAAGCATGACAAATGTGTCACTGAAGCTATGTGCTACACCAAATAGAAACCCTTCAGTTAGTTAAGCTTTTTCTTTTCTCTTGATGGAAATGCAGTGGTATTTTTCTGCCCTCTAAACATTTGTTTGTAAATCACACAGCACGAGAAAAAAAATCAAGTTTTCAAAATGAGTAACAGGAAACAAAAGACATTAATACAAGATGAGAAAATGAGATTTTGTTCAATTAACACTTTTGCTTTTCTTTATGGACACAGAGCCAGGCTACCTTAAAGAATATCTGAGGCTATGCAAGACAAATACAGTATCACTACACCCATAAATTACAGTGTACCTAATTTTAATGTAGATAAGTGCTGGCCTATTGATTTGCATGTTTCCCTGGCAAAATGGAAATCCCATGTGAGTATGTTCTTTGTCTGTAGAAAATGCATTTAACAAAAAAAAAACCTTTATGAATACAGCAATCTATGCTAAAAAGGAAAACATAAGTAACTACTATAAAATTATGTGTGGAACCTAGGGGAAGTAGTGCTCATGTACACACATGTATGCATGTATGTGTCAATGTGTGTACCACAGTCACATAGTTTTTTAGCACACAGTTAGAATTTCTACAAAGTGTCTTAAGTAATGAAAATTCAGCCTCTAGACAGAATCTTAAATCAGCTCAGGAAAAAAATGAAAACTGCCAAACTAAGTACCAAAGCAAGTTAATCATAAGGTGACCATGAAATGCTAGTCTTCAAAAACAACACACAGTTGTGATGAAAAAAGTGCTTAGGAGGAAAGATGAGTGCAGCAGCCCACAATAGCATGTAGGTTGCAAAACCTGAACACACTATTCCATGAGGGTCATTAACTGATATAATCCTAGCCAAAATGAATAGATACACCATTAAGGTGTTAATAAATATTTTGGAAAGAGAATGGGTGTTTTAGGTGCTCAGGGTTGCTGACCTTTGCTGTGTTTATTAGTGGGACAATGATGCATTATTAACACACAGCAGCTGTACCTGAACTGCTGCCATGAACATAATAGCCTTTTATAGCCATCAGGGGAGTGAGATAGGAGGCCTTTATTAACCACTACACATGATTAGCACATTATGTGAACTTTAGTAGGCAAATTATCTCTTATTGAAATATAATGTTGGTTGTAACTAATTGTAAACATGATTTTAAAAACTTCTCAATGCAAAACTAAGAGTTTTACTGCCATTTAGCTAGTAAGTGGCTAAGCCACTAAAAAAATAATTTTTCTTTTCCTTTGTTCAACCTGTAAAAACAACTGTGCCTCACAAAAACCTATTGCCCTATGACAAAAACACTGAGGTGACTGAATGACTTCCACATCTCGAACATTATTTTTCAGAACGGTAAAAGAAACATAAACAGACATTTCCAACACAATTAAGAAAACTGCTGGTGAAGAAAAAAGAACTTGCCTTATATTTTCGTATGAAGACTACAAACAGTTCTTAAAGAATTAGTCTGACAATACATTTTCAAGAGTTAACTTGAAAAAACAACACCATAATTCACTTCAAAAAGCTTAATTTTGGGTAAGATTATCCCATTAGCCTTCACAACTGAACACAGCACTGAGAGTCCATTATGAGCAGTCTTTTATGCCCTAGCAGAAAGTCATTAACATAAAATAAATCATTAGCTTTGATATTAAGCCTCTACTATCTGCAGGTTTCTATGACTAATGTTCACAACTTTGTCTGCCAAATGATCAATTATATTTTTTTGAAAGGTTATCATCCCTTTTCACCATTATTTTTCCTTTTACTATTTTTTATTATTTCAGGTTGATGCAAACATGATGATCATATGAGAAACAAATGTTTTCTCTTATTCATGAACACAAACATACCCACTTTTGGCAACTGTGACCAGAATATGACTTCAAAGCCAGTTACTTATAGTGAAGGACAGAAATGATACATTTTCAGAGTAAGTTCACTTCCTTCAAAGTCAGCAATATATAATGAAGCAGAAATCTACGTGTGTATATACATATAGAGTAGCACAGATACAACAGGGATTTACATGTTTACATAATCTTCTCTTCTGGCAGGAACTGTCTAGATAAATCTTTTACTCCACATTGCAGACTTTATACTTCCTTTACTGACCCATTTCCCTAAGTACAGGTTATCACTGTCTGATTTCAGAGTTCTGAATTCTTCTTGCATATAGAATAAGAGCTGGAATTCACTGCAGATTTTCTTAATATAACAAAAATACATACCAGCTACAGTAACTTCCATTTAACCTTTAAGACCATATAATCATCAACAATAGCAGGAGACAAAAGTACTACCACAGCAGCTCAATTTCCATGCTTAGCCAGCAGTACCTTTGAAAAAAGCCATTCGTGCCACTTCTGATTGGTAGAGACTGGTTTAACAGTCAAGAATGTGAATGCTAAAACATTCTGACATTTCCACTAACCTGGATTTGTCAGATGCTCATGTAATTCAAGTATGTTTTGCAACTTAGAAAGCAGCGTGTTCCTTGGGAGGAAACCGTTCAACAGGGGTCTATAGCAAATCAAATAGCAGCCCAGTGAGAAATACTAAATGAACAGTTCAGAAACAGTGTTAGCATATGTGCAATTGAAAGATACGATATAAATATTATTAGAGCCATATGAAATTCAAATGCTAAAAATAAACTACTTACTGCAAACATAAGAAGCCAAAGAAAACCACAGACATTACAAATGTGGGTTACACCAAGATGTCTGCTGAAAAACAATTTTAAGTTTGAAGGTCTAAATCAAGAGCTAAACATTTTATTTGATGACTAACTAACAGAAAACTGATGGCTACCAATGAACATAAATGGCAGATACTCCAGCAGAGGCAGGGACAAGAGATCCTTATGTGCACTCACCGCTGTGGAGGGGCAGAGTTTGGTGCTGCTGCTAAGGCTACATAATCTGTGCCTAGCCATAGAATAATGCAACTCTGCCATTTTCCAACTGAATGCTGAAGGGAAAAGTGTTATAACCAAGGAAATCTCATTTGGGTTGATGTGAATTCCATGCCTGAAAGTATTTTGGAAGCACTGCTATAATTAAGAGTCATTTGGCGAATCTGCTATAAACCACGTTTTGAAGCGGTTTATAACTCAACGTTTTTAATGAGAAATCATTCTTTGGGCAGAAAATTGGTACATAGTTGCGTAGCTAAAACAGCAGAATAGACCAGTTGGAAGGGATCTACAACAATCACATAGTCCAACTGCAACAACAAAACATTTAAATTTAGGTTATATTTAAAATAAGTGTTTTATTGCATGCAGTCCATGCTAGACATTCAAAGAGCATGTGTCCTCTTCAAAAAGAAAAACAAAGCTGCCACTAATTGCCTCTGCTGTCAGTTCCAGAAGCCAAGGTCTGCACTGATCCAGGGACTACCCTCTCACCATGCGAAGTGGTGCTTTCAGGTCACTCTTGAGCCGTGCTGAGAGTGCAGTCAAAGAAAGCTTTTTACTCCCAACATCTAAGTTTTGTTATATCTACCATCAATACAGGATTTAAATATCCAAGAATTTTTACCTAAATCCTGCCATGACAATTGTCTGCTTAAATATAAATTGTGTTTTACGCACAGTCCATTTTTAAACGCTTGCATCTTTAGCAAGACAAGAAAGTCCTGCTAACATGGGAATCTGAGGGCTGGAGGGTGCTCAGCTCTTCACGGTAAAGCGTGATCATCCCCAACACACCCCGAACTCAACAGGAGCTGGAACTGCCCAGTCTTCCACAGTACCAGCTTCTCCAAGTCAGCTCCAGCTGCTCTTTGGTTTAATGTAAACACCAAAGGTACTGCATGTGCTGTAGTGTTTAGTTAATTCAGCATTCTTAATAATTTACGGTTTTCACTTTTTTTTCATAAGACCTCATGATAGGCTGATTGAGGGTAATGCTCTAGAGATGAAACACATCATTCTGGTATGAGAATAAAACATAATTCCTCTCAAGGTACTGATGTTTGTCAGAAAGAAAAAAAAATACTGCAAATGCTTTGGTTTATAGACATCTTTGAGAAAGATTTCTCAAAAGCACATACATAAATCATTTTCTGTATTCCACTAAAATTGGGACCACTTCTTTTCTGAAACACTGGAATTTAAGGAGGCTTGAGACTACATACTAAGGTCTAGTAACCTAGGGAAGAAAGGACCATTTCCATTCTTCATATGTGGTATTTTTGAAACTAAGAGACTTATGACTTGAAAATCAACAGTCAGCCCTAATGCAGCTGTTTAATCTTTCCTTTATGAAACAGTAACAAATTTAAGTATGATTCTAATGCGATAGAGGACAAGGTATTTTTTTAAGGGGGAAAAAATATGTTCAGGATAAACAATATGAGCAAAATCTAAAACACTGTCAAAACAGCAACAGAATTTCAGCTTTAGAGCTGTCCTTCAGAGAGCCTGCTTGCCACACTTCTGAGTTTGAGATAGAGACTGGATGGAAGCAAGCCCCTGGAAATAATGTGCACTTTGCAAACAGCCATGGAATATTTTAGTTAGAGTAGTCTCTATGGTAGGGTTAAGTTTACACAATAAATTACTCTAAACACTGAGTATAAATATATGCACTTTTGCTCCATGGAATTCTGATTACCAGCGGGATTGTTACCTGCTTACAAAGCACTGTATTATGTCTCCTTATCCACTTCTACCCAATGTCACACTGCTTTTTTCATTTTGAAAGGTTTTGCTTCCCTCTCCCTCCTTTCTCTTCTTTATTCCTCTTTTTAAAAACAACTACAGTCTATCATTTTACCTCTGCTGTCTGGTTGTATTTTTCCACTGCACTGACAACTACCAGTGAATACAAGAAAGATGAGTTGTAGGCTCCTGTATTTTTGAACAAGGTAGCAAATCACAGAAGAATCCAGTGCATAATTCTGCAAGGCTAACCATTGGGAGCAGTAAAGACCATTATTTTCTGCCTACTGATGGCAGAGGTCAGCATCCCTGTCATTAGCTGTGTCAAACTACAATTATATAACTGAGCTTTATGTGAGCAGATATCTGAAAACACTGTAAAGCTGCAAATATGAAAATTAAAATTTACCAATCCTTCTTACAGTACTGACTGAAGCAGTCTTTGGAGGTGACACTTCAATAGGGAAAGCCACGAGGCTGTTATTTACTTCTCTCTACATAAACATTTAAACTTATCATCTGACTTCTTCAGGCAGCATGAAAACACTGGCCATATTCTATCAAATTAAGACACTTGGATTATCTAAGTTATTTCTTTTATATCATTCAACTCAATTACGGAACGTGACGCTTCCTAAAATAAACTTCAACTGAACAGACTACTTGCATTAGCCTGAACATATCTGAACTGCAATTATGCTTCAAGTTTCAAGAGGCGAACAGTACAACCCCAACCCTAAATCTGTCCAGCATAAGAGCTCCACTATGTTATTTCAAAGGCTGACCTATATACCAAAGCATACCGTCCATTCTGTCTGTTTGTATAAGAGATACCTCACACAGTTGTCATAACCAACATTGTTTGCATTGCTCTTTCACTTTTCTCTCTCCATGGGTAATGCAAGAGAAACAAGGAAAAGCCTGCATAACAATATATGCAGAGTATAATGAGCTTTCACAGCAGATAGAGAAATATTAGGCTAAGATGCTTAGAATGCTATTTTAGGTTTATAAAATAAAGATCTAAGCAGTCTTCTGAAACAAAGCCTGCCAACTCAAAATCGTAAGATAAGAGGCGATTGTTTGAATCTACATTATTTTCCTTTGGCTACAGAAAAATGCACCATCAATACCTCCCATGCATGTGCCTGGGAACTCATATGCTACAAACAACCATCTGATCAGGGAAGAAACTAGTGCTAACAGAACAATTAGAAAACTTAAAAGCCTAAGTATTTGTGGAATACATTCTAAATTACCAGCAACTCAAGCAGACTTCAAATGTAAAGAATCAAAGTCTAGCAAATTTGTAAAAGGAAAAACACCACCAAAACCTAGGTATGAAAAATAGGGCCAAATCCACTAGTAAGTGCCAAAAGCAAGTTTTAACTAACTTTACAAGAAACAAGATCCCTGAGGGTCTTGAATGAGTTCTGAATGAGTTTTTCAGGTTAACACCTAATGAAGACCCCCATTCTGACCCAGAACATAGATCCATCGCACTCCAGCCATCATCTCCTTTCCTGGGAGAGTTTAAAAGCAAACACTCAACCAAACATACTGAACAGAAAATTCTGCAGGCCTCTCTCCCTTCAAACTCCCTAAATACACACAGCCTGAAAATGAGTGACAGAGCAATACTGTAACATGACGACATGTTTAGAACAAGTCAGATAAGTTTTCACAGCAATGTTAATCATGCTGGGCAAAGGGAGAGAGTGAAGGGGGTTGAAAAATGAAATGTTCACTAAATGTACGCCTCCAAGGGGCCTGGCAAATCTACTCTGTCCATTCAATGTTATCAATGGTCAGTGGTAAAGACATCTGAGAAAGACATTTGTTCTATACTAGATATCTTATATTGAAACATTCCTGGTAAGTCTTTTCCAAGCATAAAACATATGTCTTATGACTGTGCACTTTTAAGCACATTATCAGTTCAGGCAAAGTGAAATAGAAGAGTTGCAACTTGTCTACAGAATGAGTGTCTCATTTGCATTTAAAAAGAACAGTTTGCTCCCTCATACATGGCATGACTTGAAAGAAGCTTGAACCAGCTAGTAAAGAAATTCTGAAAACGACTTTCTAAATTAATTTATTCGATTTGGAGTGCAACACACCAAAAATTATTTAAGGAACTTAATTGGAAAATGATTTAATATATTAAAGTAATTCCGGATTTTCCAAAGCATTTAACTTTTAAATTAAATCTGGCCCACTATCTCAAGAATGATGAGTGAAATGTGTATTCAAGTCATTACCTTCTTTCTGAAGCTTTAAATCATTGATAGGTTTAATAACGTTTGTCCAGTTTCACTGCCAAACAGGTCTTCAAACACTTTGGCTCTTATGCCATTAATATCAGCCCAAGCTTTTCACATGGCAACATTTCACTGTTACAATTTACAAAACTGACAATAGAGAAAATAACAGCAAACCACAGATGAAAAGTAGCAGTAGCCTCATGATTGCTCAGAGCACTAACAGAAAATTAAAGAACACATAAATGCTTCTTCGCATTTGAACTCTTCCTGCTGAACCAAGTTCACTCCTGGCACAAACTTCCAATATATAGGGCACGTTTGCCAGATGCTGCAAAACAGTTACTTAAAACAACGCTAACAGTCATACCTCTGGGATCTCTCTTGAAATATCCTGAGGCATCCACCACAAAGGGCCAGATTTATCCCTGGATTCTATAACTCCATTGAGTATATGTGAAATGCAGCCAGGATGAATTTGGTCCTTTCTGTTGTGATTGGTAGATGCGACCATGTGGGAAACCTTTCCTGAAAACTGAGAGGGCTTCACCCGGGCGCCGCAGCCTCCGCGCCTCAGCACAGACACACTCTATTTTGCTGTTTATCTCTGAATCGAGGCAGCTGCCCGGGATGAAAGGGACGGCTCGGAACGTCTCTCTGACACGTGAGACCGTCACGACAATAGCGGGGTCGGGCTGCTGGCCGGGCCGGGCCGGGCCGGGCCGGGCGGGTTCCCCACCGCGGCAGCGCCCCGCCGCCGCCCTCCGCACCCGCGGCCGCCCTGCGGAGCCTGCGCACGGCGGAGTTTGCGCTGCGAAAGCCATCTGCTGCTGCAGCCCAACACGGGCTGCCACGGCGGGCTTCCGAACGAGCGCCCGAGCGCGCAGGTTTGAACACATCCCTCTCTCCCGGCTCGCTCCCCGTGGCTGGGCTCTGCTCAAAGGAGCGCTCTGGGCAACTCGCACTTTCCGACCATTTCCTACGGCCAGCGTTTTATTCATGTGCAAAGCCCATTCCGTAACAGCAGAGAAAGTGCAGCTCATACATAAAGCACCAGCTGGCTCAGGCCACAGCGGCAGTAACAATGCAGGAACCCCAGCCCCCTTCCTTGGCAGCAAAACTCATGCAAAGTGCTCCGGGATCGCAGCACCAAACTCTCGGAACCGGACCCAGGATTTGGGCTAGCGCGAGTATCCTCTATGGTTCCTCCTTCCCCAGGGCTCGGGGACCTAGAACTTAGCTCTCCTCAGGTACTGACCCTATTTACAGAGGTTTAATCAAGTTACAGAGAAATTGGTAAGGCAGTTGCACAGCCGGGACAAAGTGGAGCCAGTGTTCTGAACCGGCTTGTCAACACTACGCAGACTTACTGTGCACATAGAGAGATGTGTATGCGTGTATGTGTGTGTGTGTGTGTGTGTATGTATATATATATATACACATATGTCACATATACACACAAACGTGCTTTCGGCACCGCCAAGTACCTCTTTGACACATGAACTGAGGGGCAGAGTTTCTGCGCATTTGTGGCGAGCGCGATTTTTCTCATTAACAGGAGCCCTGGAAATTCAAGTCCCCCGCATCAACATCCCCGTCCACGCCGTTTCTCCGAAAAGATGTTATGGAAAATGCCTCCCCCACCCACCCCCCCGCTCCAGCCGCCCGCCCCCAGACTACTCCGTGGGTTTAATTTGGGGTGCCTGAGGGGGAGCCGGTTTGTGTCCCGGCGGCACCGCTCCGCGGCGGGCGGCACTGCGCTCCCCAAACCCCAAACCCCGGCAAGTGCCGCTGCCCTCCCTCCGCCTCGCCGGGGAACTTGGTGCGCGGCTCGCCAGAGCGCAGCGCCCGCTCATGCAACGCGCCGCGACAACAGCACACACCGACAGCACAGATAAAACACCTCGGACGACACAAAACACGAGTCACCTTGTTGCAATAGTAGGGGTCCAGGCAGGGGGAAGGTCCCAAACAAGGCGTATCAGGAGCGGCTGCAGGCTGAGGAGGTGGTGAATAAAATCTTACGTCCATTTCACTAAAACATCAAGCAAACTCCTTTCCTTTTCTTTTGGTCGTTAATGTTGGTGAAAAAAAAGGGGTGTGTGAATGTGTGTGTGTGTGTGTGTGTGTGTGTGTGAGGGAAGGGGGGGGACACACAAGACTGAGAAGAATAAAAAAAGAAGTGCCTGACTTCAGTAGTCAAACACCTTCCCTGCCTCACATCCGTTTGTGGTTTGTAAAGAGAGAGAGAGAGGAGAGGAAAAAAAAAATCTCTTCCAAAAAAGCACCGGTCTGCAGATGTCTGCGAGAGAACCCACGAACCCTCCTTCTTCTACGGCAGGGCAGGTAACTTCGAGTACTTATTGTTTCCCCCACGCATCGGCACCGGGGCGCTCGCTCCGTGCGTGCCGCTCTTTATGGGAGTCTCGGAGTTGGTTCGCTTCTCCCTCCCTCCCTCTCGCTCGCTCCCTCTGTTCTTTTCCCGTTCTTTCTTTCTTCCCTTTTTTTCCCCCTTTTTTTAAAAATTATTATTGTTATTATTTATTTGCTTCGGTTTGGTGGAGGTGTATTTTGGTTGCCCACCACAGCGAGGGCCTTGGGGGGCACTGGGGGGGGAGGTGGCGAGAGCAGCCGGGCCCCCCGCGCACCCCCGGGGGGAGCGGGGCGCCGAGGCGCTGGAATGGCCGCCCCGAGCCGCCCGGCTCCCTCGCCTCGGCTCTGCCCGGCCCGGCCCGGCCCGGCCCGGCTGGCTTGGGCTGGCAGCGGCAGGGGACGCACCGCGCTCCGCCGCGGAGCCGCCGCTCCGAGCGTGCCTCACACAAAGGGGCCGGCGAGGGAAGAGCCATTGGCGGCCGGCGGGGCCGGGTTGGGAGCCGCGGAGAGGGGGCGCTCCCGCGCCCGCCATCCCGCCGCCGTCCCCGCCCTCTCCCAGCGCCCTCCCGCCCGGCCCCCGGCGCCGCCCGGCCCCCGCCCGTTACTATGGCACCCCCTCCGCGCCGCGGGGCCGGGCCGGGCGGCGGCGGGAGGCGGCCGTGGCGGGCGGCAGCAGGGGCTCGGTGCGCTGCCTGGGCTGGGCCGGCCTCAGGCTGCCGATGCGGCCGCGGGCAGGTCCCTGGAGGGGCCTCTGTGAGACCCTCGGACCGATCTCCGCCGCCGCTCGGCAGAGTTGGGGTCAGGCGGCCCCTCTGCCCCGGCAGCGCTCGGAGGCTGATCTGGGTCGAGCTGCCAGCAGAGCCCGTTGTCTGCAGTCCCAGCAGAGTGGAAGCCATCGCCCAGGGTTTGTGGTGGCACAAATACACCGTGGCCCATGGGCATGTCCCAGAAAACAGGAAACAAGTTGAAAGTAAAGCGCACCCGGGAAATACCTCGTCATCTGGGGTCTGCCCCATTAGATCACGGTGCTCAGGCCTGGGCGCACAGGGTGACACAGGATGGAGGAGGGACGTTTGAGGAGATGGGCTAACTGAGAGGGGAGGAAGGAAGGACGAGAGAACGGGGCAGGGAAAATGAAGAGGAGCTCAATTAGCAGCAAACAAGGATGCTGACAAAGGAAAGTTGGGAATCCAGTGGGATGCGGGAGAGGGATTGATGAGCAAAACAAGGTTTAACAGGCAAAAACAATGAAAGAAAGGGTGACTTCAAGACACCATGAGCAATCCCACTGGGTTTCCTGCTGAGTATCCAGTAGTCTTAATCAGGGCAGAAAGGATGGAAGAGAAAGGATACAGGAAGGACACTATGCTGAGCTTAGATAATGCCCAACAGAGGAATTGTATTATGAAAAGAAAGGAATGCCTTTCCCTCTTTAAATTAAAACAAATTACTGAGTACCACACAAATAAGCTGAGATGACGATGATTAACAGGAACGGTTACACTTATCAATACTCATGAACATTTCCATGACAAACCAGTTGGAGTCTAGGAAGATTTGTAATGCATGTTGTCACACAAAACTGTCTTCTCATCACTGAAAAAACAAATCCACTGTTAAGGTTTCAAGGGGACCCAGTATTGAGGGGGAGCAAATCACAAATTTCAGGTGAAAAAATCACTATTTGTGTGAGGATATGCATATGTATACACAGAGATATATATTCTACACCTCAGATATTTTGATATTGTAGAGTCCTTCAAGATAGTGTTAAGTCATAACTTTCTTCCATGTCTAACAACCTGCTTTCGTTAAAGCTTAATTATCTGGAAAAAAATACATAAGTAATGTAAATGAAACTCTAGAGAAAACAGGTTTGAAGCAATATTCCTCTTTCAATATTATTTGATCAAACACATCTCTGAAGATTCTTGGTTGTCAGTTCAACAGAATTTAAGTTTGATGGCAATAAATGTTTTTCTTAAACATGCAATTACAAAAGGATCTCAGTTGCTTTCTTTTTAATAATGTTTGAAACCCTTCTGGCCTTGGAGAAAAGCTTGAAAACATGACCTAGAAAAAGCTCCAGAAAGCAAAGGAAAAGATATTAACATATTAAAAAAAAAAAAAAAAAAAAAAAAGAAAAGAAATCTCATGATTTTTTGGCATCTGACTCATTATTTTGCATGTTTGGGATTAGACATTTTGAAAGTTAAAAAATCCTAAAAAAGACTTTCCTTTGCAAGAGATGTACTTGACGCCTGACAGATATATCACTGCTGCAAATGGCTGATATGTGGACCATAATTTGACAAAGTGAATGGAAGACAGATTGCAAGCTCCGTATTGAAAAGCTGCTGTTGAGAAACTTGTTATTCATGGACAGGGGATTAGTTTTCAGCCTGTTGTGGAGAGGTGGTAGAGATACAGCAATTCGAGATGAGTTGATCTAGGCAGCCAGTGTGTGCAGGTGCATACAAGTGTATCCAGGTACAGAAATGCTAATGCAGAGCTGGAGATGTCAATATCAGAATGACTAGGATGCCTGATAATAAAAAGTAGAGAATTAGCTTTTTATTTATGTGAAATATTACTGACTATTGCCTTGAAAAGGGCTTCAGGTTCCTTGGAGTCTGTAGGAGTTTACAACAGTACCATTTGCTTTGCACAGCACTTCAAGTTATTTTCAGTACTTAATGATGCAGGCCCTGAGAGTTATAAAATTTTTGCTGCTACTTACAGAGATGATTTAATCATCAAGATGGTAAAACACCTGAGATTTGTGGCAGTTATCTGTACAGTTTGTAAAAATTAAAGAGCTATATATATTAATCTGTTAAGCATTCTTTTGTTTTGTGGGGAGCATTTTCTCTAGGGTTTTCAGAATAATGCATTTGTGGAGACTGGAACTGAAAATGTTAATAATATTGTAGGTTTTGCCTTTATGGACTGAGAAAGCAAGGCCTTTTACAGGATAATTCAATGGGATATCAAACTTGGCCACTTCAGCTCATGGAAGTGTATTTTCCAGAAAAAAAAGTTGAAACAGATTTGAAAGAATGGATCAGTTTTTAGAAGCTCAAAAGGAAAGAACATTTGTTCAGAAGGGCACTAAGTTTTTAAAGCCATTCAACATTCAAGTGAATGTCTCCAAAACAGTCTTGTAAGAGGTTGCTATACCAGCATATGAGAAGAGTGTCATTGCTTTTCTCATATAAATAGGAACAAATACCTTGAGGAACATGATCTGTATCTGCCAGTACTAAAAAAGTTATTCTTTTAAATGCTGTCTGCTGGAGTTAGACTGTGCAGGGTAAATACTCTCTGTGCAATGGAGAAGTCATATGGCATTCCTTGCCAAACAGCATCATGGACACAAGAGGTTTACACAGCAGACTGGAGACCTAAGGAGGTCCTTAGATAGACAAACCATAAATGGATCAGTAACTCCTCTGGGCTGAAAATAGCTGGAAGTAGAGACATGGGGGTAGGGAATGGTGGGAAGTATTGTACACATTTGCTCTCAGTTCGGGCTATCATGTCTAGAGCCATCGCTGGAGGCAGAAGAGTACTGGGAGGGCAGACCCTCGGTCTGAGCCAGTCCAGCCATTTGCACATTCTCATTTGAGTCTCTGCAGTGGTCAGATGAACAGAATTAAATGAAACAAGTAACTATGTCTGATATGACAGGTAATTTTCTTGTGTATTCTACTGTCTGACCCAGCTGGTCTGTCTAGTGTGTTGGGGGCCATCAGCAGACATAACTCATGTTCTCAGCCAAAGAGAAATAAAGTATCTTAGTTTCAAAAAGAAAAGTCCAACATCTTTTTGTTTAAATCTCACACATATGTACCCGGGTTTTTTTGGGAGCACTAGATATTTGATCATCTATTATAAAGAGCAGACTTCCTGATTTTCCTAGAAAGAAGAAAATGTGAGACTGTGATGATGGCTTAGTGTTTATTATACATAGGCTAGGCACCACAAGAATCTCTTCATGAGGCTGGCTCTTCTTTAAAGAAAATTTTTCTCCTGCATATTTTTAAAAAGAGTTGGATTGGAAAATTATTGTGTTTCTTGCTTTGTGTTGCTGTGCTGTGGTAGCCAGGAGGTACAGATAAGCTAAAAGGGGACCAATGAGATTTTGCTGAGAAAATCCCTCCTGCTGAAATTTTTGATTTACTTAATAACTCACAGGACTGTTTACCTTTCATAACAAAGGTCAATGCTCATCAATTTCTAGATAGTAGTTAATTAAATAATAATAGGATGAAGGGTCTGTCGCTTTTGTGTGGATGTCCTGTTTCATGTTCTTAAACTGGATATGACACTTGGATCTGGGAAGATGCAAACGATAATGATATTAAGATTGCAGAATATTTTAAACAATGTAATTAATCTGGTCGTTTCATCAGAATGAACTCAAATCCTTTAAGAAATTGATTCATTTCAAGTGTTGACATTCTGTGTGTGCATTTGTAAGTCAGCATAAATCAATGTAAAAAAGAAAGATCTTCAATATGGTATAAAAGCTTAATAGGGGTAACATATATTTCAGAGTATTTAAACAGTTTGTAAGGCTACCTAATAGTGTATCAAACAAAGTGTTATCAAACATGTAATGAAAGAGCTAGCTATTTCATTATTTTAGCCATTGCTCCTGTCCTGTTTAATTTGTTTGTGGTGAAAATGATGGGCCCCAAATTATCACACTTGTATGAAAAGAAATTGTTCTCTATAAAGAAGTACAGATTACTTCTAACAGTTAAAGAAAGCCCCTGATGTCCCTTTGCTACAAAGCAGAGAGTAAACCTGAGCATTGCCATATCTTCTCAGTCCAAACAAATGATACACAACCAATTTAACACCTAGAGGAGGAATTGACACATGGGTTGAAGCTGAGCTCTGTTTCGCATCTCAGAAAAGGTTCTTACAACTCATCTGCCATTGCCCACAGTAGGAATTAAGCACAAAATATCTCAGAGAATCAAGAACTTAAATAACCATGAGAGAAATATAAAAATGTAAAATTCACCTTGCATGTTTGCAGCTTTGATCCATTCCCATATGTTTCAAAGACACTGCCAGCTGGTTCAATTCAAGTTACCAAATTAAATGTGGCCTTGCAGACATAGGAAAGGTAGCTCAGTCTCAAAAGAAAACATTTTACTGGGCTTTAGATTATTTCTTATGGTCAGAGAAACAAAGGGAGACATGAAGTTCCTTTTATTCTCTTCCTGTATTTCTTATCCCATCAAGGATTTTATATGAGATACACTGTCCACATGGTATGCAGGAAGGCTCAGTACATCACAGTGTGATGTGTGCTAGTTCTCAATTGCAAGATATACCCAAGTGCTAAGTTTGCCAATTTTCCACTCTTCCACTTATCTTGTTAAATCAATCATGAAACATCCAGGAGTATAAGGGATCAGGAATTTTGGTTTCCTGCTGTTTTTTTCTGAAGCGTACTGGAAGCCTGTACTGGAACTTCAGAAACTTGGATTTTTAAAGGAAAGTTGTGTTTGCAACAATTTATTTTGCAGTTTAAAAAGCTGTCTAAAGGCATTTTGGTTTCTCCTCCAAAAAGTGAAGATTCATATAAGTTGTGTAAGTGTTATCAGGAGACTGCATCATCTACAGATGTCTTGAGAACAAATCTGTGTTAATGGTTGATACCATTGAAAATAAGCATCTGTATTTGCAGGTGTTTTACAAATGTATGTATGAATGTGTCTGCTGAATAATCAGGAGAAAGAAAAGACAGAACAAGAGGACTGGTCACAAGAGACAGGAATAGTCTGCATCACCAGTTTATCCATAGCATTCAAAAGGGAATTCTCATCTGCAAGACAGAAACCGAGCAGGTGATTAATCAGTTTTCAATTCAGAACAATGATGTCATCATTCTCCTATTTGATAAACTCCCAAATAGAGCTGAATTGCCCCTGCAAGAGCTCCCCTGACATGAGGAGATCATTACAGGCTTTCCTAAAACCTCTTCTTTTCTGTTTCAGATATCTTTTGCTAGAGAAAATTTTCATTATCGTTTAAATTCACAAGGTCTCTGTGAAGAGAGGGATGTTTCTTAAATCTCCGGGCAAGGTAGGTGTTTCAGCAGGAGGCTCCCACCTCAAAGTAGCAGGGTAAAAAGGTAGTCTATGTATGTTCTTTTGTGTGACTTTAATTAGTACTTCAAGCTCAGAATTACAGATGTTAATAGAGAGAGAGGTCCAAACTCTATTCTCTCGGAGTACATATAAGTGTAGCAGAGTTCACAGAGTAAAAAATTATCATTAGGGCTAGAAGGTATTAAAGCTTATCTATTATTTCATTTTATTTTTTAATAAAATAGAAGAAGTAAAGAGAAAGCAAAGCAACTTGTTTGGATTTATTTTCCTCCCCTAGGGATTTATGTTCGCTGTCAGAAAAGTACCACACAAGGGGCACAATTGGCATTTCGAGTGCAAAAGGTTGTGACTGAGGTATAGTAAAAGTATGTTGGGAGCTCCATTAGAGCTTCCTGTTGTAGCAAATAAATCCTGTCCCATTCACACTTGATAGGCTGATACAGATACGTCACCCACATGTCATCTGCAGTCAGTTTTTATAGGGTGTGAAAAACTGTTGAACTGCTGGTTTGAGAGCAAAATTTTCTTCCTTGCTGACATTTCAGCATTTTTCTAGTGGATCTCTAGGAACTTCAAATCCCCTTCCTTATAACTATTATGGGTTTTTTTCTCAATGGAGCTGTCACTTTCAAGTCTAACAAAAACTCTCTGTCTTCCTTTTCTGGGCTTTCTAGTTTGACAGTTTCATGTCATAGCTTTGTTCCACAATAAAAATAGAAAAGCTCTGGGTGTTAAGGAAGTCCTTGGAAAACTGTAAGTGATAGAGTCAGCATTTACAGAACATATCACAACAGGTCTGACTGACCTTGGCAGCAGTAGAAGATCACCATTTCTCATGGATGAGCTTTTCTTGAATGTCTGTCTTTTATGCTGTATAAGGCAGAAATACTTTTTCTGGGTCAAGGCTACTGCTTTCTGTTTCTCTTACTCTTTAACAGAGATTGTCTACTATTGTTAAGTATTATCTGTTTAAGGAATTTCTCTCAATCCCCTGTGTCTTGTTCTATGGTATCTTAAGATAAATCTACATCACTGGTATTATTTGAAAGTCTTACACTCTTTTGTTGAGGATTATTTGTTTGAGGATTTTGAATGGTTTACTTTTGTCACAGTCGAACTGCAAAGATTAATGTTTGTGGATGTCCTCCAAATCATCTCCCTTTACTCTGGCTACCAGAGTAATCAACACTGTTTTCTTATTGGAATGGCCATTGCCCTATTTTTTAGCAGTTTTCAGAAGTACCAGTTGAAGGGAATGAATAGTCTATATTGGTTGTTTGTCTTTGAAAATGGACTCTTCAGTAGCATGTGTAAGTATAAAAGAGTTGAATATACGTATTAAACTGATGCTGTGAAACGTGTGGAGGGCAAACCCCAGGCCACATTTGAAATTATCAACTTTCTAACAATTTGTTGAATGCATATAGATTTATAGGAGCTGCGTGGAGACAGTTGTCGGACTGCATAATACAGTGACAATCATGAAGTAAAAACAAAGAATATTTTGAAATAAAAGAGAATGAGAAGGAACTTAGACTTGTTTATGGTTGTAGAATGTAGAAAAAAAGCCCCACTATGCTCCTAAGATACCTTTCCCCCTCTCGCAGTGGAATTTCCCTGCTTTGAAGTTATCTTGAGAAGACAAAATTTGCAGTTTGCCCAAGAGGTCAGCAGGCCCAACTACTGTACCTCAGTGTCAGAGGTGGTTTCAAGGCTGACAGCCCCCTAGAAGGAGGATCTGCAAGCATCTTACTTTCTTTTGAATAAAGTGTGACCTCCACTGGTCGTTGTTGTATTCAGGAAAAGGGGGAAAAGTCCATCATGGAAGAAGGCCCCAAGGCATTTTGTGGTACAAAGTCTTGCAGTGTCAACTGCAAGGTTCCTGTTTAGTTCACTGGAGAAATATGTAATAGGTATTTACATATGTATAAGTGAAACTGCATGGGGGGCAGGGAGAGAGCTGAAGCATGTGCTTGCACTTGCTGAGAGTCATGCATGTCCTACATCTGCCTGCCTGTCTCTTGTGAGCATGGGATTTGTAAGGTATCTGTTAAAAAATAAAAGAATATCCAGTTGCCAAGACCAAAACATACATGCTTTTGCTTCATTTTTCTCACTTCTGTGTTCCTATAAGCATTAAAAAATGAAATTATAAAAAAATAAATACAAACAAATCAAAACAAAAAAATTATGAAAAACCCCAGACTGTCCAGGGCAGAATTCAACCCACAAAGAGGATGCAAACTGAAAGAACCTTAAGATAGAAAGTACTTTTAAGGAGAAATGTACCAGTAAGAAGAGGTTTAAGGAATCTGAGCACAAGTCATTTTTGCTACAATGCCTAGCCACACTGAAGAGAGTAAAGGGTAGGAAGACACAATATTTCTGAATTTCCATGTCTTTGTGAGTTTAAGTCAGACCCTTAACCTTATTTGAATATAGTATTTTTGTAGTTTAATATATTTCATACAGAATGTATAAAGAAGATTTAATAACTGTCTCTTAGCTGTGGTTTATCTCTACCTCAGAGAAAGCTAAAATGAGTTTCTAGTGAAATGGCTGAAAGAGCATGCACAGTAAGTCTTCTATCAAATTGTTTCCAGTCTTGCTGATTTGTAAAAGATCTTTCAGAAAGATTCTGGCTTTCTATGTAGAATGTTAAAGTTTGATTCTGTGCCCAACATTTATAAAGCAAACCACAAATAACTGGTGGAAGTCTAGTTTGCCATGTTCTGTTTTTTAAAACTCCTGAGACTGCTTGCTATCATGTGAAATTTGTGCTAGTATTTAACCCAAGTTTTACCCTCAAAAAGAAAATTATATTATAGTGTATTACATATTTCTGGCTGTAATAGCAATTAAATATCTTGGAGGAAACTAATCAAATCCCCAGGCTTCTCTGCCTTTTTGTTTTTCTCTCTCAGAAGTGCGTCACAGATGAAGGACTAACTTTGTGAACATACTCCTGGGGTAATAAGGACAAAAATGAACAATTCTTATGTAATTAGTCACCAGACACAAGTGTTCCAGGATAAGATCTTCTGAAGTATCATAGCAGAAATATAAATGGAATACTTAGAGTTGCTGTTGTCAGCTGTTAAAACTGGAAACATTTCTGCAGCATTTCAGGTTCTCTGGATAGTTCTGCATCAAACTTTGGTATTCTTGTGACATTGAATTGCACGAGGGCAGTTAACTGCTTTCCTCCTGTCACAGAAGCAAACTAGCCCACTGGCACAATTTAAGGCAACAAAATCAGGCTGGACCAGGCTTGTGTTTGCTCTGCCTCCCCAGCCTTTTACCTGTCTTAGGTAGTATAAAAGCATCTCTTACATTTGAATGTGCTGCAGTGGTTATTCAAATTTTTGATAGATGCAGTTTCGTAACATTCCAATTCAAACATTGGAGTGCAGTAAACTTGAGTTGACTGGGCATCAAAAGGTATAAACCAGCAGTGTTAATGCAATCAGTCTCATGGGATCACTGCTGCTGAAAGCTGGGACTACAGCCCATGTCTATCATTGTGTATGTTCCAGCAGCTTTTCAAAGTGCTCCTCATGCACCTCAAAAAGGCCAGACAATTTCTGCCTTAACCTATTGGAAAGAAATTTGTTGAGGTGCACGTTTTCACACACAGCATAAGGGATACGCTCCCATAATTACTCGCACTGCTTGTAAGTCAGGAGTTAGTGCGGGCACAGCATCCAGGTGTAGGGTGTTCTTACTAGTTCTGCTTTGGGAACATACTCAAATGTGCCTCTGTGCCATCTGGCATTTCTGATTCAGGAGAATCTCTCTATTTTCTTGTCTTCCTTGAACACTCAAAATCAAGGGTCAAGGTTTGCTTTTTTCTTTTGTGCAGTTTGATTCATTTGGGAGTTGTTCCTAGCATAACAAAGCTGTGGTTTTGCAGTAAGCTTCAGCAAATTTAAATCTGTGCTGCTGCTGAAAATGGTGGTACAGGTCTCTTTTCCTCCCTGTTCCAGCTGTATATTCTGCTGTCTCCCTAGGGAGAATGAGCATACTTCTGGCTTCAAGGTCAGCTGTGTCAGGAACCATCTGAAAATTAGTGTGTGCCTCAGATCTCAGGTGGATCATTTTGGTATTTTTGATCTGGCTGACTCTGAGGCAGTGTGAGAACAGATGATGAAACAAGAAAGGAATATTTACCTAGGTCTGAGGCGAGGAGGGAGGGGAGGATGGTGAGAGTGGGCCTGCCTTTTGGCACACTCCATGCTTAGGATAGCTTAAGCCAATAATGAAACAGCACCTAAGAGTCTGCTTGCTAAATTCAGAGGTGAAATATCCTTCTGGTATCAGGGAAGACCAAACACTGGAAAATTCCAGTGCGTTGTTTTTTTTTTTTTTTTTTTAAGACTTGCTTTCTGTGTAGTGTAATTTCCAGAGAGCTTGAAGCAGAGCCATCATGAAGGAAAAATAAAGAGTAAATATTGAGTGGAAACAATAGTAAGAGCTAGACACCTCACATAGATCCAGTTTTCCAATTTTTTTCCGTAGAACTCCATGAGTTTTCCCTAGAACGTTCATTGGTGGGGAGAATGTTGAAAATACTCTTAAACACCAAAAATTTTCAAAAAGGTGTGCACAATTCATAAGCTTTAACTGGAATAAAATTTCATTGAAATAAATTTGTTTCTAACCTGTTTTTTTTAATCAATCCAATCTCTCTTCCTGCAATTCCTACCTAGACAGGCCCATGAAACCTGTGGTACTGGGGAGGAAGTGATGCCTCAAAGTTGCTCGGCATGTGAATTGGGAAGAGAGAAAGGGGACTGTGAGGGGAAGGGAGGGGGAATGGGGGAAACAGATGGATCTGAGATTATGCTGCAGCTGAGATTGAAATAAAATTTCACCTTAAAATGGCGTGGCTGCTGTTTCTATGAAAATCTTGGGAATAATTTATCTGCCACTTGATAAATTGGCAGGGTTTCTTTTCACGTTCTTTTTTCTAATCTCCTTCATGCTTTGTGTGTGTATACATGTGTGCGAGGTATGTGTATGTAATTTTTAAGATGTCTGGCCCCTTTTTTCTCCTTGGCTAACTTCTGAAATAGAGCTGTCAGGATGATTCCAGCATTTGGAGCCATATTCTTCCTGACAGAATATAACTCTTCTTCACAGTTTTCCTTTTTTATGGCCTGAAGTCAATGGGAATATTCAATGCAACCTAAGGTCAGGTTCCTGAATTTTAACACAATTTCCCATGAGAACTAGGAGAATGAAAATTCCTTTAAGACAGGGAAGAAAAAGTGGAACGGTAATGTAAGGACAAAACACTTGTTATCTGGCTTTAAAAAAAGCAGCTTGAAGAGGTTTCAGATCTAGAGGGGGATGAGCTTCATTTAATCTGTCCAGGAATTTTACAGCAGTCACAGTGTTATCAGTCACTTGTACAAAAGGGTTGAACTCTCATAGCAACTGGCTATGCTGGCAATCTTGAGCTGCAGTAAGCCATCTTCAAGAGGATGCATTAAATTAAGTAATTTCAAAAATGTATTGAAATACAGCATATACAGTCATATAAGCCTATATGGTGTGGCAGGATTTTAAGCTATGCCTGAGTTATATGGCTATATGTATAGCCATGGGTTATACAGAAATACAACCACTCATTTCTAGAACATAGAAAAAGGGTCAGTTATGAGCTGAACAGGTTTGACTGATTCATTCATATAAGATCAATGATATTATTTAATACCTTAGGGGCCAGAGATTGTGAACACTTTAGTCAACAAAAAATGTTGTAATACTGAAAAGAAATGGTGATGTTCATTTATTTTCTGCAAAGGAAGAGGTTTCGTGCCTGTGCCCACCTCCACAGAGTGGAAATTCACAGAGACCTAGTTTTTATCTGGGCAAAGTTTCTCATATATCAGTGGAAATTTTAGATCTCTCTAATATCAATTGAACTTTGAAAAATCTAAAGTTTCTTGTTTTACATATTTCTGATGTCAAGTCTTGCATTTTGCATTAGTGAAATAGGATAAGAATGAGGATGTTGCTATTTACAAACTCTTTGAAGATGTAAGGTGCTGTATATATATAAATCATCACTTTCATATGACTTTGGATGTGCTAAAAATGCAGTACATTTCATTGGTGGTAAAGCATCATGATCAATGAAGAATCTGAATATTAAATTTAGAGGACAGTATTTTACTGTATATGTTCCATTAAGAAGGACAAAATATGCTTTATTCATGTAGTATTTCAGGCTCTTTTGCTTCCCCAAATGTCAGCTGTCAAACTTTGTTGCCATCCTTAGTAACAACTAAAAAGAGAGACATTTTTCTGTTTGGAGGTGCTTATCTTCCAATAATAATCCTATCCTATCAATGGTTTAAAAAACAGGTTTTACATTGAAACATTGGCTAAGAATTATGTCATAACTATGATATAGCATTGCAGGGAGTAAGATAAACTCCACAGAGTAAAATATGCTGTAGGTAAGAGAACTGGAAGCAGTCTGGCCCATGGCAAGATGAGCTACAAAAAAATCGAGCTTTATAAGTGATGAGCAGTCCAATTAAATTTAAGCTTTTTATGGAAAATCAACTCTACAGCATATTTAAAGTAGTGAATGTGCCTCTGTAGATTTTGCGCTCTCTCTCAATTTCTTAAGTCTTTCCATAACAATTATTTTGCATTCTGTTTTCAGTCTGCTTCATGTTCCCTTGTCTTACCTCTCCCTCCCTCTCCCCCTCCTCCACACCCTTTCTCTCTTTCTCATGTAATCTCGGAGCTGTTAGAAAAAATGCTGCTTTTTTTTTTTCTGTGTAATGTTCTTCAGCTTTAGCAATTTTCCATTTCACTTCTTTCTTGTTACACTTTTTCCATTTAATATTTCAGGAGAAAAATCATTCTATTTTAAGTTGAGCCAAATACACCATCACAATGTTTTGGCCCATGTTAGTTTTTTCAAATATAAAGTTTATTTGCAGTTTCCTGTTCTCTCCCTTTGACTGCTATTAAGGGAGGAGGAGGGGAAAAAAAAAGGTCTTAACTTTTACCATCAGCAGCAGGTGTATTTTTACAACTGTCACTATTACTCGTCCCTCATCTGGTTTGTAGTAGCATGAAAGTTCTGCAGAATTGTTTACAGCCTGGGTCTCACAATAACACAACTTGTTTGTAGGAAGACATTGGTCTGGATCTAAAATGATCACAGTGTGTTTTAGGGGATGATGCACTCTGAATGAGTTCCAAGGAGGGAAATAAGTTGAATTACATACTACAAAAAATTGTTAGGACAGTGCAGTGTTGTGTGGGCAGGTGTGGGTTATTAGAACTGGTTCGGAGGTGGGATGCAAGTGATTTTAAGTAGAGCCCAGGATTTTTGAAGTCAGAGAAGCCTTCATCAACAGAGCACCTTCTACTAGTAAAAGCTGTATTTTCAGAGTAAATGAAAACTGAAGGAAACAGTAAGGACAATTAATTTTACTACTGATTTGTGTATATTAGTACAGAAAGCATCTTTTTGCATTTAATCCATGACTGTTTTGTCCTAGTTAATACTTCCTTAGAGTTTCTATAAAAAGGCTATATAAAAGTGGACGAAAATGATGATACCACTTATGGTACAAGAAAGCTGGCAAATACTACAGTACCACAGCATTTAGGCACCATGGTGATAGATGCCTTAGAGATACATGTAAGAGAGACAAACAGAATGAGTCAATGCATTGGCCAATTTGCATAAAATTTTTCATAAAATAACTTGCAGTGTTTGAGAAAGAAAATAAATATTTGGTGTTTAGGTTGCTATGGTGTTGTGGTAGTGAAAAAAGCAAAACTATGAACAAACAGTCTATGCTACATCATGAGTTTACTAAGCAGACTGTCTTCAAAGTAACAAAGTGAATATGAAAAAAGGCTTTAATTATGTAGAAGTTAGTTGTGATACCAGCTAGTGTAATGGCTGCTTTCCTGTCCTCTTCACTTAGGAAGGTTTTAATCACTGGCTTCAAGAAACTCTGAAGAGGGTTGTGCAGCAAGTGGTGTAAATTTCTGTATTTACTCCTTACTTTGACTTACTTCCTTGGACCTGGTGATACAAACAGCAGGTTTTGTCAGCCTCTGGGAGCATTTCCTGCTTTTGCTTTCAGTTGGGATGAACATTTACTCTGTTTTACTGTGCTTCTTTTTGATTCAGAAGCATATTTAATAGATTCTTCAATCCAAGGGGGATGAGTGCTCTCCTTTGCATGCTCTTCTAGGCTAACATCTGGTTTCAGCAGACCTCTTAAACACATGCCTAAGTGCATCCTTAAATATTTGGTTGGTCATATGCCTAAAGGGTACGGTAGGCACATTAAAGAGCAGGATATTCTTAAGTGCTATTTTTGAATAGGGGACTAAATGGGAATGAAAAGACAATTATGTATCCTATTTTAATTGCGTGCATTAATTATCCAAGTATATGTTTCATTTGCTAACATTATGTTTTATAGTTATGTAACTCTTAAAGATTACAGAAAAATGCTTCATCCAAATCTTGTTCAATGTTTGTGTTTTAAGGAGTGTACTTACCCTCAGTATAATTTAGTTGCAAAGGTACTGATAAAGTGGTTGCTTCCATTCAGCAGACATATTTTGCTAGTAAATGAACTTGAAATACTGTAAAAAGGGTTTAGAGGGAATAAAGAAAAAAGAAAATTGAGAACTTCATGGTAACTTTTTGGAAGGTGCATCAAGGTTTAAGAATTTTGTGCCTTTGCTACAGTATAATTATTTTTCAATTGTTGCTTCTGACTGAGAAGGCAATAACCTAGTTTTTCTGTTAGGCATGAATGAATGAGCAAATTTAAGAATTAAGTGCACAAACAGAATAAACATGTCATTTTGTAGTTTATGAAACATTTGGCTCTGATAATGCAGCTCGAGGAAGTTGTACTCTTTTCTAATGAGTGAATGAATGGCTTGAAAAGTGTTCTGTTTCACAGTCTGACAAAAGGAGTTACTTCATCTAATTTTCAGTCAATTTGCTAGGGGCAAGGGGAAGAAATTTGAGGATAAGTTAACATATCCAGCCCTCTTACGAATCTTCATGGTACTCTTTTAAGCTTCCTTAAGAGGTGAGGGGAAAACCCTGAGCAGAAATGATAGCAAAATTAGACATCAGCATTACACTAGAGCTACTCAAATTAGAGCTCAATGGAATAGGCACCTGGAATATATTGTTTTAACTCTGCCTAACTTTTTCTGAAAACTCTCTCTAGAATGATATATTTTGCCAACATTTTTCCTTGCAGATAACTTTAAATAAAAGGAAGCTATTCCCCAAATGCATACTTATGCAAGCATTTGGAATGCAGTAAGTGTGTTTTCATTATGACTGAGCAATTTCAGCTGTGAACAACTATACAGCAAAAAGTAGAAAAAAAAATGCGTCTTTGGAGGTAAATTAAATGGCAGTACCCAAAGAATTGGGATCTGCCTTTTATAATTTGGACATGAGAAAACTAAAATAAAAATAAAGGTTCAAACTAGATCGTCCACTGCTTTCAAATGCCTTCATAAAAAACTAAATTGAAATGGAGTATAGGGACTGACAGAACTTACAAATATTTTTCTCTTCTTAGTCAACATGTACTCATCAATGTGTACTCTGTAAAGATTTTGTCTACAACTCAAAAAGCCTTTCTAAATGAAATTCAGCAAAAACCAATGTTCTGTCTAAGCAGAAGTGATCTGATCCAGGACAGTCATTTGGATAGTGTATGGCAGTGTATTTGTGCACATTTGTCTATGGAGACAGTTTAGGGAAGAGGTAGGGAAAAGAGAATCCTGATAATATTATTTGGGAAGTATCTCTGCTCTGAATGATGTTGCACCGTCTGAAGGACTAATTAGATTGCATGATTGCATGACTCTCCAGAGTTTTGCATCTCAGCAACAAAATCCCCATAGAGTCATTTATCATGTCAAAGGGTAAGTGGTATTTTTGGGGGTATTTTCATCTGGATAGATGTAAAACAAACACTGCAGTTTGGGAATTTATAGATATATAGACATGACCTGTGAATGAGTGATCTGCAAGATTACACACTGAATGTGCTTCAAATGGCAGCATGAAAGGCATTTCTGTGCATAAATATTAGATGTCTCTTTTAAAGTTTGAGATACTTTTAGTTACAATGAGCCCTCAAACACTTCTGGATGCTTCCAAATGCTGTATCACAATGGCAGTCAAAAAAACATGGAGTGAGTCCTCAAAGGTATAAGGAAGTGAATTTTGCTGTTTGGATGGTTTGGTTCTATTAGCACAAAGCAATCTGTGTTGCAGGCAGACCAACTTGTCTCTGCTAGTACTGTAGTCATGTTCAGCAGTCTTCTTGGCTGAAGTCCAGTGAATATATCTTTGGAGGATCGTAATTTTTTTAAATAGTATGATTTTTTCCGTGGGGACTTGGCCTTGAGAGTGCAAAAAGCAATGCTTTTGATTGACTTTAAAAATACTAACAGTGCAGTCTTTTGGGAAAGAACTTTAATTTCCAAAAACATGTCAGGCTGGACTCTACACACAGACTTTTATCCTTAGTACTGTAAGTAGTTATCTTGCCTAATTTGTAAATACCCCAGATCAGGATAAAACTCAGGAGCATTTGCATCCTGAGTTATCATTGTCTGCAGTACAGAGACATGTCTTTTTGGGATAATGCCAGGAGAAATGCAATCTTAACCATGTATTAACCATGCAGAGCAGCATGGTCTTTTACATCCTATTCAAGCCCGACTGGAATTCACAAAGTAAGCATTCTTTTCCTCAACTAACCTATATAACTTAACTGGTAGCTGTTAGTGGTCTATCAATTTTACGTGTGGAAGTTTTGCCCTCCAGCATTCCCACTTCAAAAAGTTTCCCAACTAACAGTTTCCTGAGTATCCAGGGATAAGGGACTGCTAAGGACTTAGTAACTGGTGCTTTCTCTTACAGAAATGGAGACTTAGTTGTCTTTTGGGTACAAGGCATTTAATTTTGGAAAAATTTACTGTGCTTTATTTTTTTACTCAAGTGATGAGTCCTGTGTCTCTCCTGCTGCAGGCTGTAATCCGCATTGCTCACCTTGCTACCATCTTACTTTCTCTGTCTCTCCTAACGAAATTTTTTGCCAGGACAGGAGCTGGAAAATACTTCTGCATCCAGCTGTCTTTGGGAGGAAAGACTGTGTGAGGTGTGAGGAAAGACTCATTCCCCTTTGGATTGTGAAAACAGTGGTTATAATAAGACTGTATGTTGCGACTCTGGTGGACAGAGGTCTGTTCCCTGTGCATGCTAAATGTAACATAACAGTGTAGATTAAAGACTTTGAATAGTCCCTTCCCTTTGATATTTCCAGTTTCTCCTAAATGCACTGACATTCCTAGGTCATTTCTGTCATGTGCCATTCCTAGGTCTCCCCAGGACTTGTTAAGAAATTTTGCTAGCTAAGCTGGATGCCAGAAATTCTATTTCCAGAAATTCTAAGTGGTAGACTGTCCCCTTCCCTCTCCCTCCCTCCCTCCCTCCCTCCCTCCCCCCACCAAATAAAGAAATTTATATTCTAAAATTATTATATAGTGCATTACTGGAGTAGGGAAAGACTGTAATTGCTCCTTATGCTCATTCTTCATTATGTGGGTGGACTTTGGTAATGCAAAATGATTCAAAAGTACTGTTACCAAGAACTTGGCAATAGGGAATCCTGAGGGCAGGGAAATGTCTTAAACCCTTTCTTCTTCAGAATTTAAAAGTTTCCCTTATATTCAGTTGGGATTCCCTTTTTTTTTTCCTGGGTTTGTCTTTAATTTGTCTTAAAATACAAATCACAAGACGGAGGCTGGGAGGTGGAGCAAAAAACATTGGTCAGAGTGATGGGGAAAAGGTCTTCCATATTTTGAAGATACGTCCAAAAAAACTTATTTTTAATCTGTAAGGTCTGATGCATCTCACCTGATTTCAGATGCGTTGGTAAGGGGCATAAAGGGGGTCACTCTAAATTTTTCCAATTGGATGTGGAAAGTGATGGTCAACTCCAAATTCCTCACCCCACCTCGAGTTTTCTTGGTCCTTAACCACTGATTGTAAGGCAGAACAAATTACTTTGCCATTTAGGAAATAGGTATTTTAACGAGATTAAAACTCTGGCCTTAAAGATCATATTTCCTATGAGGTTTTAATGGTAAAGAATGGAAAGAAAAAAGACTGGGATTTTCAGATGTTTAACTTCTGTTGATTTTAATGGGACTATATGAATTCTTTGAAATTTAATGGGATTCCTGAGTACCTTTAGAAACTATGTCTGCAAACCTGAGTTTCAGTGAAAACAAATAAAATTAAATATATTAAAACCCCTGTCATACAAGAAAATCAAAATTTGATGTTTTAGACAGTTCAGTAGCATTCAAAATATTAAACTTTTACCCACTCATTTCTTAGTAATTGGATCTTCAGTTTTTTAGGATGGTCTGGATGCACCATAGGATTTTATAAAGAAAAAAAAAAAATTATAAAGATAAATTCAGTCAAGAATTGCTGGTAGTTGGAAAAGTTAAAAATGTAACTTAATTTTTGCCTACCTGCCTATATCTTTTTTTCAGACACAAGAGATTAGGACTGGATTTTTGTTTAATGAAGTATGCCTGCTGTGGTGTTGCTGCTGTTTCTAAGTGGGATGTCTCATTTCTCCTGATATGGAGCTCCACAGTTCCTTTGTATTGGGCAAGCAAGGCAATCCTTCATTTGCTCATAGCTCTGCTGACTTCAAGAGTGTGTAGTGCCAAGGTGTAAAGTCTTCCATGTAGAATTTTCCATGAAAAATTTTGCAGGATTCAGCTTGAACTTGCCTGTATTTGTCTTTCTTGCATCTGGAATATGCTGTCCTGTAATAACAGCATCAGTAATCTTTTAGTAGGGTATTACAGAAAGTGAACTGGTCTATGTTTACGATCAACAGGAAATTGTATACTATTAGAGTTATTAATTTACATGCAAGGACATGTACATAGAAAACTTATGAACTAAAATGGAGAGTGTGTTCTTACATAGTGAATTTTAGCTGGTTATATTACAACACTTGTATTATTATGCAAATAAGCAAATATTTGTAGAAATCTTGTATTTATGACTTAGAATTGTTAAATAATTTCAGAAGGAATAGCTGGCATCTCCTTTCTTACAAAAACACGTGTAGAGTTAGAAATCACTGGAATGAGAACTGAAATTTTTTAAAGAATCATTAATATACTTATTGTTACTCTAGTTTTTCCCCTTTGTCATTTTTAACAGCAATATGGAGTGATTTGCAGTATCTGTTTCAGCAGAATATTTCAACAATAACACAAATCTGTGGTAAAAGTTACTACTTGAAAAAGTCCTTGTACCTTATAAAGTGCTACCTGTGAACACAACTGTTGCATAAGTGACATAAATATGCCAATAAATCTGATTCGTCTGTATAGGTGACATACCCATCTGTAAAATACATCAGAAATAAAGCCCAGGTGCATCATGAAGGTGAAATTAAATAAGTTCTTTAGTGAGGTCTTTGATAAAACTTTATTTTGTTAATTATAATAGGGGGAAATAAAATAAATGCTGGCTTCTGCAATAAATGAAATAATTTATTCCAAATACAGTAACCATAAATTTTGCATACCTAATAAATGTCTTGTTTCTATATTCAGGCATGATAAATTTTTAACTAGCTTACTACTGAATTCTTTAATTCCAGAAGTATCATTACTGACGTGTTACTTGGTTAAAGCAGGCATCCCTCTGCCCCTTAAAAATATTTTCGGTACATTTACAAAAAACAGTAACTTTATGTATTGCTTCCTACTACTGTGATAAAGTGTTGATAAATTTAAGTAGCCTGTGTTTGCTAAGCATTTTTTGGTTTTCTTTTTTTCAGAATAAAAGAAAAACTCTCTATTGAATGTGCAATGGAAGCAAGTGTTTTTCCAGTTCAGCAGTTTCTGCTGAATTGTAAACAATCAGGTTGTTCCAAAAGGAGAGTAGCATGGTCCGTAACTCCGACAGCTAGTAGTAGTTTAGTTTACTGCTTCTACCACCTGCCTTCTGACTTAATATTGGAAGCAAGAAGCATGCAATTAAGTATGAGGAAATGAAAATAAATGACACTGTTCATTGCACATTACAAAGTGCCTGGCAGAAAGAATGCAGCTTGCATGGACCTGATGACCCCAGGGAAAAACATGTCTCGTGCCTGGGAAAGTGCCAGCGAATCAAACACTGAGCCTGGTTTTATCCACTATCAAATGCATTGGTTTCCTTCTTAACTATTTGAAACTTTTTTTTTTTTTTAAATTATAATTGAGTTCTGAAAAGCAGGGAGATATAAAATGAAACATACTGAATGTGTGGTAGAAGCTACAGGACACCAAACATGCAGGGATATTTTCTTTATAATTTCTTGAGAAAAGTTATTTGGATTACATCCTGAATTGGACCAATTTGAACTGGTTATTAAATTCTAAGTCTTCTAGGGGTGAGGAGGTTTTTGAAAGATTAATTCCATCTAAGCAGCAATATTACATTCAATGCAATATTACTGGGTATATAACTCAAACCCTCCCCTCATTCCAGAATCTGAATGCTTAAAACCTGTTTCATTTTAAAACTCCTGTTCTGTGAATGCTATACCCTTTTTCCTGTATATGGCTCATACAGTGGTTAGAACATAAAAGTAATAATAGTTTTTAATTTTTCCTAAATTGTCTAAGCATCTTTACAGAGGTAAGTAAATGCTATCCTGATATTACAGAATAGGAAGAAACTGCACCATAGAGAAATCTGATGGCTTGTTCAGAATACGTAATGCACCAAAGAGTAGTTGAAAGTGAGATAACCAATTGTGCGAGAAAATAAAGGTTTTAACTTAAGTCATGTTATTTTGCTAAAGAAGTCAAATTCATCTTTTTTTAGATGAATGTAGGTGCATTACAGATGAATTAACACATTACAGATTACCGTAATGCATTAATTCAGCACTACTGTCTATTTTAGATGGCCGTGTATAAATGGTGGGGAAACTTTCATAATGAAAGCAGAAGCAAGTAGAGACTTTCATGCATTCATGATCTGGTACAAAACTAGAACTCAGATGAGACATGCCAAAATTTGTAAACTTTTCAGTGAAGCTAAATAGCCAGAGAATATTATAGAACAGATAATTTCAGGTAGAAATACTGCCAAGTCTTAGTGGTTTTTAATGATTTCATCTTGAAAAAAGGAGCATCTTGGTAG
The DNA here is from genome assembly GCA_026261815.1 of Monarcha castaneiventris obscurior. Lineage (NCBI taxonomy): Eukaryota > Metazoa > Chordata > Aves > Passeriformes > Monarchidae > Monarcha > Monarcha castaneiventris. The sequence goes on from JAMPIT010000379.1 coordinate 10,913,140, forward strand.
CTGGATAGGTATTGTTTTGAGTATAATTTTTTTCACCCCATAACCCAAAGTAAACTCAGAAGGAATTGAAACCTTTTAGGGAGTCACAGACCCTCCATTCCAAAACCACCAACTTTCACATTTCTGGCCGTATGCAAGTACATTGATCTTTTCTTTCTTTAATATTGCATGCACACTCCATAGAAGGATTTTTCATATTTCAATTGCATTTTAGGTAAGTTCCTCACATTCTATGAAAGGTAGTCTTCTTTACTGCACTTCTTCACAGGGCTTTTTAGACCCCAGTACCGAAAAAAAAAAAAAAAAAAAAAAAAAAAAAAAGTATTTGGATGTCAGTCATTCAGTCTCTGCTAGTTAAAAATCATGTCTTTCAGAGATGCTTTCTATCCATAGTCCTGCACAACATGAAATATGGTTGACAGCTATATTACCACACTGCAGATTGCAAAGCAATTCACATTCACACTTCTAAGTGCCTCTCCTTTCAAGAATTATGGATGTATGCCAAATTACTTGCATTGTGGTATATGGCCTTCTATATGTACTTTATAGAATAGGTCTCTGGTTTCCATTAAAATCAATGAAGTAGAGACCAAAAGAGCTTTTCTGAAGTGTTTACTAGATGTCAGACAAGGTTAATAATAAAACACTTTGTGTATAATATGCATCTTCAATATATTTCAGTGTTTATCTTTAAGAAGATATTTTCTGAATTTAGGATGGAAATTCCCCAGCTAAATTTAAATGTTGAGTAGTGTTAAGTTCAGCTGTCATTGTTTGCTCCCCATCAGTGTCACTGTAAAAAATGTATATATGATTTCATATCCTATTTAGGAAGTGCTTCCAAATGTAATGGACCAGTAGCCATTTAAGGAGCCTAAGGTCTTGTGTTAAAACAACCATCATGGTTATCTCAAATGAAATGGGAAAGACACAAGGTACCCTCCAATGCCATTTCTTCTAGACAAATAAGTGGCTATGCCATGTCATAAAACCTTGTTCTTAGTCACTACGTTCACATATTTCATTACTGTGGTTCCTTGTCAGACAAAATAATGTGGATGATCAGCAGGAATAGTATAATAATATAATTAATTTATTAATAATTATTAAAATATTAGTATGATTCTTTTCAGGCGTATTACTATGGTAAATGAGGCAAACTGGTGGATTTTAAAAATAAAGACCTGTGACAAACATTACAGTGACAAACCTAATTTTTGGGGAGAGGAGAAACAAGAGATGCTCTAAAGATACCTGAGTGAGGTATGGACTGAAGTGAATTTAGTCAGTGTGGTGAAAGAATGACTTGAAGGGGGAGGAAAAGCATAAGAATGTGTGTAGGATGGTGGAGGGTACATTTCACCTTTCTATTTATTTATTTACTTTTTCAGTTATATTATTAAAGTTTCCCTTAGGACTACAGTACCTAGAAGAAAGCAGCAATACAGTTTTAAAATTGTCTTGAAGTTTAGAGAAAAAAGAAGAAATACATGGAAATCATTATCACTGGCTTTTGTCAGTAATCCTAAATCCATGAGGTTTTGTTCTTGTTAAAAGGATGTGTGGGGTAGGTATAAGTTGGGCTGGTGACTTGTTTTTCCGTATAACATTGTGTTTTTGTAGCCCAGAGTTACACTAAGATGTGTTCTCCAAAGGATAAATTTATTATATGCAGTGTTTTTCTCTTGAACTGTACCATATGTGCATACTCTTGGTCTGTATCTCAAAGATGTTCTGTAAAATCATCTACTGTGGTTAGGAAACATCAGTATGTCCATTCATCAAAACAACTTGAAAGAAAATATAGTGAACAGGGACCTAAATGTACTGGAGCAATTGCATTAGGTAATTCTCCATAAGTAAATTTGAAAGTGAAGCAAACTGATGCCCTTTAGAAGAATACTGGCCTAATTAGTAAGACAGAAAGTTTGCTGGCTAATTTCAAAATACAGAAAAGAAATTTCTGGATATTAAATTTAGCTTTTAAGAATTCCTGTGCTGGAACACACTTCCTCTTGTCTCTGAAAATAACCCATGGAGGGTACAAGTAGATTACAGCAAACAGTGCGAGTACAGCGTGGTCTTTCATTTGATGTGCCCACGTACACTCGGTAGTTCCTTCTGGTAGCCCTAACCTCCATGAGCTCATCTAATCTCTTGCAACATCTATCAAGTGTCACAGCAAGAAAGTTTGTCCACTGAAGTGGTGGAATGGAAAAACAGAATCTCACAAGTGAGAACTATTTATGCTTCCTTCACCAAGCTGTAAAGAGTCAGCCACGGTTATGTAAGACGTTTTGCTGGGTTACAGCAGCTCTAAACATCCTCAAGTAAGGTGACAAAAATCAACAAAAGTACCCCAAAAGAGGCTGTAAGCAGCATGAAAACAAACAAAGGCAGAAAAATTAAATTTACAAGAAAAGTTGCAGCCATCCTTTATGTTAAAATAACTCAAATTTAGAAAACATTTTGGAGGTGTTCTTAGCTTTTTGCCCAGGCTTTCTCTTACATTTCAACCAGATCCTGGAGATGAGGAAAATGTTGACAAATAAGATGTTTGAAATGGTTTAGAATGAACATTAATGCATTTTTGTGTCTATAGGAAATTTCTTGTTAATAGCAGCATGCAGTGAACGGAGAAAAATAAATTTCAGCTGAGAACTACTGATGCTAAAGTTGAATTCTGCACAGATTGCTGGAGAAACCCTTTCTAGAAAATAGAGGAAAATTATGGCACAACAGTGACTGCCACCTGCTGCAGTCCTGAGATAAAATGTGGGTGCCAGGGTATTATTTTCCAGCTATTATTAGCTCATTGGTGGTTTCTGTAAATGTGCTCCAAGAGAACTGCTCTGGAGACAGCTCACCAGATTTTCAGCTGCTGACAAAAAAAGACATTATGAGTGTAAGGAAAACATCAAATTCTCACTTTAAGTCCCTGGTCTCTTGTGCAAGGACCTCCTGCCAGAATATTTTCGACTAGCTCTTTGTCTATTTTTGTCCTTTACTGTTAGCCCGAAAGACCACAGCAAGTCCAGAACTATGGTATAATAAAATCCAGTTTATTTTAGAAGATACTGAAAGCAAGTTATATACTTGTCCAACAGAAACATTGGAGACAGCTTTCTGCATTTTTGGTTTAGCTTGAAAGTGGAGACCAAAGTCATGGCTGCTGGACCAGAGCTGCAAAATATAGCAAAGCCAGCATTCAAATGTGGCTGAGGATGCTGGTATTTCTTCACAGTGCACATGTAAGTGTGGTCTAGTATGATGTCAAGTCTATCTTGGAACACATCTTGCCTTTCTGGCCCCAGAATTGTGTGGAAAATGAAGAATCTGCTATTGGCAAATGCGTATAGAACAGTGTTGAAAAAATGGGAGATGGTGATTTTTTACAGTGGAAAGGAAAAATCTCTTCAGAAGACAAAACATGTGATCTATTAGCATAATAATGTCATCAAAGATCAAGTGTTATAGTATTTTATATTTTTACACTGGTGTTCCATAAACATACCACAATAGCAGGTTAATATATCAAATGTATACATAAAGTCTTCCCACTGTGCATAACTGTTCCATATATTACTGTTATATCTTCTGAGATTAAGTAAACACAGAATGTAATGTACTGTACATAAATATAGCACTACTGAATCATAATAAAAATTTAAAAATACTTTTTTACCATAAGAACTGTGTCAGAATCTCTCAGTGAAAGTGTTGGTTAGCTGAAATGAGAAGGCTTTTTTCTTTTCCCAGAAATATACCGATTTCAGCAAAATTTCCGTTTCAAGAAGGATTTTCTGGTTAAGCCTGAATAAAACCTAACATAGACAACCAGCCAATGGATGTCTGTGAATCAAGAGGGAACAAAGGTCAGTATGTTCTTCTGTCTGTTTTACATAAGAGGCTTGAACCTGGATTTTCCACTTAGGTGAATGCCCTCCCTCTTGCTGGTAGTGTCAGTTTCTCCCACCAAATGTGCTCCCATCGTTTTAAATATGTAAGTGACCATTTGAAAGATGGAGCCTCAGACCTGTTCTAGCATAGCAACACGGGAACTCAAGGGGAAGAAGTAATGTTCATGTTCTCAGAAAACTTTTGCATATTTCCAAAATCAGAGTTCCGACAAATTTGAAGGTAACAAGGATTTGAAAGTTAAAAAAAAAAAAAGGAAATTTGAAATATATTAATGCATTCTTGAAATAACAATATGTCAATAGGTAAACACTGCAACAGTAAGCGACCTCTTTATTTACTGTAAAGGAAGGAGCAGTGCATACCAGAATTCGCGTGGCAGGGGGAGAAATGTTGCCTGTGTTAGTAATCTGTGGGGACAGTGAAAACTTCTTGTTATGGCTAAGAAGAGTATGAATTCAATTCTTTCTACAGACTTCTGCAAAAGCACACCCCACTTAGCCAGCTGTGGCAGGTCTGCCCATGCAGCAGGCAGCCAAATATCGCAGCAAATTGCTCATCCACCCAAGTGACAATGAGTTCAGGGCTGCATGGGTTGAAGACAACATGAAAGAGAAAAAAAGTGAAGCCACTACATTCACTTCTGTGGTCTTGTATGAGTTCACCATATTACCTTCTTACCCTGCATGTCATTTCACTATGAGGCAATCTCCTGAAACATAATTCCTTTGCTTGTCCCCTTGATAGAACATTTTACTTTATTTAGAATATTTGACTCTATTTGCAAAGGCAGGATAAAAAAGAATTTTATTTGTGCTATGTTATGAGAGAGTGAAGCAAGCTCCTGCAAGCAGGCTGCTTTGTTGAGTCAAATTTATACTCTCATTTTGAGTGTGGAGCTTATACCATTCTTCACTTCACAGGAAAAGATACGCTTTACGCTAATGCATAGTAATCTCTGTACAATCCCGACTCACTTTCTCTGCTTTCACCCACACCCTAGTGGGAAATTTCTCTGAGAAATTAACATGGGAATCAGCTCTTAACTGCATTTTCAAATATATTTATCAGTTAAATTTTTTTGTACTGTTATGACAAAGAGATTTTACTAATTAATACTAATAGATCTGTGATAACAGATAAAAGCCAGACACTGAAAGCTCCTACTTGTGAACCGTTTACTTTCCTGGCACATTTTGAACATGAAATAAGTTAAATTACTGTTATTTTCAATGAATTGGAAAAGTGGTGAGTGAAAAAATGAGGCATTCATCAAGTATTAACTATTAAGTGTGAAGTTGGTTATAGATGGTCTCACACTGTTTTTGTTTTCTGTGATCAGTATAATAGAGTGATTGTATATAACAGATAATGCCAGCTATTTCAGTATGGGTGTCTTGCAAAAGCTAAATAAATAAAAAGTGACTTAGCTTTTATTTACCTTGCAGCAGGTGAACAAATATGGTGACAGTGAAATAAATTATTTTTTCCTGCCAGCTAAGCATGTCGTCAATCCTTCTTACTAAAGTAATGAAGCAGGGAAACAATATTTTTTTTCTTTTCGCTGTGGTGGAGAAGTTTTACATCAAAAAGGAAGATAACACTTCAAATTTGAGGATAGCTGTGGTGTGGTATTACCGTCTGCCTCCTAAGTCATGTACTGCTTTCTGTTTTAAAACAATCTGAAATGGCTCTAGACTATCCTGTCATGAGTATTGCCTCCTAGAAATTTCTTGCATAACTTGTAAAGAACACATATGGACAATTTATTTGGGTCTCAGAGTCATTCTGTGGAGGAAATTTTATCTATGTACTGCACAGGATTTCTTAAAGGAAATGCTTGTGTCATTTGTCCATAATCAGATGCTCAGAATTTCTTGTAAAAGTGGGACTGTCAAGTGCTAGTGCAAACAAAAAAAAATCCTCATTTATTTCCTTCTAATTCATTCTTTCACTTGGGAGACCAGGCTTCAGTTTAAATTTCAGGGATGCCATTCAGTGCAAAGTATTCGTAGAATTTTAAAAATGGCCTTTTATAAAGGCAGCAGTGAAAATGGTGATCTGTTGTTTACTTTCCCTGACAAAATTGCAGGGTGGCTTTTCTGCATGGCCCCTTTGATATTAGACTATTAAATCCACTTTCACTACCAGTCCTGGACTTCTGAAAACTTCTAGACTACAAACATATGACAGCTTTGAGAAGCAGTGGGAGGAAAGTGAAAGACGGTGCAAAACTGAATTCCGTGGCAACTGGGCAAATTGCCAGTAAATTCAATGAAGCTTTTCATTAAATTCGGTGTGTTTTACATTAAAACTGAATTTGGCCCACTGTCTACAGCTATTAAAGTTATACAGCTTTAAAAAGTTACATGAAATTTTACTTACTTGAAAAAATTCAGTATAATGTTGAATCTATTTTAAACCCACTTGAAAAACACTTTTAAATTATCTGTTAAGGACTCATATGGTGTGTGGCTTCTCTCTTTATTTTCTGTCTGGATAGATCTGGTGATTGGTTCCTAGAGTTTTCTGTACACACTTGGCAGCATCAAATGAAAATATGTATACATTTGTTTATAAGAAAATTCTTCTGTTGTTGTGGGATTTTTTTAATGACTGTCGTAGAGTGATAGATAATTAAGATTGTTCTCTTTTCCCCTTTAAATTTGTCTTAGATTGTTGTTACAATAATGGCCAGTTTCTTTCATCAGTAAATGCCCAGGAGTTATGGACTTTAGGAGCTCTACAAAGAAAGACTTTTATGTCCTAAAGGATGTGGAAAAAGGCATTCTTTTCCTGCCCATCCTAAGGAGGTGTGAATAGAGAAGTTCGAATAAGACAGGTCGAATAAGACAGTGAGACCTGCTTGCAGGATTGTGGCCCTATTTAGGATCCACGCTTCTAGTTTTGCAACTACTGGCTAAGCAATAGGAGATATTTGCAGACAAGGAGTGTTGTTAGTGATTTTTTTGATGGAAGGTCTTTGGGAATAGTCTGGACAGCAAATCACATGGTGATATGTAAGGAGATACAGGGAGTAGATCAAAGCTACATTTTCTCTTTGCATGCAAATGGCAGCAAGTTTTGCAGTATATATTTTGCTTGGTTGAGAAAGTTATTTTCATTAGCTCCTAATTCTCCAGCCAAACCCAGAGGGGAATGCAGTTGAATGCACCAGGTAGGTTCAGGGAGATGATGTGAATGGAAATGTGTTTTCATAGTGAACACTTCACAGCTACAAAGCCTTAGGTCACACATTTGAATTCCACACTATGCAGTTCCCAGGTCAGAAGGCAAAATTCCTGACCAAAGACTGTGTGCTGACCCTTTTGAAATAAGCACATGTCATAAATTTATTCCCTTGTGTCTGGATGCCATTTGCACTATCTGGGAATGTTGGGACCAAGAGGGTACTACAGGTCCCTTGGTACAGAAGAGAAAGTTGTATTCACTGATACTAGATCACTGCTGTATCCCGTAAATTCATTCAGGGACACCAGTTTTGAGCATTTCCAAGTTACCTTCTATTAACAACACATCTGTAAGATGAAGAACATTAATAGGATTTGGCTCATAACCAGACAGGTACTGAGTTATCCCAAAACACAAGAGTTGGCAGGGTGGAAGTCAGCACACGATGCTCAAAGTGCAGATCAGGGGAGTTCAGCTTTGAACAGACCTCCCCACCTCCTACCTCACTGTTTTTGTGTGTGTAACAGGGTGGTTAGTCCTACATGAGACATGAGGTGGCTGTTTTTTCCAGCAGCATTCACAATCTTCAACCCCAACAACAGCAAAAGAAGCAATGTTTTCTGTAAGTCCGCTCCCTTTCCCTGTCATAAGTTTTTCTCTTCATGTTTTGGTCAAACTCCAATTATTTTCTTTCTAAAATATAATTTCAAAATATATCCTGTTACTTAATTTTCCCCCCCTGAATTTTCATTCTGATCATTTCAAGCACCCCTTTTCATTGCTGGCATTGCTGACAAGAAAGTTACTTCCATCCTGTATTGGTTATGCCACATCAAAGTCTTATTCAGGCTTAAAAATGCCCTCTGGCAATTACTATTTTAATTTACCCCTGATTATTTAACTAATGCAATAACTTCAAAAACTCTAGAAGAGACGGGCAAGAACCTGCAATTCTTGATGGTTTTTATTGTTATGTTCCCCTGTCACCACAAAGAGTATCCCTTAATTATGTATTTGAATTATTGATGTTTCTCAGTTGTAGAGAAGCCTATCATCTGGATGCCTTTTGTTTGAATTTCTATCATTTTACCCCACCAAATCTAGATAGAAAAATATGGCATTTACTGTAGTTTACTGTAGGTTGTCAATAACCTCACACAAACAAATGAAGTAGGACGGCATCTTTCAGTGACATGAAACACAGTTGAACGATGAAGAAGAAATTACACAATGGCAAGAAGAACTGTGAGCCAATAGGAATATAAAACGTATTCACCTTCTTGTTATCTCGCAACATTCAGATGATCATAACAGTTTAGAAAGCATACCGCCCACACCACAGGATCTTGCTCCTCTTTAATTTTCTCTAATTTGTGTAGTGAATAACCAAATACTCATAATGCAATTAGAAGATAATCAGGCTTGTAATTATGTTAATTGCTGGAGACTTACATCAATCCTCCAGCAAAGTGATAGGATTTCAGGGGAACTATTAACATGGGAAGAGAGAGGAAGCACACATGAGAGAGAGAGAGATTGGGCGAGTGGGTAAATTGATGAACAGCTTAGGCTTGTATCATTGAGCAACAATGAGAATACAATGGTGCAACAAATGAAAAGGGCCTCAAGGGGAGAAGCTCAGAAAATGAGGTTTTAGGTACCAGCAACTCAACCTCTTTTGTCTGTTTTCTTCCCATAAATAATCATGTTGTGCATCTATATTTATTGTAATAAGCCCAATTCAGAGAAATCGGATCCATAGCTGAACAGAGAACAAAGGGGAACTGTTCAGCTATGCAGCAGTTTGCCATGTCTCCCACACCACTGAAAGAGCCACTGTATTACCTTCTGTCCTCAGCTCCTGGGGGTATTCTTTTCTCATGGTGATGTCCGATATTACATTTAAAGCCATAATACTGCAACTGCAATGGGCTGTCTCAGAAATGTCATGGATCAGTCATAATCTCTGAAGAACATACAATACATAGTGGACTGACAGAATTTATGAAGTAATCCACAGTGGAAATGTTTTTTGGTGTTTTTATTTACCATTTTTCAGTACCTCATCGAGGTTGTAATGATTGTTTAAGCCTTTTGAAAGTGAGTTTTGTCAGATGAAGTCTGATATAAGTTGTAGATGATGACTGTACTCTATTAGGGTGGCTATTTCTGAGTTTACAGAAGAGTTTTCTGTGTTTACACTACCTGTCAGAAATTGACTAGCTGGCTTAAAATAAAACTAGATTTTTAAAAAGAGCATAGTTATTATTACTAAGTTACTTTTTTGCAGTTTAAAAGTTAGGTTCGACGTGGGAAATGAAACTAGTAAGGATCAAGAAAGACTACCCTTAAATTAGTATGATCTTTTTGACCACAGCTGTCATGATAAAGATAATGAATAAACTCAGTTTTTTCTCTTTTGATCTGTATGCTTGTACATGCAATTAAACCAAAGAGGATTTTGCAACATTTGGTTTACTCTAGGAATTTCCTGGATATAAAAATACATTAGCTTTTGCAACTCCGTGGAAAAGCACATTTTCTCATATGTATTTAAGTGGGCATTACACTATTATTTATGAATTATGAACAATGATCTAAAGAGCTGAGGGGTTAAGAGAAAAAATTTAAATATATAGAAGTGCCCTGTTTTGAAATATTTCCTTTAAATGACTTGTTTTGTCCATTTGATTCAGGTTCAACTATCAAGTGTCATCGGTCATTCCTACCATATCATGTCTTTAAATTCCAATTAAAGTTGATTTCTCAGTTCTAAAAGGCCTAGGAAGAGTCAAAAGAAACTCTCCCAAGGGCTTCATCTACTAGAGATTTCTCCCTCATTGTTTCTTCAAACAGATGAGTGCTGCATACCTTGACTCCAGCCATGACAACACAATTCCCATGAAGCAGCCCTTAAAAATCACTCTGGAGCTCACACAGCAGGAGACTGAAGAGTATAAACCCAGTGTAAGCCCAAGCTTCCTTACACATAATTCCTCAGCTCTGTGGGGCTGCGTGCCCCTGTTTGGCCCACCCTGGTGTACTCTTGTTGCAGGAGTGTGGCAAATATGGGGGCTCTGAGTTGATACCGGTCTATTCTGGGCCTCTGCAAGTGTCTGAAGGAACTGTCTCTGTCTGACAAAAAAATTGAGCATGTAATATGCACAGAGGACATCTTCAAATCTAGACACTCTAGGTGCAAAACCGACAAAGGGAGCAGCACCACCTTCTTTCCGTGCCCTGCCCGCACAGCTGTACACAACACCCAATGCTGTTCAGCAGGCCTCTTCATCAAGGACATAGCAATGCTCACTTTACTTTTTACAGACTGACACATTTAGGCCTTCATGTAGCTGTAAAATTTCATTTTATCTCAATGACACTTCCAATATTCTGAACGTGAAGTTTTGAATGCCAGTTTTCACCCAGAAACTGACTTACCAGAAAATTTAAGTAAGCCAGAACAAAACACAACCCTATACCTTTGCATTTGCTTGTTTTGACTTCTTACATGGAAGGTATTTACCAACACCTCTCTCCCGTGTTGGTAAGCTTCACTGTTTTTTGTGTACCTAATAATAATCTTCACATAAATGGAGTTGTGAAGACAACACAAACTTATTTTAACTAAATTTTTGATAGATATTGTAATCAGTAATAAAGTATGATTTATTTTAATTAAGTACTCCTGTAGATGTGCATAGATTTTTAAAGCACTTTCACACCAAGCTTAAGTATGATCTAATTTTACTGTCTTTTGTTGGGCTATGCTACAGATTCCCATCTAGTCTTAGGAGAAGAAGGAATAGGAAGGATGATGCAGACAGAGAAGCTCTTAAGCAAGGAAAATACAAGTTTAGAGAGTGTATTTCAAGTTAAAATTTGAAAGAAAGGAAGTTTTGTTCAGTTATTACTTATTTTTATGCTTCTTTTGGAATCTTCCTTGGATTGTACCTGTCAGCCACAAGCGCTTTAAAATTGGCCTTATTTGTGCTTGGAATTTGGGCTTGCTTGTGCAGGTGGGGTAAGGGTTTGTCTTCTAAATCCCAGAGGTAGTATCAAGTGAAAAGGTCCCTTCAGGGGCTCTTGGCACTTTCTGTTGGTAGCACAATAACTATGTTTCATGACATTGTCCAGCATATGGACCCCAAGCAATAGAGAAGACATTCCCCCCCCCATGCTGGTTCAAAACCCTATTTCTTTTCACCACAAAATATCTATTCTCCTGGCTGTCAAATCTCAAGATATTCCTACAAGTTAAATTCTAGGTTTCAGAGATTCTTGCTGGTTCCTTACCAGTGTTCCTATAGCTGTCTTTTCTCAGTCATTCATTCACAGTGTGCCTGTATAATTAAGGGCCTTGGAAATTGCAACCTGACCTGCTCAAGGTTCTCCAGCTTATTTAACACTTCAAGGAGCATCTCAAGCCTGAAATAACTAAAATATAACCAGTGGAACAGAGTAAGGCTCATTGTCCTGACACCCAGTGCACCAAAATGCCGCAGGTCTCAATCTCTTTTGAATTAGTTGCATCTACCATACTTGGTAGGGTGGTATCTGAGAAATTGTTGTACAGGGATGAAATGAGGCACACGAAATGAAAAAAAAAAGTATCAATGTCTGCCTTTGTCAAGATGAAGAACTCAGGGAGGAAATTTTCTTTCTTCTGTGGAATAAATGACTATACCTTTTGTAGGACATTCTGTCCCAGCCCATAATATAAAACAATAGCAATCCACACAGAAAGAAATGAAAGAGTCACAGAAATATTCTGTGACTTGAATGAAGTTCAGACCACAGATCTATGTACCAGAATCAGCAGCAGAAAAAGCAGAAGAAAATTATTTTCCTCCTCTATTCCCCTTGGGACTCCAGCTGGAGAACTGCATTGGGCTCTGGGATCCCCAACTAAGAAAGACATGGGTCTGCTGGACAAAGCCCAGAGGATGCCACGAAGGGATGGACCACCTCTCCTACGAAGACCGAATGAAAGGATTTGGGTTGTTAAACCCAGAAAAAAGGGGAGACCTTAGAGCACTTTTCAGTACCTAAAGGACAGGATAGCTGGAGAGGGACTTTTTACAAGGACATGTAATGACAGGACAAGGGGCAATGGCTTTAAAGTGACAGAGGGCAGATTTAGATAAGATATTAAGAAGAAATGCTTTGAAGTTTTCAAGGCCAGGTTGGAAGGGGCTTTGAGCAACCCGGTCTAGTGAAAAGTCTCCCTGCCATGACAGGGGGGTTGGAACTAGATCATCTGTGTGATGATCATCATCACCCTTCCAATCCAAACCAGTCTATGATTCCATGATATATGGAAATTTTATCAGCTGTAAATTTTTGTAAATTTGTAAATTTTAAAGAGCTTCTTCTCCAAATAATTTCAAGTGCATTGTGTAATGGTGAAACAGCACAGCATAATTTTGCCCCATCGGAACATCACACATCTCCATGCCCATGACTGTTGTTCATGAAAGGAAATGTACATAGTTCTTATTTTCTGCCTTGAACCTAGCCCCAGCAATGAGATAGTTGCTTTTTTTTTTTAAGTTGGAGAAAGTGAGCTAAATACAGCATTCAAAATTAAATCACATCAACAATTATCTTCAAGCTTCTGTTATCTCAATATTGATAGTTTCCTTGTCAGTATAGAATTTGTCAGCTGCTGCCTTGTAGTGGTTTGGAAGAGCTTGCTTTCAGAGGTCAGCATTTCCTCGCTTGTGAGTAGGTGTACATATCATTGAGTATGCATGTGCCAGTATGGCAGAGGGGCAGAGGCAGCTGTTCACAAAACTTCATTAAAATTGTCTCACAGCAGTTTTTGGAAGTTTTTCTTATTACTGCTTATTAGTAAAAATGATGTTGTGATATCATCAGGCTGTTAATTGTCCTGCCAAAACCTTCTCCTAGGGTTTCCTCTATTTCCTAGAATAGAGAAAACACAGAGATTGCAATATACTCATATTTCTCAGCGCTTAGTTTTTAAGAGAGCCAGTCCTTGCAAAGAGTCTGTACTGGAATATCCTCCCATCTGTGCCACATTCTTTTTCTTCTCATATTTATCTGCTTCTGCGCACTTTTGCCTCATGATGGATCCATGCCATGGCGTTCTTATCCTAGAATTGTCCAATGATAGTGGCATACATGTACCCCCAGAGATAAGCCCCTTACTTTATATCCCCATTACATGTAAGGAAATGCAGCACCACATTTCCTCTAACGGAAGCCGATGAGGTGCACACGTGGATGCACATCCACCACGTGTGGGACCAACTGTGCCAGCTGCTGTAATTACTGCCAGTGCCAGGATCAATACAGGGAAACACAATTCTCTTTCGGTGATAGCAGTACCTGAGAAAATTAAGTTTGGAGTTTATATTGCTTTTGTAGAAAGGGCATCAGCTTCTTCCAGAGCAGAGTGTGAAAAATGATGCTCTAATCATCCTGCTAAAGATATTAATTATTAGTGCAGGTTACCACATTGTTTTAGGAGGAAAATACATGGATATAAATCAAGCTGGTATACAGTGTGGATGTTCAATTGTGTCTTTATAAAACTAAAACTACTTATCGCTGAGCACTTGGTCTAGGTAAGCTTTGCAATGAAGAAAGGGTTATTTTTTTTCTAAATATATCTTCTTATTCTAGGAGTTACATGAAAATCCCAGTAAGGCCATGCTATGGTAGAGCCACTAGTAAGTCAGAAAAAATTAATTTTTTTGGGGGGGTGGGAAGTAGATAACACAATACAAACCCTTTCCCAAAACTCTGGCCATACTCAGGAAGGTGAAATATATGTGGAGAATTTGGGATGAGAGATATGGGTGTAATTTCTTTTCTTTTTTCTGAAGGAGTATTGTGCAGAGAGGAAAAGGAAAAAAAAGTGACAAGGAAGAAGGTGGAAGAAATCCAAGGACAGACAGAAAGGGGTGATCTTCAAAAAGAGCTAAGAGAATCTGTTTTTGGGTAAAACGCTGTGCTAGATAAATCTGAAGTGTGGGTGCTTGGTTTTGGTTTTGTTTTGAAACAAAATATTGCACACATTGTTTGGGTAGACAAATAATCACATGAAAGAGCTGCCTGACTCCCTCAGCAATTCTCCAATATGCAAGACACTGATTTTAGCTAAGTGCTTTATTAAAAATTAACACTATTTTCCATTGGTTTGTGAGACCATTTACTGAATTTAGTAAGAATTTATTTTGCCTTTACTTTGTTAATAATATATTGTCAGATATGCTAACTCATATTATTTGCATTTTATAAAAAGATGATTGTAAAATTAGTTTTAGAGCCATGTTTTGGAACAAAGAGCTTAGAGATAAATAAATGGAAAGTTCTTTTTGTGCTTTGCTGCAGAATGCTGTCTTGGCACACAGCAGAATAGCTTGCTTACTTATTTGGATTTACAGCCTAGAATGAAAATGAAAGGAAGGCTATGTAGAATAGAAAGCAGAAAAGAATTACCTTCAACAAAACTGGAATGAAACTCCTGTAGATTTTGCCAGGTCTATTGTCTCAGCTGCCAGGTTTCTTCATCTTGTGCCAGGTTCTCTCTCTAGATGCTGGTTAATTTTTCCATACATCAAATGCTTCACACCCGATTAGATTGGCTTTTACACTGCTAGAAGGACAGGACACTGCTAACCTGCTATGACTAGAAGCCAGACTGTCTTTTGAAACATTGGCTCAGTTTGGAGGCTCTCTTAGGGACACCTTGTGGAGGGTAATCAATTTCCATCAGGACACGAGTTCAGCCTCTCTCTTGTGACCGTCATAATATAATTAAAAATTATCCTCAAGAAATTTTACTGTGTATTTCCACCAGCTGTGCCTGACTCCTTTCATTCTGCTCTTTTGACAGCAGTGGTTTTGCCCATCCCGGATGGTCTCCAGTGAGCTCCCACATTCAGGACTGTGTTGTCTTTTGTTTTAAGTGGCCTACCAAAGCCTTTCTGTCAGTGTCCTAGTTTGTTCTCCATGCACTCACACATTTATTAGATCAGCTTCATCATGAATCATTAATTACCAAATATTTTTTGTGGCTTTTTTCCTAGGAGTTGTTTATACCATGAAGAGGTTTGTTTTTCACTCTTCTCATAATGAAATAAAGTCTAAAAGTTGTGTGAAAGATTTATGCTTGAAGGGAAGCCACTGTGTCAGTGGTGACCAGGTTTTAAACAGTTGCTTTGTGCTTTCAGTCCTTACTTTAGAAAGGGAGATGCAAGAGCTTATTTATCCTTGCCCCTCCCTTCAAAAGTTGTCCTGCTGGAATTCAAACCTTATGCTTTTTCCTGGACCATCAGGAAGGCAGTAAGGTGAAAAAATGGTCTACTACCCCTCTTCAGTCCAAATGGAAGACTTTCAACCAAAATTGAGGAGTTTCTTCCAAAACTACAAGGTCTAAGAGCCCAGCTAGACTGCAGAGGGAATGCACTGCTAAACCGACAGTAAAGGCACCATTGGGATATAGTCTACATTTTAAGCAGATGAAGTAAGAAATATCAGCCTGTGCTGCAGAATTTGATATGGGAAAGATTGCACCATTGCCACCACGCTATGAAGTTGCATAAGTGGGTTTTTCCAGGAAAATAAGGTGTGGTGCTTGGTATGGGTCCCAATTTTATACACCAGCCTTAGTTCAGAGTTTCAGAGAGATGCCTACTCTGCAAGATTTCAGACTCACTCATCCAGTCACTGCCATTTCCTTTTGATTGGATGAGGCATCTGCTGTAATTAGGTGAATCCCACCCCTTGACACCAAACCATCCTTATCTATCCAGGAAGAAATGTGAGTACCCTACAAGCTCAGCAGCCTCCTCTGCAGTCAGGAGTCTGGCTGCCAGTGTGAGGACTGGCTCCCACTCCTGGACTTGTGACTGGCATCAGCCTGCTTGGAGACAGCCTTTAAAAACCTCCTCAAGCCCTCCCCTGCTTTGCTCAGGAGCTGCATTTCAACTGCATTTTAACTCAGGCCCCAGACCGTGGTAGTCACCTGTGCTTTGCTGTGGTCATGTCTCTGCATGGCCACAGATCTCTGAACCCAGGCTGTACTGCCAGTGTGATTTCCTGTCTCCACTTTGGACGTGCCTCATCACTGTGGACCTGTCTGGTTATCTCCTTATCCCAGTCATCATCCCTGGCCTTGCTCCACTTTTTGCATTGGGAACACCTGTATGTTCCTCAATATATTCACTTTCTTTTCCTTTCAATTTACCATCAAGCTTTTGTTTTATTGTAGAAAATACATGAGATTTGGTGTGGAATTTAGCATGCTTTTTCTTCCTTTCAGTGCATTGCTTTCTTTTTTAAATCCATAAAGGCATGGAATGTTTAATAAGTTGATGGGCATTAAGAAAGAAATGCAATTATATGCTTAGAAATGAAACTCGTGGACCGAAAGTCTGAAACATGGTGAGATGTTCAATGCTTCTAAAGCACTGATATGGTTATTACATTAATATAAATAATGTAGAAATGTATCTGTGTCTCTTTGTATATCTCTACCTTTTTACAATGGTTCCATGATTGCATGGTGTAAGCCCTTGTTCAAGAAAGACCTCAAGCATGTCTTCAGGTTCATTCCAATCAGGAAATCACTTGAACATAAGTTTCAAGGATTCAAGGCTGTCTTTTAATACCTCTTCTGCTTTGTTTGCTTTAGTGGGCCTGTTGTGAAAATTTTGAGTAGCCTAACTCTGAAAAAGAGGGTCGCTCCTAAGAACTTACATTGCTGGCAGATTATTAAGGTCATCCAAAACGTGTCCGTAGTATTGAAATAAACACAACACTCATTCTGTAATATATGAGGGTTTTTTTCCTACAGATTGACACTTTGAAAGCATTCAGGTGTTTCAAAATATTTCATTCAATTTTATTTTCTTGCTACAAAAGTCAAGAGCCTGTCAGTTGCTCTTTCCTGGAACACCCAACACTCACAACTCCCTTCTGAGTCAGACATCAGGCAAGGGTAAATGGAGGTTAGGAGAAAAATTAGTTACAAAGTCCAGAATTTTTCAAGAAGCAACTTGAAGCTGTTGAAAAGATGTTCTTAAGGCTTATTTTACTTTTGAAAGTAAAGTATTTCCCTTCACATTGAAGCCTTGGTGTAAAGTGGTGGGTATAATATACTCTTCTGCAAAAATTTTAGACAGAAATCCAAGAAGTTTAATATATATATATATATATAAAATTAATATTTCACTAGCAGATTATATGCATAAGCTTCATCAGGAGCTACATCTAGTATTCCAATATAAATCAATTTTCTTCTTAGAACTATTTAGTAACTGCAAAATGCATACAAGAAACTACTTATACTCCCTATTCCTAAACCATGTACTGTGTATACGGTTTGAAATGGAGAACAGAGCAAAATCTTAATCTAATGTTATTGATCCACTGAATGTGTTTAATTTTAAGTGGGACCTGGCAGTTACAAGTGACTTCTGTGTGTTTCTCAATGTGTTTTTTGTTCATCTATGCTCACAGTCACACATAATTCACCATGCTCAGGGGAGCCAGACTCTTGCTAAAATGAGATTTAAAAGAGAAATAGTTTCACTCTGACCTCCAGTTTCCTTTTTCCTAGCAAGCACTGCTCTGCCCTGGTAGCTGTGGTTACTTTTTCTGAAGTGCATGTGGCCCAGTCCAAGTGCAGTTCCCTGACTTAGACTGTATAATATGCATACGATGCAGACTTCCCTGTGTAGAGGTGTCTGTGCAGCACGATTTTCCCCTGCACAGGGCAGCCAGAGGCTGATAGTGGTACTAGTTCTCTCTCTTCTCTTGAATTTTGAGATCATTTAAATACATTAGATGGCTTTGGTACATTTGTGAGCTTTGGCAAGTGACTGGTAGGGTCAGGAGGACTGATGAACATTGCCGTAGATCAGTCCCAACAAAAAATTCATATTTTGGAGGCTTTCCAACTCTAGTACTTCTCCTGTGTCTAAAATTTTACACAAAGACTTAAATGGGTTTTAGGAAAGAGAATTTGGCTCCACTTATGTTCAGTGTGGGATAGAGGCATGGTTGCAGAGAACCAAACCCACCGTGGTCCTGGCCATGGCCTTTGAGCCCTTCCCTGTTCCAAATACCCCCAGCTGTTTTGCCATGGTCCAGGGAAATGCTTTCACTGTGTCTGCCAACCTGTAGGACATTACACATTCAGCAGTGCACAGAAAGTATTTTTCATGTGAAGAAAAACAGTAAATCTGGCTGGACACTAAATAGAAACAAGAAGAGAAGCAACAGGCAGTCAGACTTAAACTACAGTTGTCCTAAGTACACAGAAAATTGCTTTATGAGCCCAGCACATACAGCCAATTTTCTACTGTGCATTGAGAAAAAAAGCTTGCAAATATGGGATTTCAAAATAGAAACTTGTCTAATATGGCAGGTCAGAGACATGTGAGAAGTTATTTTATCTGCATATTGGTGCATGGTGGCAGATTACGTTTCTTAACCTTATATAATTTTGTTGCAACATTAATGAGGTATAGCTTTTGAGGGCAAAAGGTATAACCCAATATCATGAGGCAGGGCAGACCCAATCTAACCCATGGCTGACTGTTTTTCTGGATTACATGATTTAATGTGCTGTTGTTTCTGTTCCAGGAAGGTACTGTAAATACTGCCAAATCTCTTTGTGTACCTATGTGGATGTAGGTATTGTATCAATCAATAAAAGGAGCAAAGGAAAGGGGCAGTTCTGACCAGCTGTGGTAAGTTTAGGTCACTTGTGATACCAAATTTGGTAGTTATGTCAAAGGTACATTATCAGTCATCTAGGAAAATTATATTTCATACCTCTTTGTAAACATTTCCTTCTGAGTGAATTCCTATGTAGGTCATATCAATTTCTATCAATAAATATAGTTCTTCTCACATGGTGTCCCAAACACTCACCCTGATATCAACTTGTCCTAAGTAAAAGCGTAGCTGTGATCTATGTGCCTCTTAGAATTAATGATCTTCATTGTCTGGTAAGAACGGTCATCTTAAATGTAGTGTGTTTTCAAGATCCGGTGACACATTTCAGAGCTATTTGTCATGTGCCTGACCCCAAGCCTAATCCTAGAGTTATATTGCATGATATTTGCTGTTTTAGGTAAGCTCAGCCCTCTTCACAGTCCACAAGAGACCTAGAAAAACCTAAAAAACCCGAGGACTTCAACTTTTTTTTGGCATCCTAATCAAATTCTACTTTGATCTAGAAAATCCTTCCATGTGCAGATATTGTATATTATCCTCAGTCCTCATTGAAAGAGTCAAACTATAAAGTCAGTTCTTCTATCCATATTGCCAAAACCCCTCACTTAATGTAACTAATTAACAAGCTTAAGCCACATCTATCAAAGCTCTCATCAATAAACCTTTTTGTCAAGTGATTCTAGCCTGCATTAAAGCTTTTGATCTTTTAAAAACCTAATGGCATGCCCAGACCTTTCATCTCTGGTCTCCTGAAAACTAACCATAGCTCCAGTCCCAGACCATCCATCCATCAGTCAACCAAAATCACCGACGTCTGATATTATGAACATAAAACCCAACTGATAGGGGGCCCTTGCTCATGGTATGTGATATGGATCATGGTCTATAGTTCTGCTAGATTCATCTTTCAGGAAAACAAGAGATTTATTTCCTTGCATTAATGAGGCAAGAAAATAGAATGAAAGCTGGAGCCAGATAGCTGTTAAGATCTAGAGTTTAGTTAATGCCCATTTTTGTCACTGTGATGTGACCAAGTGACTGTAATCTCTGCTCTGTCAAACCCTTGTCGTCATTGCATCCTAGTCCCATGAGCAAGACATTTGTGCCAGAAAACTTATAATGGGAGCAGCACCTATCTAGAAATGAAGATTTCTTAGGATTTGTCCACACATCACATTATATTTGGCACTCTCGTCACCACAGACTGAGCTGTAGGATTTTTTAATACTCGTTGATCCAAAGAAGCCACAGAAATTCAAGAAGTGTTTCACTCTGCTGGCAGTTATATCTGTGGCTTTGAGGATTACAATTTCAATGTAACTCTTGAACCCCAACTCTCCCTAACCCTTGGCTTAACTGTAGCTATTTGATACATGTCCATGAAGAACTGACTGTTTAAGCATTTGGATCTATTGATGAGAGAACGAGCATGAAACCTTGTGTATCTGGTATAATGATGCTTTTGTGTGGTCCTACACTGGATTATCTGTGTGCATGTTCTCATATCAGGATTAGTTCTGGAATTCCTATATGGCAGCCTGAATAGGCCTGCTCATTTTGAGCAAATCACTTAGCATTTCTGCTCCTTAAATTGTTTGGGTGGGGACAGATGGCTGTGACAGACCTTGTATATTCTCCTCTTCACAGCTTCTCCAATAGTCCGTAAACCCAATCTCCAACACCCTAGAAATTCAGTTCTTGGCTTTGTATCACCAAAAATTGCTACTGTGCCAAATTTGGGAAGAAGATTGGGTGTTGAAATATGGAAAAATATCCAGCAGGGACCAAGATAAAGCGATCACATTCATTGAACAGATTATAAACCATATTTAAAACTATTTCTCCATGGGTTAAAATCTGGTTCATTTACAAAGGATTTAAATGTTCACCATGCCTTTGTCTTGGTACAGCAGAAAAAATTCTAAAAATGTGATAGCTCTGTGCTGTGTTGAGCAGAATCAAATCCTTCATATAAGTCAAACTTAAGTTCTCTACTAATAAAATCCTACATGCCCCTTTATAGCACATGTTTGTTCTGTAGTGGAAATGACACAAATCCTTAATACAGCATCAGTGCTGCCTATTGAGCTTTGTATTCTTATAAATGTTCCCATGGGAAATCTGAAGGTTGGCACTGGTAGACTGTATTTTTAAAATATCACAGATGGGGTGGAACCCAGCATCATGTTGCTTATTACTCTGGTGATCTATCTAAATGGTATTCTTTGCTGCTGAAATCTAATAAAAAATAACATTTTTGAACTATTAGATATTGGATTAAAGCTCCTAATTGTCTCTTTCATAACCAAGGAAGGTCCATATTAATAATTCTTTCCAGAGCCATTGTAAGGAAGACATCTGTTTCGGCATACATTGTGAAACTCAAATCTGTCCAGTGCAGTTTTATTCATTTGTTACTTTCCATGAACAAATGTGACTGCACATTTATTTAAATCTTTAGAAATGTGGATGAACAAACAGAAGACAAAGTAAAGTTAAACCTGAATTAGAGACATGCTGTTACGGAAGAAACAGTTCCACCCACAGTAGGTGGTTTCTGCCCTTGCAATAACCCACTGCAATAATTCTGATATGGTCAAACTGTGCCTCTCATATTCACTGCCTCAAATGGATGGACAGTTCCAAAAAGATTGCAAAAACCCCACTTGCTTAGTAAATGTCATAGGAAAAAGAGAAGAAATGCCAGGCACAAAGACTGACCTATTCAGAATATAATCACGCCTTTCTTTAAAAAGACATATACATTACAAAGGGTAGAGATCTTACTGCATACTCCCTGATTTTCTAATGCAGCTCCCATGAGCAAAACTTTCAGAAATGAAGAGGGTGTGGCATCAAGTTTTATTTTTCTACCACCGTTTCTATTTAAATTATTAACAATGTGCTACTGCATAGTATAAGGGAATTTTCTTTTCAATGTACTCAGGCAGCAGTTTTCTAGGTTTGACCTATTGCTAGGATGAAATGAAAGCTATGGAGGGTGACAGTCACAAAAGTGCTGCCCTCTGCTTGCTATAGCTCCTACAGAATCTGAGCATTTTCCATATTCTCAAGCATGGATTTGGCAACATTGCATCTTTATGATTGAAAAAACTAAGTTAATTCTGTCCCGCCACCCGACAACCCACCCCCCCCAAAAAACCCCAAACTAACCAAACAAAATGACTGACTGGAGGAGAGGAAGTAGATGCATACACACAAAGAAGAAGGTGACAAATTTGGAAAAAAAAAGGTGAAAGAATGTGCCTAAGCGACAAATCTGGAATGCATGCTCATCTTGGCTTCACAGGCAGTGGTAGGAGAGTAGGGGCTGTGCTTATGTTTTATTAGAGAGCATATATTGTCTCAGCTGAGAATACAGAAAAATTACTCTCCTGTTGATTTCCTGATGTGTATGCCCCTGAGGGGCAAATTTGTGAGCAAAATAAACCTCAGTTTAAGTGTAAAGCTGTATGTCTTGTTGCTGCACCAGCAGAATTGAAGTCCAAAAAAATTAGAGATTTTTTTTCTACAAATGATCTATTTATATTAGGAGGAAAGAGTAGCAGCCTTGGTGGAGTAAAGAAGAGTTTGATGCTTTCAGGAGCTTCTGCTAGGTAGATTGCATATTGGTGATGATCCTTATTTTCAGTTAATAAGGTTTACAAAGAGAGCCAGTCTTGGGACATCAAATCTCCAGAGAAGTGCATCTTCATAGCACAGCAAAAAATTATGGTAATACTCTTTTAATTAGGTAGCAATTGTCAGCAGCCACTGCCATGAAACTAATCAGTATTTTGTACCTAAAACGTGGCACTCAGAGTTGGTGTCTCCGAAACTATAGTAATCCTTTACAATTTTACAGCCTTTTCCACCCCCAGACAGCTTTTGCATTTTGTATGTACACAACATCGGACCTGGTAGGCTGTCTGGAGGAGGCACTTAGCAGGCAGCTGACCTGAAAGACCCTGCATGGTGTGCAGAGAAGAAAAATGAAAGCCAGTGTTGCCTCTTGGGGTTCCCTACTATATCTACAGTGTTACCAGAAGGTTCAGGAAGTTGCATCTGTCAAGTGTGAAATTCTTAAGCTCAGAAAATGCCCACTTAGAGAATTAGGAAACACCTG
Organism: Monarcha castaneiventris obscurior; assembly: GCA_026261815.1. Classification (NCBI taxonomy): domain Eukaryota; kingdom Metazoa; phylum Chordata; class Aves; order Passeriformes; family Monarchidae; genus Monarcha; species Monarcha castaneiventris. Next base: position 10,936,097 of record JAMPIT010000379.1, read on the forward strand.
GACATTTTCATCCGCCAGAATGCTCTCATCTCTTCATCATATGCAATATATGTAGCCTACACAAGCATTTTTTCAGAAGTGTTTTATTGCCCATTTTTTTAAATCCACATTTTATGTTTATAACCTTTCAAAGGTGTGAAAGCAATACTTGTTCTATATTAACAATATGTTTATTTATTACAAATGGTATAATTTTTGGCCTTTTAATGCCAATGCTCTGCTCTAGAATGTTACAAAGTTGCATACGCTCTATCCCATGTTTTTATAAATCTCAAAACAAGATGAAAATGAGGGATTAAAAGTAGCTTAAAAAATTATTAACTTGTTTCTCTGATGCTTTAATTTGCAGCCCTGACTATCATCAGTAGAGTAAATAAATTTATTACAGCTATGGGTGAGTATTCAGGGCTGAGACCTGAGTTTTGTATTCAAAGAGATGTGTTGAAAGTTAAACAAACTCGTCAAGAGTCACCTTAAGTACATGAACATTTCTGCATTTTGCAGTTATACAGCTTTGCTCCAAAAACAACACCATGAGGTTATACAATGAGACACTAAAACAGCCAAGGGACACAAAAACACTGTCAGAATCACTAGAGTGCAGTTACAGAGCACTTTATAAAGTAATATGAGTAATTGCATGCAACAATTGCCAATATCCACAAGCACTAACCATGTCTGTAGTGCAGTAGGAGAGGAATGCTGTGGCAGACTTTTAAATGATGATCGTCCTCTACAATTCCAAGTTTGACATTTCCCCACAGAAATTTCTCCTGCATCTGACTTGCACTACTGAAAGTGATTTAGTAGTGACAAATTTTGTAAAATTGAAGTATTTAGAATCCTCATTGTTCCAGCTAAAATTCTGTCGATTTTATTCTGATTTACAAATATCTACACAGACTTCTTTTAGCTGACAGGAACCCAGGTACTGTGGAGATGGGGTAGGGAGCTTGGGTTTTTTTTATGTAAGAAACAAACCCAAGACAGTGTTGGACTCACGTAGTGGTGGATTTTCCAGTAGTATTTATAAGAAAAATGTTTTGGAATAACCTCAGTATCTAGAGCTGCAACAAAGGTCTACCATCATTTCTTCAAAGGAGTTGCTCAGAGTCACAAGCTGTAAATTGCAGAGAAAAACAAAGATGATGCCTTTACTCAATTAATTAGACTGCAACTTCTATAAAACAAAAAAAAACTGTGGTGAGAAAGTTTTTGATGCAACAGAAAGAGCCTTAAAATACTTGCTATAGCCTTCCTCTAACGTGAAAAATGTCTTAAGCTTTCTCTGAACATCATGCTTTATTCCCAGAGGAGTATAGAAAATCATAATAGGAATACTTAAGCTTTTTCTAACTAGAAATAAAACCATTTACTGTCACTGTCAGATAGTCAAAAGGATAAACAGTTCCAAACAGAGTAGTGGTTGTGTGCTTAATCCCTAAGATGGAAGAGTTGGTGCTAGGACACCAAACTATGAAGTCAAACTTTTAGTGCCGTAGCGACTCCTGAATTGTGATGACAATCACTTTGGTCAGTGATCTCCAGAGTGGAGGGGAGCTGGAGAAGAATTAACTATCAGCTTCAGAACAAGCTAATATCTGAGGACTGGTGGTGCACACAGGAAATTCAGATTCATGCATTGGTGACCAAGCTAAGAAGCCAAACATTCCATTGCAGAATTTCCCAACTAAATGTTTGGTAACTGGTGCATTTCACCACTAATTCTTCATTTTTCATAAAGTAATATTTTCTAGCTAGATACCATTCATTAAGACAAAACAAAACCAAAACCAAAACAAAACAAAATAAAACCACACAAAAATTGTAGACAGCTTTATGTGGAATAAAGAGGCAAACTTTATTATGAACACGCATAGGAAAAAAAAAAGGTATCTATACATGCTACTGCTTGAAAAATTTTCATGTCAGTTAAGGACACTGGAAAAAAATTTCCTTACACAGTGAAATGTTAAAACCAAAAGATTAACTAGATGTTGTTCATAGTCTGTTTTTTAATTCCAGAGATAAAAGATAAAACTGTAAATAATGGTACAAATGAGAATAGAACTTTATGCTGTTTGCCATAAAATACACAATGGAAAACTAATATAGTTACAACAATAAATCTTTTAAATGTAGAGAATTCCCTCACTCCAGTGTAGTATTATGAATTCAGTAGCATAACATTTTATTTGACAGTTGGTAGCAAAACTTGAACTCAGATTATTAATAACCTTTCCACAGTCTATCATTAATGTCAGTGGGTGCGGTTTAGGAGTTTTATTTTGGCAAGTGTAATATGTTAACATATTAACTGACTGCTCGTATAGTCAGAGCAGGGATGTTAACCAGGGAAGGCATTTCACGCCACTTCTGAAGGCACTAAAAATAAACTGCTACTTACCAACTCAGACAACTTGGTAAATGTCTGATTTCTGCAGCCTCTGAAGTGCTACATCAGCACTTAGTCTAGAGTTCAAGGCATTTCTTTCAGTAAGCATTTACATAAAGGAGGACAGTTTGGCTACAGGACATTTGCAGCAGACAAATCATGTCAGTGATATCTTGTCAAGTTTAACATCCTATGAAGGCAACTGGTGTCAGTATGTTCTGCTGAAAGGAGGCTGAGCTTGGTCTGTGGAGCTGCTGCTTGTTGACCCAGACTGTGGGGCACAGATTCAGATATCCGTATCTTATGTTAGGCAGTGGGGACTGCTTTTTAGTGATTCTGTCACATGTAATACCTTTGCTGCTCATACAGTTGGTGCCATATAGGAGGCCACTGCATGGGCTTGGAATGGTGTATAAATGTAACTTTCTGCATGAAAAACTGGATGAGCCCTTCACAATTTGCTCTGAATTAAGAAGTGAGCATAAAAGTAGACTGGTAGAGGTAAATTACATTTTCCCATTGCCATTCTTTGTTCTGGAAAGAATTAAGCTACTTTGCCCTCTTCGGTGTACAAGTACCACAGGGTAGTCACTGTTCAAGGCTGTTCAAGACTCTCCTAATGCATAAGAGACTTTACCAAGAGAGGATGTATGCTCACTCTTTTGATATTGATGAATCTGGAGTTAGAGGGAATGTAAAAAATTGTGCATGGAAGTTACCTTGAGGAGAACTTGTTCCTTTTCCTCCTACTAGGCTGGGGATGTAAACCTAGACCATTGCTGACAGATCCTTACATACACCATTTTTTTGAAAAACAGGGAGTCTCTTAAAATCACTATGTTTCTCTGCTAAAGGCTGGTCAACTGTTTTAACACTAGATGGAACATTTCTTTTTCTCACCTAATAGCTGCCATAAATGTCTCATGTTACAAATTAAGATGATTACTTCTACAACTCTCACTGGATACAAAGAATGTTGATCACTGTCTTTTTTATATTTATTAAAAGAAAAGTCACTTTTCAGGCTAAGAAATCTTTTTTTTTTTCAACTTTTCTTTATGCTATGCTTTCTACTTGCCTTACAATTCTCAGTTGCGGTGTTCATATTTTATTTTCTCTTCTAAAGGGTGATGAGATTGCTGAATTATCCTTGGTATGTCCTCCCAGTTTAATTTGTTGAATCAAATTTTTTATTACTTTCTGTCTTGTGGTTGTCTTTTCTCTTGTGTGTTTATTATTGTATTGTTTAGACAGTTTTAAAAGCTTTACTAATACCAAACTAATTTGGATCTATTACTTTCCACCAACAAAAAGAACAATTTTTGTCTCACAGAAGAAAATTATACAGGCTTGACATGGTATGGCCTCAAAATCTATGTTTCTTGTCAACTTATCCTTTCAACTCTTATTTTTGGATAGATTGTTTAAGAATAATGACAGCAACAATGGTTGTTGTATGTTCTAAGGACTCTAGCATTAGTTTATCTTGTGTGCAACACCCTAAAACTGCTTTCATTGCCTTTTCAAGATGAGTACTGTATTTTACTGAGCACATTTTCTCCCAAGTGGAATCATTCTGCATCTCTAATAGTTGTTTTGGGTTTTTTTGTAATTCTAGCATTCTAAATATAGAACTTCAGTGCATTTACTTAACTTCTTTTTTTTTAAGTGTATTAATTTCCTTTTCTGTCCTGATACCTTTTCTCTTGTTGAATTGTTGGGATATACTTTCATATACCTCTTGTTTGGGCAAAATGGCACTGGATAGTACAGTCTGCACTACTTCATATGGCTAATTTTCTATTAACTAATGGACGTGATTTGCCTGTGGTTTTCTTTGAGTTCTAAAGGACTTCAAAATCTCATTGGAGATGCAAAAGTGTGTGAAAGAAGATCCAGTAGAAATCATATTTGATGGTTCTCTTCTTTTTAATGTTTTGTCTGAATTCTGAGATAAACAATAGCTATAAAAAATAGCATAATTAGTTTGCACTGCAGAAGGTTTCCTTAAGATGTGTAATGGAGGTATCATGGTACTGATGACAAATTTCACCTTTCCTCTGTACAAGTATTACTGCCCCTTGAACATGTAATTCATTTTCTAGGACTTTTTTTTTTTTTCCCAATATCAATGTAAAGATAGCACAAAAATAAGAACTGATATTAAAGATTTTTTTTATAGCAAATATGATCATACTGTATTGTTAATATTAGTAGGTTAACTTGATGGAGTGAAATTACAATAATTAATTTCCTGCAATAAAAGATGTATATTGTGACAAATTGTTTTCATAATGACATACAACTAAATGATGGGTAATTTTCCCAATTTTCACACCACACCAAATGATTTTTTGATCCCTAGATCTGACTTCAAAATGTACTTCAGTTTCGAACTTTCTTTTGAAACTTAAAACTTCAAATTCTCAAATGTTAAATTAAATGGACTATTTTCTTATATTGTGTTTCCATTTTAAAGTGCATTAAAGCATATTTAAATTATTTGTTACCAGATCAAATAATTAGTTTTTGTGGTGGTTTTCTTTTTCTTTTTTTTTTTTTTTTGTGAACAACAAAGTGACAGACTGAGATTTGATTCCAATTGCCAACACTTCCCATATTCCATACAGAATTTCTGTACATCTGGAACATATGTCTATTACTTTTAGTGTATGAGTTTCTCAAGGCAATTAAAGGCAATGAGATAGTTGAGAGTCAAGAAATAAATGTGAACTTAAGGGCAATAAATAACTTCCTCTTACTTTAATGCCACTGGACATTTAATGACAATGTTCTGATAACATGAAATTTCAAAAACGGTTTTTTTATGTCCTCCTTAGAGATATTTGACTACTATCATATGATGAAGTTTCTGAGTCTTAGATGCAAAAACCCTGCCCTTCCTTTTAACTTCTGATAGATGGTGAAAAAACTGACAGAAATCCCTGATTTGTTTCCCATCTCAAGGCCATGCCTCTGCAATGCACTTAAACAATATTAGGATTCCTCAAGTTTTGAGTCAGTGGGACATGAAAGATGTTTTTTTCTCGATGTTATTCCTGGAGTATAAGACATAAGTATACAAAATTATATAGTAGGCATCTCAAAAATAATTTTGAACTGTGGGACATATATCCCTCATGTCATGCTGCCTCGTGCCAGGCAGGTTGCAGTGTGCATCCAGGGCGCTCCCCTTGTAGGCCCTATAGAAATCCTGAAGAAATTATAAAAATCTTTTTGTTTGACACAGAAAAGCTGCAGGGTACAAAGCATAAGGAGCTAAATGGAAAGAGACAGGTAGGCTGTGTGGGCTCTTTTGTCTTTCATCCCTCCGAATAATATAGCCAGCAGTAGATGTGTAGACATGCCAAATGAAATAATAATATAGTTATTTTGGAATTAGAGAAAGCTCCAGTTCTTAAGACTGGGAACTGACAGAAAGACAAGAAACAGCAGTGGTTGTATTATTCTTGCATATAATGTTCACTTAAAAGCACAAAGAGTTAATCTTATCATCCTACACATGGCTGCATTTATAAAAGATAAAAATCACAAACAAGTAATGCACAGTTACTTGTTACATATTCTTCCCATTACAGTTGACAGGTTCATTAATCATACACTGTATTTTACTATTAGAAGCTGTAAAGAAGATCAAATCTCTTGTAATTTTTCTTCTTCTTTTCCATTTGATAAGTGTGTTGTTTCAATGTGCAGATAAAATATAATGTCAGTCACAAACTGTCCCAAGGGAATTGCAACTCTCCAGTTAGAAAATTCATCCTTATTTGCAATGTAAAATTCCAAGGAAAATGCATCATTTCCTTTTTAACCTGACCATCACATTGAGTAAAATGCATATGCCTGGGTATTCACAAAAGAAGTAACCCAGAATGAAGTGCCTGTGGATATGAGCAATGTTTAACTAACAGAAATATTGCTTACTGCATGTTGAAAGCATTAACTATGAATACCCCTATTCATAACATCACATTGATTCATAATTAAAGCCCTGTGAAAATTATAGAGAAAGTTGACATGTTTCACGAGCTGTTCATGGTAAATGTAGCAAATTTTACAGTTTGTTGTGACTTGCCAATAAAGAAATCTCAGGATGAAAGATAAAAAAAATGATTCTACAATACTGGATCTCAGCAAGTGTGACTAAAACAAATGATGACCTATGTAGAAGCATTAGACCCATTTTTTAAAAGAAAATTATGAAAGCTTCTACTTTAGAAGAAGCAGTCTAACATGTCTAATGAGAAACATTTAGGTGGATGTACAGCAATAAATTCTCACCTATGTAAGAAGCAGAAAAGCCTCAAGAAATAAAAATAACTCAACCCGCTTAACCAATGAAAGTGAAACCAAGGACTGCAAAGCTGTATGCAACTGTGAAGGTACTGAATTCTCACTCTTATTTCCTTTTTAAAGAGGAACAATAGTAATTCTTACCCTTTTGATATGTGTGACATTGTAATGTATACATGGTCTGCCTCATGTTAAGATTTCCACATCAGATGTCCTACTAAATATTCAGAAAGAAATGGTTTGAGCTAGACTATAGTAGACAATATCATGAAGTGAATGAGCATCAAGATGCTTTTCCACAAAATTTTTCAGAAGAATCAGGGAATGTTTGAAGACCTCTGGTTTAAATGACTTCATGGAGGGAGAAAACATACCATATGGTGTGGAATATGCCTTTGTTCAGTTGGGGTCAGCTGTCCCAGCTGTGACCTATCCCAACTCCTTGTGCAGCCCCAGTCTCCTCACCAGCGTGGCAACAAATAAAGCAGAAAAAGTTTTGTCTCTGTGTAAGCCCTGCTTAGAAAAATCAAAAACATCTCTGAATTATCAACACTGTTTTCAGCTCAAATCCACAACACAGACCCACACCAGCTACTGTGAAGAAAATTAGGTTTATCACAGCCAAAACCAGCACAGGGAGACCTAAGCTTGCTACAGTAATTTATTAGGTGAGTGAATGGATTGAAGTAGTTAAGGAGGAATGTGGGGCTGCTCTACTTTAGAAAAGGAGATGAAATGACTGCTAGTCACTTCTGCTTCATGATGAGACATGCAAAAGGGCTGTGAAACCACCTCCTCGAGCAGTTCTGAAACTGGAGGAAACTCAGTAAGATTAGGAAGTCAAGATTATTAACAAGCATTAAGTGTAATATTGCTGAGATCCCTTGATTTTTTGTCCCCTTAGATTTGCAATTTTTTAAAAAGTGTCCCTGAAGAAATTGACATTTTAAAGTCAATTGAAAAATTGGCAGAGCTTAAAAGAAAAGGCATATTTGGATAAGACATGAGAACACATGGATAATTGTTACTTGTTAATATACTAGTTGAGGAGGTAAGGCCAAATCCAGTGCTTTTAAGGAGACATATTTATATGTAAAGCTATAATCTTACACTGATAGTGACAGTCTTAAAACTGAAGTCTTACAAGTGTGTATAAGAATGTATTTAATTTGCACTCAATACAAATGAGTATGTGCCATGTGTTCATGAAAAATCAAATCGGCAGGCTTCTCAGCTGGTGACATAGGAATTTAGCTGTTGGAAGCTTATCTGTGGAAGGCAAACCAGCCAATGATATTTGAATGAGGGAAGGTGGGAAAATGCAGCCAAGCTGAAAAAGTGGCAAAAAATTACTTCAGCAGATGTGAGCAAAGTGTCATCTACAAATGTTAAGCAGAGAAGTGAAAAGTATCCAGAGGGGACATTTCATGAAAGCGATCTTACTTTTTTCTTTTATTATTTTTTGTGTAGCAGTAATGATACCATTGATTTCAAACAAAAAGCAAGCTGTGACAAACATCATGAGAGAGATTCGTGTAAGAGAAAGATGCAAGCAGTTGAATCTACAGTAGGAAAGACGACTTAAGTACAAAAAATGGTGAATGATTTTCTGTGAGAAGAATAAATGCATCACAGAAAAGTTTAGAGATTGAATAGAGGCTTTTTGCACTGCTAATGTTTCACTTTATGTTCTGCACAGTCCTGCTATGAAAATCTATTGAAAGCTTCTTGGGGAAAACATACCATATGCTGGTGCCATACCTGGTTTAGATCAACTGTGGAAAAAAACTACTTACCAAACCTTTTTGAAAGTCATATGAGACTGCTTCTGCACTGTTTCCATTCAAAGACTGCTTGACCTTTTTGGAAAAAAACTCCACATGCCCAATCCATTTCTCTCAGGATGTTTCTCATGTACAATCAAATAAAAATTAAGTTAAACTTAGAATGCTACTTATACATACTTTGTTTTTGTGGCTATGTGTACAGAAAAAATGTAAGTGCATTTTCTAGGTTTATTCCCTGAATCATTTTGAGGAACATCTGTTGATAGTTGTGACATAAAGGAGTTGAAAGAACTATTTGGGGGACTGTCGTGGTTTTTGCATATGGAAAACTGATGCACAAGTGCTGATACATTTGTGTAATCAACACCTTCCATAGCAGCACCATCTTAGTCTGGTGGAAAAAAAGAATTACAGCTTTGTCAATGGACAAAGCTTTTGAATCTCATTTAGTTTGTTTTGCTTTTTCAGAAAATATTAGTTGGGGGAAGGGGGTGAACATTACATAGCTATAAGAGACCTCTGCTGAAATTTGAGACTTTTTTGCATTGGCTGAATATTTTGTTATTCCAGAGTTAACTTACAGAGGTAGGGTACTTTGACCACAGCCAAGCCAAATATGCTTTGTATAAATTAGGTTTTGGAATATGATTCCCATTTTTGAGGACAAGTTATTCATAAGGATGAAGTCCAATTTCTGATTAGATACTCAAAACCAAATTGTTTTCCAGTGCTATTATGGCTTTAAGAAGTCTACTTGTACATACTAGGAATGTAGTAATTCTATTACTTACAAGTATGTTTTTAAGAATGACATAGCAAAGAATCAGGACAGGCAAACCCAGCAAGGTTTCATTTCAGACCAAAGTGCCTGTTGGAAGAGACCCACAAGCATCACCAAGTCCAACTCCTGGCCCTGCACAGCACCATCCCCAAGAGTTGCACCATGTCCCTGAGAGCGTTGTCCAAACCTCTGTCAGTCTTGGGGCTGAGAGCACTTCCCTGGGGAGCCTGTTCCAGTGCCCAGCCCTCTGGGTAAAGAACCTTTTTCTAATATCCAACCTAAACCTCCCCTGACACAACTCCAGGCCATTCCCTTTTGTCCTGTCCCTGGTCACCGCAGAGAAGAGATCGGTGTCTGCCCTCCCGCTTCCCTGCACAAGGAAGTTGTAGACTGTGATGAGGTCTCTCCTCAGTCTCCTCTTTTCCAGGCTGAACAGACCAGCTCTTCCTCATATGGCTTCTCCCCAAGGCTCTCCACCATCCTCATTGCCCTCCTTCGGAAGAGGCAATGTATTGAAACAAATATCCTGGATATTTCTATTTTTCTTGGCTACAACAACTTTCTAGGAAAATAATACCACTGACTTTGTGAGATTCAGAGGAATCTAAGAAAAGGGTTAAATTGTAGTTTATTTCTCAAGATATGAAATAAACTATATACTGAATGAATACCTATCTATTTATATAGGTATGTATCCTGAGGATATGTTCAGCAAATCCTCAAATACGTAATGCAAACATAAGGAACTATCATTTCCTTTAATATACTTAAAGACGTTTGAAAGCACTGCTGTGCCATGAAATATTTTGACATAAACACAATAAATTAAACACAATAATAACCACTCTTTGTATTGACAGAGTTCACCAGGCTGTTGTACTTTCTCTGGTGTCAGTTAGCTTCTTGGAGTCAAGGGTACTACCTCAGGACAAAATATTTATTGTGAAGAATACACATCACAAGTTATGCCAGCAAGAAATTATTATATACTGCAACGTTAGCCAGAAAAAAAAAAACCTGGTGGTGACAGGCTTATGAGTGTCTTTGGGGATTCTAGTTGTCCATAAACAATTCTGCTTGTATTTCTCTTCTCTGAGCTATTTACTATTTCCTCCACTATGTGGTCTAAACAGACATCTTATGAAACCTGACTTACCCCTGCTGAGTTCTGCAGTCTCCTCAGGGTTGACCACATTGTGTGTGCTCAAGTGTCTCATTATTTATGAAACAGATAATAGGGGAGCTAGAATATTACACTCAATATGTGTTTTGGGCACTTTTCTGTCTAGTTAGATTATTTTTCCAATAATTACCCTTGCAACTTTATAGCCACCATGGTTCCCCATGTTTTTCTTATAAAGGAAAACAACTTTCCACCTAATCCTTCATATCTGATCACCCTGATAACTCTTAATCAAGTGCAACTACTTCTTAAAAAAACCCCACTCAAATATTTCACTTCAATGAGAAGGGGGAGCCCTTTGTAAATACCACCAGATACCAAAGTACAGTCTAATATCTGTCCGCGAAGAACATAAAGTATCAATGTCACTTATGAAATGTTACCTTTCGGGTAAGAGGCACTCAAGTTATTTACTTCAAACGTCGTAAGTATCACTTATATCACTCATTTAAGAAAAAGGAGAGAAAGGACTTGTATGCTGGGATATTTTCTTGGTAATCTCTGCCTCCCTCTCTCCAATAGGCAGTGAAATAATTTTCTGCCAATAATGATGACAGTATATTAATGGACTAAGAATCTGTTTCTCCTAAAACCAAGAGACTTTCCAGAAACCATTGCTGTTAATTGTACTTCGTGTGAGAGGAGGGAAGTACCTCTTACCAGTGCTTTCACAATAGCTGCCTTAATTTGTCATAGTACAGCAGTCTTTTTTATTGGGTTTTTTTTTCCCTTCCTTTAGGATAGGATATGTAGCATAGGACACCTTCCTCTTGGGAGCTAACAAATGTTTTCAAAATTTTTATTGTTTTTGTTGAAGTGGATATAATCTCAAAAATCCATTTTGTTAACTCTGTCTTTTATTGATATTATCAATTTTCAAGAAATTTGGAAAATGACAGTAAGATTAAGTGGAAGGTATCCTACTAGGTTATGTTCTACTCTGACATATGCATGTCTATTTAAGCTAATGGATTTTCATAGATATAACTCAGAGAAGAACTTGGTGGTTATGTTTCATCTTCTAGCTGGGGAAGGGAAACTTGGACACCTTAGCTGTGTGGAATTAGATATACATCCTAAACATATAGAAACATGTACTGGATTAATTTCGAACACTGCAATATATATGTAATTTCAGAGCCAAGTTATTCTTTATTATTATAAATTAACAACACGCAACATTATATATACAGGCTATTCAGTATTAAATGTAAAAAAACCTGTACATATTTTTTATACATTATATAAATATATTATATATAATAATATACAGCATGAGATATTTTTTAGAAAATGTGTATTGTAGAAGCTGGGGGATCTTTAACTCTGCTACAAGTGCATCAAACACTGTCCTACTCTATGTACTGTTCTAGCAGAAATTAAAATTCCAAGATCACATTAGGAAATTTCTCTTAAAAGTATACAAAGGAGAAATCCAACAGTCAGAGATGTACAAAATGTTAGCACATTAATTTTAACTTCATGATATCAGGCAGAAAGGTTGTTTTTTTCCAAATGGGAAGAAATATTTTGACTGCAGGATAGTTCAGGCCTAAGAATATGCATAAAATTACTCAAGAGTTAATATAAGTTCAAAATCAAATGAAAGTCTATTGGAGGGATCAGTTTTGGGGGGAAGCAACCAAATTTTAAGGCAAAATTATTAGGCTGGATTTAATTTCTGAGTATATGACTGAGTGAGCTTCATCTTTTTTTTTTTTTGTAGTCCTTTGTTCCTAAACACTGTTAAAATTATCCAATTCTTATACTGTTATAAGCTGAGTCTCAAGAACAACTGTGGTTCAATAGTTCTGTGAGACAAAATAGAAGAAAGAAACAAGAATGTAGATTAACCACTAAAAGACAAAGCCTGTGTTTGTGAACTGAAATAATTTACTTCTAGTGAATGGATGGTGGACAATTAATTTGCAATTTTTCCTCACAATTTTGTCAGGAAATTTTCCTTCTTAGAAACTCTTATGTATCTGTAATGGAATTGCAGGTATAAACTCAGTATTACATTATTTAGAGGATTCACAATTTTATTGGCATACCTCCTCCTGCTTTAAAAATAAATTCTTTCTTGATCCATTGTGATTCTTCTCGAATCAGAATTACATCATCAGCAAAACTCTTTTAGTTGTCATTCTTTTAGCTGAATAGACAGGCACTTTATTCTGGCATCCCAATGACTGATGGGAAAGTTTCCAATCTCTGTCATTAATGAAGAGGGCACTTTTAAGGAGAAAAATAATATTAGAGAGAAAACCAAGGGAGACAATTTTGTTGTGCTTCGCTACTTTACAGCTGTAGGGCCCTTGCCTTCAGGGGCCTCTTTTCCTCTGACTGACTTGTGTGAGACTCAGTCTGGAATCACAGTAGCCATCAACAAGTGAGGAGAATGCTTTTATTAATCAAGGATCAGTCTTGGGGTTTGCAAAGCCAGTTGAAGCTACTGTACTTGCCTGATAACCATTTGTTCCAATGGCTCACAAAAAAACCTGTGTCTGATGAGAACGTGCAACAGACCCTCTGCTTCAGTTGTCCTGGAACAGACTGTATGGAAATTTCCCTGAATTAGAAACATTTGGATCTATTTAATTATCTAAACTTTCCCCTTGGAATTAGACAACGTAAAACAACTAGCACTTTAAGGTTACCTGTTACCTTGCACAGTCAGCTGTTGTCTCCTCCTTTGTCACACTGTGAATTTTATTCTTTTCAAAGGTCTGGTTGTAATGTAATTTTTGGATTTACCTGTGTCACTTGTGAAATTTAACTTTATAATGGCATGCATGCAGAATATTTTTTAGAATAGAGATGTAATTCTGGGTCAATGTATTCAGCATTATATGTTCTCATGCTATTTTAAATTGCACAGTTGAAATTGTCCTAAGTCACCAGACTGAATTGCCCAAATCCTATTTCTCTTATTTGAAGTAAAATAGCTCAGGAATTTTTACCCAGTGATACATAAGGTTCCTGTAACTGCTGAGAGGATATTCTAAAATGATTGCAAGTTGAAAATAATGTGTTGCAGTATAATATTTATGAAGTTCAACTTGCTTAGACTATCAGAAAGAAGATCAAGAAATGATTTGATTATGGTGTGCAAGTATCTATATGAGGAAGAATAGCTGATACTAAAGGCTCTTCAATCTGGGACAGAAAAGACCCAGCATAATAAGAGCCAATTGGTAGTTCTTAAAGATATGCAAATTCAGGGGAAAAAAAATTGCACTCTATTTTAACAGGAAGTATAACTAAATATTGTAATAAACTACCAAGGAATATTTTAAGTACTTTGACTTCTGAAGCCTTTATAAATCAAAACTAGGTGTCTTTCTGAGAGGAATGTTTTCATAAACACAAGCTTTTGCATTCACTTTGGTGTAAGTATGCAATTTGATTTCTCATGTTACATGTGAGGTCAAGCTACTGGTACAATCAAGTGTCTGTCCTTAAACTCTGTGTATCCATGAATAATTTAGCAGTACATCTTTGTTTGTTTTGTAAATTCACCAGCAGGTTGTGTCGTAATGATTTCCTCTCAAAAATGCTTGTTGATTTGTTATATGTCCAACTGTTTTCCCCTTCATCTTTTTCTACTAATATATGAAAATAATTGCCTGTATTTTCCTTCTTGAATTTGTATGCAGACAAAAAATTTAGGTCTATTAAGACAAATAATGTCTTGAAAATAATACTGATAAAATTACTTCAGGCCATGTATTCCTTCATTTACAATGCTCTTGTTTACTGCAGCTTTCTCAAGGCTACGTCTTATTACTGTTATCCAATCAAGCCTGATAAATATTGCAGTAACTTATCCGATCTAGACATCACTCAATTCCATTTCATTTCTGTTTGTTTCTTGGTTTTTTAGTTCTTTCTTTATAATGTCACCATAATGGATATACAAAAAGCCTTGGAAGTATATTTTTCCTTGGCTCCTAAGTGCTGCTCCATATGGCAGTTTACCACTATAACTTGGCTGCCTTTGATGTAGTTGTCCCTTGCTTTGCACTCTGTACAATCATTTATGCCACACCAAGTACATGCAGGCATTACTCTCTTTATAATACCTGATAACCCTGATTTTATATATAAATAAATAACATTTTATACTTTTGACTAGACGTTATGCATTGGATGTATAAAGATGGACTGTTTGAATATCAAGTTTAAGTTAAATTCTCTGCTTTGCTTTCAAACCTTAAAATAAACTTGTCAAAATTTGAGTCTTACTAACAACAGACTATTAAAGTCCCTTGCTCTTGCTAAAACATGGTCTCAAAAATCCATCTGTAAAACACTCTGTTACAGAATAATACGAGAGAGAGATTAATTAACTTTCACAAATTTCACATTGTTACTTTCACATTAGTTACATTGCAAAAGGCAAAACTGGGAATGTATGGATACCATTAATGGAGATAGATATAAGAGACAGGTACTGTCCAGACCTAAAGATGTGTGAAACTTTAGTGTGAAGATTGAGGGTCTATCTTAAAAGAATCCAAAGGCACAGAAGAAGCTTCACAGCTTAAATGAGTATTACATTCTTAAAAATTATGTTTTTTTTCCTTTGACTTTGTTTTATGTATTATGTATTATTTATAAAAAGTATTGCTATATTATATACTGTATACTCTACTGCATAGTAGCAGTGGAAAAGTAGCACTTCTTAGTCTTCTCATGAGCAATACTCAGTAATGGTATTAATGTGAATTGTAAATTTAGTTCCGTTCTGTTTTGGACAACTACTGTTATAGTTGTCTTCAGGGTATGCCAAGAAAAATGTGTATTGAAAGACTTGCATTGTACCTTTTTCTTTTAGAAAACAGTCACCTTTTATAGACCAGATTTGATGAAACCACATATCCAGAGAGAACAGATTTAACTGTGATTGTTTTGTTTTAAGGATAGGGCATGAATTCTCTCTAAGAGAGCAGTTCTTGACTACAGAATCGAAGAAGGGTGAAGTCATTATGATCTAAAAATGGCAAGTCTAGAATGAATTGTTTGTATTATTTTTCTTTTTTTGTTACGGCTGCTGCCATGAGAACAGAATCATGTTGTGGCAGTTGATATTCCCCTTGCAGATGCTGTCACAAGAGAAAAACATGAAAGTATGAATAGCTGCCCATGCCCATGAAGACGTCTGAATGCTGGTCTTCTTTAACCTTTTATAGACTTAGCATTGTGACTGACGAGGCATTCCAGTAGGCATTCCTCCTCCTTCCCCAAAGTTGTGGGGCCTGTACAGGGGAATCAAAGAATGACAGATAATCAAATGGCAAAGCACAGTAAAGGGCAAAGGTAGTGAAATTTATTCCAGTCTTTTGCTGCAAGTATGGGACTTTTCACATTTCCAGCCTAACGAGACAAAGGTTGCAGAGTTAAAACATATCAGGACATGAAGATATTAAATCAATTATGATTATAATGATAATAGTGAAAATTATCATGAGCCCTAGGCACCTCTTGAAAGTGTCTATTTTTAATAGAGTAAGATCAGTGATGCTTCCTTCATGCTATATTTCAACCTGTCCAGCAAAGCTGTTGAAATATTACTTCTACATATTCACAATTTTTAATATCATCAGCTTAATGAATGTCTTGTTCTCTGTGCTCCCACATATTTATGCTTTTGTAACATTTTTGAAAATATTTTCCATGCTTCCATGACACTGGTCCAGAATTAACAGTTTTGAACTCTCTTCCTCCCAACTTAACTATGTTGCTTAAATGTTGCCTGTTGAATTCAGTTCAAGGTGATTGGATAACTTGCCCACTGTCTTGGTTGGGGTTTTTTTTGGCTTTATATTCCATGACTTTATATACTTAATTGCAAAACTCTAGAATATACTCCAAGTAGAAAGCTGTACAGGAGCAATGATACTCAGTCACTTACTGCATGTTGCAGTAAGAATTGTAAGGATTTGTAGTATTGCAGAATACTGCACTAGAAATCATGAGGAATTACAAGAAGCATGGTAACCTGGGCACTGCTACTTCCAAATATTTTTTTTTTACATGTAAGTGCACAGTTCAGGCTCTTGGGAAGCTCTAGCTAGGTCAGATATCATAGACCATTGTCAAACAGAATGTGTTAGAGATTAGAAACTGTATCCATATATGAAATTTGATTTACACATTACCCCAGTATAGAAATAATTATTTAATTTACCTCTTATCCCTTTAAGGAGATGGAAGTGTCTGGAGTTTCTATCAGACAGGAGTAACTTAAGAATTTGTCTTTTTTTTCTGTTCTAATGGAGGGTGGTAGTTGAGGAAAGCCTCATTGCATGAGTTCTTGGGGAAGAAAACCCTATGCCTCCTTGGAAAATAAAAGTAAGTTTCTGATAAAATGAACTAGAAGCAGTTTTTAAAGGCAATAAAATTATATTTTTTAGCAATTCAGACATTTATCACTAAGCTCTGATGCTGTAAATACTTATGACTGCTCATTACTGCAAACTTGTACATAAACCTGAGTTCAGATTCTACAAGGACAAAGTTATACATGTGATGCATATACTAGATGACCTTTAAAGGTCCCTTCCAACCCAAACCATTCTATGATTCTACATGAATAAGCATTTCAAGCATTAAAAGTGTCATTGGAAAAATATGTGAAAGATCAAACTTTAGTTGCCCAGAATAAAACACAAAACTTTTCTAAACATTGTTAAAATGAAAATAAAAAGGAAAATTTTAATTGAAAGCCTTCAAAGTGTACAATATGGCAATATGCACGCATGATACAGTATTTCTACAATTTTTATAAGGTTAGTTGATTAGTACACTTATCAAATATTATCCAATTAGGAGAGCAGTTGGTTAGGTAGTTCTCCCCCAGGTACTGACCCATTGGAATTGGTCCAGGGACTTCTTTGCCCCATTTCTTGTGTTTTCTCAGATTCTGGTTGGAAAATAAGACATCCTTGTAGGTTCTCTTCTTGAAAATAAGACTAAAGAGCATGTCAGGAATTTGTTAGAAGGTTAGCATATTGTTCTAAAATGTAAGGAAAAAGGGTAAGAAAAGTACTAGAAGCTACAGCCATGTATTAGCAGTCTACAAAGCTACAAATATATGGAAAATATATAAAACCTAAAAATCTTTAATCATCATATTCACTCTTTCTGTTCTTTATATGTGTATTTATTCTCCAACTGAGAGATTTTTTTGCCACCTTAATCTCTAGAAATGAGAAAGACTGATATTTTATAAAGTACTGCAAATACACAAAATTTCCTAAGAAAGAGAATAGTAGCACTGGTTAGGTTCAGACAGCACTGCGAAATGGACAAGAGCACCACAACATGACTGGGAAAAAGTCTGCAATATAGGCAATGTACCAAATCAAAACACCCATCCTAAAAGTAAAAGACTGAATGAATTGTACTCAGAAGACATTTTTTCTTTAGTAAAGAGGTTATCTGTTTGTTTTTCCTGTCTAATTTAATGTAAATATACCATGAATGACCTTTCTTGCTTTCCTTTTTTTTTTTTGCCCTGAAATGCTTTCTTTGAAATGTAATATCAAAACATCTGGTTTACACTATAGCCTTTTTTATGTTGACTTTCTGCTCTAGGGAGATATTTGTTACATAATACAATCATAATGTAGTAACCAATTCTTTTCATATTAGCACAACAACATAATACCATTGGTGACATTCAATAGATTTGCCTTGGTAGGGATGGGAGTGAGATAAAGCAATAAAAACCTGAAAATGCAATTGTAAATTTACTATTTTACATACTATCCATTTATTTTTGCAGTTACATTGAAATAACTAAGCATAATCTTCACTCATATAAAGTTTTCTCAGCTGGTCTACGTGTCAATCTAGATATTTAGAATAACGTTCTCTTTTCTGCATGCTTCTGGAAAAACATTACCTAAATATTTTGCAATTCTTGAAATGTGATTTTCTAGGAGGATATCAGAGAAAAATGTAGAGGAGTTAAATACTCATGTTTAAAGATGCTATCTTTTGTGATTTTGAGCATCTCCCCTCAATAATGTTGTCTAAATCTCTGAAACCAAACTTTTATTGCTTCTAACTTTAAAAAAAAATCTGTTATATTTGAGATTGTGGCATTTTCTTTAAAGACACTCAATTGCCTCAGCTTTACAAATCTGCAAAAAGGGACTCAGAGGCAGAGAGGAATACAATGGCCAACACCTTATAACTGTCTTGGGAGCTCACCCTTGACACTGTGTTTTCTGTCCACAAGGCTGAGTATTATCATCAGTCTCAATGATTGCCAGGAGCTTGGGTTAGATCCTACTTTTTCTATTATGAACATATAGCAGTAAGCACATATTGAAAACAAAGCAGTAAGAACAAGAACCTTACCAAACCAGAATATCCCACTGAATGCCTTACTTTGTCATGGCAAGGGAACAACAAGGAGAGTGACATTCACAGGCAGTGCTGCCCTGGAATGCATCTCCTGCAAAGTGATAAAGCACTATAATCACAGAATGTTCTGAGTCGGAAGGGACTCACAAGGATCATTGAATACAACTCTGAAGTGAATGGCCTATACAGGGATTGAACCCATAGCTTTGGCACTATTAGAACCATGCTCTGACCAGCTGAGCTAATCTCAGGGCCATAATATTAAAACACACATGGAAGAAAGTGATTTCACTGAGTTTTTCATTGTAACCATCATTTAGTCAACCACTACATTAGGTGGTATGACTGAAACAAGTAATAGACTTTACTGGGCACTGTTCTTATTCCAAGACATTATTTTCCTGAAAAATATTCCAGTGTCTTCTGCTTTTAGCAACTAAATATGTACTGACAAACATTTTGTACTAACAAATTTTGCACAAAATCTATCATGTTTTTACAAACCACCTAGATCATTTATGCATACTATGACATGGTAGTACTCACAAACATACCCTGCATTTTCTTTGGTAGGATTGTAAACTGATAAATTTTTATCTGCTACTACTTACTTTGAAGAAAATGTTGTGGGAAATTTCTTGCACAAACTTATTTCCTTTCTTTGGCCTAACAAAGGGCAGTGTAAGCTCTGCATCTTGTATGTTATTTGTATTTCTGGGTTTGCCCCTCTCCCTTCCTCCCTCCCTCCCTCCCTCCCTTCCTCCCTTCCTCCCTTCCTCCCTTCCTTCTTCCCTTTTTCTTGATTTTTAAAACGTCAAAGCAATTATCATGTTTTATACTTATGGTACCAAAAAAGTACCAAAACAAAAAAAATCTCTTTAATAGAAATTTTTTTCTCTACCAACTTCTTCTAGGCAGCCTGTAAAATTATTTCAACCCATAAGCTTTTCTCAGTTTAAAGTGACTTCTAGTAAACAGCATGTTATGAAGAATTTGATATTTCAGTCTTTTCTTACCCAACCTGACCAGAATACCTTTTTAGGACATTAGGACGGCCAGAGTCCTGGTCTCATCATGTGACCTGTTATCGTGACCCAATGACCTCATCTACAGCCTTATAAAACTTGAAAATTCTCTGTTTTTGAGTTCCAGGGAGCTCTAGCTAATGTGTTGGAAGTCTGAGGGTCAAACTCTGTATTCTTTCCTAACAACAGGTAGGAGAATTTTCATGTTTAGTTCCGCTTATTTGAGGATTGAGAAGGTAACAGCAATATACTATTAACTTGTAGACGGTATAAAGAAAGAAGGTGCAGAAGAAATTTCCCTAGTGTTATGAAATAAAGAAGGAGTAGCTTGAGGCAGAGATTTAGAACAGCAAAATAAGATTATTTGGAAGTTCCCTCTTACAGAAGAAAAAAAATTTAAAAATTCAGTCAGGAGTCAAGAGAATACATATTTGTCGTGTTGAATTATTTTATTTCAGTAGTGTCAAAGAATTATAATGAAGTGAGAAAACTTAAATTATCTAGTTCAGCAGTTTCCCATTGACGTTTCTCCCTTCCAGTACTTTGATTTCAATGAAACTACATTTTCATAGAAAAAGTACTGTTCCTCTCACCTTACTTTGTTCTAAAATAGCCCAGATTTGTAGCCTTCCAGGTCATGCTGTGTAGTCTTTTTTTCCCTTGGGTGTTTGAAAATGAATTGGAATAGAAAGGATAAGAAGTTACTGGAAGAAGAAGGAATTTGATCTATTAAATTGCATGTGTTATCAGCAGTGGTGGTTATATTGAAATTGCATTACTATACTTAAAGGCTTTATTTGTGATATGTTTTTAACTGAAATCTAGTGTGTACAGCCATAGGAATTATGAATCCTTTCCAGTATTTGTACAACTATAATGTCTAAACTAAGATAACACTTGTTGGTTGCAGTCACGTCCCACCTTCTGGATCCATGTTGCACCATCTCAATAAACAGGGGTCAGGTGCTGAATTTCTTCAGCTTTATGTACCCCTGAAGCCATGGAAAAGTGCCCTAACACTTGGGCTGGCAGAAATGTGATTATTTTACCATCATCCACAATTCCCTATGATATTCTCTAACTCATTAAGCCAGCTTATCGTTAGTTGTCAGGAAAGGCCTGGGTTACTTTGTAGTGGGGACAATGCCAGCCTAGAGGCAAAACCAGAACTTGCTCTCACCAGTAGTAGTGTGTGCTTCAAAGGTATCGGCTACATGGAGAGTATTCTTCACTAGGAAGTTGTTTCGCAGACCTAAGTATGACGAAATGAAAGCAGAGAAGCCATGCCTGTGGTGGCAGCATGCTTTGCACGTTAAGAGTTGTTGTTGTGCCTGTGGAGTGCCAGCTGCTGCTGAGCCAGAGCACCTCTCCGTCTCCTGATCTCATGGCCCGTGGCTCACAAACCACACAGAAGCCTCATGATCTTTACATGACAAGGCAGAAGTATGAAACAATCTATATTTCTGCCAAAATGTGCTCTGTCAAACATATTGACCAGGTTTAAAAAATCATGAAAACTGTGAGTAATATCTGTTAGGTAATACCAGAATCTGAAGCTTTGCTAGAGCATTCCAACAGCTAAGAGCATCATTATTAATAAATCACTGGAAGTACTTAAAGGGAAAATCAAAAAGATGAAAGCTCATTATAGAAAATGAACAGCCATTTTCCACAGTTTCTGCAGCAGAACCTTGTTATCTATTTACATACTATTTCTAATATTAATATCACTGTGGTAAAATAAATCACTCCCCACACTTTTACATTTTTAATTACATTTTACTGCACTTATTCTTTTGTTTACAGTTAACAATAAAATATTTATTTTTTCTTATATATAGGATGAGGTTTCTGTATTTTAATCAGATTTTCCACATAATCTTCCCTCCCCCACCTTCCTTTACTGTCTTTTTTATGACCCTAAACACCACAGGATGTTTTTTCATAGAAAATCTCATTATTTTTTAATGCATGGCTATTTATTAATGTATTGTGTATATAACACACTATGCATTTCTTTGCATTGATGAATACATTTACATCCACTTGAGAATAAGAATTCCCCTAAGGGCCAATCTCACACTTCTCTGACTATGCTGCCAAAATACTGTGCGTCTGATGTTTTTCTGGTTTTTTGTGGTTTTATTGTGAGGTTTTTTTAAGGCACAATTGGGTCTGTTCTGATTTGCTGAGGAGATCTTTCTACCAGTGGACAACAATCATTATTCATTTTCTGAATGTAGACCTGCATGTTCTGTGACAGAGATTACCAAAAAAGGTAGTCATATCTCAGCTGTGTTCTAATAAAAATGCTCTGAACTGTCCTTTCATGCTGTGAAAGGGGTAAACTGCTCTCTCATCACTGTGATGCCAACACTGTTATTTTGCAGTGGCAAGTAAGCATACTTTTGTGATAACAGCTAACAAAATATTAAAGAAAATATTTGTCTGAAGTCACGCCTTAATAGCATAAGGCCTTAAAAAAAATCCCACGAAAACCCACATGAAGTCATCACATGAATTCATCATATGGGAACCAGGTGGAAGACATCAGTTTGTGGGAATACAAGGCATTCAGTAATTTTCTGCATTTAAGATAACATGCATTAGGTACAGTTACTGGTGAGCTTTTATGTACCTCAGTGATTTTAATCAGAATTGAGAAAATCAATCTTGATTTTTTATTTTCATATTTGGACTTAGTTTTTTCTCACTTTTCATTCTTCATCTTTGCTAAAAAGTGATATAACTTCAATTTTTCTGGCACTTAACTGTGCAGAAAATATTATTTCAAAATAATATTTAAAATGTATTTTAAAATATTATTTACCAAACTCTGCAGACAATTTCTACTTCTTTTAATTTTCAGAGAGTAGTTTGGTGTGAATATTTAATAGCTGAAATATATTAAGTCAGCTCTCTTAACAGTCCTCTACAGGAATTTTTTACCCCGAGAGAGTCAAGCACAGATATCCCTGCATCTCATGGAACCTTTTGAACAGTACCTAATGAATCATCAAGTCTTCAACGCTCACTGCAAACTCTGCTGAAATTCATACTTAAGGCTAGTGAGCAGTAGCAGGGGCCAAAAGAAAGATAGTCGTTCTGGAGGCTTTTTGTCTCTATGACTCAAAATGGTCTTTAATTTTTGGGGTATAAGTCTACAGTGTAAATGAATAACATTTTCTCCTCACTAAATGCAGAACTCCCATAAGCATGTGGTGGGATAATTTAGCACAGTCTGCTTTGTTGTTTTGAGGCAGGTATGAAGGCAAAGGGAAATGGCTCCCCTATTACTGTTTAAAAACCAAAGCAATGCGCATGTGTTAATATTTTTTTAATCATCTAATGTGCTCAGATGACTCCAAACTAGATTTATCCAAGACATTATTATATCCTGGATCTCTGTAACTGCTCTGCATGGAGCCTTCATGGTCTATTGGGTAAATAATACACATTTTTTAAGTGATGCAAATACTTACATACATGAGAAATCCTAATGTTTCCAATGGAGTAGTTATGTTGTGTAAATAACATGCAAACTTAAAATTGTCCTATTACAAATTTATGCATAGTTTATCATATGTTTGTGTTTGTGGGACAGATTAAAAAATAAGCTGATCTGTTCCTGGTACATTCCTCTATTTTTCAGATGCTTTTAATTTTTTTTAGCTACTAAACACATCCTTTTTCCTTCTAGATATATTTATGTATTCCAGAAATCTTGATACTGTGAATGAAAGAAGCCTACAGAAAGTTAATGACCTAAACCTATACTAATTTCAATTTTTCAAACCCTTGCAGATGAAAAAATATATAACATAACCTTCTCACTCAAAGGTATAAAAATGAGTCCAGTATTTTAGTGTGGTTCTCTTATCAATTTATGCGTCCCAAAGAATTTTATTCATTTATACTGGCTCATGCAGAAAAGTAACAAAAATAGATGGAGTAGCATTTACACTATTTTTTTCTGTTCCTTTTCCTGTAAAATAGTAGGGAATTATTGTCATCAGCTTAAAGGGGAAAAAACAAGGTCTGCCTATGCATGACTTTGAGTCGTCCTCTGCATTTTGCAGGACAGTCTTACTACGGTAAGGTCACTAATGACTTACCTAAACAAGGTTGCAATGCTTCAGCACATGTGCCCCATTCCTGCTCTTACCATCAGAACATTTTCTCAATTCCTCTTCAATACTTTTCTTTTCTACTGCCAGTCCATTAGCCCTTATTTGAGTAATTTGTTTCCTTT
This sequence comes from Monarcha castaneiventris obscurior, assembly GCA_026261815.1. Lineage (NCBI taxonomy): Eukaryota > Metazoa > Chordata > Aves > Passeriformes > Monarchidae > Monarcha > Monarcha castaneiventris. Next base: position 10,960,213 of record JAMPIT010000379.1, read on the forward strand.
GTTCATAATGTTATCTCATTGTCACATGAGACCTATTATTCTCTCTTGAATCTTCATTTCTCTATGTAAGGCTCATCCAATTCCTTCAGCACTGGCAGCAGCAAACTCTTCAATGACTTTTGCCCTTGAAGTCAAACAGGTTTGGTGAAGATGTGGGTCAAGTGAACCCAAAATCTTTTACATGAAAATATAGGCCGTAATCCATCAAAAGAGGGATGGTAGCATCCCACCAATCTGAAGTGAGTTTGTAAGACTGGTTTAGTTCCTCCCTTGCAGGGTCGTCTCTAAACCTGTAACAGGAGAACCACATGATGCAACACATGGGCATCACAGATCCATGAGGCTGCTGCTTTTTTTCCTTTCCCTCTTCATAAAATAAGCATAATTTGGTGTTTTTGCAATTTATTAGTATGGTAGGTTTTTTCCATTTGTTATCAGGATGTTTCCTTTTAAGCCAGTATTTATTGTGGCTAATAGTTGATTTATTAGAGCTTCTGTGGGCTAGATATTTTGTCAGGATGATTAAATAACAAATAAGAAATTACACACTGGTAACACCCAGCTTTAAAAGATTCACAGAGATTATTGTTGGGTAAATAAACATTAACAGCAACCGTGTCAACGTCTCCTGAACATTTGGGGAAAGTTTATCTGAGATAAAAATGCATTGTGATATAAACTATCTTCTTTAGGAAGAACAATATTGCTTAGACTATGATCTGAAAATTATTTTTATAATCAGGGCACTAAGAAGCAACAAACAGAAGGAAGGGACTGGAGAAGATGGACACATATAAGAGTTTTCAAAATGAATGATCTGGCACCAACATTCCTCTTCCTGTCAACAGCACGGTTAGTTCAGGAAATTCAACTTGCTCATGTGTTTCTGTAGTTAAATTTTTAATTTTTACAGATTATTTTTAAATTATATGCTTAGTCTGATTTCACAATTATTCTGCATGAACATTTCCTATTGAGTTCAATCAGAGTGTGTATGATGGGTCAATAAGAGTATAGGGATTATTAGTCAGTATTACACATACACACGGACACATTTGCCCATGCAAATAATTGGATATATCCAAATAACTAGTGAGGTTGAAAATTATTGCCATTTGCTTAGTCTGAATGTCATGGCATTAGTGTGCATTGTTCCAAACAATATGTGAATTCTGCCAAATGAATAACAAAACCTTGCTCCAAGACAAATTGAAAGGCACAAGCAGGTAACTATAAAGTACACTAGAGAACAAAATAGCATCCTGTCTTAATTGTGGAAGTGCCTTGAGAATGGATAGAGTCTAGAAATTTCCTCAAGAAGCAGAGAGAGGGAACTTTGCATACTTTAAGCGAAAACCTGGTACATATTTTCATGCCCATAATAAAAATAGTGAAGTAAGAGTTCCTCAAGAAAACTCTCATAATCATGGATAAAAGTTGAACAGAATAAAAACATTTCCTTAAATATGCAACATCATCCATTCTCCAAGGCAATCTCACAAAATTATAAATTCTAACAATTACGACCATGGTTACAGTATAGTCTTTAAACTGGAAGATGGATTGAACATAATTAAGTAGACATAGGGAAAATATTGACATTTGATAAGTTGTCTGATCTAAACTTCTGCTTCTTGGTGTGTGTAGAGCAGTAAGACTTTCAACCGTAAAACTTGACCCTTACCATAAAAATTCAAAATTGAAACAAAGCTGACTTTAGACAGGCATAGTAAGTGTCATACTTAGAAGTCCCATAATCCAGAGGTCCCCACTGGATTTGAGTAGGTTTACATCTTAGCAACCCACTAGTGCCACATGGAAACTCATGAACCCAGAATATCTTCATAGGTGAGAGAGAGAAACAAGATAGTTTAGGGCATGGTTACCTTCATCTATACAGAACAGCGAGTTGAAGATGAAATAAATTACTCCGTAGAGTAGCCTATCTTCTACATTGTTGACAAAAGGATTCTGAGATATCTGGAGTTGTCTTTACTGTCCATGTCTATAGTTATGCCTTGGTTTGTTCACCTAAATCCAGTCCTAAGTATTTTTTTCCATGGTCCAGCTGACTTATTTAGCCATTATTATTTCATCTAATTTACCCAGTCTTAACCAATTTTTCCTTTTAAAGAGCATTTTACTTTGATTCATCAATGTCAAAACAGGCACAGCCAGGGCAGGAGGAGTTGCCTTCTGATTCTTGAAGACTGAAGTGAAATTGTATTAAGGAAAATAACAGGCTTCCTTCTGTTATTTTCAATGATAATAAATTATTTAGGAACTTAATCTCAAACTTTTCACACTTTCTTTCCATCTCTCACTGGAACCACTTAGAACCTGATCCAAAGCTCTTCTGAATTTATGTTTCTAAAGAGTTCAACACAAAGAGAATTTTATTTTTGCATACATAATTTCCTTTAAAAATTCAGAGGAATTAAAATGAATATTTCTATATAAGGGTGGAAAAGAAAATGAGGATCAGATGACAAAATGTGCAGCAATTTTAATTCAGCAATAATACGCTTTGATAACTCTGGTCTTTCAACTGATAATTAGAAAAGTTTATGGACTATTCTTTAAGTATCTTAATCCCAGTTGTAGATGGATAATTAGAGAAAAATTATTTCTGGATATCAATTCTCATCTCCAAAGTCCAAATTTCAACCTTCAAATTTGAAATGTGAAGGAATTTTGAAAAAAACAAGTTTTTCATATATTAAACATGAACAAATGTCTAAATTCCTTCCACAGACCAAGAAAAAAGTAGTTTGCCTGCTTCTCCAGCTAGTAAAAGGATCATAATTTATCTCTCAGAAAGGGAGGATTTTATCTTAGCTGCACAAGCTGTGACAAAATACTGGATTACACCAAACACAAGTAAAATACTAAGCATTACTTAATAAGCAGTGAATGTGTATGATCCACTGCATAATGCATGGTGCGAAGATACTGTGGAGCACTTTATGTACAAAACCAAAACCAGATAATTTTTCAGGAAAATGCCCATGTGCTCATGATTCACCATTTTAGGTGGCATTATCCACCTCAAGATGTGCCGTGGGTTATGTCACCTGACTGAAAAATAATGCCTCTTCTGGTGCACCATTCATATTTCACAAAACCTGTAACAATGTTACAAAAAACCAATTAGCTCAAGGGCAGTTTGTAAATATTTTCACTTCTGGTAAACACTCAAATCTTAAAATTGTGTTATATGCACTTTTTCTCAGATATTGCTGGGTGTGGTTGGAAATATTTATGCTCCCATATGACAACTTCCGAGCATGCCTTAGAGATTTTTCACCAGACCCCCACCAAACTGAGGTCTAACTAACACACTATTTGACACACACTGTATAATTACGTTTTGTGTCCCTAAAAATGCAGAAGGACTTACAAATATATTGGTGTTTGAGCATAGTGACAAACCTTGTGATCTACTGTGTTTTGGCTTTATTGCATTGCTCCATGTATTATTTCATGTTCTGAAATAGGGAATCTATCCCTGCTCAAAGTTTAAAGGAAGAAGTGAAAAATGCTTTGTTATCAATGATATATGTTAAAACAACAGGTGGAGAGATATGAGGAAATTTTATTCTCATTATCCTTATGATGCAGATGATTCTCTTGACAAAATCTTTTCATTTGATGCAAAATTAAAAATGTATAACCCGTGAAACTTGCAAAGACTTTTCAGGAGGAAAAAAACCCACCACAAAACACTGAAGAGTATTTTATGTTATGTACAATCAGTCTTGTTTGTGCAGTTCTAGAAAAACAATAAAAAAAACCCTTTATAAAAATTCTTTGACCCTGCTTTTTGCCAACTGAATGGTCATGGTTGATTGGAAAATCAATGAAGTGCTGTGAGAATTGCACCTCACTGTTGCAGAAAAGCCACACAAAAATCCAACTTTTCACATGAGATGAAGATTGCCTTTGGTTCATTTACTCTCTTAAGACACATTAAAATCAAATCTATCACCCCATTTGGCCATCTGTCAATTCTCACTACACAGTAAATGAGTAGACTTTGTTCCTTGATCACCAGAAATGGAGGATGTTTTGTTGTTGTAATAAATGGTCGTAGGCCTCAGAGACAGAAATAAATCAATGCAATTTATAAAGTTGGGGTGAAAATGTTAGATGCAGTTTTCTAAACTACAGAGAATTATGTATGGATGACTTGCAATAAATAAAGCACAGCTTTAGAAGCTTACAAAAATAAATAATAAAGATGAAAGAAATTAATGTGTAGTCCTTTTTTTTGAAACCTTTTAAAGCATAAAATAAATACAAGAATAAGTTGCACATCAAAGGTACAACTATCTATACATTTCATTTTATCTGGTTAGGCAATAAATAAGAGAGTTCATTTTCTTCTTCCCTTAACATAAACTTCGTTTTCAAATAGCAAAATACACTAGCAACTAAAAGCACATCTCCTTCTTGCTCAGTAACTGTATATATCCACAATAATTATTTTCTAGAACAAAGGATAAATTTCACTGGAAATGTAACTTTTGAGGAGTAGTTTCTGTTGAATTGGAGTGCTTCTGGAACTGATGAGTTGTGTTGGTGTTATTGGCTGATGCTCCAAGAGTCCCGGTGCTCCATTCAGTAAAAGCTTGGTCTCAAACTCCAGTCAGCACAGTATCTTTTGCCATACCATCATTTGCACTGTATTCTTTGTTTGTTGTCAGCAGTCTTGTGAAACTGAACTATCTTGTAGGTAATTAGCTCCAAAACAAAATGTATGAAAATACAGAGACTAAACATCTGGCAACAGCCATTAACGAAGCCGTCAATTCCACATCCCAGCAGACTACATTAGTACAACAAAGTTATTTTCAGGAGACTAAACCATCAATTCCCAAATGATGGTCTGTAGCAACAAATGGTCTTCAGTGGTTTGCAGAACAATACCACCTTTCTGAATTAAAAGTATGATGTTCTGAATTAAAAGTATGATGGCAAACGTATAGTTCAGAGATTGAGAATCACTGAAATAAACTATCAAAACCACAGGTCCAAAACAAACAGCTGCAATAGGAGATACAGAGTTTTTTCTTTAATCTGTGAATTTGTAGAAAATAAAAAAAAAAGAAGTCTAAATGTTTAGTAATACATGTGAGTAAGTACTTCCATGTAATTTCTCTCTTTCTTTTTTGTTTTTTTTAATGTAAATGGAAATTTAGCAATTGTATTGGATGGAGCAGTCAGTTTGAAAATACCATTCTGCAACAGTACAGATTTTTCAAAGTTGCTAAATTTACAGATACTGATGAGTCCAATGACTTATTAAGCTAAAATTTAATTATCTAATATTGCTTATATATACTTGTCTTATAAAATTATACCTGTGCAAGTACTGACTCAAGATACTTTCTGCAGAAGTTGCAGTGGTTGAAGTGTAATATAGAAGTTTATCAATTTCAGCTTTAGAGATAATTAACATTCTTGCTCCAATCTAGTTGAGACATTCCATGTTCAGCAGAGGCAGGTTTTCAAAGTATTTAAATCTTCTTGGAAAGATTTTGCACATGATACCAAGTTCCAGGTGGTCAGATTGTGGCTGGCCTGCCACCCATATGCAAACTAGCAAGTTAAAAGCAAGCTGTGACTTAAGTGTAAGTCTATACTACCCAGTTAATCCAAATTGAATGAGTTTTTCAGTCCAGCCCCATTTTACATACCCAGAGAAACTGCTATAGGTATTTAGAGTCATTTTAAGGATGGTTTTATTTTCACATAGCTGAACTGCATTCTAATCATTGCTGTGACAGTCCTCACAGTAAAAAATTACTTAGGTGCTGCTAGTCTCCCAAAAATTTTATTGTGTTTTTCTTGGTAGGGGAACAGCTTTGCAGAGTGAATTTATTATTAGGAATTCTTGAGCATCTCTGTGTAAGGAGCTGAGAAACATGTCCCCAGACACATGAGTAAATGTAAAAAGGAGTGCACAACAATGTAGATTGAACTCCTTTGGAGACAATGTTCCTTAGAAAAGCTGCTGATTACTTGGGCTAGGCAGGTGGTCTGTAACTAGCTTTCAATGTGAGATTTAAAAATGAAAGGCAGCACTAGCCCTTGGTAAAAACCATTTTGAAAATCTTTATACCACCCTACTGTTCAGTACATCCACATGTGATAGAAAAGGGTCCTTGTAATGAAGAAGCAGAAATGTGACATCAAAGCTAAAGAGCAACAGCTCAGAGCTTGTTTGGGAATGATGAACTTTACTCTGTTTGCCGGCCTGCTATTGTATCACTTAAACTATTTCTTTTATTCTTTAGAGACACCATATTAAAAAAAAAAAAAAAAGTTTGACAAACATTCTTCAAGAAATAGCTTTTGTTCAGAGTGCTCAGAGCATTTTATTGACAGTTCGGTCAAAAGGAAGACCGATAAAAGGAATAATAAAGTACTGACTTTATTTTATCAAGCTACCAGCTATTTTTCTTCCCTCACTTGGGCTCAGATTTTTAACATGGTCAGTCTTCCTATTAGTCTAGCACAGATGTGGCTACTTTTTCTATTGCTGCTCTGACAGCTAGAATAGGACAGGGCAGAAGCTATGACCTTATCACTGAACCTACTTTTACTGTCTAGCCAAACATAGCAAAACCTTCATTCTCTAATTTTTTGGTGCACCAAGGACAGCTAGGAATGGTAAAAAGGCATTATGTTAAAGAGGACTCTCCTCCATTTTATTATAGAACTGGGTTTTTTATTTGTAATGAAGCTTCATTGCAACACCAGAATGGTTGTAAACAAGAGTCTCTGATTGCTCCCAGCATTTCCCTGAAGTTTTTTTTTTTGTTTCTGATTTCTTCCTCTGTTGATTTTACTTTCAACACAGAGTCTGAAAATCCATATTATGACACTACTCCCTGGGAGAAGGCAATGAGTTGCTCATGAGAACTTACTTTTAATGGTGCTAATGTCATGAAAGAGACAGGCATTACATTTATCAATGTCAGCCCCTGATGGTAGTCCAGGAAAATAAGGAAAGAAGCAGAAAATCAAAGCAGCCAGTAAAAGCAACACAGAAACACACAGAGGAATCCTTTCTACTGAAAACTGTTGTTTAGCTGAAAATGGCAGGATGCTTTTCAAGGCAGCATTAAAGAAACTTACAGTGAAAGCTTAGCAAAACAGTGAGCATTATGTGCAATAAGAAACTCAGCTGTGAAGACAAAACACCCAGCTCTGTATTTCATGGTAGGAAACTCTACTTGCGTCAGTACTTGTTTCAACTTACTCCTATGGTTGCAGCCCTGCAGATGTGAAGGAGTACAATCCATTGTGAAGAGTTATCAAGAGTACAAATGGATCAGAACCATCAGAAGACCTAAACAGCAGCATGGCTTGCAGTAGCTGTCCTGTGTGCATTAAACAGCACTTTTGTTAAAGTGGTACACAATTGGTGCTCATGAGTGCATGGACTTTTAAAATGGGACTTTATGGACAAACAACTGATTGTCTTGGAAGAAGGGAAATAATTCAGAGCAAAGTGAGGTGATGAAATAGAAGCAGAACAGCAAAGCTTTGATGGTTAATGCTAACACCATCAAACATTAAGAGATAGCAATCAGTCATACATGCTTATGTGCCCTGACACTCTCAGAGGTTTCCACTGACTCTCATCATACAGAAGGACTACTGGAAGCCACACAGAGCCTTTATAAACTCTTAGACCTCTTTTAAAATATTATTCTAACTCATGACAATGACAATTGCAGAAGACTGTAAAGAAGGTGTGCCGTAGTTTTTCCTTTTGTCAGAGTACCTGGAAACTGTTCTTTGTCTGTGCTGTGAACGGACCACTATAAACACACACAGGCCCATTGCAGTGATTATAAAAACAGGAGTGAGGATAAACATAACAGTGCCTCTGCTACAATTCTACTTGCTCAGATTACCTTGGCAATGTTTTTAAAATATATATTTTTTGCTTTCTTTTTGCATACGGGAGAGGAAAAGTGATGTTAAGGGGCCATTTTTACATCGCTAACATGTTTTCACAGGAAATGTGTGGGTCCCAGCTGAATACTAAGACATCATTAGATTTACTTTTCTCTTGTTGTGTGTTATGGATGTGCTATTTCAGACACTTTCTGTGCCACTTCCTCAGCTGGTGTCAAAATCTCCACAAATTAGCTATGGTGATGCATGCATTCAACACAGAAAATCCTCAGTTAGATATTGGGTTCAGTATTACAGTGGTAGATTTCTCACTTAGAATCTGTTTGGAAAAGGATTTCTTTAACTTTGGCAGAAAATTTCCATTAGGTGAGTGGCGAAGGCTAATCATCAAGTTATTAACAGGATAAGATACAGCTTTACAGGGATTATTTGTAATAATAATTGGTGGTTTACAATCTAAGTGATTCTATGACACTAATTGTGTCACAGAACAACACGGCATAACGCTGGACATTGGTGTGCAATTTCACATAATACTGTGATAAAAGTAATGTTAGCAAGGTACTTCTTCAGTAAACCACAGATGGTCTTCATCCAGAACCCAGGCATTAAAATCTTCACTAAATGCTGAGTTGTTCTTCCCAGGGGAACCTGGCAAATAGCTACTATTTCAATATGAACTAAATCTTTTTAAAGAAACCTAAAGATATCAAAAACCAACAGTATTAATTATTGTCTAATCTATTAGTTTAATTTGAAAGTCACCAAGGCAGGATGTGTTAAACCGACACAGTGAAAACAAGAATTTTCTGTTACAAATTCTCACTTTAAAATCAGACCCAAATGATGGAGATGGAAAGTAAAAAATTGATTGTAGTGACTACTGAAAAGAAGTTTTGTGTTTCAATATTATGTCATTACATATAATAATTGCTGAGCACTATGAGAGAATGGTACAGAAACTGTTGTCATAAAATTGTTATTTTCAACTTGACACAACCACTTGGTTACATATTGGGCATTTAATTAGCAACATGGCTTTCCAGAAGAAATACTTTCCCCATCTAGCCAAAAGTTTGGGTTAGCTGCTGGGAGTACCAGGTGGTTGAAGTGATAAACAAAAAGAAGTGAAATGTTCACAGTACTCATTTCTGGGTTTATGAAGTCATTCTATATCTTTACGCCTTAGTTTTCCTCCATGTGTAATGGAGTAATATAATCACATCTGCCCTTTTCCAAGCATATTAAACCAATTCGTATATTTTTGAGCACTGGTGCCCAGCCTTTCACAGACTAAAATCCTCCGAGAATTTCCTTTCAAGCAGCAAATACAAAATATGCTCTTCTTACTGGCCAAATGGCTAAGCAGCGTGGTGATTTGATTCTTTGCAGCTATTAGTACTGATACAGGAAGAGGAGAATGGAGTTTTTGCAAAATTGTCATTGAGCTCTGGGTCTTACAAATCTGTGCTGAGCATCAGAATCGAACACCCAAGCGCAGAACTCAACACAACTAGAAATTGTATAATCATAGAGTATCTTGAGTTGGAAGGTACCTGTAAATCATGTCACAGGCATGATGTGAACATAGCACGGACTGTGTCTAATTGTCTACACGACAACTTTCAACTGAATATGTGAGCTGCAGTAGCTTGTCTCACTCACTGTGTAACTTGAGAACATAGAGTGTTGATAGTACTTGTGTAGAGGATAATGTTATTTTTCAGCCTTACCAGATCTGGACTAAGACATTTATATATATATATACACACATATATCCAATTAGACATTTTGCATTAAACATTAAAAAAGCCTTTTTACTGGAAATTAATAATGGGTAAAATCTGACTTTTGGAGCATCCAATTTTTTAAATTGCATTCATTTTTCTAGGTTTCTGGTTACTAAAAGCAGGTGAGTAAAAAGCTTCTTCTAACCACTGCAACATAAATTTTAACTAACTGTAGGATTAACAGCTAACATAGGTCTTTTATAGTTCTGTTGGAAGGAAGAACCTTGAATTCTGAAGGAAATATTCTTTAATGTTTTCATCCACTTTCCTGTAACTTTTATTGGATTATGAGTTTGTCTTCCTAACTTCTTACTTTTATTATTACATCTTATGTTCAACCCTTTTGTAGGACTAGAGGAAAGGTCTTTGCCTGGAATTTCCTAGATGGCTCAATTACAGGCACATGTAAGTGGCAGGGGACACATGAACTGACCCTTGGGTGTTAGGTAGCCTTATTTGAAATAGATTATAGGCAGCCAAAATCCCAAAACTTAAATAAACAGAAGTACTGTTCTTCTGAGCTGGTTACCACAATGTTACTGTATATATAGGAGCTGTACGCGTCATACTTGGAAACTGCCACAGGAGTGGACAAGTTGACATGGCTTTATTTCTCAAAATTAAAATATACACAGAACTCTGGTGTCTTTTTTTTTTTTAATCTTCTTATATTATTATTTTGAGTGTATTGACAACCATAAAAAAATGAAAGTGTGCTGAAAAATCATTTGCAGGGCTGTCAGCTTTAAAAACTATTATCAATTTTGGAATGTGGAAATATTTTCAATTGATGCAGAGTTAATGCAGCTGCATGGCAGCTGAGTGCCAAGAACTGCCTTCCCGTCTGTGGCTCTGTGGCCTGGGCTGTACCTACAATATGGGCACTGTCAGTCAAAGCTGATAAAAGACAGCAATAACCCTTGAGGGACAGAGTCATCCCTGAGGAGACAGGTGGGTAAGATATAAGTCACAATTTCCTTGTAAGAAAACACTCCCATTTTGTTTCACTTTGGGCAAGACAGATCTTTTATTGTGGCAAACATTTTTGTTGTGGAAATTTCAATTTCCACAGTACATTTTGAGAGAAGATTTCCATCCAGCTTCACCAGGATGAAAGTTTTCACCTGGTGAACCAGTATGTGTAAGGACAACAGTCTGTGTGAGTGGAAACCACTGTAATAACCTGACCATTCATAGAATCACAGAATCATTAAGGTTGGAAAAGACCTCCAAGATCATAAAGTCCGACTGTTAACCCAGAACTCCCATGTTCACCACTACACCATGTCCCCAAGGGCCACATCCATGTGTCTTTTGACCACTTCCAGGGACGGCGATTCCGTGAAGGGACACCCAAGCTGCAAATTGGCCCCCAAAAAGGCAGTGCTGGAGTGTCAGTCAGCTGCTGACTAGGGTGCACTGAACCTCCATGCAGTAAGAGACAAACATAAGAATCTTCATTTCTAAGGTGAGATACGATGATGAGAAGAGGAAGAGCTGTTTTTTCTCAGCAGCTGTATAGGACTGCAAAAAACCACTACAGTAGCAGCAGAAGGTGATAGTAGAGTCCCTGCTGGTGACACCATGGGGCCATTGCAACTTTTCAGGCAGGCAGTGCTAAGGAAGTGGCAGCCTTCTTCCCTCTCACACATTAGTGAGGCTGAAGTAGCAGCTTTCATTCCTCCCTTCTGTGAGTTGGCAAGCTGGCATTACAGCTGATGAAAAATGAACCAGGTCCTGGGGATGCGATGAGAATTGACTGTGCCACACACTTGTTAGTGTTTGTGCTTTGCTGCTTGGATACTTTTATTGATGAAGTGAGGTACTGCATACTATTAAATTATCATTTCATGCTACTTATGATAATAGGCAGAGGAGCATGGCAGATTATTATTACTTTCATTTGTAACTGATTAATGTGTATTGTTGATAGCATGCTTTCCTTTCTTAAGGAGTGTAGAGAGGTGTGAGATTTCAATTTGAAAGATTTTGTTATGTTCCTCTATAGAGTTAGATTCTGTAAAAAGAAAAAGGAAAGCAGAGAAAAGAGGACAGAGTGAAAAGACTGTGTTAAACAAGCTGAGATGATGTTGTAACAATAACTGTTCTATGTCTCTATGCATATGGTGCTGAGCAGAATGCATTGATTCCCCTTAACAGTTATGTCTTTATGTGTGCAGTCCCCCTACAGTTAAAAATCCATTGTACCTGCTCTTCAAGACACCTTGCTATTGAATGAATTACTAAATAGCACAATGTGTAGCCATTTAATGAGGCTGAGTAATTCTATTATCTCTTCATACTATTTATTCACCAGCTGCATATTTTCCACCTCCACCACAGATAAAGGTAACAAAATTAATTCTGCCATCAGTTTGATAATCCTGTCATCTGTGTGTCTGTGGCATGCATGTGATGGAGGTCCACATGTCCCCATCCTGTGGTTTGTGTATGTCCTACTGTATTTGAGGTAATCAGAAGACAAAATATTTAGGAGTACTATACAGAATACAGAGTACTATAGAGGATAGCCACAAAATTACATTTTACTTGCCGTAATATTGATAATATTTTCACGAAGAGTGAAAGGAGTTTATTTGCTTTTGACCACTTGCCAAAACAAAAGTTAGGGCCTGTTGTACGCAAGGTGAAAGCTGTTGTATCATAGTAGAAAGGAAAGTGAGAAGGACTGAAGACAGACCAAGTAATTTGCACAGGTGCTGGAGCTGTGCCACAGATCCACACTGAATAAACCTCCTAATTGTTGAAATTAGTATGTTAGACCAAATGAAGCATATAAATCCTTTTTTGCTGCCTTTCACACTCTTTCAACCCTTCCAGTGCTATTCTTCTCCACCAGCCCATGAAACTCACAGTTCAAAACTGAACTAATTTTTTTTTGTATTGTGTTGAGTAACTACAGCAGACATATTCAAGTGTCAAATGAATAGCATAAACACACATATCAGTATAAGAACAGTGCCACAATGTTATCCTCATGTATGGATGGAACACATATGATGAATGAGGAAACCTGAAGGTCTGTTGAGGATGAAAATGAGAATGGCAGTCTGATTGTCTCTCTAGATTTGGTGTGGAGATCTCTGCTATCTACCAAAGTGCTGCTCAAGGCAACTGAATTTACTAAACCAGAGCAAGATAAAAAGTTAAGATAAAATACTAAATTATTCTTGAGGGTATTTTTATGGTGTTTCGCTGAACTGGCCTTTTGCCATCAGATTTCCATAGTGGACACAAAGGATACTGTGAATGGACAGAAAAGTAGGAAATGGTACGTAATTTGTGAAAGTGGCAGAGAAATATTTGACGTAAAACCCTGTTGTTGGCTCTGTTTAAATTCAGAGTTCTGCTACTGATTTACCCTCCTAGCCATAGCTTTAATAAAATTGAAGTTGCTCATCACACAGATATGGTACTGTCCTTTATCTCCTTTCCCTGGTGGATTGAGTTTGGGTGCCAACAAATTGTTGTATGTAGTCTTAAGACTTTCTTAAGGTTTTACTCAATAGGATGCAACACTGGAATCCTTTGACCTCTGCCACACATTTATGAGCACAGACTCTCTTCCTGAAGTCTGTTATAAAATGGGGAACTCAGCTGCTTCAGGCCTGCAGAACAGTGCTGATGGACCAGAATTTATAATTCCCCCCACCCCCGCCAAAAAATACACAAGCCTAAAAGCATCACTCATGGCATCAAAATTATTGGCAATCCCATGTTACACTCTGTTGCTCAAGGAGAACTGAAACTCAGGGACACTGGGGCTTTAAAAGTATCATTGAAAAGTATCCTTCTGCTTTAGCTAACTGAAAAATTACATTGAAGTAGAAAAAAAAAACACCCTGCAAAGCCAACCAGCTGAGTGCCTTTTTCTCCTCCACTTCTCAGTGTCTTTCTTTTGATTTTACAGTTTCCATGTTTTTTTGGCTACTCTTCAAATTTAAATATCGAGTTTAAAAATTATCTCTCTCTATCTCTCCTCTCTCTGTCTGTCCCTGAGAGCAATATTCTCCTTTCCAGTGTGTGAGAAGCCAAGAGCTGGATCCCTTCATCACTCAATGAGCAGGTCAGTGCTGCCCGTGCTTGGCTGCAGCAGTAGGGAAGGGATGGATGGAAACCATCCTTCGAAATGTGAGTTTCCATCAGGGAGAATGCTCCTAACAGCAAAGCAATTGCACCAAAGCACTAGGTCCAGCTGGATGTCAGACCCTAGAGCATGGTGGCATGTGGTGCTGTAGAGCAAAAGAGGTTTCTGGTATAGTGCTATAGGTTAATGACAGATCTGTAGAGTCGAGGGGAAAAAGTGAGGACTTGCTCTCTCTTACAAAACCTTCATTAATTAGTATGTGTTAATCTAGTCCTCCTGATAAGAGAGTTTCAGATCAGTTCCCCACAGAAAGATTTGGAGAATTTGGTCTTACCTCCAGCATGACCATCCCATATTCACACTCAAATAGAAACTCTCACAATTTAATGGCCTTCTGTTTTCTCTGACCTAGCATAAGGGAGGTACAGGCATGGACAGAGATATGCTCCGTATCACCATTTTGGTTGAATTTAATAGGATTCATATATTGTCCTATGAGAAATTTTGGAAGAAGTAGATGCTGTTGCTTCCCTCTCCCTACACCCACAGTAACTATTGAGAAGTCTGCTTATTCGTGACCAACACCTAGCTGTCCATAAATCATTGCAGCTAAATCCTAATTCAGCCTATTTATGCTCCTTTTACACTACATCTCTTAACCTTTTAAGGAAATAAAAGTAGGAAATTATATTGTGGAGGCAAGAAATGGAGCATAACAAACCTAATACTGCCCAACAGTTTAATATTGTTTATGCAAGTGGCTAACCTCAGTTCCTGTTAGAGGTTTTGCCATTTTGGTTTTCTCATGCAAAACAGCACCACTAGAAAAACAATCCTGGCACCCTGTGAAACAGTGGACCAAATGTTTCAGTACCACAAATCATGTGAAAGTACACCAAGAAAAAGAAATTCACTTGATCTAATTATAGACATATGGACATAAGCAGTCTTAAATTGTGCATTCTGACACCTGTCCAGTTACAACATTTTCAAGGAAATGAACCCAGATTTAGTGAGTTACCTAAACATTATGCATAATTTTAGGCCTATTATTAATCTTTGTGGTCTTGCTGAGTTATGAATGAATTTTCATTTAGGAGCAAATTAAAGTTAATTTTTAAAACTTAGTTTTTTTCTTCTCTCAAATGCTATCATCCAAACATAACAGTCCTTAGACAAATAAAGTAGCCATTGGGAAGTACTGAAAAAGACTAGTCCTTGACTAGAAAGATGATCGTGTAAAGAAGTTAAAAAGGAACAACTTCTAGACTGAGTCAGAGATCAGGAGGACTCTGTGAAAAAGTGTTTCTCACCATGGTAACTTTGAGAAAATTGCACTAAAAGAAGAGCACATGGTTTTCCTTTAAGCCAAAGAGACAATTATCATGTCTCTCTTGTTTAAATTAAGTGAAAATCTGAGATATGCGCAGCATAAATGAGGAAAGCATATGGCCCTTGCTTGGTAATTTAAAGGGTAATTTGGTTAAGAAATTGAGAGTAGTTCAGACCAGAGTACTATTATGTAATATCAATGCAAAGCAGAAGCCTCCCCAGATAATCAGGTCCTATTTTTCTGACACATTTTTATACTTCATGATTCATTTCCCTTATTTCTCACACTTCTTATTTGTGGTTTTAAAATATGTTCAATTTTTTTAACATAGGAAACAGTGCTTTATTAAAAAAAAAAAAGGATATATGAGAGTTAGCCTACACAAATGAAAGATAGGGAAGCTTTTTCTGTTCAGTTTCCATCAAACAAGGAAGTAATAGTCCTCCTATTTTGAAAAATATTTTGAGTTTTAGTATTTTGTACATGTCCACAAGAGAAAAAGCTTCCACAAAATAGGATTTTTGCCTGTGAAAAGCTAGAGTTGGAGCCCCTCCACAAGAGTCAATAAGAGTGCACTGGGATACCTTTAAAATCTTCTCCAAAATGGTCAGAGCATGGACTTTTCAGTAGTAAATGAAAAAATGTGCAGGTTGATTCTACTCTGAACCTGCTTTCTTTAAGTGTTTAACCAGAAATATATACTCAACTTCCCATCATAAATTTATTCAAAATTGGTAAGAATCTGTGTGTTTCCCCATGAGCAACTGTTTAAATTAATACCATTTTGACCTCAGAGATAACCATAGTCCACCCACAAAGATATTACCTTCTTACTTGGGTCAGTGTGATTTGTATTTTATTTTTTATTACATGCTTGCAACCAGTGTAAGCAAAGGGAAATGAATGTAGATTGGTGTTGTAGACAGAAGGATATGCATCTGATTCCACACAATCTCTAAGTACTTGACTAACTGCAAGATCCTAAGTATTTCCTAGGGAATCAGGTATATGAATGTTGAATTCAGTCAGGAAACCTGTATCACCTAAAAGTTCTTTGTACTCTGCTGGAGAATCCATGATTTAATATATTATATGTTTGTGCTTAAATATTTCTCTTTGTGCAAAATTGTGCAAACATACTTAATTTAAGAACACATATTAGTGACTTACTGAATTTAGGTTCCAAAATTTGCAGGTTTATGCAAGGATTATTGACTTCTGACAGGGCTATTCTGCAGCCTTCAGAGAAAGCCAAAGCTTTATGAAAGCTGAATTTATGCTTCACTGATGTGACTAGGCACTTCTAGGGAAATCAGGGATTTTACTTTAGTGGTATGCTGCCATTAAGTCAGAATCAGTCCAAAAAGATTTTTGACAATGGAGTGTGTATATGCAGAGAGGCAAATACGTGCAGTAGGACCCCCACAAGGGGATATATATACTCTTAAGGGGAATATTTCCTGTCCAGAAATAGGAAGAATATTTTCCATATGCAGATATAATGCAAATTACCTTTCATTTTTTAAAGAAAAACAAAGAGTCAATTTTATTACTTGAGAATTGAAACCATCCAGAATTTTTTTCACCATAAAAACTGTAAGATGGTTAAGAGTTAAAAGGCATGGATCGTAACCTTTTGAAACTTTCCCCAAAGCTGCACAACTACTGATGGGGTGACATGAAAAGCCATTTCCCTTATAATGAGATACCAAGCAGATCTGTCTTCTTTTAAAACCTGGCATTTAAAAATACATTTACCTCTATTATGTACTGGCCTAACCTGCACAGGCTATTTCTTGTGACATATTACCAGAGCAGATGTTTTAGACAACCTGCTGGCAGAACGGCAAAGAATGAACAATGTTTTTTGTTTTTCTTTTTTAATTTTGACAAACTCTTGCAAAAGTTTATTTTCCAGTATTTTAACACAGGTTTATCCAAGGATTTCTTATGTAAATTGCCTATTATTTTTCCCCTACTGTGCAACTGAGTAGTGTAATATGAAGAAATGGGAAAAAATGGACACCCTGATGACTTTTTTTCACAGGACATCTGCTCACCTTACCCAGATCTTTTGCAGCCAATTTGTCTAAGACCATATGGATGAGATCAAATTGAAGAGAACTGGGGGAAGGGAGAATGCAGAGGAAAAAATGGGCTAGAAAGGAAGAATAGAGGAAAAGATAAGAAAGAGATGAGTTTGAGAATTTAATATTTTAAAGAAACAACACCCCTCCTTCACACTCCCCCACAGGGAAAAACATTGCCTACAGAAAATACGAAAGAAGAAAGTTATGATTTTATGATTTTTAGTTATTGCATATCAGCTCTAAGTTAAAACTTCATGTTATTGCTGAATAACAAGATACTTTGTTCAGAGCAGCTATTGCAGTCTTTCTACTGTCATGACCTTTCCTATAGCTTAATAACAGGATCTCAAACTGAATCTGTTTAATATTTCATTAAAATGTTTAAAATATAAATACAGAGCATTATGCTACAGAATATATTTGTACTTTTTACCAAGGGATGGTATATTTCTGTATTCATGAAGAAATGACCTTCAGGATTTGGAAGAAGGTCTTCTCTGTTTCATAGCTCCCTATTCCATTTTATTAGTTTTTTTCAGGCTGTACAGAAATATGAAATTCATCTCATCATCTCTAACAAATGTATGATCAATCAGGGAGATGCAAAATCATCTAATGTTTATATTAGGTTCCTGGCACAAGCAATCACCCCTAATGACTTTGTAATGCCACAGTAAGCTGTGCATATGCTCAAGTATTTTCATTTGTGTTTCTGATATTTATCTTTACATGATTATGGACCCAATCCTTTGGATAGTTATGTGGGTTCTTAAACTGAAAGAACTTGGAATTCCATGGCCAATTTGCACACTTAAAGTTAAGTTTGTGCTTCACTGTCTGTAGAATAAGAATATGCCTTTGTTTAAGATGTATCAGAGATATAACTACCGTGTAAAAAAAAAAAAAGAATCAAGCAATATTTTTACAAAAGGGGAAGGGGTTACCAGGCAAGAATAATGAAAAAAATCAATGCAGAGGTTTCAGATTCCCATTGAAGTCAGGATCCAGTTCTTGGTAGGGCATGAAAAATGATTTTAACATTATTTTGCAGATAATTAAGGAGTGCAAAAGTGTGTTACATCAGTTTGCATTTGCTGTTGTGTTAAAGCTGATCTAACAGTTACCAACACTCAGCTGCCTCACAGCCCTGTGTTCAGCTGCAGTAATGTCTTTGTGTGTCTAATGCCTGAAACACAGCTCTTGGGTTTTGAAAGAATAAAATCTGGAGTTCTCAAAGGAGAAACTACCTATCAAAGTATGCAGCTTTATTCCGTAAGCCCACTCTTGCCATTATCAGTTGTCACCTACATCGGTTGGACAACTGGAAAATGCAATATTGAGAGACTGGCCAATAGAACTACCCAACACACTGTCTCATTAAATGAATCCACTGGAAGATTTCTGATTAACAAGTTTGATGATGTCCTGGCCTACTAAGCAAGATGGGTGAGGAGCACTGTTTTCAACTGCATAATTTGCTGATCTATTTTTTTGATTCATGCTATTTTATGATGAAAAGCAGAAAAAATTTCAAAGTGATGTTTCAGGCTTCTCACTTTTGTACTTATTTCAACTGTTTTCCAGCCATTTTCACTGATTTGTGCTTTCATTTATTAAAATCATCAGAAACTGATAGCAGAGGGAAATATCTCCAATGCAGGTCTGCTAGTTTATAAAAATGATTGAAGACATTACTCTTTTGACAAAGAAAACTCCTTTTCCAGCTTTTGTATTCAGGTTTCTTTTGGCCAATAACCCCTTTTTGTTGGAAGTTCAGTGTTATGACACCATCTACATTGGGACTGGTTCAGGCCAGACTTCCACAGACTTCAGCAGCAGCACAAACTTAACCTCTTTCTGTCCATGTTTGTCCCCCCATCTCTCATCTTCTGTTCCTGCACTACCCCCTCTGTTAGGGGAGCATAGCTGGGAGGCCACATGGAGAGGCACTCACATGGTGAAAAGGTCAAAAGTAACCTGTTATTTTTAACAGACACCAGTTCTCTGGTCTGGTTCACTGTGGAACCTCTTGAGATAGGGGTCTGTATCTTCTCCCAAGTACAAGAAATACAAGAAATACAAGAAAACAACTTCAAGTTGCTCCCGGGGAGATTTAGATTGCATAGTAGTAAAAATTTCTTCCCCAAAAAGAGTATTCAACCATTGTAATGAGTTCCCGGGGAAAATGTCAAGTCACTGTCCCTGGAGGTATTTAAAAGACGTGTAGATGTGGCACTTAGGGACATGGATTAGTGGTGGACCTGGCAGTGTTAGGCTAATGCTTGAACTCTATCATCCTATACGTCTTTTCCAACCCAAGTGGTTCTATAATTCAATTAACAGAGGAGGCATCTGGGGGTAGGAAAAAGCAGCTGAAAGTGGGGAGTGAACCAGAATCCACTGAGCAGGTGTTGATGCTAATAGAAACGACCCTTGAAAATGCCTTTCTTCTCTGTCTGTCTCTGTCTCTCCACCCCAGTTCTCATAGCTAGAACAGTACTCAGGGGAAAAAAAACTTTCACAGGGCACCTGTATTTCCGAGTGACATTGCATTTGCTTTTGTTCTTTAGTAAAAACAGCTGCTTAACTGTCTTTTATAGCTCAAAAGGATTGTGAAGAACCCTTCTAAATTAATCTTATATGAGAATGCTTCAAGAGAATCAAATAACAATTAGAATTATGTCAGGGCTGTCTGTGAATTTCTGTTTAGCTTAATAGAGTTTTTTAAAGTACATGCAGTACCAGAAAACAAAAACAAAAACAAACCAAACCTGTTTTCTTCTCTAAGCTCCATAAATGTTCATGATATCTATTGCAAACATAGGTTTAGATGACTGTATAATCAATACATTTCAAAGAGCATGACATAAGAAATTATGCTTTTTCTAATAGCAAAAGAGTTTCCTTAACCAAATACAGTGTATTATACACACTGTACATGACCAAATGAGCAAATAGGGAATATGATCCAAAAAGTGGAATGCCTGCTAGAAAAACAATGAGACATGAGAATAACACAAGGAACCAGTCTAGCTGTAGGGAAAATAGGCTAAATGGTGTTTTGGGCAACAGTGACACCTGAGGGGATTGCTACAGCTGTGTTCAGATTGGAAGTATTCTTTATCATGTGATAAATTCACAGAGGGTGTACAAGTGACATGTGCTAAACCTTATGGCAGCTTTGACTCCTTTTCATAAATGCACACTAACAATTAAAGGAGAATTTAGGGAACAAAACAGCACATTAGTTAATTAGGTGGGGGTGTTTTTCCCATGTTCCACAAACAGTAATCTCTGAGAGTTGCAAACTTCATTATTACATGCTGTATTCACATTCTTAAGAGAGGGTGGTAGTGGATGCAGTATACTTATATAGCGCAAATAGATTGAGAGAAAATCACCTCCAGACATTCTGTGCAAAATAGATACACTGCTGGACTGGTGTGTTCAATAGGTCTTTTGAACATAGAATTAATTTCACTGCATAACTAGGTATGATGGTACACAGCACAAACTCTTTTTTTGTCAGCCCAAATGCTCATTTAACAGTCCAAAAATAGCCTAATGAAAAATGTTTTGAGTCAAATATTGCTTCCTTTAGATCTTCAGCACTAAATAATTATACATTTTAGAAATACCAAAGAAGATAGTAATAAAAACTTGCTGATGTGAGTGGGAGCTCCTCCATTTGTTTGAAAGGACTCAAGACAACCAGATACTTAACATTTTTAAAGTGTGAGCTGCAGCTCCCACACACCTTCACTCTTTTGTGGACAACATGCTTTTGAAGAACACTAACTTCACCTTCTTTCATCTTACAGATGCCAGTTTTGTCTCCTCCACCCCCTCGACCCCACCTGACATCTTCAATTTTTTTGTACTAAAAAGATCAATTGTTTAAACCAATATTTTCTGTAATGTGTTTAAAGCTGTTAAAACCAAAATGCCCTAGTTCACTCCATGGCTCACTAGTCATGCTTTTTATACTGTTAAGGTGAACCCACTGATACAATGCCTGAAGGAGGTTGGAATGGTTCAAAACATTGTAATTGAGAAGGTATTTCTGTCAAGCATTCATTTCATCGACCAAAATGTGGACAGAATTTGATAGATCTGCATAAAATTACTTTGGAAAGTATCTGCCCGTTCTGTGCTGGAAGGAACTGCAGCTCAACAAGGTGTTAGGGATAAACATATGACTGCCAACAAAATAGCTGCTGCTGTTGGGCACCAAGACAGCATAAGCAGAATGACAAGAGCTGTTGGTGAAATACAATTGACTGAAATACTGAAATTCAGTATAAATCTATGTAATTAAAAAGAGATAATTTGACAGTATGAGAAAGAGAGTAGGTTGAGCACTACTCTTTGAGTATTTGTGAGGGTTTAGATCAGTGTTTGTCCATAATGGTAACTTTTTGCCCTCTCATACTGTTTTAAGAAATAATTCAAATTGCAAAATTACTTCTGAAACTGGCATCCAAATTTTCTGGCTAGAAATATACATTGCCAGCTAACATTTATCAGGTCCCTCCAAGCTTTTTTCCCTTCTGATGGCTAGTATTGGAATATTTTTTCATTACATGATTTTTTGCAACAGTAGAATTTGTTACTGTGTTTAGAAGCTAGAGGGAAGATAGGTCGGTATGTAGGTAGGTAGGTAGGTAGGTAGGTAGGTAGGTAGGTAGGTAGGTAGATAGATAGATAGATAGATAGATAGATAGATAGATAGATAGATAGATAGATAGATAGATAGATAGTAGTGCTATTGGGTAAGCATATAAAGTGTTTGCATCATCTCTTGGTTCCCACTTCTCCATTTCTTGTTTCCTGCTTCTCTACAGCCAGAGACTGATTATTAATAGTGCACAGGGAAAAGCTGCTGAATGTTTAAATCTACCCCACCTGATATGGAGAGACTTTAAAACTGGACTTTTTAAACCCCAGCTAAATAGCAGTAAGCTGCCTTAGCTGTACAGTGGTACAACTGGGTCAATATCAGAAGACTTTAAACTCTTGCAGTCTTCTGCACCTGTACCCAAGTATGTGAGTGTCAGACTTCCTCAGCTGTTTTGAGTCTTCTTTGTTTGAGTTTGGATTGATTTGTTGTTTGGCATTTGCTTGTTTTCCTTTCTTTTTTTTTTATTATTTGGTGGCGGGAGAAATATCCGGCTTCTCTAGAATTTGTCAAAACAGAAATAGCACGATAAAGTTTCCTCTTGTTTTCTGTAGTCAGGAGAGCTGCCAAAACGAGCTGACACAAGTACAGCACTCTCTTCTCCCTACATATGTCTTGGATCATGAGGCATAGCAGCATTTGAGCTTCAGAATGGTGCTTGAAAAGCATGCTTCACGGGGACACGAGCATGTAAGTAGGATGACTTAATTTTAGTGCATATGCATGCGTATCTTTCCTCCCTTGTGAGCAGTTTTTCATTAAAGGGAATGATTAGGTTCTTATTATTTATACATTGTTTTCCATCGCTTGGGGAGATTTTTCTGTAATCTGCCTCACACTCTGAAGGATTGTAAAATAACTTTCTGTCCATTAAGTAATTGGCTTAATGCAAGAAACAGAGAATGAAAGAAATAGTGTGTACAGGAGACTCTCTGCTGATTTTTATTCTCTTTGAATTCAGACAACAATCTCTTCTGGCCTCGTTGTTGTTTAAAAGCTTTTGAAGATTTTTGGCTGGAAAACAAAAGAAAAGCAGCAACAGGAAAAAAAGATCCAGGCAGTATGTTTTAAGCTAATGGAGTACCCCAGGGAGCTTGTTCTAGAGAGACTCTCCATAAAGGCAGCAGCAGGGATGGGGAGAATCTCTGTCCGTCTCCCCATATCCAGTTGGGTTTACATGATAGATGGTTTGATGATAAGCTGAAGAAGGATGCTTTTGACCAATTATGTGGTATTAATTCTACATATGACCGTAAGGACTTGGATTTATTCCAAAGAAAATGGCAGAGTGCAGAATATTTTTTTTCAAAATTCAGAGCAGACACAATCTTACCACTTTATTCATGTTCAGTAGCACCTAACTCTTGCAAACCAGTGGAATTTTATGTTGAGATAATAGTCGAAAGATTGCAAAATAGGAAACTAGCTCTTACTGAAAGAGGCATTTCTGCCATCACCCTATCCTAATGTACCTCCCTTACTGTCCAAAGTGTAACTGAACTTTGAGAAAAGACTACAAAGGGGAGGTGTTATGCCTCAGACAGCTCACGTCTTTGTGCAACTATCTTGTTTCCACATTATGCAGTATCTGCCTGGTCATGATATGAGTTCGAGTCATCAACAATCACTTGCATGAACACATATTCAGTTTTTTCAATCAACTCATTGCATTTTAATTGTATTAGTACCATAAATGCACTAAAACTTCTTGCAGAATTTTACCACGGTATGTTCAACCTAGATGCTTTATTTGAAGGTTGTTCTATATAATAGTAATTAAAATGCATATACTACACACAAAAAGACATGACAATATTGGCTCATGAATACTGGGATAGAGCTCTTGAGTGTGCAAAATACAGAGTGCAATAGGTTGTTATTTAACGTGTTCTGAAAGGAAACAGGAAAACAGGATGTATTGACAATAAAAGTCATTTGGGAATTTTCCAATGGAATATTTTTATCTGCAAATGCAGATTTAATGGGGTTAAGGAACATGTAGTTTCAATGATAATTTCATCAAATACTCAGATACTCTCATTTACATTTAAAATGAATGTGATGTTAAGAAACAACAACAAAGGTAATAATTTAGTCTTAGGAGTCTGCTTTGCATAAAATGTCACTAGAAATGGACTTCTAAAAAGGGTAAGTGAGAGCAACAGCTCAACACATGTGCTTTAAAGACTTCAGCATCCTTTTCCCAAGAGCAGAATAATCAACAAACCAGAGAAAAAGGCAAAGCTGGAGTAATAGTCAGAAGCCTCCAGTCATCCTGTGCAACAGGCAAGTATCCTAACCCCATTTATGGGCTCAGTTCCATTCTGTTAGTTAGTTAGCTATTCAAATTATTTTACTGGATTAAGTTGTTAGACAACCATTTCCAGAACAGTTCAGTAGGTTGCATTTAAGTCAGTTACTTGCGAAATGAAAGGCTAAGGGTCAAGCCTTTAGTTTCAACAAGGAAAAGCAGTGTGACATCAGTAATTTTGGCTGGTTGTTCATGCCTTTCACCTTCTGAAACCAGTGTTGAAACCCTTTTACTTTCTGCTCAACAGGAAAATATTGAAATTTGTAGAAAATGTTTTTTTGTGTCCTTGCTTACCTCTCCTGCCTACCCTTAGTTTTCACTAAGAAAATAATGTAAAAACTTAACACCTCGATGTAGGGATAGAGCAGACTGATGAAAGTTTATTTCTTTACTTGATAACTGCAAGTGCAGTGCATGTCCCTGTATATGTGTGTGTGTGTATATGTGTATCTGTAGAACTGAAGCTTGTAGGAACTGAAAGGATTATTTTAATGAACAGTTTCTCACATTTACTGTCCCTCACAAAACAACCAGACAATGAAATACCACAGAAAGAGAGAGTGGACCGAATAAAGCTTCCATTGTGTTCAATAACGAAAAGTTTAGAGTAAGAATAGTCACAGGACAAAGTCATGTCAAAGAATGTAAGAGACACAATAGGCAAAATAGTGAATTGTACTGATAAGAAAAAATGAAATATTATTTTTCTTGTAGTAAGCAGGAAGCAAGACTGAGACCAAAATCTTGCATGTATTAAGACTCTGGAATAGATCCTTCCAGATTTTGGAAACTAATTCTACCATTTAAAACTCTAATTAAATTCTGAAATCCATAAAATATAAGAAAGTTAAAACCAGTAGCAAATTAGAGCCTGGAAAGTCTTCCAGAAGGGATCTGTGTGTTTTACAATAATTAAAAAAAATAGAATATAATGTTGCACAGTGTGGAAATCTTTGATCTCTGGGTACAGTAAGTGCAAGACACTGCCAGTGGACCATCTAGTCACTATCCAACACTGCACAATTGTGGCCACAGTGTCTGACTGGCTTGGGCACTAAAAAATTCTCTGTGAAATGCACAGAGAATCTTTAAAAGATCTTTTCAGACAAAAATTATTTCAATCCCTTAGATGAAAATTGGTTAATATGCTGAAAGTTAGCATCCTGTTCAAATTATATTTTTTTATCAGAGCAACTGTGGATGTTCTCATTACTCAAATGAAATGTCATCTCTTTTTCAAAGGCTCTTAAACTCTTGAGCACACTGATATTTCATGACAGCCAGTTCCACAGGTTAATTGCAAAATGTGCAAAAGTATATTGCTTTTTTAGTTCATCAGAACTTTTTCTTCTTGCATTGTTGGAAGATGAATAGAAGCTCCTTATTGACCCTCTGAATAACTTTTGTTGTTTTAACTGAATCAAATATATTTTCTCTGATGTGTTTGTTTGGGAGGGTTTTTTTCTGGTTTTTTTTTTAATTAAGCAGAACAAATCATCTTAGTTTCTTCAGTCACTTAGAAGTTGCGTGTAGTCTGTAACCACTTTCATCATCTGTATTTAAATATGTTTTATTTCTTCTAGAAACTTAACACAATGACCAAGATTCTGGTACCATTAAACTCAAAATAATTTCTCGACAGTTCATCTCTAAGGCCAGATTTTTGCCAGTGGTGCAAGTAAGGAGACATTATTTGCTACTGCTGTTAAAGCATCTTCTAGGACTTCCTTTTGTCTCATCTCTTAGGCTTCTATTCTTTTTTAGGTGTAAGGTGTAATTCTCATTAAGCTTCACCATCTCTTTCAGGGTATTTCAGAACCCATCGATAAGTACAAATAAGGAAAAAATCCCTTCCACTAAACATAATTTTACATTTCTCAAAATTTGCATGAGTTAATACTTGCTGCCCCAACATTACTGTGTTTTTCTAAACTTTTCTCTGTTTATTTGGGGACCACCTTTTTTTTGCCTTTTTTTTTTTTTCACTCAGAAATGTGTTTAAAATGTTCCAAATATATTATTTATGCCAGCTTTTGTGGTACATCCTTTAGCCAAAGCATAATTTGCCTAATTACTTAATGGTTGTTTTCATTAAAAACCTAATTCATGCTTTTAGGTCTCCCCTTTAATATGCAAACATTTTAAAAACAATAATTTAATAATACAATAATCTGTATTGTCAACTTTAACTGAAAATTCATGACATTTATTTTCAAATAAATCAGTGGATTTGTATTCAGGTAATCATACAAGCACATGGGATTTAATTCTTTTTGGATAAGTGTACTAGCTTTGGCTGTGGTAGTGATAATTTTCTTCATTGTAGCTCCTATCATGAGGAGGAATTTGCCAGGTTGCTGTTGCTCAGGGTGGGTGTTGATCTACTGGTGGTGAGCAACTGATTTTTGTGCCCCTTGCTTCTTTCTGTTTTGTCTTTTCCTCTTTTGAGTATTAAAACACCTTAACACAAGCCATGAGTTTTCTCACTTTTGCCCTTCCTATTCTCTCTCATCCCACTGCAGAGGGAGAGAGATAGATGATGTGTGGTGTTTGGCTGCCTACAGGTTTAATCCACAACAGTAAGTATTTCAGAAAACCCCATGAACAGCAGACTTGTAAACAATAAGGTACAGGAAAAAAATGTGGGTGCACTGCCTATCACTTGTAAAGCAGGGTTGCTTCTTGTTTATGAGATTTTTTAGCACCTTCAAGGCATTAGGCAATCTTCAGAATAACCTGATCAAATAACTGCTGCTTTCGTTTTACAGAAGGGAAGGTGGAAGCAAAGATTTTCAAGGGTGAGACAAAGCATCCATTATTACTGTATCTGAGTGTTAACTCTCTCTGAAATTTACTTTCTTTAAAAGATGAAGCTTAAGATCTGTCCTCAAAGCCTTATCCATCCCATGTTCACTAATAACTGGAAATTTGGGGCAATTGGCCTGCAAACCTGTCACGGGACTTCTGACCTCATTGTCTTTGGCTGCATGATACTGCATGCCATCACAGTGATGTGGCTGCCATTTTGTCAAAAGACTTCCCAATTTCAAGTGGCTCTTCAGAGAGCTCCTGACTCACTGGGAAAGCAGTGAGTGTTACCTGGCCAGCCCATGATGCTTCCTTCATCTTCACATCCACACCTCCTCCCACTCTACTTTTTTTCTCCTCTCTTTTAGTCTTTCCTGCTCGTCAGTCTTACTCAATTAGGATGAGCAGGTCATCAAAGCACACATGGCAACAGCTGCATGCATATCTATTTAGATAATTACTTAAAAAGCAGGGTCATCCCATGGGTTCTTTCTGTCTGATTATAATGTAAACATGGGTAAAATGTAACAGTATTTTAAATAGCATAAAGTATAATTTCATATGAAAGTTAATAACCAAAACTGTGCTGATTTTTTTCACAAGACAGCTGGTTTGCACAACACCATCAAGCTGCCCATTGTACTTTAAAATAGGAACTGTATAAGACTATGAGATATTTCAGAAAATATCCTCTGAAATCAACAAAGAGTTCCTGAAAAGCAAAGGCAGCACATTGACCTCAGGGTAAATCTTCACCTGATAACAATGGTCCTGTTACCACGGGATGCAGCTCTGCTCAAGAGTGAAGGGGTAGCTCCTATACCAATGAGATGAATTCCACATATTTGTATCTTTCACGAAGATATTTCACAGCTATTGAGGCCTCTCTCTACATTGTAGACAGCACGTACAGTATTGAAAACATAACCTAGCATTCACATTCCAGCAGAAATTGTAATAATGAAGTTTTCAGGAAAAACTGCAGCCTTATTTATTTTGTATACAATAATGTATTCCAAGAACAAGAGGTTTCCTGAGCAATTCATTATATAAGGAGCAGTCACCCAGAACCATATGAAGACAATTGGTTATGGATTTCTGGTAGCTGAATTGCAATCTCAAAATTTTAAAAGTGCCTATAACACTAAAGGTATATTAGTCTGATCATATGAATTATTTGCACAGTGTTTTAACAATATAACCCCAATTCTCAAATGTTTGCAAAAAGCTTACATTATTAAATTTTAAAGAATTGGATGAATTTAATGAAAAATGAGAAGATAGAAAAAAAATTTGAATTACTAGATTTAATTTAAAGCAAAATCACAGGTAGGCTATGCATCTGAAACTTCTATTAGTTGAATATGTTGAATAATGGTACCATAAAACCTATGCAACTGCAATGCAAGCAATAAAATATGGGCATAAGTTTAGTGTTCACTGTTCTATGGTTAAAATTATTGTTAACCAAATACATATGTGGTGGAAGGAAAGGAGTTCACTCTTCCAAAAAAACATTCTGCTCATTGTCTGAAGCTTCTCATACTTCATAGTGTCAGAGTTTACGTATATTGCACAGTTAGAACAGAGGATCAAGGGCAGAATGGTCCAGTCTTAGCTGTGCCATTGGTATACTCCTCCAAATCAACTAAAAGTTTCTACAACCTGCCAATGATTTTTAGTGACAAATATACTAGACAGTGACAGAGGAAAAAAATGACAGCATGAATTCTAGGGCCCTTTGTTAATTTTTGAACTCGTTTTGATAACTCAGCAGGAAATGCTTAAATACTGTGAAAGGCAGGAGTGTTTATGTTGTACTCTTGCCACTACAATTTTAGTATATGAATTGTGACCTGTTTCAGGACTACAAGAGAAGAAGGCAGATGGCCTCTGTTTAAGCTGTACAGGAGATGGGTGGCTGGGTATGCACATCTTGATCATTCAGGAGCGGGACTTGTATGATCATTTAGACTGAGAATTTGGCTGGATTGAAGTGTTTTGTCCCTATCCAGACTACCAAAGCTCAGGGAAAGGGTGATGCATAGGACACCACCACAAAATGGAGCAGGAGTGGAGCAGAAGCTCGAGTATGTAGAGACCCAAATGATGGGACGCAGTTTTGGGTCCTTCAGCTAACATGAGGACATTATGTATTTAAACATGGCATGTTGAAAGAGAACAGATTTCAGTTATTGAATCATCCTGTTCAGGTGGTGATGAAATGAAGGAATAGGATGGTCACATTCCCATGTTGTCCCATACGAAATGTATATGAAGAAACCAGTTCTCTTCCTTGGGTTATATGGCTCTCTTATGACTATGGCAATTTTATTTAGGAAGTGCCAGCTAGACCTTATTCTGATGAAAAAATCTGGAGAAAAATATGTCTTCAGAAAAATGACTCACCCAATCCTTGACAGTCATACAACAGAGAAATACCATGTGCAGTGATGGAGAGCAATCCAAAAGCAGATATGCTGATGTTTATACAATTTCCTTGAAGAAGGTTAAGATGATTATCTGTGAAGCCAAGAAGTGACTGTGAGGTTGAGTCATCAGTGTCAGCTCCTGAACAGATAGCGTGCCAAGACAGAATTCACCAGAAATATGTTACACCATATTCACTTGAAAGCAGATCAAACAGGCTTGTTGCCTTTGAGTGTGATGGTGAATCTATTGTATCTAGAAAAGGTAGGCTGCTGAGGAGCATTCTCAGAACTATTGAAGTTGGAAAGACGAGAGTTAAAACAGACTTGATTATTTTTTGAATGATTCTTATCATAAGGCTGAAAACCAGAATAATATGATTAATACAACTAATTTTGTATATAAGTTTTTTAGGAAAACTAAAGTGTGTTAAAGCAAGATGGTAAACAGCGCCCACCATTCCTAAACAACTGTCATTCACTGAATCTTTGTGAAGCAGATTCAGCTGAAAATGGTACCAAAGCTGTTGCTTGTGCTGGCATAGTGAAGACTGTTTACAGTTTGCTTTGTAGCTTTCCAAAAAGCCAAGACACCCTGCAGCATCACACTGGAAATTCCCTTCAAGGGCTCTCTGGTGCAGGATAGACAGATTGTGTTAATGGTGACTGATCCTTCACAGCTTGTTTACCAGGCATCAACACAAATTTAGAAAAGCATTTAGAAAAATCTAAAATTAAAAATGACTAGGACATGGAATGAAGTAAATGAAGCTGTAACACAATACTCTTGCATGTACAGCATGCTGGTAGCCATTAACTGAAGGAACTGAATAATTCAAGAAAAACTGATGGTGCAGAAGTGGAAATTCTGCAAAACTTGATATATGAACTGGAAATCATATGCAACAGTTTTGTGGTGGGTAGTCTGAGCAATGATCAACCCAAAAAAAGAGGAAATAAATTTCAGATTAACACTTTAGCTGACAGAGGAATCACAGCTTATTTCATTTACACGTTAATTAACAGCTTATATCAGTCCTTCTTAGACTGTCAAATAGCTTTTTAGCTGTTTGTGGAAATATTTTGGGGTTTTCAAGAATATACATTTAAGGCCTGTATTGGAATTTTACTTCTCCAGAACAATTTATATATGTTTGAGCTGAGTGAGGAATTTCTTCACCTGAAGACAAGCAAAGTCAATTTTTGAAGTATGTTCTCATGTCTTTGCATGTAGTTAGACTGTGTGGGATTTAAAAAAATAGTTATACAGATATTAATATTTTTTCCTGAATTGACAGCCACAGCTGCATTGTCTGAACAATCACTGACCAAATTCAGGATCATCAAAATCTTACACTTGCAAGTTAGTTCAGGACAGATTGCATTATACTAATAAAATATTTTTCATCAAGACTGACATAAAGACTGAAGTAGAAGATTGAATATATGGCCTGAATATTTCCTTTGCTCAGACAGCGGTGGAGACCAAAAAAGTGATGATGATAGTAGAGCACAAAGGCATATGGGATCATTTGGGTTTTATCATGCTAAATGTGTTACTATTAGGTGAACTTAGGGTCTGTAATGTTGAAACTTTGAGACAAATGACAAACATAGATGGGTCCAAACATGGCTGTGTCCTTGAAAATCTACAAAAGATTGACATAAAGAAAAGAGAATAAGGTTGGACTCACACAGGAAATAAATCACTTCTGGTAGTTTTTTTAGTGGGGAGCCATAATGTAGACAAGGAAGGGGAGGGAAGTTTTCTGTGCATATACAACGGTGAAAATGCAGAGGGGTTCTGCCACTCCAGGAAATTGAAGAGCTTGGAAATATAAATCAAGATGTTTGTCTTTTTTTTTTTTGTTTCTTAAATTAGGATTCTATGTACTTCTTGATTTCTTCCTTGTTACACTATTTCTTTTTACCTCCCATGATGTTTTTTCAATAATTTTACTTCTTAACTGACTTATTTCAATATCTTGGCCTCTGGACTAGGTCCAAGTCTTCTGGACATTTCATCTGACCTGAGCCTGCTTTCACCTGTGGAATACTTCAACATGTCTTGGCCAATCTGCATGCACACAGAGTACAACCCATGCACCTCTGTGTGCACCCCAGCTCTAGGGCTGGGAGGTATCAGGCATGCTCTTCATCATGCAGTGCTTGCAAATTGTTGGTTCCATGGATCATTGTGCTAGTTTGAAAACAAACCAGTGGGAGGCACCAAGTCGGAATAACAATCAAAAAAAGGGAAATCAAAAAAAGAGAAAGTAAAGGTAGGCAAACAGTGAGTTAGACAGACAGAGTCAGAATACGACTGATACCCTGTTAGTCAGGGTGGCGGCAGCAGTCCAATACAACGGTGGCTGCAGTCCTCCTGATGTGATGGCTTCTGTTGAAGCAATGATCCAGTAGAAGGGTCTGCTCTTCCTCAGAAGGTCCGGTGGTGGCTATGCAGCTCCTGTCCTCTGGGAATCCAGTGGAAAGGGTGTCTGTGGTGTTCAGAAACCCAGATTTTATCTAGGATGGAATGCTTGGTTCCTCCCCCTGGGCAGAGCCTCTCACAATGGGATGATGAGTCGTGAGGCCAGATGTTGATGGGCTCATTAACAGAAGACAGTCCGGAGGGAGTTATCTCTGAGTCATGGGGCAGAGCACTGATGGGCCATTAACAGAACAATAGTCTGGAGGGAGGAGGCAAGGAAACACTGCCCCACCTGGTTTCAACAGCTCATGAGGATGGTAATAGGATAAACTGCAACCCAGGATGCATGAGTTGACGTCATGACCCTCACGTATTATTTAAAAAACCTAAGTGTCTGATTTGCTGGTAATATTTAGCAGCAGTGTGCTAACTTCTTTCTTGATTCTGTCTGTAGCTTTTAGTGATTGCCTGGTTACTTTCCCCATTTCTACTTTTTTCCCAAAACCTCAAAGAAGTGCAATCTTCATGCTTTTTGATTGAGAAATATATGATTAATATGTTTTTTCATCCACCAAGATGTTGCTACCATGATGATCAATAGCACCCACAAGCCCACTTGCGCTGCATTTGGGACACAAAATTATTTTTATTTGTCTTTCTTATATGTAGATGCATCTTTGACACATGAGTTCATTCTATTTATAGCTTCCTGGTCTTTATGATAATGGCATTACTCCTCGTTCCTTTGTAATAAAGATATATCAGAAGAAAACCTACTTCTCCTCCAGGAAACAGATTTCTGATTGACTGAGCTACAACAGTAAGGCCTTTCATTTGATGAGCATTTTGATCTGCACACTTTCCATTCCACTTGAGTAGAGATAGCCTTTAAGGCAAACAGAGAAGGTTCCCCTAGCAGGTGGTGGTAGCTGCAATTTCCAACTGGCTTTCAAAGGTGCTTTACACTCTGGATCCTACTTAAACACCAACCACTGAATGTTCTGTGGCAAAAGGTGGGGTTCAGTCTTTTTCTCTACCTGTAAAGATACTCATAATAAGTAAGCTAAAGACCCCTGTCCTTTAACTTGGTCTACTGCCTCATTCAGAGGTTTCCCTTAATTATCTCAGCCATGAGCTGGCTTCCTGCTCGGAAGTCAGAAAACCACATCCTCACTGCAGGCCCTAATAGTTCTGCACCAAAATACTGTGTACAGAGAATAGACTGCAGTAAGGACTCATAGTTCTTTTTGTTGTTAAAGGATTGGGTACAGTCATAAGACATTTTTGCTTATTTATTTGTCAATTTCTATGAATTCTGGTTAATATTCCTTATAACAGCCCCTTATGTGTTTTTCTTAATCTACAGCCAAAATGATTGTTCCATTCCTGAAGCTGTGACTGGGGGAAAAAACCTTGCTTTTCACTGCTGTCAAGGCATTCTTTGGCAGCTGAGGGCCTGGGACAGTGCTGGAGATGACAACAGAGCCACACATTGAAAAAAAAGGCAAAGAGAGCTGAATAGCTCCTTAGTCAGACAGCATCATCTATTCTGTGAGAAATATGACAAGTGATCTTGTAATTAAATACTGTGTCATAGACAGAAGGGAAATAAGTGAAAGCTTTTTACTCAGCTAACTGAGAGCTGTAACTACCTTACTTTGAAAAAATATTTTTAATATAGTTATGTGTAATACATTTTTATGTGAATGACACATGCAATTAATCTATTAAATACTCATTAATTCTTTAAAATGCATATACTGAAGAAAATTAAATATTTATTTTAGACTTGGAAAAACTTACTAGCCTACTTTTAAAAACTACTAAAGACTTGTAGTTCTCAGTTGATAGGAAAGATGAACAGTCAATGCCCATCAGCTTTTCTTGTTTTCTATAAAAAGGGCTATGTTTACATGGATAAGAAATGCCATAGTTATTGGATGCTTCTAACTGACTGTAGATGTAGCCTAGAGCACTAGAGGAAATTTCTCTGCCTGGAGATGAGTTAAAGTTTGCTTTGAAGCCTCATCTAAACTTCACAACTGAGTTGTCCATGTTAACTGGTTAAACAAAATCTCAGTGCAATACTTGTGGTCTCGTCCACTTCTAGTTGTCCAGATGCAAAAGGCCTTGTACCGCAGAGAGAAAAACCACACTTGAACTCTTATCAAATAGTTAATAAAAGTGTATATACTTCATAACATACATTTTTTTATATATTTTACTGTGCAGTGGTTTGTGTTGTCAATTAAATTAAAGGATATTGAAAAATTGAATAATACATTTTAATCTCGGATAACTGAGACTTGTGCAGTCCACCGAAATCTGCAACTTCCAATCTTTGTAGGTTTGGCTGGAGACTAGTTAGGTTTATTATTCACAACACATGTTTCTTTACGAGTCCTCAATAACCAGAAATGCAATGATGGCAAAAGCCTGGAACCCCACCCATTAATGATGATGAATATTCTTTCAGAGATGAGGTGCTGTTAATCTGATAGGAACTATCATGGGTTACAACCTGTCTATAAGCAATACCTCAGTTCCTTTTTGAGTTTATGTGTAGTGATTTCCAGATGAAATTATTTAGATTACAATATCTAATTTTAATCTGTTTGATTTTATGAATTTGAGATTCTTTTTTGTTCAGTGCATGAAGATAGCTGTGTTTTAGAGAATACAGCTCAACATTTCACATTAAGGCTAACATCTTTTTTACTTTAAACACAAACCTAAAATGGTCTCTCAGGGCTTGCTTAGCAATGATGACAGAAAGCCAGTAGTTAGGCTAGTGATTTTCTGCTTGAGGCAGTGCAAGCACTTGTCAGTGAAATATTCTAAGGGGACCTTTTCACAACCTGACTCCACTGGTTCACAGGCTCTTGCAGGCGCAAGGCCAACTCTACACCATTTGATCATGAGCATACAGTGCATGTGACTGGGGAAAAAATTCAAAGAGCTCTTTCAGCGAACATTTGGGTCAGAACTTTTATTATATAAATAGGCACCTGCTGCACAGAGCTGTGGCAGTGAGCATGTAGGCATATGCTGCTATTCCAGCATCTCTTCTAGGGGAATCTCTGATATGGCCCCATACCTGGCTGCTTCTAGCATGTGTCTTCATGGAAGACACTGCTGCTATTTTAAACTTAACATGCTTCTTTCTTCCTCCTAAACAAGTTTAGTCAACTTTTTCTTCCTAGAGCTGGAACATCTAAAACAAATTACAAATGCAAAGATCCTGCAAACCCTTTGGAGAAAATGATGGCAGCATTCCAGGTAAATATTTAAAAGACAAATATGATGAAAAACTTCAGACATTTCTAGTCACACTTGACTCATTTCTTGTGCTGTGGATAAGGTCTTGCCACATTGCAGCTTGTGTTGGTGTTTACAGCCTACCCTATCAGGGCTTATTTTAATTCTCCATAATTCATGGACAATTGACCAGACAGGTAATAATGTGACATTGATTATTTAGTGAATACTATTGAGAAATACTTCAACTTGTGTATTATTCACTCAATCAATATTTTGACTCTTTATAATCACTATGGTCAGTTGAATCAAGATTGCTAGTGGGAAAATGCATGACCATTAACATCCAAAAATGTCTGCAGAATATTTTAAAGTATTTTACCACGCCTATAAAGTAATCATTATTCTAGAATAATTAATTTGGTCCTGAACCACTGAACAACAATCAGAGATGTAAAACAGGTAAACCAAAGGTCCATTTAGCAAATTAATGTTTCCTGCTTCTCTTCAGGATTTAACTCCCTGAAATGTAGTGCACATGAAGAATCTAGCAGAAAAGTCAATCTGTCCTTGCTCCATCACTAACAGAGTGTCTTCCTCAGGGACATTTCTCATCTTGGCTACCTCTCTCTGTTGTGTCCTCATCATGTCCAGGTGAGCATGTCCACAAGTCTGCATGAGCAGGCTTTAATTCAGAATTAGCTTTGCAAGATACAGGCATGGCAGCATATAGTACTTTGCAATGCTGTACTTCTTTTGGCTTGGCACATCCATGGAGGACAGTGACACTTCAGACAAACACATCTCTGGATATGAAGGTAGAGTTAACAAATTAATCATTGCCTGCTCACCATTTGATCATTTTAAGGGCTGTGGGGTTTTTTTCCCTTGGATATCCTCCATTCAATGAAATGGAAAGGGAGAGTCATGGGTTCATATTTTTCAGTTTTCATAACAAAGATCTAAAGATACTTGAGACTGATGCTGCCTGAGACCTGTGCAGCAGCAGCACCCCTCCAGAGCTAAACCTGGGTCACGGTTTCTGATTTTCCAGGGCTGATTTCATTATTCAAGGCTAGGGACTGAGCACTTCGGCCCATAACAACCATTGCTGGTCCCACACTTTTTGAAGCCACTTCTGATGCCCTCCACACAAACTCCCAAAGCCTCAGTTTGCTGTATCCCCGCCTTACTAAGTAAACAAGTATCCCCCACTCAGCTGCCCTCTACTCAGCAGGCAGATAGAGACTAAAGGTGTGAATTCTTTTTAATCAAGAACCAGGATATCAGGAAACAGTTAATAATCAAAACCCCATCATTTAGCAAAGAGGTAACAAAAACTGCTCATTAGAGCTACCCCTAGGAACCACCAGAAGCAGCTAAAATTCTCACAAGGAAATCTATTTTATTAGCTGCCATCAGGCTAAAGCAGTTTCATTAAGTTTAAGAAATAACTCAGTTCTTAGCTCAAATATAGCAATAGGAAAGAGATGCACAGAAGTAACAATATATATATTTCATTGAAGAAGAAAATAAATTCAGGAGTAATCAATGTATCATGTATGCTCAGCTAACCTTTTTCTTCTCCAGAACAATCACCAGTAAGTACAGAAAAACATCACATGATGAAATACATTAGTGAAATTTATAACTGGCTTCTTCAGCAAAGTGCAGCTTGACCTTGCACTAACCTTGAAATTTTGCGAGCAGGAGCAAACAGTCATTAAACTATGAACAGCTTGCGTAATATTTAAGTAGCAAATATTCCCATGAAAATTAATTAAAGTATGAGGATTATGAACACAATTACATATTTTTACTTTTGCCAAAGGTAAATGGGAGACTTTTTCTGACTATTCACACAGAAGGCAGCAGGAAAAGAGCAGTGATCTCCCTAACATACTTATATTTGACTAAAGATTTTGAAAAGAGAAACCATCTTTGTAGGTCAGTTTTCCAGAGATGTGAGTATGTGTGTGTACCAGTATCAATTTCCTTGTGTGGATTTATTTTTGCACTTAGGTATTTTTGTACATATATGCTGGTCTAGACCTGTTGTGTGTGCAGTCTTCACAGCAGCATGCCAAGATACAGAAATGCTGACTATCTCTGAGCCCTAGATGACGTTCATGCAGCCCATGGGCACTAGATAGCAGCACCTTTGAAAACAATCTCTGATGATTCTGAGGTTCTTGACAGACTAGCTAGTAAATACTAAATCACTGTGTGTTTTTAGTAATCTCATATAAACCACATAATATTACATCAATATAAAACTGCAGTAAGGCACCAGCTAATTAAACCCTTTGAATGATTAAGCCATATTTATAGATCTTCCAACTCAAACAGATCATACCTGGCAGATCAATAAAAGTGTTAAATAAGTCATTAGCCTCTTCAAAGATTGCACACAAGGTCAGTGAATTGTGATGGTGGAACATTTTAATGAGCTGAACACTTGACCTATGGGAAGAAAACCAACAACAATTCACTTGGGTGGAGAAGCTCTGCATATCTGAAAAACATCACATTGCCTTTCTAGACCTTGATTTCTCAATCAATAAAATGGAAGCAATAATTCTGTAACACAAAAAAGCCCACTGAAGTTAAGTAATAGCACGTTTGTAATGTTGTTATAGCACATACAAAATGTGTTATTAAGGTTATATTTTGTTCTTACAATATTACACCAAGAATTTATTTTACAACTATTCTTACCTTACAATACACTATGGGTAAAAGAAATACTAGAAAATCAAAAGAATTATGTGATTGCTCAAGTGAATCTGGCACACTTCCAAAAGTTGATGAGAATTTTTTTCAGATCCTTCCTGTAGTTTTTAGGGTCTCAAATCTTGCTGTCCCTTCCTACCTGTTTGACATTCAACATGACAATATTGTTTATCATCTATTTGACATTGACAGTGAATGATAAATCTCTGTGATAAGATATATGGCCTTTTATTCATAAGAAAAACAAATCCAACTCTGAAAAAAGAAACTGAAATCTTTGCAGTCCAGGGCGGTATCATCAGTGGGAATGCTTCACTGATATTTAAACCTGAATTGGAGGTACCTTCTCTAGTTCATTGGTTCTAGAATACCTGTCATCTATCTTCTAAAACTTATAACAAAAAGTCTAATTGCATTTTCAACTTCATTATTGGACCCCTGACTTTAAATTATAGAGGTGGAACCATTCCTCACTTCACACATGGTATGTTATATCTGTTAGAAGATGGCATCAAACATGCCTTCTGTATCACAGATTAGGCTTGATCAGCTCTTTGATTTTCTTATTTCAAACCCTAGAGCTATTATATTAAAAAATCTAGCTTTTGTGCTTTTCTGTCACTGCCTGATTTTTCCTAAATTTTCTGTAATATGGTTTGTTGAGAGAAAAGCTTAGCTAACCATTCATACTTGAACTGAGAATTCAGCATGATTGCCCTGTGAGTGTGTGTGCCTGGAGGGAAGCAAAAATAAGGTTGCTACATGGAAAGATGAAGTGATTGAATTCAGTGCCTGAGGCCACAAACCTCATTTTCATGACTGTTAATATGTAGAACTAACTGAAAGTGAACTTGTGAGCTACTGCATGCTTTTTCTCCTGTTCCATAAAAACTAACATTATATGTTCTACCTGGAAGATTTATTTTTACTCTTGCAAAAAAGAATGTCACTGATCTAAGCCTACAGTCTGGAACATTATCAAAAAAAAAAAGATCTACTGCTACAAGAAGCTACTGGACCAATAGTTTGAAATTTTATCTAAAGTACTTCTCAATGCCATGAATATCCATTAAGGGCACATTGCTCAAACCCTTGAAATACTCTTTGGGATCTTAGCACTAATGGCACAATGGCTGAAGCTGTTCTTAGACCCGAAGAGTAATTTTATGTGGTCTCATCATGAACATAGCTCAAAATTGTGTTCTGCCTTGATATTGTCACAGTAAGTCCTGTTATGGATGAACGTCTGTAAGTGTCAGGTTAGAGATAAGCATTGTCAGGGCATTCAAGCACCACTGAATTGTATAGAGTTATCATTTATAGACATTGATTTTGCAATATTTCTAATAAGTAATGTAAATTCCAAGCTCCTGCTAGTGATACTTAACACAAAAAAGTTCATCACATGTTGTTTGATGATGCATCAGTGCTTTGTTCAAAACTTAAATCTACCTCTGACATTCAAAAGAGGTTGTCCACATCGCAACAGTGATCCCATTTTTCCAGGCTTCAGTATATTACTGGTGACTGACTGCTGGGCTCAAGCTTCTTTTGTGAGTCAGTTTGACAATGGACTCTTAGTGACACAGTGGGAGGTCTTCAATGAGACAGTCTCCTAGACACTCCTGCATCAATAGGTGTCATCTTCTCAAGTCCTGACTATAAAACATGATAGATGGCATGAGCAATAATAGATCAAGCAGGCCTGAGCCATGGCAGCATGTCAAGTGACTTAAACAAGATACAGCTAAAAGTAAACAACAATGCTCAAAAGCTTTCTTGTTTTGTCACTTTCTAAGAAACATTGGAAGGAAAAAAGCCTTTCTCTACTGGTCCAAATGAGTTGAGAACTCATACAGCAAAACTTAGCTATTTTGATTTGGATTTGGAAATTTCAAGAACTGTTGGTTTCAGGGAGATCTATTTGTCGTGTCTAGGGGCACAGGAGAGCTATGATTCATTTAGAATAGGAAATATTGGCTACTTTTGAAATATCTCTTAAGCATCACCTCATTATCACTGAACTCTGCCAATGGAAAAGATTGTTTGGCCTTGTTTTGGTTTTGCCTTCTGTTGTTGCTGCAGCGATAGGGTAGTCCAGAAGTTAACAAAAGTTAATTTCTCCACCTCCAGGGAGGTTGTGGGCTCTCCATCTCTGGAAGTGTTCAAGAGGTATCTAGATGTCACTCTCGGGGATATGGTTTAGGGGTGCTTATGGTGACACTGATTTGATGGTTGGACTAAATGATCTTGAAGGTCTCTTCCAACCTTGATGATATTGTGGTAAGTACCTACAGAAGAACAAAATATGAATGATAACCTAGGGACAGTTTAGTAATGAAACCTGTTTGTGCCAATGTATTCCCACCCTGGTTCTACAATCCTATTTTTAAATTATTCCTCTGTTGTGGAACTATTGGATTTACAGACTAGTGGAGAGGTGATAATTTTGTATCAGCAAGTAATATGAGTGTATGTCAGTGCACACAGCAGATCATAGGTAGGAAGCACCACTGGAAGAATGGTGGTGTTCTGCAGCCGTCAGTTTTCATTTACACATACTGAGGTGTAAAGCAGAGGAATTTTTGTACTTAAAAAATTAAAAACCTTCAAAGAAACTGTATCATACTATTGGTTCTGATTTCTTTTATCTGAAAACAAAGACAAAGTTTATCAAAACTAGGATCTTACTTCATTGCCCTAAGTACAAATCCTCTTGTATGATCATGGCAGCGGATCATTTTACCATCACTATGGAGAAGTCTCATCTAGTTTAGCAGCTGATTTTAATCTCAACATGAAGTATGGATTAATAAGTGAATTATGGAATGGAATGATTGACACAGCAAGCAATATGGTATTAGAAAGTGGGATTTGAAAGCATTATTAAAGAAAGCAATGAATAAGGGTGAGCATGATGATTAATGGTATAATGTAGCAGAGGAGAAAAAAAATGTTAGCATAGTAGGAAGGGAAAACCCTGACCAGATTCTCAGCTGGTGAGCACTGCCCAAACCCAAAGGAAATTAGGAAAGCTCTGACAGTTTATGGCAGCCATGAATCTGACCCCAGGAGAAATAGACTGAAATTAGGAAAAAAATTAAACTTTAGCTAAATAACTGAATAAGAATCCTGACAGCATGATCCCTTTAACTGAGAAACAGTCTCCAATGGGAAATGCTGAATATTTGGAATTAGATTAGGCAAAGCATTGAAAAAATATACCATGGGGACAAATTTGTACTGGAGGAGAGATGAATTAGCCAAATAGGTAATTTTCACACATTCTATTAATTACTTAAAACTGATTGTGTAAAGAAAAGAAAGAGCTTGGCAGTGTTTCTGCCAATACAGTTGTTCACTGGCCCTGAGACAGTGTTTAGTGGGTGTCATACGCAGATGGAAACATTCCATTGCACAGGATATGGCATATATCATCTTCAGCTGGATGTAATATTTATTATGAATAGCTTTTATTTTTTTTTCTGCATATAATGGAAATAATTAGAATTCAAAGCCATTTAATGGGGATGTTTCTGTGGGTGTCAATGGGATTTGAAAGTTGGCCATGAAATGGATTTTTTTCGTTTCCCTATGATGGTGTTGTCATACTGTCAAGCATGAGGAACAGAAGGCATGCTCATCTTAAGTTGTAACTGAGAATGTCCCTTCTTTAAATTAAAAAGGGAAGTCTAGGCTTTAAATGAGAAAAATACAACATCAGGCTCCAAAAAGCCACTTTCATTTTCATATAAATATGTAACCATCATTTGTTTAACTCACACCAAGCTATCAAATTTTGTGGTGGGCTATAAACTTGTTGAGTCATTAGCCTGGCTGCTTAATGGAGGAAAACTAAATTTCTGTTCCTGCATAATGACACTTATTCACTGTAGACATTTGCATCACTTGGAAACGATAAAACCTCATCCTTCATAATGAAGTTCTGAGCTGACAAAGAGGAAAATATAGTGTTGTGGGACAACTATGAATATAAAACAAGCTTAATAAAGAAGTAGTGACAAATTATATTATGCAAAATGCAATGCAATAAAAAAATGTTACTAACTCATTGGAAATGTCATAAATAATCTAAATAGTTTTTAACTGTCAAAGCCTTGAAAAATATATTCCTTAAAAAAAATGAGGTACAGAATAGATGCCAGTTTAATTGCCACCATATTTTGACAAGCATGGAGAACCTTGTACACAGTTTATTTGCTAAATTTAGCTCACTTGCCAGAGATGAAATTATAGGGGGAGCAATACTACTCTGCCTTTTCCACTCAGTGATGCCCCATCAAAAACAAACTACCTCAGCCATTTTTAAGTATTGATGTTTTTCATTTCAGATTTTGCATTACAATCTCAGGACAACTGATCCTTATAGTACAAAGAGAATTTCTAATGTGGATGTTCAGTAAAATCACGTACTGCCTTCTTAAAACCAACGTTCTTTTTGAACAAGTAAATTCACTGTCTGCTCTATCTCTGTGGGTCAGCAAGTACATGAAATCCCACTAGGACAGCTCCTTGTAACATAAAAGTCTTTGTCCAATTTGTGTGTCCAAATTACTCACTTTTCACTCTTCCAAAAATTTCATTTTACAGAAAGGAAAAAGACACTAGCATTTCAAGAATTGCTGGCAGCTCAAGTAATAATGACTTAGATTCTATTTCTGCTGAAGTTTCATTGATTCCAATAGTTCCAGTGACTTGAATAGAAGCAGCTTTGAGGCTCGCATAACCAGAAGCATTTCTATTCATGAAAACACTTGCAAAATTAACTGCTAGTGTGATCAGATCCTCTCTTCAATGGAGATTTCCCTGCTGACATAGGCACTTGTTTAATTATATGCTGCTCATACTTTCAATGTAAAATGTTCAAGATGCTTGAACTAGTTACTATGTATTCTAGAGTATGAGGTTGGTAGGGACAAATAATACATTTAATATATTGCTAAGAGATCTGCAGAAAAGCATATTGCCTTGAAAATGCAAAATTTGACATGCTTTGTTTAAGATTTTGATTTATTATTTTTTTTTTTATGAATACAAGAATCAAAAGTTGGAAATCCTGCTTTGTCTTTTAGAAGTGAGACATTTTCTCCTGGGGCAAATATATTTTACATTTGCCTTCTGTTTTTCAGAGAAAATAGTACTCATATCTTTACACAAACACAGAGGAGTTTCGTCCTAGATCAAATACACATAAACAATCTGAGCTATTTTCGAAGTATTTTCAAAGGAATGTGGGGATTTTTACCCTTTGGTTGTTAATATAGTCAACAGTTCAGTGCTTCATTTCAGAAACACAAAACTCAAAGTAAGCTGGTTGCTTTTAACATGCTTGTGAGCCTAGTGTGACTTTTTCTTTTACCCTTTCACATTTGGAACTGGCTATACAGTATTTTCCATTATGCA
This sequence comes from Monarcha castaneiventris obscurior, assembly GCA_026261815.1. Classification (NCBI taxonomy): domain Eukaryota; kingdom Metazoa; phylum Chordata; class Aves; order Passeriformes; family Monarchidae; genus Monarcha; species Monarcha castaneiventris. The sequence goes on from JAMPIT010000379.1 coordinate 11,003,538, forward strand.
AGAGGATTTGGATTCACTCCGTCTGCTATGCTCTCTTTGGTCATGTCCAATAACTGATGTTTCCAATAACTCATTTGAATTTCCAGCTCTCCTGGGCAAGGCACCAGTCATTGTGATTATCTCTAAGGCTTGTAAATCTTCTCTTATTTTGAAAGTGCTTCATTTAGCACATTTAAGGAACAAATAAGCATTTACAAAACAAAAATTAAGTGATTTTTAGGCCGGAAATGTGACTGCAGAGATTCCATCAGAGAAGAAGAGGATCCAAATTGGCTGCAGTTTGGCTGCTGGCAAATGAGGAGAACTTTCCTGCCCTGCTGTTTTTGTCTCTTAATAATATGGAGATGAACCTAGTGTTTGCTAGATTTTTGTAATTCATTTTATAAGACTGAATTTCACATCTATCTAGGGACTCTCCATCCATCCAATGCCAAAATAGCAAACTACTCCAATCTGATAAGAACTCTGCTAGAGAACAGAAGGATTTATTGCATTTTTCCCGGATCATACTCCTTGGACCTTTTGTGGAGGCCATAATAAGCACAATCTGCAGACACACTCCATGGCCAAATAGGATACATGACAGTATTTAGATGGTTGTAAAATCATCTTTCATAGCTGTTGCCTGGTCAAGGATCTATCATAAAACTTGAAATGATAAAAAAAGCTTGAAGACACTTTCCAAAATGCCAAATGAAGGGACGGGAGATTAGCTGTGCCAAACTATCCTGTATTTTACTAGACATGCAGGACAAGACCTGCTTGATCTAAGTCAAAAGTTTGAGACTGGTTGCCTACAGGCACAAAGGACTTCTGTCACTGTTTGGAGGTCACAGTTTTTACTCTTGCTTTTTGATGTTGTATAAGTCACCGGTGGAAAGAGCAACAGATTGAGAGAGTGGCAAGCCATGTAGTTAAGAGCACTCAGACATTGCAAGTTAGCGCTGATTCAGGAGATAGCTTCAGTACAGGTTCCACACTGACCCTCAGAAACTCTTCCTTACTCAGTTCTGATTGTCTTCCCACAAAGAGATTTTAGTCTGTTGAATGGATATTTTTGGCAGAAATTAATTAACTTTTCTAGATGCCAGAAGTGGCAGTTCCAAAAATGTAGTTAAGAAGAGGCCTGGTTTGCTTTTACTTAACTCACTCCACTCTCGCCTGTGCTGCAGAGATCTCCCAGTCTGGCTTATTTCAGGACTTCAGGGTCAGTGAACCACAGCTGTAGAAGCTGATAACAAGCTTCTTGTGCCAGAAATTTTAGTATGTTTTTACTATTTTTATTTCCTCCTTTTTGTGCATCATAGAGGTTATTGGTTAGAGACTGAAATATTGGGGTGTCTCCTCATAGCTGGGAATACTTTGTGCTCTTAGATTCTGGGGGACCTGTCTCAAATTTCTTTCTCAATCCTGAAGTTGCATTGGATCCCTTCACAATGGAAACAAGAGCAAGAATATCAGTGTGACTGCTAGACTCTCATTATTCAGCAAAAAAATTAATTTTTGGAAACCAGTCATCTGAAGAGGCCTTCTTTTTGCCTGCAATAACCTTTATGTCATATTAATATCACATCATTATGTTATATAATTTGTTTGTGTTTCAGTCATCTGGAAAGTCCTATGGTGATGGTCCTCTATCCCAAAATGATAGAAGTACAAACTGTACCAACTGTGCTGGCAAGAAGGTGTCAGTTTTGTGTTTCTAGGAACACTCTGGACTTAAGCCTTTACATCTGCTGATCATCCTCATCTCCCATTTCATTTTGTAATTTACTGTCTCTTTACAGAATGTTTAATCTATATAAAGACACAGATTTTATGCCAGCATTTGACATGTCAGTCTTTTTTGTACGCCTCTTCTTTTCTCTCAGTCTAAAATCTACTTGATTTGGCTTTTCTCTGTATAATGAATATATTTTCACAAATTGGAAAAAAACCCCACTAAATTAACCCACTAAAAAGACTAATTTCTGAATAAATTTTGCTGTGAGGAGGAAGTTATATTCATCTGAGCATTACTTGGTGATAGCCATCAGTTTGGTTATAAGAGGACCCTCTCAGTGTACAACACCAATTCAAGGCTGTTTTTCTTTGAATAAGAGCTGAAGTAGATCTCACTGGGTTCTATGCATTGCTTCTACCCTTCAGTTGTGATTAGAAAGGCAGTAGTAATTTATACTGCTGTGACTGCTGCTCAAGTGCACAGATTATCTTCACTTCTCTCTGGATCAATGTACGTAATGGCTCTTCTATTTGACTGAGCTTCTGGACTGCAGTTCTCTTGCCCACGTGTTGTACTAAAACACTAAACCCATACCATTTCATCCCATCAAAGGAAGCTACCTAGAGAAAACCCAAATAAATTCTCTAGGTTAAGCTTGTTATTCCATGTTCTCAAAATAATGAATTCAGAGGTAAAAATAAATAATGAAGAAACATCTCTGCACGTACACGCTGTAGTACTTCTCCCTGGGCTGATAAGTAGCCTTTGCTTAGCTCAAGCACCCTTAAGTCTGTTGTTGAGTGAGAGAAGACTGCAGCACCTCCTTCACTTAGGGCTTGCCTTGTCAGGAGCTGTGGATAATACACTTGGGCTGACCCCATAACACCAGCATAGCTTGAGCCTACCCTCCATTGACACTAGACTGATGAACATCACAGGATTAAGTAAATAAAATGTAGATATGAAGTGCACATGTAAGGCTTCATTAACAACACTCATACACTCCTTTAGGATAGACTTGTATAAACAATGCCTTCACAAGCTTATAGAACCAGATTATGCCAAAAAAGAAGACAAAAAACTGACTTGTAATTGAAGCTTAAAGGAAAAAAAAAGAGGAAAAAAAAGCAGACATTATATCTTCTTCCTTTTTCCTCAGGCAATATTCCAGTGGATCCTTTCATCCCTTTATGTCTTAATGCAATCTGTCATAGTATGTCTTGGTATTATTGCTAATTTTTGTGCACGGTACAGGCGATATTTTACTATTTCTCATGTTCATGTTCATGACTTCAGACATAACCTGTGAAATGTAGAATAGCCAGGTTAGTCAGCATGTTACAATTCAGGTGCTATAGTATTTGCAAAAGAATATGCAATCAAAGACCATCAACAAAACATAATTGACATCACCCATTGCATCTCGTTGAATCAAGAATTATACTCTGATTGATGCACAGTGATGTGCAATCACTTGTAATTGATTGGAATTCACTCTGTGTAGAATGACACATTGAGTGGCTGTTACTGAGAAATAATGACTGGTTAAAGCAAAGAGGACAGGCTTCAGCCAGTCCATATATTCTGGACTTCTTGTCTCCTTCAAAAATTTATGAACATCTTAGTTTACTGCTTATTGTTCCTGAGCACTGGACTTCAAAAGTTGTATACCAGCCTTTTTTTCAGAATCCATTACATAGAAGTTTATTATATCTTGAGGTTGGTAAATGAAAAAGCTAGATGAGATGTTATTCTAAATGCTTTGAATCTTGAACAGTCAGAGAGCATAAAATATTGGTGCATGTCCTTAGAAAAATCTTTTTTGTGTGTTCACAATAAATAAGGCAGGATTTTCTAATAGGTAGAGTATATTTACATAATTATTCTTGGTTTTAGCAGAAAAAATATTAATTCACTGAAATGAAAGAGTTTACTCTTTCTTAATGCAATATTTTGGATCACCTGAAGTTTCATAGCAAGTTTGGGAGAGCTAGATACTGTAGATAAGCAATGCAGGGCCAAACTCTTTGTTAGTGTCTCTGGTGAATTCATTTTCTCTTCATATGACTTATAACAGTCAAATCTGAAATCTCAACAGGTTTCAGACAACATATGGCAAAGTACTGAGCCAAAAGATAGAAATTTAATTTGTTTTTACTTCATTTTGCATAATATGACATATACACTATCATATTTACTTCTTTTATTTTTTACCATTATCAATTTGTAGCAAATTTCCATTTATGATACCCTTACTATATGTGTACTAGTCAATTTCACCACAAAATCTCACATAACTATACTGCATTTTTCTAATGTATGTTTAGCCCACACAACATAAATCGATCCAATACCCTCTTCCACAGAGTCCTAATATATTCAGCACCCTATAATAATTTTAATAAGCATAAAAATTTCCACCAGAGAGACATTTCCTTTCTTTTCAATAAAACAAAGCTTTTTAAATAACACCTGACCAAACCATAAAAATCCTGCAATTTTTATACTCAATAAACTCCACAGGCACTCTGTTTCAAGAGCCTCACCTTCCATGTTCTGAGTTTAAAGCTTACAGAGAGAGATGTCTGCCCAAAATAGACAATTTTCTGACCAGAAACCCCCAACAAACTCACAAATAGCTTGCCTTTTTGCCATGTTCCCCACAGCAAGGCCAACATTCTCTTTTGTGTACTGGCAATGAACACTCAGATTCTAAAAATCTCTCAAGTTTCTGCAAAAAGGTCAGCCGAAAAATTACACTCTTCTAAAGCTGGAGAAAATACAAGAGCTGAGATCAAGAGATAATACTGAGAAAGAGATCAGACTGTGTTGAAGTTGCATCCTGAATAGGTTTGGCACATGTGAACCACTTTAAATTCTTGCCTGAAACAGACAGCTTGAATGGACCAGAGAGGAATGTGGAGCTGAATGCCCAGACAACACAATTCACTTCTTTGACTATCTTCTTTTTCCCCTGTAGAGATGAGTTTGATGTGGGCTGAGGCAGGAAACAAAGGGCCAAACTGATCAGTTCTGCCTCAAAAAGCAAAATTCTAAGGTTTCTAGGAAAGCGACTCACTTTCCTACATGTAGGGTGAGGGTGGCTGGTGCACCAAGGAACAAAGAGGAGAGGCAGGGGACACACAGAAGTCACCTCTGGAAGGTGCTTTTGGGGAGGTTCTTTACTCCTTTGAAGTCTGGTGCAAGAAAATTACTTGCCAATATTTCCTGCTCTTAACTAAGTTATGGACTCTTCAGCGGTACTGAGATGCAATTTATTGCAGTCCAGCAATTTTTTACCCTCTTCATACCAAGAACAATTCTTCAAAGAGCTGAAATACATTTTAAATTATATTTTTGCTGTATTTCTTCCAGTTTATGGGTCCTGTGGTTTATTATTACCAGTGATTTGATGACTGGCATGTGCTAAAAGGAGTTTTCTGTTTCCTAACATCACATTCAGGTATTCTGAGGCTACTACTGTAATTTCTACTCAACTCACTCAAGCAAAATTTTTATCCATAGGTGCAGTTTTGTGTTTTTAAACTGAAGGGTTGATGATACTTGTTTTGAAAACTTGTGCAAAGTCTCCAGGGTAAAGTAGTGTAGCCTTATATTGTGATATATAATGTCATGTGGAAAACTGGAATCGTAGTGGTACCAGGCCTCAGCAATTTGCAAAAACAACAATAACAAATACCATTTGTATTAGCATATAAGTACCTAAATTTATTTTTGAGCTGATAGTGAATTGTAAACAACACCATGGACAGTAAGACAGTTTCTGCCACTTTATAAAGCTGATAAGAAGGTACAGTAAATTTTGTCTTTGTGAAGAACTCCTTGTGTTCCTGAACACTGGGGTGTGTTGGCAATGTTTTATGTGCTGTCCCAAAGGAGGATGCATTAATCAAACCAAATGACTGTGACAGCTGTGAGACATTCAAGTCCAAAAGTTTTATAACTGGAGATAAACAAGAGTTTTTAAGGAGCTGAGATTTTCGGTTCATCTGTGAATTGACCCTTTAATATTTTAACAAGAATTGCTCATTGGCACTCGTATTATCAGATATTTTCTCATGTTATATGTAGCATTACTGAATCTCTACATCCTACTCACTTAGAGCAAGCACGGGCTCTTATCTTGTTTCTCATTAATGCCCACTCCATGTAGCATAGGCTCTGAATGCATTGTGCTTACAATTCTACATACTGCATTTCTAAATATTTCTGAGATATAAATCTCTGAAAATGCTAGGAAAAGACATGTTTCAGGTTTTATTTATTAATCCTAAGTATCAAGTGGTGCTAATTTCAGATTACAGAACAATTTCTGCAGAAACATGAGAGTCAAAAGAATATTGTATAAAAAAAATTCACCAGTGACATTTATCAATATTTTGTAATTGGATTTTATAAAAATGTTGACTTATTTTGAAATTATATATGATATGTATTGTATATTTTATAAGTGAAACTAAATATTCATTTATAGTGTTATTTTTCCCACTTGGTTGCTTGCTTCTTTTTACATTTGGACATCAGAACACATAAAAAATATTCTCTCAGTTGATTTGATTTGGAAGGTTACATGGCTTTAAGAAGGGAATGGATGAATTTAGGGTTATACACATGTCATAAGTTGCATTGAGCTCTGAAAGCCCTAAATTTAAGAAGGTTGAAGTGTGTTAATGAATCATATCTCCCTACACCAATCTCACTCTCCTTCACAAGTTGGAGCAGGATGTGGGATTAAAAGGACTGGTGATGTGATCCACTCTGGCCCATCCCATATGCATTTAGATCATCTTCTGAGCTCCAAAAACCCACCAGTTTTATAGACTACAGAAACACTGGTCCTTTTATTTTTTTCTACATCAAAATTGCTGAAAGGTACAGCAAGAAAAAGCTTTACAGGAATGAGTCACAAAATATGAGGGCAGCATGGTCATAGAAGTATTCGTGTGCATAAAAATATTTCTAAGTCAAAAAGGATTTTTTTTCTAAAAATCTACCATTTTGGCAATCCAAAGAGAAGCAATGAGAAGAAAGGAGAAAAAATCATAATAGATCAGTAGTACTAAACCCAAAGATTAACCTCAGTCTCCTTAATTCTCTACAAATCTTTGAGAAGTCTTTAGGCTTTCTAAATTCTAAATAAATTTATACTGCAGGTATGTAGGAAAAGAGTATCTACAATGTGGTACATTGTTATCACCATTTATTTCAACTTTTTAGGATCAAGATAGTGCTATACAGAAGGTGTCTTAACAAAAAGTATATACATTAGCAAAATATTGTTAATTCAATGCAATATACAAAACAGAAACCCCCAATTTAGAATTTAGCCAGCAGTTGTTGTTACTTCCTGCTGTGTCATTTCTCTCTTTGCACACTATGATGAGCATTTTGAAGGACTGCACAAACATGCAATTCCCATAAATCCAAACTACCCTAAGAGTGTCCCTCCAGTGTAAAAAGTTCTCCCGCATTGTAGAGCTAATTCCAGTTGCAACAGGAATAATTTTATTGCGAGAGCTCAAGATGACTGTGGAGGTTGGAGGCAAGGAATCTGAGCCTTTTCTACACATAAATGTAGATACACAGATAAAGCAAGTGTAGGTGCCTTGTGGTGGTTTAAGAGCTCACATTATTACACCTGCTTACCAAACCAGCCTGTCATGGGGTGATGCCTACCCTGAAAATGATGTCCTCAAATACAAGACCTCTACTACTCCTTCCCAGTTTCAGTCAACTGAATTAATTTCAGATGAGTTAGAAATACAGGAGCAGTAGACAATATTTGCCTTGGCAGCTAATGCTGAGTTCACAGCTTTTGCACCACATTTGGGGCAGGAGCCCAGAGGGTGAGAGAAAACACAGTGGCAACTGCTTCTTGGACTTAGGTACAGAGAAAGTCAAAGAGATTGGTGCAAGGCTACATGATCAGCAAGGCCACTGGCGACATATGAAAACAATCTAAATTAGAAGGCAATAAAACAGTATAAAATATGTCCATTTTGGGGGGAATGACATACACAGATATCCAAGATCATCTGAAAAGTACAGACGAGCAGACAGTGACAGGGATACAAGGCAAACAGGAGGTCATGGGCATGTCAACAGGCAGGGAGATGGTCCCGCTCCTGTGCTTGTCTAAACTGAGCAGAGGGGCTGGTTTATTGTGGGTATGTAGGATATGTTGTAGGATAAAAATTGCCACTCATCTGCTATACTTGTCCTGCTAAGTAAGCACATTCTCACTAATACATCCCTGGGTGGTGTGGGTGTATTCCTGAAGCCATCCCACCTCACTGAATTTCCTGGTGATGCTGCCAAATGAAGCAAATCACTGCCTGTTCATTGGACATGTGGAGTGTTGTTTGATGCTTCTTCTCAACTTCTTTTTTTTGGGCTGTGTGTGGGCTATTTTGTTTGTTTGTTTCTGTGTTTGTTTGTTTGTTTTGCTTTGGTTTAGTTTTTTTTCATGACTTTAGCAGTTTACTACCAATGCATTAATTCTATTTGCTTTCACATATTCTTCATGATGTACAATTGGCCTTGCCAAGATGTACGTATATATTTGGTACGATGGAGAAAATGCATCCTAGTTTTAGATCAGAACTTTGTATCGAGCAGCACTTTTATATCAACAAGCTAGTTCCATATTTTGGAATTTTTATATTTAAGAAAAAAAAAATAGATGATTTTACATCTGCAATTCTCATGAAAAAAATACAGTTTATGCTATAGAAGGATGAGTAATGAGGAAATCTTTTTTGTGAGTTGGTGAGATGATATTTTCTGAAGCAGCTAAAATGGCTACAGCTTACAGGCTTCATGTTGGAAAAAGAAAAGAAACAGAAATGGGAGAGAGAAGAACCTTTGATGAGCTAAAAATGTGATTCCTTGCGTCTCAAGAAAAAAAAATCTGGAATGGTTTTATCTTGATTTTTATTTTTCTAAAGTGTGAGTGACGATATAACAATTCCATGTGGGCAGACTAAACAGTAATCATTGTGGACTAGGTTAAAGGAAAATACCATGCTAAAGAAAAAAAAATCTCATTTTATATTACCAAAGAAGTTTCATCACCTAGAGACAGTTTACACGTTTAAACATTTTTAAATGTAATGCTCATTTCTAATCTTAAACTCAATTACTAGATTTTCCTCTTGCTCAGATCAAGGATGAAAACAGACTTTCTTCAAAGTGTGTTTGAAGTTCCCAGAAAAGTTGACTCTGCTGACTTTTTCTGTTCAGATTTTCATAGTAATTATCATAAGATATCTGAAGTTTTTTCTAGTTGTAACTTATCTTTTTTCTGACAAAACCAGATGTTTAGCATTTCAATTATTTTCCCTCATCTTGGTTAGCTGTTGTTATTTTTTCTTCATTGTTCGTCAACTTTCTAAAGATTTTAAGTTCAAAGTAAAAAGTTTTTCCCCAGGAATGTGCAAAATATCTAATCTTTCATTTATCAGATATAATAGAAGAAAAGATCTTAGAAAATAACTCCAATTATGAGCTGCTTGGAGTGCACTAGGCACAGTCTCTGAAATACATGTACAATAAGTTTGTGCATAGTTAGAGAGGTAGTCAAGATTTATAAGCCTGCAAGTCTAGTGTAGTTTGGTTAAGTGAGGACATTGTGCCAAAAATGAAGTTTAAAGAAATCTATCCCTGTTTCCTCAAGTCTGTAACATGAATGCTCACCAGGAAGGAAAGCACTTTTCAGTCTACTTGCACTACATCGTATGCAAAATTAATTAGCTTCAGAAAAGTATTTTTCTTTACTGGAACATTTCTGATGTTCCAGTGGACAATCATATACAAAAAAAAGTTTTTCTGAAGACAAAAATAATCGTGTAACTATGAAATATCAGTTACTCTAGAATATTGTCAATTATATTGCTGGTTGTATTCCATGTTTGGTGGTCTTTCCCATAGTTCTAAAGCAAAGAGTGTGCTGGAAAAATATCTAGCCTTTAAACTACATGATAACAAAACAGCTTTATTCTCATCACTATATTGGCCATCAAATGTACCAATAATGTCTGACAAAAGGCTACATATGGCTGTTCAATCCACAAGTGAATTAAATAACCCCAAGGGAGCAGGGAGATCTGACCTGCACAAAGTTTCAAGGCTTACCTAGCTGCCATGTGTCCTGGTTCAGAGTGTGGCTGACTTATGATGTGTAACATCATAATCAAAAGGCAAGTTCCTCTCTCTCTGGTGGGGTTCTGCTACTAGATAGGTTAAAGAAAGTGAAGTTATAATGGAGACATATAACAGCAGGGTTTAACAGTGTCATCAACTAGAGTGTATTGACAGATATTGCTCCAAGTTATTCCTCAGGGAGGGAGATTTTTTCCAAGAACCATACACTTGTGAACATGTAGATGAAGAAGCAGGAGTGCAATTGGGGGGCAGGGGGACAAGAGATTTTGCAGTGGTTCTCCCTGTCTCACTAAAACACATGTAAGAGGTGAAAGGGAGGCATAATTTAACAAAGCTTGCATGTTTACGGGCAATGGATCATACCTGATGAAGTATGTTTAGAGCTTGTGCACACTTCTCTATAGCTTAACTCAGCATTGCCCACTGTTAATGCCCAATCAGTAGGCAATAAATCTGTTGGAATGCTCAGCTAAAAAAAATAAAACTATTTTCTGAGTTTTGCACTGTGAGGGAAGCACAAGTATGTACCAGGGTCTTCTCTTGTGTTTCTCTTGTAAACTCTTGTAGTTTCTTGTCATACATTCTACTATCTGAATAGCAAAGGGTTAGGTTTTGCTTCATAGTCTTTCTCAGTATACAACTTCCTCTACGCGTGTGTCACTGCTTCAGAGCTGTTCAGTCCAGAGCAGTCAAACAAAATGGAAAACGTCCACAACTAAATATGCCCTGTCTGGAAGGTGACACACACTGGAGCTGGCTCTTTGCCACTCTGCATTATCGTAACACTAACAGATGCTCTGCTGAAACTGAGATGATTTACAGCAGACCTGCAGCAGCCTGGGGTAAGCAGCAGACAGAGAACAGCTGCAGATTGCCTTTGCTTTGATGTAACTACTTATATCCTACTTTTCCAATGCAGGAAGTTCAAGGCGAGCTCCTCTTGCACATCCTTGAAGGTCCACTGACAAATTCATTAATGTCAACTTGATATCAAGGATACTCTGGAACGTCTACTAGCCAGTTCTGTTCTGTCAATGGGTGTAATTATATGTAAGGAACACTGAACTTTACTGCATGTGCTTATCCATATTCTTTCTTTGTTTCTGGCCATTTTGTGTAGCATAAATTATGTTATCCGCATGTTCTGTACGACCTAGTTCTGCAAGGCATGGAATCGATTTTTTGTTGCACATCACAGAGATTAACAAAGCCCTCCCTTGGTCCTTCTGTAGGTTTTTTAGACAACAACAATAATTATCATCTTTCACTATAAAGAGTGTTTGAAAGTCATCAATCGAACTAAGAACATAAGCACTTCAAAACAACAACAACAACAAAACCCAAACAACAAAAATCCCATAAACAACCCCCCAAAATACCCAAACAAACAAAAGTAAAAAAATAAACCAAACACACACACAAAAACCACCAAACAAAAAATCTCCCCACCAACTGTGCAACAAGGAAGTTTTAGATGAAGTGGAAATACCCTACGCCAAAAATCATGCTCTGTCCATTCCAAGGTCTTCTACTGGAAAGAGGCAACTGTGTTAATTAACTGGGTAACATTTAATCAGAAAGCAAACATCACTGCAAGCTCCAAGTGAACATCACATGTTTTTGGCTGAAAATCTTGAAAATAGTGCAAGGCATAGAGGCTGTTTCTTTCCCACTTTTTGTGAAGACAGCAATAAGGAAGAGATAGGAATAGTTTCATAAAGGGCTAGTGTTAGAGGAACTTGAAAGGAATGTGATATATGAAATAGGTACATGGCATAGAGTTATCAGAGTTACAGAGTAATCTCTGACTAGCCTGTGGGCATTATAATTTGGTTTTATTTTGGGCACCATCAAAGATCTATAGAAATTCTGAGCTTCACATTATAAACACTAAAGTAGCCATAATTCTTCATTTATTACAACTTTAAAAATTTGTTTATAGGGTCAGAATGGAAAGTTTATTAAAAATGTCCTCTTGATGCAATGCCTGGCATGTTGGAAATGCTATTAGTAATGATGAATAATGATCAGTGAAAGTACTGCTCAAGAGTAATGGAAACATAGTCCATGCAATAATATTTATACTTAGCATTATACTGGCTGTCACTTGTATAGAAACGGCTGTGGTAAAGAGTTTCTTTCAGAATGAACTTTATTCCTTTCTCAAGACAGATAAAATGTAGGCATGACACAAGTTTAAAAGTCCCTGGTGGATAACTGATTTAAGCAAGCTTTCATATGTTCACATACAGGAGATTTTTTTGATTAAATCTGCTGCAGGGCTCTGGAACATTTAAGAGAAAGTTACTTAAGCTCCCTGTGGGAGAGGGAATCCGGGAGCTTTTTCTTATTCCCAGGTGTGCATATATGCATCAGATTGTGGACCTTGACGGAATTTTGATTTCATGTTGAAATGAAATTTAGGTGCACAGCATAGCTCCCTCCTCCCTGTCCTCATGCCACATCATACTCCATGTCTTGAAGCTGCAGTGTATTACTTTTCCTACTTCACTTTTGATCCTAATGACACTCTCTGTTTCCACATTGTTCTCTAGTAAATTCCAGGCTGCTTGTGTAAGGAAGCTCTTAAATAAACCAATTTAAATAGATGTTCTGATAGTTTAATTGTCTCTTGTTCTCATGTTGCAGGCCTGCAAGATTAGTTCCACATTCATCTTATCCCATGCTTTCAGGATTTTCTAAACCTCATATCTGTCCATCTTGTCTTCAAACTGAAGAGCCCTGGCCTTGTGAGCAAGGGGAGCTGCTCTTTATCCTTGGGCATTTTATCTGACACCTTCTCTACCTTCTTAAAGTCATCTTCCTTCCTGAGATGCAAGAACTAGAAGTGCACATTGACCTCAAGATATGAGTTCTGCAGATTTTTATGCAGTAGCAAAATTATATTCTTTCTTCTCAAGATTCTTCTGGATGATGCAAAACACCTTGTTGTCTACCCTGGCTACTCCTGCCCATTAAGCCAATGATTTCAGGAAAGGAATGCCAGTGAATGACTATAAGGTCTCTTTCCCAGTTTGCAGTTCTACTACATTGTGGTAGAAATGGTTTGGATTATTTTTCCTAGGTATTTTTATCTATTTCGAAGCTCATCTGTCATGTTTTTTCTCACTGACTTTTGTGAAGTCCTTCTGGAATTTCTTGCCATTGGCACAGCACCTTACTTCCCAGAAGAATTTAAATTCATCTGGAAACTTCTCACACATTCACACCCCCTTTCTTTTAGATCCCTTGGGGAAAATTAAGAAAGATCCATATGGATCAGGGAGATAGAATTTTCCTTCACAGAAGCCACACTGCTTCTTGCCCAGGTAACCATTTCTGGCCTGCTCAGTGATCCTGTTCTGTAAAGTGGACTGAAAAAGTCCTGGATCCCATTCTTTAACATATACTCCACCACCTTTGCTAACACAGATACCACTGCAGTTTGTAGTTTCCAGGATACCCTTCTGGGCCCTCATTCCATAAGGAACTTGTGTTGGCAATCCATGTGCATGTGTGTAGCCCCATGGCCACATGCCTGGGTGGCACTTGTGCAGTTTCACAGGAAGGTCAGCCTTGGGCCTGGACTGGGTGACCTACTGACTTCCAGCTAATCCCTTTGGTCTTGACCTCGAGTTATAATTATTTCAAATGGATCTACCTTCTCTCACTGCTCTGCTGCAAAGACCATTTCCCAAGCAGTGTTGCCTTCATCAAGGAATTCACTGAGCTTTTCTGCTGTGGCCTTTGTCAAACAAGTGCTGCTTTTGCACACTTGTCATCAGTATTCCCACCAGTTCCACAGTGCCTGAAGTATTTAAAGAACTTTTGTTATCAGTTTGAAAATCCTTTGAAAGGTATACTTGAAATTATTTTTAGAGCTCTCAATTTCCTGCGCATGTTTAACCTATAATTTTCTTATGGGTTTCTCCTCATTTTGGCAAGCTCTCATTTTCTTAAATGCTTTTCCCTGTGATTGCCCTCGAAGCTTTCCCACTGATCCCATGGCAGGTTGTTTTGTGGTGCCTTTCTTTCTTTTTGAATGGTGGCACATATTTAACTGTTTTCCCATTACACTATTTCTTTCAGATTCCAGGCTGTTTTAATTGTCTTACTCTTTGGAATGTTCCTGTTTGGATTTTGGGGTTTTACTTTTTTGGGGTGTTTTTTTTGTTTGTTGGTTTGGTTTTTGGGGAGATTTTGGTTTTCTTTGTTGCTGTTGTTTGTTTGTTTGTTGCTTTTGTTGTTTTTCCTTACTAATATTGACCTTTTTTTCTTTTTTTACATAATCCTTTTTCTTGAAATTGCAGAGCCACACGCTGTATTCATTGAGCATATTTTCTACCCCACAGTGTTAAAGCTACTTATATTATGGTTCCTATTATAGAAAGGCTATCCCACTAGTAGTTTCTGAGTTGCTGTTGAGTGTGCACTACTACTACTACTACCAAATTTAGAACTGCATCTTTTCTGGGGTCCTAAGACAATTTTCTTGGGAGTAGCCACTCCCTAGATTCAAAAATATTTTCTCTACTTTTCCTCCTAAGGGGGCATTGGTCCAATCAATATTTGAGTAATTGTTTTTCCATAATTAATTCCTGATCTGACACCTGTTCTAGTACTTAAGATATTTCATGTAAGCCATAGCACCAACTGTTATTCAACTCAACACAAAAAGAGTGACTTCCATACTTCCAGGTAGTAGAAATTTAAGTGCTTTTCCGTGCTGAGGCCAAGGACAACCTATCACATCTCTAAAGACTTTAATCAAAGAAATAAAGTTCTTTTCTTTAAACATATCAGTCTGGGATTTTCTGTAGTTGAAATATGTTCTGGTTGTAGATCATGTTTCAGGGTATTATTAATTATGCATTTTCTGTGAAGGATAAAGTCTTGCACATTGTTTGAAATTGCCAAACTATGTTGACATTTTTTTACTTCCTTAGCATATAGAAACAATTCATTATTTATAGCTCTGAGATGATGTGCTTTCAGAATACTTCTGAAACAGAATTCTCCATTTCTTTTGTGTTACAGTAAACCTTTTGTCATAAGGGTTGTAAACAGGATTTATTTTATTTCACCACTTAAATTCTCACTTTGCCCTTTGTGCTTTGTAATTACACAAGGACCATGGCTTTTTATCAGTATTTTATTTCAGAATAAAGTTCTTTGTGTGGCATCATTGGGCAAGTTATATTTTTCCTGATGTCAGGCAGCAACAAATTAGCTTCCAATTTGGTTTCATTCTTGTCAACATGAGATTTATTTAGTCAACATGCCTAAAATCAGAACAAAAATAAGTCTCTGTGGGCTCGAGTAATTTAATACCTGAAACACAGGACTGAGCTGTTAGTGACTCTTAACATCCTGCAGCTGTTATTTACCTGTTCAGAATATAGAGGAGGCCACTAGAGGAGACAGAGATGAGACAATTCTAGGATCTGTAGTGTTTCATGCAATCACTTCTACCACTTTCCTCAGATCTTCTGGGTGCTGTTGCTAGATTTATTTTCACCCTGAGTGAGAATGGTGGACAGTGTGGATTTAGGTCGACTACCTGAAATGAGAGGTGTTCCTCAGGACTCTGTTCAGGGACTGGTGTTCTTTAATATTTTACTGATGACCTAAACAATGAGATCAAGTCCACCCTCAGAAAGTTTGCAGATGATGTGAAGCTGAGTGGTGCAGTTGACACAACAGAAGGACGGGGTGCCATCCAGGGATATCTGGACAAACTTGACATGTGGGCACATGAGAACCTCATGAAGCTGAATAAGTCCAAGTGCAAGATGCTGCACTAGGTCAGGGCAATCCCAAGCATGAATATTGACATGGGCAACCCAAAAGGTTATTGTATTCCATATTTACCTGTGCCCAAAAAAATGTTACTGTCTCTTTAAGACCCAGCACCATGGCTGGAAATGGCATTCTGGAGGGGTACAGGGGATTATTCACTGTTACTTTTTGCCTGTTGCTGTTTCGCTTGTTAGTAAACTCTTATTTTTTCACTAGTATCTATTAATATTTCATTTCTCTTTATTGGTGGAAAAGGATTGGTTGAAACTAAGGGGACGTAACTCATTTTTAAGTGTCCACCTCTTTAAATTGTCTTAAAGGAAGACAAGTACAGGTTGGAAGAAGTGCTCAGAATCACAGAATCACAGGTTAAGCTGAGTTGGAAAGGACCACAAGATCATTGAGTCCAACTCTCAGCCCTGCATAGGACACCCCAAGAGTCACACCATGTGCCTGAGAGTGTTGTCCAAACACTTCTTGAACTCTGTCAGGCTCGGGGCTGTGAGCACTTCCCTGGGGAGCCTGTTCCAGTGCTAAGCCACCCTCTGGGTGGAAAACCTTTTTCTAATACTTAATCTAAACTTACCCTGACACAACTTCAGGCCATTCCCTCAGGTCATGTCACTGGGCGTCACAGAGAAGAGTGATGTGCCTTGCCCCTCCTCTTCCCCTCACAAGGAAGTTGTAGACTGTGGTGAGGTCTCCCCTCAGTCTCCTCTTCTCCAGGCTGAACAGACCAAGTGACATCAGCCACTGCTCATATGGTTTCTCCTCAAGGCCTTTCACCATCTTTGTTACCCTCCTTTGGATGCTCTCTAATAGCTTAATGTGTTTTTTATGTTGTGGTGTTCAAAACTGCAAATAATACTCAAGGTGAGGATGCCCCAGTGCAGAGCGGAGCAGGAAAATCCGCCCACTTGCCTGGCTGGTGATGCTGTGCCTGATACACCCCAGGACATACTTGGTCCTCCTTGTGTGTCAGGGCACACTGCTAACTGGTATCAGCCCTTCAGGGAAGGACTTGGAGTTTCTGGTGAGTGAAAATCTGGACATGAAGATACGGTGTGTGCTCACAGCCCAGGCCAACCACACCCCAGGCTGCATCAAAACAAGTGTGACCAGCAGGTCAAGGGAGGTGATTCTGCCCATCTGCTCTGCCCTCATGTGACAGCCCCTGGAGTACTGCATCCAGGTCTGGGGTCCTCACCACAGGAAAGATGTGAACCTCTTAGACTGGTCCAGAGGAGGGCAATGTAGATGATCAGAAGGATGGAGAACCTAACTTATGAAGACAGGCTGAGAGAGCTGGGTTGTTCAGCCTGGGAAACAAGTGGTTCTGGGGAGGTCTCATTGTGACCTTCCAGAAACTTAAGGGGGCTTATAAAAAAAAAAAGGGAGCGAGAGTTTTTACACAGGCAGATAGTGGTACGTCAAAGGGGATTGGCTTTAAACTACAAGAGGAGAGATTTAGATTAGATGTTAGGAATAAATTCTTTACTCAGAGAGGGGCGAGGCACTGGAACGCATTGCCCAGAGAAGCTGTGGATGCCTCATCCCTGGGAGTGTTCAAGACCAGGTTGAATGGGTCTTTGAGCAACCTGATCTAGTGGAATATGTTCCTGCCCGTGGCAGGGGTTTGGAATGAGATGCATTTTAAGGTCCTTTCCAGTCTAAACCATTCTATGATTCTTTAATTCTATGATATTCTACACATGTCTAAGATGGGCTTGATAAGCTGGTAGGTAGAGAAACCACAGGATATCTCTCTCACATGAAGAAGCTTGTCTATGTGCATCCTTTTTACTTCCAGAGGAGCTTAACATCTCTGTGTCTTTCTGATTGTCCATGTGGTGGCAGTCTCAAAGTATATTTCATCTCTGCTTGGCAGGAAAATTGTAATTAATTCTTTAATAAGTATTTGATTCCTTATCAATTTAGGAATGGACAAAATAACCCACTGTGAAAAGAAGTGACTCTTGGTAAAACCAAGACAAAACTTCTTTACGAGTGACTTCACAGCTGTTGCTCAGTAGTGTAGGTGACATCTGCTCCCTTGTTCCACAGCCATGTGGTGTGGCACTTCATGTTTCCTCATGCTTACTTCTCTTCCTTCCTAAACAGGGCAGCCTCATACGAAGACTCTGCACTGCCATTAGCAGACATTTGCAGATATGAGACATTGTACCATTTTGGGGAGTAGGAATTGGCACAGTCCAAAAGATGTGAAGAAGTATGGTAATGATTAAATTCTTCAGAAACTTGTGGCTGAAACAGTGTCCACTTCACTGTGGCTGTACAGTGTTCACCATGCCTTATCTATGGATATTGGCCTTATTTAGCAGTACACGGAAGAGGAAAATCCCATTTTGCTTGCGAGGCACATGAATTCCTCATTGAATTCTAAGTGGTGTGATCCAGTTATCTGGTCCTTCACATCCTTTATGCATCCTTGTTACTCGAGTCATATTCCTAGTGTGACAGAGATCATGCTGTGGTGATTGGAGTAGTTAGTTTCCAGTCCTTCAATGAAGCTGCTTCAATGAAAGGGACACAGCTGCAATGGCATTTTCTCAACCATCGTGCTGAGTTCATGCCTTTGGAACTCAATTTGCTGCTCAATTGTCAGAGTCCTACAGTGCTGTGAGACTCCTCTGGCTTTGTAGGTGATGTCATGATGATTTTTTGCCTTTTCTTTTATACCCCTTTTATATACCTTTTATAGTTTTTTGCATTATTAGTGTTTTTTTAGCCTACATTCTTAGACTTGTTTGTCAAGCTAGGAGACTAAACATCTGAGAAGCTTCATAGTTAGGGATCAGAAAGCCCCAGACACGAAGGTGCTCTCCAGAACACATTTTGTAAACTGAGATAGAACCATCCAGGGGGAGGTTC
The DNA here is from genome assembly GCA_026261815.1 of Monarcha castaneiventris obscurior. NCBI lineage: Eukaryota > Metazoa > Chordata > Aves > Passeriformes > Monarchidae > Monarcha > Monarcha castaneiventris. The sequence goes on from JAMPIT010000379.1 coordinate 11,022,136, forward strand.
CTCGGGGAGGGGGGCTCACTCGAGCCTCCCATTGGGGAATTTTTGATAGATATGCTAATTAGTAAGACCTATAATGATATACCAGATCTGTCCTGTGTGTGCATTGTGGTGTGCATTTGACCCGGATGTGGTGCATCTAAGGATTCTTAAAATACTGAGGTAAGACCCCTTTTTCCCTTCTAACCGTGTTTGATTCTTGATTTTAAGACCAGGAACAGGCATCATGGGCATAACACAGTATAGCTTGAATTGGAACATGGGATGGGTGAGAAAGAAAAAGTGGCTTCTTTAATCTGAGATTTTCTATGTAGGTATTTTCTAGAAAATTATGCAAGATAATATATTTTTAAGGATGGTCATGGTTCCTACAGTGCTAGATGTATGCCATTTATAATGGAAATAACAAAACCATTTAAAAAAAGTTTTAAGAGGTGAAACATTTCTGTTTCTGAATATTTCTCTCTGAATCTGAAAGACTGTTTTCACCTTCTTCAGGCAGATGTAAATAAATCATGTGTCTGTTCACTCATCTCTATTTGACCACTAAGAGCTTTAAGTGATTTTCTGGACAACTCAAAATGTTCTAGTGCAGATTGGAAGCTGAGAAAAACCAATCACACTTCCTAATGTAAGTGGAAAAATAACCATAGAAACAAAGCAAACAAATATAAAACCCTATGAATAGTATTACTACACAGGGAAGAATCTTGATGAAGTGTGAAGTATGATACAGAGCAGCTTGCTTGGGGTTTTACTGGTATGAGTGGTATGCCTCTTAGTTTATTAGCCAGGAGTAAAAATAAAAAGCCTCTGAGGTGAATGACAGGGAATTCAAGTCACACTTTAAATATAGCCACAGAAATAGGGATTTAATTTAAAAGTGTTAAAAGTGATCAGGTTTTAGAAAAACCAAATTGTTTCTAGAATGTGTCTAATGAAATTCATCAGCTACTTAATTAGATACCTAGACATACAGTAAACATTCATTGAAACCCAGTGGACATGTAATTTGACAAATGATATTTTGTATATCCAAATATATCACCATATGTTTAATTACTTGGTCAGGCCAGATTACTGCATGTGATAAGAGAAGATGTTCTAGAAAATTATTCAGGAAAGTTAGAGAAGATTAAAACTTTTGCAATAACACACTTTTACATGCAGATAATATGCACATATGACCACAATTTACAACAATGCCCAACAATTTTGTGTCTCAGCTTTTGAAGTACCCTAAAAATGGACCCCATTTCACAGGATAAATGTTTAGTCTACTCAAAGCCTCTTTCAGAAGTCTTAGAATGGGCATCCTGAAATGTGTATGGCTATCATAGCATGCCATTGGTTTTTAATCCTGGTAATAATCTACATATTTTTCTGAAGTCTCAGTTCATGGTCAAGCCACAAGTACAAGAAAGAAGTAATAGAATATTTTAAGAAAAATAAGTAGAGAATGTAAATTATACAGGTTTCCTGAAGAGAATCTAGCACTTGAAAGATGACAGATAAATGCCCTAAAATGCCACGGCATCAGTAATAAAAACAAATTGGGGATATGTATCACTATTTCACATTTTCTCTTTTGCAGACTCAGCCTTGACCATTAATATTTTCAGCCCCTGCATATTTAGCCATCTTCTGGTTTTCATCTGCAATTGTAGCAAAAGTATCACACTTGAAGTAGAAATTGACGCACTGGGAAATGGACCAGAAACTTCTCAAAGATAAAGTGACAAAAAGATATGACTACCATTGCCTGGGATAAATAATTTTAAAGTATTTTACATTTAAGCTGCTGATGGAAAGAAATTCCTAATTGTGAAGATCCCCAATTCTTTCTGGTTTGTGTTTTATCAACTGTAATAAAACCAAAAAGTTAATGTTATCTGTTCTGTCAGTGTCAGTATTAGGCATAGGGACACAGTAAGCATGCTTTAATGGAAGGCTACTAAAATGGCAAATTCCGATCCAGACATGCATTACTATGAAATTTGATCTGAACTTTCTCATTGTCCTAGTCTGCCTTTCCTAAGGAATTTAGGAGCCATTCCCCTGCCCCTTCATCTAGTCTGCTGTATATATGGCATACAGCACTTGGCTGCCTGGTAAGAGGAATAAGCAGAATGCTGCTTTCTGCTCAACAAAACTTAACAAAGAATGACTGATTCACTTTGCCCCTGAAAAATGTGTCCCATTTTTGATGCCCTCTAATGGTTTTAATGCCTTTTAATGGTTAGGTGCCCACCAAACACAACAGTCTACCCCTGTAAGCTTGGCTGTGAATTGCACTGGAGGTAGGTGCCAAAATACTTTATGAGCTTGTCAGCCATTGCTTTACGGCAAATACAAACTAGTCAAATACTCAACTTTTTAGTCCTTTCCTTCTTTGTCTTAACTTTTTGCTAGCATTGGAGAGAGATGAGCAAAAGATCACTGTAGAGGAACAGATCCTTAAGAACAGCTGCAATTTAGGAGTGTCATGTAGTCCGCAGAAACCTAGGCTGCTCAAAAGAATTCACAGACATTATGGAAAACACAGCATCTGTCTTAGTGCCCTTTAGGGAAAAAGAAGCTCCTACAAATATTACTGCAATATTTAGAGAAATAAAATGGACCTGGACAGTCATTCTTCACAGCATGGGAGAGACTTAAACGAAAGGGAAATGCAATGGATGTTAAATTGGATAAATTAACCAAACGTGTTCATGCAACAGAAGAAGGAATAAGCAACACTGAAGAAAGGGAAGCTGAAACAAAGAGATCTATGAACTGAAACAGAGTGTTGATTTTTAATGTTGAACAAAGCAGGAAGATTAAAAAACAGAAGCCATTGTGCTCTTTCTGAAATGGAAAGTATAGAATTGGACAATGTGATGCTTTTGGTTCAAATTTTGTTCAATTACCTTTTTGAGTATAATAAAAAAGCCTCATCACATAGCCTAAAGGGCCAAATCTGAGCTCTTCTGAGACCTGAAAATAGTGTTGAGATTCCAAGATAAAAACTGTATCAGTCAAATCAGGTAATGCTGACATGGGGCAAGAATCTCTGGAAATCAAGATAAGCAATAGTTCTGTATCCAAATCTGAGTAGTAAAATCCTATAAACACAGTAAGAATAAAACTCTTTCAGAGGTTCATTGGTAAGAAAAAGACTAGAACACACAGTGAGGTATTAAACTAATCAAACACCAAAGAAGCTCTTACAATTACTCTCAAAATTTTTGAAATTCTGCAGAATATTAATTAATCTCTTTCAGATCATGAAATCAGTTTCCTACCTTCAAAATAAACACTGAAATATAAGACAGTGTTTAAGAAAAAAGTTGTATATTCAGTCTGAGATAGGTGATTCAATTGTCTGTTCTTTAGGAGTTGTGTATCTGCTGGAAGTATTTTTTAAAGCAAGTGTTACTGGTTGGCATAACTATACATAACCACCTAATTTTTTTTTCTTTTAGTGCTGTGAATAGCATATTGCTATTAATGTTCACCTCTTTGCCATCCTACTGATACAAGTAATCATCACAATTTTGTATTTTCCTCATTTGTCTTCTCCTTTGTTTCTCCTTATACTGCAAAACCAAAACTAGTTACTGGCTTAATGTATGGGAATCCAGATTGTGCATAATCAAATCTATTAAAAGATAAACCACTTTTACCTTTCCTTAGCCTATCTCCTTATGTGTCATTAAACTGTTAGAATAATCTACTAGGATATGATATTCAATGAAAAGTAGATTTCCAATATCACGCTCTGCACTGCAGTCATGACCAGACCTCTGGGGTTTCAGTTGCCCTGAAGGGTAACCTGAACTATGTTGTTTTGGGACTTTTGTCTTTGAAAGTGGATTTACCACTGCTTTAATACACACTTCGGCAGAGTTTCCCAGCCTACTACTTCTCATATCATGCTGGGGAGGATCACATTGCAGCTGGCTCCAGGCAAACATCCTTGGCCAAGTGAAAGCACTTTCCCCTCTTCTCATTTCTGATGTGAGCTTGCCAAAAAACAGTAATGACATGCAGTTTCTAAAGCTAATGTTTTATTTAAAGAACAACAAAAACAACCAAACTACAGTAAAATGACTCACTAAATAGGGGACGCCTCAGAAGCACTGAGTGAGACAGATTGAAGATGATTGGAAACAAATCAACCTCCTAACCACTAGGTCTTTACAGTGTTTACCTTTTCTATATTGTGTTGAAAGTCAGCATTTTTCAGTTCAAGGAAAACTCCAGTCTGTTTCACTATAGACCTTTCTTATGACTTTTCAGGAAAAGTGTCTTACCTGGAACTCTTGGGACCTGATTTGGGACTGCTTCCCTTTTTAGACAGGACACTTATTTTTGAGAATCCCATTTTCTCTCTGCTGGTACCTACACTCCAGAAAGATTTCCAGAACCCACCAAGCTCATTTGGGCTACTATGGAAGTAATCTTTCTCTTTGCCCTGCTTTTCAGGAGAAAATGCTTCACAAAGTGCATTGGCTAAGACAAAGTATACGGAACACTTTCCTAGTTCTCTGCACAACCTTTTTAACACAATATAAATTAGACAGCATCTGATGCAGTATAAAATGCTTGAATTAAATTTAAATACCATAATTTCCTAGAACTGTCTGAAATTTCTGTCTTGAGAGTCTGTATCACACAAAGTCACACCTTTTTCCTCAGCCTCTCCTCCTTCCTGGAAAGCTCTCCAACACACCATGTTTGTTCCTTTTCTGTCTTGAGTAGCCGTAGCGTTGTGATTGGTGTTCTGTTTCTCACTCATCTCATGTTTGTTGTCTGGTTTTTAGGGGTATGTGTGCTGAGTCACCTGTTGCCAGTGTCCCTCCATTCCTTTTCTGGCTTTCATCGATGTCATCCTGTTCTTCCCTCTGTCATGGTGATCACTCTCACAGTGAGCTGAGCTCTCTCTGCCATCTGGAGACCTTCCACTAGAGTTATGATTCTTTCTTCTGCCCACCCAAAACCTGAGAATCATCTGCCCTCTGTATGAACCTCCCTTTTGACCTGCCTTTTTGAAATCCCAGGAGCTTCATGTGAATGCCAGAAATCTGACCTCTGCAATGCAACTATTTGCTTGAAGATCTTTGTTACACTCACACCCATGAAAGAAGCTGGCAGATGAGACCAGCTATGAATGGCTCTATGCATTGTTCTGTAATATGAAAAACAGTTAATTTAAAAATTAGTCTAAATTTAAGTCATACTGTTGGCTTTAACCTTGCATGCCTCAAATTCCCATCTGTAAGCTGCTTGTTGCATAACAAACTCTTCTGAACTCTTCTGGGTTTGTGCAGATAAGTGGATTCTTATTTGAGAGGTATTTTGATGATACAGGAAAGTTGCCTGTGATGCCTTTTCCTGGTCTTAAAATCAAGAGGCAAACACGGTTAGAAGGGAAAAAGGGATTTTACCTTGGTATTTATTTTAAGGATCCTTAGGTGCACCATGTCCAGGTTGAATGCACCTTGAGGTACACCCCCCAAAAGATCTGGTATAACATTATAGGTTTTACTAATTAGCATATCTATCATCAATTCCCCAATGAGAGGCTAAAATAAGCCCCCCTCCCAGAGGAACCTCCCCCTGGATGGTTCTATCTTAGTTTACAAAATGTGTTCTGGAGAGGACCTTGGGGTCTGGAGCATACTGGTCCCTAACTACGAAACCTCTAAAATGTTTAGTCTCCCTGCTTGACAAACAAGACCAAGAATGTAGGCAAAAAAGCACTAAGAATACAGAAGTTGTAAAAAGGCATAACAGTAGTATAAAATAAAAGGCAAAAAATCATCATGGCATCACCTATAGTTATGCTCCCAAGGGCAAAAATAATTATTTGTCAGTGCTTGGTTTATTCAGTGTATATATATAGCCTTGGGCCATGGGTGAAAAAAGACCAACAAACAAACGAATAAACAAATATCGAATACTTATTTAATGAACACTGCCCAGCCTGTGTAGAGAAAGGAGCAAGAATCTTGTGCAAAGCTCACGTAGTGGTCATGGAACTAAATACATCATTGACAACATGTTAATATGTCAATATGTTAGCATGTTAACAAAGCCAAACATGTTAATAATAACTAATAACAGCAGGAACTGAACTGAGGCTGTCCAGGACACTGTAACTGTGCCATTACCTAATGTAAAGAGGAGTGACTTAAAATTTTGGTAAAATGGTTTTAACACAGGTTTTGTGTAAAATATCGGAAATACAAAAATGGCATGAAGACAGCTGGTTCTTCTAATGCCAGTTTGGGCTGTTAAAAATCCATGATGGCACTAAAAAAACTCATCCTATGGTAGACCATAAAAATAATGTTAAAGTAACTTCTTATAACATTACAACTGAAGTTAATACCTCTTGAAGAAATCAATTCAAGCTGTATTATCATTTTGACAGTGACTGGTTTTGGCTGCCCTGTTCTACCTTTCAACAGCTTATGAGAACAAATCCTATTTGTATAAAAAATTGTACATCTTGTGGTATTTTTGTTGCTATTTTGTGTAGTAATTGCTGACATATATAAACTTGTAAACAGCAGATATTGTATTTTGATGAGACCAAAAATACATGATCCATGAATTACATCCTTACTAAGCTCCATAAAATTTAAGAAAGAACAAACTATTTTTACTAACAGCTTGTTTAGAAATAGTCATTAGAATATTTATGTGGCTTAGAATACTCTATTATTTCTCACCATTACCTATCAACTTTTGAAATTAATTATTTTATAATGCTCAAATAACTTTTTAAGAGTTTTTATGAAAAAGGAAAGCTTTTAACTCTTCTGGGAGCCATTCTCAGTCTCCACAGAGATGGATGACATTTCCTGTCCCAATTTTAATCTGTATTAATAGGAATTAACTCCAAATCCTTCTGTCAGGTTGGCACATACACTCTGAATCAGCTAAATAAACTGGATGAGAAAAACCTATAACAAGATCTAAAATTACATGAGATATTCCACTAGATTATACTTGACTGGAAAACAGCTAAATTTCATGGTTCATTTGCAGCCATTACTGATAAAATTATTTGAATGGGAATACTTATACAACAAAATTAAGCTGGGTTTGGTCCATTATGATAGTAGTTTATGTTGAGAAATTAAGTTATTTTCATATTTAGAGTCAACAATGAATGTTTTGAATCAAATGGTTTGGGCACTCCGTTACTAAATATACTGACTATTTAGTTGGAACAACAGTGATGAAAGACTAATTGATAGGCATTCTAATCATGTCAGTAAAATATCAAAATAAGCTTCACAAATTGAGACAATTACGTCAGAATTAGTGAACCATTCTTCCTCTTTGCAAAAAAATATGTAGTATTAATATACTTGCCAGCTAATCCATGTATTGCCAGTATGCCAGTAAATGTCAGTAACTGTATGACTCAAGTAAAATTTGGGTAACATGAAAAGCTATAAAGGCAAATCCACAGAGAGACAGAGAGAAAAAAAATTATGATGAAGAGTTTATTCTTCACTAGGTTATAAAAAAGAGCTGTATAAATTTTTGACAACAAGTCAGCTGAATTAAAAGACTTAGGTAAGAGCAAAAGTATAAAGCTAAGTAAGTTACTGTCATATATGGAAAATGGAATTCAAGCAAAAAACTTTATTAGTATGCACATATTACAAATGGGATTCTGTAGTGTGAATTGTTATAGCTCAGCTAGAAAGTCAGAACATTTTGGTGCACTACAAATTTTATACCTGGAGGTGATTTTTGTCCATATTATTATTGAAATATTGCCAGGACAGACCTAGCCATTTAATTATCTAGAACTGTAGTAGCAGGTAACCACAATAAACTGTTGTAAAGACTATTGTAATTATACACTCCTTGATACCCAGAATGAGATAACGAAGAAAACGAAACCACCTCTGAGTAGAAAGGTGAAAATTAATGAAATCCACTTTGTCAAAGTGTGAAAATTTGCCTCATGAGAAATACAGAAGTTATAATGTTGTTCGTTGAAGATCCTTGTTGTTCATTCAGGATACTGTGAGTTTGTAAAGGCAAATGTAAGCATAAAATGTACTGCTCACATCTACACTGAATATTCACCCTGCCTTCCCTAACCTCCCGGGTGCATTCTCAGCTGATGAGAGTCTGGATAGCTCTTTGTTGACTCCAAGTTCTCCTCATTAGAGGCTTCATATCCTCATCAGTAATTTCCAGTGTGATTCCCACAACAATAGGCAGTGCTATGGGCATCCATTTTACAAGCACTTGAAGTGAAATTTATATTAGTGTAAACATCCAGAACACTCTTCTTTGCAGTGTCCAGTGTCTTTCTAGGCCCTTGGAAGCAAAAGAGATGAGACAAAACAGCAATGTGTGCAGAAAAAAAAGACTCTTTTCCTGTAAGTGGATGTTGAAAGCTGAAAAGGTAAGCCAGAACAAAATGTAAGGATCAGCTGTGAGGACTGTAGATATTATTTGGAAGGCTGCTGCTTCCCAAAGCCCTCAAAGCTTTATACAATGACTTTATGCAGATGGAGCAGATTTCACCCAAGGGGAGAAGCCAGTGCAATGCATGGCTTTCCAAAGAGTGTGCATCAGCTTTGCAAGCTAAATATCGCTTATCAATTATTAACACTCAGGAAAAGGTGACTAAAGTCTATCTGTGATGCTATAGTGAAATTAGATGAGAACTCAAAAAGCACTTAGGATAAATAATAGATGATTAACATGTCATATAAATCAGCGTATCATGTTATTTTAATTTGTTTGCTTTTTCTTCTTTTTCTTTCTTTATTCTTAGCTTATATCCTTATTCTTTTGATAATACTGTTTGACTTCATTCTCTTATGCATTAGGGGTAACTTCTGTCATATTTATGGGCTAGGGGAGAGTGTAGAAGTTAATAAGAAAATTGCTAAGTGTTGTAATGCTGTATCATTCTATTGCTGACATTCAAAAGATAAAGAGCTGTATGTTAGACCTGCCTTTTCCTCATAGGTACCTGACACTGGTTGATTAATAAAAATGTGTGCAATAAATCTATTCACTTAATTAAATACCTACTAATAAAGATTGAACTATGATTTAATAAAATTTTAAGAACAGGATAGAGAATAATAATAATAACAATAGTTAATAATTACATTCAGTAACCCATGAGAGGTTTATGGCTCTTTCTTAAAGATGCATGTATATTTTCAATGATTTAACACAATATTCGGTTGATGTTTTCTTATTTCATAGATCTGCCAATCTCCCTCACTTATTTTCTGCCTTACCTTCACTATCATCCATAGCTGGTGGTCAATTTTCTTTTATATGATGAAACTCGTATTTGACAATCCTGAAAGAAGAATGTACAGTTACCTAATCATGTAAGTGCCTTCCCAGCAACAAGCAGAGCCCTGGCAACAGTGCACTACAGAGCAGCACAGGGACTGTCAATAGCTTCCAAATATCCATGTAGTTTGCTATTACAGGTGTGCAGACCTAGACTCTAACAGTTAAAACTCCCTGCTGACACACTGTTGTATCTCTGTGACACCAGGATTGAAGATTTATTTCTGCTATGGCATCTCAGGTGCTTGATTCTAAGTGGCTGTGGGTGACATGTAGGCAGAAGTTCTGATGCCCACACTATTCCTTTCCCAGCCTTAAGAACTGGCCCATGGGACCTATGGTCCAGCAAATGAACTTGGCCAAGGAAGAAAACTAAAGCATTCAACATGTGAATTACCTTCCTCATGAGCCTCTATGATTGTATTTTGTAGCTAATTTTTTTTTCCAGCTAACATTTCCTAGAAAAAATGTGCAGATAATAAAATGCAGGCATGTCATATATATGTGTAAATATATATATATGTGTGTGTGTGTGTGTATGTGTGTGTACGTGTATACTTTTTTTTTTTAAATTTAGAGAGGGAAAAATCAGTTATGTAACAGAAATACTCCATGAAATTGGAATAAAAAATACAAAGTCTGCACCTATCCTCAGTGGGGCCATAAACCAAACTCACTTTCTCAGTATTGGTAGAATTTTTATTCTTTCTTTCACGATTGTCTTCTGTAGATCTGTTCCCACAGTGCAGGGAGAGGGTTTTTGATTTTCTCATGATGCTGTACTCTGTTGTTATTTGTTTGTTTCTTATTGGCAGGATGCAAACGGAGGAGGAGTTTCTTTGATGACCTAGATCAAGGTTCAGAAATCACACAGTAACGGATTTTGCACATCTTTTCCTTGTCTGTGCACACTGTTAAATGTTCAGGCTGCATTAGTGCCCAAGCTTTTCAGTGTATGTGAAATAAATCTATCCTGATGCAACTTTAATCCCAGTCATGATGGACATATACATATTGCTTGAGGGAATGAATTTCATTTGGATATGAAGTGTGTTTATGCATCAATATAAAATTTTTGTAGGCATGTCGGCAAAATTTAAAAAGTTTGGCTAAACATACCTTAGTTAAAGAAGCATATAAAAATCTGGAGGACCTTTTAAACTGAAAAATGTTGCAAAACATGAATTTGACATGAATGATTGATATGTAAAGAATTTTAAATGCTATAAACTCCAGGTCCAGCTTTTTAGCTTCATGCAGCTGAGAAAAGAAAATAATACAGGTGTGCTCTAACATCTTTCAGTGACTCAGAAACTAGGACAGGATTCAGAATTTGCCTTTATAGCTCTTCATTACTTGCAATTAAATGCTCCTAACTTGGGAACTGTGCAGAATGTAGCCCAAACCATGACTCCTGACTTGAGATTCATCTTCCCAAGTGTTGTTGATATGTGAGGTTCCCATTTCAAAAGGGCAGAGTTGAAAAGTAGCACCTACCTGATCATAAGTTGACACATTGATGGACAAAAGCCAGACAACGGATTACAAACCTCCTGTATAAGTACAAACTATATCAATGTTCACTTTATTTCTTTCAGATGTCTTTACACAAAACTGTAATTTCTGTTTAGATGACTACTGCAAGGCTTTACAATAAAGTACTGTTTTTAGCATATTCCCCATGCACAGTTGCATATTGCTTCTCTGATTGGTTTAACTTAAGACAAAGTTAATTAAAGTGGGCAGATGAATGATGTGTCCTGTGATGGGTTTCACTTTGAGTAGGTAACTGCAGCTGTTTATGGCTTGTTTGCCATCTTGTTTGAAGGCCACCAAGTTTGTTGTGTCTTGTTCTTTATGAGTTTTAATATTCACTTGCAGTACGGAAGATTTATGTTAACTTGAGATAGTTAGACTTAAAATCCTTATAGGACCCCTCACAGTAAAAACCACTATTTTCAGTATTTTGTATGCCATCCTGATAGGTTTTTATGTTTTCAGCTCACCCCAGCTCCAAATTTATGGGCAGAGACATTTTGTTCTTTAAAGTAATTAGCAAATTCATTGATAACATCTGTGTCTATTTTAACAATTTATTTTCGAAGTTGTTCATTTTCTTTTTCCTCTCAAAGATTAGTACCACTTGATAAGGTTATGATCTTGCATAGATGGTAGATCTAATTGTCATTTACAACAAGGCCTCTTTTATCTCTTTTCTAAAGAGACTTTAAAATGGATGCAGGCATTAATAATTCACGATTTTAGGCCTCTTTGCCAGAATGGAATAAAAACTGCCTTTGAATTGAGTAAGAGAAGGTTACCTTAAGTTATATGGTTATTTCTTATTCAAATGTATTTAAAATGTTTAAAATAGATTTATTATTAACTTCTTAAATAGAAAGAAGGAATAAGTATGATTTGAAGAATGAATTATTATAATTAATATTATTTCAAGGTTGAGAAACCTCACAAGGTTGTAAATCTCCATTATCAAGGAGTTAGACCTTCACCTTCTCAAATTACTGCTACATTGACCTAACTTAGAAACATTTTTGCAAGTCAGCATGAACTTTCAGCACAAAAGGAATAATATTTATCATTGTTACCACTATATATTTTTAAAACACCTCATGAGCACAGAGTAATACTAATTAATCCTTACATTGCCCAAAGGGAGAATGATAACTGTGACTTCCATCTTTAAAATGAGGAACCTGATTGTATTTTCATTTATGCTACCATAAATCATAAAGCCTTCTACTGAAGTGAATGGAATTGCACTGCTGGGAAATCAACAAGAAATTGGTATCAGATATAGGGAAAAATGTAATAAAGGGGCTAAGTGCTTTCCTAAAAGAAAGACTCGGCTTCAAAGCTATCCAGAAAAGTTAGTGATTCCCTCTTTTTAGTCTAATACTTTGACCAATACAAAGCACTGTCTTTCAGTTAAAAAAAAAAAAAATGAGGTTTTTGAGATTAGTAGCACAACACTTAATTGCAAATGAGAGTGATAGCTGTTCTGCAATAATTTTATGAATTTAGTAGTTCAGCAGATATTTTTACTTACATATATCTGAGAAAGTATAAAGCATTACTAAGAATGCTTACGAGCATTACCTATCAAGGACTATGGGTGGCTTGGCTATTTTACCGTATATTTAAACTACAGGGTAAATTCTTTGTGAGTGGTATTCATAGAAAAGTTTGGGTTGGAAGGGACCTTTAAAGGCTATGTAGTCCAACCCCCTGAAATGAACATGGACATTTTGAACTAGATCAGGTTGCTCAGAACCTCTTCCAACCTGACCTTGAATGTTTCCAGGGATGGGGTAACCACCACCTCTCTGAGCAACTTGTCCCAGACTGAATCTACCCTTGTTTAGTTTAAAACCATTATCCTTAATCCATTTTCTATAAATTTTTTTTCTAAAAATCAAAGAAAAATGTTTCGGAAGGATTGATATATCTTTTTAATCTCTGAAGGTAGCTGCTATATGATTACTGTCAAGCTAAGAGGACTCAAAGCACCGTATTTTCCAAAGACTGTTGATGGTAGTGAAGACTGATGTTTTTGGGGACTGTCATCCTCTTCTGGTGAGCTTTGATATTCATTTAAAAAAAAAATAATTGGTTTTCAAATAAAATCACACAATGGTGATGGGCTATAAGCAAAGTCAAGTTGAACTAGAATGGGGAGTGGATCCATCAAAAATATACACAGAGACTATCTCATCTGTACAAGCCTCTGTGGAGATTTATACAAGTATCTTTGGAGAACAAATAAACACACAGAAAAATGTATATAGCCCATACTAAAATCTGCAAAGTCAAGTTCACTGCTGTTTTGACTTCTGATTCATTCTACAACCAATTGATGATGTGATCTTGAGCAAAATACATGTTTAAACTGAGCACATGGTTCTGTATTTTGACTGCTGAAAATGATGAATGCAGATTTTGAAAATGGTGAATATTTAAAGGATGCTCATTTCAAGAACGATCCTGCACCATTACACAAGAATAAACTTCAAATACATGCTTGTGGCTCCTGATTCCTTCTGTGGCTGTCTGGAGGGGAGAAGCAGCAAATCAATTTTTTGTATCATGAATTGTCATGTAGTTCATAAGGGTGCTTCTTTCCTGCAAGTCTGGGAAGACCACACAAAAAGGGGAAAATGTCTGTGAAAGACCCACATTAAAGCCGAGTAGTAAACACATAGGACATGAAGGGAGAAGGAGGGCTTTAAATAAATTTGGTAATTATTTTCTGTTTATTAACTCTGAGGCTGTTGAAGGTTCAACACAATAAAACCTTACTTGTACTTTTAATAGGACTAGCCTATCTCCTACTTTAATTTGTAGCAGAGGCACAATAACTTTTATATATGGATACTTTTTGTTTATAGCAGGAACTTCACATAAGCAACATCAGACGCCTAATGAGTGGAAAAGGAGAGGGGAGTAAATGCCTCAGCCTGTTACCATGGATCACATGGCATGGCACTTTCAAGTCCCTCCTCTCTGTTTGCACTGAAGATTAATTTTAATGATGTATGCTTCATTAAATATTCATTAATAAATATAGCAGTATATTAAATGTTTAGATTATTAACAATCACTATTTCACTGATAAAGGACAAATCGGTGCAGGCATATATTTTTTCTTTACATTAAGTTTCTCAACACCAATGTGCATACCACATCAGATGAGACCGATGTCCATTCCTTTCAGTGTTGTGTTTCCAATAGATGTCAGTATCAGCTATCTCCTTAGAAACTTCCAGAAATTATGCTGCAGTCTGCATTTAGGTTCAGAGAAGTTCCCACTACCAACACATAGACTGTGTATGCTCTGTAGTATGACTGGTTTTACCCTCTGCAATTTTCAGTTTGTCTTCATTTGAGAAGGGTCAATGCAAAATCAGAAGATACATGTATGCTTATGGTTTGGGAAATTTGATACCACAGTCAAGTTCATACATAGATTCAGTACAAAATCTCTGGTGCATCTTTGTTTTCCTTTGTTGGGCTGAACAGAGAGAAATGGCTTATGTGGGAGTTCTGCATATGAAACTCTCAGCACAGAGGTGGGAAGGGAGCCCCAGGACCCTGCCCTGCTTTCCAGCAGCCTACAAGAAGTCATATGCCATAGTTTGAGGCATGAAGATCACATGACTGAACTGGTCTACTGTGCTGTTGAGTGTGATTTTTCCCCAAAAAACATGTGATTTGCTTGAGTTACTGCTGTGGTTATTAATCTCAGTGCAGAAAGAAAGGAGGCAATTTAAAGACAGTCATCTAGGACAAAAAGAAGGCATCATTACCATGGTTTCCACATGGGAAAATCTTGTTGTGACATACCATTATGGTTTCTAAGAGGATTAGAAACATTCATCTTCTGAATATACTTTTTTTCACCGTTGTACTTTGCAGTAAATATATCCCTTGTAGGGGTGCTTTGGCTACTCTTAGATTTGCCAAGTTAACTATAAGCCTCTCATAGCTGACTCTTCATCTGTGTCTTTTTGTCAACAGCTCTGGCAAAATCCCCAGCTGATGCCAGCTGGCCTATCTCCATGAAAGTCAGTGGACACCAGCTGAGAATTTGGCTCTCTCAGTGGCTTTGGCTTCATGTGCAAATTCATCGACCCAGTGGAGATAATGAATTCAGGCACTGATTTCAGTGGAATTTTTTTCTGGATTCTTTATCAGCAAGGTAGAGAACACACCAGAAATTTCTCTTGGCTTTCATCTTTACGGAAAACATTTTGGAAGAATCAGGAGAGCTGTAGAACTTTGCTGCTGTAGCTGTCTGCAGAATTAAGCTACAGTACAATAACTAAAGGATATGTATGTGTTTGAGCAAGCATGGCTTTAGCTGGGTCCTTTGGCTGCACTAAATATCTGAATATGGTCTTCAGATGCATGAACACAAAAAGGTGAAATAATCATAATTTTTAGAAATATCTGATGGAGAATATAATGGAAAACTAGACAATATGTTTTACTATGATGTCTCTTGCAGTTCTTCTACCCATAAGACAGATGAGGTCCAAATTGCTGATGAACTGGTTCTGCATTCAAGCCCAAGTATGTGGCAGCTATTTACAGTGTCTGTCTGTGCTACCAAATCAAATATTTCTTCTTAAGGAGGCCAGCTGGCTGCCTCTGTAATGTTCAAAGGCCTGTCTATTCAGAGGTTTACTTCCACAGTACAAATCTCTTGCTATCCAGGGCAGGGTACATGCAAGCTGCCTTGAACATGCTAACTCACTGGATGTGCCTGACAAGAGTTTAGGGGACTACTCAGTTGATCAGGGCCAAGACAGTGCCGAAACTCTAAAAATGCAGCAATATTCACTGCACTTTGATGGTCAGGAACTCCTTGAATTGCTGACATAATCAGAGCCTAAGGTTCCAAGCCCACCAGAGATGAAATATGTGGAAAGCATATGTGGTCATCACCACTGAAGCCAGAGCAAGACTATATTCGAACATCCATGGTTCTGAGCTTTTCTGACTGCGAACACATTTAAGTGCTCAGAAATCACATTCTTTGCTTTAATACTATAAAAGATTAAGTTGTCATTTGACTTGATTTTTTTTTTCCTTAATCCTTTACTCCAAAACCTTCAGTCCTAGTCTTTTTTTATAGGGTAAAATCACATAATTTTTATTTCTGTGTTGTTATCATGAATGGACCTAACTACCAAAGTAAACAGGGTGTGGAAATCTTCTAGTTTCTTGGTAGATTTCACAATCCTATGACACATTCGTTACATCTTTCTGTTTTTTAACATGACTTAAAACAGATCTGAAAGTGATTTTTAAAGGGTTAGTTTAAAAAGGGCAATTATCTTATGCCCTTTAAAAGAAAATATCTACAAAATTTTCAGCTTTAAAATTACTACTTCATGTGTTCAGCTCTCTCTGGACACTTTAAAGTCAAATGTCCTGTTTATTGCTGTATGGCTATTGGAAGACAGCTTTTGAAAAGGTGGTGTTATTTGCAGACCTTGACTTGACAGAGCTTGAAAAATACTGGCTCTGGTTCTAAAGAAAAAAAAATAGCTTCTGGAATGGATCTTTGTAAGCATCTGAAAATTATATTGGATGCTTGTAAAGAAGCATCTCTGAAAGCCTTTCATTTTTAACCTTTTATTTTTTTCTGTTTGGTTTGTTTTGTTTGTTTGGGTTTTGTTGTTTAGGGTTTTTTTTAAGCTACACATGCAGGTTCTTTCAGAAGCAGGGACATTCAATCCTACAGAGGTTTGTGAGGTTTTTTCCGTTATTTACTTGGCTTCAGTATTTTTCCAAGTACCAAGCTACTTTCAGTTTTTTAAAAATGAGAAAAAAACTAATGTTGTCAGCATCAATAAATCAGCAACCAGGAAGAGTCACTTCCTATCAGGGTTTCAGAAGCACTTCATGATTTTCCGATCTCCTGTCTGTACTAATCATCTCTGATGTTTCACATATGCATGGTATATGATGCCAGGTTTTAAAACATAGCTGAGGAAGGAAATAAGGAAGGAAGGCAGAAAGGAGGAGAGGAAAGAAGGCAAAAAGAAAGAAAGGAAGGAGGAAAAGTAAGGAAGGAAAGCAGGAAGGCTGAATTATCTGTTTATTAACCAAATAACATCCTATTATATGTGGTGGTGGACAGGATCTCTCAGAAGTCAATTAATGCCAGACACAGCCTAGTAGTTGAGAGACAGACATATAAACAAAAAAAAGAGAGGAACCTCCCCCTTATTTTCTGCATATAAGTGTATATGTGTGTGTATTTTCATAAATACATGAAATAGCCACACAGTAGTCAATATTCCAATATTGTTACTTGAATTCAGATCAATATATAAATGAATAATGAACAAACCTAATATAGCTTACTGGCTTGAAGCTGTGGATGCTAGAAAGCTGCCACAAACACTGCTGTCATCTGCAATGCAGTTGCTGAAAAGTGCCATCATTTCCGTGGGACGAGAAACTGATATCATGCCAAGTTTTTCTAGATTTTCATAAAATCACTTGACATTACTTTTCATTGCACTAGTTAATTTAAAGTACAGATATTATTAACAGAACTGATGGTTGGTTGGTTGGTTGGTTGGTTGGTTGGTTGGTTGGTTGGTATTTTTGTTTATAATCTTAAATGGCTTTCATAACAGGTTTCCACTTCGGCATGCATGTATTAATTTTGAGTGTGGTGGGGATACAGCAATGTAGCAGCAATATTAATTTTATCTGTCCCTTTCATTGCAGACAGCATTGCTTTAATGAAGTATTCACAATTGTGCCAGTTTGGACAAATGTGGAGGAAAATATCCTCTGATAGAAGGCAGATTACAACCACCCATCCACCACCAGGTTCAGGAAAAAAGAAATTTTCCTTGGAGGAAAGTGAAAGAGATAAAAAACTATTTATTTAACAAACACACAGGAAAAGGATAATAATGCTAAATAATAAAACCTCTCCCTGTGGAGAGAAACCTGGGAAGATTTCAGAGTCCTTCTGTAGGTGTGGTCTCTCTCCTCCTCCTCAGAGCTGGGTCTGTGTGGGCCCGCCTCCAGGGCCTTGGTAGAAAATTCTCCTGGTGTGTTTGGATGTTGTTGAAACAGTCCAGAAGAGAAGAAGGGAAAAACCAAAGTCCCAGGAAAACAAAGTTCAACTCTGTCTCTCTCTGGAGACAAGGAGCCGAAAGCTGGCTGAAAAGCAAGAAGGTGCTTCCTCTGCTCTTGCTGCTGCAGCAGGATGCAGGGGAGTGTGTATTTGTGTCCTTGAACAACTGTTTTGAAAAGTTTGCTCAGGTTTTTTCCCCTCTCCCCTCTCAGGCTCGGTTTAAAGGCACAGGAAAGCACAATATTAATTTCTGGGCATAGAGCAGTGATAGGGGATACACATCATAAAGTCACCCCAAGACAACAGTCTAGTTGCTCTTTTTTTCCAACTTATTTTGATTTTTATTTCAGAAAAGTTTATGAATAATGTGTTACTTGTGATGTTTGTTTTTCTTGATGCTTGAATAGGAAGACAATGTATTGTCAGCTTTTTAAAGGTGAGTTCTAACTCCAGAGCTTTTTGGGAAGGCTTGAAAATGGAGAGCAGAAGACTTGAAAAGTGGAAGGCAGAAACCATTATTCTCTTTATGAGTATTTAAATTTCATTACTTCATGTGGGAAAAGGGATCCATTACTGTTTCTCATATGCTGGAAGTTGCTAATGCTGCCTTTGTTCCGCAATTTCATCAGTTCATGCTACTATTAAAAATGGTCATTAATATCCATAAAATTTCTTTGGGGATATATGCTGATTTTGATAATCTTCAGTAGGAATCCAAAAACACCCACTGGACTTCCTGAGGATGAGGCTTTCATTAGAAACTCACCAAGCTTTCCTTTGCTTTGTCCATACACAGCCACTCAGCTAAACCAGAGAAGAGGTAGGAGTGCCAAGGAGTGACCAGATGGAAGACCCCTCTGGAGCCAGAGAATGGTGTTGAAGGGAGGAATAGCCAGTGTTCCTTACTGTGTACCCCTGGGCAGAGCTGAAGCACATGCCCTAGGGTCTGGGAAATGCTTCCAAGAGCGACTCTTGGAAAACTTTTCTGAACCGCCAGCTTGTTTGCACTGCATCACCCTCTGCAGGATGTCTGGTGATTATTGTCCAGCCCCTGTAGTAAAAGCCATCTTGCTTTCTGCACAGTCTTAACAAATGAACAGCATGTTTATGGAGTATTAATGTCACCATTGACCTCAGGATAATTTCTGAGGAATTTACGCCTTGATGCCACAGACTGGTCTGTTAAAAATATACACAAAGCTGTCTTCAGGTATGGTAAATTGGTTCAACAGGGCCAAGCCAGTTCCACTTCCAGTGGTGCTTAAGTAGTAATTTTAAAACTGTTCCCACTGTTTAGCAAACTGTAATTAATATTGTTCAGATGTCATGGTACTGAAAGAGAAGTTGAGAGAAAGCTGGAGAAAGAGAGATAGACGTGTTTCCATTAATATATATACCAGGGCCCCAAAAGGTTTCTTTCATAGGGGTGTCACTTGGAGTGCTGAACACCAGGAGCTAATCCACTCAGGTCACACAAAAATAAAACTGACAGAAGAAAGAATGGAGGCAATATGTGAAGATGCAGAAATAACTTCTATTAGCATTTTTAATGGTGCCCTGTGACTGCCAAAGAGGTAATATAGAAAAGTGGTTTTAATGTAATGCAGAAGGTTGTAAGTATTCAAAAAAAAAAAAAAATCGGTTGGGATTTTGCCACTGGCCTCCACGGGAGAGGGATCAAGGCCTCAGAGAGCTACTTTGTTGGCTTTTAACTTTTAACAGCCAATTTGTTTTAATTTTTAATTTATTATTCACATGCACTACAATGCCAGTTTTGAAACATGAAGGAACAGCATAAGAGAGGAAGTACTTGGTTTCTGTGGGACAGAGTGAGAAGTGTTATACAGATAATTGTAGAAATTAGCTGAGTACACTACACACTTTCAGCATATGACATGACTGAAACGTATAGCTGTTCTAGTGTGTCATAATTTTTCACTTCTTAAAAGAAGTGTTGAACCTGATGAGGAACAGCTTGCGTTGGGTCCCACTGATTTAATTTGTACATACTGTAATTTACTAGGCTGCAGTAAAAGCAGTCATTTTGTGAGGCTATCATAAGCTCATTAGAAGCGTACTGAGAAAGCTTAATGGCTTACAACCCACAGCTTCATGCATCCATTTTACAGAGATCCCTTCCCAACAGAGCCTGACGCATGATGTTCTATGCTGCTGGCAGTACAGTAGTTTTCACACACAC
The DNA here is from genome assembly GCA_026261815.1 of Monarcha castaneiventris obscurior. Classification (NCBI taxonomy): domain Eukaryota; kingdom Metazoa; phylum Chordata; class Aves; order Passeriformes; family Monarchidae; genus Monarcha; species Monarcha castaneiventris. The sequence continues at coordinate 11,042,292 of JAMPIT010000379.1, forward strand.
TCCAGAAAATTAGAGGTATTTGTGAATAACAAGATTAAAGACAGAGCCAACATTTCAGAAGCACTTGGAGTGCTGCTGGGACAGGGAAAATCTTGTGTATTGTTAACCATGGTGAGGCTGGTTAGCTGTTAAGTACTGTATAGTGTAACTAATCAAAAGCCCTAGCATCTCAGACAATGGAACAGAAATAATTACTCTCCCAGAGCTACTATTGTTTCGTGTTCAGCCTTCTCTGGACTAATAAAGGGTTTAATTTAAATTGTGTTAAGAAAATACCAGTATTAAAAAGAGCTACAGCATTCAGTTGCTCTGAACACAGCATCAGGTAAACTACATAATGGATTTAGACATAATGGCCCAATGGAGAGTGAAGTACAAACAAACTCCTTTTCCATCTCCTTCTCCATTTGCTCTCTTTATTACCCTCCAATGCTTCAGGATACAAAATAATAAGGGCGCTTTGCCAAAAAGAGAAGAAAAAAAAGAATTTAAGACAAGGAAAAAGGAGAGAGAAAATTAAATGCGTAGTGTTCTGCATCCAATTAACTGATCTTAGAGACAGGTAGGTTTTTAGCATCAAGTGGACAGCTGCAATGAGCTAGTCTCCCCAGCTGATAAAATAAAAATCAGGACATCTCTGTTCATATGAGTGGGGCTGCTCTGATTTGACACCATCTAGCATTAAGATTCATATTTAGAAACTTTTGTCTGTCATTCTTTTCCCGAAAGGAAGAGCATGCTACTCTTGTAGGATGCACTGGTGGCTGCTGTCCAGGAAAGCACTTTAAACACATGCATGCTCTCACTGTTGTCAGTAGCCCTCATCTTCCAGTGTAAACCAGTGTGTGTTACTGGATTTGACCTACAATTCTTACTGCTTAGCAGGTTTGAGCATGTAGCTGCCTCCATTATAAATTGTGGCTGTGTGAGCTCTCTCTATTGAGAATAAATTAATAAATTGCCAGTTGTCTCACTTTGTCTTGTTCAACTGCTTTAAAAAAAGCAAAAATGTCATTACGGGTATACAGCCTTAACATTAATATAAATAACATATCTTTTTTTTTCAGAAATATATTTCATTTAGCCTTTTATAGATTATTTTCTAACCATGCTGATGTTTCTTAATTGCATAACTGCGGGTTAAATGACAGGTTAATTCTTTTGAGCAGCTGACTGAAAATTTAAGAATATTGTGCCAAAAGCAAGGATGTGGGGGACAAAGGCTGACCCATGGCAGTGACACAGAGACTTGAACAAATCAAGTAAGCCAGTACTTGCATGCTGGAGAGCTGAAAATAAAATGCACGTGGGCATAATGATGCCAGTTTCATGTTTGCTTGGATGCAAGTTTACAGGTTTCTCTTCAATAGAGCTGAGGTCATAGGTGATCAACACCCACAAAATCTGTTAGCCCTACCTTTATCAGAACTTGGAAGATGTCTCTGCTTTTCTGGTCTTATTCTACAAAAACTGCCTCCAAAATACAGTGCTTCTGGGAACTGCTAGACTAGAAAATGCTGACTGCTTGCCCTACAGTTAGTTTTGTTAGACCCATTACTTTTCAGATGAGATTAATATTATTCAGTTGCAAATGAAAAAAAAATAGTTTGGTACAGCATTTTTATTGTAGCTCTGAGTGTATGCTACGGTTATAGTAAAAAAAAATTCACATTCTACATAAACCCCCTATTATTAATTTATTCCATGTCCACTGCATTCAAAGTGTCTTTGTATTATTAAGTTCAACCTATTTGTGACTTGAATTCCAAGACTGATCTAACCTTTGAGGTCAGCAGAAGTAATATATAAATTCCTAATCAGAACCTGTTGCATGCTTCTATATTTAATGTGAATGTCTTTTTCACAAAAAAATAAAATGGAAAGTGACTGATGTTTTCTGAGGTTGATATCTTTGTTTTTGAGCCAGGCACTTCTTTACTAGTTTGCCCAGGAATAGCTACCTTAAAAAACTTTTTTTTTTTTTTTAAATTTGCTGGAGTTTAGACTTCATTTGTGGCTTCATAGAGAAGCTTGTTCAGCAGGGGTCTTTGATCTGGAGAGTTCCAGAGATAACATTGGAGAAACTAAAGATCTGGTCCTAAAATCTGAGATTCTTAAAACTGATTAACTTCTCTGTTGGTTGTTCCATTTTACTTTTCTCTGGGACACTCAATTAAATGAAAAAGTGTGTTTATGTCTGTGGACCTTGACGTTTTTAAATAAATAAGGGAAATCCAGTTAAATTCAATTTAAGAATTTACATGCAGATTTTTCACCACTGAAATAAGGGGCATTTTAACTTTATGTATTTCTTCTTTTTAGAATGTATTTGACCATTCTTTGACCCAAGACAATCCTTGACTGGTCTTTATGCATGTAGTTATTTGGCACACCGTGCATGGCATATTCTAACAACTATTTCACACAAAAACATGAATTGCAGACACATAAAATTTTTGTGAACTGGGCTGTAAAATTTCTGATGCAGTATTCTCTATCTAACTTGACAGCTGGTATCTGATCTGAAAATAGTGTATTTTTCCTCAAATGCTAGTCATCCTGTTACTTTGCACTGCATAGATATGAACACATATATGGATAAGAAATAATCTGGAAAAAGCCTTCTAGAGTAATGGTAATTATGTGCCACTTTGGCATGAGCATGCCCTGAGTCCATGACGGTCTGCTGGAAAATGTGTTTCCAGTGCTGTGTGTGCATAGCAATCCCCTAGATCAGAAACAAACATCCTGAGCCAAACCTTGCAACATTTATTCTTTAAAAAGAAAGTCTTCTGTGAATTGTATTCCTAAATAAAAGCCTCAGAATTAAATCTAAATTGTGCATGTGGAGGGACTGTGGATAGAGTAGATGTTCTGCAGCACTCCAGAGAGGATGAGCAGGAGTGAAAAATCTGAGGACCAAATGTTCTTGACAATGTCAGAGCTGGGAGCTGTGGTGTGTAGTGTCTGCTTTCTCTGACTTGATAACAGACCTGATGTGGTTTTGATTTGCATTCCTGTGCCAGCCCAGGCTTTGCTGGCATGTTTTGGGTGTGTGTCTGGGTATGGAGGCTCAATTTTCATAGAATCATAGAATATGCTGCATTGGAAGGGACCCATCAGGATCATAGAGTCAAATTCCTGGCCCTGCACAGGACACCCCAAGAGCCACACCATGTGCCTGGGAGTATTGTCTAAGAGGTTCTTGAACTCTGTTAGGTTTGGTGCTGTGATCACTTCCCTGAGAAGCCTGTTCCAGTGCCCAACCACCTTCTGAGTGAAGTATTTTCCCGATATCTGACCTAAATCTCACCTGAGCCAGCTTCATGCCATTTTCTCCCGTTCTGTCACTGGCCACAAGAGTGAAGAGATCCATACCTGCCCTTCTCTTTCCCCTCATGTTGAAGACTACAATGAGTTCTCCCCCCAGTCTCCTCTTCTCCAGGCTGAACAAACAAAGTGACCTCAGCCACTCCTCATAAGATTTGCCCTTCAGATTCTTCACCATTCTTGTGGCCCTCCTTTGGACACTCTCTATCAGCTTAATGCCTTTTTTATTTTGTGGTGCCCAAAAATGCTCTCAGGACTCAAGGTGAGTGCAGAGCAGAGTGGGACAATCCCCTCCCTTGCCAGGCTGGTGATGCTGTGCCTGATGTCTCCCAGGGCACACTTGGCCCTCCTGGCTGCCAGGGCTCTGCTGACTCATATTCAAGTTGCCATCAACCAGGATGCCCTTTTTTTTTACTATGGAAGTCACAGCACCTGTCAATTACAGGAGATCTGGAAGGGAGACTGCATGGTTTGTAACATCTACCTGGAGAGATGTTTTCCCAGAGCAGTGTTTTCCTGTAAGAGATCGCAGATACTCCATCTTTTTGAATTACAGTGGTAGAATGGAGATCCAACGACAGGCTGAATTAACGCAGTGCTCAATTTGTATACTCTGGGAGGCTGCCAGAGACCACTAGTCCAGTGTAGGATGCTGGCTGTGGTTGCACTAAAGTGACAAGTAATAGGTGATTTTCTTAGATATCTCTCTTACAGCTGGGCGCAGTGAGATGGAGACCAGCCTCAAAGGGAATTTGATTTGGATCATCATAATTAGTAATGCTGTTGTGCTGTCAGGGTACCTTTCATGTAAATCATGGGAAGCAAACCAGTTATTACATTTTTCAATTTGTTTCCAGCAGTTTTTCTTCATAATTACACAAAAGATGACTCCTGAATGCAAGGGAATGGGCAACATTATTTCTGGTGTGTTTTGGATTACAAAATGTCTGTTTGAATTATACTGAAGTATGTGTTTGTTGCTGTAAAGAGTTGATTAAATAATGTTCTTGGGGATAAGAAGAGTATGGGATTTTATAGTTCGAGAAAACAGTTGTAAGAAAAGCCTCTGCAGTAAAGAGTGGGGGAGGAGCAGAAGAATAAAAATAGCTTTCTGGGTCATAAATATCCTCCATTATCACCTATGCAGTGTGCCCCATGTCCTTCTTTCTTCCTTCTCTCCCTTTCCTATAAAAAATAACTTGTTTCAGTCCTTTTTTTTTTTTTTTTTCAATTTTAGGATTGAGGGATTAGGGCCATGCAGCCCTATATTTATTCATTCCCTTGTTTTTCTACTAGCACGCCTCCCTGTGAGGCAAATCCCCCCCTAACAAACCCTTCTGTGAAGCTCTGTCAGTGACTGGCAGCCTAAGAAAGAAGAAGATGACGAAAATCTCCTTTCCAATAATACGTGCAAACAAGAAAACAAAGCCACTCAGGCTGTTTTGAGATTGAACTCTTGGAGCTACTTTATGTAAAATTTCTTGTTTAGTGTGTTTGGAAATGAATGTCCCAGTTCTTCAGGGTATGAACCATATTTTCTTTGCACTATTCGTAAAGTAAGCTGTATAAAATATATTCCCTCTCTGTAGAAGTTGGAATATAATGTGATAACTACTTGTATCTATCTACATCTATCTCTCTGCCTGAAAGCCCAATAAATGTAACAGTTATCATACCTGCTTCCTTGTTACAAATAAACTCTGACACTGAATAATATCACTGCCTCCTCTCAGAGAGCGTCCTCTGTCTGTCTGTCTTCTAATCTGCAGAGTTCTAGGACAAGGAATTTTCTGATCCTGTGAAAATTCGTGAGGGAAAGTATTTTTCCAAGCTCATTAGGAATATTAAAAAAAAAGGAAAATTGTCAATATTTCTGGGGAATCACAACAAAAGAAAGCCCACCCTATTGGTTCATATGAGTGAAAGTGTTTTCCCGGTTACTTAAAAAAAAAATCATATGGATTTATATATTTTTTTTTTCTTTCTCCCAAGAGTTTTCTGAAGTGACAGTTTAAGCTTGCTATTTAACAAGAAAAAAAATCTTTATAAATAATTCAGATGGGATATTTTGACAATTTCAAAAATTCCCTGTTCTTTTTACCAAGCAGAAAATTGGCTACTGACAACTCTTTCTCAGGAGATACTACTTTTAAGAAAACAACACTTCTCATGTTGCAAAAATGGTGAAGGATTCTACTCATGCAGGTCCTCCTAGTCTTATCAGGCCACCCATTCTCCCTGAGAAATATATTCACTATATCTTGCTGCTGCTTTCCATGGAGCAATCTAAGAGGAAGGTGGGCCACTTACTGCATTAGGGAAAGACTGTGGATGTACACATGGACTTTAGTAAACCTTTGTCACTGTCTCACACAGCATTCTTCTGGACAGAGAAGCTGCCCATGAGTTGGACAGGGTGCACTGTTTGCACTGTCTGATGAAAATCTGACTGGATGTCCAGGCCCAGGGAGTGGTGGTGAATGGAGTTAGATCCAGCTGGCAGCCTGTCACAAGTGGTGACCCCCAGGGATCAGTACTGGGACTTGTTTAATATCATTATCAATATTTAGTAAGGGGGGTTGGGGGCACCCTCAGGCAGTTTGTGGACATCAGCAAGTTGGGCAGGAATGTTGATCTGCTGGAGGGCAGGAAGGCTCTGCAGAGGGATCTGGACAGGCTGGATCAATGGCCCAAGGCCAATTGTATGAGGTTCAGGAAGGCAACAAGTGCCAGGCCCTGAACTTGGGTCACAACAACCCCATGTAGCATTTACAGGCTGGGGCAAGTGTTTGTTCTTTTGTTTGGTTCTGTCATCTGCTGGCAGAATTAGGTCAGTTTCACTGATGGCCTGTAAGCTCCCATCTGCTGATGCCCTCAAACAGGTTTTGTCAAACTTTGCATTTTGTGAGACACAGTGGCTCAGTAAAGATACTTTAACTCTTGGTGAGTCTCCTTGCATGTTTGTTTACTTGCTCAAAACAGCCAGGAGCTGGGTCTTCAGACAGGACCAGGGACTTGACCTGTTCAGGTGTTTCATACCTCCATTCACACTATGCAAAGAGAAATGAGCTTGAAAGAACCTATTTCTAGTCTAGCTCTCAGGTAATTATATTCTGTCTCTGGACTGTTCTAGAAAAAGTACCTTTACAAGCATTTCAAAAATATGCATTAAAAAAGATTAATTTTCAGAATTTTCTCAGAATTTCTGAATTTTCAGATGTGTTTCAGGCACGATTGTGGTTCTTATATCTTGCAAAGGGATGTACTTAGAGTAAAACCTGAGTCTACTGCCAAAAATCCAGGGAAGGTGCTAAGCCAGTAGAATGCGTTTACTCAGCTATCTGTGCACTCATCTGTTTGCAATCTCCTCTTACTAAGCACACTGTCTCCATGAGACAATTAGTTGAACAGAACATTGATAATTAAATTGTTCATTGAATCTGTCCTGGATTTTAATTTGTTTTTGAAGTTTAGCATTTAAATCCTATTTTTAACAAAAGTAAAAGCAGAGAAACACAGCAAAATATCCAGCGATTTATTTTAGCATAAATAGGCATGTATTCTATCATTAGCAGCTTTTCAGACATTTCCAACTGAATTAAAATAATGAATAGTTGTTTAATATGCTTGCTTTGATTAAGTGTCTGGCTTATGAGGTCTCCCACAGAAGCAGACTTTATAACACTGTTAAGAGCAAATGTTGATGGAACCCTTGTCCATTGATGCAGTAAGCAGACCTTCAGGTTTGTTGTGTACCTAGTGACTTCTAGGAAAGTCATTAAAAAGTCATAAGATCCTTAAGCATGTACCACACACTGTATGAATTGGGACATAGTTCTTGAGGTCTAAGAGGTATTTTTCTTATATTGAAAAATTGTGTTGCTGTAACACGTTGCTCTTTATTTGTTCATCTATATTATAGGACTACCTAATTTATGGGAACTGCTTTCATAGACCTACCCAATAAAACACAGTCCTTGCCACAAAGTCTGCAGTTTCAATAAACCATGTAGAAGAGAAGGGAAAATTACAGTAAAAAACAGCATTGTCTTTTTTTTTGTTTCAAGGAACTGAGACATAGCCATCAATTGGGAAAAGTATTTAAATTAAGGCTTGAAATAGTACCTACTTGAATAATTATTCAGATTTTAAATTTGTCTGCATGGTGTGATAGACCTGCAAAAAACAAGATTGTACTGGACTTTGAATTCTGAGAGTTATAAACATTTCTCAGTTAATGCAGCATTAAAACATAGTATTGCTTATGACTGAATCTCTTTATGCAGCCCTTGTCCTGGCACTGAGCAACTTTCCAGAAATTTACTTTGCAAATGTAATGTTCTTTTAATAAGCTTCTCATACGTAACCTAATACTGAAATAAAATTTTAAAAAATCATTAATGCTGGCAATACAGTCTTTATAATTGGTTATCTTGTCCTTCATTTACTTAACAAGACATTTACTTGTTTATATTAAAAAGCCGCATTATGGTAGAAGACAGTATGAAATGTGAACCCCCAGTAAAATGAAGAGGTTTTCCCCACTGGCCTCACAGAGACCAGGCTTCCCACAGCAGAGTTTGAGATTAAAGAAAGACACAAAAGTATCAAAATCAGAGATATGTCTGACTTTGAAAAATCTTATCTCTGCTAAATAAAACAAGCAAACAAACAAGCAAACACACAAAACAGAGGAGGGAGCAGAGAACTCTTATATTTGAAAAAAATTATTCCCTAGAAGTTTCATAAAGCAAGAAACTTCAATTGTTCATGTTGCTGAATTTTAATTGTAGAGCTCATCTTTATTCTTGAGTTAAACTCATACATAAAATGGAGAAATACATAAAAAATCATTTTTACATTTCATTATAATTAATTTCAGTTGAATTTAATATTAATTCTTCCACATTTCCCACATAACTGTACTCATCCTATATGCTGCTTCATAACTGCAGTTCCAGGCAGATAAATAACACTAGTTAGTTATATCCATTTCTAATGTTTAGATGACACTTTCTCTGACAGAGCACTCATACTTTGCATAGCCAATAGGGGAAACAACAAGACCCAACACTTAGTTTATTTAAGAAACTCACTTAGTTTCCTTCCTTATCAAAATATTCTGAGTCCTCTTTCTGTTCTAATGTGATATTATGATGCATATCCTTGTGGATTGGGCAAGACAAAGATGTACAGCTACTGGCTTCCCCACCTCAGTGAGCAGCAGGAATCCTTGAAGTCAGGCCAACACAATGCCAAAGCCATTTTGCAGGAATAATAACTGCACAAAATAATATGTAACAATATCTAACCAGAAGATATAAGAACCAGCCAAAGATTTAAGGTTTCCTAAGAGAGGTTACTGGGCTGAGAAGATCTGTATTCTAGTGAGTGGAATAGTGGAGGAGTCAAACCATCTGAGATCAAGCCTCTCTTCTCCTATAATATGTAATCAGGTTTTTAAATTCATTTAGAGATACAAAGAGCTGGATTTATTGCTTAAAAGTTTTCTAACTATGCAAACCCCTACCTGTGGGATCTTAGTGCTGTTGGAAAAGCAGTTCTGGTTTTATCAGATTGGGTTTAACTGACTTCAGTACTCTTTCTCTTAGGGTCTGAGCACTTTTTTGCTGTAAATAGATCAATTGATAATATTTAGAAAAATCTACAAAGTAGAATTTCAGACAATGTTTGTTTGTATAGGACTTTATCACCACTTTATCACTTGCGAAAGACAAACAAAAATATAAACTATTTTTAAAAATTTTTAAAAATTTTAAAAAGATATTGAGTGGTTTTCATCTTGGTGCTGAATAACTTAGAAAAGATGAAAACAGTAATAAGTGACTTGGAGAGGCAGTGAAATGTCCTCCTTGAACCCACGGAGAGGATTGGGCTAACTGGGAAATTCTGAGTGATTAGAATTGAATAAAATGAAATTAATTAAAATAAAATAAAATAAAATAAGTAAGACCACATAAAATGAAGTTCCTCTGTTTTGTTGCTTACTTTTGAACATGGTGGTTTATAACTACTAGTGCTTTAGGTTGGCAAACTGGATTGCAGAGACATAATGTAGAGATGTAGGCCATTGGGAAGAGGATAGTAGCATTTTACATTCAATACTGAATGCTGTGAATCATTCTTATGGAATATGCAATATTTGGACTACATGACCTTTAAATGTGTCTTCCAATCCAAAGTATTCTATGATTCTATGTTATTTTTGAGGTGAAGCTTCTCCATGCTTTCCCCCACTTACTGTCTGATCAACAGATAAAAGCTTCCCTCTTCCTTGTCTGAGTGGGATAGGGTCTCACAAACTCTGAGTTAATGCTTCTCCACGATAACTTTTCACCTCCCACAGGTTTTTTTATTTTATTGTGAAAGGAAATTGTTTCTAAGTATCTTTTTTTTTTTTAAAGGGTAGTTTATCTCCAACATTCAGATTGACAAAAGCATTTAAGGAAACATGTATTTCTTGTCAAGCTCAATTTTCATTTCTTTTAAGAGTATTCTTATTCTCCTGTTCTTCCACGTATTTTAATACATAAATAACATCCCATTGTAATTCTTTTTATCCGACTCTTCTGTTTACCTCCTGCTGCATGCAGAAATCTTAGAAAAAGCCTACGGAGTGGAATATGGTTTTATCCCTATACCATATTTAGTACAATAAACAGTGGGAGTTGGGAAGAGATCAGCGACAAATATAAGTTTTGAAAGAGAGGGCGAGTTAAATATGTCACTTAAATAGAACTTTTACTCTCCAGTGCTTTAATGAAGAGGCTCTTTAAGTGCATTACTTTAATTTATTGTGAACAAATGGCTTTAAAGCTGAAGTCAGATAGTTCTGCCTTCAAACAAATAGCATAGAAGTGTTTACAAAATCATTAGCTGTTTTGGAGACAGCTGATCCTTCTCCAGGTTAAATAATTTAGGATCATTGTGGGAAAAGTCCTAAGCACAGTTTAAGAAACAGCTTACGCTACAAGATGTGCATGACAAAGGAACAGGTTGTGGGAAGAGAAAGAAGCCATGACCATGAGAGGGAGAGGCTTGGGTAAGGAGATAGGATTTACATGCAAGATGTTTGAATGTAGTGTTTTTTTGTGGCATTTGTTGCTAATCAAAGCTCCTGTGATGACCATCCCCCTTTTAGCCTTACTCCTTTATTCTGCAATGATTTGCTCCTTAGGCAGTGCTGGTATTTTAACTTCTCTGTGTCTGCAAAGAGTGTAGAACTTTAAGTTATGAAAAAATCTGGAGGCAAATGTGTACCGAAGTGTTTCCTCAGTAACAGTGCTTATCCAGACTGCAGACAGCTGGCAAAAAAACCCCAACCAGAAACAGCCAGCCCAACCCAACATAATCTCCTATGCAAAGAGAGACCAAGACCTTTAAAATGATGGTTTAAGTCTGAGGTGACCCTGAGTTGCTTCCTGGAGGTGTCCACCTCACTCAATTTTTCTAATAGAAGCCTAAAGGTAGGAAAATACTAATTTCAGTCATCAACTTCAGTGCTTCAGTGGGCATAAATCAGTTGGATGAGAACAGACTTTTGAGTGTCTCAGAGGCAGAAGAAATGTCCAGAATAATTTCAGAAATGTTTTGTCTTCTAGAAATAGCCAGGGACTGGCAATAGTCACAGCAATTTGCATCCATGTAATTCAGAGATTGCATGGCCAACTGGTTATCACTACAGTATTTCTGTATTGTGTTCTATGTTGCAAATTTTGCTATCAGGAAGGATCATGCCCATTTTCTTCTTTTTTTCCTCATCTGCTACTCCTTTTGTCCTTTTCATCAGTGCAAGTGCTTGGAAGCTTTCTACAGAAACTGGAGCAGTATTGAAGTGCTCACTTTTACCCACAGAAGCATGAGAATAGATGTCACAGACATCCTGGATTGCTGGGATAGAGCAAAGGGTATATGATCACTGAAAATTGCTCCCTAGATGCCCTTGGCATACTTACATCCATGGTCTACTGACACACAGCACAAGTAATCTCCAAATATATGTATAGCAGCAGCAGGAAAGACAGTCGCTGAAATAAATGCAAATGTGACTCATGCAATGCTACTAAAAGGCTGATTGTCCTGTCCTGTATGATATCCATTTGTTCTTTCTTTGTTGTTTTATATCATTTCAAAAGAAAGTAATTTAGACTTTGCAATATGTGTGTTGTCCTAAGTAACCTTTGATAGTGAAAAACACATCAAATCATAACAAAGCTTTCATGCTACGTAAAAGAGTTTAGAGATATATCCTTTGCAAAACCAGTAATGGAAAATTTAAAACCTTCTTATAAAAATACACAGCAAACAGATTTATTAATTTGGGGTCTTTTAAAAGAACAGTTCAACTAAATCTGTTCAAATTCAGGGGTTTTAACATTGCAAAAAATGTGCATACTTCATAACTGATAGATCTGATCAAGTATTCAGGGGGTTTAGGATCACAAAAGGGAGCAAACTGCACTTAATCCCAATGCAGAAGACTTTCTTGGGGTTTTGCATTAAATGTATTTTCTTTTCTCTGATAGAAAGACAAAGGGAAAAAAAAAATCCAGAAACCTTAAGAAGTAAAGACAAAGTGCCTGGAAAATACACTGACAACAAGCAATTGGTCTGCATGGTTTTGTATAGGCTACCAGACAGAAAGCATGGAAAGTTTCTGTAAGTTGGAAGAAGAAATTTGAGCTGGGATCCCTGAAAATTAAATACCATGGCCATTTAAATCCAAAGTAGAGTGAGAGGCAGACTAAGCTGCAATAGTTTCCTTGAGCTCTTTCTTACTGTTGCATGGCTTAATATCCTCCAGAATGTTATTCAGGATATATCCACATGAGAGCAAGGGAAATAATAGTCAATTGGAAAAGTGGCAAGATAAAATGCATAAGACAGAAAATTGCTCTAAAATGTTCCTCAGAAAATGATTTTTAATATCAAAAGACATTTTCAATCTATATTTTAATTCGTTTTTCTTCTATATCTTGGGCAATTGGGATGAGGGTTTTAAGACTTGCACATCTGTTTTAAAAATCATCCAAATATTGTTTGGAGGAAAATTCTCTCAGGTGCAGAGGGTCATCACAAGGTCTTTCTATCATTCATGCCAACATCCACTCTTTGTCTGTTTTAAGTGGTGAAGGAAAAGACAGGTAGGAAGAAGAATTTCATTCAGGAAAATGATAGCAAAGCATCTACTAAGGTTTTGAAACACATTGCAACAAATTAGTTCCTTCTTTCTGATGTACTTGGCTTGTATATTTTTCCAAATAAATTATTATAGATTACATCAGCAATGCTTTGCTCAATAATACTGTGCTCAATACCAGCAGAGAACTTCACCTGTAACATTTTAGGATTTCCATTCACAATTAATTGGGATTTTTTTTTTCTCGTACAATGTTCCTAATGAGATAGCACACAATGGCAACAATTAATTAATCTTTAAATTAAGGGACAATAAATGGTTCCATATATCAGCATTTTGAGGGAAAAGAGGCATCAGGTATAATTAAAAGAAGGGACAGGTGGGAACTTTAATTACAGATGAAGTTGTGCCTAAAAAGAAATTCCATCATAAGCTCTTTAGCAACACTATCTTACTTGATTACTGCAACTCAGGTTTTGTCACATACCCACCATAAGCAGATGTGTCCTGCATTTAGATAGAGCAAGGTGCTGGCACACGGCCAGGAGATTAAAATGCCTCAAGGTGTATCAGTTGTCAGCATGGCCACTGAGTCTGAGGGATCACTTACTGCCCTGGACAAACATCATCTCTCCTTCACAGTAATGTAGGTGGGGGATATTCTGCAAAACAACAGCAACATTTCTGATGGGCTCTCACAGGCAAGGATGGAGGCTTACACAGTGGGAGCAACTCAGAGCAGCGTGCAGACTTTGTAATTTGTTATAACCATTTTGGTGTGGATACACCTTTTTTTCAGCGCTTTGTGTCATTCTTTCAGGAACCTTCATTTCCTCTGTTTGAAGAAGGGTACTGCTTCTTGAGACTCAGTGCTTTCTATTGCTTTCCTTTTCAAGGGAAGCTGGGAGTGATAATCCCATATTCTATAATGCAATTCCATTCAAAAGCAGCAATGGCTTAGACACCCAGCAAAAGGAATTGTTTCCTCTCTACTCCAAAACTGACAATCAGCACCAAAACCTGAGGGGCAGAGGGGCAGAGGGTTATCCATTCCTCAGCACACAGGTCATCCTTGGGAAATCTCTTGCAGATTCTTTTGTAAGTGATCAATCCAATTTACTATCTGTGCACTCTGGAACTCTTAAAGCTTACAGAATGTCTCTGAATTTTCAATTAAGTGCAAAAAATAAGGTGGCAAAGCTGTAATTTCTGTTTCTGCGTTTATGTTTCCATCTGTTTATTCATGATGGTGCAATTCATACATTGTCTGGAAAACCAGGAAAAGGCCCTCTCACCATTTGAAATCTCCAAGGACATGCATTACAAGAGAGTGTCTAAAGAAGGATAGGCAATATGTGCTGAATTTTCTGCCATGTCAGAAAACAGAGGCAGACCCTTAAAGGCCGTAATTAATGTTCGTTACAATTAATGGAAATTTTATGTGTATTCCAAACAGAAAATCTGGGAATCTCCAATATAATCCCAATTCATAAGAAATTTAACTTTAACAACGAGGCAAGTCTCAAGCATATGGCTTTCCAGATGAATTCTTTTTCATTCTTTCTTTATTTTCTTCAAACTGCAAAACTGGCGGATGGGTGATAGCTAGCATTTGCACCTATCATTTGATGCAAATAAGACTTGAGAATGTACTTAAGCTTGAAAAGAAAGACTGTTCTGAGATCTGAAAAGTGACCAAAAAAGCAATAAATACAAAGTAATGACAAATGGAATGCACTGAGTTGAAGAAAGTCTAGCAAGGCACAAGCTGGATTGATGATCACTGAAAGTTATTTATAATTTTTGTTGTTAGTAGTCAGGTCTATTAGTGAAATTCAAAGACTGGAAGAAGTTTAAACACCTCAGAGGCCAAGGAGAAATATATGAAAAGCACTGTGTTCTGTAACTGTATAAACAAAAAAAGAGAAAAATTTATTTTGGCATGATTTATAATAACATTTGGCAGACATAATGCAAGAATGTTCATTTGATGAAGGAGACAAACCTGGGAAGTAATAATGGTACAAGAAACACAAGAGCTTAGCTGTGGACAGCAAAGTATTCATCAGTTTGCAATGCGTAACAGCTGCCAGAAAAAGGGCAGTGCAATTTTAGGCTGCATGCACAGAGACATCATATGGTTGAGGAGGCAAGTAACAGTATCTCTGCAACTTCAATTGTCATGCCAGTTAGACTCCTGCACGGTGGTGGGTTTTTTTGGCTGCACATCATCAAAAAAAGATACCGTGAATCTGGAAAGAGCTTTAAAGAACAGCAGCAGAAATAGTGAGTTGGCTGGAGGGAAGGGCATCTTTGGGGAGAGAAGCTTATTTAAAGAGATGCCACCATCCTGAAAACCACTTAGTTTCAAATAAAGAATTAAAGTACCTTAAAAGAGTCTTACTCTTTCCTTTGACTCACACTACCAGTTAGATTTTTTTTTTATTAATTTCATTTTGAGGGATTTTTTTTTATTTTTTTTTAGAATTTATATTTAGTATTGACAAGAACACAAAGTAAAAGGACATTCAGGTAAAAAGTTTCTGTTAAGCTATGTCTTCTAGTGCATATAGTTAATTAAACCATAAATAAAAAGAAAATTGAGCTACAAATGTTTGATCTTCAACAGCAAGACTTAAAACCAAATTATTTAGTCGCAAGCAAGCATAATTAAGGGTAGTAATATGAAATTGAGAGAAGGGGATTATATTTGAATACTGGGAGCCCATTCTCGCTGCAAAATTTTTTTATATAAAAACAAAGTGCTCCAGTCTCAGAATCTGATAAAACTGAAGATATTATATGAAATATGCTGTTAGGATTGTTCCTGTAGTCTCAACAAAGTTAGCAGGTCTTAAAATATCTCTGAATTTGTCTACAGTTATGAATCTCAGATAATGCATATCATTCATCAACTTTTATAGTGGATCTTCTCAGAGACCAGACTTTCTTCTCTTCCTCTCTTACCCACACATGCAGGTTGTTATACATTTAACATCTACAGCAAAGTTTTCCAAGCAGCATAGCAAATGTAAACATATGTTATCCATTAACTGTAATGAGGTGTATACATTTAAATTCTTATTTGGCTTGGGGTAGATATATATTAATTTTTTTCCCCCAAGCATAAGTTAAAATTTGAAAACATCTAGTTGATCAAAAGTATAAGCACCAAAAGTATAAGCAGTCAGTAGAACTTGGTAGTGTTCCATTGGCCTTTTTTTTCTATTTGGCTTTTTTTAGTACTTTTGCTTTGTTTTATTTTATTTTCAAAAGAGATAACCAAGACTGAAGGGTGACTGATAACTGTGGATCATCGTTGTCTCAAACACTGAAGAAAAAGTTTAGAACCTGTTTTCTAAACTGGAAACATCCATTTTCATTGAGAAAATACAATATGCAGATTTGCCTCTACACATTATGGGATAAGCAGAGCCAGGTCCAAAGGATACAGGAGCTGTGCTCCTTAACACAAGAGTTTTGGGGAACAGCATAACAAACTGCTGCCATCAGTCAGCAGTGTCTTGGCAACATGGCAGCAGTCCCATGTTGGTCCCCAAATCCACATTACCACCTCAAAGCAGTTCATAATCGTTTGTATCCTTTCTGCATCTTCCTGTCCCATTGTCCACCTGTTTAACCACAACATTTCATGAGTCCCTCCCTTTCTCTCTCTGGGTTTTGGTCTGTACTGAAGGTCTCAGTGCCGAGCAAATGCATAAGGCAGCTGGCCAAATTGGGTGGTAGGAAAAGCTGCAGTCCTAGCCATTCTTTTAGTTATGGATATAAATCTGGGGTAACTTCAATGAAGAACAATAATTTTTGTAGATGCTATTCAGATTTTAAATCTGTTAATTTCTCAAAATACTTACATAATTAGTTTTTAAGATGGATCGTGACTGTTGCTAAGCTTTGGGAGAAAAAGGGAAAAATAAAAACAGATATTTAATATTTCTTTTGCAAATAATTCTAAACATTCCCATTGAAATTACATTTCTCTTTAAGAGTTATTGTTTCAGATTTAGAAAGTCAGTCTTTATGAAAAAGGGGGTATGTTTCTGTTTCAGAAGTAAATCCCAATGTTTCCTCTACTAATCAATGCCTTCTGATCTCTCTATAGCATGGGAGGGAAGAGTGTGAAGATGTTATTTATCCTGTCTTCCTATACACACCTCAGACAATCTGCATAAAATAGCACATGCACACAATAGTTTGTGTGTATGTGTACTTATATACATCTGTAAAAAACGTGCACACATTATCTTGCTTTTTTGCATTCTCTTCTGCCTTTGGTAGAGGTTCAGTAAATAAAGTATTGTTTAATCTGTATTGACCACTTACTTGATGTCAAGTAAATAAATGTTCCTAAATTATTTAAGTCATTAATATGATTTTTCTAGCTAAGTATCTACTAGTATTATGAAGCATTTCCTGTGAGCTGCTTGTTTTGCACAGCCCAGGTAAAAGGAGTTGGCAGCATGGTGTCAAGAATAAACTTTAAAAGGACTCTCTAAAAGTAATGCTTGGAAGGTATTCATTTGACCTTCAGTGACAGAGCTTATGCCTTGCAAATTGATTAATACAGATACAATATCAAATCATTTTTCATACAATTTTTTAATGTTTGTTAAATGCTGGAGCAGTATGTAAACAGAGTATTTGGCATTTTTATTAGGCTGCGGAACTCAGTCATTTCCTTTGCAACAACATCTCATAAACTATTTTGACAGTCTAATAAACTATAAAAAGCTGTGGTAAAAACTGGCTCTGAATGTTATAACCGTACAAAATGGAAAGAGCAAGAGAAAACATCTATCACTGAGATTATTATCACTGTTGCCATGGCAACCTGGTTGCAATGGCAATATCTCCATGGTTCTGCTGTTTGTTATCATCTTTCTTGATTTTACATCATTGAAATTGTAGTAATTACACTCTGCCTGATGAAAAATGCATGCTGTCATGGCAACTAAGTCAAATATTCTTAATCATTTCACCTCTTCAATCTAAAATGTAATTGTTTGTCAGTAAAATAGGTTATACAGAAGGCTTCTATGGACTTATGATTGCCTTAAGTGTTTTGCAAAAATTGTGCTTTTAGGCTCAAGACCTTAAGCTAAACTAATAGTCTACAATGGTAAACAATGACTCATTAGAGAAAGTAATCAGTTCTTATTAATTGTAGAGTAACTGTTCTAATGCAATAGAATAATGAAATATAAAGCATATTACTTGAAATCAAATGTACTGGAGAACAGTGACAATATTGCTAAAATTTTGAAGTAAATTGTATGTGATTCAGATTCTGTATTCATTTCCTTTGAGCTCACTTGCCATTTTCATATCATGAGGATCCACCTAAAACTTAAAATACTTTTATTTTTTAGTACATGGTGACTGCTCCCTCACCTCCACAAATACTTTTTTTCTGTAAATTCAAGACTGGAGTTTTAAAAAATTGAAGACTGAGGGAAATCTAAGGGAAAATAGTAATAAACACATCAAAATTTCGAGCAATATATTAAAATTCACATCTCTTGCTTTCCCCTCTGGTGATGTACTCTGCATCTTTTCAAACTAACTGTAAACCAAACTTTCAAAGGAACCTCTGTCTGACCTGATAATTGAGCCAGCCGTGTTGGTTCTGCAGTGCACTACAAACATTATTTTCTGAGATAACAATTGCAGATACCAGTGATCAAATTCATAAGTTTTGTTTTCCAGATTATGCCCTCATCTCACTTTTGCTCTTCTGACTATCACTTAAGCTGCAGTTAATTGTTACATCACTAAACTGTGGTGATTAATTGAAGGGTCAAACTTGCTGAGGATTTTTTTTTAATCGAACATGTTTGCCTATTCTTGAGTACATCTGACAAATTTGTTCTTGTCACTTTGCAATGAACTGAACTCTACTGAAACTTACTTATCACCTGGTTTTGTGCATGAGCTCTGCTTTGTGTTTTTTTCAAGTCTTTTACTACCGTTCATGCACAAGCAGATGGTTCTAGTTAAGTTGAGGCACAGCGTCAAAGTTTCTGCTTCAAGCACAATTGCTTGTCCTATTGATATTTTGTATACATTGAGATTTTTTGCCATCTGGAGAAAATGGAAGAACACTTCCTCAACACTCTGAATCAATTAGGGATTTGTTTTGTTTTCCTTTGTCCTGGGAATAATAGTGTGCACCCAGGCGCCCAACCCTGAATTATTTCTTCTTGAGTAAGTTCTTCATTTAAATACCTCACAAATATTAATGAACTCTTCAGAACACTTCTGCAAGAGAAGGAATCATTGCTAGTATGAAAACGAGACATGGAGAAATGAGGAGCCTTATTCATGGCCACACAAGAGGCTATGAGATACCCTGCAATTAAACCCAGAGTTTCATTAATATCTTACCTAAAAGATCATTCTTGTTTGAAGGCCAAACCATGAATTGTTCACCCAAACAATATCCTCATTGGAATGACTGGGATCTTCTCTCTTACATGAATCCTCTTGTAACACCATGGTGACTCTGTTATGTGTGGAATTAAGGGAATTTTAGGGAAACTGTGATAAAATGACATGCCAACTGGGAATGTGCTGAGCCACTGGCAATTGTTCCCCAGCAGGGAGTAGGATTTCTGCCACAAAGTTACTCAAAGCTGGGTAGAAAAATTTTCCTTTTGTGAGAAACATCCTGCTACTTTTAATTTAGATGCTTCTTTCTCTAGAAGAAATTAAAAGCTACATATGTCCAATTTCCCCAAGAGGGAATCATGCTGTCAAGCCCCATTACCATAGGGAAAAGAAACCAAATTGAAAAAACAATTGAAAACTAGCCACTAAACAAAAGAGAAATTTGCCCACTATTCAAATAACTGTAGCAATTTGAAATTGTCCTCCAAATGCAAATATCAAGCTTTAAAGAACAAAAGCCACAGGCTACTCAGTCAGTGAAACAGTAAAAATGGGTCAGATCCCAAAGAGCTAAAATATGGCTCAGCATTCACCCTGCATTGAATTTCTGCCCCTATTAAGCTTACAGTCTTACAAGTCATAGGGACAAAGTAAGAGGGCAAAATGCATAATCATTTTCCAGTGAAATATCTTTTT
This sequence comes from Monarcha castaneiventris obscurior, assembly GCA_026261815.1. Classification (NCBI taxonomy): domain Eukaryota; kingdom Metazoa; phylum Chordata; class Aves; order Passeriformes; family Monarchidae; genus Monarcha; species Monarcha castaneiventris. The sequence continues at coordinate 11,061,883 of JAMPIT010000379.1, forward strand.
TTTCGCTTGGCTGTCCTAAGACTTCCATTCTAGACTTGGATAAGGTTCATATTCATTTCTACGTCAACTTTCTCAGTGGAACCTCTTCACATTTATTGCCATTGGTAAGGTCCATTAAGCTATAGATGTTGCTCTTTTATTCTTAGGAACTCTAGAGCCTTCCCATTTCTTACTGTCATATGGGGTTTTCAACTGCTTCTAGATAGACATCTTTCCATTGACTTTAACAGATTTTGCATCAGGTCATAAACTCCTGACTTTGTTTTAAATTTTCATTAACTAGATGTTCACTCAGGGTGCTGCTGCCTGAGCCTTAACACCAACAACTCTGCCTGGTGTCCTGTGAGGTCTTTCAGCTTCTTAGCTCAGTTGCTGTGCCACTGACATCACCAGTGTGAATCTGCCACATCTTTCATTAGTGGCCCAGCATGTAGCTTCCCCACCCACACCACAGCCTGGCTGTGGTCTCCTACTCTGCACACTGCCTGGCGGGTGCTGCAAGACCAAGAACTTCTTGCCTGTGATGTGAGATCAGTCTTGGCCTCAAGGACTGGAAACCCCAGCATAAGGAATGCAAATACGATAATTTAAGTTATGAAAAACAGTAGGCTGAAAAAACAAGATAGCTGACAAAAGGGGCATTTCTTAAGCCTTTGTTCAGCTTTGTCTGAGCCACTGATGGAGTGGGAAACCTAACTTCCCCTGCTAAATAATGCTGCAAGTTCCAGGTGAGCATGCAATCACTGATAGTAGAAATTTAATCAGAATGATTAAAATCAGTTAATCAATTAATTAATATTTCATATCTGCTTTCTTTTGCTTCCCCTACTGTTATGTGTAATTTACCCTAAACAACTTGTCATGACTGTTTCCACAAAAGAAGATGTGGTCTCTGTGCAGGAGAACTTAACAGTCACATTTTAAGCCTGACCTGGGCTGGATGCAGGACCAAGACAGAAGGGTTAATAGTAGTCCTGTCTCTGTGCCATAGGCCCTATATTACTAACAGATAATGGATTTTTGTTTGCTGACGAGGGAGAGGTTTGTACTATGACAACAAAAAGGTCAGCCTTTCCCATCGAGTGCAACAAAACAGTGTTTGTGAAATTTCTTGTGGTTAAGAATTTCCTCATGGTTTTTGAGATTAGAAAATATCTGTGAAGTTTACTGTGCACAATACAAACAGGAATGTAATATTGATAGTATAGACAAGTTGCAGAGTTTCTTATAAGGTCATTCGGTAGGTGACTTTGCTAGCTATCTGTTGGGATTACTTTTATAAGTAGTAGGAATATATTCTGTGCTCTAAAGAGCATCTTCAGTTAAGCAATAAAACTTTTCACTTGTTTTCCTGAAGACAAGAGTCAAGGAGTTAAGTTTTTCTTCCACGATGAAAATTACTGTTATAAAGCAGGTGCACCCTGGCTCCTCATTTTCTGTCCCACCTTTTAGTATGTGTCATTTGAAAAGAAATAAAATTTTTAAAAAGTAAAAATTGGAAGATACTTTCATAACGTGAAAAGGTTTTATCAAAATAAGCCTTGTAATATCCTGAGATTTTTGATCAACAGAGCAATGTAACTGCTCAACCTAAGATAAGTAAATACATGCTGAATGAGGGCATAGAGCATAAAACAAAAGTAGAAAAGAGGAAACCAAATATGTCTCTATTTCTGGTGTTTATGGAAGCAGACACATTCAGTAAGGCAATCTCCTGCAATGTATTGATAGATGAATTTTTGCTGCCCCTACTTTTCTCCTGCAATTTTTGGTGAATATTATTTCTGCTGTTACTTTCATTCTTTCTGATTCTTTGCTGTTTTATTTGTATTTATGCTCAGAATCTGTAACACAAACATAGAAGTAGTTAGATACTTTGCCACAGAATGTCTTTGCAGTTACTAAGGAGTTTCAGAGGCTGCTGGCTACAATTGTTTGTTAAGAATAAACCTTATGCTACAAAAAAGTCATTTTGGAACTGGTAAATATACAGATTATAGACAGTTTGTTTAAGAAGAGATCTAAACCAAAAAAATAAATAATTCTTTGTCATGATAGAAAACAATATTAAATATTTCCTTAAATCCTTAAGGCAGAAATACTATTAATGTGTAGAAGTATGGGAAAGAATTTACATGTCACTTTTATCTCAGTAGGTCTTTCATTTCATAATGAGACCTGAGATGTGAATTTCTATTCCTTCTTTCAAAATTTTCCCATAGTAGCCTTAAGGCTGGGTCTAATAATTCTTTTAATAAAAGTATGCTCTGTAATGTGAATCCAGAACATAAACTTAGTGAAAGGTGCCTGGAGATATCCATCAATTCTTACTTCAGACAATTTAATATTATCTTCTTTAAAGATCTTCAATATCAGCCCAGTGGGTTGGGACAACAATGTTTCACTGAAGTGACGACAAATTTGCTGCATTGGGAAAGGTTCTGAAAAAGAGGATCAAGTCCATCACATGGGTTTTGCAGTGAAAAGTGTCAGTAGACTCTGCTGAGTGACTACATATGGCAGCTCACAAGTAGAAGTTTACATATACATTTTAATTGCAAAATAAAGTGCAGTTCATATCAGCTCACAGCAAATTCTTTCAAATCACGAAAATCTGAGACAAGTTGTACTAATCCCACTTTAAAATACCTGTAAGACAGTAGAAAATCTCAAGTGGAAAGGCTCAAAATATGAATGTGTTGGGGTTTTTTCGCTAACAGCAAGACTAGAATTCTTATGGGATTTTCTTTTTTTTGGAACAGAACCTTCCTTGAAGAAGGCTACACAGAGATTTCAGACTACTGTAGATTGTCCTCCTAAGTGCTTGAATTGGTTGGATTTGCTGACTGTCTCTTCTGTCTGAAATTTTAGAAGCTAGCTGAAGGAACTTGGCTAATTAACAATAATGATGGCCCTTCAAGAACTGGAATTATTAGGTAGGTCCAGGTTTTTATGAGATGGGTTCAAAAATAAGTTGCAGTTTCTTGTGCTGTCTAAAGAGCTACTTCTCATTTTTAAAAAAATAGTTTATTTGAAAAACTAAGGGCCAAGATAATAATAAAAAAACAGGCCCTGAGCTGAATTCGTAAATCTGACATTTTGCATTATTTTCCCTGTGACTTATTGTGTCAGCTACACCACACCTTGAGTTTCCCTGAGTTGGGAGAGAAGCGAGGTTGAGGAGATAAAAGGAATTATTTTTCCAGCTTGCTCACACCACTGCCCACATTAGTTTTCAAAGAGAGATCAAACCAGTTCAGTGCATAAGAGAGTCACTGATTGACCTCAACACCCCATATGGTCTTGCATTCTTGTCACCCTTCTTTCACAGCTATGATGTAGGTTTTATTTCCCTAAATATGTATAAGTGTATGACCCATGGAAAATTCGAGTTCTTGTTTCTCCAGGCATGTATTTTACTACGTGTACCTGCTAGACAAAGTACACAGGGTTGTTTTTGTAGCGATGGGTATAAGTCACCTTCACTGAGCAGCTGATGGTCCTGGGTGCAAAGGCTGTGTGTTACACATCTTGGCCCAGTGTCTCCTTACCAAGGGTACTTCATTTGGACAGGCACAAGTCCCTTCACTTTCAGAATTATCTCTGTGTTCCTATATATACCGGTTTCACTTTGCCTATTTCTCAAAATTAACAACTTTGGAAAACAATACTAAAATAAAAGAGTTATGTTTTTCTAAACAGAGCAAGTTAGTGAGTCGTTCAGTATTTCCAGTGTGTCGAGACAAGTTGTTTGTCTTTTCCTTTGCATCTTTTGAGATCTGTGAGACTACCTGTAATTAACCAGAATTTAGCAATGGGTTTAGCACACTAGAACTGATACATGGGCAGGTAGCATACCCTCTTCAAGATTTAAGCTTCTCAAAGGTAATAATAAGACACTGGCGGCAGATAGTTTCAAATTACTTTTCCTTTCTAATTGGCAATTAGATCTAATTAACTTTTAGTTAATATTCAATGATTTCCTTTAACAAATGGAACCCTGATGAGATCACATCTGTTAAGACCACTTGGTTTGTGTCTCCACTTTCTGTGTATTTCTGTAATTTTAAATTAATTCTGCTACAGTCTAAAAGAAGATCATGTATCAGCGGGAATGAAAGTATGCATTTATCTAAAGTTACCATGAGTCCAGGAAACTGAAACTGTAATTTGAAAAATAACATTGGTATGTAATCCTCAGGGCTTGGAGAGAAAAACTTGTAGAGATCAAAATGGAAGTTTGAATGTATTGGGGGTTTCTTTGATATTAGCTGGATTCTTTTTGTGAAATAATTTAAAATATTGCTCTGATTCTTGGACTCAATGGATAGAAATTTAAAAAGTCATGTCCTCAATTACTGGCTTCAGAGGAAGGAAAAAGACCACTTCATAAGTACTCATTCAAAATAAGCTGAGAATTTCTGTCTCAGTGTATATACAGTTAATATATTTTGCTGATTTTGGGTCTTAGAAATTAGTGTTAAGATTTATTTGAGGCTCCCAGAATAAGCAACTGGAGATAGCATATTACATTATATTAATAAGATATGAACAAGCAAATAAGTATACTTAAGTCTTTTGGGAACTCAGCTGTAAAATTTTATCCTTACATGGACAGTCCAGCTAACAAAAATAGAGCTATTTGCATGAGCACAGAACGTTTGCCTCAGTAAAGGTTTGCAGGACAGTCATCAGGCACATTTTGTTCCATCAGCTTTCCAGGCACTGATTTCATTCAATATCTATTTTTGTTTATTGCTTTTTTATTTTCTCACATTACATTAATATGTGTCATGGCTGGATTTTTTTTGCTACTCACCCCATGTTTTTCCTTCTGTTTCTGTCCCACTTTGAGTGTGTTCTGTGCAATCTCTCAGTAAAACAGCCTGCAAGTATATCCTTGGAGACTGCCTCTATTTTAATCCTACTGATTAGGAAGACTTTTCTAACTTGATTTTTCATCAGTTAAGTATTTAATAATTATACAGGTATTGCTCATCTTACATGGATTGCAGTACATTTTGACCAGCAGAATAATACATTTGTATTTGGGGGAAATTCATACCATATAGACCACAAAATCAAAGTTTGGTTGTGATTATTTGTTTGGGGTTTTTTTTTATTTGAACATCAAATTCCATTTCCTTCACAGAAAACAAGAATTTTAAACTTTGCTTGAAGAACCAAAGCAAAACAAAAACGTCAGTGCACAACATTTTTATTGTTAAAATGTGGTGCTAAAGTTCAAGCATGTAACAAGCAAAATTTACAGTGGTACGAACCTACACAGAGAATCTGGATGGAAATAGCAGAAATCATTATTCTTTCTATAAAAACCATATATCATAAAGGGGTTTTTTGGCTTAAATATATGGTTGCTATGTATCAGACCTCTGTCACTTCATTTTTGCAATTCAAGATTTGATTTTTTCCTGCCTTTTGAACTGAACTTTTGTTGTTTGAATGCAAAAATCTGGACTTTCATCACAATCAGCAAAGACTATTACTAGCTTCCATCACATTACCTGATTTAGATCCCAAATTTGACTTTTCCCTTGGTTATGATAGGCCTGGTTCAATTCTCATGTACCATGGCCCGAGCTGTTGTGAGTACACTGACATGGCGGAATTATTCCCGACTTTTATATATGATAGTGAAATGGGAATGATGGCTTCTCAGTCTGCTGCCAAACTGTTCTATAATTTAATCTCATTAATTTTCAGAAGTCAAGTAAGACTTGGTTAGGTGGAATCCTTCCAAAGAATACCCCACAAATACTTAGGAAAAGAGTAACTATATGATATTATGTGGGATACACTTTTATCAAGAGAAATAGCAAACCCCCAAACCGAAAACAAAATTTGAATTCCTGTTTTGATATTTAAGAGCACTCTACAGATTCAGTATTTCATTCTTTGAAGTAAAGGTCTAGCATCTTAGGGAAATGTGGAATATGATATAAAAATAGGGTTGTTAATTAGCCCTAATACTTTGCCTAGAACAGGCTTTTGTTAATTATATATGCCTAGGTTAAATATTAATCGTTAGCATTTATAAAGAGCTTTGCATTTTTTTAAGTACTCAGCAAACATAAACTAATTACATGTCACAATATCCTGTCTAATTAGATGACTGTGTAATTTCCCCACAAGATACATTATTTTTCACTTCCTGTCACTGGACTATTTTGTAGTATTGCTGTACATAGCTAAATGGTTTCTTTCAACTCCAGGAATGATTGAACTAGAAGAAAAAAAAAAAATCAAAAACCATGAAAGATGCCCAAGAAATTTCATTTTCTCATTGGAAAATTCTAAGATTGTTGTTTACTTATAGGAAGAAGTCTGTCTTTCTGAAGCTCTTGAATGGAAAAAGAAAAAAAAAAGGTGATTTCTTTGCACAATGAGAAAACATTACATATGGTGTTTTCAATAAGAGAGATTTTGGAAAGTCTTTTCATTCCAAACGCACCTTATATGCAGTCTTTTGCAGGAACCTTTTGAAATCTTTCATTCTTTGGCCCAATCAGCTTTTTGCTGCTGGGAAACATTTCCAACTTTTGATATATGTATCAATGTATACATGTATATATGTATATGTATATATTTAGTATGAACAGATCTTCTGTACATCCTTGTAAATAAAATACATGTTGCCTTTGCTTTTAACATTGTTAAAACACAGAATATGTCTATTTGTCTATTTTTTTATGTTATCCATTCTCAACATTCCTGAAGGCATCAGTTCTAGGATCAATCAGAAAGCGAAAAATGAAATTTGTATCTTGTAAATACATGCAATATTATTAAATCAAGGATGTCTTATAAGTAGAATACATTACACAGTATGTGTCTGAGCTCAGCTTTTTTGGGAATGGTAAATTCTGCTACATTTGGTCTCCCTTCGATTTGTCACATGAATGCTGAGATATGTCCTATGAAAACTGATGTCACTGCCCTTGCTGAATGGCAAATTTCTTTGAAAATACATTACGTCAATACACCTAGAGTGACTTAAACGTGCATTTCAAAAAATTTGTTTCATCCTTTTCTGTAGGATGAGACCAGTCTCTTAAGAGATACCTGTCTCTGATATAACCTGCCACCAAACTGCACCTTGCTATTTACCACGTAAGCTTGGAGGAGATTCTCTGCTTCTGTTTCTTGACTCACATGTCAGACCCAGAATGTGTCAGGGTGCTGCTAATGCTACTGGATTTGCTTTTACTATTTCTTATTTGAACAGGAAACAATTTGAGTCAGGACCTTTCCTCTTCCCACAGAGCAGCATTTTGGGTTTAAGCCATAAAAAGCCCTTAAAGCACGATGGGCAGAATGAACAGCCGTTTTCTCCTAGTGCTTGGCAAGGTTATGAAGTTGTCAGTTTTCGTTGTTGCTCACAGTTGTCAGTTTGCCCGAGCAGATCCTTGGCACCAGAATGTGGCATGGCATTTTTCACTGAGGCAATAACAAATAAATATATCTACACAAGAATTTTTTTTCTTGAAAAGAATCAGTAGTGGCTACAAATTCCTCATCTGTGATTTTTTAGGAAGAGCTATGGGAATGAAGTTCTCAAATCTCACTGAAAGTCGAATGTATAAAACTCTTCGGCACTAAAATGTTAGGACTGACTGTTCCTAGACTTGACAGCATAACAACTGTTGTTCAAATTACAAACTGTAAAAGTGAAGCATTGCTGAAGATTAGTCCACTTATTTAGGAATTCAGAGAAGGACTGAACTGCATTGGCAACTTTGACTCTAAAACACCTAGGTATTTTAATCATAATACCAAAAGGGCTCATCTTAAATTTACATTTCTGGTAATACTGGCAATGCAGTTAAGTCATCTTTGCCACTCTTTCTGAAAAAAAAAGAACTTTTTCAAACCTTGTGGGTATTGTGGTAAACATCATGCATGTGATGAAAAGAAAAAGGAAAGATTCATCTGCGCTCCTTACAGCACCAGCTTCAGCAAATGCAGAAGCACAATCATCTTAAGTATGTCGTTAACGAAAAAGGTAAAGAAGGAGTTCAAACCCAAAATTTTATGTTCTAGGGAGGCCTTTCTGGAGTACTTATGCACACCTATCCATTGTCTCTCTAGATTTATTAGACTCATTGAGGAAGCTCTATGTCTTTTGAGGAACACTGCCTGTTGATGTGACAGCTCTTGAGTTATTCAGACCCTGCATCTATTCTCACCCAGCTCCTACTCTTGTTTTGGGGATATTCATCCTGCCTCTAACTAATTCATAAATAGTTAGATTCCCGAGGTTGTGGCGAAGCACAGCCGCTGAGCAAACATAACATTCCCACAGCTTTAGAAATATGGTATTACAGTTTATGGAATTTAATAGAGTGCCATGCATTCAATTCCTGTGTCACTGATGTTATTATAAGTACGTTAGAAATCCCATCTGAAAAGTATAGATTACTTCAGTGCCTTTTGTTCATCACTAACTCTTTAGAAACCATATGGAGTGGGATTTTTCAAAAGACTGTACCATGGACCTAACTCTGTTCGAGTTCAAACCAGAGAGAGTTTTATCATTAACTTCAGTGGAACCTGAAGTAGGTCAGTGCCAGTTGCTGTAGAAGATCCAATCCTTTAAGCTTATTGAAAAAGCTATAACAGAGGAACTCAATCTAGATTCAAGTCAATGGAATCCCGGGTATGAAAGAAACTCATGGCTGGCTCTTGTGTAAAGAACAGGACCCCATCAACTGGACTTCAGAGAAGTCCTTTGGCTTCAGCCATGTATCCATCCCTGCTGACATAGGCTTCTGAATTCAGTTTCCAGAAACACGTGTGTTGTCACATTGACAGTCCTGCTGCAGGATTCAGTTCTGAAGGATGAGGTAGGCTCTGAGAAACCTGGTCTAGTGAAAGGTATCCCTGCCCACAGCAGATGATCTTTAAGTTCCCTTCCAACTCAAACCAGTCTATGATTCTGTGATTCTGTGATTGTATGTTTTAAGAATGAGCTCAGTGCCATTTACTTTGAGTTCTGATGCCCACATTTCAAGATAGCTCACACTGTGCTTGTAAGTAATATTTAAAATGGCAAAAGCAACCAGAAGTTCTCAATGGGTACCTTAAAGCTAAGACTCTGCTTAAGCATAACACAAGTCAGGGCAGGCCAGTGAACCCTTTCAAACCTCCATGGACTACACAGCATTTACAATAACAAATAATTAAATGTGAATCTACAGGACATCAACTGCTTTTGTATCTCAGGAAACCCTTTTAGAGATTGTAGGCTCTTTGGAACTAATTCAAATTCACATATAGCCCTGATCTCAGAGTGCATTTTGAGTGCAAAACATGTCTACACCATTTTACTGGCCTCTCTTAGCTATTCTAAAGTACCTTTCTGGGTGATAACAAATTACTTAAAACTGATTAAAGAGTTACATCCCATTTCTAAATGTGCTGAAGAAATATTAAAAAAAAAATTCAATTTAGATAAGAATCAGGCACTATCATTTTAGTCTGATAGCATTTCACATCACTTGTAAAGCTGAACGACTACTGAAGTAAAGGGCAATAATGAACTGATACTCTGCTTCAAGTGAGATTAAATTTTAAACAAATATCTGTATATAGATGGAGATTTATAGAGGAGTCTAAGGAGAAAAAGCTTGATATGCATTAATACAAATATACTTTACAAATCTTCAGCTTAACCCCAGAGTATATACCTCAGATACAGTGTATTAGTATTTAATTTTACCTGAGTCTTACTTTCTTTGTTATTTCAGTCCTCTTCCACAACTTTGTAGGATATATTTTTCATGGCATTTTGTTTTTATCCTAATACGTTAATGATGTGTTTCATTTTTTTCCCTGTATTCTACTCCTCGTCTCTGGTCAGATTTTGTAAGGTTTTTTTAGGCTTTCCTGTGATAGTGAACCAAGAAAACCTGAAGACCTGGTGATGCCATCCCTGTATGATACCTTAAAGATCTGAAACATAAACATCTAAAATTAAACAGTATACCATCTTCTTTTCCCTTCAATAACCATATTTAACCTCAGTCCTCAGGTTACGCAGGGCTACAATAAACATTTTCTGCACAACAGAATATTTTGGGACAAATCTTGTCTGTTGTCTGGCATCCTGCCCAGCTCACAGCAACAAAAGGTAGGGTCAGGTTCTTCCAGGTTTCTAAGTCCACAGTATTCCTTCTGAATAGATATGGGATGTATTTTGTGGGACAAAATGCTAGACTAAATCTGAGCTGGGTCTGGAGGAAGATTGTGTGTATGGGGTGTGACCTACCATCGGTGCATTTAACCCTTAACTCAGTCTTGGACCATACCTAGCCAAATGAACTACCACAAGAAAATCTAAAAGTAATTATAGCTCTGTGTAATCTTTCTGTGAAATAGATGATGGTGAAGGTTTGTACATGACCCTAAAATATAAATCAATATTATGCTACTAGGTTTACCTTGACAACAGAAAGCAAGTAGGTATCATTATTCCACCACTGAATATTTTTATTTTTGCAAATTATAAATATTACTTCTTTTTTCTCCACCTTCAGCCTTAAGAATGTGGTTTCACATTTCATTTAATGTTAAATGGTTCATTACATAGAGTAGCAACTTAGTTCTCTTATTATGGTGTTATCTTTCACTTTGTCAAAATATGTCTACTTGATAAGAAATCTGACAGAAGTTGCTTATGATGGGATCACTAACAGCCATCAGTTTCTCTCTAGCAAATGAAACTGTAACCATGGAAACGGCCTTTTTTTGCCAGAATGAAAATGAGACAGCACTCTGCTGCAGCCATTAGTAGAATACACAAATGTCCCTCAAGGCAAACATCTAAAGCAAATGGACTGCAAAGTAAGGAGCACTAATTTCTATTTATTTAGGATTTGTAAACCTAGCAGAGCAAGATATTAACAAAGGAACAAACAAAAGGAGGTTAAAAAAAAGATGTTTGTATTTTTCTTTCCATTTACAAAACTCCTCATTTTAAATAAAAATGTTTCATTCTGGTCTTATAAGTATAAGCTTAAATAGTACTATAACAATGCATTTAAATAAGGCTATGGGTTGACTGTGCCTGTTCTTTGCAGAAAATTATAAAAAAAATTACACTAGAAGAATGGTTGAGGGTTGTAAGCTTTTGGAAATCCATATTTAAATGCAAAGGTATTAAAAATACTGAGTGTGAGACCTTTCTTTCCATGCTGTTTAATTTTCAAACAACCATGTTCATACTGATAAGATACACCAGGGCTGATAATAAGTCTATTCTAAACACTATCAGCAGTCAGCCACAGGCTGTCAAAGACCTTTCAAGTGTCAGACTCTTCTTACTATCCTCTTTATTCAGTATTACACCCCTCTTGCTACAAACTGCTTATTGAATGCAGAGATTCTTTTGACAGACTCAGATTAGGTGAGGGGTCTTAAACCATCTACAAGGTACATCAGTAAGATATATCTTAACTTGTTTGCCTTCTCCTTTCACATTAAAAATCATAGTTACACTGGGAACAGGAATGTCTAGCTTCTGTTCTATTTCCAGCTCACTGAATAAAGCAAAGATACAATTTTCCGCTAGGATAATTAGTTCGTTAACCAGAACTGTTTAGATATTTAATTCATAGCTAGCAATGGATTGGAATCATCATGCCAATTACTTACAGATACCTTGGGGTGCTTCAAATACCTGTATGCCTGTAAATATGACAAAGTGACATGCTGTGACAGCCACTTTCAGAGAGCTGTTTCCTATGGTGTGATTAGAAATACCCACCATTGTTCTGATATGTTTCACATGGGTCAGGGTCAAGGTGTACTTATAGAAGAAGTTGCTTACTGCCAGTTTGTTGATTGTAGCTGTAAAAAAATTAAGAACAGGCAATGACAGAGTAGAAGAACTAACCTGAGTTAGTTTTGTATCTAAAGGCAGTGTTTGAGCTTTTATAAACTTGCAGTCCAAGACCTTTATGGTTTTCCAAGTGTTAATCATGTCAGAAATGAACCAACTTGTGTAATTACAATGGTGTGACAAAGACCACTGCTTCACTGGAAAGTTACTTGTCTACCCTATCTGCAAAATCCCACTAAAATATTCCCTTTCAAATCAAAGGTACATGTTAAAATAAGCATAAAAAAGGGAGAGATGTCTTGGTTTTTGGTTTTGCTTGATATTGTCTTTTAATTGTCCTAAGCATATGTTCAGCCATATGTGTGAGTACATATGTATACTCACATAGATGCACACATAAAATAAAAATAGTTTATTAACATTGCAGGTAAGTTTGCAAAATGCTTTTTCAGTCTTAATTAGCTATCTCCCTGAGTAGATGCATGTCTGGTAAAAAGCAAGCAAATAAGCAAATCTTTACGTGTTGAAAAACTCGGGGGATGGTGGGAATACACAAACACCTTTATTTTCTGTATTCTAATGTAAAAACATGGGACTTCACCGATCTTTTAAGGTAAAGAACACATATTCAGACATAGCACTAGTAAAGTGCAGTGCTTGCATATACTAGTATACATAACAGCTAATTAAAATTGGCAAAATTTCCAAGTAAATAGGGTTGTTATTGGCTGCTGGAAGCTGACAGCTGGAGTTGCAATTCTCTTTAGTCCAGACATCGGAAAAAGCTTTAGCTGAATAATACTAACCTAGTCTGAAGCTCCACTTCAAGAAAAACGAAGAAGATCAGTTAGCAGCTGAAATGTCTAGCACCAAAATACATTTGATGTGAGAGGACAGAGAACAGAGTATGTATACAGCCACATTCTCACTATTTTTACTACATTTCAAATACAGTCGCCTTTACCATAACCTAATACAATATCTTTATAGTTTAAGATACAGACCTTTAGTGGTTGCTCATGACTTGTTATTTCTCTACAAGATGTTGAGTTATATATATATTTATATAAAAATAAACAAATCTAGCAGGAAGAAGAGAAAGAGCAGTGTTCCTGTTAGCTGCACTATGACATTTTTGCCTCCTGATCTGGCTCTGGAGTAATGCTGACTGTGCCAGGAGAGACTGGTACGGCTGGAGGTGCAGCAGCATTCACAGTCCAGACCCAGCCCTGGGACACAAAACCTCCAGCAGGCACAGTGACCCAGCAACAGCCACTCACTGCAGGACAGGTCAGTAAGAGACCTGCTGGCCCAAAAATTCAGTTTTACCTGTCTTTATTAATACTACTGTGGGTTCAGTTCTTCCTCAAGTAAATAGACAAGTTGAAATATGTCTTTGGAGATCTTCTAGACTGATTTTTTTTTCTTCAACAGATCATTCCACTCTGAACTGTGTCCGACAATACTACCAGTCACCATGGGTACAGTGCAGTGCTACATATGGTTATATTGAAAAAGAAACTTTATATGTAGATATTGGCCTCTGGTAACTTTAGTTATTTCTGTCGTGAAGAAATGGTTGTGTCTATATGACAAAAAAGAAATGCACTCTCACAGTTACAGAGACAAGTCAATTTAAAACAGGTAATTCTTCCCCACAGAGAAGTGATGAGAAAAGTCCCTCGTACCATGTGGTCTTTGCATTCATAAATTTCTAGTTTGCATTTTACTATTTTCCTTGGTTCTGATGCTGACCTCAGTGATGTCTGTAGTTGTTTATTATTTTATTCTTATAATTTATTGTGCAAGGATTTTCCTTTATAAAGTATAAAAACTCTCAAAAAGAAAGGATGTGAATATGTGTCCATGTTTCAAAGTACAGGTGAGAACAGGACATTTGCCACTTTAAAAAATGTGGTTTTTAAACATCTGGTTACCCCTATCATCAGTCCATTTCCTTGGACACACTAACTTTACCTGACTCCAGTGTCCCAAGATTCTTAGATGAATTACACCTCATAGAAAACCATCTCTTTCAGCTGCTCTAGAGAGAAACTAAATGTTTAACTTCTAATTTTAAAGACTCACATTGGTTCAATGCCTAAATCTAGGCAGTCTGAAAAGCAAACCTTGACAGAGTCAGATTGTTCACTCTATTTGTCCCTTTGAAATAACCCACTTCTCCCAGACCTGAGAAGCAGGTTAAGAGCAAAGTTTTTGTTACTTATATGTGTGCAGTTTCTTTGGTTTCAAAGCTGATTTCAGTTTTATATTGGCAGATCTTATCCTGACTGAGTTCATAAGACAAATATCTGCATCATCTGAAACATAAGGTCAGGAATTGCCACCAAAATTGCCCATGTTCATTCATTTGCATACCATGACTACTTCAATGAGCCTAAGGGTATTCTGCTGACTGATTTTGTGTTTTTCAGTATGTTTAGGCATCTAATGGCACTTCAGGAGCTCTACTAGTTGTTGTTACTTGGAGTATTCTGTGCATCATGAAAGTTCTATGCGTTTTCCATAACAACTGAAAGCCCCCCAGTTATCAAATAAAGGAAAATTGATAAGTAAGCTGAACCTGCATTAAAAAAACACAAAAAGGCAAATTGATCACTAAATCTGGTAACTCTTAACTTCTGTAGCACATGCATTTGGCAATATGTTTCCTGACACAAAATAAACCTGGTTTCAAACACTAGGACACAAGCATATTGTTTCAATTGCAATGAGTATCATTTCATGTAATTTAAAAAACATTTATATAACAAATTAAAGAAGTAATCATGTGAAAAATATAATAATAGGGAAAATATAAGTCTGAAGATCTCCCAGTCTAAAATATCTCAGGTCTGTACAGTTTGATACCCAGCATATTGTTTAGTTCACAGTCAGTGTGTCTGTCGGGATCTGATCAGGACAATCCTTGGTTTTCTTCAAATAAACCTCTGTTCTCTTGTACTGAGCTGTGCAATAGCTTTTTCCTAGAAACACTGCCAAGAAGGAGCACAGTAACAGGGGTCAAGTCCAACCATGAACTTTATGAATTGTTTAGTTGCACATTAAAGGACAGCATCAAGTTCAGTTATAAGCTTTGAAATGATCTTATTTCTTGCCTGTGCAGGTGGATGATTCCCTGTACATTTGATTCACTTGGTCAAGATTTAACCCATTGTCTCTTGCAGCTCTCCCTTATGCAAAAGTCTCTGCCTAATGTTTTTTATACTTTATAATTGTTTTACAAAAAAAAAAAAAAAGTGGGTGAAAATCTGGAGTGTGTTTAGGATGCAGGGATATTGCTAACACACAAAGCTGCTTCTCAGCTTTTCGACTGTAGGCCCAAGATTAGGATGAAGGCTCTTCTCCATAAGGTTCTTCTAAAGCAAAGAATCCTCTAGTTCATGCGATGACACACAGCATGCTTCAGGCTCAACTGCAACAAAAGGAAGACTCTTCTTTTCTTTGGTGTTGATCCTTTCAACACCTTGAAGAGTTATAACTGATTTACCTAAATCAGAGACTTGCAGTTACCGGTAGCTGAAATGTGTGAGATCTGCCTTGCCAATTTCTTACAGCATGTACTCTAAAAGAAAGACCGAAGAATCCAGTCTTTCAGTGCCTGCTTCCACATTTTCAATGCCATTACCTATCCACTCAGGAGATGTTAAGTTCACCCTTGAAAAAGCTCCAGAGCCAAGGTCCATCTGAGTCCTCATGGAAGTATCAGAATGCTTGCTCCCTGAGCAAATTCAGCTTCACTTCCATTTCATCCTTGGAGTACAAATCTGACCTCTTATGGGGGATGTGGAACCAAACAAACAGGATAACAGTCAAGACTTCGTTGTCTGGAAATTAATAAGCCAAAATCCAGTTTCTCTATATTTAAAATTCATGTTCTGATTCATTCTTCCACTTTATATTGTGGAATGTTGTGCCAAGAAGTTTGCATGAGAGCAGAGAGAGAAGAGGGTGACCTGTGCAATACAAACTGGTGGGTGCTGGTCATGTTGTGATAGTGGTGTAATCCCACAGTCCCTTAGTGTCCTAATCATATTTAGCATATCCATACAGACCATATTTATGCAAGTACTTTTTTTTCCTCTTATGTAGTTAATTTTGTTTCCCTTCTGTTAAACTGCTGGCAAAAGAAGGGACGTCAGAAGCATGATATCTATGTGGAATAATATGATATTTATCTATCAGGACGAATCTGTTGCTTCAATCTACTGCTGTTGCTGATATATCATTCTGCCTCAGATAAGATGTATTTTCTGGGCCAAAGCTGCATTAACATTTACAGATCAGTAACACTAATGCTGGAAACTTGGACATGTCCCTCATGTGCATCTAATGGAGCTCAAATGGGTATTGAGCCTATCACAGTAGTATTAGAGGAGTGTTAGAGGAGAGCTGTGTGACTAACTGAATTTTTTGATCAGTTGGATAAAGAAAAATCAATTGGAAAAATAATTTGAACATTTTTAATATTCCCAAAGTAAAGAGATCTGAGACTTTACTTTCAGATTGACCAAAATATTAAATATTCAGGGGAACATCTAAAAAGGTGCTAAATTTTTCTAAATGAAAAGTTGTTTTGAAATGAAAAAAATCAAAACATTTCACTTGAAAATGTCAGAGTGAAGTGTTTTGACTTTTTAAAATGTTTTTGCTGAAAAATGATAAATTATACATGAATTTTTGAATTGTTTCATCATCTCAAATATGCATTTTAGTTAAAAGAAAGTTACAGCTCCCTTCATAGTGTTGTCTTCTTTTTAACTCATGTCTCTGGTCTAAGAAATCGAGTGGTTTTTCCCCAGTTGTTTGGGTTTTAATTTGTTTGAAATTTAATATATTTAGTGATCATAAATCTCAAAGACTTGAACCATACAGATGTGGTAGGAGTATATCTGACTTCACTGAAAAGAGGTACTTACAGTCATAGACACTTTAACACACGCAAAAACACTCTAAGAGAGGGGCAATTTCTGCTCTGAGTTACAATACTTTAGAAGTGAATAATTATTCTAAATTGGATTGAGTTATTTCAGAATACAACTTATAAGAGGTTTAGATCATTGTGCTTATTGGAAATTGTAGTTATTGAGAAAGCTGTGATAAATCATGGCATGACCTATTGAGTGCTCAACAACATCTGAATAATTACTGCAACGATTGTTGCAATGCTCTCTGTATTATATGATATAGCCTCCATGGTAGAAATTAAATACTGACATAATGATATTTCTGTTTCCAAAGAGTTGTTTGGACTGCTAGGGAAATGAGGTAGCATTCAATTTTAGGTTTTAAGTTAAAGTACAATTGAGATCAGTAATTATTAAAAATCATTACTCAGATTGAGCCTGTTATTTCCTCCTATATTTCTTAATTTATCCGATTTGTATTTGAGTAAAATCAAATCCTGAGAGGAATGATTTCTGATTAGATCATAGCTGTTATTTAGTATCTGTGGAGGACTTAATGCAATTGCTGCTAATTCTTGAAATTTGGCCAAGTGGTAGTTAACATCCTGCAGATGAGTCGGAACAAAATACCTTCCTTTGTCTCTGTACAAAATGTGAATACAAAGGCTTTAAAATATTATATCCTCTCGTTGTTATAAAAGGTATTTACTTTTTTTAATCCACTTTATTTAATTCATCTTTTTCCATTTTTCCCTATCAATGATATTTATTTGAACGATTTCCAAAATTGGTTTAGATCAAATATTGTGAAGGGTTACTGACTAATGTAGTTTTAAATTATAAGGAAATCTTTCCATTCTTTAAAAGCATTAGAAAGAGAAAACAGAAGCCATAGTACATTATTTCTTTACATTCAATGTGAATTATACCTCTGCAATGAATTTTATGTCTCTTTGGGTCTGATATAAAGATTTTTTTTTTTTATTTCAAGCATACTTGTTTAAAACATAGCTGTTTAATAGTAGAAAATGTACTTTTTACCTTGTGAAGTCTTTGGGACATGATCTCTGCTCTGGTAAATGGCTACAATTCAGTGGAGCTCCTCAATGTTCTTTCAGTTGTTTACACCAGCAGAAAATTTGGGGCTCACAAATAGATGCTCCATGGGGATCAGCTGAAATGAATGATCAAAAGGCATGTCACACTGAAACGAAATTTCAACATGTTTTTTGGTTTTCTGTTCTGAAATGGAAGAATGATTCAAAAGAAGTATCACATCAAGCATTGTGATGCGTTTGTGTTAGCTGACATTTTCCTGGCTATTTCAAATAGCTCTTAAACAACTGAAAAGAGCCTTCCAGTAACTTGCATGTATCAGCTGTGCTGGGAAGACAAAAGCTTCCCAGGCTGTAATCTGGACAGCACTAAAATCTCTACACTTTCCCTTGAGCGCAAGTGTTATAAATAGTGGCTAACTGGAACTTGCAGGCTTCAGAACAAGGTTTCATTTGCTAGGGACTTGGTGTGGGAGTATTGCTCATACAGAGATGCAAAGAAAAACCAAGATAATTTAACAATAGCCTAACTGCTTCCCTTTGTTTAAACTATTCCCAGGAGGTGCAAACAGTCTGGATTTCGAACCACAGCTTCAGAAGGACTGGAAGACCTTTCTGGAAAAAGACATATGCCAATATAGTTTATAACAAAGGGAATTCGAGTTGAGGTTCAATTTGGCATCCTTTTAGCCTTCATCGGTATTCACGCTTCTTTCAGATCTCAGCCTTACTTTCAGTTTACTTGAACTTCCTAGTACAGCTATGTTAGGTAGAACATGAAAAAAATAAGTAAAAGGTTTCTATTAGACAATGGCAATATTTAGGTTTTTAAAAATATTACTGTTTGCTCCTCTTCAAGGTGTATCCATTTGCTTATGTACTGTATTAAAATTATTTGTTTGACTCGATTACATTTCCATTTACCTTTCTCTCAATGTTTGGTTTTATTTTCAAGTAAATATTTCACCAACATGAAGATATTTCTGAATTATTCTCTGTTTCTATCAACAGAAATGCTAAATATAGTCTGCAGCAGTGGCTGCCTTCATTAATATGATTTCAAAACAAACATGATGCTCAGTGCATACTTTATTTCTGCTAGGAGACATCACATTTCTAATCAAATTCAAATCATAACTGAATGAAAATGCATGGAATTCAGAATTATTATTTATATTATACTCTTAATCATTATTACTTTTATTTTTTACCAGGCAGATGAAAAAAAATCATAGGACAGAGGATGACATTTGAAAAAATTATTTCTCTATGAGCAGGCTTTGTTGTCACAAGTACTATACTGCCAATAACATCTTTAGGAGAATTCTGTTTGTATCACAACATGTAGTATTCATCAGGAATTAGTAAATTCATCAAGGAAAAAAGATCCCAAAGTATTCTTTGCTATAGGTCTCTGTAGTACTTCTCAGGAAAATCTTACTATTTTAGTCAATGGAAAACTTCTTTGTACTTAAAATGAATAAATAGAAAGAAAGAAAAAAATTATTTATTTTTTTCCAAAGAGCACTAAGGAAGATGATGGATTAAAGCAGATGCAGACTGTTTGCGGTTATATAAGACTATTAGGTACCCTGCTTGTTCTGGCTTTTGTAATTTGTCCATGTCCTACTTTATATAACTCAATCCATTGTGAGTAAAAACATGAAATACCAGAATAGTTCATATTTCATTTTGTCAGCAAATTAGAAGAAAAAAATATATAAAAACAAACATAATAGACATCATATTTGCTGAGTATAGAAGTGAGTATTTTTTCATATCAAAGGAGTCTGAAAAGAACAGAAGGTTAAGAAGATTTCTTTTTACAATGAGCAGATGTGCTTGTTACTGTTGATGGACAAGCTTATCCATTTACATCAATTAATATCAACAGCAAGCACATCAATCTGGAAGCTTGTCCTGACGCCTTGATTTTTTCCCATCTGACAGGTAATAGTAGGGCTGGGAAAATGTCACAACAATTTAGTCATGCTTCACTGGCTTTAACTAGTTCAGTGACAATGGGAATGCATCATGCTAAGATTCCTTATGATTCCTAATGGTACTGCATTAGTCGGCTATTGCAGAGGATTTAAACTAGTCTTTGTCAATTAAGGGTTTAAGGTCAAATCCTCTTTATGGTTTTTTCATTTGTGCATTAAGTAAAAGCAAGTTAAAATATTTATGAATGGCACTGAAATGTGGAAACTTTCTTTAGGAACCTGTCTTTTCATATTGAGTCATAACTGAAACCAACAATGTTTGACAAAGAAAGGCTATTTCATCACATGGCATAGCTTATCCCTCCCCTTCTCTAAAGGCCCGAGCTACAACCTACTCATAGATTGGCAGGAAAACTTCTGTGGTTAGAAACCTGAAGTTATAAACATTTTAGGCACTGAGATGAAATTATGCCTCAGCACACTTGACAATGATCAAGACATGGCCTTAATATTGAAAAATAATATTATTAAATTTTTGAATGCTTGTCAAGCCAAGAAATGATCAGAAAACAGAAGAAAACACTGAATATGGGTCAGTGAAAGGGACGCAGGGTAAGCTCTTTGCTGCCCAGCAGGAAAACCATAACAAGGCCTGACGAGCCTGCATAAGATGTGCAGTCCCTGTGGCTGCAGTGGGTGTCCAGCCCACCATCTGCAGGCTGTCCATTCTGGCTTCCTGAGGCCCACACGTCCTACTTTGAAGATGGTTCAGGGAGCAGAGACAAGGAAGAGTTGCCAGCTTCACCCCTGGAGCCTCACCTGCTGGTCAGCCCATTCAACCCAGGGGGACCTCTGCATCTTCCCCTTATTTCCCAAACTGAAATCTGCTGAATATCCATATGTTTTCTTCTTTAGGAGTAAGAAGTAATGGGACATCTTTTCCTTATTTGTTTAGATGCTGCCTCACTGTTTTCCGTGGCTTGCACCAGGGTAGCTGAAAGCACGTCATGTCCAATATAAACATATTTTATTGTTATGCAACATTTCAGGGCTTTAGGCTAGAAATGGCAACATGAATCCTTTTTTTGTAGAGACACATACATGCACTTGCACGATTTCTCCACTCAAATATTTTTGACTGAAATATCCATTATTCAGAAGGTTTCTTTTCTGCTTATTCCTGGCAAAGGGAGCTGTACTTGAAGTAAGAGAGGATTCAATGTTCAGCTATAACACAATGATTTAACCTTTCTGTCATGAGAAAAGTAAAATCAACTTGCTTCCAATATAGTTAAATGTTTAGTTATATGAGAAACTAGATCTTTGGAAAGGGTAGGAAATTACATTGTCTATAATCAATCAATCAACTGTGAAGAGAAGTTTATTTAAAGTGACTCCTTTCTGATTACTTCTAGAGGAGATAAATAGAAAATTATTCATAAATAAATCAATGTATTGATAATGTGACAGCTGAGAGGTCGTGCTATTCAATGTAGATCGTTTTACAAATGCCTGTGGAACAAGACAATGTTATCTAAATAAGCTTATACTAATGGCATATGTATATTGGATCAACAGCCTGGTTAGAAATTCAACAGCAGAAATTAAAATTTTCTAGTCAGTCTGTGACAATTATATGTAAAATATCAGCATGAAAAAATATATGAATACTGAGGATATTTTTACTAATTCAGAAATTGACCCAATAGGTTGTAAAAACAGATAATAGAGCTATATATCCAGTGAGTGTTTTTTTTATATACTTACCATGTATTAACTCTTAAGCTGCACAAAGGTGTGTGGTGTTACCCCCATGGCTCTGCCCTGGCTCTGAAAGCCATATTTTGTAGACATGAATCATATTCTTAGCCACAGGACCTTGAAGAAGTAGCTCTGTACCCATTGGCAAGGTGATGGGCACATAGCAGAATGTTTTGTATGAGGAAACATGGAGAGAGATGTTCAGTCCATAGGGAAAGGCATTTCGTGGGACAGCATGATAGTGTAGGAGAAACGAATGTGAGGGAACTTCCAGAAATTATGTCCCAAAATCATGAAGGTGGAGGGTTTTGTGTGTCCAAATGCTGCACTTAATATGGCTCTGAGAGGAATAAAGAAGGCATTGAAACCTCTTAAATGTCATCAGTTTCTCCTTTTCTCCCTCATTCTGAGAAACACCTTTTTCTAGAATCCTAAATGTATGTGGACAAGGGGAGAAGAGATAAGTTATTAAGATAATAAACCTGAATATTTTTCATTAGATCACTTAGTGCTCCATTTTTGGTAACAAATTTCATCAGATTCCTTATGTGAAAAAGCTTGGGTTTTTTCCAAATATTAAAATGCTAATTTTAAGAGAAATAAAAATTTGCATTCAGAAACTTCATTTTTTCTAAAAGTCCACTTTTCAATACAAAGACCTCTCCAACATTGTTACGAAAAGCTCTTGGAAAAGTTAAGATATGAATCCTATATCAAAGTAGTTAGAAGACTACGTATTGAATTTACTTCAAAACTCTTAATCAAAATCAGGAATAGTTTGGGCCTTTTTCTTCTTCTCATGTTAGTTTTTTGGGTTTTTTTTTAATTAGGCTATTTGGTGGTCTCAATATTTAGAAATTTAGTTCCTCACATTTAAAAAAAAATCCTCCTTTAAGATGCTGTATATGTCGGGAGTATATCCCACAAACACAGTGAACTGAGAAAATAAGAATAGAAGTATTAAAATGTAGAGTGAGTATTAAGTTTCTTCAGATAATTTTAAAAGTTCTCTCCTGTTAATATGGAATCTTTTTGGGGCAGTTTTTGAGAGCAAGACAAGAACCAGCACAACAGTGATGGTGAGTAAAATATGGTGAGTACAGCTCTGTGCTAATCCCAGATTTATGAGATGATCACCCTGCAAGAGCCTCTTTAAGCACAGTGCTTGGTACTTAGAGTGTAGTTGAAAGAGATTCAGAAGAGAGCTTTTGGGCTTCTGAGCCCTCCAAGGGAAAAAAAAAATAGAATAGAGAAATAAAGTGCACTGAAACCACATGATTCAGGCACAGGTATTGCCCAAGAGATTATTAAGAACAAGACACCCAAAAAGGCACAGAAAAACAAAGGGTAGGATTTGTGCTTTTGGTCCACCATAAGAATTTATTTCTATTCAAAACTACGATATTGATATCTACTGATACCTTACTTTGCTTCACTCTGACATTTTAAGGAGATATTAGAGGATATATATTTGGTCTAGATAGGGTAGCCCTATGATTTTTAGTCAGCACTTACACTCTTACAGAAACTAGGCTCAGTTTTTCCCTTATATGTAGTGATCTCACCAACATCATTGGCCAATTATCTGCACAAGCCCAGATGCCAAGCAGCTCTTGCTAAGCAGCATCAGTGTGTGTGGCCAGTAAGACCTCTGCTTTGGTGGCACAGATCTCCTGGAAGAAACATTCTTCCATTTCCCTAAGAAGGAAAATCAAGGGTTTTTCTGTTCTTGAGGTGCTGCAGAAACATCTTGAAATGATCATGTGATCTGTTCTACAAGCCAAAAGAGGTGTTTCTTCCAAGGCCTTTTTTAAACTGAGATGTGCTGCTGCTTGCTCAAACCCTCCCACATACAGATGAGGACATAATATAGGGCTATGTCTCATTATGCAACCTACCTCCCACACGCATGTTCTAAAAGAAAGCACTGAACAGCTGCATAGCACTCCTTGGGGCATGAATAGAGTCTTTAATACCAACTCTGAAATGAGAGTGATTAGTGCTGTTGTTGGCACACGCAGCACCTGAGCATTCATAGTTCAGTTCAATGCAGCTGATGGAGCATCCTGATTTTTGAGGGGAAAGAGCTGCCAGATTTACTCACGGGATACGCCATAGTGACTTACGGTCCAAGCATTGCTAAACCTCGTGCATGGTGCTCTGATTCATGCTTACTATGGGATCAATGTCACCCCCTCATTAATTAGCAGCTTATTGTGATTGTTTTGCAAGAATAAAATACCTGGGGCAATGCTGCAAGTTAGAATAACAAGGATGCTACTGGGATGCCACTGCCAGTACTAGAGTGGTGAGTAAGAGCTTTGCCTGACCCACTCAACAGGCAGAGCCCTGCAAATAGCAACCGTAAGAGGTCTGCATCTCACACTGAAGAGAAGCTTGCTGTTGTAGATGGATATGCTCTCTGACAGCTCAGAAAGAAAAAGGAGAAATAGATCTAGTTGTAAGCAAGGACAGTATACTGGTAAATTACTCCTATTTATATTCCTTGGCAAACTGAGCACTTTACCCACCCTGTCAGGATGACTGCCTGACCTCAAAATTCTCAGCTGAAGGAGGAGGACTGTACAGGCTAGTAACAGGCAGCGTGAAAAATTAATACTCACAGCTCATAGCTCATTGCAACAGAGTTATTTATTTATTTAGATTCCTGAAAATGTGAAAAAGCAACTTCTCCATATGGCCTAAATGCCATTGATATAATCTGAAAATACCTCCTGATAGAGCAATTTAAGAAGCATCTCTTCACATAGTGATCCTCCCTCCCTGCTCGATCAATGCTCTGCTTTTACAGTGGCCATTGTATACCCCCATTTTCAAATAGAGTGAAAAAAGATGAGCCTTGCAATATGCCCTGCAGGTCAAATTCAGGTTATATTAAGTCAGAGAAGGGGAGGAATCCATTTTGATGCTAGGGAGGAGTGGATCTATTTATAAGGCGTTTTTAAAACCTTGCTTCATTTCACAGCATATATGACAGCCGATTTTCTCCAGCCCAGATGACTACGGCTGTTGGAGCATCATCTAATCACAGAAACCAGACTATAGATTTCTTATTCCTAGAAACAGAATAAATAAAACAAATGAACAAGGCAAAAGTAAAAGAACTGAAGAAAACATCAGCAGATTTTCCTTTAGTCAGCACAAGATGTTATGTTTTTATCTCTGTTGGTATTACAGAAGTTGTGACATTCTTTCAAGATGTCTAGTGGGGCATTTAGCATTGGGATTTTGGTCAGTATTCCAGCAAATAAGAACATTTGGAAAAATGTCCTGCCTTAGTGTTCTGTTCTAGTAGAAGGAAACAGTATTTGTGGAAACTGGGATACACATTTCAAAAGACTTACACAAGTGTGGGTTCTCAAATTTCTTAAGTACCAAAAGTCCAACCTTTGCTATCTGAAGATCTAGCTTTTTCAAATACTTAAGCACATGATAAACAGTCATTTCATTAGTAAAAACACACCTCTAAGAGTTTTTCAGGATTAGCCATCTTTATACAGAAATTATTTTCACATGCATTTCACCTTACATTATTTTCACCATCATGTTTTATACTTTCTTTCCCTACCAAATATATATTAGTTTTAATGAAAAAAAATATAATATACAGATCAATTCCCACTTTTTACATTGCACAAAAAAAGGTCATTTAACAGTGCCAGAATACAAGACCTGTTTCTTACACAGGCTATGAAATATCTTCAGTTTGAATAGTAACAGAGGATCAACTCTTTGCCTTGTTATAAAAGAAGCTTTTGAAACCTGCATAATAAATTGCTTTGTGGTTAAAATCATTACATAAATTAGTTTCTAGAGAAGCTATTTTAATGTAAAGCTTTTAAATCATCTTCTCAGGTAATATCGCAGGAGCTCTGACCTCTATTCTGGACTGCCCTTTTTTTCAAGAAACAGCTATCCTTGTATTAGAGAAGAACACTAAAATTTTGAATATCTGAAGGTAATTTCCAGTCAAGGAGTACCAGACAGAGAAGAAGAGGTAGTTGGCTTTAATTTATTTTTCATATCAGAAATATTTGCATATTTATCCAAATTACATAGAGTAGATACCTGCCGGTGGAAAGGGTAGAAAGAGTATTTTTGCAAATAAGAATCAAAACATTCGCTGTTACTTTGCAACATTCAGTGCTCTGCAAATGGCTTTCTGCTACAAAGGTCTGCTGGCTATGTGCTGTTGAGTGCTGCTCTGCTGTAATCAGGAGTCAGGGTGACATAGCTTTTCTCAGAGAAGTGACAATAAACTCTGTATCCACTCATGCTACCACAAATACAGCATTTCTTATATATTTCCTAAGGAGAAAATCATGTCAGAACTTCTTCTTGAACTATTGACTTGTTACTAGGAGTTTTAAAATGCTTATGAATGCCTTATTTTCTGACTGCAAGTCAGTTAAAGGTGTCTTGTCCTCTGTATGACTCACCAAGGAGTCTCAGAGAGGACAAAGTGTACCCCAGTGATGACTTTCCCCTACCTGCAGCCATCTGAAATATAAGCCTCCATTATAAGGCACTTGTCTATGTTCTTTCTATGGGCAATGGAGAAAACACCATATCTCAAAAAGAATGTTTATCTTAGATGTCTGTCTTAAATTTGGTGAAGCAGCCCCTGGAAATCCCTGCATCTGTCTACCAGTTATGGAGATAGGCAAGAATTTTCGATAGCTACAATTAGGAGAGCAACGGATATATTTTGAAAAACTTTAAATTTCAGTATAATATCTCACAAATTACTGGAAGCAATTACAAGCTGTAAAAAAGTAGAGGTACTGACAAGGTATAGAAGGCATACACGTTACTCCTCTTGCTTTGTAGTTGCAAAGAAATATTAAAATACATAAGAACAAATAAATCTTGTAGGGGTAGAAATGGGCTCTTTTTATATCAAGAAAGTGAGATTTTCCTTATTTAGCTTGGCAAATACCTGGACAGTGTGTTACGACAACACT
This sequence comes from Monarcha castaneiventris obscurior, assembly GCA_026261815.1. Lineage (NCBI taxonomy): Eukaryota > Metazoa > Chordata > Aves > Passeriformes > Monarchidae > Monarcha > Monarcha castaneiventris. The sequence goes on from JAMPIT010000379.1 coordinate 11,088,415, forward strand.
GTTTGTTCTCAGTTCTGAAGAAGTATTTTCAAACTGTTCCAGCACTTACAAGAAGCCACTTATCACCACACTGAAGAATAACTGAAAGGCTGGTCCTTACTTAGAATTCTTTGTTAAGGATTTTCTTATACTTAACTTTTGTAATCCTTGACACTGCCACTGGAGATGTTTGCTGAATGGCTTGTGCAAGTCCCTTCACATCCTCTTGTCCCATGTCCATGCCTTGAGCACAACAGCAGTTACTGTTTCTTTCAAGTGTTTTGATCTCTATGTCTGAAAGGTAGTACTCCATGAATAAACTGCAAAAAGAATGTTGCAGGAATATTTTTGTTAACACCATTATGATTATTTGTAGCATTTGACTTCTAAATCCCTGTGCTAACATTGTCTAAATAGGATGGGTATAGCATTTCCCTTCTAAAAAATCATTTAAAATAGATTTAAAAATTCCATTTGTTGGCCAGAGTCAGAAAGTTTCCAAAGCTAGAACATCTTTCTTTGAGTCAGTTTTTGAGGTGGATTACAACCTCACAGTGTTACTTTCCCCTAACACACACAGATCTGCGTGTGAATAGGCACAGGTATCACTGAATTACTGGAAGGTGATTTGGTAGATGTTTACAACAGATCAGATTTTTATAGCAATGGTGAGAAACGAAGGGAACACTATTCCACTATTTATGCTGATATCAAGTTTCACTGACTACCCTGTATTGTACTACAGGTACAGTAGTTTTTACTTCCAGAAACTGGGATTAATTCCAGAGGAATGCATCTGGATAACATTTGCCTGTTACTCTCCCCAGAAAAGAATTAGTCACCAAGGGCCCTATTCATAAAAACTAATTCCGACCCTTTCCACATGAATATCACGTCTTTATGTGGAAAAAGTGTAGTGCATACTTTTTTTTTATAAAAAATCCTTTTCTGTGATTAATGGAGTTATTTCCCCCTGTCTGTAGTTGGACACATCCTTGCTTTGTCAAAGAGAAGACTGAAGCCCATAGCAGAAGTGGGAGTGGGATGAATGAGAAACTCCCAGCTTTTAAGAGTATGTATGAATGGCATTTCAAAATGGTTACAGTATAAACGATTTGGCTGCTTGAGCAACCAAATGCTTGAAAATGTAGGGAAAAAAGTGGTCAGTCCTTCCTGAACACAGAGATTTTTGTGAACTGGCATAACATTTTTCTTAAGGTTTACAGTTTCCTATTAACTTCTCAGTGTTAAGGAAGCCAAGCATTCTGCTTTGTTTTGCATTTTGCTAAAATCCTACTTCCAGCAGCAATGAGTTAATCATAATTGTGTGATAGCTTTAATCAGCCCACAAGCTTGATAAATTGGATTGATTGGAATCACATCGTTAGCATGTGAATTTTGGTGGAATTTTAATAGCCACCAGGGGTGTGCAAGATTTATGGCGGAGTCAGCTTATGATTTTCTTTTGGTTGAATGCTCATTTTAATGTCCTGTAACATACACTAGACCTTGCCTACTGTTCAATTTGTGCTCTGACGAAGGGTTTCAACATACTTTAAGTTCAGATCATTACATTTCATGTGAGATACAGTATATAACTAAAATATTATGTTTTACTTCAATCACTCCAGGGAAAACTATAGTTTTATTGAAGACATTTAATGCAGCTACAACTACAGCTGTAGAACACTGTTTGAATGAGGATCACATGGCAGTGAATATTTCTGAGTTTTGATGGATACAGTCCCCGTCTTGGTTTTACCAAGAAAATATTTAGAGAAATTTGGGCAGGAGTCCCTTGGATGTTTATGACACTCCCTAATGGCAATGAAATACAATGTATTACATGTATTACAGTTATGAGAAATGCAATGGAAAGGATGAAAGAACCCAAGTTTGAGTTAGTGGTTCAGACTGTGTGAGTGTACTGATTGAATGTTGCGAGTGAAGATGACAAGGAGGGAAAAACAGACCATTAGGGCTAACTTGATCCATATGATAAACCCTGATGCCAGTGGATAGAAATAATGAGATAATGTAACCCATCTGAAACATGGAGAAACAAAATGATTCCTGTCATGAGACCCAAGCCTTCAACTTGTTATGCAGCGATGTGTACCCCTTGCCTATAAATTAGGTGTGCCTGTCAAATTGTGAGCACTCTCCAGATTTTTCATAAAGAGTAACAAAATTTTCAACTGTGAAATGTCCATCCATTTAAGGACAGTACAGCAAAATGGCACCAATGTCTGCTCCATTGCCCTGTTTACTGTGGAGCCTTCTGATAACTACAACCTTTCTTGTAACAAAATATGCAAAACCACCAAATATCACTTCAGACTTTTCTTCATGCGCTGTTTTCTGGTTTGGTTGGGATTTTTTTACTGGGGTGGGGCTTTGGTTTTGGTTTGTTTTTTTTAGTTGTTGTTGGGTTTTTGGTGGTGGTGATGGTGGTTTTTTGCACAGTTTTACAATGTTGTAGCCTCAGATTATTTTTAATACACTTAGGACTTTGAATGCAGAAAAAAAATAATTTAGAAACAAAAGATCCTGAGAACTAAAATTCCTGAGTCATCCAATCCACTACAAAGATTAACACTGCCACAGGGCAAAAGCCATAGAACTAAGAAAATTAGAGGCTGTAGTGGTTTTTCAGTGCTTTGGTTTTCTTTCTTCCTCTGATAAACTAAGCAATTGACTGTACTTGCAATCAAATACTAGCAATCTTTTCAGGTGTTAGAACCAAGTGTTCCTTATTTTGGCATCCATTGGTCCATTGACCATTAAGCAACATAATTTAGAAGTACAGTCAGTTATCACTGTTTTGCTAGAAGAATGGCCCTCTGAACTTACATGTCTGATTGCACAGGAGGTCCATACTGGAGGGCATGTTTAGTGATCATTTTGTAATGGTATAAAAACATTAGAAACATAGAAATAAATGGAGCATTCTTGGGAAAATTAGATTAGCTTGAGCTCTTTCCACATGTGATTGGAGATGATCTAATTGGCCTGTGGCATTAAGTAAGTTATACTGAGTGTTTGAATATAATACATGTATGTTTACAATAATAAATGCATTAGAAGCATTTTTATTGTTCATCTCTCTCTTAACATACTTCCTGTTAGCATGAACTGTGCAATATTTGCCATGGTAAAATGAAATACTACTTCATACCAGTGTAAATTATTTTCCTCTGCCTGCAATTTCACCTCTTCTTGAGATCTGTTCTTATTCAAAGGTCCGATCCTTCAAAGCAGAACATTGTTGAGGAGCAGCAGCTACATAGTACTGATTGCTATTGAAGAGTTTCCTTGGCACATTTTAAAAAGGTTATAATCATTAAACATTTGCTACCCCTGATAGATAGATAGATAGATAGATAGATAGATAGATAGATAGATAGATAGATAGATAGATAGATAGATAGATAGATAGATAGATAGAGACTGACTGCTAGCTTCTTTCTACATTGGCTGGCTTCACACACAAATCATCTGAATTTCAGTCCTTTTCACACTCGCAGATGTCAGTGAACAAGCAAAGATTGTCCTTCCTCAGCAAATACAAAAGGTAGTCTTTACAATAGCATGACTGGTTTTGTATGGATCTGTTTACAACAGAAAGTTACAAAGTTAGGCAGCCTTACACTAATAGCTTTGTATATTGCAGAGAGTCTTAGGATAGCCACCACACACGAATTCATGACCCCACAGAATTTTTTGGAGTTTACCCAGTGAGGCCAGAATTTCCCTCTGCAATTTACAGTGGTTAAAATACAATTTGTGAAGACATCAATTAGATCCTCTGAGGACTAGCAAACACTGGGGTTTGTTTTCAGTATAGAAAATAAGAACTCCTAATAGGCCAGTTTTGTTATTACCCTGTAAAACAGTTCATCTACCACTTTTCATCATGTTCTTTTGATGACCATGAACACAAACAGCTCTAAAAAGATAGATGGAGGGTTGACAAGCAAGAAGGCTAGGGGCAACATTAGACACAGAATATCAGTTTGCTTTGCAATTCTTTCCTTTTAGCCAATAAATTTAATTTGTTGTTGAAATGAAGTAAAATACGTGACAGTACTGTCTTGAGTATATGCTCTCATAATAGTATTTTTGAACAGGAGAAACTGGCATCCAGGAAAAAAAAAGAGCTTCTCATATTAAACTTCTCCGACTGTTTTCTATACCCCTAAATCTCATTCAGCAACATGATCTGCTTCATATAAACAATCAGCTGTGACTGAGTGACTCCAACCAAGTTACAACAGGGATGAATTTGGCTGTTAGTTAGAGAGAGCTTTCTCTGACAGTGACTTCAACCCTTAGAACAGTTTTCTAGGCATTGGGACGTCTCAGCTTCATGCCTACAGTTTGGCCTGCTAAAAAGAGAAAACAAATCAAAAAGCCCTATTTTACACCACCACAGATCTCCTGGTCCTGACATAGTAGTTTTAGCCTAACAGCTAAATGGTGTTTCCTGTAAAGAGATGGCTTCTGAAACTTTGTATTAATCACGTGCATAAGCAGAGACAACAACAGCAATAACAAAAAAATGCTCCTTAAAAAAGGTTGCATTTCTCACCTCTAAAACTCCTTGAAAAGTATTAATGCAGAATGTATTCCTTTATCTAATTCTGTTTAATTCTCCACTACTGGTTTTGCTTTTTTACTTTAGTTAAATTAGTTACATTACCCATATTAGTGATAACATTAGTTAAATTTAGTTACATTACGCATATTAGTGATAAAGATCACTGCCTTTATCACCACAAATATTAGAAGCTCTCTACATCTCTGACCTGAAGGAAATTGCTTACTCATTGTAAGGAGTTATACACACAGCACCAGCTCCCTGAGACAGTACACTTTTTGCATTTCCCCACTGCTGTACTTTGTGCGTATGCGGAACATAATTTGAGTGGGAGATGAAACTTCCGCTGAAATGCTATCTAACTGCCAAAATATACAGCAACTTTCAAAAAAGAATACCACCCAAAACAGCTAATCAGCCCTAGCAGAGCAGAAATTCGTTTAATATAGTTAGATTTCTCTTCATCTCTTTTCATCATTTGTATCCCTTTTGACCCAAAGGTAGCCATTGGGGCCTGGGAGGGAAGTAAAAGGTTTGACAATTGCTTCCACCTCAGGTTAGGACTTGCATTTCTATGCACAGTGCCATCTGTTTATTCAGGTTCAATCCTCTGCAGACAGCAAGGATGAAGCAAGGGGAGACAATTTATTCCTTCCTTCTTCCAAGCCTTTTCTTGAACAGGTATTTGCCCAGAAGCTCTTCCAGTCCTAGCTGTTCCTCAGGTTTCTGCTTCAGATGTCTGTGAGGCTTCCTGTTGATTGCTCTGCATTCTCCTGCACTGTATCTGCTCTGCTCTTTTACATCTAACCCCTCACACTCACCTAAAGTGGGAAAATTCCCTTCAAACAGAGGTCAGTCCCTCAGTCAATTTACTGTTCAGTTTGATTAATTCCTTTTGTTTGTACCAGTGAGAGAAATTACTCATCTGTTAAATGACATTTATTATGGAGAAAGCATATTATTGTATATACTAGCTTCAAAAGATTTCATCAAACCTGAATGCCACTATATTAGGCCAAATCACAACTCTCCACATTTTGTCACTGAACTAAAGGATACTTATGTTTTTTTCCTGTGTAGGTTTGACCCCTTCTCCAATTCAAGTTCATATCCATAGATTTTGCAGGAGTATAACTAAGGTTCTTCACAAAATGATCTCCCTTTTGGCTGTTACTGGTGATCTTATCTGAGAGGACTTTTCTTAAGAGAAAGCATGACACATGTATACATACTTAGACCTAGTACTTGCTTCTAGTGCAGTCTCTCAGTTTGCTTTAGCTCTGTAGTGCATATCTGTGCTCCTGCTCCTGAGTGTTTCAGGCTTTTCAGGGGCATGATCCTTATCTCTGTGCAGTACAATTCAGATTGCTCTAGAACAGTAAAAAAAAGTCTTAATCCCAAACCTTAGGTTGTCATATAGTTTCTCTTTGCAACTGTCCTACATTCTCATTTATATTCTCATACAAATAAGAATCAAGTCCTAATTTTCTAATGGGATTTGACGTTGAAAGAGCACTTCACATCAAAGATCTAAATTGGCTGCTTTTGAATTCAATTCTGAATTAAATGGAAAGCGGCTTCGTCTCTCGGTATAAATCTCTAACGGTATCTGGCCTCGCTGACATTTACAGGACTGCTGCTCTATATTTTCACTGATACGAGCACTCTCTCTGGGGAAAACACCATCAAACTGTAGCTCTTCTGGCAGCTTTCTTCAGTCAAATTTCTTTGCATCCACTTCCCTTCTCATTATTTTGAAGTGGAAATCCCACGGCTGTAAACGAAAACACATTATATCAAGTCAAATTATGACTGTAGTTACTGGATTTTTCTAGCTCTAGTGTCTCTGTGTCTAATTTAAACTTCATGTCTCACTTTCTGCTTGATCCAAAATTTTCTCACCAGAAAGAAAGGCAGAAAACTAGTCAGCTTTACCTTCTTTACTTTCATTTCAGAAATTAAATGCTTCAGGGGAAAAAAGCAAAACAAAAGAAAAACCAGTATGACCATTTTCCTCTTCCAGTTTAACATAAGAGTGCAATGCAAAGCCCAGCTCTAGACATCTGATTTGAGACTGCAGAGGCTCCAGATGGTCGTTCGAAGCACTCAGATGAAGAGCCTGTATTGACTGCATGTGAGTGCTGCTCAGGTACGAAACAGGGATGCAGGAATAGAGGGACTGCACACCAAAATATGTCACTAGCCCATCTATCCTACTTCCAATTTCCAGTAGCAACCATATCAGATCCTTCAGCTGATTCATATCTAAATACAGGAAATCCTGAGGTAAATTGTTGGGAAAGAATTATGTAGCAACGAGAGTTTCTTAATTAATCCTCAATGAACACTGAGGGTTTGGATAGCTTTATCTTTTTAAATCTTAGCTTTAGAAGCTGAGTACTTCTATAAAGTTGTTACATGTTCAGCCTTATGTGGGTGTTAGCAAGCTTTTCTAAAAATGTGTTCAAAGGGCCAATTGTATATTCTGTGAAAAGGTTTTCATTTTATTAGTGTAAAACTCACTGCATTCCAGATTCTGTGTACAGCTTGTTCAGGCTCCTTTCAGGACCATCAGTCTCTGTCAGTCTGTAAAGGCTGAAACTCTTATCTTTATGAAAGCTGGAGTGCAGGTAAGAACAGGGCTGTTTCATAATCAGGTCACAAAGTACCTGTGCTTTGTTTGTGGGTTTGTTTTTATTATTTCTGAAGGATTTTGCTCTTTTCAAAAGAAATTATTCTAGTGCTGTCAAGGCAGAACCACATTCTCAATTTTATTACCCTTCCAACTATTAGAGAATTTGAGGATTCAGCAATATTTTCTTTTCTTCCAGCTTTCGCTGTTGTTCATTCTGTGGACGTTGTTTATGAATGAAGAACAGTTATAAAAGGAGGCTGATAAAGCTTCATCTAAAATCATTATCAGCAACTACTCCCTGGGTTTGGGAGTACAATAGATGAATAGAGAATTCTGCACTTGAATGCTGCTCATCTTATACAACGAATAAGCTTTCACCAGAGTGCCAAAATCTGTCCTCTGCAAATTAGTCAGTCTTAAGATGTACCAAAATTTAAAATAACTTATTCAACAGACATATTACTCGTTCTTATTTTTTTAAAGAAATTTTTCATCAAATGTAAAATGTAACTTCTGTTGAGCTATACTTATCTTCCCTTGCATGAGATTTTTAAAGGTTGCTTTAGGATTAAAAATTAATTCAAGGTCTCTGAGCTAAATTCTGATCTCACGTTTCACCAATGTCAAGCATTACCTGACAAAGAATGGAGTGTCTCTGGGTTATATCAGTATAAGTAGGTCTGCAAATTTGGGGCCCAAGTTACTATGACAATAATTACTTTTTACTCTGCAAATGTTTATAGAGAGTTTCTAATGTTTTTGGCACATATTTTCTAGGTTTGTTCCAAGGTAAAATGTAATAATTTCACTGAAAAAACACAGATTTTGAGGAAAATATAAAAGTTTACTTCTCTACTCAAATATTTGCATTCAGAAGTATCATCATTTTAACAGGACAGCAAGCTTCTATCAACAAAAAATAAAATATTTTGCCAGTGCCAAACAGTGAGTGACTCCACAGCTCCCACTGAAACTCAACAGCAATTAGTTGCATAGGCCAAAGACTATTAGGCTCATTTGAAATCTTTAGTCTTAAAACTACTAGTTTTTATTGACAATTTTCCTTTTTTTCCATCAGTCTTGCTAACAATGAACTGAAAATATTTTTCCTATCCTTGATAGTACCGTTTATTTTATTATCAGTTTTATCACATAAGGTGAAGACAAATACAGCAAAGACTAAAACAAAAATATTTTTTTCCTACATTCATGAAATTTCATCATAAAACAAGGTTCTTTACAATTAAGCATTTTTGGGAACTTTATGTTAATTTTTTTCTGTATTCATTAGTAGGAGCAGTGAGTGAATTTATTCAGTTTGACTCAGTTTACTACAAAGTCTGCATTTTACTTGGGGCAAAACCAAACTGTTTTGTTTTCCTTTTTGATGGACAATATGTATTTTCACTCACAACACCCACTATTTTAAAAAAATAGCATTTCTCCTATATTTTCTCAGATGAGCAAAGTTTAATTTATTTAGCATACATCATCAATCAAAAAAGTTTGTGGCACATTTCCAAGACTGCCTTGATAAAACATGCTTTGTAAACCTCAAGTACTACTTCAGCAAGCAGTTATGTTATATTCCAGTGTGTAAATATAAATCACAATGAGACTGCATCCTGAAACATGGAAAAATGGGTGGTGAGGCACTGGCACAGGTTGCCCAGAGGACTTGTGGATGCCCCATCCCTGAAAGTGTTCACAACCCGGCTGGATGGGACTTTGAGCAACCTCATCTACTAAAGGGTGTCCCTGTCCACAACAGGGGGATTGCAACTGGATGGTCATTAAGGCCCCTTCTGACTCAAGCCATTCTGTGATTTTATAACTATAGGGTCCTATGAAAAAAGAGCAGATTAAATTATTTAGACTTAAAACTCTGGATCCAGGGGTCTCTGCTTTGGTATACCAGAGAGATCAGTCACAGTTTTTAACTGATCTCTTTTTTAATCTTTGATAAAAAAACTGGAGTGGATTTTTTTTCTCCTTGGGGTTGTTGGTTTTTTTGTGGGGGGTTGTATAATTTTATTTATATTCACAGAAGTGGGTTAGGGATATAATAGAAAATAAAATGTCTTTGGTGATAAGCATTTTTAATCTAAGTAAATAATACCCAGAGAAAAAGACAATGGTATGACAGAGTAGAAATCAGATATTTTGTTCAGTAACAAGGTAATGACGTATAGCTATTGTTCTTTACTGCCTTATTTTTAATAGCTCTCTGTGGAAAGGCCTGGAGTAGCAGGTCACAGGGAAGAACCTCGTGTTTTAAAGAAAGTTTAAAATAGTAGACCTGAGTGCTTTATCATAGAAAACTCATATAACAAATCCTATAGTGTTTCTACCATCAGTTAATGATGGGATTAAACATTATGTCCTGGACGGTTCTTTGTCTCAAGGAGACTGTAAATCATAAGTCTTTCAAACTCGGAAGAGGAACGATCCCTCCCCACAACCTCTGATTTTCACAGACATTTCATAGTCTCTCCCTCTGCTAGAGGCAAGCTAGATAGACCTTTGATCTTATGCTCTATGAGCTTGTGCAGTCTTTGATTATCATTCTATGAAAGTTTAGCTTCAAATAGAGCCTGTTCTCACTGTGTCCTGATTCTTTGTCTATCATTCTCACTTTTCCTTACATTCCCTTATGTGTAGCCAGCCTTAGCAAAGAATACCACTTCGCATGGATTTTATCTAATACTGCTTCCTATGGGGGCTGGATGTGAATGGGAAATGGCATTTGATAATCTCTGACTCCATTGTAAATGAAATTTAAATTAAAAGCAGCTGTTTCTTTTAAAGTGAAAGACACATCTGCATTAAATATAATACAACTTCATCTGGCTTGGGCTGCCAACACTTCAGTGAGTGTCAAACAGAATATTCATATGGTTTTGGTCTTGTTGCTGAGTGTCATCCATTTTGCTAAAGCTTTTGATTTCTTTTCAGAAAGGTGGGAAGGAATTAATTTAAGTAGTTTTTAAATAGTTAAATAATGACTTTCCTTTCTCCCCCTTGCAAAGCATGCAGCTTGATGAATTTGGGTAGTCTAGTACTAAGGTTATCAATATATAAGTAGTGTTTGCCTTTGATGGTGGTGTCTCATGAACACTGGATTAACCAAAAAACAAAGGAGGCAGTTGGGATCCAGGCAGCCCCAAACTCACAGCCAGTCCTGGGAAAGACCTTTTCTGGAGGTTGGCATGTGGGTGTTGCAGCTGCGAAAGCTCAGCAGAGGAGAGGCTACAGGTGTTGGCTTCGTTTTTACTCCACATACATTTGTATGAAAATGGGCATTGGTGCCAAAGACACAGAAAGATTGAGCCAAGCTGTTATAAAGAAAAAAAATTTGCTTGTGACACAATACAATCTGTATTGCTTGTATGACAGCTATATGGTGTTCTGGAGAATTCTGTTTATGAATAATAATGGAGGTTCTGGCAATGTTGGCAGCAGCACTCCATGGAGAGTGAAACAAAGGGCATTTTGTTTCACAGTCATATCTTCTGTAGTCAGGCATTTTGGAATCCTGTAATCACAGTGTTTCCCTTTCTAGTTTCAATTAGCTTCTTCCAGTCTTGTACACTTTTTTCCACTGGTTTAAGCAAGATTATCTAGCAGAGTTTTAAATTAATTGTCCTTAAAATTACTCAATCAAATATGATTGATTAGGTTGGCAAAACTGGCTCCACCTTCTGACGGGTGTGAGAAGGAAAGAAGAAAGGAATGAAAACAAAAAGGAAAAAAGATGGAGAGGAAAGCTGTCTAGAAGGACTTTTTGTACAAATGTTTTATTTGAGGTGGAAACAAGGATAACCTCCTACCTTTACACTGTACTGATAAACTGGTGAAAGCCAAAAATTCAGTAGATTGAAAGGAAGGGCGTTCCTTTAGAACAAAAAAATGTGACTTTTTTCCAAATCAAATATCTCTTATTCTGAAGGATAACTCCAGAATTTTGAAATTGACCTTGAAATCTTTTAGTTATTGAACAAATTCTTGTGACCCTACCATTTCTTCTCTGTTTGTCTGTATCCTGGTGGAAGGAGAAAAGGGGAGGCAAATGGTACAAATGTTTGACTAGCACAGAAGGAGTGGGTTGGGGAAGATAGTACTCTGGAGAAGGGAGGGATCCCCTCCGCAGCCTGCTTATTTCCAGCATGGTGGTCATGCAGCAGAGCTGGAACCTTGGTGACCATCAGGTGCTCAGCTGGTCATGTCCCTTCCCTGGGATCCTTAAAAGTAAAACCACATTGAAATACAAAGTATTATCCTCTCTGGTATAATTTCAGACTATTTCTCATTCTTTTTTGGACCATTTCTCTCCCTGTTCACTTTATGTTTTAAAACCAGATCCAAGAAACAGCCCCAAAATAGCTCGTCAAAATCACGTGTGTCACATGCAAGAGACTGATTGATGGAGAATACTGTCTTCAGAGAATTTGGTGGAAGTTAGATTCCTTTGCAGATTTTTCTCTTTTCTTTAAGGAAACAGACAATACAAACTGTCAAAAATGGAGTACCTTTCTAATCCATTCTTCTATTCACAAGCACAGATCTTTCTTTAAAAATAAAAGTCCTGGACCACAAAAAGGATAATTCTGCCCAAAAACAGCCCCCCATCTGTCTAGACAGATTTATGTATATTTATATATATGTAGATATATATATGTATATATATATATACACTATTTGCTACTTCTTCTCAGACAGGACAATATTTTACTTGCATATTTAATAAGCCTCTTTAAGTAACACCAAACAAAGTAATTACAGCATTTGTGGGATTTGCTACAATAATGTGAACTGTACCTGATTTTGGCTTTAAGAAGGGACAGTGTTTGGCACTTCTCAACATACAATGGAAAGAAACCTCAAATGGGGAATAATCTACCTATCAGCACTGAATTTTCTCCTAATCTTTATTACCTAGCAATAGATTTACACCTCAAAGCATATATATTAGTGTCACTTGCAGATTTGAAATTATGACAGTTCAGGAGATACTTATTATCAGGAACAACATCATTATTTCAAATGGCAACATTCTTACTGAGGACCAGTTGGGGATATTCACTTGGGTAGAGTTAGGTCTTGTTTATTCTCTATTCCACTCTGGTAAAGTAGTGATCCTTCAAGTTTTGGGTTTTTTTGATGGAGAGGGAGGAGGTTGGCTGTACACATACAGAACTTTTTGCTATTTGTTTGGAAAGCAAATCAATCTAATTTGTAGGATTTCTCACTGAAGGTCTATACTTTTAGACCTCCAGTTTGGGCTTTACTTCAGGCTTTTTTTATTTCCTTGTATGATTTCTCCTTGTTACTAATAAACTTGTCAGGTTATCATGCCCCAAATCAGCTTGATAATCCCTCCTATTTCTCTCACTGCTTGGATAGAAACCCTAATAATTCAGCTTCTTGTCCTAAAGAAAAACCAAGTTCTCTCTGAATGTACATTCCCAGACTACTTATTCCAGCACTATTTGTTAACCGAAGGGCAAAATTTTCTCTGCTGAAACTGAGGAGCAGCTTTATAGACTTGACTTGGTTAATTCTTCTCTTTAACATAAACTAGGTTAATTTCTGATTAGCAGGAACCAATGGTCTCTCCTCTTTGTGGTTCCATGGCCACCTGTTGAAGGAAGCAGGATTACCCTCCAGTCTCCATTGAAGGAACCCTGGCTGCCATCCCTGCCCTGCCCCATTCCAGGTGGTGGGATGGGGTCCCTGTCAGTGAGGCCACTGCCTCAGACAGACTTGTCATGGCACTTGGGTGCTTTTGACTGGCTCCTTGTCCAGGCGAGCCCTCACCAGCCCCTAAAGAAACTGCTCCTGCTTGTTTCTCTTCTAACAGTTTTCCCTGGATAACTTGGACCCAACTAGACTACAATTCTGTCCCACTTTATTTCTTTACAATGAGCCATACTACTAACCATTTCTCTGTGTTTTAATTAGTGTTAATTAGTACATCAAACCAGATTCCTGATACTCTGAGTAATATGTGGGAAATAAGTTCTGAGAAAAATAATACACTTTCTGGCAGGTATTTTAAATTTTATATGGTTAAGAAACTTTTGATTGCCTGGGTTTTTCTTTCTTTTTTTAAAATCCTTTTGCAAAGTCAATTCTCTGTTGTGCCACCTATGCCCCAAAAGCAGCAGACTATAAGCCAACACATCTATTACCATGGAGCTTTGTCAGAAGCTGTGATCCAGCCAGTGGAGCAGGCTGGGAGCAGAGCAGAGCAGAGCTGCTGTACAGACCCATGGCAGTGTGCTTGTGCTTCATGAGGATGTGCCTCAGGCAGGCTGGACCCCCATCCCATGGGAGACCTTGGCACAGGACACTGCTCAGCAGTTCCTTCTGTCCTACCTGTGTGAAACTGCTGAATCACCAAAGAAACATCAGTGGGATTTGCAGGAATAAATTTTATCTTTTAACGTAATGGGGACACCATCAGTGGACTCGTTTCTGTTTCGATTAGTACCAGAGATGTCTCACATTGTACAGATGCTTTTTGAGCTATTTCTCTGTGTCATCCTATCAGATGACAGGATATGCATGCCATTTTTAGATTATATACCTAAAACATGTTGGTTAGCATATGACAGGCAAAACTAAAATGTTAAGAACTGTGAAAACTTGGGATAAACTTGAATATGTATGACCAGTAAAATGTGGAAATCTGCTATGTAAGATAATAGAAGCACTTATTTCCTTTTTTTAAAGTTTTAAGAAAATAAATGAAGAAGGTAGGGAAAGGGATTGAATCACTAGCCTCTTGACCAGAAAACCATCAAAAGATTTTGTAATTCTTTGTAGGCAGATTATTCCCATAACTTTGTATTATTAAGCCACACATTGAACAACCATATGTTTCCCAGCATTAAACCCTGAGGATTTCTATGGTAGCTGCTTCTAAGAAAATGCAGGAAGGTTAATTATGGTCTAATATTGCAGTCTAACAGACCAGTAGTCCAGTCAAGAATTCATGCCTTTGCATAGCTTGTCTTGACAAAGTCTTTAATTTTGTAGGTTAAAAACAGCCTTATTCTGTTCATTGTGCCTTACATTGAACCTCTCCTACTGATATGGATAACCAGGAATATCTAGAGAATTCAGTCTCTTTAATTATTTAGAGATTTTATGGGGCTTTAAATATACCATGTTGCTGCAAATAGTTATTCTTCGCTTGTCAGTGAAAACAAATATCTCTACATGTCTCTCTTGACCCCTTTCAATATTCCTCTCCCACAGTACTGGACAAAAGTGTTCTCTCAGCCATTGCATACAAGAGCCAAGGCATATCCAGATTTTCACACAGGAGGACACAGAAATTGTCAATGCTTTGGAAGCAGAACAGGATGCTTTTGTCTTGAAGAGAAATATGCTCTAGAGTAGAATGACACATTGCACCCTTTTGCATGTATATTCTTGGGAAATCAATTGCATTACTCTGGTATGGCCCTGTGTTACGTAACAGGATATATGTTATGAATTATAACAGAGCTGACATCCAGAATGTCTACTGGCAATGGAGTAGAGCATTACCACACAGAGCTTTATTACAAAAGTAAACTGCAGTCTTGGTAGTGGATTCTTCATTCTGGGATGTACTGACTGTATTTATTTCATGGAAGAGATTAATGGAATGTTTAAACAGAGATTTTGCAACCTTCATCCTTGTTGGTAGATGCTTTTGTCTTTCTGTCTTAGCTTGAAGCATCATGTGTCTTCCAATGGAGCTACTTGACAGTTGACATTTTCTGCTTTTACTTCTACTCCAGCTGCTAATTGCATATTTACAATCCTTCAATCAAGAGGAAAAGAGAAACAGATTAGAAAAATTTTCAGTCTGTCAAGCAAACCATATATATAATGAAACATCCACTCATTAAACATGGAGAACTTTTACGGCTTTAATAATAAGTGTTATAAAGGGCACAAAGGTATTATTAATTCTGAAGGAATGCAGGGCTGGAAAAACAATAAGTCATTTTGACAGTTGCTATGAAGACTATTACCAAATGTTATGTTTACTTGAATAGGTTCAATTCATAAAACAAGACCCATAAAAAATCTACAGCCTAATCAATTGAGATGCCCTACTACAAACAACAGTTAATGGAGTAAGGTTCTGATATATTGATTAAAGACTGAATTATGATCATGGATTTTATAAAATTAAGATAGTTGGTAATGTGTGCTGCTTCTGTACATTAAATTAAACACTGTGGCAATTAATTGAATTGCTCTAATAAAAATTTAACACTGTAAATATTTTTTCCCTAAGTTAAGGAGGTGAATTTTTCTGAATGTGTAGTTATCTTTCTAAAAGGAATCCACAAATGTGTGTTTATTATGCAAATATAGCAAGATACAGGAGCTTTTGTTCGTGTGCTGTAATCACCGATTAATTCCTCCATATATCTCTCATGAAAATTAAATTTGGGGGACATAAGAAATTCTCCTTTGTTTCTGAGTATGCTGGTTGTAATCCCGAACATAATCAAGCAAGCTGACAGTATGTATGATTATATATGATACCACTCTGCAGGAGACAGCTTCAATATTGTATCTCTACTCCTCCATTCATTATTTGCAAACATGTGCCTGGAACTCACTGCAATGTTACAACTGGCATTTTGAAATACTGTGATTTCTTTCTCTTCTAGCCAGGACTTTTATTCCCCATAGGATTTATATACCGCATTGTATTATTCAGTATATGATCATGACTTCCACTACTATTAGGAAAAGCTGTGTGTATACATTCAGAGTAGAATATATCTCATAGCGGCTTTCAGAAAATATAACACGCAATTACTTTAAAACGTGAGGTTAACAAAACAAGGACTGAAAGACAAGGAAAAGAAAACAAGAAATTTAAAAACCACTCACTCACTACGTTTGATCCTGTACCCACTCTTTCCATAGTAAATCATTAGTTACTTTTAAAAAGTCAATACAAGTTGGCATAAAGCTGGTAGGAAATCAAACTTCAGCCTATCCTGCTTAAAAACTTGAAATATATTATTCATTTTAAAGCAGCAATTGCCCTGAAACCTGAGAACTGATAGACAAGCTCAAGCCACTCACTAGGTCACAAAATACTCTTTAGAAGACCATAACTGAGTGTGGCAATAATAGCACCACAAAAAACTGTAGCACAGCTAAAAAGGCTAATAGGTGTTTAGGCCACCATAATGGGGCTTACATTTCTGACAAAATGCTGTCAGCACGTCACTTTCCCTCTCAGAGGCTCTGTCTCCATGAACTTAAAATGAGGATACCGATAGTGTTAACAGCTTAGAGATCTACAGACAAAGAGCAGAAAGATTTACATCAGTACAGTTTATCAGTTCCATCAGTTGGATAGGGGTGCAACCCGTGGAGCTGAGCCAGCTCGCAGAGAAGCGCAAATTTCTAGTAAGGTCAAATATCTCTCTAGATCACAAGGCATTCACAATCACGTCTTCTACTGCTTCTGTCTATTCAAAGGATGTTTTTCTAAGGAGTAGAATAAAATCTGATTTACTTAAGGTACCTGCTCCCTCACCCTCATTAAGCAGAAGAGGGGTTAAGAAAGTATGTTCACCTGATCCTCTGTGGGCAGCTGCAAGCTATCTTTGGCTCTGCATGGAGCAGACGTGTTCTGGCCACTTCCAAAGGCAAATATGAGAAACAATGATTAATGCTTCCTTCAACTGGGTCAAAGAAACCTTTGTCAGGGCCATTTCAGATCTAGCTAACATCGAGTCAGGGCAGAAGATCATGTGGACATCCTTGGAGCAGGGAATGCTGGTCTCTCCCAAGACCAGGATGTGCCACTGTACCCAGCCTATGTTGTCCTGCTCAGGGGGGAAAACACTGGGCTTGGTCTGGGAGGTCTCTTGAACCAAAATCTCAAATCTGGCAAGCTTTTGGTTTTCCAGATGCTTCCAGTAGATTGATGAGTAAATATGATGAAAAATAAAGGCAATAAAAGGCTTAAAAATGAAATCTAAAAGAAGTCTCTAACTTTGTAGCCGGCACCTGTCAAAAAAGGTTATCTGTTTTACAAGGTAGGAAATGCAAAATAAGACCATCTGTAACTATTTGTAAATAGCATCAAATTTATGGAGCTGATTTGACATGAAGAAAAAATATCCCTAGAAAAGAGCTGCAAAACATTCAAAGTAGTTTATTCTGACATTTTAAAAACTTTTAAAAATGTTATTCTGCTTAAAAATTTATCTAAATTTACATTTAAACCTATTTTGCAAGTAAACGAAGGACATCAAAGTGAAATAAAGCATTTCATTTGGGTTCAAACAAAATGTTTATTTGGATCCAAAATATTGTCTTCATTTCAGCCAGGGAGCTAAAAAAATATGCAGTTATTTTTATAACTTTTACTGTAACACCATTTTTCAATTTTATTTTTCCCTATTTCTCATATTTTCTTTAAAGAATACTCGTGATTTTTCCTCTAGTGAAATGTAGAGCATTTGATTTTGTCATAAGGTACCACCCTCTTATTAAAATGTTGAATTCAGCGATTGGTCGTCATCAATGTTGTTAATATTGTTATTACCTAAGGTCATTCCAATGCAATGAACTCATTTGCTTTTCACTAGTCTCCTTTCTCTTCTGTTATCTGAAACTTGATATTTCTTTAAATCATACTTGCTTCTCTTCAATTACCTTTTTACTTTTGTATTTAAGGTTAAAATGATTGAAAGCCAGGAACAGCCATGAAACTTTTCACTAGATCAGTTTGGGGGAAAATTTTCAGAATGTTCATTGAATCACTTCAAAATTTAGAAAACTATTAAAAGCTGCAAGTAACGACTGAAAAGAAAAAGCCTGAAGTTCATAAAAACTTTTCGAGATTTTTTCCTTATTTTAGCTTTAGTTATCTTTTTTTCCTATTTCCTTTTTCTAACACTGTTTTTTCTTCTCTTTCCTAGTAGGTCTGAATCAGAAAAGTCTATCTGCAATTTAGATTTATTGGAATAGAGGTAAAAAAGAATAAGAGCAACTTTTCACTGTCAGATTTGTACAAAGGAGTCAGTGCAAGTGAAAGCCAAGTTCTTTCCCATTTATCTCTTACTCTTCTTTATCTCTACTCACTTTCTTTATTTCAGTCCATTCCATCCCTCTTCCTTGCCTTTCTTTATACTTTTTTACCTCCCCTCTATCCCTACTTTTAGTTTTTTTAACAATCCCTCACACATCCCTACTTATTATCCAGGGACCTATTCAGCCACAGAAGTCTTGAATGTTAAGCGTGAGAAAGTGAAAGAGACTGTTGCAATGAGCATGATGATAGATGACTTTCAGAAGGTTTTGGGTTTTTTTTTTTACTGAAATGTTTTAATATTTTCAGCCAAAAATGTTCCCATCCTTTCAATATGTTAAAAAATAACCCCTGAAGTGTTGGTGTTGGTAGTATATATTACTATTGTTACAGAAGCCAGCCAGAGGGAGGAAATGACCTTTAAAATCAGAAGAAAATTCTCATTCCTTCCTGACTCTTCCCTGCTTTCCATTTGCTCTGCATTTTCTCATTTTCTTCTTTTTTTTTACATCCTTCTATTTTCTCCTACCCATTCCCTCATATTTTTCCTTTTCATTTTTTGATGATTAATAAATATAAGGTTTATAATGCACTTGAAATCCACCTTATTAACATAATTTGAATGCAGAGCATAAGGAGAAGGGTAAGATTGCCTATATGTGTCTAAACTCCGCAAAACCATGGGAGAAATTAAAACAAGAGAAAGAGTGTGGGGAATGTAGCAGCACATTTACCCTCTAGGCTGCAGTTTCACACGGGTGCAGTTCTTAAACATATCCATTGCATGTCCACACACAGATCTCTCAGCATTTCATGGTGCTGCTGTATGGCACCACTTTATCTATAGAGTCACACTAAAGGATTTTCTTCACGTTGTAAAGGCTCCCATGAAGAGGAAACTGCTGTGGATTATTGCTTCCTCTCAGAAGGCACATTTTGCCCCCTTTGCTGGAAGCAAAACCAGAGGGAAAACCACGTGCCTGCTTCTCTGGGACAAAGCTGGTCTGGATATGACTGGAGCAGACAGAAGTGTGCTCTGCTCTGCCTTGTCTGTCTGTGAGACCGAGAGAAGCATCACCCAAGGGTTTCTGAGGGGGTCTCTCTCTAACCAGACCAGCACATGGAACAGCATCATTTCAATTCCCATGTCAAGTTCATACTTTGGTAAGAACCATGTATAAAATGTCCTGTGCACTGAAGCACCAAAAAATGCAGACAGGAGACGCAGTATAACAGCATCTGTGTTGCAAAGCAAATCGAGAAGTGCTGAAACATCTCTTTAATAAATACACTTCTTTGGGAACAGAATCTGCAGAATGGATTCTTTGTAAAAAGATTCAGATATATGCTCACTCCTCTGCTAAGTGCCCTGAGAAACAAAGCTTCAGATGTCAGCAGGAAGTTAATATACACAATTGGGAAACCTTAGAGGGAGGTTGTAGAATGAACTCCTTAAGGAGTTTGACCTTATATGAGCTTGTATAATGTTGCAGGAGAAAAATGAAAAAAAAAAAAATCAAGGTAAAGACATTCAAATAACTAATATCTGTCCAAAAGAAAAGAGAAAAAGAAAAATTCTATATTTATTTAGTTTTTATTTGAAATAGGTTTCAAGAAAGGAAATCTTTGCTTTGCCTCTAGATCTTCTCACATGAACATGACCGAAGACTGAGAGGGGATTATTTGCTCTTCTTTTAGAGTTTATTTTTGAATGATCCAGTGACGTAGCTGATTTTCATTCACAGTTTCTGGTCCAAAACGTTCTACTCATTGCAAAAAGTGCTGCATGGTTATATCACAGTGACCATGACCAAGAAACTAAGAACAAAACACATATCATTTGAAATGTTTGTTTTCTGGGCTTCCTTATTAGTTTTAAGTGTTGGTTCTTCCCTGCCCATATGAATTTGGGGACTTCACTTTTCATAGCTGTTGCTCAAACTGATCTAATGAATTGACAAAACCCCATCTTCACAGTCTTACTTGAAACCACCCTTCTTAAAACTGAAGCCTGGATTTTTGAGATGTGACTCTTTCATGGGCCCAGTTTTGCACCCCATGTAGGCTGACAACACAGACATGGGCTCAGCCCAGATTTAGCCTGGAATGACCAGGGATGTCTGAAGAATATCCCCTTCCTTGCAGTTCTATATAGCTAGATACAGATGCTCTCTGTCTTCTCTGAACCCTTTGCAGTCATATGAGAGTCAGATTTGGAGTTTGTTTGTTTGTTTTCAAAAATTTACCAAGTCAGACTGTTCTTTTCCTTGAAATGTATTTGTCCTGTACATGAAAGAAAAAGGAGAGAGGAGGAGCTGGCTGGCATGTTCTGAACTACTATATATTGCAGAACAGGCTTCCAGTTGTCAGCGTCTGCACCCTGTAGAAGTATGGTTTCAATTTTACTTTTGAAATCTGAGTCGAGCAATGTTGCCAACACATATTTTTCCCTGTCAAAACATTTCACTTATTCCTGAGTCTGTAGACAGCTTTTAGGTTACATCTTTTCCCCAATCTTATTGAAACAGGATCTTCATTTCTTTTGAAATCATTTTTCATTAGTGTGGGAGCAAAAAAGTAGATACTAGAGCTGATAAGTGGCAGCACCTGGCTTAAAGATGTTCCATCAGCTCTTAGTTTCTGTGTGATCACTTCTGATAATTGGAGGATGAAAACCAAAGCAGCAGTCACACTCAAATCATGATAGGTGAAGACATTATCTTTCTTCTTTCTCTATGCCCTTAGTGCTGCCTGTGCTCCCTCTTGTTCTATGGAGCTGAAAGAAAATGCAAAATGCAGACTTCAAGTTTCACATGTTGCTTCAGCAAAAGATTTTTTGACTAATTTGGTCATGATTAAGACTGTCTCACTGTTCAGTTAGACTTAAATTAGCTGAAAAAGCATATAATTTTTGGTTTTGGTGAACAACTTATAAATTTATTCATATTTGTAGTTGTCTTAATTATTTTCAAACATATGCACACATTTCAGTCTAGCGAATTTATGCAAACAATTGCTTCAGCTGTTTGCCATTCACTAGCTATTGTTCATGGCATGTAGCAAAGTCATATGAACTACATTGTGTGATTCCTGCTTTCTAACTGGATGTCTGGCAAGAAAATGAATAATAATTAAACAGCAACAGACAATGTAAATTCACCCCTCCTTCCCCCCGCCCCCCAAAAAAAAATTCCCATTTCAGATTATAAATCCTTGTATTCAAACTAGTATATGCTCTGGGAACAACATGTCTGAGAATTTATAAACTTTAGAGGCAAATAACAGTTCCCTTAACAACTATGAAGCAGGATTCCTTACATTAAAACACAAAGATATTCAGAATCAATCACTGTGTATTGTTTGCCAGCTATATTTATTGTTTCATTCATGTTTCTGGATTAAAACCATCCCTAGTTCCAATACCAAACTCCCCAACAATCTGAGTTTAATCACTTGCCTGACATCAGACTGCAATGAAGGAGCAGATCTGAGCAGTATAGAGGGAAGATGACACACTCTTGAAAGCTTCAGCTTTTATTTCTATCCCAGATTCCTAACAAGATGAGGCTCAACAGCTGTACAGTTTGCAAGTCTGTGCATCAGCAACAGATTAGCCAATAGAAAGCTAAGCCAATAGAAAATGTGGGTGGCAAGAGAGCCCCAGAGTTCATGTCGACCATTCTTTTCCAAGTGTGATCAGCTCTTCTTTAAACAATTCTCATTTGCCTGAGTCTAGCTCTATCTTAAAGACTTTCTGGGATGGCAATTTTTCCCAGCAATCTACTGCAGTGCTACATTTTTTCAGTATTAAAAATACTTCATACTACCTTTGCTGAACCTTCCTTGGTGCAATTTCAGTCTACTACTTTCTGTCCCACCCAGCTAAGACCTGACATAAAATTTTTCTGTTCATGCTTCATATTTACACTTTTGACATTGGCCATCATGTCCACCCTTAGGGCTTCCTTCTTTATTCAGATGTCATTACCTGCTGAGTCTTTCCTTGGAGGTTGTGTTATAAAGAATGATCCTTCATTTTCCTCTTTGGATTTTCTTCAAACATTCCATAATTATCTTAAAGTAGAGAAAATATTTCAGACTGTCTTACAGGAAGTATTTCTATTTATTCAATCTAATGTGTTATTTGGTTTTCTTCACAACAAAGCACTATTTATACATTGTGATGAATTACAATCTATAACTCTTCTTTTGCTACCTAATTAGCTGTTCTTCAGCTTGCCTTTGGGCAGCTGGTTACTCTTTACTAAATGTAGCATTTTGCACCTGTCCCTGCTAAATTTTCAGTGAGCTCACCATACTAACTTTTGAACCTGTTGGTCAGTCTCAACTAAACAGACTTCAGTTGGCAGAGCTCAGCTGACACTCAGTAATTTCTGACTCAGTTTGTGAAAACAGTCAGCTAGAGGGGAAGGTTATGATGTGAACTTGATGCTTCTTGGATGCTAGCAACCCAGTACAACATGACTCTGAGGGAAATACAGCTTCATAGAAATATTTGTTTTAAAATTGAAGAGCGTAAGGTTACTCATGTACTTACAGTCTTATGTCAGATAACTCCTCTGGGGTGTTTTTCCTGTCGTACATCCATCAGCTGCCAGAGAACTTAGCGCAAGGCTTCATGATCCTGGGGTTATGCTGACTGTAGTGCTCAGGTCTTTCTTTGGATGATACAGACTCTTGGAATTAAACTGAGAGATCTCACATTCAGCAGTTACTGCTAATGATTCAGTCAGAGGCTGTAAGCTGCAAAATAATGGCCAGTACAGGAGCCACCCAGTTAGAGAAAATTGTTTTCTAAAATGGCTGATATCTTTAAAGGGGGATTTAAAGTGCATAGTGTTACAGGCTACATCTTTATTAATGTTAGCAAGGAGTTAAATTCTCAATTGCATTCATTTTGTGAGCAAACCTTTCATGGTATGATTGTAGCATCATGAAAGCTCATTAAGTATTGAACTTCTGAATTAATAAAATACAGAATATGACTTTGCTGCAACCACAATAGAAAAGAATTTTTACTCCACAGTATTCTGGTCAATGAGACAAAAATTGGTACCTACAGCTATGAGAAAAGAAATAGACAATTTCTTTAGTATAACATTCCTATATTTTTGACAAAATGAAATTGCACATATTAAAAACAGAGTAAAGGGAGAAAGAGAAACAGAAGAAATATAAAGTGAACTGGAAAAATAAAGATCTCTTTCTACATGACCACTATTCCCATTAGTTATTAAATCTCAGCAGAACTACACACAAAAACAAAGACAGTAATTCAAAAGTTATAGTCAAATACCATGATGTTCTGTGGTGACAGTTGTCTGAAGGATATATGATCAATATGATTTTCTTTTCATTATTTCTACTGAGTTTAAGAAAAAGTCATGTAAAAGAATATTACTGAGAAAAAGAATATGAAAGTATTTCCCCCCTGTTGGAAAGATATTGCATTTTATTTTGGGGAATGTTTGGGCTTTTTACTGAAAAAAATAAACACTGAAAACAGAAGCTATCATATTGAGGGGTTGCTTTTCAGGAGATCCTGAAGTGCTGATAAAAACAGAGATATCTGTGAGGAATTACATACCATTCAAAATTATTTTGTCCTGTAATAAAGATTGATGATGAATTTCTGGCTATTTCTTAGTCTTGATTGCCTAAGTAGAAACATACAAGCTGCTTGCAGTGAAAGAAAACTGAAGGAAAAATTGACTGACATATGATAGGATGTTGAAATGCATGATTTGGGGATTTTAGGTCTCTTTCTTCTATTTGAAATAAGAAAATTTAATCCCACGAGAATGCATAGAAAACAGAAGTGAGCTGGCTGAGAATTTTCTACTCCACATTTTCTTTGACAGAAAGATGCATTTCTGATTAAACAGTTTTTTTTTTTTAAGTGTTTGCCTTCATTTAAAATGTAACTTCTTTTTGTCTGAAAACAGAAATTCATAACTTTTATAGCATAAAAATGAAGTAAAGACTCTAAATTTTTTTCATGAGGAGTCGAAAGAGTAGGCCAAGCATCTTCAGTTGCCATTCTCTGAGGTGAGTAGTCTTACAGTGTTAACTCTTAAGAATGTATCCCAGATGATTTTATAATAAAACAAACAAATGACACAATAGGACATAAGAGTGAAAACAAGAAAACAGGATGAAGGATAAAAAAGCAGGAAAGAATTACTATTTAAATTTAAAATTAAGCAAAAACAAAGCAATTGAAATTAAAAATAAACTAGCTGTCTTAAGTGATGGAAACACAAAAAAAATGAAAGTTTTGAACAATGTCAGCAATACCATGACTAAATATAAATGACAAAATATTACCTCATTGGTTTATTCTAGCTGTGTCAAAATTCATTTTTTGCATTCACTTTTCTATTCTCTTCAGTGTCTATAATAAATGTCCTCATAGGAATCCAGCTGCTGACGTAATTTTTCATTTGGCCAGCTGACTATCATGCATACACCCCAATTTTAAGATTCAAGAGCTAAAATTAGTCTTTAGAAGACAGTTTTTCTTACCTTTAAATCCAAAGATGGTCACTCAGCTTAGCTGTTTAGAGTATGGCCTTAATTATGCCATGGTTGTGGGTTTGATCCCTGTATGGGATCTTGGGATCTGGACTCGCTTGGGAGCTGGACTCAGTGATCCTTGTGGGTCCCTTCCAGCTCTGAATATTCAGTGTCGTTCTTTGTATCTTATCTCTTTATGTTTCTATTACCCTGCATTTTTTAATTCTGTGAATGTCAGATGAACAAATGGATAAGGGAGCTGTGAATAACACAGTGTAATATGAAGTGTATAGAGGTACTGATTGTGCAGCATGGTTGGGAAGGTTCATGTGTTTGTCTAAGGCAGTGCTTCTCTGCTACCTTTGGCTTGCAAAAAGGGTACTGCATTGGGCATGCCAGAGGGAACACATGCCCAGCAACACCACATTTACTCCTGATGCTTAGAGAAAAACACTTTAACATGTCTCAGGGTACAGCTTCTCTAGGGTATCTAACTGTGTGCTTGTATTTGGAGTAGCTCAATTCCATGAGCAATGCATGGACATGCTGGCAGGCATAGGCAAGTTTAAATAGGTAAAAAGCCTATATCCACACAGCAGGTAAAATTCTGTGCTACAGAGGTGAGTCACTGGCACACAAGGAACAGAAAACACCCTCCATTCACTCAGGACAGTTGGTGCCATATGCAACAAAATCCTGCCTTGGCTGTCGCTTCTTCTCATAACTGCATTACTAGGTGCTCATCAGAATTACATCCTTCTTCCTTCAAGTGGGAATGTTTTAGACGTAGTGAGGAATGGCCACCTTTCAAACTGAGAGCATTCCCAAGGTTTCTGTGTCCTTGGGACACGTCTAATTGTTGTCTCATCTAGTTTTTGGAGAAGTAAATCCATCACCCAGTTGAGTGGCTCTTCTGCTTGAGATGGTATTTGTGTACACGTACAATGTATTTTCGAGCGTTATCTCTCTTCACCTTACACATCAAAAACATATAAGTGTAAAGTAATATGATTTGTTTCTATAGAGACAAAAAAAAAGTACTTTAAGGAAATAAAAGAATTTATAAGAAATGTTTATGTCAAGTTCTACACACTTTCTAACCATTGCAGGGGTACTTGGCAAACAACAGGTTTCTAACTAGGCCTTGAGGCAGCATCCAAAGCATAATCCCTTTTTCTTCCGTCTATGACCAAAAAGAAGTTGAGACAATATCCACTCTGTCCTCCTCTTCCAAACACAATCAGCTCTTTCTAATTCTTTTATCTTTGTCCTAAGAAGTCTCTCATGATGAATGCTCACTAATCGTAATTAATTCCAATGCATCATTACCTTTGGCAATGCCTAATTTGAATAGGTTTTCGTGCAATGACCTATTTAACGTGGTATTGTGGTTTAACCCCAGCTAGAAAAGTGGATTGGCTTTTCCATAAATAGATTTTTGGTTTGACTCCCCTTTTTCTTTATTTTTTTCTTTCTTTTTCTTTTTCTTTTTCTTTTTCTTTTTCTTTTTCTTTTTCTTTTTCTTTTTCTTTTTCTTTTTCTTTTTCTTTTTCTTTTCTTTTTCTTTTTCTTTTTCTTTTTCTTTTTCTTTTTTTCTTTTTCTTTTTCTTTTTCTTTTTCTTTTTCTTTTTCCTTTTCCTTTTCTTTTTCTTTTTCTTTTTCTTTTTCTTTTTCTTTTTCTTTTTCTTTTTCTTTTTCTTTTTCTTTTTCTTTTTCTTTTCCTTTTCCTTTTTTCTTTTCCTTTTTTCTTTTTCCTCATTTCTTTTTTGGTGGGTGTTTTGTATTGGTTTTTTTTGGTTTTTGATGTTCACCACCTGAAGATCACACTGTGACTAACCTTGACTCTGCCATGTGTGTATATAGCCCTTTGGCGTGCTGTAGATTTAAGAAGAAGGGCTGAACAAATCCCAACATAATCAGAACACTTTCTCTTGCCCTTGGGCTGGTGATAGGCCAGGACAATGCCTTTTATTGAAGAACAGAAATATAAAATGTATCACATCTTTTGAACTGACATGTAGAATTTACCAAAATGGAAACCACATGTTTCTAAAAATTTAGACACAGAGGTGGCTGCACTAGCATTATACTCACATCTGGAAGCAGCCATCTCTCACAGAGGCAGATTTATAAATGTTTTCTGGGGGCACCATCCTAAATTTCACTTTGCCTGGGCTAAAATACAATAAAGATACACTGAAAAACATACAGCTAATGTAGGAACATAATATAAAGAATAGACAGGAACAAGAACAAAAGGACATACATCAAATGGGAGAGAAGGGAAAGCAATTTGTGTCATTTCAGAAAAAAATCATGAGTGTACCTTTTGTTTTTCCTTCTGCCCATGAACGCATTTGGCAGCACGGTATGATTGTTATCTAGCTTGCCTTTGTTCGGCTTGCAAGTGTATGTTGAGAGTGACCAAATTAAATAATACCTTCTTATTCAAAAGAACAGTTTCTTCTGTGTACTCAAAACCACATCTTCTTTATTGGCTGAAATAAGTTTTTACTACATTTTGGCTCAAAAGAGCAGTAGGACACTGAGCAGGACTATCTCCTTTGTGCATTGGCTGAAGAATTGCTAACTACACCCAAATTTCACCCACTTTATTGCTGGTGGCACAGAAGGCAGAAGCACTGTGGCTTGACATTTATCAAATGGATCTGTATAAATTTAGAGAGAAGTACTGCTATTAGACATGTAGTATGGAGGAGTGATTCATTCCTGTGACTACCAGAATGAGAAATTCTTCAACTTGCAGGTTGAACTGGAGGTAGGATTTCCTGGTCTTCACCAGACGATTCTCTGGGCCTCTGATTTAGAGAACAGGGCTTAGGTATGTGAGCACAAGGAGCAAAGAACATGTTATATATTTCTCTTTGAGGCTTGGTTGATTTGCTGAAGAGATGCCTGGTGTGGAGGTCTCAGCAGGAAGCAAATGCCATATGGGTTTGAGCTCTGTAGAAGAGAAATGGGTATATCAAATTCTGCAGTATGGAATACAACCGTATTTTTATAAGGAGTGTTGACAACAGTGAAAACCTAAGCAGCAGGCCAGGAAAAGATTACCCATGCCCTTAACTGTCCCTCAGAAACATGTCCCTCTCATTAAACAATTGGGAAGCTCCACTACTGTGTAAATTTCAGTCTTAGTGCAAGAATTCAAGGGAAGCAAGTTCCAGTAGTGTCACACAGCTCTTCAAAGAGTTGAAGGTAGGTAGCTCTTCTAAGTAGAAAAAGGGCTTTAGCTTTTCTGCCTTCTCAGCTGTTGGAGCCAGATTCCTGCCAAAAGAGCCAGCAGTTGGGAAATGGCAAAAAAAAAAAAAAAAGTTATGTGTTCCTTTCAAACAGGTGCACTATGCCTGCAGCAAAGAGAAAGACACATGAGAACATGCATTTGCACAAGGAGGCATTAGAATAAAAAAGGCTTGAGCTGCAGAGACTGAAATATCTTTACAAGATGGCAGGCAGCCAGAAAGCTGAAGAGTGGGGGGATGACTGCGTTTTCTTATTTTTCACATTTTTGATTGAAGACACTTGATTCTGATTTCAGCTACGTGGGTACATATTGATGCTTAAAATGTGAAATCAGCTGTTATTCAGAAGCTGATTTAACAAGCTAGGCAGGAATATCTGCCAGCATAGCTAAGTTCAGAAATCAGGCACAGGTTTTCTGCCAAAAGAATTGGGAACCAAGAAACCATAACAAAACACAGCCACATCAGCCAGTATATATTGCTACAGATCAGACCCATATTAAAAATATTTTCTCAGTACAACAGGAATATTTAAGTGTCTTTTAAAAGATTTTATTGAGTTTAAGATAACACAGTTTGCATTTTACTACACAAAATGCCGCAATGCCTTTCAGTGTATGCCTCTATTTCTGTCCTTATGTGCAACTGAGTTCTTTATGCCTGCAGAATTCTAAAGTAACATAAAGATAGCTGTATATGTACAGAATATCTGTCAAAGGATTTGGCCTTTGTTATAACAGCCATGAGTTTGCAGGATGTACATGCAACCATCTGTACCTTTCCCTGAAGTGCTTATCTGTGTGATCCTTCAAAAAATTAAACCTATTCTTTGAGTCACACAGATACATATTTTTCACTCATATGTAATTGGTGTTTAGAAAATAAAAGCTGTTATTCTCAGTTCCCGTCTCTCAAACAATTTAACATTTTCAAAGAAAATATACACTTTATAAGTGAATCCAAGATCCCTCTAACTAAATATGTTCCATTTTCCTCACATCTTGAGAATTTTATTCTGCTTCTTCATTGACAAGCATAATGGAAAAAGTGGCACAGCAAGAGCTCTGCTTATTATTTGCTTTGATAGGCATAACTGGAAGGAGATGTTCTAAGCTCCAAGTATTTCAGGTAGCCATTTTAAAAGGTAATATTTACAGAGTGGGTCTCTGAGCTAGAGAAAAGCCTTACAATTCAAAACTCCTATCTGATAACATCCTGTCCACTCGTTCCAGTTTATTTTGCTGAGGCTTTATATGGTGATACAAAACAAATGTCACACAGTTGCAATTTTTAGGCTCAAAATTTTATGTCTGCTCTCATTGCCTATAGTATCAAATTCTTCACATTTTCTGACAATGCATATGAAGGTTTCTAACACAGAATCAAATCTTTTTGTCATCTTTTTGTCATAATCTCATTGCTGTAATATCATCACCTTTGGCAATCATGTCTGACAGTTCATGAGAATGCAGATTGCCATCAAATCTACAAAGAAGGAGCCCTCAGATGCCAATGCATCCTTAGGGCAACGAATCAAACTACAAGGTTTATTGCTCTTCAAGTGGTCACATCCCTTTGGCATTTTTTCCCAGTCTTTCTCCTCCCTGAATCTTACACTCAAGAAAAGAAAGAAGTCATACAGCAAAATTAACATTACTATAGAGATTACTTTAGAAATTTTGATTCTGGATTTAGATGAGCTCTAAGTGGGTAACAAATTGCACTATCAATTTCCATACCTTTTCTCTCAAATGACATATTTTATTCTGGTTTAAATTTTGTTTATATTTTTTTTTCTTATCCTGACTGTTATTTTTGAGGAATTCAAAATTAAGAAATTTTAAATAACCTAAGTTATTTTTTTAAATAGATGGTGGGAAAAAAAAAACAACAAATAAAGCAAAACTAAAGTGGGCTGTGTCAGGAGTTGAAAAAATAGGGTTATTTAAATTCAATGGAGGCGTATAAGAATCAACTGTGCCTATTATACAATTGTTAGGTACTGTTAGGAAACAGCATGGTCCACAGAGCCTATCTGAACACTAAGAAAAATAGTTGTCTGACAAGGTCTACTCTGACCAGACATGAATTATGCCAAAGAAGATAAGAATATGAAATCTGTATTGTATACAGGAACTACAGTATAAAAGTCCATCTTAACCCACATGAATTTCCCAGTAGCTTTTTGTCTGAGGCTGAAATAAATCAGCCAGAATAAAGAAGGATTCAGTTCTGTTTGTATTTTCCTATATCCACATGGGAAATATCGTCTACTCCACTGAAAAGTCAGTCTTAAAAAAGGAACAACAATCGATTTCTGTGTCTTGAAGACACATAAATGCTAGTGACTGATTATCACTATGTGTAAACACCAAAAAGCATAAGATTCATTAGGACATCAGCATAAGAAAAATTTCTGAAACAGAACATATAAATCAGAAAGTCACTGAGGATCAGAGGTAGAAGTTACTGACAGGTATCTGGTGAAAAAGAAGATAATCCTGTCACCTGACATCCAGTTGACTACCTTCTCGTGTATTAATTAAGTCTTCATTGATAAGGGTTGTTCTTTGAGGGTACATTGTGTTTAGAGGAACTCTTGCAATGTTTTTCAGATGCAATACTGACTCTGACTGACTCAAGTCTGTGGTTCACTGGCACCTTTGAGTTTCCTAGGAGAGAGGTTAGAGTTAAGCTGCAAAACAGGGCATGGAATAAGAAAAGGGGATGAGAAGGAAGTTAGAGCTACCAGAGGCAGATGAAAATCTACAATCACTTTAGTAATTAATTCATTATTAAGAGCAAGAATTTGTGGGCTTTCTTTTTTGATGTCACAGATTTGAACGGTAAGGTAATGAGAGTTTCAGAAGAAAAACAAATAAGCAAATACGGCAAAAATGCAGTGGTGAGATAAAAGAAAACCAAACCAACTGTTATTAACTGTCATACTGTTGTGCATAATCATGCTATTTGTGCATGATTAGAGGACTACATGGACTCCAGGGTCATTAGCAAAAATTTCGTAATGTGCTGGATTCTGAGTTACAGAAATTATGCCTCAAAACCAAAATTAAACTTGCCAAATGTACTGCTGTACAGTAAGAAGGTACATGGCAGACGAGGGGCATACCCTCACACAATCAGGACCCAGATTACAGAGCCTCGGGAAGATCAGAGTTGATCCCATCTGCTTCATCATTCCTTAAATTTTTCAAGTCCTATCCTAATACAAGCAGTAAGCTTCTTCATTCCTCTTAATTCTTTTATTCTTATGAAGTTCATTCCAACCATGAATATTTGTTGTTGCAACCATAGTGATAACAGATAGTTACTGGAGACAGTACACTCAAAGTATTTTCAACAACTCTTTTTAAAATTTGATTATATTAGGGTCTCTCTGTGGTAATGCTGCAATAAAGATACAATGTTGATTTAATTCTTGCATCAGTTTTCAGTTATGACATTAGCAACTGCTCTGTTTAAGACTATTCCAGAAGATATGAAGAGAGATCATTTGTTCATCTCAGCATTTTCCTGAGAAAATACAATTTCTCAGTATTTTCTTCAGAATTTCACTTGTGCTTAAAATCTTCTGGGAAGGCATCTACAGCATTTAACGCACTCTAAATGTAGAATAAATTTCCAATATTTGGTTTTACATGACTAAAATAAGTAAGGAACTTTTCTTGAGGGCACATTGATATAGGCATAAAGGAGAATTTGTACTACTTGCAGAGAAAATCCATTTCTTTCACATGACATAAAGAAAGGAAAAGGAAATGAAGTGAGTAAAGAAGAGAATAAAAATATGAGGAAGGAAACAATTATATATATTTTCCAAACAAGATTGAGCAGAATAAATTTTTATGGACTCAATGAGGTTTTTGGATGAGATATGGAATCTAGAAATGTTAATTCTTACTTCTGTTTTTGTATATTGGGCACTCACATATTCTGTCACTTGCGTGTATATGTATGTATATGCACGTGCACATATACATCAGACTCTTCTCACAAGATGTTAAAAGCAGAACACATCCACCAGGAAGTGGAGCTGATCCAGAAAACAGCTTTCCTAGCTTTGCAGTGTGCCATTTGTATATGACAAGGAGTAAAACAGAGCTGCAATTAGATCTGTGCAAGTAACGGAGAATAGATCTCAAAACTAGTAATCAAATTAATCAAGTAAGTTGTCCAAAGAATTATTTCAGCAAAGTATGTGTTTAGCATGAAAAGGTGAGATAGACATTGTCAGCAAAGAAGGATTGAGAGCTTTCTTGAAAGGCATAGCAGGGTTAGTGGTCCCTTAATTGGGCCCTTGGTAGGAAATCAGAGCAGAGATTGTTTTCTTTGGACGTGTGAGAAATTGTGGGGATGTAAAATCAATGGAGCATTAGATGTTTGAATTTTTGTAAGTATAGTAAGGCTGTGAGCTGGCTCAAGAAAAATACAGTAGGAAATGTCCAACTGCAAGTTTTAGCAGAAAAGAATTAAGATTGAATCTGACTTTTCTCTTTTCACTTCTCAGTACTCAATGCATTAGAGTTTCTTTGCAACTAGTTCACCAAGTGAGTTTCTGCTTTTCCTCCTCATATTTAGGATCTTTTCCTGCTCATACTGGATTCTTTAATTTTCTTGAGTGAGTAGACCTAGTAAAATCATCACATTAGAATATATTTTCTCTGCTGAGAGTATTTGAAAGTACAAAAGCCATGGGTTTCAAAAAGACATAGCTTAGACACAGCATACCTTAAAGAAGAGCAACTCAGCAGTATTAGGCATTTCACCCTCTCCAGATTTCCCATGATATTTGAAATTAATAGGAATTGTTTAAAAGTGGAGAAAATTAGTAGTGTAAAATAAGAGGAAAAATTAATCCACCTGATATGTCTCAGTCTGGAGACGTGATACCTTTGACTAGGAAATGCATAAAATAGTTAAAATGTAAAATGATAACCCCTCAGCCTACCCAACCACCCAAACACACAGTAAATTCCTGCCATAATACAGGCAGAAAAATAATATTTCCAATAAATTTTATTTGATTCAGTGAAAAGAAAGCCCTGCTTGTGTTTTGGGTGCTTTTTAAAAACTTTATTTAAATTAAGAGGAAAAAAAATCCGATATGCAGAATGTTTTCCTTTTAGATCTCTAAACTGACTATAGTCTGATATGGTGGTAATAAAAGATTATCATCTGGTTTATGACCTATGTAAAAGGCACTAAGTGGTCCAAGTCTATGTTTTCCTTGACATATCACAAAAACAGCTGCCCTGCACAGTATTCTCACCCTGAAAAAAAATTGCTTGAGTAGATCCCATGGAAGACAGTGGGATGATGAAATCTTTCCAATGAACCTTCCTGTACAGATCAGTGCAGAAGGGACACAGCGCTGATCAGCTCTCAGATTTTCACATAATCATTCTTCAGCCATTTAGCTAGTAAATTTTTAAGAGGAGGAAAATCAAAGCCTGGGTGCAACCACAGAAAAGGATTATTCATTCTGGCACTGTGAGTGAATATTCAGATAACAAGACACATGTTTCTGTTCCACTCCCATGATATTAACTCCCTGGTATTTCTCAAACCTGACTACTGTCTCTTGGCAAATTCCCTGGCATGCAAAGTTGCAACATTTTTTCTTTGTTGAATAAAATAAAAATGTCTTCTCAGATTTTTCCTGAGCAGTTTTTTTTCCAAATTTGCCGCATATATTGGCTACCTCTGTGATTCACATGCCAAGGCTGCTCAAAAACAACCATCTAGACATAAGTAGAGCTCAGCAGCTCCTAAGGGGTTAAACTTGCTATTCTGAGCTGAGCCAATTTCACTTTGTATGTTCTGCAGTGCAGTGGAAGTTAATTCATTCTAAAGCACAGAGCTTTCCAGCAACATTGTTAATATTATAATGTTCCTTTGCTGCACTGTCCTAGCTAGTTTATTAGATGAAAGAAAAATACAGATGTGCTGACAAGCAGAGTTATACCTACCCATACCAGAAAAATTTTTATTAAAATTACTTTAAATCATTTTTATGCAGAATTATAAGCTCCTTTAAAATTCCAAAGTAGTTATTTTGATTTTTAGTAGTATAGCTGATTACATTTGATATAGGCCTGCTGTTTGTTTTCTTTTAATAAAAAGGCATGCTTTTCTGATTGTGTGAGGATAATTTTTCTCTTTTAAAGCTGCAGTAGAATTTCCTGAATTAAAAGGTAATTGGGTTAGATGGGTGGTACATTTAAAGATCTAGAAAAAATTAATATACCAAAATAGTAACACAAAGACAGACATTATGTCTGTTTCTAATAGGAAAGCAAAACAATCCAGTAGTCCTAGAGTGATTGCTGAGGAAAATACAAAACCTGGTTGATCCCACATGCAATAGCTATAGCGAAACAAACAAACAAAAAAATCATAACATTTATCTGCAGAATGGAGTGAAGGTTGACAGCACATTCAAAGTCTAATGCATTTATTGGGCAGTCTCTTTCCTATCTGAGCTCTAGCAGTCAGATAAAGGCAGAAACAGTTTATTACAATATACAAAGGGCTCTAAGAAAGTCATTTCACTGGTAAAAGTTTAGCAGTAGACAAACTGGGAGTAAAGGTACCAAAACAAGATTTAACACCTCTTTTTCCATTTCACTCAACTCAACTCTGAATTGTAGTGGTTTTTGCATTATTTAAACCTTATTTTGTGCTTGTATCTTGTTGGATGTTTAGATCCCCTTGACACATGCATGAGGCAGTTGATTTTTCTTTCATTTCAGGGTCTTATCCTGAGTTCTAAACACATATAGAACAATGTCATTACCATGGCATCAATGTACCTGAAAACCCACAAAAACAGCTCACACCCTGCCATACCTGACAAACTACCCAGCTTATTTCCAAGTCAGTGACTGTCATCACCTCCAAAGGCTGAGCTCTTTGTAAAATCCACTGCTGAGGACAGCGCAGCACAAACCCTGTACTGTCCAGAAGCTGATGGGAAGTGAGAGCAGGAGCACAAACATAAGGGTTAGGAGAGGTGGTCTCTGTCCAGTGGTAATTCCAATTGAGGTCAGGGCCAAATTCAGTGCTGGCTCCAAAGGCTGAGCTATGGATTGGCTGCAAGGGATCCTAACTGGAAGAAACCTTGG
Organism: Monarcha castaneiventris obscurior; assembly: GCA_026261815.1. Lineage (NCBI taxonomy): Eukaryota > Metazoa > Chordata > Aves > Passeriformes > Monarchidae > Monarcha > Monarcha castaneiventris. The sequence goes on from JAMPIT010000379.1 coordinate 11,123,642, forward strand.
ACAGTGAAAGGTGAGGGGTGTTGTGTTCATTCCTGTTCTTTGTCTCCATTACGTTTTGACAGTCCTGCTGGACATTATTTTAAAACTATAACTGTCCTTGAAACATAGTTCTCTTTTTCAGTACCTCAAAACCAGCTGAGGACCTGTGCTTCTAGGCACACTTGTAAGACAGTTCTCATATCTTCCTCTGTTTCAGATTCTGAGAGTTTAGCCAGATAATTTGATTTGCGTGCTCAGGACACAAAGAAACATTGGGCAATTTCACTCAAGAAAAAGTTCAAGGAGATTTTAAAAGCTTCTCATGTGCATAAATTACTCACATTTCTCAATTTCTGAATTGATCTAAAAAGGGAATTAAAGAATATTAAAAATGTAAAACTAAAAATATAATACTAAAAATAAGGAGGTTTTTAAAAGTAAAAAGGTGATGAAAATCAGATATGGTGTAGAATCCACTCACAGTTTGAAAGTGTTATCATTTCCCTGAAATAGAGACAGGTTATCATTCTTTATCCTCAGGCATTTTTAACTATGATCATACAAACAAGCAAACAAGTGCAGTGTTTTTAGAGGCAGGAGAGTAAGATGTTTCATTGCATGAGGAAAATAGAAGAAACTGAATGAACAGGATGTCTTTAGATTAAAAGACAGAGCAGATGACAACAGACACTCCCATAAGGAAGGAAGTATGAGATAAATGCCAAGAAATTAGGAAAAGAATGAGGAAATCCAGAAAGCGACACATTAGTGATGTGTTGAGTGGAGAGCAGAGAATGTTGTCCCTCATGTGGGACATTTGAATATGAAGATACTACACCTAAAATTTCCATACATTAAAAAATATTCATTGTGTTCCTGAAAGTCTCCTTTTTTTAAAAAAAGCTGACTGTCTCAGGACTGACTTTCTTTTCTACCAGTTTTTAGAATTATCTAAGTGCATCACAATAATCTTAAAATGTTGCAGTTTGTAAAATTAGCTGCCTTGTGCATATCAGAGAAAATGGTGATTCAAAGATGATATAAATTTGATCTGAGATGAAGATTTCTCAAATGAACGAGCAGAACTAGAAATAAAGTTGACCATCAAACCAGGCCCCTACCATGAGGATTTAACCTTGGTGAATAGCAGTGAATGGCTAATTAAAACAATGCTTAGGGAGGGAGCAATCCCAGACATGGGAAGGTATGGGAAGGCATGGCAAGCATACCAATATGGGGTCTATGGACAGCATTGTAAGTGTTTGGCAGGGAGGTTGGAACTAGAGAACATTTAAGGGTTAAGATAAGAACAGGGATAAATCAGTCACCAAGTACTGTCATGGGTCAAAACAGACTCAGCTTAGGTAAATTAATTGAATTTATTACCAATCAAATCAGAGGACAACAATAAGAAATAAAAGTGAATTTTAAAACACCTCATTCCCCCAGTCCCTTCCATTTTCCAGAGCTTGGCTTCACTCATGGTTTTTCTACATGCTCCCCACAGCAGCACAGGGAGATGGGGAATAGGCCTACGATCAGTCACAGGTTGTCTCTGCTGCTCTTTTCTCCTCCCTCCCTGCCCCTGACCCAGCACGTAGTCCTTCCCATAGGAGACAGTCTTCCACAAACTGCTTCATGGTCTTTCCCATGGACTACAGTCCTTCAGGAGCTGCTGCGGTGTCAGTTCATTCCATGGGGTGCAGTCCATCAGGAACAGACTTCACCAGTGTCGGTCTCCTACGAGTTCCTCCCCAGGAACCTGCTACAGCGTAGGTTCAACCCTCCATGGGTGCACAGGTCCTGACAGGAGCCTGCTCCAGCATGGATTCTCCACAGGGTCACAGCCTCCTTCAAGCACATCCACCTATTCGGCCATGGGGACCTCCATGGGCTGCAGGTGGATCTCTCTCCACCGTGGACCCCCATGGGCTGCAGGGGCACAGCTGCCTCACCATGGGCTGCACCACAGGCTGCAGAGGAGTCTCAGCTGCAGCACCTGGAGCACCTTCTCTCCCTTCTTCACTTACCTGGAGATTTGCAGAGCTGTTTCTCCCACATATTCTCAGTCCTGTCTCATGACTGGTGTTGCACAGCAGTTTCTTCCCCCTCTTCATAAATATACTACCTCAGAGGCACTACTGCCATCATTGATGGGCTCTGCCTCGTCGGGCAACAAATCCATCTTGGAGCTGGCTGGCATTGGATTTGTCAGACATGGGGGAAGCTTGTGACAGCTTCTCATAGAAACCACCCCTCCAGCCACCCTTGCTACCAAAACCTTTCCACAGAAACCCAATACAGTTGTATGTGTGTCTGCAAGAGTATAATTTGTTGCCAAAATCTCAACATGAGCAGGCAGCCTGCACTCGCAGGGCAGAAGGACAACCATATCCTGTGGTGCATCTAAAGGAACATGGCCAACAGGCCAAAGCAGGTGATTCTCTCCCTGTGTTCCACTCTCATGACACCCCACATTGAGTACTGTATTGAGCTCTGGAGTCCTCAATACCGGAAAGGTGTGAACCTCATAGATCATGTCCAGAGGAGGACCACAAAGTTAAAAAGGGGACTTCCCTATGCAGACAGGATGTTAGAAAGAAACGCTTTACTGTGAGGATGGTGAGGCTGAGGCACCGGAACAGGTTGCCCAGAGAAGTTGTGGGTGTACCAGTCCTTGCAGTGTCCAAGGAGAGGTTGGATGAGGCTTTGTGCCACTTGGTCTAGTACTTGACCATGGCAGGGGGATTGGAACTAGAGGATCTTTAAGGTCTCTTCCAAGCCAAACCATTCTATGAGTCGATGATTTTAATTTATAAATTTAATGCGTTTTGTTTTGTCACTATACTGATAATACTTACTGCATGCAGCTGTTATTTTTAAGCACCATAATCTTGCTTTTGCTCTTAGAATATGTTTAGATGAAGTCTAGGCTCAAAGACATACTGAATGAGGGAGATCTTTTTCCAAATATTGTTGTTTTAATACAGCTCAGTGCAAAATTGCACATTTAGAGACAAAACAAGATACAATAAAATAGAGGAGAACCAGAGGACAGATATATATACTGTAAAACTGTTAAAATATAGTGGTGGTTTCATGTGAGTTTGTAGGTGTTACATTGGAAGAAAGGGCTGTTTATGGCTTGGCATAAATAATGGAAAAGTAATTAAAAATAGTCAGGTGACAACCTAGCGTATAGTTCCAGTGAGGTTAATAGGAAACTAATCCTTAATTCCACACTTCATAAAATTACAGAAATTGGAGAGGGAAGATTGGAATTCAAAAATGTTATAGGTCCTGAGAAGATACCTCGCAGTGAGACATTTAGAGTCCGTTTTATTCACTTCAATAAAGAGAAAGTTCAAAGTTCCTGATCATAGACCCTACTACCGTGTAGAAAATAGTAGATACTAGGAGGTAATTTAATCTAACAGAGAATGGCATAACAGGAACAAAAGGGCTCAAAGCATAAGGCAAGCAAAATTCTAATTAAAAATAAAGCACAAATGCTCCTGAAAGAACATCATAAATTGTTGGAACCAAACCTTAAGAGGAATTGTGGCTTTTCTGTCTCTGCATTTCTTCAAATAAATACACCAAACTTGAGCAAGAAAAGTATTTTAGCAAAACACTTAACTGTTGGGCTTGATACGGGGAAAGCTGAATGAAACTTAATGACCTGTGATTTACAAGAAGAGGTCAGACTAAACTATCTAATAGTGCCTTCTGACCTCACACACTATGAATCTATGAATAAATCTATGAAAATGCTATGACTCACCACTTCCTTGAGAAAAATTCATTTTCTTCTTGCATTTAAGACAAGGTGGGTTCTCCAGAGTGTTAAGGGTAAATTTCTGCACTGGTCAAAGCTATGGGAATCCATGGAGGTGTTGATGCTTAGTACAAGTCAAGCTTTCTTCTTGCATTGATTTCACACTGGCTACTCGTGTCGCATACCTATGCTGGCAGCTGTCAGGGTTCTGTCAACTTCTGGTTATAACCCTAATTGTGACACCATTTCCCTCTTTTAAACAGTGATTGGGACTGCACATCTTCTTGTTGTCCCTTTCTGTAGGCCACTCAAAGAGGGTCTCCATCCCTTTTTGAAAGCAGGCACCAAAGCAGATGTGTAGGAGCTGTCTAATTCTGACCTTATCAGACGGAACTGTGTTGATTTTACTGTCTGAAAAGAAATGCAGATGATAGCCAGAGAGATAGAATCCATCCAAGCCAAACCCTTAATGACCCTAAGGATTCTGAGACAGGAAAAATTGCAAACTTTTAAAAGTAGAAAAATGGGCAGGATAAAATGAAAATGCATTCTACCTTAATTCCAGACCCATGACACTGTATATAGGTGTTTATAGCTGAAAAGTAGAGCTCCCTGAGCAGAAGATTTCTAAGGAATATGTCGAAAAGATAAAAATAGTGACAAGTTTTAAAGAGAGAACACTATAAAGTCAAAAAATGAGCAAAGATGGGTGAGAAAGAGGTACCTCTGGGATAAAGAGGCTGCTCTGTATTTTTACCAGGAGGGCATATTTTAATTTCCAACAGGAATGTGATTGTTTTCTGCAGAGAAATACTGAAAGTCAGTAACATCTGAAATTTGTTCTATTCTCTCAGGATGAATCCTTTCTTGGGATATGAGGGGCAGGCAGCTGATTTGGAGAGATATTGCTTATATACCTATGAGCTGGTTCTGGTGTATGGGTTTTCTTGGCAGGTTCCTGTGTAAATTTTACAGCAGTGTATCACAGTTTGTTTAGCAAAAAAAGTAATAAAGTTAAAACCATATCACTAGGAAAAAAAAAAGCTTTTCATATGCCATGATTATGAATTTGTGTTTAAGATGTTAACACCTCTATATATCCTGCAATAATGATTTTACTCTTTCTTATGACCAGTTCCGAACCCTCAGAGTGTTTTTTTATACCCCAAAATATCTTCCTTTGCTATTACAGAAGATTAGTTACGAAAAAGAGGGAGATATTCATCCAGTAAAGGTCACATCATCTTGATTACAGACAGCCAGTAAAGCAGACTTCTTATCTCTAGCAGAAAGGAATGGTACAAATCTGAAAACTTTTAATCTCATGTTATTTAAAAACAAAAAAACAAAACCATTAAAAAATTACTATTAATCCCTAGAAATCTGCAGAGCACATTTTAATGCCATGCTAAATAAATGGAATTAATTTGACAATGCCCATCCTTGAACTTCCCACCTCTGGATTTTGTACAGTTTTTGTTTCCCTCATCCTCCAGCTTTTATTACTTGAAATGTGTTTTCTGAGCATTTGTCTACAGGCAACCTGGAATTTCATTTCCTTGCAAATTTCTGCATCCTATAGTTAGGTAGTTGTGTTGTATTATTTATCAGGAGCCAACTGTCTGTTCACACTCTGCAGATGTAGACAAAGACATGTGTCCTGCCCTGAGGAGCTTGTAGGCTAATTCAAACACTCTTATGCCATGAACACTATACATGTTTAAGATAAAATCGGCAGGTCTGGTATGGTGATTAATCTTAAACACAGCTTACAAGGTTCGTATTATTGATTTCAAGTGTACTACTTATGTGACTAAATTGTGAAGTGCAAAAGTGTTTGCAAATTAAGTTCTTTAAGAGCTGATTTTTAGATGTGGCATGTAACGGCTGTATTATATTTGATAAATGAATTATTCCAGAATGCTTGGACAAAGTATGCTACAAAGAATGGAAGTAAAATATTCATCTCAAAAAGGTGATCTTGCTATCATATCAAAAAAGGTGAGGAGTCTGAATTTTGGATTTTTTAATGAAACCAGGATGTCCCCCTACAAGTTGTATTTCATATATTGAAATGATTGATTAATTCATTTGTCTTGTATTATCAGCATTATTTATACTTAAGACAATTCTGGTGGAAAATTAAGAATTAAATTTCTTTGGCTTTGAGTTCAGAATGTGGAAACTGACAGGTATCCATTTTATCTTACAGTTTCAGTAAAGTATTGGGGTAAAAGTGAGAAGGGTGTAAGAATTTGTCCCTTTCCCTCAATGATACAGAGTAATATCCCTTAGAGGTGAGATGATGAGGCACAGAAGGAGGTTGGTGAATGTGGAAAGGGAAGGAGCTCCTCTCTTGCCGCCTCAGACAGAATCTGCTATGTGCAAAGCTTTTGCAGCAGTTCACAGGGTACCCAGCAACTTTCCATTGTTTCCTGTGTATCTCAATGGAAAGGCAAATAGGAGTAGTGGCCCGTGGTCCTGTGTAGCACAGCTCATGTTGGAGAGAGCTTCTAATGGTTACGAACTGCCTCTGCTTCCTACCCCACCTCTCTTCAGTTTTCCATCATCTAATGCTCTCTTTAACTCCCAGAGGTCACAGTTACACAGCAATCCAATGCAGCACCAGGATCCAGAATCTAGTACTGAATGAGTTCTGTTCAACACTGGAAAAAAACCAGAGCGAGAGCTCTGCCCAGGAAGGTTGGGCTAAACACCATGGTTTGGAAGGACTAAGCACCCTTGCTGTGGTGCTGTGGTACCTCACGTGTGTGCTGTGATACAGAGCACTCTTTTACTGCTCCAGATATCCAGGCCATGTTATACTATGCTTCCCACAGTGTCACAGAGATCTGGTCCCTGTTTCTAGCAAAATGAGGGAGCCTGGACTTCACTGCCTCAGCATAGTGTGGCAGAGCAGCTGGAGCAGAAGTGTCACATGGAAAGCAGGCCTGGAGTCAGAATCACTTTGTCATCAGCAGCCTTTACTCCCAGCTGGCTGTACTATGTTTGCAACAATATTTTTGTTCATTTTGAACTGGTTCCACTAAGTTGTTCTGACTCAGCTTTAATTCTGGAGAGAATGGGTGCAGCCAGTTTTGGCCCTTGAAAAAATTCTGTGCATTTTTTACTTTTCTCCTGAGTTATTTTTTTACAATGTTTGCCCTGGAATTGCCCTTCATGTGTTTTAATACTTCTGTTATCTCCAGATAACAGATCACAAACCTTCACTTAACTGCATTTAGACAACTCATATATGATACATGGTTTTTTTCCTAGCATCTCCAGCAGTGAAAAGCTGTAGTGGTGGAGTCAAAGTTAAATACACCATAGGAGCACTACCTGGCTTCTCAGAAGACTTCATGTTAAAAACAAACAACAAAAAAGACATATTTCATGGAGATAAAGATAGTGACATTTTTTCAATATGAGGCCTCAGGCTAATAGAAATGTCCTTTCCAAAAAAAATCATATCCAGGTAAAGTTCTATGGTTGGATAGCCCAGACCATACCTTGCTGCTGTGATGGTTTAAAGACAAATTTCTGTTGGCTGTCTGAAGCTCACTCAACTTTTTTTTATTCATTTTCTCCCCCTTCAAAATTATCTGCCGCACCCAACCATCTGTAGCACACCTACCCTTCTTCTTACTTGCTGGGTCTACTGTACACTCATTTCTCAGATTTTTCCCTGAAATCCTAACAGATTATTTCTATCTAACCAGCTTTCACTAGAGCTAACCTGTGGGCCAGTCCATAAAACAAGGCTGCTGCTGCCCAGCTTCATGCTGCTGTTTTTCAGGATCCCTGTTGTAACCCAGGCAGTGGCTGGAAAAGCCAATATTTCCACCATAGAAGGGAAAGGGCTAATTTTGGAATGGGAAAGTGAATTAAATGTGTAATTTCTGACTTCTAAACAGTACAAAATATCAGCCCTGCACTGCAGTGGGGGTACCTGCCTGCTATGTCAAGAGAACCTCCTTAAGTGCTTTCATGTCCTATATTGTTTTCACCAAACATTCTTTGCTCTGATTTGGGGCTGCAGCCAGGCACATCTTCAAACAAATTAATAAGTTTTCCTCATGAGGACAGACTGACTTCAAATATGACTACAAGTGGGTACACTGAATTTTAAATTATGTGTACTTATCTAAAGAAAAAGTAAATAAAAATAGGTCAGCGTGAAAGAGTAGTGAAAATATTTCATCACTATGTCAAAATAAAGCTAAAAAGTAAAGTTACAATGGTGAAACGATACAAACAGGAAAAAAAAGCAAATCACCCCATAACAAAACACTGAGGTCAGTAATTGAAATGGAAACACTGAAATAAGATGGGAAAATCAAAACAAAAAGTTAAAATCTCTCTGGGGTCATAGAACCATAACAAAAGAGAGAAGTGGAAATGCATCTATTTTTAATCATGCCAAAAACCTCTTAGTCAAAACTTTGTCCAGTTTATCCTTTTTCTCTCAGATAAATTTCTGTAAGTTTTTGCAAACACAAATTGAAAAGACAGCTTTAATGGTAATTAGAAAATGGACTACATAATAAGACATGAGAAAGCAAAAAGTAAAAGATGGAATGAAGGAACAAGAGAGTCTTTGGAAGGAAATTGGAGGAAATGTGGACATTTCAAGGAATGTAGGTAACAGGGTGCCAGGCAGATGTCATTTGATTTATACTGAAACAAATGTTGCAGCGACCAGATTCATCATGGAAGCAGCCCTAATTCTACAGTAAAAGCCCTTACTTGTGTTATTTGGACACAGCAACCTGAGCACAATGTGGGTATCAGCTGTGTTTCGCTGCTTGTCCATGATGCCTTACTCAAGAGGAATTAAGGAAAGATTTTTCTACATCACTAACAATATACACAGGTGATTATAAAGCTGAAATACAGCAAACTATGTCATAGGCAAGACAGAATAGAGAAGCTTCTAGTATTCAAAGATTTTAGCAACAGACTTGGCAAAGAAAGTAAAGTATTAGAAATGTTGTACAAACCCGTGTCTTTGTTGTAACATATTATGGTGTCTGCAATCCATTACTTTAGTACAGACATTTGCTTTTCAGTCTGCAACTGGAGAACCACTAGTATTTGTTATATGCATTCAAGAAATAATCTCTTTTGTGTCTGATACAGCATTCGTTCTCTTCACTGTTAAAGTGCATGTGCATGGGTGAAAAGAGGAGTCAAACACGACACTGGTTTCACAGGAGGTGTGGTAGCTTTATATTTGTTCAAGGAGAGTTTGACAGATTTTATTGTACCCTTTTCACACAGATTAGCAAACAGAGTTTGTGAGAATTCTTAGAAGATAACCATGTAAAGTAATCATAAACCAAGTCTAACAGAGTTATATGTTCCGAAATATGGCACAGTTTTGATTTGTTGGTATATATTAAAATCTAAGTGGTGAAGATAATATTTAAAGAACTCTAAATTCTTTTCAGAGCTCTAGCTTTTATATGTCATAGTTTTAAATATTATAACATAGATGCCAAATTTATATCTTTAAAATGTAAATCCCACTGAATAGTGAAATGAGCACACAGAGATATAGAGTATAAGTACAAGGATGTGGCAGGGGATGGACTTAAAAATGTTGTGCCACATCTGAAAACCTGGCACAGCCATCTGCTTTCAGACCCAGGGAAAAGCTTGCTTCATGTCTCTAACACAGTGCCATGTATTATTTCTGCCCCATTCAAAAGTGACTTGCTAAACATGAATATGGTGAGTAGTAGCAAGATTGGTCATTAATTTTTGCCTTCTTACCCCTCTTCCCTTTTACTCCTTACTACAAGCAAGCCTCAAAAAATGGTTCATCGTGGGTCTTCCACAGTATTAAAAATTTCCCAACTAAAGTGTACCCTGGCACATTTGTTTGCAACAAAACCCCATATCACTTGCATAAAAATCAGAGCTGACTGGAGAAAGGGTCCATTGAAAGGAGAATGGATGCCTGTGATGTCTGCTGGAAGTGCTGTTACCCATCACAGGCAAAAGCTATCCCATCACAATTCCAGACTCCAGTGTCAGCCAAGGGAGAGCGGGGCATGGGGCTGCCAGGGACAACACTGCTACTTGGTGTGAGAAAACCTTCTATGCTACAGGCAACTGGAAAGTATAGCAGTAGTTCTGCCTGGGGCAACCTAGACTTTCCCTTGGCTTCAATTTCTCCCTCTGCTTTTTCTTCTGCTTGGTTATTTTCCAGTTATGACTAGACACATGATGCAGAATTTTTACGGCTGTTACGACAAGTTTAATTTTTCAGCTGCTTTATTTTCTTTTAAATCTTTTAATTTCCTTTATGTCTGACTTCACCTCCCTTTCCTTCTGTACTACAACACTGCTGAACTTTAATAAAGCAATGCTGAATCCAAGTCTAGACAGTTACATTCAGATTATGAACACTCAGTGAAAAATTTTGCTAGGAATTGATAGGTTGGTTAACCCAAAAATTGAGATAATCTTTAGTACCTCTAAAAGCAGATATTTGAACTCTGTTTCTACCCAATCTACTGCATAATAGAACGGGTTGAACTGGTACCTTTTTCTTTCTGCACCTATTCGCATTGCAATTGTTCTCTCAGAAAGTGATTTGTTTTGTGCTGCTTTCCATTCACATCACGACCCAATCAAACCACGGAATATAGGAAAGATCAAAGTAGTACAGCATACTCGCCTACAGTAATTCACAGAATATATGAGGCATTAAAATTTTCATTCCTCATTCTCATAAGAAAGACTATAAAGGTAACAGAAAATGATGCAGAATATGAATCTGTTCTTGAGACAATGATTGTATCAAGAATGGGAAACAGTATAAACCAACAGACCCTTTCTTGTTACTGTCTTTATCACACTGAATGCAGCCCTCGCTTGTGTCATTCACAGTTTTATTTCTTTTTCCCATGCTCCTGGTATATCTTTCTTAAACAGAAAGCACAATAGAACAAAAAAATCTAACACACCTTTGCAGAGAGTAATAATTTCTCCTTTTGAAATGTCTGGTTTTAGTTAGAAAAATTCTGCCTAGTACATAATAGAAAAGAGGTGGACAGGAAGGATAAAAGTTGTAATGAAAATGGTTTACACACAGTCCTGATCTGAATTGCATCTACAGACCAGATCTTAAAATGCAAAAGTCTGGAATGGGAAATAAATGGAAATAGTCAATGAAAATTCAAATTTGGTAACACTTCACAGAGACGTAGTCTGCAAGATCTAAATGGCACACTGGAAGAGATGTACAAATATGGAAACAAACCTTAGAAAGTATTTACAAACTTGTTTCATAATAGATTTTTTTAAAGTAATTGATTCTCTCTCTCTCTCTCTCTCTCTCTCTCTCTTTCCCTCCCATTTTAATTTGAATGTGAAAAGCAGATGTCATTTAAATTCCTGGAAGATTTTCATTCATTGCAGGGGATTCTGGCTTGCAAAGGAATTATATAGAACTGTGACAAAAGAACAGTAGATCATGGGCTGGCTATGACATTTCAGCTCCATGCCACCAGCACTTGAAGTGCAACACTGTGTATTAGCACTGTTCTTTAGAGATCGTTCTTGTAAAGAACAGATCAATTTGGTCCTCACTATACCAAATCAATTCTTGCTAATCCTTAACTACAAGGTCCTTTTTTAGTCACAACTGGTGTTTTTAAATCATTCACATACCTGTTCCTATGAACAGGTATGTGAGGTCTGGTCACTCTTATTGTGGTCTATCTGTCCTGGAGAATGCTCAGGTATGTCCCACTTTTAGCACCCTCTTGACTCATTTTTATTTGGCTGCTAAAACTCATCATCATATCACTCTGACTTTAAAAGCTATACTTAGAAATCAACTCCCTTGCTTTGGACTCTGTAACTGTTAATAAAGATTTCTTTCAGGTACACAGGTATTTGGAGCACTTGAAGTGCACTTCATGTGATCCTTATTTCATAACTATTACCTGGCCACAATCAAGCAAGCCTTTATACCAGTGTTTGTCTAACATGCTCTGTACAGCCCTATGCTTATTTGGCAACCAACATTCCCCACTCTCTTGTGTTCACAAAATTTGCCAATTTAAAACACCATCATTAGCAGAAAATAAAGTCAATTGTGTACGTTCTTTTTTGCAGGACAATAGACTTGCTTACTTCAAATAAGTCTCCAATCAGATGTCCTACAAAGACATAATATGCCTTATCATGTATGCTAAACTTTAAAAACCTTCTTATCAGAAGTAATATAGGCAAACATTTTTCTACCAACCAGAGAGAGACAGCTAGATCCACCATACTTAAATGTCTCGTATGATTCGGCAGTATGCCATCCAAAATTTAGCTTCTTAGACTTAAATGAGATGGGATTTTCCACTAACTGTGAAAGGACCAGCTGCTCACGTTGAGAATCTATATATTCCAAGTATTAAAAAAGTATTAAAAAAAAAAAAAAAAGAAATATTAACGTCATCAGGACACTTTACCAGTTCTTCTTTTCTGAATATCAGTCCAAGAGAAAGCATATTGGTAGAGACATTAGCCCACCTACCTGCATGGGCTTTTACCTCCTGATCATCTTAAGGTATAAAAGTACTGATAAATCTTGAGGATGATGTTGCACATATTTTCCACCTACTTTGGATCTGGTCTTACTGTTTAGGACATTTGCTTCTCTTACAAGTGTTCAGGCATGCAAACTTGTTAAAAAGGACCCTGTGATCAGCAGCTGAACTTACATGTAGTACAGACATCTAATTTGCTTTGACTTATCATGAGAATTCAGGCAGAGTTCAGGTTTCTGTCAACCTTGTCTAGGCTGCAATAGAGATGTAGGAGAGAGATAGTGTCCATCTCTTCAGAACAGGAGCTCGGTGAGCCAAGCTGATGGTACACCAAGAGAAAATGCAAAGGACTTGGGCTAGTTACCAATACTGATGGAGATACGTGACAAGTGTGTTTACTGTTCCTGGGAAGGAAACAGAAAACAGTGCTTAGAGATTTAGGCAAGAAGCAATTCATCCCTGTTGTAAGAGGGGTTTCAAGACAGATAGGGACTAATTAGCAAAAACCACTTTTTCATATCTAACAATTAATAGGTAATTTGTTAAACATCAACAAAGGAGTTAAATAATGTATTGGCATTTCATTCACATAAAGCTGTCTTACTAAAATTAAATTCTTATTTGAGAGACTTAATTTAAAGTGTTCTCTCTAATGAAATACCATTTTGTTTCCCCCCATTACATGTTCTAATTTGTGGTTTTGGTGATGTCTAAAAACCTAGGGGTACAAAATGTGGTTGCACCTCATGCCTATTGTCTTTGAGAAACCATAAATATCCCTTAAACTTTTGCAGTTCTCGCTCTAGAAGTGTTAGTTTACAGCACACAACCCAAACCCCCAAAATGAGTTTATTGTGATGAGCACAGTGGATAGCTCTAGTTAATCTGTCTGGAGACTCCCTCCTCTTCAGATAAGATCAATCCCCATTCTCATAATTTACAAATTGTTCCCAGATATCAGACATCATCAGCCTTGTTATTTTCATACTGCAGTAAACACAAAAGGACAAGGAGACATAAAAGGTAAAAGGCTTTTTGTGACATAAAAGGGAATGCAAGGTTGATGTATCCTTTGCTCATGGTATTTTTTGGCAAAAGATACAATAATGCAAGTATCTTTCTGATTGATTAAAGTATTGAAGCAGATTCTTTGCTTCATAAATAATGCTCTATTACTTTTCTTCAAAGACAAGTAAACCTTGACAGACTGACCTTTTTCAGGGCAGAGAGTTGTTTCAGTGCCATAAATTATACTGTAAAACGAGTGGAAATGTTACTGAGAAGTGTGTGACAAAATAAGATTAAAGATTACTACACACAAAAGATTGTTGTTTTATTAATAGAGTCCTGTCAGTAGGATGAAAAATTCTCAGGTTTTTAGTGGATGCTGAGATCACGTCAAACAGAAAATTATGAATGCGTTTTCTAAAAGACAACCAAATGTGTCAAAATAACAATATACTGATTAGTTACCCTCCCCCTACTTTTATGTATTCAGTTAAAACAATTTCAGTGCTTTTCATATAAAGTTGAAGTGCTGCAGTTCAGCTTGTCTTTCTAAAGGATCATACAGGCTGTTGGCCTGTATACAGGCAGGAGTATGAACATTACAGGAAGAGGCTTTCCTAGAACAAAAGCTTAAGCATCTCCTTTGTCAGGATATATTATACCAAGAGAAAGAGCATAGAGTGTTTTTACGTCCATTACTGTAACCATTAAACACTCGGTTTGAGAAAGATATCAAGAATTTGAGAAAGCAAGGCAGACGTGTTCATGGAAAAATAAACCTAGCTTAAATAAGTAGTATTAGGCCTTGCTTAAGTATTATTTGATAACTTGACAAATTACAATGTCATCCCAACACGTAAAACCTAGTTGAAATGAAAAGAAGAATCCGAGAAGCTCATATAAAATGGAAGAGTTTGATGTGTTTACTTATAGGAAGTCTGTGGCTTTGTTTTGGTCTGGTTTTTTCTCCCTTTCAATCAATTTACCTGAAAGTTCTCATCAATGACTTTTGAATCAGTGACATTTATTGAAATGATAGACGATATTGGGAAGTCAAGGAAAATGGAATACAGCAGGAAGCCTAAGTGAACCATATAGAAATCAAAGTTTTCTTGATGTCTGAATCAGTACAGCTCACTTAAATGATAATTAAAAAAACTGTAATAATGCCATGAAACAAACCCATGTTACACTGCTCAGTACAGAGCATTGTTAGGATGATTGGATAAGATGCCTGTGTATTGGCTTTCATTATTGTTAGCAGCAAAGGCCTGGATCAGAATTACCCCTATTACTGTAAGTCTCACAACAATGACAGGATGTGTCAGAAGCTGTAAACACATTTCAAAAGACATGACAGTTCTTGGATACAAGAGCTAAAGGCTAAAATAATGATGGGTTTGCTCACAACTCACCATCTAATGCAAATGCTGTGTGGTACCTGGGGCCAGCCTTGGGCACTGCTCTGCCCTGACCAAGCTGCAGGAGATGGCCCCTGTCCTCCAAGCCCACTGGTCTAAGTCCTCACATTTCTTTTTCTTTCCTTTTTTTGGCCTTCAGATTTCTTATTTATCTTAACATACTGAGACCGAATGTCTTCTAAGAAATATTTATATAAAGCTTGCCACTGTATATGACCTTTCTGTGGAATGTTCTTTCTCTTTATTTCCTACAGCTCTTTTCCTTTCTGCTAATAGCATATCTGATCAAACATTATCCATCCTGATTCTTGATATTTTCCTTCAGATTTATTCTCGTGAAAAATAAAATACATCCCTCTTTCTGAATTTCACCAGCTACCTCCACCTTCTGATTACCTCTTTGTTCGGTGCCTTCTGCACAAAACTCCCCTGAGTCCTGGCTCTCCTATTTCAGCTATCCTTCCATATTCTCCTTTGCAGATCTGTATGTCAGCACAAACATGGTATTTTCCAGCTCTGCCAACTCCATAGCACATGATCTTAATTTTCTGAGCAACATGCAAACAGTTACTGTTCCCTTCATCCCATTGCTCATCATGTCTGTTCACTCTCCTTCCTAGGACACTCTTAGATAAATTAATAAAGAATTGTGTCTGAGTTTGGGAACTCTGCAGGCCTTATTTGTAGACACAAAAGAGATTTCACTCCTTACTTTAAAATTACACTGGTATATTCCTACAGACTCCTACACAGCTCTGTTGATTGGAGTACCTCTCAAATACTACAGAAATTATCCCTTACTTGCTTGGATACTTACTTTATATGCACAAATCCTAAGTACCCTGCCACGTAGTATCTCCATTCACACATGACATGGCAGTTCGCCACAGAGAGCCAACCCCTCATTCACAGGTTACCTGCACTCCACGGAGTGTCCTCTCTACAGGAAAGGCTTTCCCATGCTCCAGGAGGCCGCTCAGAGGAAACACTACCCCTCACCCTCCACCCACTGAGCAGTGACCTTCCTAAGTGTCATGGCTTGCACAAATCCCAGCTGATTTGCTGGATAACTTGAATGATCAAAGATTTATGAATTCTAGACTCCAGGTCTCTTGCCTGAGTACACTGAGCCACTGAGGGCTGGACTTCATCTGGTGATTTCTGAAGGCAAAAGAATGCGGACAAGTGGCCACTGGACTGGAAGGAGGTCTCATGTTCCAAAATAGGCCTATACCATGGAGAAGATTCAGGTATAATGGACTTAACAGGGTAACTTTGAAGACCCTTTCAGGAAGGATACAAGCTCATAGCCTTTCAGCTGTCTCATAAATTGGATAAATAATGTTTGTTTATTTGAAATCAGGTATGAATTTTGAAACATTTGGAATAACATGTTTAATAATGCTTTTCTTTTTCAATGTTAACCAGCTCTGGTTTATTTTTCTAGGCCATATGGTTTATTTTCCTTCTTGCCTTCTCTGTTCTGCAGCCACATGGTCTGTCTGTAGGGTGGAGTCAGGTCTCTTTATCCCAGACGTTTAGAGAAAGACACAGATTACTAATGCATTTACACATAAAGGAAGCTTAAGAAACTTGGTGGTGCATGAGCTTCACCTTTGCTATTTCAAAGCTTTTGTCGTTCCCTACAGCTACATATACTTCCAGCAGTTATTTGGAAACCATGAGTTCTCACACAAGGGAAACCTCCTTTCTATGCCAATTAACAGTAATCTGTTTATACACATTAACTATGAGCTATTTGGACATTCAATTATAACATTTAAACTCTTATCATTTTGCAGCATTTATGACTCAGGGATTTAGAGTACATCTTTGACAATAAGCATTGTTAAATTCATAGGCACAACAATGACACAAAGTGAAGCTGGAAAAAGAACATTGTAGCAACTACATACACAGAATGCAATTGGATGGGAAATATGAGATGCTACTTTGATAATGCCAAGCACTGGAAATTTATTCATTCTGGTTTTGTACACAACAGCATCTTCTAGAATCATATATAAAATTAATTTTTCAATGTTTTTGAAGTCCTAATCATTTTAATGGCATTTTAATGCAGCGACACATGCTGTCTTTCCCTAATGTTTCTCATGTTTTACAAAGAGTTGAAATTTTTCTTCTAACTTAATTGCAGGTATCTAATTAATGTACAGAAATCTTTTGTGTGTGCACTTAATGGTCACTTGTACTCCTTAAATTGATAAATCCTTCACATGCTCCACTATGCTGTCAAGTACATTAAAAGCATAGAAACAAATGTCCTTTCATGCCGTGACTTTGCTTAGTCAATGCTGACTTACTTCAATAGAAGTAATGACATAAACGTAGCAGCCATTCTTCTTCCTACAGCCCATACAGAGAGTGCAAGAAAATTTCCATACTCTCAAATTCTTACCCATATAGAAAAATTGCAGTTGAATTCTTTACAAAGCAAATGAAAAATATTGCCCTAAACTGATCTCTTCCAGAGCGAAGAGAGAGCACAGATGAATTTTCCCCACTGAATTTTAAAATCAGCATGTTAAGGTAATTCTAAGTTACATAGCATTTTATGATTCCAAGAATTGCATTCTGACTTGGATTTGTTTTGAAACACTATGCCAGATTTCAGAGCCGAAAGGTTTATAAAAGGGATGAGAATGCAGTAAAACTCAACTTCATTTTATTATTCTATCAGCTGAACTTGACCTACAGCAACCATGCAATGGGTTTCTATTAGGCAGTTCTTCACTTGCTTAATAAATTGGACCAAAGATGATTTTCTTGACTGAGAAAATTCTCTCACGTTGACTAAAGAATTTCAGCTCTGTCTATAAATATTAATGTACTTAGTAATAAATTACACACATGAATGGCACTTTATTACTTGAAACTAAACTATTAAAAGCCTTATTTAGATTGCACAGAAAAAAAAATAATGTAATTAAGGTCAGCTAAGCAAGGCCAACAGACTAATACTACACATACTAAGTGTCTTGAGCAAAATCTGGGCTAAACCCATATCTCTCCACTCACAACCAAGTGTTTTCCCACATCAAACTGCTTCCGCTATCAACACAGTACTCCTGCTGTGTCTTTTCCTCTTATAAAGCATTTATTTCTGCTCACTCACCTGGACCTTTCATTCCTACTTCTGATTTACAGTTTGTGAAAGGACTGTAAGAGGGAGTGCTGAAATAAGTGTGCTGAAAAGGATTCTGGGATCCATATGAAATCCAGAGATATCCACGCTGCATGGCAGAGAACAATCCCTCAGAATCTCAGTTCAGAAGAATGGAAGAGCTGGAGGACTGATGGAGAGAAATCTTTAAAAAGCCTGACAATATAAGTTCACTGCTGACTTTATTGTGAATGAGGAAAGCATTTTCAGCATCATTTCAGTGCCTGTGTGGAAATGTGGCACCCTAAAATCCAGCAGCACAGACGGCTCTTTAAGGTCTCTCTCCAAGTAATTAACAGAGAGGAAATGTGTCTTATAAAGGCTTGCATAGCTGTAAGCAGACTTCCTTACTTTGCCTATTAAAGTATGTTTCAGCATAACAGTTACTAAGTAAGCATGTCACCATCTGAATATACTGTGTTCCTGTGTACTTTTCTAGTTTCATCTGAGTGAACAACATGGACAAAACATGATTGCCAATATCTTATTTCTTGAGCAGCACTATAAAAAGTGCTCACTCTGTTCTAAAACTAGGCCTGGGGGCATTTCTGAGCCTGCAAAACCTTCATTGCTTGTGATGGACAGAAAGGAAGAACCCAAATTCACTCTCAGATATGCAGCTGAATTTGAAAGGTAAAACAGAGGCTTAGAAGAAGAAAATACGTTTTCACTGATCAGAATTTAGTTGAAAGTAGTGAAGAGCTAGAGGTAGAGTACAAACAGATGCCCAGCAGAGTTTAAAAAAAGACACTTAAGTGTCTCATCTAGCAAGAATCCAGTCTTATTTAGATATACTATCAAGTACCTGTCTGCATCTTTGAGCATCAAAATGCTTTAAAACACTGTCCCTGAGACTGTCACTGTGAAGTACATTCCTTCAGGCTGTCTTCATGTCCCATCCTTCAGGCCACAAAACCCCTTAATGTGAACTGGACTTTCAAGCTGTGGTTGACGGGAGAGTGTTAGAAACATATATTATCTTATGCTTTAGGTCACAACTGCTACTAATGGCCAAATATGCCGCAAATACTTATTCGGATCTGTGACAGATTGGCAAAATTAGTTGCTATAAATCCCTAAAATAATCAACTCACTCCAGAAAGTAGAAAGTAATGCAAAAGTTAAAGAATTTAGCATAATTTTGCACCTGATAGCATCAAATTCCATTTTAGTAAGAGCAGAAGAACATTTCCTCTGTGTCAAGAAGTGTATATATACCAGGTGAGAACCATTTACATAACGTTTTTCAATAAAGACCACTCAAAAACATTACTGGAAATCGAATAGCACAGGGGCTTACTTGATCTTCAGTGGAAACACCGAATTTTTATTTGCTGCTAAATTTTCACTTTTAAAGTTTTTAGAATTGCCTGAAAATGCAATTAGATGATAAAAATGTGGGCAATGAAATATGATAAATATGAATGTTTAAGATGATGATATATCTATCAACATTCAGAAACCGAAATACTCACTGAGCCTGATAGACTTAGGTCACAGACTGAGATTCCCTGCAGCATAAAAACTGTAAGAAGAAAAAGAAATAGCATATTTTCTTCCTTGTTTCTGACAGTTGCTTCTGTTGAATAGGTGATTTCATCTTTTCCTTACTCTGTTTGTAATTCTAGGACAATTGCCAATGACACATTTTCACAACTATTCAAAGGCATCATTCAAGGCTTGTTTACACAAAAACTGCCAGAGAAAATATTCACCTGAAATACAGATCCCCTTACTCTGTGGTCAGTGTTACCCATCAGAAGTGCTAGAATTTTTTTTTTCCAGTAGCAATTAATAGGAAATTGCCACCATCCATCATTTTTTATACAACTGATATTCATATCCACTAGGGAAATATATGAAAGACAAATACCCGAATTGCTGAAGGTTGATCTCAAGGTCAGTCAAAATGATCCACAGGAAACATTTACAGGCAGCTGAAATTGCTTATAATTTGTCAGTAATCTTTTGGAGCAGTCTATTGTAGATAAGTTGTGTCTTGATAATTTGGAGTGGCCAACATGAGTTTTGATTCAAAGAGACAGGCTTTGAGTAGGTTAAATGAAAGAGAATGCGTTTATGTAATCTTAAGCCTTCCAAGGCAGGGAGATCAGTGGTAGGCATCTCCCAGAGGTGCTCTCTTACGCTGTGTGGGTTGATGCACTAGTTTGATTTAATACCAGATTATAGAGCCATAACCTTGTACTTCTTTTTTGTTTACTGAACAAAAAAAAATTAAAAAAAAAAGAAAGCCAGCGATTTGAAAATGTGTCATTTGTGTGTGTTTATGGAAGTCCTGTCAATAAAGCACATTTGAAACAAATATCTCAGAAACATATCAAAACTGTAAATTGGATGTTCAGCTGTTTTTAATATACATTTTGAAAATGCCACTATTTCCCTGATCAGAGATGATGACCCACCACTGCAGAAGCTTTGCATGCAAGAAATAAGACATTAAGTAAAACAGAACCATTGTATCACTATTGCATTGAAAATTCAGGAACATAAACTCCAGGAAGAAAAATAAATATGTAGTTTTTGTTGGGCTCCAGAGAGAAGCGATTTATGGATCAAATCACCAAGGGAGTCAAAAGAACAGTCAGAGCAAGTATTAATGTAGTGGAGCAGTCATCCAGTGTTAAGATTAAGGGAAGAGAACTAGAGGGCATTTTCATTTTTTTAATGTTAACATTTGTCAGCCATAAAGAAGGATAATATCAGATACAGTCAAAAAGATTCTATGATTTTGGACACTACACCCTCAGCACTTGGAATTAACCTTTCAAAATTCAGTCCTTTGGGGTTTTTTTCCTCCCAAATGCTTTTTTTCACCTTTATCTAACTGTACCTAAATATTAGAGTACTGGGCACTTCCAGACAGCCACAGATGGGAATATAGAGGCACTTATAAATTAACAGCTTTTTTCTAAAGGAGGAATCTCTGAAAAAATGTTTGAATTTATTCATATTCTTCTGCATAAGTGAGGCTGCATATGCTGAAGAAAATTAATCCCTGTGCAGTTTTCCTATAGATGGTTTTCAGTCTGAATGAATTCCATCTGAAGAAGATGAAAAGAATGTGACAAATTGCCCCATTTTTAAACACTTTAATTTTTTGTTCGTCTTGCTTAAAAATCCAAATTATTTTCTTCGTATAATTTTTAATGCAGCACAACCTCCTAGGAAAAAGCTATATTGTTAACTTCTGAGCAAAGATGTCTGTTCCTCTCACTGGCCTGGTAGCTGTTCTCTGCACCTCTGCTAGCTGTTACTGCCTCTTCTGGGAAATGGAAAATAAAAATAACATGCTGGATCTGGTGCCACCAGTGTCTTGTACAGCATCATTCACAGCTTTTTGTTTCTACTGGAAATACTTCTATTACTGAATGTTACAAATGCATCTGTTCTATTTATTCCATTTGTTGGTTTATGTTACACAGTTTTGGCATCTGAGAAACATCATCTGGTAAAGTAATTTATCCAGTCCTTCCCTCAGGCATTTCCAGATGAGAACTCCTAGTTCTTAGTGCTTGAAGTGCAAAAACTACCACTTCCTATTAATGAGTTTTATCCCATTGCTATTATTCAAATACTGGGGATCTTCTGATGCTTTCTATCACCTCTTACCTTTGCCAGCAGATTTCATCAGCCACCTCCTAGTCTTTGTGCCAAAGTCATTAGTGAAATTTTATGTCACATTGCTCCCAGCACTGAACTGGTGGGGCTCCCATTGCTAATTTCCCTCTGGCCAATGTTTGCCTTTCATCAGCAGACTCTTGTCATCCTTCCTAGCTAGCTCCTTAGATATCTTACCATCTTTCCACTCTGCCTCCTCCAATGTTACTTATAGCTCTCCATATTGTACCACATCAAATACTTTATTGCATTGATAATGCTGAGATGTCTTTCTTGGAAAAATCTGCTGTTTTAAAAAGGGAAAAATGCCAGTTTAGTCTGACACAATGTAACTTCAGTAAATTTGTATTTCATTATAAATACGTATCTTCTCATCGCCGTGGTATTAAATGAGTCTCTTCTTCGAAACCTTTTTCCACAGCTGGAATAAAGTAAATGTTGAGTTGAGAAATATATGATAAGCGGGGTCATTTTCCTTTCACTTTTAAGCACAGAATGTGTGTTTCCTATTTTCCAGCCACAGAAAGCATGATATACATGTAAGGATAAAGAATGTAAGAAAAATAATGATGGTGTTTCTTTTTATTTTGAAACTAAGTTTGTAAAGACTGATCCCTTTCTCACAAGTTTAAATGCAATTTCACCTCAGTATAAGACAGCAACTTTAATATCTGCATGCACACTTCAACAAGAAAACAAGTACAAATTAAGCAACGTGTAGGCCTTCCCTCATTAATGGTATAATTAAATTTTTTTGCTACTGATGTATTAGAAATTTGGCATGAAGATTAACAAATCTCCCACAAGCCTTGTTACTCAAGACATGGAACAGATTTTACTTTTTTCTGGTATTGCTACTGATTTTTTTTTAATTTCATTATTATTTAGATGCTAAATTTTACTTCATGGTTATGCTTGTTCTCCATTATTATTAAGTATCTCTTGACCAATTGTTTTGAAACATGATACCTTGTCTTAAACCAGTAACCCTTTCCCTCTGAGAGCTACAACAAAGCTGCACATTATTTATGTACTCCTTGTTAGTACATAACAGAGGTGAGGCTGCCACAGCTCCACTAGATCCCTCCGTTTCTCTACCTTTAGTTCCTCCCCAAACAACCTACAGTACATCTTGTGCTGTCCCAAAGTACTCTTCCCCTGTATCCCCCAGTGAGTCCCATACTCCTAGGCTGTGACTCCATGAGTCAGGAAGGTGCTCCAGACCTGCTCCCCTTGTCTCACTGGGTTGGATACCTGGCCCATGGGGTGACCACTCTCCCTGATAGTGCTGTTAAGGTTTGCCCCCCTAACAGAATTGAACTTTCACCTGAGCTTGTGTGTTGTGCTCCTTTTTGCCCTTGAAGACACAGAGGTAGGAACAAGAGAGTACCCTTTCACGGCCTGTGGTAGTTTCAGGAGTAAGCAAAGGTTTCACCATACTTCTTCCCACTCAAAGCATGAACTCTAGCCATAAGTGATTGCTCTCTGAGCCTATAAAAGATCAGCCCAAAATTAAAATATCAGAGTAAACCAGAGAGCAGTCTGAGGATTTCCTCTGTTCTAAGCATGAAGGGCTCTGACAACCTGTTTTAATATCCCATGACTTTGTTTCTGTCCCCCTCTTCAGCAGTCTTCCTTTGCCAGCTTACTCTGTGTCTTCCTTTTTAGAAGACATTATTTCCATTATGAAGATCAGCAAAGCAGATCTGACTACCTCAAAGAAAGAAGTATTTTCCATCTATGCTCTTCCATGAGAGTGATGAGGCACTGGAACCGGTTGCCATGGGAAGTTGTGGATGTCCCATCCCTGGAAGTGTTCATGGCCAGGTTGGATCGAGTTTGAGCACCCTGGTCTAGTGGGAGGTGTCCCTGCCCAAGCAAGGGGGGCTGGAAGTGAATGATCTTTAAAGTCCCTTCCAGACCCAAACATTCTGTGGTTCTATGGTCTCTGCAACTTCAAAAAGCCTTTTAGTAGTTGTTCAATATCCAGGACAAAGTCATGAGCTCAATTTACGTATTGGCTTGCAGAATTTCCATCTGAGTTTTGTGCCTGCTCCCATGATAAATTTGCACTGCGATACATGCATTTGGTCCCACACATTTTTTCAGAGACTGAGTCAAATTATTATTTAGGACAGGACCAGGGTTGAGTAAAAGGCTGAACAATGGGTGAAGAGATCAAGAAAGAGTGAGAGGGAGTCAAAAGACTTTGAAAAACCTTAGGAAATCTTACAAGAAGAGCAAAATATCAGCCATTTTTTTAACCTACTTTTACATTTTATTTCCATCCATTTTAACTAGAAATTCTATTTCTTGGCAGAACAATTGGACAAAAGTAGGTCTTATGTAAGTCTCCAGTGGTGTTACAGTGAGTTATTGCACATCTGATTCTAACTTGGATAAAACTCAATGAAGTGCTAAATAAATCAACGGTTTCTACTTCTTCCTAGTAATATTCTCATCGAATCATTTTATAATTGTGATAAGACTTCAGCAGTGCCTGTCAGTGATCAAATAGCCATTTCTCTGGGTAATGCAGCCAGCCATCAATGTTAGTCTGACCCACAGCAATATAAAAAAGGAGCAAGGATACCTTAACAAATCTCACCTTTTTGTGGTTTTACCATCTGCATGGAGTGTTTTACGGCATAGTTTCTGAATTCAAAACAGGAGAACAAAGAAAAGAAAGCCAGTGGTTTGGCCTGACAGTTTTCAGATGAGATTTCCAAGGTGAGAGATGGTGTAATTTTGGCATTCACCTTTGGCAGGTACATGGACTTAGGCTGTGCATGACCATCTCTTTCCACCACTGCCACCACTGATATATAGGGAAAACCACACAGAAACTCCTGGGTAGTTTTGAGGTCAGAAGGTACCATCTCAGTAGTGAGAGAGAAGAAGAGGAGTGTCTCCTGAAGGTATATCGGGTTTCACCTTGGCTGCCATCTGTACTGTGAAGCCTCTGAAACTGCAGGCACATGATGAAAGACATGCATGTGAGATACTGAGGTCAAAATTTGTAGTTAATATCCAGACTGACCTTTAGCACTCCTCTAAGAATGATCACTTATAACACCAAATAACCAAAATATTCTAAACACTCCTAAAAATTCTTAGGCACAATTAAGTAAAGGTTTCAAATAAAACAAAAACCATACAAGCCATCACATGAAAACATCAGAACCATGCAAAGTTTGAAAAAAAACAAAAGTAAAATAAAATTTAAGTATTCCTATATTTATTTTTTACCCTTTAGAAGAAGTTTTCAGTCAACCACTACTACTGTTCCTATTTTCCTGTTGATCAGCCCCTAAGATTTGGATCCGACCATGGCTTCAGTGTTAGTGGACTTGTGCAAACTTTTTCTTATTTTGCTAGATTTAGGTCTTTTTATGTAACCTCAAGCAAGTATCTCAGCACCTCTATGAATCAGGATTTTGATGTAAAATGAGATTAAGAATGATTTTCCATCTCTCAAGAGGTTTGCAAGGATAGTCACTCAACATATAAAAAAGCTAAGTAGTATTAATATCAGTTAAGATGGTTAGAATGAAACACTGACATGAGAGAAAATGAAAGTAAAGCTTCCCTCCTGAACTTATAATGCTTTTTTTGCTGAATATAGAATATATTATTGGAATTAAAGTAAATAACATCAGAAAGCTGAGAAACAGACTGCACCATGAATTAGGATTATAAGAGTTTAAGTGATATTTTTAGCTTTTCCCCTGTTATCACAAAATACTTATGATTCTTAGTTAAACCACACCTCGCATTTCTCTTCTGCTGTCTCAAAAATAAAATTATTCTAAATGTTCATGTTCCAGTACAGATGAGGTATTAGAATTAGGTAAAGAAATCTTTGGACTGGGGAACAAAACTAAGAAGTCATACTCTGTTAATAAAAATGTCCTGGTGTTCTCTTTGGCTATACAAATGACACATCTCTTCTGGCTGACTGTTGTCAATTTTTTCGCACATATCAATCTTGACAAAACATGATACACCTTAACATTTTATTTCTTAAGTGTTATCCATATTTTGTGCATTAACTGTTGCTGCACTAGCTAGCATTTCTTCATGTATTTGAGTTAATGCATTAATATTTCAAATCATGAAATGACAGGACTCTGTTTCTGTCTTTTATAATTGGTACACTGTTGTTTCCAAACAGTGTCTTTTATATGAAGTACTATTTTATACAAACTGACAACTTGATCACTGTGATGCTGAAATATTAACTTATATTTTGGCAGGATGACATTTCTTGTGACATACATACATTGTATTTATTTTGATTTTATTCCTAATCCAAGGAAAGTGCAGTGCTGTTCTTTCACCAGAGGAACAAATAATATGTTTCATTGGAAGCATGCTTCCTAGAGATGTTATTTAAGAAATAATATACTAAAATTGCTCATTACCTCAAAGCACAAACATTTGGCTTAGAAAGATATTTTATAAAATAGCTAGAATTTCCTTTCAAATATTATTACAAGAATTAGTATTATGATTATAGACAAGATAGTTTCCTTTAACTAAAGCTCACTAGAGGTAAGGTGATCAATATTGATGCTGTTTTCTTCAATGCAGTTGAATATGTTGCTAAACTGGTACTTGTACGAAATATTCCTATGCTGTTAATTCTATAAATTATACCCAGAGATCTGATTGCCCTTGATGTAAATACATTAACAACTCCACAACATAACTGTGACCATCACAATCTACCTTGCCAAAAACAATGTAGATCACTCCCTTTAGTCCTTCTGTTGAGTACCTTCTGAGTATTAGCTGAGGACTGTAAAATAAGGCAAAAAATCCATGGATTTTTAACTTTCCAGAGAAATTGCCCTTGCCTTAAACAAAGAGTTTATCATAAGAGTTTGTTATAAAAGTTTCCCATGGACCTTAAACACAGTTATGTAGGATATTGTTTTTATGTTGTCTTAAAGGTCTTAGTAGCAATCAAAAAATTAGCCTGACCAAGATAAATGTGGATCTATGGTAATTTTGTAGGCTAACAGACTCCAATCCTGAGAGCACATAACTTCCATTGGTGCCACTCAAACCAGGACAATATTGCAAACTGGGCTATTCAACAGAGAGATAAATAGATGGGTCTGTACAAGAATAAGCAGTTTCTGTCCTTGTATTTTACAATTTGGGTAATAACATTCACAAGTAACCATGAAGCTCTTTTTAACTATCTGACCTGACTGAAAAAATAGAGCTGTACTTCCCAGCCCTTAACAACAAACCCTTACCAATTGTGGGTCAGTAAAAGAGAAGAATGTCCACTTTCCTCTCATGCTTTCATCATTCATAGGTAGAGAACAGGTTTGCATTACTAAGATGAAGCCTAAGACTGTCTCATATTTGATACCAGCTATTTTGTAAACCTTGTACAATTGTCTCCCTTGTGCTGTGCCTTGTTTCCAGCCACCTACAGCTGCAAATTCCCTAAAAAGAGACGTGAATACTCTAGTCCTATGGAGTGTTACGCTGTCTAATAGCAGGTGCTGACAAAACTGTTCCATTTAAACACTGCAGTGGATTACACCACCCCTCTCTTCATGAAAAACTGTTGGAAAATATGCCACAGACACTAATAATTGTTCATTAAGCTGTCAGCTACTCCTCCTATGTAGCTATCAATTTTGCCTCTCTAGAAGAATTGAGAATAGAAAAAAGGAGGCAGTGTTAAAGGTAATAACAACATGAAAAAGTGAAGCTGTATTATTGCTGAGCAAATATTTCACAACGAATTATTTACCTAAACTGCTTAACCTCCAATTCTGTTTGTGCAGTATCCGCAAGCAAACAAAAGGCTTTTTCTCAATCAACTACATTTGTTGCTCAAAATTAACCAACCACGTTTTGGGCTACATTTTGTTTAACTGCAGATCAAGCACAGAAAGTTGTTTGCAATTATTCTCTCTTTAATAACCTCTATTTTGCCAGTGTTGGCTAGTCATCACTTATTAAATAAATCATGTGTCATTGTCTGTTTCCCTGTTACACACAACCAAATTTGGTGCAAATATTTGCATGTGGAAATTTCAGAATTGTTTTAATTGCATTTGTGTCATTGTTTTCTTATTAGCAGGGGGTATAACGGAAAATCAGTGCAGAAGAGGTTCAAGCATGGCTGGAGAAAAGCCCATTTAAAATGTGAAGGAAAATTTGTGGGGCAAAAGCAGCAGTATAGTTCCACCTTCTATATTAGCCTGGCTGAATTTCAAAAGAATATAATAGCAAAACAGTCAGCAGGCACCTGTAATTTGATGCACAATATGTTTTAGACATGCAGCAGGACATGTCAGTCCATACCATATCCGTGAGCCTTAATGAAGAAAGAGAAAATAATAAACTTCATCCATTCACAGAGGGATACCAAAGAAGTTAAGAAATCTGAGCATGATGGGAAAAACTTATTGAGAGTACACTCTGCCTAAAAAACAAGTTACAACCAGACTCCTTTTATGGTACAAGGACTCAGCCTTAAAATTTTTCCCATCTTGGAGAGCAATGTGTTGCACATGGTCCAAACCTGTGAAACCAAGATGCTAAAAGAACCAGGATACAGGCTGTAAGCATGAATGAAGAGGGAGCCAAAACCAAGAGAAGGGTGAACCTGCATTGCTTTCTCATCTTGGTTGCTTTGGAAGAGGAAGATACCTGATTTCACACACCACATGTGCAGTCAAAATAATTGCCATCCTGCTAGGGGACTTGTCTACTGCATAGTGTACATTATTTATTAAGAATTATTTCTCTCTCTCTAGTAATTATTAAAACCCCAACATTTGCTACCAGAGGCTATACATTTGTCATATTTATATTTATTCATGCTTTACAAGGAAAATATATCTTCCACAGCATTTTAGTTCTTTATTGGCAATGGTTATCATAAAATTATTTACTATTCCAAAGTATGTAAAAGAATATAATCATCACTAAAGTAAAATTAAACAAAACAAAACACAGTTAAAATATGTCACAGATGAATTTCTGTGTAGCAGCAAAAGCAAAATGTGTTTAAGGCTGTCTTACAAGAGATGGAATTTTCCTAGAAATGAAGCTGCTGGCATAAATATGCCTATGTGAAGAGGAGAGGAGCAACTTGTCTTGTTTTTTGCAGTATTGCACACAAATCTGAGCCATCCTACTTGAAAGGTTTGCAAAATTTATTACCTAAAGATACTCAAATGGTTGGCAATGCTTGAGGTGCTGAATCCAAGTGTAAGAAAAGACTTTTATGGAAAAATCATTCTGGGTGACAGGGAGTGACCTCATCTCACACAGACTCTGCACTTTCCATTCTGCTGAGAACAGATCATCAAGCCAGGCTAACTGAAATAGTCAAAATATTAGCAGAGCTGAGTCTCATACCAGTCCTGCTAATGCCTTCCACAGGTCAGCTCTAAACAAAGATGAGTCCTGCAACCACAGGCATTTATTCTACAGTTCTGCCAAGCCACAGATGATTTTCTGTGGATGATCCTATGAAATATCCTTTTTTATTTCCTTAGTACTTCATTAAATTTGACACATTCTAGGTGATTGTCTTGCACAGAACTTAAATTAACCTTTCTGCAACATGAGAAGGATATTCAAGGAAAGGAAATGCATATGGAAATGTGATGTAATTCACCCAACAAAGTGTCTGGAGCAGCTGAAATTTGCATATTTTGATGAAAAACAGGTATAACTGTTCCCCATAGGCAATGGGGATGCTGTCATCAATTCCTTTCACTGAAGTAGTACTGCCAGTATTTGTTGCCCTCCTTCATCTCTCCTACACAGGGTTTATGCAATGATTACTCAGCATTACAACTCAACCTGTCTGATGGTTAGTGGGAATATGCATGCTGTGCAAGTGCTGTGAAGTTTAGATTTACAGATCCTGGTGAGTCAGCTGGCCCTCAGCTGGAGTTGCTGTTGGTTTAACATTATTTAGATGTGTGCTTAGCAGCTTCTCCTAATGTTTCTCATAATGTATGTTTTAGCAGCTTCTCATCTGTTTCTCATAATGTGAAATAATGTGTCTGACTAAACTAATAAGGGAATGTGGAGGATGCTTGAACACAATCTGCCAACCCTGACTCTCCTCCCACATATCACCATCCTTTCATTCAGCTTCTTTTTGAGTGGGTGAAAGAAAAAGAATTATGAAAATATTAAAAATCAATTAAGAAAATAAATTAAAACATTAGAATGAATGGTGTGTCCGGTGTTCTTCAGTAATGTTGCATATGTCTGGTAACTGGTTATACATTTAGCTGGACTCACCATTTTGTGAAATTGATACATTTAGTGACATCCATCCATTACGTCTTCCATTTGCAGTTTGTCTCCTCTCTCATACACTGAAATCAGATGTCTGTGCTCTGTGTCTGTGCACAGCTGGCACCAAGAGACTACTGCATGGCTACAGACATTTCCTCAAACAGCTGTAATCACACAAGTGGTCTACAGACTGCAAATCCTTTGGTTCATGTGGTTTCTCCCATGTCTGCCTGTCAAGCACCAAGCTCACTTACATTCTCACATGGGTAAACCACTACATGGAGAGAAAAGGCTGAACACTGGATGATAATACCATCCTTTTGATTCAATATTTTCTACTCGGTTGTGTTACAGTGGTCAAGGCTTGGAAATGGCACTTCATTATTTTCTCAAAGAGATACAGTCAGAGAACAACTTTTACAACCTTGAGCTTAAACATTTTGGTTTCAGCTGCTTCTGTTGCCTCTTCTTTCAACTGTAAGGTGGTCAAATGCTATGTGACAGGGAGTTGTTCAGTTGTGCAATTCTACTCAGTCTTCAGAGACCTCTTTCCCTGGCTGACCAACAGTAGGACACTGCCAAATCTCGCTCAGGCCTGAGAAACATTGCTGAAGTCCAAATGTGATTGAGCACAGGGAGTTTGAAAAAACCTCACAATTTGCAGCATTCGCATTCTACTTAAGCTAGAAAAACACTGAAAAGACAGAACAAGAGAAAACGACAAATGACACAAAAAACTGGGAATAGGATACAATAATTATTTTTATGCTGCAGAAAGGAAAAGAGCAAAGGAAGGAAAGAAAACACCTACTAGGAATAAACGACAGCTCTGAATCTTTTGAAAACTGCCCATCACTAACTCAGGACATATTTGTTTTCAATGACCACAACTTCAAACAATGCCAAAAACTTTATGGCCAGGCAGAGGTAGCCACATAAACCAATACTGACTTTTATTTTTTTCGCCTGTCAGAGGAGATGTTAAGGATATGGTTGTAAGTGCTCATACAAGGATATGGTTGTAAGTATTCATACTAAGGTGCATCTTCCTTGTAGCAGTGTGATTCTAGTGCAGTGGAGTCTGCATGTGTCACCTCTATTCCTCCAGGATTTTGTACATCTTGTATAGAAATCTTCACAGAGGTTTTAAGGGTCGTTTCTTAGGGAAGAACCCTAACTCTGGTATCTGCCTCAACTTGTGCCAAAATGCCTGAACCATTGTATTTGCCAAGATGTGATTTGCCAGGTTTAAAAGCCAATGGGAACTTCTCTGACGTAAGGTGGTAACAGGCAAGGTGGTACACAAGCTAAGGATCTGCCAACTGGAATGTCGGTGACAGTCACCACTGTCATCATCATCACCACATTTAAAGTTCATGAAGTCTGAAGAATATGTAAAACCAAATTCTGTTCTATTTCTGTATCACTAGTATTACCATTAAGGAGAGTTCTTAAATGACCAGCATTTACTGTATGATTAAAAATTATTTCCTACTAGATAAAATACAGGGATTGAATCTGGAAATACAAAGATGAGTTTTGTCCATTGAAGCAATCAAATCTTAAATATCTATAAAGACTGATAAGCACTGTGAACACAAACTTTAAAAACTAGATCACAGTAACAGAAGTGGTTGGAAGAAATCAGTCTTTCTCTTCCTGTGTTGGTCCAATCCTAGAGTTAACAGCCAAGTTACCTTAATTTCTGAAGTACAAGAAGTACGCGCTAATGATGTGTGCTGGCAAAAATATGTTCATATTCAAATCAGCCTTCAGAGACTCTTCTAAGAGGTTGTTCTTCTATTCTTGAAGAGGTGCCCTTACTTCAGTGTTTGTGGGGCAAAGTTGTAGCTCACAAAGATTAGTGGGTCTGTGAGACAGGAAAAGTACAGGGAAGAAAGTCACTGCACTCATTCTTGGAAATGCGTGTGCTGAAAAACACTTTGTCTTCTTAAATGCATACAGCCAACAACCAGATCCTTGTTGCAGAAGATAAGGCACTAGGGTTTGTGTTGGGGTTTTTTCTGTTCTAAAGGGTTTGCTTTTTTGTTGCAATAGGACTGAAAATTTTATTTTTGGAAAGATAAGAATTACTTCCTCACTTTATATAACAAAGATTTTATAGCTAAGTAATCAAATGGTATTTGTCTACAGTGATAGTAATATACTGCGGGCCCACAGAATATTATAATTTTGTGGTAATATCAAAACAGACTTCTACCTTGTTAAGTGAGACAATTTGATTTTTCAAAACAGAATTTCAGTTTTCAGAATGACTTTCTACTGAAACATTTCAAATTTCCACAGTCCATCGAAATTTTAATTAAAACCAAGTTCTGAAATTATGATCTTCTGGTGGAAGGAAATTTGTTTGGGGTTTTTTCTGTGAAAGGGAAAATCCTTAATCACCACAAGCCACCAAGCAGCTGCTTAGCTTGTCTTAGTTTGACAGCTCAAAAAACCATCTGCAGTCCCACTTCTTTCTTACACCAAAGAGGGAGCTGTGAAAGCTCATCATGATGATAAATGCTCTGACCTGATTCTTATCCTGTCTCTCACTGACCCTCATGTGGTAACCCAGCACTAAACCACGCACTAAAACAGGCTGTGGTCCTACAGCAAGAAGTCTGTTAAGGACTGTAGTAAGTGACAATTTGGTGCATAATTTGTATTACAGATTGAGGTACCCTTGTTGTCAGATAGATCTTGTGTGTACAATTATGTTTGAAGTCTTGCATAATACAGTTTTCCTTGTAATTGTCAGGTTATTAGCACAGTGTTTTAATTTTGCTTTCTCCCAATTATTTGCATGTTTCTTAATTGGAAGTCATTAGCATATGTAAATACTCCATTTCCATGGTGTTTTGCAGCATGAGCTCATTGTGTTGAATTAATTTGCTAGCTAAATAATCCTAAATGTTTAAAGAAAATCAATGTGTGCATACAGTGTACGAATATATATCTAAATATACAGGAAAATTGTACACAATATCTTTTGTACATTATTTAAAATGAGTTAAATAGAACCTGTCTACCTTCAATACCTTCTAAATATATTTACTTTATTACATAATTGACTATTGGAATCCCATTCACACACACAAAGAATAATATCTAAATTGCTTCCTTTTCGACAGAATTAAATTACTTTCATATTGTAACATATATTATTGTTTGGCAGCTGAAGAAGGTACTTAACAAGTCAACATTTACCAAAGGTTAACACAGATGCCTTCCATTCAGAATTGAGTGAAAAACTACTGTAAAAACATGAAATCTTGATTGAAATAGGACTTTCTAAAGGAAACCACAACAGAAGGGTTTAGCCAACATTTCTTAGAACTGATAGATTAGTTTCATGTTCTTTTAATAGAATGTGTGCTTCATTTTGGCCATTCAAAGTAAGGAAAAAACAGCTATATTAGCCAGGGTTTTTTGATTAAACTTGTTCCTCATCATTAGCACTACATGCAGTAGGCTTTCTGCTTACAGGGAGCTTTACATTGACCAGTTGTTTTTTAGGGTTCCAGACAAATTAAGACTCAAAGTGCTCTGCAGGTGCATGACCTTGACATGTGACACCAGAATGCAGCTGATCTGCAGAATGGGCATGAAAATATTAACGGAGATCCTTGAGAAATTCATTGGTTGATTTTGCATAAGGAAATGCTACAAGAGCTGTAGTTTATGAGTCTTCAGATAATGCAAAGGATTAAGACTCTTACCGGAAAAGCGTCGCTCACAGGCGTCTGCATAGACAAACACTCCAGCAGATCAAGGGACATATGACAGCATTCTTACTAAAGTAAAATAGTTTTCTGTGGGAGGAGAGGAAAAGGAAGGGAAGGGAAGGGAAGGGAAGGGAAGGGAAGGGAAGGGAAGGGAAGGGAAGGGAAGGGAAGGGAAGGGAAGGGAAGGGAAGGGAAGGGAGGGAAGGGAAGGGAAGGGAAGGGAAGGGACGGGAAGGGAAGGGAAGGGAAGGGAAGGGAAGGGAAGGGAAGGGAAGGGAAGGGAAGGGAAGGGAAGGGAAGGGAAGGGAAGGGAAGGGAAGGGAAATTCACTCTTATTATTAATCCATTTGGCTTTGTGAAAGAAACTTCTTTCTGATGCGACTTTTCTCTAATCCTACCCTCAGAAATTGCTTAGCACTATTGGTGATTTAGAGGTAGTCTATCTGTAATTTGTATACTCTGATGAAACTCACCTGCTCTTGGCTGAGGTTTTCATCCATCAAAATTTGTTTAGCTAGAATAGAAGCTGACCACATCATTTTTTTCCCTGTAAAACCGTGGTAGTATGATTGCATTTACAGCTCATCCAGCTTCCCACATGCTCTTTGAGGAGAGCAAGACAAGCTATTGTATCCTGTCATACACCTCTCTAACATGCTGGGGAATGGTACCCACTGGTTTAATATATGAGGTTTATTTCATGTTACGCTTTCTGTAGGAAGTACACCTATGCTATAATTGTTTAAAGAGCAATGGTATTTAAAGGTCTACCTCATAAAATTTCCCCATATATTTTGCAATAACCTTTAAAGATCTCCCCCTACCCACCTCAGTTATTCATCCTTGTTGCAGCCTAGTTGTTTGCCAGATCTAGTCAGACAAAAGTTTTTCACAATTCTCCTAATAGAGTCAAGGACAAATAAAGCAATCCAAAAAGAAAAACAAAGATAATTTTCAATTATTTCCTAAAAAAACTATCCAGCATCAGGATGGTGCTGGCATGTGCTACAAAATTCAAAGCAATTGTTTTATAATAAATGACATGGGAAATTTGCCACATTGTGATATTTCAAGGTATAGAACCTCTAGTCCCTATTTGCCATCATTCCAGAAATAAGGCCCTGGAAAGATTTTTTTTAATCTATTTATTTATTTTTAGACAGATAAATGGGACATTGTTCTATTTATTCTTCAGAAAGTGAATGAAGAATTTCCACAGCTTTTTCTTTCATTTGTTTCTTTTGCTATTTCACTGGGCTATGCTTATTAACTTATGCATTCCCCTCTTGTACATTCAACTACCTCAGTCTGAGAAGACAAGGTTTTAAAGATTCTTCAAAGCTTTTTATTCTTGGCCTTCTCTCCTCTGTAGCACCCCTTTCTAACCTAACTAGTAACAGTACTCAACTTCCAGTTTTGTAGTCCTCTGTTGTCAAATTACTGTTTTATTTCTCTTTGCCAAATCCTGTCTCTAGTCATTCACTGGAGCCTCCTTGGCTGTCTCCCCAGGCTTTCAAACTGAATATCCCAACACTATCTAAAACAGACTATATTAAAATGAAATTATTTCCCTCGCTTCACCAAAACTTAGCCTGTCCTTTCCCTTTTCTCCTATTTCAAATAAATTTATGATCTTGCTGCTCATTCAGCTTTACAAATAATTTTGTGCTTGATACTTTTTTCATGCTTAGTTTCAAGCCTCAGTTTTCTTCTCTCCAGTATCTCAAAAGCCTGTTTTATCTTGTTGCCTGAATGTAGAGTTGGAGTCTTTGTCCAGAATTTGCATTAATCAAGATAAGAAACCACTGATCTCTCTTTCCTTATCTTGTAGCCTACACTCTGCTTAAGAAAGGATTTTCTTAGCTTTATTAAGGTAAGGAAAGGCTTCTTAAGGCATCCTTGCCAACAGGACAGATTCTACCACTTCCATCTCTGAATTTCTGGACCTTTAAATCAACCTTTCTCCTCTATCCCATCAACTGCTCTCCTTTTCATTTTCCCACTGAAACCCACTACATCACTCCTTCACATTACTTCTTGCCTTTTCATTTCCCCATGTCCTAATAACACCCATTTCTGCATAGATTGAGTAGTCACACTTCTGTCTTTGCACAACTCTTTTAAAGGTGTTCCAAAGTAGGGATACATGAATTATCATCTATCTTATCTTCCAGGGTGGGCCTGATATGCTATTTTTTATTTATATTGAAATGTTTTCGAAAGAATCAATATAATCAACATATTCTATGTGTTTAAAAGCATTT
Source organism: Monarcha castaneiventris obscurior (assembly GCA_026261815.1). Taxonomy (NCBI): domain Eukaryota; kingdom Metazoa; phylum Chordata; class Aves; order Passeriformes; family Monarchidae; genus Monarcha; species Monarcha castaneiventris. The sequence continues at coordinate 11,159,496 of JAMPIT010000379.1, forward strand.
AAGATACTGTTATTGCTTGAAAAACAGTTAATTGTTAATTGCATTTTATTTCAGAGACATCTTAATAGCTCAGTATAGTTTAAACTGATGGGTGCCGAATTGAATATGTAGCAACAAAATTTTAGAATTAGAAGATAAATAAGACTCTCCAGTATCATCTAGATAAGCCACAAAACAGTAATCACACAATGACATAGATATTCTACAGGAATGAAAAAAGTTAATTTTCAGTTGTTATCAACATTGTCTCACACACAATGCGCTTCAAAATCTGTGGGACTACTTTCATTTTTAAGGGGAGTTTTCCTTTTATTCCTCAATATAGTTGTGTTTTGAAGATGATTTTTTTTGCATCTGCTATCCATCTTTCTTTTGATCATTACAAAAGTGTGACCTTGATCAAAATGTAGAGATTGGGCAATTGTTCCAGGAATGTGTAGTTTGAACAGTTAATATTATATTCATCTCTGTAAAAAATCCCAAATCTTTCACGCAAGTGAGGTTGCATAAGCCAAGAAATACATATCCCCACTACTTTCACTTTTATGATTTTGGAAACCATTAAATAGGAAAAAAAAAAAAATTTGAAATGCAGCCAAGTAGTCAGGAAAAGAGGACTCTGTGTCTTTAAGCTGGGGAGAAAAATAAAACCCAATCATTCCAAATGTATTGCTTTAGTCATCTGGTTTCATTCTATTAATGACCTTTAACATCTGCAAAAATATTGTGAGAAGCTAATTTTGTTTGTACTGAGGTGGTGCAGAACAGTTTCTGGCTGTCAGTCTAGGATGTGCTATAAAATAAAATTGTCTTTCTGGGAGTCTGACAAAAACCTACTGTACAGGTTCAGTTTATTTACAACAGTATGAAATGAAAAGAAAACAGAATTTTACAACAAGCCAACATTCAGAAAATGAATACGACTTACACATTTATATATATATTAGTAATAAGTTTTCAAGATATCCACTGAGATTAAGGGATCTATTTTGTATTTTGTGGTACTCCACAAAAATTTTAACCAGGGCAAAATATTTCTCTGCAAATGCTCTTCTCTAGAATTGTAATAACCTATTACCCTGATTTTAAACAGAGCCCTCCTTAAAACCCAGAGTTAGCTCAGGCACAATAGGCCTTTAATTAAACAGAAAGCCTTGCAGAGAAAAAACATCTGTCTCATGTCTTTGTATCACAGTCATAAAAAAAGGTGCAGCATGGTAGGAGGGAAGTAGTGTGAGACTGCTCCGGCAGACAGGGAGCATTTACCTCCTCTCCCTCATTCTAGTCCAGATAAGACTCAGGGAGGAGGCAGAGGAGGGGTTGAAAAAAAATCAAAAACATCTTTGTATCATTCTCTACCCTAAAAGGGCAAATTGCAACAGGTATTGCTGCAGATGGAGGGCTGGAGATTTGTTGGTTCCTACTCACTCCACCACAAACACACCTCCCCACTGCCTTATCCCACCAGTGAGGCTGGGGTCTCCCAGGCAGGCTCAGATCCTGTCCCCATTCAGTCTGCTGAAAGAGAAACATAAGTACTTGGTTGAGTGCAGAAAACTACATTTTTGCTGGCCTGGAAGCGAAACACAAACTCACCCACAGGAAAACTCCTTTTACCCACTGGAAAAAAAGAGTTAAAGCTAGTGACTTCAAGGTGAAAAGAGTGCTATCCCAGTAAGAGTCTTTAAGTCTACCCCACATCAAACATTTTATCTGAGTTAATGTGGTAAAACCACAATTTTTATTTGTTAAAGGACAGATATTCATTAAGAAAGACACTTAGATGACTGCAACACTCTTTTTTTCTTACTGTTTAAAGATGACCATAAAGCGACAGGTTGGGGGCAATCCCAGGCATGAATGATCATTGAGAGCCACCTTGTAGGGAAGGTTTTGGGCTTTCTTGTGGATGAAAAGCTGGACATGAGCCAACAATGTGTGCTCACAGCTGAGAAAGTCAATTGTATCTTGGACTGCATCAAGTGTGGCCAGCATGTCAAGGGGAAGGGATTCTGCCCCTCTACACTGTCCTTGTGAGACCCCACGTGGAGTGCTGCATCCAGCTCTGGGGTTCTCAGCACATGAGAGATATGGATCTGCTGGAGCAGGTCCAGAGGAGCGCCACAGATATGATCAGGGGGCTGGAGAGCATCTCCGAAAAAGACAGGCTGAGAGAGCTGGGATGGTTCAGTGTGGAGAAAAGATGGCTCTGGGGAGACCTCACTGGACCTTCCAGTACCTTAAGGGGGCTTAAAAAAAGGAAGGAGATGTACTTTTTAAACAGTCCAATTGTGAAAAGACAAGGGGCAATGGTTTTAAATGGAAAGAGGGAAGGTTTAGAATAGATGTTAGACTAAATGTTTTAGCCAGACATCCTTCCCAGGAAGCGTTTCAGGCCAGGTTGGATGTGGCCCTGGGCAACCTTATCTAGAACACTGCCCATGGCAGGGGGATTGGTATCAGAAGATGTTTAAGTTTTCTTCCAACACAAACTATTCAATGACATCTTGATGCATTATTTTCTGACTACAGTCTGAGGGCATCTATGAACCATACATAACCCCTTTGCCTTTAGATCAGCCCAGTTCTACTCATACTTCCTTAAATTATGCAGAACTAAACAACAAATTGTCTTCTCAATTCATAGATTGACCAGAATATTAAAGACCAATAAAGGCAAAGAGGCACAGTAAATTGCATGACTTGGTAAATAGCAATGGCATAGCATAGTATGAAACCAAAACCAGCACTCTACAAGGTCTGTTTTTCAGCTGAATTTTATTCATCATCTGAATTCCACGTTAAATATTAAGTCAAAAACAAATTATGCGTTTCTCAGTGCATAATCTGGGGATTCATGCCTAAAACTATGTTGGTGCTTTCCTTACACATGACTTTGGTGAAACCTTCACTGGAATCCTGTGTTGTCCACAAGTTTTGGGGAACACTGCAAAGCTTGATGAGAAAGCAGAAAATAACTGCAAAAATTATTTGATGCCTAGATAAATTGTCTTGTAGTCAATATTTTTAAAAGTCTGTTTTTAAAAAAATAGTAATAATGTGGCCAAAATTTCCTGACAAAGAAATTAATATTGGTGATTTTTCCAAAATATGCTGTATATAGATGTTTGGACCAATAGAAACAGTAACCTCACCATTTATTATGTCGTCTACCCATCATCACAGAATTCTGAACAGGCTATTTTTAAACCATTTTTTCTAAATAGCTTAACAAAAAACATTCATATATGGCTTATTTCTTCATTACTATATTCTGCTGCTTTTTATGGTCTCTACATTATTCTTTGAGGAGGAATTAAGTATGGTATCTTGTTTACTTTGTAAATCCAACTTTCTATGCAGTACTAGTTGAGGTATCTTATTTTTCACCTTCCTAGATCAAAATGTCATTAATCTTTGGTAGAGCAAAACCCTTTGACACAGTAACACTTCGAATAAATGGGAGATAAGGCCCATGTCTACTAATTAGAGAAGCAGATGCTTTCAATATCCTTGTGTTAGCCTGGCATGGTTTTTCTAGGATATTGAATATAGCGGCTTTTCTAATTAGTACACTGAGTTGATTATGCAAATTACATGCATCCCATCTTGTTTAAAACAAGTTGTACGGACACATATAATCAACAACTTCGGGGAAAATCATCACACTGATCCAAAAGGATAGATGGCTAGCGCATAGAACCTATCACATACTTTTGCTGTCTAAAGCAACAAAAGCACAAAACACTGTAGGACATAAAAATGTTTACAAAACCCACTGGAGGTTAAGGATGGAAACCTGGAGTTAAGCAAATCAAACATAAATGTTTCTGATGCAGTTCTCAAAATATATATGGTAAACAAAAGAGATTAAAATTGGAAATATGTGGACCAAAATTATTAAATCAGAAATAAATCATAATTAATGGGAAAAATAAAGACAAAGTAGTCTATTTTATTCATTGCATTTTGTTTTGTCAGTAATGCCTAGGGAAGGCATGAAGTTGGTGAATTCTAGCATCCTTCCCATAGATGTTAAACTGCACCATGGAACTTCATTCCTCTGTCATACTGTTTTACACAGTAACTGTCCATCCTGAGCTACAGAGGACCATCCAGACAGCAGCAACACCTCTCATGGTGACTTTAGTCCTGAAGAAACTACAACACAGAAATGGTTCTCAGTTGTGGGGTTTTTTGTCTACTGTTTAGCGTGTCTGACTTAGTGATCTAATAAACCAGTAGCCTGCAGAACATGACTATGAATATGAATATGAATATGAATAAAATGACAGAGTAACAATGAGGTATGGATTTTGCTAGGTATGAGAGCAGTGTCAGAGACTAAAATATTATAGTTTATGACTTAAACATTTTCTTGACGGACTTTTAAAACTGTATTGCAAAAGCTGCAGAGAAGACTACTGCACCCTGAATGGGCCCTGACTGAGGCCTTACATGAAGATAGATAAAATAACAGCTCAGGGCTGGAGACATTCACAAAGCACAAGTTTAACACCTCCAAGGTGGAGACCACAGCCCCAGGGCTATCAGCTGCCAGGCTCTACAGACCCTGCACCAAGAGGTGGAGGGAGGAGAGGCTTTGGGTGTCTTGGAAAAGCCTCTGGTCAGAGGCACAGTGGCTGCCCATCCTCCACTGTGCAGAGGAGCCCAGCTGAGGAGTCCTCACTAGGGAGGGGAAGCTTATCTACAGCAGAAGGGGGTGACATGGCCCATCACAGGGGCCCCCCTGAAAGAGGTCCCCAGACCCTGCACCAGAGCACCAGAGATGATGCACAGACCCTCAGTGTTGCAAGGGACAGTGTGTCAAGCCAGCCCCTGCAAGGGGAGACACGAGGGCGTTCCCACCTGGCCCAAAGCGTGTATTAATCCATGGAATTCTGTACTCTTTGGAGTGTGGCAGCGTGGCCAGGGCAGCAATGGGGGACCCTCACCATCAGCAGACCAGATGGAGGGGAGCAACGAGACGTCTTTGGGACCCTTGGATGGGTGATGTGCTTCCATCTAACCCGTCAGCTCTCCCTGTCCCCCCAGTCCCCACGCACAGTTCTTTTTCCATTTCTTTCTTTCTTTCTTTCTTTCTTTCTTTCTTTTCTCTTTCCTTCTCTTTGCCTCTCTACTATTAAATAAAATACATCAATTTTTTGGCATCAACATCTAACCTCGTTTGGTTTTAATCTCGTTTCTGGGAATATTTAGAACCTTCTAAGTTCTTTCCAGTTTATGCACAGAGACTTAGCTTTCTTTGCTTTTCTGGGTTTAAACCAGATCACAACAGAGCAGTTAGCAAGAGCCTATGCTATTCTGATTATATTTTTAAGAGGTAAGACTGAAAAGTTAAACTGAGAACGAGAAGGCAATATTGTCTTTACAGTATTGGTTATTCTTTTCTACACATTTTGCATTTGTTATTCTCACACTGCCTTCAGGACTCTAACATCAATAAAGTAGATGAAGCCTGAATGCATTTCTCTTTTCCATGAACCATCTGAAATTCTGTCAGTCAAAGGATTTTCGCTTCAAATATTCTCTGGTTTTGAAGGAAATGGAAATAAGGAATTATTAAAAGGCTTAATTGCAATGTCATGTTACAAATACTCTGTCTTTTGTTCCTTCTTTTGTATAGTATTTAATTTTGCTTAAAGTACTTTTAATAGTAATATTATATCATGGAACTAAAGAGTTCCTTCAAGTCCTCTGTAATTAAAATTTCAACCGTATTTGATTATTTAGTGTTCATCCTGTAAACATTTTTGAAGCCTCTCTATTCTATCAAAATCAATACAACAAAACATTGTAGGAACTATACAGAAAGCTCATGTACTTCTTGTCTGTTTCAAAGCTTGATCTTTGCTCCTTCCACCTTGCTTTAGTACAGATATAAACATGTTCTGTTTATGAAACTGTTATGGCTACCAAAATTACTTTATTCCCCTAGAAATTATTTTCCGGTTGAAAAACATGCTTTTTATTTTATAGTGTTCTAGTCCAGTATCATTTCCTGAATACCTTTATGTTATCTGAGCAATTAGCAAGAAACTGTTCTATAGCATCTACCAGTCTGCCAAATATGTACTTGCTTTGCACATTCTCTCAGTGGTTATCTCTAGTAGCTTCCTTTTTCAAGATTCCTTCACAGACTTCTTGACAGAGCTCCCAGGACTTCAAAAACATATTAATGAGTCAGTGTGTAGGCTGAGGAAGACAGTACAACTACCCTTTCTTCATGTAACCTTGCTGGTGGTTTTGGCAGCTCAGATCCATCCAGTTGCAGACAATCATACTGAAACACTAAATGATGGGAGAGAAAAGGCTACGAAAGACAACCCGCAGACAAAGGTCAGTGGGGTTGCCTTTTTAGTCATTTCCTTTACTTTGGAAGCAACACACCTACAGAAGCCTGGTTAATGCACAGATGCTGCTTGCAAGGCCTATCAAAAAGCAAAGCTTTGTGGTGATTGCTTGTAACTTGCTTCTCTAAGTGCTAAATGAAGATCATTCTTAAAATAAATTATGCATCACCTGCTTCAGTAATATTAGTTTAAAAACAAAGATAAACATATTTTATAAATGAGGAAATGTATTCTAAATATAACAAAAATTTATAGAATCAAATATCACACCATCTGAATGCTCAAGGAAGAAAACCTTTTCAAATACATACAGTTAGTCTGTGATCTATAACTATGCTCATAGGCATTAATTTGATTTTATGGACTTAGCCAATTATTTCATCTCCAGTATTTTGTATACTTGTGCTGAATAAGATCACATTCTTAATAAAGAGGTAGGCTGAATCATGAGGCAGGAATAAAAATTTCTATTCTGTTGGGAATTGACCTGTCATCTCATCTTTTTAGGCATGTCTCCAGAGGGGCAGCAGGAAATGTATAAACACCTATTATCAATCAAAAATGACTGCCATATGGCCCGTGATGCTCCTGCCCTTAACCCCATCACTTAGAACCACACCAAGATTTGTCCTTGCTCAGCCTGGCTGCTCTGTAGCCTGTAGGCGGAGACATCTCGTCCTTTGTACCATTCATCTCCCCCCATTGCCCTGGGAAGGCCCCACAGCAGCAGCAGTCCTGCAGCTGCTGCCTGCCAGCCTGGTGCAGTTTATGATCCCTGCACAGAGCTTCCCTCTCTATTGGGTCTTGGTTGTGGAGAACATTCCCATGACTGAGGGTCCACTGTCACCATGAACTATCTCAAAATGTACTGATCCACTGCATGGGAGACATGGAAAATCCTCCAGAATATCCAGAGGATCTTCTGCCCCAGTTTTTGTTTCATTTCCATTGGATAAAAAGAATTCTCAGCAAAAATGAGGAATAGGTTGAGGAACTGACAAAGAAAAGTAGACCAGTTTTTTAAAAAATAAATAAAACAGAAAGCTTTCTCTCATCTTCTGTGAAAAGAGAAGCATGAGGTTTTTCAGAGAGCTGAAAACAGAAAAAGAAATACATGTATTAAAAAGAAATACATGTATTAATGTTAAATAAATTAATTTGTGATCTGTGTTGGCCCTTTCACCCTGTTTTGGAGAGACACCTTTTTATCGAAGTTGCAGCTTGGGTAAAGCCTTAGCACCTGGTGTATATGGAGGGGGAAATACGGAGGGTGATATGTCCACTGCACCAGGGGGAAATTACACCCTTCTCAGAGTCACTGGGGGTGGGCCCCTGACAGACACAGAATAGAGAATGAAAGGTAAACCTCTCTAGTTAGGCTTTGCAAACTAGTTAACTGAATCAACTCCCTCACCCACTCATGACTAAACCAGTTGCCAACTTTGAGACAAGGAGAGAGTTTTCCCACAGATTCAGATGGAAGTGACCATAGGGTTTATCTACAAGAGGTGCTTCTAGGATTCTTGGGGAAATTTAGCTAAAGAAAACTGTCCTTTTGTGGGCACGTAGCACATATTCCCTTCTGTTTTGTTCTGGAGACACAGCAATAGTTCCAACTTTAAGTTTTCAGTTGTTTTTAAAGTTTTTTTAGTGTGGTTATAAAATGGCTTGAAAATGTTCTTATGGCTTCTTTTTGACTATGTATTTACCACCCATCCAGTATCTCCCAAAGGTTCTCTAAAGCTAACAGATCAATCCTGCTTTCTTGAGGAAGTGCAAAAGTGCAATCCATGCAGCATGGCCTTTTGGGAGGGAAAAAGTAACACTTAGATGTGTAGATATGCAGTCCATGTAGGTAGTAACATTTTTTGATATATTAATATTTTTAGGAAGAAAGCCTTTCCTTTCAGTCTGGTACAGTAACTAGCATTTTCAGGAAGATCCAGTAGGAGTTGGAGACTTTATTCTTTTTGGGCAGTCATCCAATTATTCAGGCCAAAAGAAAATAACTTGTACTTACAGGCAAGCCCCTCAGGAAACCTGATGTTTAGATTTCAGTTGCAGAGGGTTTTCTTCCAGTGCACCTTGTGTGGGGTGGAGACAATCAAGATAAGTGTAAAAATGAAATGGACCAACTCCACAATGCCGATGACTTTTTATAATAAAAACTAGGAGATAAGTGAAAAAAAACCCTATTAAAACCTGACACAAAACTCAAATTTTATGCTCTTTATCAACTTCTAAGGGGGAGAGGTGAGAAAGAGATGAAAATTTTACCCAATAGTCTGAGAACAGCTGAGTCTGCCCACACGACCTCTGTAACCCTGTGTAACCTTTCAGAGATGAGCTCTTTCTTCCAGTCCCACCTCCACCCTGTAGAGAATATCACTGTAAATCCACTTAGGTAAGTACAAGCCTCATACATTTTTCAGCTACAATTCCAAAGAAGCATATGAGATTTCACATGACTTGCTGTTATCTGTCATAGGAATAGGATGCTGCATGATACAAGAGGACAATTCTGCCCATCTAGGCCAAGAAATCCTGTCCGTTGTTAAAATGCCCAAATAACCCACTGTCATAATTTATTTACTATTGGAAAATGAATAGAAACTTACAAGGGAAAATTTCTAACAAATGTTGGGATTTATCACGGATCCCCTTCACTGATAAATCATCCAAAATTTTTAAAAATAATTAGCTGAAGCCTGTAATTAGTCAGAGTATCTCTCATGGCAGCTGGAGTGGCACCCAAAATGGATAAGTGAAAGTATCCTCTGCTGAATAGTATTGGGAAAGGTAAAATTTATTAGTTTTAACTACAGGGATGTGTGAAGAGTAGGACAGGATAGGCAGGAAGATTGTTCATGTTCTATTGATAATATATGCCACAAGAAGGATTTTTCTGTAGGTTCATTTAAAACTATACCTAGTTTGCCTATCAGGATGTTTCCTAGAGAGCCAATCAAAAATGTTTATAAATCAATGGAAGAACCATCACAGGCTTCATAAATAAGAGGCCCAACTCGGAGGGCCATAATTCAATCTATAGCAATACCTAGATTATAAAAAAGGGAAGACACTTGGGTACACTGGTAGCAGATGGTACTCAGTTCAAACAGAAAAGTAGACCCAGATCTGAGCAAAACTTTGATCACCGATCTCAAGGACCAAACTCTTGTAAGGGTAGTCAGTGCTGTTTCCCAGGAGCTGAGCTCTCTTCTGTTTGAACAGAGTGTGACACAATGATAACCTTTTATAAATCATATTCCCAGTCTCCTACCAATATTTTTTCTAAAGGAAGCTACTTCTACTTTTCCCACACCAAATGAAAAATAAAAATATCATTTATTGTAATTTTCACTTTATCACGTGCTTTATTTCCAGCAGGCAACTGAGTGTTCAATGTTTTAACATTGATAATTTCTGACATTTTAATTATCCGTGTTATTAATTCTAATTGTAATGCTTTGATGATGAGTATTTATTATATACAAAGTCATGCTGCTTCGTTAGGGAGAGGAAAGGGAGAGTCATCTCAGGAAAACCTAGCTGTTAACACACTTTCTGAGAAATTTTGTTCAATTCCCAGTAGCAAAACAGTGAAAGGAGAGATTTCAGGGATGTATGTTGGACATTTCCTCCTTCTGTGTGTTCTTCAAAGGTAAAGACACTTTTCCTGTCATCAGCATGATGAGCATAGTTCTGAGTGACAGAAATGTAGTGGATTTTATAGCCGGAAATATTGATGCCTGTGGACTTCTGATGATCTAAGTTTAGACTTGCTGGTAGTGAGGTGTCCAAGCACCTTGAAGGATTTAGTCCTTGATCATGGAGATAATGTTTTCCTGGCACAATGCGGTGTCATGCAAGGATATCCAAATGAACTCTGAGGCAGTTTAGGAACAAGAAGCAGAACAGCACCCTTAATGGTAATGTGGTACTCCTTTTTCTTCTGCAGGTATGAATCTATGCATAACTGTGTCAGTCTAATAACTGTAATAAGCTGCTCAACCAGATCCTAAATCTACAGCAGATTCATCCTTGAAGCTGTGAAATTTGGGGCATATGGAAAAAGTACAAATGGTTTACAATCGATTCTCCGTGAACAAGACTAAATTCTGTGCCAGTGTAGGCAGATGCACCCCTGGAGAAGGATGTGGGAAATACCCTTCTGTAGTATGAAGAAACACTTTTATTTGCAAATGTCAGTTGTTTATTTTGTGTGTGCAAAGTCAGAAAAAAGCTGGGCGAGTAAGTCACCAGGTAAATTGCAAGCGAGTTACTGAAATAATCGTAAGGGTGTTTAGGTGTCTTCAAAATTCAACTCCACACTACAAATACAATACATGAAAATAAATGGCCCTAATTTATTAAAATATTGTGTCCATAAAGTGGAAGCTGCTTCTGTGTCCAGTAGAGTCCTTGGGACTGCACCCAAGGTGGCCTCTAGCGGGACACGGGCTCAGACTGACACAGATAATATTTCTTTACAGCAACCCCTTCCTTAAGCCATCTTGCTTTTCTCAAAGGTTGCTACAGCTTTGTTTGGTTTATGTTTTTCTACAGTATGTGCCAGAGTAAGGCCAACAAATGCTTTTCCAAATGCTGCAAGTAGTCGATTTCTCCCTTTATTTCAGGAATATGTTTCATCAGCTCTAGTTCCACTGCCCAGTTTGCAACTAATATGATTTTTAAAACTACAGGATTTTTCCACGTAAGAACCAGATGAAGGTGGACATCCTGTAAATTTTAGTTATTATACAGGTTTTTCCCTATGTTCTCTTATATTCCATATTCTGAAAATAGTCTGATAATCTAGTGCTAAAGAAATTAAAAACTTGCACTTCTATTATGCTGCCTCTGAGACCATCTCAAAATCAATATCAAATCAACACGTACAACTTAATATTAGAAACAAAATACTGTTTTTCTATGAGTTTGGAAACTCAAGAGCAGGAAAACAAGGTAGGTAAGTTTGCTCCTAATTTAGGTATTGCAAATATACAAAACATATTGATTAACTAGTTAATCTAACTTACGCACTTAAAAAAAAAAAAAGGTGAAACATACATAGAAAAGAATCAAGTAACTTGCTGTTGAAGACCTACATCAGGACAAAAAGGTCCTGGAATAAACCCCACTCAACTCAACTGCTAGTTGGGTGGTTTAAATTAGAAGACATTTCCCTTCGATGTGCAGTAAGCACAAATAGACTTGAATATTTTTATGTGCGAGGCTATAGTTTAACCTGGATTTGAGTTTCCAGTAAATGTAATAGGCCAAGAGGTTTCACATCCAGAACTCCATTTGACCTATCTTTGATGGCAGCCAAAAGTGATCATTGTAAAAGGACCTGTATGATAGAAATTCACAGTGCTATTCAAATCTCCCATGGACGAATATCTTCTTCACAGCTATGACAGGTGGTGTCGGTAGTCTTTACAGATGCATCAAAGATTTAATGATATGGAAGTTACACCATTGTGGTGTTCTGATGCGCTGGCTAATGAGAAATCTCTGTTGGAGCTTGAAACTAAGTGAGTCTTTAACAGGCAAAGCAACAAACAGAGAGCTTGAAAGGCAGAGTGAAAGAAGCATGTCTGCTCTCCTTTTTTTGCTAATGAAAGCTCTGACTCACTAGCAAGACTGTGCCAGTAAAGCACTGCATAGATTGTCACCTCTCGACAGACAGCACTGAAAACTGGGTCTCTGCACAGTTAATCTTTTCTCTAGGGTGGAGACATGATAAATTTTGAGTAGTCCTTGGATAGTTTGTACTCTGAAGCTCACTCCAGACCATTTTCAAATTCCAATTTGGATCATCAAAATGGAACAGCCTTGTTAGAAATTACCCAATGAAAATTCCATGAAAATGAAGGCATCTTACATATACGAAAATGGAAAGGCAAAATATAAGGATTTCCAAAATATTATTCATTTTAAAAATAATTTATATTTGTATATATAAGAATTTTAGGAGCAAATATTTAACTTAATATTTTTCCAAAATGCTTGTATTTCACTTTTTTCTTTAAAAATTAATTGCAGTATAGTATTAAGCTAATAACAGCATAAGTGCACAATTGTGAATTTGTTTTTTGAATTTCTGTGTGTTTGGTTTATATGTACTCTATTTTGGAATAAAACCAGAAAAAGTTGTTCTTGGAAATGCTAAAGCAGTCTATTCCATAAGCACAGAAAGCTGAACAAAGACTTAAAATCTTTGGTCTCTGTTCATTTAATGAATGAACTCTTAAATTTAAGAGGCATAGAGTTATGTCTGATCTCAAGGAGCAATGTTTCACACTTTTTTCCTTATTTTTAACATCTTCTTCTTTGTATCTATAAAATATTGCTACTTATAGTTCTCTAACTAGTCCTCTGAAGTTTAACAGCATATAGAATCATAGAATCATGGAATCAATAAGGTTGGAAAAGATCTCTGAGATCATCCATTTCAACCACCACGTTCACCACTAAAACCTGTCCCCCCATACATGTTTTCTGAACACATAACCTTTGTGTGGATATTTCTTATAAATATAGCTAAATATATATGTCTTTGAGAAACCTTATGTTCTGTGAGTACTAAAGGATTTTGAAGAGTTGGCTGCAGAACTTTTTAAGTTTATGTAGAAGACTACTGATACCAGTCTGTATCCAGTAAAGAATGCCTCACCTCAAAATTACGACCTGAAAAAAACTCAGTAAGCTACCACCTGATATCAGGGCTGCCTAATCTTCCTATTCCATTTAAATTTCCCTTGAAACCAGGCCATCAGGCCTGCCTTACACTGAATAGTTCTACATCTAGCATAGTCTTGTTTTAGACACCAGAAATTTCTCTAAGTCTCCTGAAAGTCTTCACTCAGGAAGTATTTTCAGATAAGGACAGATAAGACCAAAACATGATTTTCTGGTCAGTTTTGCTTTTGGTGCTTCCCATAACACATGACCCACCTAAATTTCAGCCTTTCAGCCTTGTTTAGCATGGCTAACATCTTCATTCTCCACTTGGAGCACATTCTAAGTCCACCCCACCACTCACGCAGGGTAAAAATTCGCCCTTCTACCATGGCTCAATATTCCAACAGATCTCTCAGTTATGAAAAGATACTTTTTTCAGTGTGTAGGCGTGCACTACAAGATACAGAAGAGAGCATTTCTTCTGAGGTTGACCCTTACAGAAAACACCCTGCTCATACTACAACAAATTTGTGATTTAACATGCTACAGATACACCTTCCTCAAGAGCAGGGCTCCCTTGAAATTATAGGTCCAGATCATTCAGATACTATGAATGACACTCCAGCTAAAAACACAGTCATGATGTGTCAAAGGCCAACTCACAGTGCTGCTGTAGCTAAAAAGGGGGTTCAAATTAAATGGAACTTGTGTTATTGAGAATGGGATTCCTTGGAGCTTATCCTTGCACAGAATTAACTCTTAAATACTTGCTTTTCCTGATAGCTGCAACACTAAGGAATCTTTCTGCTGATATGTAGGACTCTTAGGTCCTATTACTAGCTGATAACATACAGCCTTAAATATGAAAACAATTCAGGGTGACCTAAAGCCAGGATGACTCCATTGTGTTGCCAAAAATCGTATTCCAGCAAGTCCTGTCACATGTTTGTCATGGGCATGAAGATAATAACAATTTAATATCTAGAATTGTCTTACCGATCATAGAATGGTAGAAAGGCCTGGGCTGAAAGGTACCTTAAAGGTTGTACAGTTCCAACCCCTCTTCCATGGACAGGGACAGCTTTCACTGGACCAGGTTGCTCAGAGTCCCATCCAACATGGCCTTGAACACTGCTAGGGATGGGTCATCCACAACGTCTCTGGAAAACCTGTGCCAGTGCCTCACCACCTTCCCAGTAATGATTTTCTTCCTAATAACTAATCCAAACCCACTCTCTTTCAATTTCCATTCCAGCCTGTCTTGTAAATACCCATGTAAACAGTCTCTCTATATTCTTCTTGGAGACTCCCTTCAGGAACTGGAAGGTCCCCATTAGGTCACCCTGCAGCCTTCTCCAGCTTGAACAATCCCAGCTCTCTCAGCCTTTCCTTGTAGAAGAGGTTCTCCATCCCTCCAATCAAATTGGTGGCCTCCTCTGGCCTTCCTCCGAGAGGTCAATGTCCTTTCTGTGCTGGAGCCCTCAAAGCTGAATGCTATAAAAGATTATTGCACTGCTTTAAGGAGAGAAGATAATTAGTTCATCATGATCCTGTCTCTTCCACTGAAGAGAAGAACACCCAGGAAGGTACCAAAGTCTGACTACCCAAGATATAAAATTACAGATCTCTGAGATGACTACATTAGAGGAGGACTTGCTGATATTAAACTAATGGGTCACAGGTCTGTAAGCACTTTGCTACTTTCGAGAGGGTGATTTACCACCTAGTTCAGTAACAAATAGATGGCTGGAAAATGGTCTGTGCTTGGTTACATATACATAAATGCTCATTGCCTACCAGGAACTTGGACATAATGTCAAATGGAATTATAGCTCTGATGGTTATGCTTTTTGACCTACCCTGCCTTTTGTATCAACAAAACCAATTGATATATCAAGGCCACCTTATGCGACCTGTCTTTAAAAAAGTCAAAGATTAAAAAACAAAGGCTGATCCTGGACCAAAAAGCAACAAATGAAAAAAAAAAAAAAAAAAAAAGCTAGAGCAAGAACTTAATAGATGTGTGGAGAAGTTTTAGTTAATACTTTTAGAATACTTTATAAATAATACTTTAAAGTTTCTAATTTTGAGGAAAGAAAATGCAAAATCTAGTCATTGACAAGCGCAGAAGCTGTAAAGAATATTTTGTTCTGCTAGACAAGTCTGAGCACAATTTTAGGTGAGGGTTAGTGTAAGAAAAATGTAGGTTTAAGTTTAGATATAATTGTTACAGAGGTTGATTGGCAAATCAAGTTCTCATGGTGGGTGTCTTTGTATTAAAGCTGATTCATACTAAGAATTAGAAAATGGAAGAAGGGTTCTGCACTGAAGATATATTTACTGACCATATTTTCAGGTGTTTTAGGACTTCTTTGCAACTTTCTCTCTGAGGCTTGTGTTAGAGTTAACTGTAGCCAGTTAATGTAAAATTAACTTGTATCCTGTATTATCATCATTTTCTGATAATTTTGCTTGAAATTGACTTTGCTATTAATTTTGATAATAATAAAAATGCAAGATTTCCCCTCTGCCACAAAATTTGTTTTATAGTCTTTTTCCCACTTGTCCACCTGTGTTCTGGCCCAAGTCCCACCTTCATCCAGGAAACAAATCTTTATGCCGGCTGGAGTTAACAAAATGTTTTCAACATGATGACTCAACAGAAACTGCCTTATTCATACATATTTTATATTCTGGATAGAAGGATAACACAACAAAGCAGCTCAGCTTCTATATAAAGAGTTTGAGGACCTAATTTTCCTGTTTGATAGTCCAGTTTTACGCCAGTAGAATTTCAGTAGCATACAACATGAGTGACACCATGGTGAATCAGTCTCTGAGATTATACACTCTGTGTGCAGATGCACTGCCTAGGAGCTCTTCTATTTTCAAAACCTTTTATAATCAGACTACCCAAGACTGTAAGACACAAAATTTGTAATATTTCCAGTAGCCTACACATGCACAAATAGAGAGAAAAAAGCTATAAAGCACCAACAGCACTGATGCACTGCCTCAACCTTTTGATTATGTGAGGTTTTGCTTAGTGGCTCTATTTTCCACAGTGTCTTAAACTATATAAAACAAGTAAGCATCCAGTATAACCAGAAAACTAGATCTTCAATTAATAGGAATTATCTGTAAGAAGCGAAGTAGATATTTTTTCCTCCTTTTTCAGCTAAGGATAGCTTAAGCATCTAGCAAAAAAAAAAAAAAAAAAATAGGCTATCTTTCATCCCAATCGTGATGATGATGATGGGGCAGAAGAGGGTAGATAACACACTTAGCTTTGCAAGAGAAGAAACAGTCCCCTTTTTAAAAGATAATAATTTCATTCTTCCATTTACAAATATTTCACAGTAGAAACACTCACCATTGTGCAAGGATTAGGAGTATTATATGTATACTGTGATAAAAAATTAATTAGTAAGGAAGGCCTCTCTGCCTGCAGGCAAGAACTGATACGAATCAGTGGCTGGCTCCTACCTATACCTTTCAGCTGACATCAATATGCTAAGAGCTAGCCTAAATGTTAAATATTTGTCTCTTGGTTCTGTTTTACCTCATTCAACTTGGATTTTTTTCTTTATTACATGGAAGTCAATGTTTACAGAAGGGGGATTTATTTTTTTGTTTGCTTTAATTTGTGGTATTTTCACTTTTTTAAATGGCTATCAGACACAAGTGACTTACAGGGCAAAGACTGAGGAACAGTGGGCTAGAAAAGACTTGGAAGCTAAAGGGAATCAGGTTTTGTTCTCTTTTGAAATACATAACAAGGGCTGAAATTCTGATATCTCATTCTTGTGAAAAATTGCAATAGTCACCAGAAATGGTACATATATGGTAGAGCAATCAAGTGAAGCCAAAAAGTGACAACCTTCTTCCCTGGAGTGAATCAAGGATAACAACGAGAAATTATAAGAAGTTTTTGATGCCAGTTGTAGAATTCCAGACATCATCTGGAAAGGAAACCTGACACAGAATAGCAGGCCGGAGGACAGAAGGAAGGCAAGCATAACCTAAGTTCTTGTAAAACTGAATTAGCTTGTAGGGGCTTGCAGTCTATCCATCAGCCAAACACTCAATCGTGTATCTGAATGAGGCAGAAATCTGTAGCCAAACATTTCATGGAAATACCACAACCAGCACTTACCTGAAATGCATATGCAGAGGTTTTTGTTTCACTAGTTGCATTCCAGAGCTGCAGGTCAGCTGTTCTTAAGTTTAGTGGCTGCATTGCCACAGAGAAGTGGTTATAGGTTAATATTTTTGAGGCAATCAGAAGAATGGTATCTCTATGAAGTTTCAAATGTGAAATTTAAGATACAGTGTTTTTTACCTGGCCTGAAAATGACAAGAAATTTTAAAAATCTTTCATCAATCAGGATTAAGTACATTTAAAAATTATCATATGCTTGCCAACGGATAAATTATGCTGTGGTGAAACACAGAATTTGTTCAACAGGTAAACCTTTGCTATAGCATCAGAGTGGAAGTATGTTTCAGACAGCATCTGGTCTTTGAATTGATTCAATCATGGGAAAAAAACAACTGGTTTTGCAAAAGCAATGACTTATCTGATCTGTGATAGAAAAAATACTGCCACAATATTTAACATGATCTTGCATAAGAAGTGTTTAATTGTAACGTGGTGAAATAATTGCCATTAAACAGAGGAGTTTATGTCACTATCTAAGGAATTCTGCCATAACTTGTAAAAACACAAGCATTTGTGAAACACAGGGTCAAAAAACCTTCTCTGCCTCAATTCTCATTGCAGCCTGTTTCTCCCCCTTACTGCTATTAGCCTTTCATAATGTAAAACATTTCATTTCCAACAGATAATACTTTCAGTCGAAAGGTAATTTTTGAAGTCTATTACTTGCATTCTTAGTGAAGAGTACAATGTAGCATTTTGTTCTAATATGCCATTGAAATTGTTTGAGTAGACACACCATGGAATCGAATACAAAATGTCAAAATGGTTTCCATTAACTATGCACATTTGCACTGCTTCAGTTAATGGGCATGTTTTTGTTCTTCTCCTTCATCTTTGCATCTATAAGACGAAATGATTCAGTTAATGTAACTGAAAAGTACATTGAAAAGGTAGAGCAAATTACAAAAGCATCAAACCACAATTCCACCCACGTACTTTATTTTATAATGAAGTTTAATAATGACTAAAATTGCCTTCAGATTTAAACATCAGTCATTTCTGCAATTGTGGTTAATGTGAAAAATCTCACCCACAGTAATGTTTTAGGAAAACATCGTAGAAATGTACATTATATTTTATACTGAAATGTCATAATGAAATCTTAACTAGATATCACTGAAATATATAGTACGTTAAAGTAATTTGCCACTATGGGCAGAACTGAAACAGGGACTGTGTCCCCATCAGCATGATAACAGGTAGGGAAAGTTCTTTTATATTATAAAAGCTCTATTGTGCTTCAGCACCATTATGGTGAGAAAGTCTTTGATACTATCTTTGATAGTAGGTATCATGTAAAATACTGCTATAATACCTAAATTACTTGTTTTGTACTGATAGTGTCATAAAATAGTGTTTTATGAGAGTGAGCATCAATGATAATATTATTTCCTCAGAAGGACACAAAATGGATTAATCTTCATTTTGAAACAGAAATAAGATAATTTTGAATGGTTGCCTTTCCTAGCCCTGCCTTGTGAGGCTGCAATATGCCACCAAATCCTTATGCCCTGAGTGGACCATGTGTAGGAACAGCATCCTTGGGAAGGTCACTGGGCTGCTTCCAGCGCCCGGGCAAGTGTTTCAGCAGCACCAACTGGCTTCACAATTATAGAGGTTCCTGCTGCAAAGAGCAAAACAGGGGAGGAGAAATGTTCTCACACAGCTCTGTGCCTCGTTCAGATAGGGCTAAGCATTGTCCTTCTCTGGCTGAATGAATTTTTAGACGTTGAAATTTAATTTGGGTCAAAGTTGGATTAACTGCCATGGAAACTGTATTTAAGCCTCTCTTAAAAGAAAAAAAAAAAAAAAAAAAAGAAAGAAAGAAAAAAAAAAAGAAACCCTATGCTCTGAATATTCAGGTTCTCTTAGTGAGTGAATGAATGAGCTCTCCCGATAATTAAATTTAAAGCCAGCCCTGCACAGCCCCGCTCTAAGGAGCTGTGGGTGAGGAGAGGCACCCCGGGCTCGGGGCTGGGAGGGCGAGGCGGCTGTCGGTGTGCCCCTGCCCTGGCAGCTGCCTGCCCCTGTTCTCTCGCTCCTTCCTCACCCACTTACAAGTTAAATCTTACATTGGTTGGGATTTGGGGTTTCCTTCTCGAGGTTAAATTTTCTGGCAGTGGTCGCCAGATGGCAGCATGATATCATCAACCCTTCTCCTCCACGAACCCCTCAAATCACGGAGGAGAAGAAAGGGGTTCAAATGGTCCATGGCATCCTACATATTAATTTAGATACAGTTAGTCTCACAGCTGAACCAGAGAAGAGTCAGGTTTTTTCCAAGATTGAGCAAGTGCTGCTTCCACTAAATTTGATGGTCAATGTGCTGCTAAATATCAGAAAGAAACTAAATAATTCATTCTACCTTGATTTATTTACAGTATATATTACTTCTGCAGAACATAACTTTCTATAGAGCCCTAAGCACCTGAATTTTGGATGACCTAAGGAACCAAACACTCGATTATCTTGCCAGCTGTCTGCTCAGACTCAGTCCCAATGCTCTTCAAGTCCAAGTTTCTTATAATGGCCTTTTTTCTTTTCCAGAAGGCTGTATGGTTAACTTCCTCAATAAATTAAAACATACATAGTTCAGATGCGCATAAACACTGTGTGAGTCATACACAGAGTCTGAGATGATGATGCAGTATCCTCTGGGGCCATGTGCAACACAAAATATGCACTCTCCCCTGTTAGACACATGGACACGACCTGCAGTTAGTTTGTAAACCCTTCCTTTCTGCCTCTGCCTCAGCGCAGTTGCAAAAGCCTGTAAGAAAAAAAAACCCACCAAGGTTGTTTCTATACGAGACAAACATCAGATTTAAAGCCCTCTGTTTATTCAATTGAATGTCAGTTTTAATGGAAATGTCTGGGACTGCAAAAGCAAAGTAAAAAGACAAGCAGTCAGACGGCCTGCAATCCTCCTTATGTGATTCCTCCAACACCATCACTATGGAGATATAAGTAGATCATCTGCTGCCAGCGATATTGGACCATCAATACTGACGTTGATGCCTCTGTTTTGCAGGTCTATGTTTTTTTGCTGGCCAGGCAATGATCAAAAAATCACAAGACCATCATTTCCAACACGTCATGCATTGTATGCTTCCTTAAACCCTGTGGACATAAGTTGCAAAGATGGGTAGGCTTTACCCAAATTATCTGCAATACTTTGGTTTGTGAATCCTATCCTTTAAAATATTGTTTTCCCCTCTGCACAGAAGAATGTGACACCATGCTCTCTAATTATCTGGATTAATTCTCCAAGCTGTGGCCTAGTTCTATTAAGTCACACCCACAAGGTTTTGTCTGTACACAGGCACAGAAAATAAGACACTGCTAGTTACTCAGTTCTCACTGTATCCTGGAAAAATTCCTTGACACTGCAATATATGGGTCACAGCTATTGTACTCAGGTCACTGGTTTTGTATACTGCTATAATAACTAAAGATACTCTATTCAGGGCTCAGCACCGCATGATGAAAACTGGCCTGGGCTGCTATCAGCTCATCCTGCTCCCCCCAGGGAGTTTGTGCCAGTTAGAAAGGTGTTATTCCATAAAAGAGAAGGAAGTAATTTGTTTTTCTAAGAAGTTTAAAGGTCAAGAGGGAAAATGCAGATGTAAAACCTCTTATCACCATCCCCTTACTAGATGCAAACTACTGCTAGGTACAGGTGAGAGAAGAAATAATAATGAGTGAAAGTAACCCCTTTTGCAGTGGGTGGTACCTCAGGTTCCAGTTACTGAACTACAGCACAGACCATGATTCATATATGCCATATACTTTACAAAAAAAAAAAACCAAAACTAGGTCTCCTTTTCCATAGATATGTTTTGAGTAATGTCTAATCTATCAGATATTACTAATAAGAGACTGACATTTGCCCATATCTAACTCAGTATCACAACATAGCTGATATCATCACATTAAAAATAGGGTAAAATTGATTGCCGTTGATGCCCCTGAGTCAAACCATTTATTATTTACTTATTGAGCAGATCTATACAGAACAAGAAACTTGTCTTTGCCCCGAGGAACTTGGTATATGTTCAGCTGGAAAAGCAAGTAGTAGATCTAGGCATTATTAAAACCTATTCCCTGCTACAACATGAAACAATTAAGGAAAGCTGGATTCAAGCTAAAAGTACTGCTGACTTACTCTTTTAATGCAGTGATGCTTAGGAATCTTTGTAGGTTTGTTTGGGTTCTTTTTCTCTGGTGTACTTACTGGAGCTTTACCTCCTTGTCTTCAAAGTAGAGTAAAAAAGACAGAAAAAGAGAAACAAGTGTAGTAGGATTTCTCTCTTTGATCCTGACCAACAGCTGAAATGTGACTGCACATTTCCATTGGAACTGCCTGATTTGTTTTTTTAGTGGATGAATAACAGCTCTGCTAGATAGGGCTAGAGATGGGTGTTTTAAGAGGGACATGAGCAAAGAAAAGGTGATATTTTCATGCATAAACCTGAGGAACCACTTTATTAGTGATCAGTATAAATAAAAATGCACAAAATGGAGAAGCATAAAAATGCGTATATACACCTCAATGTGAAGACGAAGATGGAGAGAAGCAGAGAACTGGTGACACAGGGACGCAGCACTGCAGCAGTGAAAAAAGAGACCTACGCCTTCTGCAATGAACAGGAGCAGTGGGAAGATGTGGAGAGGAGCATGGCTTCATGATGCAGAGTGGATGAATCAGAAAAAAAATTCCCCTCTTGCCATTCATTAAATCTATTTGGCTGCGTTAGGTTTTTGTGCAAAAAGTTGTGCTATCAGAGTCTCTTAAACCTCTGTCCCCCCCCACCCCATATGTTTATAGAGGATCCACAGAGCATTTTTATGGTTTTGAAAGATATTTGTCAACCCATATTTTTGCAGTGGTTTGTAAGCACATCTCAGTATAAGGAGCATGAATCCTTCTGCATCTAAGGACAGTCCCTTGCAAAGGTGAGTAGAAATTCTCATCTAACACAGCACATATGCAGGCACAATCCTCCTTTTGGAGCCCAGGCAGACTTTAAACTCCTGGGTGCTTCTTAGTCTTCAAAGATTGGGCATGGAAATCAGTTAAAGTGCAGAAAGGGATCTATTTTAACACATGTCAATCAATCCCATTTGCTATTTGGAGTCTGTACATGGATTTTTCTTGTTATTTCTTGGCTGTTAAAGTTGATGCCAGAGTGAAGGCATTTGTTTTTCTAACACAATGCTCTATATGCGTGAAAGAGGACTTCAAAAATGGCACAAAGCTCCTGCTGTCAGAACAAAATCATAACTTTGCTGAGGACATAGAAGAGAATGATAGACATCAGTTGCTAAAAGATACCATTGTTACTCCTCTAAATCAAATGAAAATCAAATTTGAAGAGTTAAAAGCCTTCAAAACATCCCATTATTTTATTTTTAAATGGAAATTAGATGGCATCTACAAAGGTAAGTGGGTTTGGGTTTTTTCTGGGTGTTTTCCTGACTCATTCACAGCAAATGAAGCACACGCACACAAAGGAACAATTAAAAAACCCTAAAACAGAGAAAAAACCAAAAAACCTAGAGCACGGAAAGTGACTCTTCATTTTAGCTTAGATGGTTAGGTGACATCTAACACACTAAGCAAACATTTTTCTTCTAGGTTTTGGTGATGGTGACTGTAAAAATAATATTTGAAATATTAGAATAGTGAAAAAACTGACAGGATATATAATGTGTAATTTTAATGTGAACATTAAAAAAAAGATTAATAAACCAGGAAATATGTTCCAGTCTTTTTTAATGCAACCTAATTACATTGACTTAATATATCATATGAAATTTAAAAGAACTGTAAATTTAAAGGATGCTGATACCTTGGTCTTTTCTTTCTCTTTTTTTATGCTTTTCCAGAACTCTTGAATACATCTATATGATTCTTTATGATTTGCCTTTGATTCTCATCTCTCTGGAGCAATTTTCCTATCAGACAAAGTTTCCTTATGATTGGCAAAAGAAGTTTTTCTCTCAAGTTACTTTAAAATACCACTAATGATATATTAAAGATTCTCCTTGACAGGAGATTGTGAGAGATGGCATTGTCATATGGCTACAGTAGCATTCATATCCACTCTGGGCAACTGTGGTAGGTGTTTTAAGAAGAGCATCTGCTAAGTGTACCTCTATATCAACTTCTAAAAACCATAAAAAAAAAAATATACAAAACAGGAGAGCTGACTCAGGGTCTGCAAACCTGCCTGGTTAAAGAAAAAATTTTACAAACGTTATTTTTAATATATAAATGACTACTGAAATAGTAGTTATGTTCCTTGCTTTACTAATGTTGACCATCCAATGCAGGAATCTGATTGAACATAATCATAAAGTAGAGAAAAAGCCTTGAAGTAATGGGGGAGGGATAAAAAACAAATTACAACTGTGTAGTACAGTCAAAAAAAATCACTAATGGACATCCTTCTTACAATACAGATTTTGTGAAATGGTGGCAATACTCCTATCATTTATGATTTCCTGAAGAATGGACACCTATTTATAAATGAATGGCTCTGTAATAACTCAGTGACACCTTCATAAATCTCACCAATGTAGAGCAGCGTGTGACACATCTGATGAGAAATGTGTTTACTCCTTTTGGTTTAAAAATAGAAAAACACAATAGAACAAGTTCATTGGCAGGTTCAGGTGGCCACTTAGTGTATAATAGAATCAGGAAATGAAAGTGCCCTGTGGCACAGAGAAAAACACCACTGGCACCCCTTTTCAGAGAGCATGAACAAGCATGTTACTGTGGCTTGAGTTGTTTTTTTTTATTTTCAGCATTTAAATACCAGCAAATATAACTCTTTACCATCAACTAAATATTTATTCACTTCTTCTGCTTGTTATTTCTTCATTAACAAGGTTTTCCCTGCTGTGCAGTGGAATATGCGAGTAACTTTGCAAATGTCAGAAGCACTCAATTTGGATCAACTGGAGGAAGTGATAACAAGACTCATAATCAAGTGGAAGTACAATAGTGGCACATTTCAAGCTGCGAAATAATAGATCGATTCAGAAGGCTCTTTCTCATGGGATAATACCTCCATTTGTTCTTATTTTGAGATCTGTTTTTATTCACTATCTCAATGGAACAATATATTTTTCTTTTAGCATCTTATTTGGAGATAGCAGTTTAAATTACATTAGACCACTAATTATTGTTTTATAAAACAAATGTTGTATTTTAATAAAGATAAACATAAACTAAGGCAGGGTTTAAAAGCTTTGGATTCAGTTCTAACTTACACTACTTACATGTCTGTGTTGTAGTGGCAGGGAGTTTCAACAGCACAGTGAAAATTATTGTGTATCCTGGTTGACAAGAGCGTTGCTTAAATTTATTCTTACAGCAAGGCAGGATCACGGAACCAAGCTAAACAGAGCTCTTATGAAAACTGAGCTTCCAAATTTGAGAATGCACATTTTTTTACCTTATAATATAATCTATAAAATTGTTGCAACTGCATAATTTCGTAAGAAATTCTAAAATATTTACCTTTTGTCAGCCTAATCTCTGGATTTCTAGTCTGTGGCAACAATAAAATGTCATTAGATTAATTTCATTGATACTGCTTACTGTTCTCTCTAGACCCTTTTACAGTGCAATGACAGGTTAATATTAAAGTCTGTTTCCATTATTTTTCAAAGAGATTAACAGTTGAATATTGTCTCAAAGTTACAGCTCAGAGGTCTTTCTCCATTTCCTGTTTGCTAATCAGTCTGTGGCTTCTGAGTCATTCTTTTATTTAAAACTGAAATGAATTAGATGTATTCTATTGTTCTTTCTCAATGGGAAAAAAAACCTTGTATAAATTTTATTAAACATAATAGTCTTTATCCAGTGGGCCATTTTACAGAACTCTGCAGGTTTCAGCATGATTATTCATAAGATTAGAGGCTATGAGGTTGGGTCTCTCTTTGGCTGATGTATATTTTTATGTTCGTGAGATGATTTACCATAATTTCCACTCAAAAACCTTCCTTATGGTATAAATCAATGCCCTTGGCTTTAGGAGCCTGTTACATCCCACGCAGATGAGTAGGTCCCCTGAGACCTGCCAAAGGGACAGGAACAAAATCCATTGGGCAGAAGTCTGGCACAGCAAGGTCAGGTTTAGATTCAGAATCACCCTTGAAGAGGAAGACTTTCCTTTTTCCTAGTTTGTTAGCTGACTTATACACCTGAGTTGTGGGGGGAAAAAATTCTCTTCATTTCAATATAGCACTAGATATTGAACCCTTAGCTACTGTAAATTGGTGTTGTTTTCTTGAAGCCGTTGATGCCATGCTGACTTAAACATATGAACAGCTGGCCTTGCAAAGTTCCCCTGTGCATATGCATCCCTATTGGGCTGAGCCTTCCAACCCTCACTTCCCTTTAGAGTAAAAGATATTCACGAATGTCCTGTCATGGGGTTATCAAGTTGAAAGAAAAATGATCTATTTGTCCAAAATTGGGCCACAGAGAGTGAAATATCTGTCTACAGACATCTCAACAGATAAGTCTTAGATATCTCACTATATCTCAGTCTCTTCCCCTGTGCCATCCTGATATGGAAACCTTCCCAAACCAGACAGAGAGAGGACCTGGACCTTCTAATGCACTCCTGTCTCGATTGCCTGGTCCATGAGACCATTCTTTCACAGGCAGGACCCACATCCTAATCTGCACCGTGCTTCCGCTGGCTTTTTCCTTGCCAGAGAAATCACTGAGACCAGTGATTTAGTAGGATTTGAAAAGGATCATGCATTTGTACTGGCAGTAAGTGTGCTTTAAATTCAGTTAAACAGGGTTTGTTTTAAGTTAGAAAGGGATATAAACCTTACTGCTTCTGAGATCAGCAAATTTGTAGTTGCTGGAGCTAGAAAAGGCTGTTTTCCTCTGAACAGAGATGCTGCACCCCTGCCATGAGGGAAGCTCTGTGCCTTCTTGCTGGTGCTGGTACCTGCTGAAAACAATACCAACAGCTCAGTGAAGGGTTTGGATGACTCCTCAGAGGACAGCTTACAGGCAAACAGCACAGCACATCAGATTTGGGCAGTACTCAGTGCAGTTCAGAAGAGGCAAGAATACAGGGACCAAACCTCTGTGCATAGCCTGCACAGCTGAAGCCCTTTGCCATACACAAATTTCAAGGAAAATTGCACATATCTGTTCCTGACCTGAAAGCAGTTCCTTCTGATTGCTTCCCTGACACTACATAGAGAGTATTATGTTAACATTAACCTGGATGTATGATCTTCAGCATGGATAGAGGATGAAAGTAATGTTTCATGCTCTGAACATTTATCTTCCAGATGTTTGTGATACAAAGTAGCTAGCTACCACATAAAAGATGACTAGAGAAAGAAAGAATAGATTGCAGCTATTAATTTAAGGGAAAAAATACACATGATACATGAAAATTCACATTCATTGCTCCATCAAGCTCATTAACAGTCTCCTACAGGGATAAACCACTTTCCTCTAGGACTGCCATCTGAAGGACAGAAGAATATGGAATTTATTTTTTTCATGCTGCCTAAGACACTGAAGAAGTGTTGAGAATACAGTTTCCTTCAGACCAACATCATATGAAAGCAGTAAAGGCAGCAGATGACCACTCTTCTCATCGCATCTTGGAGCTGAAGCTGTCCTAATCTCTTCTTCTTGAAATATAGAATTTTCTATGATGTCATAGAAGAAAGCCAATTTCTTGAGGAGAATGGTGAATTATAAGCAGATTTTGTGGTTCTACTCAGGGTCATTGTGATTGTTTTAGTAGCTGTCATTTTTTTTTTAATTGCAAATAACATTATTCAGACTCTACCTGTTGAAACAGAGTATATGCTCCTGCTGCCCATGACACCAGCAATGGAAGTATAGCCTAGAAATATTAAAAATTCCTAGACAACACTATTCTCACCACTTTGGTATAATAGAAAGTGAATTATTTTCAAGATAAGTAGTCTGGTTGTACAGCCTTTCTTTTATCACTTTTTCTGTATGGTGTGATGGCATGGTCACACTCTGCTAAATATAGCTCTTATATGAAGGGGAAAACCAATCTTTCAGTTTTCACTGATCTGCAATAACCCATCCACCATTGAACTCTCTATTTCCTCTGAATGTGATGACATTATTATGCAGAAATCTAGCACTACTCTGGACAGGCTAAACCATAAAATGTGAATGTTCCTAAAATTGCCTTCTAATACGTTTATTTTCAATTTATATAAAAATGTTACACTGAAAATGTCGGATGGATATATATAAAAAATTTCTAACAATCAGTGCTGATATAAAGCTCATGGTTTATATTACACACAAATGACACATTCAAAAAGCAGGCTTTCAATGCAAGTTCTCAGTAGCTAGGAAATGTCAAAATTAGGATTGCCATTGTATAGTTTTGTGTACATATATTTACTATTGTCTTTTATTATTTTCTTGAATTACAAAATAATTCCTTATGTACCACCTACTCCATTCAACATGCAAAATGGTCATAATTTAGTCAATATTCTGGGTTTGTTTTTCCCTTTCATTCTACAACATCCGGCCGTATTTGTTGCTAAAATGTAGATTTAACAACAGAAGAACACATTTTTCTTTCAGGGACACTCATTATATCCATAACTGAGTGACATATACATATTATTTAATTATTTTCACAACACTTTATGAGCTGAAGAGTAGCATGACTTTTATGCAACAGCCAGAGTGGTTAACGCATATGTGAAAACAAATCTTTCCAGTGATTAGCAAGCAGGATTTGAAACACAGATCAGACATCTCACAGCACTAAACACCATATAGCAGCTTACATAATCTTATTGACTTTAGCTGAAATTGCAAGTTCCTAGTACTTTCCTTAATCAGATTCCCTGGTACTGTAGTAAAAATTAGTGACGGGCTGTAAATTCCAGCTTGATGTGGCTTTCTGATGATTTATGCCTGTATGTCCTCTTGGTTGTGATCCTGAATCCCATCAAACTGACTGGAGTTAAGTCCTTCTTTAAGAAAGGAGTCTGAGATCCCAAGGAAGGAGCAGAGTATGGAAAACATGCTGCCAGCTGACACCCATAGGTTGGCTACAATTACGATGCTGATGCTATGTAGTTCAAAGGCAGGAGGTTTGTGGGTATCTGCCTGTAAGACATCCTTGGCACACAAGTTAAGGTACAGTAGGAGAGGGTTCTCCAGGCTGTATTCAAGGGATTTCGACTTCATTTGATCTGCTATTTTCTTACAGTTCTCCATGGCAGTCACCAGACAACTACAACTGGTGAAAATATATTCCTCCACGGCTGCCTTCATATACAGCATTGCTCCATTCCCAAACTGTTCCTGCACTTATACAAGGAATGGGAGAGCATTGCAGGAGATGAACAGAGCAAAACCATAATAATAAACAGTAATAAATACTTATGTCACAATACTTACTTGAAAAGGAATTTTTAATAAAAGTTGCACAGAGAACTTTAATTTTCCAGTTTTCTTATGTCTGACTGTTGAATGTAAATGTAGGCAGAAGGCGTGAGCCCAGACTCACATCTCCTTTGAGCAATGAGTAGAGTGAGCCAGCCCCCAGCAAGAACTGACTGACTTATTCTGGAGGTTACAGTTCATCGTATGTGGTGGCCAGCAGTGGATCTATCCTGCCTGAATTTCTCAGGTCCCCTTCTAAACCTGCTTTAAAAACCATACCTTTTGTGCATGAAAAGTATACCTTCTGTGTCTTTCAAAGTCCACTCTGACAATTTCATTTGGTGGTATTACTTGCACTGTCAGTTGTTTGCTATTGATCATTTCCATTCTAAAAATCTCACTTGTACTGTAACTTATTTTTCCAAATTCCTTTTATTTTTGTTGGTTTTCCAGCTATGTGAGAGACAACCCACATCTCTGCCTATTTTTGTTGTCTTTGTCTGGATCCTTGGTAATTCTGTTATACCTTTTTCTTTTGCTTGGGCATTCTCAGGACCCCAGTGTACTTAAATTTAGAATAATGAAATCTTGAAGTATTAATAGATGATTAATATACACTGGGACAGGAATATGTATTCTGTTATGCTCCTAATTATTTTCCTAATTATTCTTCAGATTCTAGTTATATTTATAGACACTGCTGAATGCTAAGCTGTTGTTTTGAAGAACAGTTTGCAGCTACAAAATCTCTTTCCAGAATAGTAGTAATTAAACTGAAGGCCATCCTATACTAATACTTGTAGGTTATTTCTTTTCCTAGACTTTACATTCCACTTCTTAACATATCATTTCATCTAACTGTTTATAATCTACTTGTAAGTTTGAATTCCTTGACAACTTCTCACAATCAGCTTTAGATTATCCCAAATAATTCTGGATCATTTTCAGATTTTTCTCTCCTTATCATTCAAGCAATATCCATTTATGAATATGTCAAATGGCACATTTTTCACATGTAGAATATGTTTGAGCTCCTTTCTTTCTGAAAACTAGCTACCCACTCCTACCATCTGTTTCTTATACTTTCACCTGAACCATATGCTCAGTGGCTCCTCTGTAGATGACTGATACATGAGTCATGACTTCTCTTTGCAAAGGCTAGGTTGGGTTTTTTTCCTAGTATATCATGTTTTTCTCTTTTATTACTCAGTCTGTGAAATGGAATATTCCTCAGATTTGCTCTTACATAAATATAATTTATTGGGTTGTAGTTGTCTGAGTTAATCTAGAAAATCTTTAAAAATTTTGGTGTCGTATTTGCCACTTTCCATTTTTCAGGTAACACAAGTCATTTAAATGACAGACTATTATTTGCAGATAATAATTTATTAGTTGTTTATTTCAGTTGCTTAGGAATTCCTGATGGAAACAGCCCTGTGGGCTCATGCTCTGGTAAAGTGTAGCTCTGGAGTAGGAATCTCTCTGGCCTCTTCTGCAATAAACATTGACACAAGGAATTAATTTGGAGGGTATTTTTCTCCAACAGCATCACCTTAATGAACGCTCCTTTCATAATTTGATTAACTGTTGAACCCACATCTTTTACTGAAGGCATTTCCTTCACAATTTAGAGAAAAAATTGTTTTAATATTTTTACCCTATTAGCTTTTCTCAGGTGTGTTTTCCCATGTGACCTCTTGAGCGTTTTTAAAAGAAGAAAACAGAGGGAAGTCTTTCCTGCGGCAACAAGGAACAGAGGTGGAAAAAAACTTTGGAGATTTTAGCAGGGAGCACATAGCAGCAAAGTCATTCTTGCAGGTCAGCCGTGGAACTCTGAGATAACAGTTTGCCATTACTTTTTCATTTTTACCAGCAGCAGAACAATAGTGAGACTCAGGACACTTGTGTTCACCCAGCCATGCGCAAATTGGGCAAAGCCCTTTTTTTTCCCATTCCTCCCTCCTTTGACCTCTTCTTTGCCTTGACCTTGATCCTTATGTCAGCTCATTTGAAAGGTTTTGGTTGGCTTTTCCAAGAGTTGCAACCTGAAGTCAACACTGAATCTATAAAATATCAGCCCAAACAAGTTGGCAAATTTACAAGTCAGTGAAAACAGATCTTTGTAATTGAAAGCATGAAAGTGGCATCGTAAGAGACAACATGACCTGCTCTGCCTAAAGTAGCTACTGCTAAAGAAACTCACTTTCAGCTATGCGTTTTCAGGAGCAAGAATAAGGGAGAACCACAGGGTGTCAGTGGAACCATGGGGTTACAGTTTCCAAACTGTAAATGAAACAAAATATTAATTATGTCATACAAACAAACATTACAAAATTCAACACCTTCATACCATTACTCCACAAGCATTTTCTGGAAAAGTTCCTCTGTTATAAAAGGCTTGTATAAATTACTTTCTGCACCTCTGTCTCCCTCTTGCAGAGCTTTACAGGAGTTTCACACTGGAAATCACTCCCCAACAGCTTATTCATATGAATGCAATGCTGTGTGCTACAAATGCTTGCCATGAGTCTTTTGGAAAGGACTGGCTCTTTCAGAGACCTAACTTTCAGGGAGGTCTTCTGCAAAACCATGAAACTAATCTGAACCTTACTCTTAGTTCAGGTTTCATTCTCTGACCTTGCATCACAGATCCTATGAATAAAACATTGTCCTTTCAGTGCAGTCTCAATAACTGGACATTTTCTGGGTCTGTGGATTTGTACAATGAGATATCTACTCCAATCTGTGTACATAATGCTCCAATGCCTGCCAGGAATGGCTGCAATATTGACGCCTTTCAATGTAGATCACATCATTCACAGAGCAGAGTTCAATAAAATGATACTGTAGTTAACAAGTTTTATAACACAAAGTTACTTTAAAACATGGAACTGATCAGGAGGAAGCCTGTTTATGCATGTCACAGTTACATTGAATTGTCAATAAATAAACAAAGATTTGCTTCACCTATTGTCATGTAGATCAAGTAAGTCATTAATCTAAACTAATGAAGCTTAAGGTATTTGACAGGCAGTTTTTATGGAGCTCTTTCTTAATGATATGTTTGCTTTTCTTTATAACACCAAGAGAGACCATTATCTAGAAAGCAGCACATTATAGCCCAAAAGCCTTGAATCTACTGCTTCTCTCCTTATCCCTGGCTCACATTGTGTAGCATTTACACTTACATTTTCATAGAGCTCTCCTGGATGAATAGCATCACTCAAAAATGAGGAAAAAATTCAGATAAGAAATGCAACAGGAAAATAATGTGCCCATTGCTTGATCTTTGGTCAGTTATGTCATTAGATAGCTATCTAGTTAAGGATTTTTTAACTGTCCTGGAGCACAAAAATGAAGTCTAAATTCAAGGAGTTTCACAATGCATATTCTTTTTAAATTTACCTTTGTTATGAGGCAGCACAGAACAAACCCATTAAGAATGTTTCAGAGAAAGCAAGTTCATACACCTTGCTGCAAATTTCCAGGAATAGGGTTGCTGGATTCTCTTCATGGATTCACAAGTAATGCTACAGAACGGAAAAATGAAAGGCAATCCGGTTTCATTTCCATCTGAAAATGGTGAGAAATAATGCAAGAAGGCCAACTGTTAGCAGATCATCTCCATTTCCTATTGTACAAGTTGCTCAGATATAAACACCTAGTGCCAGTTCAGATGCCACAGGCTATGAGACACACATCCAGGAGAAGCAGCTGTGACACTGCTCTAAAGACAGACCTGTACTTGCACAGCATCTGGAAACCAGACCACATCTCCTAGGGCATCTCAGATGGCACTAGATACTCCTGGTTTTTCTCCCAAATCAAGCACAGGATGCTTTCTGCATTCCTGTTCTTGAGTGGGGGATCTTCCAGAGGTTGATACTAAGTCTTGCTTGGAAGGGAACAAAATCTTCCTTAAAAAATTTCATATTTCTCTTGGTAACCTATATCATAAATTGCCTCATTGTTAAAAACTAATGTTGTATTTCTACTTTCACTTAAGTTGTTTTAGCTCCTAGTCATTATATTTTGCAGGGCTTTGCCAGAGTAAAGACCGTGATTGTCTTTCTCTTCCCCTGAAAGTACTGAAATGTACTGAATGTTTAGTACTCACATGAGTCTGGGACCACTTAATGTCATTTCATTCAAAAGAAAATATTGTCTTGTTTTGGAGAAAATGTTCTTTTCACGCAAAATTTGTTTGGATTGATGTTATGACTTCCATGGATCCAGGTTGAATAAAAGCGGTGTGACCATTTTGGAATACATATGGGTTAGTACATATATCCCATTTCTTCTGGTAAGTTCTTGTCTAGTTTTAACCTTTAATTCAGTTTTGAGTGTTCATTTTATAGCAAGAACTTGACACCTTCTGAGTCACTGTTCCTGGTGAGCTCTGAAGTAACTATGCTCAGCTGATGGGTGCTAACTTTGAAGAGTTCTGTACTCAGACGACACCAGAAAACTGAAATACAAAATTTCTTGGTGAAATTTTTTCCGAACATTTTAAATTTCTAAAAAAAAAAAACAAGCACCAGAAACAAAACAAAACAAAAAATGTACAGTGCAAACGTAAATTTTCCAAGTCAGTGGAAACCAATAAACTGCCACAAGGAATCTGATAAGGCTAAAAAGACTGAGATCTGAAAAGACCAGATCAAAACCAAAATTCTGTGGGTGATAAAATTCTGCATTAATGATGGTGTTCAGAAGTTTGATGACTTTCTATCTGTGCAGCTTTCCTGCTCTTCTTCTGCTGTATACTCTGTGTGTGCACATCTGTATAAGTTACCTAGCTGAGATTAACTTCATTGACATAATCAGGGTTACCAGGAAAAAAATAGATTTCTACAGTCAAATGAGTGGAGGACGTAAAGGCAAGAGAGATGCAAACCTCAGCATCTGGTTTAATAGCTGGGGCAATTCTTTTCTATAGCTAGACAGGTGGACTATGATCTTCTGAAATTACTCCAAACAGTATCAGGCATGGCATTAAAAGACACAGATTTTAAAAGAGCCATTCCACAGGCCAAGGAAACTTAGATGATCATGGACTCAATGTTTTGAGCTAATCATAGGAGACTCTTGTACCCATAGAGGCCAGGAGGAAACAGGTTAAATGAAACAAAATGAGAGAAAACTGAAGTGAAAAAGAATTAAAATAAGATGTTTGACTCCTAGCTTTCAAGTGAAGAATACCTAATGAACTCAGGTGGTTTTGCAACTTCCAGAAGAGCACAACTAAAAAGAAATCATTTCAGAACCTGCTTCTTTAATGACTGTGTAACCATGTCTCTGAACAATTGCTGATGGTACCAAACTATTGCCCTGATACCGGCAGCATTCTGATTTAAGAAATCAATCTGTGGCTTCTTGAGAGGTAAAAAGCTGGAAGGAAATATCTTGTATATTACCTGAAGTAAAGTTTCAAAGAGACCCACACAGATTTTTTTCCATCAGAACAATTTTCTGATGGATCTTGCAGTTTTTGTAAACTAATATGTTTCATGGGGCTGTTTCAATTAGATTTTATGTCTCCCAACCCCATTGAGAATTGTTTCAGATTGCTTTGCCCAGATTAAAATATTTCACTGAACTAAGGAGCCTAAAACATTTTATTTGAAAAACTTCTTGAAATTGGTCTGATTTCTTTGTAACATTAAAAGTTTCTTGTGCCTGAGCATTGGCCTCTGCAGAACTACATTTTTCCAGAAGCCAGTACAACAAAGCTGACAGCAATGGGCAAAACCTCAGTGACATAATGCTGAGTGCATCGTGAAAAACCTCTGCAAATTTGAGACTTTATGGTTGGCTTGGAATTTTGACCATGGATGACTTTCAAGGACTTAGGCCCCTGTCTAACAAAGAGTGAAGTACTCAGTTAACATAATATGCAGGTGAATCCCAACACGTTCAGTTGCACAGGCATTACACATATGCATCAGAATGGATACATGTGCTGGGGTGTTGAGGCTCTAGCACCATGAATAACAGCATTCTTTCAGCAACCTCTTTCAGTCTGATGTAAATATGATGGTAGTCAAACATAGAATATCACAGATTTTCAGGCCTGAAGCAAGAACTCAGAAGAAGCTATTCTATACACTGAAACTACGTTATTACAGGAATTAGATGATATCCAGGGATCGTTGTTCAGTACTTATTATTCAAGAAATATCACTTCCCAGATGCTAAGCCTGTACATTTACCATTGTTAGGAAACCACCCATTATGAAAACTCCCTGCCCTTCAAACTATCCTCTAAAATATTTTAAAATTTCTCTTCCTGTTTTGGACAATAGAGAATTCTTTACACTGGATCCTTAGCTTCTAAGAAAAGAAACAAAATATTATTTATCAAGTTTCTTTCACTAAGTAGAGAATCTGCTTCAGAACTAATTCAGGATTAATTCAAAGTAGCTGAGATTTCCATTTAGTATAAGCCATCTGAACACAACATCCTAACTCAAAATGCTTCTGTGAATCACTATAGCCAATCTGGCTGAGGTTTGTTCTCATTTGTAAATACTTGCTGCTGATGTCATTTAAACTGTTGTCAAATTCCCTTATGTATAAAGTATAAATATTGGTAGTTGTTCAGTATACATGTTATCTAATGGGTGCTAAAGAAAACAAGCTCTGGATAGAAAGTGTTAGGTTGTTTCAAAACTTCCGTAACTTTACAATAAGAGTGTTTCTTTATTTTCTGGGATTAAAAAAGAATCTGTTCTGTTTACTACATAGCCATTTACATTCTGGCTTTGGATTTTCAAGAAGAATAAAAGTCTGTTTCCATTAGCACTAAAACCATAGAGAGACTTTCACCCTAAAAATGTCAGGCACCATTACTTTCTGTAGAGTCTGAAAGCACTGCATCTGTTGTTGTCAGAAATGGGCAACATGTCTATCCAGAGGAGAGCAATGAAGCCTGTGGAAAGAATTCGTAGAAAGCCAGGCAATATTGTTTTTATAGATGGCAAGTATCTGCAGTAGTAAGAAAAATACCAAATTTCCCTTCCTTAAGAAAGAAACACATGATTAAAGAAGCTACTTGAGTTATTTGTTTTGCAGGAAGAAAGACTAAATGCTTTGTGTGGTTGAGGCAATGTGATTTCCAAAGTTTGTAGCACACTTCAGATACAATATTGAACACAATATTGTCACGTGATACTGCACTTAAAGAAGCACTTCAAACCACCAGTGTTGACTTGAGTTAATTTTTTTGTTATTGTTGTATACTCCAAAAAGCAAATTTTTCAGAAAGATATTATGCTTAAGAAGCAGATGCTAAACTTAAATGTTTATGACAAAGTACCAAATTAATAAAACTCCAGAATTATTAGAATGTGAACTTAACAATACGTTTTTATACTATTTACACAATTCTCATTCATGTAACAGACTCACCTTAACTTGCAATATTAACTTATCTAAGGCTTTGTAAAAGCAGTCTACATGCATTTTCTCAATAGACAGATGCTGCACATGAATGAAGTTTTATAGACCCTATGTCTCAAAATAAGCCAATGTGAAAGTATAATGTAAAAAAATATGTGGTCCAGCAACATATACCCTAAGATCTGCCTTGATATTTAAACAGGTTTTAAAACACAGTATGTATCAATGTAATACCATTTTCATTCTCATTTTTTGGGGTTACAAAACCCCACTGGTGTACATGGGACAGCTTTTATTTTTTTCACTGCTATTATTACTATTAATATTATTACTATTGAATTATTTTATTCAGCAGATTTTAGGTATAAAATATCTGTTGCAACTACATCTGATGACAGTAATTTCCTTCAGGGTCATGAGTTATATAAAAAATTAATTTTTTTCAAAACTCTGAAATTCATTCTCTTTAACTGAATTACAGATATTTCATTTTAAATATAGACTTTGCTTGAAAAATTCTTGTAACACAGCTCTGACTACCCACTGAATAGTTTTATTAGTTCTAAGCTTAAAATAAACATAGTGAAATGATATTCAGAAATTTGTAAAATGAAAAGGTAATGCTGAAAGACAAGACTCCCCTGAGAGTTCAAATAAAGGTTTAACCTAATCTTTCCTCTTAGTCATTAAAGAGAGTATGATACAGTTCACAAGACCACAGTACTAGTAATCCAGTGTGAAGGACTCTCTGGTTTGTGTCAGGAATATTCCTTGACAATCCCATGAACTCTTAACATCTCTCTTTATGGTCTGTTGGGGAAAGAGAATCAGAACATAGAATCATAGAATTATATAGGTTGGAAAAATCCTTCCAGACCATCAAGTGGACATGCCTCACCACCTCAATGTCTTTCTTGAGGAGACCAAAACTGAAATGGCTTCAGCACCTCAATCAGTGCCCTGTTCCTGCTGGCCACACTATTTCTGGTACAGGCCAGGATGCCAGTGGCCTTCTTGGTCCCCTGGGCACAGCTGGCTCATGTTCAGCTGGCTGTTGACCAGCAACCCCAGGTCCTGTTCCACTGGGCAGCTTTCCAGACACTCTGCCCCAGACTGTAGCACTTGGCCTTGCTTAACCTCATGCAATTGGCCTTGGCCCATCTATCCAGCCTGTCCAGATCCCTCTGCAGAGCCTTCCTTCCCTCCAGCAGATCAACACTCCCACCCAAGTTGGTGTTGCCTGCAAGCTGACTGAAGGCACATTCAATCCCCTTGTCCAGATCATTAGTAAAGACATTAAACAGGACTGGCCCCAGCACTGAGCCCTGAGGAGCACCACTTGTGACTAGCTCCCAGCTGGATTCAACTCCATTCACCACCACTCTCTGGGCCTGACTTTTACCATCCAGCCAGATTTTTGCCCAGAGAAGGTAACACCCATCCAAGTCATGTGCAGCCAGTTTCTCCAGGAAAATGCTGTGGGAGGCAGTGCCAAAGGCTTTACAAAAGTCCAGGTAGACAACATCCATTCTTTCCCTCATCCACTAGATGGGTCACACTGTCACAGAAGGTTGGTCAAAAACAGGACCTGACTTTCCCAAACCTTGTTTTCTGGGTCTGATCCCCTTGTTGCTCTACCCATGCTGTGGGATGGCCCTCAAGATGGTCTGTTCCATCTTTCCTGACCTTCCCAAGCAATGAGGGCAGGACGACAGGCCTGTAGCTCCCACCAGCTCCCTCAGTATCCTTGGGTGAATCTCATCCATTCTGATGCAGACTTGTGGGTGTCATAAGTGTTGCAGCAGGTCACTGACCATTTCCCCTAGGATTATGAGGGCTTCATTCTGCTCCCCATCCCTGTCTTGCAGCTCAGGGGGCTGGGCAACCAGAGAAAAACTGGTCTTATTAACAGGTCTTATTGCTGGTATTATTAAAGACTGAGGCAAAGAAACCATTAAGTATCTCAGCCTTTTCCTTATTCTTTGTCATGATGATTCCCCCCACAACCAAAAATGAATGGAGATTCTCCTTAGCCCTTCTTTTGTAGTGGATGTATTTACAGAAACATTTTTTAATGTCTTTTTCAGCACTATACAGATTAATTCTAGCTGGGCTTCGGACCTTCTAGTATACTCCCTGTAAAACTTCACAACCTGAGTTGTCTGCCCTTGCTTCCAAATATCATAAAGTCTCCTTTTTACTCTGAATTCTAGACAAATCTGTTCAGCCAGGATTTCTTCTTCCTTGCCATCTTGTCTTTTGGCACATGAGGACAGCCGGCTCCTTCACCTTTAAGATTTCCTCCTTGCAAAATGTCCTGCTTTCCTAGTCTACTTTGCCCTTCATGACCACCCCCCAAGAACTCTCTTAATCAGTCTCCTAAACAGTCCAAACTCTGGAATTCCAAGATGACAGTTCTGCTGACCCCTCTCCTTACTTCTCCAAGAAGCAAAAACTCTGTAATTTCATTATCACTGTGCACCCGATAGTCTCCAACAATCACATCACCTAACAGTCCTTCTCCGTCCACAAAAAGCGGGTCCAGTGAGTGCCTTTCCTAGTTGGCTGCCTCACCAGCTGTGTCAGGAAGTTTTCTTCCACTCACTCCAGGCACCTTCTGGACTGTTTCCTGTCTTCTGTATTGTATTTTCAGCAGACATCCAGTAAGTTGAATATGCAGAGGTTGGACCCACCACCTATATAGTAAAAGTTGCATTTACTTCACAAGCCCTGGATTTTACTCACTGTGTCTAAAACAACTAGTAAAAGCTATTCAGGGCCTTGGGTAAGCATTGCTAAAAATTATGGAACCTCTCAGTAGGGTCATTTAAGAAAAAAACCTGTCACAAATTCACAAGTGCATTCTGTGTTGAATGTACTATGGTAATTGAACTGTCATCATAGTGTTGTCAGTATGCATCTGTGTCTAATTGAAATACATTCCATTGCAGTTTAGCAGTAAACAGTATGTGAACATTCTTTCTTGAAGGACTGGGGGGACTGGGGGATGGTTTCTGCAACTTTTTTGGGGGTGGGGGGGTGTTTGTTTGTTTTGATGTGATCTGTAAACAGGAACACCAGAAATGAGAAAATAGACTATTTAAATTAATAAAATTAGCCATATAGTCATGGATTTCAAGGAACTTTGGGGTTTAGCTGATTCTTAAATTGATTTTCCTGTCACTAATACTAGAATTGATCCAAATAGGAAAAATTTACTCACAATTTTCCATTGTAGATCATTTTAAAAGAGTTATGTAGTTTAGGCCTGAATACCACATGCAATAATTCATAGAAGAGAATCCATATGCTACACATCTCTGTTAATCTGTCAAGTGAAAATGCTAAACCAGGAACAGATGAGAATGCTAGATTTATTGTGACAGTGTATTTTGGATTCCTTCTTCGCTTTTCTCACCCAAAAACTTCTACATTCTAGATATTATTCTTAGGTAAATACTTACTGATGGCTTCCTGTTCTTTCCTGGTGAAAATTGGTCTGCTTTTACCCAGACCCTCAGCAGAGACTGTCCAAATTACCAGTTTAGTAATCATTATAGGACATTTTTTAAGTAATACAATACCTAGTACTATCTCTAAAGAAACATAAATTAATTGAGTAGATGGTTAATGTAAAGGTAAGTCTGCAGGGGAATAGATCAGAAAGTATCGTGTTGTTTTAAACTCTTGTTGCAAAATTAAGCTACAGAAAGCTGACATACCACCAGAAGAAATCTTTGGCTCACTCATGCAGCCAAAATTACTTAACTTTTAAATCTGACTAAAAGCATGAGTATTGGTGGATTCACACCAGTGGTTGTATCTGGGAGAAGCCAGAAGGGCACACATGCATGTGGGTCTCTAGTTTGGGGCCCTAACCAGAGCATTGGTTGTTGGCAGTCTATGAGCGCTTGTCTTCACCTCTGCTGAGTTGGTTGAATTTAGGACACAGTCTAGACTCACACACTTGCCCACGAGCCTGAAAAGAGTCCCAGTGTTCCCAGTTTAGGTACAGACCATGTGAATGCTAAATCCCCAGTCATGATCACAAGCCAGTGTGGTCAAAATTTCTATTTTGTGAAGCTTATTTCTGGTCGTAATATGAAGGGAAAAAAAAAAACAACACTGGTATTTTATCATCAAGCAGCTTCCTGTTCTTATGTAAAGTTAATCTTGCTCTAGGTGATGTGAAAGAAAAAGGGTACGTCTGTCCTTGCAGCAGTTATCCAAGAAGTCTTCTCTTGCCTGTCAGAAATTTGTAGGATCCTCCACTTCTTCCTCTCATGTGGCCCATGTTTGGCCTATTCATTCTTGTTTAAAATGTAGTTATTATTATTTTCAGCTTAGTCTCTGTTTAAGGAGACAGCAACCTCCTAACTGAAGAGATAAACAGGATCTTCAGTGCTGGTCTTTCTGAACTGCTTGTCACCATGCAGTGAAATTAACAAGGCACATATTGACAATTTAGATTCCTCGCTCAGCATTTCACTAAGCCACTCACTTATCAGGTACTGATATGCCTGATTAAGACCCATTGCAGTTCCTGTGATGACTTTTAGACATACCTCCTCTTTTCCATCCATCAAGAGAGTGAAGCTGTACTTCCACGATCACCACTTAGTTCCTTATCAGTCAGTCATGGCTGTGGGCTTTATTAATGCAAAATAATTCTCTCATCCTCTTGTCTCCTGACATCACTTTCCCCTCCAGTTTAATGGTGGGAAGCAATGAAGTAGCAGTACAGATATAGCGTGTCAGATAATCGTGGTAGCTACCAGGCAGCCAGATCATCAGACCTTTCACAGAAGGAAACAGAATTACTGATATGAGAAGGCTGATATCAGATGAAGATGCTTTGTCTAGGAGAATCAAAATGAGCTTTTACAGGTTAGGAAGAAAGATAGCTGATGAAAGTACATACTAGAGAACATCTATAAGCCTGATGAGGAATATAAATAAAA
The DNA here is from genome assembly GCA_026261815.1 of Monarcha castaneiventris obscurior. Classification (NCBI taxonomy): domain Eukaryota; kingdom Metazoa; phylum Chordata; class Aves; order Passeriformes; family Monarchidae; genus Monarcha; species Monarcha castaneiventris. The sequence goes on from JAMPIT010000379.1 coordinate 11,200,590, forward strand.
AACAAACAAATAATGACACCAAATGTCAAGAGTTATACACAAATTGTTAGCAGCTTTATGAAGCCTACCTATGCGGTGATATTGGAATATTGCTGTATGTCCATTCCACAGCCATTTTTTTCAAACAGATAAATCTCTTTTGACTCTTAGCATTAAAGGCATACTTAAATATTGGCTGTTACTAGAAATAGATATTTCTGGATAAAAAGCAAGACAACAGAATGTTAAATTCCATTTCAAACACTCATAAATTAGAAAATTCTGAAATTAAGTCTACTAGGTAGTGGTTCTGAGTCCATTCACTACAATTAATCACATAAGAACATAATATTCAATTTTAAAACAGTGATTTCAATGTGCATGATGTACACACACACAATAAATAAATATCTTCTCTGATTTTCATATTTTAAGCTACTGAATGAATTTGGTATAGAGAATGTCCATATTTTCATGAATATTACAACTTTGATATTTTCATGGGTATTTCAGAATCCAGGTCTTCTACTAATCATGTTACATCTTGCACTGCTTTAGTCATATCCCATTTTTAGGACATGACACATTAGAGCAGTCTGTTACTGAAAGATCCTACCCAGTGGAAAGGACTCATTCTGGAGCAGTTCTTGAAGGACAGCAGCCCATGGGATGGACATATATTGGAGAAGCTGGTGGAAGGCTGTATCCCATTGGTGATTAGACTATATCCCCTGGAAGGGCCCCCATGTTGGAGAAGGGGAAGAGTATGAGAAAGAAGCAACAAAGAAGATGATTTTTGAACTGATGGCAACCCCCATTCTCAACCCTCCAGTGCCACTCAAGGGCAGAAAGAGACAGAAGATTTGTGTATGAAGTTGAGACTAGGAAGATGGTAGGGGAAGAAGGGTGGCACAGGTGAAAGGTGGGCTTAGTTTTGGTTTTATCCTGCTCTGTTTTTAGTTGTTAATAAATCAAATTATTTTGCAAAGTCAAGTATTTTTTGACAAAGACAGTAAATGGGGAGAGATCTCCCTCTCCTTATCTCACTCCATTGACTATTTCTTCCCCTGCTGAGGAGAGAGAAGTGATCAAGCAGCCTGGTTGGCACCTGGTGGCAACAAACCAAGAGATCAGTAGATTGCTGCTCAAAATGAAAGGGCAACAGATTGTCACTAAAAGTAAATAGGTCAATAGATCTAACTATGCCTGATAATCCTCCCTCTAATTTGGTGAGTTTCGCTAATTGATTTCCTTTAACTTTTTTTCTGGTCGTGATATAACACATCGAGCAAAACATTTATGTTCGTTCACTTGAACTACTAGATCACCTAACAGCATGAACCCCAGTGCCATCTTGGAGGAATCAGCAGAAGATGTCTGCATCAGCTCACAGGGTCTTGGGCTACAGTATTAGACAAATGACAGCAGGCTGCAAAAACTTCCCCTAGGAATAATTTAGGACAACTGCTCCCTTTGAAGAGGTGAGAAGATGATCTCTGGAACTTCTTTTCTGCTGTGTTTGCTCAGATTTTGGGAAATCAATTGATAATATCCATTTCCTTGAAACAATGGATATATGGTTTCAGAAGGTTAGTGAAAGCCTAGAAGTGAAGGTATCATCACTGGTGAATGATGTGACTACTGAAAATCTTATCTGTAGCCAGCCTGCCTCTCCAGCTCTTCTAAGTGAACATTTTTATTTAATTTTAGCTACATTTTACTTTCAAAACTCAATTCACTCACAGTTAAGTAGCTCACATTCTAGGTTTGTAAATAGCTTGTCTGGTAAATGCAGGAGAGATGCTGGCAGCAAGCATCCACCTTCAATGTTTTGATTAGTTCTGCTTGGCTTGTATCATCAATTGACTGAATGTGAGATTGTGCACATTAGATGGAGTAATGTCTTTATGGTGACTTGGCAATTATTTAACCACTACGTTGTACCCCAAACTCCATCTTTCTCAGATAGATAAAACAAATCTGTCATTAACCATTTGGAGTAGGAAGGAATGATTACCGCATACATGTAATTCATAGAAAGACATACTAACACACTTTTAATATGCTTCAAGTTGAACTTGCAAATGAACATCCTGCTGTGGAAAAAACTCTTGCAGATGTGTTAGTTTTCAGGAAGCATTGCTGTTCAAATGTGTTCAAAGTCTGTAGGATCTTGTACATATTCTGAGTCTCTAAATCAGGCCCCACTTATTGTGGTATCAGTAGAGGGAAGGAGAGGATGAATTCTGCATTTGCCTGCACAGCATGCAGAGCTATTTGGTTACTTGCAAAATACTGGGATTTTTTTCAAGGGATAGACTAGTTCCTCAAAACTGCTGTGCAGAGCAAGGCAGACCATGACTTCTGGTATGTCACAGCAGTCAGAACATGACTTCTAGTATTGTTCTGTGCTGAAATGCTGTACAAAAAAAAATTGTGGGCAAAATATGATATTTTTTATGGTATTTATGTGTTGGCCTTAGTGAAACTTTAAAGGTCCCTTCCAACCAACCCATTCTGTGATTCTATGATTTCACAGTTTTTCAGACCTCATCTGCAGATAAACCCTCAGCTTGAGTCTGGAAGGTGTGCTGGTTCTAGGAAATCAGGCAAGCAGTTATAGTGACTCTATGCCACTGAGCCACCTGATTTGTAGCTGAGCTGCAGTGCCCATCTCTGAGCTATCTGATCACCAAATGAGGAGAGGAAGGAAGCCTCTCCAAAACCAGGAGATTAATTTGGTGTATGGGGAGACTGACATCTCAAATTTGATGCGTAAGTAGGGTAGTGAGTTTGGTCCTGTCTCTATTTTGCTTTCCCTCATGTTTACTTGCATTCTCAGGCCATAATTAAAACATTTGCTGCAATAACTTGGAGTTCATAGAGTACTGGTCCAAATGCAGAAATTATTTTCCGTGAGATACATCAAGTGTTCATTCTAAAGACTGAGTGCTGAAAGGACTATTCATTCTCTACATCAGGTTAAACTTACCTGGTCCATCATTCATCTGCCTACTGAGTTTATTAGGATTTCATAATAACTTAAAAAGAGCTTATTTAATCCATTTGGTTAGAGTTGGCTACAAAATATTTAAACTTTTCTTACCTTTCTTTTTGAGCCATTATGACAAAACAAGACAGATGAGTACTAGAAAAATACATCAATATCTTTAATAATTTTTAAAAAACAATGGTTTTCAAAAATCTTTGGAGCCTCCATAGCATCTATAGCTATTCAGTCACTGTGTGTAGGTGGGCTCCCAGGCTGTGCACAGGCTTGTTGAAGACATGCAGACAGTACCTGTGCTTCGCAATTCTCCTGTCTGTATTTGCCTGCAGGATTGGCACTGTGTCTCATGTCTTTGAGAAATGCAAGTGTCTGTGGGGGAGAGGGGGGAAGAAAAAAAAAAGGAAGGGTATATTGTTGCTTTAAAACTTCAGAATCAGGCAGCAGTATAATAAAATATTTCCCTCTTTGTCAGTGTTTGTTTTAATGCATTTCTGGAGATGTGGCAGCAAATTACAGTCAGAGAGATCAGTGCAGTTGGAAATATTTAATTTTCAGAAAGTGGAAGTACTGGGCTCCCATGGAGTCCTAAAGCCTGAAGCTGATATACAGGCCCCAAATTTGCTTTCATTTAAGATGTTGGCAAAATTCCCATTGACTTCAAGTGAAGTAGCATTGGCCCAGTTTCAAAAAAGGAGTATTATTAGGTTTAACATTTTAAACCCACAAACATAAAGAGCAGTCTTAACATTATCATGATAGAGCATTTTATTTTCAAATGCATTTGACAGTATAGTCAAACAAAAAAATGTAGCTTATCTTTTAAACTTTCAAATTGCTAGGTTGAGCAAAATGGGAACTGCTTTCAATTAAATAATGCATTGAAAAGTATTGGAACAGAATTGTCTTTGACAGAAGAGAAATACTGTATTCATCTCATTGTAGTCCATTCACTGGTTTATGGCTCCAGAATCCTCAAGCAAATATCATAAATCCACATGACGTCCTTGTGTGTTCTAGCAGATGTTGCATTTGGGTCTCAGAGTTAGCTGAAAGATGTGTTAAAACTCATGTAACCAGGCAGCTTTCTGTCAGCCACACATCTGAGAAGTCTCAGAACTTCTAGTGACTACAGTGAGATTTTGGATAAAGTTACACACTGGAAATTGGCTCCAGATTTGTCTACTAAAGAGGAGAAGACCATGTGAAGTACAGATGAAATCACCCACAACAAGCAAATAAAAAATTCTTTTGAGATTTCTGACATGACGGTTGTGAGAAAAATTCAGTTTTGGGGGCATGTGTGCAAACACCAGAGCTGAGAGTGTTGTCAGGATGAAAGGCTGCTCTAACCAGTTCTGTCTGGCACTGTTCACTGAGTGATGGAGTTTCTCAGGCATTGTCCTACCTGTTGCATCTTGGGGGGTTGCCTACTCTTCAGATGCACAAGTGACAACGCCTCATGGCAGACACCACGCTAAAAACAAAAGGGCAAAAGAGTCCATGTGCCAGGTGCTCCTGAGGACAGGGAATTGGATCCTGTTTTGGGTGTAGGGACAGTTCAGCAGGAGAGAAGAGGGGGCTGCAGGGATCCTGAGCCCTGCTTGAAGGCCTCTGGAGGCTGTGCTTCTCTGAGGTTCAGGTGCAGACTCCAGAGGTGTGGGGCTGCACAGCTGCATCGATGGTAGCAGCAAGCACCAATGACTGCATTACAAGGAATGGCTTGACTAGACCAGGTGTGTCTGGCTCTCCAGTCTCATCACACACAGGGCTCTCAGAAGCAACTTCTTCCCCAGCCTGCCCTGTGGAGCCTCTGGTGTCTATTTATCTAGTGTTTCCAGCTGTAATGGCTTGTATGGGGTACAGCTGGGTTCAGAGGATCCTGTATCCAGAGGATGCCTTCCCCCCTACACCAACATGCTGGAATCTGTGAGTGAATGAGTCAGTCACCCAGGCTCTAACCAAAAATATACAAATATTTGAACTGTTCTCCTCGTCTATGCCTCAGATGTTGATTGGGTTTTGTTAGCTCAGTTGTATATAAGATTTCTATGATGTGTTTGATTTCCTTTTGTGCTATGGAAATAGAGGAAATAGAAAATTCAAAGGCAGTCAAGAGTAGGAATGTTATATCCTAACTGTTTAGAGCTAAGGGATTTCAAAGAAAGTACTGTGAGAAGCTTTAGATGGTGGCTTGTGTACTGCATGGGCCAAAGTGCAAGCAGACACTTGGGCTGCCAAAGGCTAAAAATTCCCTCTCTATCTGCTTTCACGAAGATGGGGGAGGAATGACTTCCCACTTTCAGAAAAAGTGATCAGGCACCTGATGTGTTACAGGCCTGCCAGGGGATGCAGCAGTCATGGACAGATGCTTAACACTGGCCATGAAATACAAGAGTATGAAAAAGTTCTCAGAATTTTCTTGTTCGCCATTAGGAAGAAGTAAAGTAAGTAAAAAGTACTTGCCTTATAATTGGATGATCAATAAACGAATTTACTACAACCTTCAAGCTTCCCAGCACTTGCAAGTGGAGTTCAAATGGACAGGATTAAGTGGATAGTGATAGTAACAATAACTGAAAAAGTGTATGATTGGTTAGAAAATGAACCCTAGTACACTGACAGCTGAAAGAACATGATTGTATTTACAATATGGAAGATGAATCCATTCATCCACTGCTCTCTACTGCAGCAATTGCAGATGTTGCAAACACTGTAACTGAAGGGAAATTATTCTGCTAATTTTTGTACTGACAAGCCCATTCAAACAAACAACAACTTCAATTTACCGTGTATCCAGAATAATTCTTCTCTGAAGACTTCAACAGAGACCAGTGAATCTTTTCTTAATCCATCTGTTTTCATGTTTGTTTATCATAATACACAGGGGTCATGTGCTGAGTAAACAGGTTGTTTTAGGAAGTTAATAACTCCTGAGTTATTATAGATGAGACTTGGTGCCTAAGCAAACACAGAGACATAAATGAGTTGGTTCTGGGATGGGACCATGACTACACAACTCAGTTTATCCATGAAAGATAAAAGTCCTGTAAAGAGTTATCTTTATTTCGGAGTGTGATGACAAATAATTTTAAAATACATCTGTCAAGGCTTGATTCTCTTCCACTAAATGGGGTGTTTTGCCCCTGAATCAGACACCAAATGGTCAGAGTCAGACCATTAATGAAGTCTGAAAACAATTAATGCAGGATAAGTATTCCTGAATGTTTCAAAACATTATACACTTTCAGGACATAGATTTTGAAGTATACCTGTGGCTTCCTAGAAGTATTCAGTGCCTATAGTAAGGGGGATAATTCCAGGATGAGATTGACTTGGTTTTTTTCCGTTAAAAGTATATACTTTCTTGTTGACACAGAGAGTAACCACTAAAAAATCTTTGACAACTGTCTTTGAGAAGATTACAGATCTTTCCCTAAAACACCTGTTTTAAATGCTGTCTCATTATCTACAGTTGATGCTCTTACCATTCCTTTTTATAGCAACCATTTTTCAAATGGCTTTTGAGTCATGCCTCACTCCAGTAGCCATTGTCTCTTTGAACACTCTATTCTGCTTGGTGTCTAAATTGCCGACTACCCCAGATCTAGAAGATGAATTACAGCAATGAAAAATATTCAAACATCAAAATGGCTGCTGTCTTTGATAGAAACTGCTTTAAATACTGGAAGTGGCCTAGGCTAGACATTCCCAGTATTAGCAATGGATTAGAGAAATCAGAAATGCATTTACCATTTAATATGCTAGATACTACAGAGCTGGGATAAATGCATCAGAAAATACAGTGCATAACTTCCTTACCTCTCTCTCTCTCTCTCTGTTCTCTTTTTCATGAATTGTTGTTTACACTGATATTTCCTGTGTTGATACAGAAGTTATGCTACCTCTGCTGGTAAATCTGGCTATTTTAATCTGTTTGTGTGTTTATGTGTTGATACAGCAAAAAATGTGCTTGGTACATCCTCTGGTGGCAACACTTGGAAACATCAGTCGGGTGTGCAAAAAACTGAATCCAGTTTCTGCCTTTGTGAATTAGAGCTGTTTTTTCCCTGTTCAGGCAGAGGAAACTTAGTGGGCAAAAGTGTCCAAGAGGAGATTCTGGAGAGCAGAACACCTTCACCCCAGGCTGGGCTGCTCCAGGACAGGATCATAGAGCTGTTCATCACAAGAGTTCAGAGGGCTCATGGCATGTTCTTTTTCACCCTTCCATGCAATGCTGCCACCTCAAACTGTTCTTTGTATGGAAGAGAAGCAAAATTAATGACGAGGTAGGTAGTGGGTTTTTTCTCATGCCCAAGGAAACTGCAGCAGCCCTTTCGAAGCACTGGCATTCAGACCAGGTGGTAAAACCCCATGCCAAGGAGGATGGTACAGGTTGCTCTGTATTTAATGCAGCACTGTTGAAGCAGTTTCCACTGGGGTGGATGAGCCTGACTGAGCAGAATGGGAGAACTTGGCCTTTGAGAACCAGTACCATGAGGTCCCCTCTCGCTCTGCTTGTTCTTCCCACATCACTCGGGCAAAACTCCTCACCACTAGAAGCCAGTGACTGCTTGATGGCACTTATGGATTAATAATGTACACAAGAAAAGAAGAAAAAGCTATGAAATAGGTGTGAAATTATATGCCTTTAAAATTGGCTAGCACATGATCATTTGAGGAGCATGTGTAAACAGCTCCTTTTCTGATCATGAGGTTTTATCCAAAGCATAATTATTTGCTTTTCTTCCTTTTTACCCTTTTAATTTCAGGGGATGGGAAACATGCAAGAGGTTTCACTGTTCTACTTTTCGCTCCAACAACAAAAGGGGATTAGTTACTGTTTAATCAGCTGCTGTAGTACCAAAACTTGTTGATGAGGTCCATGAAATTAAGGAGTGGAGATTTTGTGATTCAGCAGAATTCGCAGTGCCAATGTCAAATTTCTGTCTGCCGAGGTAAACCCCATGAGGGAGGAGTAGAGGTCAGGAAAGAGGGACATCGGAAACCACCAGGAGGTGAAACCATCTGGCACATCTTGTGGTCACCTGCATCACAGTCCTCAGCTGGGATGGTGGCTGCTCTGCACTACAGAAATGACAGACCCAACAAAACTAAGACAAATTTCTGGTGCAGAAAATAGTGGAGATGGGCACCAGGCTTTTTTCAGAGGACAGGACGGTCGACAGATGCAAACACAGCTTTAAGGCAGGTAAGAGGCTGTTAGGCACAGAACAAATTTCTGTGTCACTGCCTGAGGGCACTTCCAGGGCTGTCCCTGTCCCCAGGGAAATGCCTGATACAGTGTGCCCCAGTTCCCCTGGATGTTCCTGGATGAGGTAGTGCGACAGGACCAGCTGCCAGGCCCAGCTCTGCCACCCCAGGGAGTCCCCAGCCCTCATTGTGCCCTGCTGTGCTGCCATACCCTGAAGACGCCAAGAGGGATGGGGACAAGGTTGGGAGACAGTCACTGAAGCTGAATGTGGTTAGCCCAGAGGAAAATCTTTCTAAGGAGATGGGGAAGGCTCACATGGGAAGGTCTCTAAAGCAAGTTATACATATACCAATCAGCCACTCTTGCCTCAGTGCTGGGGTAGGACAAGACACTGCAGCTCAGCATCCCTGTGTTTTTACAGCATGTGCTGGTTTTTGGCCAAAATCCTCTGAGAGAAAAACAGGTTACAATCACCCCACCCTCCACCAGGTTCGGGAAAAAACTTTGCTGAGGGAGTGAATTGCACTTGCTGCCAGGCCCAAGCTGGCCAAGTCTGCCCCAGCACCCAGGAAGGGCTCTAAGACCCAGAAGAAGGGCGACAAGAAGCTCAAGAAGAGATGCAAGGAGAACTACTCGATCTACGTGTACAAGGTGCTGAAGCAGGTGCACCCCGACATGGGCACCTCGTCCAAGGCCATGGGCACCATGAACTCCTTTGTCAACGTCACCTTTGAGCGCATCTCCAGCGAGGCGTCGCGCCTGGCGCACTACAGCAAGCGCTCCACCATCACATCGCGGGAGATCCAGGCGGCCGTGCGGCTGCTGCTGCCCGGCGAGCTGGCCAAGCACGCCGTGTCCGAGGGCACCAAGGCTGTCACCAAGTACACCTGCTCCAAGTAGGGGACACACGTCATGGAGTCACCCCAAGACACAGCAGCAACAGGCTCATGTACAGCAAAGGGAGCATATGCTCATGCCGGGCCTGCTTCAAGGTGCCTTGTTGAACTTCACCCAAGCAGGGCACATAGCAGGGAAGATAAAACTTTATTTTGGCTACTCTTTTGCATCTCTCCTTCAGTGGCAGAGGAAGGACCAAGCAGTTTCATTAAATCCTTCCAGCTTACGACCTGAGCACCTGAATCCAGCAGTGAAACTTCAGGCTGCCATCAGGGCCACTGGGGTGGCTCTGCCTTTGTCTCCCAAAGCAGATGTGATCTCACTGCAGGTACCCTTGAGGCCCATCCATTTCCAGCCATATCATCGGTCCCTTTTTCAAGAGACTGACTGCATGGCTAGGCAGAAGCAATGCCATTTTGTAGTAACTTTCTGTGAATGATCAATATTTAGTGCCTGCAACTCTAATACTGAATTATTTATCTGAGAATTTAAGTATTTGAACAAATATCAAAGCCAGTTGTATCCTGGGCTGCATCCAAACCAGCATGGCCAGGGGGGTCAAGTAAGGTGATTCTGCCTCTATACTCCATCTTTGTGAGACCCCCACCTTGAGTACTGCTTCCAGGTCTGGGGTCCCCAGCACAGGAAGGACAATGACCTGTTGGAGCTAGTCCAGAGGAGTCCCTCAAAATGATTAGAGGGATGGAGCGCCTCTCCTGTGTGGAAAGCCTGAGAGAGTTGGAATTATTTAGCCTGAAGAGAAAACTTCAGGATGACCTAATTGCATCTTCCATACCTGAAGGAAGCCTACAAGAAAGATGGAGAGGGACTATTTACAAGAGCATGTAGTGATAGGTCAAGGCATAATGGCTTTAAACTAAGAGTAGGTTTAGATTAGATATTAGGCAGAAATTCTTTATTATGGGGCTGGTGTGGCAGTGGAACAGGTTGCCCAGGGAAGCTGTAGGTGTCCCATCCTTGTACATGTTCAAAGCCAGGCTGGATGGGCTCCTGAGCCACCTGGTCTAGTGAAAGGTGTTGCTGCTTATGGCAAGGGAGTTGGAACAATATGACCTTTAAGGTCCCTTCCAACCCAAGCCATTCTATGATTCTGTACTTATTCAAACTGCATTATTAGAAGGGTAAAATATTAGGTACTCTGAGTGCTAGAATATCTTACTACAGCCCTGGCTAGAAGGAAATTTGTGCAAGTATACAACAAACATGACAAGCAGGCAATAAATAGCTTCCAAGCCATCTCCTTCTGCTCAGAGATGACTTGGCCGAAGTGGTATGTAGGGGATAGGTCCTTAACAGAGCTTTGAAGACATGAAGTATTTTGACCATCCCTATTGATTGTCCAGTGCCTCAAAAACATCGAAGAAAGATATTTTTTGTACAAAAAACACACATTCTGGAGATCTGTGAGTCAGGAAAAGAGAACAGACACATTTGTTCTGCAGCTGGAGCTGAAGGACTAACATGAGTGAAAAAAAGAGGAAACTTATTTCTGGGACGTGATGTCTGAACATGCTCAAAGGTAGGTTGTTTACTAGATCAAAAATGTGACTTTGCCATTTTTGGAGAAAAGCATTACACTTTGGCCAAATCCAGTCATTCTACCATCAGATGCAATGAATGTTATGCAATGAAGTGGGTAGAAAGTGATAAACATTTTTCCCAAGAAGTGCATATGCTCTTTTATATGCCTTTAGTCTCCCATATTTTCAATTATTAAAAACTTTTAAAAGTAAAAATATCTTTTTCACTCTCAGTTCATCCACAAAGAGATTCCCGTGTCCCTGTTGGAAGTGGCCTTGTTTGGCTCTTCACGTAAAACCTCTCTTCTGATTTCAGTGTCAGGAAAGATTCTGGATTTATTTCCATCAATCTGTGCATCTGTCTTCCTTCTTACCTTCTCATTCAACTTCCCCCCTAATTGCATACCTGATCTGCAGGTACACAAGTGAACAGGAAAAACTTTCATCTCATAAAGTTCAGAGTACAGTACTGGATTTCCCCTGGTAGGGATGGAGGAGCTTTTCTTTAGATTGCTCTCTTTTGCAGCTTTAGGGGCCAGTGGTACTCTCTTAGACTGCATCTCCATCCTGTGCCTGTCTCAGGCACAAGCTCTGGATTTGCCAAGCCTGCAAAACCCTCTCAAGCATGTTCTGACTCTGGTGGCCAAATGCTGATTTCAGCTGGCAAGCAGCAGGCAATTGAGTTACCCGGCGTGGCAACCACCAGCCACAGCTGTCTCTTATCCACGGCTGCTGCCTTACTCCTCAGGGAGTGCCAAGACCCAGGCTAAGGATGGCTGTTTCCAAGCTAAGAGGTTTGCCAGGGTTCTGTGTGAAAGTGTGACTCTGGGTACAAATCCCAGACAGGTTCTTCCCAGATGACATGTTGACTGTATTGTCCAAACAACATTGTATTACTGGATGCTTCACATATTTTCTGTCAGGGGGCCTTGGTATTAAAGGATGACAGAAGGATATTGGACACATTGTGGACTAATGAAGGAAATTTTACTGTCTGGGTCATTCAAGGATCAGGTGAAATTACCTGAAGAACTCTTTCTGGTCTTAATAGCAGGAAGTTCATTACTTTGCTGACATTAGTGTTACTGAGGCTGTAAATAGACAAGATGGTAAACCTGTTTTAAGATGCCTATTACAAGATCAAAAACCCTGTGGCCATATGACACAAAGCACTGAAACAACTTCAGTCTGTCAGTTCAAATTTGTTCCAAATATTTTGAATTCTTAGTACAACTTCAATCTGTCTTGACAGATCAGTTTTTAGCTCATCCTGCCCACTCTAATTTTATGCCGAATACACATCATCTGTTTACCCATAGTTGGGATAAAGCTTGGCATATATCCATATACTGTACTTTGGCTAATTCATCAGAAATATGCCCGTGCCTCATTCAGATAGGATTTGTACCACAGGCTGATCCAGGAGCACACTGATCTTATACAGTGGAAGCACAGCCCGTGTGAGGCCCGTTGACAGAAATGGTATGTGACAGAAAGAATCTAGGAGGAAAGTAAAAAGTATAAAAGCTGGAGGAAAGCTGACGAACAAAAAAAAATGAGACGTGACTTAAAAGGGAAAAAAATAAATTAAAAAAAAAAAGTAGCAGTTGAAACAAAAGATTTGAAAACCATGCACAACACCACGGGTAGTGCAAATATGGTTACACACAGTGCCAGCCATAAAGCATTGAGAATACAGATTAAAGACAACTCAAGATGAGGCAGAAGGTCAATGCAAGATTCTCAGCTTGATGAAGGAATTACTGAGTAAATTTCTGTGATCTCTTTTATAAAGACGAAGCCTAATAGAGTGAACCTTTCCACTTTAATATTGGTTGATCACAAGTAATTGCCAGTCACTGTGGTGGTGCAGCCTGGATTGCACACACAGACTTGAGTGCATTTTTGCCACAGCTCTGAAGCCAAGGCGATGCTGCTGGGTACAAACAGGAAGACTGTAACAAGAAAATGGGAGGACTCTGTCTGGAGAAGAGGAAAAAGATCACATTAAAATCTAATGAAAGACAAGGAGATATAAAACCCCACGTGATCTCAGTAAATTAGCAATTGAAAAGCTCTTGAGAGCAGATTTAGACTTGACTCTAACTCCTTCCTTGCTCCAGCCAAATGTTCCCCTCTTACAGGAGCAACTGCTTTGATTTGGGTGACAACAGTCCTACTCCTTCATGTAGATGTCTACTACAGCTAAAATGTCTGCTGGGACTTTTTTCTGGGAAGGACACCATGTTTTGATTCTTTTCTCTCATTCTTCTGGCTGCTAGGGAAAGGGACAGGCATAAGGCAAGTGAAGGGAAGAGGGGTGTCTAATCACTTGGTCTGTTGTTGCCCAAAACTGAATACATTTTCCTTCTTCCTTCTTAGAAATTGATAGGAAAGAAACATTATTTAAAAAAACATAAAATCAATCTCATTTATGCCCAGCTTAATTTCTTTCTATATGAAGATATTCCCAAAGTAATACCAGATTGCTCTTTTTTAACTGGCTAGTTAGCAAGAGGAGGTGTGTATTCGAGATCACAAAGTCTCCCCTATTTAGAGCTGGTAATGTAACCACATATTATCACTCTCTTCATTTACAGGACAACTGACAGATACTTTCTTAAAAACATTCCTTTTTCTTTTCTCTCTCTTAGAGAAATGAAAACAATTACACAACAAAACAAATGTAGAATGCAGGAGCTGGAGGCTCAATGAAAAGAGATATTTAGCTACTATAACAGAAGTCCTAAAAAACATTACTAAAAATGATTGAAATTTAAAATCTCAGTAATTTCGAGTATTCTAACTTAATTAAAACTTCCCTGCAATTCAGAAAAGGTCTAAAAATGTCAAGAAAGGCACTTCCTTTTCTTGCAGTTGGAACGAAGACCCATCTTCCAAGGGCTTCATTGAATCCTTACTTTTGAGACTCTAAGATTGAGCACACAGTTGTCTCAAGACAAATAATCTTCACAAAATAATTTCAGGGTCTTTGTGAATTACAAAAAATAACTATGGTGAAGAACTTCACAGTTTACCATTCTCATTTACCGCAATAGGATTCTGCCCTAATTCAAAAAGAAGTAGCAATGACATTTTATTAATTGGTCCTCCACTTCTTAAAAAGAGAAAAATTTCCTCATCAATCAATGGTCCCTAAGCTTCACAAATTTGGCACTCACTCTTAAGGACAGTGAAAGAAACTTTCTGCAGTTTGTAAATGCAGGACACCTATCAAGCCTTCCTTTTTTGCATTTATGAACCCAAATGAAAGTGGTGTGAACTGAGCTTTAGTGATTAAAACCAAAGTTAATTGTGATGTAATGCTAACCACAATTATGGTAATAAACTCTAAAATGAGAATGAATCCTTAATATTAGATTCAATTTTGTTAATGAGAAACTGAATTTAGGAACTGTTACTTGATTAACTAGCCAAGAGACGTAAGAAGCATGGAAAGTCTTGAACACAGCTCAGAACTTTTTGGGAAAGTCTGAATAGTGTAATATCAAGTAGCACACATAAAATGTCTGTGCTCTGCAGCTACCCACTACTAAATGTGTTTGGGAAAGAATTCACAACAGCAAGGCAAGTTGTATTTTGGAGCAACAAATAAAAGCAACATGATACAGATGTGAAGAGATGTTTGGGGAAAGGAGGAAGAGTTCACATTCAAGGTTGATAGGACACAGTTAATTTGCCTCTGAAGTCGTGCTCACTTGAGACACTGCAGGTACTGCCTTGTGTAAACCAGTAATTTTCATAGAAGTTCAGTCTTCACATATTCCCATGAACCCAGATAACAGGGACCTCTGAAGCTGGGTATCTAAACCCAAGCAATATATGCTTTCCAGGCAGTAGCAAAGGCCCTGAAAGCACAGGATTTTTTTTTTTCCCATCCCATTCTTGGCATTTCAGCACAGTGAGCACCTGGGAAGGGCTGCTGATCACTGTGCCTTGGGGAAACTCTGTGAGAAAAGTGTTTATGCCAAACAGGTATGTAAACAAGTGCCCATGCAGAGCACACTTAGTCTGGGCTGTGCTACAGTTCGGGCAAGATGCATACTTGTTTTAACACTTACTTCAAAGCAAGCACTTGGGGGACTATCTGTGGGCTCACAGTGCTCACAGCTCACCTTACGCTTCCTAATGGCTCTGATTCCACGGAAATCACACAGATGGGCTCCATTTTCCAAATAATAAGCAACAAACACCGGTGGGACTCCCTGAAAAACTGAAAGTCAAACCAGCACTGGGATTTACAGTACTCCTAAAATCACTGGTGGGCCTGCTGTATTTAATTTCTGATATTTGTGAATTTTATCTGAATAGACGTGACCTTGACATATGGCCTAATCTACAGTTTACTTTCCAGTTTTAATAGAAACCAGTCATTTTCACGCATATAATTTTTCTTGCAGAGTATCTCTTTGCCCACCAATCCCTCTTTGGACAAGGGGCATAGGTCAGAAAAAACAGATGCCAAATTATGATACATCTGCAGATACACGTTTTCTTTGTTTGCCTTCTCTGTTGGGAAACAAACCCTGCCTGAAGCTCTACAGTATGCAGACATCTAGTGGTTGGATAATATAATGCAATTACATATCTTTACAGCACACCTGGCAGAATTTTGTGCCATCATATCATCATCTTCAGATGGCCAGACACCTCGGGTCCTGCTGAAAACAGATTCTTTGGCTCTTCAAGAACTTTTTTAATTCCTTACAGCCCTGGTCACAGGTATTTTGAGATGCTCTGACCCCATGTGTTTTTAGGATCCCATTTTAAATTGTGTGGAACTGGGGTGGTCAAAACATAAAATCAGGAAGGTTCAAAATGCTGCAGCACATCTTCTTAATCACAACCTGTAATTTCACACTGAGACTCATGCACTTGGTAATCATTAGAGGCTTCCTTGCCAAGAGCACACAGCTCTCAGGCTTTTTTGTGTTTGTTTTTTATTTTTTCTTGAGTAAACATCACCTTATCTGTGTGAACTACTATATTTTTCTAAGTCATGAATAAATCTTTCAGCTACCTTTGGTTTGCATTTTTTTTCTTTTTGCTTGGCCCCACATATGATTACCCAGCTAAAGAGATCAAGCCATTTTCAACTTACTATCCAAGATAATGAAACCCACTTCCTACGGACCTATAGTGCATCAAAAAGAAAAACCCTGGTATCTTCACAACATGAGGCTAAACACACATTTTCTAGAACCACTTTATACCTGCTATTTAAAATATTGCTGACATGGTGTATCATATTCAGCTCTATGTGTTCACTGACTTATCACAGCTTTCATCTGTTTCATTCTCACCACTGTCAGATGTTTACATGGGAGGCACTTCAGAAAGCACTGTTTGTAGTGTATATTTATATTAAAGCCTAAGGGAGGAAAAGAGTTCATGTCTATGTAAGATCAAGTTGTTTTTGTCTCCATCTCAGACACAAACATCACCTTTAATAATAAGCACAGGAGTTGCTTTTGTGCTTGAAACTCCTGCCTTCTTCAGTGCTTTACTTTATAAAAAAATAGAGTTTGTGTTTAGACCTTATTTCTTTACTGTCTTCCATCTCAGGAGATGTGGTGGGCGTGGGAAGGTAACTCAGCACAGGGAATGTGGTGAACAGCCAGGGTTTGGGGTGAGGATTGCTGTCCAAAACAAGCAGCCAATTCCCTGTCACTGGTGGGAAAGGTGCAGGAGAGAAGCAGTCCCAGGGAATAAGGCTGGCTGGATGTGGTTTCTGATCACTGATTTGGGAGTTGGCTGCGAGTTAGTCAGCTGGTGTTACACAACCCAGAATGGATCACTTCCAACACAAGCAAGTTGAGAGGGAAATAGAGAAAGAATATTTCCAACCACATCCCTGCTAGTGCAAAGGGTACTTAGGCAAGATTCTTTATGCTCTTTTTGCTTTATTATCTTGATACTTTCCTTTTCTTGGTTATTCAAGGCTTAAACAACTCAATGTGTACTTTATAGGGCAAATTCTTTCCAAGCATATCTAATATTTCCCTTCTTTTACCCCATCTTCAGTTGTTTCCCTCATATTTGGGGAGGAGAGGGCCTCTTTGTATGAAGATGAGGTCAGGCTGTGGGGAAGGCCAAGCAGAAGTAAAAAGCTGCCACTGTCTCTGTAAACAGCATGGGAAGAATCCTGGTGAGAAGCATTTGAAGATACTGAACAGAAGAATCACAAAAAATAACCCAGCACTGAAAAGCAAACCTTGCATTAGAAGTAGTTATTACAGCAAACCAGGGAGAAGGTTTAAGAGGTGATCTGACTACTGAGTCAACGCTGGGTTTTTAATTTGCAAATAAGGCTAAGTTAAGGTATAACAAGTTCTCCTGGACAAGGACTAAATGCACTGCAGATCCATATGAAGAATCTTTCTCTGACATGGCTGATTGCTGAGTCTTTTTCTGATACCTGGCATCATACAGATAATCTGTGATCAGAGAGGAATCCTCATGTCATAGAGGGGAGAAGGCACAGGCAAAGTGGTTGTAAAGATAAGTTCTTTAATACATCTGAAGCATTCAAACAAGTACTTTAAGAGAGAAAAGCTCACAAGAAAGTGAATAACGTCTTCAGAGCAAGTCTCAAAGAGCATTCAATATAAAAGACCTGGGGCTGTAAAATGAATAATGGAGAAAAAGGAAAAGGAACAGGACTAACACAAATTCATTCAACAAAGGGAGAAGCCGAATCATACAAATACCAACAGGGCTGGTGAGCTGATGCTAGCCATATAGTCTTCATATTGAAATATATTATCTTTAATTAGAAGTTCCACAATTAATTTTAAATTTCTTTTTTTTAATATCTTTTTTATGTGTAGCATTCTAAAGAGATAAATACACACACATAGGTGTGCTTACAATGGCAGCTACAGTTTCATAAATAAATGTGCATATAAACACTTCCAAACACGTCCTGCATGGTCCAGCCTCAGGAGGCGTAGTGGGTGGCTCTCCAGCTATCTGACATTTCAGCAGGCAGCACATACAGGGAGAACACATCTCAAAGCAAACTCCATGGCTGATGATACCACCATGAAACCCAGCCAAGGAGGGAAAAGCAGGCCAAAATTTGTATTCCTTCCATAGTTCTCAACCCCTAGAGGGTCTTCCCCTTTTTCTCACCAGCCGTCATTCCCCCTGAGACTCCCTCCATTTCTACAAGAATGGAAGTTTCCCTTCATTCTCACTGGAGTGGATGTGACAACCATGAAAGGAATAGCTTGCCCAAGGCCATTATTGCAGCAGTGCTGTGCCCACCAGTCAAACTCAATGAAGGTGAGTCTGTGCTCATGGCAGCTGCACCCTGGCAGGGTCTGGAAAACACTGATGGGTATGACTTCTCATGAAGCTGCATGTGAATGGATCTCCTCTCTTCATTCCTTCTCAGAAAAAATCAGCTAAAATTTCTCAGTAAAATTATTTTTCCTTTATATTGCCCTGCTGTTAAGCACTTTCACCTCGTCAGCAACGGTAGTCTTCAATTACCCTCTGAGAGCCAGGAACACAGATGAGTCAGCCTTTAGGATGCACACCAGGATGATGGCCAGGGACCACTCTTACTTCCTCTTAGACGCGTGTCCTACCTCACATCTGTTTCCAGACACAGGCACTACCACACTCTTGCCAATGTAATGTCTGGGATCAAGCCTATCCCTTAACCCACACCAATTTATGCCTGTTTACCTCCCAGATATATTTTGGGAACAGGCCTTATTGACAGAATTTATTATTAGTCCACCTATGCCTTAATTTTCACACAAAGGAGAGGTGGGAGACAGGGCAAAAGGCAGCTGTAGGGAGACACCGTGCTAAGAAGTTCCTCTGATTTACATAAGTGGGACCCCAGAATCACAGCCCAAGGTGCAAAGCGCATCATATCATGGCCTGAAGTTAAACTAAGTTTAAAGGCTCAAAATTTTTCTGAGAGCTCCAGAAAACTACAGAGGAAACTGAAGAACACATAACCTGTAGAGGGAAGATCACTGACAGCAGGCATCTGCCCCAATTCACCTTCCTTCTCCCAAGAGCTGGATCTCTTCCTATTCCCAATACCTTCCTACAGTTTATCAGAAGACTCTGGAGCCAGCTTTTGCGTTATGAGGCACTAAGTTGCTTTTAAGTATTATGTCATTGATTTCTTGACCAACAAGTGTGGTCTTGAAAACTTATAATTCACATTTCTAATAAATCTCTAAAATTATATGAAGCATTATGCTCATTAACATTTACCTTTAAAAATACTTCCAGACAGCAATCTGATTCAAAATTTTAGCAGCTGTAGGCTTGAAGAGGAAAATATTAATTTAGGGCCTTACACTGCCCTCAGAATCCCTTTATCAGTTTTATGGTTTCTTAAAAATATTAATACAAAGGCAGGCATGTGGAACTCTAATTGGAGAGCAGCAGAGCCTTGCCACACTCAATAAAACCTCTCATGGGTGCAGTGTAACTGAAATAATACACAGAGAGCCCTTCCTGAAAATTCCTCCCTTTGGATTCCTACCAAAACCATAAAGACTAATTTAACTTTTCCCAACACAAAATGAATGGGGGTTGACCAATCTGTAATTAGAATGGGTGTGTTTTGTGAATGAATTTGTTGTTATAATTAGATCTAGTTCTTAAGACACAAAACTGTTATAAGTATTTTTACCAGTGGGTTTTCTTTTTCCTTCAAAGCCAAGCCTAGGAAAAAAAAAGTCTGACAAATGTTAAGACAAATTTACTAACTTCAATTCCTCAGTAGTAGTAGTATTTATATGACTAGAATTTCACTGCACAAGGCAATGCTTGAAAGAACAGCAAACAGAGGAAGGGAGCACAGGAAAGGGAAATAATGAACTTTTTGGTGGAGACATTACATCATTTGTTTTGCAATGTATCTGTATTTCACAGCCACAAGAATATCAGCCAGCTCCAAGATAAGAAGAATGTTTATTTAGAGAATAAATCTACTTCAGATTTCATCATAATGTCAATATTTACCGTATTACTACTACAGTTCCTGCCAGTTAACACTCAGTAGTTAATAATACGTTGTATGCAAAGGGAGAAGATCTTCTGAATGAGCTGTGCATATAACCTGAGCATTGTCAGGTTTGGAACGTGGTTCACTCCACTCTCGGAGGGTTCTTTCATTGCTGGGTGCAAGGAGAAAAGAACAGACCTTCACCTGGCAGAAACCAATTGACTTCCACCTCACAGAGCTTTTTTTTATTTTCCCAAGCTTTTAGTACCAAACCTGACAACTAAGACAAATTATTAGACTCTTGTCAAAAACTGCAGACAGCCCAATCAGGCCATTGGAGGCCATTGCAGCAGATACTTGTCCTGCCCTGTGGTGTCATGCAGATCAGTGGGAGGCTGAGGTCTGGTACTCGGGTGTTGGGATTGGGCTCTCGCTGCAGCTGCTTGGGGAGTAACTGCTGAAGGAAGAGGGGCAGCAGCCAGTGAAGCTGCTACATGCACATGTTGCAGACACTGCAGGTGGAAAGTGTGGTTCTGGCCAGCACTAAAATCTTGAACCCATTGTATAGATAATGGGGTTATACTTCATCAAATGTGGGCAAAAGATAGAGATAACCCTAAGAAATGTAATTTTCCCTAAGCCCAAGGAGCAACATGCTGACTGCTACTCTGCTAAGCCCAAAATGAACAAATGACCTCATGGTGGGCTGCTTGCATTACATTTTCAGTGCATTTATTGCAATGCATGCTGCCAAGCCTTATCTCCAAAGGCAGCATGGGTTTCTGCAGTACACACAGTTACAAGCACATTAAGTGGTCAGCAGTATCTGGTCCCCCTCATACAGTTCACGTGCAGAGTGTGGGTTTGTCCTCTTGTTTCTGCTGCCCTTAATGCACACATAACTTACTCAGAGGGCTCATAACTTGTTCAGCAGCAGCTCTCCCCATAACCCTTGATAAGGTGGATTAAGGATGCCTTCTGACTCTGCATTTACCATTGCCTGGGAATGAGTTTGTGATGGATGATCGATCTGCTCCAAGGCAGTGGCCTCCCCTTTGCGAGCCCTCAGTTTGCATCTTCATTGTGCCCCAGACTGGAACTTGCCATCTGTGCCTCTGGGGTTCTTCCACTGACACAGATCTCTGCAATGTCCCTCATGCTAGGACAGGGGACCTCACCAATAGCTGTGGTGATCAAAGCTATTGCCTCCCACATTACTGACTCTGTCCTGCAGATCTTGGTGTTTCTCAGGAATTAGAAGCAATGAGGTTGACTAGATGGCTCAGACTACCCTTGCCTTATCTTCTCTGTCAGATAAGTCATGTGTGGCCCAGTGTGGCAATGCCCATGCTGTGCAGCAAGCTCAGGACATGCAGAGGAAGTCCCCAGACCACCATCCTCAGCAATGTACAGAACAAATAGAACTGTCATAATTCACAGGAGAACAATGGCTGATAATTTTCTGCCTGAATTGAACACTATGTTGCAAAGTTCCATGGCTCACCAAATAGAAAATAATCCACACAATTCTGTTTATTGTTGTATTGGTTAATTTTACTTAGTTCCAAACCGTCCTTTATTTCAGTAAGGTTCCTAGTAATGCAAATGTCATTCAGCTTTATTCAGATAAACCATGTCAAGTGCCTATGTTTGGCAGAGAAGTGCTCCTTTCTGCCAAAAAATTAATTCTGAATTTGTATAACACTCTTTTTGAACAAACAATGTTTTTATTACCTCTGTAGAATGCATCTCCCCTCTACAGAAAATATGGTTACTGACAGCACAAGACATGATATGGAATAAAACTAAATCTAACATTCAAAACAATAATGAGTATTTCTACATATTAGCATTCATACCAAGCTTAAAATCAGTACTATCTGGATCACAGATGACTACTGAATGCTATGGCAAAGCAGCTATAAAAGCAACGATAATGACAATTTAAAAATAGTTAACAGTGTGACTTGGAAGATTTAATACATTTTCTTCTTTTAATGTACAGCCCATTACCAGAATTTCACTGGACTGTGTGGACAGACCAACTGTCACAGCTGTCTATCAAGGCTGAATTAGATGAAGACAAACAATACAGGCTTTGTGGTTCAACTGAAGCAGCAGTCTCAAAAGTTTCCATTTCTCATCTGTGGGCACTGTGGGAGCATTGTCTTCCCCCTCTCTGAAAAGAGAATGGAACAATTATGTTACTGAAATTCCTCTGCAGTGTGTCTGAAAGACTGTTTATGTCCAGCCAGGGAGACAGGGAAAACTAAAAGCTGGGATTTCATGACAGCAGGTGGGAGCAGTTTCAGGGTATATACTTCAGTGACATAATGGTGCTGATTCTTCTCTTTTAGGGTAAAGCCAGTGCTGCAAGATTTACTAGCAATGGAGGAAATGGCAGTAAAAATGCAAACTTAAAGGCAGTGGTAAAATTATTAATTTGAAACAAAGTTTTACAACTGGCTTTCTGAATCAATCTGGTAATTGATTCTAACCTGGTGCTCATGATAGTAAACTAGAAAGCAAAATACACTGGTCACAGAGAACTTTTTACCATTTACTATTTTAGGGGCCTTACTAAGTGAAGTGCTGAGTACCAGCTCTCACAGGAGTCAGGCGGGCTCAAGGGATAGAAAACAATCACCCAATTTGTCCTAATAGCAGTAATATTCTTATTCATTAGAAGCATTAATCAATACTTGATTTCATGCAAACACATATTCATGTGCTTTGGCATAACCTTAAGAATCCAGGTGCTCAGACTGCCCCAGTGCTCTCAGCTCAGAAGCAACAGGTATGAGAATGTCCAACCACTTCATTCCATTGTACTAATAATTTGCCTCTTTTTTTCTCCCTGAGGTTATTTTAGTGCTAACTATAGCTCAGTATATACACACAACCAGTCTGAAAGTGCTCATGTGCAAATGGTCACCTGGGCTATGACTGCTTGTGGGAAGAGTCAACACATTCTAGAGAGTTCCCACTCTGGTCCTGACAGTGCAAGGGAGAGCAGAGATTTTTAGGCACCAGCAGTGCTGCTAAGAAGTCAGTGCCTACCCACGAGACAATCTGTGTTGTGATTTCCACGTACTCCCTGGTTATCATTCAATACCCCACAAAGTCATGCAGCAGCACCACCATTTGATGGTCCACTTGAAGAGCTTTCTGCCAGCTGCCTCCTAAGGGAGGCTATAAGGCCTTCACAGAGCACTCCACATAACAGCACAGAGGATTCCCAGCTCTTCCTGGGGCTTGGTATAAAGGTGTAACATAAAAAAAAAAAAAAAACCAAACAACAACCAAGTAATGATAACAAGTTATTCTCCATCTCTGGAAAAACTCTTGGCATGTTTTTCAGTGGGCTACTGATACAAGGGTGCAGGGACCAAACTCCTCCCTGAAGTGAACAGAAAGTTTCTATTTGCATGGCCAGAAGGTACTGGATCAGTGAGTAAGACTGAACAACCCAAGTGAGAAAGTCCAAAAGAAGCCAAAACTTTTGTGTTTTTACGTCTCCATTTAGGTAAACTAATGCTGCGGCACAGTGACACTTCCTCAATCTCAATTAGTGCTAAACTAATTAAGAAAACTGTTTTATACACTGCAGTGAGTAGTACCTCTCCTCTTTCTTTGATAATCCCTAGTGTGATATAAGGGTGATTGAGTATCTAATTACTCCTTAATTGAATGCACATTTTGTACATTTTTCGCTAGTTCAAGCTTAATGCTTTTGGTCCAAAAGTCAAAGTCAGTGAAATTAAGTTGAACTGGGATTTGGGTACCTATTGTATTAATGAATTACTTTTTGAAAGGAGCCTAATTCTGAGCCAGTCTGAAGATTTCAGTTGTGTTTGTTACAGAAATACTTAACATACTGTCTGACAAGAGACTGATTGCATTTATTGGTAGTGTTGTTATTCATGTTTACCCTTTATTCTTGTTTAACAATAACTCTCCTGCCATGCTAAATCAATAGCACTGTGGTCAAGTACATGTGGTCAAGCAACACACTATTCAGGCCAAAGGTTTATGTAGACATGAGAATACCTGCTTCTCTTACTCTTCTCAAAAGTTTTTGGAAATGCAGTATTTCAGCTACAATTGTACAAATGAGTGTGTGCACTATAACCAAAAAATTGCTTAGATGCCTTGTTTACAGATTATATTTCTGCCCCTGAAATTTGCTTTGCTTGTGTTGAGTCCTACATATATTTAGTAGAGACTCACTGCTTCTGGTGAAGTCCTCTACAGATCAAATAACCATTCCCAAAGAAAACCTTCCAGGATCAGTGCCATAAAGTGTAAATACCTGCAAAATCTGAGAGTTCTTCACAATACCCATGGTTTGAAAAACAAAAAATATTAACAAGGTTAATCAAAACTCAGAAATCAACCTCAGAATGTAAAAAAAAAAAAAATATTTTTTTCCAAGATTTATATCTAATTATTTCATATAATAGTTTCATGTACCTATACTCTTCACAGAAAAAAATTTCTTGTACAAAACTGAGATAAATGCAACACTATAAATCTTATCTCAAAAACAAGGAACAGAAGCAGGAACAAAGATAACAAGCAAAGCTGGTATATTTTTAAGAACCAAAGGTCCCAATGTTCCTGTAGCAATAGAGAGAACATATTTAAAAGAGAAGATATAAGAAAACTTTAGTGAAAAGGATTATTTTTCAAAGTCTTCCAAAAGTGTTGAGAAAGTGCAAATAAAGAGACCATGGAGAAATTAAATAGGATGGCCACTATAACATGTCTTTCCATCAGATAGGGAGGAAGTAAGATGTCCCACTGCAGCAGCTTTAGGTCAAGATCACTACACAAGATCAAAACCTTTATTCTGCTGCTTAAAAGTAGTCAATCTCCTTTCTGGAGAGCTCTTCCACCTCTTTTGTCTTACCATATTCCTTGCCACCACTGTCTCACACAATGTCCTATCTTTTTCTCTACAGAACAATCTTGCCTTCTCCTCCTTAATACTACAATAAATCAAAAAGTTTAAAACAAAATCAAAAGACATGGGTGGCAAAACCAGTATAATACTGACAAAACATTACCTTTCTCCTACGCCTTCCTAAAAACAGCACCTGAAAGTACAGCCAGGCATGGATTTGGAGTGTCTCAGAAAAGAGAACTGAGTACCTTATCAAACCTTACCTTTCTTGAAACACTTTGCATTCCTTCCATGAAAAGGTTACAATTTATTGAATCTACATCAAGTTCCCTGGGCATTTAGCTACATCTAGCTAACTAAAATACACCTTTGTTTGTCTTGAGCTATGGAGATGCATAAATGTTTTAAAATGACGTTTTGTTGGGTAGCACTGCTCTGTCATAAACTCTGATCTTATCCATAAAACGTTGCTAACAACAGTCATTGCTGACATTCTGTTTCTTGAGTGGCAAGTATCAGTTGCAGAAATATTTTCAGTAATCCAAATAACTTGGTAGTTTCAATTTGCTATTTATTTACAAAACATGTCTGTCAGCTTAGCAAGAGTTTGCATATTTTTCATTGCATTGTCTTTATCTACATGAAATAATCAGAATTAAAAATTCCAATAAGAGTACCACCTGGATCTTCAGTTTCAATGGAGTAATAATGTTCAGCTTGAATCTGTGTGATTTCATCCAGGTAAAAGGAACTTCCAGTGCCTAACTTGTAAAACATTGCTGAAGGAGGAAAGCATATTTCAGGCTCTCTTCTCTGTAATGTACAGACATATGTACCTACATGTCCTTCTAGTACCTTTCACATTTGAGAGCCTATTACATTATATTTTATATGTACTAACCTCTTTTTCTAAAAATGGGTGTGGCTTTATCAATGATGCTTTAAGCTTCCTACTATTTTGACTCACCACTAATTTGCAGCATTTTACCCATATGAAAATACCATGGCAGAGTTTCAGTGCTTGCTCAGACTCTAACTTGTGTGTTGTGATTGCTAATGAACATGCTGTGAGGGTGTTCTGTATGACAAGCACTCCTGGCTCTTGGCTCCACTATCGGTTCCCAAGTAGCAGTCTACAAACCACGCATGGTTTATGGTAAGCAGCTGGAAATCATATTCTCAAAACTCTTTTTTATGAAAAGCTGATGATAACAGTGAAGTATGAACAGGAAAGGATGTGTGATGCTGATAGAAACTCACAGGTCACAAAATTTAGGAACACTTGTCAGCATGAAATATCTTATTTGAAGCATAAGCAGGGATCTGATTCCTAGACTACCTTATGACTTTTTTAGCTTTGAAAAGGAAGCCCAGTAATCTTTCCTCCCTTCTTTCCATTCTAAGGGATTTTGACCATTTTCCATTCCTCCACAGTTTGTGTATTTCTAACAAGACCTCAGTAAGGAATTGAACAAGGACAATTCCAATATGATACTAACTCTGAAAACTCAAAACGGTTTTCTTTCTCATTTAGGGCTTGATCACCTGCTATTCTGATGCTCTGGCCTGGACACACAAATTCCTACCACAGCAAGGGCCAGTCTATGACTCTTGGCTGCCTTTGGCTACCAAGTTCCTACATTCTGGCCCTCATGTCAGAGGTAGGTCACATAAACTACAAAAGTGTTTTTCTACTCACTTATTTGAATCATCAGCACTGGGAAAAGAATTCATGCTGATATTACAGGGTTCACTTGCAATCTCAGTGTACACCCTACTCACTGGTATTACAATGATGTAGTGGAAAAAACCTCAAAAGGCACCATTTTTCAGCCATTCCTGCAGCTTTTGGTTGCCTGGAGGCTCCAAAAGTTTTGTTTTGTTTCCAGTAAGCCTCTGATTATGGTGTGTGGCTTACAAGCTGAAGGTGTTTGGCCCTCTGTCCTACAGTCATGCATTCAAGTGTAAGCACATTCTCGAGTACTCTGAAGTGGCAGGGGAAGGTTGGGTACTGTTCATAAGACCTTAAATAGAGAAGAACAATAGTCAGTTTTGATGATAACATAAAGTTGTTTCTTTAAAAGACTGAAACTTAATTAAACCAACCACCTTTTAAGCACAAACTCTAAATTTGTGGAGACAAACAATAACCACTAAAAAAATCGCTCACTTAGAAGCAGCATAAATACTCATATTTCAACAAATCTAGGAAACTGATGTTTGCATTTCTAAAGAACTAGTGTTGATAATCTTTGTGTCGGGTTGATTTGGGTTTTTTTAAACAGGAAAATGATAAGAACAGTCATAGTAGCTTAATGATGCATGGCTGCTGACAGCTCATTCCAGCTCTGGATCTTAACAACAGGAAAGGATAAAATCCCCAAGTGTTAGAACTTCTGCAGAGTAACTTATTTGTGAACTTCACAAACTGCAAATGCTACTAGTTAACTGAGAATAAAGACACATGGATTGCTAATGTAAATATCCATTAAAACGTAAATTTCACTGAGATCTCTTTAAACATAGAAATTTAGTCCACAGCATTGTATCACACTTCCCATTTCTCAAAGGCAAGGTGCAGCTCCACGGCTCTCTCTGTATTTGAATGTTCCTTCGTATTCTACAATCTGCTATCATACAAGTGACAATTCCGTAAAGGGGAGAGTGCACCACTACCTGTTTAGTAGTCATTAAATTTCCACTGGCAACACCAGATCCCCTGTTCAATATCCTGGTGAAAGGGCAACATAGTTCTGTTGCCACAACAGCTGCTCAGCAGCTTCAAAAGCAAGGAATTTGCACTATCCATTCACAAAATACACCAGATACAGCCACCACATTGCCCTCCCTCCTTGCTGTGAAACCAACCTTGTGCCAGTTTCTCCTTGTCTGCTCAGACGTCTCAGTATCATGCAGAGAGTCTCTGCAGCATCAGAAATGCAGTCTCTGTTCCTCTCACCCTACATTACACCTTCCTCTTCCCCAGGCCTAGCACAACCTTGCTATTTTAATGATGTAATTTTTTTTTCTCTAATCTTGAATGTACAACTAGGAAAACAGTAATTGTATTAAGAATTTTTTTAACCTGAATTAATTTCTGCTATCATAATTTACATGGCGTTGGATAAACTTGCAGCTACTTCCAGTCTGAGGTCTACCACAGATGTATGTGCATGTATAAGTGTGTATATACACTTGTGTATATAAAAATTGATGCTTTCTCAGGAATTTCTGAATCAGTCACAAATGAAAATATGTTCAGGAGAACTTGAGTAATGCATGTATGTAGAAGGAATAGGTATAATACATCATCACACTTGGAGGATAATTCTTTATTTATGAATACAAAATAAATTGTCTCTGAGATGGGGAGTTTTGAGACAACACACTGGAGATGAAATTCTTTAATTTATTAATTAGTCTCAGAGGAAAGCAAATTAAAGTTTAGGACTTTAAAAAGAAAATATTCTTTTCATATTATTTTAGTAAATTATTTTTTAGAAAAAGCTCTTACTGTCTTCTATTAAAAGAGCTTCATGGATTTCAATGACTTCTATAACAGGCACGTATTTAACCTCCTCTTAGTAAATATGAGCAATGCCATTTACCTACTCTATGTCTGGAATTGTGCATACACCCTGATGTGGAAAGGGATGAAAACATTCTAGGCATGCCATACTGAATTCACTATCATTACAAATTCAAGTTGATATTCAAGTGTTTGAAATCAGACATCTTGCTCATTCACATATAAAGCTGTTCCACTGATGTAAAAGAGGGAAAAGGCATGTCTATCAAATCAGCTACATGTAAAGCAACAAGAATTAAAGAGGGAGTGATAAATCCATTGGAAAACACAAATAATGCTGTCCTCAGTGAAGAATGCAGTACTAGAAAAGTACTTACCCATTAGGAAAGGTGGTAAGCCCCAAAATTCCAGCAAACCTTCTAAAATACTCACAATTCACATATTGAGAAATAGTGTGTCAGGCCTAAAACTGTCAAAAAAATAGCCTTTAACTAAATGGAAGATTTAAGGTTTTTCTTGTTTGATTTCTAGGAGTGGTAGCATTTGTTGTCCCCACTGTGAGGCTTTGCTGTATAAGAGCTATAAATCTTATTCCAAGATCATCTGAAATTATCAAGAAACAGCTCGATGCCCATAGCAAGGGTTCTGAGTCAAGCAGGACGTATAAAATAAACTAGTGTTAACATTGAGGAAGTCACAATGTTATGCCTTCTCTTTTCTCTCAGAAAAGGACCTGGGAGTCCTGGCAAACATCAAGTTCAAGCAAAGTCAGTAATGCACCCAAGGCAACAATGAAGTTCCACAGCCTTCTGGGCTGCACCAGGAAAAGCATTGCCAGCAGGTGGAGGGAAAGGCTTCTACTCAGCACTGATAGAACATCTGGAGCACTGGATCCAGCCCGGGGTTCCCCAGTTCAGAATAAACACAGACACACTGGAGAACAGCAACAGGCTACAAACATGGTAAGGGATTGGAACACCTGTCCTAAAAGGATGGCTGAGAGAGCTGAAACTGTCCAGCCTCCAGAAAAGAGGTTTCAACAGGGATTTTATCAATGTGTATAAATACTTTATGAGAACAAGTATAGAAGGTGGCACCAGACTCTTCAGCTGCATCAAGTGAAAGAAGAAGAGGTGATAGGTACAAACTGAAATACAAAAAATTTCATTTTAAACGAAGAATAACCTTTTTCCCTGCAAGAGTACACAGGAACAATTTGCTTAGAGAGATTCAGGAGTCTTCATCCTTATGATATTCAAAACCCAGCTGGACATGGCTCTGAGAAACCCACTGTAGTTAACACTGCTTTGAGCAGAGGATCGAACTAATAGATCTCCAGAGGCACCTTTCAATCACAACTACTCTGTTATTCTATTGTTCTTCACTGTCTAAAGCTGAACTCAAATTTTTAACCTTCCATGTCTGAAAGCAAATCTGTACTGAGATTTTCCTCCAAACTCCTTAACATCTGACTAGTTCTACTGGATATGATTTAAAGAGGTTAGAAAATTTTTAAATGGCTTTTTCAAAAGAAATGTATTTGAAAACTTCAGCAACTGCAGAAGGAGAAGGGTGAAAAGGTCATTTAATGGGACGTGATTGGGACACATTTCAAAAACACTACCAAAATGGAGTCCAAAAAGTCATTAACCCCAGGCTACATGAGAGAGATACGTTTTCAGCAGAAAAGAACAGAGCCAGATGAGGCCAACTAGATAGCAACAAATTTATTCTAAAACCCACTGGGTGAAAGAGAGCAGAGAAGCTACAAAGTTCTGTTTTGTAATCCTGAAGGCTCCCTTTAGAGGCTGGCTAAACTTCATCTTAGAACTGGAGAGAAGTATTTTGTGATCTGTGCTTTCTCACGATGGAGGAACATTAGAAAAAAAAAATAGTTCCTTCCCTGGTACTACACACCATGATATTCCATGCTTGTGTCAACTCTGCTTCTTTTTCAACAAACTAGAACAAATTACATCAAAGATCAACATATACTACTTGATCATAAGCCACAAAGAGTCCAGTTTTGTCAAGGTTTAAATCAAGGCTGGGGAGCAGATGTTCTGAAGCTTTGGGAGCATGGTGTCCATAGAGCCTGCATTCTGATTCAGTCAAAATTAATTAGACCTTTCAAACAACCCCTTTCTACTCCTGTGGCTACACTTACAGGAACATTTGCCTCCTTCTTTCCCTGACAGAGTAACAAGGCAAACTAACATTCCTCAAGGTTCTTCAAGTGGCTGTGCCACACTGGCTTGGAATAAAAAAAAATGTTGAAAACTTTACTGACAGGAGTTCCAGCAGCCTTGGCAGAGGGGCATTGTGTAAGCAAAAAAGTCAACCAGTGTGTTTGTAATTGTAATATTCAAGACATACCAGAGCTCTAAAATAAAAGGTAGCCGGCTCTTTGAAAAGAAGAAATGTTCCTCTTGAATCACTAGGAAGATGCTGCTCTGAAAACTATTACTTCCCCATCTGCTACTGAGTCTTCATAGCAACATTCAGTTGATACCAGCAGTCCCAGCTTAAGGGGCTTCCTTCATTCCTGTGAAGGAAGGAATCTTTTTGAAGATTTCTGAGGTCTGTGTGAGGAGCTACTGTTCCTCAACACCCTCCTCCCAAAGAGGTGTGAGGAAATCACTACAAAGTAAGTAGGATTGTTTCCTTCCCTTTTTACCACTTTGCATAGAAGAAATGTGAACAAAGCCATGTGATTTCTTTTCATACTTCATTTTTTTCATCTCCCTAAACTCAATAGCAAGGATATATAATGAAACCTTGATTAGTTCAGTGCTACTTGGACTGATGCACACAAAACTGAAAAGACCTGACCAAATGAATTTCTGATAAATAATTCAATCAGGTGCAGAGAAACAAGTGTCATTTCTTCTGTGAGCTACACTTTGCCAGGAGTCACAGTTCTTCCTCAGTGCTTGGGTGTCCATAATTAGCATAGCCCTACAGTGAGGACTATTACTTTGTATTAAAAACTCCATCATTTGGGAATTAAAACTGCAGATTATTTTGTGAAGCAGGGCCGAGATAAATCATCTTATACAGAACAAATCTTTATAAGTATTGACAAATGTAATAAAATTTCAAACATGAAAGCAAAAGGGAAATTTTTACATTTCAATTCCAACATTGTAAAGGAAAGTCTTTCATGCTTAAAATTCAAACTCAGTGTGTCAAGTAATTTCACTGTTACAGACTTGAATTACCTGCACTGGCCTCAGGGCATTATTCACTCTCTGAGAAAAATTGTACTTTAATATTGCCACGATTTTCCCAAGTAATTTTTATGCAGAAGCTGGGATGAATTTGAAACATCCATTTCAAGATTAAAGCGACAACAATTGGATACTGCAGAGAACCATGCAATTGAGAACTGGGCTTAGGGATATGCCCAAAATTAAATATGGGAATGAGAAAGTAATATTTAAAAAGGGATGAGTGTTTTGGTTTTTTGGTTTAACTTCTCAGATGCAGATATTAAATAGGGTTATAAAATACAAATAAACCCTTACTTCAAAAATGTTTAGATGCAAACACTATATTGAATGCTTATGCTATATGGAAAGACCATGAAATTGCTGGTCACTGTCCTAGCCAATTTAATAATTTCTATCATATGCAGGAGGGAGGATAATCTTCTTGCTTAGTTTTATTGGATCCATTTTTCGGAAGCACTGAATTATGAATCTTTTTTGTGGATTATCTGCTGCCTCATCATTTGTTACTTCACACAAAATTGGGGACCGGACCCAGAGCATGCTCTGAAGGGGCATAACTCCACAACAGAGCCTGACATGAACTAGAGAGGGCAAGAATTTAAAGTACAAATAGATATCATTACCCAAAACTGTTTATCAAAAACCTTTTAGCAGCATGCTTTCCAGATGAAACCCTAGATGAATCAGTTATTTTGTAGCTTTGAAGAAATGTGAAGATAGAAAACCTGATGCTTTTATATGATGTATTTCAACAGTAAATAGGGTAATGGGGAGTACCCAATGCTTTTATTATTTAAATAAAGTTTTTTGTAGGAAACTAGATGAAAAGTTTTACTATGTTAAAAAGCAGTAGCATCTATTGAAAAAACCAATCATACAGATTCTTTTCTTGAAGATTTCCCAGATTTGCTGTCTTATTTTTTGCATCAAGGCAGGGGCACTTAATTTCAAAATCAACTATAAAGCTGGTGCCTCGACTCACTACTTTCAAGGCAACAATTTTTCTTAGAATCATAGAATTGTTTAAGTTAGAAAAGACCTTTAAAATCATCATGCCCAACTATTAACCCAGCATTGCCACATCCACCACTAAACCATGCCCTTAAAACTCACATCTACACACCTTAACTGCCTTCAGGGGTGGTGACTCAGTTACTTCCCTGGACTTTAATTCTCTTTGAATCTCATTGCCAGGTTGTTCATTATAGTAAAACATCCATTAACTAAGTATAACGAGGTTTAGGAGTAACTGTTGAGCATTAAGGGGATTTATTTTGTAATTGATAGAGGCTAGGGGAACATGACATGAGAGGTTTTAATAACTGAAGCAGGGATAATGTAGGTTCATGTGTGTATTACTCTTATGTCATCCTCAAATTCTTGCTCTGTGAGTCAATGAAGGTGGGAAAGAAGCAGCAACTACTTTGATGAATGAAATATGAAAAATTAGCCATGACAGAAGTTAATTTGTTTCCTCTGGTATCCTCACTGGAGTTGCCCAGAATTCAGCCTCCTTGGAAAAGAGCAGTAAAGTCAAAAAAAAAAAGAGCCTCCTTTTAAAATTAAAGGCCTCCTTGCAGAACTACTACCCTGCTTTGTCAACAGAGTAAAAAGATCCACCAATGTCTGGTCTTCTAGAAACATGGTAAGAAATCAACCAGTAAAACTCACTACCACACAACCAAGGCTTACTGTGCTCTTCTTCACTGCACCAGGAGAAATTTAAAGCTACAAGAATTAATTGTGATGCCACTGCGCATCATGATCCACTGCCTGGATGGTGGTGAATGACTTTCTTGTTTTGTATTGCTTTGCTTGCATGCATGGCTTTTGCTTTACCTACCAAACTGTCTTTCCCCAACCCACCACTTCTCTCACTTTTACCCTTCTGATCCCCTTTCCCATTCCATAGGTGAGACTGAGTGAGCAGCTTGTGGGGCCTGGCTGCCAGTTGGAGTTAAATTATCACATAACCAAACTATTATACCACAGGGTGAAATAGAAATTACAGTGTCAAATTTATAATTGTGACAATGTATCATAACATCAGCTAAAATTAAGGGCATTTTCTCCTTTAGCTAAATTATTTCAAATTTTTGATTTTTCCACTAGGTTTTTACTTACCTGACCGAAGATTTACCATTGTTCTTCCTCCTCTGCTACTGAAATGCAGCCCTGATGACTCTATCACTAAGTGGCTGAGTTGGTCTGAAGTTATCTCCTAGGATTCCATCAGAGCCCTCTAAAAGTTCAGCACCTTTAACATGAGTCCTTAGTCTTCGAAATTCCTCTATCTGAAAGACACAAAAAATGAAATGAAGAAGCTGAGACGCATTCTTCACTGTGGGACTAATTATCAAAACCAGCCTTGTCCAGCCAACTCTGCAGCTTTGAAAATTGGAGTGTTCAGGTACCATACACTAAGGTCAATATACATTAATAACATTTTAAAATAGTTATCAGCACTGTCAAAACATTTGTGATATAGAGAAAAACAAGAACTCTTATGCACATGGTTTGGCAAACTTATCCTTTGCCTTTTCACATCTACTTTTAGGATCTATAACCATCTTGGCCACAGCGGATTACATCCTGTGAATCAACCTTACTGCTGTGTGTTGAGAGTAGTAATTCTGGTCTTCTTCAAAGAAGTGCATTTCAGGAATAACTTGCTTGCTTGATTTATTTACTGCCTGAAACTGTTGTTATCTTCTAAACCAGAAGAATACTGAACAGATTCTTAACTTTAGAAGATGTCTGTTGACATTTTATATGAAAAAATACAATTTTTGTGATCAAAACAAAATACTGCTTCAAAAGATCTGTAGATGTAGATAGTTAGAAAGTCAAATACAGTAAAAAATAAAAGTAAAAGATTTCAACTGAGCCAAAACAAATAAGTTTCTTGCTTATAGACTCTTTTTAGATTTTTCTGAATCTAATCTGGTGTAGGGAAGAATATGAGCAGCTTCCATCCCCATCCCTGGTATTAGCACCAAGTGCTGCATGATAAAAAACTTTATCTTACTGTTCCCCAGTGCCATTTTAAAGATTCTGGCATTTTAAATAGTTACAACTACTAGAAAGATGTACAACTACTATTTCTTTGACATATTCACAATCTGTCTTAGCTGGATACAGCAAATGTACTTGGTGGCTGACTCCCCTAGTGCCAGCCTTTGTACTTGTACTGACCTTGTGATGCCTCACTATGCTGTTCATCTCTACCTTGAAACTGAACACACACATAAAGCAAAATGGAGCCTGGAGTATACAACCATTTTAACATCTAGGATATTACAGAGTTAATTTCTCCATTAAAAACACCCTAGGAAATATTACCAGGAGAATGTAAGCATGATTCCAGAATTAAATTAAATGAGGTACTAAACAGCAGGTAATGGCACTTTCATTCTTATCCTGCCTGCAGAGAATACTTGTTTACTGCAACCTGGAGGACAACTGCCCTCATTGTTTTCCACTCTACAGCAGTACTGATACAGACTTATTTACTTGATTTAGAGGCTAGCTCTTCTATGATTCATTTTGCTCAAAAAAACAGTGTGCTTGGAAATCAACACTCAGTTTCTGGCAGCTGAGATATAAGGCAACAGCTTAGACAGCAAAAATGAAAAAAGCTCCTTGAAGGTGCTTTTAGAGGCAGAATCCTGTTATGGAAGATTGTTGTTGTTGCTGTTTAAAGCAAACTGAAAACAAACCCACTACCAGCTTGGAATTGAAAAAGTCTTCAGAACTCAAGGGCTGGTAAATCACTGAAGTAGCTGTGTAAACGCATCCTCTTCTACCATCTGAGTCAACTCTGGAAAGTCTGAGATAATTGCAGTTTAGGAAGGAGCACTTTACAAGAATGTGGCTTTTGTTTGATCTTGTGAGAATGAGATACTTCAAACAAACACAGATGAAGGAGAGGGAAGAGCAGACTCTCTGCAAGGCTGGCATTTGTGAGCTGCCTCCTTGTGTAACTACAAATGCTCCATCCCAGTTCCCACAGCGAAATCCTTCTCCAGGAGGTACTCCTCACAAAGC
Organism: Monarcha castaneiventris obscurior; assembly: GCA_026261815.1. Lineage (NCBI taxonomy): Eukaryota > Metazoa > Chordata > Aves > Passeriformes > Monarchidae > Monarcha > Monarcha castaneiventris. The sequence goes on from JAMPIT010000379.1 coordinate 11,235,945, forward strand.
AGCTTCCAGTTTCTTCAGTCAGGAGCGTAGAACTGACCTGATCTCTGTGCCTGCTCTTTAGCCTTTAGGGAAGTCCAGAATTGTAGCCCTGCTCCAAGGGGGAACTGCTTCTGGGATCAACAGCCTCCTGGTTTAGTTGTTCCTTCTGTGGTTAAGACTGCCATGGCAGAGACCCTCTACACACATGGTGGTTTGCTCTACTCGTGAGAAGTAGTTCTGTCAGAAAAGGACACTAGCTGTGCCAACACTCGTTTCCCTAATAAATTTCCTGGTAGCCAGGTAATATGTGTGCCCTGCTCATCCTGTTTCACCACTTACCATCTCCTCCCAGCCCCTCATAAGATGATGCTGCGAAGTACACCCTGCAGGATTGCCAATGAAACAGATATTTTAGAGGCATATGGCTAAGCACCCTTGCATATTCACATAACTTTTACCAGAAATAGTCACTTACAAAAGTCCTTCTCATGCCCAGAAGACATTAAGGATGACCTAAGCCTGTTCACACTGAAATTCAGGATTAAGTTCTAACCAGTGTAGAGGCAAATCCACAGCATGAACAGTTGCATTTCTACTGAGTGAAACCATTTATGTTCACATTTTGTAGAATTCTTTTACCACTCGTATTCAGATCCTGACCACTGCATTCTTCCGTTTCACTTACATATTTGCTGAACAATAGAGCACACAAAACTAAGAATTTGCATGTTTTCTGTAAACATTTATTCTGTATGAGGTATAGAAGCACTATCCTTCTGCTTGAAAACTTCACATCTCCATGACACCTTCCAAGACCACAGACCTACTTCCCAGCACCCAGAATACCATGAAGCTGTGAGTGCTTTATTTTACAGTTTACATAAATTTTGCACCATTTGAACTACAGCTCCATATGCTAGTTACTATTTCTGTCCTTTAGGAGTTTTTGATTCTGAATGAGGTAGACAAAAGGACTAGACACCATGCCATTCAATACAAAACCAGTTAACTCTGACAATGAATGCAGCAGAACAACAGCTCCTTCTGCATCATTGTTTAAAACCCCTACTCTGAGTGGTTTAGATAATGTACTTGCTCCGGGCTTCAGTGAACCACAAAGCACATTATTCACAAATGTTCCATTTTTTTTAAAATATAGTGGAGAGAAGCATGACCAAGTCTTTTTCAACTATTTCCTGCTCTTTACTGGCCTAATAGGAGGGAGTTTTCTCCCACTGCATTTCAGCAGTGTCCATGCATGTGTGAGGTATCTCACAGAAACAATCAACACAGTTTTTTCTGAGCTAGTGTATTTGAACATAAGTCAAGTGAGGATGACAAAAAAATTGCAATAGGAGGAAAGGAATATGCACAGAACAACCCATGAAGGAAAAAGCTCTTTGATGGAAGTCTCATGACAAAGAAAATTACTTCCAGTGAGGAAACAGCATTGGATTCCAGGAAAGCACATCCTGATGCTGCAGTCCTGGATTGATTGCTCTTTTGCTATTCATATAACCAGCGCATTCAGAACTCCTTTCACTTAGCATTGACTTAGATCAGTAGCATATCAACTCATCAGCTGAACTTTACTCTCTGAAAATGTCTTTAGGAGAAAAAAAACCCTCCACTTCGTAATGATCAGCGTATTGTGCCTATGTCAAAATAGTTACTGCATTGTTTCAAAATAACAAAATGTGAAAATATCCTATGTGTGTGACCATGAACTAGAATTGCAATTTTATTCATTTTTTCCCTTATGACCCACAGTTTGTTAAGCTAATTAATATAGCTGTGTTAATTGCAGAAAATTAGTATCGTCTCCAATCTATGAACTAGTTTGATCAAAGGAAAGAAAGAAAACTTTTTCCATATTATACTATGTAATTCTTTATTTACTTGTTATTGACATTCAGAACTTTATTATTTCATGGCCTGAAAAATGAAAATAGAAAGCCTTGAATTTGTTTCTCTCTGGCTATAACCACAGCTGTTGCTAGTATTTATATAAAGCACTTGACATTTCATTAGTATCCCAAAGAAGAAAGTTCTACAAGGCAATGACACATGTAAAAATAATGTATTTAAACACATTAGAAATGCATTTGCACTGAAATCTATGATTTAATACTAGAAGCTGGCTTAATAAAATTAAATGCCTATACCAGCCGTCCATGGAATATTCAAAATGGTATATCCTATACTACATCCTCTTATTTTCCATAGACAAAAGCCCTTGCATTTCTAATCTCTCCTGGGCAATCTGCTCTAGATGAACCTGCTTTAGCAGGGCATTTGGAATAGATGATCTCCAGAGGTGCCTTCCAGCCCCAGTCATTCTGCAGTTCTGTGATTAAATGAAATCTCTCACAGGCACTCATGTCCACATGCACAAAAGAGGCCACATATTTCATTGCAGCCAAAAGGCTAATTACAATTTAAAATCTTGGCATTTTAGGCTACAGCAAGATATTCTAGAATTGCCAGAATCTTAATATTTGGGCATCATGGAGACCTCACTGTACCTTTCAACTTATGAATCCCAGAATCACCTCCTCTCACTTATCTCATATTTATTTTTAATTGACATCTGAAAGCAATATCTGATGAAAGATAATTTTTTATCCCACCGTGGCAAAAGCCTTTCATGTTCTTAATAATTTTTTTTCCTGCACAATCTTAACTTTAATGTTGCAATCATAAATATCAGCAAGGAATTTTTTTCTAATTGATGCTTATCTATGACAAGAATAGTGGATCATACTGGCATAAGCCTGCTCCAACCCATCACTCGACTCCAGTGCCACATCTCACCTGCACACAGTGCCAGCAGGAGGGAAAAGCTCCTCCGTGACTTGGGTGCCCTTCATCACTGCAGTGGTTTTGGACTGGGTTTATACCTATCAAAGTAATGCAGCAACACAAACCAGCTACCCCTCACCTAGCATGGTTGTGAATCTCAGTCTTTGCCCCAGGCACTGTGGGTCACTCTTCCCCAGGCAAAATATTCTTTTCAGGAGTCTTATCCCCTTCACACTACATTCCAACATCTCGTTTTCTTGTAGTAAATTAGTACACAGTAATACTAGCTAAAATTGCATTTCTCTTAATTCCTCTTTCACTCACCCTCTTGCTGTCTCCCACTACACGTGAATGGCTTAAACTCGACTCTTCTCTGGGCACTGAGTGTATTAAAAAGGCACAGAGAATACAAAACCTGCAACCAGCAGTATCATACTGTGTCTCAGCATAATAGCTGTGGACTTTGTAAATCTGATTAAGTCCCCTTATTTATCAATATCATATCTGGACAATTAGATGACAAGTTACAAAATGCACTGTCTTCAAAAGTAATTCTAATAATGCTAACAGAATGCTGTTTACTCATCATTGTAAGTCATGTTGTAAGTAATGCATTTACTTGGTAGTAAGCAGCCACAAGTCTTACCTTTTCATAAATAAATAACACATTCATGATGGGATGCATTTAAGTTGCAGCTACCAGACAAATAACTTATTGGGAGCTATTGCTTTTATCCTGTGATTAGACCTAGAATTCAGTTTCCATAAGAAAAGAAACACTGCCAATTTTAAATTGTTCAAGATGTTAAAATATTGTGCTGGCATCACTAGCAAAATTTTAAATTATTAAAGCTGAAATAATTTAAATCTGAATTTATCACCTCTTATACTTTTTTCACATGCTTCAGAGCACGCAATGAAAACAAATGCATTCAGCTTCAGGGATTCTAGGTAGTTTCACTTAAATTAAACGCACATTCCTCCAGCTGGGATTCACAGACTGTGGGAGAATATTCATCGGGAGTTTTCATTGTTTTTAGACAGATTTGAAAAGTTTTATGTTGAAAGGCTCACAACTGTTAGACTTAATTTAAGAAAAAAACCCCGAACACTTTAAAATACAGATGTGTGAAATCAAATTTAAACAGGTAGTTTCCGTTTGACATTTATTATAAAACCAAATTAAAAAAGAGCCAGGTAAATTAAATAGAGTTCAATGCAATCTAGCCAGTCTGCACTACATTAACATTTTTCATTCTCCAGGATGTAGTGTCTCCCTGTGCTTTTTTGTTCCTTTAACATCAAAAAGCAGTGATATTTGAAATCTTACAGTGACAAAGAATTGAATTTCTTTTGCCCATTGACTTCCTTTTTTTCTTTTTCGTTCACTTAAATATAAGAATTCTTTTAAATGCAGATGATAAATGATAACAAGGTTTTTCATCTCTGACCTTTGCGTTGCTTTCAGGGACTCAAAAGGTTTAACCTTTACTTGAAAAGCCATGCACTGATCTAATGGGATCTTTAAGGAGAACAGACATAACGTTCTGATATATATATTTGCACGCTATAACCTTTAGCTCATAACCATATTCCAAGGTCACTTTAAGCACAGCTGTTACCTGCACTTGGGACACAGTCAAAGGGTAGCGAAATAATATCCAGGTGACACCTTCACTGCAGGGTGGAATGGTGAGGGAGCCCTCATACACCCAGTAGTCACGCAGCAGAGGATCTGAAATTCAAAGAAACGTGGAATTTTAATGGCATTAAGGAAGTTAATGGTGTCTCTCAGTAACGACAGCTTATGACAGCTGTGGGCTTGCTCGCATGATGAAGTTAGTAAGCAGCAAGCTAAGGTGGGAATTTATAACCTGCCAACTACTTCCTCATATCAATGTATATCACCTTATGGTCATTAAATTACAGTAACTTACCCTGCAGATGAGCATTCTAAATACAAATATGCCGCTTTATAGGTATGGAAAATAACAAGTCCACAGCTCTTTAAATAAACATGGTAAATAAGCAATATTATGGGAATAAAGAAATTCCTGTTAATGTCAAAAGCTAAAAGAGACATTGAATTTTGAAGGCAGAGGGGCTGCGGTGAGCAAATTTTAACTGACTTCTATGTTTAAGATCTGCCTCAAAAATTAATTTTATTTCATTTTTTAGAAAAAAAATAAATGAAAATTCAGCTGAAGAAAAACTTTTCACTTTGCAACTCTGATGACATTTTTTGAGATGCACTGGTGCTTCCTACCTTTGGAACAGTGAGCTGAATTTCAGAGCAGGAAAAACATCAATGTTTACCTCAAAACTACATAATTTTTTAAGTTTATAAATGTATTAATAGGTTTATAAATAACTGTTAGACTAAACAGTTGTCGCTGAAGAAATGTACAATATTTTGTCCATGCAGAGTTTTAACTCTACATTCAAGATATTTAATTATTTTAATTATTTTAATTTCTCACCAATTCCAATCACATCACTTCCTAAGTGAGACTACATAGGGTTTTCCTTTGCTGCTGTAGGCCATACAGCCTAAGAAGTATGGAGAGGAAACTGCCTGACTGCAAAAGACAGGACAAGAAACAAACCTAGAGAGAAACTGGAGACAAAGGGTGGTTAATCATGGCATGGAGAGCCAGGGGGAAGGTTGTGACTAGCTTGACAAGGACAGAATGGGAGACTGGAAACAAATAAACCAGCTTGGTTGAACTAACCTGTTGTTTTCTTTTTTCTACTAGCTCAGAGTAGTACCACTAGAATTAAATCTTGCTAATGAAGCCTGTGATTGTCAGTGAATGGATTTTTTTGTTGGTGTAAGTTTCTTTCTCAGTTAGGAAATTATATAGCAAATCCATTGACAGCAAGTTGCATTATCAAACACTCGAAAGTTAAGAACTGCAAGAATTAATTCAGCCCATCCTGTGCATGTATTTTGACAGGGTGTTGTTACATGATCATGTGTGTCTTTTCTGGAGAACCTTTCATCATTTACTTGCAAAGATGGATGATCCTATTTTGAAAAGTACATCATATTATTTGGAATTCTCAGTAAAATATGAGGCTCTTGGTCTTCTTTTTCCCATGCTATTCAAATCCTGCTTGTTAGAATATTTTCTCAATATTTTTCATATTTCTAATACACTAATTTCTCCAGTGCCTGAATTAATTTATCCTCCCATACCCTTATGTGGTGAGGAAGGACAGATTATCCCCTCACTTTAAAGCTGGGGAACTGAGGCACAGAGAAGTTAAGGTCAAATGCATCTATTCACTTGAGGTGTTCAATATGACACACTTAGAACCTGATTTCTCAGAGTAGTTAACTTTCTATATAGCACTTAATACAGTCAGAGCACTGCTCCCATTGACTTCTCTTGGAGGTGTAAGCACTCAGCACTTCTGCAAATCAGACCCCATGATCTCAAGTCGGGCACCTAGAAAATGAGGAACACATAGTTAGACATGATTTGTGAAAATTTTTGTTTGTGTGACTTGATCAGCATCAAACAGGAACTGAGAGGCAGGGGTCCTGTAAAAAATAACTTATGGTCATGCAATCAGGTGATGTTTCATAATGGATATGCGTGAGAGGCACAGGCTGCCTTAATTCCTGCAATTCCTAATTGCTGAGCACTTGACTTTGCAACCTGGACAATATTCTTTTTATATAATTAATATAGTTTAATGTAGAGCTGGGCTATTTTGCAAAATTAAAGATCTTGCCACTATGTGAGAGTTTAGCTCAGGTGGATTCCTTGCAGAAACATTTATTTTTAGAAATGTATTTTTTAAAAGTCTTTTCTTACTTTTCTTATTTCTTACTGTTACTCTTTAATTTTTAGCTATATGAGTTTGAACTTGCCTCCCTTCGTCACTACTCCTATTCTATACAACCCTCCTTGCATTATCGCATTATATTTTGATGCTGACAAAAACTACCTTATTAAGTGGGTAAGCCTTACACTTCCTATTTTATGTCAAAGTAGAGAAAGGAATACACACAGCTGGCTCTCTAGATGGGATGATAAATCCTCAACAAAGCTGGCCATGGTGTTGCCAGCAGTGCACAGACTACGGTGTCACATCCCACTCACATGACAAAGGTGCAGATTCACAGTAAATTCCAATGGGACTTCATCCCTATCCCTGTTAGGATGTGCATTACCAAAATGCATTACCACCTAATGGGACACACTCAGGCTTGCAGTTTAGGCTAGGCTTTAGATTAAGATTGTCTCAGCCTCTGCAATCAGCTACTAATCCACACACGCAAAAGTAAGCAAAGGCACCTACCTGGCAATAAAGAGTTGGGATTAAAACAGGGTATTGTTTTGGACTTTCCCTGAAAAAATGAATAGAAATCAATCTCATCTCTAGTTTCTTATTAAAATGCTGATGAATGTTGAGGGAAAACACATTCTGTGTTCTTATAACATTAAAACTTGAATTCCTGTGGAAAGCAACCTCATTAAGAGCCCCCATTTAACCACCATTGCATTTTTCCTTGCAGCTACACAAACACATATTTTTATTCTATTTTTTATTTAATTTCTAAGCTTATCCCAGCAATTTGTTAACTTTCTGCCTTTAGCACCTGGACTTCTTCCAGGCCCCAGCCTTGAAATTCTCTACATGAAATTCAGGGGTTTCATACCAAAAGAGTTAGAAAAACAAGGGCCAAAGTGAGCTTTTCCTTAACTGACGTGGATAACACTTTATAAAATAATGTTGGGTCCACATATTTAATGCACAAAAGTGTTATGTATGCCAAAGTGTGTTTGATGCTGACCCTTTGAAAGTCACCATTATAACACAGTCACACAATGGGGAGGCCTTTCATGACCTTCCTCTGCTTGACTGTTGTCTCAGTAATGAAATTACAGAGTCCATACACTACTGTTTTCTCTGTCTCTTTCATAAACAAAGAGTTTTTAATATTAAACATCATGACTCAAGTTTACCATATATTATTCGACTGTAAGATTTTTGATTTCTTTCCAAATTTCTACACTTCAGCATCTGCTGAAGGGAATGGTCAATCTCTTCAGACCAATAAAAGAAGTGTCATCATTACATCTCAAAATCCTTTTAAAATCAAAGGTATCTATGATTATTTCTATGTTACAGATCATGAAGCAGAGAGGTGGAAGTAACTTGCCCAAGGTCATTTAAGATAGCATCAACATTTTGGAGAGCACTCATATCTCCTCAGTCCTGCTAGGATTATTATCTGTCCTTCAGGATCCCCACACATAATCCACCTGACAAGTCAGCATTGTGTTTTTGCTGATTTCCCACTGCAAGTTAATATGGGTGCTCAGTTCATCTGTTCTTTTCCTCTACAAATTAAAACCAGGTAAGTTTGGAGATATGGCTGCCGGGGTTCAATAAGCATGTTGCAGCGCTTGCACTCACATTGACTCTATGAAAATCACTGAAAAGGTAGGACTTGCAATGAGTTACTGGTAGAGATCAAACTTTCTGGCCACCAGAAAAGGAAAGAAGTACAAAAAATGTATATTATCTGAATACTGCAAAATGCTGAGGTTTTCATGCAGGCCACCAAATGATGGCTTTTACATGTGGTTTTACTACAGACACATAGGAAATCTTTCTCTTGGCTCCATACACATCCTTTTCTCACTGTCTCTCTGCTCACTGAAGGAAGCATTTCTCCAGACAATGCCTTACCTTGTACTGGATGTCCTGAAGAATTTCAGTTACAGCCTTTAGGCCCACATGCTCTTTTCCTATCTGAAATACAGCAAAGCAAAGGTGAGTTTCAGTACCTTGGTATTTCAGAAACTGTGAGGCAAAAAACAGGTCAACCAGAACAGTAAGTACTATAGCTGTTTTTAGTTTAGCTACACAACCTTGTGTTAATCAAATACATGACAACTCCAAAAAATTTAAATCATTATAAAACCACCAGCCAAAAGTAAACAGGGCTTAGACAAGTTTAAAGCAGAGACAGAAACTTACAGAACAAGAGTCACAATTAAGTCTGGTAAGTTTTGATTAACCCTGTTTTGCAGCATCTACTCTATGTGGAGTCAAAATCGTGCAGCATTGTGGCATGTAAATGCCAAGGATACAGTTTGTCCTTACCAGTTTTTGTCAGAAAAGTACACAGAAAGGAACAGAGTGAACAAACACAACAGACACTTTTTGAATTTGTTCCCATAGCGTTGTAAATCTGGCCCGAGGTATCTCTGAAGCTCGGGGGAGTTTTTTCCTGCCTGCAGAGTGCAGAAAGGCAGATTCCCTCTCTCACAGCATCTCTGGGATCCTGCCAGTGAAAGCCAGGCTCCCGGCAGGCTGCAGCACTGCCTCTACTAAACGCCTGCAAAGCACGGAAGATGGGGCTCTAAAGGAACACACTGAGATAAGAGATTCTAATTTTATATGAATGCTGCTCACTCTACACACCAAACTCAGCTGCTTCTGACTCAAATCACCCATTACAGGACCCTAATTTTGCCTTCAGAAAACGTTCTCAAAATCATGAGATGCAGAATGGCCTTCCACTTGATTTCTTTGCCAACATGTACACACACAAGGTGAAGAAATAAGTCAGCATGAGTGAGAATGGGAGAGCTAAACCCTGAAAATTTTGTTTGCTTTTTGTTTCTCTTGGAATAGAATGACACAGCAGCCACTGGAAGGAAACAATTGAATGTCAACAAAAGGTACTTTGTTATTTCTAGGAATTTAAGAGCATTTTCTTTTGTTTTAGAATGGAATTTCAATTTAAAACCTTCAAAGTGCATAAAAGATATGAAGCCACTTCAAAGATGCTGTTTCTAAATTAATAATCCCCAAGGGCTGTTACTTAAGTCAGTGAAAATATTTTCACTGACCTTAAAATAATGTATTCTGAGAACTGTGGTACAAAATTATTTTTCCATGCCTTTACCAAGAAAACAATGGTCACCAAATTTCCTCTCCCTGTTCCTTTAATAGACAGCTTAAATATTATTTTTCCTTGGTCAATTGTAATTATATGATGCCTTTCTTGGCAAATGAAAAAGCCTTTTTGGAATGCTTAAGACCACTGATGCGGGTGAGAGACCAGAAATGGAAAATGTATCATTGAAGTTTCAGATTTATTTAAGAACTTATATATAACTTTCTAACTGACTTGAAGGTTACCTCTGCTGTAATGAGAAGGTGACTTACATAAGCAATTATCACACAGCGCTCTAGGACACAAAACTGAAGACTTTCTAACTTCCATTTTTAGCAATTCTATCTGAGTGTTGAGGCAGTAACCAATGTACCTTTAAATTCAGAGGTAAAGCTCAAAGGCACTCATAAACTCGTTATGAAATACGACAAATTAATAATATCACTGTGAAAGAAAATCCATTTGATCTAAGCATGAACTCTGAACCTCTTCCTCCAAACCCATTTAAATAAAACAGTTTGCCATTTCTCATGAGGAAGTTGAGAATCTGGTGTTTGAGGACTAAAACTGAAAATCTTTATAGGGTGCAGACCTTGAAAAACCTTCAACAGCAATTAGATTATAGTGCTAACTTCCCAGATTTCATTACACCTTGTCCCCAGGAAGCTTTAAGCCTCCTCATTGCAGGCTTTTCTGAGGGTTTCTGGCAAGTCTTGTTAACACTCTCAGCCTCTGAAGAAGTAATATGACTCCACCTTGGATTTGTCCTGTGTGAAGAAACACACTTGTCCCTGTGTTCAGGAAAGCACAATTCTACTACCACTTTTCAGCACTGCCAATGGGTTAGTAGGCCTTTTTTTTTTTTCATCTTTCCTTCTCTCCTCTGCCTATTTCCTCAATCCCCGAACAGCAGACCTGGCCAGTAATAAAGAGAAATACATCACAGACATAGTGAAGCACCTGTACCTCCTGACAGCCTTCATCCTGCCTTCAGAGGAATAGAGATTGGATGTCTGCTTATAGCCAGAGCCACAGAAAGATGCCTAACTATGTATTATCCCTTCAACAATATAATAACTATGTATCATCCCACCAACATACTTCCAATATCCTGTTTAAACAAGAATTAATTGCTTAGCACACATATAGAAGACACGACTGAAAAATATCTTTCAAATAGAATACCAGCAGTCATACATTGTTTTCTGTTATGAAATCATTAAAAATTAAATAACATGGAAAGGACCTCATTACCCTCAGACAAATGACAGTGCATTGTAACAAGTGTAACACAGGAAACTTACCTGCACAAACAAAGCAATAATAGCTATGCCGTGCTTCTTCCCTACTGCCTCATCAATGCTGCTGTACAGTGTGGAGTTCCAGTGCATTAGATGAAGCTAAAACAAAGCAGTGCAAATAGAGCAATAGAGAAATATGTTTTGTAATTAAACACACCAGCAATTAACATCAATTAACAAAGCCTCAGCATGTTGTGTGTGTGCGTGCACGACTACGCGTGTGCATGCTCATGGCTGTGTAGGTAGGGATAAATGGATTTACTACTGTAAATACCAGGAATGCCAAGAAAAAACACAGATAAAGCTGCAGATAAAGTGATGTATAGCCAGTTACCAAAAATCTGCGTCAAAGGTGTGAATGACTATACCACTGATGATTTAGCAACTCCCTCAATCTGAATTCTGAAATAATATCAGCTGATGAAATCCATCAACACTGCCTCTCAGCCAGCCAGCTCTCTCCCAAGGTAGGAGAATTATTATGGACATAGGGTATCCAAACATACGTCTGACTGACTGACTGTACTATCATAACGCCACTCGTCTCACACACTACCTCCCAAGAGGAATCACTCAAACTGCAGTAGTAAGAGTAGAAGGGATTTCAGAAAAGGTTAAACAGAGAAAGTCAAGCAGAGGAAAGTGGCTTGAGGACCACCTTAGGGATAATGCTGAAAGAAAGGGATGGTAAAGAGCAAAAGAGTTAATGCATGAATACATGGGAGACAGTAGACACTGGATAGTAAACACAAAGTCTGTTCCAGTGAAGTGTCACAGCATGATTTGGGAAGTGGTGTTTGAGAAAAGTGCTGGAAGACAGACTAGCAGGAAGTCGGAAAGGGAGGAAAGAAGGGAGGGTAGGGAAGGAGGAAGGTGGGAAGGGAGATGGGGGGAAGAGAGGAAAAAGAATAGTGCTGGAAAACAGAGCGACAGGTGGAAAGAGAAAAAGGGAAGGAGGGAGGGAAGTACATGAAGAAGTCATTCAGAAAGTGAGGTAGCAAGGAAGTAGTAAGTTTTTGTAGTAAAGTGTGTGGGGTTTTTAAATCATGTTTTATCCCATGTATTTGTGGTTCTCTGGAGCTGTTCTGACTTTTCTGTGTTCTTTTTTATTTGTAATATAACATCAGATATAAACATCAGATAAAAGTTTCAAAAAAGATGACAACAAGTCTACAAACACTACAAAACCTGAACTCTTGAGAGTACAGACCACAAACAACATGGCCTACAACTCTTGTTAATATTAATGGGAATCAGATGTGCCCAGAGGAAAGACCAGAGTGCTTTCACAAATCTTGAAATTGTCAATAGGATACAATGCCCATACACATGGACAACTTCATACCCATGCATCTGTATCTCACAACTAGGAATAACCACAGAGGCTATTAATGCCGTATATTTTGTTAACTTTCACTTTTACATTTATTTGAGAGAGCTGTTTGAAAAGTGCACACTCACAAGGGGTGCCAGCCCCTGATATGAACATAACTATGCAGGGGTTTTTAAACAATCAGCTGCAGTGCACTGGCAGCTTCCCAGGGTGTCGTTTTCACTCAGAGTACAAAGCAGCCACACATGTCAGGGTGACAGGAAAGGCCCTGCTCACCTTCTTGGTAGTGTTTTGATACTTGGTAGTTATGATGGTCCTACACAACCAAAATGAGTCAGCTACACTGTTACTGATTATCAGTGGCTGGCTTGACATGTCAGACAGTATATTTTTACAAAATAATCAGAAAGCTATCAGAAAATCCTTAGCACTCAAAAAAATCCACTTTTCTCTTGAAAAAAGAATAATTTTGAGCCTTTTAACATTACAACTGTAAATCAAAGAAATGTAGCAGCGACTTTTTTAAAATCAGATAAACTGAAAACTCATGAAGGAAAATGATAATAAAGTGCTGATAAAGATGATTTGCTCTATGAACAGCTGGAGACACTCTCCTACACAGTGAAGATTAAGAAATCATTTCAGGTAGAGCAAACCCTCTGGAAGGATTATTCTGTATGGAACAAATTCTAAGAAACTTCTCAATATTCATCCAGTCCCCACCCAACCAAAAGACTACTGGACCCAATCCTTTTTTAAGAAAACCTTACAGATATTAACAAGGGACCTGTCTCAAAACAAGACTTTCTCATAACTGAGTAAGAACCTGAGATTCTGGCTTTAAAATCAAAAAACATTGATCAAATGAAAACTCCACCCCTTAAATCCATTCTTTTCTGTCACAGAAATACCTTCTACATCAATATGAAAAGGCCTGATGGTAGATTTTTATACAGAATTGGAGTCCTGGGATGACAGATTCTGGCAGGAATCAGTCACTGTATATGACCTAGCACATTCATCAGTTCTGGAAACCAGTGTCTCTCAATAAAAAACACAGTTACAAAAACGTACATTTTTTCCCCTGTCTGGGGCACTGACTTCTCTGTGGAAATCTGCAGGGTCTTAAACTCACTGACAGCAAAAACGATCTTTTAAGCTCTGTTGATGACCTTACTTTCCCAGCTCACACATAAAATATATAATGACAGGATAATTTATGTTGGAAGTAACCTCTGAAGTTCAGCTGTTTCGCAGCAGCACCAACTTCAAAGTTAGCTACTAATTCAAAGTCAGGTCAGGTTGTCCAGGTCCTTGTCCAACTAAGTTTTACATATCTCCAATGATGGAGGTCTCACAACCTCTCTAGATAACCTGTTCTGGGCTTGACCTCCTCCATAATTTATTTCTCCTTCTGCCTAATCAGAATCTCTCCTGTTGCAGCCTGTGTCCCTTGCCTCTTGTTCTTTCACACTCCTCAGGATTCTCTGTTTGGGAACCCAGGCATGAATGCTCTGTGACAGCCAGTTTAGCACCTCTTGATTGCCTCCTGAGTGATGCCTCTTTCTCAGACCTCCTCAGTCACCCACCTGTGTGAATGACCATGTTTCACCTAAGCTTACTTTCAACTAAGCTTGCCCAACTCTTACAATGTCAGGAAAGTTGCTACTAGCTCTGTCCCTTACTGTGACATGCTGGTGTCCTTGTGTCACCCCTATGTCAGACCAAACATGACACAGGCTAATTCCTTACAGGAATACATTCTGAAATAAATCACGGCTCACCAGCTGTTATGATGTATCTGATTAATTGCGAGGGGAGAAGAAAGACTCTGCTCCAACATTTCTGCACTCTTGTATGATCTTAATGTTACAAATTTGCTGTAAACCTGCACAGTCTGGAATGTCCTGCTGCCATAAAAAGCATCTCATATACTATAATTCCTTTCTTTATGGATACTTACTGCTAAACTACTGAAACCCTAATTTGCTATTGGGATCCCTATAAAACATGGTTCTGCCCTGTGTTTCCACTGGCTAAGTCAGGTAGTTTGGAACAGAGCACCAAGCTCACGCTCCATAGAAGTCTAGGGAAAATGTGCCAATAACAAAAAGCCTCCTGACCCCCCTGGCACCAGAACCAGGCCCTACAGGGGCCTGATAAAACCACTGGCAGTTCAGGTAGCAAGAGGCAACATGAAACACCTGCCCAACCTGGATGTAGGTCCTGCCTCAACTTAATTGGCAACCATAGCCCATAGTACAAGCGCTTCTGGCATAGGGGATTCTTCTGTTTAACAGGCTCCTGTTTGTGCTCTATGCACAGTAAAAGACCATAATTTTTAAATAATTCCTCTTTAGATAGATTAAAATATCTGATTGGGACACAATCTTCAGTGGGCTTGCTCAAATCTATGCAGCTGGCACAATCACCCATTGCATTTTTTCCACTCTCTACACTCTTGACTGAGAGGCTAATTATTGCAAAAGCTTCTTTCTTCAGTGCATGCTGCATCATGTGTAAATTAATCTTGTAGTAACCTTTGTTCCTTGCTCAGAACTAGGATATACAGCTATTCCTTGTTAGCTGTGCAACCAGCAATTACAAGCTCCAGAATAATAAGCTCCATGCTTAGTCTAATAATATTACAGGATACAAGGCACCTCTCAACAAATGTCTCAAGGATTTGGTCAAATTTTGAGCAGATTGGGTTTTGTGATATTTCTGTCACTGCTGAGAAAGAGTGTAGCTGAAACTCTCTTTTGATTCCACATTAACACCATCTCAGGGATAAATCTCTATCTCTAAGGTAAATTAAAGCAGCTTTACAATTTCTCTGCTAAAGATTGTGGAGATAAGAAATGTTCTCCTGGACTCACCCAAGTTTGCCAGGGATCAGTATATTCCAGTTTCAGTCACAACATGCCATAGAAGTGGAGCAGGGAACAGTAAAAATGGCAAACTCTGGCTACTTAACTAGGACCAGCATGAAGGCTTTTCCCTGGATTGAGAGGGATGAAATGAAGCTGAGGATTTCAGCTAGTAATAATGGAAGGCAACGAGGCCTAGTTGTACAATAATGATGTGTAATTTCAACAGCACAAATATTGCGTAAGCAACATCTCAGGAGAACAAAATGTGGAAAAATTGTGTCTTGCTATTTTACATGTGCACAGGAATTTATGAGTTGATACTTGACCTGGCACTGAATTGTTTCAGGAAGCAATTGACTAAGCTGTTGGCAGTGACCATAACATACAGTAATTAAGTTCAAAATCCTCACAAGGGGACCAAACCAAGGATATGACCAGGGCACACAGCTTCCAGAAAAGTGATTAAAAAACCAGAAAGTTAGTTATTAACAGCCTGAAGGAGAGGTTTAGGAAAATAAAGTTAATGGAATTGATACAGAGGCTGCTTGAAAATATCTTAGGAGAAGCAAGAGTACGTGTACATACTTCACGCCACAAAACAAAGAAACAAATGCCCATAAAGTAACAAAGTCATCATGGTTAAACATTTTAAGTTCAGTCAACGTAAACATGCTTCCTTTGAAAATGCAAATGCAAATAGAAGCAAATTACTAGATCATGAACTCTGGGCAAAATGAAGAAGAAGAGGATAAGAATGTCATTAGGTTATAAATTAGTGCACTTGGTTTATGCTTCCAGACTTGAATTTTTCAAAGCTTCCATAGTGGATACGTGCCAAAATGCTACCGAATTTCAGTATAATTTAAATCCTCTTTAAAATTCCATACACAGATGATTGCAATGAAAAAATTACGTAAAGGGAACTCTTTTCGTATCTTTGAAAGCAACTCTAATTTCACCACTAAGAGACACAACTGAAAGCAGTGCCAATGAAAACAGATGACAACAGTGCTAGCATTAAAAATCTCCTGATTAATACAATGTAGGAGAAGAGAAAGCACAGTTTCTGCTGAACTTCTGCATGTTGTAATTTACTGAAAGTGTTAAAGATCAAGCAGATCTAGTCTGTGCATTAATCGTCAGGCTCCAAGTATGTTCAGAACAAGATGACATTCCCTGAACAAAGAAGTCTGTAATCTAAGATCAGAGAAATTAGGTGCACATAAATCAAGATGGAGCAGAGCACAAGGTATCCTGGAGATACTGTTCAAACAACTTCGCAATCTCAGCGTGAGATACTACACATTTCAGGTCAAAAGCTAAATTCACAGCTAAAACATGCTGAACAAATGCTTGACTGGGACACCAGGGTAGTCCAGAACCTTTGCTGACTGGTGTTCTCCTCTCCATGAACATCTTTGAAAGAAAGAACTGCTGTAAAAAAAGTTATTTTTGTTGGATCATAACAGGAAGGACTGCAAAGATACCTTCCAAAATCTATTGTCTTTCGAAACGAGCCAGCCTAGCGAAAGCAGTAGTCTAAACAACTGTGTGGCATACCTACAGATGTGCCACTCAAAGGTAATGAACAGGGGGACTACTGAATTATTTGCAGCATCTCAGGAAACATTATTGCAGTTTCAAAGTATCTACTTAACAGAATAATACAAACATTGCAACATCTAATGTTAAACAGGAATCTCTGTTCCCTTTGAAAAGTCTAATCACAAGCAGCATCCTCATTTCATTTTACACAAAGAACTATTGGTCCATTAAAAAAATGAAATTAACAGCAGGAAGTACTGATGTACATGGAAAAACTCAAAACACAACAGCTCCAAACAGTAAGCTAAAAAGTAAAGTAATGGGGACCATAAAAATTCAACAAGTGCTTTTCTTTCTGTTCTGGGAAAAGAAGCCAAAAGGTTTAAAAAAGTAATAAACGAAGAATATTCATGGTTAATGCAACTGCAACATAGATGTTTCCTATCTATCTCCTCATTTGGTCACAGAAGCTGCTGACATGTAACATAAGCTTGCGTGTTTCTTAGGAAAATCACTGGCAAAACCATCATAGGGTGTAGGGGAAACTGAGGAGATGTAATTTGTCATCTGTGTGTATTTATTTTTTCTTCACTTTTGAAATTACAAGCACAGCTTATGTCTACTGGCACACACAGGAGATTAAAATAAAACAGGAGTTAATCAAAATTAACATTTTTCTAATAGTAATGTAAGTACACAGGCTAAAAAAAGGACTGAAAAAGGCAAAATGTCCCTGTTTCTATGTTGCCAACTTTCAATATCAACCTAATAGTAAGAAACTAAACAGCTACACAGTTATTACTGTCAGATTCAAAAGTCAGGCTCTTCACTGTGCCAAGTTTCTGCTCAGTGTGTGAAGCAAGGAGCACCACAGAGCAGCTTATTGTTCCCTGATACCATGTTTGGCCCCAGCAAACATGTAGGCTGAAGTGCCCTGGGTCTGCCTTTACCTGGGCTAACAGAAACAAATATACTTTCAAGCCTTTCTTTTTCCTTCCTCTGAAATACGAAAGCCAGGAAAGAAAAAGCAAGGGTTTTACTGCAGGACTTTCCAGCATACCTTCACTCTGGGTTCTTGCCAGCCTGAGAGGGTGAATGTATGTGTCTGCATGTGCTTTTATAGCGCCATAGTTAGATAGGGTGAAGCTTGGAAAAAAGACTGGACCTTGATGGATAATTGGTATTACAGACTAGCAATATCATCAAGAAGACAGAAAACACAAAGAGCTATAGGTTAAGTATTTAATTCTGGAAGTGTTATTTATATGACTAAGCATTTAATAAAAGCATGTCCAGTTCCAAAGTGTTGCCTGCAATCTGCTGTCTTGGATTTAAAACCAGACTGTCTGTACGTGGAAGGTTTTAAACCACCAGTTTAATTTTCAATGGTAAATTGTCTCATGAAGGCAGAATAGAAAACACTCCCTCCCTGTTAATTTGCCAAGTTTTGTTAATAACTGATTTGAATCCCACAATTCTCTGTGTTTCAAAGGTAATGGTCTCGTAAGATATGAGAATGTGCAGCTGCATATTATCTTCTTAAGTCATAATCTTGACTGTTATCCAGTGAGCAGTTGTTCTTCCATAATACACTCCTCTAGAAAACTCAGTCAGGTTTTTGTTTTCCTGTAATGTTGGCTAAACTTCCTTCGAAATAATAAACTTTGTTATGCTTCTCCAACAGTTTTCTCTTGAATTTCAACTTTGTGGATTGCATAATAGTGTGCTATACTTTTCTCTTCTTCCATAGTTCCATGAACTCCACAAACTTTGCTAAACTTTAGCTGTTCCCCAGTTCAGTTCATTACGTGGCTTAATGCTACAACAGTAAAAAGGCAGGAATGATCAGTATCTCATTGACAACAGCATGGTCTATGGACTAGGGCATCAGATGGCCCTGTGGTTAAATCACTGAACCAGGATTTACAACCTAAGTTAGATACTCCAACACTACAGTGTCTGAAAGCCTTACTAGAATTCAAGCATCTAGGAATCATGAGTCAGTTCTGCCCCATGTGTGACCACAGCCAAACAACTTAATCTCTTTGAACTCGTTTTCTACCAGTTCCTTGGCAATAGCAGAACTCATCTCCCTTACACTGATGTTTTAAGGATTACATTATTAGTGCTTGTGACGCACTCAGGCACAGCAGCAAATACTTGCAGAAGCCTCCCAAGGTATTCAGCTCTTAGATGATCTACAAGTTTCATCCTTTACCTCTTGAGGGCCATGAGTGCACCATTAGCACAAATAACACAAATTTGGGGTTAGCATCAGAAAGCTATTACTTCTGGTTTTTAGAGTATTTACTTATACATTGGGGCCAGTCTAGGAACTGGCCCTGACTCAAGCATGCAGCATGGAAAACAACAAAATAAAGACTCTCCCTTCCCTTTCTTCAACAAGTGATAAGTTTTAGATAGCATTTAGTGTCCTAGTTAGGCCTAGTGGTCAGGGCAAAGTGCCAAAGAAAACCAAATAGGAAAACCAAGGCAGCAGGAAACTGAAGCAAAATACATGCAGAGTGACAGCAAGGATCATGGCAGAAGTCAGAAAATCATGTATAGCTGCAGCAAACCACAGCAAGGGCACACAGCCAAGAAAAGTGGCAAAGACTTGAACAGCAATCTTGTTGAGCTCCAAAATAGGTTTAAATCCTCTTTCGAAGTCCCCTCTTCTAATAGACTGCACAAGGTCTTCTCTCACAGCAGAAATAAGTAGATAAGCCACATGAGCAACCATTCTGTTAGAGTTGGGCACTGAGGTCTCTGTAAGGGTTGTCTGATATGATAGCACCTTCTATACCCACACATACAAGCACTGCCAGCAAGACAATTGTGTAAGAAAGTAGAGTAAGGAGAAAGCAAAACTGCAAATCTGCTCCGGGAATGGAAAAGAATCACATATTTTTAAAAAGTGTCAGAGTCTATATTGTTGCTACCAGACAGGGTATGCTAAGAGCTCTTCTGTCCAAGGTTACACACCTGCCTCCACAAGGATGCAGTGCCACTAAACAGGCTGCAACTGAACATCTTATCTTAGCCCAGTCGGGCTGCAAGAAAATTTGATGCAAAACCTCTATTACAGGCAAAACATGATGACTGCCTGCAGCTTCTGGAAGAATTAAACCAATAAGCTGAGATTAGGTGGAACAGGGAGCCCAGAGAAGGGTTGCTCTCTTCAGTTCACTCCTCATTTTCTTCACATTCCCTCTTCCTTCACTCAACCTTTCTCCACTTGCAAATTTTTTCCTATTATTTTGTCCTATTCTGCCCAGTTATTTTTAGTTTGAGCTATTTATTTCTTCAATGAATACTGAAATTCTCCATCCTGGTAGAAGTTACAAATCACAGACGGTTGCAACTGCCTCAAAAGTGGCTTAGGTGCATATGGGTCACAAAGCTTCTCCACACAAAACTCAGATCACTCTTCAAAAACAGACACAAAGATAAAGAGGCTTCAGTACACACTGTTAACACCACTCTTCTTTGACCTGATGTCTGTCAGCTTGTACATCTTCCACAATCCAATAAATATATTGTAGATTTTACACAGAAGGGAAATCACATTTGCAACCTCTAATGATGTTTACCTTTTTCCACAGGGCTTAACTTAAATTTTTTCAGGTGTTAGACAAGATAAAAGCATGTTTGTGCTAGTAGATCAGCCCATTTTTGCACATACTTTCAAGAATTCACAATAGAAAGCATATAGGTGCATTCCCGAAAAATTAAAACTATACGTGAGTGAGCAAAACAAGGGCCAATCAAAGCTCGTAATGGCAAATTACCCAAAAACAAAGTATACTCCAGAGACTGCATGTGCCTACTTAGGTCAAATTAACCCTCAACAACAATAAAAATATAACAGTGAAAGAACTTAAAGAACTAGCAATCTCAGGAGCCATAAGCTGATCATGTGTGCTTTTACAATGATGGTAATTTTTTCTTTATCTTGTTGCTGGTTTTATTTCCCTGTATACTGGGAGGAGATGAAGATCTCACAGTTTTGTCCCACCACAAAAAAGTCCCAACAGAAGTCACATCAATTGAAGGATTGCAGAGTGCATGGTACATAAAAAAATGCAGAAAAATACTTGAACACCTGCACATTTGGGGCTAGGATCCCACATAACACAATTCACTGACAGTCCTGGAATTGGTGCTAAGACAAATTTTGCCCACGGAGTGCTGTGTAAAGCTAAGTATTATTGTTACATTCCTAAATGGCATCTACACAACATGTAAAAAATTGCTCCTGTAGAAATCACTGAGATTTAGAAAACAAAACTGGAAACATCTGTTTGAATACTGGCGTGATTTTCCTGTGTTTTTCCACAATTCTGTCCTCAAAAATTAGATACTGTCCAATGAAAATATCTACTTTAAACAATTGTTACTCTTATTCATAACCTGTCAAGGATATCGCTATTACACAAATGTCATCATCTCCTTATAAGGCACATTGTGTTTAATCACAGCTAAGAGTGTTCACCTGCAATGATTCCAAAATTTAGATGATTGTCCAAGACTATTAGTAACAAGTTAATTTTCTGCCAGAAAACTTGGACAACTTCTGAGCAGAGTTCCAGACCTCAGCATGATGCTACGTAAACTCTTCTGGAATCTGTTCTTTTTGCCTCCTGTTAAATTCATGAGTGCCTAGGCAAGATATCCTTCATTCAAAGGTCTTGTGCTGCCAACATGAGTGGAATTAATTATTTTTTTCACAAGCAGGCCATCAATGCTACCAACTAAAGCAACAGGATTTACTCCTTTGTTTATCTTTTAGAGTTTATTACTTGGATCATAGTCCTATTAAAGAAACTGCTGTCATCATGGTTTAAATTCTGCTTGCCATTCACACCTACCCAGTCCTTCTGCAGCTCGTAGGTCTCTGAATAAAGAGGGAGACACGCTGGCAAGCACACTTTTTCCCAGGCCTTCTATTACAGTTACAAATACATGGGTTTATTTTTTAGCCCAGATAAGGTAATAAGAAAATGATTAAAAGAGATGGCAAGGTTAAATTGCATTGGCAAAGAATATTAAAAGTTGGCAAAAATATAAATTTCTGTGTTGAAAGCATGATACCTTCTCTCAAGAAATGCCAGAAAAAGGGTGTACTGTCTGCAGATATCTGATTTCAGAGCCAGGCACAGAGAAAACCTCATGCTGAAGACTGTAACGACTTTAGTAGGTAAGTGTAATGTTAACAGGCTAACCTGAAGCCCTAAAGCTTTAACTCTGTTAGATGAGTACTTTAGGCACCATTTCTTGTTAAGAAAGGGATACTTCATGGTTTAAATCAAATCAAGGGTAGCATATGTGTTTTGCATAATGTTACCTTCATTGCAGCAGGTGTTTCAGTTACTCTGAAAGAGTCAACTGAATTAATTAGTTTGCTCTTCGTTACGCAACAGAAAGGAACAGCTTTTATTCCTGTCCAGAACTGATTCTGGTACTTCCAGCAACTGGATTTTCTTCTGTTCTACTCAAAAAATGTAGGACGGACAATAATAGTTTTTAATCTTCCTGGACATCTTGGAAACATTTTTTAAATTATTTTCTGCCAGCCCACTTCTACTGAGAGCTTTCACATGGTTCACAGCTAATGTAATCCTACATTTTAAAGAGGATGGATTACAGAGAATTATCCTCCTGGTTATATTGCAAGTGATGAAAGGAACCTTTTTATTTTCCCTGATACAGTTTTATTTCAGAGCAGCAGCCTGGAAAAAACTGTGCCATTATGGTCAGTTTGTGCCTTTGGTCACACCACCACTTGAGTAACTAAGAGGAAGAGACAACTTTAAGGCATATTTCTCCCTGTTTCCTTTCATTTCAGAAGAAGTGAAAACATTTTTTTTTCCATAAACCGGTATTGATGTTATCATGTGATTTACTTTCTCCTGCTGGCTTTCATTTATTTTTTGACTGTAAGTTCATTCAGCCCAGCACTATAATATGCTGTGCTTATACACACATCAGATACAATGGGAACTCATTTTTAGCTGTCCCCATTTCAGTTTGTTAACAGTAAAAACAAATAGCAGCAATTTGCAATTCCTGTCCTCCTCTATCTCCCTGTTATATATCAAAGGTAAGGGAAAAAGTCAGTTTCATTAGTTCTTCATTTGCTTTTCCTTCTCCTCCAACCCACACCCTTGGCATCAAGGAGAAGAATAAAGATGCCAAATGGTTTCCTCTCTATCCTACACCTAAATCAGCTTCAGGTAAACCACATGTGGAAATGTGGATTTCACTGCTCTGTGGAAATTTGCACTGTAAAGCACAGATATTTGGTACGCGGTTCCATTTGCTGGCAAGAAACAGCCTCTCAGTGTTAAGACCATTACTAAACATCTAGCACATGTCATGGTCAATGTTACTTTGGCCAAAAGGTGAAGTAGCACTGTTTTACATGCAATACAAGTACTTGGTGAGAAGGATTTCTGGAGAAAGTCACACAAATGTTTCCTTCCAATTTCTGGCCAAATGGCAAGAACGGCCTTCATGCTCTTGTTTTCATGGGAAAGATGGAGGAGTATTGGTACATACAGCACTTTGCTTTTCCTTGGTTTAAAAAGTGCTGTTACAGCATTTACTTTTGACAACTATTTATTGGTTTTTCCTGCTTTCCTGACTTACTGCAAACACGGATTTTTCAGTGAAAATGAAAGCACTGGCACATCACTGTCTACACTCTGGTGTCTTCCATCAAGGAGGGTGGAAAACACACCTTTGCTGAACCTCATGTAAAAATTAAAAAATAACTCAGCCTCCAAGCCACATGAACAACATTTTTCAACAATATGTATTAGTTCAAGAAGCTGTTCCAGAGGTTACACAAGCTTTGTAGTCTAATCAAATGCCCCATTAACCGATATACCCTAACCACATGCAAAGGCCCCAGCTGTGTAATAAGAAGTAATGGATTTTTGCACTAAGAAACATGGGATATTACCCAACTAATACAGGATATTGCCTAATGTCTATAAAAGAAGTTATGGTACCAAAGATGAAGAGACTAAGGAAGCAACTGAAGATTGGTCTTCCAAACTTTGGAAAATTACACTCTTTGTCAAAGTCATCTTTTACAAAAGTCATTACACTGATAATCTGAAGCTGTTACACAACTGTTTTGTCCAGTGTAATAAAATAAAGCTGTATAGTCCTTAGCCCTAAAAAAACCAGACTGCTACTCCAGTCAATGTCTTAGATAGTCATCTCAGATCTCTTCAAACTAAAAGATGATTTCTGTAGGACTGTTCAGGTTTTAAAATAGCATAGCAGAGTGTGTAATCTAGGCCAAGATGTGTTGTTAATGTACCCACTTAAACTGAGCACTTCCATTTTCATACAACTGCTTATCCCCTTGTTTTCCTCTCATAAAGAGAGGAGAACCCTTATCATTTGCCATGAAAATAATTTCTAGCTTCTTAGGAAAATATCCTACTAGATTTGTTACACTTGAAAAAGACCCAAATTTATCCACTTGGTGCTCAACATATTTCTAGGCATGCACTGGTTCACAAACAAATGCCAGCTTATTTTGTACAAAAGCCTAAACTACACCAGATTGCTTGGATGTAGCCAAAACAGGCATCAACTGGTGTTTGTGTTCAGTAACCAACAAACTTAGCTCAGCTGATTAGAGCATGGTACTTTTAACACCAAGATTGTGGGATCAATCCCCATATGGGCTATTTACTTCAGAGCTGGACTCGATAATCCCTTCATTGAGTGATGCGGGTCCCTTCCAAGTCAGGATATTCTGTGAATCTGTAAAACCCAGTGAAAATCAAGGCAAATATACATTCAGAGTATTTCCAACAAATGCCAATGTCAAAAGCTAAGAGAATAAGATTTCCTGGTCCGTTGATCAAAGCCATTGTACAAA
This sequence comes from Monarcha castaneiventris obscurior, assembly GCA_026261815.1. Lineage (NCBI taxonomy): Eukaryota > Metazoa > Chordata > Aves > Passeriformes > Monarchidae > Monarcha > Monarcha castaneiventris. The sequence goes on from JAMPIT010000379.1 coordinate 11,260,606, forward strand.
AAAAAACTATGCCTGGAATGGAAACAGCAAAGCTTCCATTCTGAAGTCTCAGGTGTACTACATAAACATTTACAGTGGCCACAAGCACCCGTTTTATTTTTGCTCAAGTATAATATTTGATCTGGACAATTTGAGAAGGATTTAATATAACAGCTCTTTATGCATATAGCAGAAGGAAATGCAGTTTATCTGTCAAACAAACTGCTCTCCACTTTGTTGCAACTTGGGGCAGAAGATGATGAATTGGCCATTTTCTGCCATAAGAATTTATCTGTTTACAAAATGAAACATTCACACTGTACTTAAAGTGCATTATGAATCAGGTGTTTTCTGCTAGAGAATTTTTGCATCAGTAATTATTTCTTGGAAATTAGAGTTTAGTTGTAAGCTGCTTAGATGCAGGAAACAGGAAAACACTGGCTTGCTCACCTCCAGGTGATGTTCGTCAACTGTGCCAGAATTCTGTTTGTGCAGCTGTTCTACAGCTTTTAAAGTAGGTGAAGGATGAAATCCCTTCATGACTTACTAAGTTTGTTGTTTTGTATCTCTGGGTCAAGCATGTTTTTCTCTGGACTGATCTGGAGTAGATAATTCTGGGTTTTTTGCAGATTATCAATAGACTGTTCCCACATAGCACCAAGACTGTTTACAAGTGATCCTTAATAAACAAAGAGACAGGAAACCCTGATAGACTCCCAAGTACAGTTCTCAGCACAGTTCAAATCAATATTTCCCAACCACCACATGCTGGATCAGCCTCAGAGAAAAGCACTAAGCAGAGCTATTTCATAATGAATTGGCTACTTCCTGCCTCAGGGGAACACTGCAGTATCCTGAAGGTCTTACTGCCCATATAAATCATATTTTATATATTATGCCAGGTAACCAGGATGCAGAAGTCATTCCCTTGTCTTCCCTTCAGTTGATGAGTCTTACCCATTCAAGCAATTCTGCATTTCCAGGACCTGCCTGGAATCAGCCTGCAGAGGGGACCTACACATAGATGTGGCACTTAGGGACATGGTTTAGGGGAGGACTGTGGCAGTATGAGGTTTCCAGCTGGACTTTTTGATCTTAAAGGTCTCTTCCAATCTAAATGATTCTATGATCTGACTCAATTCAACCTGAAAGTTGAATAAGTAAATATATGGGGAGTTGTGAGGGACCAGCGCAAAATAGCAAATAGCAGAGACCAGAATTTGTCCCACAGCTCTGAAAGAAACTATTTGAACAACCCTAAGAATTAGATTGATGATGTATGTCCACAAGATTTTTACACTTAGTTGTTAGTAGTTGCTTTAATGTTCTTTAATATCTTTATATTCTTTTCCATAAGACAGTTCTATTCCAGTAGTCAGGCACTCATGAACACTACAATAATAAATTTCCAAGCACTAACAGTGAAAAAAAAGAAACAGTTTCAGACTTATAAGGGATTACGATGGATAAATAAGGCAAAAATAACTTAAAGAACTCTGAAAAATCTTGACTTTCTTTGAAATAAGTAGTGCACAACAAATGAAATAAAAGATGCAAAGGTGAAGTCATCAAACATCAGGGTTGGTATCTGCTAAATCTAGTCTTGCAGCCTAGGATCTAAGGAATACTCCAAGCCATTCCTTGACAGGTGTAAGCAGTGGGAGAGTGGGAAGTGAAGTAATAAAACAAACCACTGCTGGAGGGCAGGAGAAATAGGACCAAGCATTTTGTGCTGCTTATGACACGAACCCCATGAGAAGCTGAATTTTTTAAGACTGTATTATCACTTTGCTTTTATTTCAAAATCTTATACTTCTTTGAGATCTTGCAGAACATACACAGGACTAGCACATAATCTTCAATTTTCAAGTATGTAAAGCTGTTTCATGAACAAATTGCTCCACACTTACTCCAAATTGACCTAAATTGTTATTACTCACCATGGAAATATTTCCAGTGGCTAGTTCTCCCCATCTATAGCTATTAGTCAAGGTGACATAGGAAGTGTTGAAATGGCAGATCTTGTTAGAACACTAATAAGAAAGAAGTTAATAATTCTGCAAGTTAACTTTACGACCAATTAATCATACAATGTGATGAGTGCTGGAGGCATTCTATTCCAGATGCATATCCTAATTTACCTGCACTGAAGCACACCTCAGGAAGATAGCTTTGCAGTTGAAACAGAAAGCATGCTGAGCTAAAAGGAAGCTGCTTTTGGGCTACTAAGAATTCAGGCTATGAAATAAAATCTTTTGCATTTCACGGGTGTTATACAGTGCAGTGCACTCTTACCTCCATGGGAAAGGCCTTAAAATTAACCGTGTGTTCAGAACCACGCTGGTTTTCTCTGCCCCAATGAAATCGAACATCGTGTAGCTCAAACTCATGTCCCCGAGGTAATGGCCCCCCTATTAACACTGGGAAAGAAGATAAGTGGTAAAGAATTTGCCTTTCAAAGCAGACAAGCCACTGAATATAATCTCCAAATGCAAGAAGGAGATTGTGGCAATCTTCTACATTGTTAGTGGTACCAGAGAGGAGAAGAGTTGACAGACTTGTCATCATTACTTCTGAAGAACCTTGCAGGTACAGAACATGAATTGAGGTAGTTATGAAAACAAGTAAAACTGCTGTCATACTGAACTCTTTGTTTTATGAGGCAGAACACCAAACAAAATTGTGCCTTTGCCAGTCAGAAGATGGAAGGTTTATTGGTCTTATCAAGACATTAACCGTGTGCTCTAAACAGATGGCAGGGGTTCTGAATTGAACTGGGAAGTTACCTCCAAGCTGTCCAAATGCTTACTCTCAATCACCTATATTTACTATGGGTCACAGAAATAGATAGAAAACTTCTGATTGCAAATATTTTGCTAGGTAAAGGTGTTCAGTCATACACCACCTGTCAGGCTTCTGAGATACAGAATGCCTCCATACCGAAATATAATCAAACCTATTCACTGGAGCAAAAAACATACCTCATTTACTTAAAAACAGCTTCTAGGCAGCCATGGCTTTTCCTTACTTCAGTTTTTTAAACATCTGGAATTTCTTAAAAGCATCTGGCCGCAATCGCAACACACGCGCAAAAAATTTTATATAGCAGCTCAGTACTTTTGCATTAATAAAGACTTCCATCATAAGTAGTAAAAGCAAGCAGTTGTGAGGCCCAATCTGCTATGGAATTAATCAATGGAAACATTTTGCCCAGGGATTTCTGAATCTGCTTTAGATCAAATATTACACCACAAGCTGGAGGTAACTTCCCACTAAAATCATTGAATATGGGCTTTTAGGCAGGGCTGAGTTTTATTTAAGGGCATTCACGGTCTTCCCCAGAATCCATTAAATTCTAGCTTACATTTCATAGACTTGGAATTAATCTTTTACAATCTCTGATAATTGATAAGGATTATTTAACTGCATGAAATAGAGCCTTAGGGATTTAGTTCCATAATATATAGCTATTTTGACATGCAAACTATACAGCCTGAGTTTGGAGCACAAGGCGTAGTGTAGTATTAAAACATAAGTTAGCAATTGAATCATATTACAATTGTACAAACACAAAACCAAAGGTACGGAACTATAAAAAAACTGAAAACAGATCAATTATGGTTTTCATAAGCAATTACATTGGAGGGGGAAAAAAAGTCAAATATTCCAATTAATCCTCCTTTAATAATTCTTCACAACTAATCTAACAGCCATTAGAGTTTCCAAAATGAAATGTCCTAAATGTAGTTAGAGATCCAGATTTGCTTCTTAACTTTATCTATATTCTATCTATACCTATATCCCCTAGAGGGAAAATCTACAAATCTGGTGAACACTTGGGAAAACAACCAATTGAAGTATTTAAGAAATCTGGACAAATAAAAAGAATCATGATACTCAATTAGGGCTCAATCAGGATAATAATAATAATAATAATCTCAATTAGGAAAACAGCATTTTCTCTGTTTTAAAATATTGCTCTGAGAAAACTGTAACTAAAACAAATGTTCTCTATATGATGTAGTTCTGGATCTCCAAGAACTTCAAAGAGTTTATTTCCAAGGCTTCATTTAGGACACTGATCCCATGATAAAACTATTTCATACTTGGTCATGGTTCTTCCACCTAATGCACAACACACATTCCATCATCAAAATGAAAACAGCTGTGAAAACATTTGCAATTAAATAATGAGAAGGATTTGGGAATTCCATATGGACTGTGTGTCTTGAATTAAAGGATAAAATCAATTACCAGAAATGACAAATTTATTTTTAATATGTATCTTAACCAGTTTACTTTTTTCCATAAAGAACTTTTTCTTTGACTGTTAACATTACAGTAGATGAGGATCTCTTGGACATTAATTGGAAAGAGTTTCAAAAGAATTCAGTGCTCAATAGTTCCCATCAAAATAATCTGGCTAAATGGATTTGTCATCAGAGATCCCCTGTGAGGAAAAGAAACTGCAGGAGTTTCTGCAATCCCTGAAAAATGGCCAGAATACTAGGCCAGGTTCAAACACAGCTTATTAACTCTTTTCTCCTCTTGGTTTAATAAATGTTGTCTTCTCCCTCCCAAATTATTCCCAGTTTACAAATAGAGAATGGGAAATTACATGACATGAAATCTAAGGAAAAGTTGAAACTAAACCAAGATTTCCTAAATCATAATTCCATACTTCAGTCATAAACTTTTTCGCTATTTCACATTTTCTTATAATTCAAGACTCATCTGTCCGGCATCACGCCGCATTCAAGTATAAAAAGAAGTCTTTCCTTTTTCTAATTCTCTTAGTGGTTTTGCAAAGGCATTTAGGTGTGCCGGCCCCATCTCATTAATAATCGCTACTAAGTTACAAACTGCCCTTGGGAAAGGTGGGATGGAAGGAGCTGCATTTTGGCAGGCAAGTGATGAGGTCATTTGTGGTCACTCTCATTTCCTCCACAGGAGAATTCAAGAATTCCTGATCCTGCAGGGAGAACCTTATCCCTTGGGCAAAGAGCTCTGCTTCTGAAGAAGGCAGTAAAACTGACTGGAAGTACAACATTTCTCTTTTATTGCAAATCTGCAAAATTACGTGGAAAGAAATGTTCTGTGTTGAACAATACAGGGAAATTATCATAGAAAGGAAATTATAAAGGAAAGCATCATTATTAAAATAACAAACCCTTCCTAAAAAAACTGTATAAAACTGAACTGACTCTCTCACTTAGAACAGCTGTAGTTCCCAGTACTACTGAGTTTTCAGAAGGAAACAAAAGTTGTAATGTCTCATGGTTTGACAATGTTCAGCTGTTTAAATGCCCCCAAAGGGCTGTTACTAGTTAAGACTGGTTGAAATAACATGGAGGCTCTTCCAAACACATGGTAAGAACTACTGCAGTACTGGAGAGCAAAATGGACTTTTTTTTCTCCCTACTTTCTTGTCTCCTTCATATAGAATAGTTTACCCACATGAAAGGTCTGAGTAAGATATTGCAATTCCACTTACGTTGGAATTCTTTTATTATTTGCTTCTAAATCGTATTTGATGAGTGATACCAAAAATGTCATCCTTTAAGAAATGAGGACTGCCTTCTACTTGGTCCTCATCAATACTGTGAGCATGTCCAACTGGTGTATCTATCTTAAGCTGTCCAATTCTGTACTTAGTATTCACCCAAATTAATGAGAAAAAGCACTTTTAACTTACATGGTCTTTGAACCATGAACAAATCTTGTCAGCTGTACAGTTTGGCACTACACTGTCTGTAGTCTGTACTGCTGTAGTTTGGCACTACACTGGCAATAGTCTGTACTGCTTCTGAATGCAGGCAGCTGCTAATGCCAGTTAATTGGATACCACCACCACAAGAGGAAATTCTGGACATGCTTCGAAGCAATCTGACTGACCATCCAGTCTGGCATCGACACCTGCAACTCCCATTGCAACACTTGCTCCTCTTCCTACCAAAGTCAACAGCACCACTCTCACCGGGCATAGTCCATGCTGAATGGGCACAACTGCTCGCTGCTGGGAAAAGCTGCTTTTCCTACGCTCCGGGACACAAGTACAGTGAGTCTTCAGGCAACACAAGCTCTACCCGGGAAAACCAAGGCCATGTTTCATCATACCTGATTTTGACTTCAGGGCAATCTGAATCGAATGCCCGTCGTTGATCACTTCGCAGTCACGACATACCACGTAGTTCGGTGACAAACGCACTTCCAGGAGCGAGGGGTCGTATTTAGCTTCTCTCGAGTTCAAATTAATGGGCGACTGGTATTCCCCGTTAGCGTCGGGGAAAATCAGCCCCCACTCCACTCCTGAGGCACAAGGGAGAACTGGTTACGGGGGGACGGGGCAGCACGGGCTGCGGGTCAGACAGACCCTGTCCGGCCGCTGTCCCCGGGAGGGAAGGGGCTGCCCCTGCGGCCCCGGCGGCTCCGCGCTGCGCTCCCTCCGATGGGGACGGACCCGCGGGACGGCCGGGAGCGAACCCCGCTGCGCTCCGCCGCCGAGATCCCCGCGCCGCGGACAAAGTTCCTCCCCGGCGGCGTCGCCCCCCGCTGCTCACCTTCCTCGTAGCCCCACTCCGGAGCCTCGTCCCGGCGCGGCGGGGGCTCGGCGCCCTCGATCAGGCTCCTGTCGGCCATGGGCGGGCGGCCGGCAGCGGCCGGGCTGGGTGCGCGCTGTGCGAGCGTGTGCGGGGCGAGCCGCGCTGGCGGCGCTCGGCTCCGCGCCGGGACCTCCCCGCCCTCCGCCCCCGCCCGCGGCTGTCGGAGCTCGCCGGGGCAGGGGCAGCGCCGGGGCAGCTCCGGGAGCCGCTCGCTGTCGCAGCGGTGCAGGGACAGGGAGCGAACGGGAGGTGAGGTGGCGGCGGGCGTGCCCGGCGGGACGCTGCTCCCTGAGCCTCCCTGCGGCTTCCTCGCCGGCCTCCGCAGGCTGCTTCCCTAGCCCGCGTGGGTGTGTGTCTCCTCAGCTCCTGCTGCCCCTCCAGCTGGGCACAGGCGCTCTGTGCACCCGGGGACACCCAGGGAGAGCAGCTTCAACGAGGGGAAGGGCAAAGCCCGGCCACTGGGGAGGAACAACCCGGGCGCCGGGACAGGAGAGGGAATACCTGTCTGGAATGCAGTTTGGCATTGGGTGGGTGGCACACACTGTGGGTCGTGGTGGGCATCAGGTCAGACATGGGCCAGCAGTGTGTCCTTGCCGCAAAGAAGGCGAACGATACCTTGGGCTGCGTTACGCAAAGCAGTGCCAACAAGTCGAGGGGCGTGATCCTGCCCCTCTGCTCAGCTCTGGTGAGGGCACACCTGGGGTGCTGGGATCAGATCTGGGCTCCTTCAGTACAAGAGAGACGTGAACATACTGGAGAGAGTCCAGCAAATGGTCATAACCATGGTTAAGGTGCTGGACCATCTCTCCTATGAGAAAAGGCTGAGGGAGCTGGGACTGTTCAGCTTAGAGAAGAGCAGGCTCAATGGGATCTCACAGATGTGTACAAATACCCCAAAGGAAGATGCAAAGAGGGTGGAGCCAGGCTCTTTTCAGTGGGGCCCAGTAACAAGACCAGTGGTGATGACCAAATTGAAACACGGGAGGTTCCTTTTGAACACTTTATACTGTGAGAATGTGTAAGCCCTGCACAGGTTGCCCCAGGAGATTGTGAAGTCTTCATCCATGAGGGTATTCATCTGAACATGGTCCTTGTTCTGGGCAGACCGCCTGAGCAGGTAATTTGGACAAGATGATCTCCAGAAGTCCCTTCCAGCATCAGGCATTCTGTGATTCTGTTTACTACTCACCACTGAGCACTGTGCCCCTTTTATGGAGGAATGGAGACCCTCAGTGAGGATAAGGAAGCCACTGAATAAGGAGCCCAGTTCTGTCCCTTCTGTCCTAAAGGAAGAAGTGTGGCATCAATTCCTACTGCAAATTATACAAAATGGAGGGTTTGAGGAAATTCTCTCCCCAACATGAAGATGCCTCAGTTCAAGGTTATGAAAGGAGTCTTCATTCTCCTTTGAAAACAGCCATGTATGGAACTAGAGAATATTCATTCTGTCAAGGGAGAAAAGGACAGAAGGGACCTCTGTTACAGAGATCTCTTCTAGGCAATGGCCCAAAAACTTGCATCAGTGACAGGAAGGGAAACGGGAATGTAGTACTGACAGTCTGCAATCCCTGACAGCAATCGGAAAAGGTAACAGAGGCACTCAAATAGCATTGCTATAATGGTAAGAAGTGCCCTTTGCTTACCATCCTAGTCCACTTAAAGACAGTGACCAGACCTCCCTGAATTCTGGTATCCCAGGAGGATGACATCTTGATCCTGTGCTGTTGATCCACAAGGTTTGATCTAGGTGTGGAGCTCATTGTGCTTCGGTGATCCCCAACTCAGCAGCAGTACCTGTGTTTCCTGTGCAGCACTGACAGGGGAGCAGAAATTATCATCAGTGTGAATGTGAGATGAAAAAAGAAGGACTGAGATGAAACTTCATTAGTGAAGCAAGAGAGTATCGGTTCATGAGCTGCATGCAAGGTGAAAAGAAAATAGGGCAAAAGAAGTATACTTTACTGGGTTGGGTTTTTTCAAGAGCAGAGAAGAAACACAGGTTTCCTTCTGCAGTATCATACTACCCAAATTAAAAAACATGGTGCAGTTTATCGAGGAAAAAAACCCAAACAGACATTTTTCATATATTGAGCACCTGACATCAGTACAAACAGAAAATTCAGATATTTTTAACCTGCATTTTAGTCACATGAGGTATCATGTTGTATATGCATACCCATCTCCCATAGCCAACTGGCTTTATTAAGTTGTTAAGTTTTATCACCTACTCGCTTCTAAAACACACACCAGCTGCTTCTATTAATGTAAATTCATTTGAATCATTGTTCAACCACATGGGGGAAAAAACAGACATTACCCTAAATCATCACCAGTTCTGGTCCATCTGACTGGAAATTCATTTTCTTTATCAAAAGGAGTCTCATATTTTGGAAACGAACCAAACAGCCCTAGGAGGCTGGGTTCATTCCCTTAGTCCTTGAAATACAGTATTTCATTCATTCATGCTCTCTATTAAGTCCTTTCCTGCAGTAACCTTCCTGTGGGATGTCTGTTCTAGAATTTCATGCTTATGAGGGGCAACATTATCAGACCTGTGAGTTCTTGTCTTGCAATAAATACTTTTCATGGCTTTGCCATATATTTGTTGCCCTTCCTTTTAACCTTTCAATTCTTTCTATGTCTGTCTGGAAAATTAGGCATAGCAGGTAAAGCATTTCTTTATTCCCATACGTCTGCTGAGTAGTTTTTGTGCAAATATCCTGTTTCTTCCTTAGTATCTGTCAGGTGTTGCATGATCTAATCAACAGATTAGATTCCACTGAAGATTCTGGGGACTTCTTTGATGGTGAAGTGTGTAACATAGGAGTTTGCTTCTCCACAAGAAAATGGAGTGTGGGACTGAGCCCTCACATTAAACTCCAATCACAAATGCAGATATTGACCTTACCAATCTCTGCACAAACCAACTCACTCCTTTATGGACTCAGCTTCAAGTAAAAGGGTTGAGACAATCACATGGAGATAGTAATATGATCTAAGATTTGTTCAAGATCAGTGGGATTTGATGTCCTTTAATGATGTAGGCAAATGTAAAATTGTGTAAGTTTGTGTAGAAGCTCCCAATAGTTGAATTTACTAGGAAAAGGTGTTAAATATTTAACTATAAGACATAAATGCACTCTTTATTCTGTAAAAATGCATTGCTCACGATGTTTGCTACACTGGCTCAACACACTGAAAAATCTATAGAGAGGTATAGTTATGGCCCTGAAGCTAATATCAAATTGTTGGGCAAAAAGTAGGAGAAGCTCAGCCAGCATGACCTTCATAAGTGACATAACACCTCATCAACAGTAGCAGGAGCAGGACATCTCTTTCCTGAATCCCACTTCAGCCTTTGATTCTGTGGAACATGCTGACTTCTTGTTTAACTGGGATTAATGATCACACCCTTTGATAGTACCAGGAATAAAAAGCTCAGGCACAGATCCAGGTCTTAATAGCTCCTCTTTGAACTCACACAACAGTAGTTCAGAAGCAGTGTAGTCTCTGACATTCCTTTTGTCAAACGAGAAATGGCATTTTGAAACATGGTTAGTATAATACTTAATCCTGATGAGATTCCAAGCAATTATTCTTCTGTTGTCTATATCTAGATATATTTTTTTTTTCTACATGATTTTTTTTTTTTTTAGAAGATAATATATCTGCCCCAAACATCTTAAAAAGTATATACTGGGAAAACTGGGCCTGAACCAAAATTCTCCATCCGAATGCTGTAAAATCTGTGGGTGTAAATTGTCATTAATGACTAGCAACATTTTTTTAAGAGGTTAGATGTCCACAACTTTACTTACTGCTTTCACCACTCTGAAAAGGAAGAGTCCAATGCGGAGAACTGTACAGGCTACTAAGAAATCCATAGGAAAAAAATAAAAGCAGAATTATATACAGTTTATTTTAGACTATACATTCCCACCTGCATGATTCTTTGCAGACACAGAACTGACAGTTATTTCCTTTGTGCAAGAGATCAGAAATTCAGACTCTGAGATGATCATATTTCCCTATTATCCACATTTTTCTTTATTACACTGCTGCCAGCATAGAGTAGTTGAGGGCACACAGGATTTAATATTTTGATAAGGAGGGAATTGTTCAATGGAAAATTTGAGCATTCCATTTGGGGTAATTTAGAGTCTATTTATGCTTATGCAAGCCAGATCTCAGTTCTTGCCAAGGTGTCCTGAAAGAAAAGGCAATGTCCGTACAGCACAACAGAAAACTGAAGGGACCCAGAGCATCGAGTTTTTCCACTGAATAGGGCTTCCTATTCTGCTTCCTGTGTTGACTATGAGGTTGACCAGCAAACATCTCCCACGTGGTCTTGTTTCTATCTTTATTTATTGCCAGATTACGCTCTCAAATAAGTTTGATTCTTTTCCAAGTTTAGAAGTGTAAGCACAGAGTTGCTTTTGAACATTAAAGCACAAGCTTATTTGTAATATTGAAAATGTCTCTGCATGTTTTAAAAGGAACTGGTTCATTAAAAGGAACAATATTCCAGTATTCCTGGAATAATAATATTTGCCTATTTTTATTTTCTTCATCTGTCGTAATGTGTTACAAAAAGGAAAAGTTTGTTTGGGTAGTTCAAACAGTCCAAGATGAAAAGGTAAAGGGAGACCGTTTCCAGGAAAGGGGGCATTTATAGCAGAAAGAAACCATTCACAGTGAAAGACACTGTATGATTGCAAGTCAGATTGACATTGGCAAAGGATATACTGCAAACACTGCAAAAATATGTCAGCTGAATCCCAATTTCCCCTTACATCCACACCAAAGGGTGGTTTCCATGGCCTTGTGTGTTTTTATGGTCTGTAAGTGTAAATTTGTGATTCCTGGTTCTGCCAGCTAATAGGATAGAAGATTGGCCCTGCACACACTTCACGTTTCACTTTACAATATGCATAGTTTGGGTGGGGAATTTAAAGATCAACATATTGATCTGCAAGTTTTTCTACAGTATTGTTATAAACCTCTTACATGCACAAGAGATCAGGAGAAAATGGGAACGAGCTACAACCTACAGGCATAATTGTTGTGTATTCTCCCTGTGTTCAAATGGGTAAAACATTATTGTGGCTGCCCATGAGAATTTAGACATATAGCTAGAGGACACTAAAACTATAGCAGGATAATTTCAAGTTCTTTAAAGAAAACACAAGGAATAGGAAGTCATTTTTAAGGACTGAAAATACTACCATCAAAAGGGAACTGAAGAAATAATAATGTAAAGTGTATTTAAGGGCACACTAAAAAATTTAGAGAGTAATCTGTGTAGTCTCCTGGAGCTTTTCCTTCCCCTAAAAGGAGCTAGCCCTGGGAAAAAAATGTGTAAAAATTACAAAAAGTGGTAGAGACAGCAGGAATTGCTGATGAAGTAAGCACAAAAGTAAAGTGAATTCCTGAAGACAATAGAAGACTAGAAGGGAAGTGAGATTTTTTTTCTGCTACCGGGCTGAAAGGAAAAGAGTGTTAAAGGATGAAATAGGATGTCTCTGAAACAGAATGCAAATGATAATCAAGGGCCCTGACATGGCAAAACTCCTATGTAAATGGTTCTTTATTCCTTTGGGAAGGAAGCAAAACTAAAGGTACACCCAGCTGCAAATTAAATGAAGAAGATGGGAACTGAGGGTGAAAATCTGCAATAAGGAGATGATAAATATGTATTTACCTATCTGTAATAATTTCAGATCTTTAACATTAGATGAGAGTCTTGAAGGATTATGAATTTCATATGATAGCTATCGAAAAGGAGTGGCTCTTTGTCATTGGAACTGAAAGACGTTAAATCCACCACTTGCAAATTAAATGTTTCAAAGGGAAGCACTGAATCAGGGAAAGATATAATACCTTCTATAGTTTAAAATAAAAGGAGAGAATGAGCTAAATAATGAGCCTGATCATTTTTTCACTAGAAGAGCACAAGCAGGTGTTGGCTTACAGGTGTTGGCTTTTCATCTGGGAAGCTTGTGAGAAAGAGGAAGCACTGATCAGCATGAAGTGGCAAAGGGATAACAACATATTTGAGCCTGTAAAATGATGGTGAAAGGAGTGTCAGTTCATCATTCATTCTACTAAGTTTCACTTATCAATGTGCCAACATCCATAGCTGGCAAAGTGCTCATGTGCCCTGTTCTGGAAAAGCTATGAAATCGTAAATTCAGAGCGCAATCTGGCTTCCTATATCACAAGCTATGACATTTCATGCAATTGCTCATGTATTAAGTTAATTATTTGGCTATCAATAAATAATAACTTGTGTTTAGCCACAGCACATTTTTCAGAAATGCCTCACCTGAAGACGTCAAGACATGAAGAATTCATTACTTTGAGAGTTCATTCCAGTGGTTAACTAATGGGTATTCAATTCTAATTTGAATTTTTCTGGCTTTAACTTTCAGCCACTAGTTCATGTTATGCTTGTTTGCCTTGACAGGAGAGCCTTTATTGCTTTGTGTTTTCTCTCTAATGTGCTCACCTTTGTTAGCCTGGTCACCTCTGTGAGGTCTAAACAAAAGGAACTCATTAACACTTACCAGAGGGTTAAGATCAGGATATCTTGGGTTTAGCTTTTTCCTGCACATTTTCCCATTTTCCACATTAAAAATGTGAACACTGTGTAACTTTTGTTTCACCTTTATGAACTCATTTATGTCTTTTTCAACTGCACATTTAGGATTCACATTAGTCTTTTTTTTGCTGTTGAATCAAATATTGGATCTCTTGTTTGCTGCAATTTAGTATAAACATTAAATCCACATTCTGAGTCAGGGTATCCAGGAGCCAGTCTATAGAATGTGGACACAGACTGCATTATCATTTTATGTTTTGTTGACCTAAAATGCCACTCATTTGAATGAGCCCTAGTGTTCCTTTTTAACCAGTATCTTGTACACGAGTAAATCATATGCCTCAACAAATCTGTAATCTCATTATAAATTTCTTTGACATGACGCACTTCTAGTAAAACTATTGTCACTAGCATTAGTCCTCTACATCAAGTTTTTATGACTGTAGTCCCATATTTTTGGTAGTTTTCCTGCTACTTTTGTCAAACCAGAGAGTAATTATTTAAATTATCTGATTTCTCTCTTTCTTTCTTTAATTTTTACATAATGCTAACATTATTTAGGTCTTTTAACATTTTCCTGTATTTGTTAAAAATTTACAGAATAGACTTAGGATCTGTTCAGCCAGTTCTTGTAAAATTTCAGAGTTCTGCAAGAACCTGGTAAGCACCCATCTAGGTGCATACATTTAAATCAGATTTTAACATTATGATATTGCACAATACCACTTAGCTATTAATAAAATGCAAAATTCTTTAACCACACATGATGCAAGATGATACTCCTCCCCAAACATAAAACTCCCAAAATATTTTATCTCTTTATCACCATCAACAGATGTAGAGTCTCAGAGAGTAATGACTTTGAGTTTCTTCTCTAATTAATGTAGTTAAAAAATTGTTACAATTTTGTGTGAAACCTGCTTATTGATTTTTCCTGAAGTGTTCATCAATATTTTTATGGCCTGAAATTTCTACTACATATCAATATTTGTTTACTCTTTTTTCACTTATTTCTACTCATTTTTTTTCTATTCACCACTGAATCCACACCAGATTCCAAGTACCACTGCTCTATTTTTGGGTACAGAAATGTGTCACATTTTATAGTCAGTAAAGAGCTCCTTATTTTCATTTACATTTTTCTACCTTTTTCCTTTTAAGTCATGCTGCTTGTAATCTTAGTGATAGATAACAAACCATGCGATTTCAGAGTATATACAGCAGGAAACAAAAGACATGGAAAGCAGTTTGCAGTGTCAAAGTCCAGTGGCCAACTGCAGGTAATAGTTATGAAGGAACAAGTAATTAAAAGGAGGACAGGCAGTAAATGACAGGCAGTGTGTCACTGTAATGTTGGTAGAGTGGCTCTTAGCTCACATCCTCAGTTTGGCAATTCAAAACTGATCAACTGGAACCTTGGAAGAGGAGATATTTCCATTCAGATTTATATTTTACCAATAATTAATCATGTATCATGTAGATAACTAGGAAGAAGCAACTGATTGTGTTCTAATTTAAATGCTTTGTATAGAAACACTGAACACTGATTTCTTGGATTAGTATTCTTCCAGGGTGATAATATAATCAAAAAAAATGTAGTAATATTTGGCTCCAATTAGATGTGTGGTAAAAACCACAGCCTCAAAAGCTGAGATCTTGTGCAGACATAGAAATGTTCATATTCAGAAATGAAAATGAACTGGTAACTCTCCAAGCCACTGAACAACTTCAAACGGCTACCATTCAAAATAAAAATACTTTCCCAAACTGAATATGAAATATTTTTCAAAAATACTCCAGATTTCCATGCAGTAATTTATCCAGGGGCTGTAATACTTTATCAATGTCCTACAATGCATCTGTGTACATGTCTGTGCATCTGTCAGTTTTGTATAAAAAGGGCAGGGGGGAAGGGATCAGAGAACACTTCTTCACTAACAGGAGAGTTTTATATCAGACTTTTCATTCTTCTCTTCACAGTCTACCCAGAACAGAGGTCACACTTTAACATCCACGATTTTGTATTTCACAGTCTGCACCCTCCTGATTAAGAATCTGAAAACAGGCATTTGCTGGTTTACATTGAAGCACAGGAGTCTTCAGCTTCCTAATGTTTGTTCACAAGAAGGGAGTTAGTTCGTAGCATAGTGTGCTTTGTTGTATCTGCATCAGCAAAGCAGATAAACTCAGCCCCTCTTCATCTGGAAAAAGAACAGAGGATTAGCACCAGGAGACAGTGCGATACTCCAGGATATTGTGACGATTTCAGGCAACAAGATGACTTTCAGGTAAGCAGAAAAGGTCCTCTGCTACTTACATTCCTGTGCTGCTTCCCAAACTGTTTATCTGGGCACTGAAAAACCCTGTACTGGGTATGTTAACATACATTTTAGTGCTGGGTATTCCCTTCGTGCAGAAGATGGCTCATCACCAGCTGTTCTGTGTGACACATGTGGATTGGCATCACATGGAAGGAGCCAGCAGGGCTTTTTCCTGAGAATCTGATGCTGAGATTTGGCTACTTATGTACTTTGATTACACTGCAGTTCTTTCCATAGAGACCTTATCACATGAAAGGGCAGGCTCCTCGTGAGTCCCGGCACGTTTTTTTGTTTTGGCAGATCCTTCCTTAGAATTCAGGGAGGCAGAAGACACTTTTCAAGTCGCAAGGCATCATTTACAGCTCCTTGGGAGTTTTCCTGGGCTGTTTACACTAGCACTTAGTAGAAGGCCTGCTGCAGCAGGACTGATGGCACTAAATCAAAGCACTGACAAAGCTTCTAAAGTACAATTCTGTGTGCTTCCTGTGAGCACTTTCTCTCCTACTCTCTTTTACCATCTCTGTTCAGGGCTGAGCTTTTGGCACAGTCATTGACACACAGCTTTGTCAAGTTGCAATTTACTTAGTAAAAGTGAGGAAATACAAGATTAAAAGCTTGTTTATCACAGAACTTCTTTGCTAGCTTAGGGCATCAAAGCAAGTTGTTCCGTGGCAGTGCTTTTTCAGTGTCACGGGGAAAGTGAAATCCATGCTAGACAATGCAGCGCATCAATCCCAGGAAGCTGCAGGCGTTTTTCTTGTAAACTCCTTTCATAGTTAAAATCCCAGGCACTGTGCAAAATCCCTGCAGTGTGGTGTTTCAAATGAGGTACAGCAAAAGTGACAGAAAAAAGTAGGCATGCTCTGCTAATGAGGGCAAATTGTGCCAGCTCCTTACAAAGAATTGCGTGTTTCCACCCACATCAGACTTGGTAAATGTGGAAAGAGAGGAGAGAGAGGCTATAGGGCTGTTTATTCCTTTCTACTCACCTGAGTCTGGTGTCTTGTATAGACTATGGAACATATTGTGCCTGATCTTGCCCTTATTTAAAAAGGACACTATTTTGTGTGGAAGTTGGTTTGCCTAAGGGGGAAAATGGCAGTAGTCAGGTTCTCACCACACACCCAAACATAGTATGCTCTCACATTACATGGCTGCTGGCTTTAACAGCAATAATATGATTGGCAACAATCAGTTTGTGGCCTTCATTAGGTTCAGGAGTCTGGCTGTTGTCAATCGTAATATTTTACAGCTACTATTCAGGGTATTTATATGCAGTTTCTGACAGTGCTGTGATGTATGGAGAGCATCCATTTGGGAGATTCCAGTTTATAAGAGATTTTGTAGTTTATATAGCATTCAACTACACCAGGTATTTTTTCCAGTACTAGACATTTTTTTCTTAAGTACTTTCTGTGGTAACTTAATAAATCATTCCCTATATCCTCATGTTTAAATTATATTCCCATACACACCGCATCCATCAGAGTTGATGAAAGTGCAACAGTGCATGCTGTAACTTCCAAAGAGTTGGCATCTCACACCCTCATTAGCAGGAACGTATCTAGAAGCTATAAATGCTTTCTAAAGATCCAAACAACACAGCTCCCTGTGACTTATTCACTTCCTGCTTTCCTTCAAAAGCAGCTGAAAGAGGCACTCTGCACCTGCCTTCTCCTTGTGCTGACATCTGTTTTTAAATGAGAAAGGAGGCAATTAATGTTAAGCTGAAGGGACTTATTTTATTTATGATTGCAAAGATTCTTGGCTTGAAGAATCAGTTCAATTCCAGTGCCTTTCACCTTCCTTGCCACGCAGGGAGACAAAGAGAGCATTCACAGACACAACGCATGTGACATGGGGCAGTCTAATGGCATTAGAACAGTTCAGTGAAACATTAATGAATTTACACGCAAGCCAGGATCTAATCTGCTCTGTGCTAAGTGGTTTTCGTAAGTAACCTCAAACACAAAAAACCAGTCAGGACTAAAATCTTTCCTTTTCTGACAAAATATAATCAACTGTTTTTCTTTTGAAACCAATGGCCGATCCCTTGTTTGCTGTGTCGCTGCTGTTTCTCCAGCCTGTGTCATTTCTCAGGTTCTTCTCACCAAGCTCAGATAAGACTTCAGTTCTTCCAAGCATCTGATGGTTCAAATATATTTTTGCCTGTAATCTCCTGTGCCTCATGCTGCTTGCCTCAACAGCTGCTTGGAACTGAGATATACAAAAAACTTGCACAGAAAAATAGATGGTATGGTCTTGTCTACAGCACTACACCTTTAATCCAACCTTATATTCACACCCTTTTCTTCACCATGATGCCTCCTTGTTATCACATATCTGTGCCTACTTAAGTATTTTGGTGAGGTGGTTGTGTAAGGTGTTAAGTCAGATGTCAGCAAGGTTCTTGAGATGAGGAAAGATGTGAGTGCTGGCTGTTTACACAAAATTTTATCCTGCCTCACTGACATCAAAAAGGTTATTGCCATTGACTTAAATAAGCATGGTGATAGGGACAGAAACCTCTGCTATAATATCCATTTCCAGAATCCTGAAGAGGAAGATGTTGGGCTTGAGGAGATAAATGTGTGTGGGAGCTTCTCTTCACAGTCTACCCAGAACAGAGGTCACACTTTAACATCCACGAAATTATTCACAAGATTAGGAATTTCATTGTAGACATCCCGTCATAAGGAGAACTATGAGTCTGTACTTCAAGCAAAGCAAAGTACTGACAGATTTCTAAAATTTCTGTCATTTTAAATATATCCCATGACATTTCTCTGAAGAAATAGGTGTTCTTCCAAATGATATAAAGACACATATTATAAATCCCATTGTCCTTTCCAAGAAAAATGGGTAATGAAACAGACAAGGAAGGGGACGAAGAGGGGAATAAGTGTCTGTTATGTTTTCAGGGATCTGCTAAATCTCACTGAAGCTGATTTCAGTTGCTAAGAGGACGGGGGGCTGAGGTGGGAAAACATGCTCTGCAGTCTGCAGTGTTCCTACAAAATGGGTAAATACAATGAAGCTTGCCTTCCTTTAGTATAATAATATCAGTAAAACCACGCAGTGTGGGCTGCAGCCTAGACCGGCTAATTGTATCAATATCCAAAGGTCTGGAGAGACTGGCATAGCATAGCAAAGGTCTTTGTGATCTGTACCCAAGTCAGCAAGAGCAAAGGCAAGTTTCAGAGCAGGCAGGGTTCATTAGTAGAGCAGTGAGAGCTGAGACTGCGCTCCAGATGCACTGGAGCAGTTTTCTTACAGAAAATGTGACTCTAAGGACATTGTCATGAGAGAGGAACTACAGAAGCAAGGCAGAGCAGAAGTGCATCCACAGAGGTTTATTTACTCCCCTGTCTGCTTGTCAGTTGATTTCAGTGGGAGTTCTCATGTCAGTAGGGATTGCTGCTAGAAGATCTATCCTCTTTCTATCAGAAGTGCTTTGAGAATCAGATTTACAAAAATGTATTATATAGGATTGATTGCCTTCATTAGCCTCATTTCAGTAATATTATTAGCTATAAATCACAAGACAATTTCTTATGGAATTACATTCTTATTAATATCACAACATCCTCATACCCCACCAGTTATCATATTCATCTTTCACATGCTTGAAATCCCAATAAAATTATCTAACTGGACACTGATAGCATGGCTGTATCTTTCGCTCTCCCATATGTTCTGTTAGCTTGTTTTTCTCTTACTTTCTTTTTTATTGGTTTCTGGGTTTGTTTTTTTTTTCATTGTCAAATTGTATTGCAGAGCACAGAATGCTTTTCTCGTCCTTACAATGTCTTATACATTAAAAATGCATTAGAAAAGATATCAGCTACCTCAATTTGCTTTAAAATGTCTTTTCTTCATAGCTACTGAAAATAAGACTCATGAATGCATTAATCCTAAACAGAGTAAGTGGTCTAGGCCAAAATTTACTATTAAAAGGATGATGTAAAATAAAATATATAGCTTTCTTCTTATGCTTGGTGTTCAAAATAATTCATTGCTGATAATAGTCGTAACAATAATAGCAACTTGGAGAGAAAATAAAATTACTTTGTCTAATTCAAAGCGGAGCAGCAAATTAGTTTTCCTAAACAATGAAAAAACTGCTTTCCAAAGTGGTTTTATCTCTATGGAACTGGTACAAAAGTCATGCTGTTACATACTCCTTCTCTTCAGTATTTAAAAGGCTGGGGGAGATATTTTTTCACATATATTCCCAGCCCTGCTCTATTCCCTTTGTGCTTTGTGAGATCAGCACAAAAGGTCTAGAAAGTAGGCTGGAAAAATCAGCTGCAGGTTCTCCTTGAGAGAAGGGCTCCCCAGGTGCCCCAGTGCCAGCAGAGCCAGCTGTTCCCCACCAGCAGCTCGCTCCTCCTCTCCAGCAGACTGACGGACCAAGGTTCTCATGCTCACTGTGCTCCCTCCCCGGGGATGGGAAAGCCCAGCCTCTAAGGAATGCAGCTGGTGAGGAGCGGCAAAGCATCCCCCATCTATCCCAGAATCAGGTGCCAAAAGATCCCTGCTGCCTCCCTGGATGTCAGGATCCTACATGCACTTCCACCCTGCAGGCTTATACATTAATTCTTTCTAGCAGAACTTGCTAGCAGCAGAAGAGCATGATTGCATCCAGACTGTGACATGGGGCTTCCTACACAGCCAACACTTTTTGGTTTATTATATAAGCAATAGTTTCACAGAATGGCTGAGATTGGAAAGTAGCTCTAGAAACCAAATAGTCCAAACCCCCTGCTAAAAGTAGGGTCAGCTTAAAGCAGATTTTCAAGGCCATGTCTCATTGGGCTTTGAATATCTCCAATCATGGAGAATCCACTGTCTCTCTGGGAAACCTGTGCCAGTGTTCAACTACTCTCACAGAAATTATTGTTGTTTTTCTTACATTTAAGTAGAATTTTCTGTGTTTCATTTGTTCTGTTGACTCTTGTCCTGTCATTAGGCACCACTGAAAAGATCCTGACTCCATCCTTTTCACTCACCTCCATCAGGTATTTATTCACATGGATGAGATCCCCCTGAGCTTTCTTATCTCATGGCTCAATCACCCCAACTATCTCAGCCCTTCCTGTTAGGAGAGACACTCCAGTTCCTTAACCATTTTGTTGGCCCTGCACTGGACTCTCCTCAGTAGCTCGACATCTCTCATTTTGGACAGCCAAGAACAGCACACAGAACTCCACATGTAGACTCAGCAGCGCTGAGTGGAGGGGCAGGTTCACCACCCTTGAGCTTCTGGCAACTCTCTTCCTAACAAAGCCCAGAAGGTCCTTTGTATTAAAGTTGCTTTTCAGCTGGTTGACCCCACAGCTTTTATGGGTACCTGCAGTTCTATGGGTTTGTTCGACTTGGCATTTCCCTGTTTTGATCTTCAAGAGGTTTCTGTTCAGCATGTTTCTCCAGTCACAAACATTTTGTATAGCAGCCACGTGTTCCAGTTTTCTATCATCTGTGAACTTGCTGAGGGAGCACTCTGTCCCACTGTCCAGGTGACTTATGAAGATGATAAAACCTTTTGGGCCCAGTATCAAGCTCCAGTGTACACCTCTGGTGAGTGGTCTCCAGGTAGATTTTGTGTGACTGATCACAGTGCTTTCAGCCCAGCACTTCAGGCAATTTTCAGTCCAACTCACTCCTGTTATCTAGTCTGTACATCACTGACTTACCAGGAAGGATGTCACTATAGCCAGTGTCAAAAACCTTGCTAAACTCAAGATAACAACATCCACTGCTACAACTGACCTGTAGCTCCTTCTCAAAGAAAGGAGTGACACTGGCTTTCTTCCAGTCCTCAGGACCCTTCCCTGATGGCATTTTAAGAAAGGTCTTGCAGTGACATTAGCTCCCTCAGGGCTACAATGACTACATCCCATTAGTTCCCATGAACTCGTGTTCATTCCAGCTGTGTAAGTGTCCCCTAATCTGGTCCTTCTCCAACAATGGCTTATTGTTGCTTATTCCAGATGTTTTCAAGTGTCTCAGGGACTTCAGATCCCTGAAGGTTGGTTTTACCAGTAGAGACAAAGAGAAGAGAGCACTGAGTACATTGGTCTTTTCTGTGTCCTCTGTCACCAGGTCTCCTGTCCCATTCAGCAATGAGCCTACATTTTCCCCAGTCTTCCTTTTGCTGCTGATGAACCTGCAGAAACCTCCCTTTTTGCCCTTCACATCTCTGGCTAGACTGAACTCCAAGCAGGCTTTGACTTTACTAAGCTGATCCCTGCATGCTTGGTCAGTGTCTCTATATTCCTCCCATATGACCTAACTCTATTTCCACCTCTTGAATGTTTCTTTTTAACCTTTGAGCTTCCTGTTCATCCATCCAGGCCTCCTCCCACTTTTGTTTTACTTCTGGCAGGTGTGGATCAACAACTCTTGAGTCTGGAAGAGGTGATTCTTGAGCTCTCCTGAACTCCTCCACTCTTCTGCAAGATGGTGTCACGTGGAATTCTTCCAAGCAGGTCCCATTGTTTGCTTTCCTGATCTCCAAGGTTGTTAAATTGCTGTCTTCTCTCAGGATCCTGAGTTCCATGGTGGCCACATCTTCTCCTGGAATTCACATTCCCAACAGCAACTCGTTTGTGAAAATCAGGTCCTGCAGAGCATCTCCTCTCTTCACCTCCTCAGTCACCTGTATCAGAAATGTTTGTATTATTATTATCACCAGGAATTTTGTAATATTATTTTTGCATTATGGTCCTCTATGCCAGTGGAGTCTAGAGACCTCTTGGATTGCTTTTGTCAGGCTGTATCCAGCCATTGCAGCACTCCAGTTGTGAGTTTGATTTGCCTTTTAATCAGAGATTTCAAAAATCAGGCTCCATCTACCAAAGAATTCAAAGGTGAGCATTTTCCCTTTTTTTATTTCTTTTCCAAACAACTGGCAACAAACAGAAAGTCCATTTCTCAGTACCATTGCAAAGCACATGTCTTATGGTCAAATATGTCCTATGCTACTGTTAGTTTTGTAACAAAGAAATGTTTCTATCAAAAGGTGCTTATCACCAAAATTAAATAGAAATTATAAATGGCTTGCTAATATTTTTCTGTGAGCCAGTTTTTAAATGGGTCACATTGTTCTTTTCTTTGCTAGCAACCTAAAATAGAAGTTATTATATCAACAGTGGTTTGCACATAATAAAATGTCATCTGAAATTTAGTTTGGTAATGTTTTCACTTGAAAATTAAGGCTAAAGTAATATTGTAAATTATCATAGTTTGCTTTATTTTTCTATTTAAAAGCCATATTCTTGATAGCAACAATTGCAGTCGAAGTTCTGAACAGACAAAATGATCTTTTGGCAATAAGAAAAATAAATATTCCTGTTGAGACTATAACATTATTGAGAGTTCTTTTCCCTTCATGGGCCAAATTTTCTACTGGCATATTTGATGCAATTGCACAGACTCCACTGGAACTTCAACTTTTGTTACAGAGAATACAGGACATTTTTTATTATTGTTACAATTTTGTAAAATTAAGGATAAAATTGAAATAGAAGCATTGACAGCATTTTCTTTCACAGATGTTGGATTTGAGAGGCTGTTCATGAACATCAAACTGTGGTCCATTTCTCCCTGGAGTATCTCGCAGATGTGCAGCTGCAGCTCTTCAGCACCAAGGGAAGAATGAGCTATCCACAGACGCCAGCAAAAATCCAGGCATATGCAGGCCACACACGGTACACAGAGCCATCCAAGAATCATCAGCACCTCCAGGGCAGGGGATTTTTATGCTCACTGTGAAACACTC
The DNA here is from genome assembly GCA_026261815.1 of Monarcha castaneiventris obscurior. Classification (NCBI taxonomy): domain Eukaryota; kingdom Metazoa; phylum Chordata; class Aves; order Passeriformes; family Monarchidae; genus Monarcha; species Monarcha castaneiventris. The sequence goes on from JAMPIT010000379.1 coordinate 11,283,892, forward strand.
TGAGAAAATGGAAAGTCAGTTATGCACAGGATGCAAGAGTGCTGGTGAGGATTGTGCTCAGGCCATGCCATGTGAGGCTGTAGAGAATTCCTTCTCAGAGAATGGATTTCCTCACTACTGTGTAAGCAGCTTCTATTCCCACTCAGTTCAGGATTAAAGAGCAACTCAGGGCTCCACTTCGATGGCTTAAGTTAAAGTAAGGCTAAAATGGTCAAAGCCATTTGCAACAATGAAAAGCATAATGAGGGAAAATAAAGAGGTCTTTCCACCACCTGCTGAGGAGAGGGGAAGTGCAGGAGAAAACAGACTCAAGTACAAGGTCCTGACTATTCCTGGCACCATGTGTTAGACTCTTTGGGGATTCTTCAGAGAGGTGAACTTCCCTTGCACTGAGATCAATGAAAATCTGTGCATTCAATCTGTTTCTTGTAAAAAAATAACTCTGAGTCTCTCCAGTGTGCAAGTCAGAACTGTCTGAAAGTCACAGGGAAATGAAGGGCTGAAAGGCTAAGAATTTTGTGCTTCTTTTTCTTTTTATACACTTTTTATTTCCACAGATCCTATGGGAAGCATAGGACTTCAGCACAGGGACAGCCAAAAAGATTCAGGGCTGTTAAAATAGTAGCTTGTTTAAATCCCAAGGTAAACTACTTGTGCTAAATTAATCTATGAACCTTCACATCAGATCTAGAGCCTCTGAGCAGTACAGATATTTTGAGATGATCTAATTGTGGTTGGAGAGAAGGGAGAGTGTGGGCACGAGTAACTCTGTGCTGTGTGCTGCAGTGGGGTTAGCACACAGCACAGTGCCAAAAGCTGGCATGAGCAACCCAGCCAGGACACCAGGGAGCAAAGATATCTAAGCATTTCTAAAAATTAGTTGCTGGAATAATCATAGAATAGCAGATTTTAAATGCTTGCTAAGAAACTGGGGAAGGTGTGTAAAGAAAAACTGTGAGGTTTTGGAAGTGGTGATAGGATTGGAAAGAGCAGGGAAGGCTACTGCTGCCAGCTAATAGATTAATAGACAGGAGTTGTCTTTTGTGGGAGTTTTTCCAGTTCTTCAACAGGAATCAGAGACACTCTGGGTAGCTTTGTTTTCTAAACTCAGGGAGGACCAGTTAAAAGTAGTGCCTCTCACCAGAGTGAATGAAAGGATACAAGTACTGCTATCTTTAACATATGTTGGGAAGCAGGGGACAGGATTTGACAGGTGAAGGCTGTGCCCTTGAGCTGAAGGAGATGAGCATTTGGGGAACACCAGGGTCCTGCTGGACAACTCTCTCTTGTGAGTCCAGTGTTGAAAGACACTGTGGGGTGGGAGCACTACATTCATCCCCACTCACACCTAGCCTAAGAAAGCATCACGAAGCACCAAAAAACATCAGGGTATTGTGAATATAATCACTAACACCAAACAAGAAGGCAACAGAGAAGACTTCTAATATACTGCTGGGAAATGTGGAATTTGTAGTATATTGCTATATCCACCCTCATTGGGTGGATGACATTTAAATACTGAAATGGAGGTTTTTCAAAAATTCTGGACAACACTTTTGTTTTTACCCTTCTGCACAAATGGTGGAAAACAAGTTTTTAAAAAAGTACACTGAAGACAGAAAACAAAATGAATCAGGATTTCACAGTTTCTGACTCCTTCAAGATGTGATTGATCATCCCATTGTCACAGGTCAACCTTTGCCATAGAAAACTCCAGATAATCTTCAGCTGCATTTCCTAAACCATTAACAGGATAGACAAGGCTAAGATAACAATGCACAATTTATTTTCCAAAAGCAGCTGACAGGAGGAAATGGATACCAAATGAATTAACTCATTAGAACGGTACGGCACATTTGGAAATTCAAAACAGACTGCCTGGAATGATTTAAATCTAGCACGAGGTTAATGTCAGTCCCTTGCTTAGGCGTGTCAGTGTTGTAAACTAGTGATCCAGTTTTAGAAAGGTTGATGTGTGCACGCCCTGGGACTTGTGCCTTAGAGTGGCCTGGACTTAATTAATTGCCTCACTTGAATACCACCTAGAGTGGCCCCCCACAGGTTGTAGAGTATGTGCAAGGGTTACATTCACATGCATGGACACACAAAAACCACGCAGACATACCAACACTTTCTAATACAAACAAAAAATTCTGTTGTTAGCTTGTTGAGACTCATTATTAAAAATAGCAGGTATCTTATAGGCTGTAAATACATTCTGTTTTTAAGGAACTGCATCTATATCCAGAGCAAAAACTTGGCAGTTGTCTCAAGGGAGCGAAGTTTCTCTCATGCCTGATTTATAACCAACTGAGAATTTCTCAGAAATTAGGTTTTAACATTTGTCAGCCACAAGTTGTCAACCAAGCCTATTTTCTCCTGGTAAGCTCCCACCTGTGTCTCTTTCATAGTTACAGCAGCATAATTTTAGAAAATTGTGGACTTTTATTCAGCATACCAGACTCTATTACAGCACTGCTAAGGTAATATCTACATTTATAGCTGTCATTAATATGGTATTTAAGAGCTTTAGTTGCTTTTTTTCCTTCACAGGGTAATGAGCTGTAATTAAAGGAGTCAGGGTCTGTATTACAGAAACATTTGCCACCCCATGTGTAGCACAAAGATTGCTTTGCAAAGAGACAACTGGGAGCCAAAGCAGTCCAGGGTATTTCTTCATATATTCAAGACAATAGCACAATGGCACTTGTTGTTAAAAAAACAACATTCTAACACAATAACTTGTTCAATCACTGTATCTGAAAATGGCTTAAATGTGATTAGTTTGTGCAGATAATGGGGACTAGACAACAGCATAAAAATGGTCCTGTTGATTTATATCTGAAAAGTCCACACACATGATCTACAAGCAGCAGCTGTAAAAAGCTCTTTGCTTTCCTTTCGGTGCAGAAATCACTTGGAACAAGGGTCATCCCAAAACAAAAGCAATTCAAGCAGCCTATCTGAGAGGAAGATGAGGAAGGAAGGAAGGAAGGAAGAAGACTCATTTCATCTTCTGCACTGTGGATCGTTTTTACATCACTGCAGATTATGCAATATACCATGGCAGGGACTGTGAAGCAGGAGTTCATCGAGAAAGGGCACTTTCATTAGCGCTGCTGCAGTGTGTGCTCTCAGATGTCTGAGGTGGAAAGGTCACAGCCACAGACTTCACAGCACCACTATCTGGCCTGTCTACACCCACCCCTGGTTATCCTGAGTTATGAGGAAGGGAGGTTAAATGCTTTCATATGAGGTGTGTGTTTATCCTGGTGGCATACAAAGAAGAATCCCGTTAAATTAAGTGGCTGCCTTCTTAAGAACGGCAATTACTGTGAAGCACAGATTAAAGTAAAATTCCATGAATTAGTGATCTGATTTCATTTGGCAGTGATGTTTTACAATGTGTAGTGTCAAACACTATATAATGTCAATGACAAAGAGGACACATGAGGATTTACAATGTATAATGATGTGAAATGTCTTTGATGCTCAAACTCTCACTCCTATGTTTGCATGTAAACCACAAACTGGTTTGGCATAGGGCACAATATTTTTTCTCATCTCATATAAAAAAGGATCAGCTGTACTGGAATGAGGTAAAAGTACAAAGGTAAGGGCAGGATTACTTCTGATCAGGGAATTGCTTCATATGGTCACAACCTTCTTTTCCTTGAGTATCTGGATTTAGTATGATATTCCAATAATCTTGTTGTAAAAGAGAAGTGTTGAATTTATTTTTTAAAATGTATAGCTCTTTGTCCTTTAATTGAATTCCCCACATACATGTGCACACACACACACACACGCACACACTCTTAACCCCTTTCATTATGCACCAAAAGGTTTTAGTGGCCCCAAGTCACAGCACTCCTGAAATCAAACATGTTGGTATTTTATGGAAGCTATCTTGCAAATTCTTGAAGAACAGATGTGTGATTCCAATTCATGCAACCTGCCAGCTCTGTAAATTGAGGGTCCAAATCAGATATAGTCCTCTTCTTTTATTTTGTTCTGGCTTTAAACAGCTCTCCGAGATCTACCTCATCCGTGCAATTGTCCCAAAGAGAATTGCTAGATTTAGCTGACAGATGCAAAAAATCTCATGTTGTCACAGAATTCCCCAGTGTCTACTCAGCACCAGATGTCAAAGAATGCAAATCTACAGCTGGGTCTGGTGTTCATTTGTACTCCAAATTCCCTCCCTCCCAGCTGTTGTTTTCCACTTCCATGTACATAGAGTTGAATTTTCAGAAGCAGGAGATAGACACTCATGGCTTCCTATATTGATGTGAATATACATGTTTCTTTATTTACCTGGAAAACATCTTTTAGAGTTGAAAAACAGTGTATTTGTGAGGGTATATTTGAGTATGCTTACCCATCACTATTGAAAATAACCTTACCCATCTTATAAACACAATCTCTTCTCAGTAAGTTCTCTGGAAACCAAGTAGCTGTTTAGAGGTGCAGGATAGGATTTGCTTAGGCCTCCCTTGCTTAGGCCTCCTGGGCACCATGGGAAAAATAAGCATGACCACAGTACTACAAAACAAAAGAGTTATGGTCATGAGGAACTGCAGAGCAGTGTTTATTCTGTGATCTGGGGGACCCTTTGCTGCCTATCCTTTGTGTCTCTCAGGAAAGGAAGTTCTAGCCTAGAACAACAATGACTGGTTTTAAATTTTGCTCTCCCTCATGTATATTACCAGCCTGCACAGCTTTTGAAATATTGTCAGACAATAATATGTCTGCAAGAGGTGAACTGATTTTTCCTTTGTTTTTCCCTACCTAAACAGGGGAAAAATTTGAAATAACAAGTAAGAGTGAATACAGCAGTCAACATTTGTTTTCCTGAACTTCCTGTAAATGAATTCAGAGGTTCAGAATTTCTAAGGTTCAACTGCAGTGACCTCTAGTGTAGTTTATATTTCCTTTTCTTAAATGAAGATGGCATGTATATGCAGAGCTTATCTTTCTACTTATTTGTGTGATGACCTTCAACTCACTGAGTTCTCTGTTGTATAGATAGTAATTATAATCTAAGAAATTATTTGGTTTATTACACTTCTGATTTTCAGCCAGTCAAGAAAGTTGGCTTCATCTAGGGCTAAGGACATATTACTGTGTTTAAAAGGGATGAGTCTTAATTGATGGAAGTGGACAGTACTCAAAACACAGGTTCAAATTTAAATTAAAAGTACAAATTAGACAATCACATGTAAATTCCTGCTTTTTAAGCAAAGCACAGCATGCACTTTACCATTGTAACATGCCTTATATCAGACTCCAGTAGTTTTCCAGAATGTTCACCTTTCTGCATGGTTTTTATTGCCTTCAGCTGGATGCGGGTATTGTTGTCTTGGTTTAACCCCCCTGCAGGTTTCAGTGCCTGCACCAAATGCAATTCACCAAAGAGAACTCTCTCCCCAGCTTCACTGAGACCTGAGGAGGTAAACCCACGCTGTGACCAGCAGTGCTGAACAGATTTCTCATCCAGTCAGTACCTGTAAATAGCACAGACTCACCTCACTGCAGCTACCACACACTTCTCCAAGTCTCAGCCTGGCTTGCATGCAGCTACCCCAGCTCTTTCTACATCCCTGCTACCCAGTGCTCCAAGACCTGACCGTGGGGCAGGCAGAGCCAGGTCAGGAACCTGCATCTGCCATGTGAATACTCATAAATCTTCACATTGCCAATACGATTGAATCCAATAAACAAATCGCACAACAAAAGTTGACTCCTAAAATTTCCTAAGCTGATGCCTGAACCCTATTATTGTCATTAAATTTTTTAACATAACTTGAATGATAGTTATCAAGCACAGAAGTGGAACACAGACAGAGGTAGAGTCCCCAGATGTTTCTGTATTTATTAACCATGCCCACAAAACAGAGCAATGGTAACAAAATTGTTAAGTGGTAGCGGCACTTTGGGGAACTCTAGCAGTATTTATTACTACTATTATTATTATATACATTATATGTAATATCCATTATCCATTTCTTAAAGTAGATAATAGCATCAATTTAGGAAAACAGTGATTTAAGATAAATGAAGAAATGCTGTTTAATGGTTTTACATTAAGTACTAGCAGGCCTACCCACCTATCAGATAAGAGGAAAGGAAGGAGAAGAGTATAAAATACTTTGTTTGAAGTGATATGACCCAGCACAAATAGCCGCCGTGACATTTTAAAATCAAACAGTCCAAGCATCAGGTACAAATACTTCAAATCACAAGGGGAAGTTTTGACAAGTTGAGCCTGATCTGCCTAGGACCTAGTGCTAGTGCTCAGAGTGACGAAACCTTTTATTTAATTCTGACTTTCTGGAGTTTATCCTGCATAGTATTAAAAAGTACCACCAGGTTGCATTTACTTATGTATTTGACTTCTAACGCTTTCTAGTGACAATATCCTAACAAAATATTTATTTAAAAAATCAAAAAAGCATTTACCAATTTACATTTTCAGGCTAGTGACTGTTTGCCAGAAGGATTAGAAAGGAATTACTATTAAGGCAAAAGCAAATATTTTTTAGCTTGATGAAGAAATACATGTTCAGATGGTATAAAAAAAACAACCTAGCCAAAGATGACATTTAAATATGATAATTTGTAAAAGTAATGTTAAAATGTTGAACAAATATTAAGAAAAGAAGAAGTGCTAAGAAAAGTAGAGAAGTCAGGGAATTTTTCAAATGCTCTGTACCGTCAAATATACATTAAATCTGAGACTGCAAGATAGTGAGAATCAAACTGTGAGAAGTCAGCAGGAAAACTAAGTGCTGATTGTACCCAGAGTAAAGCACAGGAGATGCATGTGGAGGGGGGATTAAAAGCCTGTCTGAAGTGGTGTTTGGAAGGTTGGGGGAAGCACTGTTCTGAAGCAAATAGGTAGGTGGGCAGCAGTTGCATGAAAAAATAAGTGTGGGGAAAAGCAATGTCACCTACGAAAATCATTGTGAAAGAAGGTTTGAGTTTCCTCTGTTGCAAAGGTTTTCATTCATAGGAAGCACATAAAGGACATTTGTGCAGTAAAAAGCACTCTGTCAGAGCCTGCCCCTCATGCTGCAAACATCACTTCTGTCAGAGAGGAAACATATGTTCTCAGCCAGCACCAGTCTCTGGGAGCCAACACGCTGCTGGAGATGGACACTGAGCACACGGAGCCCTGGCAGGACTAGGGTGGGAAACGGGGCTGGGCCACCCCAGCCAGGCTGTGGACAAAAGCCATCCCTGCTCATTCAGAGCCCCCTGTATAAAACCAGACACCTCTGGATTCATTATATTGAATTTCAGCCTTATGTTCATTATCATAGAAATTTATCTCAGAAGCACTGCCTTCTGCCTGGAAAATAAATGCTTCTACTTTGCTTCATTGCCTAATAGCTGGAGGAGTCCATTACCTTGGGAAAACATTTTTCCCATTTACACTGACTCTTAAATATTTTATGATCATTTTTCTTTCTTGCTTTCACAGTAAATAAAGCAAATATATGACAGATGCAAGATGTTAAATAGTCACCAATGTATGTAATTTAGTGTATATATTGATCCTCACCTGTTTTTATCCTGACTTTCTATAAATTGTACTACACACTATACGGCTTCCTTTAATTATTTTCATTTACTTTAGACTGTCAGTGCTTAGTTTGACTACCTTTCAGTCTCTATCCTATAAATACTTCATAGTGGGCTTCAGGGGGTACAGCATTTAAACTAAGCAGCTCTGAGGCTTGGATCCTAGTGTTTGAAAGGCATTTAATTATTACTTCTCCTCTGTGAGGATTGTTGCAGTGACATTTCAATGTAGTACCTTTGCCACTACCTCACTTTCAGTTATTTTGGAATCAAACATTATTTTTATCATTCTGAAAAAGATGGTAGAAGACTTTTTTTATCATCAAATGTAATACATTCTGCACATACAACCAAAATAATAATAAATACTGATAGCATTATTAATGAATACAAATAATAATCCAGCTACATTTGTGGAAAGCAGAGAGCAGAGCGAGACTCTAAGGCACCTCAGGGATGAACTGATAGGATAGATCCCCAAAAACTCGTTTCTACAGCACTGTTTTGCTTTGCCTTCTCTCTGTTTTCAGGAATCATAGTGAAAGAATGGCACTAAGATTTCCTGGTTTCCCTTGCATGTATAAGCTGCATTGAAATGTCCAGGTATGCACAGGGCAACGGAGCCAAGTCCTACCTAATACTAGAGGAGACCTTCTGTACTGGACCACTCCAGACTGGGCTGTGGGTCACAGGCAGAGACTTTGTTGTGTGTGCAAAGCACAGTAGCCATGCTTGGGGTCATGCAGTAAAGGGATGATGGGTGCAAAAGTCACAAATTCTGTGCATTCAATTAAATCGAAGCCAAACGCTGTGACATTGTGGGGAAATTATGTCTATGGTTATTATGGTCTGTAATATCCTGTAAAATCTAGCTCCGTTTTTTGAGTCTTAAAGTGTGGAAACATTTTGAAGAGATGTAGATTCAGGGATTTTATGAATTCTATGATTTACAAATAGACAAAATGGGTAATGCCCCACTCCCAAGGAAGGGGCCTCAGTGGGTCATCTGGTCCAAGCTCTCTGCTCAAGTAGAGTCATTCCTAGAGCACATGGCACAGGATTGTGTCCAGATGGTTTTGGAATATTTCCAGTGAGGGAGACTCCACAACCTCTCTGGGCAATCTGTTCCAGTGTTTGGTCACCTGCAAGGTAAAGACATTCTTCCTCATACTCAGGTGGAATTTTCTGTGCATTTGTTTCTGTCCATTACTTCTTGTCCTATTGTTTGGTGCCACCAAGAAGGGGCTGGATCCATCCTCTCAACACCCTCCCTTCAGATTCTGACAGAGATTGATGATGTCGCCTCTCAATCGTCTCTTCTTGAGGCTGAACAGCCCCAACTCCCTCAGTCTTTCCACATAAGAGAGATGTTTCAGTCCCTTAATGCTTTTCACCTCTTGAAATGGAAAAAGCTTAGGCCCCTTTAAACATTATATTTTTAACATCAAAGCCAAAAAATAATTAAGTGTCCATAGAAAACGTCATTCTTTTCCACAAAATCTCTCTCTCCATTTTGTTCAAACACACATTAATATTGAACAAAATGTTTCAGGAACTCTTCCAACCTTTGTGAAACAGATTTACTATGTGTAGGATATATATGACAGCAATTTTCAAAGGTCAGGATATGAAGTATTACATTATTACATATAACTGTACACACTGACTACCACTGCCTGTACAACACTGACTAGGCATTAATATTTTTTTCTTTAAAAAAGAAAAATACAGGTCTTGAGAACACAGTCTTTTACCAAACTACCTACTCTGAGTCTTGCAGCTTTTAGAAATTGAGTCTGTTTCCAAGGAGTAGTTACAAAAGAGGTGAGATTTAAGGCTGGCCTCAGAACTGGGCAAATAAGCTTTTGTGTAGAGTAAATGAACTATGGGGGAACTGGAACTAGGGAACTTAGAATCAAATCAACTAATAAATTCAGCCAGAAATGGGGATTGGCTAGGGAGAATAAAAAGGTCATAGTACTTCAGTTTCATATTTCTTTGTTTAATGAAATTCCTCATTTGAAGGCACTGAATATTTTTTAATGATACCTTTTAAACAAAACATTTGACATAACGTTTTAAAACAACAGTTTTAATTACTATTTTTTATTTTAATAAGATAATCAAAGTCTTCATCCAAAATCTTAAAACAGCATTTGATATTAAAAAAAAAAAAAAAAACCACAAAAAATGAAGGATCCAAAATGGGATTCTCAAAAGCCTTAGCTTATATATATATGTCCCATTTATTTAACTTCTGCTCTCACCAGAAATGTTTGCTCTTCAGACAATTTTCTCAACAGAAGCATATCCACCACTTCAGGAGGACTGCAGCCACCATTTTATTGGACTGTTACTGCCACCCTAACTAACAGGGTGTCAGGTTGTATCCTGACTCTGTCAGTTTAAACCAGTCAGTTAAACCATTTCTGCCTTTTTTTTTTTTTTTTAATTTCCCTATTAAATTTTTATTCTGACTTGGTGCCTCCCATTGGTTTGTTTTCAAACTAGTACAACTTGACATACTTTTTTTTCTTGCCTGCCCATATGTTTTTGGGTTTTTTTCACTAAATGAATAGGAATATTAACAGGATTTTTTCAGAGCCTGTTTATTAAACCATCATACTGGGGAATTGTATATCAAGAGAACACTTCCTTTTTAAGTCATTCCAAGAGGCATGACAGTGATTCTATCACGCAAAGGAATAAAACATATCCCAAATATATATTCAACTAATAATACGGAATGCTTGTTTTTTGCAAGCCTGGACAGATAGTAACTCTATAATACTAGAACTGAATTTTATTTCTACCAAAGAGTGGCAATTTGCTCTATGATCTACTACCTTTGCATGCCAACTAAGGCATGATAAATAGTAAACTGAAGCCCCAATTTCAGCACTTCTCTTCCACCACCCAGTAGTAACAAGACATGAACTCTCATATAGTCTCTCATCAAGTGTCTGTTATAGCAGCCTTCCAATACCAAAAGGAGACCTACAAGAGAGCTGGAGAGGGATTTTTTACAAGGGCATGTTGTGATAAGGCAAGGGGTAATGATTTTAAGCTTAAGGAGAGTAGATTTAGATTAGAGCATGGTGAGGCACCATAACAGGTTGCCTGGAGAAGTTGTGAATGCCCCATTCCTGGAGTAGTTCAAGGCCAGGCTGGATGGGGCTCTGAGCAACCTGGTCTAGTGGAAGGTGTCCCTGCCCATGACCTTTAAGGTCCCAACCCAAACTGTTCTATGATTCCATGACTCTATTAATACAGGCTGCCATGACTCATGTTGTAGTTGCTGTACTTTCTTTAGCCAATGTATGTCAAAGGTTCACACGATACAGCAAACAAACTCTATTTTGCTAAAGCAGAGAAAACTTTATTGTTCCTGTGCAATATTAGTAAAATCTGGGAAAAGAGATTCTTTTTGTGGTTGAATTTCTACACTGGAAACATTTCCACACTGAAGTTCAGGGTGAGGCAGCAGCATTTGCCCCAGCCTCACTGCAACTTTAGTCAAGGAAATATACTCCAAGTACTGTAATTTCCTTTAAAATATTTATTTCAGTGTATACCTTCTGTTCTTATTTGTAGAAATTAATATGAACCCAGTCAATCACTTCAGATATCCAAAGCAACATAATCCTTAACATTTCCTTCATCCCATGCCCAGTAATCACCACACAAAGACCAACCCTTCATTCCTGCTTTCCATCCCATCTTACCTCCTCAAAAGGTGTAAAGGAGAGAGATGTTTTTGAGCACTCCCCAAGGGAAAAAATTATCTCCGATTGAGGCCAGGAACAATTTCTAAGGTTGAGGGCATGTAAAAATCCATTTTCCTGCAGCCCCAGATTTTGCAGATGTATACCTGCAATTTCAAGTCTTCCACAATGGGCACTGAGATACAGTGTTCTGAGTGTTGAGTAAAGCAAAACCCACCCATTTCTTCATGCCAAATGTTCCTTTAGGAGGCATGTTTGTTTAGATTGGCCAAGTCATCTGAATAATTGAATTTCTGTGATATTTTTATTCCTCACCAGGCTAAGAAGCATGCAAACTCTAAAGGAAGAGATATTATAACCTTACTATTACTTTCTTGCATTATTTGTTTGTTCCCTAATGCTCTTTGCTGTTTTTATATCTTCAGCTTAAATGCAAAAAGTACTTTTCAAATAGTATTCATGCAAGCAAAATCCCTCTAGCTCCAGGTTTGTCTTTGTCCTCTTAACTTGAACTGCTCCATCTTTGCTACATACCCTCAGAGCATTAATGACAAACTACTATTATAGATAGAAAAAATTACCTGCTGATAGCAAGCTGGAGCAAGCTTAGATTATTGGATTTGTCATGCTGGCATTTAGTCCCCCTGTATTTCATCTACCCTCTCATCAAGACATCGCTGCAGAAACTGGCATCAACACTGTCAGTGCCTACAAGAATCCTCCAAAATATATCTGATCAATGTTTATTCTCACAGAATGTTTGAGATGGAGACCTGTGAATGACTCTAACCAGAACTATGTGAAAATCAAGAATATCATCAGCTAACTTTCCTTTCACATCATGCTGTTTTGTTCTCCTAAGTCTCATAGCTGGAATCTGCTTAGATAGATACAGTTGTTAGGGATATACAGAAAACACCTAAACATTGTATGACATCACAATCTATATCAATTCTCTTGAAATATTTCAAAAAGGGTGGAACCTTTCCTTTATCCCAGTGCTAAAGATGGTCTTCAGCTTTTGCAAGTCCTGTTTGAGAGTCTATGTCATAACTCAAGACCCAGAGAACAGGTTTTCTTCACTTTTCCACTGATTTCCAGTTGATATTCACTGCGATCTAGCTTCTAGGAATCCCATCTATAAGAGTGAAATGACTACAATGAGAATTATAAGGTGTTTTTCTACCAACATAGCCCAGATGACAAACCTCCAATAAGTGAAGCAAACCACGTGTTCAACGTTGACACTTTATCTACTGTGACTGTCATTCACAGCAAATATAGAATTCAAACACTCAGTTTAAATCCAGGCAGACAGAGACATACTTATTACTACCAAGGAAAAGTAATACCTGCACCTTGATACACAAAATATTTTTACAAGGCGTTCTAAATTAAAAGATATTTATTTCTAAGCTAGATTTTATCCACTTAACATATAATGATTTATCATAAACATTTATAATAAATCTTACACAGCTGAAGATAACTTGCAAACAAAAACATACTAGCTTTCCTGTCAGAAACATAAAAATAAATCACCACCGTATGTTGGTCTGAGTTAACACACAAGCACTTCCATCATTCCTCGCTGCCTAGTGCCTCATCCTCAACAGGGTCTTTTCCCTACCTCTGCTGCCTTCCAGTGGCTCTACTGCCTTTCATCTGCTACCTACTCTTTCAGCATTTGTTCTCTCTTCTAGGATCTTTGGTACTCCTTTACCTTTATTAGTAAGTCTTGCTTTACTCTGATTTGCCCGATTTACTTTATAATGAACATTGAGAGTGTAGGTTAAAAGCTTCTTCTCAGCTTCCCCTCTCTCCTTGATTTGAGCTGTTTCTTTACAGAGAAAAAGGAAAGGAGCTGAATTTCTGGAATATTTACAAATGGACTAACATTGCAAAAGTTCAGATATCTCAAGTTCTTGATCTGCTAGTCCTCACTGTTATTTCTTTGCCATTCTCTGGCTACAAAAAGCTTTTTCTTTGCCCATCTCTCCAAGCATGATATCATTTCTTATATGATTCAATGGAAACATCACAGTGTCATTTATCAAAATGTGTAGCATAGCTGGGAACTTCTTTCAGTGCTTTCTTCCCCACTTCTGTTTCCTGCATTCACTTGGAAATATCCACCATCCTAACAAGAAAACCCATCTCTAGATTTGTCTCTTCCTGATACCTGAGTGAATGGCTGTGAATGTTGTGTGATAGCTGATACCTGCACAAATGGTTCTTTCAGATTACAGGTAAGATAAACTTCTTGGAGGAGAACAAAATTTTTCTCTAACAGAAGTATATGAACATCATAACTCTCCTGATGAAACTCAGAAAGGATTCATTATGCAGACAATACAAGCTATTATAGCAGAAAAACAAAATTAGCTCTTATATCATTCAACTGAGCTTGTGCCAAAACAAGAAGTAAATCACTGAAGTTGTGTATAATGCATGAGGTATACAACATTGTTGAAAATAGATTTTTTTTTAATGATAAAAGGGAATTGGCACAGAAGTGATATGTAATTTTAAATTCTTAGCCTAATAACATTGCTAATTTTAATTGCTATTAGAAGAACCTTGTTTTCCTCTAAGGCATTATATAAAGAATCATTCTAGCTCAAATATGCACGGGAAATGTTTAAGGGCCATTACAGAACAAACAATGAATATGAAAGCAACAGCACTAAACTCGCAAACATCTCGAGCTGTGATGCCAGGACTCGGCTGTTTAGCTATCAAGCAGACATTAACAGATGACAGATAAGTTATTATTCAACAAAGTTGGATGCAAAAAGCTTAAATGCATCCAAACAATAGTGTAAAATACAATCTAATATTTGATGAATGGGGAAAACTACACATAACATAAAAACATAATTTCTGTGTAATATCCTTAATTATGAAATACTAACATTTCACCATGCAAGGTTTTAGCAGCAGTTTGGAATCCAATTTATGGAACTGAGTCCCACACATTTACATATAATTGTATCTGTGCAAAGATGTCAGCATGTGCTGAGAACAGGCTTTGGCATGCTGTGGCTTGGAGCAGGGGGAGCTGCACAAAGGCCACCATATCCTATGTCTTGCCTAGACACTTTTCTGCTCAGAGTCAGAACTGTCCCGTCTAACAATAGCAAGAGCCAGAAGCTCTTATCACCTTACAAGGGATGACCTCTGCAGGAAGGCAGAAAGGTCTGTAGAGGCACACCCTTTTCCTCTCCTGACCTCAGGAAAGCCCCGCTCACAGCTGAAATGACATTGGCAAAGGACAATAGATGGGATTCCAAAAGTAGTGCCTGCCAGACATACCAGCACATGGATAAAAGGGAGTGCTTTGCAATGGATAGGGATTTTAACACATCTAACTGAAATATATGCACTTTCAGAGAAAAAAGAAATGTTAAATGTAAGTAGTATGAGAGTTGAGTGTGACTCGATGAAATATATTACATTACTCTAGCGAAACTAGAGAAACATGAACATTCACCTAAAAGCAATGGAGGGATGCAACCAGAAAGATATGTAGTAGTTTTGTTGAAGATATAAGCATATGCTGTGTCCACCAAAAACAAAGAAAAACATGAAAGGCAAAAATATTTTTAAGCAAATTTTATAAGCAAGTGCATCTATTCCATAAGGAGAGGAATTGGAACAAACCAGTGTGCACGTAACCAAATCCAGCAACAAAACCTTGGCCATTGTGACAGCACAGACTAAAACGTAAATGCATTTTCTATAAGTATTTCCCGCATGTGTATTATTAAGTGAGGGGATAAGCAAAAGAAAAAGAATACAAAACATAGTCCAACTCCATAGTCAAGGCAGTCTCTAATAAAGGACCTCATTTGTACTATTCTGCATCATAAACTCAGAAAACTATCCAAAGTAGACAGATTTTAGGGTGATTTGTAAATCAATTACTTTCTTGTTAACATTGTTATGAAGAACACTTTGGACATTACACAAGCATTTGCTCAAAACAACTAATTTGGGTTTAAAAGCAGAGAAGTGTCCGTAGGGAAACAAAAATGCAGGCCATATGTACAACAACTGAACAAAATTAATAACTATATTGAGCTAATCTATAATCAATTAGTAATCATTTAATTTGAAGTAAAACTATAGTTTAAAATACCCCATGAGACATGTAGGTGCTAGGATTTTTGCTATATGCTCTGTGTCCTAACTGGCAGGAACAATTTGGTCAGAAGAATGACATTTTAGTAATGATATTTAGTAACAGACATTTAATTACAAAACAAGGAGGCAATGTAAAACACATAATGTCAAGTAAGAACAGAAATCCTGGCACCACAGAAAAAGAGCAAGAAGAAAACATAAAGTATTAAGAACAGTAGCCACAACACTTAATTTTGAAATATTTGAAGGAGTGAGAACAAAACTGAGTAGTGGCACAAACATTTTTTCTGATCAAGCAGCACAAATCTTTTTGCAGACAGAAGGATGGAAAAATGTTTAGACTGAGTTGGGTTAAATACAGTATTCTCAGGCTATAAAAACATCTGATTTATGTTTTTTATCGTAACATGGGTTTTGTGTGTAAATGTAGACCGATTTTTAATGGCTGGAAAAGAAGTCTGCATGCGAACTCATTAATTGCTTACCAAGTATTAACTTGGAAATGTAGTTAACTGTTTCAAATTTTTTTTAAGGAAAGGTCACTTTTGTTGTTTGACTTGGACATGCGTATTTTCTGTCGCCCTCTGTTGTTCAGTACTTTGCATAGTTCATAGGAATATAAGATTTGAAGTCCTCCCTCCCATTTAGTCACTAAATACATCCCCTGCTGGCAAAGACAACCATGTGAATAGTTTGCTATCATTCAGTTATTATTAGATACATTAGACAGCTTCCTTTTTCCTTTTTAATAATATTGTCCAGGGAAGCTCTGTAAGTCTCATTATGTTAGGTTCACTGCCAATGCTCATGAACAAAGGGGAAAGACATACAATAAAACCAAAACCACATGTGAATTTCTGGCATGACCTGAAGTCAGTGGGTGCTGTGCCATTTGTTTGGGATTTCACCCTGCAATTATAGAAAGGGAGTGTTCTCACTCTTTAGGGCTTTTCTCATCCAGCCATCAGAAGCTCGAGAGCAAGGATGGGAATGTAAGGCTAGATTCACAAAAAGGTTAGGGCCCAGGATCTACACACTGAATCCAGGAGTCACCTACATGGAGCTTTTCAGCACATCCTTGCTCCAGAAAAGTCTAAAGTTTACAGCTATCTAAAAAAATAAAATTTCTGTCTGGAGCACACCCAGAATACTTATATTCTGAGAGGGAATTCCCAGATGATAGAAGCATCATTTCTTTCTCCTCTGTGAGGCCATATATGATCAGTGTTCTTAGACAAAAAACACCCTGAACTTTTTCTTGTAAAAAAATTAGAAAAAAAAGTACTGTATCTTTTGTCCTTAGCTTTTATTGTCCTCATAAGTCTATGACACTCAAAGTTAACTCTCAGGAGGACTTGAACTACCTCACCCACTTCCCAAGGGAGTATATTCTCACCATGTCTCAAATAAGCTAGAGTGAAATTATCTCAATTAGTCCTATTAAACTGTCTCACACTACATACAGCAATTCTACAGGAGTTCAGAGACTGTAGAGATTTAAAATGTCTGTTCATTCAACTACTTCACAAAGCATGAAAAAGTTTCATCAGAAGAATTTATAAAACCCACACTCAACTCTCCCTGCACTGCCACCTCTAAAGACAGAAAAATGAGTCTGAATATGACAGTGAGTGTTTCACAAGACTGAATAAACTGTATTGGATCTGTCCATCTCCTGCTTTAGGGATTTCTGAGAAAGGGCATCTAATTTTGTCAGGAGGGAGACAGACACCCTTAGCTTTTCTAAGGAGTAAGGCTCTTCCTCACTTGAGATTTCTAATAGTGATTGTGTGCTCCCATAGACCCACTCTTGCACACCTCACTCCCTATATGTATTTTATGATTGCTTAATGGTTGATTTCTCCACACTGAAAAGCTGATCCCTGAAAATTCTGTAACTGATGGAGAATACAGGCACAGAGAATAAGAGGAATCAGAATTCCTCTCTGTCACTCAGCAGCTCTAGATTACTAATCTTACTGATTAAATGGGATATAATAATGCCAGTGCGAAACTGGACTGTTAAAATATTTTCCTGGGGAAATAATACTTGTGGAACTTGCATAAATGCTCTTTCATTCATGAAAACATGAAGTTGATGAAGCACTTCTGGACTGAAAATCAGTATTTCCCTTACAAATTGTAAGTCATGCAGACTCTCCTAATCAATTGCAAAATAAGCAAAAAATGTTGGCTTGAAAACACTTGGATTGACAGGTTATGTTAAAAGTTGCTTACATCTGCTGTCTTCTGAACACAAAATAAAGTTTTCACTTTCCAAAAGATAGTGATTTTTCTGACATGTTTCATTATGTTGTGTACTGGTGCTGCTAAAGGACAGAGTTCCCAACCTTCACCCTTGTGAGTTTTCAATTTTTCAAAGGATGTCACACTTAAAAAAAAAATCTCCTTCATCACACCTGAACTTCATGTCCCATGATTTTATCTCTGACTATGGACATCTTGGCTCTTGATCTCTTGTTTCTACCTTAATTAAGTGGAAAGCAATCACTCAGAGTAGCCAGCGAGCTGGAATGTTTCCATACAGAGATCTGGAAACAGAAGGGTTTTTTCCTCTGCCTGGCTTTCACTTCTCTTGCTTTGAAGTACAACCTAGATAGATTATTTTCTGTTCTCTATCCATCACATCATATTTGAGAGTGTGTCACTGTCCTGTAGCCTTACTGGACCGGCACACACAGGCTGTTTCAGTGGTTACAAGAACTGGCAGAGCAAAATTTACAGTGAAGAATAGTCAAGGGAGGGAGTTTTTACAGGGGCATGTAGTGAAAGAACAGGGAGGAGTGGCTTTAAACAGAAAAAAGGTAGATTTAGATTAGATATTAGGAAGAAATTCTTTACTGTGAGGCTGGTGAGGCACTGGAACAGGCTGCCCAGAGAAGTTGTGGATGCCCCATTCCTGGGAGTGTTCAAGGCCAGGTTGGATGGGGCTCTGAGCAACCTGGTCTAGTGGAAGGTGTTCCTGTCCATGGGCAGGGGCTGGAACAAGATGATCTTTCAGGTCCCTTCCAACTCAAACCATTTTAGGATTCTATGATATGGAACAGGACTAAAACATTGTCACACACAAGACACCACAAACTCTCATGGACCAAAAAACTCTCAATATAGCAAATACATTATCAAGCTCTCCTTACCTGTGTTGAAATTAGATGATATTTTTCTCTCCTGATCCATTAATCCTTTTCAATGCTGTATCTTTAAAAAAAAAAAACCACCACAATTTTCAGCTATGTTTTCACTAAATGATAACTTTGGACAGACTATTCTTTCAAAAAGCAGATAAGGGCATGGAGATGATTTGTAAGGTATAAATACAATAGCACTCCTTATGGCTGCCATGTTAATTTGGTATGCTGACATGTGCCTCATTTAAACACTTCTGAACACTTTCAAGCACTTATGAAAACAAACAGGATATGTTTTTTCAGAAAGCAAAAAGGAAAGGCTGAAATATTGTATTTCATTATCACCAAACCAGAAGGTGCAAAACTGGTACAATGCAGAAGTCAGAAGAGTTGCTGTGATCTAGGTTTCTGAGAAGCAATCTGCACTTGCCAGATACAGTGATGGGCTGAACTAGATCTTTTTCCTGTAGTGATGACACACATCCCCCTCCCCAAAAGAACAAAAATACTTTCATATTCAAAGAAGTCAGCTTTCCTTAGAAAACTGAATCCTTTGGGTTTATTACCAGAAAACTCAAAGTAATTCAACCAAGCAAAATTGCCCCTCCTAAACTCAAGTAGACGCGGGCGAACATAAGAGGAAAATATACTGTAGGTTTGAAGCTTTAGATTTCTAAGCTCTAAATTTACTTGCAACTCTGAACCTAAACCTAATTATTACCTGGAGTCCTTTCTACTGATCTCCCCTATATTATGTAATAATTTTTGAAAGCTATTATTTTATACTAATTATTACTATAAATAAATATGAATTCTGTCTTCAGACTTCTGTCTTCATAAGTCATGCAAAGTGGAAATTCCAACATAAAATTTAATTATATGAATTAATTGAAAGAAGACCAGAAGTAAATGAAAACATAAAGCACTGGCCTAAGCAACTCTGTTCTCTATTTGTATTTATCTAGACCCTCTAGAATGAAAAAACGTTGGCTTTCAGTACTAAACCCAAAATTTTGAACCTAACTCTAATCCTAACACCAACAGTGGTCACATCAATGAAAGTGAAAGAAAAGCATATTCCCATAGAGAAACATGTTATCTTTCTATTTCCCTAGTCCCTGGAATATGCACCCATGAATTGAGAACAGTAAGGTTTGGATTCCCTATTCCATGCCACTACCCTAGCCATGGCATTGGTGCAAATCTTGTCTCTACAAGATGACACAGAACATTCATCCTTTCCAAAACCTGCCCATTTTCAACTCTTCGGTAGTAATAGGATGCAGAAAAGATCTGGGCTCTAAAGAAGGAATGTGTCAATAAGAGAGAACACCTCTTATCTTGAAATCATAAGAGAGAACACCTCTTATCTTGAAATCTAATCTCTGTCCTAAATTTAAAGCAAGTTCGAGCCTTAACCTAATATCACCATTAGCTCTAATCTTAGTTATAACCTGGTATGCATTCAGACTACAACTTGCACAGTATCTGCCTTTACCAGCAGCTGTTATCTTGTCTTC
The DNA here is from genome assembly GCA_026261815.1 of Monarcha castaneiventris obscurior. NCBI lineage: Eukaryota > Metazoa > Chordata > Aves > Passeriformes > Monarchidae > Monarcha > Monarcha castaneiventris. The sequence goes on from JAMPIT010000379.1 coordinate 11,304,019, forward strand.
TGAACTTTGTGAGTCACAGAGGATCAACTGAAGTCTTGAAAATCCAATTCCAAACTCTGTGTCTGATGTTAATTATTTGCAAGGCTTGGAGCATAACGAAAGAGTACATCCAATTTCCTACCCTGTCATCACTTGGCCTCTTCCTAACTCTGTCAGACCACCAGCATAAAGACACAAATATCCTGTAGACTTGAATTCCCAAATCCCAGTTATAATACTTGTATTAATTAAACATATGTAAGTAGTAAAGAAGGACATAGAGTATTTACCCCTTTCTGCAGTCTTCTTGATTCTTCACTCCCCTGAGAAAACCAAAAATCCCTGCAAGTCTCTCTTACACTCCCAAAGCCCAACTCAGAATCTACCTTGAAGCTTGGTGTTGGTTTGCACATCCAAACACGAAATGACTCTTCCAAAATTGTCCCCTTCTGAACATTTGGTGCTAGAAACTTTATATTCTGACCCTAACACAAACCACGTATCACTTTTTAAATTATTTTCAGCAGACCAATGTGCAGATTTCAAATTCCCATCAGATTTGTCTCCACAGATTAGTCCCAGCAGCTTAAGAAAAACTGTCCCCATTAGTCTTTATTCTCCTCCCACCCATACAGGACCTACTGCAATGCCACAGAATTCTGAATCTGCAAAAATTTCAAAGTTAACCCCAGTCCTAATTCTGGCTGGGGCCTATAGCCAGCACAAAAATACACATTGGAATATTTCCTTTCATCAGCATTTGTCCTCTTCCTAGTTCTGAGGATCTTAATCTTGGTCATGTTGACAGAACCAGGAAAACTAGTAAAATGCAGTGTTTCCTTAGTTTAATTTTAGCTGGGATCCAGTTAAATAGGCCTTTTAAAAACTAAATATCTGGTTTTGGCCAAATTTTTTCATTCTTTCTATCTCCAGACAGTCTGCATTGTCAGCAAGTCATAAGAATGAGCTGGATGGTGAAGAAAAATGTTCTAAATGAGTACATTTCACAGAGAAGTTGATAACTATGGACAGCAACTTCTTCAGCTAATGTATCAAGAAATATATGTTCATCCTTTTATTAATATTTAAACATAAATTTATATAGTGTTCTACAACCCCACAGAATTTCTGTGCCACAAATTAAGAAGTGCTCTTCACCAGAAATGATAGATGGGAAGTATGATACAAAAAGTATTCTGTTATGAGTAGTTTAATTTTTTCAGCACCGCTATGATTTCAGTTAGTGCCAACATTTTTAGTTGCATACTTGATGCAAGTTCTCCACCTAGTGGAGTCTGTTTTAATGCTCCAAGAGATCATAATTCTTTCCATGTCACCATTTTTATTGCTGATTAATTTAAGGAGTAATACAAACAGTTCCTTACATAAGATTTTATAAATATTTAAGCTATATAATATTTTTTTTTCAAAATAAAACATCATTTCACACTGTGTCTGAAATATTTATAATATCTTTGGAAAACATAAAGACCAAGAGAACTATGAAAGTGAAACCAGTCACAACAATCAAACTGTATCTACAAAATTATTTGAACAAAACAACATCAGATATTTTATTCATCTAGGTTTTGACAGCTGAGTGAAGTCCTATTTTTAGAAAATCCTATACCCTTCACAAATATTAACAACAATCACATTTAAAAGAGAATTTTAGAGCAGGCAACATAACTGCTCATACAGCACTGACAAAACAAACCAATCTGGGTGCCAGAGCAAAAGTAGCAATTTGAACAGCTTATCATGGGGCACAGGAAATTCCAAATCACTTGAAGTTCTTGTTCTGAGGCTGGATGAAACTGTGAAATACATATTCTGGTGTTACCACATACATGTGCATCATGCAAGAATTCTGGGAGAAAGGAGAAGGAACACTGCCACACAGAAAGTGAAACCAGATGAACATAATCATCCAGCCTGCTTAAATGCATGGATCATGATAATACTCCTCTCTGTGCTTACAAAGAGCAGCCTCCTAGAAGAAAAAAATTTTTAAAAAACAAAATAAGTGCTTATACAAAATACACAGGTCACATCTCAGACCTATCAAGACCAGCTCTGGCCCGCAGCTCCAGTACCTGTAATCACAACTGTAGCACACAGCACAGAGAATTTAAAGTCCCTTCAGGTAAGTTGGTCCTGAGCCACTTCAGGAGACAACAGTTAAAACAGAGGATATGAATTTCACCTCTGTTCCTGCTGGCGACAAGTGCGCTTCCAAAGCAATTGGTATAATGCACTGTGCTCCTTGCATGACACATTACTTAATAATTGCACGGCTGCATTTCAAGTCACCTTCAGTTCACAGTAGTTTTTAGTTGTGACTTGACAGCCAGAGTGGGTTACAGTTATCCTGCACTTGAGATAATGAAGGTATAGATTATAGTTGAGAGCCCACATCAGACAAATGAGGTCACACGTCCTGACTCGATACAGATCACCATTATAAACTTGGTCTCATATAACATTACCATCAAAACGGTGCCTTGACTTGTTCAGTGCACTTACCAGAACTCAATTTGCCAGTACTGGAGATCACATTCCCTTTTGCTGATGAAGTTGCAGTTTAATTTTCTTCACTGTACCGGCTGGCTCCCCCACAGCACCCAGCCTTGCAGATGCAGGTAGACTTACTTGGGTACCCTATCTCTGAGTCAGCACACCATCTCACGTGCACACTACGCTGCCTGCATAGCAGCAGCAGGGAGATGTCCCTGCTGCACAGAGGGGAAACTGAGACAGCAGCAGGAGGCTAAGACTTATCTTAAACAGATTGCAAACAAGCAGCAGTGGAGGAAAGAGACTTAACTGAGATCTTTTCCTGTATGCTGATAACATACAGCCTTCAAAAGCAGGGAATTATACTTCCAAGCAGAAAGGTAGTACTTAATCCAGCACAAAATATTTCTTCATGCTAGATTAGGCAACCTAAACACAGCATATTGCAGGGTAAGACACAAGGCAAGAAAAGACTAGACAGTTTCCTTGTAATCATGGGACCCATATATATGCAGTACTTTTACAGTGTCTGAGTTTCAACTGTGGCACAAACCTTAGCACGAGTTTTGTGGTATTTACTCTTCCCTGCAGAAAAAGTAAAATACAAAGTCACATAACTTATGGAATTGTAGAACTATTATTATTTTCTTTTTACATTACTGATGCCCCTGAGCTCGCACCAAATTTTGGCCAGCCAGAAGCACAGAACATTCACAGCAACTTTAGTACACTTATTACTCTGATTCTAGTTCATGATCTATCACCAACAGCAAAACACTTTTTCTCATTTCTGGAGATCAGAGCGCAGGCCTTAATAGTCCAGAAGCTCTTGACTGGAAAGTAAAGGGTTAAATTACCCCAGAGTGCTGTCCAGTCCTTCAGAAGAACCTCGACCGTTTGGAGAGGAGGGCAGAGAAGAACTGTCTGAAGTTCAAAAAAGGCAAATGCAGGGTCCTGCACCTGGGGAAGAATAACCCTATGCACCAGCACAGGCTGGGGCTGACCTGCTGGAAGGCAGCTCTGCAGAGAAGGCCCTGGGGGCCCTGGTGGACAACATCCATCCATGAGCCAGCAGTGCCCTGGTGTCCAAGAAGGCCAATGGTGTCCTGGGCTGCATTAGGAAGGGCATTGCCAGCAGGTTGAGGGAGGTGATCCTGGCCCTCTCCTCAGCCCTGGTGAGGCCACATCTGGAGTGCTGTGTGCAGTTCTGGGCTCCTCAGGACAAGAGAGACGTGGAGCTCCTGGAGCAGGTCCAGCAAAGGGCAATAAAGATTATTAAAGTCCAGGAGCATCTCTCTTATGAGGAAAGGCTGAGAAAGTTGGGCCTCTTCAGCCTCAAGAAAAGATGCCTGAAAGGGAACATTCCCAACGTCTGTAAGTATCTTAAGGGAGGGTGCCAAGAGGATGGATCCAGGCTCTGCTTGGTGGAGCCAAGCAACAGGACAAGAGGCAATGGCCAGAAACTGGTGCACAGGAAGTTCTATGAGAATATGAAGAAAAACTTCTGTACTGTGCAGGTGACCAAGCACTGGAACAGATTGTCCAAAGAGGTTGTGGAGTCTCCCTCCCTGGAGATATTCAAGAACTGTTTGAACACAATTCTCTGCCATGTGCTCTAGGACAACCCTGCTTGAACAGGAAGGTTGGACCAGATGTGTTCCCTCCCAACCTGACCCAATCTGTGAAATTGCAGAACCCATCAACAGCTCCCCAACTGGAGCTATAAGAAATAAAAGCATGCAGCAAAGGCTAGGAGCAGAGCTAACAGGTCCCCAATGACTGCGCTATGAAAGGCCCTCACCTCCTCAGCAACCTTTCAGCTGGTTTTCAGTGTACAAGGTTTATATTTTGGGGCTGCCTGACAGCATGCTCAGCCAATGTGCACGCCCTAAGCCAGTCTGCTGGCCCTTGGTGTATTCCAGTTGTCATTTGCATGGTTGAAGTCAAAGAATATTGCATAACAAATACTGGTGTGCAAATACCCCAGGCACAATGACAAAGGAACATCAGACTTAGACATATGAATGTGGCTGAAACAGAAGGACAAAATTTATAATCCCTCTGCCCTGTTCTGCCTGGAAAAATATCTTCCGCTCTTCAGTTGTAGCTAAGCTGGCCTTGTGCCAATTTACTGCTTTCCAGTCTTTACTCTTCAGTGACAATAGTCTACTGATTTAATCTGCTACCCCTGCTTATACATTGCCTTTATTTCTTCTTGGGAATCAATAAATATTACTGTCCTTCAGAGACAGGAAGATAGACTGGGTAATGATTTTCCCTGCTTGCCAGGTTCCTTCCACTGAGATTGTGACAACGAGGCTTCTGGTAATGAGCAAGAAAACATCTGCAATACTCTTCCATCTGGGCGTCCACAAAGGAGGGATTTCATGGGCTATATGCTTATATTCAATTGAGTCCCAAAGTTTTGTTGTCCAAAAAAAAAATGAGCTTGTTACCTGAATGAAAACTGACCTCATGTTCTTTGCTAGAACACAAATAACCAGAAGAAGAAAAATATATTCTCAGACATTTGAAAAAATACCCTTAATTGAGGAGCATGCCTTGATTTTTATACTTGTTCACACAAGGGTTGCTAAGAAATCTCATCATACTGAGCAGCTAGTCAGTAGCTACAAAACACTGCTTCAAGAGTAAGAACTAATATAATTGCATGGCTCTGGGTTGCTTGGGTTTCTTTTTTCAAATTCCCTTATGGAATTGTGTGATGTTTTCAATATACAGAAAGGCAAACCAAAGGAATCAAAATGTCATTTGGGGCCACAGAGCTCCTACCTTGCCAAATTTCATCTTGTTTACTACCTACTGCTTTGGTGCTAGGATTGTAACACATCTGAAAGTATATTATTATGGGAAGAAACTTTCTTTACTAGGCATAACTGAAAAAAAAAAAGCTGAAGTCTTCTGTGAAATTTGTGCAAAAAAACCCCCTATGAATCAGAAAATGCAACGGGGGAAAATGGAAGTTTCTAGAAATTATTAATACATGGAAATATTTTGAGCAAGGGAAATATTTAAGCGTTGTCAGTCAGACTTGCAACTGTTGCACCAGCAAATGCAAGCTTGCCATATAATTTCCTTTGGAATAAGGTCACAATTATCTATAATTCATACTATTATCCATGTTGGTGCCCTCTTGTATTTGGTGGGGTTTTTTGGTTTGGGGTTTTTTATTCAGCTGTATTAAATTAAGCTGCCATTTGGTTTTGACTTTGGGCTACTTGGTACTCTCTTAATAACATGACAGATTCCCCTTTCTTAATCGCAGCTCATGAGGTGATCCCTTAAAAACTGAAGTGCTATTACAAGAACACAGAACACAACTCACTGTTAGAAAACATATATTCATATATGTACAGCTGAAGGCAATTTTCTGCAGATTGCCACTGTGCAGCTACAGGAGGAGAGGAAACATTTCTTCATTATATTATCATTATAATTAGGGTCATACTAGAAACAGAAAAAGCATCCCTTGGGATTGGACAGTGATTCCAAATTCTTTTTTTTCTTCCTAAAAATGATAAATGCGAAACATTTTAAGTAGCTGTTGTTCCTTTTTTATCTAGGGTACATGGACAAAATCCATCACATTGTTCTTTTATGAATTGACCATTTACTTCAGAAGTTCTAAAATGCCTTTCACAGACAGATGTTGTTTGTTGGCAAGGATTATATTCAGAGTTATGATTGTGGATATCATTGGAGACATGCAGCCTATTTATGTGTATTTGACTTAGTCCTTTCCTCTCATCTGTAGCACAATCCCTAATTGAAGATTTACAGGAGAAGTTTTAGAAAAACTAAACTTTCAGCTTTTATTGGATAGTACCACAGATCCATTATTTGCTTATTACCTGCTAAAATAAAGCCCAAGACACAAACACATTGATTTCACACTGCCCAAATTAAAAATCGTGGCTCTATATGTAGTTTACAGAGCATGATAGGCCAAAGTGCTATCTGAAGGAGCTCTCTGATTTGCTTTCTGAAGATGTCTGCTTGACTAGAGAGGAAAGTTAGAAGGGCTGATGACTAAACCTACATAAGAAAAAGTTCCATGCTTTGGGGAAGATTTTGATATAAATTAGGATAGCCTCAAGGAAGAAACTATGCTAAAATCTGAGTCTGTTATTGGGGCAACACCAGCTAAACATTTTTGTATGCAAGGCAGAGATTATCTTTCTTATGAAGACAGCAATGGAAGACTTAGTTGGGCAAGGGTGGTTGCTATTGTCATGATGTTAAGATTGTGATATGCAGATTTTTTGGAATGTTCTTTCCATTCACAGTTGCAGTCTTACAGTTAAGCAAAATGGATTGCCATCCTGCCCTTTGAATTGGCCCTTCAAATCCTTGTGTTTTCCTGCCTCCCTAAGATAGGAAGGGATTAAGGGTGACTGACAGCAGAAAAAAATTATGCAGCCACATATATGTTAATCTTGCCATCTTTTCTGCCGGATTTGGAAGGAGAGGGATATTTATAACTGTTCCTTTGTCTTGCTTTTGGACTAGCCACTGATTTCCCAGCACCCTAGAAAACATTTCTAAAGGTCTGGGACAGAAAAATAATTCTTTCAAGACAACTAATCTCTCCATTCATGTCATTCATATGAAAGCAATTCTACACCCTTAATATTGGCTAGAATATTTGGTCTTGAGTCTCTGGCCAGGACAAGACTGGGAGGCTCTGATAAACATTTCCTTTATCACAGTTTTAACTAACCCAATTTAATGTAACATTTGAAATTAAATCAGTGTACTTTTGCATGTTGGCAAACTTGGGACAGCAGCCTGTTTCTGGTCAGTGGCTGCAAAGGGGTTTTTTTAGACCTCGAACACAACAAAGGTCTTATCTGAAGGCCTCCTTAATTGAGAGGGAATCAGAATCCTGGCTTGTATAATCTGGCTAAATAACTTTTATTAATTCGAAGATCTCAACCTGGTTTATAGAAGCTGAGATAGAGGGGGGGTTAAATAATAATTAATTTCTCAAAAAAATACTCCAAATCTCCTCTAACATTTGTTCTATATCATGTACATAGATGTATCTATCATTGCTAGATCCCACATTGTCAGAGTTTAGCCTCAGAATGCTGTTACCTCTGAATCTGAAACAGACCTTCATCTTTGCCCATTCAACCCCACACTAGGTACCAAACAGGAAAAGTAATCTGCCACATGTCGCTAACCATCACCATTTGTTATTATTACTTTTCGACATGGCCATATTGGATACCATGACAACATATTCTGCAGAGGAATGACAGGACTTAGAGGGAACACCAATGAATGCACTTTGTTCACTTACAACTCAGTATGATCACTTCAATTTTTCACTTTATTAATATTTTAAATACATAAAGACCCTTTTGTCCTAATGGATTCCAAAGCAAACCATTAAAAAAAGGAATAGAAGTGATTTAGATATTACTCCCCATAATTGGATTATATGTTTCTTGCTTCTGTGTTAAATTACTGCAGCAATTCAGCCTACACATGACCAAAGTCTCTGATTTCTCAGTTGAGAAACAGTCTTTTCTTTGAGCAACAGACTTGTAATTGTAGCACAGAATTTGTCAAAAGATCCATTCTATCCTCTGATGAATTAAACTCATAAAAGATGCAAGAACACATTTGTGCTGCTGATAGTGACAGCACTAGCTCTGCAGATGTCACTGTTGCTGTCACTTTGCCCCACATAACTCAGCCAGTCTTGGGTATCTTTCCAGAAACTAGCACAAAGCCTGATTCAGTCCTTCCCTTTTAAACATGGCCTTTATAGTACATGGAATTATAGCAAGCAGGAAAAGGAGGATGTCACTTGGAGAGAAATTTCTACTTAATGTGTATTTTCAATGTCTGAACTACAATTGCAGCAAACTGCTGGTCCTTAATGTGGCCTTTTGGGGTCAAGTGCCTCTAGGTCCCTGGCCAGTAGGCGCAGTGTGAAATGCTGACCAATGTAGAACAAGCATTTTTGAAAGACCAATATGCAATTATATTTTAAAGGTTCCATGTTGTAAGAGGCTAGTGGGATAGCCACAGGTCTTCACAACATCCCTCTGGACAAGTTGTCCAATGGTGGGATGGGCGGTTCACAGGGTGAGGAGTTGGCAGAAAGGCAGAGCTCAAAGTGTTGTAGTGAATGGGGCTCCATGTGGCTGGGGACTGCTCACCTGTGGTGCTCCTCAGGGATCAAGTTTAGGTCCAGGTCTGTCCAATACATAAACCAACGGCCTGGAGGCAGGCATTGAATGCAGCATAAGCAAGTTTGCTGATGATACCAATCTGGGAAGTGCTGCTGACTCTCCTGAGGAACAAGAGGCCTTGCAGACGGATCCAGATACATCGGAGCATTGGGCAGTGATTAATGGGATGAAATTTAACAAGTTGAAATGCTGGGTTCTGCACCTAAAACAGAGTAACACAGGGCAAAAGTATAATCTGGGAGAGGAATGGCTGGAAACAGGCCCACAGAAAGGGGTCTGGGGGTGCAGGTTAACAGGATGCTCACCAGGAGCCAGCAGTGTGTGTGCTCTGGCAGCCAAACCATTCTGGGATGCACCAAACTCAGCATCACCAGTTGATCCAAAGAGGTGATTATCCTGCCGTGTTCAGTGTTGTTGTGGCTTCAACTTGAGTGCTATGAGCAGTTCTGAGCCCCACAGCTTCAGAAGGGTGGTCCTTAGATGCATCCAGAGGAGGGCAGCAAAGATGGTGAGAGTGCTGGAAGGCACTTCCCGTGAGGGGCAGCTGAGGGGCAACTTTGAGTTTGTCTAGTCTGGAGAGAAGCAGGCGGAGGGGTGACCTCATTGTTCTCTCCAGCTTCCTGAGGAGGGGAAGTAGAGAGGGAGGTGCCAATCTCCTCCAGTTTTGGTATCCAGTGATAGGACATATGGGAATGGTTCAAAGCTGCATTGGGAGAGGTTTAGACTGAATATCAGGAAACATTTCTTTATTGAGAGGGTGGTAAAGCCCCAGGAGAGGCTTCTTAGAAAGGTTGTTGATGCCCTCAGCCTGTCAGTGTGTAAGAGGAGTTTGGACAATGCCCTTAACAGCATGCTTTAAGTTTTGGTCAGCCCTGAACTGTTCAGGCATTTGGACTGGATGATCACTGTAGGTCTCTTCCAACTGAAGCAGTCTAGTGTACTCTTGTCTTTTCTAAGGGGAAACCAAATTATATTTACAAATACTCTGTTTCATTCAGGATTTGAACTGAAAGAAAGAGATAAAGGGGAGCAGTTAGTCATGGTTTATTTGGTTTTTTGGAAATGTGATAGGAAAGACAGGTAGCCATGCAAGCAATGGTAGGAGGGTTTTTACACACCTCAAGTTAATATACCTCTATTTTTAGAGTTGACTCTTGTAACATTTAACAGGCCTGACCAGAGAAGCTGAACTATTAAGGGTCTCATTTACCTGATGCAGATTGCTCCAGGAGAAGCTACTACAGAAGACTTAGTTACTCACAAGTATAATCTAATAAATACTTGAAAGATTTTTGCATAGGGATAGGAGAACTCTTACATTAGCTAAAGAAAGAATATTTAGAGAAGTGTGAGTGTTATTTGAGAGGAAATGGCATAGAATTACAGCAAAACTCCATTTTCACAGGATCAGATATTAAATTACTTAAAGAAGAGCTAGAAAATGGAATTAACTACAATATGAGCAAAAAAGAGAAGGTAGAATTCAGACAGTATAATGAAAAATTAAAATTGACATGCTGTTCCAAGAAAGCCTGTCAGCAACCAAAACCAGATCAAATAAAATAAACCAGTATAAAATTACAGCTCCCAGTTAATGGACAGATAAGTCAGTTTAAATCAGTTTAGTTCATCATAATAAATGTTGGGTTTGACCAGTGTACCCTGGATAACTGAAAAATATGAGTGTTAATTCTGTGAAAGGTAGATTTGGGACCAGTGACTGAGATACAGGGTTACAGAGTAGTATAATCCCAGATGCCATGCACACCAACACGTGAACAGACACAAAGCAGAAAACACTGACACATAAAATACTGTGAATAAATTAGGATTATTAATTTAGTTGGAAATATAAGAAAGAATGATGAGGGTTTGTGGGATACTGGAGCTTATGGGAAGATTTTGTATGGATATGCCTAGAAGTTTTGGAGAGTAAGGAAACAGTGTGTCAGACTGTCAGTGGACATAAATATATCAGAAAAGTATAAAGGGAGATCTTATTTTAATTAAGCACCATGGCTACTGAGTTAGTAATTAATTGTTCCCAACTGGGCTTGGCACTAGATCAATACCTACAATGTTCCTGAAATTATAAATACAGTACAGTAAAGAACAGCAAGTACCATGACTGTAGTTCCCTAGTGTGGTATCAAAATTGAGTTTGCTAAGAGTGTGGAATATGTTCTTCATCAGTCCAGCACTTGCGGACAGCATCACATTCTGATAGTTTAGACAGACTGAAAAGGAAAGAGAAGTGTCTCCCCAGAAAAAGTCCCTAGTGTGGCAGGTTGCATTCTGGACATGGTTATTGAAAATTTAACAGTAATATTTTGGAGGAATGCTACTGCTTCATGACTCAAGAAGAGAAAATTAAACATAGTAACCTAAGGATTTTAAACATTATATGGCGGTTCTTTTAAAAAGTCAATACTGTTGGTAAGTTTTCAGACATGAAATTGTAATGGACACTCAGCACATACAGGTGGAATCTATCTGGAAGAAGAAAGAATTTGTGCCTTGGGTTACCAACACAGAGAATAGCTGCTTTGAATCAGCAGCAAGTCACTTATTGGAGATGTATAGGAAAATAGCTTACAAAATAGTCAAAGGGGAGTACTCGAACATTTTTGAAGGTTTAAAATGGATCCTTACTCTGTATGTGAGAAAAGTGACCAGTAACCTGTAGAGGAGACTTAATAATGTCTTACCTAATATATGAAATTGTCAAGGAAAACAAAAAAGAATGATAAAGTATACCAAAATCAGACTCTGAGAATCTGCAGAAAAACATACTGGTATGCAATAGATGTCTCAAGTCCAGGCCTTTCAGCAGGTAAAACTTGCTTCTCATCCTTAGACCCAGAAAAAGTCTATGATTAAGGGTTAATAGCTGACCAAAGCACCATCTTCTTTAGGGCCCAAGTCCTGTTTGGCGGAGTAAATATACATGAAGATTCTAACAGTGGATAAAAATATCATGCAAAACTTCGGGGTGAGATATGTATTTCAGTATGGAACAGCTTTATTGTTGTCCTATCCTTACTGATGACTACGCGGCGAGTGTCAGAAAAATGTTGCAGCTGTCATAAGAACATCTGGAACTTGGTGACTCTTCAAAGAAATCTCTGCTTAACAGAAACTGGCCTGAAATCCATCCTTATGTAAGGAATTTGAGGTTCATTGGCATAGTATTGATACAAGAGGTTAAACTTGCTAACATGCTTGCATTGCCCCTGCTGCAATGATAATTTCCATAATCTTTGATAATTTCCATAATCTTAACAATATTTGAGAAAGTATGCAAAAAAGTGCTAACCATAATTTTTACCAAGGAAACCACAAATCTGTTAGACCAGAAAATTCAAGTCACAAGCTAATGTCCCAGGTCTTAAAACAACTTTCAATGATATGGCCTAAGTGATTTTAGACTCTCCATCCTAAAAATATAATTCCACTTTTAAGTGAAGATTTGGAGAGAGAGAAGCTGGCAGAGAAGCTTGTTTACTGTTTTTACATTATTTAACCAGAAGATGTGACTAGGGGCATGGTAAGAATGAGCTTGACACTTCTTTATGTATAATAAAAGCAGATTTTGTAATGTAGGCCCCTCAATTAGCACAGAATATTGCAAAAGAAACACTGACTTCAATAAACTATGCTAGCCTAAATTGTTTATTTTGACAGTCACTCAGAAAGAAAGTGATGGTTCAGCCATGACTGCCGACCTTCCTCAAGGTTTCTTCTAAATAAGTCAAAGCAAACTCTCCAAATATCTAGAAGAAATGCAATGTCAAAACAGTGTGCTTCAGAATAACTGTCAACATGTATGGCTAAATTAAATTAACCTGAACCAAAGATTAAACATCGCTGTTCTGAAATTCATAACAGTCCTTGTATTTATAGAGAGAACTGCGCCAAAATAACCTTGATAATTTCTACAGATTTGGGGAGGAGGGCACAAACATACAGCTCCTTAAAATCAGTGGTCAGCAGTCAGTATTGGTCCATGGACTCAATGAAAAGCCAATGCTGTGTTAAATGAAACATCAATAGTTTCAGTTTTAAGATTTCATATCTGAGGTATTGTCAATATTAACTGTAAATCACAGTTTGGGGAAAGCATCTCTGTGTTCTGAAGTACCAAATCACCATAGTTATTTAACTGTAGTGGTGCTGTGGAGGTTGTTAATGGTTATCTCAGAATTTCTTTTTGCCACTAATAAGAGCATTCAAAGACTGAAATGGTAGCTGGTAGGAAACAACTGCAGTGAAGTTAGGTATTAAAAGCCAATCATGTTATTCAGATCACTTTCATTGGCAATGAAATAATTACAGTAAAGCAGGAATAAGCTCCATGGAAGACTAAATGACAGGGGTTACTATAGCTGCCATTTACAAAGTCTGAAAAGAATTTATGTAGCTATCATTCACATATGTGATCATCTCAAATATTCAGGCTTCCTGAATGGTGTTGAAGTTGCAATGTTTATCCCTGAATTAGTTATATAAATCTAAACTATCTATTTCTTGTCTCTTTTAATTCATATCCCTGGCAGTATAACTATGGCAATATATGTGCGCTTCTATACACACATGTTTTAAATTTAATTGAAAAAGAAGATTCTGCAAATTGAAAAAAACAATACCTAGAGTAAGCTGTTAGTTGGGAGACAGACATCACTCTTTAGTATTTGCAAAGAAAAGCCTGGTTTTGCCCTTGATGTTCACAGATAGGTTTATTGCTATTTAAACTCTCAGCAATCCCTTCGTCCCAGCTCCAGTACCACTTAATACACCAGGAAAAATATATGAGCCAAAATGTGTCTTCAGCGAGGTGTTATGCTGCCCTGAACTGTTGGCTGCTCCAACATTTAGAATCTATGGTTCTGTCATTACAGAAGACATGTAAACCTTCAGGACTGGTGAGGTTTTGCGGATATATTCAGTCCACTTAAAAAGAAGGAGCTGTTGGTAATTTTTAAGTAGTTTTTTTCCTCTGTTTCTCAGTGAAGGCTGCTATATGTAAACTACTCCACAGCCTATTCTTAACTTTCCTGGAGTAACTGCAGCTCTAGAAAATGTTTGAATGCTGCCACAATACATGCGGTTAAAGGAGCTAAATTATTCAGCAAAGTGTCTTTTCCATATTCAAATCTTGTCAAAGCCTGCTACTTAACAGGCAGATTCTCTAGAACAGACCTTTGCACTCTGTTTCCAGCAGCTCCTCTTTCCTGGGGTTACTAGCAACACTCTAGAAAAAGTCTCTTTCTCAGATTTGCAATTTCTTATGAATTTAAGTGATCCTTACAGTCTCCTTACTTCTCTATTTTTCATTTCTCAGTCAAAACAAAAAGTATTTTACCGAGCTTCCATTCCCCGTCCACAGTTCTGTCTTGAGGAAAAAAGACTGAGAAGCTCTCATTGAGCTTGTTCCACCATTGGAGGAAGGCTCTGGAGAATTCATTCCCCTTTTCACCCAGTGCTTCCACAAGTTAGCCTTCTCTGATGAGGGATTATGTTTGCCTTTGTACCACCTTCCTTTCAGCAACGGATCCCTAGTCAAAGACAGACGTAAAGACCATTATTCTTTGGTGCAGAATTTAAAAAGCTTTACTCAAGTCTAAAATCTGGTCTTGCTTCAGCATCCAGGGAAATTTGCCAGAGGCTTACCTAATTTACTTTGACAGATTTAGATGCTTAGTCAGTAGTCTAAGTTCAAGACATGCTAAATACACTCTGAGCCAAGTTCATCAGCTGTAACTGAAATCTGAAGTCCTTGGGCTGATGCTCCTCAGTTACTTTTTAAGGCATTTAATTCACAATGTTCACCTTGGTCTCTGCAATGTACTCTCTGGGAAGTAAGGTTTATCTTTATTGCAGTACCTATTATTTCCTCCATGAAGAGGCAGCAGTTTTTAAAAGGTATTGTACAAATAATACATATTGCAAAAAGTACTGAAAGTGCCTGTTCTTAAATAGTTTGAACATTAGAGAGGATAAATGGAAACACAGAAAACTGGATATTTTCAAAAGAGTGGGATATATTTTCTTCTGGCAGAAGAAAAGATTTCCCCATAAATAAAGAAGATAATACAAATGAAAAAGTTATGTCATGGATCCATTATGTCATGCAAACAGTTGTATTTATATATATATATGTATGTACAAAACAGGTTGTCCAGAGAAGTTGTGGCTTCCCCATCCCAGAAGGGCCAGGATGGATGGAGGTTTGAGCAACCTGGTTTAGTCAGCGTGTCCCTGCCCATGGCAGGGGCATGGGAACTAGACAGTCTTTAAGGTTCCTTCCAACAAAACCATTCTAAATTCTAAATTTCCTGGAAAGCACGGTTACTGTTTCATCAACAGTTACATCTAATATTTCCCACATATAATTTGAAGAAGGTCTGGGCAATAATCAGTGTATCTCTCTGTGTAAATTTCAGAGATGCTAAATTTTTGAAACAATGTTAGTATTCCTGCTGTTCCTGATACATAGCATGTACATTTCCAAAAGGTTTTAATGCCACAGAGACACATCTTCTATGTCTTCCAGTCTGTGGCAGTACTTCAGTTAAAAGTGCTTTCAGTCCTTCCTAGCACATAATTTTGTTTCTCATTTACCCCAAATATAAACTAGCATCAACACGGAGCCACAGCTTTCTTTGGATTTATATAATTTCTGTTTATCAAAAATTATACTAATCATAGCAATTCATTACAAATAAACATACATATATTTTACCTCTCACTGAATTGCACTCATGAGAGTTAAATTTGTACTTTCATTTTTTTCCCATTCAACAGACAAAATTAACAGAATTTCAGTTCAGAGCAAGGTAATTCCTTTAAAGTAAGGCTCAGCAAAGTATTATTTCTTACTGGTTGGTTTGTCAGTTCAAGCCTATTTTTCTCTAAAACAGCTAGATCACACACATTACTAAGCATCAGTTAGACATCTGTGATTCTCTTTTGCAGAAAAGGCAGAGCCCAACTTATTTATACAAAAATGTATGGAATTTACTCACCTCAGAACATAAGGTCAAATATCTGCTTACTGCAAGTCTGGTATTTAAACCTATTTGATCTTTATCCAAGGTATAGGATAAAAGGTTTGCCTGTTTTAAGAGACACTCGTAAACTTAGCGCTTGTAAAGCTGAACTACTGAACTATTCCAAACAATGAGAAAAATCCATGTTCCAAACTGACTTACATAAATATTTCCCATTGTTATTACAGCAAAATTGTACATACAGATAAAATCTTCATTATTTTTCATAATTTAAATGCAAATTAATGACAGAAAAATCAATTTATTAAGATGAAACCTGAAAGAAGGAGCCACAGAATGAATGGAATGTTCAGTAAGCCATCCAGTTAATGCTCAAAAAGATCCCAATTATACTTTTTTTCCAGTAAAACTGGAACAAGAAGCAGACTTAATTCAGACAAATTAGGGATTAATTTACTGGGAAATGGTAGTAAGACTGTGAATCTCTGTATGGCTCCTTTGTTTTGGAAACTGGCCCATTTGTATAATAGATCTGAAGTTATATTTTCTTTTTCTTCTCTTCTTCCTTTCAACATCTACTGTAATCAACCATATTTTTTCCAAAACTGTTGTTTTTGTTTTATACATATGATACTACTTAAACTGAGTATTGCATCACTTTTTCCATTTACATTTGCCATAAATATTATAATTGTCCTAAGACTTTCTATGCATTTTCTCTGCTTCACCTGACATTACACTAGAGGAACTATACATTTTCATTGCTTTCATTTCAGGCAACAGCTTTAATACCTTGATTTGAGTCATCAGGATACAAATGTTTTGATCTGTGCTTCATCTAAACCACGTGAATTAGATTGGTGCTGCCATACCTTTCTGGGGAGGTTGGCTGTTTCATTTCTTGCTGTGCCAAGACGAGTTGCATTCCCAAGACATAGCAGAATTTTATTGGATCCCTTCAGCATGGTAACTCTGATGCACCATGGCAGCACCCCATTTACTGAGTAGATAAAGACCTATTAACTCTGCATTACACAGAGTATAACACATGCGAGGGGATGAGAGGATGGCTATGGCCTGGCTGCTACTGCAGAAAGAATTTATCAAGTATGGTCATGGTCGCTCTTTTTGTCAGGGAGAACTCCGCTTTTCCCCATCATGTGGCTGGGTTCATGTGCATGGCAAGAAAAACTATGGACAATTTCCACATAACTGCTGCTCATGGAAAAATTTATTTAGGCTTTTCCCTGTATGATCCTCGGCTGTAATACTCTGTCAAAGAAAACTACCAAAAGGAGTACTAGGAGTAGGTTCCCAATCCCTACAGGACTTAAGGTAGCATGCTGACTCCATTGTTTTATGGCCTTAGACAGTTGCTAAATGGCTGATTTCCTAAAATAAGGAAGTTTGGGACAGGTTTCTGAAACACTAGATTACTTTTCATAGTCTATAGATTACTGTGTGCTCATACTTCCTAAAGTACTATAAACTATGCATTTCTTTCCTACAGCACCAAGAAGTTCCGTAAAAAGACTGGTCATCTTACCTTTTGAAAACATAGGAAGAAAATACCATGACTGAAATTGTTACCCAGAAAGACACTTTGTCAATTTTCATGCAATTTTTAACTACAAAATATAAATTAAAGTCATTCTGAAGAAAAATAAGAAAATAGGATTGAGACACATAGCAAGAAAAAAAAAAAGGTAAATAGGGATAGACCTTAGAGGACTGTCAACATACCACAGGAAAAGCTTTATGGTGATGAAGGCTTGGCACTGCCACTACCTGCAACCATTTTCTATGCTAAATAATTATGTTGACACGAAAGTTGTGATAACTAAACAAGTTTCACTGCTAAAAAAGATGGAATTACAGTGGTTATCGATATAATCTGTTTAAGTTTTAGCAGACAAGAGCTTCCTGCAGCAAAGATGTGCTACAACCCTTCTTTCTGTTGTGAGGTGGAAATAAAGAATTGAAAAATCCCCCTTTTAAAGTGGTAAACTATAGAACTACAAAAGAGACTGTCTGCCAAAAAGAAATCTGATGAAAATCAACTAGGCCTTGAAGCCAGGAAAATTGCTTTTCTGCTACAGTTTTTGCCATGAAACATAAGACAGAGTACTTGAAATACAAACTTTCATACTACTTTACATCTCAAGACCATAGCAACAAGGTGTTCTCAATAAACATGTAGGAATGAACACCTACACCCATTTGACACCTAAAATGAATTGCAGCTGATGGCTGGCGGGGGTTGGGGGTTTCAATGCTCCACTGAAATTCATTCTCTTGGGGTTTTTTCCATTCTAGGAGATACTGTTTACCTTTCTCAAACAGTGTATGAATGCATATAGGCATCTGAACTAAGAGAAAAAAATTAATACTTGCCCACCTTCTGATTTGTGGAATTAAAGACTCCCTAGCCTATAATGTAAGGCTACAATGGCACAGCTCATGTGGGCAATAACAGCTTTGGTGTGACCTTCACAGCCTGAAGACAAGTGAGGGAAATTGTGCTGAAATAACCTTAGGATGGCTGGAGTTTTGAAAAGCACTCAATCAAATAAAGGAAAATACATGCAGAAGCACGTGCTGCCCTCTACATCAACAATGGCTGAATATCAAAGGGGCCTACACATGTATTTCTAAAGTAAAACATTTTCTGATTCAAAATATTTATGATGAAGCTTATTCAGTGGAATGCATAATGAAGAAGTACTTAAAAGAGAAATAAACCTCTAGTTTCATGCTATTTTGTTTTGTTAAATTTTAAGTAATTTCAATAGAAACTTAAATAATTTAACATAATTTTAGATATGGTTTAGATACAAACAG
Organism: Monarcha castaneiventris obscurior; assembly: GCA_026261815.1. Taxonomy (NCBI): domain Eukaryota; kingdom Metazoa; phylum Chordata; class Aves; order Passeriformes; family Monarchidae; genus Monarcha; species Monarcha castaneiventris. The sequence continues at coordinate 11,322,593 of JAMPIT010000379.1, forward strand.
TTTTGTTAGAAATACCAAAAATTGCTATTACACCTTTTAGACAAAAATGTAGGGTATGTTATCTGCTAATATCTTGGTGGAAAAAGATAATTTCTGCGACAGAGTCCCTAAGAGTTCCTCAACTAAAATCCTTTAGCAACTCCTGACTTCCAGAGTCTTAGTTCCATACTTTCTATTGCCATCAAAAAACATCATCTGGGTGTATGAAAAAGAAAAAAAATCATTACTACTAGAAGAGAAGAAGAAAAAAAATTTAAAATGCTATTTTTAACCATTAAATACTTCTGACTAGAAAAAAATGTGACCAAGCTTGCCTACTCCCCCTCCCTTTTAAGCAAACCAGTTTTCTTAAAGTTATCTCACTTCCTGCTCTGAGTAAAAAGGAACGCTTTGTGATTATTTTCACTTCCTATGAACCTGCGTAGGAAATTTATCTTCCACTTTCCCTTCATCAAACCATTGCCAAAACAACTTTTAAAAGAGATCTAAAAAAAATTAAAAGAAATTCTGTCTCTAAAATAAAAAAACAGTGAAAAACTTGATGTCAGTTTAAGTAGACTTCTGCAATGGATCTCTGACATTGTTTAGCACTACTTTTACTTAGCACCATGCTTTTGTGAATCTTGTTACACAAGCACATATTTTCTAATGCTCCTGAGAATAATTAAAAAAAAAAAAAACAACATATCTTTTCAGTTAGTTTCAGTTAGTTTGTTAAGCATTTCAAGGTTATTTCAAGGATCCTATTGTTTTCCTTGTTTTTATGGGAAAAGTGTATTAAAATTTATCACACGCTGTCTTATCAAACTGTTTATTATTACATCAAGGCAGTGAAAAACAAGGTTATTTGCAAGGAAAATAGTAACAGTGGCAAAGGCCACTAGTAAATAAATAGGGATAAAGCAGAGGTCATGCAAATATTTCCAGGGGAGCAAAATCCTAAAATATGGAAAACAGCTGGAAACTGAAGAACTATACTTTACTTTTTATTGCACTGCCTTAAAAACATAGTCTCAGGATTATATTTTGAAAGCCAAAAATGCTATTAGAACTGAATTTTTCATTTCCGAAAATTACTTATCAATGTAATTGAACTGTAACAAAACATTCTATAATTACAGTGACTGGAGAAAGGTGGCGTTTTATTTTTAATATTTAGCCAAGAGCATTTAACTTAAGCTGTTAGTTAAATAATACACTATTCCAAAGTTTTAAAAAATAAACTAATTTCGAAACCTCTTTTTTCACCAGCTTAAAAGTAACAATGTAACCTGTGCACACATCAGCTGTTAGCTGAAATCTCAGCCAAAGCTGCCTGGTCTAGGACCTGCAAAGCCCAAGCCACTCATCACTCATAGGCACAGATTTCTACCTACACGGCTCGGCTGTTGTCTCCTTTATAGGCTTAAGTTCACCTTTATAGGCTCAAAACATATTTAGAAATTCTCTTTACAAAGGCAGATCTTCATTAAGATTTAGATGTATTTGGCTGCCGTCTTGCAGGATCTGCTCTCTGTATTTATTTCCATAGGAGGTGGGGTCCCATTCTCAACATTTAAAATAAATAAAATATGCTGTATATTGCCTTGTTACTTAAGTATAATACAAATCTAATCTTAATAAAATTTACAGATAAGAAAATAGCATACACTTAATGTTTAGAAAAAGCACATGCAGACAAATTAAATGACAGGCACCAGAAAATAACATTTCCTACTCAGCATCTCTATGGAAAATTTAAGTGCACAACTGAATGATTTAAAAATTTTAAGGTAGACTGAAGTGTGGGTAGAGATTTACTTCTAACTGTTAAATGATATGACCGTATAAAATGTAATAAAAGTGGTTGTATTCAAATGTTGTGCCAGAGTTCTGCTTTTGTGTTTTAATTTCCATTGAAAAAATCCAGTATAATGCTTTGCTCCGGAGAGTATGTCGAGCTTTGGATAACTCCAAGCCTTTAGTGGTAAGGATCCTGCAAAGCCTAAGGCTTTTCTATAAACCCCAAGTGAATACACAAAGTGGAAAATTCAGGAAAAAGCTGCATGACACAGAAAAAACAGCAAGTTATAGTTTTCTGAAATGCGTCCAGAAACTTTCCCAAATTTGCCAGAATATAATACCGATACAGTCATCATAGTGAAATATTTCATTGTGTGATATAAAATCATTAACGGATGAGTATCCACGAGAAAATGAACAAAAAAAAAAAAAAAAGAAAGTAAAGAAAAACAGTCCTCTGCAATTCTTCAATACTGAATAATCAATGCTTCTTTTTTATCAACTGGCTAACTTTTTTCTTTTAATACGTGAGCCTGACTACATGGTAGCTTTCTATTAAAGTATTAATGCTTAACAAAAGAACATATGAATTTCGCTGGAAAAGGTAAATTTAGCTGGTGAGAAGCAAAAAAAATAAAAAGGACTACAGTAGCTATTTGCATGCCTCTTATTAGTACTTAACATGATATATGTTACACATAACTTGGCGGACAATCAATTTTGCATTAAGCTCTAGTTGGAGGCATCTCAGATTTGTAGCTGTAGAACAGCTGATAACCTTCAATAACTTAGGAACAGGGTCTCTTCTCCAGCAGCAAATTAGCTTATCCTTACCATGGGACAGCATAAGCAACAAATTCTTGCATAGAATCCTTGCAAGCCTCTATCAAACACTGGTTCAGTAACTACCCCTAACCATCACAAATGACTGGAATACTCCACAGAGCAGCCTGCTGCCTGGCTAACCAGCACTAGCTATCTGTCCACTGTGCAGCTGTTGGCCCAAGCTGAGCAACCACTGAGGAAGTCAGTGGGGCATCGCCCTGCCATGTGAGTCACCTGCAAGCTGGTTACCTGCCTGGCTCAGCAAGCTGCCAAAGCACAAACAGGCAGGGCTGCCTTCCCTCTGAACAGTCAGACCCATCACAGCTCAGCCGTGACATTAAAGGCACCTTCCATTTCCCTGGGGATTCTGCACTGTCTGTATTTTCTCCCCATCAGCAAGTGTCAGTTCTACAAAACAGAATTCCCTTTTCTTACCAGATCTCATTCGATCACATCAGGCCAATTTGGCTTGTCTGGAAGGCTAGAAGATTGCATAATTTGGGAACTAAGAGACCAAATCCCATCAGTGAAGTAAACAGAATCACAGAATCATGTGGATGCTAAAAAGCTAGAAGCAGAGAAATCCTTCAGCCTTTTCTCAATATTCTGTGAGAACATTGCTTTCACACGCAGTCTAGATGAAAACAGCAAGGATAAACAGAACCTGGGTTCTGTTTTGCAGAATTGTTATGGGACACATCGGGAAAAATATTTTTCGGTGGGTGTTGTGGGTTCTAGCCAAGCGCTACGAGAGGCGGATGATCAATGACCAATGATCTTATGTCATGCAAGCGAACTGGGGTATAAAAATGGGTCTGTAGAAGAATAAAGGGCTCATTCCCATTCTTTTCCTGGACTTGGACTGTGTCATTTCTCGCCATCCTCGGTACAACAGTGACAGAATCATGCACTCATACAATGATAAAATAGTTTGGGTTGAAACAGTCTTTAAAGGCCATTGAGTCCAAACCTCCCTGTAACAAGCAGGAACATCTTGAACTTGATCAGGTTGCTCAGAGCCCTGTCCAACCTGATCTTGAATTTTTCCAGGGATGGGACATGTACCACCTCTCTAGGCAACCTTTTTCAGTGTTTCACCAATCTCACACTAAAAAAAAAAATCCTTCCATGTATCTAGTCTAAATCTCCCTTCTCTTAGTTTAAAACCATTAGCCCTTATCCTATAGCTACAGTCCCTATTAAAAAGTCTGTCACCATCAAACACACTTGAAACTTATCGCCCTGGGATGTTGAGGACAGATTGTCAAGAACTGACCAACCCTGAGTAATACCCTGAGTGGCTCAATCATGTAGGAATCCCTAATAGTACTAATGGAGACTTGGAGCATGTCATCAACAACAACAGGACTCTGTAGGAAAGGTGAAGTACACGAAAGCCTGCATAGTTCTCCTTCATCCTGCCAGTCGCAGGAGAGGCAGCTAAAGGAGACAGCTCATCCTGAGAGTTGATACCTGTCTGCAGGACTGATCTCACAACCACAGGACCCTTTGGGAGCAGTGAGGATGGCTGGCCAGAGGTGGGATCCAACTGATTTAGTTTGTTGGTGTCGCTGTGGGACCCAGGATGATTTTGCGTGAAAGCTAATGTGAAAAAAATGAAAGCTTAGCCACTTCTCCTATTCAGCAGATGACTCTGACAGTGCCAGAACTGTCAGGGACCCAGGGAGGGTCCACAAGCAGATGAGGAAGAGCAGAGCTTCCCCATCTCTAGCAGCAGCAACCATTACTTATACCGGATGAGATTTTATCTGCTTACGGCCTGATCTCCTACAGCTTTGTTTCCAGTGGTTGAGGTCACACAAACCCATGCCAACAGCATGAATGCCAGCTGAAGAGCTTAGCTGCTGAGGGAACACTTGAGAAGACTCGTTTTAGTGTGAATTCTTGATTGGGTTTGACAGCTGACCCCACCTTCAGCCTTTTCTTCAGCTGAGGTCGCCTGCTCCATCCAGATGCCAGATTTCATGATCATTATTAGGACAGAAAACAGAGAAACATAGGGATATGTGAAAACAGAAGCCTAACTTTCATAGGAAGCAAGGCAAAAGCCTGTTTCTCTGAGAAGACTCATTCTGGATAGGAATTGTTTATTAACAAAAATGTATATTGAAACTACTTACAAATAAAATAATATTTGTGTGGAAAGGGTTTTTAAACTAGGAGAAAATTTCACTTGCCACTTTTCAGTGCTCTGTCCTGACTGTGCAAGACCTACTCAATATTATCATGAACAACCTGGGTAACAAAATGGCAGATATAATATGAAAAGAGAAAAAATCAAAACTGAGTGGCCATGGATCAAAATTATTGAAATTTAGCAAGGGGAAAAACAGCGTTAATAAGGAGATACCAAATGTATGGATACATTTGAGTAGTAACTGTCTAGAATAGCAATCTAGTATCAAAAATTAAATTCAGATGTTGTTGATTAAAATAGAAAAAAACACATTCAGAGAGGGGCAAGACTGGAGATACTTATTTGCCAGTTTTGAGGTGATGAGGCTGGTTAGAAACACGTAAGAACTGCTGTTTTGGGCTCCACAAAAAATAGTGTTGAGAAATTGGGAGAAGTACAGAGGAGAAAAAAAATTTTAAAAATAGGAGGCAAATATCTTACAAGTGGTCATTGAAAATGTGAATTTTTCATGTGGAAAAGGTAGATATGTTTATAATCTATAAAGGAGCTCCTTCTACTTTATGGTGTTGTTGGGGGTTTTTTTTGCACATCCACAGGAGACAGGAAAGTTTTTTTTCAAAAATCTTCATCTTGGGTTTCAGGTCATGAATTATGACAACAGGATTTGACACAATTAGCTTTATTGAAGGTTTTTACAAGTAAGTTGGATGCACACCTGTTAGAAGCCATGTAGGTCTATGCTGTCCAAGCTGTTGACCACAAATAAAAACCTCTAAAAAGTCAAAAACTACCAGCCAGCCAGAATGGGACCAAAATGTGAGTTTATATGAAGAATGTGCCAATGGCTCTTCAACAGCCCCCCCAATCCACAATCAACACAGAGCTGAGCTGAAGGGAAACCCAAAGCATCATCAGCATGATCTGACTGGAGTGTCCTGCCACATTTACCCTTGCCAGGCACCTGATGCAGCCTCAGCGTGGATGTGATCCGTGAGCCAGGCTGCCTTTGACTGCTCCAGGTCCAAAGGTCAGGGTACACGGGACACTTCATGAAGCAGCTTAGACTGCGGAAGACCTTGAAGCCTCTTCCAGCTCACCACTCCCATGTGAACTCTAAACACCAGTTATGAATTTAGGTTACCCTCCTGGCTCATTGCTTTCAGTTCATCGAGGAAAGACAGAAACAGAAAGGAAAAAACCCCTTTCAGGCCAAAACTCAGGTTTTCTATGTGATAAAGATAAACTTGTACCAAACAGCTCATTGCTGGCTATTCTTAGAGGGTGGCTTATGCTTTGAGCCTCTCAGTTTAGGAAAGACATTGAGGTTCTGGAGCTGGTCCAAGGAACTGCAACGAGTCTGGAGTACAAATCCCGTGAGGAGTGGCTGAGGGAACGGGGGTTTAGCCTGGACAAAAGGAGGCTCAGGGATGACCTTATCACTCTCTAAAACTCCCTGAAAGGAGTTTGTAACTAGGTGAGAGTCGGCTGCTTCTCCCAGGCAGCCAGCGACAGCATGACAGGACGTAGTCTCAAGCTGTGCCAGGGGAGATTTAGGTTGGCGATCAGGAAGAACTTTTTCACGGAGAGGTTTTTTACACATTGGGATAGACTGCCGAGGGAGGTGCTGCAGTCATTGTCCCTGGTAGGGAAAGATTGGATATGGCACTCAGTGCCCTGGTCTAGTTGACATGGTGGTGTTTGGCCATGTGTGGGGCTCGATGACCCTCTGGGATCTTTCCCAGCGTAATGAATTCCGGATTCAGGGCCCGCAGCTCCCCGGAGCCCCGGGGCAGCCACCGCCTCCCTCAGCCCCACGGGGCGTGGCAGGGGCGAGGCTCCGCCCCGCGCGCGGCGGGAGGCGGCCTCGCGCCTCAGCATTTCCGGGTCGGGGGCGGGGCGGCGCGAGGGGGCGGGCGCTGACGTCGCCGGAGGGTCCGGGGGCAGCTCGGCGCCTATTTATTGTTCTCGCCGCCGCCGCCGCGCTCGGCCTTTCTCGGCGCCTGCGGGGCCGCGGCGGGAGGCAGCGAGGGTGGGCGGCAGGACCGAGCGAGCAGAGCCCCTCCGCCGGCGGGGGCGGAGGTAGGAGGGAGGGAGCGGAGGCGCCGCCCGGGGGCCGTTAGCCCGTTTCCGCCTCTCCGCAGCGCGAGCCCGGGCGGCGAGCGCGCGCCTCACGCCGCAGCGAGAGCGGGACAGCCCGGGAGCGGCAGCCCGGGAGCGGCCATGGCCTACGCGTACCTCTTCAAGTACATCATCATCGGAGACACAGGTGGGTGAGCCCGGCCCGGGCTGGGCCGCAGCGGGGCGGGGAGCGGGGAGGAAGGCCCGGCTCCCCGCGCCCATTTCCGCAGTGTTGGCAGTGCCGCCGACGTGGTGGCTCCGCGCGAGGAAGAGGCGGTGTCTCCCCCCCGCCTCTGCGCCGCGCCCCGCCCGCGGCCTCGGCCTTGTCTCCCTCCCGGCGGCCTTGGGCCCCTGGCAGCCGCCTCCGGGCCTGGCTGGCGGCTCGCGGGGCAGCTCGGGCTGTGTCACGGCCCTGCTGCGGCGGCCGAGCGGGGCAGCGGGGAGGGAGAAGGCGCTGTCACAACGAAACTTACACCTGGGTAGTGCCCGTGGTTTGCAGCCCCACGGCAGCGAGGCCACACTCCGCCCCGCAGTTTTATGATGAGTTTCTGCCTCACTGCTGTGAGTTACCTTCAGCTCACGCTGCAAGGATGCTCTTTCCAGCCTCGGCTGGAGCTGCCGTAGCAAACTGTGTGAAGACATACTGTCAAAGGAAAATTAAAAGCCCTGGTTCTTCCAGTCTAGTTTAAAGGGACCCATTTTTTTAATGTGTGTTTTATCACACGCACTACTGCTTTTCTAGATGTTTCTTGTCACTTTTTAAAAACGTATTGAATCATAGAATGTCAAGGGGCTGGACTGGGTCTTAAAGAAGATTTGGTCACAATTCTGCCTGCTGTGAGCAGGGACATCTCCCACTAGACCACATTGCTCAAGGCCCCATCCGACCTAGCCTTGAACATTTCTTAAAAATTTACTCCATTCTGTTTGTACCTGGCTGCTGTGTGACAAATAATAATGCTTACACATGCTGCTGGCATAGCCATATGTTGTTAGGAATTGCAGCTTGAAGCCCCTTTGCCAATACAGTTTGTGCTTCCTCGGCCTAGTGTGGATGGGAGTAGCATACTTTGATCAAACTGTTGTCAGGACAAGGTAGCTAACTTAGGTAACTATTGTACCTGTGTATTGTGCATTTTCCTTGTTGTTTTCCTCATGCCTGTCTAAATGCCTTCTTTAATAAGTTTGATGACACACCTGTTATTTTAGGTGCTGCTGTGAGGGTACCTTTGTAATAGTACTTCATACCTATGAGCCAAATTATCTGTTGGTGAAGTATAATTATACATTACAGTTGCATTACACATGAGATTGTAAAATACACTGGATGAAACTACTATGTGACTTTTATCTGCTTTTTAAGCATACATTTAAACTCTGAAAGGTTTTTTGGGCTATTGCAGTAACAGCTGTAGTACAAGTGAATCTTTAAAAACACATCACAGCTATGACCACGTTGGAAGCATTAGGCTGTAGAGGATAACTGAAAGTTTTGATTTTTGTTGAGTATTTACGAGTGACAGTTCACCAAGCCAGAGGACAGGAGATTACTTGTGTGAATTCAGGAGAAGTAAGAAGAGGTTTCTCAGCCTGGATGATGCAGAATTGTAGTGCACGGTTCAGAATGACAGTGTGTCAGAACAGGTGGCCAGTTCTGGTGCATCTCTAAAAACTGTAGTCATTAAAGTGGTAGAGACAGCAGCTTACAGTTGCTTTGGTACATTGATTGTATACTGATTAAATTTTTACAAAGAAATATCCTCAGTGTAATGGTCTGTGCTGCACTCCTGCATTTGAGTTGCTTGAAATGTGGAATGCAGAATGGATGTGTGTCACTTCTGAAGTTGTCACAGCCTGCTTAAGAGCCAAGTATCGGAAGAGAAAGAGAAAGGAAACACAGAGAGGAAAACAGATCACAGATAATGCTGTTGGTTTTTTGGTTAGTTTTTTTTTTAATTCCTTTGGCACGTATTCTTGAGTTGCTACAGGAAGCTAATTAAAACTACTGCAGTGATCATTCTTGAAGTGAATTGAATATGTCAATAGTGGTAAGTTGGTTTTGCTTTTATTTAGCTCTCCTGTGAACCTTTTAAGTATTCTAATAGAGCTAGTACTGAAGAGCCAATTTATGTTGTGCACAGTTGTTGCCAAAATGATGGTGGTAGTCTAGGTATTACTGTTCTTCCTCAGATGAAGGCAACTGAGCTCAAAGTTCTGACGATGGAAATTAAGAGTGGATGGTGACTGTCCTCTTCAGTTCCCGTGGTGGTTTTGCGCAACATTCCAGCCAGTGAAGATCGGCCATTGGCCTCGCAGACCATGTAGATTTCATAGTGATCAAGAAATCTGTTTCTGGTATTTGATTTAGAGTCTTTGAAAATGGCTCAGCTGCCTGGTGACTCAGCAATTAGTTGTAAACAAACTGTGGGAGAAAAGTAAGAGACTCAGCTGAGGACAGATGTTAACATTTAGCTCCTCTTTCAGCACTAAAAAACAAAATAGGTTGTGCGATCTGTAAGCAAACCAACAAAAACCCCCTGAAGTTATACAAGACACCTGCACGTGTCTTCTCTGAATTGTGATTCCACATGCTTTCATCCGCTTAAACACAGGAATTCAGGATTATCTCAGTCTCTTAAAATGACATCCACAGAAGCTGACTGTGCAAGATTGTCTTGTGCTCAACAGTTGTCCCTTTTCATTCCCTGTTTTGTTGGTCATTGGCATTCACTGACTTTTTTTCTCTTTCTGGTACTTCTGGCACGATAGCTTTATGAATATGAAATTGCTTCTAATCTGGTTGTTAACTGTGTTTTTTAATATATAAAAATGGCTTTCTGTATAATTGGAACTGGTTTAGGATCTAGTTAGTTTTCTGTTATGGGAGAGACCTGAAATGGCACGGCAGTACTTCAACCAAACAACACCAAAACACAACAAACAAACAAAAAAAAAACAAAAAAAAACCAAACCAAAAAACCCACAACAAACAAAACAAACAAAACACACCCACAAACAACCCAACACCAAAACACCACCCCCAACACCCCCACCAAAAAACCAAACAACAAGGTACTCAAACAACATTGCCATAAATCTGTGTGGTTTTTACATTGTAGCAGTGAGACAGTAACTGTGGAATTTAGGAGAAAAATACAATTATTATGGAATAGTGATTACTGCGAGAGTTTACCAGGAAAAATCCTTCAGTCTGGATATTTTCAAAGCATTATAGGAGTTTGCAAATGCATTTAGAAGCATGTGTGGTGCATGCTGCCTAGGGCTATAAGTCTGAGACCTTTGCTTTTATGGTTGATGGTTTCATTTTGGTTGCCAGTAGGAGTTGGTGTATTCATCCACTCTTCCCTATACATCTGCCTTTGGCCACCAGTTGAAGTTGAGATGGACTTTGGCCTGAGCTAGGATGAATACTCTTGGCATATGAGAATTGTCTGTTTCTGTAATTGGTGACTGAAAGTCTGTCATTTTTTTTCCTTCAGCTCTTTTTCTGTATGATGGTAAAATCTTTACTTAAATGTTTGTTACCAGCAGTGTACCATGTGGGAATAAACTGGGAGTGATACAAGATCTCTGTGAAGATGAGAGCTGGAATATTTTTTTCAGAATTACGTGCATTGACCAGAATTTTTTTATATTAGAGTATGTTTGCTGGAATCCACCAGAGAATGCTCCTGAACTTAAGGATACCTCAAGTAACAGTTTTGCAATGGTCAGATTTCTTGCCACTGACATAACTTGTTAGTTGTAGCCTATCTAAATGTCTTTTTAGGATAGGTGCTGCTGCATTTTCCATGAGCAGGTCCACCTGCTTTTCTTGAATGTGTTACTTCAGCAACCCTCTGAGCTTTTTGCATAATGGACTTTCACTTGCCTTTCAATTTCAGCAGATAGTTGCTGCTCCTAGACTGAGAGTATCTCAAAGTTACTTTTATTAGGAGGTGATGATGAAAGAAAATATAATTGCTTGGTGATCTAATTCTCCTCAGTCTCTAGAGTAAAGTAAGCTGTCTAGTCAACCGTTTCACTTGTCTAGGAGACTCTCAAATGTTGAAGTTAAGCAATTGGATTTACTTTTCAGTCCTCTTTGTGAAATATTTTTAGTGTCTTTGCACTTTGCTCTGGAACAGAAGCTGTTATTAGCTAGTAATGTGTATGACCAGAGTCTTTTGCCCTTATTTTCTCTAAGTATGTAATAGTACTTCTTGGATAAACTGGTTTTCATCCTTCCAGAACTGGTGTTAATACCCTGTGATAGCTTGAGAACTTGTTTGTGCTGAAAACCAGAGTACTGGTCTGTACTACATATATCTTGCTTTGAGACCCTTTCAATGATGGTTTAATCCCAAAAGAGCAGATATTAGGTGTTGTATGAGAACATCCTCTTAGCATCTTAGAACTTGTTAACTAGAATTAGCAAACTGTAAGTATATGTCCATACAAATGGTTTCATGAGACTGCTAGTGTGCACACTTGTACTAACACTTTGTTTTAAAGAAACCCCAAACACCTTGCCACTCAAAAAAAATCTAACCCAACCCCACCCCCAATTTTGCCTAAAACCATGTTATTGTGAAAGTCTGGCAGTTTCTAAGTTGTTTGTGACCATGCAGAACATGAAGAAGTTCTTTTACAGACTTAAATGTAGCTTAATTTTATTTGGAAGTAATTTTTACTTATTTTTAAAAGCTACAGTTAGCAGTGGAATAGTGCCATACAAACTGAAATGTGGTAAAGCTGAACAGCTCCTTTAACTTTGTAGGCCTGTGCTAATTGTTATATAGAAAGGAAAAATTTACATCATTGGATTCAAATATGCTGTTGAAAATGTTTAAGTGTTGAAGCTGAACCAGCCTTAAAAGAGCCATTTTTATTACTTTTCCCAAAATTACATGGGCATTGTGAAGGATTTTGGGGGTTGTTTTCCTTCTGTCCTTGTCCATGCTTATATTTGTATGTGAATTCCCTTTGCTCTGTATGTGGTGTTTGGAAGTTTTTAGTTTGTCCTTCCTATAAATTTAAATAAAGCTTTCCTATTTCAATGGTAGAGTTTTGACTAAGACATAACTGGCTGAGAAGATGTTAAGAAAAATCTTTGCTTTAGGTTAATGTCTTGTTATGCCTAGGCCTGTGAAAGGTAATGCTGCACTTTCCAGAGTTGCATAAAGCTGCTGTGGTTGGAAAGGGAGGCGAGAGGGAATGAACTGCAGCCTGTGATAAGAAAAGGGCTTATGAAACATCTGGAAGCTCTGCAGACTGCTGGAAAGAACTAAAAGTACCTCATAAACCAGGTTAGAGGTATATATCTTGTGACATTTGTAATGTGCAATTACCTGGTTTAAATCAAAGTTAGTTTTAAAGTCTGTGCTCTTATATGTATCATCTAGATAATATATTTTTGTATATATTATGCATATATATAATAATCATATGTACAATCTCTATTATTGAGACTTGCCCATTACTTGAAACTGTGTTACCCTATCTTTAAGATTTCTTTTTGTTTGTTTTTCTAAAGGAAGGTAAGAAAGCAAGAAGCTTGTTTCAGCTCAGTTGGTATTGTGGCACTGGTTTCATGGACATCCAAGCTGACAATAGTTGGTTACTTGTGAAAGAAGGAGTTCTTGCTCCCCTTACCTTGTGGTGACTTTGATACTGTGATCTGAATCCACCCACTAATGCAGTAGAAAACTACCTTCTTTTTAGGTTAACTTTTTACTTAGTGGCTGAATCGGGTGATTCAGCCTTCTGGCTGCGCTTTCTGCAGTCTGGAGTATTTGAGAGGAAGGAAACTGGATCTAGGAAGATTAGTGAGAGCAAGACATCAAAGGGAAATAGGTCTTCATCTCTGTGTGTGATAGCCTGATTGATCACCAGCAACTACAAGAAAAATAGTTCTGTGAGATTGTTGAACTAATCCAGGGTTTATCTGCTGCCAGAATGAGTAGACCTGGTTACCACTTCTTGTCTCAACTATGAACTCTGCTGCTTCTTAGCTGTGGGCATCACTGCTTGTGATCCTTCGGAGAGCCAGCTCAGCTCACAAAGATGATTTGAAAAACAAAACTAAACAAATAGTAGGTATGCTCAAAAGAGTGCAAGAGCCCTTTTGGGTAAGGAGGTGGAACTGTGTGGGACAGAGTGAGTCTACTCATCAGAGACAGCAGGCAGATTAACATAAGAGGTTTTTCTTCAGCATTCAGTTTTTATACCACAATTGGGAGGACTACTACTGCAGTTCTTTTCCTCTGTCACCTTTGTTGGGTGGTGCTTAGGTGCGCAAGTAAGAAAATTCTTAACCTTCCTCTACCCTCTTTTTAGACCCATTTTTAGTTTTGAACCAGATAAGCTTTTCAAGGCAAACTTTAGTGGAGGGAGCACTGATGAGTTTTGTCTAGAGGTAAGAAAAGCCTGGAAGCTTTCCTCATGTTCAGTAGTGCACACCTGACTTTGCAACCAGTAACTGAACTTTACTTGCCCTATTCACAGGGAGTCAGGAAGGGGAGAAGGAAGCAAGTCAGTTCTCTTAGCCAAAGACTGACTCAGCTGTATCATCACCTGTGCTGTGGTTCCAGAGCTGCTTTTTCTTTTTTAAGTGCCACAAGTGCAGCCTGTTACTGAAAAGAATAACCTTTCCCTTTCCTATGTCTTTTGTCACCCTAGTCTCATGCATGTATCGGTGTTTGGATGAGTGTAGTACTGTGCTAGATCCATTTTTTGGTGTAGCTCATTGCATATGAGAAGGGAGATGGTAGCTTTACTGCTGAGTCCTGAAATGAACACAAGTATACAAGGAAGGGCAGTGTTGAAGCTGGGCTAAAGTGGACAATAGTAAAGTTCTGGCAATGCCTTGTCTAGGGAAACTGACTGCAGAATTGCACCCAGATACAGAGGAAGTTGTTAAGGGTGGCAGAGGAATTTGGAAAATCAACTCTGTCTGCTGGTTTGGAATTTAGAGCTGGAGGGTAAAATTACTGTAGCACAAGTTCTACTTCCCATCATGGCTTGAGTACTAAGAAGCGATGAAGGGATTCTAAAACAGGCCTTTGCAAGGAAGCAAGCTGCCTTCCTTCTGAGCACATAATCCATTGTTTTCATTTGTTCCTAAGCAAGGGCTTTTGTTTACTGTGGTTGTTGAAGTGTATCCAAGCTCTCTCCTATTAAAATACTAGATTTTTTTTTTTTTCCTCTGGGGTGGTTTATCTGAAGCTATATTAAAATAATTGTGGCGGTAAAATGAAGAGTGAGTTAGTAAATAACTGAATCTATCCCTTTTGCATTCTGCAATTGACTATCATCAAGATAGGCTCAGCTACTTTTCAGTGTGTCTGAACAAGATACCAGGTAAGCAACCACTCTGTTCTTAGAGTTAACGAGTGTAGTTACTTTAAACCACCTGCATACCATAGAATTAGCTGTCTGCAACTGTTAACTGATCTTTGCAGTGTCTATGTCACAGGGTAGTAAACTACTCAGATGTTCATATACAGCTCCTGCTTCTGATCCATGTTCCTGGCTGTGATACATGTTCCTGTCTATGATGGGGGAGTTTGCTCAAGCTCTGGAAGTGATTTGGGCTACAAACTATTTTTAGAAGAACTTTTGTGATACAAATGTGCAATATCTTAAAACTATAAAATTAAAATCTCTATTTAGTCAACAGCAGTACAAAACTTAGCAACTTTCAGATGGGGTTTTTTTGTCAGAATGTTCTGAAGTAGCAGGAATGGGATATAAGAGAAACTAGTTATTTCTTCTGTTTCTCTGTGTGAACCCATCAGTCTGCAGTCCGCTCCTAAAAGGCTGCTGTGGGGAAATAACTAGGGGTGCTGTCATCTTGTGCCAGTCTGAGACAGGGCTTGCATCAAAGGGGGTTGTGCTTGTCTGTCATCTTTGCTGTGCTGATGGTGATGTTTGTATTCTCGTTTCAACCAACTTGATCACCAGCCTTACAAGATGAAATATCAGATTACCACTTGAGAAACTAGTGCTGCAATACCTAATAAAAATGTCACTTTGTGGATTAGATTTTGAAATACTGTTACAACATTTGTAAGATTTGTGTAGGAATATTGGATTGGTTTAAGGTTTTGGTTTATCCATTGATACGGAAATCACTTTGTAAGGTTAATGGCAAAAACTATTTCTGGTGTGACTTAAAGGTTTTTTGTAAGTGAGGTGGTGATGATGTTCTCTGATGGGGCAGTTTTATTTCATTGGTGATATAAAAGTTGTCTGTGTATATAAACACTGTTCACAGAATGAACTAGGTTGGAAAAGATCTTCGAGATGATCAAGTCCAACCTGTGACCTAACCTAACATCTCCTCATCAATTAAACCATGGCACTAAGTGCCATGTCCAGTCCTTTTTTAAACATGTCCAGGGATGGTGACTCCACCCCCTCCATTGGCTGATGATTCCAGTGCCCAATCACTCTTTCAGTGAAGAATATTTTTCAGACATCTAATCTCAACTTCCGCTGGTGCAGTGTAAGACTGAGTCCTCTTGTTCTGTCAGTGGTTGCCTGGGAGAAGAGACTGACCCCCACCTGACTACAGCCACCTTTCAGGCAGTTGTAGAGAGTGATAAGGTCACCCCTGAGTCTCCTTTTTTCCAGGCTAAACAATCCCAGTTCCCTCAGACGTTCTGTACAGGGCTTGTGTGCCAAGCCCCTCACCAGCCTTGTTGCCCTCCTCTGGACATGTTGGAGCATCTCAGTGTCCTTCCTAAATTGAGGGGCCCAGAACTGGACACAGTACTCAAGGTGTGGCCTTACCAGTGCCAAGTACAGGGGAAGAATGACTTCCTTGGCCTGCTGGCCACACTATTCCCAATACAGGCCGGGATGCCATTGGCCACATGAGCACCCTACTGGCTCATGTTCAGTCGGCTGTTGACCAGTACCCCCAGGTCCCTTTCTGCCTGGCCACTGTCCAGCCACTCTGTCCCCAGCCTGTAGTGCTGCAGGGGGTTGTTGTAGCCAAAGTGGCACTTGGACTTGTTAAACTTCATGTTGCTGGACTTGGCCCATCTATCCAGCCTGTCCAGGTCCCTTTGCAGAGCCCTCCTACCCTCCAACAGGTTGACACATGTTCCCAGCTTGGTGTCATCTACAGATTTACTGATGGTGGACTCAATCTCCTCATCCAGATCATCAGTGAAGATATTAAACAGGACTGGCCCAAGCACTGATCCCTGGGGGACACCACTAGTGACTGGCTGCCAACTGGATGCAGCACCATTCACTCTCTGGGCCTGGCCATCCAGCCAGTTCTTAACCCAGTAAGGAATGCATCTGTCCAGGCCATGGGTTGCCAGCTTTTTCAGGAGTATGCTGTGGGAGACAGTGTCAAAGGCCTTGCTGAAGTCCAGATAGGCAACATCCACAGCCTTCCCTGCATCCACCAGGTGGGTCACCTGGTCATAAAAGGAGATCAGGTTGGTCTAGCATGACCTGCCCTTCCCAAACCCATGCTCACTGGGTCTGATCCCCTGGCCATCCTGTAGGTGCTGTGTGATAACACTCAAGATGATCTGTTCCATAATCTTGCTGGGCACTGAGGTCTAGCTAAACAGGCCTGTGGATCTTCCTTCCAGCCCTTCTTGTAGATGGGTGTCACACTGGCCAGCTTCCAGTCATCTGGGACCTTCCTGATGAGCCAGGACTGACAGTAAATGATGGAGAGTGGCTTTGCAAGCTCATCTGCCAGCTCCCTCATCACTCTAGGATGAATCCCATCTGCTTCCATAGATTTGTGAGCATCTAAGTGGCTCAGCAGGTCTCTTGACTGCTTCCCCCTGGATAACAGGGGGGCTATGCTGCTCCCTGACACCATCTACCAGGCAGGAGGTCAGTTGTCCTGAGGACAGGCTGTCTTTCTGTTGAAAACTGAGGCAAAGAAGGTGTTAAGTACCTCTGCCTTTTCCTGTTCTTTACTTACTAAATTCCCTCCCACATCTAATAGAGAATGGAGGTTGTCCTTGCTCTTTCTTTTTGCCAATAATGTATTTATAATTTTTTTTTTTTATTTACAGAAGTGGCCAGATTGAGTTCTATCTGGGCTTTTGCCTCTCTAATTTTTTTCCAACATGACCTAGCAATTCCCTTAAGCATTTCCTGAGATATCTGACCCTCCTTCCAAAGGTGATACAACCTCTTTTTTCCCTTAGTTCTTTCAAAAGCTCCTTGCCCATCCAGGCTGGTCATTTTTCTCGTCAACTCATCTTTCAGCACATAGGGGACAGTCTGTTCCTCTGCCTTCAAGATTTCTGTTTTGGAGCATGCCCATCCTTCCTGGACTCCTTTGTTTTTAAGGGCTGCTTGCCAAGGAACTCTCTGAGTTAGTATCTTGAATAAGCCAAAGTCTGCCCCCTGGAAGACCAGTGTGGAAGTTTTACTGATGCCCTTCCTTGTTTCATGAAATATTGAAAATTCTATAATTTCATGATCACTGTGCCCCAGATGGCCTCCAACCACCACATCTCCCACTAGCCCATCTTTGTTTGCAAACAGCAGGTCTAGCATAGTCCCTCCCCTGGAAGGCTTGCTCACCAGCTGTGACAAGAGCTGTTCTCTGAGTAGAATTATTAATATTTTAAAATTCTGTACAGTTTTCTGTTCTGTCCCTACAGCTCCCATACTCTGCCTTTCTCTGTTTTTCTTTCTTACCTGCAGTGCTTTCCCCCAGTCCTCCTCCACTTCTTTTATGTTTAATAGTTTTTTTAGGGACAGAATCTATACCTGCTTCAAAGCTGCTTGTGTTCTGACAGCTTGCCATCATAAGCCAGAAAGCTAAAGAGAAGAGATGTAGTAAGGCAAATGCTGCACATTTTGCCTTGGACTACAGTTCCACACCACTCTATGTTATTGATCTGCTGGCTGCTGCATTGCTTTTCCCTTATTTGAACTCTTACGTGTGTCTGACCCTGCATTAAGCCATTTCTCTTTGCTTTGTCACTCTTCTTGTCGGATTAGCATGCTAACCCAGCAGACAACTGAAGTGGCTTCAGAACTCATCTAGGAGATGTGGAGAAATGGACAGGAGCATACTGTAAGGAAGAGAGTAGAGACAGCAGCACCAGCAACTGGCTTAGGCTTTTGGAATTGCTGCATTGTTTGGGATAATAATCAGTGTGTCATCAGTTGGCCACAACTCATTTTGTGACAAAACTAAATGCAGGTTTCCTATTTCTATTAGATTTGTTTGAAACTGGCTACTGGTCTTAGAATTTTAAGTCCAAAATAAGATGCGTGGTGATAATCTTTCTGTAGGCTTTGTTTCCTCAGTAAACCATACTAAAGAACTTGGCTGAATGTAGTACTGGAAAACCAGTGTCACTATATGCAAACCACCCTCTGGTATGCATATATTGTGTCAGCAGTGTGACTCTTCCTTATTTCTTTGTTGGCTATCTTTTATTACTAGATATGTCTCTTATGATGAGCTGTTGCTGACCTGTAGTATGTGACTAGAATAGCCTTATCTTGCTGGACAGAGAAAGTACAGCAGGAACTTGGATGCTACAGTATAGTATATTATGTGATAATAGCTCAGAGTTTAAACCAAATATATTACTGTCAGATTTTAAAAGGCTGAAAATACAAAGTTTGAGCAGAACAGGAAGAATAACCCCTCCAAGTAAAAGAAGGAAAAATTAACTGTAAAAAGTACTGTGTTTACAAACCTCTGTAGTTTGGGTACTCTTGCTGACTGCGTTAACTTCTACTTTTCTGTGCTTTCACATACTGAAAAATTGCCCATCTGCTGAGCAGTGTCCATGTAATGTGAAGTAGTTACACTGATTTCTGATAGGAGTTGGTTATCTGAGGGGGACAGTGTTTGTGTTACCTGTCTGACTGTAATGTAAACTCAGCTGCTGCCAGCTCGTCTTGGACTGCTTTTTGGCCTGGGGGGAACCAGTGGGCAGGAGCATATAGTTGTAAGCAGCCTCAGACCTGCTGTGGTTACCTCAGGTGATAAATAAGGAGATAGATGGGAGTGTCATGCTGTTGAGGATCTAGTTAGCTTGGAAGAAAGCTGAAAGTACTGAAGGGGAAGCAGATAAAGGGTTGTGAAGAGTAGCAAGCCCTGTAGTTGTTGTGGAGAGAGGATGTAAAATGGTACTTTGAAGGTCTGTTAGAAAACTTCTTCCATCTAATTTTAAAGGCAGAACTACTTTTTCAAAAGAATAATTAATTTTTGTTCCATTTTTGAAAATAACTGCTTTGACTATAATGTTTCTAGAACTTTAACATCTGTAATTAAAAATTTTAATACACTTCAAAGTATGTGAGATCTAATACCTTCAGTTCTAGTTGGTTAAGCAGTTCTAATGTTAAGCAATATGTAACATTTCCTTAAATTAATTTCTATTAGCTCTTCACAAGCTTTTCTTAAAATTTACTTAACACTAATTTATTTTCTTTCTTTTAGGTGTTGGGAAATCATGTTTATTGTTACAGTTCACAGACAAGCGGTTTCAACCAGTCCACGATCTCACCATTGGTAGGTCTTTTTTGTGCTGCCCACTGTTAGTAGTTAAGTGGTTGGGGTACCTCACTATGCATTTATGAGTTTGTTGTGCTGCAGAAATGCAGGATTTGTGCTGTATTAAGGTAGCAGTTAATCTCTAGCTAATGAATATTTGTTAGCTTGTAGAGTCAAGTGGGGGTCTGTTATTGGGAGGGTACAATCTAAAACAATTCTAAAAGTTCATAGCTGTGCTATCTAAACTGTTTCTTCAGAAAAGCTGAAAACTGGGCACAGAAGAATTGTCCAAGCTTGAAGTGCACTGATGGTGATGGAAATGGCATTTTTTCACTAGGGAACATAATGTTAGCCTAGCTACAAAACCTTGAAGACAAATTACAGATAAACTAAAGCAAAGTTAACCTTAAAGATGAATAAACAAATTTATTTGGAAAGATTAACTTTTGAATAGAGGACTGAAGTGTGAATGTATTTGTTCTTAGAAGGGATAGGGATTTTCCTTCTCAATTCTTCAACTGGATATGGACCATTTGTGTCAGGTATGATTTGACACCAGGGGAATAAATACATGTTGACACATTGATGCATTGCCTCTGATCTAACTGCAGTAAAAAATTCAAACTTTTATCTATCTTTCCACACAAAATAAGAGAAGTGGTGTGGTACTAAATTCTTCTGAGGGCAAGTTTAGTCCGCAGATCAGTTTTGCTGTTAAGCATAACAGATGCTAGTCTCAGAGGAGATTGCAGAACCTTTCAACTCGTTGATGTTCTTTCAAGGAATCTCTAATCATGAGCCTTGCACAAAATGTATCCTAGTCTCTATTTTTAGTTTGTGTGCTGGAATAGGTAGGGTTCCTATGTTTGGGAGTACAGAAATAGCTGCTTGAAATATAAACATATTTTCTTCATGTAACAGAATGTATCAGGTGGTTTGATTATTGCTTCCCTTTCTCTTGACAGTCCTTCCACACCTTGTGTGTGCCTGTCTCGTATAGTTCAAATTTGGCTAACATCAGTTTTCAGATATTTCTGAGGTCTTGGCAGCAGATAGGCTGGCTGTATAAAGAGCCTGAGTACTTCAGGGAGGCATGACTTATTATCATCTTTTCTTCTTTAGGCCTGCCAAATATGTGACACCTTATGTATCACTCATGCAATTGGCAGCCCTGTCACCTCAGCAGACTGATAGGCTCTGGGAAACAGCTTCACCTCAGCAGGGTGGTTGTAGTGCCAGTTCTTTGCTTGGCATACAGCTAGCTGAAATCTGGGAGCAGAACAGAAATTTAAGCTAGTAAGATGAGGAGGTGAACCTAGAAGCAGCATAATGAGGGATGTAGTAATGGAGCTTGGGAAGCTGCTTGCAAAGGAGGGAAGAAGAGGCTGGAAATGCCTCCTAAACTGCTAGGGCATGCGTGTATTTTGGCCAGGTTCTCCCAATTATCCAAACAGATTTAGAATTCAGATAAATACAGAACATGGGTTCATATGAATGCTCCTGTGGGGTGAGATGGGGTAGGTTGAATTTAACTAGTAAATGCCCTAATGGTTGTCTTAAAAGTACTGGAAGTGTGTAGATCAAATAAACCATTGTAAACATTTTAGCTGTTTACCCATTGCCCATAGGACATGCCCTTACTGTAAACCTGATCAGCTTCTATTCCTTCTTGGAGAGCAAGCTTGCCATCAAACTGTTTTTTTCAAATGCAGAATTTTTTCCTGGCATGTATTTTAATGGAGTAGGATAAGTACCCTTTTTTTTTTTTATGGGTTGCATTCAGAAACTAAACATTTAGGATGATTTGGATTTAAATCAGCAGCTCTATAGCCACGTTTGGGAGGAGGTAAAACCTTCAGTGTTTACATGTGTAGCAGTCTAAAGACCTGCACTGGCTTTGCAGTCAGCTTCAGGAAGAGCAATGTCATTTATCTGCTTCCTCCTTGCTGCCTCTCCACCTCCACTCTTTCAATTTCTTTACATAGAGTTGCTGCAAATTATTTGGTTGCTGAAGAGCACAGCAGTCTTTGGCCAATGTCTTTTATTTGGCTCCAATATCCTGTTGGGAAGCTTGGCCCCTTTCCCCAAAATCATTCCACAGAAAGCAACACTGCACCCTCAAATATTCTAAGCAAACTTTTGAAGAGACATTTGGAGTATTTCAAATCAGGGCTTCATAATTGAAAGTCTTGAGTCCAAGTCTAGACAATGACCAATTTCAGTGAAACTTCAGCTAGCAGAGCTGTATTTTTTTTTTTAATAATGGTTATAGATTAATGGAAACTTGATAGTCTTCAAATATGTCCAGTGTCTATAGCCAGTTTTAGATTTTAACTACTGCAGTAATAGCCTCAATTTATACTTGATTTTCTGTTAATCATCTCAAAATTGCTTGAAAAGATGGTATAAAAGGCTGAATTTTTCCACTGAATAAATTTTGTTTATTTGAAATACTCTTTTTTCCCTCGGTTATAATACTTGATCGTTAATTAGCTAGAATTTTGGAAGTAGGTTTTTTTTCATAAATACAGGTGTGTTTTAATTAATACAGTAATAAAATTTATCTTGTTGAAGATGACTTTTTGTATGCGCACTTAATAGATTATTGGTAGAGAATTGTGGGTTTAATTTCTTCTAAACTGGCCCCAGCAATCTGTTACTGGTAGAGTGTTAAAATAACTGTGACTCTTTAGAAGTTTGTTTACATTCAAAGGGTTTTGTTTCTCCCTCTAATCTAGAGCTACTAAGTGGTTTGGAAAACTTTGTTGGATATACCTCCCAGACACCTGGACAGTAACAGTTACCTTTCTTCTAGAACTTTCTAGCTCTTTCGAGCAGCTGGAAAATTGGCTAAAAGCATATTGTGAAAGAGATTATTTCCTACAATGTTGACTGAACTTAAACTTACGTTCTTGCTTTCATAGTACTTGACTTTCTTCTTTCTGATACGTGCTAATAATGTCATCTTTTGTAAAATCTGTTCAGGTGTAGAATTTGGGGCTCGAATGATAACTATTGATGGAAAACAGATAAAGCTTCAGATATGGGATACGGTAAGTAATAAATAATAAAAATTGTTTGAACATACTGCTCCACTAGCTTTTCCTTTATTCTGGCTAAGCTCTCTATCATCAGCATCCACAGACTATGTACTTTGTCTTGCAGCTTTCTTTGGCTTCTATGAAGTTAAAAATTTGCTAATATATTTCCTTTTTTTGGTGTGATGTATTCTTTGGCATTTGCTCTGTAACTTCCTCAACACTTTGTCAGATTTATAAGACTGATTTGTAATTCATGCTGCTTCACTATTTGGTGACAGTCTTCTATATTACCAAGAACTTATATTTCTCTAAACAATCTTTCTTTGTGCATTCATGCAAGATTTGGTAAATATAACATCCTGTTGTGAAATTGTGATGTCTGCTACCTTCAATCAAGAGTTCTCTGGAGGAAATGTTTGCATTTCCAAGGTAGAAGAAAACACATGGCTCAGTTCTCATTGAAGAAGATTTAAGAACACAAGTTCAAGACAGTAAATACCTCAGTCAAGAAGGGACTAGTAAATGCTTCAAGTTTTAAAACACCTTCCAAAATTCAGACTTCGACTTTTGAGGGGGTTCAGGTTAAGAACATATATTGGCTATTCTTGTGTTGTCAGTCATTTTACTATAAAGCAGTCACTGTCTACACAAGCAGGTTTAAAGTGTTCATACTGCTGTCTATATGTTTTAAATGTTTGACTGTTCCCTAAGACAGAGTTGCCTGTTTCATTTTCTAAAAGCATTTTAGGAAACCTTTAGAAACTGACGGGTACATGATCCCTAGCCTCATATATGTGCCCTTTTTGCTACAGCAAATCAGTGAAGGGATATACATTCATGTATGCATGCTTACATATGCGCATGTGTGTATAAAAATGTAAATAAATGTAATGTTTTAGTGAACTTCATAGGTAAGGCCTCACTTATTTTACTAGTTCTTTATTTGAAATGGCATCTAACACCTGTGCCTTCTTGGAAGTTCTGAGAAAAAGGTATAGAACAATATGGTCACTTTACTTCAGGTGTTTTCTGCCCTGGGCATTTTTACTATTATAATTGTGGGTTGTGGCCTACCAAGGTGGCTGAACATTTATAAGTTCAATACACAAGCAAATCTCTGCATAAAAAGTATCTTCATAATTAAACCTTTAGTATATAGTGTGACTGAGACTACATACCTATGCTGGTCCTTGTTTCTAAAATTGGGGCAGATTGTCTGCAGGCAAAAGTACTAGTTTTACTACTGTCTTTCACTGGCATTTGAACTGATTTTGTTAATCTCCTTAGATATGAATGAACTTCAGCTATGTTTCGGTAGATTGTGCTTTTCCTGGTGCCTCTGACTCAGTGGCTCTTTGCAGTCTGATTCTTGTCTTGAATGCATGCAAATTGTCCAGTAGCCAAAATGGCAACCCAAGTGCTTTTGACTATAATTTATAAACTCTGTTTGAGCAGGGATTTTTTTTCTGGCTAGCCTCTTAAGTATATCATACAAAAATTGAAAATATTAATTGACAGCTTTCATACACCGAGGAGATTGTATGCTGATGTTGTACTTAATAGTTCCTAAATTGTATGCAGTGAATGACAGTATATTGGTCATAGTTAAAAGTTCAGCTGTATGCAGTCTGATTTTTTAACACACAGGATATTTCTATTCTAATCCAGTCTTGGTTTGTTGGTATATCTGAATTGCACTGTATCATTTGTGATCTTGGGTGCAAAGGTTGAAGGAATACTAAAAATAAGAAACATGAGGTAATTCTCAAGAGATACTTTACTAGTACACAAATGTCCATAATGACAGAGGTTACTGTGTTCTATCTGCATTAAGCATATTCTCATTTTCTATTAGCCAAAACTGGTAGTAGCCATTACTGGTCCTATCTCTATATTTATTAAGCTGTAACAACTTCTCTTGGTGAAAGAAGGTTCATTTTACACCTGTTGCTAAGGAAACACATGAACTATTTATGTTTTCAGTTGGTGCTTACTGAGTCACAGGACTAGCCCTTGTCTGATTTGGTTGCTAGCCTTACACACCTGCTTTTAATCCATCACTGAACAGGATGCATCCTGAGCAGAGGCCTAAGAAGTGGAGAGCTCGATAAAATTTGTTTGGATTACTTAACAATAACTTGCTTGCTTAAGAAAAACACTAAAATTTAGGCTTTTCTGGCTAGATATTTCTATGCAACAGTGCTCATTTTATGTTGCAGCTTCAGGGAAAGGTGTGTCATAGTAATGGAAACATGGAAGCTGCAGTATACGTCACTGCTGAAGTATGTTGCACCTTACAGGGAGCTAACACGGTTGCATGTCTCTGAGATCCATTTGTGTGTCCTTCTTGTATGATAACTCAAGGATATTTTACTTTTTCAATAGCATCTTAGTTTGGATTAGGAAGGTATTACAGAAGTTAGTTCTATTTACTGCAGTCTGTTTTCCATGAGAACTGAATTCCTTTTGGATGAGGCCAGACTGGAAGATATGCTTAAGTAATGCAGATATGCCTATTAGAAATGGTAGTCCAGTATTTGGTCCTGTGAGCTGGTAGTCTAGTAACACTAGTCTGATGCACAAATGCACCTAGCCCCAGGCCACTCCCCTGCCAAAAACCCCACAAATGAAAACCTACATTCCATGAAAGGTACTCAGTGTGGCCTTTGCCTTTAGTGTTACGTGTTGCAGTCTCAGCTCTGCTGCTGTTCATGTCTGCACAAGCAAATAGTGTCCTGTTGTTCTCTCCCAGCTGCAGGCTGTTCTGGATCTCCCCACTGCTGGGCTCTGCAAGCTTGCTGCTGTGTGTGCTGTGGCACGCCCAGGTGTTTAGCTCTGTGAGTCTTTGGGTTTCGCTATTCCTTTTTGGTGTTTTTAGGTCTGTAAAGAGGAGGTGTTGGACCAAATTGTTTGTCTGTCTTTAGTATCTAGATTATTTCTTTTCTTGCATCTTTAATCATAATAATGGCTTCCAATAGTTGGGTGGACTGAGAAATACTTTTGTCCAAACTGCTTAGCTGGCAATTGCCTATTATGATAAGTTAAGCAGCTCTTTTGTGGAAGTGTGGTATTTGAGCTCATGTCAGCTGCACACAACTTTTAGGGAACTAGAAGTGGTTTACAGCAGCTAGTAAGAGTTGAAATGACTGTTCTGGAAGCTGTTATGCTTTTGGAGTTTAAATAAGCTGTGTAGATGAGGTTGGTTGTCTTGTGGCAGCAGCATAACCCTAAGAAATATTAAAATTGCTTCTCCTCAGAAAAAGTTCATTGTTGTAGAGAGATAACTGGGCTTGTTACCAGGCTGAGTCAGTGGCCTTGGTTTTGTTGTTGAGGGGGATGTTCTGAATTGCATTGACTGTTACGAACAAGTCATTGTTGATGAGCAAAAATAAGCAGTAATTGAAAGAGGATATTTTCTCAGACACTGCAGTAGGAGAGATCTGTGATGACACTAAGCAATGCTAATGTTCTCTAAATTGGTATGAGTATGAACTTTTCCTGTGTACTTAAATACTGTATTTTTAATATCTATTTTAGCTTTATTTCATGGAAATCCATGGTTTAAAAACATTAATTCATTATTATGTTTACTTATAACAACTTTGCCCTGCTTAGGCAGACTAAATATCTGAAATAATTGGTTTTTATAAACTAATTTCAAGTAATTTCTTGATTTCCATACAAATGTACTTTCTAATAGAATTGATAGTGTTTTCTAGGAGTTGAGAGCTTGTATAAAAACAGTATGTTTGTGGAAGATTGGAGGAATAATTGTTAAAGGTGTATTTCACTTTCAGATATTCTGAATATACTAATTCTTCATGGAAATTAAGATATTTTTCTTGTGTTTGCAATTGGTTTAGATCTATTAGAACTGAATAAAGTTCTCTTCATTTGTTAAATGAATATTCATCCTAGTGACTGACAATTGCTAGGATGTAGGGTTCACCCCCAAGAGCTCTTCATTAACTGTTTCCTTCATGGTGTTTTCTACTTGCTTTGCCAGTCAGAGCATACTCATATGTTTGTGGGCTGTTGGTGTATAATTTTACTAAATTTTTACCAATTTGACTCTTTAACCATGGTACCTGCATGCCTGTTGTTGCTTCTCATGGCCCTCTGTTGTTACACTGCTGTGAAGTAACATCAAGAACTTATAGAGGATCTACCTTAGTTTCTGAAACTGCTTTAATCATCAGTCAGAGACTGTGTTTGCTGCCACATGGGAAGATTAACTTATTTCTGGATCCATGGGTTGAGGGGTGAGGCAGGGAGATTTGTCTATTTAATAGTTATTCCTGTTGCTGTTTGTGTAATATGACCATCATCTGAACTTCTATGCCAGGAGCTTAAGTTATTGTTCACACCCATGATGTCACTTTAGGAAGCTAAGGCAACTTGATACGCCTTCTAGCTTAGTGTTCACAAACCTTTGTCTGTCATGCTTAAATGTATTTAGTCATTGAAATACTACAATATTGGCCTGTTATTTTCTGAATTGTTTTTTAATTTCTTGGCAGTTTATCCATGCTTTCTACAATAATTACAAGATTTCTGTAAGAGCAAGCACTTGCTTAGGATAAGGCCTTAAATGGGAGGAGTATGAATCACTTTTTTGCACAGTAGAACTCCTATTTTAGTGAGGGTTGCTTCTTGAAACCTAAGGGTTTCAAGTACAGTTTATTTCAAATTATAAATAGAAGTGTACTTCTGATAATGAAAGGCTAAAGCTTTGTTTCTGTGATGTGTTGGGAATTGCTTTGGTTGTCTAAATGGCATTTATTCAACACCAGCAGAAGAAAAGGCAGATGCACAAATGATCTGTGTTTAGACATATGTACAGTTTCATTCTTGAGGATCTTTAGTCCTCTTGAAATTTCAGTTCTTACTGCATGCTGACAGGGTTATTCTAAAGCAACATGTAACTTGGCTAAATCCTTCACATAAATTCTGAGACTTTATTTTGTGATAGATTCTTCTTTGTAAGCATTTTTAATTATTAGTTCTGTTTTTGTTTAAGAATATCTTTGCTGGAAACAGCAGGGGTTGTTTTTTATTTTTGCACTGCTTCTGTGCCTATTTGTACTACATGCTAATAAATCACCTTAAAATTCTTTTCTTTTTCTGAATTGGAGACAAGATTGCAAGAAAGATTCATGCATTTGTATAAACAAGTTGACATGTGACTAGGTGGCTGTTAATGTATTTATAACTTTCAAAGCTATATTTAAAGATATGTATTGCTCCTCTTTCTTTCTGGAACATTTTATTCCAGGGATCAACTTTGTGGAGTAGGTCCCAGCTGGCATCTGTTGTAGGTGGTGTGACGCTTGCGAGTTGGTTATTTCTTAGATGTGCTTTTAGTTTTCTTTGCAACTTAGGAAAGTGTAAACAAGTAAATAATAATTCCCAATGTGATTGAAATGTTCTGTCACCAGTTTTGAACCTAGCACATATGTATGCCTGTTTCAGTGAGGGAGTCCAGAGCTACTATCTAGGTGTGTTGTAGTTCTTATATTGCATGTAGATATGTACTGTAACTTTCCCTCCTAATAAAAGCTATTGGTCAGCTTGGATGCTGAAGGCCTGCTGGGATGTTCTCAGATAACTTGGTCCTTGAAGAAACTTTTCAAATTCTTCAGCATTGAGAATAGATAACTCAGCAAAATTAACGGACTGATTTCTAGGGATATACATTGTTGTGGATGCTGTTTTTTTAACTACTTTCTTGTCCTGCATTATTGTTCTTTTCATTTTTCCCCTTACTTAACAGATTTAAAAATATGCAGTTAAGGAACTTGCAAGTAACTCTTTCTGAAAACAAAGGCTTGCCTGCGTATTTTGCAACTGATGTAACTACACTGCATACTTGGAAATGACACCAAGATTTCCTGTGGGAATAGTAACACTTAGAGACTTTTCTTAAATATGCTAGAGATACTGTGTCCCTGACAACACAGTTGCATAGTTTAAATGTTCCTGAAAACTTATAGGGCAGGTCCTAAATCTCCATGTATCTTAGTGACCTGAGGTGATTGATAATGCTTCGTGTTCTGCTTACATTGTTATTTTCAAATTGTGTTTTGGTCTCTATACTGGAGTATGTTTTGAGAAGCATGTGGGATATATGTCTGTGCAGTTGAAGCAAAGATAAAGATTTTTGTACGTGCTTGAAGACCTACGACTTCTAGAACTATGTATATATAAGTCTCTCCTATCAGGAAGTTTGTTTCTGTGAACCATTATGATGTGAATTGTAAAAGCTTACAGTACAGAAAACAGCCAAAAAAGAATGTTAACTTAGCACTTAAAACATTGCTTGTTTATCAGAGGCCTGCATTTTTTCATGATTAGTGAACTGCTCACGTCAGACCTAGCACCTGCTTCCCTGAAGAGAGAGGAGGCATGTTCAGGCCTGCTCAGTGTGCAGCAATAGGTTCCTGCAGGCAGCCATGTCTGAGCTGGAGTTTCTGTGTGTGAAGTAGCTGTCATGGTCTGGCTGTTAGCAGAAACATCCTCCATCTTCCCATTTCCACTGCAGTGTCACTCTGACACTGGGTATAACCAGGGATTGTCTTGGAGCAAAAGCTTATATCACCTGTACTGGATGTAATATGTATATTTTTAACACTTGTTTCCTGACTATTGCCCCTACTATTCCTGACACCACAGACCCCTGCCTCCTCCACCATCTGGATGTGGAACTGGGCAGTCTGCTTTGAAAGGCCCTTCTTGAGCCAGGGAGGTTGGAATAGGTGACCTTCAGAGATCCCTTTCCCACCTCAACCATTCTGTGAAAGAAAGCTTTTTAATATGGAAAAGAGATCAAAAAAAGTAAGTGCTGGGTTTTGCAGGACCATGAAAGGGATGGTAGTAACAAACTTATACTTAAGATAAAGGGCCTTTCTCTGGTATTGAGGCTGATTTTAATTTATACTGAGCTTCTATACTGCTGCTTCTATCTGTTGCTCCTTGTAACAAGTAGCTAAACTTAAGTAGATCCTGCTTTTGTAAAACTGATAAAGTATAATTATAGCACACTTGTGGTTTTTTAAGTCAGTTTAAGAAAGCCTACACTTTCTTTCAGTTTTAAGTCAGTTTAAGGAAGCCTACACTTTCTTTCACTTTTGACTTTGAAATAGCTTGTCCCCCTTGGAAAAAAGGGGAGGGGACAGAGAGAAAATTCTCAGATGAAGAAGTAAAGTAATAATGATGCTTAAAAAAAGAGCTGTGGAGTATATTCTACATGCCTAACCCTGCTATATTGACCTTCTAGATCTCGTTCAGAATGATACTGTTAAAGTAGCCAGTAAATTATATATATAAGATATTTTTATGGTATAATACATTTTTATATTATAGATAAAATAAACATTAATATCATGGAGGTTCTTTACAGAAACTCAGTTTTCTTTTGCTTAGAATGAAAGGGAATTTAGTTTGTTTTGGCTATTGGTATATGTAAGCACAAATTAATTACTGCTCTGTGGAAAATGTGATCCCTTTACCAAAGAAGGTACCATTTTCCACCCTTTCCTTAAGGAAGCAATGATATTTAAATTTCACTATTGTCAAGTGAGGCAGAATTAAAAATATTACAGTACTTTCAGGATTTATGTACTGAACTTTTCCAAGTGAGTGATTCTTTTAAGAATTCACAACTCTTACATTTTTGTAAGATCTGCTAGAACCTCTGACAATGTTGCTTGACCATGATTAATTTACTTTGGGAGATGAACAATTTCATGTGTCAGGGTGGAATTTATGAAGGTGAAACAGGCAATCTTAATGTGTTAGGTGAAGTCCAGGTCATGTATGAATTAAGCAATGTATGGAATACCCTGGTAACAATAAGTTGTCTATTTAGCAGGGAAATGGTTATCTACCACCCACTTGTGCTAGTCACCACACCAAGAAAAAGTTGTAGAGCTTACTTGAACTTCTATGTAGGAAACCAAGTACTGAGCTAAAAAACTGTAGGTTTTTTTGGTTGTGTTTTTTTTTTTACTATATCTTGGTGTATTCTACTGGTTGTCTGTATTCTATTACCAAAGTTTACATAAAGATGTACTTGGACTCTTGGCCAAGAGCATATGCAAGTGTATTCTATGGTGTTGAAACTATTAAGTATGTTGTACTGTATTTTATAACTGTTTCCACTGGAATGGCTAAGATAAAAGGTTTTCTTAAACAGAAGTGACTGTTTATTTTGGAAGATAAGGATGCTTTCTGAAGACTGAACATGTCTAAACTTGTGCCACTGTTCTTGTTCAGTGACATTATCTAGATCAAGTTCTCTTTGAATTCAAGAAGATCTAGTATTAAGAAAAGTACAGTAACTGAGAAGAAAAAGTTCTCCATGGACTTGTTTTGTAGGCATGGCTGAAGGGTAGCTTGTGTTTGATAAATACTTCGTTGATGTGCTTCATGTTTTTAAATCAGGGCAATTTCCTGTAGTTTACAGATTTACTGCACACAGGGGTTTTTTTCAGCATTTGTATTTCTTAAGCATGTTCTATGTTATCTTTGAATTATGCTAAAGCATCTGTTATTGCTAAATATTAGAAGTAAATATTTCTTCTAGCAAGTGTCAAGTGCTAGGTAGCTCTTCTGAAAAACATGA
The DNA here is from genome assembly GCA_026261815.1 of Monarcha castaneiventris obscurior. Lineage (NCBI taxonomy): Eukaryota > Metazoa > Chordata > Aves > Passeriformes > Monarchidae > Monarcha > Monarcha castaneiventris. The sequence goes on from JAMPIT010000379.1 coordinate 11,353,648, forward strand.
GCATGAGGAGCTCAAGATCTGCAACCATGAATATTTATTTTTCAGGACTGTATTCTTTTGAGCATGTACTTTTAAGTGCTGAGATTTTTACAGAATACTCTTCTGTGAGAACTATCTAGTTTATGTAGACTCGCTGAAGTTTTTCACAGTGTACATGAAGATGACTCTTGCATCCTGTAGCTGATTTGACAAGCATTATTTATCAAGTACAGAGGAAATTGATTAACTGTGGAGCAGAATTGTGTAAAATTGAATTCACAGCCATTTTCTGGTTTTTCTTAATAAAATGATTACTGAAAGAATTCCATCTGAAGACTGTTGAAAGCTGGCTGCAGTTTATGATATAACGGATAAAATCTGCATCCTTGGCCTTCCAACAACCTTTACACCAGCAGATGGTGGGCGTAAAGATGTCATTCATCATTTATTTACAATGGACTTTATTTATTCTAGTGTCAACAGCTGCCCCAGGGAGCGGGTTATTGAATTCAAATGTGAAGCTCTGGGTTATTTGCTTCCTTTCAAATTTGTCTTCAGAGCTTAGTTGCTAGGAGTCCATTCTGTGCTCTAATAATGATTCATGTATTGTGAAGCCATTCAGTAAATTGGGTTGTCAGGGATTGCCAAAAAAGGTTTAGAGGTCTTGTTCCGATTTTTTTTTTTTTTCTTTTTTAACAGAACTGTGCTGTAGTTGGTGTCTTCTCCTTATGTGCCTTCTCTTCCTACTTTTGGAGACTTTGTCCCCAGTTGTCCCCTTTTTGATTTCCCATCCATACTCTTCCTTACCCCTGTCTCTCCAAAGCAGAATTCTATGATCCTGTGATTCTAAGTTCATGGTTTTCAGGACCAAAAAAAAAGTATTAGATATGAAGTAATGAAACTTTGTGTTCTACAGGCAGGGCAGGAGTCCTTCCGCTCCATCACAAGATCATACTACAGAGGGGCTGCAGGGGCTTTACTAGTGTATGACATTACAAGGTGAGAATGCCAACTGGATTACAATGCTATGTCTTTGTAGAATTGTGCTGTGGTATATAGCAGTGCTAAGTGTCTAATTTAGTTTGGCTTTTTGTATAGATATTGGTAATCTAACATTGTGTCAACCTTCTTTTAAGTTCTCTGAATCAAGATATAGCATATGTAACCTGTATACTTCCAGTTTTCTCTGTATGGTAGTCAAGAAACTATGCATAAATTCTCAGGAAGAATGAAATAAAATATTTTTATAAACTATTGACCTCTGGATTACCTTTATTGAGAAAGACCTGAAAATATTTTATTAACTCCTTTCTAATGTTTTTATTATCATGAGGGATAATTTTTCTTTAATTATAGCATATTACTGTTACTGAAGTGCTGTTTTGCAAAGGAGTGAAATAGTAAAACATAGAAGTTCGCTTACATAAAAAATACCGGGAAACTTCTACCATTGTTGTGTTTATGAGGTCTGGAACATACAGGTCTTAATCTGATACTTTTTTAGTAGGTGTTCAGAAGTTACTAAAGTTACCCTGCTGTATTAAAGTATCTGTGTACAGTTTATCTGTAAAACTGTGGATATTCTGGCTGGCTTATGAAAATGTTCAGGCTCTAAAATCCTATTAAGTTGTGTGCCTCCTTTTGTAGGTCTTGGCTCTTGTTGTTGCATTGAGCAATGACCTGTACTTTACTGCAAGATTTCCTAGATGTTTTTTCCTTTTGTTCCCTTTTTACTTTTAAATATCAGGAAGTAACATATTCTTTCCGTTGGATTTCCAGTTAAATTAATCTTAGATTCATAAATACAGTATCCTAAAACCACTCTACAAGCATGGGATTTAATACTCAGTGTACACCTTCTGTAAAAACTGTAATGTGTCACATTCATGTACCTCACTTTAAAATACTTTTACTGCTGAATTTATTATTCAGCTTATAAACTCACAGAAGATTATCAACCATTTTCTGCTTTCGGTGAAACAAATACTACTGTATGAGTATGTGTTTATTTGGAAAATTGTTTGGATTGGTTGAAGCTGATGGGTAAAATTCTGTTCCTTTAAAATTCTGTTCAGCAGCTTTTATATGTATATAAAATTACAGATTCTTACAGCTCTAAGAATCCTCTTTACTTTTTGTAGCCAACATGTTTTCAATTACTTTTTAGGCAGAGTTCATTAACACTCCTTGTTTACTAAAATTTTGTTCACCCATTCTCCCTCTCACAAAGGGATTACTAGCTTTTATCCCTGGAGCATGTGCACTAATAAATGAGTTGGTTACTCAAGTAGAGAAGCTGACTAACAGGGGAAAGATTTCTTAAAATACTGCTTTTAATGTTCATTCTCTTCCCTACTTAGGAGGGACACTTTCAACCACTTGACAACTTGGTTAGAAGATGCTCGTCAGCATTCCAATTCCAACATGGTTATAATGCTTATTGGAAACAAAAGGTAAACATTTATCAGCTGCTGCTTTGTAAGAGGGAAAGATTTAATTTCTCCATATTTCAGCTTTTGGGTTTTCTCATTTGTAGGCAATATGTGAACTTTAAATTCCCTTCTGTCATTTTGCATAGTTCTGTGGTGAATCTAAAACCTTTCCTATTCTAATTAGACTAATACAAATGTGCAGCACATGGATCTACTATGTTACATTCTGAATATCTGTTTCAGAAGTAATTTTATTTCCAAAGGATTAATTGTAAATGCATGTAGCAATGGATTTATATGAGTTATTTTCTCATTATGCTTTTTTGATTCTGGAATCACCAGTTAGAAACACCTAGATATCTCCCTTATAAAAAGAAGGATTCCTAAATTGAGGTGTTCTAAAGTGCTTTAGTTTTTGGTTAAGAATCAAAGAAAATGTCATTTAAAAAAAAATATAGTACAGGACTCATGTCAAAAACTTCTCTCAAATATAAGAAGTGCATACCTCAGTGATTGAGACATTTCTGATTTACAAGCCTCTTCCGTATTCTGTACCTTTTAGCTGGGGTTGGGGTCAGAGAATGCTTTTTCACCATTTCCTGGTAAATTTACTGCGTGATGAAAGTACTACTAAAAGTTTTGGAAGTGTTACCCAATTTGTAATCAATTTACCAATTACTTGGTCTTGTTATCAGCTACACTATGTAAGATTATAAAATTACTCCCTATTGATGCTGAGACTTTGTAGTAAAAGCTCTTAAAAACATGTCAGTGAATATATTATCTGTAATTCTTCTAGTTTTTGATCTGGTGAATTGTAGCATCATGTCTAGATTTTTTTTTTTTTTGCTGGATGCAGAATTTTTTCAAAATATCAAACGCATCACCTCAGAATTTAATAATCCATTAATTATGGGCCTTTGTGTAATTGACTTGAACTTGTGACCATGCCTCAGCAATTCTTGAAGGTAAAGATGCCAGTTGAAATTATGGTGTGCACGTGTGCCCCTGAAAATTTCATGAACAGCCAGATCGTTTCTTAGATGCTACTGAGAAACAGCTCTGTGATAGTCTGGGTTTGCTATTTGGGCCTGTTGAACTTTTATTTTCTTCTTCTTCCCCTTCTTCTCCCTTCTAATTTCCCCCACTGCCCCACCACCCTCTACCACCTCCTGAAAACCGTGGTACATATTAAGTAATTGTGAAGTTTATCAACTTTTTTTTACATTATCTGGTAAATGACTGACAACTTTCTTTTTAACTGAGGAACGTGACAAGCATAATCTTCACAAATTAATATAAAAAATTTAATCTTGTTTTATTAAATGAAGCTGTGGTAAATGCGTGAATGACCCTGACCAACTGTTTTTTTACTTGTGTGAGTAAAAAGATGGCACTGAGAGAAACAGTAAAGTGTACTTTCTGCTTGAGATAAGTTTGCATACTTAATTGACATCTCTAGCTCTTTCTGATTATTCTTAGCTGTTAAACTACATTTTCATGTCTTGCATTCTGCTGATGCAGACTTACTTGCTACTTGCAGCTAGTTCAGTAATTCCCAGTTGCAACTAGGCTTTATTCAAACAAATATACTTAAAATTTGCACTGTAAATTGTTACAGATTAAGGTGCCACGTGAACTAAAAGTATTAAGAGTTTAACTTAAGAGTTTTAAGCTTTTTAAAGGATATTATTTTAAAGGGGGACAGGAAGAAAACTCCTTCGATTTTATTGCATTATCCTGAAAGAGTTGCAATGGTAGGGCATACTACTGGAAATGGGTGGAAGGAAGAATGTATGCTAGCTTAACTGTTTCAAAGGAATAAATACTGCTCTTATGACTCCCAAAAGTGCACTTGACATAAGTTTGTAGTACTGATTTATTGCTGGATTTGAAGAGTATTGAGAATTTAATTTGAAATATAATGGCTGTTTGTTGAAAACATTGCAAATACTAGTGTTAAAACATTACAAATACTGTACTTAATCTTCTTTCCAGAACAAAGCATAGCTATATTGATCTAGTAAGACCAAATGCTTCGAATTATTGGAATGGAGAGAGGAAGACAACTGTGGTTAGTAGAAGCAGTTAAAGATCTTTAAGAATATGTTTAGGTATCAGTATTGAGTTTTGATTGGGCTGTCATTGCAGTTTTTGATACAACTGCATTATTTCAAGTAAAAAGTTACTTGTTTATGTTCTGTCATGGAGATAACACTGAAGTGAGTCAAGGTTTGAAATAAGGTGTTTTTGAAAGTAGCATGGTTGTAGCAATTAAAGACATTGCTCAGGTTGAAAAAGACCATGTCAGCTAATACTGGGAGTGCTTAAATATAAAGAACATCAACTTCAAAATTGTTTTAAGAAGATATTTCTTGTATCCTTATCTTCAAATTTTTTTTAATATTTAAGTAATGTGCTGAATAGTATTGATTCTGTAACTCATCTGAGCTAGAATTTAGTTAAAAATCACAAAAACCTGCTTTGCTGCAAAATAGATGATGCCACAGTGAGTATTACCTATTTTTAATATATGTATAATTACTAAGTTGGCAAACACTGAAGTCTAGGATGATACTTTTTATTTGTATACTGACTGCAAATTAAAAACATCTATTTGCATGCTGTTCAGTTAAAAATATTTATCTAAGGTATTTATACATGTACAACTTAGATGAAAATTCATTGAAATATATATTTTACGCTTAAATATCAATAATAAATATATCATTGTTATTGCTCAAGATGTAATATACTTACAAAGAAGGACAAACTGTAAATTCTCTGTTCCTAAAGAAGCTTTAAAAAGTAAGGGTAAAATACTTGTTTGTATGACTTAGGGAAATGGATTTGTCTCTAGTTGTCCAGTCCAAGAGGGTTTTTTCTGCTTCTTTGGGTAATATTTACCTTTGAATTAAATTGCTTGCAAAGCAGGGAGCAAGAACTTGTGTAACAGTCACTTCAATTTCTTTTGCTGCTGGAGGGCCAGGAATTTCAAAACCTACTGAGAGATGATAGCTAATAGTAGTTCAAAAGAATTTATTTTTGCTTTTAAGTTTTTTTTATCAGAACAGAAGTTGACTGTGTGAAGTTTTACTACTGAATAGAAAAAATGAACTTTATTTTTAGAATTGTTTACTATTAAGAACTCATTTATAAAGCTCCTTTATCAGCTCAGCTTTATAGTATTGAGTTGTTAGTTAATAATATAATAGAAGAGAGCATATGTACTGAAAATACAATGTCTAAAGTAAGTATTCAAGGAATACCTAAATAAATACACACTCATCTTGTAGAAAGCTATTTCATAAAGTCTTTGATAAGATTTATGTCATCTAGGATGTATAGTTCAAGTAAGTGTGATGCCTGTGACTATTCCATATATTGTAAGTGTAGGGCTTACAATAATTCTAATTTATTTAAAGGCTTGACTAGTTATATACCCAAGTTCTGGTGGGGGCTCTTGGCTTTTCAGTCTTATAAGCATGACTGTGAAGGATACTCTTTATATAGACATGTTACACCATGTAATTTAACTTTTTTTTTTCTTCCATCTTAGTGATTTAGAATCTAGACGAGAAGTCAAGAAAGAGGAGGGTGAAGCATTTGCACGAGAGCATGGACTTATCTTTATGGAGACATCTGCCAAAACTGCTTCCAATGTAGAGGAGGTAACTTTGCTCAACACTGGCATTTCATTTAAACACTTGCTTTGAATTACACATTTGTATAGATACTATTCCTCTAGATTTTGGGTTCTTTAACTTGAAATAACTACTCTTTATATTATGAGAAAGGCAATGTCTGTGTTGTAACTGCACACCACTACTCACATTGTTTAGACTTCTTAATTACTGTACTTGTGGGGTTTTCTGAAGTGCTTGATCAGAGAAATGGCTAACTTCTGTCTGTCATGAAATTGAAGAAGTAAGGCTAGAATAATGTGCTAGTCCAAAAAAAGCCAAGCTATTGGTATTTTTGGCAGATGTCACCCTAACCTGTTCTAAAGGCTCCTAGTATATCACGAGCTCTTCAGAGCAATCTCTTGCAGTGCTTTGGTATTTGTGCTGTCATCATCTTTCCTCTCTACTACCTAGTAGGAATCTTCTTCAATTTGCGCACAGCTTCTATTTTCTGTCCTCTGTGGAGCTGCTGAAGAGGTTATTGTCTTGGTTACTGCAGTCTGCTATGTATTTGAATAAGTTTTTCAGTTTTTCCTACTTTAAAGAACTTAAGTCTTTTCAAGTTTGGCTTATAGTTTGTGTTTCTGGACATGTGTGAGTTCTTGCATCTCTCACCTTGATTTACTGCTTTCCTGTCTTGAAGGGTGGTCATGGTCAGCTGACCTCAGCAGCAGCTGGACGCCCACCAAGTTGCTCACTCAGTGCCTCTGTCTAGCAGGATGGGGGAAAGAACTAGAAGAGCCAAAGCAGGATAAAACTCAGGGGCTGAGACAGAGTTTTAAAAGTGAAGGAAAGAGATGGGCAAAGAGTGACAGAAAGGCAATCACTTACAACTTCCTACACACAAATTGAATCTCAGCCAGTCTCTGAGCAACAGCAACTTTGACTGCCCTTTAATTTTTGTTCCTAAGCATTATATTGTATAATATGAAATACTCCTCAGGCCAGTTCTGGTCAGCTGTCCTGGCTGGTTTGTGCCCCTCATGATTTTGCCTACCCTAAGCCTAATCACGGTCAGGAGAGGGCAGAGTAAGAAACAGTGACACTCAGCAGTAGCTAAAACATTGGTGTGTTACCAACACTGTTTCAGTCATAAATCCAAAACACAGCACCATGCAGACTGCTGCAAAGAAAACTAACTGCATTCTAGTCAGAGAAGTACAGTGGTGGACAAAGAGGTCCAGCTGAGATGCTAGTGCTATGTAAAGCAGAAAGATTGCTTCACATGTCTTTCAAGCCCATACTCAGTTCAGCCACACTGACCTTTTTTATAGGAGCATTACATAGTTCAGATTCTTATAATCTGCCCCTATTCTTTCCCAAAACTGTCCTAAATTCAAAATGATATGTAACCAATTAAGTATTCTTTTATTGGTAAAGCCTTGTAGTTATAGAATATTTGTTTTTTTAAAAGTTACAGTAAGCTACAGATGACTTTCACAGAATTCATTATTATCTGATTCTAACATTATCACCTCTCTTTGCATCAAAAACTATGTCTGTGTAAATGAATTGGCCAGTATCTAATGCATCTCTGATTATTAGGAGGCAAATGAGCATTAAGTTCTTTATCAAAAAGTTCACATAGAATCCTCTCCTTGTGATTATACTAGTGAGTGATGTGTGTGTATGCTAACTTTCTAATTCCAGTGGAAAAGCTTTAGGATATAATCCTTTTCAGTGGCAATCAAGTGCATTCCTTAAATGGTGTTCTCAGTAAACACTAAAAGTCATGTAGAATGGATGTAGAATAGTTAACAGCTACAGAAGCAAAATTCTAATCTCTAGCAGTTTCTTTATATGAACAAATCAGCTTCTGTTGGTAAAGTTTTTTTAAGCTGTTTCCTTTGTTTAATCCTGATTTCCACCACTGTGGAATACCTTAGTAAATCTGTAGCTGGAGCAGTACATTGACCTTTCTGGTGCTTGGATCTTAAAACAGTTTAAAATTGTTCATTATGTTCTTCAGGATTATGTCTCATTACCTACATCTTGAATAGAAATGGATGATAAGGAAGGGAAAATATCCTGTTGGCTGTTTATCTTGTGTAAGTCTGTTGGAGTAGTTTCCACCCTGTTTGCATAATAGGTAATAGATGATAGGGAGTGGGAATAGATGCAGGCTCTTCCTTCATAGTTGCTTTGGAGACTTGTAAGAAGTCTCTGTAACCACAGAGTTAAATTATCATATTTGATGTGGAATGGGATTGTGTAAAAAGAGTTTCTGCATCACTGAGAGGATAAAATGATTACTGGGGGGAGGTTAGGCACAGGCTTATAATTTGACTGCAGTGCAAGGACAGTTAATGCTAGTCTCTTCAGCAGTATAGTACTTATATTAAACAGGAGGTTGTTAATTTCCTTGTAGCCTCTGTCTAAAGCTGTAAAGGTAATCAACTATCAAAATATTACTGACTTTTTGTGCCTTTTTTTTTTCTCCTCAGTCATTTCTAAGCTGGTTGGAGTTAGAGTAGTGTACACTCTGACATGCATGGCTGTGGTCTTTCTCACGGTGGAATCTTGTTAACTTTTAGAATCTTGGTTATCATATTTGCTTTACTTTGTTGAATTGTGGGTGGGTGATGTGCTCTCTGAGATACTGTTTGCAGACTTCAGTGTTGCTTATTTACTTTTTCTAAGGAAACACTGTTATGTCCATTGGGAGGCTTTTCACTTGTACACATGTAAGTCTGGGGTCTGAACCCCAGGTGGCTTTGCACTTGTTTTAATCACAACATCCATTAATTTCTGACCTCTCATTAAACCAACACATAGTACATAGGAATCTTTTTGTCTCATTTGCAAGAGGCATTAGCAATTTTATCACATGAGTTTTTTCATTGGTAGTTCAGCCGTAGTATATGACTATTAATTGTGGTCTTACCTGCATCCTGCTGTTCAGAGTTTGCTGAGAGCTTTCTGCTTGGGCAGGAGCAGAGTAGAGTCACCTGTCAGGGTGACCATGTAGTCTCCTGTAGCACACACTGCTTAACTTTTTGTCCCTGGCATATCAGTGGTTTGAATCCATTTATGTGCACTGATTCTCAAGAAGTGAGGATACCTAGCTATATTTGGGAAGCTACAGTAGCTTTGTGCATAATCTTTTCATTTCAGACTGCTGCTTTTAATAATGATGAATGATGTGACCAATCTTAAACCAGAAAGTTTTCTGGATGCTGGTCAAAGCAGTTCTAGACAAATCAGTGTTCAGAAGCTGGTCTCACTTGAGTTGTGCCAAGTGTATCACTGACTCCTGGTGTGGGAGTTGGTTCTGGTAAGTTGTTTCCCATATGGAGGGGTACCTATGCCAAACTTAAGAGCTTGGTTTGTGTTATTCCAAGTTGTCTTCATGTAGATAGAATGCAATAGTGAATTCAGTATTTAGAATTAAATCTGAATAGACAAATGGTTTTAACTGAGCAGTGGAGCACTTCTGCTGCATGGAGCTCAATGGTCATTAAATGGTTCTGTTTCAGCTGTAACTTAATTTTCTCTTCAGGCAGCTTCTTTCATACTTTGCTTAAATCAATAATGAATATTCAAAGCTCCTGTAGCTTCAACAGTGGCACAAATAAGAGAACAGAGGTGGCCTTTTGTAATATTCTGAAGGGTGAAAATTAAAATCTCATGGCAAAATTAGATTCTTAGAGGCATCTAAAGTTGAACTCATTTTTAAAGTGTGCTTTATTTCCCTTCCACATCCTTCCTGAACACAACTAATAGCTGGGAAACAAACAGTTGTTTGACATGGTAATACAGTAAGCAGGGATTTAGTTAATAAAACTTGAAAGTCATAGGATTTTAATAATTTTCAGAGCAAGGTAAAGTGACACACGAGGTAATCTGACTAGCACTTGCAAAAGAGCAGGATTTCTAGGTCATAAGTCCTTAAAAAAAAAAAAACACCCAAAAGTTAGGTTTATCTTAACTTGTATCAAAACCAGTATTCCTTCAAGTTCATAGAAATCAAAGTTCTGTGACCTTTCAGCTGTGTGAAGCTGACATTTTAGCCAGTTTCTCCTACGACAGAACGGGGTTGAAGGTCATGTCACTTCAGCTGTGGAAGGGACAAGGGGCAGGATACCTGGCTGTAGTGAAGATATGCAGCTTTTAGCTCCTTGTGGCAAATCCTTGGATTGTGCCCCAGCTTCACAGTAAGGAACACTGGCTCTGCCATGGTACTTGGGGCTTCTGGGCATCTCATGGTGTGATGAGAATAAGAGGTTTCAGTTAACTGAGTGTTTCAGGCTTTATAGAAGAGTATGAAATGTATGATACTGCCTGCCTGACTTGTAGATTCCTGGAGAGATGGATTCTTAGTTCTGGGAGGTTTATCTTTTTTTTCCTCAAGTATTCTGTCCTGTGTAACTGTTCAACAACAACTACAGGACTTTTTAAGTCAGTTTGAGCTCTAGTAATGTGAATCAGCCCAGTAAGTTTGTCAGATTGTGCCTTGATGGGGACATAAATAAATTGCTGTCAAGTTCTGTTGGTGTCTTTGCACCTATACTTCAAATATAAGGTTACAGATGTGTTGGGGTGCTTTTTTGGGTGTGGATTCATGATACAGCACCTTACTACTGCTTATGATTAACCCTTCTGCATCCCTTTTGGTGTGCTAGGCTTCTTCATGAAAGATCATTTAGCTGTAAAAGGTATTGCCTTACTGTGTGTGCATAAAAGAGCTGCTCAGAGCTTTGGAATCTCACTTTATTAAGTGGCCGTCCAGTACCACTTACACACTGGGAAGGTGAATGCTTTAGGCATAAATCCATTTGTTGTCCATGTTGTTACTGTTTCCAAATGCATTCTTAAATAGTAATCTAACTATTGTATCATATCTTACTGCTAAAAGATAAGATAGGAAACTGGAGAGGAGGAGGAAATTCTAGGTGTTGGCTGGGTCATGCTTTATAATTTTTGATATATTTAACCTTTAGCATTCCTCATTTAATTGTAAGAAAGAATCCAGAAATAATGATTGCCCAATTTTTATTTCCAAGCATTAAATTTAATTTTAACATGGCCACCAGAGGGCAGCATGTTCCACGAGCTGGCCATGCCGAATGCGATCTCATATCTGATTTTAGGCAAAGATGAACTTGTAAAGTCTCAGTTTTGAAAAGTATCGGTGATTCATTTACAAGTTTTTCCTGTTATGCTCAGCTTGTAGTGAAATCTTCAGATTCTTGTTCTGGTGTTAGCTTTCTGAGAAAGACAAGTGACATTATTGACACGTGCAAGTGAAAACTAAATGTAGCTGCTCTACTGATCATGTTCTGGTGCCCTTAGCTTATTATTGCTCCTGCATACAGCTTCCATATGAGAGAGGTATCAGGAACTTACTCCCTTACCTGTTTCTTGCATTGTTTTTACCAGTTATAGAATTAATTCTTCCTGGATTTGTCTCAAGGGTAGTAAACCTGCATTACTTATTTGTGTGATGATATGAATGTTGAAGTTGATTTAATTCTACATTCAGTGTTTTTAGGATTAATTTACCTTAAATGTGGTATCGGTAGTGTTTGGTTGTTGCGGTTTTGGGTTGCTTGGGGGGTTTTTTGGGGCAAGCATTGTGAGACATGACCTCTTGATTCTCATGTTGCAATATGATCTGGGAAACTCCTTATACAAATAATCTAAAGTGATATTACACTGGTATATTGTGATTTAAAAGCCTCTTTTGTTGGCTTTGCAGTAGGTGCAGGCATGACACAACAGGCAGATCACATCTTGCAGGACTCACTTTCCCACTTGTACAGTGATGCACTTCTCCTCGATGGGGTATTGCTGTTATTTGGGAGCCTAGTTTTAATGGGCATACAATTGAAAAACATGTTATATTAAAACATATCACTGAATAACTTGTATACAACCTTTTTTTAATGCTGTGGTACAGTTACATTCAGCAGTCTCATGCTTAAAAGCATCAGTAAGTTGTGGTTTAGAAAATTACCAAAAGTTAAATATTAAGTGTAGACATATTCCTGAAGTTATGTTGTTTTCTTGAATTTTCCAAAAATGTAGTCAAGGATTTTTATATTTGGAAGTCTAACATACTGATTTTGCAGAAGTCTCTCACTCTTATGAGTAATAGAGGTACTGTGTTCAAGGACCTTGCCATCTTTCAGGTGATTATACATAAATCCAGGGTGAGTCTGGTACTGCCTCGCCTGGAGTGGTAAAAATGAGCCTGGACCTGATTTGGGATGGAAAGGCATGAGTATCTTTGTCTAGTGTTATTGTAGCAGCAGCATTATGGGAATGCACAGTGCAACTGCAGTAGGCTTGGTAGGCAGCCAGCTGAGCCCATGTGGGCTTACTGGTGAGGTCTTGTGTGGAAGTGCCTAAACTGCACCTGGATCCAAGTTGGCCTGTGAAGGGCTACAGCTGTGTTCTTGCAGTCCCCTGCACGTGGGCTAATAAATCTGAACTGGATTTGAGAGGAAATCACTCTGTCTTTCTGCATCTATGGTCCAGTTAATCTGAAAATAGGATAAACTATAAATAAATACATTAAAATGTCCATAAATAATTAAGAGTTTACAGTACACTGCATGTTCCAGATAAGAGTTAGGACATGCAGTATTAAAAGAGATTTTTAGAAGAAGTCAATTATACCAAGTTTACCTTCTTGTCCTTGCTAATTGGGACACTAGCATGCAATACCAAAATCTGATGTAATATTTCTAAAGCAGATAGACTGCTGTTTTAGTGATGTTTTCAGGTGATTATTTTGAGTCTGCTTATACTTTGAATCATAAGTTAACTTAAAATATGTGGATGTGAGAAACAAATGGAAGTATCAAGGGATTCAAGTCTTTTTTCATGGCTGAATAGTAGCAATTTTTTAGAATACATAAAAAGAAGAGAACATGAAGTGGACTTATTATGTGCTATATTCTTATCATTTATTTTCAAATAGGAATTACTTCTGTGGCCCAGTGCAACCTGGCATTTTGCTATGCAGAGTGCTGTTTTAAAACTAAATATATTGTGCACCAGAATCACTGATGGGAATGAGATAGTCAGATTATGACTTCAAGGGAACTGAATGATAGAACTGAGATTAATGGAATATATGGTTTTTTCAGATCAACACTTTTTTGGCCAATATGTTAAATATTTGAATATACTGTACTGAACTCAGTATGCTCTTTTGCTTTGTACAGCACATGCGTAGTAACAGAAGGAATTTTGTGTTTGTGCAGTGCTGTTTTCCAGTGTGTTTTACTTTTTTTATGAGGATAGATGCATTGCTACAGTGACTGTTCTTGAGTGTAGTATCCAAAAGATACTTTATTCTCAGTTGTATTAGTTTGGAGTCTGTTAAAATTCTAGTTTGTTGCTCTAAAGTAATTTTTGTAGATTTAGTGTAATTCTCATGAAATTAATTCTGTGAGTCTTGGTGTACTTAACCAGCATCTTCTAGAACAGTTAGAAGTGCCAATTGTTAAGTGCTTGTTTACATGAAGTTATCATAACGCTTTTTTAAGACTTCGAGTTCTGTTTAATGTCCCGCTGAAGTAGAAGTATCCTCACAGATTCCAGCTGTGTGAATTCTCAAAGTTGACTTACACTTTTCAGTAGGCGCATGTATGAGGCCATTACAATAATTAGTATGTTATCAGGAACAAAGATAAGTTTGAATTTTTTTCCTTACATAGAAGACTTCTGTTTCTGAGGAATTTGAATCAATTCGTAGTTGGCCAAAAGCCAATTTTTCTTCTTAACTCTAACACGTGTTTGAAAAACGAACTCGCTTCCTAAGTGCCTTGTGAATCTGCAATGATTAATTCTTCTCATTATTTTGCTGAAAATTCTCATGACCCTCTGTGATGATTCGATCACCCACTTAGAGTTTATGCATATTCATATCTCTCTGCTCCTGCTGCAGTCGTTCAAGTCTCCTTCACTGGCTGTGGTGTGTGCTTGGTGCAGTAATTGAGCTGCAGTAGATTGATTACTCTGGGGAGCTGTAAGGCCTTTAAAGGTGAAAACATATCAGTCCTGTTAATTAGGAAACAAAGCTCTGGTGGCAAGTTCAGCAGTCAAATGCTTCCAGTGTAGAAATGAGGAAAGGTATGATTTGTTCCTCTCCATGAACCCTGTTTACTTTTTTATATTTGAATTAGATCTATATTTGCTGTAATAGGCTAGTGCAGAAGGTAGCCTGTCTTGTATGATTGCATGGTGTTGGTATTTTAAAACAAAAAGAACTGTATGTTTATTGTAATTACTAGCTGCTGGTAATCACCTCCTAAATTATACATTATTTTAGGCATTACTTGACCTATAAAGCTAAATGAGAGATGAAGAATGGAATCATTGATTGTAAACTTTAACCAAAAACATTTATAGCAGTCACTTTTTCAGACCTGAGTGTCGAAGTATTTTGTCTGAATTAAAACCATAGCTTTTTAGAAGTCATTATAAAACCTGGGGCCTCTCCTTTCTACTATTAAGATGTCTGTTTCCCATTGTGTGCAAGATTAATTAAAGAGAATATGTTCTTAAAATTAGGTGAATATTAAATGATAGCATAAGGTTTCATCCAGCAGACAGCATCCTTACATCATCATTGTAAGTACCCTGTGGTTTTATGTTGCTAAGCACTCTAATCTAGAGTGGCCTATTACAAAGATATTAAGGGTAGGGGAAACCATCTGCCACACAATCTATCCATAAGGGTCAGAAATAAATAATTTAAAAGTAATTTATATATCTTAAAAACCACTTTTTCCCTGTAATTACTGGACAACAGATTGTAGAATACAGATGTTATGAAAATGCCACTGTTTTTGTAAACAGTGTGTGATCCATTGCTGCTTCAGGGTAAGTTATAGGGTGCTGTTGTCATACCTGTTTCTGCAGGGGTCAGGAAGGAAAGTCTCACTGAAGCAACTGCACATGAGATTGAATTCCAATTAGTCCATCTTAACACCAAAGGGTATTGCATTCATTGTGTCTGTCGTCTTTTTTCCTCTGTTTTAGGCATTTATTAACACTGCAAAGGAGATCTACGAGAAAATCCAGGAAGGAGTTTTTGACATTAATAATGAGGTAACTTTTAGTACTCTGAACACTCTTTGTTTTTTAAAAGTGCAAAATTCACCTTCCCTAGAAGGCTGGACAGTAAAAGATTTGTCTGTTCCATTTGGATCTAGAATGCTATTGTGATAAAAATGGATTAAAGTAAGTGACCCTATCCATCCATGAAGCATCGCAAAATAATATAAATCCCCAAAAGAGAAGAAAATCCACTTTCATCCACTTCTCCATATGGTGTCATCTGTTTTCAAAGATAATTTTCCACTATGTAAATGGGGGACCATGTTGATATGCCAGATGCACTCCATGAGCTGTCCAGTGCAGGGGAGGGATTGCTTTGAGAGTTACATAAAAGACTTTTGAAATGTTCCTGGTTTTGGTGGCTGGATACTGAAGGGAATAAAAGATTAGTCATTTTGCTTATGCACATTACTGAAATTACAGATTATTGGGGCCTGTGCCTTTGCTTGTTTGGGATGGGGGTGGAGAACTGGAGAAAGGGGAGCAAGCACTAGAAGGACCTGTAATGTCTCTTGAATTTTGAAATGATAATGCTGTTGAAAATCTTGAGCACTTAGGAGAGATGTTCACAGCTGTAGAAAAAGCAGATTCAAATTCAGGGGTGAGAAATAGACATACTACTATTGTGTAGAAATGTTAAGATTGTATAAGCTCTCTGTTAACAGTCTCATAAAAATTTGACAATGTCAGGTGGCCAGTCTTTTCTGAAGACCAAGTTGTTTTTTTTTTATCCTTCATGTTCCTGAATATTGTTGCTGAGGTGCTTAGTGAAACCACATGTGAAAATCTGCACCACCACTCTGTTCTGTTTCTGCTCTGTGGAGAGGTGTGTCCAGACTGTCAGTGTGATGCTTCTCTTAAACATTACAGTCCTTGCAGAATTGTTCAGAGTAGGGAGGGAACTGGCAGGACTCAAATTAAACAGCTTCACCTCTTTCTACTCAGTATATTTCAACATGAGAAAATTTAGACTATTGAAAATATTACTCATTACTTCAGAGAGGAAAAAGTGAGAAACTTCAGTAGTATGCAAAGTAATGTGTCAGGAAGCTTGTAGCTAAATAAGACTTAAACAGTAATCCTTCAAACTAATTCTGACTGGAAAGTGTGTGTGCATGTTGGTGAAACACTTAAATTCAGTTCACTGATGAAAAATATAAAATTGTCTTTCACATCTTTCCTGAAGAAAATGCAGTTGGTGGTGCAATATAAATTGGAGAGCAATCAGAGTGTCTGAGAAAGCATGCTCGTTGTATCTGTCGAGTTTCATATAGTAGCTGACTGCTTTACTGTGCCTTACGGAGCTCTGATTGCAATATGCTGTCAAGAGCCAACAGTCCGTGCTACTTATTTGGCTTTATGCCAAGTCTGGCTCCTTGATTCTTCAAGAAGTTGCTATCAGCCCAGAGGGGGCAAAACCAATGAGCCATAGGGCATGCTTTTTATTAAAGAGGAGTCAAAGAGTGAAAAGAAACCACATCAGCTGCTGTCAATACTGAGCAAGTGCCAGAAACCCGAAGGCTACCACTGCTGCAGAACAACTGCCAAGCACTATAAATCTGAGATTTGCTGTGACGCAAAGTTTCCTTAAGAGCTTAATTTCTGAAGCTACTGTATTACTTTTCTCAAAGTGCTGTATTTTTAGGTAAAATCCACTTGAGGGAGTGAGGGTTAAGATATAAGTGTGATTTTGATGAATGAAAGAGCTACGCTGTGTGTGGGTTCTTGGCAAGTAGCCATGTCTTTTGGGATCACAGAAATTATTGATGACACAGAACACTCGTATGCCCTTAGCCTCTACAGCTGATTCAACACAGAAAGAAATGCTGTCTAGAGAGGAAAAGTTTTATATTAAACCATTAAACTAGTGGAGATTTTGGCAAGAGGGGAGAGGTTATACATTCTTAGCAAATGCTATGTATTTTTAAGCCATATGCCAAGTAGTATTCCAATACAATTCTTGCTCTGTGGTTTTGTTTTTTTTAGGAGTTTAAGCTACAGAGTGTAACATGGAGATAAAATTTAAATGAGAAGGAAGGCATATTCCTTTAAATAATACTTAATCACTAAGAACATGCTGTGAAAAAAATACAAACTTTGCTATATTTATTGCATACATTAGGAGGACTTGTTACATGATCTTCTAAATAGAAAAAGTATCTTTTCAAGTATATTCTAAAATACTTACAGTGTGTATTAAACTTCATTTCAGGCAAATGGCATAAAAATTGGCCCTCAACATGCTGCCACCAACGCAACACTTGCAGGCAATCAGGGAGGACAACAAGCTGGAGGAGGCTGCTGTTGAGCCTGTTTTTACTTTCTAGCTGCCTGGATGGGGCCTACTAACTTGTTTGTTCACCCTTCTCTCCCCCCGCCCCGCTCGCCTCCACTTCAATTCAACTGAGACATGAAACTTGTAAGTTGGTTTCCTGTTGCAGAAGACTTTATCCTTCAAATTCTTGTATAACTTTGAATAAATGGTTAATGTTCACTTAAAGACAGATTTTGGAGATTGTATTCATATCTATTTACATTTGATTTCTAGGTCAATTGATGTGATTATTTTTGTTAAATGTTGTCTTGTGCCCTTGACTACGAACTGAATTGTATTAAACACTACAAAGTCATCTGAGTATTTTAATCAGTTTGTGTAGTTAGGTTTCCCAGCTCCTGAGGTTACCTAATGTTTAATATTGTAGAGCTGTCCTCAAGTTTTTTGTCAATTTTCAAGGCTATGAAGAGAAGCGGAAGGACTCTTTTAATTCTGTATTTATCACTTTCTGTATATATAGTTTAATAACCTGCTTGGGTGTACTTGCCAAGCTAGAATTCTTTAATGCATTTGCATAAAATCTATACTACTTAGAGCTTGAAAACTACAGAAGCATTAATAGAAATTGCTTGGATGCTAAATTTTAAGCCTTTTTGACATTGTTAGCATGTTCATGCTCCCCTGTCATTATCCTGAAGTCCAAGAGAGATGCTTAATGTATATTACTAGAGGCTACATACGTGCTATCTATTTTAATGCCAAATGTTTGCTGTTTATCCACAATTTCCACAACACCTCTTCAGAAATGGATTAGCTGTTTGCCTTAACAAACACTATAGGTAAAAACAGAGTATGAATGAAAAGTAGAGGAGGAGTTGATAAATTTAAAAATGGCACATTTTAAAAACATTAATCTTCTCAATGTTTTTTTCTTGTTTACCACTTGATTTCTAGGTATATTTTTCATGCAAGGACAGTTTTTCAACCTAAATGTATAGTGGTTGTGTAAAGTTTTCTTTTAGTGACAACTTGTAATCCTAAATATATGGTAAGCATCTTGTCTATTGTGAAGAGGGTGTGAAAATAAAATCTGCCAGTTTGGAAATCTTGATGAAAATCAAAACTACAAATGTTTTGTTAGTTATTATGGTCATGGCTGGTGGCGGGAGGGGCATATTTTTCCTCAAATGAAAGGGTTGCAACACTGCAAAACAAAATCCTGTGTTTTAAGTGTTTATTTGTTAAAATACAGAATGTTCATGTCACCTTTCGTACAAATGTGCAAAAAACTGAGTTTCCATCTCATCCTATTTAAATAATTGCAGACAAAAGGGTGACACTAATGCAAGGCCATGCTTCATGTATTGGGGGAAATAAAGGGGTGGGGGGCAGGCAATGACTGCAAAACTTTTGTCTTACTGGACCAATACTGACTGCAACAACACCGGGGGAAAGGGATCCTCATGTCACCCATTCTAATTGTCAGAACTTGAACATCCAGAGTGAATAAACTTCAGCCTGATGGGTGTAACATAGCAGTGGTTCTGAGATGAAATAAAATTTGAAAAAATGGTGTGGAACCTTTTGTTGGTATCTCGGGGATGGGGAAACCAGTGTTGATTTATGTTAGTTGCTGACTTCAATGCTTTTTTACACACTTAGGAACATTTTCAGCAATGTAATATAATTGTTTTCAAATTTTAAAGATGTTACTCCATTTACATACTTGGAACTGTTAATTGTTTATTATATGAAGTTTGCATTTATAAAGCACACTTACTGTTTCAGTTGAAGTTTGAAAATTGTGTTGCATGACAGTTAAAACCATAGGACTGAACTGCGTGGATGACAAGGGAAAACTGGCATGTTGTAACTAGCTGCTCACAAGGAAAGAGTGAATGAACGAGACTATTAGCTTGAATTAACTACTTGAAGTTTTTTTTCAGTTGGCAGTGTTGTAGAACTCAATTGCTTGAGATCAGAGAAAAGTATGCTCTTATATAGCAGCCTAAGCTTCATTACAAAGGGGAATAAATTTAGCCATAAAAACTGTCCATTAAGGGAGCAGAGTGGGGAGGGATTTGTACCCTGTCCTGGGAAGAACAAAAATGTGTGCTGTTTTAAGTGATGATGATTTGAAAAACTGAAAGCTTCTGACAGTCTCTCATTTTCTGAAAAGATTGAAGAGGTATAGAATTGCCCAGGAATCCAGGGCTAGTATAATAAAGAGCCACCAGTGCTGCTTTTTGGGGTGTGAGAGGGGCAGGGGGAATACGCTGTGACTTACTAAAGTCACGTATGCAATCAGTTGCTGATCCTGCTGGTTTGGACCTGGCTCACATGCTAGTCTTAGACTGTACATTATGTTAAGACTCTGGTACTTTCAAAGAGTAGCTAGAACAAAACTGAAATTTCCACGCATTCTGGCTGGCTTTTTGTCACAAACTTTATGCACACATAAACCTTTTGTTGCTACAGAAATATCTGTATTTTTGTAGGGGTTCTTTTTGAGAAGAAATGATGCTATTTTTTCCAATTAGAATTTGAAAATTTTATAACACGGAACTTAGCAGAGGATTTACTTCTAAAACAAGTGCTTTAACAAGATGATTCTTTAACAGGTTTCAGTTTTACTGGCACATGAGTGACTGATAACTTGCTGGGATTTCATGTTGAATTCCAGTTGCTTTTGTTGGTTACATTTTTACAACCAGAGAGCCAAGACATGTAATTGTTTCCCAGCAACTTGTACAGCTGCTACATGTAATGTGAAACTGTTGATACCAAAAAATCATACCAAGCTGCAGTTTTTCCCCTTAGTCCTAATTTAGAATATGGTATAAAGCACAGTTAACTTCTTAAAAAAGGAAGATTGGGTTGCTAAGCCCTGTAAGCATGACTAAAGACTTGTCTCTCCCATTTCTGCTAAAAATTAAATGCTCTGGAATTTTGGCAGTCGTTGAAGAAAGATTAACAACTCCCCCTCAGTCTTAGACCTGTGCATCTCTTTTGGCTTCAGTCATTCTGATTTATTCTTGTGCAGATCAGACTCAGCAGTGAGCTAAGGTAAAACAACTGCCAAAGCACTTGCTGATAAGCTGAAGTAACAAGTGTCTGAAGCCTGTAGCACGCAGTGACTGCCCATCCTCTGCTCCAGAGTTGTATCCTTCCTGCTGTGTTAAACTTTTTGTGACACTTAGTTTGTTGTGGTGGCTCTTGAAGAGCCTTCTGCTGCAATATTTCTATGTTGTTTGGGTTAGAAGGGCGCACACTGAATGACACACATTTAAATTGGGTAAGTTAGTTCTGCCTTAAGAGTTCACCTGTGACTGTTAGAGCACTAAATCTGTTATTGGGAAGAAATTGAAAACTCTTTACCAGGCTCAAAAATACACTTGAACTGAATTTGAATTTTAAAAAAACTAAAGCATGTATTAAACAAACTTAGAAATATCAGAAGACAATTTTGAGCATTGCAGGATTTTTTTTTTTTTTTAAGCAGTCTTTCTTAAAGAGGGCACCCCAATGTGCCTCTGTAGTTTTCTCGAAGTTGTTACCAGTAGGGTATTGCTTTTGTAAGTGCTGAGGCCTGAGGTAGTGATTCCTCTGAACAGACTGCTCTTCTGATTCTGCTGAGTGTCCTACAACTTTCTTAGGTTTTTTAGTCGATTTGTTTGGGTTTTTTTTTTTCCTTCTAAATCAAGTTTCTCCTGTGTATTATCTCCTTTTTCTCTTTTCTGTTTTCATTTTGTTTCATTCAAACTGAAGCCTGTGAGCAAAATGCTGCTCTCTGTCTTTACTTGCTCCACATCTGTAACTCCCACACTTACAGGAATTTGCCCAGTATGGGGCATTTGTTTTAGGGGTGGAAGGGTGGGGCAGAGGGAGAGAGGGAGTTTTGTGCTATCTGGCTGCATGATACAAAATCATGAAGGAAGTATTCCACGGGCTCTGTTACTTGTTAGACCTACTGTGTACTGGTTTGCATGTGTGGGGGGATATAATTTGCCTAGTCCTCTTCCAGTATTGCATGAGAGGAGATAGGGGAAACAGAGGAAGACGAACAGGTTTTATTTGGATATCTGAATAAATTTGTTTGCTGAGATCACGTGTATGATTTGTATATACTTAACGTTCCTCCCCCTAGAATCTCTGGGTTTTCTTCTGCCCCATTACTGCAACGTAACTTTAACACTATGCAGGGGTGATTTATTGTAATACACTACTGAAATCTCCATTTGTAAATAATCCAGGCTGCTGCTGTGTAAGTAGCTGATGAAATGTCTTTACTGGGTCTGCCACATATGAAAGAAACCACAACATTAGGCAATAAAAACTACTAACAGAATGTTACGAAACCAAGACCGTGACAAAAAAAGCAGCATGTTGTGGATTTATCATTTTTATTCTTGGGACAGATTTTATTATTTTTGGAACTATTACAAGACTTATGTTAAATATTGTGGATGATAAGAGGAAACAGACTCTTGGCAAACATGAAAAACCAATTACAGCATATTACCCTATTCCCCTTCCAATAAAGGAGGGGCAAAGCTAAAAGTTTATTCTTTGCTTAGCAGCTGGAGGAGGGGGGGAAGAGTGTTGCTGCTTTAGCACTGGCTTGAGGAAAGAGATTGTTGCTGTAGCAGTCTTACTGCAGTCAATCCAAGCTGGAGAAGGCAAACCCAGTGTACTCCACAGTCAGTTACACCCCAGCCTAAAAGGGCACACTGTTATGAGAGTGCTGAGTAAAGAAATGGCTATTCTATACCAGCAGATACACTGTTCCTTTAAAAATACATTTTTAAAACTTGTGTTCGGTTGCAAATCTCTGTGTTGTGTTGATAGGCATTTGACTTGATATATAAACTAAAACACGCATCTGATATCTAGACGTGGGACTTAACTGCAACATCCCACAGCTCTGTGACACAGAGGTGAAATAAGGCATAGGACAAACCTTCTTCAAAGTTTATGTAGAAGTCTGCATGCCCATTTGTATTCCTATCCCAAATTACATTTCTCATTAAGTCGTCCATGGCAGCATAAATGTAGATGAATCGAGTATGTTTGTTGGAGTTCCCCCCCCCCAGCATAGTTATGATTTTTTAAATTCCTTTGTTAAAGAGTCAGAGATATAAATGTTTATATTGGGCAGACTCTTGTTGATGGTTGGGTCTGTGGTACATTTGCTGTAAATTACAGCAGGATCTTAATTAGCCTTTCTTAAGTGAAGCCCAGTTCTATTACTTTTCCTAGATTTAGATGTAAAATACTGGGAGGCAGGAAAACCCTAAAGTGTTAGAACAGTTCAAAAGAGACCAAGGTACTATGCTAACAGTTGTCAATTTAATGTTGTCTGGGTTAAAGCAGTCAAGTAAACATTGCATTTTCTGATTATGGCATGGGAAAACATTTTCAGATGCAGGAAATGTCTGAAAGAATGTAAAAACCAGTTAAAGAGCAAGGATACTTGGGAAGACAGAAATCCATGGGGTTGCTTGCTGTCTCCAAAGATGAGGCAGGGAGAGGCTCAGTGTAAGAGACATTGCCCAGCACCTGAGCACTGACACCCACACCTGGGCTGGTGTTGCTACTCGAGGACTGTAGCACTGGACCAGCTGTGACAAAGGAACTTCTAAATTTGTACATTGTTGCCAGGTGCACGTTTGACAGCACTAAGACCAGAGCTGAGGCAGTGTCCAGAATTTGTAGGACACGTGTGAATGGTTTTTAGGAGGAGGGATGGGTACAGAGACAGTGGCAGAGGAGATGGGGCAAATCTACTTGTCAGCTGTTGGCTCAAAAAAAAACCCTGAATCAGTGTACACCTGTCTGTGATTGTTGTGTGCAGCAAAGCTTTGTTTTGAATGTAGTTAGAAACAGATTGTCCTTATGGGGATTTGTTATCCCATTTTAATTTATGAGGATGACTGCACCTTGGGTTGCTGGTTAGTGTCATGTCTGAAGTACTTAAGATGGAGAATATCAGAACACAAAGGAATTCCTGTGTCTGGTGCCCTTGAGAGTCAATCCAGCCACTTCTAAGCAAAACGTGACTGACTGACCTAAGCTAACTGGTCACTGATGAAGGTCTGTCAGCTATCAGTGGTGCACAGAAATCCAGCCGATGGGCTCTGCTGCTCCTCCTTGTCCAGTGTTGTTCAACTTTCATCTCAGAAGTAAAACATTTCTGCACAGAAACAAAAGTGCTTGTGGCATCTCCTGTAGTTACTGCTATGAAGCAGAAATTAAGTTTGTGAACTTACGTGCAGTCTTGTGATTCTGTCTGGGAAGTTTTTCTAAAAAGCCACTTAATTCCAGAGAAAAAGGTGTCCTTATGTGCAGGACTGACCACTGCACATTCTAAATGAAGTGCTTTGGCTTTTCTGTGGATTCCTCTCTAAGTCCAATTCTGTTTTCTTTCGGTGTACTTCTCTTCCTTTTTGTTACTTCTCCCACCTTTTTCTTTCCTCCTTGGAGTTTGGGTGTCTTTTTAAGGGAAATGATTCAAGAAAAAGAGCAGCATATTTACAGTTCCCTGTTCTGGAAGATCTGTATTGACTATCACTGGAAAAACAAAACACTTTTATCTACTTTGGGTGAAGTGATGATTGTCTATAACAATGCCACTATGTAAACTTAGAGACATGGTTGGGCACAGACCCACCTCTTCAACTGCTAAATCCCGGCTCCTGGATCATCCACCAGTAGCAGAAAGCTTCAGTACGATCACAGAAGAAAAATGCACTTGCCTATCAGTCATGCTTTTGGCCAAGCACCATCTGAATGGTGGGGCTTTGGTTTCGGCCTTATTTTGAAGGTGTGTGTAACTTCATTCTGCCCTGGCTTTCCGGTTTAATTCAATTGCTGTGCAAGACGAAAAGCAGCTTTCCTTCTCTGGAACTCTGAAATTCTAAAGCTGTGGGGTTGTTGCTCAACCAATCGAAAAGAGGATCCATTGGAGGAGAAGCCTCTACTGAAACTGCTGCTTTGTGAGCCAAGACCTCGGCTTGCTTGCTGCGGGAAGGAGGAGACGGCTCATTATCGGGTGCTGGGAGCCAGTGTGTTGGAGAGTCTCCTCTTCCTGCTCCACAAGGACTGAGGCGTCTCTGAGGTAAGCAAAGCAGCAATGCGATACTCCCTAGGCTTATCAACCACTATCAGCTGGATCTCCTGTTTGCTCCAGACTCCACCTCTACTTGGAAAGTGCTTGCAATTCCATGAGGTAATTCTTCCTCCCAGTGCTCCGGCTTGTTACCGCGACCATGTGCTCCTAGCGTGAGCCAGGACAGAAAATGAAGAAAGCCTGCCCCGACATCCCTGTGCCGTGACTTCCTCTTTCTCCGTCCTGCCGGGGCCGGCTGCTGAGCTCCGCGTGCTTTGGCTCTGGCCATCGCGGCAGCGGTCGCTCCGGCCGTGAGGGGAGGGAAGCGAAGCCGCGCTGGCCGGGCGGAGCCATCGCCCTCCCGAGCGGCCCGAGCAGCGGCCCCGGGCACCCCAGCGCCGGCTTAGCCACAGGTGCGGGCTAACAGCTGCTCGGCTGGCACCGGGGCCGGTATAAATCTGCGTTATTTTGATTAAGCTCGGATTGATTAGGAACAGGTCCGGGCTGACGTACCATAAACACCTATTAAGCCGAAATAAATACGTCTACAGGGGGCTTAGCTTAAACGGGTGCAGCTTTGCCTGCACGGGGGGCGGGCACCGCACACGGCGGCCCCCGGGAGCTGCGGTGCCCGGGCGGTGAGCGCTGGCGGCGGGCGGGCGCGCCGGGGCAGGAAAGCCCGGCCGGGCTGACGTCGCCGCGGGAGGGGGCGGGACGGGCTTCCCCATGGGAGGCGGGCGAGGACCGCGCCGTGCCGGTGGCTCCCGCGGAGCCCCGTCCCGGGGGATGGTGTTGATCCGTCGTCACGGCAACCTCCGACCCGCGGGGGGAGGGGGCGCAGGTAGCGGGGTCGGTCCCGCCATCCCTGCGGGGCTCCCCCCGCCGCCCCGGCAGGCTCCCGGCACCGGCTGCTCGCTCTTCCCGGCGGCCCTGCCCCTTCCCCATCCCGGCCGGGATCCCGAGGCGCTGTCCCGGGGCTCCCGGCGGGTCCCTGGGGACGCGGAGCGGCGGCGGGAGGGGCGGGGTGCGAGGCTCTGCGAGCGGAGCCCCTCGGTAGGTGGGGGCACGGTGCTCCTGCCCCGCTGCGGCCCGGGGCTCAGAGCCGCGCAGCAGCGAGACCTTTCAAAGGAGCGAAGCCCTCCCGGAGCGGGAGCGCGCACAGGCGCGGGAGCCCGCCCCGCCCCGCGGACCGGGACGCGGGATGCGCGGGGTCCCGTTCCCGGGAAGAACAATGGCCGTGCGGAAGCCAGGCCGCTCCTCCAGCCCACCCGGGGCTTCCCTCCGGGATGCGTTCGCCTGCTCGACCTACGCCCTTGCAGGCGGCCGCGTCCTCCCCTCGCCGCCCGCGTGTGGAGCCGCACCATTGTGGGACCGCACGGAGGCGTGGGAGGGGTGACTGCGTCAGGAAATCATTCCCTGCCACCAGGGAATGGGGTTTTGTGGTCACTCCAAGGGCAGCCCGGCCTGTCGCCCCTCCCTGACCCTGCAGAATCTGCCTGGAGCCCGTCCCCGAGTTTCTCCTCTGACCCAGCTCCAGCTGCAGCGTTTCTGACCCGTGTGTTGTGGTACCGAGCCGGCTCTGAGGCCGGCTAATAACTGTAAATACAGCACATAGCTGTTCTCCTTACAAAAATAATAGGAAAACTGATGGGTTTAACTTCTTTCACTGCTTATTATTATTTATAGTGCTATCCAAAGTAATTTTAACTTTTATGTTAAGAAGTTACTGAAGAACTGTGGTGGAAGAACAAATTCTTTCACTTTATTTTCATGCTTAGTAAAATGAAGGTGAGAAAAGAAGCAATGAAGGTAAATATTTTGATCTTTAAGTGGTTAGACAATGGAACTTCTATGTCTGTAAATTTTTTTCACAACATGAGCAACATATCAGTGTTTTTACTGTCACCTGTTTTACTTGTGAATGCAGCACGAATCTCTCTGGATTGTGTGCCCCTGTGCATTCCTTCTGTACCGACACTGGCTTTCATTTTAGTATAAGTTAGACTGGCTTCATGTAGAGAAAATGGAAATTCCTTACAAAGTCAACTTTTCCTCAAATAAAGTCTTCTGTGGATGATTCAGTACTAAATGTGATGCTTAGCCAGCAAAGTTTTATCATGCAAAGGCAAAACAATGTTTGGGGGTTTTTTTCTCTAAATATTAAAACTCAACAAAATGCTTAAAAGTTGATAGAGACCATAGCTGGTATTTACCTGATTGAATACTTCAGTTTTAATTTGCTTTTTGGACAGGTAGAGTACACCACACATGCCTGGACTTTTGGCCTTTCTGAGCAGTTTGTTGTTGAGGAGGCAGGTAACTAAATTAAATGCCAAGAGAAACCATTTCAGCACTCACAGATGAACACCTCTTCTTTTTTGACCTCCAGACATCCCTAGTTTAGGTGGGTTTAAATAAATGGAGAAACATATTGTGTGCAATGCCTGCTTGTAGGTACATACTAGTAGAAAGTACACGTTGAAACACTATTTAATAGAAAGACAAGCAGCATCTGAAAAGCACATAAGCCTAATTGATTCCAGACACAACTGGCCTGGATTTTGTTTCCTCTTATTCCAACTTTCTGACCTTGTAAAAATTATCTTGATTGTGTTATACTAAAACAAGGCCATGATCTTGCAAAAACTACCATGTGTGCTGGAGCTGGGAAGTGCCCAGTAAGGCGCTGCGTGTGGAACGGATGCTGGCAGCGTTAGGCCCCAGAGCTGCCTTGTTTGTTTTCCCTTGCTTATATCTAATCATGGTGCAGCAATAGTCTCACTTCTGCTGAAAGCTGGATCTGGGGTTTCATTTTTAAAGGAGGTGAAAAATGTGTAGTAAAACTTATGATTTGTGGTGAATGATAGGTTTAAAATTCTTAAAGCAGTTTAAGCTACTGGGATTTTTACAGCATTTAGACTAGGGGGAAGAACAGGGAGCGTTTAAAAACACGTATTGCCTGTAATTTTTTTCCAGTTGTGTGTGTGCGTGTGTGTGGTGGTATCTCTGTTTTTCAGAAGATTGTTTCTAGGGATTGGTAGGAGGGCTGAAGGACTTACTGGCTTTGATGATAACCCTTACAATACCGTTGTGCCTTTGTATAAACACACACGAAAGACCCAGGACAGCACAGTGTTCTCTGTGCTGCTGTCTTTGGCGCTGGAGAGCTTCTAATAATATTTTCTGCTTGAAAGAATCCAAGGCCTGGGTACACTGATCCTTTTATTACAATAACTGCTGTTGCTCCTTCTATTTGGGAATCTGTGTCTTGCTAGCCTGAAATCTCTGTGGAGAGTAGTGACAAAAATAAAGGTCTTTCCAGCTTATTGAACTGATGATCCCTCTCCTTATTTCTCTGAAGGCTCTCCTTTTGGTTTTTTTCAGGATCAAGAATAAACTGTGTATTTGGGCCTTTGTCAGCAAGGTTCCCATGGGGCAATCCTTGTAAGCACTGGGATTGCCTGTTTAGTAGCAGGGAGGCTTATAAAAAGCAACTCCAGGTGGAAGTGGGCCTTTTCCTGCTCCTCCCTTTATCCTGCTGCAATTCCCTTTCATCCAAGCCCTGAGAACTGCCTGCTGTTCAGACTAAGGTACAAAACCAAGAGAGTTGTACTCCCTTGACCAAGATATTAGAGTATCTGCCTTCACTTACGTTGATTTGTTAATGTTCTGGGGAGTTCTGTTGTATATAATGTACTGTGTCAACTTCTGGGGGTTGTACAACAGCAAATATAACTCAAAAAGCTAAGCCTACCTTCGAAGAAAGCGAGCAGCTTTTATGCATCATAAAAGTTGGTTTCTAAGAAGTTGGCATCAATATGACTGCCATCACATTTGGGATTTTTTAGCTACCATGTCAACATTTCTTATTTCCCGACAGATTGCAAGGTGGACATGGTGTGTGGTATGTTACTTATTAAATAAAAAAGCCTGAGAGCATGTGCAGTGTTCTGACTCAAAAGTCATGTTAGTAACCTGCTACACCAAAGATGAATGCTAGTGCCAGCACTGCATCTGTTGTCTTTATCTTTTAGCAACTACTTTACAGCTTTTCTGTTAAGTTATAGACAAGCTCCAGGTAAAAACCTGCTGCCATGGAAGCCGTGATACAATCTGTGCACTCAGTGCGAAAAATTCGGCATGTTCTGGCTTGTGTTTTTTAAGAGAGAAAACAATTGGTCCATTGCTGCTGAGCTGTGCTGTTCTGTGCAGAGCTGCCGAGGTGGGCAGCCCATGGAGTGTGACCTGTGGCCTTACAGATGTGCCTCACATCCCCTCCCTTCTCGGCCACCACTGGATGAAGGCACAAGGTCTTCCTGCCTTAACTGAAACAAGCAGGTTCTCTTCATCTGCCCAGAGTGTACCAGCAAATATAATGATTGTGTAAGTTGCTTGTCATACCCAAAGTATAAACAAACTTGTGCACAGGAGAGGTGAGTTTCTGGCAAGCTTTCAGGGGAGTTCCCTCAGTGATGCAGAGCCAAGGTGTTCCTCTTTAAGGAGAAGACAAAT
This sequence comes from Monarcha castaneiventris obscurior, assembly GCA_026261815.1. NCBI lineage: Eukaryota > Metazoa > Chordata > Aves > Passeriformes > Monarchidae > Monarcha > Monarcha castaneiventris. The sequence goes on from JAMPIT010000379.1 coordinate 11,382,709, forward strand.
TTTAGATATTCAAGCAAAACAGAAAACATGCAGAATGGCGGGATACAAACTGAGGTGTTATCTGGTGGTGGTGGTGCTTTTAACACTGACCTGTGGCTCCAGATTTATTTCTTTATGTTTGGCACATCAGAGAACACGTCTGCTTTCAAATCATGTCAGCATGAGTGACAAGTATGCAGCACCTCGTGGAATCAGATCTTACACATCTCCTCTGAAGTGTAAGCACGAAATGAGGTGTTCCTTTATCTGTGAGCTGGTATTGCCAGAGCACATTTTGTTTTAAGGTACAATTAATGGTGTATTCTATTAAATACTTAGATGATTGGAAGTTTTTTTACTGTGAAGGTGGTGAAATACTGGCACAGGTTGCCCAGAGAGGTGGTCGATGCCCCATCCCTGGAAACATTCAAGATCAGGTTGGATGGGGCTCTCAGCAACCTGATCGAGTTGAAGATATCCCTGTTCATTGCAGGGTGGTTGGACTAGATGGCTCTGAGAGGTCCCTTCCAACCCAAACTTTTCATTGGTTCTGTGATCAAACTCTACCTAGCCAGTCAGTTGTTTCTTTTCTTGGATACATGTTAGGCTGGACTATGAGAAACTGTCAAGATCGTACAAATAAGTTTAAGTCCTTACACATTTGCTGAATCTCTCTTACACTTTTTAAAGTACACACAAAAATTAATAAAAGTGAGCGCATTCCCCTTTTCTTCTGAATTGTGCTGTTTCCATAACAAAGTATTGATTAGTATTTAGATTTTTGGCCCTTAAAAGTGTTTTGTGTCAGCCAAATGAAGACCACAGCTGGCACCTTCACTACTTTGTAACAGACAAACTTTTTCATAAGCTTTAAACTTACCTAAGTATGAGACTCTTTTCTCAACTTCACCTTGTATGAGGCTGATCTCTCAGAGCTGGGTCTGAAATAGTGGAAGGAACAATTTATTATATTTTTTCTCTATATAAACATACAGTGATTTTATTTATGTTCCTATATCCTTCTGAAACCAAATTTTCCATGCTTGTCCTTCTGGAAAAAGGATAAGACAGAGAAGGAAAGAGACAGAAGAGATGTCACAAATTACTCTGCTGTAAGGCACCAGGATAGTACTGTGATAAAGCCAGAGTAAGAAAAAGCAAAGACTGGTGTAATGCAGAGCATGTTTATGAAATGTCTCAATTGCACCAAGCTGGGAGGACAGTGACCACTGTAGATGATCAGTACAGGAATCAAAATGAACTTCATATATGCAAAAGAAAAATAAATCACCAGTTTCATGGAGAAGTCAGGGAAGATGGTTATAGGGAGTTTGTAGAACATCACTAGCAAAATAGCAGTGGACAAGGCAGTGCTCCTGCGAAATGCTCTCTTAGGATTTATCAATAGGTGGCATATGTAAGTCATCGAGAACGATGCAAAGATGACTCCCCCGAGTGCCAGCAAAGGCCCCAACTTCTGCCTTGGCCTTGATATTGTTGTCTGTGCTGAAAAATAAAGTACAGGACAGGGAGAGAAAGAGATGTAGAACACAAAAGGAAATGGTGAAGGAAGGAAGGATGGATATTGAGCCTTAAAAGTAATTTTTAGATGGCATCAGATAAATTTTCCAATGTGTAAAAGGTTAGAAGAGGTTTGATCCACTGTTTTTGAATGCTGGTGAAATACCAGAACAAGCTACTTAGGAAGTTTGGGTCTCTGCCTTGCGGAGGGTTTCTAAGAACAGGTTAGACAAACATCTGTTGGGGATTGTCTGGGGCTACTTTATCCTATCTTTGTGCGGCCAGGGGGGACCAGATGGTCTCTTCAGATCCCTCTCAGCCCCCTTCCTACAAGTTTACCAAGAGGGGAGGGGAGTGGACCTGAGTTTAATGAGAAAACGGTATCATCCTATTAGTTGATCCTCTTTCAGAATAGAAGAAGAATCAGAGAGAAACCACATTTAACTTAACCACATAAGTAAATAGATTTTTAAAATTATTGTAGACTTGCAATTTTATGAAGCATTTAGAAAAACAAATACACAGTTATAGAAACAAAGTTATAAAAAAAGTTACAAAACTTAACAATTTTAAAGGCATCTTTTTCTCAATGATCATAAGTAGGAAAAATAGTTTTTAAATATTTTTCAAGGATAGTTTGTAAGTATTTTTCAAGGATATTATAAATGTGTGTTTGGCAATGGGTTTTACATTGCTTCCCATTTCAAAACAAGCAGTGACAACATCCATAGTAATATCTGACTGCATCTGAGAATGTCACACCAAGGTGCTCCTCACACGTGCAAATCCAGGAAATAATTGTGAAAAATCACTCTTGCTCCCCAGTCCAGAGAAGGAACAGGTTATTCAGTACCTGCTCTGAAAAATCTGTCTGAAAGGACAGCCAAATGGAAATGTGAAAGTCAGTGCCTTGCCTCCTCGGCAGGTGAACTCTGTGACTGCGGCAGCGTTTCCTCCCTCCCTCCCTTCCTCCCTCCCTTCCTCCCTCCCTGCCTGTGCGTTGGGAAGTTCCAGTGAAATATTGCTGCTGTGGAAAGTCCTGTTCACAGCGAGGAGACGTGACCTCTCAGCGAGTCAGATCCAATTTTACAGGCGGCTCTGAGTCAGGGTGGAGCCCGCGCACTGAACTTTGTATTTTAGAAGGAAGTGAGGTTGGTGGCAGCCCGTGTTGCTAAGCAGATGAGTTGCCGTATTTTTATGTCAGCTGATACTTTCGGGGGGGTGTGACTTCATTCTTAGATATGATGCCTTCCATTTATTAAGGACAAAGGTCAGAAATTGCCAGTGCCACGATAGCTGTGTCTCTCCATATAAGAAGAGGCACGTTCTGCTGAGCCGTCAAAGATGGAAGTGGGAGTCCTTAATGCTGCTCTTGCACGGTGAAAACAAAACCGACCGTGAAGCTGTCAGCTCATGTCACGGTCCAAGAGCAAACGTCCTCACAAGCAGGGATGATGCAGAGTAGGTCAGTTCTGCAGCATTGCTCCATTTTTGTAAGAACTCACTACTGTTCCTGATTAAAGAGGTGGCCTGATCTTGTCTTCAGTAGTCGTGGGAACCAGGAGCCTGAGGTGAGCAGTCAGGCACTGGCCTGTTGAATCAGAATTTAAATGGAAAGCAAAGCAATCCTGCCTCATATGCCAGCAAACTGAGTGGCAAGTCTATTTGGGAGGGACAGTGAGTTGTTTGTCACCTCTGCGCCGCTGGCACTTGGGTGGGTGCTGCCTTCCAGCTGTCCAGATTGTCATAGGTAAGTGGCAGTGCCTGGGCAGCATTTTGGAGGGATTGAGTGGGACAGTGCAGGCAGGCTGGGGACAGCTGCCCCCAGCTGTGTGTGCCCACAGTGACGAGTCACACTGTGCTGTGTCAGACGGCATTTTCACCTATTCCCCTGTAAAAGTCTTTGGTTATGTCCTTAAGTTAGCCTTGAGAGAGCTACATGTAGTTATGTGAGAGATACTGCTGGATCAGAACACTTCCACATAAAGGAATACATTTTGGGAGTAGTATTTTCCTCTTGTTGCTGTATTCCTGAGGACGAGGCATCAGGGAATGTTGATGTCCCTCAGAGAGCTTTGTCCCTGTGAGGCCTGCAGGTGAGTGGCATGTGGACAAGAGCTGCTGGAGCTTGCTGCCCCTCTGCTTTTCTGGTTCAGTTCCTCAGTTAAGGAGTTCCCTGCCACAGAAGTGGCTGTTTGGGCCAGTTCCAGCTTTTGTCACTCTGGCTGGCTTGAGTTTCAAAAAAAAAAAAAACACCAACCAACCCACACAAGTGTCTACCCTGGCTTGCCCTCTGTTCCCTTAGCTTGCTGGTGCCACAGGGTGGCTCCTTGTAGCACTTGTATTTCCAGCACTTTCAGCTCTTCAGCTGAAGTTGCTAAAGTTGTTCTTTCTGATACGAGTCTGCTGCTTCCTGGTACTTACCAAAATCCACGTGCTCCTGGTATTTCAGCATGCTGTGGGTTGGTGAATGATTTCTTCCGAAAAAAGAATATTGTTTTCCTTCAGCTTGTGGCATATCGTTATCATCTCTGCCCTGTTGGCCACTACACACTCTCAGTCTCCATTGCTGTGTAAATTTTGAGAAACTTTGAGTAAAACTTTCACTTGTGAAAGAAAAAGAAACCATTTGACTTTTTCACTTCATTTGACTGAAACAGTGTTCAGAGATTAATAAAATGTGAGTGTGTGTCAGGGTCGTGTGGTTTTGGAGCCACTTCCCAGCAACCATGGGACAAAACGTGATGCCTCTGCTGGTCTGAGGCTCTGAAATGGCATCCTGAATGCTGAGCCTGAAGTGCTCAGAAGGCAGTTACTCCAAGCACAAGCTTGGGCTCACTGTATGGTTTCACATCTCTCCTTGCATGAATAAAATTAAAACAAACCTGTGAGAGGAGAAATTGTTGAGTTTTGGGTACATCTGTACAGAATTTCCTCAGGAGCTGCAACTTTCTTCACCAAAGCAAAAAAGCTTTTTAGAAGAAGCCACCTGGAGGGCATGGCAGCAGTACAAGTACTTTCTGTCGGAACTGATGCATGGTTTGGACTGTCACAGTGCTGAGCAGGTGAGGAACCAGATGTGCTTAACAGAGCTGCTCTCCAGCGGGGTGGGCTGCTCTGAGCTCTCTGTGAGCAGTTCTCAAACAAGCTCAATACCTGGACTGGGTTGTCAGGAATGAGGCACAGACTGCTTGGCCCTTGTAGCCTGAAGGCCTCCCTATGCACAGCTTGTTTGGGGACTCATGACTTGTGAGGTGTCATCTGCTGCCTGCGGAAGTGACAATGTCTAGATCTTAAGATCACATTTTGCTGTACCTGGCTGTTAAAACAGATGCTGGTTCTTCAAAGTCTACTGAATAAGTAACCTGCCTTTGTATTTTCATGTGATGCTAAATCATTTGCATTTTGTAATTCTGATATTTTAAAACAGGTTTAAATGCCACCCGGTAATCTCGGTGCTGTACTTCTTACGGTGTATATTAACTTATCTCTGCAGAGCTGTGCCTGTCATACACAGTGACTTGCTCAGCTTGGTACAAACCATCCCCACCTCGAGAGTTTACCTGGTTAGGTAAAGTGTAGCAATTCGTTGGGGTTTTGTTGGTACACATACCCTTGCTCTGCAACTGCTGTTGAAATTCTCAGCCATTAATGCAAATTCTTTCTAATCTGTGAGCCAAATGGCTGCCTACATCAGATGGATTACTGCTTCCCAACAGCACACAAAGGGTTGGGTGGCTGGCTACAAGTGAATTTTCATCCCTGTCATCTCTTGGGTATTTTAATAAGCTGTTACCAATAAGGTTAATCATGAAGATGCCATGTTGCTGTTTCCTCACTCTCATGTGAAGCTGCCTTGTTGGTAACTCGTGGAGCTTTCTCTCTGGGGACTGGCTGAAGCACAAGTTAAGGTTTCAAAAATCTTTCCTCCGTAGCAGCTGCAACATGATGTATTTTGTCCAAGTGTGCATGTGTGTGAACTTGTGCCACACCTTGATGGTGTCCCACCTTGGAGTGGTGAAACCACTGCAGCACTTTTCCTTACTCTCCATTTCCTGTTGTTGAGGAGCTAGAGAGTGGCTGTAATTCTCCCCCTTCTGTGAAAGTGCTATTTGCAGATTCTGTTTCTTCTAATGTTGGAAAGCATTGGGAGACTCCCTGCACATTTTTATGACCCGAGTAGTAAGCCAGCTGATGCCATAGGCCACGGCCTGAGAATGATTTATGGGACCCGAGGAGCTGGTTCTGTGCCTTCTACAAGATATGTGCAGTAGAGACTGGGACTTTTTTTTTTCCCATGGAACAAACATTTACCTAAGTACCTATCCATGTTCCCCCTCACTGCTTCTGCCATGCTAATATACTTCTTTTTTTAAAGAAGTGCAGCATTTCTTTGGTTGTCTCACCCTGTCACCACAATATGCTTTGAACACTTTTCATGCTCGGCAGCTTTGCGATCTGATTTCTGCTCAACAAGAAACTGAAACAAGTTCTAGAGGGAGCACTGAGCCTGCTGGCAGTTGGTCTCAGAATGAGTTTCTCGCGCCCCTAAATCTTGGAGAACTTAAATCTTTGAAAGCAAGGGGAGTTCCAGGCAGGCTTACGCTACACCAGGGTGCTTGGCTGTCAGATTAGGGGTGCACTTAAATGATACACGCAGAAAAACAGACTTGGGTAAGTGTTTCTAGGCTGTTTTCTCTCTGGTCTGTCAACATACTGCAAGTATGAAACTGATTGCATTTAGTCACTGGGGAGAATATCTCTGTGTAGCTTTGTTGTTTTGTTATTTTTTCTTTTCAACAAGTAAAGAAATGCAAATTAAAAATAGAACGATGGTAAACTGGGCAAATTTAGTGAAGGTATACTTGGGGCATGTGCTGCTTCTAAGTGGTTTTGTTTTTAATACTATTTCCACTTGCTATTTTTAACTTCATGGAAGACCTTGATGAAGAACAGGGAGTGTATTCTACTGCACCATCACATGCTATCAGCTTTTCACCACGTTTTTCGGCTGAAAGCCTGGCACAGCAACACCACCCCCTTTCTGGGTGATTGCGCGGGCCCAGCTGCATGGGAGATGGTGATGCCTCTTGAACCACAAACCTTCCCTTCTCCCAGAAGGTGCTTTCCCCTAAACCCAAGAGGGACTGACTAGGCCAGACATGAATGACAAAATGTGGAAGAGTGTCATACTTCCTCTGGAGAAGCCTGAAATATTTTTGCAGCTGTAGTGGCCCTCATGGCTGCGGAACCAACATGGACACCTGGACTGAGGCAGCCAACAACCCAAGAAGCAAGAGAAGCTTTTGACATTCACGTTGTCTGGATCTGGCTCCCAGCTTACTAACCGCGTGTTAAAAGAGCGTAGAGGAGAAGCTGTGTGAGAGCCTGTGAGGACAGGACGCCTTCTCTCTTTCCCACGGAAGAGATATGAGTGGGGGTGCAGCAAAAGCCCCCTAAAAGGAGCGGCAGGAGCTGGAGGGGGAGGGTGTCCCTGCTCAGGAGCACATGACTTTGTTTTTCCTTCTCCAACCTGCCACAAACAATGATGGTAAAAAGTTATCTCGTCAAATGACTCGCTGAAAATTCCTGTAATGCCGAGTATCTTTGCACTGGGTTTACGCTTTAATCTCTTTATACTTTTAAGACGCTTATTTAGTTTCCAGAGCAGTGAGGGGAGGACCGCTAAGCGCGCTACTGGTAATCACTTTTGGGTGGGATTTGTCTAATTTACTCACGGAATGAGTTTGTTTCGGTTTGTATCTGGAATTGGGGTGCATCGCTTACAAGCACGGCAGCGGCAGAGCCGGTGCCGGTGCGGTGCCGGGGGAGCGCGGCCCCGCCGGGACGGGGGCGCTGCCGCGGGCGGGCGGGCAGCGCTTAATGGCCGCTTCCCTTTGAAAGCCCGACCCGCTCGGGACAAAGTCCAGCCTAAACCGCGGTCTCGGGCGATCCTACCCCCGCCCCGCCCCACCCGCCTCGGTGGCCGGGATGAGAGAGGCGGGCGGGGGTGCGGTGCCCGCTGCCCGTCCGGGAGCGGGGGCCGGGGCCGGGGCGGGCGGCGGGGGGCCGGGCAGCCTCCCGGGACGCCTCTCGGTTTCGTTTCGCCGCCGCGGTTGGGAAGTTTGAAGAGCGGCAGTGACACAGTGACACCTCACACACAACACACCCCCCGGGCTTCACCGGGAGTTTCCCGGGACAGGACGCGCCGGGGCGGGCGGGCGGGCGCGGCGCTGACCCCGCGGTGCGGAGCGGCGCGGAGCGGAGCGGTGCCCCCTCGGGCCGGTCCGGCGGGGCGGAGCGGAGCAGGACGGAGCGGAGCGGAGCGGCGGGGGAGCGCACGGAAGACGCCGTGCCCCGCCGTGCCCCGCGGCAGCGCTGCCTCGGCCGGCGGGAGCGGGAGCCCCGGCGGGGCGCTGGCGGGCTGCGCGCAGGCAGGTTAGTGACCCCCGCCCCTCCCCCGCCCCGGGCGGGGGGGTTTCCTATTTTTTTTTCTCCTCTTTTTTTTCTTTTTTTTTTTTTTTCCCCTTTTCCCCCCCTTCTCTCCTCGTTGCATAAATTATGCCGGGCGGGGCGGTGACGTCGCGGGGGCGGGGCACACGGCGGCGCTCGCCCCCGGGGAGGGGGCGGTGTCGGGGGCGCGCCTTGTGGCGGCGGAGGGAGGGAGGAAGGAGGGAAGCAGGGAGGGAAGGAGGGAGGGAGGCGGCGGGGGCGGGCGGGCGCAGGGGGCGGCAGCCGCCTGGCTGGCTGGTGTCGCGCTCGGCTCGGCTCCGGCGGGCGCGCTCGCTCGCTCGGGAACTATCGGATTAAACTTGAATCGAGTGAAATTACACAAAGGAGCGAAGCGGAGCCGGCGGAGACCCCGAAACTACCCGAGACCCGCGCTGACCCTTCCTCTCCCTCCCCTCCCTTCCACCCCTCCTTCGCCTGCCCGCCCCGGTCAGGGATCCCCCTCCTCCCCTCTTAGCCCAGCCCCGGTGCGAGCGAGCAACTCCGTGCGTGTGTGTTGTGTGCGTGTGTGTTGTGTGCGAGACCCGCACCCCGCCTCGCCCCCCCCGGCCGGCGGCACCAACTCCGGAGCGTGTCCCCTCCTCCTCCCCGGCCCCTCGGCGGAGGGCAGCGAGGGAGCGAGCGGGGGACACCGGTCCCCGACGGCCACGCACCGGCCCGGTGAGTGACCCCGCAGCTCGCTGGGCGCGGAGGGAGGGAGGGAGGGCGGGCGCCGGCCATGGAGCAGGGGACCCGCGGCAGGTCTCTGTCCCCGGCGGAGCGGAGCGGAGCGGCGCGGGGGTGCTCGCTGCCGGCGGCGGCCCGGGGGGGTGGGGGATGCTGAGCCCTGCCGCGGCTCTGGGCGAGGCGGTGTGTGTGGGGGGGTGTGTTGGGGGGGTGTCTCAGCGGGGCACTTCCCCGGGTGTAAATGGCTTTTTGTTGTGCTGCGGCCGGCCGGCCGGCCGCCTGCCTCGCCTCGGGGGAGGGGAGGGCACCGGGGAGCCAGAGCGCCGGCGCCCCTTCCCCTTCTCTTCTTCTCCCCCCTGCTCTCTCCCCCGCGCTCCTCTCCGCAAGTTTGGAGGGTGACTAAAAATCCGGGAAAAGTTGAGCGAAACTGCGCGGCGGGGGCGGCGGGGCCCAGCGCCGGCCGGGATGGCCGCGGGAGCGCTTCCCCCGCTGACCACGCTGACGGCTCCCGGCGGCCGCGGCGGCACAACAAGCGCTAACAAAGTGAGGGCGCTTCCCTGCCGCGCACGGCCCGGCCCGGCTCGGCCCGGCACCGCCCCGCTCCCCGCTCCGCGCCGGCACATGGGTCGCCGGGGCCGGGGCCGGGCCGCAGCGGGGGCACCCCCAGCAGAGGCCGGGCGGTGGGTGGCGGCGGGCGGCAGGAAGGCGGGCGGGGAGGGAGGAGAAGGAGGAGGAGGAGGGAGGCGGGAGCACGAGGTGCCGCTCCGGCCGCCGGTGCGCGCGGCGGGGGGATCGTCCTGCCCCGGCGGCACCGGGAGGGGGCAGGGGGCGGCCGGCGCTCCCCGGCGGCCGGAGAAGAAAGGGGAGCGGGGGAAAGAGGGAGGGGACGGGAAGGGAAGGGAGAACGCTACCCGAGGCAGCCGGAGCTGTGCCGGCGGACGCCGCATAATAGGGGCTTCACCCCGCTGGGCACCTTCGCTCCGCCGGCGCGGGGCCGGGGCGGGCGGGAGGCGCTGCCGCCGCCGCGCACATGGGGTCGGGGCCGGGGCGCTCCCCTCGTCGCGCTCCCCCCCACCCCGTTCCGGGCCATTTTGAGGGTGAGCGGAAAAAGGTGGTTTGAGGCCAAAGCGGTCAGGGCGCGGAGCGAAGCGGGGGTCCGGCCGCGCTCGGTGCGCGGGGCGCGGTGGGAAGCGGAGCGGGGCCGGCGGCGGGCGCTGCGTGCGGGGCGGCGGGGAGCGGGCAGCGCCTGTGCGTGTGCGCGGGTGTGTGAGAGAGAGAGAGCGGTGGCGGGGGGAGGGGGGCAGGGTTGTTAACGAGTCTCAGGGAGAAGGCGCTGCAGGCAATGAGCAGCCATCATTACGTTGCCTTCATTTATCCCGGTAGCGCTAAATCAGGGGACGCGCTCCCACGCCGGGGGAGCCCCTCCGGGCGCGCCCCGCGCTGCCGGGCCGGTCTCCGCGGGTGGGTGTCCGGGGGGGGCGGGTCGGGGTGCTGGGGAAGGGGGTGGCCGTGGGGCACGGGCTGGAAATGGAGCCGGTTTCCACAGCTCCCCCCGATAGCCCGCTCACGCCCGGGTTTAAAGTAGTTGTTTTTTAAACAGACAATGGACAAAAGGAAAGTAGCGATGGATGCCCGGGAGCTCCCTGTCCGCTGCGGGGCCGCGCGGCGCCGCGCAACTCTCCCGCACTTACCCACTTTCTGCCTTTGTTTTCGTTTGGGAAGGGGCCGAGCGTGCCTCCCCACTACAGAAAAGGGCGATTTTTTTCATTTGCGAGAAGCTTTTTTTTTTTTTTAATTTTTTTTTTTTAATTTCCCCTGCCACTTGGGCTTCCGCGGATGTTTGGCTTGGGGAATATCAGAATAACCTCGGTGCGATAAGTTTGTTTCTGTGTCGATGTTCGTCTCGATTTTTACTCTCATCAAAGCAGATCGCGGGCAGTGTTTATCCTGGAAGATGGCTTTCGGGAGAATGTGTTAGCTTTTTTTTTTTTTTTTTTCCCTTTTCTTTTTTTTCTTTTCTCATGTTATACGGGACTGGCGGAGGTACAAACAAGCAAGTTGAACAAAAAATGTTTCTGTTCGTTTCCTCACAGATCATCCATTCTAACGACGGCAAAAAAATCTTAATGACTATGACCTTAGCAGCATGGGTAGCTGATTTATCCCAATTATAAATCCCGTTAGTTTGCGGTAATGTGTGAGTATCAATATATAATTCATATTAAAAAGCATGATCCGTAATTATTCTTTTTTTCTTTTTTTGTAAAAGTTGAAATCCATCATTTTCCAATGAGAGTGCTGCATCTGTCGCTTGGAGTGTTTTTGTCTCGCTGTTGCACAACAGAGGCTCTCCAGTCTTTAACCTAAAATGGCAGCTTTAATTTGACTGGGGCCCATTCATTGACAATGATAATAAAAAGGCTGAAAGCTAAATGTAGCTGGATGCTTGGGGCACGTATGCAGAACACTTTCCTCTCCATTGCTGGGCGCTGCTAAGAGAGGAACTTCCAAGCTCTCTAGTTTCCACCGTGAAAGTTTCCAATACTTTTTTTTTCCTCATTAAAAAAAAAAAAAAAAAAAAGAAAAAAAATCACATTGCTCAGCACAGACCACATTTTAGACATCCGGGTTGCTTACAAACTTAATGGTGAGGTGGTAGTTAGAGAGAGCTAGCTCCTTTCAAGGGGTCTGCATTTACAACAGTGGCAGAAAAATTCTAGTAATCCCTTTTAAAATAAGATGCAGTCTGGGGGAAAATTAACCATTTCTTTCTGAGGTTTGTAACAGGTGATCAGAACAATTACATTCCATATATTTTCCTATCTCCAGCTACTACAAGTGGGGAGTGTTGCTTGTTTCTTCTTGCTTGGTGTTGTAAATGTGTTCAGGGTTTTGCAGAGATCCTTTTGATAGTGTACTATTTTCCTCTAGGTGAAAACCACAGCTGCTTGGAAAAAGTAATTCTTTTTGGTCCTAGACATAGTTTGAAGTTTGAAACAGTTTTACAAAACGAATTTCCACTACTAAAGTATTCGTGAATGCCACAAATTCACACATCTCCTTGTCCTGTTTTTCTGTTAACCTCAACTGCTTATTTTCAGTCTCTTATGAGCTGTTTTTTAGTAAGAAATTTATAAAGATCATTATTAAAGCAGTTGTACAGGCTCTTAAAAGAGTATTAAATGCTTGTGATTGCAAATTCAACTGAATTACTGATTCACTGATACTAATTGGATAATCATATTTGACCAAATATCTTACTAAATGTTTGACAATCTGATGACATTTCTGTTATTGCTTTAAATCCTGGTTAGGTTATTTAAACAGTGGAAAAAATCCTCTTATTTGTAATCCAAAATTATTTTATTGCCCCTTCAGTAATGAAGGAAAGTTTTGATCACAGGTAAGGATCACAGAGTCCTTTTAGGAAAATAGCAGTTTCTAGGGATGTAGCATTGTAACAATATCAGTAAAAATGATGTATAGTGGAATACTCACTATTGCAATCAAAACTCCATACAGTGATGGGAGATTTCAGTTGTGACCAATTCCTTTTGGGTTTGGTTAATGCAGAAACGTGAAGAGTTGTGTCAAAGGAGCACGGTAAAGGTTTCCCTGTCCATGTAGAGGGGTCAGTTAACCTGAGCGTCATTTTTTTTCCACACGAGTTATTTGCTGTTTTGAACTGAAAAGCTTTTGATGAATGTTTGAATACAAAAAGTATTTCCCGTTAGCACTCAAATAATGTTAGGACTTTTGTAAGACGTAAAGCGCGTTGTTTGCGAGTCAAGGTGGACCAGGGTGATGGCGAAGCTGCAGGCAGTGTCCTGAAGAAGGGGCTGTGCTGCTCAGCCTGGGCTTGCCATGGTGGGTGGGTGCTGTGGTCAGGGGGCCTGTCCTGCCCCGGCACACAGGGAGGCTCCTGCCAGGTCTGTGCCCCAAGGGCGGCAGCTCTGCGGGCAGGAGAACCTGCAGCACGAGGGTACAACAAAACCTAAACAAAGACAACCCAGGCGTCATTTTCTGTAAAGCTGGAAGGCCTGAGTAACAGGGACTTCTCAGGTTTTCCCAGAGCTGCTGAGGTGTGGCAGTGAGGCTGTGTTTTGCCATGTCCAAGGCATCCTGTAGCAGCTCCCTATTTGGAGTTTGGTTTTGTTTTTAGGGTATGGTGTGATAGGTAGAGTTTGCTAAAGTGGGAGTAGGTGGAAAAAAGTAACCAGAAAGAAAGAGGGTGGAAATAAATGCAGGTGTCTCCTTGAATCCTGTGCCTTACCTCTATCCCTTATTTCCCACTCATTTTTACATTAATTTTCAGAAGGAAAGCCTTTAGAATGTGCTGGTCAGTATTTGCTCTTGTGAATCTGGTGTTACTCAAAGAAATTTGTGTGGCTAGCAAGGGTACAGGCAACTTTGTGACAAGGTGGTGTGTGTGTCTGAAGGTCTTCCTTCCCCTAGTTCCCTTAAATCCTCACTTCCAAACCCTTATATATTTCTCTGCTGTGAACAAATCACTAACTGCTCAGATTTATGAGCTGGTTAACTGATGCCCATAAGTAACACCGGCGATACTTTTATGTTACTTTAATGTTCCCTGTATACATGGGAAAACTGCAAATTTTAGTAAATAATTAAACTGTCTTTCTGACAAATGAGTCTTTTGTGTGTAGGTGAGGCTTTAGACTTCACTTTTCCAACAGAAAAGTTATTGTATTAATTTAGCTTCATCATTTAGCTATCCATTTAGCTTCATCATTAAGACGGACATTACTTCATCATTTCTCATCATTTATATTTCCATGAATAGATGGTTTGCACAAATACAAACTACTGGATTGTAATGGAAAAAAAGCGTCAAATACTGTCTATGACGTAGCAGTGATAAAAAGGCAAAGGGAAACTCAATCTATAATTTATTTTAAAAAATTCGTTCAGAGGAAGGAGTGAGGTACAATATGCAGAAACATCCCATGTTTTTATTAGGTTTCTGACAAGATACTGAAACCTGATGGAAGTTTTCCTCCTGATGTCTTTCCGCCTTCACAATCTGACTAACTTTCAGTGATTTGTATCTTACCCGAGATCAGCAGTCACGGAAATACCACGTTGTAGTTGTGCACTAAAAATCTTTCTTGGAAGACGAGGTTGGAAGGCATGATGCAAAAAATAAAAAGGAGGTTATGACCTAAAGGACACATTCCAAGAGCCCGAATATGACAACAAAGCTCTTAAGGGTATTCTTAAGTATATAAAAGCTGATTAGCTCTTAGCTTCCAACATTGTGACTTTTCAAAGATGTAAACATGCACCTAGAAAAAGCCAAGCCAGAACCAAGGATCTTTGTGTTACTGCTTGGGTTCTCTGAAAGCTGCTCAGCAGTAGTTTCTAAACATCCTGGTTGTTTTGCTGCCATTATGTTAAATGCATTCTCCTTAATAAAGGGGGGAAAAAAAGCAACCACTTAATTTTTTTCTTTTAAAAGTTGGAATTCCATAAAAGAATGCTAATTGTCAAATGAGCTACTGTTTTAGTAGAACATTGTAACACATGACTTTGAAAGCTTATTGGCATATGGGAACTAACCAGAAGCCCTTGCTGGCATGATGTAGGGCTCGCTTTGCTCTGTAGTGACCTATATAGCTATTTTGGGTGTGGTTTTGCTTGGCTTTCATGGGAGCTGAGTCCAACCTTCCTGTGACATAGACAATTGCTGTGATGAGAGGGCCTTGAGGGGAATGGTGGGGAATAAATAACTTTGAGAATCAATTGTCTGGAAAAAGTCATTGCAGCCAAAATGTCTGCCCTCTTCCTAATGGTTCTGAGGGGAAAAGAAAATTTCACATATACGGTCCTGATCCTAAAGGTTATTCTGTTCAGGTTTCATTTAAATATGAGCTTGTGACTGGGGAGAGCGATGCAGCAACTTACCTGTCTGGGAGTAGCTGACATGTGGCCAATCCAGTGCTGGATAGTTTTGGAAACAGTTTATTTTAATGTCCTTGAGCCACTTTTTAAGCTGTTCAGCTGAGCTTTCTGCTTACTGCTCGAACTTCAACAGGTAGCTGGCTTTAAAATTTCTTGGTGATTTTGAAAGAAATTGACCTCCCCACAGTTTATTTTGATTTCTACCTACAAAGCAAGTGTCACTTCTTAAAACATTTTGCGGAGGTGTACATCAGATGTACAAAGTATGATCCCTTCTGTGCAGCAGAGACAGTCCTGCTCGGAGACTGAAACATTTCATTTCTCTTTCCTGCCTACCCTGCTCCCCTCCCCCCCAGCTTTCCCATGGATTTTTTTCCTCTTCAGATTGTGCCTTTCCTGTTGGGTTTTTAATCTTTTTTCCAATTCATACTGCTTTCTGTTTGCTTAGTGGAGTTGTGTTTTCTTGCCAGCCCTAGATAATTAGGATATGTGGCAAAATAAACATGTGTTTCAACTCCTAATAGTGCTGCTTTGTACCCAAACCATGGAGGATGCCTAAGTTGGTGTGAGAAGAGCTGGCTGGCTGTATCAAATCTTGATGAAGTCTCATGTTAGCCCCTGGATGCTGTCATGGCAAGGGGATGGCCAGCAGCAGAGAGCCAGAGCAGGGGGCTGCTGCAGTGCACTGGAAGCTTTCTGAAGATTCTTCATGACCCTTTGGATATGAAAATCCTCTTGTTTTGTTTTCATGAAAGTGACATTCCCCCATCTTTTAATAGTAGATACATGGAGCTGTAGTGGTTTTTCTTGCTCTGTGCACTGAATAGTTGTGAGTGGGGAGGGTCTAGTCCCATGACAATTTTGAAATGGATGACATAGCCATTGTGGGCTATCCCTTGCCAAGCAGAGAAATTTGGGGTCTGGGGAGCAGCTCCTGAGGGGATTGTGATAGGGAAGCTTTGGAGACCCGGAATTATGTGACCAGTGGTAAAGCAGATCAGAACATGGAGCAAGGCCAAGGAATACTTTAATAAAGGCACTTTTGTCCTCGATCTTAAAATAGGAAAGCCTGTGGATTTATTTACAGGGTAAACAGGATTTGTTAAGTGGGTAGTCACTAGGTGTGAAGGAATACTGGTCATTCTTTGGGAGAGAATTCAGGTGAAAACTAGCTAAAGCTAAACTGAAGGCTGGAATTTTAGAAGTTTAGACATCAGTAATTGGACAAAACACAGAGAAAGTCTTCATCATAGAAGGCATTGAGGTAGGTAGCACTGTTCAGGGAGAAATGTGAAACAAGCTCTTACATAATAGAAACTGAGAAATTCGGTTCAAGTCTTTGGTATTAACTTGGATGAGCTAGTAAGTGAGAAGTCCGAGTTGATGACAACTTAGGAGAAAATATTCTTTGCTTCAAAGAGGATCCATCAATGTAGCTGTTGGGATTGAAATGCAAAGCTGAAATGCTACTTGGTAAAGTGTCTTGCAGGAAAGTGCATGTCAGTCTGTACTGCAGAGAATGGCACTTTAGTATCTCTTCAAGTTGAAGATTAACAGCCAGAAAGGCAATACAACTGACATGGTTTTTAATGCTCCATAGAAGGAAGATTGAGGAAAGGAGGGTAATGATGAGGCTAACAGATGTTAAAAAATCACTCTGATAAGGCTGAGATAAAACTGCATGAAGGTGAGAGACTGGTAAATTTCAAGGATGCATTTTAATTAGTTGTTCAGGGTATAACAAGTGTTTTCAAAACCTTACCTGTTCCTGGACAGGACAGCCTGTCTGAAGTCCAGAAATCAGGCATCCCAAATATCCTGCTGCTTGAAGTTCTGTATTTGAATGTGAATTGTTTTCTCATGTGGGATAAGATATACTGAAACAACCATAACTGCAGTTACCGGCTTGAAATGAGATCTAAGTATATGATTTTATTTTTTTGTCTCAGCTGTCTGATATATATCTAGGCAAGTCCTGTGAATTTTTGAGAATGTGCTGTGGTTTGTGCTACTTCTGGACTGAAGTAGCTGCTTGTTGGATTTGGTGGTTTACTGCAAGGCAAAAAACAGGCAGATCATCATCTCCAGTTCTTGGTTTCAGAGGTACTGGGGCTATGTTGCGAATTCCTGGAAAGATCAGGCAGGCTTCACAGGCTGGTGTAGTTGTGTCAGGATGACTTACAGGAAGGCCCTCTGACTTAGTAGCCATTGCCTATGTGAGTTCAGAGATTCCTTTAAACTCTGATGAGGGGACTCTCACTAAGAGTATAATTCTTGCCTCGAGTTGTTTTAACCGTGAAGAATTAAACTGAGAGTTTATAGTGAGCAATTTAATATCTCTCCTGATTTAGGAAGGAATTATTCAGAAAGTGAGTTAAATAGGGGTTTCTGGACTGCCTTAGGATGTCAGTCCAGGAGAGACCTGCTAAGTAATTCAGTTTATTTATCAGCACCATTGTGAGGTGTGTGCTGTGCTTTGCATTCACTCTGCTCTGTAAGTGGGGTACAGCCTCACTCATCTTTACTTTAGTCGTCATTCTTTCACTGGGGGGAAGTGAATAAGCAGGCTTCAGCTTCACTTCCCCCCTCTTTCTGTATTGATCTCTACAAAGGTACATTGTCATTTTCATTTTTGGTTCTTTTTTTTTTTTTTTTGTACAGAAGTGAAACGTGCTTCTTTAATTCTATTGTAATCTTTACAGAGGTTACTGAAAAAAATTTGCCTTGGTTTCACCTGCATTTCTCCTTACTACAGTTCTGCAGTATTCCCTAGCCCATGCTGTCTTCCCTCACAGAAGTGACTCTTAGTGAACATACTTTTATAGTTCAAACAGGATTTGAACCTTGTGGCAGCCATGCAGAAGGAAGGGGTTGTTTCATAGAAATGGCACGGCTGTTGGAAGAATCACCTTGTTACAGGCAACACTAGAACAGAAACATGTCTTACAACTTGGGTCCAATAATCATTGTAGTAAGTAGTAGTCTTAGAAGTTGAGCATGTTAGATGTTGCACTGAAACCATTAAAAAAAAAAAAAAGAAAAATGGAAGGGGGGGGTGTTTGTGTGGCTTTTCACTTACCATGGCTAAAATTAGAGAAATGCTGTGGTTAAGGTGACTGAATTCTTGAATGGTGAGTTCTCAGGGAAGTTAAGGCCTCACACCCTGCTGCTGCCCCCTGCCCAAACCATGACTACTTAATTTTGTGAGGTCAAAAAATAAAACCTTGGCTACAGAAAAGATGGCAGGTGAATGCAATTGCTTCCATAGCTCTTCTCATAAGAAATTTCCCTAACAGTGATTTAAAAGATTAATCTCCTTGATCTCTTTTCTTCTTCACCTTTCTGTCTCCTCTCTCAAAAGAAACCAGGATGTTTGCCTTTCTGCCTGCCTCTCTGGATGGACAACCTTTGGCTTGCCACTGGTTCACTTCCCTGCTGGGAAGAGTGACTTTCCTGCTGAGACTGTGGCATGACCAGTGGCACAGCTGGACTGTGCAGTATGGGGCTGGTTGGGCAGTGCAGATTTTGGCTGTCTGAGGAACTGGACTAGGAGGGGTTCTTAGAGGTGGATATTACTGTCAGCTGGGATTCAGGCTGTGTGTCTGAACTTACGTCCTGGTGGGGCTTCTGGGATCTGCTGCTGCCTTCCTTTGTGTGTCACATGGAATTTGGTGGTGTGTTCTGTGGCTGCCCAACATTAAGATTTTTGGTAGGAAGCTGGTAGGGTCAGGAAGGCTGAAAATCCCTTCTCTAATTTGACAAGGTGTGATGATGGTGGCGTTTTGGGGCAGGGTGCTTTTCCTCTTCAGCGTATACTGAAAGCAGCTGTTTCTGTGTTGAGGAGCCTCCAGGTGGGCAATGAACTTTGAATAGCAAGATCGATTCAATGTGGCCGTGGGAGTGATACATTTGATACACCTTGACTTCTCTCTTCTGGAGTGAAACAGTACATCCGCAGTAGGCAGTCCATCACAGGAGGAGGCAGATTGATTCAAGGACAGAAATCACTGGGCAGAAAACCTGGGGACAAGGCATCTGTAGCACCTGCTTCCACCTTCTTGGCTTGACTGCCTCCCTCCCTCCCTCCCTCAAGGTACTTTCTCTTAGGCACATAAACTGTCCCCTGGTAGGTTTACTTTGGATGCTGGTGACAAGCTTCTTGCTCTTTTCTGCTTACGAGAAATACTTGTTTCTCCATCATAATGCTTATTGAGATTGGTGGTCATGCTCCCAGGATTCTTTGGGGTACTTTTTTGTTTTGTTTTGTTTTTGTTTTTTGCTTTTTAAATTAAAAAACAAACAAGCCCCTCAAAACCCAGGGTGAAATCTGCCAGGCTTTCTTTACTCTCCTCTTCTAGGGTATACTTATCTTGATTTTAAGTTTGTTAGAATTTTTTTTCTTCTTCTTCTACTTAAATCTGGGTAAGAGTACATATTACTATATAATTTTTTGTATGATAAGTTTTTTGTAGCTCTGAAGATAGCTGAAAGCTGTTGAATGTTGTCTTGTGGTCCATCCAATAATTTGTAAGTCAGGGTATGGTTTGCAAAATGCAGTGAGCTAATTTAACCAGACATTGTTCTGAAAGGAGAAGTTTCCTCTCTGCCTTTGTCCCCCTGCACCCTTCCTCACAACCACATGGCTCGGCGACTTTTTCGGCAGCAGTGCTTTTCAGGTCCTTCTGTGAGCCACTTTAGTTCACCAAAATGGCAGAAAAATAACTCTGTAAAATGGAGAGCATTTTGCTGTTGTAATGAATCAAACTGGCTCATAAAAGGATCTGATGAACACCAGAGCTGGTACTAAGGACAAGGGGGGCTGCTGGCTTGGAGAGCAGCAAGCCCTTTTCATCTTTTCATTTTGGTGGCAGTGAGCAAGTGGATTGGATCAGTTGCCTGGGAACCTTCATGGGAGAAAGAGAAATAGAGTAATCATCTGTGAAGCAAAGGACACGAAAAGAAAAATGTGCTGGCCTGAGTTAAAATGGATATTAAAATTTGTTTATTCCAGTGATGCTGTGGACTGCATGCTAGAAACAATTTGTTAGAATTAATAATTGACTGCCCAGAAATCAGTTTTCCTCTTCAGGTAGGAAAACTAAAGCCTAAAAGATTTACTAATGTATAAATAACTTGTTTGCTCTTTCAAATGTGAAGTATTTAATCTTTGAAACAATTTATTCACAAGAAAGGGGGAGAATGGGTTGATGGTGGTGGTGTTGCTTTTTTTTTTTTGCAAGCTTGAAATCCTCCATTAGGTTCATCAGCTTTGAGTCAATTTGTCTGTCTCAAATTTTATCAAGTCAGTGTTGTTTCAGTGTCATCAAGTTTCATCAGTCAGTAATGCAGTGGATTCCGTTATTCAGAGTTTTATCCCAACTATTTACATTTTCCTGCTGGTTTGAAATGGAATGAGAGCTTGGTCCTAGTAGGTGGTTGAGGCTGTTACTTCCTATCATAGTCTAAAGCTTTCTGATAGTGAAATGAATGCACTCCTACTTGTTAAAATTGGTGAAAAAAAGTACATTGCAAGTCAAATAACATGCTGCTTAGTCACTTCTGTAATACAGAGCTCTTGCTGCTCTCCAGAGAGATGGGCAGTTTACACTGTGTAGCTCAGCAGAGGAATGAACACTTTACAAAAAGGCTGGGATTCTGACTGCAGCTTCTGCTCAATCCACCTGTCAGCTTGAGGTGACTCTTTCAGCACAGCAGCAACGTGGCATTAGAAGCTGCTTGCTTTCGGAAGAGCCCTGGCTTTTTTGTCTAGTTATTTGTGTATATTGCCTGCAGCGTGACAGAAAGGGGCTTGGCAGGTGGAAGAGTGGAAGCTCATTCTTTCCTTCCTGTTTTTCTCAAGATTTGGGCAATTATATATGTGTTACTAGAAGGCAAACTCTTGCCATAGTTACAAAAAAACCAAACCTTCATGTAGTGCACCACCTAGATTCCTTTCCTTGCATTTTACATCTAAAAAATTCCTTTTCAGCATCTACAGAGGATGGCAAGAGGTGCAGGAGAGGGGATTTACAAATGCTATCTTATGGACATTGTAAGCTGCATTTAGTGAAAACTGTGAGGATGGTGGCCCTGACTAGCATTGTGTGTGTTCAGAGTGAATATTGTAGTTACTAAAAGCAGCTTGTTTACATTAGGAATTGTATGTGCTAGCTCTAATGGGCCTTAGGAAGCCCAAAGCACAGCTGTAAAACATCTGTTTCTAGGACCAGATCTTGTCTGTCTGATGAGTTGTTGTCCTGCATTTCACGTTGAGATTTAGACAAGAAATAAAACTTTCTTTTTTTTCAATAGAAAAGTTCTTCAGCCATCCTGCTGGCTGGTTTGTACTTGAAAGGCTATCATGCTGTTGTCTTGAACACAGAACTTAAAATAGTGACTCAGTATTGACTTAACTCCACTTCCTCTTTAATCCGATCATCTTGTTGCTATATGACCTTACAACACCTTAATTTAAAGGCTGCTTATTCCAGTGGATTAAATTTGGAGGTGTCTGGTGTGGTAGGCATTGCTACAGGAAGGGCTTAAAAGGAACTTAAGCGTTGCCTCAAAAAAAACCAAAACAAGGTGTTGGAATAGGAGCAGCGAGGGTATTTTTCCACTTTGGGATGCTTACTGTTGCTGCCATATGGACAAGGCTTGCTCTGAAAGAGCAGGAGAAATTTTGAGCACAGAGTTCTGCTGTACCATAAGAAAAAGTACATTCACTTCCAGTGAGTGAATTTGATGCTCCTTGTCTTAATTACACATGGAAGTGTTAGAAGGCAAAATATCTGTTTAGTTCATGCATTTCTGAGTGCTTGGGTGGTTTTTCTTCTTTTCAAGGCTAGTGACCTGAGCAGGTAGTTGGGAGCCAGCACAGGAAGTGCTACTCCAAACTGGTGTGCCAGGTTCATAGTGATGTGTTTTGCATCTGCCATATTGGGATGTGTAATAGTTGCTGATTACCAAGCAGCAATCAGCAGAGGATCTTGGTTCTTTACCAAGTGTTAATTCTGTCTTGCTACTGGTCTCGTGAAGTAGATAAATGCCATCATTAAAAGGAGAGTTGGTCTGACATTCAGCACTTTAAAAAAAAAATCTGTTGTAAGCGTTTAGAGTTTGTAGCTGAACAGCCTGCTATTTTTCAGAATTTTTCTTCTTCCTTTAAATACTTTTCTTAGGAGTAAATTCTAAACAATTGTATTTTGTGTATTGAGTTTAGGGACCATAAGCTTCCTCCTTGTCCTACACAGTTTTTTGAACAAACTCAGCCAAACAGTCTGCCATAATATGTTGAGCTTTGGCTTAGCAGTAGGAGGAGTTCAGAGAGTGTAGTCTCTACTCTGTGCTATTTTATTAGCCATTTTGACTTGCATTTTCTGTCAGGTTTTTCTTCCATCTCAAGTCAGGTATTTAACCTGACTAAACTAAACTGAAGCCAAACAGTTGGGTGTTGGGTGTGATCTGGGGGTTATGGTGAGTTTTACTGTACCTGTGAAAACTTGGATCATTTAGAGTCCTTGAAAACAAACCACTGGCATGTTCTTCTTGTCTCTGG
Organism: Monarcha castaneiventris obscurior; assembly: GCA_026261815.1. NCBI lineage: Eukaryota > Metazoa > Chordata > Aves > Passeriformes > Monarchidae > Monarcha > Monarcha castaneiventris. The sequence goes on from JAMPIT010000379.1 coordinate 11,404,865, forward strand.
CAGTGGTCTAGCAGAAGGTCTGTTCTGCATTGGAAATAGGCTGCTGCCTTCAAGCTTGAGCTGCCCTCAGCACAGAATGGCAGCAGCACCTTCCATGGGTTGGAGGAAGCAGGAGTAGGCTGGAAGGTGCAGAGAGACTGCGTTCTTCCATTGCTCACAAAAGCAATTGCTGTGCCTTCTGTATTTGCAGAGGCAAAATTCTGTACCCCCAGTTCAGGAGATGGGCATGGTCCCCACTTTATAGGTAATAGAGAGGGTTTGTTTTCAACAGCTAAGACGTTGCACAATGACTTGTGGATTGGAACCGAGGATTGAATTCAGTCTTCCAGTAATTCCTTTAAGTGCTTAACCTAAATATGTTGTAGTTATTTTAAGTACCTTTTTATAACAGTAGTAAAGCTTCAGGCCAGTGCTTTGAGCTGATACTATCTTTTACAGCTGCTGTTTAAATCAGGAAAAGTATGAATATTTTAATTTTTTCACCACTTAGTGTTGTTTTTAAGTCTTTTTCCACCAAACATGAAAAGATTGTTTTAATAAAAGTTCAGTATTCCTAAAACTTTAGTTTATAACACAACTTTGATTTGAGTTATTAAAACCACACTTTTTTGAGTTGTTAACAAAATGAACTTAAAACCCACTGTAAGTACTGAGTACGTCCAGAAATGTGTAGTACTGTATGTGCTACAGTATTTAGTATTGTCAGTGTTTCTGCTTTTTTTTTTTTTACTCCTTTAAGGGTTACAACCAGATCATAAACTCTCTCTGAATTTTCTGTTGTTGGAATAGGGATAATCTTTTATACAGGATTGGTACAACTTCAGCAGAGTCTGATGCAGTTTTGGATGTCCTTGTGTCTCTCATGATATGGTCCTCTAAAGTGTTGTAATCTCACTTGCATTCTTGAAGTACTGGTAACATGGACTGAAATACAGTATCTTCATGAAAGGAGGGTGAAATGTTATACTGGAAATGGTGTATTATTGAAGTAGCACAGTTGTCAACACCTATTAAAACCATGTTGCAAATATCATCTTTCTTTTTTAGTACCAGAGGTCTGAATCCTATTTCATAGCGACCAAGGTGGAGGCTATCCAGAAACAGAGCAAGCCCCTTAGCCTCCACAGCTCTGCAGCTCAGAATTGTCTTGGAAAAAGTGATAGGTAATGCTTAATGAATTTTTCTTGCATGAATTCATCTAGTCTTCTCTTGGTCTGTGTAAACTCTTGGCTTCCATTGGGACTGTGGCAATGAGTTCTGCAGCTTAAGTACACATTGTATGAAGAACTGCTTCCTTTTATTTGTTTTATTTTGAACCTACCACCTGCTAGTTTTGTTTGATGTTCTCTAGTTTCCTTGTTAGAAGAGAGAACAGTGGTTCACTACGTACCTGTTCCATGCTGCTCCTGATTTTGTAAACTTTTTATTCTCTCCCTGGTTAGCCCTTCTTGAGGCTGGAGATTCTGAAGGGTATTCAGATGCCTGTCACCCTTCTCTGGTCCATCAGTAATTTTAATTTTGAAGTGGAGGTGAGAAGAGCAAACACTGTCAATGCAGCAAGGTATAAGCACCTCACAGACTTGTGTATCCCATTTCTTACACAATTCCATGTGGTTTTTTTCCATCTCTTTTTTTCTTTAACGTGCTCAGTGTTCTGTTTACTCTTCTGACAAATCTTGTTTTCCTAGATTATTTATTTTAGCTCCCAAATCGTGTCAGGGCTCAGTAAAATATATGTAAAACAGTCAGATTGTATTTTCTTATGTGTGTTGTTATCTGTTTCCTTCTACTGAATCTCATCTGCAGTTTATTACACCTTCAGTGGGTGTGAAGGTCTACTGCTTCCTGCACAGTTGATTTTAAATTTTAGCAAAATGAACTTGTTAGTACTATTAGCAAACCCACTTCAAGGTTCACCTGTTTCTAGATCTCTTATGTGCATGCTGTCAGAGCAGGTCTGGAAAGGGGTTCATTTCTTGGTTTGAACTGGTTACTTTCATCCATGTGAAGACCTTCCCTCCTTTGCTGTTGTAGCTTAGTTTCCTTAGGAACCACTGCTGCAAAACCTTTGTTCAGCAGCTGGCATATGTTTTGGTCATCCAAGTTAGCTCAGACTTCGGCCATTTATCAATTGCTTCAATGAAATCTCCTGTACTGGAAAGGCAGGACTTTGCTGTGGGAAAGCATCGGTGTCACTTCTGTAATCTGTACTTAGGTACATGCCCATGTTTCTTCTATCTTCTACTTACTTGCCCTGCTGGGACGTTAGACTTGCTGGTCTGTAGCTCTTGGCAGGCTAAAGGTATGACCACCTTTCAAAACTGATGCACCACTGGCAACAGGCAGTGTTGGAACCCAAGATACTATGCAGCGTAGCGGACAGATAAACTATTTTATCCTTCAGCTCCTCATAACTCTTGGTGAATGCATTGGTGACTTCCTGCTGTTTGCTTTGGTTTGACCAAAACTGCCTCTGAGGATTTATGTGCCAAAAAAGATGAATGCTTCCCTTAGCTTCTCCAAAGACAGGAGATGCAGAAAACTTGTTGTTTTTATTTTCTTGGAGTAATTCTTTCATATCTATATATTATATATCTATATATTATATATCTATATATTATATATCTATATATTATATATCTATATATTATATATCTATATATTATATGATATATATTATATATTATATGATATATATTATATATATGATATATATTATATATTATATGATATATATTGTATATCATATATTATATGCATATATTATATGATATATATTATATATCATATATTATATGCTAATCCGGTGGATTCTCTAGCAGGCTTCATATACCTGGCATTTGTGAAAGGACATTTTAAGACTTTGCCCCTCTAGGAACATATCTTTTGTTTGCAATTTTACTTGCTAGTTTCTTTTTGTCCAATTTATTCCCCTCTTCTTGAGAAATGTTCTTACTGATAGCTTCCCCACCTTGAGGTTTAACTCTGGTATGTTTTTTTCCTCATGTCTCCGCATTTTCAATATAGTATTTTTTGTCTGTTGTCTGTAAACATTTTGTCCAACTGCCTGATTTTGTTTCTCTTACCAAGCTTCCTCGTTTTAATGCTTTTTTCTCTTTGGAAGTAAGCACTCCAAGGATTCATTTTTGTTGTTTGCTGCTGTTTAGGAATGCTAAGCTCAAATATATTTAATGGATTTCATTAGCAGTAGCCATTAGTCATGATACAGTTAAGTCAAATATGATAGAAACAAATCTGGATTGTAATATAATTTTGTGGATGTTTAAATAGTCCATGTTCTAGTTAAAATCTGGCAGTGTTGCCCTATGTACTTCACTGTAACTTCATATAAATAGTTTGATAAATACAGTTTAAATGCTTCTATGCTGTGATTTCTTCTTGCCAGAAAACCAGTCACCTTACCAAGTTGTACAAGTGGGATGGAAATTAATTTTGAATGCCACTGATTTATTTAGGAGTGAGACAAAGTATGTGACTGTGTCCTTCAGTTATAATTCCCCATCAATTGTAAATTGAAGCATTTGTTCAAATATACAGTATAAAAGAGTATTACAATCAAGCTGCAGTTATCATGGGAGCCATAACTTCTACTTTTCTTTTTCTTGGCTCTCTGTGTGAAAAACTGTACTGTAGTTTATTATTTAATTGTTTAGTACTGAGGTCTCTCTGTTTTATCATAGTATGTGACATGCTACAGTACCACTCTGTATAAAAACCTTTGGTGCTTGAAGCAGTGGTGGAACAGTAAGAGTTTATTCATGTCTTCATGTATAGATGTGTGAGCACCATATTTAGAAGAACTATTGCACAAATAATAACCACTTCGTACTGCAGGGTTTTTGAGAATTATGTTGCTTTGCTTAGCTGAGAATGACTTGGAAAGTCCTAAGTCTGTAAATCTGAAGTCATGGGCATCACTGTTACTTCTGTGTTTCATTTGATAACTTGTGTTAGGGAAGAGGCTCTCCTGAAAGTTACTTGCTCTTTCAAAGTAGACTGTAACATGCACTGACACAGTTGTTCAGCATAAGCAACTGAAATTTGAGGAATTTTATACTAAAGTAATGGAAAAAATGTTAGCTGTATTAAGGTCATGAAATATTTAAGAACTCATGGTCATGAAAGTAGGCGAACTGGTTTTATAGAGAAGTAGCAGTTACATTTTCAAAATGGATGCTCTGAAGGGTAGCAAGTATGAGTTCATAAGATTTGGAAATAAACAGAATTTTAAAAGAGATCTTATAAAATTCATTTTTTCTTTAACAAGAATGCAGGTGTCATGAAAGGCTTGTGCCTATTTCAGTTGTTGAGGAGTCATGATCCTGCTTTGCTAAGTTAATATTTAAGCTTTCTCATGAAACCTACTACAGCTCCTAGATGGCATGCCATATGTACAAAATAAACTCACCAGTTGTTTTGTTTTCTACTTAAAAGTTAAGTTGCAGTCAATGTCTGTACATGTAAATTTGTTGAAGGTAACAGGAAAAGGAACTGCAGAAATACAGGGTTTGTTTTAAGAAAGAACTTAGAGGAATTTTAGGATGTGGTCATTTCTTAGTTCAACTAATACAAGCAAAGTATCTAGAAGAAAGTGGAGAGATGGTTTTCTGTTTGCAAAGAAAAGGTTGGTAACAGAATGTGAAGTAACAAGAATTGAAACTAATCCAGCCTAGACACAATTAAAAGCAGAGTGTTCTGGCATGGAAGATTCTCTTAGGTGGTGTTTAGTGCATGGGTGCTCTTGCCATTCATTTTTTTATCTCTTCCCTAACTAATGCATTTTGAATTTCGTCTCCTAAGTAACTTTCATGAAGAATAGAGGGGAAATCTGGAATTTGTTTAAAAGCTGTGTAGTTGTGCATTAGCAGGATGTACCTCTGCTACTGGAAGATCACAAGCTATCAGTCATTTAGCACTGAGGTTTAAATGGAATAGGTGCTTTTATAGGCCAATTTATTAGAATATGTTGCTTATAGGCTTGTTGAAAAATGTCTCTAGCAAATTTGATGTGAAAAAATGGCATGAGGACAGTTGGGGATTTTGTCATGGTCTATGAATAGCTGATAAGCAAAACGAGGTGCTATAATGCTGTTGTTTTCTCTCTTAACCTCCTTGTCCCCTATCCTCCCCCATGTACAGGATTTTGAAAGTGGCACTGGAAAGGGGAAGTAAGTCTTAATCTAGTAGCATGAACAAAGCTATGGATTATAGGTTTTTTGCCCCTATTTCTTTGATCCTTCTCAAAGACATATCTCACTTGTGTTCCCTCCACTCTAGCGACAAGGCAATATCTTTTGGGGGCTTTTAAAATGCCACCTTTCTGTTGGCCAAATACATTTTTCAAATAAGTTTGGTGTTGATGATTTAATGTTAGTATTATCTTAATTTTAATCAAAAGGGTGTATGTGTTGATGAGTGGCATGAGAATAAATAATGTGCTTTGTTTTAGAGGACTGGAACTAGATGATCTTTAAGGTCCCTTTCAACCCTAACTATTCTATGATTCTGTGATCCATGAAACAGTTATGCCTTAGCAGAATAGAGTCACAACATAGGGTTTATTGTAGGATAAAATCAAAACTGACTCTTTGGCAGAAAGTTGTCAGTTTTCCTTGCTTTTTCAAATGCTTGGATATATATTTGTCCTGCTGGTCTACCCTTAAGTTTAACTACAGTTGTAAACTCTTGGAAATTTTATGTGGAAAGTACTTTAAAATGTTCATAAGGACAGATAATCCCACCATGGTTCTGATGCCTCCTTTCCCCCTTCTCCATATGATTATTGATCTGAATCAGACATTTGCCCATCACATGGCCACATGTTCTTATTAATGAGATACATAAGGATAAGCAGTAGGAATTGAATTGTCTGTTTCTGTGTAAGCGCAATTTCTGTATGGTGAAGAATGATGATTTTTCTTCCCTCTAGTCTCCTTTTACCTGTATATGTCTAGAAAAGAAATACTCAAACTACTAGTTACATGTTTTTAGCAGAGAATTAGAAGAATCTGGGCATTTAGTATATTGGGCATAAAAGAAAAATTATTATCTGAATATTCAGGTAGATGCTAATGTAGTACAAAGAAGCTGTATGTTTGGAGTAACTTCTGAAAAGCATGTAACTGCAAGGAAAAGAAAAAGGCAACAAACCAGTATGGCAAATTTGAGTGGGTAAGCAAGTTGGGGCCTTAAGGTGAAGGGCCTGGATAGTTTCAGAATGTGCGGACAGGATTAATGGAGGCATGTTTAGAATTGGTAACACTGTTGACACCAGTGCTACAAACACTGCATTTTTATAGTTTGGAGTCCCATCCATCATCTCTAGCCATTTCCAAAAATCAAGAGATCTGAATTCTCTTACCATATTCTGTCTTGTGATAAGTTTGATTAAATCCAGCTATTCTTCTAGTCATGGACCATCATTACCCATCATGGACCAAAGTTGCTGTGCATTAACTAATTGAATCCATAATATGTTTAAATACAAGCACAACTGGCATTTTCTGCGTTAAACCTCCGAACGTCATATTAGGTTCTCTCGTGTCATGTAATTTCTCTTTAAAATGTTTGTGAAATTAATACCTTGGATCTTCTGTGTAATTAAAAGCATCCATAAAAGTGATCTGTGAAGGAAAGATCATTGGTTGGGGTTTTGTTTTTTTCTTTTGAGATTAACAACATCTAAAGTATGTTGTGAAACATAGTCCAAGTCAGGGTTTCTTTAACGTGAAATGTCATTCACTCGAATTAGACTGATTACATACTGAGGCTTCTGTTTTAAGATACAGGTATTTTCAACAGTGGAAGGTTAAAAATGGTATCTTGAAATATGCTTCTGTTATCTTGAAATATGTCTTGAGTCAGCAGCTAAGTCAAGTTCTGGTTTTGAAACCTGATAGATCCCAGCCTCTGGTATTCCTTCAAATAAAACTGTCTTTTGCTTAGAGATTGGACATTTGGAGTTAGTCATAGATGTGAGCTTTGTGAAGTTGCAAAAGTGAAGCTCGGGTTACAAAGCCAGAAATCACTCTGTTAGAAGTTTAATTTGTTCGTTCAAGAGATTTGGCATAGTTGAGGGTAGAAACCTGTTCTCCAGAATAGCATTCACTTTCCCTAAATCCGTGTGTATATTTCATTTTTTTCTGGCTAGGTAACTGACTGCAGCAAAGTGATTATGTGAGGTAAAGCTGAAAAATTACAAAAGAAATAATGCCCTCTTGCACTAATTTTTGTATATTAATTACAGGTTATTCTTCATTTATGACCCTTAAAATCCATATTTCCTGCTAGAGAACTAATAACTCTTTAGCAGATCAAACCTCTCTCTCTGGTCTGTAATAAATACAGCCTATGTTGTAGATACTTGCTGTGAGCTTTGGAATCAGATTTCTCTCAAGTCTATAAATTTTTTATTTTCTTATACTATTTGTTGAATGTAATTATGAGTTAGTTGGTGATCACTGCATAATTGCACTTGATAGACTGAGTGAATCCACTGTATGTAACTTTTGGTAAAAGCTCATCTATCTAGTGATGCCAAATGAAAAAGACACTGATAATTTATTTTGCTTTAGGAATAGTATTGCAGTTCAGTCATATCACACTTGGTATCCCTTTAAAATGGCTTCTAAATTGTTGGAGAAGCATCCTGTGTGATAGCTCTTGTATTCAATGAGTTCATGGATGTTTCTGAAAGATTTATAGTGAAGTCCAAAGCATTTCAAGGCCAAGTATAGCAGTCTTGTCAGATGCAGCTTTACAGCCTAGTGACTTATAATGAGAGTAGAATGTAATTAGAAATTGTCCATGTCTTTACCGAGTACTGATGAAAACTATGGCTCAAAGGTTAATTCAAATAATAATTAATATTGGTTTCTGTCAGAACAGGGTGGTAATGAAATCTTTGTCGTACAATGATTCTGATTTTAAGAAGAGGGTGCATAAGAAATAGAGGGTAGAGTTTACCTTTTCTGATTATATTCACTTATCTTACAATCAGCATGATGGCTTGATAAAGCATAATTTGAGAGCAATTTAAACATACTCAGAAATATTACAACCTACAGCGAAAATCATCTAATGTGTTGTGTCTGTTTATGGAGATAGATTTATGGCTAGATTGCTGAAGTAGATGGATTTACTACGAATGATCCTTAAAGACTGCATATGAATTTTCTGTTGTTGATAATAACTGATCAATACCATGTGTTTGTGGAAAGTCTTCTTAATAAGATTTGCTAGCATGAGAAATGTGGGATGTTACATTGATGTTTGTTTAAATTGGACTAGTTTCAAGGAAAGCGATAGACCAGGTTTTGCTGGCAACGAAAACAAATTCTGTTCAGTTTCTTTTCCCAAGTTGAAATTTTCTATTGGAAAAAAATAAATGCTGCTAGCTTTGCTGAAGCTAAACCCATAATTTTTCAGTTGCCAGTAGTCAGTGAGCTACTAGACCTGTTATTTTGAGAGGCATTTCATAAATACTTTGCTGTCACCTGGTTTTCCTGTATCTGGTCTGAGCCTGTCCTTAAAATTTGCCTACCAAAAAGCTTCTCCAGAAAGTTACAGCTGTAGCTTGGGTTTATGTGTCAACATAGTTCTGCATAATGTGCCTTTCTCACACCTCCTATTCTGTCTGCTTTCCTTAAATGTTACTGCATTGCCTCCCACAATTTTAAATTTGCTGTAATTTTAAGGCTGTTTCCTTTATTGCCAAAAAAGAACTCTAAATGTCTCTAAATTCGATCTGACAAAGATCAGGTATTTTCATTCTTATGCATGTGAAAGTGATCCCAAGACTGATTTTTTCACTCATCTGGATAATGCTTTCCATACAAACTGCTTCACTTTTTGGGAAGCAAAGAGAGTCCACAGTCAAGATCAGACTTCTCTGGAGCAGCGGCACCCAACAGGGAATGAGCTACATGGTGGGGGTGGGAGCTGAGAAAGGGGATGTGCATGTGTATGTTTGAGGGGTGCTTTAAACCATGGAGATGAGAGATAATGAAGCATTATGTTGGTTTCTGGGAGCTATTCCTGCTGTTCTTTCTTCTTCATACATTTTCTCAAAAGCCAGGATAAGGGAGTTCTCTGCTACACTGTGCTATGCTGAAATTTTCACTAGATGAGGTAGGAAAAAACCCCCCAAATTTTAATGGTAGCACTGGAGAAAAGCTCACCGTGCAAATTAGATGCTTAAACTTCCTTACTATAAGCAAAGAAACTGGATTGGGAACTGAGCTGCACTCAAGAGTTTGAGACGTCTGAAACGTTGAAAACTCTAGTGAACAAACTTGACCAGGACATAGAGACTTCTTACCTAAAATGATCTCCATGCAAATTTTTCAAAGTTAGTAAAAGAAAAATCTAAGGGATGGTTGTGAAAACCTTCTTAGTGAATTCTAGTGGCATGTTTGTGCTTAATGATTTAGTTATTTTAGAGAATCATTGCCTGTGGAGTGGATCTGGCATCTGTAGGTCTGCTGAAATGGTAGCAAAAAAAAAAATCTTTCTAAATTTGAAATACTGTGAGATTTACTGAAATGTAAACTCCTAATTAAAAAAAATGTTTTACTTGTAACAAGACCTGAATGTGCTGAAATTTGTGCTACTACTCAGAGGTGCTGAAGCACAAATGTGAATAGATAGAAATTTAAAGAGAGCTGCTTTGTTGAACATTCTAAAAACAGGTTTTTTTGTTTGTTTCCATATATTTCTCCAACCATTCTGAGCCACATTAGTTCATTCTCCCAGTGCCTTTCCATGACAGATCTCTGTGCTGATGTGGAGGTGCCAGTTGAGACCAGTATGTGGTTTAACTAGAGATGGATGCGCTGGTGTAAATACGCCACCTCCAAATACCAGTGAGACTACATGGTAGCATGGGGAGGGGGGGAAGGGAAAAGGAGGGTGGTCATTTCAGTTCATCTTTTTTAAAAGTGGAAGTGGAAAAGTTCCTGGGGCTAGGTCTACTTGAAATATGCCCTAGATTGTCTTGCAGATTGCTTTCTCCAACCACTCAAAATTTTTTGGGAAGGGAATCTTCCAGAGGATTGTATCTGTGCTGTGGAATAAACTGTTGTCGTGTGAAACTGATGTGAGCCTTAGTTTTACTCTGCCTCCACTAAAATACACTTTTACGGTAGTTTGTGCAGGATCAGCACAGAGGAGTACAAAGAGGGAGCTTTTCAGTACAAAGGCTGCCTGTTTGGCCTGCCCAAACCACCGTGAATGTGTTTAAAGGGGACTTTTATTACCATGGAAACTCTCAGACAGGAAGGAATTTGTCCTGCCATATCTAGAAAATAGTCTGTAATGGTCAGCTCTTGGAACAAAAGTGTTTCGAATAGTGGAGTATATTTAAAAATTCTTGTGGTGAATATGTTTTAAAACCCCCCCGAATATGTAAAATCCAATCTTATGCTAATGGACTTCTAGTATGGGGATTTAGGAAAGACTGCAGACAACTACAGTGCGAGCAAGAGAAGTGTAACGAAAAAATCTAAGAAAGTTTTACCTCTCTGTCCAGAAGGCTTCTGAGGTGTTGAATGGATGTCAATGAAATATTCTTCCTTTAAGTAGCATGTTTATCCACCACAGCCACTCACTGAGGTGCTGTGTGTGTGCTTGGCTTGAACTGCTGAAGGCCGTCCTCTGAACACCATGGATTAATTGCTTTTGGAATGTCTTAACTAAAACCTGTTATTTGACTCTCTTGACAAATATCCTTAGTATTCACAAATGGCCTTTACTTTCCTAAATCACACTGAGATATAACATTTCTTTTCTAAAAGAAATTCTAATGCCAGATCCCAGAATATTTGCACATCCTTCACTGGAGTTGTACATCGGTATGAAATAACTCTTAAGTCAGCAGTCTTCCAGCCAGCAGGAGTAGCTAGAGGTAATAGCAAGGTTTTCCACGCTTTGTGTAGTCTTTGGTGTTGATTTGTGGGTTTCATCAGTTGAATGAAAAATATTTTTTTCACGCATTTGACCAAATTGAATTAATATTTTTTTTTTCTGCAAATCATATCAGCAGACACTGTTTTCTCATATCTTTCTGTACAGCAAATGTCTGGCTCGTTTTACTGCTGTGCTTTTCAGGTTAAGTTGTTGAACCACCTGGCTGTGGCCTGAAGGCAGTTTGAATGCATGGTATAGTAATGAGCTGATCCAATGGGTTGTGATGCTTGAAATCAGCCGTACCGCTCTTGCTTCTTCCCTTGTGCTGTCATTGCTGTTCAGCTACCCCTGTGGTGATGATCTTCTGATGGCAACTAATGGTTAGATCAGCTTACCTCTGGTGTCAGACTGCACCTGAACATTTTACTGGAGTGTTTGGGGTAATAGTAGAACAAAAGCATCATGCTTGTGGTTGGGAACAGGAATAACTAAGGAAGAAAAATCATCATGAAAACTTTCCACTGCCCTGTCAATTTTGCAGTTGCTCACAGCTGCTGAAAATCAATGTTCAAAGTCTAATTCTACGTGGCAGGCCAGGTAACGAACAGTTTTATAAATGTGTATCTATATAATGGAGTATTTCTGTGTGCCTTTTACAAGCGCTGACTGACCTTGTTTGCGTTATCTGGGTTAACGCTGTAATCTCCTGCTCTAATATGAGGACTTCCGTCTTACAAGTTGATCAGTTTAGTTTCTTGTCTCCTGACTTGAGGAACCAAAAGGATTGCAGAAGGTAGTTCCAGCCAGGATTGCAGAAGGTAGTTCCAACCAGGATTAAAAGAAACAAAGAAGAAAAAAACCCCACCTCACTCTTCTTGTTTATAATAAACTATCCCTGCTTAATGGCTCAGTTTCCCTCACAGGGCTTGGTCCATATTTCCCTCATCTGGGAACTGGGGGTAGGCTGCCTTCCAAACTGTGTCAGGGGATGGGCATCTTAATCATGGACAGTCATCTGTCTTTCCAAAAGTATAGAAACCCCTGTTGGATGTATTTCCCTAATAGTTAACTAAGTTGAGAAAGAAAGGAAATACTGGTGACATCATGTATGACTTAATACGGTTATTAACTGCGCAGGTGTTGTAAAGCTGTGAATCTAAACTGTAGTGGAATAATTGTACCATATGGCAGGGTTTTTTCTTCAATTCTTATTCTTCCTCATTTACTGTATTTTTTTCCCTCTTTAAAAACGTATCTCTGTGCCATTTCGATTTTGTAATACCTCTTACTAAAAAAAAGGAAAGAAAAAAAGATCCCTCAAACCTTGGCAGGTTTTGATATCAGTTCATTCACTGTTTCCCTATTCATTTCTCCAGCATGCAAGTGTAGTTTTGTTTCCTTCCTCGCTGCTCCAGTTCTAGGCTTTCTCCAGCTGGCAGTTCTTCATCTGCTGTTCTTTCCATGAAGGCAAATGCCCAGCTTGCTCTTTTCCACTATCTCTTGCACTCCTGAGGGGCTCACGCCCAGTGCTTGCAGGCCTGTGTTGCATGGCTCAGTATTGCTCTCCTGATGGGAAGTCTGGGAAGCACTAAATCATGCGGCCACATACTGCTTCCTTCAACTTTCTCCCCAGCAGATCCGTGGGCTGAGTTTGCAGTAGGGCGTGATGGCTGCATGCAGCTTTAGAGCTCGGGAGTGGGGATGGGCTTTCTGCCCCCACCCCCTCACCCGCACAGACATTTCCCTGCTCTCCAGCTGCTCTGGTTTCCATCTGTTACAGGGCCTTCTGGTGCGACTGTTTCCTCATCTGCTGAGCCGAGTAAAATGTTGAAGGACCAGACACTGCGCTGACCTGGGGAATTAAGGGGTTGTGGTTTTGGAGAAAATGGCTTGCATGCCTATTTTCCTTTTTTATCAGAAACCTCGGCATGCAACACATGCACATCTAATATTTTGAAAAACTTTGTTAGGTGCACGCTCATTTCTTTGAGCAAATGTGTTTGCTCATCTTAGTTGTGTATGCGATGCTGTAGACCTGCCCGACATGGCAGCTGCCCCCTGCCCTGGGAGGGTCACTGTGCTACTATGTGGTGGGCTCAGAAATGTCCAGCAATGCTAAATGCTAACCTGCAGCACACAGGCAGAAAAATTGCTGAAGCCTTATTTGTGAAGACAAAAATATGCAACTAGTGAGAAGTAGCAGGGAGCCAAGGGAGGCGTTAAGAAACCTTGGAGTGGCCATCATTCTCTTGGCCCAGGAGCTGGGGAACTTTACCCTGCAAGGTGTTTTGCTTTTGGCAGGCAGATGCCTGCTGCCCATCTTCAGACTGCTATTTTAGGCTGCTCTTGTCTTTAGCACTTCCATTTTGCAGTCGCTTAGATTATGCCTTTCACAGATCGCTGGGCGGTTGCTCTCTCTTGAGTGATACTGGTCATCAGCAGAGAGAGAGTGGCAATGCAGGCCTGCAACAGAGTATTTCTGTAAAGCAAAACAGGTGAACAACAAAATGTCCATTTTATAAGTGAAGAATTGTAGCCACTTCTGATTTGTACACAGAAACCCTGCAAAATTTCATTAATTATCACTGCCAAAGTATATGAAACTGTCAAAAAGCAGTCCCTTGCTGGTCATATTGTCCTGGTGGGTGAGTGTAGCTTCCCTTTTTCTGACTACTGTATCATCTTCTTTGTGGAAGTAGTCGTTCTTGGCTTCTAAAATCTGTTTAGACACTGTCAAATTGGTTTGGATTTCAAAATTATATGTGTAAATGAGAAGTGCACCTAGCACCCACTTTAGTAATTGAACAAAGCTTTTATTTCCTGACTACTGCTCAGTGTGTGGGAGAAGTGTGTGCTCTGACAACTTGGGCTGTTTTTTGAGGACTTCTGTGATCTCACTGAAGGGTTTTAATATTAATTCATCACTAGTGTTATGGTTATGTTTTGATGATAGTCACTTAGGAGATGGGTGTTAGGCAACCAGTTGGAAATTACTGTAAAGTGATTTCTTTTTTTAAGTGGTTCATACATTCAACTTGAAATCCCAGAGCACATTAAAAGTGCTAATTCTCATTCTCCTGAAAGCAAGGTTTCTATGTATTTCTCAAATTAGCCCCCCTCTGCCCCCACATCCTGGCTAATATGGTATGTGTAACTTAACCACTGATTTCTAACTAGGGATTATGCATTTATTAGCTTGATGTTAGCAGAAATTGATAATCAAGAAATAAAATATTACAGAGTTGCTGATAGGAGCAACTGTTTGCCTTTTGGGATGATAGATGTATTGCATTAACAGAAGTGTAATGTACTTCTGGATGGTTTTCTGTGCAAGTGCAGCTGCCACACATCGTTCCTTGCAGAGTGAGAAGAGAAGCTCCAGGCTCATGAGATGGTGTTGCCTTCTTGAAATACATGGAGCAGATGAAACACTGACCAAGAAGGGGAGGACTTGGTGAGACAGGAGTGTTTTTATTGATGGATAACATTTGCACGACTCAGTCTCTCAGCTGTGCTCGGTCACAAGCAATTATCATGTTAATAGTTTGGGAGCTCAGCTGAACAGTAAAAGTGTGTATGGAGAAGTCAGGGAAGAGGCTCTGCAATATTTTGGAAAGGAGCTTCCCCACCTCGTGTTCTGCGCTTGGAGCATTACTAGGAAAGACACGAGATCAGAGTCAAAGGGAATCCAGCTTGTGATTTCTGCAGTTTGGGAACAACAAACAGTGGAGTGAGTGTCTACAGATGGTTTAAGGAGTTTGGTTATTTGGTATGCTAGTCTGTCTGGCTACAAGGCTCTCAGATTAAGTAGCTACAGTATGGTGCAGCAGAAATAGGATATTAATTTAAATGGAGGCATTAGTTATCTGGGTTTTAATTCATTCAAAACTGCATATGCCTAGGTCAAACAAGTAGGGGAAACTGGCTGGATGGTCTTGGACTCCAGTGAAATGTGAAGTTTGTGATAAATGCTGAAATCTTCAATCTAGTTCTGGAAACTATAAAAAGATTTCAGTGTGTTCTATAGCACCATTTAATTTGTATCAGTTACCTTAAAAGGCAGTATGTCTCTGGTGAAATAAGATGGACACCGCTTTTCCAACAAAGTATGAATGATTGGACTCTATTGCCATCACAGGTTTGAAATAGAGGCGCTCCATAGATTTCTATCTTGTAGATGTTCCTTGCATCGCTGCTTTGTTGATGTATACTTTCTCCTTGCCTCTCAAATGAAACTCTGGTTTAAACTTGTTTTAGTTGGCTTCAGCTCTGCAGAAAAAGGCTTTTTTAGTACTCATCTGGACCTTCCTGTAAATCTACTCCAGCTTTAATGCTGTTACCTCACTCAGTGTTTTTAGAAGGTGTGAGAGAGGGCTCAGTTTTGTCCTTGTTGTGAAGAAGACACAGGGCATAGGTGTGAGACATGAAAAATTAACTGTTGATCCTCAGGTAAAGTAGCATGTCATGGCCATAGCAACAATCTCAAATTCTCAGATTATCAACAAGGGCTATTTATGGACCAGACTGATACCATGGAGCTGACTCTTCTGGTTTAAATGAACTAAATTGAATTACATGTTTATTGCAGACAGAAAAAGTGATTTCGCCTACTTCTTCGTAGAGCATCTTGATGTTGTGAAAAATGTAATAATCCTTCCTGTATGTGATGCTGTTTACAATATTGAGATCCCTAAAGAATAGGGGATTTTTTTCCTTTTAAGCACACAGATGTTGAAGTGGTTTTGTTTGGGTTTTCATGATGGTTTTTCTTTTTACCTAATGCTTCAATTACTGATTACTGAAAAGGTTATAAATACATAGTAATTCTTGTTTCGTAGCATCTTCCATTCATTCCAAAGAATCCAATTTATATGGAGGTATCAGGAAGAGTTACTAGAACACATACACCATTTAGCATTCAGTGTTACTAACACCTAACCACTGCACTTACAAATGCAGGTGCCTAAAAATATAGGTATTGGATAATCAGAAGAATAAGTCTGATGCCATTTATGGTTTTGCATATAAGTATAGATACTTTCTTTTTTTGATAAGAGACTGTCAATATTATCGGGTCTAAAGCTTAAAATTTGGTCAATAAAACCTTCACTTAGCCTGCTCCTAGAAAGTTAATTTATAAGTAGCCACAAATCAAACACAAATGCAGCCTTCCCCAGAGGGGGAAAAAAAAAGGCACACAAAAGAAGTCTTAATTTAAATAAATACTTCTAGTTTTTGGTAGCAACAGCTTTTGAATATGTTCACCGCACAGCCTGTTGTGTAACCCAAGGCTGCTGTGAGAGGTATGGTTGACTATTGAGGAGTGCATATGAAAGGGAATGTGGCAGCTGGCTTACCTGGATGCTCAGAAGGAGGCTGGAACTCCCGACAGTCCTGATGAGCAAATCTGTTTGACAGCTGTTGCTACTGCCTTGTAGACATTTCAGTGAAGCTAGTTCCAGAATCTTTTGCTTGACTCTTCCCTTTTGGTTTTTGAGCTGTGCAGAATGTATTGGGTACTGTGGGGATACAGTAAGTGCAGTTGGTGTTGGCATCCACTGCACTGGGAAGTGAGACCTGGCTTTGAGGGAAATGCAGGCAAAAGAGCTTGCTTTGCTTTGAAGCTGCAGTCTCACTTGAGGACATAACATGGACTTTTCTGAGGTGATCTCTCTTGCTTCTATTTCAAGACTTCAGGATAACTTGCCTGAAAACACAGGTACATGGATTTCAGGTTCTGAGCAGGATAGGAAAGGAAGAATCATGCTCTTATGTGTTTCAGATGATGTTTTGTGATCAGATACAGTAATTTAAAAGGTACTGTAAAATGTTAGTCAGGAAAGCTCATTGTTTGTGACAGCAGGCAGTTCATTCTCTCTTTCAAGTACTTTTACGTACTTTTGCTTTCATAACTAGTTTTATATAGTATATATAATTGGAGGGACAAGGAGCTAGATTTTATTGCTTTGCAAGCATAATTAATTAGTTACCCGAGTCTCAGCTGTAGATCCAAATAATATTTGCTAATACAGCATAAGTATTTAATCTGCCGGTAATTCCTGTGACTTCTAAATCAATTGATCTCTAGCAGAGCCTCATCCATGCTTTTTCCTCAGCTGTGCACTTCATTGCTGGGTTCAGGTGATCTAAATCTATGCTATAATAATGCCATTTACTAATGCTTAAGTAAAACCTAGTATAATCTTTCAGTCTTTTGGTAGGTATCTTATTCTGGATGAGGCTTTTTTTTTAATATAGATTAAATAACTTTGTAAATGTTTAGCACTGGAAATTCAGAGTTCTTTGTACCGGTTCTAACTGTCCTCACTACACAGTTGATAAGCAAAGGAATACAGTTTTAGCTGTTTGAGTTTATTCACCTTTGAGTAGCAGGCTTTTGACTCTTGGTAGGAAAAACATTTTCCTAGTAGTGTTTCTACATTGCACTGTTGCATAGGTAATTCACTAGCCATTGCAGGTCTTGTTCTGAGAACTGGACTCTGAATAGTAGGTGAACTAGCTCTAAACTTGGCTGTTTACACAAATGTGCATGGTAGCAGTCTTCATACAGTACTTGATTAAGAGTCCTCAATTCTCTTGTTCTGGGATCCTTGCTGCTTAAATGGGCTTGCCTGGGTTTTTTTAATGAGCCATTTTATTGATCATACTTTCACTTTTTCAGGTATTTACAAACACAAAAGAAAGAAATTGCTAGTCCAGCAAAGTTTGCAATCAAACTCTTCCAAAATTACCAAAATAAGCCTTCCTATTTCTTATGCTTGTAAAATAGTACTCTAATCTTTTAGGCAACCTGCCCACTCCTTTAATTTTCTTGCTTTTCCTACTTAAAAACAGAACAAAAGCAACAGCAAGAAAACCCCCTACAAAATAACACAAAACACACAAAGAGTCCCTGACACTCTACGCTAGAATTTAACATCACAGGTTTTTTGTGAGCAGAAATAAATTTTTGGGCTTATTGAGGGGAGGGCAATGTGCAAAGTTTTGTTTTGTTTTGGGTTAGTTTGCTTGGGTTTTGGGAGGCTTCAGGGTTTTTTAAAGTTTATTTTAACTTAAATGGGCTTGGAAACTTCTAATTCTCTTGTAGATGCTATAATAAGATTGATAAGCTCAACAGGTAAATTTAAATAGACTGTGAATCATTAGGAACAGTGAAAACAGTGCCTTCTATTATAAAATTAAGTTTAGCCCTGCTTTTTGAGAAAAGGCGGAGTGTGCCATGAAGTGGAACTGGTTTGCAAGTTTGGTTCTAGATGAGTGAAAATTCCCTTTCACATGTAATCTGTGAATGCAGCACTGCTCTTATATGTTCATCATCTATCTCAGCAGAGGTTGTGGGGAATTGCAGGTAGCTCAAGAACTTTCCTGTTGGATGTAGAAGATTGTGGTAGATGAATGTCAGCTGCTCCTGCTGGCTGCAGTAGTTTCAACGACTGTGGCTCTGCGTTCTGGATCAGCAGTTTGCATGTCAAAGATAGTTACTGCCAAGCTCTTCAAAATCTTGATGAGAAAGGAGTGAAATTGCACAGTTCTAGAATTTTGCATGACCAATTTTCCCCTGGAAGGCTCTTTTTGTTCATTTGAACATACTCCATCCTGGAGTAATTTTAGAACTGCAAATCCATTAAGCAATGTACTTTCTTCTGTGTGAAGAAAAAACTGATGTCCCATTAAAGTTTTACACAAGAAAATTTGGTTTTCTTCCCTTTGAATCTGCTTCCATAGAGGAAAACCACTGAGCTCAGTCCTGCTTGGACAGAAGGGCCACATTGCACATGAGGACTGACAAAGGTTGCACTTATCTGACAGTCCCCAGTGCAAATTTTTAATTTCTGGCACTACTGTTTATGCTATGTAGGCACCCTTTTTCCATGTCTGAGTGAACTTGAGCTTGGCAGTTTGCTTACTCTTAAGTATCTTAGTCTTATAGCTGTTGAGAGTTTCATACATTTCTCCATTGGCATTGTCCACTGGGGAGAGCAGCTCGGTATAGCTGTTTATGGTGTGGTTTGAGTAAGTACGGATGATCACTGTGAGCCAGGCATTACATTAAAAAAAAGCAAACCCACAAAAAATCACACTTCATTTGTATGTGCAAGAGCCTGCTTCCATTGCACTGACCATTGCACTGACCAAGAAGAAACACCTTTTTTTTGGCATATCCTTCTTCAAAAAAACAATAGAATGTTCAAGGTGCATATGTTAAACCCCTCAAAGGGTTTAAATTTAAGAAGTCCAATTAACAGTAGTTGTAGAAGATCGTTTGGGTATCTGTCCTGTATCTCAGCTGTCCCCTGTATTCTATGGGACATTACTGGACCCACTTGATAGTCCAGGCACTAAATGAAGGTTTCTGAAATCTATTGACTCCATATACTGCATTCTGTCCTGCAGTGTACTGTCTGTCTTCACACCCTCCCCCCCAACACTTTTTCTTTGTGGCCAATTTTAAGTTAGAAATAATTCAACACTTCTTTTAAACAGTCTATAGCATATTATAAATTACATCATTAGTTTGATGCTACAGGTCCTTTTTGTAACAAAGTTAAAATCTGTAAAAAAAAAGAGAAAATTTTAAATTTGTAAAATCCAGTGTTTGGGTCTTGGGATAATTTCTAAGGTCCCTTCCAACCCAAGCCATTTTCCATGTGATTTCATTTAAAATACATTAGGAAATGCTGATGTTATCTTTTTCTAAAAAAGATAATTTGCAATCCTTTCCCAGTGTAATACGTAATAATTTTTTTCTTTGCTGAAAGGGTCAAGACAGTATGCTTAAGTGTATGAGGCAAAAAGGATTGTCAATACTGGAAGCTGAGTTCGAGAGCTTAAGTTCAGATGTAGGATGATTCATTTTGCCACATGTAAAGAGTGTAAGGGAGAGCTACCATTTTGTTCCACAGTCCTGAAGTGTGCTCTCTTTGGTCATGTAAACTGGCTTTTCACTTTGGGTGCATAGGGCGTATTTATCTTAACAGAAATGAGTGTGGATATGTGGTTCCTGTACAAGCGCAGACTGCGATCTACCAGTATTTATGAAGAACACATGTACAGGAAAATGACTCTTAAGTACAAGTCATAAATTGAAATGATTATAGAATATACGTGGACAAATATACCATGTGTGGTATCGGTAGACTGTAATTTCATCAAGTGGTTTTTCAGACTTCATAAACTATGAATGAAACATGATTGTATTGGCCTTGTAACAGGTAAAGTAAAATATAGGGTCTGGCTGCTTTAAAGCCCTCATAATTCTATAGCTGGAAATAGCCTTTTGGGATACGATTAAGTCTTAAAACCTGCCCGTGATTAAAAAAATACATTTCGGTGAAAATCACATGTTCAGAAACTCTGGGAAACATTTGAGTCTCCACCTCATGAATTTTTACAGTTCCCAACTTTCTGAGTGTAAACACCAGGAGCTGCTTTCGGCGAAAGGAGCGGAGGAAAGGCCCCGTGTTACTCAGAGCTTCGTCACCCCCCCCGGTTATTTTGTTGTTTACAGCGGGCTTTTTTCAGGTTTTTGTGGCTCGGGCTTTGTTTACTTCGGGGGCTGTGCCCGGGCGGGCAGGCCCGGCCCGGCGCTGCTTTGCGGCGGCCATGCCGCCCTGCCCTGCCCTGCCCTGCGCAAACCCTCCCGCTCGCCGCGGCGACCTCTGCCCTTTTGTATCCTGTGACACTCAGCCTGTCTTTGTGCTCAAGTTTATCCATGATGGATACGTTTCCCTCCCAATCGCATATGCCGGGAGCCCGGCGGAGCGAGCAGATAAATTATTTTCAGCTGCAGGCCCGGGCTGGGGGAGGAGGGCAGGAGGGTGGCGGGGCCCCTCCGCGCCTTAGCCCAGCAGGACGGGGCGCAGCCTCCCACTCCCCCGGGAATATGCAAGGGGATGACTCTCGGGCCTCTCAGATCCTTTTTAAATGCAAAAGAATGTAGGAAATTGCCAGATCAGTTGGTTAATCAGTGACAACTGCAGTAGGTGCACAAAAAGCCCGGAGCCATCGGTTGCACGGGGTGTTTTTTCAGCGCCCCAGCAGGGTCGCCGCTGGCCCCACCTCTTGAATCCCCGGGCCGGTTTAGTGTCAGCTTGAGAAGGGAATGTAATTGAGGGGAGATTTCTGGGTGACTGATGGCGACAATATAAGTCTTCTGCCTGACACCACCTCCCCGCTGGCCCTGCCAGGGCTTTGTGCTCGCCTGGCCATCGCACAGCCGCGGAGCGGTGAGCGCTCAGCCCAGTATCTCCAGCCCACCAAAACAAGGCAGCCATGTAGCCGATACAATTGTTTGTGGGGTTTTTCGTTGGGTTTTTTTTTTTTTTTAATATTGGCTATACTGCTGCCTTGTCGTGGTCAAACCGCATTAAGGGGGCATGTTAAGCATGTTACTGCTCCCCTTTATGGAGTTATTCGCGAGGTTAACACCTTTGTCAAATGTTTTGAAGAGTATTCCTGAAATATTTTTGTGACCGCAATTGTTTCTCTTACTTATCTAGGAGTATTTTTAGATAAACCACCTCGCATCTGTGTTTTAAACTTATGTTGGGAGAGAGGGTGGTCATGCAATGAAAAAAAGGCCTCTTAAAATTCCAGGTTACGTAACACTAAAACTGAAGTATTTCTGGATTAGGCTTGTCCCCTCTTCTCTCACCTCATGTTTGTAATGTACTTAATGTAAAGTACAATGTAAAAAACATTTCTTTTGTTTTGTTTTGTTTAATCCTCTGGTTACCTCATTAAAGGCCTCCAAATACATACTTCTAATAAATGGCTCTAAACTTTCCTCTTTTTCTCCTGATCAGGAAAGAAAAGGCATGCTGAGGCTTCTTCTGTAATATTATAGGTGCCGACTTAAAATTAGCAGTGCTCCCATGCTAGGGCAAAGAGTTTGCAGCCCAAGTGGTATGGGGAATGCCTTCTTATGATGTAACAGCAAGGCTCAGTGGGTTTGCATCAGAGTCCTCCTAAGTGACGCTATTGTGGTCTCGTATCAGAGCTCCTGTGAACTTGAATGACGTAGGATATTGTTTCCAAATGTGTGGCACAGGCTGAACTCTGGGCTGGTCATTCCTGCATCAGCTGCTTGACAGCAGCAAGCTGCCAAATATTCGAAGGCTGTTGTGCCCTCAGTTGCCTTGGTGAAAGCCTGTCTTTTGCCAACGTACATCATACATTAAGAAAATAAAATCTAATCTGGCTTTTTCTGAACAGTTTTCTGAGAAATGTAGGATTTCATGGATTTCTTGGCAAAAAAAATATTACTGAATATCATTCATGGCATTTTAGCTGACTGCACATTGGCAAAACCTGTGACCTTTGAGGAAAGGCACCTGAGGTTTTCTCTGCGCGTCCCCCCCTCCTTTCTTAATTTAACAAGAGGCATTGTCAGCCTTTAAGTTGCTACTGCAAATTCTTGTAAGGATGTATTTCTGTGAAGAACTAACTGAATTTTACCAAGATAAATGTGAAAATAAACTTTTCAGAAAAGCTTAAATCATATTTGCTGATGCTTCCTACTAAGGCAGAATATTCCTGAAGTGCATCAGGTCATTCTTTTCATCTTTGCAAGTCCTGTCTCCCTTTCCCGGGATGAGGGGGAACAAGATTCCTGCCATCCTTTGATGTCTGAACTATACGGACTTAATTTTTAACACAGCTGTGCTGTGTGAAGTGTATAGTAGGAAAGCATTCTAAGTGAATTAAAAAAAAAAAAAAAGATCTTCAGGCATTCAGGAAACCAAGTCTCTTTGGAAGCTGCAGTCAGAAATGATGTTGCAATCACTTAACAGGTCTGGTCTTATATTTTGGCTAATCTATATGCAGGAGGAACGTACCATGAGTGTTGTCTGTGACAGCAATGAAAGTAAGCATTAAGCACGTAGGAGACAAGGCGTGCTTCCCACGGACACGGTCAGGCACTTGCATAACTGTCCTGGCATCAGCCGTGCTGTGCACTCATGAATGAGGTGAAATGCAGAAGCCTCCCCAGCCATCTTGCCCAATTTGAATGTCTTGCTGTGGCTTTTTCTGTGTTGTCATGCTGTTACATGTGTTTATGAAGTTTTTGGTGAATGTTTTCCTTCAACTTTGTGAGTAAAATAAGAATGTGACTTTCATTGCTGTCGTTTATGTCATGTCCTTCCATGTGGCAAATGCTTAAATTACTACCCCTAACAGCCAGCAGGAGCTTAGCTGTTTTGAAAAGCAGTTTAAATGTGCAATGTTTAAATGCAGATTTAGTAGCCTAATGTTTAATCCTACATTTTGAGGCTCTGGTCTCAAAATGACCTTTGGCATGGTGTTGTTTTTTAGCACGAGAGGTCTTTTTAGCCTAGTTCTTCAAAATAGCATGGTATTTGTGGTGTTTATTGCAGTGTATGTAAGGGCATACTTCCATTATGTGAGTAGCTGGTTTGTTTGTGTCAAGTACTTCAGGGTTTTGTCAGAGGTATCAACTAATAGCTGTAAAAATATAACTGTGCATGACACATGTCATTTCAAGCTTGGAGCGGTCAGTATTAGTTGCCTTCTCACCTTCTGTTTATTCAGTTTACTTGCTGCACAGCCAAATGCTGCTGAATTTCTTCTATAGAAGGGTTGATAGCTGAATCAAGGAACCTGTTGATCTACAAAGTGTTCTTCTGAATGGCTGAATGTGAGGGTGGTGTGGAGGGTATGGGCATCTGTGTGCTGCCCTTGCTGCTTCCTGGTCCTGACTACCTGGATCTGCTGCTTTGGGAGCAAAACTAATGAAGTTCAGGTTTTTAGTGTCTGTAGCCCTAGACAAGTTACGTGTATGCGGCAGCCAGTTTAGTTCAACTCATGAAAGTGGGAAGCTGCTGAAGACTACTGAGTGCATGCAGCTTTGGAATATTAAGCTGGGCAATGGTTAACTACTACTTAAATTTGAGATCTAGCTGTTTAAGACTGGAATGTTGCAAACTGGAGTAAATGTAAGCTTTGTCTGTTGAGACAACAGGGTTGTTAAGCAATTGACTGTGTCCTGGTGGTTGGGATCACACCACTGCTTTGAACAGAAACAGGCTGTCTAGGCAGCCTTAACGAAATATATTCATTGACTCTTTAGGTCAGTCTTCTTGGTGCAATCTTTCATGCTCAGGAACAGAAAAGTGATAGAATTTTATAGCAGAACCTGTATAGTTTAAGATGGCAATGAAAAAATTTCACTGTCTTCTCATATATTCATACTTTGTTATAGCTATCCAGCTTTCTAAGGGTTCAGATACTCTTCCTTTTGTACCCAAGAAATGGTCATTGCTTCTGTGTATGTTTGTTTTAAGTTGCAGGAATGTAGAAAAGATGCATCATGCCTTATTTTTAAACTATTTAATTAAAAAAAGACTGTAAGCTGAGTTTATCACGGTTAGTATTACTGTTAGTATGTCTGCATTCATGGGGAAGTGGAAGAGGTGCTGAATGAGTATTTTAACTAGAGTTATTGCTTGATGCAGGTTCTACCTTTATTTGTGTGTTGGCTTTCTTTGGTTTTGAAAGAAGCAGACATGGTTGCAACTTAAAATAAGTCTGTGACTCTCGTGACTTGCTTAACTATCTAGAAGACGTCTACCCTGTTAGAATTGAAGGTTGAGAGGTTGTTAGGTAATTCCAGTATTGACTGTTTCCTTATCAAAACATTGATTAATTTATTTTGATCAGGCTGTAGCTGCTACTGTCTTTCAAGCTTCAACAGCTGCTGTTAGCCATATATCACATCAGAGGTGTGACTTTTATTGGGGAAAGTAGAATAAGGTTTGGCGAGAGCACGACTGACTGTAAAGGGTTGTGGTCATTAAATTTGAGGCTAGACTTAAATCTGAATAAATACTCCTAAAATTTGAGGCATCTTCTTAACCGCAGTCTTACGCTGTGTTTCAAATGTAGTAACTTTAGCATCCAGAGCTCAAACATGAAGTTGATTCATGCCTCAGATAAAAATGCAGATCTAAAATCACATAATGGCAAACAGCATTTTTGCTCTTAATTTAGATGATGGATTTGTTTGTTTACAAGCTGCATCATAAGCTTAAAGGTTACTTTTCTTTTGAAAGAGTGTGTGCTCAGGAAGCCAGGCGAGTGCTAGGTTCCCTAGCACATCTCCTGCGTTGTAAGGGACAGTACTTAGCCAAACCTGCAAACTGGGATGGTGTGAGCTAAACAGAAATAATATGTGTTTAGCAAAACAAAACCCTTACCCTGCTTTAATTTGGTTTTCTGGGTGTAGTAGCAGATCCTGTGAGCCAACATTGACTGTTATCAGTGGCTGACTGGCCTGAATTTTATTGGAAGCTTGTCAGCTGAAAAACAGTAAACAAAGCAGATTCAAATGCGTGCTTGATGCTTGTAGCATTGTTTCTGGAGATGCTCTGTTAGCTTGTTGTAAAGTTTCATTAGTGCTTCAGGAGAGTAGAGCCTGCTTGTCTTAAAAAATTATTCTTTTAGCAGGCATGATTTATATAATAAAATGAGTGGAAATTCTTGCATATTTGTAACTTTGCGGCTGTTTCTGGCTGATGGGTGAGATTCTCTACTTGACTCCAGTTTGATATTGCCCAGATTTAATCAGAGGCTGGGGGGTAGCAGTATCTGGGTGCTCTGCTTCTTAGCATTTCCAGGCAAAGAGACTGTTCTGTTGGCTGGACTCTCAGTGCACGCTGATGTCCAGCTTTAACAGCTCCTGGTGGCAGTGTGCATCAGTAGTCGCAGTGCCAGAAGTCCTGGAGCAATCAGGGATCTTCACCATGACTGTGGCCAGCTCTGGAGCAGTCTAATAGCAAAAGCTTCTTTTGGTGAAGGAGGTTTCTTCTCACCTTGTTGAAACTTCCTTATGGTGTGCTCTAACAAACTGAATGAGGTGGTAAATATTACAGATGACTTCTGCCTAATAATGGAAATGAAATAAAACCAAATAGATATTAGAGATATGAAGATGGCTCATAGGAGTTTACCTCCAAGTGATTTAGGAAGTGTTAATATCCCAGCCGAGCACTAAAGAGATTTAAGAGTGTGGTTTTAAAGGTGACATTCAAATGCTATTTTAAGAGGAGTGATAAATGCTTGTGCCTTTCCTCTTGCCCTCTGCTTCACACTGTAGAAGGTCCTCTTGACAGTGGCTACAAGAAGGGTAATAAATGTGCTGGTATTTTCTCCCTAAAACTCGTCTGGGACAAATCACCTTCAGTCATACAGTCTGGGCTGGCATTTTGCGTCCAAAGTGACTGAAAGCATCCCTCCTCCACAACAGAATGCAAGATGTGAAAGCATAAACTTGTAAATCTTTAGTTTGGTTGCTGATTAAGGGCAAGTTGGTATCTGCAAGTACAGTTGCCACAAAATTACAACCAAGATACAAAAATAGTTTTACTTGCTAAGTGTATGGGCTCCCTCGACTGTTGTCTTAAAGTTTATTTTGCATGTAAGACATAGTGTTTAAAATTCTGGTTTTAAGAAGAAAAAACAGCAGTAGACTAGCTTTGTTCATAAAAAGTGGATCCAAACAAATCTTTGGAGTTCTTTTGGGGAGAGGATGTGGGGCACTTTTTGGAATAGACCAATCTTCCCTGTGGAAAACCTGAATGAGAACTTTTCTGAATCTGCTCTGTTACTGTGTTGTTACTTTTTGCTTTTTATTCTTGAAGTCCAAATGTGTACCTGGTTAGGTTAGCTTTTTGTTAAGTTCTTTTGCCATTACTAATTTCTCTTGAGCAAGTATTCAAGGTGACAGTTCTGGAGAGAACAAAACTTCAGTGTGGTCTTCCAAAGTGCTGTAGCTGCAGTAGTAGCATGATTACCTGAGGATGAGTAATGAACTCCAATGATACTGTTCCCTGTTGCCATCGTAAAGGAAATTAGGATAAGGATTGAGAAATCTACCCTATCATGGGATGAAGCTTTTGAATTTAATTTTCTTACACAAGTTGAGCACATAGTTTTGCTAAAATGGGGAAAAGCATTGTGTCCTTCACTTTACAAATTCATTAAATTAAGATAAACTGTGTGTTAAAAAAAAAAAAATATCCTTCCTAAAGGCTAAGTCTTGGAGTTTGGTCTGTTTTTAGTGGGTCATCTTTGTATGCATTTGAAAAATCTGTTGTGTGTATAACTAACTTTAGTTCGTCATAGGACCTGGTGCTTCTGCTTGCTCATCTGATTACGCAGCTCAAGGGAATAAGGTTAAGGACATGCTGTTGGTAACTAGAGCATTTTCAGGGCTTTAGTTCAGCAGATGGGCTGCTCAGCTATATTCATACATCTGCCTACCTGCTGTGGCAGCTGCTGCTGCTGCGTGTTGTGTTCTTTTGTTCTGTTCCACCCAAGAAAGGAGCACTAGGAAGTGTACTGAATGGATTAATTTAAGGTTAAGGCTAGTGTTTTGCTTGCTTCCTAGCTCTCTATCATAATAAAGCTTTGGATAAAGCTAATGAATCCTTCGTAATGTGAAATAAATTTTTAAGATGTATTTCAGGGGGCTGAAACTAGCTAGTGTCGAAGAAACAGTCAAGTATGTTTTCTTTATGTTGCCTGATGTTATTTATTTCAATATTTTCTTCTCTTTTC
This sequence comes from Monarcha castaneiventris obscurior, assembly GCA_026261815.1. Classification (NCBI taxonomy): domain Eukaryota; kingdom Metazoa; phylum Chordata; class Aves; order Passeriformes; family Monarchidae; genus Monarcha; species Monarcha castaneiventris. Next base: position 11,432,390 of record JAMPIT010000379.1, read on the forward strand.
TCCCCCTTCCCCTGCTTTTTCTAGGAGCAGTAACCAGACTTTGCCTGACACTGCGTGGTCCAAAAGAATTAAGGAAATATGGAATGACATGAAGGAGATTAGTTGAGGATTAAAGGCTTTGAGGACAAAACACCTCACCGAGGTGAAGCACAGACTAACGTTCTGGTTGTAGCTCCAAGGAGCTGTGTGCTGAAAAAAGATGGCAGATCCAGGAATGATGAGTCTGTTTGGAGAAGATGGGAATATTTTCAGTGAAGGGTTGGAAGGTCTTGGAGAATGTGGATATCCTGAAAATACAGTGAATCCTATGGGTCAGCAAATGCCCATGGATCAAGGATTTCCTGCTTTACAGTCATCTCTTCATCATCCCCCTGCAAATCAAAATCAAGCCAAGTTGACCCATTTTGATCACTATAATCAATACGAACAGCAGAAAATGCACCTGATGGATCAGCCGAACAGGATGATAAGCAATGCCCCTGGGAATGGTATAGCGTCTCCTCATTCGCAGTATCACAACCCTCCAGTTCCTCAGGTTCCTCACAGCAGTGGTGCTGGTGGTCAGATGGGAGTCTATCCCGGCATGCAGAATGAAAGACATGGGCAACCTTTCGTAGACAGTGGCTCCATGTGGGGACCACGGGCAGTTCAAGTGCCAGACCAGATAAGAGCACCATACCAGCAGCAACAGCAGCAGCAGCAGCCGCAACCGACACAGCCTCCACAGGCACCCTCCGGACCCCCTGGGCAGGGCCATCCTCAGCACATGCAGCAGATGGGAAACTACATGGCTCGTGGTGATTTTTCAATGCAGCAGCATGGTCAGCCACAGCAGCAGAGGATGAACCAGTTTTCTCAAGGCCAAGAAGGCCTCAATCAGGGAAACCCTTTCATTGCCACCTCAGGACCTGGCCACTTGTCTCATGTGCCCCAGCAGAATCCCAGTATGGCACCTTCTTTGCGACACTCAGTCCAGCAATTTCACCACCATCCCCCCACTGCTCTCCATGGGGAATCAGTAGCCCACAGTCCCAGATTCTCCCCTAATCCTCCCCAGCAGGGTGCTGTTAGGCCGCAAACACTTAATTTTAGTTCTCGGAGCCAGACGGTACCCTCACCTACTATAAACAACTCAGGGCAGTATTCTCGATATCCTTACAGTAACCTTAATCAGGGATTAGTTAATAATACAGGGATGAATCAGAATTTAGGCCTTACAAATAACACTCCAATGAATCAGTCTGTACCAAGATACCCAAATGCTGTCGGATTTCCATCAAACAGTGGTCAAGGACTAATGCACCAGCAGCCCATCCACCCTAGTGGCTCTCTTAACCAAATGAACACGCAAACTATGCACCCTTCACAGCCTCAGGGAACTTATGCCTCTCCACCTCCCATGTCACCTATGAAAGCAATGAGTAATCCAGCAGGTACACCTCCTCCACAGGTTAGACCTGGTAGTGCTGGAATACCAATGGAAGTTGGCAGTTACCCAAATATACCCCATCCTCAGCCGTCACACCAGCCCCCTGGTGCCATGGGAATTGGACAAAGGAATATGGGCCCCAGAAACATGCAACAGAATCGTCCATTTATGGGTATGTCTTCAACACCACGGGAGATGGGTGGGCACATGAGACCAAATGGTTGTCCAGGTGTTGGCCTTGCAGATCCCCAAGCAATGCAAGAGCGACTAATATCTGGCCAGCAGCTTCCTAGTCAACAGCAGTCTTTTCAACAGCAAATGCCAACCTGTCCTCCCATGCAGCCTCATCCAGGGATACATCATCAGTCTTCACCACCCCCACATCCTCATCATCAGCCTTGGGCACAGCTTCACCAGTCACCACAAAACACACCACAAAAAGTGCCTGTCCTTCAGGTAAGCTACTTCCAATTAGTAGAGAATGTTTTAAATTACTGTAAATGTTTTTCAGGATACACAAGAACTATGGTTTCAAAATAGTTGCTCCTGCTTAACTCCCTTGTTTGTTATTGGTTATGTGGCTTTTTTGGTGTACAGAGGCTGAAGGTAAAATGAGGTTCAGGTACCTATCTTTTTAATGTCCTTACAGTAATTTTTCTAGGATAATGTTATGGATAGACCAAAATATGATACAACAACATGACAAGCTGAAAACCTACTATTTTTTTCATGTTGGTTCCTTTGGGGAGAAAATGGAAAGCATGTGTGAGAATTGTCATTTAAACTATTAGATTTTTTGCATTTGCAACTTGGAGAAAGAAGTGTGTGTTATAATGTGTTTGGTTTGGCCAAACCAAGGTCTTTTTTTTTAAATCCTAAGGGAATGTTCTGTGGTTTTAAATTAAAGCTGAAGTTCTTACATGTGAAAAAAATTTCTGGTGTGAACTTCTTTAGCGCTAAGTAATGCAGCTGAGAAGCTATGGGGAAACAGTTTATGGAAGGAGGAGACAACAATGTGAATCAATCTGAAATGAAGTCTTCTGAGCCTTAAATGAAATGTTAAATAGAATTGAAGTTATATTTTACTGAGGCTCTGATCTGCCAGGTTTTGGTGGCCATGTATTGCTTCCATGTCATTTTTCAATTAAAAGCTAAAAATGGTAAACCATCTTGATCCTCTGTAGCTTAACGGGTTTGGCTACCAGCTAGTGTGTTAAGCTTCAGCTGAAAAAGTGCTTTTTGGAATCTTCACGTTTGCCATTGTTTGCCTTTGACTCGGTCAGTCAGAATTCAAGAGCTTTTGGTACCAGATGAATTAGTGGTCAAGATATCAAAGGTTTACTAATTTTATTTTTTTTTCAATCAGCCAGTAATTAACGCCAAGTAGCTCTGCCCATAAATATTTGGAGACAATTGTTGGAATGCAGCCGTAGTGGTACGGTGCTACAATACGCTCAATAAATCATAAAAACAGCTGTCCTAGGCGGTGTCCCGGGCCCGTGCGCAGAGCAGCTGCTCAGCAGGCCCCTGCACTGCTGCCTGCCGGCTGCTCCCGATCGCTGCTCCGCACAGCGTGAGCTGGCCCTGGGAATCAGATGTATGCGCTGAGGAGAGGCAGCTGACAAGGAGTGGGAGATGGAGCAGCTCAGCAGCTGGGACAGCCTTCCAAATTCCCCGTGGAAGAGAGGAGGAGGGGGGAGCCCCGCGAGGGAGATCAGGGTCTAAGCTGGGCAAGGGGAAAAGTGCGCTCTCTTTCTCTGAGGGAGGAGGAAGTTCTCTTGAAGAGACACAAAGTGTATCTTCAAGACCATCTTTTTCTTCCCTCCCTACCTCAAAGCTGGTTTGAAATTTTAGATGCCTGTGTCAGCCCTTCCTCTCTCTGCATCTCCACACACAGACTTTGTTTGGAGAACGTAAATTACAGTTCTTGCGTGCACGTGGAGTTGTGTGTTCCTGTCTGAGAGAGCAGCTCTTGCCAATGCCTCCTGTTACCAAGTGTGTGGGTAAGCAGGATGAAAAAGGAGAGAACTCAAGACTATAGGAAAAAATGAAGAGAATGAGCAGGTATTTGGGAAGGGGATAACGACAGCACAGAGAAATCAGTATAGAAAGGGTAGGAATGAGAAAAAGAAGTACAAGACATGTTTTTTACTCTGAAGATGGGAGCTGAAGCATCTAGCAAAAAATCTTGGAAGAAAATTGTATAAATGGTAATGTAAGACTTGTAAGACAGTAAAGGAACAGAAACCAGTGTCACTGGGATTTTTCATAACCAGTGATGGTGGGGATGTGAGAGGAAATACTTGAGGTGGACTGTACCCTAAAGCTGTGGTGTTACTCACCTAACCCTAATTCCTTGTTTTCATCTGACTATCCAGTAAGCCTATTTTTGGTATCAAAAGGTGGTTTGGAAGAAGAAAGTTTACTTGTAAAATGTACAAGCTTGTTAAATGTTCTTGGGACATTTGTTTCCCTTTAATCAGTGAAGAGGTTAAACACAGACAGCTCAACCCTTAAATGAGCTATGCAACCTATTACAGACTGCTGAACTGCAGATGAATAGCTAGAAGAAAGGTAAGTGCTGAAACTAAATAATTAGAGGAAAACCACATGATAACTCCAGTTATTTGATTAAAATCAGTAATTCAGACAGTTGTAGCAAGCCAAGTATCTTCTATGTTAGCTTACTTCTGTTAAGTTATTATCTGGTAAAAGTTACTGCTAACGTTCCTTCCCATTAAGTAATTAGTCTGAGCCCTGACTGTAGTAATGAAACTCTTTTAACAGGCAGGCGTTTCCCCCTTGAAAACTGTTTGGATGAAATGAATATTGTTCAAATCAACGAAAACTTAGCCCCTCCCCACCCCCTGGGGAAAAATGCAGATGTGCGAAACCCCTGCTCTTAAGCCTGAATACAGAGTTGGTAGGTCTCCTGTGTCGTGGTTTTCCTTTCATGTCAGTAGGCAGAAAACTGTTCACTGAAGAGCAGTTATTTAAATGACTGGTTTGTTTTTATTTGTATAAAACGAATCAACAAAATTAATATAGGCAGTGAAAATGGAAATCACTATGTACTTTAAAATCAACAGAAGTCATCTAAGTAATTATTTTTCAGTGATTTGAAGTTAGCCTTATCATGGGAAGGCTGTAATACTTGTGGTTAACCAAATTACTGTTTTGTTTTTAGATACGTTGGAAGGAAAGTGAAGTTCTTTTGCTTTTAAGTTGAAAGAAATTTCTGTGTTGATTCCAAGGCTTGTTATTTCTTTTTTTGTGTGCAAAACTGCAAATTATTTTGGCTATGAGATGAAGCTGGTGATTGACAATTCATCTGGTTGTGATTAATAGCTGAAAACTAGGCATGGTTATTAGGACCGTGTTAGCAGTGAGTTGCTGGCTTCGGTAGAGTTTGACAGATCCATAAGAACCACTGCAGTGTTGGGATGTTCAGTCAGTGTGCTTGGTTTGTCAGGCCCTCCTTTGAAGCACTCTTCACCGAAGGTTTTTGGAAGAGCTCGGTGGCCATGGGGTGGGAAGGCTGGCTCTGCTGTGGCAGAGCAATCCTCCAAGGGGCAAAGCAGAGAGCAGGAGTAGCTCGCTTGTTTTCACAGTGGAGGCATCTGTGTGGGGCTTGTGAGCTTGTGCTCTCCAAGATACTCAGAAATGATCTGGAGAAGAGTGAAGTGTTAGATGGCAAAATTTGCTGCTGCTGTTAATATATCCAAACCAGAGTGCCAAATGGAAATGTGGTGAAGAACCTAATAAGAATGAAATAAAATAATTAGAAATATAATAAGAGAGTCAATTGCTTGGCCATTAAGTTGTGTGAGTCAAGACATGGCCTGGGGGGATTTGGATTGGATATTAGGAAAAATTTCATCACTGAAAGGGTTATCAAGCCTTGAAACAGGCTGCCCAGGGAAGGTATGAAGTTGCCATCCATGAAGGTATTTAAAAGATGTATAGAAGTTGTGCCTAGGGACGTGTGGACATGCTTAGGGACATGGTTTAGTGGTGGACCTGAACAGTGCTGAGTTTACAGTTGGATTTTGGGATCTTAAAGGTAATTTCCAACCTAAATGATTTTATGGTTCTGTGGTACTTGGGCAATGAAATGGCAGCCAAAAACACCTTCTTAGGGGCAGGTCTTGGTGTTAGATGTCTGTCTGAAAATGTGCTGTAATAGTTAAAGAAATCAGTAGGAATTGTAGTGAAAGTAGTAGAGAGCAAACCAAAGATTATTACCTGTATGCATGGTATGCTGGTGAGGTAAGTGCTGTGAAGTTCTGTGTCCCTTCCTCAGGCCTCAGAAAATACAGCAGCACTTGAAATAGCACAGAGCGGGGTGTTTTAGTGGGGGAGAGAAAGAGAGATGGTGAAAGCCTCTAAACTTGTGAGCGATACAGGTGCATGAAGAGGATGAATGGGAAGTAAGGGTTGTTTGTCACCTGTTTTTGTCTCCTTGAATTCTTTTTAGGTATTCAGCAACTTGTCAAGTGGTGAACTTAGAACTGCACATTAAGATGCTGATCTCTGAGATGTTGCACAGAAAAATGCATCATCATTTGAAAAACATAAAGGCACCACATTTGGCTCAGCAGATCTGTGCCATACATAAGTGACTGAGAATTTGTTACTGGCTTGCATCTACTGTGTACATGTCTGGTTCTTGTCCTCTTTCACACACTTTATCAGAGGTGATATCAGGTTAGACAGGCCTTTGGAGGCCTAATGCTATGCAGTTGTTCTTACATATCATTATTTTCAGAGCATTTTGTTAGTGATAGAGGAAGTGTAGGAGTTTTCTTTGCCAGGAATAGGCTGTCCTGGGTGTGTTGTTACACACAACTTATTTACCCACAGCTACTGTGTGGGCTGAAGTTTCGAGTCCTGTTCATTAATCATGTTCCACAAATGCAATCTGCATTATTTATAGTCAAACACAGGAGTATTTAAATGACAAACAGGTATGGTATAACCTCCATGCCTGACTAAATGGGAGAGCTCAGCAATGGGCACCAAGTGTTGAAGGATGCTGGGTTGCAGTGTCCAGGTTCTGGTGGTGAAGGAGCTCGTTTTGTGTGTGTTCCCGGTTCACTGCCAGGTTTATTCTGCTGGCCTTATTATCTGTGGGCATGTGACTTTGCTTTAAATCATAACTCATAGCTGTGTTTGGTATGAACACATTCTTTTGAAATTTCCTGCCCTCCCTTGCAGGGGAGGAGGCAGGGAAAGTCCTGCTGAGTCACCAGCTGTATCACCCCTTTCACAGGCCCTTCCTGCAATTTCAAACCCTGTGTTGCCGCCTCAGTTTAATTTATACTTGGATATACCTGAATGGAGAGGGATATTAATGAAAACTGTGATCAGCTGTACTGGTTTGATGCAATATTCTAACCTGGCAGAAAGTAGAGGTTAAATCAGTTTCTGCTAGCACACTAAAATGAAGTTGTCTTTCTCCTGGGTGTTTGTTTTAATGCCTAAATGTAGTGTGAAGAGATTGACCTGTAACCGTCTTCACATGAACAATTGTCTTTCAGTGTCCTGCAAGTTTACATAGTAGCAAATGATGCCACTTTGAATAGTTAGGATTATTCCCATAAATAATATTCATGAGCAATTTCTCACATCTCCAGAGAGAACTGCTGGCTTTTTAATCCCTCAAATGTTTAACTTTTTGACTATTTTCCTGCTGATAAGCAGAACAAATCAAATTTATTTTAAAAAAAACCAAAACACAACCTAGAAACACTATAGGGTGATGCCTTAAGAGGCCTCGTAGAAACAGCGACTACACAGGAGTAAGGGAATAAAAGTAGGTATTTATTTGAAAGGCCTTCAGAGGTATCCCTGGGGATTCCAGAGGCTACTGCCAAAATGGGCCCCAAGATGGACGGCAGGTCACGAGTTCTTCACACTCATTTATATAAGTTTGGTTCATTTGCATATCAGGGTTAATTCTCCAATTAAAGCTTCAGTTTAATGATGTAATTCCCCTCAGCTTACCCCCCCTTAGAGGCTCTTTGGTTTATACTTTTTGGGCTTAGGATGGTCTAGGTGTCCTTGGAGAGCAGGCCCTGAGAGGCTTTGTTATGTCTACCTAGCATGAGAGAGCAGAAGTTAACAGACTACAAGAAACTTCAGTTACACCATAAGCAGTACAGAATGTGAAAAATATAAAAGTTAAAACCTAAGGCATCAGGGTACTTTTTGTATTGATGCAGAGGCTATTTCACATGACTGTTAGCTGGTCTTTTGGGGTACTGTATATGCTGCATATTCAGCAAAGTCTTGTGGCTGCCTGCCCCTAGAAATTCTAGTTACCTTTTTCAAGTATTCACAGACCAGCAAACCAGTGTATGTTGGCATAATTTTTGAAGCTGCTAGACTAAATGGAATTAAGAACCCACAAATACTGAACTCTAACTAATTACAATTGTGTATTATTTTTATGTATAGATAAGCATGAGTGTGTGTATTTATATAAAATACATGTATAAAATATAGTCAAAATAAGAAGTTGTGGATAGTAATGAAACAGAAGGGAAGAAAATCCACAGTATTCATATAAAAGTAAAGGTTGATAACAGGTTTTTTTTCTTAAAAGTTTACAGGCTTCTGCTGTATTTTGTTAAGACTCTGAAGAGTTCTTGTATTTGAGCAATGTAAGCAATGTAGTTAACTATAATTTTCCAACTAAAAGAAAAGCAGACCGTAAAATCTACCTTTGGTCAGAAGTGTTGAAGTTATTTCACCCCTGTGGAGTAGAATCGTCTGTTACACAGATAACTTGATCCATCTGTGAGCGAGTTCCTGTGCAGGTCTCTCAAAGGATACAATAATTATTATGAAATACTGTGTCCAACAAAAGTTCATATTCTAAAACTCCTCAGTTACATTCCAGTCTAACAGTTAATATTAACATATCCAAAGGCTTATTTCTTCCTCACCCTTGAAAAGGCTGCGTGTGCTTTTGTAAGTAAGGGCTTGCAGTGATTCTTCAGTGAATAGGCCTTTGGGCCAAAGATTTGCAGTTTTGAGGTGGTTTTGCTATGAACTTTTTGGTCTTTTTTACTGTTGAGGAGGCACAAAGTACTTCAGGAATACTTCTTCCCTCAGGTCCCATGATTTAAATGTGATGAAAATAATTTGTGCCATTAAATTATCTGTTCTGAAGTTTTGGGTAAAGCCAGTTTGTAGCATTAGCATAAAAACACAAGTCTGCATCAGCATAGTGATTTGTAGGTTTAAGAGTTACCCAACTTGTTCTTCAGCGTGGGTATTTTGGAAGTTTCTGTGATATGTTGGTAACCTGAATGTATTGTTCCCTGAAATCATTAGCATTTTCTGAAGAATCATGCAACTAGAAAATTTTTAAAGTTTATGCTGCTTGTTTAATACTTCAGTATTGTGTTCTTATCTGCTGGTGATGGTCACTTCCAGTGGGACTTGCCAGTCCTCTTTCCCATGGTCAAAAGATGTTGTCATACTTTATATTTATTTGAACAAATTTAAATCTGTTGTTTCAGAGAAGCTTTTTTTCACGATTGAAAGCTGGCAGTCTAATAAAAACCTTCATGTCTGTATCATCATCAGCCTACAGAGTTACAAGGATGAAAAATTGGGGTAAATGAAAGGAAAATGCTTGAGGTTTTTTTTTAAAAGATTTAAAACAAATTCTTTAAATACAGTGGCAATCTCAATAAGGAACAAGTTGCAGGCAAAGTAGTAATTTCCTATCTTTTTACTATGGAACCTTCTCCTGGGATTCTGTCCTGCTCTTTCTCGTGGAATTTGAGGCATCCATTTATTTTAAGCTATCCTGCCCTTGCTTGTATCTTGAATGCAAGTGTCACAAACTTGCATAAATGTTCTCTCTTTTTTTCCTCTGTGGAGTAAACTGACACTGTGGAGTGTCAATTCCCACTATGATGGGACACCATCACTTTGAAGTGTAATTTTTATCTGTATAAAAGTTGTTTTCTCCCTCAGTTCAGTGAGCTTTTCACTTTTGAATTTTCAGATTTCAGTTCTTTTAATTGTGTGATGATACCTGTATTTTACTGGTGATAATGTAGTCTGTATTTAGGGAAAAAAAAAAAACAAACACTTGTTTATTTTTTTCTTTAGAGATGTTATCTGTAAATATTTATAGACTTCTCGAGAGAGTTGTAAAGTTTGGTAGCTAAAGAGCAAGGTTTGACACCCTTGAGTGGCTAAAGCATTTATTTGTGCATCTGTTCTTTTCAAATATTCTCAAGTTTGCCAGTGCAGTTTAAAGATGGTGAAGATGCTTCTTGGGAGCTGGTAGAGCAGAATAGGAAGTGTGGGCAGGAAGCAGTGATCAGGGAAGGGGCAGTGAAAGGCTGAGCTGATCTGACAGACTAGTGCTGGGCAGTAGGAACAGGGAGGAAATGGCCAACGTCCGTGTTTAAATGGGAACAGAGATATTTAGGGAGTCACTCCACCTCTCTCTCTGCTTGAGTCACCTGCCTCTTGAGCCCTTGCCAGAGGCAGCCATTTGGTGCAGTGGTGCCTGTTACTGCTCTTCACACTGCTTCAGGGTGTACCTTTGTGTCACCATGCTGTGGGCACGCTGACAGCTTCCCAGCATAGCTGTGTGAACTCAGTAACTCGCAGTATCTAACCTGCTTTAAAAAAAACTCCATGCAAATAAAGGTGGCTATGGCCTGGATACAGAACCTTTGCTGCTTCCTTGCATCAGCCTGCCTGATCATTTGGTGAACAGGCTTATCTGGCTGGGTCATGTTCCTGGCAGCTCTCCATTGTGTGACCTCAAGATCACCCAAGCTGGTGGTGTAGGAGTTTGCCGCGGCAGAATGGGGACTGCCTCTTCCTCGCAGTGAGTTTTCAGGCCCTTTAATACCCTTACACAGTTTGTGTTTTTGTAGCACTCACCCTCAGTAACCAGCCCTTGAGTCCTTCCTCAAATTTTGATAAATTAAAACTAAAACTTAAAAGCCTTAGAAAGCTTTGTCTTGTTTTATTGAATTAGTGACAAACAGGCAACATCCCAACTTCTACCGACTTCTCTCTTACTCCACACAAATATTAACAACTGATTTGATTTCAGGAGGGTTTTCTTTTTTAGAAAAGCGGGGCTGTTTTCCAACTGAAGTATTTGCAACTATTTTGTTACTGGGGAGGTGAAAGAACATCCCTTTTCTACCAAAGAGCTTGGCACAATTTCATTAGGTGTGTGCCATGGTGAAGATGCTTCCAGTGTCAGTTTATGAATTTTCTTTGAGCACTGAAGGGGATTTTTTTTTTTTTCCCTCAGCGTATAGAATTGTTTAAAAGCATGGCAAACTAGAAATAAAACTCATATTAATTTTTTTAGTCATCTTTATGAGGAAACAGAACTGAGAGACAGGATGATTAAAGTGATCTGAGTGTGTGTTTGCTCTTTCCAGAGCTTATAAATATTTTTTTTTTATTTTACTGTACTTTATATGTTACCTACTCAGTTAGAATTTTCTCTGTTCCTGGCAAGGTTGGTGTAGCCAACAATAGTGTTGCCTCTGTGTATGAAGAGGAACATAGAGATGATGGCCATAAATTTTGTTCTTTATTCAAAACCAAAATTCATAAAACCCCCAATTTCAGTTCTTACTAGGGTATCTGTTATGCTAAAATGTGCCTTGCTCTCTGTCACTTCTAGTATTGCTCTTGCTTACGAGTGCAGTTTAAGAAGACTGAGATGACCAGTCTTAAGAGTTCAAAGCAGGAAATCCCACTTCTTGTGTAGGAATTTGGTAGTTGTAGAGTTTAACATGAGAGTAGTGCAGTTACACAAGATATGGAAGAAAAAAAGTGGATTTCTCTGATTTTTTTCACTGTTGAGCTGGGAGGAATATTTGTTCCTTTGCTTTTGTTGTTCCTCAGTACCAAGGATCAGGGTGCAACTCTTTACTGTACTCCTTCAGCGGTTTTACTGTGTTAGCCAAGCTTAGGAGACAGCAGATCTTGTGTTAGGCTGAGCAAGCACAAATATTAAGGACTTCTTGGAATGGGTTCATATTGCATGAGTTGCTGCTGTAGAAATTAAATGTTAATAAATCACGGACTGGTAGAATGACTTGGATTGGAAGGGACCTTGAAGAGGATCTAGTTCCAACCACCCCACCACAGGCAGAGATGCTGTAGTGGGTTGACCCTGGGTGGATGCCACCCACTAGATCAGGTTCCTCAGGTCCCCATCCTACCTGGCCTTGAACGTTTTATGGGTGGGGCATTCACAAGTTCTCTGTGCAACCTGTTCAGTGCCTCTGTACCATCTTGAAAGAATTTCTTCTTAACATCTAATCTAAATCCTCTGTTTTCGTTAAAAACAATTCCCCCTTGCCCTGTCCCTATATGCATGTGTAAAAAGGTGCTCTCCCTCTTTTTTTATAAGCCCACTTTAAGTACTGAAAGTCCACAATTTATCTAAAGTTGTGACTTCTGAATCTTAGCAGGTTTCTATGGCATAATATTAACCTTTTTATTTTGGAAAATTTCAAGTATTTGTCTTCACGAATGCAACACTTACTCTTCAGTATGCAAACCCAGATGTGCCACTGATATATTACTATAATGTTATAGGGAGTGCCAAACATTTATTTAGGCTTTAACTTCCACTCTTTAAATATTTGTATTAAAATATTATTTTAATTTAAATTTATATTAAAATACATATTTGTTTATATTTTCTTAAATATAAACTCTTGTTATTTTAGCCATAGGGGAAGTTTTCATATTATACAAGAATTCTCAAAAGGAATGTATACTCACAGTAGACTTTTCTTACAACAGACTGAATTATTTAATTGGTTGAATCAGAAAAAATTAGTCCATGTTAATTGTGCTAGTTAAATTGTTTTATTATGTCTCTAACTCCCACAAACAAAAGAACATGGCCACAGTAGCTGAGAAGTTAATAGTTCCAGAGATTTTTGGATGTCATTTTCCTGTAAGAGAAGAGAAGAGAGGACTCATAACAAGCTTCGTAACAAACTTCCTAATGTCTAGTAGTCAATATGAACTCTTGTTTTTTCCACTCTGCTTTTACATCTCCTTTCTCTCCAGATGGCCCTCCATCCACTTGCATTCTGGTACTTCATATCTTTTTTGGCCCTGCAAGACTCTGATAAGTGTGATAATACTGTAATTTTCCTTACATGTGAGCACTGAATGATATGAAGTCCTTAATTTTATTTTTGGAAGAAATCTTTCTGTACCAGCCAATTGTGGCTAAATATAGTGGGAGGCTTGTAATACAGAGTGCATGTTTGAATTTAAAGTGACACCATACCCTAAAGAGTTGACATCACATTTTACTTGTACAACTGTGTATGAAATAATGCAGTCATTAAAACTGGTCTAAAACTTTGGGCGTTGCAGTTGTTATTTGAATCTGTTTGGTAGGGGATCTTGCAGATGTCTACTGGGGCAAGCATTGTCTGAGATGGACATGGGGACATGCCTGCAGTACTGGAATACTGCTTGGTTTTAAGTGTTTCTTTCCGCAGGTCTCCTTTGAAATACTTCAGGAAAACTTGTTGAAAACCAAATAATGCTGTACTTAGGTTATTAGACTGGGATTGGAGGAATTTTTGCTGACTGACCCAGGTTGGTTGGTTGGTGTCAGTATTGTCAGTATTCTTGTTGGGTGTGCTTGAGGTGCTCTGCAGCAGTGGCAAGTTCCTGCAGTTCCCTGCTGCTCTGTACAGCAACGCCCAAAAATGTAACTCAGAAACTCTTATGGCAGTGGGGTAAGTTAAAAGTGTTGCTTTAGACACAGCTCTCCAGCTATAATGTAACATTACAATATAACCCCAAATCTAGATCTGGTATTGCTGTAGGCATGTCTGATTTAAGATCTGCCTATAGGGATTTTTGCATTTTACTATAGGTTGAGTAAAGAATGTCTGGAGCAAGGATAATAAAGATATTTGCACTAAAGATAGGGTGTTTCATAGAACAGTGTTAATCAAACAGGTTGGAGAATCTAAATTATGAGCTACCTCAGTTTGTGCTGCTAAATGAAGTAGGTGTTTGTCCACAGAAAGTGGGATTTTTGGTGGGCTTTTTTGTTGGTTGGTTTGATTTTGTTTTTTGGTTTTTTGGGGATTTTTTTTTTGTTGGTTTGGTTTTGTATGTGTGTTTGGGGGGCTTTTTTGTTTGGGTTTTTTGTTTTTGGTGTTTTGGTTGGTTTTTTTGTTTTTTGTTTTTTTGTTTTCTTTTGTTTTCCACCCTTCCCTCCAGTTCCAATGACACTTTTTAATTCTTGGTTTAGTTCAGTTACTAGAGGAGTTGGGGAAAGGCCTACCTGTGACATGCCATAGCTAGTGTATTCAAAGGTTATTTTCATTTGTTGCTATGACTGTAGAGTCTGAGAAGTATCTTGGGCTCTTTGACATAAATGGAACTTAGCAGCAAATATAACATCAATGGATTTTTAGCAAGTCTGTGATTTCAAGCCCACTTTGTCATACTGAAGTTAATAAAATACAGCAATGAAAAGGCCGTATGGAGAACTGCTGTCTTCCCACCCGAAAAGAAAAATAGAGTTGATTACTGATGATCAGTTCTGATTTTTTATCTCATGTGTATCTGTTAAGATTTCTTTAAGTAGATGTTTCCAAACCACGGTCTGTTATACCTCTGAAGTCCCCTGCAGACTACTTTTGTGTGGCCTGGGAAGGTTGATTAAGGAGAGTAGGTTTATATAATAAGCAACAATATGTGGGAAATTTAAAAGGAGAGTTACACGTCCACTACTAGAAGCTTGCAGATCTTCACAACAGAAAGAAAAAAGGGGGAAGAGGGAAATTTGACAGAACAGAATTCTGTGATGTAAATCTCACTTCTGATGAGATCTGCATTTCAGTGTAAAGCAAAGTGCAGGGACCTCCAGTCCCAGAACCAGTACTGCTCAATGTCTTCATCAATGAGTTTGACAGGGAGATCAAGTGCACGCTCAGCAAGCTGGCAGCACCAGGCTGGGTGTTGAGGTTGACGTGCCTGAGGTCTGGGATGCCAGCCAGAGAGAGCTGCACAAGCTGGAGAAGTGGGTCTGTGTGAACTTCATGAGGTTCAGCAAGTCCAAGTGCAAGGTGCTGCATTTACATCAGAGTATCAATTACAGGCTGGAGGTTGAAGGGATTGAGAGCAGCCCTGCTAAGAAGGACTTGGAGGTGCTGGTGGATGAAAGACTGCACGTGACCTGCCAAAATGTGCTGGCAGCACAGAGAGCCAGTCGTATCCTGGGCTGCATCAAAAGCACTGTGGCCAGGAGGTCAAGGGAGGTGATTCTGTCCTTCTGCTCTGCTCTTGTGGGACCCCACCTGGAGTGCTGCATCCAGCTCTCTGGTCCTCAGCACGGGGAAGACGTAGAGCTCTTGGAGTGAGTTCAGAGAAGAACATGGAGATCATCAGAGGTCTGGAACTCGTCTCCTGTGATGAAAGACTGAGAGAGTTGGGGTTGTTCAGCCTGGAGAAGAGAAGGCTCTGGAGAGATGTCATTGCAGCCCTTCAGTACCTAAGGGGGGGCTTATAAGAAAGCTGGAGAAAGATGAGTACAGGCCTTTTAGCAGGTCTTGCTCTGATAGGACAAGGGGTAATAATTTTAAACTGAAAGAGGACTGGTCTAGATTAGATATAAGAAAGACATTTTTTATGGTAAGGATGATGAAGCAATGGAGCAGGTTCCCCAGAGGTGGGGATGCCCTATCCCTGGAATGTTCAATGTCATGTTGGATGGGCAGCCTGTTAGAGTTGAAGATGTCCCTGCTTATTGCAGGGGGATTGGACTAGATTGCCTTTAAAGTCTTTTCTGACCCAAGCCATTCCGTTATCTCTCCACGAGGGAGTTCTCTGTTGGCTCCTGATGGTGTATCCATACCTCACATGAAAGTTATGGATTGTATAGTGCCACCTTTTCTGGAAAGGCCATGGAATGACCAAAGAGAGCAAACACTAAAAGCTTTATGTTTGTTATGTGTTGTATTTGCCTTTGGCTTTGAAGGGAACTGGGCATAGCTGAGCCTTTTCTGGGGGGCTGTAGATTTTGTAGTGGGAAGTGTCAGCATGAAACCACAGTTACCCGAGTTTGACAGGTCAGTATTAGTAAGCCACCTCGGAAAAGATGGCTTTAGCCTGTGATATGTACCCTGAATACCTGTTAACTTCTTCCATCAGATAACCTTTGTGTAACTTGAATCAGTGGGAATTTGTTGGTGGGTCACACAAACAAGGTCATTGTTTCCATTTCAAAGGGTGGAACTGTGCTGATGGTAACACGCCTGGGGTTATGGAGGTGACCACAAACCTCCTCTGTGTCCCACCCCCACCATCCTGGGCAAGCTCCTCCACGTCTTCCTGGTGCTCTGAGGGTTGCCTGCCTCAGAAACCCTACCTTGAGAAGAGTTAGCACTGCTTGTTCATCAGCTCCTGCGCACTTTCTTGAGTGTCGGCTTGACTTCTCCTGTGCGTTTACATGTCCTCAAAAAAGCAAAAAAGCCTTTGGGTATTGTCTTCTGTGTTGCTTTGTCTTCTAGTAGATCTAGAATATAACCTCTGTAGCTTCAGGATTTGACTTCCTGCATTTAAAGGGCTTTTACTGACTATGTCTAATTGGATAATCAAAAATTCTTGTGCAGAACTATGGGGACTGGTACATAAAAAGCATACTAGCAGTGCATAGATATGCTAGAAAACCACCAGTTTATTTCTTGCAAGTTCCAAATACAGAATTGCTTAAATCTTGATCTGCGTATTTTCCTTTTCACTCAGAAGTATTTTCTGTGAGTTGTAGATGCTGAAGAGGTAGATGCTTGTATTCCTAAGTTAAGTGAAGAAAACATTGTGGGGAGGGAAATAAATATCCAAGAAAACTTGGGTTGTAAGTAGTTGAAATATGATCTGCAGGTTCTCTTGCTTTTTCAGTGATCAACTGCGTAAGTAGGTGTCAAACTAGTAGGTGTGAAAGATAAAAACTCTTGCTCCTTTCTGTCTAAGTGTCCCTACATCAGTTTGTATCAAACTTAGCCCAAAACAAAGCAGTTCTGTAAACCACTCAATTGCCTCAGTGGGTGGGGATAGATGAAGGGGTTTTAGGTTATTTATTAACTGGTCTGGAGAGCCCTCAAAGCAGGCCATGGACTTCTGGGCTGAGAGCTCTGGGGTAATTTCTGTGCAAAAGGTTACTCTTTTTCTGAGGGAAGAATTTGTTCTACCTTCATTTATCCTCATTGATAATGAGATCTCTTGTATGAGGGATGTGGTGTGTAGGAAGCTTGAGGAAGAACAAGTTTTCCAGCACAGCTTTAGAAAGAGGTGAAATTCTCTCAGGAGTCTTTTTAGTTGCAACATTCCTGTTGGCAGGTTAAGACACAGGCCCAGCAGTTGGACACCAGCTCCCTCCTGCACTAACCCACTCCTTACAAGTATATCACTAATACTTAAATGATGTAACTGCGTAAATGAACAAATGATGGATGACCAGTAATTTAATAAATCGCCTACTTCTTCTTTTCTCAAGTCTCTATTGTCTAGAGTACTTGAAAATAAAAATGACTTCTGCAATGTTTGGGGAAAATTGCCCAAACCAGGGAATAGAAAAGTTATTGCAAAAGATCACTGGGACTGTGGCATCTTTATTAAATAAAGAAGCCCTTTCCATCTTAAACATCATTGTTGCATTTTATAGGACTGTCGTGATACAAAGACAATTACTTGTCAAAAAAAAATTTATAAAAGCAAGCATTTGAAATCACAGAGGTTTTCTTTAGGGTGTCTGAGTAATCATATTCATAGCTGTGGTGACTCAAGGATGTGTGTTAAGTTAGATTTACAAAACAGGTAATACTTCAGGATTTTTTCTTACTATTTTGGCCAGTGTAGTTATAAAAGCTGTTTGGGTAGCCAACCCCTTTTTTCAGGTTTGAAGATGAAACTTCTGTGACCAGGAACTTGTTTTACCAGCCCTATTAGTCTTCTTAATAGATACTTTCTTCTCCTAGAAAATGAAACATAAATGTTTTTTCTAAGCATATTTAACTATTTTCTGAGCTAGTGTGTTCGGTGTTCATCATATTCCAAATTGCATTTGTTAAAATACATTTATTTTTTAATGTAAACAGGATTTTGCTGTTGATTTTTATTGTTCCTAGTCACTAGAAGCAAAGTACTTGTAAAGGTTGTCTGGGCTTTTTGAGTTGAGCTTCCGGCTGTCACATGTGTCATCTTATGAACAGCTTTTCTAAACCTCATCAACCTTAAAGAGCACTTGGCTTTTGCTTCCAGTATTCCTGTTTTTTGAAATTCTTACCCAAATCAGATTAGTTTGAATATTGGAACAGGCATCTGACTCTGTCCTAAATTTATCAGATGCCAGTTTTATACCAAATTTGCTCTGGTGTCAATTTTACCCATCTTAATTATTTTTATCTCCTGTATTAGGATCTGTCAGTGTTTTGATAAGTAGTAATCTATCTAAAGTAAGTTAAATTCCCTTTAGACTTCTCCTTCAAGATAATGTGTACGCGTGTCTGAGGTGTAATTGTTGTTGATGTGGATGATCAGAATTTCGTGCAATGTTGTACTCTGGCACAAATTCTTCCCTAGGTTTACTGGAAACAATCTTGAGAGGCACTTGAACATTTTAATTTTCTTTTCCTCATTGTACATCACACCAGTTGTTTACAGACATCCTGTGGTTAACGTTATGGTTTAACTATTTTGGTCTTTAGCTACACAGTCTTACCTTGTTTTATATTAAGTATAAATAAATAAAAAACCAAGGGTAATAGAATGGCACAAAAATTACAAGTGCTGAAGTATTTCAAGTTTGGAAATGCATAGGAAATACTGATTAAATTTGAGAGGGCTCTACATTGATGGGTTTAATTTCTGTGTTAGTGTTTGAAATTGTGAAGTGTCCACAATTCTGAAGATCTCACTTAGAACTAGAATGGTGAGTAAGCACAAGCTGCTCTACTGCTACCAGTGACATGCAGCTGTGTAATGCATAAAGGACACCTTCCCTGGCAATAACATTTAAAAATACTAATTCCTCTTACTCATCTGCAATCCTCTTCCCACAGCTTGAACTCAGGACTATAATGGAACCTATTATGGGGAAAAGGTCTATGACTCAGCCATTGAGCCATGCAAACTCTTGGCTTCTTTAATTGGCACCATTAAATCTTTAGTAGTTTTTCTCTCATAATATGTAGGTGTCAGTGGTATAAAATGCATCACTGCTGAAGATACATTGTACCTTTTGCTCTCTGATTTCTGTGACTTGATAAACTATAGGTGTTAAAAGGCTGGTTAATCAGACTTTTTTAGAATTACTGCTTAACTATTTAGGAGTGTATTGAAAACAAAATGTAAGAAAGCCATTGCACAAATCATTACTTTCCAGGTTGACTTCCTTTTCTATTTAGACACAGGAGAGGGAAAAGGGAAAACCTGCCTTTGCATTGTACTTTATCTTCATAGAAGTTATTTGACCTGAAGACTGGGTATCTCCTACATGACAGGATGGGAGAAGTTAATTTTTGAGCATATAAGCAGGGGAGAACTGGCATGATGTAGCTGATTATTTTTTCCCCTCTGTTGCAGGCTGGTTTTGGTGTTGGTTTGCCAGGTTTTTGATTGCTCTGGATTTTTTGTAAGATATTGGAAAGTGAACATGGAAACAGCTGTAGTTTGGGAAGGGGGTCAGACATCATTAGAAACAATTTCAACGCTGAAAGCAAAATGTTTGAATACATATGTATATATTAGTAAATATATGTATATAAGGAACAATAGCAGCTTTTAACTCTTCTTCTGTTGTTTTCCCACATACTTAATATGGGACACTCAGAGCTTTTCAGTATTTCTGTTGCTGTAAGCATTAGTGCCTCTGAAAGAGGGGTGCGATGAGGGCATTGGAAAACTGTAATTGTTTGTTACCATCTGCAGTCTGCCTTGTATCTCCAGTTGGCAAGAAGGCTTTGGTTGTAACATTTATATATACTTTTTGAAAGTAAGTATCAAGAAAGAACTAAGTAAGTGACAGAATATGTTAAACTATGTTACTTAGTACACAAAATTTAAGTGATAATGTTTACAGAATGATGGCAAGCTGCAAAGCTGTAGTTAGGAAAGATCTGAAGTAGGACTGACACTGCACGTTCCTCATGCCTATAAAATGGCATGTAAGCACTGTATGCAACCTTCTGTGATAGAAGTAGCTGTTTAATTCCTTTGGTTTTATTATTTGAGGTATGTCCTGATAATTTGTTGGCTGTATATTATCCAGTAAACCTGATAATGAATATCACTGAATCTCATGAAACAAGCACACTCTTCCTACAAGCCATGTCTCTCTTCATATATTTGTAAAGAATAGTGAATGAGCTTTTTAAATGGCAGTTTTAATCATAATACTGAAAAACTTCATCAACCACTAAGTCATTCATCATCTGAACTCTCCTATAGTGTGTATTCTCCATTTGCATATGAGTAAACCAGGACAGAGGGGTATGGAGTTGCCTGAGGCAAGAGTGATAGTAATGGGATTTGGGGCTTCTTTATGTGTGTTATGCTGGGCTGTATTGCCCTGAAGCTGAAGCCAGTAGTTATCCACTTAGGTGCTTTCTTGCAGTCATCATTGAGAACTTTCCAAGAAGAAGGTCCATGGCAAGTCCTTTGCTGGAGACCCCTCTTAGTAAGAAATGAGTATGTGATTTAAAAGAAAAGGAAAAAAAAAAACCTCAAACAAAACCCAACAAAACAAAAGCCTATCTAAAAAAAAAAAAAAAGTATCACAATGTGTTGAGGCTGCTAGGAAAAAGTAACTTGTCTTTCCTGATGTTCACTGCTTTCATCACTCCTCATAGTCTTTCCCTTTTCTGTACTTAAGTTTTCAAGGTAACATGAGTCTTCTCTCCAGGATAATGTCATAGTCATTTAGATCTGATTAAGTCTGGAAGTCTCATCCATCCCATGAACTGCATAAGCCAGCAGATCTGGAGTAACAAGGGAAGAGTCACCCCATAGGTTTAGAGATGTTATTGTAGAAAGTTGAGCAATAAGGCATAAATTTTGTTTAGCAACAACAATTATTCTTTGTTTTCGAGTATTTGAAACACTTAAGTAATTTAGACTGGCATTTAAAAAAATAAAAATATGTTTATAATTTACAGTGTGTTTTCTTAGGGTTACAATGAACTTAAATAATCTTTTCAAGACAACATTGCATGTTTGCTATTTCATTTGCAGGCTGATTCATTGGTCGGTGTCTGAAGAAAGGTTCTGAATTTCTGCTGGACAAGAACAGTTTTATATTGGATACAAATGGGTTAGAAAAGTAATTCCAACTTATTTGGGATGTCTAATAGAAGTGATAGTGTCAGTGGGATTTCAGTTTCTTTCTCTCTCATGATGTGATACTTCTTTGTGATTAAGGAAATGGCATTTAGAATGTCAGAACATAAAGTTAGTTTTAAATTATGAATCTCCTAGTACTAAGTGTGCTCACCTTTACTATGAGATTGAAACAGCAGCAATTAAACACTTTGAGATTTGGAGTAGACATAAACAGTAGAGACAGCTAGATTGAGATACTGTAGATGTAATCTTATGGTATCAGAAACCATTTACCAAATATGGTGTTTTGGGAGAAAATTCTGAGATGAGGCTCTTTTAATCAGAAGAAGTCAGCAAATGTAAAGATTAGAATCACTAAATAATAAGAAAAAAATTGGTTTAGAGTGGTTTAACTCTCTTTCTTTGGTGGTCCCTTAGTATTTTACGGTATTAGAAGTCCATGTGATCAGAGAATTCTGTGTGTTTTTTAAAATATGTAGCAGAAAAGACTCACATACAAGTTGTAGTTTAAAAAAAGGGCACCAGCTCAAGTAATGAATGAAAAGAATTTCATCTTTTGATTGTGGATACAGTACAACTTCACCTTGCAGAGGGGGAAGATGGCAAGGGAAGAAAAAGAGTTTTGTATTATTTGTTTGGTGTATCTGTTCCAGTCATCCAGATAAAATATTGTTGAACATTTGTCAGCTCCAAACTGAAACCAAAGTATACTATCTGTGCTGGTAGTGTTTTTTCTAGTGCTTTCAGCTAATTTTTCTCAATCTGGTACACTCATCTGCAGGATACCTTGCTAAAATTATAAAAATACCTTGTTGCAAACCATGGAAAAGTTCAGAGTGCTCTGTGATTTAATAAAAATACTTAAGGAAGGTATTGTGGAAGTATCTTGGGACATCAGTGGGACCTCCTTTCTATGGACAGGAGTAAAAACTCAGGGGTTGTCGTCCTTTTTCACATCTGTTGAAATCTTAAACATCTAAGGCCATTGCCCTTTCCTTGAACTATTAGAACATGACATACATATTTATACCTTTGGGGAAAACTTGTTCTTTTTTTTGATGAGGGCGTGCAGATAGGGGAAGTGATAAAGTTCTTGGTAAAGACTCTATGAATTGCATCCTCTTTTCACCAGCCTTGTCAGCTGATGCATGTTTGTCATTAAACTGTGATTGGTGTATTTTTTATATGTGCAAGTTTCTTAAACATGGATGTTTTAGCAAGTCTAGAAGCTGATGGTAGGGAACTTTTAAAACAAAAATGCTGGGCTTTTGTTTTCCTAGGTATTTAAGGAAGGGGTTAGGAAAGTGATAGAGAAGTTTTATCTATTCCTACTGTGTTGGAACACCATACGCTAATAAATGTAATGGTCTAAAAATACTTTTGAAAGCATTTTGCTGGTGGTTGCTATATCTTACTGTTATATGAATGTTTGAAGTCTTGCTCTTCAGTTGCTGCCCTCAGTCATGTCTGCGAGCAAGGGCTTGTTGGGCAGCTGCAATCCCCAGGCTGTGCCTGAGAGATGGCTTTCTCAGAGGTGGGCTAGTCCCGTTAGACCCTTGCATTAGAGTGCCCTCAGAAGAGGGGTGAGAGGTTGCCCTGGGGCAGCTATGCGTGGCAAGACAGAGAGTGAATTGGCAAGACAGAGAGTGAATTACCCCAAGAGGGCTGAAAGGGCTGGCTATGACTGGTCTCTTTCTAAAGCTTCCCACGACTGGAAAATAACCAAGCCCAGAAGAAAGGCCACTATGGTGTGCATACGCAAACAGGGCACATAGTCGTGGATGTGAGGGTTGAGTTTGAGGACTTTCTGGCATGGGCATGTTGTAAAAAAATACAGAGGCATGTAGTGGTGCCAAGTAATTAGACTGGGGCAATATGCAGTTGTAGCTACATGGTGCCCATCTGCTCCTAGTGGATTTCCTTACAGTCTGCTGTAGTTTGGTTCTTTTACAGTCTACAACTTCCTCATCAAGGGAGGTGGAGAGAGGGGCACTCACTAATCCTCTGCTCCCTGATGGCCAATGAGAGGACCTGAAGGAATGGTATTAAGCTGTGTCAGGAGAGGTTTGTTTTAGATATTAGGAAAAGGTTTTTTCTCCAGCGGTGGTTGGGTGCCAGAACAGGCTCCCCAGAGATGTGGTCACAGCCCCAACCCTGACAGAGAAGCATTTGGGCATTTTCAGGGACATGATGTGACTCTTGGGGTGTCCTGTGCAGGGCAAGGATTTGGACATTGGTGATCCTTGTGGGTCCCTTCCAACCCAGGATATGCTATGATTCTGTGATTCATTGTTAAAAAGCATTAATATTGTCCTTACAAGTAATGGACTGGAGCTCACAGGATGTTCATCAGACAGGTGGACTTTTCTGTAATTTGTATTTACTTGATCCTTAAGTGCTGCAGAACAGGCAGGAGAAAAATATTTCCTGGCCTGCAAGTCTTCAGCTTAATAGAATGAAAAAATCCACCCCAAACGTGCTGCTTTTGTCTCTATAGGTGTTCTCCCTTCCTTAGATTAAAGTAAACTTTTTTATTATAAATTACAAGAAGAGGAAGTGTACTTTTTCTGGATTTAGATAAAGAATACTTTATTAGAGGTTTAGCAAATCAAAAAAGAAGTATTGCTTCTAACTTAACACATACATCTTGTATTTTTAGTTTTTTAATACTGTGTATCTCTCAAGTAAACATGCAATATAGTGTCTTATTACCCTTCACCTTATATTTTTTACATTTCTAGCCTGTTAAGTAAGTTTTCCTGTTAACTCTTGGAGGTTAGAAGGAGTAGGGGAAAAAAGTACTATGCTCTTGCTGTTATGGTGTGTAATGCTATTACTGCTACTATTACTTGCAGCAGTGAAAGCACAGATGGAACTTTTTCAGTTGTCTGTGGTTAGAAGAACCAGGGTTTGTACCACGTATGCTGGTCTTTGATTTTCCTTCTAGTCATAAACCTGGTGCCGTTTGTTGCGTGTCACTGTGATTTAAATTTGATAAGAGAAAGATACATTGATAGGAGTAGATATGATCTGTTTAAAGTCCCCCTGAAAATAGTTCTCTGAGTGACTTCAGTCTTTTGTAGAAAAAACCCCCAACGTTTGAGGACATTTATCACTTATATTACTGTGGGCAGGCTCTAAGTGCTTAATATACCAAGTCAGCCAGGGGACTGTTTTGTTGCATTTTCTTTTTCTGGGTGGGGAACAGGGTGTTTAGTGGAAATCATAGTTTGTACCAGAGCATCATAAACAATGGTGATGGCAATACAATGTGATGGAGGAACAGGTTACCCTTCAGAGAGGATGGACCTCCATTCATTTGACATTCAGTAGCTGAATGGAGGGAATTCTGCTGGCTGAGGGCGGAGGCTGTGTGCAAAGGGCAGTATGGTTTTGTCTCTCCCCTCAGGATCTTGGATTTCAAAGCATGGCTGTGAAACGTGCCCAAGAGAACGAGGATGTTTGCATTTGACTGTTTTGGAGGAACTGCTTTTCTTTCACAGTGTGGGGAACATGGAGGCAAGCTCAAGAGCAACAACTGAGCCTGTGTATATATGCTAAAATGTTAGGTTATTCTTTTATAATGCTAATTTATTTAATAATAGCAGTTTAATTATTGCTGTTTTGGTTGAATATGTGCAGATGTTTCCTCCCCTATGTTCCCCCTTTGCTGGAGCAGTTGAAGTATTGTACAGATTCTCTGGAGACTCTTTCATCCTGACATGTTCTTACTTCACTCTGTGACTTCCCTATCTTGCCTGGAGATGAGCAGCCATTGCCTTGTCTTAGAGGGGTTGGAAAGGGACTGTTGGTAAATCTCC
The DNA here is from genome assembly GCA_026261815.1 of Monarcha castaneiventris obscurior. Lineage (NCBI taxonomy): Eukaryota > Metazoa > Chordata > Aves > Passeriformes > Monarchidae > Monarcha > Monarcha castaneiventris. The sequence goes on from JAMPIT010000379.1 coordinate 11,457,026, forward strand.
TGGATATTCTCTAATCCAAGGAATTCTCTAGTAAGCACTAGGTATCTTGATAGCTGTGCCTGGGAATAACTTCACAGACAACTTCACAAAGAAAATACACACATATTTAGATAAAGATGTTATATGGCGGAATCAAAAAACCATTAAGGTTGGAAAACACCTTTAAGATCATCAAGTCTTACCATCAACCCAGCACCACTGTGTTCACCATTAAACCTTGTCCTCAAGTGCCACATCCACATGTTTTTTGAACACTTCCAGGGATGGTGACTCTGCAGTTTCCTGGGCAGCCTGTTCCAATGCTTGACAACCATTTCTGTGAAAATAAATTTCTAATATCCAATCTAAAACCTCTCCTGGCACTACTTGAGGCCATTTCCTCTCGTTCTGAAATCTGTTACCTGGGAGAAGAAACTGACACCCACCTCACTGCAACTTCCTTTCAGGTAGCTGTAGACACTGATAAGGTCTCCCCGAGCCTTCTTTCCTTCAGACTAAACAACTCAAGCGTCCTCAGCCACTTCTCATAATACTTGTGCATCCCCTTCAGAAGTAAGGTGTTAAGAAAAAGATGCTTAGAGGCCATTTGACAGTAGGATTCTCGCTGGCCTGCTGGTCATTTTCTTGGCTGTGGTATAGACTGCATGGCATAAACTCTGCAAAACCTCTGTGGTAAAACACGTTGGCGTGTTCTGGCACGTCTTCTGCTTGATAGTGGAGCACACACAAAGTGAAGTTTCCTTTTACTGTGGACATGCATGGAGGGCAGGGTTGGGGTGGACAAGCTGTCAACATGAGCAATAAGCTTTTACCAGTAGAATTCAGTGCTTCATTGTCCCACCCTTTATGTGTCTCTGCAGCTAGAGCTAGTAAAAACTTGCCAAAATCATAAGTCCTCCGTCTACATAGTGATGATGGAGAGTAGAGAGTTTGGCTGCTGTTGTGTAACATTTAGGATCTGCCCTGCTTGCATTAGGAGCAACCTTATACTGCTAAGTCAGTCTATATTGCAAAGTAATCTCCAGCAAAAACAGTATTAACAAAACATTTGTCTTGTTGACCATCACATCACCAGTTACATACAATTATTGTGGTAGCTATTGCAATGTCTTACATGTAGAGCCAATTTGGAGCATGCACACTTCATTACTGTAGGGGTGGCACTTGTCTGAGATTGCCTGATCAACGCTGATGTCAATTCTGATCGATGGACAGCAACCTAGGAGTTCTCTTATGGGACAAGTTAGTTGTTTCTTGAGCTGTGAATGAACTGTCATCACTCATTGCGCTGGCTGATATTCCGTAGGCTTAGTAATGTGTCTCTTTTTCTGTGAGCACAAAACACTACATATGATTACTGTAAAATTATAATGGGATGTTTGCTCTTTGGATGGCCACATTGGTATCATTCGTCTTTTGTAATCTGTGTTTTCTCCACAGAGTACATGACCAGAAAATAAATAATTCTATTACTGTAGCTGTGCTGAGACTCAATTAAGAAACTCTGTATTTTGCATAGCATGTTTTTATTCCTCCAAATACTGTAATTGGGTGATATTTTCAGCTCCACCAAATCAGAAATTACAGTAGTTTTACAGTGGTAGCAGAGGGCACTAAGATTGGTTTTAATCGCTTCCACTCCACTGTTAGGATGCTGTTGGAATCAGAATTCTAGTTTTTTTGATTCAGAGTTTTTCAAAAAACTTTGGACCAGCAAGTTATAACCTGTTAGTAATTGTACTGTTTTTAACAGGTTTCCAGTAGCAGTAACAGAGCAGGATGACTCAGAATAATCTTAGATTATTCTGTCTTCTCCTAAGACTTGATTAAGAAATAAAATGGTGTTGCAGCAGCACTTCGCTAAAACTTTAACTTTTTTCATGCACAGTTGTTTTGTCTTGCTAGGAAGGCATTAATAGAACTTCTGTTTTCTATACACTTTCATCTGTGTTCTGAAGAGGTATGTCCAGAAATTTAGATTCCTTTCAAGCTTCTTTGCAAAAATAGACTTTGATTCTCATCTGGTGTGATGTCTTTCCCTTTATTGCAGAGATCACTGACAGCGCTTGTTGGTTTATAAATCCCAGTTGTCACTTTGGAACTACAATTTTCTTAGGAGGGCTTCTGAATTACTGAGATACCAGTTGTTTATAAACAGCATCATATTCCCCAAAATATTTTAGGTTTAGTACTTGCATATAGTACAGTAAAAGAAACATACACATCTTCAAGGTAGTAGTTTCACAAAAAAACGAAGGGATCATCATTCACGATAAACGAGAAGAAGCTGATTGATAAAACATATTTTTGAAACAATTACAAATGTGAGTGTAATCTTGAGGATGTTTCTGGACTTCACTTACTATAGAAAAAATACTGTACAGCTTTTGCTGAATGTAGGTACTGGCATTTGACTGGAGTTTTGGAGGTGGTGTTGATTCTTGTTTACTCTGAAGTTTTTACTGATATGTGAGCTCTGCATATGGACAATGTCAGGAAAATACTTCTGGAGGTGTAGAAAAGGTGAAGCATGCTTCATGTTGAGGGGGCACTAAGAGAGGCCTAATGCTGAAAGTATTCATGAGACAAGTTGGGAATTGCAGGGACAAAGCAACGTATAGAGACATGACACAGAAACTTTCCAAATTAGTCAAGATGAGTAGTTGTAGTTCATTCTAAATAATCCAGAGGGAGGATGAAGCCTATCATTAACCTTCGAAAGGAAGAATCATAGAACAATTTGGTTATGTGATGGCTTTTAACACCTTTTGGACTGTGCCAGTGAGGAAGGATACAAATTCAAAATGAGTGATCTCTGTGGCACTAGGTAGAGCTGCTGCTGGAAGCATGCTACATAGTCTGTCTTCTGTTTTAAAAGAATTTGCACAGGTTGCTGTTATAACTTCTCCAGAGTGAAGGTGGTAATTAAACAGGGTTGCAGTTGAGAATATTCTGTAATTATTTACCTAAAGTGGAATTATCCATTGTATGGAGATCATATCAAAGAGGTTTGTATTTTGAAGTCAGTGGGAACTGATTGATCACTTGCTTTACTGTTAGACAACTTAGTAAACTGAAGTTCAAGAAAATTTAAATGAAGTGTGGTTGTTGTAGATCTTTATTTAAATATGGAAAAGACCGTGGAGTCTGGAACTAATACCCACGAGGGAAATGAAAGTGTAGTCCTGGTAAAAAGATTTTTTTTTTTTTGTTTGGTGCTGATGTTTAAATTTCACAAAGTTAGCTGAGTCACATCGCGTACTTTGCTGCTCTTGCTTCATACTTTTTGAAGCTCAGTATTGGCTCAAGTTGCTGCTCTGTTAGGGAAGTGACACTCAGCTGCTTTCAGTACAGTTGATTGTGGTTCAATTCTTGTTCAAGCAACAGAAAGACTCTCCTCCTTAACCTCCCTCCCTGCCACTCACCCTCACTGGATTAATCCTACATCTTGTCCATCTTGCTGCTTCACGTGTCAGGCCTGGTTTGAGACAGCTCTCTGTACTTTGGGCTGGGGAGAATGAGCTTACACTCTAAAAGTGTAAGCAGCTGTGAAACACAGGCAGGTAGGTTTTAATTTTTCAAGTCATGGTGATACCTGTTTGGAAGCTCAAAAATAGGCTTGAATTCCAGAAATTTTGCAGTCTAGAAACAGACGATTCTATTTCTCTAACAGTGTTTTCATTTCTTATTTCCTTGGATGTCGTTGGCTCTTACTGACAATGCTGTGTAGCCTGTTGTGCCACAAGTTGTTTTAACACTCCGGAGTTCTTGAAGAATCTCTGTATTTTCTCTAATAAGCTGTGATCTTTAGGAGTGTCCTGCATTGTGATATTGCATGTTAATAGCATTGATTAACTGTCGAGCAGTGGGAACTGATGAGAAAATGTCCATTGTAAAATAAATGGAATTACTGAAGACTGTGCCACGCTGCTGGTTAGGGAGGTGACTAGCCCCAGTAGTCGCTGGTAGGAGTATTAATGTGAGCTCCAGGTTTTTTCACATGATTAAAACAGGCCATCTGTTCTTTGTTAAATGTTTACAAAAACAGCTTTTCTCTAAAAGATTTAAAGAGATGTGGGTCTAGTAAACACACCAATATTTTTGAGCACCTTTTTCACCTTATTTCAAATAATACCAAAAATAATTCTGCTGCAGTATCAAATAGGATGAATACCTATTTGTGTTTAATCTCTGCTGGTTTCTTTCCCATGGAAGATTAAATTCTGTACTAACATACTAAATTATGGCTTTGTTACTACTAAAAGCAGCAGGAGAAGCAATATCTGTGAAGTATGCAGATATATTTTTTCAATCTTTTGGTAAAAACTTGTAAGATACATTTTTTTTTAAATTCTATAAATGGAAAATGGGGTTCTTTGATTAGAAATTGTGACCCTGTAACTAGAGCTAATCCTTTCTAGATTTAAAGAAGTAGAACTATTTGAAATAATTCCCTGTGGTAGGCTTAATCTAATATTTATGGTGAAAGCCTGTTGTTCTTCCTTTTCTCCCTACTCAAGAAAGAGCAGACAACTGGTTTGGGGTAAGAAAATGCATCTTTCAAGCTGCTTCCAATCTCTTCTCAGTAGATTTGTGCTGCTCCTACACAGCTTCACACTAGGGAGCAATGTGGGGTTGTCAGTTAGGGATAAACGGTTTTAGCATATTGCAGAAGTACAGCCACAGACTTCGTAGAAAAATAAAAGTATTCAACCTATTTCTTTGAAAGAATGCTACAATTTAAAAAATCACATATAAGTGAATTACAAAATGTGCCAAACTGCAGGGGGAGTGGCATGTGGCAAAAGTAATATATTTTCAAATTATAGGAAATACAACCTACAAAGCCTAATTAGGGCAGAGTTGTCTTTTAGTAGCTTCAGTGTTCCAGAGATTGTGAATGATATTAACCAAAATCATAGTATTTTTGTGTTTGGTAATGCACATAACTTGATCCTTTAAATAAAAGGCAGTAAGTTTGGGTTTTTTAAATTTTTGTATCAGGCATAATGTTTCAGTCTAATGTATAGTCTTCAGTTGTTTTAGAGCCTGAGAATGACTCTTGTGGATAAGGTTTCTGAAAAGTAAGAATCTGAAATTTCTCAGGGTACTACAGGGTGGCAGCAATTGCTGCCATTCTCAGGGCCTTATGTTCTGTCCAGATCTTACATTGAAACTGCAAATGTCAAGTCACGAAGGGCTGGCGCTGCTGTTGTGGAGATTTGGAAAGCTTTGCTTTCAGATTTGCTTATGACTCTGCTGAAAGTTGTTGTTCAGACTTAAACAAACAAAAACACCCCACACGTTGGCAAGGATTCATTTTTTTGAATACTGAAGCATGTATAAAATGTAATACTGATTTCAGTGACGGTCATAGCACTAATGAAGTTGCAATGTTGAAAATTTTGTAAAATTAAATTTACATGGCATTACTGGATTTCTTGTGGTTTTAAAAATTTGTTGGCTTGGCTGTTTCATATGCATAAGAGGAAGTAAAATAAAACAACTGATTCTGATCTGTTCTAGAAAGTTGTGCCTTATACATAAGCTTTTAGGTAATTGTAAAAGTCTCCCTTAATATTGCAAACAAATAGTGTAGTGCCAAATATAAGATACTTGCTCAACACAAAATCTACAAATAATGGGAAGAAAACCCTAGAGTTATATCTATATATATGTTATATATAGCAGGGGAGCAGCATTTTAAAACAGGATTGAGGATGGTAGGGGACAGCTCAGTGAAAAAATTGGTGAAACCTGCGCTTGAGATTTCTGCAAAATCTAGGGTGCATGAGATATGAAATAGCAGATAATGCAGGAATATATTGACTATCTTGCAAAAATACAGGTTAAAAGTACTGTTCTGAAAACCCAGGTATAGGAAGTACTTAAAGGTGATCTTGGTAATATTCCTGTATTTCCCTACCTAAAAATAATGGTTAGTATAAGCACATAACAGTCTGAGGTAGAGAGAAGACCGTTTAATTCTGTGTGATATAACAAATCTGAGACACTCAATTCAGTCAACCAAATTCAGAACCAATCAGAACATTTTAAAAGATTGCTATTTCATGTAATGTGTAATTGGACTGCAGAACTCATTGTTACCACTGAGTTTCTGGGATAGTGTTTTCTATACAGATACCCAATTTTTGTGAACTTTCCAGCATCGGGATGTACGTGCCAGCGGTGACCACAGATTTCTAGAACAGGTGTTATTCATACTTCAGGATGCTTAACATGAGATGGTCTTGATGTGGGGCTGATTGATGCAGTGCTAATGCAAAGAGTGCATTGGATTTGCATTACAGCTGGGTTTCCACTGCAATTTAGACCCTGTTGCACAAAAAAGGAACTTAATAAGCAGGTGGAGGACAGAAACATGCAGAAGTCACCCTGGTTGACTTGGTTGAGCCAAGGAGACCCAGACCATCAGTCTGTCACTCAGGCCTTCCTGCTTGTCCTGTCTCTTCCATGCAGAACTGTAGTGGGTAGCATGTACCATTCAGACCACTCCCACACAGCAGAAAATATTCTTGTCTTAACTTCCTGACAGCCTTGTTCCTTTTGCTTCTGAGTATGTGAGTGTATTCAGTATAGTGGGTTTATGTTACTGTGAAGGAATGATAGAAGTAGTTAGGACTGCACTGGTTCAGTTTGTTTACATTCATAAAATTTTATTAATATATTTGGAAATATACGCATACATTCACTTTCTCATGTAATATCATCAAGAATTTTGTTTCCTAAATCTTAAGTGCATTTCTATTTGGATCTAGGTGTCTGAAGTGGGTATATCTGTGTATGCCCATCAGTTCTCCTTATGCTCAGGGACTGGTTTTATAGCCATTCATTTGCACTCTTGTCATTTCTAAGTAAGTGCCATTTGAAAAAAATGTGGAGAAAAGGAAATGAAAAGAACATTACAGTTACTCTAGCACTGCTTTTCCTAGAAGTAATTCTTATTTCTTATGAAATTTTCTTCTACCCAGTTCAATGGATCAAACATCTCAAATGGCTATCCTTTGACACCATGACTAATGGGGAACTTGTCCACCTAGTATCATCTTGACTTAATTTCTAGGAAACAGAAAAGGAGGAGAAACAGAGAGAGAAAGAGTGTAGGTGAAATGATCTGACCATATATGTAGGTGCAAGAAAGGCATCAGTACGGTGCCATGCTATTACTTTTCTTCTAGAAAAGCACTGTCATCCTGCATTTATAACCGTGGGCAGGCAGGGAGAAGCAGGTCAGAGCTTTGATATGCTGCAAAGTCATGGTAGAGCTTAGATATCTTTTCACTGCAGACTCATGGATCTTTGTGTAGAACAGAGCCAACAGAAAATAGTTGTCAATATATCCAATATATTTTAGTCTAGGCATTTAACATTTGTGTAATTATACATAGGTTTTCTTTTAGTTTATAAGTTCAGTGTAAACCTGATATACCATAGAGACTTTGAGATACAATGTGTATGCAGGTTCATAAGCACTTACCATAGTTCTCTGTCCAGTCTGGAGCAGGAACAAATCTGTTTCGAGTACAAACTGGAAGCTGTGGATCTTGGACATAAAACGTAACATTGTATTACATTTTCAAGTGGCTTAATCCTTCACTTGCTGATCAAAATACCTCCTGTCACAGATGAACCAATGTAAATTGCCTCGATTAATTTTTTATGAATATAGCCTGTGAATATACTTTTATTCTCCTTCGAATGTCTAGAAACATTTAACAATTTTTTCCCTCTAAGGACAAAATTCCAGTGCAGCTGAATAATTTGTAACAAGTTAATCATTCTGCTAACAACTATTTTGGAATGTCTGAAACAATTGCTTTCCTTTTGCATCTATGTGTTGAAGACTAAATGTTTTCTATATTTCCAGTTTATACAAGATTTAGAATAATTCTGCCCTTGATTATCAAGAATTTCTTGTCATTTTGCTGCTGTTCTGACTGCAAAAAGCTTTGTTCTTTACTTTTTTACTGCACAGTGTTTCAGATATACTGACTCTTGTTAATAGGTTAATCTTATGCTTAATATTTTCTCCCTCTGTTACCTCATGCTCCAAAGGAGCAAAGTTTTAGAAATCAAAGTTGCAGATCTACAATTTTATTTCTATTTATCTCTCTCAGCATTCTCCGTCGGAACCCTTTTTAGAGAAACCAGTGCCGGATATGACTCAGGTTAGTGGACCGAATACCCAGCTAGTGAAAAGCGATGAGTATCTGCCGTCAATTGAGCCGCAGCCACAGCAAAAGAAAAAGAAAAAGAAAAACAATCACATTGCTGCAGAAGGTCCCAGTAAAGGTTTTGGTAAGGAAGACTTTCCTGGGGGACTTGACAGCCAGAATCTAAGCAGAAACTCAGTGGATTGCTCCCAAGAAGACAAGAAGAAAAAGAAAAAGCCCAAGGCAAAAAAAGAACCGAAGGATCCTAAAGAACCCAAGGAAAAGAAGGAACCCAAGACCCCCAAAGTCCCTAAGACCCCTAAAGAGCCAAAGGAAAAGAAAGCAAAAAATACCACGCCAAAACCCAAGACCAGCAAAAAGGCTAGGTAAGTCAGGAAACTTGTATATGCAATGAGAGAAAAACAGTGTGTTTGTGGGATTTCGAGAGCATCTGTGCTAAATGGCGTGGGTGGAGAGGAAATCTTGTTTTGTCGTTTGCCTTCTACCATCTACAACATCATGTTTTTGAGAAGCTTGGGCACATTTCTCTTGTTTGACTTTCCTGTTTATGGCTTCACAGTTATTTTAAGCAAGCTGGAAAGGCAGAAGGTTAGTTTTTCCTTTCAAGGCAGAAAAGTTTCTGGATGTGTTAGATTTCAAAATGAGCTCCTTCTTCTTTAATCCTCATCTGTCCTTGTGTTTGGTTTTTGTGTTGAGAAATTAAATTGCTTTAACATTAATGCAGGTTTGATCAAATTTGGAGGTGAAGGCTTAGAGTAAAATGGTTTGATGATGTTTTTCCCTAAAGAAGTTAGGTACCTCACATTGTTGTATGCTGTACAACCCTTACAGACACTTTTTTATACTAACACAACTCATGGGCTCTAAGTTCTGCTGTTAAAAAGGCATTTTTATATGGATATTGATGTGTCCTCACAATAGGGATTATATTAATTTTCCTGTTTCATGCAAAGACAATTTTCCTAGCAGAAAATCTTAGTGTATAGACCAGGTGGTTCAACCCTGCTTCTTAACTGGGTTTCTTAACTTTCCATTGAGCATCGTGTATCTTTATCAGGATAGGCTTAAAATGCTACAGAGTAGTATGACAAAGAATAAACTGTCATTACACATGAGTAAATATGTCACAGGTAATAATACAGATTCTTTCCTTGTCCTTAAACACCGTGGTTTTAAATGCCTACTTGGAAGAAAACTGAGACCAAAAAGACATTAAAGCTCAGTATTTTTTTTTCATTTGTACCTAGAATTTCTTACAACTGTTCTGAATTTGTTCCAAACATCTGAATCTGTTTTTCAAGATGTGGCTAGAGTTATAAAATATAACTTCCAGATGGAAGCACAGCCAGACTTGGTTAATCCAAATCAGTTTGCAAAATCCATTTGTATTAGGGTTTAAAAATTACAGTTAATGAATCAGCTTTGCATATATTCTACAAGACTGACTGTTTATTGGTTAGGTTTGATACAGCTCTATAGCTAAATGAGGATGAACAGTAAGACATTACTTGTTGCTTTAGCAAGACAGAGAAGTTTCTATACTAGCAGAGATGATGTTTTCCAAAGAATTAATAAACAGTGGCTTGTAAAATCAAGTGTTGTTGTGTACAGGTTTTATTAACTTATCAGTAAATTACAGTTGATCAGCCTATCCCTACTGCAGCATTTACTTTGGCTGTGTACCAGACTGTCCTAAGGACGGGGTTTACATACACAGCAGCAATTCACAGCTTAGAAAATCTCTTAAGTTATATATCACCAGTATGTATTTTTGAAATGAAAATACTGTATCAGCTAAAATAGTCTTTTCATAGAATCACAGAATGGTTGGGGTTGAAAGGGGACCCTGGAGATCATGTAGTTCAAACCCCCTGCTGAAGCAGGTTCACCTATAGCAGCCTGCACAGGGTCCATCCAGGTGGGTTTTTAATATCTCCAGGGAAGGAGACTCCACAGACCCTGTGAGTAGCCTGTTCCAGTGCTCTGTCACCCTAAATGTAAAGTTTTTCTTCTTAGACAGATGGAACTTCTGTGTCTTAGTTTGTACCCACTGTTCCATGTCCTGTCAGTGGGCACCTCTGAGCAGTATCTGTCACCACTGTCTTGACACCCATCTTTAAGATACTTGTATACATTGGTAAGATCTATTCTCAGTCATCTCCAGGCTAAACAGGCCCAGCTTCCTCAGCCTTTCCTCTAAAGAGTCATGCTCCACTTCCCCAGACTCACAGGTTTCAAGGCTGACCTGGCTACATGAGTGTTACTGAGCATTTCCTAGATTTTTGCTGCCAAAAAGTAAAGAATCGTTTACTGCAGGACTTCTCAACTGACTACAGTGAAGTCTTGCTTAATAAACAGTGATTAGAAGGAGTCTGCCTCAAAAACACCCATGGGTGATGGTCTGGACATCAGGGCTCAGAGCTGGTCTGTCCTGTCCACTCAATCCTAATACCTCTCTGCACATCTTTTCTAAATCTTGGGACATGCTGTGCAGATTAAAGGAGCAGTGTTTCCTCTGAAGGAACAAAACACTGTTTCCTTAGCTGTGTTCATGGGAGAGTCTTTATCTTCTTTCCCATGCAATGACTCTTGTCCCTGGCTGGCTAGGTGACTTACAGTATTTCAGTAAGTACTAAGCCCTGTTGTTTTACCTGTGAGAGAAACATGTTTGGAGCAACAGTAAGAGCATTCGATGTTCCTTATGCTTACTCAGGGGTGTGGAGAGAGTCCTATTTTTGCCGTAACGGGCTTGTGTCTCTTGTTACCAAATGCTCTCTTGAAAACACGGTTGTTCTCATTTTGTGGTCTTGTCAGCTTCAGTATCAAGCTTCTTTGAAGAACCCAGAGACTATGTGGGGATGCTATGCTGCCAAAGAATTTTAAATCAGTGAAAGAAATGTGCTTACTTTGGCAACATCACAGACTGGGGAACCTGTCCAGTGACAGATCACTGAACCAAGTTTTTAAATAAATCAACAGTCCAAATGTTTAATCATAGAAGCCACAGTATTTCAGCAGCACTAACTCCGGAAAGGAAATATTACAGTAGCTGAGATGAGTGAGATTAATGCAAGTTAATACAGATTATGGATGATTATGTAGAAGTAAAATATTTTGACAGAGTTAGTATCTAGCATGTCTTTACTGCTACCGCTTATATTGCTCAGTGTTTTGCTTCTAAGCATTGAAAGGAGTAGTGTGGTTTAGAAATCTAAAAATGTAACTTACAGTCCTCATTCCTGAGTAAGATGATCAGCTTCAATAGAAGAGTTCTGCAGTCATGTAAAATTAAGATAAATAAAGTTAGGTATTTGTTGAAGAGCAATGTTTTTTGGATAGAGCATAATGAGTCCTTAATAGTTAAGTTTGACACAGGCTGTATTAGAGCATACACATGGATGAAAAAATCTGATGTTTAATTATCTTAACCATTTTGTAATTTAATATAGCTCATAACCCTGTTATTTTAGTTCCAATTTCAACTAAAAGCATAATCCTTTTATGTAACAAATAATAATAACAAAAGCCCAGAAACTTTATCCTTCACGTCTCTGTTATCTTTGGTGCAAGTTGAGACAAAATGAGCAGCCTGCCTCACTGAAATGCACCTTCATGTGAGGGACAAGTCAGATTGGAAAATGGAAGAACCTGATTAATTTTCATGGTGGTTTGAACTGTGTCATGGGCTCTCAAAAAGAAAGAAAACACCCAAATAGGCTGCTAGTATGTTACACTGCATAGTGAAAGAAAGAGCACGCATGAATATTGTACTATTGCAGTTTTAATGGTTATTAGCCCAATCCTGCCAATACTGAAAGACAAATATAGTGGTGGCTAAACAAAAATAAATTGGCGAAACAAATCTCTTGCGGACCAAACTAGTCAACTTTGAAAGCAAACTGTAGGTAAACCTAGTGAAGGGTTGTCATTAAATTGTGTGGGTGCTGAGTATTATGTGGGATCTAAATGTTATGGACCCAGCTTCAGGCACATGCAAAGCAGGCAGATTTTTCCAAAAGTAGAGGGAGAGGGAAAGGCAAGTAATCCTACTGAATTGCAAAGTCATGGCTCAGATGTCTGTTCCTCCTGTGCCTGTCCCTGGAGGAGATGAGGACCACCTGTTTGAGAAGATCACGCTGCAGCACAGCTGATATGTCTCCTGCCACTTCCTATGAAACCCTAGGGAGTGGCCACCGATTATGGTGGCAGGAGCAGTAACTGTTTGCAAGGGCCAAATGGCAGCTATTTGCAGGCGCTCTTGCCTCGTCCCATCTCCTCAAAGCAGTGTGCTGTGCCTTGCAGGGCTGCTCATATCTGCTTCCTCCCCTCCCTGTGGCAGGGAAAACTCTTCATCTTTCTCACACACAGAGCAGCAGCCTGGGACACAGTGCAGGGCAAGTGGGTTGCTGCTTACAAGGGAAGTGCTAAGCACGAGCAGAATCACAGTTTTGAGAGGGAGGTGGAGAAGGGCTTTTTGGCTCATGGCTTGGCTGTTTGTTGTATCGGAAAGGGGATGGCTCCTGGCCACGGAAGTGGGAAGAGGCTGCTGCGTGGGGGAGCGGCGCGGACAGCAGAACGCAGCACCCAGGGGAGCTGGAGGACAGGAAGAGAGGTCCCGAGGCAGTGGTGGTAGTTTCCACTCCCAAGGTCAGATCATCCTGAGCAAGGCAGGAAGGGGCTGCCTTTGGGAGAGAACAGGAAATCGTGCGAGATTTCCATGCTTGTGTCCGCTGAGGCTGTTCCTGTTCACACCTGTCCTCATCTCCCTTTTGAACCAGCCCAGCTGCCTGATATTTACCTTTGCTTGTGCTGCAGGGCAGGCCTTGTAGGCTTCACTATTACCAAAGCTTTTTAGTAATTTGGCTGGCTTTTCAGACTGGAAAAAACCTATTGTTTTTCCTACTTTTGTGATACATAAAAATGGATTTAAAAAGAAGTTTTGATTACACTAGGAGCTTTAAAAAATAACTATTTTCCTTGGGTAAGGCAGTACAGTATAAAGCTCACATCTCTGACATTTTGAGAAAGTGGGATTATTTTTCAATTGTTTTTATGGTCCACAGTGAATGTATAAAGTTCGTCTCAGCCAGGTTCCAATCATGAATCTGTTACAGGACAATGTTCCCAAATGGTAAAATAAAAATCAGTAATCCATCTGATTTATTTTAGATCATAGAATTATAGAAAAGAACAGTGTCCAAGGCATGATAGTTGTCATAAATTATACTAATAAACAGATCTATCAGTTACCCAGATCAGGTGAAGTAGTTGCACAGTGTAAATGTATGGGCTAATTACTTCCCCTCTTAATCCTGCAAAGCATGTCATGATTTTGGGGTCATTTTTGAGTCAGATGGTTTGCCCCTGTAAGTTTCTGGAGTTTCATCTACCTCTCTTGGTGGCTGCTGGGCTGACACAAAACATTTTGTCAGAGTTTGGATATCTTTCTCAAATTGTAAATCAAGCTCTCTTTTCAGTTGTCCTACTTACAGTTTTCCTCTTCATCCTCTTTTTCATATTGTTTGCTTGTTTGACCTTCTGCAGGTTGTATTCTTACTGATCCCCTTTTGATCAGTCCTCAAGGGTGAGGGGATGAAACCAGAAAGTGATATTGGACAGCGAGATTGTAAAACATCTAATCTGAAATATCTGTATTTATATCACTTGAATTGAGGGGCGAGTTTAACTGACAGTTTTGAAATACTTTAATATTTCGTGTGTGGCAAATACTGCTTCAGTTTGTCCTAGATTTATAGTTCTCGTTTTGGGACTGGACACTTACCTTGTCACTAGTGGGCCTTGGCTAAATTTTGCATTCACACATGTGTTAAAACAAATGAGAGATAGTTGCCTAAATATGTATGTTACAGTTTACCTTCCTTGTTGCCAGACTTGGAAAGTACTAATCATGTGCATCCAGTGTTGAGCATTGACAGGGAGACCTAATGGCAGGGTCTCTGAGAATGATCTCTACCTGCCTGTTCTTCATGTGGAAAGGTAATTCTGTTCCAGGCTAATGCTGTTCCTGAATGGTCTGAGTATGATCTGCTGGAAAGTGCAAAGTCTGAGTCAAAAGTGGGTACATTTAATTGTCAAGAACAAATCACAACTGGCTCTATGCGAAGATGAAGAGCAGTTGCTGACAGTGCCAGGAAGCTGATGTTCCCACTGGCCAGATGAAGCTCCCGAGTGTGTGATGCACTGGGAACCAGTGTGTCCCTGCGTTTAGAGGCGTGGTGCTGTTCCTCTATTTCTACTCCACCTTTGCTTTTTTTTTTCCTTTCCTTCAAAGAAGTTGTAGCTGTGCATTTAGAAAGAGCAATTCTGTTGCTGAATTTAGAACTTAAAATTCCCGGTGGAGCTGCGCACGGGCTTTGTTCTGCCCAAGCTGGTGGCTCTTTCGTGTGTGTATTTGTAACTGGCCTGGAAAGGGAAGTGGTTTGAAACTGTCCCAGTCTCTTCGGCCGCGTCTCCGTTGCCGAGAGCGCCTGTGTCCGCCGAGGCGCACTGCTCGGGGGTACATCTAGGTCACGAAGTACTCATGGCTCGGAGAGGGAAAGGTCTCTCAGAGGCCAGAAGGGAGCCCGTGTCGGGGCGGACCTGCCCGCAGCGCCGGGCTCTTTGTCTGCGCCGGGCCGGCCGGGAGCGCAGCGCGGTCGGTGGGGCGGCGGGCCCTCGTTAGCGCTGCCCGGCCTTTCAGCGGGCTGGTGTTTTATCCCGCCTAGCCCACGCTATTCTTCCCGGCTTTAAGCCTGTTATTCACAGGCGGCCGTGCACCGGGGGCACGGCACGGCGGCTGAGCTTTAATTGCGCGCCCCGCTCCGATTTACGGGGGTCAGGGGCGAAAGGCGCTGAGCTGTCAGCGCGCTTCACCTGGCGGCGATCTTCACCTTCCATTTAACCAAGTTGGAGAAACGCGCAAAGCGGGGTTTTTTTTGTTTGTTTTGTTTCGCTGCTGTTGGGTTTTTAGCTTTGAGCCGGTGCTGTTGGAAGCGGTTTCGCGGCGATTCGATAAAAGCCGGTGTGTGTGCGGCGGGGGTTCCCGTGCGGCGGCCGCGCAGGTGCCGGGAGCGGGCGGGCGCTGATTGAGGGAAGCAGATGGCAGCGCTCGGTGGCCGCCGGCCAGCGGAGCAGGTGCTGGTCACGTGGCCGCGGGTTGCCGGGGCGACGCCAGCGCTCTCGGCGTGCGGATGAAAAGGCGAAGGGGGCCCCGCTTCAGCTGCGGCTTTTTGTGCCATTGGTGGCAGCCAGAGCGGAAACAAGCGCCGGCGGGGAGGGAGGGGAGCCCGCCGGGCACCGAGCGAGGGAGGGAGGGAGGGAAGGAGGGAGGCAGCGAGGGAAGGGAGGGAGGCAGGGAGGGACGCGCGCTGCCCGGCCCCGCCGCCTCTCGGGGCTCGCCCTCTGCCCGCGCTCCTCCCGCCGTGCCCAGCTCTGCCCCCGCTGTGCCCGCGCTCTTTCCGCCGTGTCGAACTCTTCCCCCCACCCATCCCCTTTCATTTTTAATTTTTTTTTTAATTGCCACATTTTGAGGTGTTTTTTTTTTTTTTTGAGCTGTGTCGAGTCCTGTTAATTTCACAAGATCACGGGATTGTTAGGGTTGGAAGGCGCCTCTGGAGATCATCTCATCCAAGCCCTCTGCCAAGTCAGGGTCACCTAGAGCAGGTAACACAGGAAGGTGTCCAGCTGGATTTTGAATGTCTCCAGAGAGGGAGACTCCACGACCTCACTGTTCCAGTGCTCTGCCACCTTCATTGTAAGGAAGTTCTTCCTCCTGTTGAGGTGGAACTTCTGTTTTTTTTTCTGGCCATTGCTGCTTGTCTTGTCACTGTGCACCACTGAAAAGAGTCTGGCACCATCCTCTTGACACCTGCTATTGAGATATTTATATGCATTAATGAATCACAGAATTGTTAGGGTTGGAAGTGACCTCTGTAGATTATCTGGTCTCAGTCTTCTCTTTAAATAGGCCCAGCTACTGCAGCCTCTCCTCATAAGAGAGATGCTCCAGACCCCTAATCATCATTGTGCCCCTTTTCTGTATCCTCTCCACTGCATTCTTGTCTTTGTTTTACTGAGGAGTCCAGAACTGGACACAGTACTCCAGATATGGCCTCACTAGGACTGAGTAGAGACAATTTTGCAATAATACCAATCAATGTTCAAAAGTCAGTCTTTTTTTTTTTTTTTAAACTTGGAAATCAGTGTTAGTTTAAGCATAGGCTGCAAGGAGAAAATAATGCCGTAGCCAAATTGTCACAGTCCTGCGGAGACATGTGTCTGTATTGGGAAATTTTAAATTACAGCTCCAAAATACACTATTGGTGGGCTAATGTGCTGATCAAAATGAGCAACCTTAAAGCTGATGTTTAAATGAGAAATTACAAATGTGAGGATCATGAAGAAGAAACAAACCCCAGGCAGTCTCCCAGGTATGAAATTAAAGTGATGAGAATGCAGAAGCCATATAAAAGTGTCTGATATAGCGCTTGGTGACCTGTGCTTGCCATGTGTCAGCTACCAGCACACAGCTCTGCTCTGCTGTCAGTCATCTCAGCACCTTCCCTTAGCAAACCCCTCACATTGGTAATGGGCTGCTGGGGCTTGACCACAAAAAACTAGTAAAAACCTGCCTCAGACTCAAGGCTAAATGTGCTTAAAAATACTAACTTCTACCATCGATTTCACTACTATTTAAAAATTTCACCCCTGCAATGCTGCAGATCATCCCAGTGTGTGATTTGGTAATGGTGTATTTAAAGCTGGATTTTGATACATACATACACCTTCACCCATTTTCATGCCTCTGAATGCAGCTGGAGGGATGCAGTCCCAGTTCTTCAAGTGGTGAACATTTTCATGGGGGAGGAAGGAAAGGAACAACACCCAAAACATTTCTCTTCTGTCAGTGGATATAGCTTTCCAGTATTGTGTAGATCCTGAGATACTAGCTGGGGTTTTTTTTCCCCCTGTACAAGCTCCAGTTGCATGCATTGAGGCTGTATGGGTGCCCTCAGCACTGACACTGAAGTGCATATCCTGCTTGGAAATAGCAGGGATTGCAGAAGAAGATGAACTCAGTCCTTTGTTTTGGTAACGCTTACTCTGGTTCTGCTTACCTGGTCTGCATGGTTAATATAAGACAAGCACATGCCTAATCCTCTTTCTCTTCTCATGTGTCAGGTTGTGCAAACACTGCTTTCAGAAAGTGCAGGTTCTGAAGAGAGCAGCTCTTCCTTTCCCATCTCATTTTTAGTTTCTTGTTGAGTACACATCGAGTGTCGCTGTCTAAGGTCTTGAAGGAGTGAGGAGTGTTGTTAAGGCACGTGTAGTGATGGCCCATGCATCACTGATTTTGCAGTTACCTTGAAATACTTACGAAAGGCAGTTGAAAATAACGAAGTCACTCCTAACAGACATCTCACAGATCAACTGTTTGGTTAAGCACCTCTTGCTTATATTTTTCTACAAATATTGATTAAAAATACCTCTGTTTTAGTAGCAAGAAGCAAGATTCGGAAGCCAGTGCTACGAAGAAAAAGGTTAACAAGGGAAAGGAAGGTTCTGAAAACTCAGATTTGGAAAAAACTCCACCACCATCACCTCATCCAGAAGATGAAGATGATCCAGGTGTTCAGGTAATGCTATTGTTGAAGTTCATTGTAGGCTTTGACAACTTAGAAGCCTAAAACAATAGTTCTCATCGTCTTTGTTACAGAGATACAGGTATTTGGATAACTTCTGTGTTGTTTTCAAAGAAGGTGAGAAATGAAAATCACCATGGTGAATATTTTACGAAACCAAGTATTTTTCATCATAATGTTGCTTTACAGTCTTGTTACTTGCAGATATGTGTAGGGTGCTGCTGAGTTTTCACACATTCTCTTAGATTACTGTTGCAGTTAGGATGCTGAATGTTCTGTTCTGTAGACTTAATGCACTATTACAAGGTCTTCCTTATAAGCTTGGTGTTTATTCTTGCATTGGCTTTGCAAACCTTCTGAAATCAAGAATAAGACATGACAAAGCAGAGTGATGGAAATATGCATGTCCGGGACTTGTAGCTACACTGCTTTAGTGGATGAAGGGCTTTTTTTGCAGGACTACCAGTCATGGGGTCACATTGATTAATTTCTCTTGACCACTGCACACCCATCACCATCTGCCCAAACTTTGTTTCATGTAAAAAAAATCTAGAAATAGAGTAGCATGTATGACAAATTTTGTGTGCTCTGTCATTAGACATGTTAAGAAGTGGTCAGCTCCTGGCTTTCTTCTGCTGGCAGTGGTTAGAGTGGGTGCTAAAAATAAGAATCTCCTCATGAAGAGGTGGGGACAAATTGTGGTGGGGAAAATATGAGATTCCTATGTAGTCATACCAGTGTACATTAAATCCATTGCATTTGTCCATTGCACGTCAGGTTGTGGATGGGTTGCTTCTGGTTATGAGAGATGTTCAGACGGATGATCAGTTGGGAATGGTCAGTGTAGCCTGGTGAAGACTTTGGCAAACAGTTGTCCTACACAAGCATGGTTTATACCTTTGCTCCCATTATTTTCAAAAAGAATGTAGTACATAATGAAATGTGAGCAATCTAGTATATTCTGGTTAAAAACAAAAGAGGCAGCAGAAGAGAGTGTTCTTCCTGACTCCTTCAAACTGTGTATTCTGAATTAGGGAAGTTGAGTTATACCATGCAGATGTTTAAATGTTTGAAGAATTAGATTTTCTGTCCTGCGCTGCAATTCTCTCTTAGCCTGATCAATGGCACTGGGAAAAGATGAAGAAACTTTGGCACTCATGGGTTTTTTTGGGTTAATTCGTAGGTGATTATATTTCATTTACAATTCAACATTGCTGCATGGTTTGCTTGTTTTCAGTCTAGTGCAACAAAAACTTTCTCTTTGTCAAACACAATTGGGTGATAAACATTATGTTTGATTTTTTTTTTTTTTTGCAAATAGAAGTGCTAGGGTTCTTGCATCATTTTTTAATTAAATGTAGCAAAATATTTCAGGAAACTTTTTGTTTTCTTAGTACTTTCTCGTACTGTTCATGCTACACAGCATCTGTACTTCTTTGCATGAACTTAGGAAATTGTTCCAACCACGTTTGCTAGGACAGCTACCGTTAATAAGCTTGTTATGCATTTCTCAACTAAGATTGATGTTACTCAGTTGTCTAAAACACAGTTGCATTCTTAGTGTTAAATCCTGAGCCTTCTCTAGTGATATTATGTAGTAGTGCATAGTGATGCATTGTTTTCTTTAAAGAGGAGAAATCCTTGCCTTTGTATGTTATCATGCAGATTTTTTATTTTCCATTTTCGAACCTCTTACTCACCTTTCTACCTACAGATCAGTTAATGAGTTAAAGATAATCTGATGCAGGTAAACATATGTGTAGTTTCTGACAACAGTGCATAACAATTGCAAAACCGCATATGAATGTAAGAGGAAACAGGAAGTTCATCAAGTCAAAAAATATCAAATAAAGGCTACCATTATGTTTTAGGTATTCTTTCTGTTAGGGAAATGGAAGAACAGACTTTTGGCATCAAAAGTAATGATAAGAGTTACCTACAGAATCAGAAGAAAATTGTTGTTTTCCCATCACTGATCATGTAAATCAAGATGCAAATTCATCATGTGTTATCTATTTTGAAGTATAAAAACATTGTTTTGTGGAAACCCCCGTAAGTTACTGTGTTAAAGGTAGAAGCCACATCACCATTGTTTAAAAGGGTGATGTAAGCTTAACCTTTGCTCAAAATTTTAATTTTCAGTTAAATAATTTATAATTTTGTAAAGTGCATCAGGTATTTATGCTTTAAAAAGCATGATTAGCTATCTAAAACTAAATATTTGACTTTGTCTATGTGTATTGAGAAACTTGGGTGCATAAGTCTGTTAAACAAGCAACATAAGTATTTGCATGTACCAGTGAGGATGTGTGGTAGCTGAGAGAGATGTATAAATAAGTAGTGTTAAATATATAAATAAGTGGTGTATCAAGTCGTTAAGGTGGGGGTTTTTACTCCATTGAGATATTTGATGCTCAGTTGACAGTTTCCTTCAACAACTTATGCTTACAGCTTTTCAAATATATAGCTTGATGCAGACTATCTGGGAAGTTGAATTTTATTGTAGAAAACAATACCCAGCACTGAGCATCAAGGTGCAAATTCTGTCAAATGCATGCTCGTGTGTTTTGCAAGTTGTTTTGTGCAGTTTTGCTGAAGCTTTCTCTCATCCTGGTGGTGAGGGTATGGGAACACAGAAATCACGTTTTCAATTTGGGGTGGTTCAAGTTTTCCATTCTCCTCTATTAGTTTGGGGTCTTTTCCCATGCTGTGCTGCAGGATGCCTTTCTGAGCAGTGCTGGGTCAGTGAAGTGAGGAAATCGTATTTCATTGTGTTTCCCCTACAAGATAATCCTGGTATGACTGGGCGGATGGGGAGAGGAAGAAAGTGTGTTGTCACTGCTTAGCAACACAGTGGGCCATGCTGTGGAAAGGTGGTGTTTGGCTCCTGCATTGGCCATCTGTCAAAGTTTGTTAGAGATGTGAATGGAGAAGTGCAACTTCTTGGGTTTTAATTGCTTTCTGAGATAGGCTTTCTAATTTTCTGACGTTGTTTTAGTAATGTTAAAAAAGAGTGAAAAAATGCCCCCCCACTTTCCAACTTGGAACAAGCATAAAGTCAATTTTTGTTTGTGGTTGGTTTTTTGTTTCATTTTAGGTTTTTGTTGGTTTTGG
Source organism: Monarcha castaneiventris obscurior (assembly GCA_026261815.1). Taxonomy (NCBI): domain Eukaryota; kingdom Metazoa; phylum Chordata; class Aves; order Passeriformes; family Monarchidae; genus Monarcha; species Monarcha castaneiventris. The sequence goes on from JAMPIT010000379.1 coordinate 11,477,976, forward strand.
CTTACAGAATTTAAGAGCAGCTATCAGGCAGGAATTCAGAATAGTAGGGTCCTGAGTCCACTCTTTCTACCAGGGTGCTGTAGAAATTATAGCATTTACTGCACACTAGTGTATTTGAGACACACAAAGAAGTCTTCTCAGTTATTCTGCCGCTCATCAGTTCTGTTTCTCATGAAAAGTATTAATGCTTTCTGTTCAGAAACGACGCTCCAGCAGGCAGGTGAAGAGGAAGCGTTACACTGAAGACCTGGAGTTCAAGATTTCAGATGAGGAGGCTGATGATGCTGATGCTGCTGGAAGAGACTCTCCTTCAAATACTTCTCAGTCAGAGCAACAGGTCAGATATGAATAGACTGGAAAGGTGGCTGTAAATGCAGCACTCAATGATCAAATATGGGCCCTTTTCCTGAATTATATTCATACATGGTTGACACAGTGTGCCAGAAGACATTCCTTTTTACATTCTTAAAAAAATATGTGAACTCATGGCTTTGTTTGCAAGCTGATGGTACACAGCTTGAAAGTTCAGGCTTAGTTCTTTGAAATTAGTGGTCCCTAGCTAAAGGAAACCTAAACTGTACTGCTAGGAGTCTTGAATTTACTTCTGTGAATTCAGTGGTCTGGCTTCTGTGACTTTAATAAACCACTCAAGCTTGTCCCCTGCTGCTAGGCACCATAAGAACTCCTTTATGAAATTACTGCCTTGTAGTACCCAGCAGGGTACACTTTATTCTCTGTGCAATGTAAATGATGGATAAAATAGTTTGAATAAGATGAGGGGTAATACTGTAGGAATGACTGTTGTAACAATCTCATTGTTTTGTAGTGCTTTTTCAAAGAACTACTTCATTTAACTGATGACCTATTGGAGAATATATACATGTTCTTTGGTATTTCATTTGGCAATTTGTTAAAGCCTTGTGAAATATTGTATGTGATCTCCATTGTTAATTGTGTCTTATCAGAAGGAGAATTTGGATGGTTTGCCTCCTGTTGTAATAGTGAATTAATGTAATAGAGAATTGCAGGCAGTTTTGAGAGCGATCGTGTGGACACCTGCACAGCCAACTAAAGCTTCTGAACATCATCTGCTGTTTAGACTGCATGGTGCTGAAAGCATGTATTATTTTAGGAGAGGGAAACTTCTCATGATGTTACATTTGTTTATGTGTGCATGTCAACCTTAACTGAAACAGCTGGAGTTGCATTAGGTCTTTAAAATGGGCTCAAACAAGTATCCTTCGATCCTTTATTATGGTATTAAATCTCTTTGAACCCTTAAAGTTCTCATGGGGGAATTGTCCTCTTGGTATTAAGCTCCTGTTACAAAAAATTATTTTAAAGTTTTTCTAATAAAGTCTTTAACAAAGATGCACTCCCATAACTCTTGTATGCTATTTATGATTTAGGAATCTGCTGATGCTGAAGGTCCTGTTGTGGAGAAAATCATGAGTAGCCGTTTAGTCAAGAAAAAGGTAAAACAAATCCCCTTCCTCCCATACTTTTAAATAGGCTAAGCATATTTCTGCTGAAGCCCTTACTGAGTTCTTAAAATACCTCAGATATTCGCAATTAAAAATCTGTTCTGTTGATTAGAGGAGGTTCCCTGAAAGTGTATTCAGATGGTATGCAACATGTTTTTCAATAGACATACGCAAACCAGATTGTTTAATCTTTTACTCATTTCTTGCTTTTTTTGGATGAAAATTTTGATTTTTGCAAATATACATGCCTGGGTGAAATCTGTGGTGCTCTTCACTTCAGAGGGATATTCTGTAGGAGTTTGAGGAATGAGAGAACTCTCCTGTATCCCAAATGCCTGCCTTTTCTAGTAAACAAAAACCCTTGCCCATAACTTTTGTATGTTTTGATGGCAGTTGTGCTTAGCAGCTGAAACAAATTTACGAGTGACCAAGTATGATACATACACAGGTGATGAATATCTTCCTTTTCACTGTGCTAAGATGCTGAAAGAAACACTCAAGTTCAGTATGGTTCCCGTATAATTTTGCCTTGGTTCCCAGTTAGGTTCTTATTTTACTTACAGATTTTTCTAATCTGCTTCACAACTTGATTGGGCTTTGCACTTCCAAAGTATTAGAACTCTAAGAAGGAAGTAAAAAAGAACTTAGTCCAAAAAGGCCATGATTATATTTATAGACTCTTTTGTGGAGCTAATTCTCTGACTTGCGCTACAGAAAATTGTCTGACTTACACAGATACTACATCATGTGGACCTTAGCTACCCAGAAATTCATCTTTTCCTCAGTGTTAATTTTCAAATTGGAGAAAGGAAAACTGCCTTTATTCACAGATGTTTTTATTCAATGTTGTGGTGGTTTGGGATTTTTTTTTGGCTTTCTTGGGTGGGGTGGGATGTGTGTGTTCAATTTTATTACTACTGTCCTAACATCATTAACAGTTTTGTAAACCTACGTTCGTTCAATATGATGAGTGCTTGTGATTTAATCTGACCTGTTTATGCATCTTACACAGCATAAAACTTCTAAGGCTTTTTGGAGTTATTTTCTGTTTGTTTGTTTTTTTTTTTTTTTTAAGTCTAGAGCTGTATTTTGTGTTTCAAACCATTTTTCAGATAAACTTGAAGTAATATAAAGTGTTTAGTTGTCCTGATGGTCTATGAGGCAGGAGAGAAGAATGTGGTTCTTTCATAAATGTCTTTACATGGGAAGCTGTTTTTCACCAATTATTCTTCCCTTCTTCCTCTCCCCTGCAAACAAAGGTGTGATTACTCATGGGGAGTGTGTATTTTGCTGCAGTTTGTGGGAAGTGGTTGGTCTGCTGCCTACATGTCTTTGATTGCAAGCTCTGCTGGAGGCAAGCTCTATTTTGAGCTTTTTCTTTAATGTTTTTTATGGATTGTATTTGCAGGTTTGAGGGGTGTCTCTTCTTTCCCTGTTCTTCTCCTCAACCGTCTTCTCCAAATTTAAAAAAAAAAAATGGATTTCAGGATGTTAATATTTAACATCTGAAGTATCCAACTGTGCTTTTATTAAAGGTCTTTTACACTCTTACTAACGTCATCAAAACCCTGGTTGTTAGATTACTAATCAAAGTAAAATTGCAGCGATCAGGACCAGTGCATAAAATAAACATGAGGAGAGGCTTCACTAGGAAACCTTTCAGTGGATTAGGTTGTAACAAAGATGTTGCATTCAAGTAAAGGACATTAGATAATGAATATGCTTTTGGAGCAGTATTCTTATCATAAAATCATGCTGGTTTTCTGAGAAATAGCCTTAGTCTAGTTCTGGAGTTAGCAGATAGGATGCAGCACTGTACTTGCAGCCATTTTTGAAACATACAGAGTAAAAGGTAGAACTGAGTTCATGTTTGAAGTAAAAAAGACAGTGTTTTTCCCAGTTGTTCTTAATATGGAATGTTGAATTCCTTTGAATACTCTCTTCTTGCAGAAAGCATTAAGTACATGTATTGCTCTCTTTCCAAACCTGTTAAGTTTGTATGTTGAAATTTTTCATTCAGTCCCCTTTTAATTCCTTCTTCTTAACTTGGAAAAGGAATAGCTAGAACTGATTATGCTATCCAGCACAAATAGCCCATATTATGGAAAGACAGGGCGTTTGTAGAACCTTGTACCTGCATGTTACATGTGTGAATGTCTCTTTTTGCCTACTAGTACATGTGAGAATTAGAACTAATTGTAATGTGTACTATACCTTCCTCTCTTCCTCAAACTCATCAGTTTACCGTTTAGTGCTGTGTATCTATTGAGGTGATTGGGTTTTCTGTGTTGCTTTGCATCTGTTACTAATGTGTTCTGTCTGCTGTTTTTCTGGTAGTTGATAGTTGTGGTAGTTTGGGATTTTCTCATGGTTTGTTTTTTTCTTAGGTTTTTTTTGAGGGTTTTTTTGGCTTTTTTTCCCCCAAGCGTTTGTCTCTCCACCTGAGTGGCTTACACAACTAACTTTTGCATTAGCAGTGTTACTGTATCACCTCTGTGGCAATGGCATGCAAGATAATGTGCTTTTAAGTACTTGCTTGAATGAAGGGGTCATTTATTTCTTCAATTATCTGCAGAGACTGTGAATCAGATCCTGGTTGCACCTGGAAGTGATAATTTGAAGTGTCCGGCATTGCTCATGTCTGCCATGTGTTATTTTAAGATGTCTGTGTAATCAGTTTGGGGAGAATTTTGCATAAATGTTCTATCTCAGCTTTTTACCTGGGTAATGTAAATGTACAGGTAGTGGTGGGTGCACAGTGACATCAGAGGCGTAAGCTGCTGTCTCAAATACCCTGAACTGATGTACTGTTAACCTCTGCTTGAGTGCTGACAATTTTAATTTGATTAGATTTTTGGAGGAGGGTATAAGTGCTGAATACCAGACTAAGATTTTAAAAATATTTTTTCTGAAATACTTTTTGCTTGGGTGAATCTTTGATGTACTCTCATAGAACATCTAATAACATAGACAAGTTATTACCTATTAGACAATACAAAAGTGTGTTTTACTCATGAGAGTTACAGAATTTATCAATATTTGCATTGCAAATTATTAAGTTGGCAGCTGACAGAAAATATGTTTGACTGAAATGCTGCTGAGGGGAGTGAAGTTGGTTAATATGAAACCTCTATGTAAAGGTGTTTAATGATGTTGTCATTGTAATACTGATGGATCTCAAAGCATTCATATTTAACACTAATCAAAGAGACTTGGCTGTAATACATTTTAGATAATAAAAGAAGTTAATGTCTTAAAATTACAGTTGACTTCTTAAAGACTAATTTTGCCTCAGGGCAGTGAATAGGTTCAGGTAATGTGATCTCCAGCTTCTTTTTTCAATGCAGTTTTGATCTCTAAATATTAATATAATCTTGAGAAAGACTCTTCTCAATTTTTTGTTTAAAAAACATCTTGATGGTCTTCAGATTCCTTCCTTTGACAGTATCTTTGTAAGTGTCATAGAAGTTTCTTCCCTGCATTTAGGTTTAGAGGATAGTTTGAACAGCTTGTCTTCTTTGACAGAAGATTCAAGAAGATCAAGAAGTAGCACCAGGAATCTTCTTCCATTTCTTTAGGGAGAAGTAGGTGGAATCTGGTGTTGCTTCTTTCTCCAGGAAGGAACACAAGCAGACTACTGGAGTGATATAAATGCTAAACTGAAACTCTCTTGCCAGTCAGGAAGTAAAGGAATACTATGTGCATCAGGGACTAGGAATGCATGAACTTTACTGTGCTAGGATACAGTTTAATGCAGGTACTACTGTTGTTCTTTAATTGCACTGCTATAGAGGTAACATCTAGCCAGCAACTAAAGATGACAATTCAAGTTTCAGAGTAGTCCCTCTTGCGTGTGTGTGTGTGTGTATATATATATTTTTTTTTTTTTTAAATATATAAATACAAAAAAAGTTGATTTATACAGCAGTCAACAGTTTTGCATGTTTAATGCTGCATATTCAGTATTTATTACAGATGTTGTTGTCCCTGATAAAATGTATGAACCAGAAAATGCTCCTCTATTTAAAATTTTCCTAAAGTTCATTAGTAAAAACAAACCGGTAATGTTGTGACATAAACCAAATTCCAAATGTGTGCCTGGTGCACTGTCCTTAGTTTGTCCTATGGCTGGGTTAAGGAGTAATTCAACAAAGTATTACATGCCATATGTTATGCAATACTTTGGCACCAGGGATGAGTTAAGGGTAGCTCAACTCTTAGCACTGAATGCCCTTGGTTTTGCTGGTTTATATCACAACTTTAACCTTGCTTTAAATGTAGTTTTTGGGTGTTAATTTAATTTGGCTGCTCTGTATGTGAGACATCTTGCCTGAGTGAATTTAATTGCACCATTGAGTAAAACTAAAGCCATGAACACTGATGCACTAAAATTCTAGCAGAGGTATAAGGTTTAGTTTTATATGGCTTCTTGTTTGGAGTTATTAACTATATGGAGGAATAAACCCCCTTTAAAACTCTTTTTTAAAACATTACAAAACCCACAATGTAAAGTTGCCATGAGCCAGCCAAAAATAATACATATGGCATTCAGGAGTGCAGTTGCTAATTGGCTGCTGCCTGAGAAAATGGTACACTTGGCTTCTACTTAACACTGTGGGTTTGGCAGAAAGCCAGATTTGGGGTGAGGTTGTGAATGAAGCTGCATGTGGTTAGGGAGGAGTTCAAATGATTCATGTCTTGGAAGTTGTAGTAAGCAGTGCAGTATGTACTTGGGTAAGCAGCTGGAGGAAACTCCTCACCCATGTCCTCCCCCACAAACCTTTTCCTACACCTCCACTTGTGTCTCTGTATGGGGACCATAGTCCATATCTCAGATAGTTTTTAAATCATTTACTAAATTGGGCCATTTAGAGATTTAATTCATGTTTCAACATTTCTTTTCTTTTAGATGGAGAATGGAGAGGAAGTAGAAATAGAGGAATTCTATGTAAAGTACAAAAACTTGTAAGTAAAGTTACAGGTTTGATTGCTATCCTTAAGTTCACATAACTTCCAAATAGCTTTCAAAACTGGTTTTGTAATTGATACAACTTATTATTGAACTTTAAACATATCTAATGCTTAATCTAAAACAGTGACAAATAAACAGGGAAATACCTTGCATTGGTGGTACAGGGTTTGACAGTGTTGTCTTAATTTGTGTTCTCTCCAGAATTCAATCCATAGGTAAAATTGCTCTGCTATTAAATGCTTTAAGGCTCATTATGCATGCAGGCTCATGAGTACATGCGTGTGCAGCTGTGTAGGTCTAACTGCAACCGTAGAGTAAGTGTGTGCAAACTACTCAAAAATAACCCTTGATGTTGTTTCAAAAACAAGATTTATGTTGAACAAAATGTCTAAGATAACAAACAAATGAGATGGCTTTCAATATTCCAGCAGTTCATTACCTCTCCATGAGAGGAGTGTAATCGTGGTGAGAGCAGCATGTTGTTTCACTTCTGGTCTCTGGAACTGCAATGCAATCAGTATTTAAAATAAAACACTTCATAGCTGGATAAGCTCACTTTTCTTGTGGAAAAATAGCACACCTTGTTTATTTTTACCAAATTTTCTATCTGAGAGACAGAAATCTGCTGTAAGGGAGCTTATGGCAGCTAACTGCACGTAGTTGACTTTACTTTAAATATGCTGTCATTTTTGTACCTTTTGCACTATAATGTTTATTGTATAATGTTTAATTGCTTAATTATGCTTTGTTTAGTTCTATTAAATAGACATAATTTTTGTGCTAACTGTTGTATATTGGCAATAGAACTTTTGACAGACTAAATTTATGGAGTGGGACAAGTCACTTTGGCAGAGATGATCTTCCTTTTTCTGTGTTGTCACTGGGGAACTGCATTTACAAGCAGTTTTCTTTTCTCTCTGTCAAAAAGACTCACAAGCAATTTTGATTTACAATGCTGTTCTCACAAAATAAATTATATAGGATGTTAGTACTTAACATATTTGCAAATTTTCATTAACTCATAAAAATGCTAGAGTATTATTCTCTTTGCTAGAATATGATGCTAAACAGTACATTTATAATAAGTGTCTTGTATAGTAATTATGCTTTAAGTCTGCCAAATAAAAATTTTCCTAGCTTTGTGCCAAACTAAATATAGAGGGTATGTATTTAAATTTTGAGTGGGAGTTGTTTCTATTTCCTGACAAGTTTCTCTATTAGTAAGTGTAATCACTTTGAGTGAAGATGACTGGTTAATAATCTGTATGATAAAGAAGATAGTGTCCAGTTTTACAAGCATGGAAACGTGCTGGAAAGTTCTAGTTATACTAGTGGAATACATAAGGAGTGCAATGGAAGGAGAGTTTGAGTAAGATTTTTCTATTTCATCTTCTAGTTCTTACCTTCACTGTCAGTGGGCATCTGTGGAAGAGCTGGACAAAGACAAGAGAATTCAGCAGAAGATTAAGCGGTTTAAGGCAAAACAGGGCCAGAACAAATTCCTTTCCGAAGTACGATTTTTTTGTTTGTTTCTTTTGGGTGTTTAAGGAATATTTTTAGGAATTCTTGTTCTGTATACAAGCAGAACATTGTGAATAACTATGTGATATATCAGTAGCACTTATTCCGATATAAAGCATAACCATTCTGGATGCAAGTCTTGCAAGTTTATAACTTGCAAGTTATGAAAGTCAAGTGATCTATCCTGACTGTATACTTTTTCCTATACTTTTTGGTTTGGTTTTTTTTTTTTCCTTGACATGAGTGGCTAGTTATTAGCCCTGTAAGCCTGACTGAATCAGTACCATGTCTTTTTTCTCAGCAGCTGATTATGCCAGAAGAAATGCATGCCATTTTTCTGTGTTATGGACTGCTGCTCACTAGGGATTCTAAGCTTTTTATCATCAATTTAATTTCACTTAGAGTCATAAGCAGTAATGTGGCAGGGGTCCTGTCAATAAAAGACCAGATTTGCTGGTTTGTCTCTGAAAGACTACCTTTTAGAAAAATGCTGTCTTTTAAGAAAAAAAAGTGTTCATGAGCTACTGTATTTATTTATTTATATTTATTTTTACTAAATCATTCAAGCTGAAATAAAAACCTGTTGCAAATTGAAAACTTTCATCTGTTCTAAGTGAAGATACCTGGAATTGTTTCTATTTTGTTTTTTTAATCTGTTTCCAAGTGGGTCACAAGTTATTGTAAATATTTGGAATTTGTCCTTGTTTTAGAAAAAGCTTTTAAAATATGCAGTCTTTAATATAAGACAACCTTTTGGGTCTCTTCTGTTGGAGTGGATCTTAAAACTATAAAATAAAATGCAATGCTTTAGTATGCAAGAGAAACCTGTAAATTTTTTAAAGCATAAGAACAAACCTAAAAAATTGTGATTTTTGGAGAAACTGTGTATGCATGCATTGTCTTTTCTCTGTTTTTGAAATAATAATCTTTGAATCTTGCTTATAAAGCAGTTAGACAATTCCTGTAGTTAAAATAATCCAAAGGCACTTAGTGTACAAGGCTCTAATTTCTTTATTGCAAGCTGTAGTTTTCGAGAATGCTAAATGCATTGCATGCCATAAGCCTTTTCGATTGCTCATTAGTGAATTGTAATTTCACACTTCATTTAAAATATTCTTAAACATTCTCTCACAGTAAAAGGTTTCACACAGTAATTAAGAGGCCCAGTTAACAAAGTCTGAGAAGTCTGATTCCCTCACGGGGAATGATCTTGCTGAATTGTAGCATTTCAATTAACATGTTGAAGTTTGCCAAATATAAATTCTGTGTCACCGTGACCCAAAATATTATTGCCTGATGAAATATATAATCATTTTTCCTCTCAGGAAGGGCTGATAGAGATATCTTTTATATTTTTGCCTCTCTCCTTGAACAGATTGATGATGAGCTTTTTAATCCAGATTATGTGGAAGTTGATCGAATCATGGATTTTTCACGTAGCACAGATGATAATGGAGAGGTAAACAAAACTTGTAGTGCATCTCTAGTCATATAGACATTGTGTTTAGAATTTATTGTTTAGAAATATATCAATTAGACTATATTAAACACTTACAGAAACTACCATGGTATATGTGTGTAGAAAATAGGAACGTGTTTGAGAAAACATTGGTTGATGTAGCAGTTTCCCTTAAATAAAGGGGGTTAAGTGAGAATTCCAAACTTCTTATAACTTCTTACCTATATTAAAAAAAACACACAAAACAACCAACCAAAAAGCAACAACAACAAAGAAGTGGTATTTAATATGGTAGAAATATGATGTCCATGCATGTAATGCAGAATTTAAATGAGAATTGCAAGAAAGTCTTAGCTAATAAATGTCATAATGGTTTAGACATTGTTTAGACTACCTGTTACAGAAGAAGTCTCGAACTCACTGTTTCTTCATTTTTAATGACTTGCTCTCCGAAAAAGATGATTTTGTCTTCCAGGAGATTCCTTTTTGGTCCTGGGAGAATAGAAAGCTTCACTGGCAGTGTCACTGTTTCCATGTTGGCTCTGTCAGTGAATGGTGGTGGTTAATTTGTCTTTCGTGAAGTTTCTGATGATGCTGATGAGAGAAAAGAGTTGATTTTTAAATATGTAGTAAAGCACAGAAATTGTAAGGGTTGAAAAATTAATATTGTTTTGCTTCTAAATATTAGTCTAACCTTACTGTTTTCAAATGTTGTGTTGTGCTCATTTTGGTGGTGAGCCTGCGTTCTCCCGGTTCTCATCTTACTTCGCTAGGTTGTCAAGGTGTCAGCCTGCTGTTTACTTACCCTTTCGGCTGAGTCAGACATTCAGGTCTGATCAAGCTTTTTGAACTTTATCTAGCCTGCAGATCTCCTGTAAAAATGGTTACACTTTTATTCTTTCTGATTGTGTTGCAATGTAATTTTTGTCTTAACAAAGCCTGTAACACATTATCTGGTGAAGTGGTGTTCGCTTCCTTATGAAGACAGCACTTGGGAGCTCAAGCAAGACATCGACCAAGCCAAGATCGAAGAATTTGAGAAACTGATGTCTAGGGAGCCAGAAATGGAGCGTGTGGTAAGAATTGGCTCTATATAGAGGATTTTATTTGAAAATAGTAAAGTAATGTGGTCTTTTAGAAACCACTAATGGGATTTGCTGTATTTGAAACAGGAGCGACCTCCTGCCGATGACTGGAAGAAATCGGAGAGTTCCAGGGAGTATAAAAACAATAACAAACTCAGGGAATACCAGTTGGAGGGAGTAAACTGGCTTCTTTTCAATTGGTACAACACGTACGTAAAACATTGCTTACTACTAAATCCTGCTTTGGAAAAGCTTTTATAGCTTATTTGAAATAGCAACCTTTTAAAGTAACCTACTAAAGTGAGATTTTAGAATCATTTACATGGCTCATGTTTTGCAGCAGGAGTCATATACAAACTAATTTGGGGTGGAACGTGAATATTTCTGACAGATTTTTGTGGCAAGTGCTTTGGGTTCATGCATGCCCCTGCTGCCCCTTCCTCCCCCTTGTGAGAGATACATGGAAGAGATATATCCATGCTGACTGCATCACAAATCATAACATTTACTTAAAATGCAAAAATGTTAAGATGCCTTTTCATTCTAGAAATATCTGGTTTCTTCATGTTGTTGCCTTACTGATTTTCTATGTTTTAAGTTGGGAATAAATCATTCAGACTGTTTTTATTATTGCTTTCAGACGAAACTGCATTTTAGCAGATGAAATGGGGTTGGGAAAGACTATCCAGTCCATTACGTTTCTCTATGAGATATATTTGAAAGGAATCCATGGTCCTTTCTTGGTTATTGCACCACTGTCCACAATTCCCAACTGGGAAAGGGAGTTCCGCACCTGGACAGAGTTGAATGTGGTTGTGTATCATGGGAGTCAAGCGAGTCGCCGGACCATTCAGTTGTATGAAATGTATTTCAAAGATCCACAGGTAAAAGCTCTTCATGACTTTTCTTTTTCTCTTTTTTTGTATATGCTTTACAGTTGTTTAGTAATTTGAGCATCAATTAGTTTTCCAGTACTGTTATATTAGGTTTCAGTTAGAAATACAGATGCATGTATTAAGAATGCTTTTTAACAGTGGCCAGTATATCTCTGGAAATAAAGGGGCACCAAGAGATGGTGCAAGTTTTGTTTAGAGTTTTATTCTTTCATGCAAGGTTTTTGTTATTTTGCATTTCTGAGGAGAGCTGGCAGAAGAGATTTGTAATGGAGAAACTCTTTTAAGTGGAACTAAGCTTAAAAATCAATCTTTGCCTACCATTCCAGGAAAGACCTGCTTGCAGAAATTAAACTTGTCAATGCTGCTTTATCAAATTTTGTAAGTCAGTTATATTTTGAATCTGTGTTACTGTGCTTAGGTTGAATAGTTGTGATGAAGAAAATCAGAAAAGACATGGGGTAGAAACAGAATTATTTGGAAAACAGAAGCTAAGAAGAGCAACAGATCTCTACTCGTGGCTTTTCCCAGAGTAAACAGAATTGGGGGAAAATAAAATGTGCATACATTGAATGTTACTGCAAAACAATAAAATCTTCCTCACGTAAGAGAGAAAAAGAGTAGAAGTTCAGCCTGTGGAGTATTATTTTCAACTGAACTTAAAAAAGTGATAGTAGTGAATTCATACATTTAGATTTTCTTTAAAGTGTTTCATTTTACACCACTGAACATTTTGATTAATAAACTGGAAGGATATAAAATCAATATGGCACACATTAAGTGGATTTAAAACTGGCTAGCTGATAGTTCTTTATGTAATTGTTAATGAGAAATGATTTGCATTTCCAGCATAGTTCTTCAGGGATTGGTTCATGTCCATGAGCTATATAACTTAGCAATGATCTGAAAGAAAACATACAATCATTACTGAGGAAGTTTTCAAATGACACAAAGATGTGGAGAGTGGTAAATGATTAAGACATTTCTTGGATACAGAGAAAGCTGTATTACTTAATAAATTGGATCTAATCTAGCAATACTCAGAATAGCTAAACTTAAGGCTATCTGTGGACAAGGAACGAAGATGATTCTTACTGTAGGGAGAGCTCAGCTCTGGGAAGGCTGCAAGACAAAAGCAAATCCTTTTGTGTCATGGCACATGACCAGTTAAACATGAGTTCATACTGTGACAGTGGTTAAAAGGGCTAGTGTAGTGCAAGTGTGTAGGAGGAAACAAATCTTTAATATAAAAATGAGAGAAGTTATAGCATTCTTCTCTTTGTCAGTATTGTGATGGGTAGTCCAGTTCTGCTTAGTTCTCACTTCATGTCCTCAAAGAGTGTTGAAAAACCAGAGTCTTAGAGCAAAGCTATGAGAGTGGTTGCAAGACAGAAATTATATTTTTACAGGCAAAAAACTGATTAAAAACTGTTTTGAACGTGATGACCGTGGCACAACTTGACATGCCATGAGGGCAAACAGGATAGAATTACATACTTAAATATAGTAGAGAAACGCATAGAAATTTATATTAGTCAGAAGTTATAGCTGTTTGGTCTAGAAACTAAGTGTTTTCTCAGCAATTTATCAAAGAAACTTTCAAATTAAAATAATATGTGTTTTGTTGAAGATCTGTTTGAATAACAGTTGCTACATTGAGATCTAGTGGCCCAGAGAAGTTGTGTATGTCCCAGTCCATGGCAGGAGGGTTGGAATTAGATCATCCTCAAGGTCCCAATCCAGGCCACTCTATTAATCTCTAGTATTTTTTATGATAATTATCGCATTTAGCTTCTTACCTAGATGTATAATACACAAATGAAGTGCGGTTGAAATCAGTTTTTCTGGTTTTATAATAATTTCTTAGCAGAGATTGGTATTTTATATAATTAAAAAATTTGGCTTTATACAAATACTGTCTCTGCTGAATTGTTTCGTGTTAAAAATCGTATTTGTTTCTATTAGAGTGGTGCTTGTTCTCAGCATGTTCTTCCCCTTAGGATACAGCAGTTACTTAGTATGAAACCTGAAGGAATATAATCTGAAAAATCCCACTTACTGTGCAGATTCTTAGTATTATGTTGTTGTTTAATTGATGTAAAGGCAACTAAAAGCATCTACAGCAAGATGCAGCAGAAAGTTTTGTTCCCCCGTTGCCATATGCTTAACTCACTTCTTGCAATGAGCGTGGCAGTCATTTGACTCCATAGCAAGTAATGACAAAGCTCTCATGGCCCAGAAAAAATGAATAATTTTCTGCTGGCTTTGCTCCCTGAACTGGGTTAAGAGGAGAATCAGGCAATTACTACATTTAGGGATAAAGCAGAAATGGAGACCTCATCCTTTTGGTGGCAGCTAGCTTAGATGTGTCACAAAATCAGCTTCTGTGTTCCATTCTTTGTCAGCTGTGAAACGCATGGTAGAAACCGAATTACAGGGAAAAAATCTCTTCATGTTCTGAAACAAAGAGTCCCTGTGTAGTGTTCATCCTGGCATTCTTCAAAGTACCATTACTGGGCATATGATGGGAGACAAAAAGGGAGAGAAAGAAGACATGATTTTAGCAGCATCATTTCTAGTTCCCTTGCCAAACACATCAACCCAGACATCAGGCCTCTTTGGCTTTTTAGGTCTTAATATGAAAAGAGGCCTCTCGACCTGAGCCATTTCTCAAAAAGACAATTGAATATTGAGAAAGTCTGAGTGGCTTTTGAAGGGCAGTAACAAGACACAACATGCATAAGAAGCACCTACCCTATCTGCAGTAGTGTGATTTTTCAGAGTCAACACCAGTAACCGAAGTCAAGTTGTTGTGAAATGCTAGAGAGTAGTCAATAACGAAATAAGTTTCTGCAGTGGTGTGACTTCAACAGTAAGGACATGGTGTTTTCAGAGACACTCTGCTTGTGAGGTTCACATAGAGAAGCCTATTCTGGTGTTCTTGAGCAGTATAACTGAAAGGTCTTCCTAGGGGCCCTTCCCTGGTTGGAATATCAAACAAACCATTTGCTTTTCCATATTGTCCCACTTCTGAGAAGGAGTTCTGCTTTAAGATTGCAAAATTTGGTATATTATATATGTCAAATACAGCTAATGACAGTCTTGGAAAAGAGTTGACTTGGTTTGTGATGGGAATTTACTTGGCTCATTAAAAGGTTACAGCATTTCAGTTTGCTGGCTTTCAAAGTTGCCCACTTGTTGTATCTTCATCTGCTGTTTGTTAAGTAACAGGGATTTTTGCCCCTAACAAGATAAATATTTCTGGACTATGCCAAGAGAAAGCATTGTTGAGCAGGTAATTACTCTCTCTGAAATTTCTTGATGTGAGTAGGCAGATTTAACACTGAGTTCAGGATATCAGGTTTTCAATAATTTCCTTGAGTCAGTAGCCAGTTCTGATCCCCACGGTTTGGAGAGGATTATATGCAGGTCACTTATAAAAGGATTCAGTCTTGCACAGGTCTAAAGGAAGAAATGGTCACCTTACTGTAAAATACATGTTTCTTTTGAGATTTATTCAATATACAACCCATGACAGAGTCCTTTGAAAATGTGGAATGGCTTTGAACTTGTGTAATGCCCATCCTTAGAGAGAGTTTTTCTGCACAGACCCAGTGACATTGGAGGTACCAAATTACATTTTTCTTTGAACAGCACTGGGAAGAAGCATAGCATAATGTCAGAAAGATGCTCATTTCATGGTCCTGAATGGTCCTCACATGGTCCTGTTTGTTAAGGGGGTTTTTTTTAAACAGTCTTTATATCAGTGCTGAAAATAAGACTGAACTAATGAACCAGTGAATATGGTGCCAGGCATCAAGGTAATTGTCCTGTAGAACTTTGCTTAACACAGACTTACAAAAATATAATGAAATTTTATGCAGAGATACACATTCTCCATTTAAAAGTTCAGATATTTGCTTCTGTCAAAGCTGTTCACTAGAGTTGTTGTAGATTCCCCATCCCTGGAAGTGTTCAAGGCCAGATGGAACAGAGCTTTGAGTAATCTGGTCTAGTGGAAGGTATCCCTGCTCATGGCAGGGATGTTGGAACTAGATGGTCTTCAAGGTCCCTTCCAACCCAAGTCATTCTATGAGTTGAAGGTGTTTTAAATCCCAAGTGTCTACCAGGAAAAAAAACCCCAAACTAATAACAGGGAGCACAACATTCAAATAGTCATAACAAGGAAGCCTTAATGCACTTTTGCTGTATTTGGATTTTTTGGGAGGACCTTCTTGTATCTTCCATTCAGAAGGAAGAAGAGAATTGTCTTGACAAAGTCTGAAAACCTTATTTCAATATTGCAGCAATACGTTAATGCCTCAAGGCATTAGTATAATCCATATGAATTACAACTGAAATACTTGTGTAACTTCTTTGCAATCAATGTGCAGTGACTCTGTGGGCCTATTTACCAGATTAAAAACAGCTATCATGAAACCAGTAGCAAGCTTGCAGAATTGTATTCCCCCATTTAGTCAGCAATAATGACTTAAATTTGCTTTAAATGTCTTGTCCATTGTACTGTTTTGTATTTTTAAACAATAAAATTTGAAGATGAAAAAAATTGCTTCCTTTCTTTGCCAGGGAGTTTACTTTAACATTTGCTGTTCTTTTTAGGGTCGTGTGATAAAGGGGTCCTACAAGTTCCATGCCATTATCACAACATTTGAAATGATCTTGACTGACTGCCCAGAGCTGCGTAACATTCCATGGCGTTGCGTGGTCATTGATGAGGCCCACAGGCTGAAAAACAGGAACTGTAAGCTTTTGGAAGGACTCAAGATGATGGACCTGGTCAGTGTGAACATCTCTTAACTTTGAGTCTTCTGTATTTTTATTACTTATGATCTATGGTTTAATCAAAAAAAAGAAAGGTTTTTTTCCCAATTAAATCATCAAGTGTTAAGAATGAGGAAAGGCAGATGAGAAAGTCTGTAAAATACCTTGAAGCATATACATACCTTCAGTTTTGGACTGCTGATATTTAATAAGTTTTTTTTTTTCATTGATTTAGATGTAGAATTATGTGGCTTCTCCTAAGAGAATCAAGATAAATTTATTCTTTCCTTTCTTTCCCTTCATGTGGCTTAATCCATAGTCACTTCTTCAGATAGACATTTATTTAAAAGTGTAATGTGGTCAAGGGGCCAAATGTGTCCATGAGAGTTAAACTGCTCTGCATTAATATCAGCCCTAATGTTAATCTGTTGTGTGGCCATTAGGATGTTCTTTCACATTGACTATGGAAGGGCAAGTGAGTTGGTTTCTGGTGGTTATGTAAACGTATTATGGTATGTGTACAAAATAGGTGTACTGAACTCATAGAGAAAAATAAGATAATGTAAAGGTATTCACCATTTAAAAGACATAATAATTACTTCTTTTTGGGCAGAATATTCTTTTAAAATGTTAGAATAATGCAATCATGCTAAGCTAATACCTGTAATTCGGTTTGTAAAAATGCTGTGTACCATTTGTTTTTCTTATTATGGTTGCTATTAGAGGACAGCTGAGCTTTATAGTCTTATAGACTATAGATAGAAATACGGGACTTCTCTCATAAGTTCTTGTGACATTGCTAAATTTATGTTTGGCTCTGGGCTAGTTGCTGAACCTGTCTGGGCTCCTTCTCTAAAGCAATATGCAACTTTTGTCTCTGCCACTCTCATGCTTTGTAGCATGTAGTAGGGAAGCAGAACTCTGCTTCAGGTTTCCTATTAGATCCTGTGTTGATCTCCTGCCCTGAGGAGGGCAGTGCACTGAGGTCAATTGGAGGTGTGGTAAATGAGTGAATTTTGACTGGAAATGGTGGGATAATTCAACTGTTATTTTACCATTTAAAGTTCATTGTACTTGTGAAAGGGATGGGACATGGTGGACCAGTAAAATTTCTTCTTGTGTCTTGGAGAACTTTTGAAGCTGCTTAAGTAGTGAAGTGTTTTTCTGGGCTGTCACTGAAGGAACACCAGAGTACCAGTTAGAAATGTCTTGAGAAGAGTTTTATGTAAGTAGCTGGGGGAGGGGAGAGGAAGCAAAGGTGAGACAGACATATGGTGACAACGGGAAAGAATTCTGTGTATTTTTCTAGTGAAAATTAGTGATGGATTCCTAGGGAATTATTTCTTAACCTTTCAGGAGCATAAAGTGCTGCTTACTGGAACCCCTTTGCAAAACACAGTAGAAGAGCTGTTTAGCTTGCTTCACTTCTTGGAACCAGGTCGCTTCCCATCAGAAACCACATTCATGCAAGAATTTGGGGATCTTAAAACTGAAGAGCAGGTAAACTTACCTTGCATACTTACTTTTCTATTTAGATATTGTGAATTTATCCATTTTATTGTATCTGAACTTCATTACTTGTTTTTTCAAATAATACCTATTTACTTCCTGGAAGACCATGGTGGGTTTATCTCTTCTTTTGTTTGTTCATTTTCATTCAGCTGAGGGTTTTCCGCTTTTGGCCAAAAGTAATTTTGCCTTATCACTGTTTCATTTTTTAATTTTTAGTCCTTTTTCCATTGGTTGTGCAGAAACAGGAAAAAATTCCCTTTGTTAAAATGTAGTGTTTAAAAATAGAGATGGGGTGTCTTGTAATGGTTTCTGGATGAAAATACTTCTAAGAGAATTAACTTGTCAGTTGACATTCTTCCTTAAGCATCAGAGTGAAGGGACTGTCCCTGTAACTTCTGTGGAATTAACATCTGAGGGTTTTCTCAATTACTTATATGCAAACAGGAACATACTTGAAACCCAGTTTAGCAAGAGGTAGCCAAATGGAGGGAGATTTCTTTTACTCAGAAACAGATTTCTCAGGCTGTCCAATAGAAGAAATGCATAAATCAATACAAAATGAAAGACCTTATGTGCAACATGTTTTATATCTAAAATGTAATGTTTCTTTGTATGTATCAAAATGTTTTAAAAGGCCAAACCACCTTAGTATTAAGAGTTAACTGAAGCATGGTATCTTAATTTGGCCTTTGCATAACTGCATGCATTTTTGTATGTTACACTGTTGGCTTTGTCTGAAAATTCAATTTTTGATGTCTCTTAACTTTTGATTGCTTGAATTTGTTGACTTTCTTTGAGAACAACTCTTTCATATATAATAGATTAAATTACAAAATAGCTCTTCCTCTAGCCCCCGGCCTCCTGGCAAAATCATGGGATATGTTTCCATAGGTTGTGCAGGCTATTGCATGTCAGTCAGAATGGACACTGACCTGACTCAAAGTGAGCCAGCTCTGATGCAGAAGCTGTGTAGTCCTGTTAATGTAGTGTTTGAGCTGGAGCTAATCTATCCTAACTATCAATGTAGCTTTTGTCTGGCCAGCTCAAAATGACTGTAGCTTTTGAAACCATACATGGAACTATTACTAAAATAATGCCATTGGCCATGATCAGAATTAGAGCCTGGATTGCTTGGTCCAACAAGTTCAGATGAACTTTATTATCTGTTGACACTCAGATGTTTTGGAATTGGGTTTGTCTTTCAAGTGGTGGGACAGGTTATGTGTTAATGACTTGGGGTATCTCCTCCATTCCTTGCAATCCTATTCCATACATTTTCTCAACTGTTCAGCCCTCAGTGCTAATTACTGTTTGTGTTCTGAAGTTGCTTTATTACTAAGGGAATGATGAAAATTCAGGATAAAGTGTCTTTTGTTCTTGTTTCTGCTGTGTGGCTCTGCATCAGGAGATGATGACCATTTTCAGGGTGAATTATTAGCTCTTTAGCACTGAGATGGTTTGTACTTTTAGACACAGCCTAAAACAACCTAAATGCCAGGTGTTTTGCATTTTTTAATATGGAATATGAGCTTTTAATGTAAAGGACTTTACAAAAACTTTAAAAAACTTAGCCTTTTTTTTAAGAAAACTGACATTTTCTTCTTTGCCTCTGCCACCCTTTAGGATATCTTAAAAGAGTATGCCACAAAACCTAGAGACACTAAAAATTATCAGTGTCATAAAAAATAACAGAAATGCAATGTTTTCATTTTTAGACCAGTCCTAAATAGTTTTCTACTTCAGTGGATGTCAAAACTAGGGAAATAAGAGAATAATTAGAAGCAGATACTTAAGGTGGGAAAGTAGCAATAAATACTGATTAGTAATTAGAAGTGAACTGCAAAAGTTCTCTTAAAGTGTCAGATTTGCTTATTTAACAGAGGGTTAGCTCTGCGTGATTTGTGTGTTGTACAGTCCTTGTCTAGAAGAATAGATCTGAGTGAGGTCTATTTAATAACAGACATCACTAAACAGAAGGTCTACACACCAAAAATAGACTTTAGAAGTGTGCATGTCACTGAGTTAACAAGGAGAACTTGCTGCTGAGTCACTGAGGAAAGATTTTTTACAAATGCCCTCTACTTGGCATCTGAGGTACAAAACAAAGATTTTAGAATTAAGGAAATTGAAAAATGAGTATTTGATTCTTAGCAGTTTTAATTCAGTTATTTTATTAAACATCTGTTTTCCAGGTGCAAAAACTGCAAGCTATTTTGAAGCCGATGATGCTGAGACGTCTCAAGGAGGATGTAGAAAAGAACCTGGCCCCCAAAGAGGAAACCATCATTGAAGTTGAGCTGACAAATATTCAGAAGAAATACTACCGTGCTATTCTTGAAAAGAATTTCACATTTCTTTCCAAGGGTGGAGGTCAGGCAAATGTACCTAATCTTTTAAACACTATGATGGAACTAAGAAAATGCTGCAATCATCCATACCTTATCAATGGTAGGCTGCCTACTTTCCTCCTCATTTGAAAAGTGGTTGTAAAGATGTTCACTAGGTATAAATTCCATTTTAGTGTGTCTTCATGTTTATTCATTTATTTTAAGTAGAAAAGTGAGATAACCTTTTAGGTTCTCATAGGTATGGATATCTGCTAGCTAGGACAACACTACTTTTGCAGGGGTCTGTGCTGCTTTTTCCCAAGGCTTCCTGACAGATTTAGCCCTGACTGAGTTAATATTGGTATTATAAAATTTTGCTTTCTATTATTTGTGACAAACAAGACTTCAGTTGTCATGCAGGTTGTTGGATGCTGGCATGAATATGGCAATTTTTAATTCGGTTAGAGTTAGCTGCTGTTTACTTTTTTGCTGTAGAACATCATAAGGTAGTAACTTAATATTTCTGAATAAAAAGTTGCAGGGTAAAAAATCATGATCAAGCCTGCTTTTATAGCCACATGTTGTCAGTTAATTTTCTTAATTTAACTAATAAGCGAAAGCTTAGGATGAATGTCATATTAGACTTTAATGACTGTTTTTCAGTGTGATGGGATTGGTTTTAGATCAGGATTATCTTTGGCAAGTAGAACAGAATCATAAAATATCTTAAGTTGAAAGGAACCCATAGGGATTACTGAGTCCACCTCCCTGCTCCTCACAGAACTATCTAAAACTAAATCATATGACTTAAGGACCAGATGGTCCTTAAACTCTGACTCGTGGTGCCATGACCACTTCCCTGGGGAGGCTGTTGCAGTGACCAACTCCATGATGAACCAGCAGCTGTCTGAAGCATGCTAAACTTGTATGTGTTGGTCAGTTCTTCCCTTTGAGGATGTAACACCGGCCTCCATAAAGGGTTGAGTTCTACTAGTTTCTTGTTTCCCAGCTCCTGTTTCTTACTAAATATGATTTATGGTTGGTTTTTGCTGGTTATAGGCTTCATGATGAAAGACTGTTTTGTTCAAGAGCCATATGTGATTTCAGGTTTTTTATTGTATAACTTCCATGTTGCAGTAGTTAAGTTCTTCTCCTTGACATTTTTTGTTTAAATGGAGGGGGAAATGCTTAAACTGATTTGCGAAATTACATCTAATTATATTTCATGCACAAGTAATTATTCCAAAGACGTGATATAGGCTTACTCCAAAGTACTTCAACTCATCCATGCTGGTGGCTGTTCAGTTTTTAAACTCATACAACATATAGTAAAGTAGTTTTGTGGTTCTGGTGCAGGGTTTCTTGGTTTTTTTACTTGATTCTTGGGCTTAAATTAATCCATTATATAAATGAGTTTATCAGAATAGTTTAGGATGTTCAGGTTACGAGCGTTTGAATTGATGCTTCTTGGCTTTCAGCTGTTTTTAACCTTGCTATTAATTTTCCTTATTTTATGTTTGTTAAAAGAAAACGAGATATTTTGCTGCTACTTTGTTTTGTCAAGTAGAGTTTATGAGTAGTGCTTGTAGTGTTGCCTACAGCAACTCCTCAGGAGTATTGTATCATTTAATATAATGCAGAGACTTCTAAAGTTCAGGTGTTTATTTAGAAGACCTCAAATATTTTTTGATGACTGTATCTTAATCTCAATAAAGGGAGGTAGGTTTGTCTCTTGATTGCATTTGCCTTTATAACATTTTTGTGATTTTTTGAACCTTTGGACTTGCTTGGTATCATTCAGCAACGTGGCAGGTGGGTTGAGCCTTCAGATTTGAGGGGGAAAAGAAATCCTGATGTGTTAGTGTGGAGATGGAGCTAAACAAACATATCCTTTGTAGTTCTAGGACAGAAAATACTCCTATATCCTGTAGTCATCTGAGCCCAAGGTTCTGTTTTGTTGATTGATATTTAACAACTTTGTAGCTAGTGTAATGGCACAAGTTAATTTAATTTCTTCTAAGAGTTTTTGCAGTGCTAGTACTTATCCTTGCATACTATTCTCCTGATAAATGATTTGTTGCAGTAGCAAGTTCTGTTCTCTAGGCTTAACTGCTGTTATTAAAGTGTTTTTGAATCCTTCTTATTTTCCTCCAAGTGTGTGGGGTTTGTGACCCAGCAGTAGTGCACATGTATTTGAACATGTTTTGTTTTCTAGAAGAGTTGCAAGCAAGTCTTCTGTATAACCTTCAGTTAAGGCTTTATGATGAAAATAGTATGGTAGGAATTAAATGCAAAGTGGGGTTTTCTTTCTTGATTGATAGATGTGTTCTGTGGTCTGCTGAGACTGGGAGGAGACTTCTAGAGGTAGTTGCTGTATGTTGGGTATTCTCCAGCCAACTCGGGCAAAACACTGTCTGTCATTTTTCTTAGGGCTGGACTCCTTGTTTTCTCCATAGCAACCCTTCTCAAGTATTTGTACATCATTCCTCCCTCTGTCTCCAAGAACCAGCAGTGGGGAATGCCTCTATGCTTACACATCCTAGTGCTGAGCACCAGAAAGGCTCCTTATTCTGTTTGTTATGCCCCCTTGAGCCCTGGAAGCCTCTCTTAACGAAGAGTAGAAGTGGGGGTTTCCCTGATTGATCAAACACACATTCAAATACCTTCCTTTCATCCCCTGCTAAAAATCAGCTGGAATAGCAAGTAACTTTACGGACCTGCAAGAACTGCATCAAGTAACTTCTGGGTAACAGGCTGCTCAATGTACCTGTTGTAATTGCAATTGAAGTAGAAATTAAAAAAAACAGGATGGTCTCTTACAGGATTTAGCTAGGACAGAGTTATTGAAAGAACAGTTTTTTTGAGTTATCTGTAGTGGATTTGGGTCCTGCTAAGACCAAGCTCTGGTACTATAAATTCACCATTCATTAGGCCAGATTGTGGGTTTGTTGTGGTGTGGTTTGCTTTTGCAGATGCTGTTCTTGTGTATTGGTTTCCTTCATAGTAGTGAAACTTAAATTTGGATATCACAGTTGAGTAAGAAATAATCGATGTAACCTGGAAAGATTGCTGAAATTACTGTATGTGAACTGCTTTGACAACCTGCTGTGTCCTGAAATTGCCAAAGTTCAGTACAGAATTGGAGATTTACTGCCCAAAATTCTACCTTTTTTACAAAGAGGGGACATGATATGAGTGAAAGGAACTTTGCTTGCACTGATTTCATACAGGCTTACTTTTCTTAGCTTCAAACCATTAGGATGAGTAGTGCTTGGAGGAGGGAATCCAGATCAGGAGAATCCAGGGACACAAAACTATCTTGAAATGCGGTCAGATCTTGAGTCCATCAGGTTCTGTAAAAGCGAGCAGTGCGAGTGCATGGAGCAGCACGAAGCTGTCAGGCTGCTCCGGGTGGGATCTGCTGCAGGCACCGCATTACAGCAGGCACTGAAGCAGCGATCACACAGGGAGGGTGCATTTCCCTGTTTGTTTACAGGCATCTACTTAGAGCTGGGATTTGAGAGAGAGATGCTCAGCAGAAGCCTGGCAGTAAGCTGTTCTTCCCCCTCCCCCCAACCCTTCCATCTTTCCTTGTGCTATTCAAAAGCAGTATGGAAGCTGAATATTAGACTAACTAGAAATATTTTAGAAACTACAGAGGCAAAAAAAAAAAAAAAAGCAGAGATGAAAAAAAGATGGCTCAAGAAAAGGGTTTATTTGGAGGTGAAATAAGCTTAAAACAAAGATTCCTAACCTTTTACATGCCAAAAATAGGAATCTGATAGTTCTTGGAATTGTCCACTGCTTGTAGAAGTGACATAAAAATGGAGTAAAAGCACAGAAGAGGTTGAAGAGAAAACTTGAACTTGGTCTGTAGTCTCCCGATAGTGAGCAGAACAAGGAAATAGTTGCTGCAGTGCAAATCATTCATAGGCAGAGTGAGTGGCAAGAAAGAACTTCTGACTAATTCTGGAAAGAATAAATACGTGGGATAGCTTTCTCAAACTGAACAAAAAAAAATACATTCAGTGAGGAAAAATCTAAATAGAAGGTGAAATAATAATTTCATAGCTGCTTGCTATGAAATGATTATTTTTTTATTGTTTGGATTTTGGTTTTATAATTAATAATGAAAGGAGCAGGTTCAGGTCATGTGGATGTTTAAGGCTGATTTCAGAGGCACAGACATTAAATGTTATTTGTATCCCTTGTATTTTCTTGTAGAAACAAGATATTTTTTTCATTCATGTTGCATTTTTAAAAGGACAAAAACTCCATTTTATCAGTTGAAATTTGTTTAATTTTTTCATCTTTTTTCATTTTGTTTCATTGAATTGTGTGCATCAATAGTTCTATGAATTT
Source organism: Monarcha castaneiventris obscurior (assembly GCA_026261815.1). Classification (NCBI taxonomy): domain Eukaryota; kingdom Metazoa; phylum Chordata; class Aves; order Passeriformes; family Monarchidae; genus Monarcha; species Monarcha castaneiventris. Next base: position 11,502,373 of record JAMPIT010000379.1, read on the forward strand.
ATTTAGGAAAGAGTTTAGTGATGTGCAAAAGAGGAAAAAATGAATTCTCAGTGTTATTTTTTATTTATGCTGTATTTGTGTATATGTTTGCTTTAAATTTAAGCTTAACATTTTTTATAAATGTTTGGTTTTTTTACAAATGTTTATTCACATAGTGCTTAAAACATTCCTGCAGTTTCTATAGGGTATTGCAGGCGAACTCATTGTTTATTAATAAAACCCTTTGCAGTGTTCATGTATTGCTGTCCAATCTTTGCAGGTGCTGAAGAGAAAATTTTGGAAGAGTTTAAAGAAACACACAATGCCGACTCTCCAGATTTTCAGCTCCAGGCAATGATCCAGGCTGCTGGCAAGCTAGTACTGATTGACAAGCTGCTGCCAAAACTGAAGGCTGGTGGCCACAGGGTGCTTATCTTTTCCCAGATGGTGCGCTGCTTGGACATACTGGAAGACTACCTCATTCAAAGACGGTGAGAGCAACAATATAATACAATTATAAATAAACTGTGCCTTCCTAGTGACCACCACATTTAACCTGTGAGTAATCCACGTAGAAAGGGAAGAAATTAAAACAGAATTTTGTATAGTGATCTGACTAAGGGAAAGAGCAAACCTGGAGGTTGCAAGTACTGAGACTTTTTCTTTTGGGTGAACACAAAATTACTTCATATGGAGAGCTGTTAGGCTCTCAGTTTAACTCTCAGTTAAATGTTTTGGTGGCTCTAGAGTTTTTTAGTGTAGGCCTAAATTTTTATTGAATTCCTTGGAGTGAAAGTCTGTTCTTTACCTAAGAAAGAGACAAAGTAGTATGTCTTTACTGATGAAGTTAGTCTCTTAGTTTGTTGTAGTTCTTCTGACCCCATAGTAGCATATTTGTCTTTGTTGTTTTTAATTGCTTTTTCTTCTAAAGAAGCAATGCCATGGCAGTAAAGCAATCCCTGTAATGCTTCTATTTTTCAGGTACCCATACGAACGAATTGATGGTCGAGTGAGAGGCAACTTGCGTCAGGCAGCTATTGACAGGTTCTCAAGACCTGATTCTGATAGGTTTGTTTTCCTGCTGTGTACAAGGGCAGGAGGTTTGGGCATTAATCTTACTGCTGCTGATACCTGCATCATTTTTGATTCAGACTGGAACCCCCAAAATGACCTCCAGGTAATATTACAAGAGACAATTTTATTGAAAATTTTTCTTTGCCTTTTTACTGTGAAATTTTCTTCACCTACAAGAGAAATTATCTGTTGTCCCTCTCTTGAAAGCATAAACAATATTTGTATTGAAAAAAAGGTTTAAAGTTCCCTGTATTGAAAATTTAAATTTTTTTTTCTTCCATTTGTAACCTGTAACTGAATATTTGTCTTTGTTTTTTCAGGCTCAAGCACGATGTCACAGAATAGGGCAGAGCAAATCAGTGAAAATTTACAGATTGATAACAAGGAATTCTTATGAAAGGGAAATGTTCGACAAAGCTAGCTTGAAGTTGGGCCTTGATAAAGCTGTGCTACAATCTATGAGTGGAAGAGAAAATGCCACAAATGGGGTAAGGATTAATTTTTTAAGGTGCATTATCAACAAATGCTATGAACGTGTTATGCTTTGCTTTGTGTTTTAGCTGGAGAACAATTGTCTTCAGATGGAGTGTGGCTGATACTTTAAAGTCGGGTTAATTAAGGGCATTGGCTACATGAACTGGCTCAGCCTATCTAGTGGCTCACTTATTGCCAAAAGAGGGCAGGTGAAGTCATGTTGCCTCAATCCTGATCCATTCTCATCATTCCACCCTTTACTTTATGTTGATCTTGGCACTTTATGGAGTTCTTCTAGTTAGCTTTTGCTGGTGTAGCCTTTTTCTTTGGGACTTTTTTGCTTTAGCTTTTTTGTCAGGTTAGTAAGTTAAATCTGCTCCCAGGAGGAGTTTAGCAGTCATCAGAGCTAGAGGGATTCAGTGACAATGAATTATTAAGTCATTTAAACCACTCACATAACTTCACCCTGAGAATTTTGTCGTTTGTATTCTTCTTTAAAAGGTGATTTCAGCATGAATGTTAAATTGACCACCACCACATTATTGTAGAGTTTCAGTTCTTAAAATGCCAAATAAGAGGACAATCCATCTGATTGTGCTGTCAGGTGAACACCACTGGCTGGTGTCAAAAAACCCCAAAACCATAACCCCTCTTATGTGTTACAGGTGCAACAGCTTTCTAAAAAAGAAATAGAAGATCTTCTTCGAAAGGGAGCATATGGTGCTCTGATGGATGAGGAAGATGAAGGGTCTAAGTTTTGTGAAGAGGATATTGATCAGATTCTCTTAAGGCGAACACACACAATTACCATTGAATCTGAAGGAAAAGGCTCAACATTTGCAAAGGTGTGCATTGACATTCAGAGGAAAATGAACAAAATGTGACCAGAATAGGTGGAAGTATATTAAATTGCCTTCTGTGTCAGTTTATTTTTCCGTGTACTTATCTTGGGTATTTTTCTTGCAAATGTTGGGAATCTGTATTTCCAGTTATTGATAACTTCCAGGCTTACCTTTTTTCTTTCTTTACACTACTTGTCCCTAAATCCTAAGTATCGTATTTGCTAGTAAAAAATAGGTATTCCTCATAGCATGCAGTTAAGAAACCAATCCATGTGTTTTACTTCTACCAGGCTAGTTTTGTTGCATCTGGGAACAGAACAGACATTTCTTTGGATGACCCTAATTTCTGGCAGAAGTGGGCAAAGAAAGCTGAGCTGGATATCGATGCTCTAAATGGAAGAGTAAGAGCTTTATGACTTTTTCTAGTACAATTAAATTGAAGGTTCCCCCCTCACCCCCTAAATTTATACATTTTCCCTTTCATTTTAGAACAACCTAGTTATTGATACACCAAGAGTAAGGAAGCAAACCAGACTCTACAGTGCAGTCAAAGAGGATGAACTGATGGAGTTTTCAGACCTGGAAAGCGATTCTGAAGAAAAGCCTAGCACTAAGCCCCGTAGGCCTCAGGACAAATCTCAAGGTTATGCAAGAAGTGAATGTTTCAGGGTGGAGAAGAACTTGTTGGTTTATGGGTAAGATATGCAAATAAAATATACTGATTGTGGCTAAGATCTGAAAATAAATTATATATGGTAAATAACTCATCCTTCCCTTGGACGCATTCACATAATATCATACTGTATAATGCTTATATATGCCAGTCAGATTTTTTTGGATGCTATATATATAAATTGCTTATATATATGTTATTTAGTTTAAAGTATCTGAGTGTCTCACAGATGGCTATGAGCTCGCTGATAAGTGGTTTTGTGATGACAGAATATTTGTTTCTGGTTTCTCAGTGTAAAGAATTCTTGAGTTAATGAGTTTTAACCTCTCTTTTCTAAGTGTTGAAGAGAGTAATAGTGTGTTTGTAAAGAACAAAATGGTTTTGAAATCAACAGTCAATCTAGACTTTTTCAACATAGATTCTGGTATTTTGGCACCACTTAAATTCAGATATTTGGTACTTGACATTTTTCCCATTGAGTGTGCCAATTTGAATTTCATCTCTTTGCAAGCAGGTAGCTATATTTAACTTGTAACACGGTGGCCTTCAGAATGACTGTCTTTATTTTAGAAATTAGTGTACAAGAGTTGCTAGTAATAGGTTTCTGGATCAAAATAAGAATGGTTCCTCAAATCCCATGACTGTAGGTATTGGTTGAGTTTCCTATCTGTAGCTTACTGGGACCTTTAGAGTTAAACATATGTACTTTATTAATTTGAGTGTAGTTCAATTGCAGCTTTACGAGCAGTGAACTTATTGCCTGTTCTGTAAAATAAACATTCTTAACTCTTTGGTGCTGGAGGTTGGATTCCCTGATGTAACCTACAAATGCAAAATGCATTAGTGCTAACACAGGAGGTCCCAACTTGCTTGAGACCAGGAGTTCAATTGAAAGTCACAAATGAAAATACCAGTACCCTGGCTGTTGTATTGAACATATTTTTCTTATAGCTGGGGTCGGTGGACTGACATCCTCTCACATGGGCGCTATAAACGTCAGCTAACAGAGCAAGATGTGGAAACCATCTGCCGGACTATCCTGGTGTATTGTCTTAATCATTACAAAGGGGATGAAAATATCAAAAGTTTCATCTGGGATCTGATCACTCCAACTGCAGATGGGCAAACTCGAGCTTTGGTTAATCATTCCGGTATGTCTACCACAATCAAATAATGATGCTAGTAAATAGGGAAGAATTGCTTCAGTCGTGCTATGTATTTGGTTTAAACTATAGCCATTCTGACATGTCGTAGGATCTTGTCAGATTTTATGAGTAAGGTGGGCTTTGACTTGGTCCGTACTTAAAGGGGAAGTCTCCCTCAGACACTTTGTAGAATGCAGTGCTCTTTCCCTTAAATCCATTTTAAACAAATATTCCAGCATAATTTTTCGCTGGCACCTACTGCTGGAGTTAATCTCTTTCAAATTGCCATAAATCAGAAAGCTTGTTTCCTTACGGCCGTTTAGATTCATGAGAGTTTTTACAAGAAATATTTATATAACACCATTTTCTGGCTAGCACTCTGAATTTTTGAAATCTTCACACCTAAATTTGCATGAAAGTTTTGCTTGATTTTGTTACTTGCAATTTTCTGTACTAAATTATGTTGCTGTTCAGTTTTTGGTGGTTGTGTTGCCCACAAAGTAATGAATATAGTAGTGATACTCAGCTTTAAACATATGTTTGTAATGTTGTCTGGGGTGAGAGTTTTTCTGTTCAGATTGTGTAAGAAATATTGGGGTTTTGTCTAGGTCTGTCTGCACCAGTGCCCAGAGGGAGGAAAGGGAAGAAAGTAAAAGCCCAGAGTTCACAGCCAATGCTGCAAGATGCTGATTGGCTCACAACCTGTAATCCAGATGTATTATTTCAAGAAGACAGCTATAGAAAACATCTCAAACATCACTGTAATAAGTAAGTACTAATACATGTTTCATTTAGAGGTTTGGGATTCTTTTTAACTACATGTTTTTGAAAAGTCCACAACTACATTTGGATATATTTAATAGAACACAGGGCCATTTAATAGGATGTAAAGGCCATTATTACTTTTTAATTTGGGGATAATCATCTTAAAAGATATCTGGATACTTCTGTAAGCTCTTTATGATACATCAGCACAGTTCTGAAGAAAATTATTCTCTACTTATTAAATAAGAATGGAATCAGATGAGGTTATTTTTTTACTATAGAAAGTAAAGGCTATATTCCTACACTAAGTCTATTTCACTTGACAATTGGCTATCTTTAAATAAAAGCTGTTTGTTTCATACCTTCTTGTGGGGTCCCTCAGGCCAGTGTTTAAAGTTCTGTTCCATAGATGTGGAACTCATATATCCAGTTCTTAGTTTTGTGAGTTTCATGTAGTAGTTCACCTATATGTGGGCATATCTTTTCTCTTCATTTTTTCTCTCCCTTTCTCTCTTGCTCTCCACATCATACAGAATATTTATTCTTTCTCCTTTGAGATGAAATTTCTCACCAAACTCTTTTACCTGAATTGATTTGTCCTGATTTGATTTTTGAAATTCTAAACATGTTACTAAACCAAAAGCCTTTGGCAATAAAGATCATTGTATATAATGTTTTATTGTTGTATGAATGTCTCTTAAGAGCCTTTCTTACATATTTTCTGGCTTTTGTTTTGTAATATCCTATTTTTGTGTCAGCTTTCTTTGATGCCATCTCAGTTTTGCTTACTATATTCTCCATTACAGACACTGAACCTTGTCCCAAAAATACCTTGGTTTAGAGTTGGGGATGTGGTTGATTGCTTTTGGGATTTTGTGGTGTTTGGTTTTGTTTTTAAATTTCTACTCTTCACTGGATATATATCATACAGTTGCAATGCCGTGTTTCTGAAAGGTCGTCATTACTTTTGTGGTTTGAATATGTATTGTGTCTCATTAATACTGTTTAGTGGAAAGAAATTATTGATTTGAAAAGTACCTGTGGGCTGTCAATAGGGGGTGTGATGTGAAGGAGGAAAGGCATTTAAGGGGTTTATTAGCTCAATTCCAGATGCTAACCAAGCTTAATTTTTAGCTGATGACAACAGATACTCATAGAATTACGTTAGTGAGTGCACTTCCAAATAAACTGCTTTCTGATTTTTCTGAACTGTTACTCGGGTCTGTTACTACATTTCACTTGCTCTTAAAGTAATAAAATTCTTTCCTGTAATGTTACTTTAATCTCTCAGGTAACATGTCTTCATTACTTGCTATATCAGTTTGCAGATCCCACTTAAATTCATTTTTTAAATACAACTTCTTTAATAATACAATAGAACAGTTACAAGGACTGGGAAGACTGGTAAATGTGCAAGAACATTTTCAGTTGCTATCTTTTTCCTTCACTTCCCAGATTCACCAGGACTAAATGAATTGTAGAAGCCACATGTTTTTAGCACAGGAAAAATCAAGCAGAGGTGGAGCTAGTTAATAATCTGAGTAATTTCCTTCAAAAGGTACCAGTAGAAGTTGGCTTTGTAAGAGTTGGTGTCCTCTCCTTAAGTACCATGTATGTTGGTTTAATGCATAGCACTCCTGAAAGGTGCAGAGCCTGTGGTTTTTGGTTTATCTTGGATTTTATTTCGTACTTCTCTCTTTGGCCTGATGTAACAGCTGTTATTGCTTAATACTAAGCTGATAGAGACCCTCAACAGCTTATTTACATAGCCACACAGGGAGCAGGGACACCTTACTGGTCCCAGTTACTGTGCATACAGAAAGAAGCATGTCTGACATGTTTTGAATTGCAGACATGACCTTCATTCAAATCCCTGCTCTTCCGAGGTTTGATTGAATAACCCGTGTGAAACTGGGTATTGCTCCAGTTGCATCTGATCTCTAACAAGGAGCTCTCAAAACTGGTGGTGGTCTAAATTTTTCATGCAAGTGGGTGATCAGATTACTGCTTCCCTGGTCACCCTTGCTGTTTCAGGAGCAGCAGCAATTCAACAGTTGCTGTGATGGATTTGGGTACAGTGAGAGGGCGGGCTGAGTAGTCTCCATCTTAGCTGGTACTGGTTTTACTTCATGAACTAGGCAGCAGGGGGTGCCCTGAATTGGGTAAACATAGGAGAGCAGGATTATTTTCAGGTAGACACTTTTTCTACAGAAATGACCTCTTTTCTGGTCTCCTTGAAAATCCAGTCTGCCATTCTCTCTCCTGCCAGCTTCGAGTGTGACCACAACACCTGACACTGCTTCCAAAAACGACTGCAATATTGCAGAAATGGGGAAAAATTAACTTGGCAATGAAGATTTTTCACTTCCTTGTAACAGTTAGATTGTGCATAGGTAAAATTAAATAGCAGTTTGGACTATAAAGAGTAAAAATAGTTAATATCTCACAAGGGAAATGGGGGATTATTTTTCCCCCCCATTCTCAGAAACAAAAAGTTGTATAATCTGAAAAACCTGACATTCCATATTGAGGGTTTATTGTAAGGTAGTAAAACCAGATTTTATATCTCGTTTATTCCTACAACTTCTGATGTGCTTCCAAAAATGGTATTAAGGCAGCAGCTGAGGAAATTTTATGAGATAATGAAGCAGAACAGTTACTGAAAGCCATCTGCTCAGTTGTTTACAAACTTGCTTCAATACTTCAGAGGCAGTGGTAGAGTACGTGTCTAAACTTCACAAGCTGCACTAGGTAGAACTAAATGAAATGCGCCGGGGCCGGGCTGAGCTGGGTCCCTCTCTGTGCAGTGTAAGCAGTTGCCAGGCAGGCCTGTTGGAAGCCAGCAGAAAGCACCACACAGAGGTGATTATGTGCCACCATCTGTCACGCTTCAAGCCTACCATACAGCATGGCTAATCAGCCTTGGCAGGATGATGGATGAACAGCAGCAGCTGCCAAAAGCCACTGTTGGCAAACAGTCCTGAAGTTAAGAACTTTTTCCCCCCTCTGCCTTCCTCTCCAGGGTCCTGCTGCGTGTCCGCATGCTCTACTATCTACGACAAGAAGTTATAGGGGACCAAGCAGACAAGATCTTAGAGTGTGCTGACTCAAGGTTAGTGCAAGTGCAGGTTTATTTTTTGCTTTATGACACTGGCTTTTGTAAAGTACACGTACTATAATAATGCAGCATTTAGAGGTGGTCACACTTTATCTCTTCTATGTCTGTTCTCTAGCAGCCTTATTATTTTATCAAGCGCAGTGGGTCATTTTCTTGGGGGGGGGGGAACGATGTGGGAAATGACAGAAGTGGATTTGCAGTTCTGCTAATATTGAGGGATTATGCTATCTCAATTTAAAAAATTAAAAAAATACTAAGACCTTAAATAAATCATATTTAGATAACCATTTGACTCCCAAAATAGCCTGATGTTGCGGGGGGGGGAGAGTTGTTGTGGGTTTTTTTGGTTGATTAATTATTTTTTGTTGTTTGTTTGTTTAACCATCCTAATTATTTTTTGGGGTATTTCAGTATCTGTGTTGGGTTTTGGGGTGGTTTTCCACCTCAAAATTTATAATTATAGAACAGCATAAACCACTTGAGGGTTTTTGGGTTGGCTTTTTTTGTTCAGGTTTTTTTTTAATTTTTGTCCAATAATACCTTTGAGAATGTATATAATGCTGTCTTGACAGTGAAGTAGATGTATGGATACCTGAGCCATTCCATGCCGAAGTTCCTGCAGACTGGTGGGATAAGGAGGCAGATAAATCCCTTTTAATTGGAGTATTTAAACACGGTAAGTGATGTCTCACTCTCAACAAAATTCAGTTGTAAAGCTTTCAGTGTGTAGGACTGTTCAGTCATAATATTAACAAGTATTGTTCCAAAGAACTGTTGGCTTGTAACTCCCTTTTTTCTTGCCTGCATTAAAAACCTAATATGAGCTGTAAATATCAGATGCTGTTTTTAAATGTTTGCAGAACATTTGAGAAGAAAACATTACTTTCTTGGCTGTAAATAAAACAAAGCCATATTTGTTTAAATAATAGCCAAATAGAAAGATAGATCTCCATAAACTTTGCTTCCAGCACTGCTTCACTTGCTAACTCTGCCAACCAGTGTCAAAGTGGACGGTGGGCTTAACCTCTGCTATTAATCTGTACAAGTGCCTCCTGGGCTTTGTTCCAAGCAATATTTCACAAATGTCAGTGTTGAGAACTCCCGGCTCCCTTGAGTGGGATGCAGCCTTGTTAACTTTGAAAGGCTGGGGATGCAGAGCTGGCATGATATATACAGTGAGCGATTCCTGATTATAATCCCAATTCTCTGGAGGTCGCAGAGGTATTCTCAGCAGCCCAGCCTGACTAAAGGGGAGAATGATGGCTTATAAAACCTTTCATGATTACAGTTTGGCTTGAGGCTCTACAGCAGTTAGGAGCAGTGTGTTGTAGTACAAATCCTAATTGAATTGTGCTGTTCTGCCTATGTACAGCAGCTCTGTGTTGTGGGCTCAGCTGAGGCAAGTCTAGTCTAAAAATCATTTTCCTGCAGTGCACTGTTGGGATCTGCCATTTTCCATCTAGTCAACTTGGGCAGTAAAAAAGCAAACAGCAGTTTGAAAACCATAGAGGGAACAGTGTCATCTTACTGACATGCATCATCCTAAACCTAATAAGACAGGTTCGTTGGCCTTACGTATAACCCATGTATACAGCATTTTTGCAGCCTGTATTGAGGGTTCCAGCAGGGCTGGAGCTATAGAAAATACGTGTGTGTGTGTGTGTGTGTGTGCTTCCATTCGCGTCTGCATGTTTCCACTGACAAGTATTGAATGTCAAGAGCCACTGTGAAAGTCATAGAGGAAACTTAAAGAAGTTTTTCACTTGTGAAAGGTTTTACTTTACTTTATAACGACATGAAATTTAATGCTTTCTTCACTGTCTTATATGTGTTAATGCTGTTGATGGGAAAATGTTTCCATGCTGTTGGAATTTGCCAACATGAACAATTTTTTTACATTAATTAAATGTTTCCAGCTTGGTGACAGCTCCTTTGTTTTATTTAAAAATAAACCAGTGAATCCAGAAAATAGTACTTCTATTGCCTAGACCTGTTCTATTCACAGCTGGTCATAGCTTTTAAAAGAGCATTTGTCTCCTGCTCTGCACGCAGGTTATGAGAAGTACAATTCTATGAGAGCTGATCCAGCACTGTGCTTTCTGGAACGGGTTGGCATGCCTGATGCAAAGGCCATAGCTGCTGAACAGAGAGGGACAGACATGTTAGCAGATGGCGGTGATGGGTAAGGAGGACATGAAAAAATTAATAAACTTTATCAGCATTGTATATGTTGGCATGGGTTCATATGTCATATTATACTTACATGTTGCCTGGGGATATGAAGTGATCATATGATGTACAAAGTACATAGAATTGTTTACACAATTGAGCATGAAATATAAATGTGCAACTTGGTACAACATACTGATGGCTTTTGTAGCTTTTTTTGCTTTTGTCCAAAAAATCGACCCCCTCTCAAAACCAGTATTTTTCTTGAAAATATTTTTTAAATATTTTATAGGGGTGAATTTGACAGAGAGGATGAAGATCCAGAATATAAGCCAACTAGAACTCCTTTCAAGGATGAAATTGATGTAAGAACTCCCAATTTTCTGTAATTACAAATATGTACAATTATAATTGATTCTCCATATTTATTTTAATGTGTGTTTTTTGAGAGCTACCAGATAAACACACCTTACAAAGATTGTTTGCTGCTGTGTTTGAGAGATGACATATTTTTCTCCTCAAATCATGACATATGGTCAAAACTGAAAACTAAAATAACTTCTGTCTTCTCCCCAAGGAATTCGCAAACTCACCTCCAGAAGACAAAGAGGAGTCCATAGAATTACACGCAAGTAAGACTATAGCAAAGAAATTAAAAAGGCAAAAAGGGATTGTTTAGTGAAAGGTGGACTGTTTATATTACCACATAAGGGGATAGGAGGTGTTTTGGGACAAAACCACAGTAAGCTTTTTGCTGCCAAATCTCTTCGTGCTTCACATTTTTCAAAACAATTACATACTGTCTTTGAATAATCCACATTATGGTTCTCTGGATTTCTAATTACATAGTAGAAACCATGATGATAAAGACCGGATGTTTCATAATGCAGCCGTTGATGGTTTTGCCGAGATAATCTTGGAAGTTACAAATACGTTGTTTCCTCAGTATGGAGGAAAATTGCCAAGTTTAAGTGAGAATAATAAAGTGGGAAATTATAAGCATAGGTGTTTCCTCAGAGGCAGAATGATCTTAGTAATGTATTTAAAGATGCATTGCATTAATTTAAATACATACCATGCTCATAATATGTTTGCATTCATAACATTGAATCATAATGCTTGATGGTTATCTCTAAATGCTTCTCAAGCATTTCTGAGTTCTTAGATTTGGATGGTTTGATTCTATTTTTTATCTCTTACCAATAGTTATCCTGTTTCTAATTCATTATGAACCAGTATTAGAGGCACATGTTCTTATCTGATAAAACAGGAATCCAGTTATAGCCATAGAAACTTGGGAATGTTTAGTGTTGGTTTTGCAGTGCAAATACTTCTCTGTTCTCTAGACAAGCACAGCGAAAGCAATGCTGAGTTAGGGCAACTCTACTGGCCCAACACTTCAACCCTGACTACCCGTCTGCGTCGCCTCATTACTGCCTATCAGCGCAGCTATAAAAGGCAACAAATGAGGCAAGAGGCACTAATGAAGACTGACCGCAGGAGACGTCGGCCTCGAGAAGAAGTGAGGGCACTGGAGGCAGAAAGGGAGGCTATAATAACTGAGAAACGACAAAAGTGAGTTTCCCGGTGATCTCTTTCCTTAAATCTTATTTGAGCTTGCGTGTCACCCACACCGCTCTTTTGTTTTGGAAGAATAAACTAAGGGGGTTTTGGGGCTTCTAAACTGTGTTTGGACTCTCATTTATCCAGTGGCCTCACATCTCTTGCTTCTTCCTTGACTAGATGGACAAGAAGAGAGGAAGCTGATTTTTATCGTGTGGTATCTACTTTTGGAGTTATTTTTGATCCTGTGAAACATCAGTTTGAATGGAATCAATTCAGAGCATTTGCCAGGCTTGACAAAAAGTCCGATGAAAGCTTGGAAAAGTATTTTAATGGCTTTGTGAATATGTGTAGACGAGTGTGCCGAATGCCAGTCAAACCGGATGATGGTAAGTTTTAACTGACTCTGGAAATCAACATGAATATCGTGAGACCGTGGGACTGTTGAAACTTCATGCCCAAGTGTATTGATATTGAAATGGGTGTGCATTCAATCCATGTTAAACAATACAACTCGGTGTCCTTGCAGAACCTCCTGATCTTTCCATGCTGATTGAGCCGATCACAGAGGAGCGCGCGTCTAGAACTTTGTATCGCATCGAGCTGCTGCGCAAGATCCGTGAGCAGGTTCTCCATCACCCGCAGCTGGGGGAGAGGCTAAAACTTTGTCAGCCAAGTCTGGACCTGCCAGAGTGGTGGGAGTGTGGTAAACATGATAAAGACTTACTGATTGGTGCTGCTAAACATGGAGTCAGTAGGACAGATTATCACATTCTGAATGATCCTGAACTCTCTTTTCTTGAGGCTCACAAAAACTTTGCTCAAAACAGAGGGACAGGTAATGCAAATACCGTCACTTCTGTAAACCCTCTGGGCGCTGGCTGCAGTCAAACACCCCCAATTGTCCCATCCACACCAGTACAAGAAGAAAAGACTACAGAACAAACAGAGTCTAAAGTTGAAGGGTCTGAAAATCCCGCAGCCAAAGAAAAGTCTGAAGTCAAAGAGGAGACAGATACTGCAGATAAGGACACTAAAACAGACTGTGATGCTGAGGCTGAGCCTGGCTCTGTTAAATGTGAATTGAAAGACATAGAGATGAGTACAGATGTAGATCCAAAATCTATTTCTGAGAAAGGTTCAGAAGAAGATGAAGAGGAGAAACTGGAAGATGATGATAAATCAGAAGAATCCTCTCAACCTGAAGGTAATACATTGGTCAGATCAGTTCTGTGTGCTTAACACAAGCCCCACAGCTGTTGTAGCTCATGCCAGCTGGTAAGTGGCACACACGGTGCCATTATGGGGTATGGGATGGGCTACATGTAGCAGTTCCTCTGCCCTTCCATGTATCAGGTGGCTAAATAAGCTTTCATAAGAACCATCCAGCCATCAGTGGGGTATTCCCCCACAAGGGATGATTTCCAAGATAGCTCACTGAGCCAATAAGCATGGTCTGTGTGCCAAATGTGGGAGGCTGGGGCTCTGCTGTAGTAATTACTGAACAAAAGCCCAAGTTAGAAATGTTGTGTCAAGCCTGGTTGCCTTAGCCTGTCTAGCTGGGTAGACAGTGGATGTTAATGCCTGGTCATGATTGTTATTCAGCAGGAGCAGTCTCTCAGGGTAAGAATTTTGATGAAGAAAGCAATGCCTCTATGAGTACCGCAAGGGATGAAACACGCGATGGATTCTACATGGAAGACGGGGATCCCTCTGTGGTTCAGCTGCTTCATGAGAGAACATTTGCCTTCTCTTTCTGGCCTAAGGTTGGTTAGGGGTAGAAAGACGTGTCTCTTTTAATTTAAGTAAAATATGGGAAATGTGCTTGCAAAGTAACAGTGAGCTTTGTGTGATACTGCCCTTCTGGCAGGCAAGAGACCTTTTTCTGTGAATGATTTGTGGAATAGCACTTTTTTCAAGTTCATACAAACTAGCAGCAGAAATGAAAGAAATTGCTTTCTTTTGTAAAATAGTGTCATTCAGTAAAACAATGGACTGCTGGCAGACATGAGTTTTTCATAGGGCCCATAACCCTATGTCAGCAGAGTCCCACCTCTTGCACCACTGCATGGTTTTGAATTAGGAATTTTGCCAGCAGAGCAATCTGCAGAATTTAGAGCAGAGACTTTCTAAGATCACCTTTTTATTTTGGGGTGAGGAGATTGTAGGGAAGAGTTTTGGTGACCTACATGATCTAAGCCATTATGTAATGTTGACAGATGTAATTGTATTAAGGTATCCTGCAAACATAAGCAGCAGCTTTAGATCGGGTAAAGCTATATCTTATTTTGGTAACAATGCAGAAAATTATCTAATATAAAATGTTTTTAAAAATACAAAGCTGTAACCTTGTAATAAATCCATATTTAATTTAGTACTCTCCTTTGCAGTAAGGGGAGAGAGAAAAATAAAGTAGTAATAGTCTTAAGCTTACTAATCACCATAACAGGGCCATCTGGTTGGGGAGGGGGGGCAAGGGGGTAGCAGGGCAGGAGGACCTTGCTCTTAATAGGCTTATTTCTGGGGAAAGCAAGCAGTCTGTTGCAGCTGCTGAGATTTGCTAGTGGCTTTTGCACTGTTTTGCTGTTCAGGAAGCTAACTGATGCTCATATTCCCTAACCAGCAGTATTTCTTAGAGTTCCAAAGCTTCTACTACTTCAGGCAGGCTAGCGAGGAATGTGCTTGAATACTGAAATGGAAAAAAAATCAAATAATGCTCATCTTCTCTGCTTTCAGCAAGTATTTTGGAAACGTGGACTAAAATCTTATTCCAGTCATAGTGTGAAAGTAGAACAGAAAATCCCTCATCTGTATAGGTTCAGCATAAGTAGACTAATAAACATAATTAGAGATTTTTAGTGTACACGCTTCAGTGAAATTTGAAGTGATAATGGGCGTGGAATGAAAATTGACATTCATTAGATGTCCCTAGGTTGGTGCCCGTTTCATAATGTTGAACTTTATTAATAGTGACGCTAATGAGGATCCACTTCCTAGGACAGAATTGCAGATCCTGCCTCTTGGATCTTGAGAACTGCTTTAAGATACTGATTGCAGATGTGTTTATTTTCCCTTCCTAACTGTTGATTTTGCTAACTAGTGAAGTTTTGTAAAACAACAGTGAGTTTCTATTAAATTTTTCAATTAGTACATTGTCATACAGAAAACTTGGTCTGTCTTTTCTCCTTCCCCTCACAATATAAAGGCAGCTTATAAATCCTATTCAAGTTTTATTCTACAAAATTGTGTTAGCTTCTTGCAAGGTGATCAGTATATCCTAACATGCAAGAATAGTTGTTTCTGAATGTCTTCCTTAAGCTCTGGAACCTGGACTGTGTAATAAGACTCATTTGAGTTTAAAAGGTGACGTTTACACTGAAGGTTCATTACATACTTTTCCTTTATTCAGGACCGAGTAATGATCAACCGATTAGACAACATCTGTGAAGCAGTGCTGAAAGGGAAGTGGCCAGTAAATAGGCGCCAGATGTTTGATTTCCAGGGGCTCATACCTGGGTACACTCCAACAGCTGTGGACAGCCCTCTACAGAAAAGGAGCTTTGCAGAGCTCTCCATGGTTGGTCAAGCCAGCGTCAGTGGCAGTGAAGATCTCACTGCTTCTCCTCAGTTATCAAAGGCAAGGCTGCATCTTTCTCTTTTTTACATAAAACATTTTATCTTGCATGAGCTTCTCTTGTGTAATAGAAAATAAGCCAGCATCAATAAAATAGGAAAAATGTAAAAGTGTGTCTTTGAATAAAATGAAGGCTTTGTTTTCAGGGTTACATGTTCAGAGTTTTATTTTAAATTCGGCATAGCAAACAGAGCTTTGCTAATGTTTGGAAATGTTTGGTTTTTATTAGGAAGATGCACTCAATTTATCAGTTCCACGTCAGAGGAGGAGGAGACGAAGAAAGATTGAAATTGAGGCTGAGAGAGCTGCCAAGAGGAGAAATCTTATGGAAATGGTAGCCCAGTTACGTGAGTCTCAGGTGGTCTCAGAAAACGGACAAGAAAAGATTGTAGATTTATCAAAGGCCTCACGAGAGGCAACAAGTTCTACCTCAAATTTTTCATCTGTTACTTCAAAGTTTATCTTGCCTAATGTCTCCACACCCGTGTCTGATGCCTTTAAAACTCAAATGGAGCTGCTGCAAGCAGGTCTTTCACGCACACCCACAAGGCATCTACTAAATGGCTCTTTAATAGATGGAGAACCACCCATGAAGAGGAGGAGAGGAAGGAGGAAAAATGTAGAAGGGCTTGATCTGTTATTTATGAGCAACAAACGGACATCGTTGACTGTAGTAAGACCACAACCTTTTTCCTTTTTGTCTCATATTTGTCCTTCTGTCTGTGGTACTTCCTGAAGTGTTTTAAGTGTTATTATACTCTCCCTAATAGAAACATACAGTTTTTGCCCAACCAGGTTTTTCTTTGTTTAGAGCTGTTAATTCTTTTTGAACCAAACAAAATGTGCACATCAAGATTTTACTCTAGCAAATTGTAGCTGAGTTTTAAGTAGCTTGTACTTTCAAAATTACTTTCTTTCTTCTTTTTTTTCAAAATATGTTTCTAACAACATACATTTTGAGGCTTAAGTATGTCTTTCCTGATGTGTTGAAAAGGGTGGGTCTTGGAGAATCTTGAAGAACATTTACTGGAAATGCAAAAAATCTGCTTTGCCTTTAGCAGTATGTTCTTTATTGTTCGAGGATGCTAAAGTTTCAAAATTCCCTAGTGTAATGATACTACTTTATGTAGTATGAGTATTTAAACACCATTAACTCTTGTATATGTAAAATCTTGAACATTTCACTTCAGTCAGTCCCTGAGATTATTTCTCCAGCTGTTCCTGTGAAGTGAAGACTAATACAGATGTGATTGTTTTCAGGAGGATGCAGAAGTGACCAAAGCTTTTGAAGAAGATATGGAAGCCCTACCAGCAAGGAACATTCCATCTCCTGGTCAATTAGACCCAGACACTCGCATCCCTGTAATCAATCTAGAGGATGGGACCAGGCTGGTGGGAGAGGATGCCCCGAAAAACAAGGATCTAGTTGAATGGCTTAAATTGCATCCTACTTACACTGTAGATATGCCAAGTTATGTACCAGTAAGTATGGGATTCTAAAAGTGTTGTTCTATTGTATTAATACAAAAGTTAGTTTTACTGACATCGAACTGAATTTCCTCACATTGGGCATAGTCATTTGATTTTGTAGCTTGGTTTTCAACAGAAGTGTTCTCTTTATCCATCATTCGTATTTTATCCACACCCAAGTGACATTGGGGTGTTTGATTTGCTTTTCCTTTCTTAATATTTGTATATAACAATGGTTAGAACAGTGTTTGTCATTCTGCAGAATTTCTTGATCCGATACAAAAAAAATTTCTTCTCACATAATCTGAGAGTAAAGTAATGGATCCCTTCTTAAAATTGTTGCATGAAGGGGTACCATTCTTGGTGATTTTTGTCATTAAATTAAAAGCTAAAAAGCAATAAATTTCTCTTCTTTCCAGAAGAGTGCAGATGTGCTGTTTTCCCCATTTCAGAAGCCGAAACAAAAACGA
This sequence comes from Monarcha castaneiventris obscurior, assembly GCA_026261815.1. Lineage (NCBI taxonomy): Eukaryota > Metazoa > Chordata > Aves > Passeriformes > Monarchidae > Monarcha > Monarcha castaneiventris. The sequence continues at coordinate 11,519,749 of JAMPIT010000379.1, forward strand.
CACAGATGTCGAAACCCTAATAAACTGGATATAAACACCTTGACAGGAGAAGAAAGGGTACCTGTTGTAAATAAACGAAATGGAAAGAAGGTAAAAATTAAGTTACTTCAGTCAAGGTCTTTAATAATGTCTTTGCATGTGGAAAGCAGGTTTTCTACTTGGAGCTTTCTCTTTTAAAGTTTAATAATTTGGCACCAGCAGTTTTTCTTACTGGACTATGCCACCTGGTTCCTTTAATTCCTTCTTTGCTCTTCTGATATGTTCATATTAATCACCTTGAATGAATAACTGTCACTTTTTGAACCTATATAGCACATTTTCTTCTTAGATACAAATTTTATTACCAGACCTGCCTAAGCTGCAGCACTTTACTGTTTTTTAAAACCTGATTTTGTCAATTCAGGTATCACTAGCTGGTTTCCATGTAGTTTTCCACAGTAAACTAGCTGAAAGTCTTTACAGCCATCCTTCAGAGGTGGAAGTGTGCAGACAGAAAATGTCCATATGAGTAGTTGTGTGGTTTTGTTGTTGGGTTTTTGTTAAAGTCATAACCTTGTCTTTTGCATTAGATGGGTGGAGCTATGGCCCCTCCAATGAAGGACTTGCCAAGATGGCTGGAAGAAAATCCTGAGTTTGCTGTTGCTCCAGATTGGACTGACATTGTTAAACAGTCTGTAAGTGAAATTCTCTTTCCATGCTTCCCTGTAGGTTATAGCAGAGAAAAGTTGAAGGCTGTGTAAATTGATTATTAAGTCTTTATTTCATAGCTGGTTTTGAGAAAATTGTGGTGTCTGTGTAGGAGTTACCCAGCTCAGGGGGGATGGTGATAGGAGGCTGCTGCAGAATGGGAGTGAAATACACTCGAAAAATCACCTCCAGTTAAGGCAGCCTTCAGTATTTGCTTTGCATTATTTTTTTCTTATAAGTAACATTAAAAAGCATGGGTATTTGTACATAAGGAACTACTAAGAAAACATTTGTCATATTAATAACGGAAAAACTTTTCATTGTATCAATAACAGGTAGCATCAAAGGAATTGGTTTCTGCCTTTTATTTTACAACACTTCTTTGAAAATAAAGGGTGAAATTCTGCAAGTACTCAATTTAATAGAGTATTACTATACTGAAATTCAGTACAAATTATAAAGATGCAAACTTATAACTGCAGCATATCAGAGTGGGGTTTTTTAATGAGGCTGCAGAGTTTTCAGCATGTATTGTTTTACTGTCGTGTTTAAATGTAAAAAAAATTTGTGATCTTGATTTCTTCAGGTTTCTTTACTTGTTCTACTGCCATTCGCTATAGTACTAAGCTAGTCACCATTTGCCAGGGTGAAAAAACAAACCACTTTTGGAGTATGCTGAAATCCTTTCTGTTTCTTCTATCAATCATCAGTTAACTTCTGAAAGCTAAAAAAGCTAATTGAGAATAAAGCTTGTTTTTTTTGCCTTCCCTTTTTAGGGTTTTGTTCCAGAGTCCATGTTTGACCGTCTTCTCACTGGACCTGTTGTGAGGGAGGAAGGAGCAAGCAGAAGAGGAAGAAGGCCAAAAAGTGAAATTGCCAAAGCAGCTGCAGCAGCTGCTGCTGTAGCATCAACTTCGGGAATCAACCCACTACTAATGAACAGTCTGTTTGCTGGAATGGACCTCACAAGCCTCCAGAACCTACAGAACCTGCAGTCTCTCCAGCTCGCAGGCCTCATGGGCTTTCCGCCAGGGCTAGCAACAGCTGCTGCTGCTGGAGGGGACGCTAAAAACCCGGCTGCCATGTTGCCTCTGATGTTGCCAGGGATGGCAGGATTGCCCAATATGTTTGGACTAAGCGGATTGTTGAATAACCCGATAACGGCTACTACTGGAAATGCCACTACTGCTTCCGCTCAAGGAGAGACTGAGGATGGCGCTTCAAAAGCTGAAGAGAAGAAAAATGAGAATGAAGAGGAGAACAAAGACTCTGAGAAAAGCACAGACACTGTTTCTGCTACTGACTCTGCGAATGGATCTGTCAGTGCTGCTACTGCGGCGACTACCGCCACTGCCACCACTACCACCACCACCAACACTGGATTGCCCACAAACCCTCTGGCCTTCAATCCTTTCCTGCTGTCTACTATGGCTCCTGGCCTCTTCTATCCATCTATGTTTCTACCTCCAGGACTGGGAGGATTGACTCTGCCCGGTTTCCCAGCACTAGCAGGACTTCAGAATGCAGTGGGCTCCAATGAAGAGAAGGCTACTGACAAAACTGAAGGAGCTGCCTTTAAAGATGAAGAAAATCTCGAAGGCAGTGATGCAGAGGAGAGCCTTGATAAAACTGCAGATTCCTCCGTTTTAGAAGATGAAATAGCACAGGGTGAAGAATTAGACTCACTTGATGGGGGGGAAGAAATAGAAAACAATGAAAATGATGAATAACCAGTACCAGTTACAGTTAAAGTGTTTTAAACTTTTGACAAGTGGTAGTCCTACTGTTTACACTCACAGTTAATGTCCATACTTAGTTTTTATAAGCTGTTCTGTAACATAGTGTAGCAAAAAAAAAAGTTCAAGTCATGTTATACAGATGTGTCAAAAGGTATCTTGGTCATTAAGTATTGTGCAGTGCATTATTTATTATCCCTAGGAGAGATGAAATTTGAGAGGTGATCATGTCTTTTTAAGGAAATTGACATAATGCTCTGCTTTTTTTTTCTTTTGGTACCATTGGTATTATGAATTAAGCAGCAATTTGTAATCAAGTGGCACTAATAGAAGGAAGTGCTGCTTAAAGGAAGGATGAAGTTATATATTTAATTTTTTAAAATTTTTTTCTTTTTTTTTTCTTTTCTTTTTTTTTTTTTTGCTGTGAAGGTCAAGATGAAATTTACCATACATATCGTACTCGCGCTTCATTTTGACTGTATGGGAGTTCACCCGCTCACGTGCGCGCACACACCCACACACACACTCTCTCTCTGACAATCTTCATGATAGTGTGAATGTCTCTGTCTTGAGACGCAGCAATAATAAGGCAGCTGTTGAATGTGAAGAGTACCTTTTGGAAATTAACCCGCGGAGAAGGTTCTTACAGGATAAAGCTACAGTTTAATCGTCTCGTGATCTTGTAATGCACTGGTATAAACAAAAAGAAAAAAATCAGGTACCTTTTTTAAATTAAAGGACTTTGTTACTTTAGCCACAAAGCTAAACAGCATTACCTCAACTCTAAACTAGCCTTGAAGTTTACAGACATGACTTTGTAAATGTATTGTTTTTCTTTGTTGTGATGTCTTTTTATTTTTTTTTCTTTGGAAACTGCTATCATGTAAGATAAGATGTAAATTGCTGCCAACTGTAGTAATGATGCTTTTAATAAAAGTGACCCATGATATGCAGAGATGTAATTATAGAATGTAGTGTTTAGGGACATCAAAACTGGTGTTCACTTTCTGTATTTGTATTTGTGGCTTTTTTATAGCATTTTCCTGCTATATTCTTTATAGATTAGTGGCTGTAAATGCTGAACTGATCGTCTTCAGGGGACTAGGCAGGAAGAGAAACCTTGAATTGCCTTCATATTTTCCACTCTAAGTAACTCTACAGAAATGCACGCTAAAATCCCTACTTTACTCCTTCAAAGGGGCATGAGAGACTGAGAATACTTTAAATGTGTTCAGCATGTGATAATGTGGTACACTAAAGAACAAAAGGGCAAAAGAAAAATGAGGCTTTAATAGGCACAATATCTAGGTCATTTATCCTTGGTTAATGGGTAGAAAAACACAATGCTGTAGTGACAGCAAGGGATACAAAGGCTCTGTGGTATCCTGTGGACCAGAGCTTGTGATGCCAGAAACCACTGTGTCAAACAACCTACATGAAACTAAAACTGACCCACTTTTTATAAAAACCAGTGTCTCTTCTGGAGAGCTACCGATTTGTACCCTTTTGTGACCTTTTGATATTCGAGATAATGTACCATTTGAGAACTTCTGTTTTCACGGTGTTGTCACCTTGACACACACATACACAACCAGCTCCAGAGTGAGGATAAAAGGTTAGATTTTCAGTGGAGTACATGAAAAATTAGCTATTTCAGTAGCCAGCTGTGGGTGGACCCCTTTCTTTAGGACTAATATTACCTGTGTTTTTGGAACGCTGGAGAGCTGCAAACCTCACTCTCATGTACACTGTGAATTTGCACAAGAGCTCAAATGGGCAAGTATTGCAAGGCCGAAATTTGATCCCGAGGGGGATATATGAAAAGGGGTGAACTTGGCTTGAAAAGAATATTTCATGGACAATGAAAGTAGATGAGAAATGAAGGCTTAGGAAGTGAATTTTGTGTGAATGAATCACAGGCACACACTGTTGAAATGAATAGATGTCAGGATGTCTTGTACTGCCACTTAAATAGATCATAGGGAGTTAATGAAGGGCAGGAAGGATTCCCCCCACCATGGACATCACTGAATGGTTGATGAGGTGTGTTATTCTTGCCTCTTTCTAAAACATCACATGTAGACCATGGCAAAAAGTGAGAGGCTGAAAGCCAAGGCACATTAACTTGGGCAGGTGTTACATACTCTGTTGAATTCATTTGAGCTGGTTTTTTGAGTTGTTATTAAATGCCTTGTCTTATTTTTTTTTCTACCTACAGAATTCCCACTGTAAGAGTTGATAGGTGCTTCCCATTGTGTGTATTACACACATGGTACCAAATAGCCTTTTTTTTTTCAGTTCAGTTTTATAATTTCCAGAAAAGATTTACACAGACTAATGATATCCCTTGGGAGAACCCTTTTTAATTGGCAAGACTAGAAATTATATTGTTAAATGCCATACTAAGTCCCTTTCTCCTCTGTCAAAATGGGGAAGTTCTGGTAACTTCTATTTTTGCCTATAGGTTTTTGGCATGGAAACATCCAAATCATGATATAGGATGTCCAAGTGACAAATGAGTGAATCTTACCCCTAGTACAAGCATCTTCCATGATGGTATTACTCATCTGCCTTTCCTACTCAAAAAAAAAAAGCAAAACTGGAGAACTGTTGTAACAGAACAAATGCCATGGGAATGGGAGAGCCTCCATGCTCTGTGCTTTCCAAACAGCCTTGCTTCCTAGAAGCCACACAGACCCCTCACCTGTTGAAAAGGTGGTGACATTTGATTTTTGGAAGGGATATGGGCCCCTGGTATGAAAAATGAAGTGGGGGGATTGCCATCTAATGTCCGAGAAATGTATTACATGAAAATATGAAGGTTTTTCTTTGATTTGACAGAGTTTTTACATGTTAATTATTGCAAAGATTCTTACGGAGTTTTAAAAGTGTGTCTAAATGAATAAAAGCTTACGTGAGTAAGATGCATAGATCAGAAACTATTCTGCACTTGATTCACATTTGGAGCACCCTTTCTGTCTCTCATGATGAGGACTCTTTCATTTGCCACCAGCCATTTTCTGCTGGACCTCCTAATGGCCATAGAAATGTTAATGGGGTTATCAAGGAATATAAATTACTTTCTGTGTTGTTTTCGAAAAGAAAGTACCTGTGTCAAAGTACAGCAGTGATCTCCGTGCTAACACAGCCTGTTCTGTGTGCATGGTGTGCAATCCTGCCAAGGGGAAAGAACTGAACAAAACAAATCTGCTCAGGCTACTACAGGTGCATTTTTTAATAAGGGGACTGTAAAGGAGAACCAGTTCAAGTGTGAGTCTTGAAAGCTGTTGCTGATAAAATAGCGGACAAATTCCTAAACTAGTCCCAGGTTTTTTTAGTCAGTTTCAGTCTCTTGTTTCGTATTGATGTCAAATATCAAAGTGTATTGCTTATTGGAATTGCACACTTCTATTGAGGACCTTTGCAATTGAGCACTTCCTCATTTGAGAAGGGCTTAAGATTGATGGGTGTTCAATTATATTTTATTACTAAGCTTCCCATTGACTTTTGTATTGTGAACAAAACCGCTTGGGACATTTAAGACTTCTCTTGCTTCTGCACCACGTTTCAGCTGCCTCTGAATCCTTAACGTCAGGGCTGGGTCCCTGGCTGGGAAGTGCCGGGATATGTGAGGGCTCTCAGTCCTGCTGCCTCCACACTCTTCCCTGGGCACCTGAAAGGTGCCAGCCCATGAATGTTTCTGACTCCTCAGTGGGAAGGAGTGCTAGCTACAGCTTTTGCCTCCATGCTATGCAAGTAACCTGTTGTACCCCTTTGGCTTCATGCAATGCCTTGGAGAGACCTGAGATGGCTTCTTACATAGGTGATGTTTTAGACATCTAGTCTAATCACTAGATTGGGTCAGCTGTTCTGGGGAGAATGTGTGAAGGAAATTAAATTATATGATTGACAGTTGCTATGATGAAAGTTTGATGGGACTTAGGAAAACCTCCTTCGGAATGCAAGGTGAATGTCCCAGCTCAGTCTGCATGCAACTTTAGATAACAGATTTGATGCAAAAGAGCAAATATTTTGGAAGGAGCCATAGTTTAAAATACATATTTTGTAAAAGGGGATAAATCCATGTCACCGGATGTTTATGTTTTTCCAGCTTCTACGGATTGCTGTCAGCACTGGTAAAACCATCACAACTCAATCATTTGAGCTATTCCTGTTGCAGTAGCTGAGTGCAGGTAGTTTCCAATCTGTTACTTGTCCTCCCTCAGTCTTTGCTTAAGAAATATAGATACTAGTGATAGCTGAAAGTCAGAGACTTCATTAAATCCTAGTAATTGTAGTTACATTAGAAACAAAAACCCCATCCCTCCATTTAGAAGGTTTGCTTGGAGTATGTTGATGCAAATAGTGTTAATTGGGGTCTCACTACAGAAAGTCTTTTCTTCTTTTGGTTCCCGCTTTTTATACATGGCCCTTATTAACCTAAGGGGCAATATAGAGACATTAACCATGGCTTCATCAATCTTCTGGGCTGTTGCACCCATGAACTGAATGGCAGGAAAACTGTAAACCTTAAAATATCCAGTGGTGGTGCACAGCTCTGTGGGCAAAGAGCAGTCAACTCTGATACCACAGCTTTTACAGCTCTCCTCTTCTTGGCTGATGCATTGGCCTTCCAGTTCTGGGGAAGTGCCGGGAACCTGTGGGCTTTGCAGGCAAAGGAGATGGGAGCAGCAGTGCCATCAGTCTCCTCCTCCCACAGGGTTTCTGCTATTGTTGGGCCTGGGGAAGGATTTGCATATCTGTGAGTGCAGAGCTGATGTTCCCTCCCTCCGCTCAGAGGCCCTGCAAGGAAACTCCATGATCCTTTCCTTTTTTTTTTTTTCCCCTCATCTTTTTTTTTCCCCCCCTTCTAAGGGCTAGTAGAAAATAAGAGACGGCCATTGTATTTCACTGCAGCAGCATTGTTCTGCACCAGACAAAGATGGCATATTTTTCTGAACCATAGTTTCTGCTCTTTCAGCCATGGCTGGCTACTGATGAGCAGCTGTGCAGACTCTGAATAGCCTAAGGCATTTCCTAAAACCATTAAAAAATATGAATTTTCCCCAAACATGTGCCAAACCCCTCCCAAAAATATGTGGCAGGAGGAGAGCAAAGCATTTGCTCTTTGTCCAGAATATATTTTCCTAAACTGAAACTTTCAAAGCATGCCTGCTTTCAGAGAAAGCACAGAAGTTCTCTCAAACATATTAGTTGATTCTGGAAGGACACTTAAGTCCTGTTCAGAAGACTATTTTAAAAGAAAAATAAAAAGCTTTTTTAGTATTTTCTTTAAGGATTTTTGTGCAGGAAAGAAGTGAAAGTGAAGGGTTTAAACTAAACTATATAATTTTGCTTTATGAACCAGACAGGTGCTGGTAATAAATAGCTGAAGAAAATGTTAAAAATCAGTCCTGTTCCTCATCTGCCATGCATCTGACATTTCTGAAATATCATTTTGGGCTGTCACTGTAAGGACATGCTTTTTCTTCCCAGTCGTCTTCAAGTTCTTCTCAACCAGACTGGCCATCTTCTGCTGTCTCAGTCTGCAGCAGGCTTGCCATCTGCTATATGGCTAATCAATTCACAAAGGTGCTGCTGGGCAGTGCAGACTCCCTGTCCTCTGCCAATATTTTCTGGAAGTTGTCAAACATAGCTGAATTTGTTCTCAGCTGTCACAATCATCGCATTGATTCCAGCTTGTAGCACTCCAGTGACCAGTGGGGTATGCGCTTTGTTTTGCAAGCAGTGTTTGCTCTTTTGTGCCTGTTTGATTAGGCTGGAGCTATTGCTGGAGTCTCAGGGAGCGTCTCTCAGGCTGCAGGTAAAAGGTGCCCTCTGACTGTTTTACCTTGCCCGCTCCCAAGTTTGAAAGGTGAACCCGTGGGCGAATCAGCAGACCAGGACTCCAGATTCAATTTCTAATTCTGTCTGCTTCCCTGAGGCGGTTGCTTTAATTGCGGTTTCCAATCTTCCGAATGGAGAATGACACTTGCCTTCTTCACAGAGATGTTGTGAGGCTAATGTTAGCAACAATCATGCAGCACTCAAACCACCCTGATTAGGACTGCCTGGGTAGAGCTCCAGCTCATCCTTGAACATGACAATCTTCATTACATCTTGGGCTGTCGTACTACGGCCCCCCTCAATCAATGGCTGCTGCTGTACGATGGCAGACCTGCTGCCCTGCTGTGAGGTACCAAATCTGCCACCTTCTCTCCTCTGTCTCCCACTTCCATGGAAAACTGTGTGCCAGATTTCGGGTCTTGCTTCTCATTGTCCCACTGAGTTCCCCACTGTCAAGGCAGGGCCATGTCTATTGCTTTTGCTGCACAACTTGCTACCACTTGACCTTGGGGCCACTTTTTGTTCTGACTGCGTAGTACATCACAGAAATGGGCACATAAATCAGTACACTGACTCCTTCAGGATGGTGGTTGTTCATGTTTCTTTAATATTCCTTTGGTCATCCCTGGATAGGACGGTGGAGCTGCTTCATCTGACTAATACAGTTAGTGAAGTTGCAAGTTCAGGCACTGGCTTTAAGCAGCAAGATTTGCATAATTACAGTTTCGTGTTCTCCTCAAAAGGCTTCTGCTGCACACATTGCTCTGCTGGTGGGGTAAATCTGAAATTAAGATGGTAGATTGTGGAAGCTTTAGTATACTCTAAGCTAACAGCTTCTCTTTCTCCCTCATCATGCAGGTGTGCTGAAAAGCCCTCCCTTGGTGCTTTCTTGGCTTTGCTTACAGCTGCCTCAGTAAGGAGCTTGTGGATACATCAGAGACAGGCAGAGAGAAGATAATATTCTGGATTTTCCATCCTTGTCCGCTTTCTGTCAGATAGCAAGAAGTGGTTAGATGATGCTACCAGTGTCCACTGGTCTTCTAGCAGAAGCTGGTAGTTTTAAAAAGGCCTAAAGTCTAGCTTTCCAAGTACCAGTTTCTACCAAGGAGCACCTGTCATTGGCTCTATACAACTGCACTGAAAAGGAGCATTGAGGAAAAGAAAAAGGCATCTGCTGGTTTTAACACTCAGTGTTTGAATTGAGCAAGCTTTTCATTGCCCTATTAGTTTCCCTCGCCATGTGAAGAACTGCCATAATTTCTTGCCTACTGTATACTTATATTTAATCCAAAGGAAAACAGCAATTTTCTAGAAACCATGAGAGGCAAGCTCCAAAATATCTTGCAGCCTGTTTTCAGTGTGTGCTGCTAAATACCTCATGTTTGTCAGCTCTTCTTGGCACCCTTTCTATGTAACAGCCTCTAATGATTTTGGATCAGCTTCTCTGCTGCTGATGGCTAGTAGGGATCACGCCATGCAGCAACAGCACTCCAATGTGTGCGGCATTTCACCACATCCATTTCAGAGGAGGCTGCTTTTAACCTGGATTCAGAATGGGATTTGCAAACTCTTCCTATCAGTGGATTTCACTGTATCCAAGTTAAAGGATGAGAGGGAGTGGGCTTCCTTGCACACCATTTAATGAAGTCTTCCTAAAGCAGTTGTGAGTTTGCGTGCCAAGAGAATCTTAACTAAATTGGAACAAATTATGCTTCTCTGCCATGTGCTTCACTTATTCCTCATGGAGAGGTGGCTTTTTAGATCTCTTCTTAGGCCTCGTGCCTCTGGTGACCCAAGCAACATTTGCGTGCAGTGGTATCAGGTTTTCTTGCTGAGCCTTTACTGTTTGCACTACAGAAATAATCTGCAAGCGATTGTGGAGCTGGTTTTTATGCTTGTCTTCACTCTTTCTGAGAGGTAAGGGAGAATATGCTGTGAGCAGGCAAAAGCAAATTAAATCTCTTTGATGACCAATGTGCAATAAGGTTGCACGCAAATGTCTGTGTGTCTGCTGCTTGCAGCAAACAAAAATTGTCACAGGCAAAATCAGAACAAGGGGTTCAGGGAGGAACATAGAGATTTCTGTGGGAATACTGTGGCTTCCCTGCCAGGTTCAGGGTGGCCGTAATGCCCCAGGGTGCTAGGTGAAGACTGAAGGGGTCTGTGGCTGATGTACTGCAGGAGTCCTTGGTGGAGCTCTGCAGGTATTGGTGAACTTTGTTAATGGATGCTACAGCAAGGGCAGGGAGAGCTTCCCTCCTTGACGCTGTTACCTTGGGGAAAATGCATGGGAAGGGCTGGTACCATCCCATCCTAGGCAGGGTTTGTGACAGAGCAGCTGCAGGAGGGAGGGGAGCCAGAGGTGACAAACCCGTCTCATAACCTCATGGAAAAGAATGGTTTCGTCTGCAAGATGATAAATTGATGGTATGAATCAGTAGCAAAATGCAGGGCCTCTCTCTCATGATTCCCGTCACCTGCCAACAACCACTCAAGTTTAGACACGAACAGTTAGAGCCTTTCTGTAAAATGTGTGTAGGATGGGAACATGTGGCACAGGCTTCTCAGTGCTTGCTAGATGGGTGCTGGGTAGCTTTAAATCACTGAGCACATTTTTAGCTGACACAGGCTGTGTTTATGCACATGGCCGTTGGGAGGATGGAAAAGGTGAGGATGCCATCCTGAAAACCAAAATATCACCAGATGACCTGCTACCTCTGGGCTACCTGCCCATGTTCCTTGAGGTCCTGGCCATCAGATTTAGTGGCTGTTAAAAGTTTCTTTTCAGGTTCTGGGTTTATATCCTGTTTTATGTTATGTTTATTCCCTTTGGTTCTATTACTGACTTACAATTGTACAATTCATGTGCTTGCTGGCACCAAACCTCAGGTGATCTACTGCTACCATCCCCACAGCTAAAATGCCAACGGCAGCTACTGAAATCCCAGTAGCAATGGATGTATCACCAAGTATTGCAGGGAAAAATATCTGTAATGCCCTCAATATTTTTGCAGGTTTGAGTCCTAACCCTCATAGAAATAAAGGCATAAAACTAAAAATAAAAATGTCATCCTAAGTACAGGCAAACTGACCACTCTGAATTTGTTTAGGAATTACATTTAAATTTTAGAAATCGGCCAAGCTCCACACAAGTAATTCAAGAAGATATAAATGGCTACATTATAATGACCAGACACCTTTTTTAAGTATGATCTATGTTTTAAAGAAAATTCATTACAATAAGTCTTACAATACCAAGCTCTTCAATGAATTTTTCATGTCTGCATAGCAAGATATATATAAAATGATCATAATCGTACACCTTTGGGGCAATGCTGAGCACCAGCTGTTTCACTGATGATTTATAGGTTGCCATGTTCAAGGTTAATAATCAGGAGAAACAGGTTATAGTATGCAATGTATTTATGTCAGGTTAGAAGTTCAGTAGTGAGGATATGATGTTAGGATGATATGTGCAGTTTTAATTAGCTACATGCCAGTTTTCTGGAAAATCAAATGCAGCCACTTCCCAAAGGTAAAAAACCTGTGAAGTTACCAAGGCTAATTTTTATTTTCAAATCAGCATGGCCGTGACAAAACATCACCCTGTGCAGCAGCTCCAGCCACTGGCAGGGGCACTGCTGGTGGCCATGGTTGTTTCCGCCCTGGATCCAGCTACATCCACATGTCCTCCTGCAAGAAGATCCTTGTAACTGTGATTGCAAGGATCTGCTCTTCTATGCAAGATGGGTTTTGTTGTTTCAAGGCTTGAAGTCACCATTTGATGCCATGGGACTTTTAAAAGCTGCTGAATAGTTACCCCTTGGTTTACTAAGGGAACTGGAACTTTCTGACATAAGGTGCAGGCTCTTCTGCTCAGGCCTGGGGAGCTGTAGCTGCTTGCAAGCACCAGAGTCCCTGAGCAGGGCCTTGGAGAATTGTCATTGCAATGCACTGCTTTGCAAAAACCTTTGCTTCTTCTGTTCAGCTTTTCTGAGCTCCCTTGAAGCTGAATGCTCATCCCTGGGAAGTCAGCGACTTTCTCCACACACTGCTGTGATTATATTCACAACAGGGAACTCCAAATAAGATGAGGAATGGGGCTAATTCATTTCAGAGACATGTCTTTATATCTTACCAGGTGCACTGATAGCAGACTTCTCTTTGGATGGAAACAGTTGATCCATCCCATCTTTGCATTCTGAGCTGTGTTAATGCACCCAACTGGGCAGGATGGGAGGTGTGCTGGTGCCAAGGTCAGGTCAAGCTTCATGCCCACAAGTTGCTGTGTCCACCTCTTCCTCCTGATTAGTGGGATTTGAGTCTTGGACCACTGTGAGCCTTCACTAAGGATTTCCTTGGTGCTGAATATTACATGCATAGCACCCCTCACCCACAGACCCCAACTGCACGCTTTGACTGTTTGATGTCACGCATCCAAGGTCTGTCTCTGCTCCCTGCTGTGCATTAATGTATGCTAAACAACCTGTTGAACTTATCATAACAAATGCAGCCCAGCCTCTAAACAAATGGCAAGAGGCACCCTGGCATAATAAAATCACCAGAGAGAGGGTAAGGCATAAGACACAGATGAGATTTCATTCTCATAAATTGCCTCCCTATTACACTTGGAGTATATTCACAATAGGGAACTCCAAATAAGATGAGAAAAGGGGCTAATTCATTTCACAAGGATGGCTTTAAATCTCAGCCTATATCCATGATAGAAAATTAATTATGGCTATGATGAATGAAAGGAGAAGTTATATCAGTAATGAACATCACCATATCATGCTTTCTTAGCCCAATAAAATTTTCTTTAACTAAGCAGTGGCATTCATAAATGTCAGCAAAGCAAAACATGAAGATAATAGGATATGTTGACCTGGGTGTAGGCAGTGGTGCTTATAGGTACAGGAAAAGCTGTTTGAGCCCTTACATGTTTGTGTGTAACTTTAAAATGCCAGGCTCTCTTAGACATTTCACAGAGCGACTGACCAGGAAGTGGAGAAAAAGCCAGTAAAAATGGATGATATAAACATTTTATGGAGAGTTGTGGGAGATGGTGCATGGAGCTGGAATCCCAGGGTGAAAATTTGGCCATCTTGAAAGCAGTAGTAAAACTAATCCTGATGATGGATTCTGGTCTTATAACATCCAGCTCCTAAACAAAATAACCTAAACTGTCCTATTAAGTTAGTAGACTGTATACCTGGAGTTGAAATTGAAGGGCTTGTGCTCAACCATTTTGTTTCACCACTATGTCAATGTGTACTGGCCTCTCACTGGCCTGGCAGAGGCCTTTGGAGGTTTAACCAATGCAGTGTCCTAAGAGAGGGCCAACCACCCTTCATGCTCTTCTGTTCACATTCACTTAACCTGTTCATAAAGACCTTGAGGGACAGAGATCCCACAAAACATGCTGTGCTTCCCTTGCATTTCACCTTACTCTCCTTGCTGTAGTTTTTGCTATTTGTGTTGCTCCTGTTCTCTGTGAACATGGAGAACCAAACCATCCCTTTTCCTTGGCAGCAGCATTTTCTAGCTTGGAAGTCAATTGTGTTTCCCCTCAGTCTTTTGTCTTCAGAATGATCCACAGTTGACCCAGTCTCTCTCTACAGGTTGTCCCTTCCAGACTGCTCCCTTAGTCAGTCTCAAGGCAGGTCCTGGCACTGGCCACCCTGTTTGGGCTAGGACAGTTCATGTAGCCAGGTTGCTTCACCTCGGGCTTCAGCCCTTCCCATTCACACCTCCCGTTGACAACCTCTCCTCTTTTGCCATGGTGTCCTGCTGTTTTGTGTTCAGCTTATGATCCTGTTTCCCAGAGGACATTTCCCAGAATGTCCTCTTGGTGGTCCCCTTCCTGGTCACCCCTCCATGTGTTATTTCTGCCTCACTCCAGTCCTGTTCTGCTTCTCACCAGACTGCACAGGTGCCTCTCCACTGCGTTATTTCAAACGAAGACCTTTTTCAAACATGAACATTGCTGTTCAAAATATTTTAAGCATCTCCATGAAGGCGTAATCTCTGTTCCCTGCTGAATGCTGCTTGTACCAGGTCCTGGCAGAGACCTTGAAGAATCTGGTTTTAACTATAAACTAAACCCTTTCATACAGTTTCCAATTTGATTTTCAGTCGTGTTGCAGGAGTTTGATTTACAGCGTCCTTCCCCAGTTTGCTTGGGAAGATGTTTGGAAGACTCTGTCAAAAGCCTTGCTAACCTCAGGTATATCCACAAAGCCTATTACTTCACCACACAAGGAAATTAATTTGATTTGATGCAATATGTTCTTAACAAACCCATCTTGGCTGAATCTCATCTCCTTGTTCTCATCTGTGTGCCTACAAATAGTTTTTTTTATTTTCCTGGGAAATGAAATTAAGCTGACAGTGGTTTATAATCCCCAGCCCTCCTTCCCCCTCACCCTTCTCCCCTGGCCCCATGCATCCTCTTCCTTTCTCCAGCCACGCTACAGCCTCTGTGTGTGTTGTTGCTGTGGCAGGCTTGGGCCTTCTGCTGAAATTTCCGTCTGTGCTTTCCTGACGTCTTTTTTTGTTGTTGTTGGGGTTTTTTTGTTTGGTTTGGGGTTTTTTTTGTATTCCTCTGGTGCAGTAACCCTCCCTCCTCATCCAAACCCTCGCTCCAGTGCTCCCACAGGGGACGGAAAGCTGCTGTTTTCCCTCACATGTCATGACATTTGACCACTTCACCCTCAGCCAAACAGCGAGAGGCTTGCTGCTTAATTTCAGGATCCAAAATACAATTGCTTTTTAAACTCCCTATGGACTCTTTCCAGGCTACTGCACAAATTAAGCCTGTCTCTACTCCTTTCCCCACCACTTCCTTTCCTTGCAGAACAGAAGCCTCTTCCTCCTTTTTAAACTTTTATATAGTGCCATAAATTTATGTGGAGATTTACAGACACTGGATAAGACCCCCTGGCTGCCCAGGGGACTTTGGCTGCTGGGCTGCAGTGAGAGGGTCCCCTCCACAGGGCTCTACCCTCCCTCTTCCAGTGGCAGTGTGGACTCCAAATGGGAGCAAAGCATCTCTCTTGCCAACGCCTCTTCGGCAAATGGTGCCGCCCCATCAGAAATGGTTACAGCTTCCTGCCTCTCCACAGGGGTCTGAGATGCACAGGGATCTGTGTGTCTCCTGCGTGGCTCTGTGGTCCCCTGGTTTGCACCCAAAGCAGAGCGGGAGCTGCAGTTTCGTTTCCTTTACATGCTAATGAGCTCAGCTGCTCTGGCAGCAGCAAAGCCGGGCGGGGGGGCTCAGCTGCGGGCTGCGTGCGGCCCCAAAAACTGGCAGCAGCATCTCCGAAAGGACAGAGAGAAGCCCCGGGATGGAAACCAGCCCTTCCCCGCTCAGCATCTCGGAGCTGTAACCCACCTCTGTGGCAGCAAGGGTGATGCCACTCTGCAAGAGTGGCTCCCTGGGCTGAGGGCAACCAGGATCCTTTCCTCTGCTGGCTGGAGAGGTTTCACGAAGCGTGGCCCTGGGAGCCCCTGCCACCGTGTTGAAGGGCCAAGGGCAGCTCGAAGCTCAGCCCCCAGCCATGCAGATGAGTTCAGTTGCCATATATGTTTTGTTTGGAAGTCTACATCATCCATTTTATCTCTGATTCTAACTACATCTGCTAACCAAGTCGAGCTTCATGTGGTTTTGTCCCTTATGCCTGCAGCCATTTCTCTGCTGCCTTGCTCAGCATCCAGAGATGCTGGTTTCTGCAATGGAAATAAAACTGTGAAGACTCTCTGGGTAAGAGACCTCTGTAAATATTATTTGCTATGAACATTATAGCACCCCCTCCTTCCCTCCCCCCCCCCCAATTAGTAGTGAGTGAAAATTAACTGCCAATATGCCCCTGCTTTGCTACTTAATGATACTTCCCTAAATGCTTATAGAAATATGAGCATTGAGTATGCACAGTACTGTAGATTTCACCTTTTACACTGGTCTGGTTATCACATCAAAACTAAAGTAGCTGGACCACAAAACTTGTCTAGTGAGTTAACAAATCTTCAGAAAGCAGAAGTCACAGGGGACATCCACTGTTTTGACTTTTTAATCATTATTGTCTTTGAATAAAATACTCTGCTTCTCTAGCGTACTATAAAACAATCTTTGTGTAGGTACTTTGTATGCTGTGCCATTCACAGCACCGGCTTAACTTCACAGCCCTCTTACTAGGTGTTACATGCTTATTTAAAAAAAAGAAACAACAACAAACCAACAAAAACACCACCACCAAACTGTGTCGTGACAGAGCCCCCAAAACCCCGGGTGGGCACAGCCATGTTGTGGGGTGCAGTGGCCACAGGAGGTGCTGTACTTGTGCTGTCCGTGGGGCAGCTGCCCCAGCCACACTGTGTGAACCTGAACTTTGGTGTGAACCTGAACTTCTGCATTTCCTGCCTTTGTGTTGTTTTGTTTTGTTCCATTGTTGGCTGGCCCGGCCTCCCCCCTCCCCTCGCCAGCGGATGCACCCTGAATTCAGCGTCTTCCTATTCTCAGAATCCCTCCCTTATTTTCTCCTCTTCAGGCTGTGAACAAACTTTTGTGCCTTTTCCATGTTTTGCTTGATTTTTCCAGCAGCTGAGTCAGCATCTCCCTTTCCCTGCGAGGCAGCAGCCCTTTAAAGCCGCTGTTATCTCGCAAGCGTGCCATTTGCTGCAACCACCACCTAGAGCGGCTGAGATAAGTGAGGCAGTGGAGGGAGTAACCATCTCCTCACAGCCCATGAATGCTTCCAGTCAGGCTGGGAAATAATAGAAATATTTATTCTCTGGAAATCTTCCCGCAGCTGCTCTTGCTCCCTCTTTGTTTCACCCAGTGCTGCCTATCTCAGTGGCAAACTGAGATGGAACTGGGAAAGGCCTGATCCTGGTGCAAAGTCCAGGTTTTCTCCTCATTAGCAGGATTTTTAGTGAGCACTGGAGTGAGCAGAGACCATCTTTGCCCCCGCTCCTCCATGATAGCCTCAGCCTCCAGTACTGAAGGGGCTTGGCAAGAAATGAGGCAGTGGTACCACAACCTCCTTGGTAAGTGTGCTGTGCAACCAGCCCGAGGTGTTACGGGGCAGTGGACCAGCCAATGCCGGCAGCTGGGCACCATGTTGGGACTGAGGGCAGCCCTCACTTTTCTTGTAAGGCCACTAAGCCCCAATTGCCACTGTTTTCCCAGAAGGATATAATGGAGAAGAGGCCCTGGCACAGGCACTGGGGAGAGGTTTCATGGTGATCAAGACAGCACTGGCATGCTAATGCCCGGACAAGTTTGGCCAGGCTGGCTGAGCCAAGAGCCAGTGGAAGGAGCGGTGAGGGCCAGGCTGCTGTGTCTGCCCAGAGGTGTAGGTGCCCATGCAGAAAGGGGATGACATCCAGGGGACACATGAAGACATTTGGTACTTAGAGAACTTTCAGCATCCCCTTTAGCTTCTCTGGGTGTAACCCTCAGGGTAGAAACTGAAATTGCAGCCTAGCTGAAAAAAATCTCACAGCACATGTTATAAACACCCACTAGAGCCGTGAGCTCTTACCAAGGAATATCCTTCCTTGGTATCCCTAACGAGCCAAAGGTTAAATGGAAAACTAGTTTAATCTGCTCTCCTCTCTGGAAATACCTGTCATGCAGCCATTTCCTGCAACCAGGAGGCAGCTGCTTTCTGGTGAAAGCTCCTGTTCAGGGAGGTCCAAGGTTACAGGGGAATCTGCCATTTTTATATCTGACCAGCAACTTCAACATCAGCTGTTTGTGATTAACCTTTTTCTTCTTTCTCTCTTTGCAAACCAGCTGAAGATCAAAGGCTCAAAGCCGGAGCGCCAGGTTTATCTCAATACACTGTGACTGAGCCGTGGTTTTTGACAGGCTGGCAGTGGCTGTATGGGGTCTGGGCAACAGTGACTCCCTGTTCTGGTTTTGTACCTCTTCCTGTAAGGGATAACGGGAGCAGTCAGGGGTGTGCTGGGAGGCCAGATACTATGGCTTGCTAATGATGTTTCCGGGGGTTTAACTGGATGCTCTGTATTTTTCAGTCATAGCAGACTACAACTGCTGTCAGAGAAAAGTCTCATGCTGATGTCTTTGTATAAATACATGTTTATTGTTGTACCGAAAATTGCAGGGAGTTACTGTAAGATAGAGCTATATTTCCTGTGGTCTGTATCAACTGAAGGATGGCCAACTTTGGCCCCATGACTTTTTGCTGCTGCCTACGTGCCTGCTTGTGTCCTGCTCTGCTCTAGTCCATGCTGTGTCCCACTGCAGCGCAGTCCCCAGTGTGCATTTTTTTGGGTTCATTCCTGCCCTGCAGGCTGCTGGAAGAGACGGGCCGAGCTGTGCACAGCCTCCACAGGGCTCCAGCTCCCCGTGGAGGCTGCGCGGGGCCTGTGAAAAGCCATCTGTGCCTCGGGACCCCTTCGTCCATCTCATCCAGACGCTTTTGCCCAATGTATCAGGTGGAAGTGGCTGGATCTTGACCAATTTTTAATTACCAGTGCACTGATTGAAACGGTGGCAGCGCCGGCTACCTGGAGTCAGTAGGAATTGACTCCTGTCATGTGGTGGGTATAATCTGCTCTCACTGTGACCCTGCTGTGGGACTGATGCCAGGAGACCAAGAGCAGAAACCGGATTTTCAGAGGCAGTGAAAGCCCACAGCTTCTGCTGGAGGAGCAGAGAGCAATGAATCCTCTGTGACACTGTGAATATCGGGCCACGGTCCCTGGCCAGCCCTTGTGTGTGTGGGACTGCTATAAGATAGCATTGTGGCATGCCATACTGTGTTCTCAAATAAAGAGAGGAAGGAAAAGGATTTTAAGTAAACAAGAACAGAGCAGTTCACAGAGCTGACCGCCACTGCCAGGCAGCCTCGTCAATAACTTGCATACTTGCCTCAGACTGCAGATTATTTCAATGTCAGCACAGATGCCATTTCTGGAAACTCCCTGCAGACCAAGGACATCAGAGGAGCCATTTTATTGTACTTGATGGGTGAGTGCAGGAGGCAGAGGTTAATAGGACTGGTATTATGCACAGAGTATGCAGAATAAACGAGGCATCGTGAAAAGTTTGTGTGAAAAACGTTTCATTTTCTCCATCCATGCTGAAGGAAAAAAACACATCGTTTCCTCCAATTCCTGTTTTTAAATGCACATTTGTGACTTTTGCAGCTGCTAACGTGTGTAATGCAGTGCCGCAAGGCTCTCCTGAGCATAAGACTTCTCACCTAATATGCACATACTTAACTGCCTCTGAAACTCATTTATCTACACCAGCTACTTCCAGACTCCCTGGCATAAAACAGTTTTGCACCAAAGCTGTGTTTGTATTCTCATATGTGACAACACCACATGAGGTGTTTTGGTGTTATTTTGTAAAGTCTCTCTTTTCCTACGCATGAGCCACATTTGTCTGTGGGTGTAAGGAAGTCTTCCCACCCCCTCTGGCTTTAGAGACAGATCTGAGAAAAGCAATAGTTGCATTCTGGAATACTGCAGAAGTTTACAAAAAGACAATATTTTTCTATGTACTCTAAAAAATACTGGAGAGCACAGAGAAGTTTGGGATCACGTTTGCAGACACTCTCACCAGAAGTCACAGTGAGTTTTGTGGCTGTGGGAGCTTCCCAATGCCCCCTGTGTGCACAGCCCAGGTGGTGTGCTGCATTCAGGGCACCTGGTGAGTGCCGTGATACCCGCATGCCCAAACCCTGGGAGGCACAGACATTGCTGAACATGCCAGAGGGCTGCCAGCACCACCCCTCTTTGTAAAGGTGACCTGTACGTCATGGGGGAACCTCCCTGCGCATCAGGCTGTGGAGAAGGCACATCTGTCGTTCCTAAATAATTCTTGAGTGAGTCTTCCTAGACCTTCCAGGGAGCATTGCAGACAGAAGGAGAAGAAAAAGGCTTGCTCTAGCTAACCTTGGAGTCTTTGCAACACTGCAAAGGCAAACTCAGGGAGATGCTGGGAAGGGAAGGGTCTCGGGTAACTAATCATCACTTAGTGCTGGAGGGCTGAACAGGGACCCCAGCGCAGCAAAGGTGACGGTGCAAGCCCCTGGTGATGGGGTGGGATGAGATAAAAAAAAAGATGGGATGGGATGGGATGGGATGGGATGGGATGGGATGGCCTGACAGTCAAGTAGGTGGCTGACTGAGGTCAGTTCTCTGAGCAGGAAGCACCAGTTTGTCTGTACTTGAGAGAAGGGAAGAGGGTGCCAGGATGTCCCAGATCTAACAACTCCTGGCCGCATTCACAGCAGCCACGAGTGCTTACAAGGACAAAATACTAATGCATTGGCTGGCTGAATGCTCAGGCTCAGTGAATGCTGAGAAAGCAAAGGGGCTTCAGCTATTTTGAAGACAACAAATCCAGACAAAAGATGCAGCAAAGCCGACTGTAACAGCATATGCCACAAAAAGTTAGCTCCTCGTCCTTTGTAGGCAGGATGGGCTGCAGCTGCAGCACAGGGGGAGCGAGGGGGGAGCTGAGCAGGAGTGCAGCTGCTCCCATCACGTGGGGAGAGCCCACTCAGCACCTCCTGGGGAAGGCTCAGGAAAGAGGAAGGAGGGAGGGAGGAGGCTGGCCCCAGGATCTGTGATACTGCTGCTGACGGGAAGCAGATATGTCGGATGGGGGACAGCGAGCACCGGGCTGCACATCAAGGTGCTCCTGTGCAAATTGCCACCCAAGTAAAAAAAGAATTGGGAGCCTTGAAGATGATGGAGTTGATGCTGGCTGTATGGAGATGCAGAAAGACTCTTGTGCTGTCCTCCAGGAGCCCTGAAGTGGTTTTTGTTCATTTGGAAAATACAACATTTTTATTAAGGCTGTTGATTTACCACCAGTTGAGCTGGAAGAATAATAGATGGATAAACTGGGATTTTTTTTTTTTAACCCCAGATGCTTAATAAACTTATTCCCAAACAGACAAGCACATATATTACAAATTAAAATGGGATGTTTGGGAACAAGCAAGTGAACCTGGATGGAAAATCCTTTGTGTTACATCCTTGAAGATATTTTGCAGATTTTACAGATTATCCATCAGGGCTCAACACGCAGCAGTGCTACAGGACAAGAGTGATATTCTTGAAGAATTTAAGCACATAAAGTTAATGATGTGAGAACAGGTGTTCACTGCTGTAGTTGATGAGGAGGAGTTTGGTCTGGCATCTATATAAGGACAATATGAGCAGTGAGAGATTAAAATGCATATGGGTAGCAACAAAGAGACAGAATACCAAATAGCAGAGATGCCATGTGTGAGCCATGGGGTGATTCTGAAAAGGGTTAAAAAAGATGCTGCTGCAAAGGTTAAAGCTGTAACTCAAATGCAGATTAAAACCAAAAATAGATTAAAATCAAGCAATGGATGCTGTCAGGTGCCTGGATGCTCACGTATTACCTGCATGAAGGAAAACGGCTACAGCACAAAGCAGACGGAGTCGAGGTGATGGCACGGCAGTTCTGGCACCATTCAGCCAAAACACTTGTGACCACAATGTCCCCTTGCTGGGAGTGACCCCCCTGACCTATCAGTGGGTATTGCTGAGAGCATTGCAGCACCAAATGGTGGCTTCTTAGCATGGGGACTGCGATTAATAGTGGATTTGAGCACTCAAGTTAATGCAATTTCCATTACTAGACCTTTTTATCGTTCCCTGTAACTTTCTCAAATTAATTCTAGGTTTTCTTGCTTGAGCTTTCCTCATGAGTGACTTGTTGTTTGAAGGGGTGGGGGAGGGAAAAAGACAGGAATGCAACCAGAAATCCAGCCTCCTTTTTGATTCTCACAGAGGAGTTTAACCAAATGCAACCATTTGACCTGAATATTTCAAAGAAAACCAAATAGATTTTGTTCAGCCATAGCACAACCTCATAAATCCCTGTGGAACAGTCCAAATTCCAAGAAAATGGAAGTAATTCTTTCTGTATAGACATGGCAATACCAGATTAATGGGCTGGGGAGTAGCTACAACTGTAAACATATTCAGCTCCTGAGAGCCTTTCTAATATTTTTTTCTCCCCATCTTTTTCTCCTGGGCTGCCTCTGAGCATCATTTCAAACTCCACTGAAATACACAAGCATAAGCTCTGCTGAAATGTCCAGGGCAAATGGACTGGAGGATACAAAACCTCTCAATGGCACAGGAGAAAACACTTGCTATGAATACAGACAAAGGAACCAAAAAGAGGATAAGGACCTCAGGCTGCTGGAGTCTAATGTCCTGTTCTGTCACTGTTGGGTCTTAATAACTGGTGTTTATCAAATGTTGCTTTGTCATATTATTAGTTGAATTTGCTAATAGGGAGACTGATGTTTATAACCTGTCTTACCAGCACAGGACTGGGATGAGAACGTCAATATGAGTTTGCCTTAAAAAATGGAAGTAAAAACAATGGGGAAAAGCATTGGGTGGAAAGAGAATTGATGCTGTTAAGAAGTTGAGGTCAGAGACACAGGGAGAAGAGGATCTTGAACCTGCTGCCTAACAGGACTACAGCATCTCAGGAACGCATGTTTCTCCTCAAGGAACACTACCTGTTTTTAATGTACCGGAGCCTACCTATAGCTGCCTGTGCAGCCTGGTGTCAAACAAAGCCTAGAAGTACACATTGCCTGGAGCACAACAGGATGTGATGATAGGCTGAGAAATCTGCAGAAAACACAAAAGATCAAACCAAATCCTGCAACTTGCTGTTCGTTTTAGCTGAGAGATTAAAATACCAGCAGAAAAGAAAGAGATGGAGCAGATGCAGCATCTCCATGGGGCTTCTTCTTGCAGCCGTTTTCCTGTCCCTGTCTTGTGCTTTCTCGTCCTCTGGAGTGTCACGGCAGTCCCAGCTACTGAAAAGGCACACGGCAGCACCGCAGCGTGCCAGAGAGGGAGCCCGTGGGGGGCAGCGGAAGGATGAATGCAACCCGAGGCAATTCAGAGAGACACTTGTGTCGTCTTTGGAGGACATGGGACTGCCCCACTTTGGGGCAAGGAGCCATATGCTCTTGGATGCAGAAATCCCCAGCTTTCTGGTGCAAGATGACCTCCTGGCTCTTTCTGGAGAGGCAGAGGCGGATGTTCCATGCGGGCTGGGACACCCAAACTGGGTAGTGTGCGGAGGAGGAGGGAGAGGTTTGGTGGCCTTCCTCCCTCCCCTGGCCAGCACCGCACTCACCCCACTAACACCGTGCCTGACCTGGGATTTCATAGGGATACCTGGCTGCATCCTGATGAACTCAAGAGTAATTGTCACCATGTGGATAATTACCTTCCCTTGCAATGACACCTTCTTCTGCTTTGGGGGAGAGAGCCAGGTGGGCTGGGGCACCCATCTCTCTGTCTTACATAAATGTAACAACAACAAAAAAAGGTTTCATTGAACTGGAAAAAAAAAAGGCTCAGCAACGCAGGAAATAAGTAAAGATTAATTTCACTCCAAAGAAGACCATTTCAATTTGTTTTGCCTTTTAAATTCCTTAAATATAAATAATTTCCAAAGTGAAACATAAAACAAAGAATTGTGTATTTTCATTCTGAAAATTGTAGATACTTTCATTTGAAAACTCCAATTAAATGCTGGTGAATTTTTATTTTATTTGTCAAAGCTATTCCCCAAAAACATGATGAAATTGGCAAATAGATCCGAGTGACTTTGAAACAAAGCTGTCCCACCACTAATCGAGAGCATAACTTTGGTTCTTCAGCATGCAGGAAGCTTTTATTTCCATTCATCACTCCCTAATGTGCATTAAAAATTGCACATAAGATATAATTATTGAGCTGTGTAATCCTTGCATAGTGGGAAAAAGAAGAATGATGAAGTGTATCTGCCAGGCTCAATTCACATCAGTCACTGGCTTCCTGGGCAAATTCCTTTCACAGATGAAGTCAACAGCAAAACTCTCAGCAGCATCGGGAGTTTAAGGTGTTTATTTTGTTATATTTTCTTGTCCCCAAATGTCCTTTAAAAGCACCACTTTTTAACCTGAAAATCTGAATCCACTGTGGGAAGAAAAAAATCCCCAAAAAACAACCAGAGCACCCTGAAGCTCCTCAGTTAGCAAATGTCCTTTGGAGGCTGCAGGGCTGCATCCTGATGCTGCCGTGGTGTGGGGCTTTCAGCCCACAGGTACCGGGGGCTGCGATGCTGAGCCACCGATGTCACCCCCCACCACACACACGTGTGCACACTCACCCCCCGCCTCTCCCAAAACACACACACACACACAACAAAGGAACCCTGTGTGCCCCCTCCAGCCTCCCCGCCTTCTGCTGTCCCCACCATGCAGCTCCCATGTGAAACTCCAGTGTATCAAAATAATTCTGTTATGGCTTTTTTTATTCCAGTTCAATTATTTGCTTGTCTGTCTGCACAATGGCTATTCTTTTATCAATGATGTTTTTCTCTCTCACTCATTTCCCCTCTTTTTCCTTCTTTTTTGGGGGGGGAGTGTATCAGAGTTGGAAGATGCTAATTAACCCTTTGCATAACAGGGTCCCTGGTGCGCACCATCACCCGGTGAAGGTGGGACTCTAAGGAGGAGGAGGAGGGGAGGGGAGCGAGGAAGATGACACAACAAACACGAGTCCGCAGCAGCCGGTTCCAGACACAACATCTGCAGAATGAGGCCATTTTTCTGTAACTCTAATCTCATAATTCATTGTTTGTGCGGTGTTGGTTACAGTAGCTGAAAGGGGGTATAACAGCAGGTCAATTTGGCAGAGAAGCGCATTTGAATCTTCAATGAGGGACTAGCCCACCTTCTGATGAGCGGCTGAACCATGGCCAGAAATAGAGAAAATAAGCAGGAAAGTGGCTTAAAAGGAGAGACAAGACCTCTTAAAATTATATAAACCTGATAGAAAGACTTATTTCTTTGAATCCATGGGGGTGGCATGCATTTGGCAAGCACCAGGGCGATGCGACAGCCTTTTCCTTGCCACTGCTGCTCTTAGGGCTTCCGTGAGAGCAGGCTGCTGGATCAGCTCCTATGGCCAGGGACTTGTCAGCAGTACTGTGGCACTGTCTTATGCTGATGAGCCTTTTGCCTTTTTTTTTTTCTGCAAAAGGGAAAAAATAATATTTCCCCCCCCCCGCCCCATTATGTATAAGGATGCCTGAGCCCAGTGCAGGCAGTTGTGTGAGAGGTGTTGGTTAATGTTAGTGGCTGATTACTAAACTTCTTGTTTCGAACCACAAAACCCTAACATGTCAGCCTAAATTAGCTAACAGCAAGGGAGTGTCCTTCTCGGTTTGCAGGCCACAGCACATCTGCTCTTTGAAGAAAGAGAATGAGCAAAATAGGGTTGGGTCGTTGTTGGTGTGGGTTTTTTTTTTTTTTGCCTCCCCTCAGCCTCCCATTTATGTGTGTGTTCATAAATATCCTGATGAGAGGCTGCCTCTGTGGTTGGCGTGTGGAAAGGGGGAAAGGAGGGTGGATAAAGAGCGATTCTCCACCCGCGTGGGGGACACCCTTCCTCCCCTCCCCACCACCTCCTCTTCCTTCCCCTCCCCTCGCCATTTGACCTTGAGTTCGTTCTATGCTCCCGTTCCCCTCCTCCCCCTGCCCGCTTGCATCTGGTATCCGAGACAGGCTGGTGCAGCTGGGGGGCTGAAAATCCCCCTCTCCACAACCCATAAGCCCCGCTGCTCTGGGAGGACCATACTCTGGATGCTCCTCATGTGCCCCCCACGCTGCCCCTGGGAGCCGGGGCTGAGGGTCGGGACACAGCCCCCTTGGCTCCCCAGCACGGGTGTCCTGCACCGCAGTGCTGCCACTCGTCTCCCCTAATCCGGTTGTCTTTTCCAGCAGCGTATTGGGGAACAATGGGCAGCCTTGTGCTGGCCCGGGCTGCTCGTCCCCGTCCTTGCAGCTGGCGCGTCCACCGGTGCTAAGCTCCAGTGAGCAGGATCAGCTGAAAGCCTCATTCCCCTTCACCCTCTTCAAGGGCTTGCCTATCCGCTGGGGCCGCTATCGGTTACACGAAACATTTGGTTTGCAATGGCCTATTTGTGCTGCAAGGCAGAGGGCTCTTCCAGCAGCGGGCAGTGATCCTCGGCAGAAAAAGCTCGCCCTGTGTTAGTTTACAACAGTTTCACCCACACAGAAAAGTACAATGGAGACAGATCATGCACAGTGACAGGCTGCCGGCGGCTCCAGGGGATCCATAATTTATGATGTTTTTCTTACCGATCCGGTTTTGGATTTCACAAGCAGGCCCGTTTCCTTCCCATTTGTTGCTTCCTTCCATCCTCCTTTGGAGAAACTGAACACTGGTCTCAAAAGGAGCGACAGTGGCAGCCTGGCTCTCTCATGAGGCTGTGTTTGCACAGGGCAGGTGGGGGTTCCCTGGCCTCACCTTGCTGCCCTGTATTTGTTACAGAGAAAGGTGAATGCCCTGACACACCTCGCTGTAGCTCAGCTTCCCAACAAACAGTAGCAGTGGCAGCCCATGCAGTGCTGCCCCTATCCATATTCAGGTTCACCAGGTCACCTGGTAAAAGCAGGACTGCCAGGATGCCCAGCAACTGGCTGGGTAATTAAAGGTAAAGAGGTTAATAATGGCTTTTAAGGATTGTTCTTACTCAAATGAGTAAGAATCAAAACTTAATCTCATCTGCCATCCATAATCTAGCTGTTTCTCCCTTGCCAGAAATAGATGTACCAGGGCAAGTTGAGGGCAGTCAGATGCTGCCTCTGCAGCAAGCACGGGTGTCTCCAGCCACATCCAGACATGGAGGTGCAGAGCTATGGGTTTGTCCACTGGGCCAAGCCTGAGCCCTTCCTCTGGGGAACACCCCAATTTCAGATCTGGAACGGGATTTTTCACTGAAGCCCATCCCCACCACAAGCTTCTGGTCCTGCCTGCTCTGTGGCCACGCTCCCAACCTACCCACACCTGTCCAGGAGGCCACCAGCACAGAGATGGTGAAAGGACCAGTGCCAAGGTCCCACCGCCCCCGCCCCACCCACGCACAGGCTGGCAGTGAGGGTGTGGGGTGCCTGGCCCGGCCCCACGCCACGGCTGCCAGCCCTGCTGCAGATGGCTGGGTCATCCGGTGGCTTGAGAATGACCAAGTAAGGTTAAAACCACAGTCACTGTGGTTACCAGCGCTGTGATTAGTCACACGGCGAGTGATCCAATTATAGCAACCCCTCCCCCGCAGCACCCCCCACCTCATCTGTGCAAAAGGAAAAGCCCAGGCCTCCCTTAACTCGACTTCAAGGGAAAGGAGCTGAAGTTGGACAGGGAGAAGCTGGAGGCCGGGGGAGGTCCCAGTGAGGTGTTGGTTTCCAAACCCACCATGAACCACGGGGATAGGAAGCCCTGCTTGCCCCTGTGCTGGGGCACGGTCTGGAGTGACACAGCTTTGGGGGCAGTGGGGACCCTGCAGCCCAGGGGATGTCAGAGGGTGCAAACTGCTGTGGCCACGTCAGCATGCAGCCTTGGCAGGTCGGTCCATCTCCTGCCAGTGCAGTTTGCTGACCCTGGGGCTGCTGTCCTGTTGCTTCCCACCTGGAACACTGCAGCTCTCCTTCCTTTTCTTCTTCTTTATTTAAAAAACCGATTTCAAGCAATTTCAAATACTCCACACCATCCACCTTGCAAATGGCTGTGGTTTTTAGAAACTTCCCCTCTCGTGGGGCCCAGGCCCTCCCCCCGTCAGGCAGGAAAAGGGGATGAGGAAGACCAGGCTGCTCGGCTCCATGCTCCTCTACCCCAGCTGGCGCCGGGAGCAGGTGACAGGCACCTGTGTCCCTGCGCCACCGGCGCCCCCCGGGCTCCCTCCCCAGTGGCCACTGAGGTGGTGCGAGGAGCGGGTGGGAAGCAGGGGGGGAGGGAGAGAGGGAGGGAGGAGAGGCATTAATTTGCTTCTGTGGAAGGCGGTAGCGCCTGCCCACAGAGCGTGGGGCTGGGCACCACCTGGGCACCGCAAACCACCATCCTGCCTGCAGGACCCTGTGCCTGCGGATCCCGCTGGCATCCTCCACAGAGCCCTCTGCGCAGGGCATGCTGCTGCTGCCATCAGTCACTGTTATTTATTGTCTTCTTTCAGTGCGGAGCAATCCCAGAGGCACAAGACAGCTCGGTAATGCCGATCCTGCACTGGATTCTTCTCTGCCTCTCCTTGCACGTGCAGGTTTTTTTGGCCATGCAGTGCTCAAATGTAATAACTCCAGCTCAGTTCTTCAGCAGGGCTTGGGCTGAGAAATGGCTGAGGCAAATCTGCAGAGGAAAAATGATGCCACAACTTGGTTCCCATGGTGCCAACTTTTGTCCCAGCACACAGTTTTAGAGCTGAGCTGTAAAGCCTTGGGAAACCATGTAATGGAGACCTTGATCCTCTGGAGTGGTGTTTGCAGTGGTGTTCATGGGATGAGCTGTTATAGCCCCAGCCCTCCTTCTCCGTCTCGTGGATGCAGCTTTTCTCCCAGCAATGGGCTTTACAGGTCCATCTCGTGTCCCTCAGGTTTTACCTGGTCAGGGCTCAGGAAACACCCACAAAAGATGAGGGCTCTGTCCACAAGGTGTGTGAGTGAGAGATGAGAGGCTGCGGACTGACATGGCCTCAGTGGTGTGCTGTTGGGTTGTTTGCTGGGCTTGTCAAGATCCTGCTGGGAAAAATCTCCCCTCTTGAATTAGGGAGGAGTCCGTGGCTCCTGTTACGGACCTGTTATTCCCTGTCCGCCTGCTGACAAATCACTCCTGGCTGAGGGCACTGCTGTCCCGGGGATCATACAGCAATTTGCAATGTGTTTCTTGGCCTTTCAGGGCAGTAGCTGTGAGACACTATCCGAAGTATTTTTGAGGGTAAGTTGGAGGCAGGCACCTCCCACTCAGCCCACCTACTTCCTAACAGACTTTGACTCAACACATTCTTGACACCCTGAGTAAGTGGGAACTTTCCTGGGGCTTTTCCAACAGGTGACCTCTGTTACGCTGCTTGCCTGTTGATGTTGCCTTCCTGTTTGAACTTTTTTGGTTTTCCTATCTCCCTTCCTTGCCTACTTTTATGCCTGTCAGGAGGATTTCTTCCCAATCCTGCCTCCAGCCCTCCCCAGCCAAGCCAAGGAAAACATCCCCTCCCCCTTTCACAGTGATGTGTTCCCCTCACACAGCCACTTGCCAAGTGCAAGCAAAATGCCCTTCCCATTGGAGACTGGCGCTTTGGCTGCAACACCCTTGGGAATGGGGGCCCCCCCACACTACAGAGATCTGGAGAACCATGTCCACCTACCTCTTCCCTATCCACCCATCCTCCTAGCCTCTGGGGTAGGTTTCAGAAAACCAGCAGTGGCACAATAAAATATTGTAGTCTGTTCTTGAACCCATGCCAGCTCCAATAATCAGCACTGCAGCCTGGGCAAGCAGCAGCAGATGTCCAAGGCCTCAGAGAGCCATTTCCCAGTGGAGGAGAAATGAATGACATAAAGTCTAGGTCAAGGCAGTCCAGCCCCAGCTGCTGCAGTGCCTGGAGATCGGACTGGCAACAACCTTCCTGCCTCTGTGAGTGCAAAGGGGAAGTGGCTGAGGCAGGGCTGAGGAAAGCCCACCTGCCTCTCGCAGGCCACCTCAGCCCTCGGCACTTGCACCCGAGGGCACCACTGCAGAAGGAGCATGATGTTCACATGAGGGTTAGGAGCCTCCAAGGTCAGACTCCAAAGCTGATACCCAGACAGGCTGACACATGCTGGGTTAAACAAATTCTGGGTGTTAGTTATTTTCTATTTGCCAAGGTGTGCCAGCCCACCAGCTAGGCTAACTGGACTGCCTGAGCCCTTTGCCCCAGTATGTCTGGCCTCTGCCCCAGGAAATGCATGTAACTGGGGGAGGGAGCAGATGAAAAAAATACTCTATCCCTTCAGACAGCATCATCTTCATATGGCCTCTGCACAGAGCAGTGTTTGGCAAAAATGCCAGGTGCACCTTCCCAAGATCGAGTATAATTGCACATGAAGCAACAGGACTGTGACAGCAATGTGTAACAGGCACCCACCATAAATCCTGCTCATGAGGCTACAAGGACTGTCAGAAACATCACCCTTAGTGTTGTTTATTGTTTGCACACCAATGAGACATAGAAGCAATTCCCAAGGATAAGGAGTGCATTTTCTCCACATCTTGGCAGAGCAGATTCTTCCAGTAAGTGGCTTGAATTTTAAAGTCTTATCCAAACCCCACAAAGTTCTGCAAACCCTAATCTGCTGAGGTTCAAATTCTTTGTGAGTAAAGTAGTGGAAAGAGAAACAAAATAAAATTCTTTAATGAATGGAAGGAAGGGAAGAATTTCCCAAATAATTGTAAGTGTGTTTATAGTGACTCCCACTGTTTTATGCCTGTGACCCTGGGTCACATGTGGGGTATTGTATAGATCCATCCATAAGCACATAATACACTTGTCATAGATGAGATCAGCTCTGATGTATTTTTCTGGCAGCTTTGGAGCCGTCATATTTTCAATGTTTTGTCCAGTCAATCACATCTCAAATGGTGGGGTTTCCATCACATCCCTCCACTGTCTCATGGGAGCTCTTTGTTAGGACAGTTTCTCAGGGCTGGCAGTAACTCTTCAGGTAGAGAAAGACAAGCCTTGTTTGCAATTCTCCTAAAGATTACCTGTTTTATTTGTATTAACTGTCTTCAAAATGTAATCCCTTGCAGTTCTCCCTGGCTGTTATCAGCTGGACTTGCATGGTTCAAGGAGCACATACCTACATGGTTGAGCGCAATGCCAAGCAGGCCTGAGCAGCCATCTTCCCTGACCAGAGGCAATAAGCCTCTGTTTGCTCAGCAGCCCTGCTGGGAACATCAGCCTAGGATGAGCAAGACACCTCCAGCACCAGATGTAGCTCCGTGGATGATCGGTGAGTTCCTGCCATGCCAGCAGACACCCACTTCATGGCAGTGGTGGTGTCATGCTCAGCCACGGCACCCTGAAGCACTGAGGGGTGGGCAGCACAGCTCTGAGCAGTGTGCAGCCAGGATGTCTCGTTAACAGGCTGCTATGGGCTTGCTAGTCACTTTCCTTCCTTGAAGGAAATCCACAGGGGTATGCCCAGGCTTGGAAATCAGGCTGCTTTTAACACATCTTTGCAGGCATCGCTGGACGCGCTCGGGGTCTGTCCTGCGGCCTGCATGCTCGCTGGTCCCTGCTTCCCACCAGGCTGTTGCTGCAGCCAGGGTATGTGTGAGCCACCCACCTTCCCCCTCCTGCACCTTATTTCTTGGCACAAAACCCTAATACAAAATATACACCTGCTGTAGGACCCTCTCCTGGTGTACATTTGCTTAGATTGGTGTAGACACTTTGCTGATGAGTTTGCACAGTGGGACACCAGACCTGAGCTGTGGATCCTGGTGTCTGAGCACTACCAGAGGGGCTGCTTAGGTCAGTGCTCATGTGCTGTCCTACCAGCAGACAACACATATCTTCACTTGCTTTTGTGGCACTAGCCTGTGCTGAAGTAGAGTAATCACAGTGAAAGAGGTCGCTTCTACAATATCATACATGTTTAAATATTTTTCACACCAGTGCTGCTCCTGCTACCTTTGTGTTTCTTCTTGTCTTGCCTCGAGCAACTGGAATCAACCCTGTTCCCACTCTCTGTTGGCTGTGACAGAACTAGCTGGGGGTCACTCATCTCCCCAGCCACAACAACAGCGCTGAACTGACGGGAAAGCGATGTTGTCCCCTGGCTGTGCCAAGGCCCAGCGTAATTGTGTTGGGGAGTCCAGGGAGGGTATGTGTGACATATGGTGAGCAGGGAGGACGTTTATGAGACAGCAAAGGGAGACCTGTCAGAATGGGCAGCAGTGGAGACACTGGCCTTCCCATGTGTGCTCCCTGGCAGGAGTCCTCCTACATTTATTTTTTTATTCTCTTGGCCTGTTGGGTGAACTTGAAATATTCTGGAGCTTGAGTGTGTGGGTTCAAGGCATGTACAACCATTGATTTATGAAGACCAGAGCTTGAATCCCCCCTACGGCTTTCCCTAAGATCGCACATTTTCTAAAGCAACCAAAATGGAGAGGGAAACCTGTACTTCCTTCCTTCCCCTCACCCTACACCTCCCTCCTAAAGCCACCATAAGGCAGGGCAGGGCAGTGCAGGGCAGGGCAGGGCAAGGCCCAGGGAAGTGATCCCCTGCTGTCAGCCCACCGGCATTTCTCTCCCCGGTGACTTTGACAAGGAGACATGGTAATGCTCCTTCTCACACCAGCTCTGGCTGAGGGCTCACATGCATTTCTGCTCACACACATTTCTGCTCACACGCATTTCTGCTCACACGCATTTCCGCTCACATGCATGCTCCCACCATGGGCCCAGCAGCTGCTCTCATTTATTCCTTCTATTTTTAACTATTTGGTGGTGCCCATCATGACTGTGCCTATGGGGAAGGCTTCCAGAGGTGCTTCCCCATGCATGGACACAGGCAGGTGCTGAGTAAGGGCTTTCAAACACATCCAATATCTCACAACCTAAACAGGAGCGAGGCACGCTGGCACCTTTTCTACCCTAATCTGCATCTTTTGTGCTGAACACTGTATTTAGCTAGGATTATTTCGGTGTCCTCGCCCTGCCTGTCTTCTGAATCACTGCCGTGCAAGCCAGCTCCTATCTGCGGTAAAGCTACATAATGGTGCTAGCAGTTAACACCAAGCCTGGGTAAATACACCCAGTTGGGCTGGCGGGCTTGGTTTGGCTCGGGGCTGACCACGGCTGCTTGGCCTCCGGTGAGGCTGGAGCAGGCTCCTATCTGCTGCTAATGCCTTCCTGGAACTCAGGCAATTTATATTAGCCTAAGGTAGGTCCTTTGTGGGTCCTGGTGGCATGCACTGTACAGTACAAATGTTTGCTCTGTGATTCCTGATTTCGGGAGGTGCAAAGGGTATGCTCAAAAAGTACCCCTCCCCCTCACTACCTAATTAGTTTCCCTTTCAGATTCTTTTTCATTTCTTTATTATTATTTCAGTGGTTTCAAGTTTATTAAGATTTTCAAAATATCAGGGGTTGTATTTAAAGCCTCAGGTCCTGCAATCTTGCAAATGCACAGGGCCTGCTGCCTTCAGTGCAAGAATAAACAGAGGAAGAATGAGTTTCTGCTTTCTATAGCCACAAAGACATGCCAGAGCAGTAAATACCCCTCAGTCACCCGAAATGTCAGCAAAGAGAAAGCCAATCTGTTACACGGGGGTGTATTTAAAAACATGTCCTCCTTCCCCTTTCAGCTGAGGGAGCTCTGAACAGCAGACTCATGCTTTCTGCATAGTGACACTGTTTGACCCATTTTTGGATTGGGATGAGAAGCTGGCCATGAGCTGCACGGAGGAGGCCATGGTGCAGTGAGGAGATGTCCTTGGAGCAGTGATGCGACGTCCCTGGAACAGGGAGGAGGTGACCATGGAGCAACGAGATATCACTGGAGCAGTGCAGAGGCAGGAGCTGCTCCCTGGGCATGCAGGAAGGAAAAGACCCCCTCCTCCTAATGGATTCCTTCAGATAAAAGAGCCTCAGCTACCTTTTTTTCCCTGTAATGGCCCCCGAGGCTAATGTCTTAAAGAGGAAACAAAAGGATTGCTTTACATCACACAAGTGGGGCAGGAGGGAAGTGGGGTAAGAAGCACTTGAGTGCTGCATCCCTGCCAGGGCTCCTACAGCAGGATGGAGGCCGGGGGGAGGGGTGCAGCTGGCCCTAACTTGGGCTTTGCTGTGTGGCCTCTTGGTATTAAACCCTTTATTAACCCCTTCTCTGCTGCTCTGGTGCCCAGGTGCTCCAGCAGGGCCCCGCTGTCCCGGGCCATGGAAACAAGTGCGGGCACCAAGGCAGGCCACCTAAATGGGCTTTGGGGGCACAGCCAGCAATGGAGATGCACCGTCTGCAGCGGCTAACCCAGTGAGAAGCAGCGATAATAACACTGAAAAACACAAAGGAATTCTGCAGTAATGCCTTAAAAACGACGGCAAGGGATAAGCACGAGGGAGCTTGAAGAGCCGAACTCAGCGGCAGGAAAGAGGCTTCCTACGGAAGAGGGGTGTTGGGCGAGCGCTAAACCAACCCGGATAGCGTGCAGCTTCCAGCAGCTCCAGCTGTGCTGCTCGTCCTTTGTCTGCTCTCTCCTCTGGCAGCTTTCCAAGGGAGGGCAGAGCAGGTGTGACAGCCACTGAGGGAGTCCCAGCAGCAGCTAAACCAGGCGGTCAGCCGGCAGCTGTGGCTGCGGGCAGAAGCTGGATGGAGATGCAGCAGGTTCGCTCCTCTAATGGGGATGCTGCTGCTCGTGCTGCCCGTTGTGACTGGCTCCATCATGAAAGCCATTGTGTCCCTCTGTTCCGTGGCCGTTGACTTTTTAAACCACCCACTCTGGCAGCTGAAATTTTCCATGCTCAGTCCCTGCACAGCACCTTCTGTACATCTGTTTTTGGCAGGGTGCTGTGTAGGAGAGACTGCTGTAGGCAGAATAAACTGTCAAACAAAGTAAAAGAGGCATCTCTGATTAGCGGCTAATAGAAGGAAATCAACTCTTTTGGACCATCACCATCCTTGCCACAATAGATCAGAATGATGCTCTGTTAGTGCCCTGGTTTTGACCCTGCCCTACACCAGTTTCTTTGCAGGGAAATACAGGGAAATGAGCCAATCAGCATCTCCTCCAAGAGCATCCCTCTCACCCCTAGGATCCCAGCCCTGTCACATCCCTGAGGCGTTACCTCCCTATGCCTGTCCTAAAATAATTTTTCTACTCTCTTGTGCTTGGATTTAACATGTTTAAAGAAGAGCAGGTGATACTTGATACTTGTCCTGAAACGGTTCCATCGATGATAAACGTTTTGCTTGCCTGAATATGACACAGCTGAATAAAAGGCTCTGTGGCTGACTGATGCAGACTCCTAAGACTTTCAGCCTTGTAGGGCAGGTCTGTCCCCTCTGTGGCATTATAGATCTGGCAACCCTCCTTCAGCCCGTGAGAACTACACTGGCTTCTCTCAGGAAAGCTTACCAATGAGGATCTCATCCTGCCATTGAAACCTATAAGAAATGCAGATAAAGTGAAAAATAATTAAAAATTAATAAAGAAAACAAATCAAACCCTATTCCCTTTAACAGTAAGGCCAAGGGAGAATACTGGGCACTGAAAATGGCATATCCCCAAGGAACAAGCACGATCTTTTCAAAGGCGCAGTTCTTCCAGAAGCAATAGGAGCAGCATCTGTGCATATAGCTTTTAAGTTTGTAATTTGTCTGTAATTTCTCTGCAATCACCAATATTCTGTGGGGCTTCTAGGGCGGTTTTTTAGTGTGTGTTTTCTTTTCCATTGCAAAGACCCAACACTCTCTCTGAAAGCCCATATGCTCCTGTCCTGTTTGACTTTAGCGTGCAGGAAATGGCCTCTGTCCAATTAGCAGCATGGGAATTAGCACTGCTCAAAATTCGCTACTCCCCCCGTATTCCCCTCTGAGAATGCTGAACTTCAGTGCTCGATTTTCTTTCTCTCTTTCTCTCTTTTTTAAACAGCATCACAAAGATTGAGTGCATAGCAAACTATTAGAAGACCTCTGTTAATACTGAAGTCAGGAGGTGCAGCTATTCAATTCCTAGTAATGGTAACACAGAGGTATTTCAGGTGAGTTGTGTTTTCAAGGTATATTTTCTTTGCTGGCTTAGTCGATATCATTTATCTTGTAACATGTTAATAATGTTGGCTGGTCTTGTACTTCATCATGAACTTGTAAGATTTGATACTTTACTTAAGCCCAAGCCTCTGGAGTCTCATGAATAACAGAAAAGTCTCAGTCTTAGCATCTATATCTTGCGAAAAGAACATTGAGCATCATCAAACTGCAAATGAACAATGAAAACTAAATAAACAATCACAATTCTACACACACACACACTTATATACATGAACATATACATTTCTACCAAAATAATTTTTTTAAGGCCAACTCTATTTTTCTACAGCCAACTCTATGACGCTTTACTAGGGAGAGAAGAAAGCAACACACACTCTTTGTATGCTTGGGATTGACATTTCTGCATGAATACCATGTGTCATTAAAAAGGAGAAATTCATCTGAGATAACATAATTACAATACCTCATTTTTAACAACCTGTGCTTGAGCTTCTACCAGTGTGACTTTAATGTGATATGTTTCCGTGGCAGGGCATATTTACTGTATAAAAGAGATAGCTAGTGCTCTTTTGTGATGAATGCAAAGCATGGAAAGGAAACTTTTTATTTAGGCTGCTGGACACAGACCAAAGCTGTAGTTTTTCCTAGCTGTCTAGCTCCCAGACTGACTCTCACAGTGGGTGCCTAGTGTCACTGTAATGGGTTTCTTGAAGTCCTGGCCTGGATTAGGCAGTGACAGAACAGAGTGAGATGCTGACTAAATTACATGTGGCTTACCTTCTTTTCACAGAGAAAAAAAAAAAAAAAAAAAATATCTTTAAAACACACTTTCAAAAAGTTATATTGGAAAGCACATCTCCTTGAGCAAGGGAGCAAGTCCCTGCTGTGTCTTTTGCCACTCACCCACATTCACAGTCAAACATCACTTTTGTCATTATTAACCTTGTGCCAAGCAATAAGACCAGGCCCCAGTTGGACTGGATATTCCACAAAACTATCTTCAGGTGTAGGGCCTAATATGTAAGTTATAAATCACAGTAGCTGGAAGAAACTGCAGGGAAGGCTGAAAGGCATTTGTTCAGCCTGAGAACAAACTGGGGGCAGGGGGAGGGGATTGAGCTTCCCTCTCCTTCTCTACTAGGAGCCCGTTGAGGTTGTATCAGGAGGTGTTTAGGAAGTCAAACTTCTTTCCCATATTCAGTGGGCCAGAAACGTGTTATCCATAGAATCACACAGAATAGGCTTCATTTAGAATCATAGAATGGTTTGGGTTGGAAGGGGCTTTAAAGATCACCTAGTTTGAATGCTGCCACCCAAGAGCAGGGATGCATTCCAATAGAGCAGGTTGCTCAAGGCCCCATCCAACCTGGCCTTGAGCACTTCCAGGGATGGGACATCCACAGCTTCTCTGGTCCAGTGTTTCACCACCCTCACAGTGAAGAATTTTTTCCTAATAGCTAATCTAAACCTGCCCTCTGTCAGTTTAAAGCCATTCCCCCTTGTCCTATTCTATAACCTATTTGTTGCCAAATTCCAGTAACTGGTTCTCTTTCATCTCTAGATGGAAGTTGGGCAGGGCCTCCACAGACAAAAAACAAGGAAGGCACACCTGGACACTGCAATAATTCCAAAATGTCTTTTCATTCTGAGCTGGACATGAAGTGGAAATATTTTGCCAAAATAGGGGAAAGCTCATCAGCAAACAAACTTGTGTGGCACTGCACTGCAAGAGGCTCACATAGCTCTTTGGAGATTAGCACAACCTAACTGTAAGGTACAAATAGTGTTGAACTGGGAGGAGTTTGGCTGCAAGAAAACACAAGGCAGTATGGCTTGGAGACACTGGCTTGATGGCAAAAGTAAATGGATGATATTGGTGGCAGTCTGGAGGCAGCGCAGAGGCCCATTTTTCCATTATGAAGAACTCCCCCACTATCATTCAGTGGTGGGAAAATAAGTAAGAGCCCGAGGAAGAAATCTGGATGGAAGTGCTGTAACATAGAACTAAGACACGCAGCCCCCTTTGGAAAAAAAACCTGTTTCCCTCAATTTTCAAGAAATACATGTTTTTTTTTTTAATTGGAGAAGAAACAGACTTTTTTTTGATAAGCTGTTTAGCCAAACGAAGACCATGGGGAAGTACTATCCAAATTATGTGTAGAATCTCTGGAAATGTATGGCTTCACCATAGTGTATGACACCAAAAAATTCTTTGGTCAGTGTATTGCATCCCACCTGTGTTGGTGTTTGAGCTGAAAATTTATCCTAGAAGTGTGAATCCATTTGCATCATGACCTTTCCTAAGAAGACCTTGTCGTGTTTGCTAAGCTCTGCACAGACACAGCCTCATCCTGTCCCAGGAATTAGTTAGTATTACACCGTGGTCATATTTATACATTTTTGTAGAAGGATTTTCTTCAAATCTAAAGCTTGCTTGTCCATCTTTGTTCCTCAAATGTGCACCTGATTGCACTGTAAGGAGTCTGTTGTCATCCATTCTTCCCCTTTTAAGGATCTATGACCTAGCCGGACACAAGGGCCATCTGCAGGTGCCCAGGATGGCGCTGTGCCTCCTGTGAGCTGTGTGACAGAAGGTGATGCTCCGGCTCCGGAGTGGCAGCAGTGAGGATGGTGGGTGGCCCGGCGTGCCCGGGGTGGGTCTGTCGTCCCTGCACGCACGGGCGCGGGGGGCAGGATCGCTCTGCCGGCTCCCTTTAGAGTGGGGGGCTCGGCATCAGCCCTGATCACTGACTCCTGGGGGGGCGTTGGGTCCTCCCTTAATTAGCCAAGGCCTGTGGTCATTGAGAGGCTCCCGGCCATTTTAATGAAAAGATGTGTTCTAGCAGTGACCTTGATCTAACCGGGAGGTGCCAATCACATCGAGAATGACTGTCATAATAATCATCGCCGGCACATCGGGGACCTCAGGACCAGCGGAGAGACAGGCAGCACTTATGCACAGGCTCCGCGGTTCATCCTGCAGCAGGTCAGAGGAACTCCCTGAGCTCAGAGCAAGGGAATTCAGACTTTTCTCCCCACCATGTGCTTGGGTCCTGATCTGAGGAACTCGCTCTTCTCTGGGGTCTCAGCTTCACCCCGCAGTGACTGCACAAATGTCTCCTCTGTCGCTCCTCTGCTCGCACTGACTGTCCTCCAGCAGCCTCAGCTGCCTGTGCCCAAGCTCCCCTGCAGGTTTGCCCCCAGCGTAGCACCCCGGGCCATCGCGCCGGGATGCCCCAGCTCTGGGGGTCCCGTGAAGAATTCCCGCTCCCTCTCCCCAAAACCCCTTCTTTGTTCTGCGCCTTCATTCCCTATTCATGTGATCACCTCGGTGCAATGCTGTCTCTCTCCTTCCCTGACTCTGCAGGAATCAGCGGTAGCTTCCCTCTCCATCTGCTGCTGCAGAAGGCTCCTGGGCTGCGCTCTGCCCTTCCCCCAGTATTTGTAGGTCTCTCCCTCCCTCCTCGCCCTCTCTCCCCCCCCCCCCCCACAAAAGTCCTCAAGAGTCAGCTGTCACTTGTTTTTATTTTCTCCTGGCTCCTGTAGCACAGTCACATCTGACTTGCCTGCGCTATTCCTCCATGGCTGGGGGAAAACGTGGCCAACTTTTGCCTGGTGTCAGTTTAGCAGCCCGGGCCGCCTCCTCCTCCTCCTCCTCCCTCGGGGTCGGAGGAGCCGTTGCCGCACTGTCTCCTCTCCTTTCTCATCGTGGCTGGGCTGCAGCTGGCGTGACTGGCTTGAGAAAATCTGGGGCCCCCCGCAAAGCTGCTCAATTGAGTTTGCCTCCCCCTCCCTCCCCCTGCCCCTGCAAGGCTCGGGAGGGTCTGCGTGACTTTTCCCCCCTTCCCCCTCCTTTCGGCAGTCAGGAGGGCCAGTCCAAGCCAGAGGTGAAGGCAGGAAAGCTGCTGGTGGTGGTGGAGGGGGAACTCGTGGCAATTGTGGGGAGCAAGGGCTTTCTGACATCCCCGCACTGCTGCCTTTGGGGGCTCAGCCAGAACAAAGCACCAGTGGCTTCTCCAGCATGCCAAGGGTGAGTGGACATCGCTGGCGCTGGGCTCCACGCCCCAGCCATCCCATGGCCCTGTCCCCACACTGTCCAGCCAGGGACCACTGGGGTCCCCCAGTCCTTAATGAATTGACCCTTTCCTGCTCTCCTGGTTATCCTTTTACGATTGCCCTGGGGCATGGTTCATTTTACTCCCTCCTTTAATGAGTCAAAGGGGTCCAGTTGGAGTCTTTCCAAGTCTAAGCTTCCTGCATTTCTTTACCCTTTCTACAAGCTTAATGAATATGCCACCAGAAAGCTCATTAGATGTAATGTCAGTTCTATTTCTGGTGCTCCCTCTTGGAGAAACTGTGTCCTGTGCTGGCAGGGAGATGAACCCAATGAGAGCCACAAATAAAAACTAGACTCCTCCTGTCCCTTCTATTCTGTCCTTCCTATTTTCACGGTTAAACAGGAACAAGGGAAGATCCATGGGCCCTCCTAACTTCTCGTCTCACTGTTCATTTACCCAAGACTCTCTTCCCTCTTGGCCCCTAAAACCAGTGGTCTGGACTTCCTGCTCCTTGTCACTGCCCTGG
This sequence comes from Monarcha castaneiventris obscurior, assembly GCA_026261815.1. Classification (NCBI taxonomy): domain Eukaryota; kingdom Metazoa; phylum Chordata; class Aves; order Passeriformes; family Monarchidae; genus Monarcha; species Monarcha castaneiventris. The sequence continues at coordinate 11,560,247 of JAMPIT010000379.1, forward strand.
CTGCTGCTGTGGCTTTGGTTTGTGGCAGGGAAGTGAGGAGCTGTGTGGAGGAAGTGGAGCCTTTAAAGAATGATGCAAACCACAGTGCTTCTGGGAAGCAATCAGCCCTGTTTATTGCAGGTGAATCAGGGCTCCATGACTGGTGAATCACTGGAGTATTTGACGTGTCAGAGCAGTGGAAAATGATTCACTGAAGGTTTGATCTCTGGAGAATAGATCCCGCCCCCCCCCCCCCAGGAAATTTGGGATTGCTTCAGGGTTTGTTTGGGTCCCCTCCTCCCTTCTAGGGAAACAGGCATTCACACAGACAAGCAGACAGACATAATGGAGGGAAGGGAGAAGACAAATTGAAAGATCCAGTTAGGTGGTTGGGAGTAGTTCCCTCCTGCTGCCTGTCCTTCACTAACGCTTGTCTTATATATGTGAGTCTGCCTGTCGGTAGTCACCAGGAAGGCAGAAGTAGCAGAAGGAAGAGGACATGGTTACCTTGCAATACACAGTATCTCCACCAGAAAGTTGTGAAATGCATTCTACTTACCTTGCAAGCCCCTTGAACCCTTCCAAAAGGTGTAGGAGAGAAGTTCTTCTGCTTTTCTATTTCACTTTCTACAGATGTATTTTTCAATGTAATGTTATTTTGTCAGCTGTGTTACTATCATCTGGTGAGGAGGTCTATTTTGGGAGTGAGGATTCTCAGCCCCAGGACTTGCAAAATATAATACGGCTTTTGATGCAGCAGGAGCACTAACACCCTCATAGAAAAATCCTATTTATGTTGGAATGTGAACAAGGTATTACAGTGATTTAAAGGGTACAAAATCAGAAGTATGCCAAGATTAGTGGCCTCCTGTTGGTCTTAATCTTGTTCCTTTACCATTTTCAAAGATATATTAATAGCTTCAATTTTTAATTTGAATTTTTCTTCCCTGTAAGGTGTCATTAAGTTGAAAGGTGCAAATGAATGACACTGGTAAATTGGTCTGCTGAATGTCTTTGCCTGGTATCAGAGGGTCAGCTGCTTCCACATTGCTTCCCCATGTGGCTATCAGGTAGATTCACAGCAGATTGGGTCCTGTACCTCAAGGGTTGTGGAGAAGGCAACAGTGGCTCTAAGTCACTTTAAACTTTCTTGGCATTCTCATCCTGTTTCAGAGCTGGAACAGCCCCCCTTCACTTACTTTTCTCTCCTTTCTTTAGTGCCTGTCTCAGGGGACAGCAATGCACTTTCCGGGTATGGCTCCTTGGTGTGAGGGCAGGTCACAGGGTGGGTCCCTGGTTTGCAGAATGAGGTTGCCCATCATGAGCATGTGCAGGCAGAAATGTTGGCTAATACTTCACAAAGTACTTGCTCTAAAAAATGGTGCTACCTAGATACTAATAACTGTTTATTTTTGTATTATTATTATTTTATTCTAATTAATTCTGTGGAAAGCTTCTTGCACAATTAAAATGATGAAGTAATAATATAGAAGTTGGGAATCTCTAGAGCTAAGGGACAAAGGGAAGCAGCAATTAGTGGAGCTATCTTTAGCTCTTTGGCCCTTTGCAAGGACAACAGAGAGCTATTTAATATGGGGGTTGGGAAAGTTTTGTTTAAAAAAAAATCTAGGCGAATACTTGTGCACTAAGTTGTTTAGTTCTCCCTAATATCTGTTCAGTTCTGAGATAGCACTGTGGTTCTTAGTATTTTAAGATGAAACTGTCTTATATCCCTTGACCTTGTCTCCTCTGAGGCAGATAGATATTCTACCAGGAAGCCCCACAAGAGATCAGCACTACTGATACACTCACCCCATAGCTACCACCTCCTTATTTGTCTAGGAGCATGCTGTGTCTGGCAGCTGGTAAGAAAATAAATAAATAAACCCCAGGAATCAAATTCCTGAGGAATCTGGTCATTTCAAGGTTCCTCTGTACATTCACAGGTTTTAAAGGCCAAAAGGGACAATTATATTCTGACCTCTGGTGCAACATAATCCATTGAATTTCTCCTAGTGTCGCCAGCACTCAGCCATATGAAATGAGTTTGTGCTCTTTAAAATCCTCTCCTCAGCTCTAGTATCATCTCTCAGACAATCCCTTCTTACCCCTTATACTCTCCTGTTCAGTACTATGTGTGTGGATGAGGGTGTTTTCAGGTCTTCCAACAGTAGCAGCCCCAGAGCAGGATTATTCTGTGTTAAAGCAGCACAGTGCAATCCCTTTAACCCATGCTCACTGCTTCACCTCTGAGCCTTCACACTGCATTTCAGCCTGTCTCCCAGAGGTGGGAACAGCCTTCACAGATATCACAGATAGCTCTTCTCTGGGTCCCCTCCACGGAGAGGTTTTAGGGCAATGTTTTTTCCCCAGCAGGGAGGATGGGTGGTGTCTTTTCCAAGTGGCTGGAGAGTAGTAGCACTGCAGTTGAAGGCTGGCTGGCTGGAGCCACTCTCAGTACAGCCTTGGAGGGGGAGAGTTCATGTCTTTTCCCTTTATTTATTTCTGTGACAGCTGAGATTGAGGGCTAGCCTGCCTCTCACAGGGATAGTGGCAGCCAGTGCTAGCCCTGTTCAGGCATCTGTGTGGGATGGGGAGCACACTGGTGTTGGGGGACCGTGAAGCCTCCTCTGCACCTGAAGTGGGCAGAGCTGAAACCCTGCAACAAAGAAAGATCCGTTTCTTAGCAGATGAAAAGGCTGGGAAGGGAATCTGGGCTGAAATCCCTGGCCTGAGCAGAGCAGGGGCAGAGCGCCCCTGGCCTTCAGTCAGAGCAGCACTCCCAGCACACCTGGGCGGAAGAGATGACTGATTCCTGTAATGGACCTCAGTAACTTGTGTGTCAGAGGATTATTGCCTCCCCAGCAGGGTGGTCAAAGCCTGGCAGCTGTCTGCAGCCTGGCAGAAGCTTTGCTTGCCTTCTGTTAGCGAAAGGAGGGCTGGAGCCCCAACACATTTCTGAGGTGGGCAACTGGCAGCAGCTGCTCACTGCCCCTGTGCTTGCCGTGGCAGCAGCGTTGCATTTAGCTTGGTGCAGATGAGGGCTGGGTCTGGCTCCCTGTTTACTGATGTTAAACCAGTACTCTCACTTTCAGTTTTCTTATGATGAATCTCACTTCATGTATTTATCTGGAAAGTCTGAACTGATATATCTGTATCCTCAAATGCTGGTGATGAAATACCTATTCTGCACAGTGAATCAGCAAGAGTGACTTTTTTTGCTGTTCTTTACATCTGCCCTAAATTGTGTGGGTTTTTTGGAAAGCAGTGTAGTTAGGCATTCACCAAGAGATTTGCTCCTCTACCACTCTGAGTGTGCTAGAGCTCCTGTTGCTTTACCTGACATCTTCAAACATGCATTGCCTCTGAGTTGGAGCTGAACAATCACACAGGGCTGCGCTTCCTTATTTTGGTCAGTTTATTTACTTAGCTATTCGTCCAGGGCAGATGTCGAGCTATTCTAGCTGGGCAGCAAAGCTTGAAGGCTCAGGCTGAGAAGCAAATAAAAGAACCCCAACTGTATTATTTTTTAAAAATCTCATGATCTGTTAAGCATGTCTCCCTGTCTGCCAAGGGCCTGACTGGTGCTTCTGGACTGATTGGTTGGCAGTACTGCTGTTTCCAACAGTTTCCAGCCTTCCCACAGGAGCGGTGATGTGGTTTATATATTTCAGTCTTGCTCTTCACTCTGCTGCTGTCTTAAAAATGGCTGAAAGTCGTGAGTGTGGGGAGTAGGTGTTTCTAAAAAATCCCTTTGTGTGGTGCTCTCTTTTCCATAGCCACGATTCACTTACCATTACAAACAATGTGATAACTTAATTCCAATGGGCTGCTTTAATGTGCAATAAAATATAAATTTAGGCAGCATGTAAAATAAGCTTTTCTTGCCATATGACAGAAACCACAACTGTCTGGCATGGACACACAAGCCAGAACCTGAAAGGAAGCAAAGCACAAAGCCAGACATGATCTTTGATCATATGTTGTTTAAAATTAACAGAACAGATCATAACCACACTTAAATAACACATCTGTCTGGGGGCTAGATAGTAACACACAATATGCTTTTTTAATTCATTATGCATTTGAATCTCTCCCAAGTAACAGGTGGTTTTCTGACAACGAAGCCTGCCAAAAAAGGCTTGAGAAAGGTCTGGCTGATGGTTATCCTGGGAGGTGAGGTAGCCTGGGTTCCTGGATAGCAACAAGCCCTGGCTCTCTTAACTCTTTTCCTGCTGGTTCTCCATCAGTTTCTGCCATAATTAATACCCTACCTGCTATACAGCACCTGTATTCAGGCCTTCAGAGGGGAAGTTGCATCCCGAGGCAGGGCAGCAGAGGTTTGGGATCTGTGCCCTGGGGCTGAGGACCTGTTCCACATGGGCAGTGCTGGGGGTGCCAGCCTGGCTGCTGAGCAGGTTCACAGGGTGGATCTGGTCTGATCAAACAAATGGCTTCTTTTGGGGATGGGTCCAAGCTAATGACCTTAGAGACCCTTTATGGCACCTTTTAAGGGCAATTCATCCTGGGCTGCAACCATTTCTGAGATGGCTGTGCCTACAGGATGCCTGCTTGTCTCCCAAACTGTGAGGGGGAATGACAAGCTTGGATGGTAACATTTATACAGCAAGCAGAGGTCAGAGACATGAACCCCCCCTGAGCTGCTCACACACTGGTCTGGGACAGCTCAAGCCACTCAGACTGCCTTGACATGGCCATGTGTTGCCTTTTAAACCAGTGCACATCTGAAAGGTGTGGGTGGCATGCAGACAAGGGGCTGCGGTCTGTCATGGCAGGCATGCCCTAGGCCCCTGCCATCTGCTGTTCACAGACCCCTCTGAAGCAGAGGGAGGTTGTGACTCTGCCAGACTTGGTGTTCCATGGAATGGTGACCAGCACCCAGTCCGAGACAGGGACATGTACAACCTGATGCACCTTGCTTTTTCCTACAGAAGAGTCTGCACAGATGATCCAGCTACAGCATGAGGCAAAGAAATGATTAACTGCATCTCATTATGCATGACAGCAACTGCTAGAGCTCATAAAATTAGCCACATCTTTTAAAAATCTAGCTGCAGTGCCTGGAGTCCAGCACATGTCCTGCTGCACAGTTCTCTGGGGCTCTGATGCAGGTTTGCTGGTGCAGAGCCTGCTGGCTCCCCAGGCTGGAAGGGATGGGAATATCATGTGGCCCCACTTCTTCCCTTGTTTTTTTAAATCCCTTTTGGGTGGACTTCAGGAGATCTGTCTGTCCCTCTGGCATCTTGTGAGCTCAGAGTAGAGGGAAGAGTCCTGACCTCAGCCCTTGGAAAGTGAGATGAGCTCAGCTCCAACAGTAATGGATTTGTGTCCCTTCACATACTCCAGTTATAACAGTCATTTGTTTTGACCTGTTCCTTGTGTAAGCAGCTGCTCTGGGAGGTAGGGGAAAGAGAGACATGGTTTCCTCCAGGGCTTGCTCATAGTAGTTCCCATTTTTGGCAAAGTAAACTCACCAGAGGGTGATGGAAAGCCTTTCCCTCTTGCCAGGAGCTCCTTGATCCTCAGACCCCGAGGGCGGAGGGTAACAGGTTCCTTTGGGTGCTTGGTATAGGCACGCCTTACTTACCAGGAGTGCTTGGTTAGACCTCCTCCAGACTGGACAGACCAGGGGACCTGAGGTTTGTAACCTGGGAATGGAACAGGAGATGTTCATCCTAGCTGCTTTCTTGCATCTAATGACGTTAGTCCTCAGGGTCCTTCTGGGTCACTTGTCACATGCAGTTTGGGTCAAGGTCTGCCCAGAACAGATTTCCAGATCAGTGACTGCCACTGCTGAGAGGAAGTTTGTTAAAACAAACTTCTCAAACACAGTTTTTGTGGTTAAGTAGAGTCCATGGAGACACAGGTAGTTACTGGGAGCTGTGGTATGATTTGATCCCAGCTGCCGTGTCAGTCACAAGGAGACTCTGAGAGCTCCTGGCACTGATCAGGGTGCAGACGAGCACTGAGCTTAGGGAGTTGACAAGCCTGTGTCCTGCTCTCTTTTCTTTGTGAATTTCTCCTTCTCCTCATGCATTCATCACACACGTCTGCTTTGCCCAGCGCCCAAGTAGGAATCAGCACCAGGAATACTTAACACAGGAGAGCTAGTAGGGTTCCTTGGCTAGTAAAGGACTATAAATGGCAATGATTCCAGACTCTGAAGACAAGGTGTTTGGTTTGTGGGCTTTGGCTTAAGCTTTTTGTCTGCAGGGTGAGCAGAAGCCTGCAGATCCTCTGACATATACAATTGTAGGTAGAAGAGGGCTGCAACCATCGACACTGCCTAACCACAAAAGTAATTTTTCATGCTGCTTGCAAATCAGGGGACTTTCTAGGAACAGCACCTGTGCAAAGTGCACTCACACAAAATGGCAGTTCTTGCACACCAAACCATTGGGGATTGCCTGGGCAGCTCTCCACTCTGCTGCCCTGCAGCACCCTTGCCCCTCCTCTCCCTGGGCAAGGGAAGGAGGGATTTCCCCCAGGTCTAACGCCGGCAGCCGCAGGAGGAAGTGGTTCCAAAGAGATGCATTGCCTCAGCAGGGCGTGAGAAGGCACATGCGTTTAGAAACCCTGGTGTGGGAAGGTGAAGAGCCATCTGAATGGTGAGCCTGGCTGCAGGGTGCCGGAGGGACAGGGTCCCCTGTCAGACTGGTTGGAAGCCAAGCGTTGCCATGTGTGTCTGTGAAGGGTGTGTGGCACACACGTGGCAGGCGCTGGCGGCTTTCGCTGAGGCGCGAAGGCCCCACAGGCCGGGGACTCCCCGGGGCCGCTGCTGGCCACCAGCTCGGCATCGGCGGAGCGCAGCTGTCAGCCCTCATCCAGGGGGACCACGCTGTGTGTTTACATGAGGAATCATATGGTAACCTCTTCTAGCTGGTGGGCAACTCGCAGCGTTACCTCATCTGCAGTGGAATTACCTCATCGGTGTGAAATGCAGCGTGGTGGAGGCAGGAGCGAGGCAGGCTGCTCTGGGGCATGGCTCCCTCAGCAGCAGGCTGCGGAGGAGTGACCACTCAGGAAGGAAACTCGAAATCTGTTAGTTTTGCAATTATGTCAATTAACAAAGAATTCCTCAAATCAGCTGGGATTGCTTTGCAGCATGAGTGGGTAGCCATGCATGCACCCTTTGAACCCTAAGAAGTCAGCTGTGCTGACCCGCAGTCCACTCCTGGCGATGCCTGGCTGCCATGTAAAGTCCTGACAGCAGCACCCGGAGCGGCAACCAGGATGTGATTCTCCACTATAGGTTAAGACTAGCAGAGTGGAGCCTTTGGCATCCTCTGGCTTAAGCATGTTTCTTGACCCAGATTGTCCTGCTTCGCCTCTTTAAAAGCAAGCCAACCAAGTATACATGTATAAATAAAAAATTGCATGTGATGCCCAGGAATATATAATAAATTACTGGTGCCATAGGCAGAGGAGTTTATTAGCCCCTGTCAAGCTATTCACAATGTAAAGGACATACTGACCTAGAATGATCTCTTCCTTCCAATCAGCATTTACACTGTAACAGGAGGAGAGCCAGTCAGTATTTGTGCATTGGTAAGGTTAACCCTTCACGCTGCCCGTGCAGATATTTACTCTAGGATTTTGTGTACGATTCCAACCCTGGCAGGCCGTTTTTATTTCTAATAAACCCTTTTCTTAATCAAGGAAGCTGTGAGCTGGAGGCCACCACTTCTGTGAACAAACATATTTTAAATTCCTTAGAGCATGTGTGTATGCACATATATATTTGTGTGTCTGTGTGTATTTTTCTTTTCTCCCAGGCTATTTATCATGTCCAGTTGGACACATTGTGTGAGCACAGCTGCTCTTATCTGGCACGGGGTAGGATATTAAAGGGAAGATTAAGATTACCATTTTGCTTTCTTTCATTTCTCAGAGCTTGATCTGCATAGTCAGTGCTTGTGTGTGTTTGTGTGTGAGTGCAGAATAATAGTTGTGAGTGGTGTTCGCACGCCGTGTCTCCAGGCAGTAGGTAAGGCACATCTGGAGTTTACAGCATCCTGGAGATAGTTGCTCAAATCCCAGGAGCATGGGTCGGGCTGGGAATGGGGGGCTGGTATCCATGGTGAGGCTCCCTATCTCACAGTACCAGGTGTGTGCATGTGAAGTAAGTTCTTGGAAAGGCCATTCTCACGGGGGAAAGAGAGAAACTGGGAGAGAGGTAATTAGGAACTACCTTGCACAACTGAACCAGCTCATTAGGGATGAGTAAGGGAAGGACAGTGCTCGGAGCAGGTGATGTGTGCAGAGGTTTCACACAGCCTGCCACTGGCCATGCTCTATTTCTTTTTCCTTTTATTCCCCTTTCCCTTTTCCTTTCCTTCTCTTTTTCTTTTCCTCTTTCTATTTTCTCCTCATCTCTTTCCTTTCTTTTCTCTCCTTTCTCCATTTCTCTCTCTCTCTGTGCGCATAAGGGTGGAAAATGGAGCTTCTGAAATAATTCCAGATGGGTCTGTTTGACAGCATCAGTGCTAGTTGTTCTCTAAACTGAAACAAGATCCATATTTGGATCAATATAGATTTGTGTGTGGGGAAGTGTTCCCTTTTATTTCTTTGTCAACTCAATGTGGCAGAGCTGCTAAAAAACACATGCTCTGAAAACTACTAGTTATTGAAACAAACCCTTCTGCCTGCTCTGTGTGCACTTCATCCATTTCCATACATAGACCTAGAGTGTGGCTGATCTCACACTTACGCTGTTTGACCCCCGCACATCAAAGAATGTGGCTGTTGCACTTGTGGAAGTTTGGAGCCTCCCAAATCCCACCCCAGCTTCCCAGCATCCCTCAGAGCAACAGAAGCATGGTGCTGCCTTAAGCTCCCAGCAAAAATTGGGTGAATATGGCTCATAATCCAAGCTTAAGTGGATTTATGGGGTGAAGAGGCAATCCTCCTTCTGTTCTGTGTTTCACAGTGCTGTTTGGAGAGAAAACTGATGCATGATTGTATTAAACCTTCCCTCTGCTCCAAGCCCTAAATCATGCTGGAAAACAATGTGTCCTTGTGGGGTGCTGAACATTGGTCCTTGTGACGCACTAGGCACCATATAATATCAAAATCTGATACAGGATCAGACTGGGAAAGACCTCCCCTAACTAAGCTTACTATTTAAGTAACATTCACTGGTGGCTGTCTCTTCAGCTTTTCCACTGTCTTCCCGGCAAGCAGCTCCATGTGCTGGGGTAGGCTTGAACCTTCTTTTTGCAGGAAGAATTTCGAACTCGAGGCATTAGGAGAGGAAGCTGCAATTCTCTCATGCAGGTGAAATTAGAGAAAGATATGACTCATTGGTGGGGCAAATTGAGCCTGCCAGCTGGGCTTCATTCAGCTGAAAAATATGCCCCTGTGGCTGCAGAGAAGCCAACCAGAACTAACCAGAGGGGTGCAAATCTTTGAGTCAAACTGCAAATTGGGAACAACAAAGCAAATCATTCAGGTAGAAGGCATGCAAAATGCAATTGGTTCTCTTGCGCTTTACCTTGAATGGATTAAATCTGGCACTCAATGTGCGAACCCACAAGCGCTTGAACGGTAGTAAGCTGGCATAAGGCTGGCTATAATTAGAAGTGATATCTGCTCAGAATTAAAGTGCCAAATGTGCCTTCAGGTGTATTCGTTCTCCATCTTGCTTTTTAGTCCAGGCCTGACACATTTGGGATTCTTGCCACAGGAACTGTACCAAATGACTCACTCACAGTGGTAGCCATGTGCTGAAAACTGCATCCTACAGAATCAGTGGGCTTGGAGTTCAACATGAAAGGCAAAACCTCAGGAGACTGACATATGGTCACTTGGTTCAAATAAGCTCCTTCAAACTTGAAATTTTGTCCAAATTTTTATCTTCTTTCTGCCATTTCTACAGTTGTGGCTTTTCTTGACCAATTCCTACCTTATTTCATTCTTCTCTGTCCTGTCATTCTTCTATCTTCTTTTAGCCTCTGTGTGCTTGGGCAGTCCCCATTCTCAAATTCCTCCTTTTAACAGAGGCACCAGAAGCTCTCTGTTTATCCTTGACTCCCCAACAGCATGAGAGGTTTTATAGCCCCTCTGGAGGCTCAGCTGTAAAGACTGGAATGCTCTCTGCTGATTTCCTACTCATTCTCTCTCGGTTGCTGGTGTAATAGGGGACAGATCTGCAAGAGCACTTAGAGGCCTGAGAGGTGAGCACCACAGAGCCTGTCTTCTAGATATTCTGGTGCAGTCCACAGCCCAAGAACACAGCTGGGCAGCCATCAACAGGATGAGAAGGGCAGGTATTTGGGCTCACCTGATGGAGCAAGTGTAGAAGGGAGAATAATATCTCCTGCCTCAAGGAGAGGCTTATTTTTCACTATGCAGAAAACCCAAGGATGTCAGGCTGGTATTGGTTGTACCCTGATATCGTACGAAGTGGTTGGTGTTGCAGACACCCAGACCAGGGTCTTAAAAAATGTTCCTGGATCCAATACTAGCAACAAAATCCATCCAAGCTAACATTTGCTCTGCACTCCAAGTTGGCCAACTTGATTTTAAAGTGTTAGACAAATGAAAATGTGGTTTCTTGCATTTTGTAAGTCCAGGCATTTTTTAACACCTGTTGGTCTATTAGAAACCATTTTTGGGGTTTCGTAGCGTCTTGTGTTGTTGTGTTTGGCATGTCAGGAACAGAAAAGAAGACCTGCTCTTCACACAATTCTCTTCAGATCAGATTGATAATATGTATTGAATGATGTTGCTTAAATCAATGCAAATTGATTGAGGGCCTCAGAGCATCTGGAAGATAACAGGAGAAGAGAGACCAATATCCTGAAGGAATATTCATGGCCATTTTTACAGTGCTGCACAACTTCTGCCCAAAGGGAAAAAACTTGCAGGTCATTTTGAGAGGATGACATGCTTTGGATTGAAATTGAGAGCAGGTGTAAGATAGGTAACGATGCTCCCTGAGTACTGTTATCCTTCTTATTTCTTATAACTCCTCTAACTGCTAATAAATTATGTTAACCATCGAATTATGGTCAGCAGGGAGTCTTAAAGAAAAGATTTGGTTGTCTTAATGAGGAAAGGGGGAGGGGAGAAAAGAAGGGAGAGATTTTAACAGAGAAAACAAACATCATCAGGACACGGGGGTGTTTATTTTGCATCCGGATTGTACGCAAAAACAGGGAACCTGAAGAGCCAGGCTGCTGCTGCTGAATTTCTGTCCATCTCCCCCATCCTGCTCAGAGTCAGAGGCAGCTCTCATAGCTGTCTTTGTGATAAAGCTCACAAGCAAATTGGACAGGGTGTCAGGCTGGCTATGAAATATGACAAATTAACAGCCGAGGCTGCTACTGCCCTGGTTACAGACACTTCATTTAGAAGTTATCATGTTACTGGATGCTTTCCGTAATTTGTGATGATACTGATTGTGATAAATTGCAAGATTCAGGTAAAAATTTCAGCCCATTCCTGAAGCTGAATAGTAAGGGAAGAAACGGTTGTCAATACTGTGCCGCTTAACTTCAGGCCCCCCAAATGAGAAAAGATCTCACAATAACAATAAAATTCTCAGTCACTGAGCAATGTAATTATATTAAGCTAATTACATTACAATTAGCAAATCTTTAATTTATTTTTAATGCACTGATTAAACTTTATGTGGTAATCATAAAGCTTTCTGAATGGCAATCCTTTTGGGGAAGCATTGACACCAGCCAGGGGTCACTGCTTGATGTTAGAGTATTTCCTGAAGTAATAAATAATTGCATTTTTATCTGGCTTGGAAAAGTTTCCATAACAGTATTTCAGGCACATAATTTATTCCCTTCCTTCCCTTTACCTTGATGGCTGATAATGAAAAATGAATGCTCCACATTCCAGTCCACTCTGTTGGTCCCGTGCATTTTCATTGGATTGTTTGTTTGTTTGTTTTTTAAAGCTGGCAGCTGTCTCAAAGGACCTAAAGAAGTCCTTATCAGGTGGTTCTCGAGTGGTTTATCAGAGATTCCTCCTCATTTCAGTAAGACTCCCCGTGAGAAAAGGCTGGGGAATGTGCCTCCTTGTAAAGTCTTCGTCCCAGGTGCAGCACCGTCTTTCACCAAAGAAGGGAAATGAGGCATGATAAATCTACCTGGAATGAAATTAGGGACCCATGTGTTAAGCTCCCTGAAAGTCATGTTCAGATCCCGTCTGGTCTTACAGCACTGGGACCATGCAAGTCCTTCAGACTTTGCCATTAAAGTTCCTAAGGCATCTAATGCCATTTTGGAGCATGCCTAACCAGTGCTTCTGCCTTGACCAGGCTGTGCAGCAGGGTACTTATCTGGCATTTAAGTCGGATTAGAAGCCATGAACAGTGCGTTCATCCACTTATCTTGTTGCAGGGCTCAGTCTCACAAGGACACTTTGTATCTGCCTGCTGTGCTCTGCCAGATCTGATCCTTCTGCGGCCATTAGGCCAAAGGTTTTTTCTTTATTATAATGTTTTGTCTATTTTTTCTAACAAATATATATATATATTTCTTATGAAGCACGACTGCTTTGTAAAGAAGAGACAGGAAGGGTGGTTTTTCCTTGAATGCCTTACCGACAGAGGGACTGAGAGCTCTCCACACACAGAAGTAAATCTTGTCAGGCAGAAGAGGGGACAAAGCACTTTGGGTGGGACTATTCAATTGTTGCAAAAGGTGGAGGATATGGGTTGTTTTTCTGAGCATCTTCTGTGACACTGCTCAGTTCTGCAGGGAAGAGACATCTTTCTGAAAGAGGCATCCAAAATAAGAACATACAGAGTAAAATAACTAAGCTCTGGAGAGGAGAGGGATTTCAGCTGTACTCCTATCCTGCATCCTCAGGGTTTTCCTAGAAGTAAGCTATGATGGTTCCTTGTTCAGTCCAACACTTTTAAAGTGAAGGCATGGAGCTCTGTGGATCAGGGCCAAATGCTCCTATCTCAAAAATTCTATGCCCCAGCTGCACATTTTCCTTGTCTTCTGCAAGAGGTGAGAGTGCAGGGGGTACAGAAACCAGCTCATCCCCAAGCCCTGCCTGTCCTGAACAGCAGATTCCTGGCCAAATGGGAACCAGGCACCATGCAGGCAGGGTACCATCTCATCCCTGAGGAGAGAACTGGGCTTTTTGCCCTGTGTCAGCATTACTGATGTAAAGCACCTACCCAGCTTCTGGGATGTGAGCTATTATCTCTGCAGGGCTCTCTGCTTCTCGGAGTAGATGTATCTGCTTCCCTGCCGTTAGCTCCAGGCTCTCTTGTATGGCAAGCACCAAGGCACATACAGAGACATGTGTTGTAGCTTGGCTTTTTTGGATCTGGTCCTTGATGCTTAGGGACCAAATGTAATTTGTTCATGCACCTTGAGCTCTGCAGGTGACTCAGGAGCGTGGGACTGGCCTCTACCTACGTTCAGCATCAATGACAGGCAGCCATTCCCTGAAGACAAATTGACGTGTCACTGCCACACTAAATACACCAAAAGCAAATGGCTGAACTGGAGGAGCTGAAAGCAGAGCATACTTAAAACTGTGAACGTTTGGGGCTGATTTTCATGCTTAAGATTTAGCAAAATTGCTCTGTCAACTCTGAATAATTATTAAAAAATAATAATTGAAAAATGTGTTCTTTTACGTCTTACAAGTAAACAAGAGCAATGGCTCAGCACTGTGTATGGAGTAGCCTGCAGTCCTTGTTTTTGTTTGTGTGGGACCTTGAGCAACTGCTGTGTTTATTTTTTCCTGATAATCTCTCTAATAGCATGGAAAAAGAAGGCACAGGCTGTGCCTTTTTTTTTTTTTTTTTTGAGAATTGAAATAATTCATGTTTCTCCTCTGTGGAATGAATTTCCCAACCATAATACCGCACGTTGAGTGTATCTGGAAAGGATGCTGCCTTGTTCGATGAACTGAATTGTGCACACAGTTGGAGGCTCTGACAGTGCCAGCATCAGTGAATGCAAGTTGCATAAAAAAGAGGCAGCATCATTCATGACACTAATGAACAGTCCTTCCTCGTCCATCAGAGAAATCTTTCCCAGGGATAACGATTCTCCTAGCATTTTCTTAGCCATAAAAGAAGAGATTGTGTTGGGTCTTTGGTTCTGTAGGAAACTATCAGGAGGATTCTTAGGCTGGGAACAGAAATCAATGTTTCTGTGATACTGTATTGGCTAAATGCTTAGACCAGAGAAAAAAGATTTTGTTTTGACTGCACAGTGAACTTCTTGTTTTGCTTTGCTGCTACAAGATTGTGAAAATAGTATGAAATTTAAGGGGACATATTTGATTCCAAGCAAGTCTGCCAGCACGTTCTAGTCATTTATTGCAGCGTGATGTACCTGGTTCACTCATGTAGTCCTACAGCTTTAAGTAACTGTAACTTCATTGATTTCAGTGGAATCTCGGGAGTAAAAGGGGAAAATTGGTGTGACACAGCAGTGATTCAGCTTTAATGTATTTCCTCGTTCTTCCACAGGTATTTATTATCCTTTAAGAGACATCCACTTTAAATCTTTCTTATTACTTGAAAAACAGTCTCCTAGGATATGAACAAAACCAATAGCAGAAGGGTCTCTGGGGATCTAATCTACAAAATGACAATTAGACAAGATGTAAAACTCGGGGCTTGAGCGTAACAGCAATTCAGGGTATTATAATTTCTTTAAACTATTGAAGAAAAAACTTAAAGTAGAGATCCAGTTTTGTCAGAAAAACAAGAATTGTCTTGCATAGCTTTATGAGAGTTGTTGAATAAATATGGCTTGTACCTACTTTTTCATCAGCGTGTATTACATCACTCCTAGGAAGTCCCATCAGTGAAAACCTACAGTAAACTAAACCTCAACCCACAATTCCAGCTACTTTTTTCTTTTAATCTGCCCTTAAATATTTTGCACCTTGCTCCCTGTCTTTGTGTAAACCAAAGTAATACTTAATAGGCTTTTCCATACACTCTGTAATGCTCTAATTTTCCAGAGCTTTATGAGTGACTCCCGTGCTGTGAAGTTAGATCCCAGTCCACGTTGTTTTGTGGGTGATCATGCCAGTTTTAATGGCCTGTGTGTTTGTTTTATGTTTTAAATGCATGTGCAATGCCTTTGGGGGAAAGAAACTCATACAGATAGCTCAGTCTAGGAGATTGTGTTCATGTTCATGATGGCGACCATAATGACTGGGATTATAGCAGAAGAAGAGTTTGAAGCTTGCCTTCTGGTTAGAGAGGAAAAATCGAACCCTATACCATTGACCACATTTAGGTACCCCTTATCTGGTTTTCTGCACCTCCCCAAGACATGCTAGCATCTGACAAAGTTGCTTCTATACTTTATCCATCTGACAGAGGTGGATTTAAATTTTAAAAAATCTACATCATGACTGAACAGTTTGATATGAGCCATTTAAAAAAAGTGTATTTTGGGACGGACTATGATTAGGTTACAGGCTGTTTTTTTTAAAAGTAAATTTGTCATATACTATGCATTCATATCAGGCATGAGGATTTTGTCACTGGAGGAAATCACTTTAAAGGACCAGACCAAATCCCTCACATTGGTGAAGTATCTGTAATTCCTGATCTCCCTCGCATGACTGATTTCTGCAGGAGTGACGCTTTTGTGATCCATGCATTAGCAATAACCAGCTACAGCTACAGTAATTAAACTGTTTAAATCTACCATCCTATATAGATCCACTTTGATTGCTTGCTTTCTTACTGTTCTTGTTACTGGACTTCAGAAATTAACACTTTGGTAGGTGCTGGAAAAGCCAGCTTTCCCCTCTTCCTGCTGCAAAATGAACCTCATTAGAAAACAAGCCATTTATTGGCATCGAGTTTGCATTAATACAGTAATGGTATTTATACTTTCAATCACTGCAAATTGCAAAGTGTGATGCCAATTCAAGCAGAGTTGTTATTTTGTACTATTTTGTCAGGAAGTTTTCATTAGTTCATTGGGTTTAACAGAATTAGAGAGGTTCTTTGAGAAAAAGAAGCAGGAAGCATCTTATGGTGGGTAGTTCACACTGGTAGACTGGCTGGGTTGTTCCAAGCTGTGCCTTCATTGTCTGACCAGTAAAGGCAGTTGCTACTTCTGGAAGAATATGGACTTGTGACATGGGACACTTCTGTTGAAGCCGGCACTCAAGATTTTGTATGACTGATCTGTCCTGTCAGAAGCCAAATTGAAAATTATTGTTACTCCTTTACAGGTGCAGCAGATTTGCAGATCATCTTCATCCCTAGAGGAGAAAGGAAGTGCTCAGTCTACAATATGTTTGTTTACAAAAGACACAGGTCTTATCTTTCTGAGTCGTTCACAGGAATGTGAAAGCTTAAAACTCACTTTTTTTTCTTTGTTCCCAAACCCTGAGCTTTTCACCTGGGAAACCCTTCTAGGTCAAAGCTCCTCCTCTGAGACCATATGACCTTTAAAGGTGGGCTTGAACCTTTTTTATGCAGCTGCTCTGCAATACAAATGAACCTCAAAGCTTTAGCAGCCAGACAAAGAAGAGGTCTTTAACCCACACAGTCTCTGTAAGGGGGGTCATTTATGCTTAAATGACCCCTAATGGGCAAGTGATGAGTACTGTTCAGCACAACAATATTAATGGGCAGGCAGGAGCACAGAGCAAGGGGTAAGATGGATGTTTGCATGTTTCCATACCTTACAAAGCAAAAAGGGGTGGGCAAACTTACCTACTCCTTTCCCAAAGGACAGCCAACAGCATCTGAGTATTTCAAAAGCAATGCTGCTTTTGTCAATTTATTTCAATGAAATGAAAAGATTTCTAAATTCACATTTAATTAGATAAGTTTAGATTTATTTGGATTGTATAGCTCAGCTGATATGAAGGTGAGGAGAAGTAGAAAATTTACTTTATTTCCAATGATCTGATGTCCATTTCCATGGAAACAGAAATGGAAGCAGGAACCAAACATAAGCAGTCACAGCCCTGGTTAATTGCCCATGGCTGCTTTCTGTTTCCACTTCTATAGTGCTGAACTCTATGTTTCCTACTGACCCCGTTACTACAAAACAATGTGTGTGAGAGGGACTGATGAGGGAAGACTGGGCACAAGAAAGGTGATTTTTCCCCACAAGAGGGGAAAAATCTGAGAGGCAGATGCAGGCTCTCCAGGCTGACCAGTAATCTCCTTTACAATTTGTTTTACTTGACTAGAAAAAAAAAGAGGAGTAACATCAGCAAAACGAATTTTAATTAAGTTACTGCTATGAACTTGGTGATGTAGCAACACTTAATGACAAGCAATGTAAATCTGGAGCTGCTCCATGGAAGTTGATGGCAGTCTAACAGGAATTAAGAACAGACACTTCCTTTAGTGAAAAAAAGCAAAAAAAAAAAATATTAATAGAGAGAAAAAAAAAATAGGAAGTGTGTTTCTGTGGCTGCTGGGGCAGTGACCAAACTAGTATAAGGAGTCAGATTTTCTCAATTTGGCAAGCTCTGATACGTCTATGATGCAACAGTCTTCTGGAGGTAGGCTGCCTTATTCAAAGATAAAATGAAAATTGCGTATGGAAAACAAACTACAAGCAAATCTATTCCCAGGCTGAAAAACTGTTTTATTTGTTCATTAAAGTAATTGAACACCTCTGCACTTTCAAATTTGGCCTAAAACCAGGAGCAGAAAAGAACATTAAAAACAATACTCCCTGTTCTTCTTGTTTCCAAAACCAGATTCTCCAGCAGGAAGAAATGATCCCCAGAGATTCGGCTTCATGGAAACCCAACCAGATCTTAGGCCTTTTGAGGTTTACTCATCTCTTGTAATCATGCTGGCATCTGTCCTGTAACAGATTTCTTGCTGATACAGAACATCTCGTTCTAACCTAACTGAGCTATAAACTAACCAAAGACTGCTGTTTGGAAGGGTTTAAAGAGGATTGTGTCAAAAAACACGTTTGGCGGGGTTTTTCTCTTAAAGGTTTTGTGGGCAAAATACTGAAAATAATCTAGCATACATTTCAATATGGAAAATAAAGGTGGAAACATGGGGGGGGGAAAGACGTGTTATAAGGTCCTTAGGCTTTGAGACAAGGTAGACTCAAAGCACAGCAGCTTTTTCTCCCAGTCTCACATCCCACCACTATTCAGTGACAGTTTGCAATATTCCACAATGGCCACGTGAGCACTCCTCGTGCCGTTCTCCCTTTCTGCAATGCCCTTCTGTGTAGACACCACCTTCCTTTGCATGTTGAACTTTGATCTTCTAATTTTGCCCACCAAATCAGCGGTTAAGTATTGGAACAGACTTCCCAGGGATGTGGTGGAATCCCTGGCAGTGTTCGAGAAATGACTGGATGTGGTACTTAGTGCTATAGTTTAGGTGACGTGGTGGTGTTTGGTCAAAGGTTAGGCTCTATGGTCCTGGAGGTCTTCTCCAACCTTAATGAGTCTATGATTCCATGAGAATACCCCAACAGCAAGCATCAAGCATCAGAAGAACAACTGCCAGAGAACTACAAACTTTTACGAACACTATTCTATCAGGATGCACTGTGGTATTGAAATGCACTGGAATTTTCTTCCTCAAATAAATCTTCCCCTCTATTTTAACACCGCCTGGGATATCGTGGAAAAGGAGTGGTGATTTTAAACTGGGCAATTTGTTCATAGCTTTTGGAAGAGCTTTCCTGATTGTCTAAATGTATATTGCTTGATAGATTGAGCAAGAATTGTTTCAGGTGCATAGAGTCAAAAGATCAGGTGAAAGTGGTGAGGGATGTCTGACTGCAGCTGGAGTGTGGACAGGACAGATGGCTGTCGAGGAAGGAGGTGGAAACCTGGGGAATTCTAATGATGAGAAGCTCTGGGCTGCAGAAAAACTAAGGTTCCTGGGAGATTTAGCAATCAGCCTCCATGCAGCCAGTGCAGGACATCCTCACACGTACAAGTGCATTTTAAGGTATGGCATAGCCTTACAATCTGTGTCACATGTGCAAATTTAAAAGTTGGGGCAAAAATGTCCACTCCAAAGCAGTGCATGTGTTTTGAAATCACACTGAGTAGAGTCTCACTGAGGAAGAGAAAAGAACACCGGTTTTGCTGTTTCATTGTTTTCCAAATCTCCAGCTTCAAATAATTAATTAGCTCTGACTAAAAGTCTGTATTTATAGAAAAGAAAATCATATTGAAAGACAGAGATCTCTGTGAGCCAGCAATGTCAATCTCCATTTTCTTGCACCTTTTATTGCCATGCTCACTTGGTGGTGGTTTATCACCCTTTTGCACAAATGTAAAAGGCTGTTCATGGCATAAGATAAGGGAAAGTCAGGCTCAGTGTGTAAATAACTGTGTTCTGTGCTAAACTTTGCAGCAGAGAAATCAGTTGCATATGGTTTCTGTAGAGTTTGACTACCCACATACTAGTGGTGACCCTAAGTAGGGCGCAGTAAAGATGGGCTCTGAACAAGTTATGGCAGTCACATTCCCATCAAGGCTGAGATGGAGATATGGACTGTGCTCTGTGCAGCACATGCTCCCTGCATCTGACACTTTGTCAGATAGAGTCAACCTTTTTTTTTGCCTATGTCTTTGCTCAGCAGACACATTCACAGATCAGCACTCCAAAGCAAAGGCAAGGGATGCCTTCACTGCAGTCAGACGTCTGTTGCACTTCAAGTGTCAAGCCCTATGGTTGTAGCTTTGGGGTTGTGTTATGCCTAGAACAGATTGGGCTTCACTGCCTGTGCAGTCCTTCCTCACATTTGGTATGGCTATTGCAGATGACAGTCAGCTTAGTCACAATCACTGCTTCACCCTCACATGCTCACATGTTGATAAAGATGCAAATTCTGAGATGTTATATTAAAAAAGAAAAAAGGACTACCAAACATTAGAGCTTTCCATGGGAAATTGTGTGTAGCATCTGGTATCTGATGAGGAAAGCCCAGCAAGGTCTGTAATCTGATTGAGTTTCTGTGAATGGCACTCACAAAAAACCCCCCCAAACATGTATGGAGGTTTCTTGTGTGTGGGAAGATACAACCTAGAGATTTACTTGACTTCGTACATGCTCATCAGATATTAGAATCCTAAAATACCTTGTGTCTTAGTGGCCAAGCAGTTAAGATGTTATTGAACTTTAGACTGTAATACTCAAGCAAAAAGTAAGAGGCCATATTGAATGAGTCTCGTTTTTTCACTTTTTCATAGTAGATACTTCAGCTTTGTTCTGTCATATTAAAGGACAGGAAGACTTCCAGAGCAGCAGAGCTCCCAAAACAGGAGAGTGACTTGATTTCAAAGTGAAGAGCAGGTAGCTGCCAGTACAAGAGCCTGCAGGTTAATTGGGTATCCTGACCCAGACAAAACTCAAAAGAGAGAGCAGTACAATTCTTTCATTTTGCACATGAAAAATTGCTGTTTGTGTTGCACAGAGTTCAGTTTAATCAGCCCTGTGAGCCACTGTCGTATCATGAAGTGGATCACCCCTTCCCAGGAAGGAGGAGGAGAACTATAGAGGAGACCCAGGAGAATTAAAAGATGGTAACTTTAAAAAAAAAGTGAAGTTAGTGATTTTGAAAGGCACCAGATTAGCAGCACAGGAAATGGCCTCCTTTATTTAATCATACCTAAGTGCTTTGAGATAGATTCTTATTCCTTTTATCTTGATGAGTAGCACATCTCCACGATGGGCACAGCATCTGCTGGGGCAGCTGTGCAGGAGAGATAGGGGTCAAGCCTTAGGTAAAGCCATGCCGGCCTGTCAGCAGCAGGAAGCGGATAAGCGCAGCGTTGTTCCTCTGCCACCGTTTCCCCTATCTACACATCTCGAGGTCAGCCTAGGGAAAAAAAGCTGCAGAGGAAAAAAGGTGTTTTATGTGGTGTGCTGTAGCAGATTTGCAGATGAAGAGCTAAAATAAACTGAGACTTAGTGCTAACTAAACACTTTGAGATGAACACTGATGGGTCTTCCTTTGGACTAGGCAGTTTCAGAGGACTGTGAAAAATAGATATATGAGGTGCCATAAATATGGCCCATGCTGTACCCTATGCACCTGCTATCTGTATAGCAGTCTTGTGGACAGTTTGAGACCAAGTGCCTACCTGATATTTGAATCTCAGCATCCTTTGGATGACACACTCCAGCCATGCCCAGAGATGTACCCAAAGACTTGTAGTCGGAGGATACGGTGGGAACTCAAGCTGACACTCAAAATCACTTGGTAGGATCACTGGGATCTGCAGTCAGAGCCTGTAACTTTGGGCATATTTCTGGTAGAGTTAGGTGGTACTGGCACACTCTAAGTGAGATCATTAGCATTTGATCCTGTATCAGAAACCACTGTTAATACACAGAGAACAGCTCAGAAGTGGTGCCAGAGGGAAGGTCAGAATGGTGACACTCAGACTGAAAGAAACTTAGATGGGTGTTGGACAGCTGGAAATTACCTGCATTCCTCAATCCCTCAGAGCTAAGTTCAGGGACAGTGCATATCTCTTGATTCCACTGGAGTAAAAATGTT
This sequence comes from Monarcha castaneiventris obscurior, assembly GCA_026261815.1. Taxonomy (NCBI): domain Eukaryota; kingdom Metazoa; phylum Chordata; class Aves; order Passeriformes; family Monarchidae; genus Monarcha; species Monarcha castaneiventris. The sequence goes on from JAMPIT010000379.1 coordinate 11,581,723, forward strand.
TTCCATTAATAGAGTGGTTTGGGTTGTTTTTTTCTATTTTGTTTTCCACAGCTAGGTTAGCATAAGAGAAGGGGGATAATAAGTGAGCTGGAGTCCTAGGCTTGCTTTACCATGTCAGGTATATAGGAACACATTTCTATGTAGAGTAGTAATTCTTTATCTCCCAGGAGTGGTTAGTGGTTCTTACCTACACATTTTCTTCAAAGGATCTTGCTAATGGATTTGCTTTTGGCAGAAGCTGCTCTGCATTTGGAAATGCATTCATTTGTTCCTTCCCTGTTTCCACTTTGCCTTGTCAGTGTACCTGTGAACTGCCTCCAGCCCCTGTTCATGGAGCAGGTCAGGACTTGTCCCTCTCACCTCTCCTCTCACCTCTCCTCCCCCAAGAAGCTTGAGGAGCAGCTGTGAGCATGCTGTTTCAGGTCTGTAGGAGAGTGGATCTCACCTACTGTGTCTATACTCAAGTGTGGATTTTACAAAACAGCAGCAGCTCTGGGCTGTGTCTCTGTGTAGTTAGTCAAGAGTAAAGAAAGGGTAGGTGTTTGTGGTTCTTGCTTAGTTTCCTCACCTTTGATGACTATTGGTGGCATTGAAACAAAAACTGGAGATTGTCCCATCTGCTGTTTGTACCGGGTGCCAGATTTGTCAATTCTTGACTGAGAGACAAGAAAAAAAGAAAGAGCAGAGTAGATTGGAGGCAGGTCAGACAGTTGTATGAAAAAACCGCTGCTATTTGGCCCCCTCATAAACAAAAATATCTTTATAAAATTCCCAGCAGTGGCAAGTACCCATCTAAGAATGCATGGCATTCAGATTGCATAAATATGCACATCTCTCTGCATCCTATTAGCTGTTGCTAATTCTTTCTCAGCCTATGGGGCTAATGACTAACTCCAGATCAGTAAAATCTTAGTTCCTTCTTGGCATATTTCCTTTATTACAAGTGCTTCTATTCCTGTGGGTATCAAAATTATTCCAACACCTTATTATTAGATCTCATGCCAGCCTAATATATGTGAATTTGCCTTATGGATTTAGTTTGCAGCCTCATTAGCTCTGAGTCAAGTCAGTCTTTTCTCAGATAAGACATCGGATAGACAGGAAACTCTTGGTGCCACATCTTGTTGCAGAACTGGTTTGGTGGGTTAAACATAAAAGTACATGGGAAAGCTTTTCCTTGATACGGAATTTAATCACAGCTGCATCCCTAACATTTTGCCACTAATTTTTTTATGACCTTTTCAGTCAGAGAAGTTTGGCCCAGGAACTATGTTATGAAATTAGATACAAATTTCCTGGAGGTGGGAGATAGAGAAGTGGCCTGAAGAGCATTCTGATCTCAGTCCTCAGCAGGATGACTCTTCACAGTCGTGACTGATTTAAATTATGAGAGACCATCTCCATGAAGGTGTCACAATCAGACCTGGATAACATCTACTGGGAGAATCCAAATGGTCCTTCATCCCCAAGAGTCTGAAAAAAATGCAGAATCCTCCTGAAGAGGCAATCCATAAGTAGTAAATACAAACTTTTATATATTGAGGCAACAGTGGGAAGGCTCCAGAATAGATTTGCTTGCTTCCAAGAATAAGATCTTCTGCTCCAAGGAGGCTCAGGTCCAGGATTTTTATTGGATTGTTTTTCTCCTTCTGAGCCCTGTGCCTCTCCAGTAGCTCCCCTGATTCCCAAGGTAATCTGAAAGATCAAAAAGAGACAAAGACATGATCATTCTCCAGCTCTGTACTGGCCAAGACAGTTTTGGCTGACAAACTTAGTACAGATGGTCATCAGCCTCTGATCCAGCTCCTGGGCTGCCAGGACCTGTTCTCCCAGTCCTGCAGCCAGATACTCTGTGCAGACCTAGAGTCACCGCACCTGATGACACTGCTGTTGCTTGGCTGAGTAGCACTTGGAGACACAGACCCCTACATCTGTAGGGATCCTGACACAGCGTGGAAAAACATGGGAGGAAATATATTTGTCCAAGTGGAGAAAGTTTTCTTTATAGGAAGTACAAAATTGACTGATATGACCTTGATATCAAAGGTATTTCTCTCTATTTAAAACAATCTGCCTTTGTTCATCTTGGTTTGAACTGATTTGCATATTCCACTTGCTTTTTAAATTATTCTTGGTCTTTTCTGAGTGCTCTCGCCCAGTGGCTGGAGACAACATTTTGGCTTTGCACCCAGAATTAATGTTCCCAAGACTTCTAAAATATCTCCTGGAATATTTTTTGTCACTTGTTTGTTACTTCACTTTGAAATTCATTTTTCTAGCAGCTACCTAAACCACAAACCTGATCTCAACTCTCTCTTCTAAACTTTGTCTAGAAACTTTTATTTTGTAAGCTATTCATAAAGTCAGGTGCAACACCAGAAGAAAAGACCCCTGTAAAAGAATGACAACATCACACTGGTGTCAGCTGACTGGTGATATTCTTTCTCCCAAGACTAACTCAAATTTGCCTTCTTTAGAAATGAACCTAAATCCAAGGTTTGGCCAGAAAACTATCAACTGCTACTCCCAAACACAACTTCTATGACTTCAGTCTGTGTTGTTTGACTGAAGCTGAAGCAGAACCTGGTTATTTTGGTGCTCTGTCCAACATTTTGGCGACTCCTGTATTGTTTGCTATTTTAGTATAAATGGTGCACTTTTAGAAGCCTCCTAAGATTGTGTCTGATTTCTGCACTCTGTATGCTAGGAACACTCACAAATCTGGAGTTGCAATTTCATTCAGTTAGAGTGACTGCATTTTCCTAGTGCTTACAGAAGACCTGAAACAGCTTCTGAGAGTATTATTTCTTAATTTTATTTAAAAAGATCCAGGCCTTATGCCAGAATAGAAATTATACCAAGTTGTAAAAAAAACCACTTAAGAATTGTGAATCAATTAGCCTCTGCACTTTTGCTGCTTTGATTTCTGTGGAGCGACACCAGAATCAACTGAGTCGGAGGTTTTGGCCCTGACTAAGTCTTCAGAGTGACAGTTCTTACACCACTGTTTCATAGGAAGAAAAACATTTCAATTCATTCACTTTGGTTTATGTTTGCAATTTTCTTGCTCTTTACTCTGCAAAATTTGGCTTAGTATATTGAGAATTATGTCACCAAACAGGAGCCCAAGCTTCGGCTGATGGTTTTGTAAAAACAGTTTCTGCTCTGGTTTCATTCATGGGAGTTGCTGAATAGCTAGTTTCGGTTGCTAGCCATACTCCGTCAGCTACTAATAAAGGTGAATTTCATGAAGGATATGTGGGTTTTTTCTGGCAATGGGACCCACTTTGCTCAGTATAAATGAAACCCTTTTGTTCACCAACAGGATTTCCATTGAATCATTTTCCCGTTGAATGCTAAATATTGGAATGGGTGAAATTTGGAAATGGAGTGGGTGATTCTTTTCATTTATTGTGAATGAGCCATTACTCATTCGGTGTAATTTGTGAGTGCTCCCAAACAGTAGGAGCAGTCACTTAAGATTGGCCTCATTGCAGTGTTTAAAACAGTACAATGTAAAACAGTATGTGATAGATCTGCCTGTGCTGCAGCAGTGAAATCTTCCCCAGGCCCCCCATTTCCAGAGGGGGAACTGCACAGCATCCATGGAGGTGGGCTGGGCTGTCAACTGAGCTCCAGTTCTTGAATAAAGATGGCAGACTCTCACAAAGAGGTAAGTGGGGAGGAGGTCTGGGTGATTTTATTGAACATTATGACACGTAAGTGTTGGAATACCAAAGAGCTTGTTACAGCATAGAAAATCCCCTCTGCTAGCAACTCCATTTGCACTCCAGCGCTATTCCATTGCAGGGCCGATAAAGCAGATTGCTAACAAAAAGGTTATTCAGAGGGTTTCTTTCAATAAACCCAAAGGTAACAAGTATCCACTGAGCAGATGTCATGAGACTGAGCTGCACTCTGGAAAACTGCCGCGATATTTAAAAATAACGCTTTCTTATTAACCTAAGTACAATACTAAAAGTCTTTTAAAATAAAACTTTCCAGATGGCACCTGCATCAGAGATGCTAATAGGATGAATGCCAGTAAGCCCACTAATACTGGAAATGCTCTTAAGAAACAACTACAACTGATTGTACTGGCACAAACAAATAAAAAACTAATTTATGTATTCCTGCAGCTGCATCTCCAGCCAAAGCAGAGGCAGGAGTCAGGACCAATTCACAACTGACTAATGTGGCCCCATTCATTGCAAATTTCTAGCATTTAAGTGTAATTAAGATTTATTGTTTGCTAACTTGCAGGTCAGAAGAGGCACTGCAATATGGGTAACTTTTTGTCAACTAGTGAAATGCTTGTTAGGAGGAATTGTCAATCCTTCCAAGAGAACATGACAGAAATAAATAACAGAGTTATTCTCATTTCATCTGACTGTTGTGATCCCAGCAGGATCAGAAAGGGCTGAATGTAATAGCTCTGGGCAGTAGGGAAATGGACTGCACATGGTGGTGTAGAGAGTACAGGTAGCTGAGTCTGTGGCAACACAGGATATGGTAAGAACCCTGCAAATGCTGGTTGGTCTTGCTCCAAGCCAGGCTTACCTCCCACCATGAGTTCTATGCCCTTGCTTTTCTGGCCCTTGATGCCTTATAGAGGGATGCAGGAGACAGTGCAGAGTTCCCTTCATCTCTTGCTAGTGTGCCCAGGTAAATAGGGGAAATGATCCACCAGAGTTTGACATCCTAGAAAGGAGGTGAAAAGGGGTTCAGATACTACTACAGCTTGGCTGCAAAGATGTCATGCAGAAGAATGTGAGTTAGACCTTCACTGGTTTTTGACTTGTATCATCAGCAGGTTTAGTTCATTCATTACCACTCAGTTGGCAAGATTGTACCCTAGACTGGGACCTAAACACAGGTGGGGCCAGAATCAGGAACAGCAAGGGTTAATCTCTTTAGGATTTGCAAGGGACTTTGATTAGTACAGATAGCATAAGTTGAAGCTCAAAGTCCGGTTGATGAGAAATAGCCACAGAGTATGAAAAATCACATTCTCATTCTTAGAACATTTTGTTTCTGTGTTCCTTACGACTAAGAATTTTCAAGCACATTTTTGCATTAATAGCTTGAACTTTTTGACACAACTGTGAATTACCTGCATGTGACTGTCACTGCTTGACAGAGAGGTAAATGGAGGCACAGAAGATGCTAGATTGAATTCCCTTTTTTTAATGTGCATCTTAAGCAGTTATTATTATCTGTGCAAAGAGGAGACAAATGTTATCATGTCGGTTTTTACAGACCGCCCAGCACTTGGAGATGTGGAGGCATGGAGATGTAATGAAGCAGTTTTGGTGCAAGGAATGAAGCTGGTTTGCCTCAGGTATCACAGGAACAACAAAGTAAAGCTGCAAGCAAAGCTTAGCTTTCCTTTGCTTCTGCTGCCAAGCTTGATCACTAGGCTAAGACTGACTTGAGTCTTTTGTAGTCATTTACATCCCTGCCAAGAAAACTCTACCAAATCAGTGTTTGTATGCCTCCATTCTCTTAATTCTACTCATTCTTTCTTTCACCTCAAGTCTGTTCACAAACTGAGTCCAAACTGCTGAGGAGGGACACAGGACAGGGATAAGGAAAGCTGTGCAGATCCACTTAATTTACCCAGCAGTGCCCGCACTGTTAACAAAACTGGCTGTCATACATCCTGGCACCAAAGGATGGAGCAGGAACATATCTGAATGTAATCACTTCGAGTAACTTCAGCAAATAATGAAGGGCTGACTAATACCAGGAGCCTCTTCTACAGCTCATTTACTGTGTGAGCTGGTTCTGAGACACGCTCGGCAGACGAGAATGCACATCAAATGTTTTGATCTATGGAAGAACATTTTTCCTAATATTGTTTCAAAGATTTTTTTTCTCAACTTTGTAATGTGACTCTGAAGACAGTCATGCCATATTTTTAAAGGAGACACTCTGTGTGTGTTTTTTAAGACCTTTTTCGAAGGGGGACAAAGGGTTGCATATTTTTTAACTCCAAAACCCAGATGTTCTTTAACAGAGAAAAATAGAATAACATACATTAATAGCTTGGAAAACAATGGCAATATTTAATTAACCTTTAGAAATGGCTAATCTGTGAATCTGCACGTGTCAGCTCATCTTTAGAACAGAGTGACTGTGTGTGCCTTTGCCAAAATCAACATGCTTGTTCGGTGGATTTCTTCCACTGGGGATTCACATGAAGAACAAAAAAAGGAAAAAAAAGAAAGAAAAAATAAATTTTTTTTCAGTTGTTTGACTTGAAGCATTCATGTGATCCAGATGACCTCGTCAGGGTTGATGTAGCCTGGTGTGCCACAGATCCAAGATCTGCATGTTCAAGGCTTGGCTCTTAGCCGTTAGTCGTTGGACCAGACAGTCTGCAGGTCTTGTGGGACCATTAAAAGCTTTAGTTTAGCAGTGGGGCTGTTACCTCTTCATCACTGACTTTCCCCTCTCTCTCTCTCTCTCTCTCTCTCTCTCCCCCTCTTTAGCTTGGCTGCTATCAGCCCTTCTCTTCAGCAGATCCTCTACCTGCCAAATCCTCTCCTTTTAAAATCCTTTAAGTAGGAATACAGACCACGGGAGGAAAAAAAAGGGGTCCTTGAACTTCTGGCTCCTTTCAGAGCCCCCCATTTCCCATTTCCCATCTGACAGGAGTCCCACGCTGAAAGGGATGGGCTGTATCCCTCCTCCAGCTGGCTCCGAGGGCCGCGAGGTGCAAGGCAGCTCACAGAGTTTCTCAGCATGCAGGAGAAGTATCTGAAGCATAAGGCTCGTGGTGCATACAGGAGGAGTGGCAAGTACACCAGAAGGTGAAGAGATGGCTGGAAGCAACACTAATGCCCCTCCATCTGGAAAGATGAGTGCTGTTTAGTACGTCTGGAAAGCATTATTTCTGCAAATAGCTCAACCTCTTTCAGCTTAGAGGCAGGGATCCCAGCCTGCTGCCAAGCTTAGATCTCCCTGATGGCAATGTGGTAGGGGAGATGGTGAACAAGTGTACTAATGGCATAAAGCAGGAAAAAACAGCATCCAATACATCAGCTTAAGGTACATCAGGCATCTGCCCTTCTCCCAGAAGGCTGCCTGCGACTTCAGATTGCATTAAGACACACTTGCGTTTTATATCACGGGATCAACCCATATGATAAAAGTTTAATTGGGTGGGTGTGAAGGGGAATTTAGAAGTCACTCAACTGACTGCTTCCAGTGATTTAGCTTCACAAGGGAGATATGGGAAAGCATAAGCTCAAATCTACTAGTGTCCCTGAATTTTTGTTTGAACTGTAGCTCTGCAAAGATCTAGCTTTACATGAAGCTCATCGGAAAACACCGAGGTGTGCTGTTTCATGTCGCTTCAGAACAAATGCCTGACCCAAACTTGATTTAAATTCAGACACCAGAGAGGATCTCTCAGTAAATTTCATCAGGCCTTTCGCTTTGTAGCAAAATAAAAATCTGTAATAGGACTTGTCTCTAAATATTTTTGAATGTATAGAGATCCAGGTGCAAGTTTCAATAAAATACCTGCTTAGCTTTTACACATTTTAAGTCAACAGCCTAAGCATCTATCAGAAATGTACTTCTCATGTAAATTTCAGGCAGGACAATTTCCAAACTCCTTCTCATCAGTGTACAGCCTGTTTCCTAATGATATATATTCATGATCAATGTGGGATGCTGTGCGTGGTAATGAACAAGTTGTAATGCAGCTGATGTGTGAGGGTCTTGTGCGTATTCTTATGGGTCACTGTTGACCAGCCATCTGATCTGTGCCAAGTTAGGATGAGATATGTGGTGTGCAGAGCTCAAGGAGGATTTCTGGAAAATGTTACTTTGGTTTATTTACAGCAGATTTTTTTTGTTTGTTTGTTTCTTTTTCCCATGAAATTCAATAGATGCTCTCATTTGAAAATGTAAGTTCAAAACATATTTTAAAATTTTCTTGGATTGGACTCCAGACCCTGAAATAGATTTTTGGAAAAGCAGGCTATTCTCAGACTTTTAAAATAAAGGCACAAACCCCACTTTTTAGGCAGTTGCAGAGAATTTTATCACAGTTAGGATGGGTTTGTACATCTTTTCACAGATTTGTGGATGTTTGCCTCAAAATTTTCTTTTGTTCTGAATGTCAGCCTGTTCTAAAATATTTGTTGAATTTTGTGCAACTTGAAGGACTCCCTATAGTTCCTATGCTTAAGTGTATGGAAGACTTCACAGGTCAGGGCTGATGTTTGTTTCCGTTTTAAAGGCTACAAAATGAGTTTAAAAATTGTCTGTGGTGGTTTAAGATAACTACAGATGCAAACTTGTGTGTTCACTGGTAGTGTATCATAGTTCTTAATGTAAGAAATCAAATTGCAAGGAATGAATTTTTAACAGTAGCGACAAAATAAATTTAGTAAGCCAATTTTCCTTGCTTTAAAAAAGGACTTTACTTTTCCTTGTGACATTCCCTAGGTGTTTTCCCCAGTTTTCACCAACATTGTTTCAAAGCTATTTGCTTGTCCTTTTTTTTCTTGGCTAAAAAGTAAAGATGTCCATAAGGATTTGCTTTTTCCCCAGATATTTTTTTTTTATTTTAACTGTACAAAGTAAGAAGTTTGAGACCATTCTGGTGAAATATGACAGAAATTTTCCAATGATAAAGAAAAATGACTGATGCATTTTGTGAAGAATTGTTTTTGGATAAAAAGGGTTCTTTTCAAGTGAAAAGGCATGTCGTGCAAAAAATTCAATTAGTTCTAGTTTCAAGATCCCTATGGGCCATATCCTGAATAGTTATTGAGACAAAGCTCCCATTGAAGTCATTGGGCATACTTCCTGATTAAAGCCTTCAGGACTAGGTCAACTGGGAGTTTTGCCTGAGTAAGCACTTCAGGATTTGAGTGTAAACACAGCCATTGGGGAATAAATGGGTTAATACGGCAGCCTAATACATTCTCTGCATTTGTAAGCTCTGCTTTACATAGGGGACATGGGTCCCTCTTCCTCCTTGTGAGGATGGCAGACATTTTATTTTCCATAGCACACCGTGCCGGTGCCCTTTACTTCACGTCATCGAGGTGGTGTGGTTTGGTCTGGCAGTGTTTTCCCGCTGCCCTGCATCTCTCCCCTCTGAGAACGAGCCCCCCATGTCAGTGTAAAGGCCAAACCACTTCTTTAATACAGTACTGAGGGAGGAATTCCCCTGCCCCCTCCCAGCCAAGCCCGTTCCCTCATCCAGGCTGAGTTAGTCATGTCTGACTTCTCCTATTCACATTATGGCTACCCTTGTTGCTTTTTGGGTTTTGTTTTGCTTCCTTACTGTTGTTGTTTTTCAGCCAAAGCTGTCATTTATCATGAGAACAAGAGCAGCCATGTGTTGATTTTTCTGGATTCCTTTTGGACAGTGTCCCAGTGCTAATGAAGGCCCTTCCAAAGTGCTAAAGAGCTGGTGCCAAAATCAGTTACAGTGAAAACAATAGGGGAGTGGTGCACAGACAGCACATCTAGTGTGTGTGTGCGTGCATGCGTGTGTGAGCGGAGGGAGCACTTACAATTGTGATTTCGGTCCCCCTCCCTTAAGGATAATAAATTTGACTGAACTAAGGGGCTCGGATTCACATTTGCTCAGAGTCTGGGGCACATTAGAAATAAAAGCCAGTGGAAAAATAGATGGTAGATGTTCACACATTATGTCCTGGCTGGTCTGGATAATAACACAAAAATCAATGTTGTACGTCAGCTGTGACAATGATGATGAAGCTTCTGTGAGAGTTATAGGACCTTGAAATTCAGGGCTTTATCTCTGCCTGCGGGCCATTTATCTAAAAAATTTTTTTTTTTTTAAGGGCTCCTGAAAATGCCTTTTTTTTTTTTTTTTTTTTTTCCTAAATGCTCTTTTAAAAACCAGAACTATTCTACTTCTCAGACTTTATAAGCTGCTACATTGACAGTGCATGGTAGGTCTTACAACAGCAAGCGGCAGTCACTGCATGCTATACTGTTAATTTGCAGGGTGGTGATGGGAACACACTTTTCCACGAAGGCGAGTGAAACAGGCACGGGAACACGCAGGAATTGCGCGAATCTCGACAATCTCCCTACGGAACTGCCGTCCAAACATGAGTTCCAGGCTAAAGACAGGCAGTCACCGTGCGGGTGCGGGGACTTTTGAGTATTTTCGCCTCGTGGGAAGCGCACAGTCACTGCTTTTTCCTGTTATTATTAATCTCGGAGGGTTTATGTATTTCATGAATCGAAGGACCGGGCAGTTTCGCAGCTGCCCCCTTCCCCCCAGCGCGTTCCCCAGCCCGGTTTCTGGCCTTGTGCTCCATCTGCCGGCTGCCGCCCCGCGTTCTGCCCGGACCGCCGGGGTTGGGCTGCGGGCACAGGGCGGGGGAAGCCACCGGGACATCCATCCACGGCACCAGGGATCCGCATCCCCCTCTGGGGGCCCTGGCGCTGCCCCCCGGCCGCCGAGGGCTCCGCCGAGCACACACACACACGGCAGACAAAAACATGCGCTGGATAGTCCGTACACACACACACACAAATGTATATGTATGTTCATATCCCTTGCGCCTGACGGGGAGCCAGCCACTTCTGTGCTGTTTCTCCTAACCCTAGCCCATTCTTCTTTATTAAACCCAAAATGATTTAATCAAACTGATGTTTACCCAACATAACCGGGAAGCAATACTTTCATTAGCAGGTGCCAATCTTTCTGGTGTGCGTTTCAGTTGTGAGCAAGCCAGTTAATGTTTAGAGGCAGATGCTGGTGGTGTGGAAAGGCCTTTCTGTGATAGGACCCACCAACTCTGCTGTTTGAGTTTTGTTCCAAAATATAGAAATATACAGGATTTAGATAGAATAATCTCTATAGTTTGGACAAATCTGGGGGGTGATTGAATCTAAGGACCAGTTTAATTTACCTCTGCCACCTACACATATGTACATGGTTCAGTAAATAAAAAAATGACCTCTGATTAATTCACACTGGTTTAGATTCCCCATTTTGTATATAGTGCTACTGTAACTATGTAGGTGATTTTTCTGTTTCTTGTCTGCATAGACACTCCCTCCTGCAAGATTTGGTAGACTCCATAGATTGTTAGGCCAGAAGGGCTGTTGTGTTCATCTGCTCTGACCTCCTGCATAGCACCAGGCATACGATTTCACACTGTGATTTCCTCATCTATGCAAGCAATTTATTTGCAGCCGAGCTAAGTCGCAGCTTATAGAAAGGTAGTCCAAAGGCACACAGCTCTATGTAGCATTCCTAACAACCTATCTGGACTTTAAATTTTCTTTGAAACACAGCACTCCATTAGAAGTTTCCACCCATGCTTTGCCAAGCCATACAGAAGAGTTGCTTATCCTCTTTTGACACCATGAAGCTATTTTAGATGTAACATTTATGCACATAGATGTTTCAGGAGAGCTCTAATTTATCAGATATTTCCTCTTCTTTCACCCTCTTATTTAGGCATTTCTGCAGAGCAACAGATGGTCCTTGCGGGCCATTTGCTGTGATTGGAATTGTAGTGTCCCAAAGAAGGGCTGCGTTCTTATCACTAAAAGTGAGTCTAAGTTTCCTTACCCAGTAAGAATTTGCCTCGCTGCTAAAGAAAACATGTTTCCCAACAGTTGAAGGGTGAAATCTGCAAACTTTAAAAATCATTTCTCACCATATGGACTATCATACCCTTATAATCAGAGAGAATGGAGATTTTGAAGACACAGCATAGAGGAGTCCTTATTTTTGTCTTTGTACCCTTGGGTCCTGAATTTGGTATGACTAAAATAGTAATTGGTTTGAAAGTAACTCTTCATTATTTATTGCTATCATTGTCACATTTAAAGATTTGTAGGGACTAGTTTTAATTTTATATTCTACCAATGCACCTTATAAGAACAGTCATTACATAGGCCTGTATTAAGTTTTGTCTTAACACAAAAAAAATATTTTTTTCTTTCTTACATAAAAATGTTCCCTAAAAGATTTTGTTTTAATTAGCACCTTGAATTTTGCAAACAGCTCCATTTTATGGACTAACACAAAATATTTGTAAAGGTCTGGATAAAGCTTGTAATTGTGTATGAAATTCTTTGGCCCAGCTGTTGCAGACATGATATAGTTCTGCATGGCTACAGAGTGTTGCCACAGGCCTGTAGTCCTAAAGCTATGTGGTTTACTTCACTTATCACCTGCATCCAGGGACCTCCATGCCCAAAGGTACTTTGAAGCTTGTGCCTTAAGTCACATTGTGGGCATCCCTAACTCACAGGGAAATGAGTCAGGCACCTTGATCCTTCAAGTTACTGGGTTTGGATTTTTTCACTAGCTGACCTGCTAAAGAGAATTCTAGGATATGCATATCTTCCTAGGGCACACTTTGGCCAGCTGAGCTCTGCAACTTGGATGCAGAGCCATTTTTTGAGCTGGATGCATGCATGACATTCATAGAATCACAGAATCAAGGTTGGAAGAAACCTTTAAGATTATCAAGTCCAGCTGTAACCCAGCACTACCACTGTAAAGAGTTCTATTGTATGTACAGCTTTACAACCTACAGACTTCCAATGATCCAGCCTCTTGACTCTGGAGGTTGACTTTGTGTCACAGCCTGTTCATGCCTGCCTTGTATGAGACATACAGCTTCACAAACCAAGCTAAGGGATGATTCAAGCCTGTGATCTCAACCCTTATACCAGGACTCAAAGGTAAAGAGTTCCATTGTGTGAAGTTAGATTCCAAGAGGGAAACAAATTTTTTTCTCCCTCTACAGGAAAGAAGACGAGAAGAAGGATTTTGTTTTCTCCCATGCTAGAATATTGAATATAGCTTAATAGCCTCTCTTTAATTCCTCAGCAGATTTATGCAGAGCTCAACATAGCCAGGTCCATGGATAAGGTAAAATAAACTGGGAGATTTTAGATGGAAAAGACAGGAGATGAGATCTCTGAAGGGAATAAGTTGATTTAGCCAGGCAGGAAGAGCACATGTGCTAATTGAGATAGTCTGGACTAAGGAGGTAAACCCTGTAATTTTGAACTACATTCTCAAGGTGAACTCATACGGTAAACCTTTGCTCTTTTATATCCTATCATCTTGGGGAATTCACAGCCCAGGTAAGATGACAGACTCGCTTATCTAGTACGGAAGAATTAGATGCCTGAGAGTAGGAAATACAGAAAACAGCATGCTGAACAGGAAGCTGTAGGCGTGAATCTATGGAAAATGACAGTAGATTTTGCCTAATCTTAACCTGGAAATTTTCTGATTTCCCCATGTGCTCAGAAGTGTTTTTTCTGTGGAGATGATCACCATTCTATTAGGGTAGATGGGTCTGTGCGTTCCACTTAGGAGTCATTTATGGAGAATCATGAAAAGCTAGGTGTGCCGGAGACTATGGCTGTCTTTGGTGGTGCCCATCTTTTACATAATTTCCTACCACAAGGGAATGGCAAGAGAGTTCTCATCAGTTTTATGAGGACTGAGGATTAGAAGGGCTCAATAAACACCACACCATGGCATACCTGGTGTGACAGCACTTTCCAGTTTTCTGTTCTTTCTTTTGCAGTTGGATCACTGTGCACACTAAGGTGGCTGAGATCTGGAGCTCTTACCTCATGACACAGACTGAAGGATCTAGGGTTGCTTCAGAGGACCCTGACTGCTGTGGACTGAGTCAGGACATAAGGAGCAAAACTCTGTCTTTCCAAGAAGCCTGCCAGTAACAGTGAGGATGTTATTGAGGAGACAAATCCAGGCTCTCCACAGAGGTACATGTCAGGAGGGCAAGAGGTGAGGTAAAAGAAAAACCTTTTCCCCCATTATGAGAGTCAAGCAGTGAAACAGGTCACTCAGAGGCTGTAATCTCCAACTTTGGAGGGTCTCAAAACCAGACTGGACAAGGCCATGGCCAACCTATTCTGATCTCATAGCTGAGATGATAGACTTCCTGAGGTCCCTTACTGAGTCACCCTCTGATCCTGTGTATATATAACTGGGGTTTCTTTCTGGAATTGTAACACCTGTCTGAATGCTAGGAGAAAACCCTACTGTTCCTATGCTGCAGGCTTGGGATAGACTGTCTTGTCACAGTCGGGTGGACAGGGTTTTTTCTTAGGACGTGGGTTTAATTCCTCTCAGGCTGAAGAGAGCCTAAACCCAAGTCTTTTACTCTCAGAGTAGTGTAAATACTCAGCACAGGGCAGGCGGAAGCTGCATCACTTTGTTTTAATACATATAATATAGCTGTAGTATAAGATAGCCCCATATATGAAAGTCCTTAGTGAAGATCCTAAATACTTCCTGACTATGCTCACAAAGAGGGTGGCCACTCCTCACTACCCAGAACTCATGGCTGCAGGTCCTCGCTGGGGTTAGTCCCTGCCCTTTTCTGCCAAAACCTGAAGCTGTTCCCTCACTTGCACCTCAGATGTCATGAACTGGAACAGTCATTCAGCCTAAAGGTATGCCAGAAGGATCATGTAGCAGCTAGTCAGGATGTAGCCCTGGCTCTCATCTGAATTTAAGTGAAATGCAAAGTATAACGTCTTTGACAGGACTGACTGCAGTGGCGAGGGTTCATAACTTAGGGCTTCATCTGGGGAAACGGGATGTAATTCTTCAAAACAATGTGAGAAAATATTTATACTTTTCTGTATGACAATTAAGGTACTAAATATCAAGCGTAAAGATGGTGAGGAATTCTGCCATTTTCTATTCCACCTTTGCTGCACAAAGCCTTCTTGTGACCACGCTCTGGGCCTGGCAGAGAAACTTAGGGAGGCAGGACAGGGGCTATTCTGGTGGCTGTGCAGCCCTCTTGGAAGAAACGGGGTGCTTTAGGTTGCTTGTCTGTAAAGGAGCTGGGGTGTAAACTCGTAAATATGAAGGTAGTGGACTTTGGTGCTGAGCTAGGTCATTGTGTCCTCCGAGTCAATCTGGGCTCCTGCTCTTTTTTATTCAAAACAATTCGCCTGTGGAGTCAAATTGCTGAAAGCCAATACCCTGGAATACATGGATGTTGCTACCTCATTTCCCTTCTTTCAATGCCCTTATATGTGCTGCTTGAGTGACATGGGAGGGATTAAACATTTTTCCAGGCAAGAGACCTATAGAACATAGAAGGTTGATGGGGAGGGAAGGATAGCAATATAATTTATCAAAAGCTCTTAGAAGCAACAGCCTTAGCTTTCTGCTATCATGGAGTACAGCTGAAAATAGCAGGTAATGGCACCGGTGTCCCTTTAAGAATTCTTGAGGTTACTAATGGATATAGGTCATGGTGACAGCCTTAAATAAACCTTCAGTAATAAACAAATCATTTTGAGTTTTCATAAGATTACCATCACTCTGAGGCTGCTCCAGTAGGGCTAAGAATGCGTGAAGGAAATGAGCATGATAGATCATATACATCATACTGTCATACCCCAAGAAAAGGACAAAAAAATCTTTCAAGGAGGCTCACACTGTATTCCTGATAAAAGCTGTTAAGAGTGCACATTAATATTAATCCTCTATTTTACAATAAGCTATTCACTGCCTCTACACAAAATGCAACATTGCATCAGAGGAAAATGAAAACAAAACTTAGGAAAAAAGAACTCAGCAGGCATAAGTATACTGTTCCCTGGATTTGGAAATTGAAGTACCAAGAGGGCTACAAGGAATAATGATGTATCCAAAATCATTGTGAGAATAATATGGAAGTCTATACAAAGCAGAAATTCCATATCTCATTGTTTTCTGCAGTACATTCTTTATGTATTGCAGCTTTACTTTGGTTTTAGTTATTTACATTTAATTTAAATGGAGTTCATAGTTCTTACCTATTCTAAAAGTACTTCTAGTTTGATAGCTTTTGTGCTTTCTTATGGTTTAGGATGAGGTACATTTAAACAGAAATATTGCTTGTTCTTATTTGATGCTTCTGTATATCTTACTATAATCAATGTTTGCTCTTGGCGTTGTTACTACAGCACTGAGAAAACCGAACTGGAGTTCAACTGAATCAAGATGTGATTGAAATAAGAGTTCCTTCTTTAGTAATAAAGCCTTCTCTAAATTGAGTGTCACTTCATTATTTACATAAGACCCATTCTGGAATACAAATATCTCATGGATTGTTTTTAAACCTTTGATACGTCCATATAAATTCCTCCATCCCCAAAAAGGACCATAAGAGAGTGAAAGATTCTGGTGTACAGTGGATAAGTAATAGGATTCATTGCTGAAGAAAAAAATTAGTTGAGATATCTTTATGGATAATGACCTGCCAATGATTGTAAATACAAGGTGACATCTTTAAAGATAAGGACATTCACAAATCGATTAGACAAATCGGCTAAGCAAGGCCACGTGGATATATAGCTATGTTGGGACTAAAATATCCTACTCTATGGAACA
Organism: Monarcha castaneiventris obscurior; assembly: GCA_026261815.1. NCBI lineage: Eukaryota > Metazoa > Chordata > Aves > Passeriformes > Monarchidae > Monarcha > Monarcha castaneiventris. Next base: position 11,598,128 of record JAMPIT010000379.1, read on the forward strand.
TATAGATGATTGCAAATACTGTAATGTCTTCTTCCTTGTGTCCATAAATAATAATAATCATAATAAACATGCTCCTGCTGACAGCCTAAGCATCCCAGTAATGTGAATTGATTGTTAGCATTTTGCTTTGGAGGTAGATTAATTAAGGTTGAATCATATGGCAATCCTTGAAAAAGTACTGTACATGTGACATCTAAATTAATGACAAATTAATTCATCACAAGCAGGGTAATTATAATGAATATCTAATGAATTAATGATGATAGATCACTTATGATTCATGCATATATATATATACACATATACACACACACACACACACACACACTCTCATGCACAGAAGATAGCAGATCTGCTTCTGCTGCATGGAAAAGTGAGATCTGTGACTTTTAGCTCTGGATGAGAGTTCCTACTGGTTTTCGGTAAGATTAGCACTGTATTATACCTACTGCTGGGCAAAATGGAGGCAGAGAAACTAGCTAAAATAACATCCAGGTGCAGCTGGGGAGTCGCTGTCAGAAAGCTGTGATCCTTGCCTCCGGTGCAATAAAATATATAGACAGAGAAGCAGAGACATAATTTCGATGCTGTTTCAAAGCCACTCTGGATGGACTTTGGACGCTTTATTGAAGCTATGCAGATGGGATGTGGAAGCTGGGCACATAAATGGTACTTGTTCTCTAGCAGCAGAGGTCTGGCTGGTGACTGGCTGGTTGATCCAGGAGCCTCTTTTCAGTAGCAATAGCCCTGAGTTCTCTTGGTAGCTTTGAGTTCTCTTGTCATTAGTTCAGCAGCCTCTAAATGTTGCCACTACTTCCAAGTGAAGATGTTTTCAGTTTTAGAAATGCTGATAGATAGTATACATTACCATGAACAAAGATCTGAAAGTGTTGAGTTCATTCCTATCTTCCAGGTCACAGACAGTTTACTTTCCCAACATTTAAATATTTCTTTTCCCTCTGTCATCTGACCCACCCCTAATCTCTTCTTTTAAAATCTAATCTGGACTTTTTCTTCCTCAGCAACTTCTATCTACCTTTGACTTCAAAATTTGTGAAAGTGCACATGACTTCCGTGGAATCTTCCATCCATTACTCTGCTATGAGGCTGAAATGAGGCACCTTCATTAACTAACAAAGTGTTGGTCAAGGTCAACATGACCTTTTCTGGCTGCTGCCATGGCTTCTTGCTATTTTCATCTTCCCCAGTCTGTGACTACCAAGTCACCAATGATAACTCAAATAATCAATTTCTCATTGATTATTTTTACCTCAGATATCTTTGAGCATGCTTCCCCCCTTCTCAGCCTTTCGTTTATGACCAGTTGTGCCGGTTTTGGCCAAAATCTAGCAATATATCCTCTGGGAGAAAGTCAGGTTACAACCACCCAGTCGTTCAGTGATTCTTTGTTATTTTGGCTCTGTCTGCAGCCTGTTTTTTTTTTCATTGCCTGGTAATCCCTTGGCAACCCATTTCCCTGTCCTTGATGATAGCTCTCATGGCCGTCTCCTTGTCCTTGACCCACTGCCTGCCCATTCTGTTTCTGGTCTTCCTCCATTGCTCTGATCTATGCATCAACTCAAACTCAGCTTTACATCAACTGTATTCTAATTCTTTATTTTCCTTCCTTCTCCATTACCAGTATGAATTGCAGGAGTGACACAACAGGACTCTGACGAGATGGTTATGATAGTACCCAGACTCTGGAGGCCTAAAGGCCTTATCTTACTGGAACTAAGCCCTGGGCTAAACCCTGCTCCTGGTTTTGAGCATTTATCCTGCCTTTCAGAGGCAAACATCACGCCTGACTCCAGGAGGGAACCCTCAGTCTAACAGTCTTGCTCTGCAACTGGTACTTTCTCTGCACAGTTCTCAGTAGTTGTTATGTCTCCTTGTATTCCACTAAAGGAATAACAGTTTTCATCTGGTTTACATTTTGTTTCTTCAAGGACACAATGTAAAAAATTCTCTGTGTATGCACACACACACATAGAATTTGCTAGAGAATCTAAAACTGGACTCATCTTTTCAAAATAATACAAGAAGTATGGGAATCTAGGTAAGGTAAATAAAGTAAAGCCACAAAGCTTCCATGCCTTTTCACTACCTCAATTTCCTCCTCATTCTGGATGCAGTCTTTGAGCTCCTTTCAGAGCCATTTAAGAATGTAGAAAATATTTTCTCTGCAACACTGAATTGTCATTTAAACCAAAAGTTTCCTTCAGCTCACTTTAGTACACTTGGTCTTGCCAATAAAGAGGGTCTTCCTATTACAAAAGCATCTTTTTGTTCCCTTCTTTAAACCCTCTCTTGCTGCCATCTCAGTGTCTCCTGTGTGTGTGTGTTCTAATACCCGATTCCTTTGTTTTGCCACTGACACTTCTTTCCTTCCTACTTCACCTGCAGACTAGCTGGAGTAGAGTGCTTCTCCTTGCTTCTGCTGACCCCCTTGGCATTGTCTGTTTAGAGTAGAGACATGAAGATCTCTATTATAGCTAGTCTGGGAAAGACATACTTATGGCCTTGTGAGTGAATACACAGTGGCATTCAACAATACAATAGTTTTCATAGGAACAATTTCATCATATCGAACACAACTGAATTTACACTTGCAATCTTTGACCCATTTTTCATCTCCTCTTTTCTTTCATTCCCTCCCATCGATACACTTGGCTGACGCTCAGCAGAAAAGACTGTGCAGTAACCTAATTCTTTCTCCTCCTTTCCAGCTTTCAGGTGGTACCTTTGCGCAGTGGTACAGCCTGGGACCCCCTTGTCCCTCAAATCAGTACTCCTTATTCAGCTGCAATCTGGGCAAAAATGTGTTTACCATCTGGCAAATTATCTTCCCGGCCTGCCACACCCACAGAGAAAAGGGAAGGGAGCTCAAAAGGTCATCGGACCCATCACTTGCTCCAGGGCAGGATCAGCCACATCTACAACATTCCCAACAGATGTTTATCTAACTTGTCCTTAAAGCCTTCAAATACAGAAGATTTTCCAAGCTCCTTATGCAGTGCTCAATGCTCCTTGCAAATTCTTAATGATCCTCTGTGTCCTGAGCTCTTCAGTTACAACCTCTCACATTCCCCCATTAAATTCAACCTGCTTATCTGCTCCTTCAAAGGCTCTGCACAGCTCTGGCTCCATCTGTCCCTGGTTCTTTATGAGTGTGTCTTCGCAGGGTGTCTGGGTGCGTTTGCCCTCTTACTGATTAGCTATTTAAGCTGCATATCTCTCCTCACTTACATTCTGCACCCACCCATCTCCCTATCTCCATCTGTCTGGCGTCCCTTTGCCCAAAAATTGCTTCATCAGGCTTTCATTTTCACTTTCAGGAAAAACTTTCCCCTTACACTCTTTTCTTTTGTGAATAAGCAGGCTCTCGTCCACCTAAAAATGTGGGATTTGAAGGACATCCCCCTCCTCCCCCCGCCCCGCCCCGTCCCGGCTCGGGAGTTCCCATTCAGCCTGCCACCCTGTGCAGCCAGCCAAGTGGAGGGTTTTGTTTGCCTTCATTAGGCTGTAAACTCATTTTGGGTGGGGCTGTTTTCTGCCCTTTGTTCTCTGCTGTGTTGAATGTGCTGACAGCGCTGAACTCTCGATTATTAATAGCACAAACAAAGCTTAAAAAAGGATGGATCAAAGGAAGGAGAAAGGGAAGGCACAGGGAATATGAGGTTTTGTTTAAAGCAGTAAGGAAGTTCAGGATAAATGTATCCTGTTGGGATGTGTTGAACACCTGTTAGGAAGAGGTTGTGGGTAAGATTGTTGAACAATCTGAATGAAGGCAGTCTCTGCACCTCCCTAAAAGGCTCAAAGAAAAACCCATTCAGTGCAACAAGTCCACACTGGGCAGAAATGAATTTGAAGAGAGGTGGAAAACCGGTAAATCAGAGAAACTTGGAAAGCAGGGAAGAGGCAAATAGAAGGCAGGAAAAGCATTACTGACCCTTTACCACAGGGTTTACCTGGGTCTGGACATTCATGCTTGCTTGCGTGTGCCCACTCTGCTATAGTTCTCTCGAGTTATAACATTTAGTGATGGCTGTACTGGCACAGTACTTTGACTTCTGGAAAGTTGAAGCAGACCTTTGAACTCCTTCATATTGTGGTTCTAATGGTGACTGCCTGTTCCTCTGGGTGGAACTGCTGAGCAGACGCAGGCAGGGCTGGCCCTACAGGAAGAAAACCTCATCCCATCACTCTGCCTTCAGCAGACCCAAGGTTTATGAGGTAGGGAGACCAAAGCTGGTGTGAGGCTCGGGATGAGAAGATAGCATGGGTTAAGGTATAGAAGTTTCTGGTGATGTTCAGAGGGTGATCTCACACACTGGTGAAGGGACCATACAGAATACTAGGGAACCTCTAACTGCAGCCATGAGGGTTTCAGTCCTAATGCACCAGTTGCTGACAGCAGAACACAAGCACAAGGACAAAATGTTTCAAAAAGGCCTGTCCTATGGATCTAGGAGGGCCAGGACCTCCAAGAAACTGTGCAAGGTGTTCAGCACTAGAACTCTTCAGACCTGAGACCCTCAAGAAGTCCTGAGGTGAATTTCCATCATCATCTGCAATGTATGCGACACCATTCCAAATCTGTTTCTGTCTGGACTATCGTTGTCAAACCAAATGTCAGTGGTGTGGTAATAGAAGAGCACAAGGTCTATTATCGCTGCATTTTGAACCAAAATCATGTTTACCACTGAAGAAATAAAAATTGTGCTAAGAACATCAGTGGCAGGAATATGTTCATTGTCTGCATCTATGTGTGAGAATTGAAAGGTAAGAAAATACTATTTGGCCATTATCCAGTCTTTGGACAACCACCAAAATCCATGTGGGATGTGCCAGTTACTGAAAGCAGGGTTTAAAATCTCCTGGAGTTAATCTTTCTGGTCATGAGGAACAGTGTTAGCCCACAGTAACACAAACAGCAATGGAATGTCTGCCTTCCTGCTGTTCAAGTGACCAGTGACCACACCTTGTGTTGGCTTCTAAGATGGACCTGGATGAAAGAGCACCTGGAAAAAGTGGTTGCAGTCACCTCAGTGTCCTCCACAGGGAGCATGCACCTGTGTGGGTGAGATGTGCTGCCTGCACACTTCAACCCCAGTGTCCCTAATATTGCTTGTACTGTTAGGGTGTGCAGTGCACGGCTTGACACACGGACCGAGAAGGGATGGGGGGCTTCCTTCAGGAAGAAGAGGATTTAGATGGTTCATGGGCCTGATAGAGGCAATTAGAGAGTTCACCTGTCATCACAGAAGCTGTGTCAGGCACCAAAGGGGTTGCTTGGTAAGGGAAAAAAGCAATTTGGGAAAGTGCTCTAGTATACATATCAATCTGTCTATACACCATTATTATTATTATGAGAATTTATTAAAAGTTTTAGTTTAAATTTCCTGTCTTTTTGTTTTGGTGAAGAATTACATAATCAGTAGATTGTGAAACTGGGTGGGTTGTGCAAACATGCACCTCCCTGCCATTGTCATACATGGAGGGCAACTGTTAATAGAAGCAAAAGGTTCAGTGGACAAGGACAAGTGGCAGCCAAGTCGCCCGGACTCCAGCACCTGTAAGCACACAAGGCTCTGGTGAGCAGGTGTTGTCTGGCCACACTCACTTCCCTTGCAGGAGTTTACTGACCCACCAGTCCAGGCAAAAGCCCCCAGTCCTTGCTTTGCCTACAGCACATGATAAAAGCAAACCAGAACTGAAGGACTCTTTTTCCCCCTGAGCAGAATATTTGAAAGATGTTTTTCCAAATGAATCTGCCTGTTGGGGTTGACTAAAATTACATTTCAGATGCTGATTTTGTTTTAATGGTCAGAATTTTCATCTCAGTATTTTTTAGAAAATTATTTTTTCATCTCAGTTTTTTTTTTTTAGAAAAAAAACGGTCTTGATTTTATTTGCTTGAAAATATTTTGCTTTGAAATAAGCTTCAATTTGATAGTTAAAAATATACTAAGAAATTATTTCTAGTGTCAAATGATTCATGTGATCAAAATTAGTTACTTTCTTTAAGATTTTTTAGATAGAAAAAAAATTACATATTATTTAAAATAATATGTACCCCTCTGGTCAGAACTTAAAGTGTATTAACAAGATTTTACTTACACCCACACTGCCAAGTAGCTATATTAGAACTAATATTAATGTGAAGGTTTAATTTATATCACCATTTCAATAACCAAGCCCATATTCAGGGCACAGATACCTCTGAGTAAAAGACTTCTGTACCTTGATAAAAAGAGTTTAAAGACAATCTGGCTCACAGGCTAAAAGAAAAGATGATGTGTTCCCAAAAGGCTGGTGAGGGAGGAAGTGCACAGTAGAGAGGAATTGGAGGAGAGAGAGATAGAGAGGGAGGGAGGGAGAGGGAGGATGTGTGCATTAGGGAAATTGCCAATAGGGTAGTTGGAAAAAGATTAATTACAGCAGTAGCAGCATAGCAAAGACAAAAGAACTGACTATGCCTGATGGGCTTCTAAGGTGAATTCATGAAAAAGAATGAGACCAAATACCAAGTTCTTTAAGGCACAGTGGTGGCGATCTGTGTTACTCAGCTGACATCGGTGGTATTACTCCAGGTTTACACCACTTTCAGTGAGAGGAATTTATTTCCAATTCTCTGCCTCGTACTTTATATGTTGCAATCTTTCAGTCAGATACCCAGCTGGGTCTGAGGTTGCTCTTTGCAAAATGGTGCAATTCTCTCACTTGATAACAGTTGAGGATCAACTTCTGAAAAGGATGAGATTGTTTTAGTGACATTTGCTCGGTATTTAATTTCATCCTATTGAAAGATAGATGCCTCCCTGGTTCTAGTGAATTATCTTTGAGGCTTTGTCCATACCTGCAAAACACTCCCCTGTAGTTTCCCAGGCATGTGTTCCTGGAGAATTCTGTGGAAATGTTGACAGCCTGGTGTAATCATCAGAATGGCAAGCACCCCGATCTGTAAGCCACACGCCAAGTGGGTTTCATGAAGTTAAATGAAACAGGAGCTCAAAGTTCAGAGAATGGCTGCTCTTCTAATTAATGGTGTCTGTGATGTTGCACTGCACCTTCAAATTACATGTATGCCTACAGTGGACCAGAAGATCCATCCTTCCTTCACACAGCTGATTAATGATTCTTTTGCACATGTACTTGAAGCTTGAAGAATTTCATTTCCTGATGATAATTTTCTTTATCTGTCCTGTCATTGAGGGGGTGCTGCTTTGTCCAGGGCAGAACCTGGTAAGAGAGGAGGCAGGAGTGCAGGTGGCTGCTTACACCACCCACATACATCACAGAAGTCCAGAGGGACATCCTGTCTGGTTCTGCAGCAGCCCTGGAAACTGGCTTTCACCAGGGCCCACACCTACCTTCTAGGGACATTCTGGGATGGAGGTAGGAAGGAAAGGGACTACAAAGATGGTGATGTTGGCTCTAGCTTTCCACACACTAAAGAAATTTAAGATTGTTGTGTCTCTGTTTGGGGTCAAATGCCAAGCATAGAGCAGGCCTGGCATGCTTCGAGCACCCACCACCCCTCCACATTGAACCTTCCAAAGGGAACAGGATACTTAAGCTCCAGGACAATTCCCTGGATGCCACCCCACCTTCAAAGAACAAGTCTTCAGGCTGCATCTTCTGAAGAGTGTACGCAATGTTTTCAGACCACTCCATTTTCCCTGGGGCTTATGTTTTCTGTAAGTTTCCAGACTCTGTGCAAGTCTGAATTTTCTCTGCAAGCACATAACTTTGGTTGAAGTCCACCAGAGGCCAAACCCTGTTATCAGACAGCCTCAGGCACGTGCATGGGCATCTGCAGGAGGTCAGAGTGAGGATCCAGTTCTGCCGAAAGGGGCTGATGAAAAGTCAGAGACTGAAAGATGAGGTCTTTTCTCTTTTATTCCTTAGGACACAAAGAGTTATTTATTTAAAAGACTGGCTTAGCTTTATTTTAATTAGTTTCACAATGGGTGCCTGGATCTTCCATCCCCAACCAGGGACCTCTTGTTCTAGGCACTAATCTTGCCACTGTGACCTTTGGTTCATTTAATACCTGGGTGTATCTGCTGATGTTCCTTTCCTTTTTTTTTTTTTTTTTACAAGATAAATTTACATTTCAGAGTCCATTCACATGTGCTAACCTAGTTATGAGCCAGTTTCACTCTTCATGAACTTCCTGCCTACAGGCATTTTTTGTAAATTGCTGTAATATGATAACTGGAAATCCTTTTGCTATCTTGAAACAGGAAATAAACATCCTGTTGTGAGAAGAGAATTAGAATTATGCATGATGCTTCTTTTGTAATTTACTCAATCTTGATAACATATATTATGTAGGAGAGACTTCTAGGGCATTAAAGCAAAGATGACCAGCCATAAATCAACCTCAAGGAGAGAGTATGCTGAATCCCTGTTGAATATCACTTAGATCATTCTTGTTCAGCTTGAGTGTTGGTAATCTTTTGCCTTTGAGACTGATGAGGAATTAGTGAGATTAGAAAATATTTAGAAATTCAACCGATCTTCTGGGTCTGCATTTTGTTGATTTTCAGATGAAGGCTCAAATAATTTGTACTTTCTGTCACCTACTGCTTTATATTTGGAAGATGTTTCCTTAAATGTCAGAAATGTGAGCCTGCAGAGCATACCTATGGTAGTTTTTTGTTGGCTGGAGATTGCCTTTTCAACAGTGGGCAGCAAACTCTTTGGTTTCTGATGTCTTGAGGTATGTATTCTGCTTGTTATCCTTGTATTCCCCAGTCAATATAAATAAAGTTTCTCTTCTCAGTCTTCCTAAATCTGCATTTGTTTTTCTCTGTTGGAACTATTGATATATAACTCTTTTCCATAAGAGAATATTTTTCCCTTTGCTTTTCACTTAATTTAGGGTTTTTCCCCCTTTTCTTTTTAATGGCATATGTTAAGGTATTATTGGAAGTCTTACTAAGATGTTCTTATTTTAGGTGCCAATAGAAATTTTAAAGAATTGCTTCTTGTTTTACACATCTTACACTTCAAATCTGTGAAGAATTTAATGTAAAAAGGGAAAGAGCTAGCCACACTACTGTAATTTCTGAAGTGTCTTGATGATGATTTGTGACAGAGGAATGTTACGATATCTCTTGGTTAGATAACATCAGAGAAATTAGACTAATGTCAGTGTTTGGATTTCTACTGTCGCTACTGAAATCTTTGGACCAAAACATTAGGGCAAATATTCTTTACATAATATTCCTTCATGAACGATGCTACACAATTATTTTTGAAACTGGAATTCTTTACTATACTAATCATAATATTATGAGAGAAATAATTCCAGTTTGGCAGACATTTATAAACACTGTTGAAATGTTTAAGTGCTTACAACAGCTGTAGAACTGATTTTTTGGACCCTTTCTTTCTATGCATGTGTTGGGTTTTCTGATTTGGGTAGTTTAATAGAAGTAGTTTTCAGATGAATGAGAAATAAGTGAACTTATGCAAGGTAATATTTGGACCTGGAGAAGGGATTATTAGTCTGCCTTTATTCAGATGCTGTTAGTCAAACTGGATTAGAGCTGTTTAAACCTGGGGTTTTTTGAACTTTGGTAGGGTCCTTCAGGTGAGCACTGAGGTTTCTCTTAGAATAGACTCTTCTGCTTTTTTTTCTTCACCCCTCCCCCCACCCACCCCCCTTCATTCTAAGAATACAGTTTGAGTATTTTATTGAGGCACATTTTCTGAGAAGTGGCTGGTGGTTAAAGGATATATCTGTGAGTCAGATATATGGGGCTTTATTCCAGCGTCTGCTTTTGAGTCATCCAGCTTCATCTACCCTGATGGGTGCAGGCAATCCCACCTCTTCTTCACCCACACACCAAGGCAGCCCCATGTGGGCCAGCACTGAAGCAGCTGCGTTATTGTGGTGCCCAATCCAAACAACTACATCCTGCCTCTTAGCGTGCTCATGGCAAGTTTGTAACCAAAGCTCTGATTACACAAGCCACGCACTGAAATGCTCATCTCTCCAAAACCTGCAAGACACATTCCACATAGCTCGTGGAGCAGGAGCTCTGGGAATGCTTCACAGGAGGGAAGTAACAGTGACTTATTGTCCTACTCTGTTACCAAAGGGAACAGGTCTGGGCATTTGTTTAATTCCCAAGACAACCAGGCAATATTGACTTTATCATCCTTTGATGATTTGGTTATTGCCACAGCTGGGAACTCAGATTACTCGGAAGTCCCCTTGGCTGTAGGGTCTTGCTGCTGATCATGAGTGCAAAACACACTTGAACTGATCAAGAACCACAGCTGTGCCACTTTGAGATTATTACCTTGGACTTGTGCCTACAGAGCTCCTGGAATGGAGTTGATTCCTGTCCATCAGAAGACAAGCAAAGCAGATGTACAACTGTCAGCATCTGTAGGCCCCTCAGCTCTAAAATTAGGCAAGCTACCAACCTTTTCCTTCCAGCACTTGCTTATAAAAGAGGCTTCCTACACATTAGGAAGCTGTGATTCCTAGTTTTTATTTTCTTAATTTGTGCTTTAACATATTCTTCTTCGTTTTCAGAAATGACTGCAACTTCAACATGCTGGCATCTTTTAAAGTGGTTAAGTAAGAAATGTGTCTGCCTTGAAGAGTTTTCTGATAAGGCCCCAGCTTTGCATCTTGATACAAGTGGGCATGCCCTAACACCTCTCTCGAACATCAGGCGTGTTCTTCCTTCTGTGTGTTTGCCATTTCAAACAACAAAGTATTGTCAGCAGAAGTTGTTTTTGCTCTTTGTATAAGTGCATAAATGAATACTCCCTTTAAGTTCAGTGGGGCTGAGGTTTTGTTTGTGCAGTTGTGAGCCTCCAAAGAGTTTCTGCAGCCTAGTTAGTGTTCCTACTGCTGCTCTAGAAAGCGTAAATTAATTTTGATATTTTATTTTATTGCAAATGGTATTGCCTTGCTTTGAATTTATTAGTTGCAGCTACTTACATAGCAACCATTTTCATTTCCACAGTAAGCTTGCTCTGGGACTTGCTTTTGCAGTGTGGAAGATGGTGAGATGAGTCACACTTTGGAAATTCCCATACTTCTTCATACATCTGGATAGGCCAAGGGTGAAGCTTTCTCTCTTACTCTGAACTTCTCTGAATTAATGCTATTTCTTTTTCACTTTTGCATCCTTTTTGCAGTTTTTGGAACCTTGTCACTTCAGTTCTCACTCGCCTTGCTATCAGGATGTACTCCCATACCTTGCACCTCAGCTTTTGTAGCTTTAATGATGAGAAAGAAACAACACCCTCCATCAGCACTGTAGGTACTAGTGGGACCAAGTGCTGGTTTCTTTCAGTGGAAGCATAGAGCAATCCCGGTCGTTCAGAGAGCTGATTATGCAAAACATCAGTTTTATTTAATGAAAACAATTAGTGATGCATCTCAGTGATGAGAATGTTGACTTGAAGGGAGCAATACAGTTTGGTTCCAGTTTGTTGTCTGGTCCATATGTGCCATAGGTAAAGGTTTTTAGAGTACTTACATAGTAATGACATTAAGGGATCTACCCAAAGTCCAACACAAAATTTACTACCTCCCACTAGAAAAGCCCCTTTTCCTCCTAACTCACAACTAACTGTAATGCTCATTTTGTCTCAAATATTGGACTGAGCAAAAAAATGTCATCTCTCTTATTTTCCTGTGAAGTGCTTAAAAGATAAGGCATGTCTACGTAAGCATTGCTGCTCATTATTGCATGAGATCAAAGCTGCTCATCTGCATGGCACATGCCCCGTATTGTAGGAAGTTGTTGGAGGTTCGTTGCTCACTTAGTAGAAGAATCCTGAGATTTTGCAAGAGGAGAGCATGAGTCTTCTTGGTGGAAACAGAAAGAGGATCTGCTGCTGTTGGTTCCAAAAGATTACTACATGTGTCAGCAGTAGGTGCCTGAAGTTTTAGGAAGAGCCCAGTTTCACTTCATTTCTTCCTGTAATGTCAGAAAATTCTTCAACAGCATTAATCAGCTGATGTTTTGGATTGCAGGCTAAATACTGATTCATTCACTTAACAAAATGATGGTTCATTCCAAGAATGCAGGGAAATGCAGACTTGGATACAATGGATTTGTGTCTGAGGCCAAGTTTCAAAATGGTTTAGATGAAGAAAGGCAGACAGGTCCTTTATCCTCCTTTCAGTTTAATGGACACAAACACATCCGTGTTGCCTTCCAAGGGTCAGTATCATAAAACAAAGAACTGCTGTAAGTCCCTAACCCAGGGGAGTAAACGTGTAAACAGGAAAGTAAAGGGAGCGTATAACAAGCACCAGAAGGTGAAAACAAAAGTGGTAGAAAATTTAGTAGGGAAAAAAACAAGACAAGTAGAAATGCTTAGACAGAACAAAAGGAAATTTTACAGGACTTCACAGGATTTCTGTATAAAACCTGTCCTAGATATGGTATTAATCATTTATTAGCTGGTAGAATTCTCGATAATAATGCAGAAAGGACAGAGGTGTTCAATCAATACTTCTGTTCAGTATTTGGGGAAAAGCCAGATGATTCAGGACAGAATGATGATGAAATGCTTTTCATTCTAGCAGTAACTAAGGGAATGTGTTAAACAGCAGATATTAAAGTTAGATACATTAAAATTAGTAGGTCTGGATAATTTACATCCAAGATTTTTAAGATCGATAGTCAAGGAGCACTACAGACCATTAATTTTGATTTTTAACAAGCCATGGAGCATTGGGGATGTTCCAGAGGGCTACAAGAAAGCTAATGTTGTACCAATATTTTAAAAAGGTAAATGCAGTGACCCGAGTAATTATAGGCCTGTCAGCTTGCCTTCGATCCCAGGCAAAATAATGGAATGGCTGATAGGGTCCTTGAGTAATAAGGAATTAAAAGAAGGTGATATAATTAAAGACAATAAGGATGGTTCTTGTCAAACTATCTTGATATCATTTAAAATCAGATTTCAAATGGGGTGATTTAGTTTACAGTTTTGATATGTAAGAGATTTAGTCTTCTGTAAGGTGTTTGTGTGGCTTGACTTTTGATTAATCAAATAGAGGCTGTCTCTGCAAACTGTGGTTTAAGCAAGAAGTTAGGAGGAGTTTAGGCATCTGAATCTAAAATGGCAATCCTGAAAGCTCAGCTCGGTGGCTGCCCAGAACTGCCTTAATCTCCTTGGTTTTCAGCTGGAGAAGTTTCCAAGGCAACTGAGGTTCTGCTTTTGTGCACTCCCAGAAGACACCTCAATCCTGACAAGGTTGAGCGGTTCAGTATCAATGTCATAACTATACATTTGTCTGTCTGTTTCCCGTACAGAGCTTGATCCAAGGAGTGTGCTTATGGCACACTTCAAGGATCAGTCTGTGCACGAAATGCAAAAGCAGATGCAGCCTTTCTTTAACATATGACCACAGGAGAAGGTCTTTTATTCAATTACTCAGTGGTCAGAGCTTGTCCAGGTTAGAAAAATTCAAAATAGAATTCTTTTCTCTTTTGAAAATATTTCAAATCTCACTGGATATCACCAATTATTGCTGTATAGTGATGATGGAGAAAGGAGGGGTTGAATACACATTAACAGGAGTAAAAATCACTGCTGAAGTCGAGTTACAATCACAATTGTGCTCTCATCATGAAGTGCAATGAATCTCAAGTATATATTCAGCAAAGATGCTATGTCAAGAAGAGTGGGGAACATCATGTAACTGCTCCAGAATTATCCTAAGGGTACAAAAAGGTATAATAAGTTTATTCAAGGTCCATGCACAAGAAAGACAACACAGACCCATTCAGAGGCCATTTTTTCCTATTTCAAGACAGTTATCCAAGATCTTTGGCATGAATTTCTGTATTCAGGTTCTTCCACGACCGGGACAGCTAGGTTGGGTTAGAGGCATAGTAAAAGTTAGGAAAAATAAGTCCCACCATAAGTATACACACATTGACCAGAAAAAGCATAACAGCCAGTGGTGGAAGCATCATTCTAGCAGTGGGAAAAGAGTCTAGACAAAACTGAGGAAGTAATAAAGCACCAGTTTTTATCAGTGAAGTTTCCTAATAATTGTATATAAAAAACTACATTTTTTGGTTTTGGGATTTTTTTCTTTTTTTTTTTTACATTACACACACACACACACACACATATATATTTCTCCTAAAGTCTATTCTTTTGTCAGTCTCAGCTCAGGAATTAATTCTGGGAGCTCCCAGGACTTGTGTTGTATAAAGGGTTGTGACCAGATGATCACTCTGGTTCCCTCTGGTTTTAAAAGATCCAGCAAAAAGGGCTGAGGACAAACAAACTGAAAACACAAACCCATGCAGTAAGAAGCTTTCCCTGCCCAGAAAAGCAGATAATCTAAATAGACAAGACAGACTGGGGTGAGAAAAAGGATGTGTTATCTCTGTTTCACAGATGGGAAACAGAGGCACAGAGAGATTAAGTGATTTACACAAGGTTTGTGTCAGAGCCAGGAATGGGAGCCAGATCTCCTGAATTCTGTGTCACTACCTTAACAACAAGACCATCTTTTCTTTCTCTTGCCATAGCCTTGAGAGGAAAGGGCCTGTACTGCCATACACAAAATTGCACCATTGCTTACAGGGAAATCTGATAAAATGCTATACATGTAGCATACATCTGGTGTTCTGATTTCTCCTCTTGTGTCTCTTCTGATTTCTCCTCTTTCCTTCCTTCATCTTTCCTTTTATCGTCCCTTTCCTTTGTTTTCAGTGTCTCTTGCAAAGGACACTGGTGTCAATTACACTAGAAGAAAGCCCCACTGTCTCAGAAATGGCATATCCAGACCACCTAGCCTTTGAATGTACAGTCAGAAACATACCAGCTGTACCTGGGCACATAACTTCTTAGACTGAGTTTGCAAATGTGAAGAGAATTAAAATTAGAGAAAGGCATTTGAGATTTGCCTGTTTTATTATGACCAAATCTGAGTAGATTTTCAAGGGAGTCAGGAATTACCTCAATGGGGTCTGCTTAGCTGAGTTGGCTAGGTTCAATTATGTCTAAATCCTTAAATCTTTCCCTTCTGTATCTTCTCATTTCACACATGGTTCTGGCCACTGTTTTCTAAGCCCCTTTGGGTAAAAACATTTCATTTTAGATACAGACAGCAGGATCCTGAGATGGGACAGCACCTTGGACAAAGCCTATAAATATACAGCCTGTTTCTATGGCAGCTCTGAGAGTGCCAGTTCTATGAAATTGTTTGAATAAGGTCATCTTCCAATGCCTCAGAATCTGGCAACTTTGCAAGATGCAGATAGAAAAGCATATAATACTGTTCATGTGTAGAACAGAAGAATAGCTGAGAGGGTGTCAAAACACTCTCAGTGTGGCTGTGGATGGAGAAGGGTCAGCCATGGCTGGCTAGGGGAGGACAGTTTGCCCAGGGCCTTGTGTTTTGAGAGGTTAGAGAGGGCCCCGGCTAATTGCCTAATGATACACAAGGGGTCACGACCTCCACCTTTGCCCCGGGCCCCCTGGAACTGCTGCTATTGCTTGTTCCTGCACTGCGGCCACCTCCGCAGCACAGGGGACAATGCCCAGCCAGCAGTGGTGCTCAGCACTTTATTTTGGGCAGGCAAACAAAGGCAACCAAAATTCACATGGTGCAGGATGGAGACAGTGGGACAGAACCTTAGATGTGTGCATGGCAAAGGTGACCGTGCTGACAGACGTAGCTTTGGGCTCTGCCATGTCATAAAAAGTTCTGGTCAAAACTCAGAGAACCTGAACCTCTTTCCAGCTAGCTGCTCCCTGGGAATAGGTTCCCAGAATCGGGTTATCCTCCTATTAAGGGAGGCATAAAAGATAGTGCTGTGAGAATTACAATGCCTTTTTATGGAAAGATCAATGGCATGTCCTCACCTAGAATGCTGTTTTTAGGTAAGGGTAGCTCCACCTCATAAAAGATTATATGGCTGACATATTTTTACGTCCAGACAAGAGTAACAAAACCTGTGATGAAGAGGTATGGAAACACTTTGAGATGAAGATATGGACGATTGAGTAGTGGAAGGTGGGAAGGAGGAGATGTCACTGCAGTATATAAAACAGCAGATGGTACCAAGGGGTCGTGTGGTCACTCCTGTGTACCCTCTTTTGTAATAAATATCAGAGAGAGATTCAGAAATAAAGCAACAGGTTTAAATCTAAACCAGGAAATGCTTTTTTAAGACAGTGTCTCTGCCATGGCCTTGAGAAAATACTGAGGTAAAAAGCTCAGCAGGATTAACAAATGTTAGACATTGCAATCGATAACTGCCTACATCTGCAGTTAAACTATCCAGGGTAAAAGTTAATCTATTAACTCATATTTTAATGTAATACTATTTTAATAACTCAGATCTCTGCTTCGGGGCTTGTGACAATGAATACTCCCCTCTTGCATTGAAACTGGGCTGCTGAACATGTTTTTGGATGGGCATTTGTCCTTTGCAGGGGGGGGTTCTTCTGCATGTGTTCCTGGCGAGGAGAAGAGGTAGGATTTCAGGCGAGCTGGACCTCTGATCTGATCTGATCTGCTCTGGCACCTGATGCTGGCTCGGGCTGCTGAGACACGGCTGGCCAGGCTCCCCTGCTGGCGGCCGGGGCTGAGCTCCCAGAGCCCTTCCCGGGGCTGGTCCCGTTGGCGTTGCTGTCTGCCAAGCTCGGGCTGGTAAAACGCGGGCTCAGCTTGGCAGCCAAGAGCATGGCGTGTTCAGGCAGCTTTGAGGTTTCACCCAAATCGCCTGCCTTTCCCTGGAAGACACCACCTGTGTTAAATTCACCCTAGGCAGGAAATGGAAGAACAAATCAGGCCTAATTAAAATTAAAAAAAAAAAAAAAAAATCCTTAAAACAAACTGTGTAGTCTTTTCTGCATGCCATCTGCATAGTAGCAGGGGCGATGTGCTTGATTCATACTGTGATTCGAATGGAAGTGAGAGTAAATTGAAGGCTGATATATATCAGTGCTGAGGGCAGGATTTAGACAAGTGAACAGTTGTTCCTACAGCAAAAACAGATAATGTTGTCAAGTTTGTTCCCTAACCAAGGATTCAATCAAACACTCACCAGAACCGAGCTAAATCTCCACAACCTTTATTGCTTCCTGTACACTCACTTAAATCTTGCCTAACCCCTTCCTGTACCAGCACTGGTTTCCTTCTTCCTCCCGAGGGTGGTATTAGTGTCTGCCCACTAAACCATGTCAGCAGGTGAAATCTGTAGATGGGCTATGGCAAGCTATTTATCATAATTTTTGTAATTTCCGTCCCCACTCCCCAGTAAATGCAATAAACTTCTGAGCACTTTAGGCATGAAATCCACTGCCATATCCAAAAGATTGTTTCTCCTTCTAATATGTGAATGGGACATTTCACTGTCTCATGGTACTGCTGCAGGTAGTTAAAGATAGTTTGAAATAATTTCTCTTTTTTAAGAGGAAAACCACCACAAACACAGTTAGAACTTTTACAAGCTTTGCAAATAGATTGTTCCCCGTAATGATTCTCTTTAACTGAAGTAGCCACAGTCACAAGGAGGAGTTGTAATGAGAATTTCCTGTTGCCATTTGGAGACCACAGGGAGCTTGTGCCATCCATGACCAAGTGTGGATCTCTGGGAAGTGAAGCTGATACAAATACATGGCATGACACTCATGATACAGGGCTTCCTTCTTCTTGGCCTCTCCATCCTCATGTCTTCCACACACATTTTCCTATTCCTCCCTTTCTTCTAGTAAGAAGTAAACACAGATATGATAGAAGAGGTTTCTTAGAAGGGGAAGGAAACGTCCATTCAGAAAGAAGCTGCTGTATGCTCTCGTTTGCAATGCCAAACTGACTGTGCACAGGGTATGTTTTTGCTGCTCCCAAGTTTGCCAGAGCCTTGTGTGGGGAAGGCAGCAGGACCACAGCTTCTGGGGGCTACTCCATGGACTGCTGGCAGGGCTGCCCTTGGGCTGCTGGGCAAAGTCACACCTGGGAGATTGGCAGCTTGGAAAGTCCATGCCCTCAGAGAGCTCCACTTCCTGCTCTGACTCTGCTGCTCTCCTCTGGAGTGGATAATAAGAGCTGATACCTGGGGTGTGACAGGAAGGTTGATGCATTTTTGTGTGTAAGATACTACTCATGAAAAAATAAATGTGGAGGGAAAAAAAAAGCTTCCTCTGAGATTATTACAAGGAATTTATTGGGAAATTATGTGGGAGGTAAATTTAGTTCAGCAGGTGGCAACAATTATTTTTCCCTATTTGTCACTTTTTAGTGGTTGCTTCTCACTGGCAGAGAGAGAGGGAAAATAGACAATATCCCAGGTGTTACATACAGGAGAGGGGCAGTTTCAGAGAGTTTACTCTTATTCCATTGGCAAGGTAAACTGGAGGAACTGGCCCCAGAGATTGTGCAAGAGATACATACATTGGGCAAGCTTTTCTTCAGACACTTTCAGCCAAGCACTATTTCAGCTGAGGAGTCTGAGAGTGAAAAGCATAAATG
The DNA here is from genome assembly GCA_026261815.1 of Monarcha castaneiventris obscurior. Lineage (NCBI taxonomy): Eukaryota > Metazoa > Chordata > Aves > Passeriformes > Monarchidae > Monarcha > Monarcha castaneiventris. The sequence continues at coordinate 11,616,621 of JAMPIT010000379.1, forward strand.
TGTTGATACCAATACAAGTCAGGGTGTGCCCATAAACAATCCTGGTGTGCTGATTCACTACATAGACATTGGAAAAATCAAACAGCAGGGCTGTTCAATCTGCGTGAGTTCAATCCTTCTTTGGCATAGCCAAATTTTTATCTTTGGTTACTTTTTTCCTTTGATAAATCCAGTGTGGCTGGAATTTTCAGTGCTAGTTTGTGCCCTCTGTCCCAGAGCATGCCATATGTTACTGAAGATACCAGAGCTTTCAGTTTAAGCCAGACCCACTGTGCCTGCTCACACCACAGACATGCAGGGTGCTGGAGATGGTGTGGGAGTACACACACACTCACCGACTGTCCTCAAATTACCAAGGGAGGGAGATTGCAAGGAAGTTGAACAAACTTGCCCAAGCAGCCAGCTGTCTACCCTCCTCTAAACATGGAAGTTAAAGGTTCTCAACAAACAAACTATTCTGGGCTTTTGATTCATATTCAACTTTTGATTCATTTCCTTCTGTGCATCAATAACTTCCAAACCCTCCATTCTCTGGTCTCAAAGTCAAACAGTGCCGCAGTGCACAGGAACTGTAAAATTTATCCTCTCAGTAACTGCTTAAATCTCATCTCTAATCCTCTAAACTCCTTGATTCAGGGTAGTTTAAATTGTTGTAAATATCTTTGAGGTGGATTATGCTGCTTAATTGCCACTAAGGGAATAATAATATTATGTGTATGTGCATACATATTATAATGTACATAGACACAGGCAGAAAATCTTTCTAGCAAAGAACATATTAAATAACAGTTTAAACTACTCAGGATTTGGGAAAGCCTGTTAAAGGGATTAGAAACTAAATCCAAAACTGGACAAGAGGTAAAGGCAATAATTTTCACAGATGACAATTGTAGCAACACACTATTTTCTCTCTTTTTGTAAGTATGTTTTCTTTATAATGGTCTGCACCACTTAATGAGAGCACATGATCTTTTCTAGTAAGTCAACCTCAATTATGTAAAAGCTACATGTTTGAAGAAGTATAGACACTACTCTCACAAGGAGATGGAAGTAGAATGTCCTTCAGTAGCATTTCTTCTTTTTGGGAAGAAATAGTTTCTATCAACCTGAAAAAAAGCATAAATAAATAGCTAAAAATAACTTTCTCCATGTGCATAATCCTGCTGAGTTTCTTGGGAGCAATGATGCACATGTGCAGATGCCTGGACAACTGAGGCCAAAGGCTTTGTTCTGGAAATGTGGAGTCAAATATAAACTTTCTAAAGAAAGTATCTGTGACAGTAGCTGTTCCTGAGAGTGGGAGAGAAGGAATATATCAAGAAGATTTTAATTTTTAAAATAGTCATAAGAAGAATATGAAGGTATTCCCAGAATCTTGGTTCTTGTGAATGTGTCTGTCATTGTCAGTGTCTGCACTTCATTTTTACTATTCTTCTGTTCTGTCCTGCACACAAAATGCTGCAAATTATTTTTTCTGGAAGCACCTCTGCTTGTCTGTTTTGACCCCTGACATAAGCTGGGATCTACCACTTCCAGAAAACCAATCTAAAGTACTGTAAGGAACTGATTTTAAAAGAATTTTACTGAAATATTAATGACTGAATAAAACAGCTGAAGCAAAACACCTAGTGAATGAAAGAAGTCTTATAGACTAAATAGAAAGAAATTAATCCCAGTATTGAATGCTTCAAAATGGCAAGCAAATGCAATAGCAGCAAGCCTGTGAGGGCTAACTGTTGCCCAAAATTCACTCACTACACAGAAGCAAGGGGATCATCACACCTGTAAGTTTGACTGTGAGCATGGATTGAGTTTCAGAGGAGCCATGACTTGGGGGCATTGCCTGTTTTTTATCACCTTAAATAAAGCTACTTTATTACAAACACAGTAATTGGGTGTACTTAAATGATTGTCCTATTTCTAGGCACACTAGATCTGCTTTTTAGCCTGGAGTTCATATTGTGTGATTAAACCAGTTCGATCTCATTCTGCGGTTAAAAGGAGAATCGCCTTTCTGGAAGAAAAAATACTAATTCCTCTTACTACCCTTTGCCTATTCTTTGGTTCATCTGCCCTAGGTACCTTTTTTGGTTCAATGCTGGCTAAAAGTCTTGATTTATAAAACAGCATGTTGAAATGTCTAAGGAATATTAATGTTATTGAAATCTATTTAGCATTTTTGTTTTACATGTCTTATGTCTTCTTTAGGCTCAAGGTACTCTTTCTTTCCAGTACTTGTACAGTACCTTGGAGAAAAGCTTTGATCCATGATCTGTTCTCCTTGGATCTGGCCGAAGAGCCATACCTGTGTGATGTGAAGCCAGCACAGCCACATTTGGAGCCACGTCTGGTTATGAGTCTGCTAAGTCCAAGGTCAGATGTGGTCTTGTGTGACCTGTGAATGCAGCAGGGTGCTCTGTGGTCCTGCTGCTCCTCCTGTTACAGGCATGGGGGTGAAAGGAGCAATTTTGAATGCAGTAAACAAGGTCAGTTTTTAAACAGCTGGAGATAGCAGCAAACATCTCTCTGCAGAGCCAAAAGTTCACGTTGTACAGTACAATTTGTTTAGACTGCTAAATATATTTTAGGTTATGTTCTTTTCTATATAGTTACAATTTTTAATGTCCTATGCATTAATTCATCAAATTATGCTTAGACACAGCTGGGAAGTAGCTGATAAATAGGGATCTGCATGTACTTGAGACTAGGTCCAATAAAGGACATGGTGACTGGCAAGGAAGAGGAGGCAGTTGCCCATCCCCAAGAAGGAGTCCAGGCCAGGATCTTGGGTTCAGTGTCATCCCTGTAAACTCCCCCTGTAGAAGAGTTTTACACTTTCCTCTTGGGAAAGGCAGGAGGCAAGGGTTACAGTACAGAAACTGGACCTGTTTCTCTATCATTTATTTGCATTTATTGATAAAATGCAAATAGTTTGAATCCTTTGTACTTTTTATGGGAAGGGGATTTTTTCGTTGGTTTCTGCCAACCTCCAGCCTTGGCTGTGCATGAGTCATTTGAAGGAAGAGACACTTACTTTAGTTCTGTCATCATTATGATCTGTTCTATTGATCCCTTCCCACTGCTGTGTTTGCTAATTTCCTGGCATACATAAAGGGTGTTCTGTTTTTTGTAACAAAATTTAGCAGCTCTTCCCATTCCAGAAACAGGAAACTGAGGCACAGGATTGGGAGCTGGCCAGTCAGCAGAACTGGAAGACAAGTCCAGCAATCACTATGTGCCATCTTCTGGCCCACTGTTGGTTTTGGCAGACATTGAAACTGTGCCCTAGGTTTAGTCACCTACAATTGTGAGCAGCTTTTCAGTTGCTGGCAAGCAAGCTGGGTCCTCAGCAGAGCTTCTGGCAGCAATCCATTGTTCTTCCATTTTCTTTTTTCCAGGTCATTTTTGCTCATTAGGCCTTTTCAACTCCTTTTCATGGAGAGCACGATTTCAGAAGTGATTTGATTCCTCTACCCTTGTAGTCAGAAATGAAGGCTGTGATCATGCTTATTTACGAGGAAAAGGGATAGGAAGGAGGAAGAAAGACCAAGAACATTATCCAAGATTCCAATATTTGACAGGATAGGTATGAAAAGGAACAAATTTATCAACTAGATTCTTTTTGGACTGTGGGAAAATGAGATGAAAAAGAAGAGAAAAAAAACCAATAACAACCACTCTAGTACCAGTTATGGACATACTGCAGTGGCTTTCAGGCACATCAGTAGGACTTATATAAGATCTAGAAAAAATCACAACAGATTGTAATCTTTCCTCTTTGGTAAATAAAACATAAGTAAAGAATCTCCTCAAAGAGCGTAATTGAGTTTAAGGCATACATAGATCGGAATACTGCCCCAAAGAAACTGGCTGGTTCTTTTGTTAACAGAACATTTATTAAAAAAAGGAATTTTGGTATTCTTGAAAGAAACAGTAACTGATGTGAGGGTGCTTGAAGAGCTCATCCTGGTGTTGGGAGAGATGTGGCTATGTAGAAGGCAAGTGCACACCAATTCACAACTGCAGCATAGATGGAGTGCTTCTCCAGCTTGTGTTTTGGAGGTGGAAGGAGGGAAAAATTTGTGCAAGAAAAGAAGTAAAAAGGGAGTAAATACTCTCCAGAGTAAGATACCAGGTAGAAAAAAGTTATTAATAACAAATGACCTGAACTTGGGTTGAGGTGGGATGGCCTGTGTCCACATAGGCGAAGAAGAAAAGCTGGCCCATGAAGAGTCAGAGCAGGCATTGGACTGCTGAAAGGTTATCGAGATATTTTCAAAGGGCTGGGATGTTTTCCAAACATATTTCACCTTGAAACAGAGCCCGTGATTTGGCCAGGATGGCACCTGTGTAACCACTGCACTAAGGGCGAACGGGAAGCAGCAGCCGCTACACTGCATGGATAGTGCACCACTGCGTGGTGTCGGTGCTGCAGGTGCCGCAGCCTCCTCCAGGGGCTGTCCTGGGGCCACCCTCCACACGGGCAAAGGCTGCATTTGCCTAAGCCTGGCCACCTCTTCTGAGTACGACAAAGTGCTCATTACCAAGTGCCTGTAACCAAAGACGCGTTAACCCGACTTGGCAGAGGCAAAAATAGCCTCAGCGCTTGGTGCCAGAGATAAATATTGGCGAATGCTATTGGATAAAGAAAGCAACCACCTCACTTCGTCTTGGACACCAGCAGGTAGCTGCAGATGGTGGAATATGCTGTTTTGGATCAAACCTGCAGTGGAAGAATACTTGTGCTGCCAACAAGATGCGCTAACAGGACTCTCAGGGATCAGAGGTGTGGATGATGGCATTCTGCGGTAGAGCTGCAGAGACACTGAAATGGAAACTGCCATAGATCTCACTCTTGTTTGTTTGCTATGGAGAACCGAGAAAATAAAATCATAGTAAAATACTAATAATTGTCCTATCCACAGTAATGACAATAATAATGTTGTAGCAGACTGTAGAATCAGACCCTGGACACCTTAGAGCATGTCAACATTCAGAGCAAAAGCAGGAGCTGGGAAGTGCACGCTAAACCTTCCAGTCAGGGCTCATGAGCATGTGTGGGGCTTGGAGAAATAGGAAGTGATGCTATGGGTGGTGAGAATGGGCTGTATTCCCATGAGCCTGGAGCAAAATAGGGAGGGTCTTTCTACAGCAGCCCTCTTTAACTGACCCATTCTGGAATGGGGCAGAAGGAGGACACACTGATCTACTAGGTGCCACCAAAATTAAACAGTAGCTCATCTTGGCAGCCATGTAGTTTCAAATCCAAAATACACATCTGCTTTCAGGAAGGTGTTTTTATTTGACCTTGGAGTGAAGCACAGTCATACCAGGCCTTTAGTCACATTGGGTCTTCCCCCATCACAGGCAGACAGCTGGGAAAGCTATTAAAATTCCCAGCTGTGGCTTTAAGAATGTTCAAGGAGCAAACAAAACACATAGCAAGCCAGCCTTGAACTCTGAAGGAACTCTGTCTCAAGTATCAGCCCCTATAACGCTCAATGTTGAGAAGCATCTCTGTGGCGTTGCCTATGGCTAGCAGTACTGGATAAAGGATAAGAGGAAAAAGAAAAGACATGCAGGAAAGATATAGCCTATCACAACAAAGACCTTCCCCACTGGTGTTCAGAAACACAGTTACAGGCAAAACTTTTTCCTTGAGACATGTGAGGCACAGGAAGGCAAGCTCAAGTGATCAGGCCGCAGAATTCCCAGTTTGGGAAAGATGGTGGTGCATGGGCTTTTCTATTGCTGACGCCAAAAATTTGTCAAGTTTTAAAAATAGACAGATTGGATTCAGTTCTATGTACATTCTACTGAAATGTGATTAGACAAATGCTGAAAGCATACAGGTATTGGAGTGATTGACTACAGTACCAGGGCATAAGTCCCCCTCCAACCTTGCCTTCTCCCAGCAAGAAAAATGTATTTCTAGGTGCAGGTGTTAGGCAGGATTCTCTTGTACGGACTTCGTAAGAATATATTGGTCAGCTAAATCTAAAAGCAAGCCTAGGGAGTGATGATTAATTTTGCACTGGAACTTGGGAGATCATGGCTTGCTAGGTGGCCAAAGGAAAGTCTTTTTACCCCTCTAAGCCTTCATTTCCCCATCTGGAGAAGAACTGCTGCAATATTTGCTGATGTAAAATATGCTACTTGCAACTGGGTATTATGGTCGTCTGAAACGAATGTGACAAACAGAATGCTGTGTGATAAACAGCTTCCTCATCCCCGAGTTGGGAGCACAAGGGTGGGATTGTGTGGGAGCTGTGAGAACGCGGCACATGACCAGAATCATGTATGGGCAGCAGCAGGATAGGCAGGGGAAGGAGAAAGTCTGAATGTTGTCCTGTCTCAGAGTTCTCTCTCCTGCTTGAACACCGAATAATAAGGTCAGCTGGGATTTTAAACAACTCAAAGAGCAATTCCTAATGCTTTTCCATCTGGACTTCCATTTCCTGGATATCTCACGTAATACTACATGCTTTTTTTTCTATCAAAAGTCTCATCAGGATGACTCTGTTTCCATTTCTATGAGACAATAATAGAGATAACCCTCAGGTAGCCAGGCTAAATGGTCTGCATTTTTTGTTCATCACAGGAAGCATGCCAGCTGCTTGCGTGATGGGTGAGCTTTCTGAGGCCACGCACGCAGGGAGAGGCTGTGCCAGTTGTCTGGGTGGCTCTGCTATTCCCAAGGGAATGAGTCACTGACGCAGCTACCGCTGCTCCACCCCTGGTATTGGTTTCTAATATCTTACCCTGGCAGGAGGTCAGGAATCCAGGAGGACCCAGATTTGGGTCCAAGCTCCTGTTCTGTTTCCTTCCCTTTATGGCAGTAATGGATTTCCTGTGCTTCCCTCCCTTTCCTCTACTACTTCTTTATAGATGTGACCATTACGTAGCTCGGAGAAAATGGATTACCAGGCAACGCTCGTCATTGCCACCACTCTGCCACCCATTTGTCTGTTTGCAGAACCAGACTCATTGCACAGAGGTTTTTAATTGCTGTGTTTGTTTTAGCAGTGTTGTGCGAGGCCATGGCATTTCAAAGCCGTGGCAGGCTGGGGAGGTATTGCGCCTGTCACCTACCTTTCCCCATCTGCAGCAAATCACTGTGAGAGGCTTCGGGGTGTTTCTTGCAACCTCTGGGTGGGAGTGAGTCAGCATTCCCTTGAAGGCTTCATCACTACCATTGTCATTTCCTCCCCCTCAACGTGGCGTGTGGCCGGAGGCACCTGCAGAGCCAGGAGAGTGGAGTTACAAATGGGTGCACCTCCCTGGGATGAAGCAAGCGTTTTGGCAAAGGCATCCATGCCAGTGCCACCCACAGGGTGCAGCCAGCAGGGAAGGGAGTGATGGAGGGCCTCATTAGACAGGCTGGTACTTGCAGCTGGCAAGTGCTGGCTGAGAATGTCACTGTGCTCCTCTTGGGCATGCTCTGCCCATCGCTCCACAGGAGCACCCTGAGGCAGGGGCTGCTATTCAGGTGGATGCCTTTGAAAAATGAATAGGATCAAAGGTATTTTGGGGGTTGCTCTTTCATTAGCAGTGCTTGTAAAGCTTTCTAAAAAGCGTGAGCATTTCCTACTTTTAGCCAGTCTCTTAATTCACACCACACTAGGCTTGGCCCCAGCTCCCACTAGCCTCTTCCCTGCTGTCCTTCCCCAAACCTGCTCCTGCACTCTTCCCAGCCCCTCTTGTTGGATGATGCCAAACCTCTGTGTCCTGCACTGCCCCTCCAAATCAGCTGTGTGGCTGTTGATGCCACATAGTGATGATACATCCCCTCGACACCTGTGATAGTTGGTGTCCTGTACCTGCTGCTGTTGGGGAATGCAAGTAGCTCCGTTGCATGGAAAGGTGGGAGGTGATTATGGCTCCTCAGTCTCTCAGTCAGGAGGTGGTTCAATGCGTTCATCTTTCTCCTCCAATACAGGTTGAACCAGTCCCTGCTGTTACTGCTTTTGCCCATTTCACAAACCTGGGTTAACAGATCTCCTTTCCTCTGTGTGAGGCCACAGTTCCTCACACATGAAGCCCACCCAAATCACTTTAGTTCTTGCTTCTTTATTTTCTGTTTTGCCTTACATTGCCCAGATAATTGGATATTCAGGAAGGGAATGATAACTTTGTAAGAGTGATAGCAATTTTTTCAGGAACCTCTTTATAAGCATCACACATCCCTGAAAGGCTGTCATTACATATGTTGCTAATTCAGTTTTTTAAAAAAACCCAAAAAAATTTGCATGGGAGAATAGCTTTAGTTTAAAGAAATTGTATTTCTATTTACAGCCAAGGAAATTGATGTCTTTAAAAATCTGACAGTGTTATTTGCAACAGCTGGTTTGGTTTATGAAGCTGCTAACAGGAGAGAGAGCAGTCTCTGAGACAGTGATTTTATACTTCAGAGTACTAGTAATCTGTTTGTCCTTGCTTAACTTCTTCTATGCCATGCCCCAGTTCACATTTGGAGCTATATTTTATCTCCAAGTTCCTATTATTTCTTACAGGTTAGCACAACATATGACCTATGACACTGCAGCCGTAAAGAAAGTAGGCACATGTGATTTTTCCTTCAGTTTTCATATCTCAGTGCTCTGGCCATTTAATTTCGTTTCCCAGGTGCTGACAGCTGGTAATGCTCTTAACTGCTCTCCCCTGTTGGTAAGTTATGGATATTTCCTAACTGGAGTTTAATTGTGTAACTTTACTTCACTCAAAATGCCAAAGGTCCTAGGAACCCATTCCTCCTTCAGGCTGATTATGGCAGTGGAGATAATACTGTTTGTGGATGGTGAACCTAAATCCCTGATGAGTGTCTTCTAAGGCAAACTGACATTTATTGTGTTCCTCATTATGACATGATTGTCCAGGGCTGGCCCGGAGGACAAAAGCCTGCAGTTTTTTATGTTATATCTTCCATATATGTAAAAGCAAGCATAAAAAACTGTAGTTTGAGTTTTTAGCTCAGACTCAAAGAGACAATAGCAATAAGAGATTTAAAGGAAGAGCTGTTCTGTAGGTACCAAAGGTAGGAGCAGGGTATTTCACCAACCCAGCCCTGTGAAGCACAATTTTGTCCTACAAGTCCTATCTTGTACCTGCCACATTTAGTCTGTGTTTTTCCCCTCTTCCTTAGAATGATACGTCACTGCTCTTGGTGCTGGGCATACTGTGCAGTGCCAGGCTATCTCATCAACAGGGCATTGGGGTGGTCCTCCCCTGGTGGCCTTGACAAGGTAGTCAGGATGCTGGGGGTGACCTCGGAGCCCCTCCTGTGAACGTGTTGTCCTCCATCCTTCAGCCTGTATCAATGAGGCAGCCCTGGCTGCCTTGCTTCCCAGGTGGGCAGAGTGACACCCGTGACATTGCATCCCCTTGGCCTCCTGCTCTCTGGAAGAAGCCTGGCCAAGGGATCCCAGGGTGCTGGGACTCCACTGTGAGAAGGTGCACATGATCTGTAGGACCACAAGCATGTCACACAGACCATGCATCAGTGTTACTCAACACCAGCCTTCCTGACCCTCACTGGGAATTAGGGACCAAAATGCCTATTGGGATTGCCATGAAGTTTGCCCATAGCTTTGCTCAAAAGGTGAAGTAGGCCTTCACTGTATCTCTGGGCATAAACTGTGATTAAACTGTGAGAGCAATAAACGGGGGATAACGAGCAATAAAATAATGGCGATAAAATAATATGTTCTGGTGCTGTTGAAACAGAGAGGCTAAGGTGGGGAGGGCAGGGCTGATTGATGTTCCCTCTGCTGAAAGGTGAACTCACTTTGGCCAATACCATGACTATTCAATGCTTCTGCAGCTATGGCAAGCTGGGCTCCGATGGAGAGAACCTGATAAAAAATGAATACAGCATCCCTTTTGCTCTGCCTCTACTCTGTATATTCATACCTCTGTGTACCTGGGAATATCTATCCTGTGCATGGAGGTGTCAGCTTTGATGGGTTATGCTCCTTCTCCCTAGGAGAGAATAGTGGAAAGCTTGTTGTGGGAACCACTCTGAATTGGTCCACTAGTTTCAATGTGAAAGAAAATAAGTTTGTCAAAACTTGACCCTCATTTTATAAATCCTCAGCAAGTTGGCTGGGATTCCTCTTCTTATTGGTTTTGCTTTTCTCTGCAGCTGCCAACTGGCTGCTGCCTGTTCAGCAGCCGATGGGGAAGGATTGGCCCAGTGGGAGAAGGTGTTATAATCCTCCTGGAGCAGCTGCCCCAGCTTTGTTGCTTGCTAGTGAAGCCCGGAGGCAAAAGGACCAGGCTTTCCACTCTGAGGTACATGAACACACTTGGGAGCCTTGCATGAGGCATGGGAAGGGTGGTGAGGCAAAGGCTGTGTTGCATTGGAGGGCTTGGAGACGTACTGCAGCAGACATGAAGACCCCATGCGCAGGGAGACCTACATGTCTTCTGTGCCCTTTTCCAGACAGTCTATGGGATTTCATTGTGCTGCATTGTGAGCTAACACAGATCCAGTGAAGAGAAGCTAGGAAGAAGCAGAATTTTTTTTTTTTTTTTGTCCAGTTAGTGTAGACAGCTGGCTGCTAATCACCATTAGTGCTTCTGTAGGAAGAAAACAGTGGGAAGAGGTCCTTGTCCTTCCCAATGCATTTCCTCTCTGCTCCTTTCCCTACTGCAGTTTCCTGTCCCCTGCCACAGTTATGTTAAGGCAGCTATTTCTGGTGTCGTCCAAAACAGACCAGAAGGGTTTTTCTGGTTTTGCTAATACCAGCTATTTCACTGATTTAGTTTAAAGGGTATCAGCACACTTAGGAGTGATAAATGGGAAGGAGGAGGGAGAGTAACAAATAGCTGTGGGTGAGAAAAGGCAGAGTCTTTCTTTGGCAGCTTTGCCATTAGATAATTGTGGTGTGGAAAGCACCTTCAGATGTCCACTGAGAAATGCATTGGCATTTGGGCCCCGATTCCAAAAGACATGCTGGAGCATGCTTCACTGCTGCTCTGTTTCTTCATTCCTAGTAAACTGTCAGGCAAGCACATGTCCACGGCACCCACTGACGAGTCATTGGGGCTTAGAAAGAGGAGAAGAGTAAGTATTGCTAGCTCTGTTCTGATGAAGTGTGCAGAAAATAGACAAAGCAATTTGAACAGAAATAAAATATACAGCCTGTGTACCCCTTCAGCAGGTGTTGGAGTGGTGCAGTGTTTTGCTGAATTGCCTGTGGTTTTACTAAAGCATTCATCTCTAGTATCTGAACCTTACACATACATTTAGGTTTCTTGCTTCTGCAAGGTGACAAACTTGTGATCCTGCAAGATCTCCATGGGGCTGTATCTGATTTATTCCAGTGAGTAGCTTGGTTTTCTTGACTGAGATTTCTCTTGATTTCTGCCAGTGGAGTGTGGAGCTGAACTACAATTCTGGGTACACTGGAAATGTATACTGGAAATTGCTGCAGGGACTACACAGTGCTAACACACTTTTGCTGATCACCCTGATTGCCTAAGGATTACCTGATTAAACTTATGGTTTAAATGCTGCATGTCTTGATAGACAAGGTCACAGTTATGCAGCCTGAAGTGCCACCTAGAGTCTTCCTTCATATATCTATCTAACATTGTTCCCAGGACCGTGTTTGAAGGTCAAGAGCAGGATAGTGGGGGCAAGATTAGCAAGCTATCTTCAGAGGTCTAAGAAATTATGGTAGTGGAAATTAGGCAATGGGGATGAGCAGACCACTGTTGCTGGAAAACCCCTGATTATTGTTCCCTCTCCCTTGCTTGATCTCTCCCTCACACACAGAGACATGGGAAGGCAATGGGGTCAAATGGGAATCCCACAGGACGCAACCGCTGTGGGGTCTGCTTTGGACAGAAGATGGACCCAGCATTGTGTCAACCAGAGGTGGCTGCAAACAGGCCCTCAGGACCACCTGGTGTTCCCAGGCTCTGCCAGTGCACCCATCAGCCCCCTCTGTGCCTTGGAGGAAAGTGAGCCAGCTGAAGGGATATTCCAACCCTCCTTCTGGGGACATGTGCTGCTCAAGCTGTTCCACACATGACACCCGCTCCCTGCCGGCTCCTGCTGGATGCAAGCAGATCTGCTCCCTCCCTTCAACCTGCAATGCTATGCTCAGTCCTTGTCCCTGCTTTGAGGGAGCACTCGGCAAGCTGAGATGGGATTTCTTATCCTGACTCCTTTCCCTGCCAGTGTGCGTCATTTTCCCCCTGAATGCTCCTGGAGGGCAGGCTTTTCCTTTCTCCCGTGTCTCCTGAGCTCACACATTAAATTGGAAAGACCTTTCTGATCCCTCACACATTCTGCCACTGAAAGTAAGCCCCCGTGGTTCTTGGAAGGTAAACTGCCCCCTTTTTCAGGGTTTTCTAGGATAACTGTGTGGGAATGCCTGAAATCACAGGAGGAATGATGTTCATAGCTGTGCAAAAAAAGCCAAGCCTATACCCACATGTTTCCCATATATAATATCCTGTAGCATTCTGAAACAGATTTCGTTTGTAGCTATATTGAGTATAAAAGCTTTTCCTTCACGTAACAGAATCAATCGGCCCATAGTGGGTCTTTATTCCCATTCAAATTAAGGGCTATTCCATACCGAAAATGCACTAATGTAACTAAATTGATTTCTAACTTGATTTTAGTTAAATGGGTGTAGTTCCCTGCGGGGATACACTTAAATCAGTCGAAGAGCGGGTAAATTATGCATCTTTGTATATTTCTCCGCGATTTATCTTAATTAGGTGTAAAGGGAGCTCAGGGTAATGGAGGCTCCGACCACAGGTAAAAACCCCCCTACAGATTCCAGGGATGCTTAGCAACTCTCCTAAAGTGCTGAATGCTCTTCACTCCTGGCGTGGAGCGCCGGAGGTGCTCGCTGCCTCACGAGTGTTCCGCACTTCTGGAGATCAGGCCCGCGTTGTCGCTGTGTGTGTGTGTGTGTGTGTGTGCGTGTGTGTGTGTGTGTGTGTATGTGTGTGTGTGGTGTTTCCCCCATCACATTTCCTGATGGATAATTGCCTCCCCCCCAGCTAGGCACAGCCTTGGCTCTGAAGCACCCTCGTTGCTCTGAGAGCCGAGGCTAAGTGCAGCCCTCAGCACACCCAGGATCCCGGAGGATTTGGAGGGAGGCTTTTTTCTTATTGAGCTATGCCACCCTTGCAGGGGAGCTTATCTTCCCCATGAGAAAGGGGAAAAAACTCCCAACAAAACCTTAACAAAGGAAAATGGAAATGATTTATAACCTGAGGCACAGCCAGCACTAGGAAATGCCTCCCTGATCATCTTGGGCATAGTCACATCTGTGAGTAGCTTGGGTACGGCTTTTGGCTTTGCAGTGTTTCCCTGCTCCCAAGCAGGAGCCCATTGTCTCTTCCCATTCCCAGTGCCAGGAAAGTGGGGCATGCCTTCAAAGCAGGGATGCTCAGTGGCTGTGGTCCCCACCCCAGGAGGGTATTGCATGCTGTTATATGGGAAGGAGCCATTCACACTCAGCACTTCTGCAAGCTGTGGTGCTTAAAAAAATAATAAAATCAACTCTATATTATTTTAATTGTTTTTAAAATGGATGGATTGTAAGGCTGCCCAGTCCAAACTGCCTGTAACCCCTTGAAAAGAAGCTAAAGGGGGGATGACATGTCTCATCACTCAGGAATATGGATTTTGAAATTTCTGTGTCTAACTTATTGAAGATTATATGCCAATATCTAAGTTTGGGAGACTTCTGACCTTTCACCATTGATGAAGGCTGTGGACAGGTCTAACATACAGTGGGATAATGGAAATATAAGCAATGGCTTCCAGGGTAGAGGCCAGAAGTGTGGAGGCTGTGGTCATTCTTCCAGGAATGATGTACGGGCTTGATTGACCAGAAATGTCTCTGAGAAAGTGAGAGACCCAAAGAGGTCAATTCCTTCTCTTCAATGGCTCTGGCTATTTTCTTTAAATTAAAAAGAAAAATGGGACACTCTAGTCCTTTGTGTAATTTTATAGCCTAAGGAATATTTCCTAGGCTTACTCTGCTGTATGTGCTATAAAGCAGAATGGGGTATTTAGCCCCTGAATTTTCATTTGGGTGTTTTTTTCTCCTGTTCACATTTATTTACTGTACAATATCAACTTCTATATGTTCTATGTTTTTCTGTTTAATTGGGAATTTTATATTAATAAACCACGGAAGCCTAATGTCAATGTTTGCTAGCATCATAGGCACATGCAATTAATGTTATATGAATGCTTTTTCTCCCTTCCCTCACCCTTCTTTCCTTCTCTCCCTCCTTCCCCCCTACCTCTCCCAGGCAGTTACAACATTTTTGTATATATTTTTCCATGCTACCTTTAAAACTTTGAACACAAGGAGGTTCACAGTCAGCTCCACATAATACCAGAGTAACTGTCCATTTAAAAATGCTGCAGGACAAAATGTTCAAGTACAACACCATAAGGGTCTGCTTGGCTCTGGGTGAATAGAGCTCCATTGTGTTTGCTCATGTGATGACTGCAGTCCTCTCCTCTCCTCTCCTCTCCTCTCCTCTCCTCTCCTCTCCTCTCCTCTCCTCTCCTCTCCTCTCCTCTCCTCTCCTCTCCTCTCCTCTCCTCTCCTATCCTCTCCTCTCCTCTCCTCTCCTCTCCTCTCCTCTCCTCTCCTCTCCTCTCCTCTCCTCTCCTCTCCTCTCCTCTCCTCTCCTCTCCTCTCCTCTCCTCTCCTCTCCTCTCCTCTCCTCTCCTCTCCTCTCCTCTCCTCTCCTCTCCTCTCCTCTTTCCAGCTCTACACCATAGCTTTTTCATGCCATTTATCTCTTCTCTGAACTTGTACAGGTTCAAAATATCCTTTCTTGTGGAGAAGAACAAAAGGTGGGGGTGACAGGAGTGTTGTGGCCTGAACTCTTTAAGTTGGTCTACATCTGTATCTATATCTATATCTATATCTATATCTATATCTATATCTATATCTATATCTAATCTATATCTATATCTATATCTATCTATATCCCAGGAAGTCAACCATATCCTGGGCTGCACCAAAGAAATGTGCAGGTCTCGGGAGGTGATTCTGCCTCTCCACTCTGCTCTCATGAGACCCTACCTGGAATCCAGCTCTGGGGCCCCCAACTTAAGGTTGGGGTCCCCAACTAAGGACATGAACCTTTCTGGAGCAAGTCCAGAAGACAGCAAAGAAGATCAGATGGCTGGAGCATATCTCATATGAAGATTGGCTGAGAGAGGTGGGGTTGTTCAGCCTGGAACAGAGAAGGCTCCAGGGAGACCTTGTAGCATCTTCCAGTACCTAAAGGGGCTAAAAGAGAGCTGGAGAGGGACTTTTTGTAAGTGATAGAACAAGGGGCAATGGCTTTAAACTGAAAGAGGGTATGTTTAGATTGGATATTAAGAAGAAATTATTTATTTTCTTGGTGGTGAGGCACTGAACAGGTTTCCCAGAGAGGTTGTGGATGCCTCATCCCTGGGAGTGTTCAAGGCCAGGCTGGATAGGGCTTTGAGCAACCAGGTCTAGTGGAGCATGTGCCTGCCCATAGCAGGGGAGGTAGCACCAGATGATCTTCCAACACAAACCATTCTATGATTCTATATCTGTATCCATGATTTATGTATTCTAATACATGTCAACCTCAGGTTCTTCACACTTCTAAACCTAGGGAAATTTATTGCAAGTCTGCAGTTTACAGGAAACAGGACCATCACAACTTTTCTTTCCTCTGAAACTGCATGTGCCAGGCCATGCTCGTGGTGGCAGAGAAGCCTCATGGTGGGTGTGTAAGTGCTGTGATATGTACCTACAGCTAGCAAGCGTATTTTCTATCAAAAACCTTTGTGAAGGAGCCATGTTAGATCATGGAGCTGCAGCCTCTGTCCTGGGCAGGGAGGACTGCCTCCAAGCAGCTGTGGCAAAGCTGAGGATGTCCCAGCTTTGGGTGTCTCCATCTGAAGGGCTCATTGCTAAGTGGTGTTACAGTCCATGTAGCGTCCCTGACCTTGTGGCATCCTGTGCTTTTGGCTCACGGGAATATGCAGAATGGAGCTGCACCTCGTTGTCCCCTAAAAAGCAGTCCCTCATAGGGAGCCCACATTGCCACTGTACAGGCAAAGGTAAAAAGACAGCTCTGATTCCTGTTGGATATTTTTCTGAATGGTGGTGAAAATGCCCCTCATCGTAATCTACTCAGTAATAAAAAAATGATCATTTTTATGTCATTCAGCAGAAATGTATGGTAAATGAGATTCAAAGGATTAATGCACAAAGGAAATGTCAATGTTAATCTATAGACAGTCCCTTTAGTCCTGCTTGTCATAAATTCAGAGCAAGAGAGTTTGCAGACTGGCTTGGGAAGGATAAAATCGAAGGATTAAACAAACCATAACTCAATCTTTCAGTGCCTTGAATTCTTACTTTTGGGGAATTTTCCTCTGTAGTTTTTCTTAAAAGAACATATATCTTTAGTGAGAGAGAGAAATTACAAACATTAGACTGTGAAAGTTGGGCTTTCTTATAGTCATGCTTGCACAGGTGGGCTCTAACTCAAATCAGCTGTGCTGGGTAAAAGCCGTGCTAGTATCCTTTATTGCTAACACTGAGCTACTTGGGTTACTCACTGTTGTGTCTTCTATGGCAATATAAGAAGAGACACGCTGGCTTTGTCTCCCTTCTGACAGGGAGGCTCTGTATCTACCCATCCTCAGCAATCAGGTCATAAAATTAGAGCTTCACAATTGTTGTTGGTGGGTTTGTGGTGTTATTTTGTTTTGTTTTGTTTTCTTAGATGAATGTTAAATTTGTTTTGCTTCCCAGTATTCCAGCTCAGCCTGAAAGGAGGGTGTGGATCTTTGGATAATGTGAAGGACAGCCCAGGTCTGATTTTTCCTCTGGTCGAAGGACTCAGTCTTACACCAGGATTCACAAGGGTGGTACTTTCTGCTCATTCATTTAGACTGCAGTCTGCCTGGTGCCAGGCCCTGCCCAGCTTCTTAGCGTAGAAAATGTGCATTCAATTGCATGTCTAATTTGTTCACAAATTTTCCATGAGTGTTGAACCAAATCACACTGCAAAGACTATGCCTAGTTATGTGCCTAACTCAGCATTTGCACACAAAATTGCCTAATGAGCATGTGCAATTATGGCAATTAGACTTGTGAATTAAGCATGCAAATACCCTAGCATTTGGGTTAGAGAGTCATAGCCCATATCACTAGAAATAGCATAACCTATTTTAGATATGATGAAAAAGCATATCCACCTTTTCCAGTGTGACCACATTCATGAAAAGAGAGCATTGTAAGACCTTTGGCTTGGGGAGGAAAGACTACGAGCTCTGGGCAGAGACCATAAGGAATCTGCAAATGAAATGAGACTTTAGGTGCCTCTGCTTCTCTGTCCCAGGTGTCTCTTGCTCATAATGAAATACCATCATGCTCTCACTGAGCATACCTTGTCTTAATGGGGTTATTCTCATGCAGCCTCCATCAGCAGGAACTGCTGTAAAAAAAGTGGGCAACTTTCCTTCTATTAGATGCAGAACTACCCTACGCTCACATGAATGTTGCTGCCGAATTTGTTGGTTTCTGAGATAATTCCACTTTGAGGCATTCCCATTCTACTGAGGGAAGGCACTGCTGGCTGGCTGCAGCACAAATTCCAGTGTAAGGTGTGAATTCGTTTGGCAGCTGCCAGGACTGAGATTTTTGCATCAGTTATTGCTGCCTTAGTGAAATAAGGTTAACAAACACAGAGGTGAGCAGGTGGTCAGAGATAAACAGGTGAGGGAGCACATTTCTGTAATAAAGAAAAGTCTTGGGAGGGAAACCATACCCCCCCTAAAATTTCTGCTTCATTAAGGTGATTTCAAACTCGCTGGGAAATCAAGGACTTCGTAGCTGATCAGCGCAAACAAAAATAATCCAGGTGGCAAGTCTGATGAGATATGACCTTGTTCAAAATCAATAGACTGTTCCCCTTCCACCGAGCACAACCGACTCTCGAATGAGTTTACTTCAACAGAGGCATTTCCCTCACAACATTAACATTTTAATTGCTTGTGCAGGATTTTCTGGAAAATTAACCCAGCGCTGGTTGAGCACCGGGTGAGGATGCTGGGCGCAGGGCTGGGAGAGCAGGCGGTGCTGCGGGGAGCTGCAAACACATACCGCCACCTAAAGGAAATAAACCTGCATGGAAACAGCGGAAAGCTGCTCCCTTCGGCTCTCTGTCAGAGCTGGTTAAAACAAAGAGGCTTAATTTGCTCTTCGCAGCCTGCCTCCCTGATGCCTTCCCACGGGTTGTCTCCCTGGCAGAGCAGGGCAAGTCCATCAGCATCACGTACCCTCTGCTGCAGCGCCAGTAACGCGGTGGTCACACGCCGGGCAGCGGGCATGGGGTAACTTCTCAAGTTGTCCCAACTTCTTTGTGTGCCAATGGAGTCTTGTGGCAGGGCCACAGATCAGCAGCCAGGTCTTGTGCCAGGGGAGATGCCCGGGGAAGGATCCACCAGGGAGCAAAACCCGACCTGCGCTGAGGCACAGGGCGGTGGCACTGCTCCCATTCCTGCTGCCAGGTCCTGCGGGGCAGGGCCAGCTGGGAACAGAAGACAGCTCAGGCTGATACATCAGTCGTGGATGGATGGGGAGGGTGGGTGGCAGCCTAGTAGGTGGTCTTCAGATCATGTCTGATTTTACTTCATTATCTAATGTAGATTGCATAAACGCCAAGGGGACAGGACTGAGATCTGCTCAGCCCAGCTGAATATCTCAACTCCTAGTACTGAAGAGACAGGCTTCTTTTGAACAGTCTTTTTCTGGCTTCATTCCTGGCTGCACAGAGGAGGCAGGCAAAAGAAACTATTTACAGAGAATATATTCCCACCGAGTATTCCCAATCCATTTATGAGCAAAGCCTGTGAAAATAAAAGACTGGGGTGGGGGAGGGGAAGGAAATCTTCCCCTTGCCTTCTGTAAGCTTGTGGAGCATAAAGGAAAGAACCTCTTTCAAACACGTATAGGCAACGCTGAGCCACAGAGCTGCGTCCTTTAGGTGTGGCTAACATGTCAGCCCACAGGGCTGAGCAGGCTCTGTGCCAAATCACCAGCAGTAAAAAAGAGTGAGTTTGGGAACTTTCTGTGGTATGGAGTGCAGTCCAATTTCCCGGCGAGTGGCTGCCAGTATCACATTAACACCTTGACTGCCAGTGAGGTGGGGCTCTCAGAGGCTGAGCCAGCGAGTGAAGGCTGAAGGGGTGTGGAAGCACGTGTAGCTGCACACTAAAAAGCAGCCTATGCAGACGTGGGCTGAGGTGAGGGGAGCCTGTGTTCATAGAAGCAAAGTTTTGGTGTTTTGGGGCACTTTTGCAGAGCAGTAGTGTTTCCCTTCAGTGCATGCCCATAGACAGCCATGCACACACAGTGCCTCCTGCCTAAGCTCTGCCTGCAGTCCTTTCCCTGATGTCTGACTTCAAGTAATCGGTTGCACCCAAGTGCTTGGCATCACACATGGCTGTCCTGAGAGGAATGATGTCTCAGAGAGAGAGGAGGTTATGCACAGAGAGCAGCGCCCCGCTGAGCAGTCATAACCAGCACATTCCTGGCATTCCTGCAGGGCCAGCCCCAATCTGCAACGCAGAGCTCACCCGGTGGGAGCCCTTCTGGTCTGCTGGGACACTGGGCCACTGTTCTTTGAGGTCAAACTGTTACCAGTTCACAGCTCCAGGAAAGCTCTCCAGGAAAGCTGCAAGGTCACTGTCAGGCAGAATGGATATTGTTTTATCTTATGTGAGTTATTTTCTTTTTAAAACTGGTCATGATCTCAGCATCCCTACTCAGTGTGACCATGGAGCAGGTTTAGGATGTATCTTTCTTGTTTGTGCTGTTCTACATTGTAGCTTACAGCCTTGGTTGCAGTACAGAAAGTGCTTGCTGGGAAGTAAGTTTCTCAGAATGAAGGAAAATTAATGTGACTTTTCTTCATAGAGAACTTAAATTTTATTTTGTGGTAAATTCTTCACAATGATGTATCTGTGTTTGAGATATTTTTAATACTACCTTAGGATCTTTTTAATTAAATACATTTTTTCCTTTTGATGTCCAGGTGTGTTTGATTTTGTAAGCCAATGAACATCTGTGTTCAGATGGGGTTTTCCATCCCATGCAATATCTGCATTTGCAGTGCAAGGCACTAGCATCTTGCTCTCTTCCATCTACAGTATTGCTTAATGGGTTGGAGGTAAATGCAACAGGATAGGAATGAAAAGAGGGATTCTCAAATGGGTTAGGGTACTGTAAAGCACTGTTTTAAAACCTGAATATAGCTTCTCATTAATTAACACTACAGTTGTATGGACACGGTCATAAATAAGTGCTGGAAGGAACAGTGTCCTGTAGGGAAAGCAGCTGATGATACTTCAAACAGATTTTTGTTTAGACTTGAACAAAAAGCTGTTTACTCCTCTGTGCCTTAATTTTTACATCTGATTAGAGATGTTGTGATTAAAGCTGAATGTGATGAAGCATTTTCAATTCAGTTGCTGGAGAAGTTGGTTCTAGCTAAAAGGACTAAAGGAATATTTCATAGCTGTTCCTCCCGTGGAGCCAAGGAAGCCAAGTTATCCATTTCTAAAAGACAGAGAAAGGATTTATTTGAAATTTATATGTATTAATTTCATGTTATGTACAAATTACCTTACTATATTATTCTACTGAATTTTTGAATATCACTTGTATATGCTGTAGGTATTAAAGCATTTTAATATCACGCCTAAACATTTTTTACATGAAGTCAGTGAACTAGATTTCCATTTATTAATTAAATGTTTTAGCTTTTCCAGATCTAAATAGAAAGGAAATTTCCTTTCTGCCCTTTACCTTCTGATTTTGAAAATATTGGATCCCCCTTTGCTGCTGTTCCTGTGCTTGCACTGTGGCTGGGGCCAAGGATTAGGTGCTCTCAGTATGGTTTGGGGGCTGTGACCAAGTGCTGCCCATGAATGTCCCTAAGGCAGAGTCAGTGCTTGCATGGCACTGCCTGCAACACTACCTGAGTAATGGCTCAGGATGGCCCCTTTGCACGCCAGCCACCATCCAGATTTTCTGCCATGGCCTCTCTGTATCGGGTCTGGCTGAGCAGAAGGTAACAGTCCCCCCAGCAGCCCTCACAGAGCTGTGCTTTGCACTGCTATCTAGGAAGGTGCTGATAACACACCCGTGTTTTGGCTACTGCTGAGCAGAGCTCACACAGTACCAAGGCTGTCCCTTCAAGATTCCACCCTCACCAGTAGGCTGGGGAAGGGCATGATCTTGAGATAGGATGCAGCCAGGACAGCTGACCCAAATTGACCAAAGGATATTCCATACCATATGGTGTCAGATATAAAAGCTAAGAAGATGGAGGAGGGGAGGGTATTTGTTATTGCAGTGCTTGTCTTGTGAAGAAACCACTCTGTGTACTGAAGTCCTGCTTCCTGAGAAGTAGCTGGACATCATCTGCTGATGGGCACTGGAGAATAAATCTTTTGTTTTCCTCCATTTCCACACACGACCTTTGTTTTTGCTTTTATTAAACTGCCTTTATCTCGACCCACAAGGGTTTTGTTTCCATCCTATTTTCTCCCCTGCTCTGTGCTCCTGAGGAGAGAGAGGTACGGTAGCTTGGTGGGCATCCAGCATCCAGCCAAGGCCAACCCACCAAAGTCCTTTTTGGTGCTCAGTGTGAGGCACGACACAGTGGCAGTTTTTTATTGTGTGCCACAGCTGCAGTAGTTGTGAAGCGGCAAACACCTGCACAGGCCATGGAGTTTGTTGGCTGCACTGCTTATCTCTATTTTGCTGGCTTGGGAACATGTTAATACAAAAACAGCTCTGTGTTTTGCCCTGGCATTGCTGGCCTTGCTGTGCTGGGGGAGCTGTCTTGTGGAGATGATGAGGGAATACATCTCCCTCCTCCTACCCGGGGTTGATGTGGATGGTTTTATTATGAGGTTCCTGAGGTTCTTGTTCACCCTTGTGAGCTCTTTAATACTGCTAATTAACACTACAGCAGACTATGTAGTTTGTGTAATCTGGTGGCATCCTGGTGTGAGAGAAGACAACTTCTAGGTCAGGAGAGACAGAAATGTGTCTGGAGACAACAGATCCCTGGGTAGCAGGGTGTGTGAAAGGATTTGGGCAGGTTCCTAGAATGGTTATGATGTCTCATAGCCTGGGACTTCACACCTGAAGGTGAAAGTAGCCCTGACAAGCTGGTGTGCCACCTGACAGAAGAGTGCTTTGCCTACCCCGGTAAAAACCAGCTCCCATCCCTGTACTGGTGCCTGGCCTGTGCCTACTGAGCCACAGTTCAGTACTCTCAGAGGACTGTGGTTGAGACAGAGACCCAAGCACAGCAGTCATTGCTCCAGCAGTAAAAAAGAAACAGTGGATAAGGAAAACAACATGTCTATATCATCTATTAATAAGGGAGGAGAAGGAAAAGTTTGATCAAGAAGCTGATCCTTCAACAAGGAAGGAGTAGAGAGAATTCAGACAGAAAGTAGTAAATACCTGGTCCCTGACCACAGAATTTCAAGACATGTAGAAGACATTTGTCTTCCAGAGCAACAAGCCCTACTTCCTGGGAACTGTCCTGGCATCACCTGCTGGTAGGAAGTAGAGAATAAATCTTTTGTTTGCTTCTGTGCATAGCCTTTGCTTTTGCTTTATTAAACTGTCTTTATCTTGACCCAAGTGTTTTTCTCTATCTTATTTTCTACCCACCCTGCCCTGCCCAGCTGAAAAGGGGGGTGATAAGAGTGGCATGTGGGTACCTGGCATCCAGCCGAGGTCAACCCACATTTCCCCAGGGCAAGCCATTGGCAAGTTCAGGAAAACAGTTTAGAAATAAAAGGCTCACTGTGACTTTGCCTAAGCCCACTCACACCATTATGAGTATCTTGTGGGGGGCACTGTGGGGGAGCAGGACTAACAAACAGCTTCAGCCCTTCTCCAAGCAGGTGACGTCTGCAGGAGCAGATCCAGAATATCTGCTGGGTGACAAATGATGTCGTGTGGGTGCCGTAGCCTCTGGAAGCCAGTGAAGGTCTCCTCGCCCCAGACACTTTGATGATGTTGGTCCTACCATGTGACTTCTGTGGAGTGAATTTGATGGGCCCTGGCAGAGTGGAGAACCAGCCACAACCCTCATTTTCCTCACTTAGCATAATCAGTCCACAGCCATGCCTAGATGGCCTAGAGCTGGAATGCTGCATAAGGGTACCACATAGAGCCCAGGGGAAAACCTGTCTTGAAGAATGGGAAAGGCAGGCTCAGGGGAATATGTATCTGTGATTAATCTGTTCAGCCACTGGGTGCCAATGTTGGCTCATATTTGATAATCGGATACATTTTTCTATGGGAAGAGGAATTTTTATAATCTAAAGGAAAATGCTGTACTTTTGAGAGGCTGCGGAGCTTGAAAAGTATCCCTGAGAGCATGTGGATTTTTCTTCAAATAGTTCTGGAAATGGAGTGCCAGGAAGGTGTCCATGAGGGGTGGGGAGACAAGAGAGCCCTGGATTAACAGAAGAAAGAAAGGGACCCTTAATGAAATGGGCTTGCTGAGAATTATGAATCTGTGAGCCTATGTCGTGTAGTGATTAATGATGAACCACTGTTTTAACTTTGGATCAAATAATGGGTTGCCTCTGAAAAGCTTCATTAATCACCGTTAGAAATAGGCCTGCCAATTCATTACTTCAGGGCAGACATGGGCTGAACAGTTCAGCAAATTTCAGGATTGAGTGACTCTAGGCAGGGGATGGTTAAAAAGAAAGCAGGGGTCTAATCTATGTTTCAGTGTATTGGGATTTATGAGTGAAGAATATCCTTTCATTGGCAGTTTCCTCTTCTTCCCCTCCTCTCCCACAAAATCTTTTTGCTGATTGTGATCTAGGCACAATGGACAGAAAAAACATGGCATTCAGGGCCGAGTCTGGGCCAGATTCTTCTCCCAGGTACCCAGATGTGACTCTGATCCAAATCACTAGAAATCATATTGTATGTCTCGGGGCAGAGCCTGGCTGTCCTCAGCTGCTGTTTCTCACTTTGCAGCCTTCATCTGAGACTAATGCTGTCTATTGAAGCGCAGAACGTCGACAAGAAAGATGTTTGCCCCCCCTTTTAAGAAACTGCTGTCAATACTAAGAAGCTTCTGTGCTTTTGATGTGATTCAAGACTTTAAGCCACCTGGGATCTATTTTAATTGCTGTCCCAGGAAGCTAAGGACTGGGAAACACAAGAAAGTACAGCTGATGCTCCCTGCTTGGGAAGAGATCAACTCTTTTTCTTTAAAGTAACATCCAAATATCAGGTAAAAAGTGCACTCTGCCTCCCTGCTATTTGCACCTAGTCAGTCTGGACAGCGGAAGAGAAAGAAATAGAAATTAGGGGCAGAATAAATTTATCAGACGAATTTGTTTTGCTCCCATAACCTTTGTTTTGATCAAAACAAAAACCCTTTGAAGGTGTAGCAAGTGTTACCTGAGTTATTTTGGATAGAGATCTTTCCTTTACTCCCATCAAAAAGGAAATGGCAAATTACTTGCCCTGCCCTCACCTCCATCCACCCTCAAAGCCTAAATGCTTTTGCTTTTTTTTCAGTCACTCCAACATTTACAAATTTTCTTCAGCTATGATTTACTGTAAATTTTTCAAAGTTCAAACTCAACGATTTTTCAGTTTTTTCTTTTTAAACATTAAGCCAAAATGATCATTTACATTGTTTTGGTTTCCTGAAAATATGAGTACTTTTATTCAGGACTGACCTAACTTCCTTGAAACAAACAAAAAAGTCATTTATTCGCACAGCTGGAGATAGAGAGGGAAAAACATCTGGATATGAGAAGGGAGAGAAAATGTGCATTGGAAGGGAAAAAAACAGTAAAAGGACAAAAGGTTATAAGTAGAAAAAGAAAGAGGATTGATATGGGGGTTGGAGTGTGTGTCCAGGGATTATGTGAAGAGGGCTGTAGAAAGTGGACCTTGAAAGAGAAATGTAAATATGGTGATGGAAAGTAGGAGGGGAAAACTAAGATGAAACCAAGAAAAGATAGGGGAAAAAATAAAATGGAATAAAATAAACAAATGGAAAGCAAAAAAAAATAAGAGAAATTCTTATACTGGAATGAAACAAAAGGGCGACTAAAAAGAAAATGTAGTCTAAGAAAAACAAAGTTAAGAAAACTGATGAGAGTAATAGATATGCTGGAAAGGACCTATAAATTGAAAAATCCTGGAGAAATTTATTGATTTATTGCAGAAAAGGAAAACACCATTCTTTTTGAATCTTGACCATTTGTCACCCAGCCTCAGCTGCAGTGAACACGCCAGCACAGCAGCCCTTAGCCCCAAGACTGCAGTGTCCCCACTGCTCAAATCCACGAAATCCATGTGTGGGACACAACAGGGCTAGGGGAGAGCAGGAAGTAACATGTCAGCACCTGGGACCTGTGTTAATTCGGTGCATCAGCACCTTGGCTTCTACCAGCTCATTGTTTCCAGATGGTGCCTGAGCTGAGCCGGTATTTAAGGCATTTAAGGTCGCCTTCCTTCAGATTCCCAGGGGGCAGGAGTGAACCCACCTCTCAAGTATGCAGAGCTCAGTGACAAACTCTTTGGCATGTTGCAGCACTGCCAACTGCTTGGCAAAAAAATGAGAGGGCCATTGAGCAAAATGGTCTGGTTTTCACTAACTCACCAACATCTCCTCCCATGCGCTGTGGGGAAGGACGGGCACTGCTTTGTCCTGGGCTCCCCAGCCCTCTGTTTACCAGCCCCTCATGAGCAGGGTCAGAGTTTTCTGTGCTCTGGGGTCAACCCCAGCTTTAACCTGCAGGGACAAGGCTGAGGGCTGAGCCAGCCCTCCCTCCCCACGCACCCTGGGGTGCAGGCAGCTACCAAGCCATACTCTAGGGCATATGAAGCTGGAGGGATTTCATACCTGCCCCCTGAGCTCCTGGCTGGGGTGGCAGCTGGGCACTTTCAAATGAATTGGCCTCTGGACATTCCTGCGTGTCTCCCCAGGGCATGGGAACAATCTGGATTAACAGTTTAGCACTTTGAACTGACTCAGAGCCCACAGCGGTGAGGCAGAAGCCACTCCAAAACCTGGTCTCTGCCCTGTAGTCTGAAGTTGCATGTATGGCAGCAACTATTTCAGCAACTTTTAATATTTCTTCCTCCACCATCACACACATTTAATCTGCTTGGCTGAAATTGTAAAGCCTTTTTAAAATTTTTTTTTATTTTCAAGATTGCTTTATGTTTGCTTCTGGACATAAAACACTGGAAGTTTGAAAGAAAAATCAGATTTTAGGTGATATGAAAAGGGGACTGGAAGTAATAAGCACTGCTTCATAATGGGGTGACTTGTTCCTGTTGGCTTACTGTAAATAACCCGAGTGACCAGTGTTGTGATTCAGTGTCAGATCCCAGCTCTGCTGAATATAATGCCATGATATCATTAAAACATCAGACAGAAATGAAACCAATGATCTGTCTCTTCTCTTATATTCAGTTTCGCTATTAGTCATTGATTACAGCCTTGCCCTCATCAAAGGCTTTTTTTATTAATTTCAGTGTATCCCAAATTGTTCACAGACTTTAAAGGTAATACTATTTTTTTCTATTGTCTCAGATAAGGGATAATCAGGCAGAGGTCTAAATTCTTAAAGATATTGAGGGCAATATGGTCTCAAAGGGAATGAGAAACCTATATTTAGCCCTTAGCATTTAAAGTTTTGTCAAACATGAATAATTTTGATTTCCAGACAAAGACTGGATCACTAACATATCTCAACCGTCTGATATTTTAGAGAAGAAATACATTTATCACCAAAGAATTTGGTAGTTCTTCCTTGAAACTTGTGTTACAATTAAAGCTTTTGGTCATGAGCATTAATGCACACATGATCAGATTGCTCCAGCTGTAATGGTCAAACTGTCAAAGAATGCTGACATGCTGATAGAGGCATGTATTTCCATATGGCATTCAGGCTTTCAAAGTATAGCCCACGTCTCCATCGTCTTTAACGACAGGAAGGGAAATCTTCACCTAGCACATGCAGTCAATAATAGCATTGTGGAAATGTGATATAACCCCTTCATTTGTGTTAGGTTTGCTTGCAAAGGATATGGGGCACTATCACAGGGAGGTCTTATGCTGGTCAAGCACCAGAAGCCAGGACCATCCTAGACTGAGTGTCCTGCAAAGAACAGCTCTTCTAGGGGCCAAGGCATCCTCCCTGCACAGCGGTGATCTCAGCAAGTGCAGCGATTTCTCAGCTACAAGTGATTGCAGCTCTTGTGGTTCAGCTCTGTGTGAGATCACCCGAGGCAAACTCGGGGACAGAGAGACAGGAGCCGTGTGTGGCAGTGCCACAGAGGCAGCTTGATTGTCCAGCAGTCCCCGGGAAGGGGAGGCTCAGGGACAGCAGCTCCCTGATTCAGGGCAGACCCAGGGCCTTTTTATGGGAAAGGCAGGGGGTGGGGTAGAACCCAATTTACCAACTGGATACAAGGTATTACCATACAGAAACAAGGCACGATGGGGGTGGTTCATATTGTCACTGTAACCTAGAGAGAGGTTTCTTATCTTAGAGTCCTTTTGCCCTCAGGCTTCTCTCCTCCAAGGGAGTGCAGAAGACTCCTGAGTTAAAGGCTCATAGCTCTCCCCAGGGCAGGAGGGGTATTTAATGGGTGGCTTCCATGAGAAGCTGCTGGAAGCTTCCCCCATGTCTGCCAGAGCCAATGCCAGCTGGATCCAAGATGGACCTGTCAGTGGTCCAGGTGGAGCCCATGAGCAGTGGCGGAAGGGCCTCTGGGATAATGTATTTAAGAATGGCAGAAAAAAACTGGTGTTCAACAGCATCCAGAGAGAGAAGTGGGAAAATGTTAAACAGTTCTGCAGACCCCCCGGGTCAGTGAGGAAGAAGGAGGAGGAGGAGGTGCTCCAAGCAGGGGAGCAGAGATTCCCCTGAAGTCCATGGTGAAGACCACGTTGAGGCAGGATGTTCCCCTGCAGCCCATGGTTCATGGTGGAGCAGATTTCCACCTGCAGCCTGTGGAGGACCCCATGCTAGAGTGGGCAGATGTGCTTGAAGGAGGCTGTGACCCTGTGGGGAGCCCACGCTGGAGCAGGTTCCTGGCAGGACCTGTGACCCCACAAAGAGGAGCCCACACCAGAGCTGGTGCAGAGGGTGCATAGGTGGCTGGATCCCTTGTTTCTCCTCAGCTTCTCCTCAGGGTGGTGCCAGGAGGAAGCACAGTGTGTCCCCCAGCAGCTGCTGTGCCCTGCAGGTACAAAACACCTCCTCACAGAGCCAAGAGACCTTCACTGGCAGCTCCCTGCAGTGCTCTGCTCCAGGTGAAAGGTGTGCCCACAGGGAGGCTTTGGGGCCACAAGCAGGTGTTAAACAGCATCATCCTTAAGACAATTCCAGATGTTGATGGGTCTGATCACCCTGATGTGATGTATCTTTCATTGTTTTTTAGCTGGAAGAGAATCTGCAATGTTACTGACAATACATGAAACTTGTATATGACTGAGATCATACAACAAAATTTTAAAAATACATAACACATAATTTCTGCCCTGTTGCTGTGTACAGATGACTGAGCAATACCAGAGCAGAGTAGGCAGTGAGCTGGGTATTTCCAAACCAGCGGCCTGTGAGCTGCATACTGCAGTACCTACAGAACCCACTCACGGGACCTCTCTACTATGACTGCTTGAGAGTTTGTGAATGTGCAGCTGTGATGCTGTAACACCAGAGCACACAGCTTTAAAAAATGAGAAAAACATACCCATTTACCTAAGGCTGACTTCCTTACTGGAACAAAGAGAATATTTATTAGTACTTGGAACATACAAAGAAAAGTGAACAGTCCACAACAACCCACATTAGTCATTAGCTAATCACATCAAACCCACCTCATTTGCTTTGCTGTAGGACACCATGCCTTACAAATAAGTGAGAGCAGTGTCAAATTCAGTGATTTTAGCAAATTTTTTGACATTGATTCTCATATCAGTTTAAGAAAACAAGATTTCCATGTAAGTTGTATAAAGCAGATAAAACGTTGCCCAGAAATCACAGTAATTTAGTTAGTTTAGTGAGCAATTCCCTGGCAAAATCCAAGGGTATACAGAGTTTAATTCTGCAAGGGTCTGGTATTATTAATTATTTTCCTTAACAGTTTGAGTGATCCATAAGGAATAATATAATGGTTTTTAAGCTTTCAGATAATGTTATGATGAGAAGCACTCGGGGAAGAAAGGAAATGACTGGAAAACTTGCCTTAATAGATTGGAAAAAAGAGGTGAGAATGGAATCATAGAATCACAGAATATGCTGAATTGGAAGGGACCCACTAGCATCATTGAGTCCAACTCCTGGCCCTGCCCAGCACCATCCCCAAGCGTCACACCAGGTACCTGAAAGCACTGTCTAAAAGCTCCTTGGGCCCTGTCAGAATGGTGCTGTGACCACTTCCCTGGGGAGCCTGTTCCAGTGCCCAACCACCCTCTGGGTGAAGAACTATTTTCTAATAGCCAACCTAAGGCTCCTCTGACACAACTTCTGGCCATTCCTTCGGGTCCTGTCATTGTGCACTACAGAGAAGATATCAGTACCTGCCCCTCTTCTTCCCATCATGGGGAGGTTGTAGATTGAGATAAGGTCAATAAAAGCAATAGAAAAAAGAAGTGCAAAATACTGCAATTAGACCGAAGTAGTTTAAAAGACGTGTATTGACCAAGATTAGGGACCTTAACCTTGATTGGTAAAGAATCACTTCTCCAGAAAAGTGCCTGAGGTTTGTGAGATGACTGTGATTCAACACTGGTGTATTATCCCAGAAAAGACAAGAACACACTGCAAACTAGAGGGAAATCTGCAGGATGTAGAACTTATGATTTTTATTTGTACTAAGACCTCAGCTGGAGCTCTGTGTCCAGATTCAAGTATCAGCTCCAAGGGAGATCTGGGCTAAATGGAGAGATCTCAGAGAAGAGTGACAAGAATGGTCAGAAGTCTGTGAGACATGGAAGACAAGGTGACGTGAGAATGATAGCCTAAAGAAGAGAAGATAATGAGAGGTGGGAAAGAAAACAGACAGGACATTATAACAGTTTTGAAAATATAAAAAATTGGTACAAAAAAGGAAAGAAAAATCTTCATCTCTCCATCTCAAAGGAAGGTTAGGGAGAAGTAGAGTGCCTTAATAGGGTAAGGAAGCTTTAGGTTAGATTTCAGGGAAACTCTTATTTTGCTGAAGCCCAAGAACAGATTTCCTGGTTGCATCACTGAAAGTCTTATACAAACAGGTAAGATGGACATCTGTCAGAAATGGCTGAGTGCTTGATCCAGACTTGAGGCAGTACAGTAGGTAGCCACTCCTCAAGGTGCTTTCCAAATTAATTTGATTTTATTTGCTTGTGGTGCTGCATTTGAAAATCAACCACCAGCAAACACCTTCTCTGTGAATTATTATAAACCTGTCAGTAATTATTACTACCTTTACTGAGCCATGAAAAATAATTTCCTCTTTAATTCCAAAAAGCAAATGAGCGTAAAGATCATTTTTGCTTTTACTGTGTATCATGACTGTTGATGAACATTACTGGCTAAATATAAGCTTGACCCATCCAAAAATGCAGAAATAATATTTACACAGTTTTACAGTGTGATATTTTGATCAGTCTGTATGCTCAGTCCTCTGTGATTAGGGTCAATGCATTCAGGTACACACAGTATTTAGCTCCTGATGACTATACAAAAATAAACCTGAAATCAGATACCATTAAATTGAGTAGACAAAATTATCTTTTGAGTAGAATAGCATATACATTAAATTTTTAAGAGCATAACTTTGCATTTCAGTGTCAGCTGAAGTAATTTCCTGCATTCAGACTATAAAGAAATTAAGAATGTCTTTATTTTAAATATAAACTCTTGTTGCTGTAGATCAAGTGCATAATATAGGAGATATTTAAGTCCAATGAAATTTTTAGGAAGGCATTGAGGATTCATCCATTTGGAAGCCCTTCTGGAAAATAACTACTCAAAGTATTCCTCTCAGTTGTTTTCTGGTCTTCTTTCTGTATTAATTTCTAGTCCTCAAGCATTGAGTTGTGCGTAGTGATCAAAGACGTGTCCCATTTTCTGAAGAAGCTTTCCATCTTGTCTCTTTCCTGAAACATCAGTCCTCTAGCCCTAGGCTCAAGGAGGGTTCATCCTATTTCTCTTCCACATCCTCTCAGGTGTCAATATTGTCCTTAGTCATCCAGCACCCTCTGACAGCAGTGTCCTTCTTACTTTCAATTACTCTTTGCAGATGAAATTTCTCAAGATCTAGTAAAGTCTCCAACTGGAAATCTGGTAAGGAGCTGTCCTGCTACCATTTCCCAGTTCTGGACCTTGCTACTGTAGACACTAAAGCATTGTAATAAAGCATTAGTACACAGCTGTGACAAGGATATATTATTTACATAGCCATTAATTAACACTTTAGAAGTTTTCTTCTTTCTTGCCCTTAACTTACCCTTCCATTAAATTGCAATTACAAAAGCAGAAGCCCATGGTAGTATCATGTTTAAACAGGCAAGCACCAAAAGTGAGGTTGCAGACATGATTTTTATTGCAGCTCTTTAGTTTAATCCAGAGTAAAGGAGATGCCAGAAGAGAATTGAAAGAAAAAATTGGTTTTCAGTCTCAAGGTTGTTTTTGTAAAAATAAAAACCACCTACTTTGGAGTTTCTAAGGCTCAATTCTACATTGAAAGCAAGGTTTAGGCAACCATTGCTCAGTGTTGCTCTGCAAGCCTTTGATTAATTGATTCAGCCTTCTCCTTACTCACGTGACAAATGAATGAAGGGATGGTCACTTAAACCAAGGAATGGGGAAAAAGATCATTCTTTCTGAGAAGCTGAAATGAAAGAGCAATTTTACAGTCAAAAGGCAAAGAAGGTTATAAGTTGGGAACAGATCATTATACAAATGCTCTTTAACAATTACTAGTGTTTGGATTGCAATTTTACTTTTATGCTATCATTAGTGACCAAAATGAAAAAAGTTACAGTATTTTCTTTTTTTTTTTTTGAGAAAGCTAATAATGATCCATGTCTCCTTGTGAAGAAAGGCCTAAAGAGAATATCCAAAAATAAAACAGAACACTCAAAGGCAACAGCAAAGGACAATCATGTTAATTGGAGGTCAAATCCTGAAGCACTAAATTCATTTAAAAAAATGTATGCATTGCCTAATGGGTAACCACTAGATTAGAAGAGACTGCTTTGTTTTGCATGAATCCTTAATTCTTCATTGTACCTCTGGACAACCACGGCAGCAAAGGTGCAGAGATCTGGCATCCAGCCCCTCACTGAATGCTGAAGGGAGATGAGGATTTCAGTTTCCCAAGCAAAGGAAGGAATTGAGTTTTACTTCACAGGGGGCACCTACAGAATCTGTGTCCAAAGTGCTGAGTCATATCCCCTGAAATAGCCAAGGTGCCTTACTCAGGAGAGAGATGTGAGACAATACACACTCAATACTGGGTTCAAGTAGAGGTGTTGAAATTCTTCTGGGGTTTAATCTGCAGTCCTTGATCAGGCTTCACCTGAGTCTTACACATCCAGAATTCACAGTGAAATGTCAGGAGTTCTTTTTCAGATATTGAAAGGCAGTTCTTTGTGTATTTGGAGAAAAAAAGAGGCATGAATCATACTGAGAGTGGGACATGGAAAATGCCTGATGTTCCAAATGTATCTATACAGAGTTTTGTCTTATTTTGCCAAAGAGAAACCATTAGCCTGGAATAAATCTTGTTATTTTGAACATTTGAACTATTGCATGAATAGAAAGGCCAGTTTAAACATTAAGCCCAGCCAACTGAATAAGGCTGATCTTTTGAGTATAGGAAGGGTTTTCATAGAACCATTGAATGGTTTGGGTTGGAGGGGAGCTTAAAGATTAACTAGTTCCAAACCCCCTGACATGGGCAGGGACACCTTTCACTAGACCAGGTTGCTCAAAGCACCATACAACGTGCCCTTGAACACTCCCAGGGGTGGGGCAGCTACAGCTTCTCTGGGCAGCCTGTTCCAATGTCTCACCACCCTACAAGTATAGAATTTCTTCCTAAGACTCAATCTAAACTACCTTTCAGTTTTAATCCATTCATTCCCCCTTGTCCTGTAATTGCATGCCCTTGTCAAAAGTCATACTGTTACACTGGAATAACTGGAAAATTCTAGAGGATGTGATAACACAGCAGTTGACACAGATGACCAAATCATTGATCAAACACAGCAAGCATAACTCAAAATTAAAAATAGGGTAAATTAGTGTATTTTGAATAGGAATGGAGGTGAGTGTAAGAAGGGAGGGCCTGGCTCACAACAGAACCCAAGCCCTGTTTCCCTGACTGGAGGTGTCCCAGAGCACGTGGCATGATGGCTTTTTGGGAGAAGGAGAGCAGGAAGTTGGCTTTTGGTCCATGATTGAGGAACAGAGCAATGAAGAAGAGCTGAATTTGAAGCTGTGCTTCTGCACCTCAGAGGACGCCATCAGCAGAAAATGAGTTCGTCACTTCTTCGCATGGTGGAACAAATGTTTTAGAAAAACCTGGACGGATACGTAAAAGAAAAACATCGTTGCGTTAATGTGATGCGAGAGGCTTGAAAATAAGCGAGAATGGGAAAAAGTAGCGCCTCGGAAAAGTACCAGCAGAGGTCAGCACAGCCAGGAGAATGGAGCAGCCGCCGCCGGGATGCTGCTGCTGCCGGGATGCTGCTGCTGCTGCTGCCGCTGCCGGGATGCTGCAGGGTCGGCGGCGCGGCCCTTCCCGCGAGCAGCTGGAGTTCCGTCCTGCCAAGTGCGTGAACAGCACACTCCATCCTCCGTTCTGGGACAAAACAGCAGCAGATACTGGTGTTTTCTTTATTCTGACCTCGTACGTGCTTTCCAAATTCAAGAAGGTGGTTAGACCTAGCACTTTAGATGAGAAAAAACCACCCACCTGAATACTTTCACAGCAATAAAATTTCCTCTATAATTCATAAAATAGGGAAGAAATCACATTTGTCACTCTGTTAAGACACCCATCCTGCTGCACCTTTTTCTTTCACAGCACTGGTTCTCACAGAACCTTGTAGACACAAGAGCCAGAACATCATTCATCAGACTTAATCAGTAAAACCCTCCTTCACAGAGCTGTTTCTTCCAGGAAAGCTCAGTTTCATGAATCATTTTATATCTGGATTACTTGATTGAAAGCTAGTGCAGGAAACTGAATTTCCTTAATGTAAGGTGGTACTTCACACCTGTCTCTGGAGAAAAATGCTGGAACTTGGTTTTCTTCCAGACCAAATGATGGCAAATGCCAAAATGCCCAACATAAAGGGAGGTCAGATGTGGAAACATACACAGGGCTTGCTTCACATCATTCTGAAGTAGAGCAGTGGTTGTAAGAGAACTTTTGTAGTAGCAGAGTTGCGTGAACTTGAGGTTATTGAATTATGAAATTAATTAATAACCATAGTGATGCAAAGCTTAAAGTAGTGCCAGTGATACAATGCCAGTGATTTCCTGGCTGAAAAGAACTGCAACTGATTGAGTGATTTGCTAAAAATGATGTATATCCTTTTCCAGATCCAAAGAGGCTGGGTTTCTTTAATATCCAATATTTGCACTATCAATAGAAACTTAGATTTGTGTTTCTCCAAAATAGAGTATGAGACACGGTGATTTTTCATGGTGTATGTTGTATGAGGCTGGGAATTTCTGAAGAACTGATAAGAACATCCAAGTAGATATAACTATAGAACTGAGTGACTTTACAGTGATGAGTATCATCACCAGTGCCTCATGTAAAGACAGGAAAGAGAATGAATTCTGTGCAAAGGCACCTGGGGCAACCTTGTACCTGCTGCCAAACCAGCATAGCATGATGCAGCCCTGGAAAGAGGTACTGACATAGGCCTGGAAGCAGTAGAGCTGTTTTAACTGTGTTTTCCATCTCATTTGATGTTAACCAGCCCACAGCAGTATTATTTAGGCATGTGATACCTACATGACTAAATTGCTTGCTATTCCAGAACTTGTGCTGATATGGCACAAGCTTAGGTAACTTTGGTGACCACTGTATTGCACAGTATGAGCATCTTCCTCACTTGAGTCCCCAGGGAGCAGAATTTACCAGCATCTGTAGAAATACAATTTTTTATAAGGTTGAAGTAGCTGCAAAATGGATGTAGGGCTCAACTTTGTGCACCATCTTTTAACTCAGAGGGTTTGTTTGGACTAACATGAAATGAAAGACCAGATGCTATTATTTTAATATTGGTCAGCCTGAAACACCCAGTGGAAAGATATCTAGGAACAGACACTTAAAGATATTTGTAAAGTCTGCCCTCGGCATTCATGGAGAAATTTGAGTGGAAGTCCTATGGGAGCAGGGCTTCCACAGATACATAGTCAAAAGGCTGGGTCAGACCATCTGATCACCATCTGAGTTGTAACCATAAAAATTTATCCAAAAGCTTTTATTGTAGGCTAAATCCATAATAAACTCTAGCAACAGTGAGATCCTGGGTATTACCCAGACACAGAAGTGGTTTTGGACCAGTGAACGTTTACCATTCTTCCTCAGTTTTCCGACAAAAATTCCATTATTCAAGGTAATTGTTGGCAGACCCAGAGAATGGAGGTCACAACAGCTGAAAGCGAGTTACAATGCCCTTGTGTGTGTAAAATGCATCACTTGTCCCTTTGTGTGGAAAGAAACACATGGAGCTGGATTTTTCTAATGCCAATTGATGTTTAAGGCCTCAGTTCCCTGATAGGAGTTGAACAAAGCAAATTGCATTTTGAAGAAGCCATTTAAGTTTGAGACAGGAAAAAGTAATGCAGTTTATCTCCATTATCTTTCTTTTTGTCTAAAATCAGTAATGCAGAGTGATTTTTTCTGGATAAACAGAATATAAACAGAATATAAAGAGAATCCGTATTTGTTTAATAATGTAAAACTTCTTAAATGACAGAGATGATGAATAAGACTGAGGGCTGCAGAGAGCACCTCTTATATAGTGGTAGGCTCCCTCCTAACCTAAGAAAAAAGATGAAATTTTTGGACATCCAAGAAAACTGTTAATGTGCAGCAAAATGGTTAATAAAATTATTTCCCCCTCTATTTTTAGGCTTGCATGGGACTGGCATACATGGTAGAAGATGTTGCCTGTGAAATGCTATTAACTGATATAAATGGTAGAGCAACCTCATATTTTCTGATAACTACTAATGAATGTAGCTGGGTTTTATTGTAGTACAAAACCATTGGAACTCCTTAATACATAGAGAGGCTTAAGAATGAGTACCTCTGAGCATGGAGAAACACAGCATCATTTGTGACTATACAACTAAAAATGGTGTCTGTGTATTCCCATTATGTCCGAAAAGGAAAATCCCAATCTCATATATCAAATGGAGTCAAGGATACTGCTTGACATGGATTAGTTTATATTAAAGAAATGTAGCACCATGCATCAGGGAACATTAGTGAAACCTGACCTCATCCATCACTGGCTCTCAGGGAAGTATAGCCATATCCATTTGTTTCATGAAAATTCAGAACTGAGCATCCGTTTATATTGGGTGATCCTTGCACTGCATTATATTACACTAGACAGAAACTCAGTATGATAAGTCATTATAATTTACTCCTGCTAAAATCAACACAACTGTCACTTACCACTCAGGCACTCTTGTTACACAAACTAATGCCAACAAAAAACCCTCAGACCTCAAAACCACAAAATAGCTGTCAGTCAGGACATATTTATGAGGCACAGCCTTGGATCTCACCAGCATTTCTCACCAGGGAATATCACACAGGCTGAGTGTGTTTCTGATGATGCCAATGCAGTGACATGGAATGACAATGCCAAAGAGCTGAACTTTCTCCCCTTAAACACATCCCCTGGCTCAAACTGTGAGAGCCAGACTCGGTTGTGTTCAGATGGGCATGTCTCATGTAATTTTAAATCTTCAGAGTCCTGGCAGGGAAGGCATTGGACTCATGGATCTGCAACCCGCCAGGGCTGCAACTGGAGGCCATAGAAGATGTCTTAGTGTCTCTAAAATGATACTGTAATAGTTAAGTCCCACCATTGATGTCTTTCCTGATTTCAGTGAAGTTCAACACGCTCTTTTCTGAGCAAAGGGTTAACAGATTAACAACACAAACTGGTTGTCTTGGGTAGAAAAAAATAGTGATGCTTTATCTAAAAGTATTCATATTAAAGCATGTGTCAGTCTTGGAGAAGTATAGGGTCAAACGTCAAGGAAATACACGGGAAGTTTTATTCCATAGTTTCTTATGTGAATTATATTTTTGGATCATGGCACTCACTTTCTAATTCCCAACATGCAGATCTTTTTTCAAAAATCCATTCTTACCAGAACAGGCAGGGAGGTTGAGGGCCAGAGAGACAGTCTCCTTGGGTTCCTGTTGTGAAAGCAGCTTGGATTTTCATAGTATGGTACATCCTGCTATGTAAATCATGCGCCTCAAATTTTACCTCTGAGCCTTCTGGAATCTCTTTGTGTCCCTGAGTCAAGTAACTCAGCTTCAATCATCAAGGTACCTCAGAGAAAATTATAATAGGGCATTATTTTATAATTAAGAATGGAAATTCAGTCTCCCAAATGGTCATGAAATTAATCCCTTTTCATCTAGCATTTTCAGAATGAGAAAGCTAGTCTAATGCATCTCTTGACAGTAGCAACAAAATCATCATCCATCACTTTCCACCAGGGAAGTCCCTTCATTTGCTTCATTTTCAGTCTGGGAATACCATCTTCACACAAATGAATGAACACCAGAAAAACAGCCCTTCAGATAAATTGCCTCCTGGGGGTATATATCTTTAGATACTGCATTGCATTCATATATTAATATTATATGCATTACCTTTCCCATAAGATGAATAAAGTCTCCCTACAGCAGAAATCACCCTCTATGTATTCACTTAATGATCAGGATAAACCTGCTACATTACCTTTAGTGTGGGAATTCTGATTGGAAACCAGGAAAACACCAGAGGAAAGGAAAATCTACTTTATGATACTGAAAAACAAATGGAATGGAATGTGCAGTTGATAGCCCTACGTAGGCAAATAGCTACTGTAACAACCCTGCACAAACACTAAACATACAATGCATTCTAAATAACCTTAATATTGTCTCCATATGTTGAGTACAATGATGCAGTGATAAATGATACTGAGGTTGGGAACCTCTGTAGAGAAAGAAAATCAAATTTGTTGCTTTAATTCAGCAAAGAAATTTTGCCCCTTGTTTATGTTTGTAGAGGAAAAACACCCAGCCTTTTACTTACCTAAAGTTTGTTTTTGCATTCTAGGAAGAATATCAATAAGATCTTTGAAAATAAAGCATATGACTGTTCCTTCAAACAACAGCAAGTTACAGATTGCTGTAACTGGGTGTCAGATAGTCTTGGAAATATTTTTAAGGGAAAAATGTGAATGAGACTCAAGACAATTATATCTTATTAAATTGTAAGCATTGCTTAATATAATGTCGTCAATCAAGGAAGTTTGGTCTTAGTTGTATAATATAATATCTGTAAAAATAAAAGATTTTCAGGCTTAAATTTTATGTTGAAGAAATTCAACTTCATTCATCTTAGAGAAAAGCAAGAACATGTAGAAGCCGATGTTCAAACCTCGGGAAGACCTTGATCACATCAGCAATAGGGCTTCAAAGCTGAAATGATTGCCTGTAATGGATCGATCAACGGTGTCCTGGACAAAATCAGATGGGGAAATACATTGTGAATGGAAGGATTATTGTATTGGGATAAAAAAAGTATTTTTCTCTCATTCATCATTCTATTTAATTGAATGCATGTTTATTGAGCATGTGTATTGAGCATATTGCATTGAATAAAAGACACTCCAGTGGAGGAATTTCCCACACCTGAAGGAGAAAATCAGCGTACAGTCAAAAATGTATCTCTCTAAAAAAGGGAGAAACTTCTTATGGCTCTATGGGAGTTTTGATGCTTGGGTCTCACTGCTTGGTTCAGTAGTTGTAATTGAGGTCTGTCAGTCTATGGGGTGTGACACTCATCTCTTAAACCCTCACAAACAGACATTTTCTTCAACAGTGGTTCACATAGGCAGATACCAGGATATATTTCACTTTACACTGAGGGAAGCTTTTTTCATCTTTTAGTGGGAAATTCAGCAGGAATGGTTACATCACAGTATGATATGGTTGGACTGGGCCCATGGCTCCTGCAGAAGAAGTGCAGGATTGGGATGGATTCT
The DNA here is from genome assembly GCA_026261815.1 of Monarcha castaneiventris obscurior. Classification (NCBI taxonomy): domain Eukaryota; kingdom Metazoa; phylum Chordata; class Aves; order Passeriformes; family Monarchidae; genus Monarcha; species Monarcha castaneiventris. The sequence continues at coordinate 11,655,994 of JAMPIT010000379.1, forward strand.
CAAGAGTCCAATCCCTCCATCAGATGGTAATTTTGTACTGAAGTTCAGTATAGATTTGGTAGATTGCATTCTTTTTAAAATCAAAACTGCAAAAAACAGTAATACCCCCTCACTCCTGTACAGAGCACTGTCCTCATGTACTGAGAAACAAAAGTGCCTCTTCGAAGCCTTTAAGCAAAGCTTTGCAGGAACCAGCAATAAAACTTGGCGTCCCTGAATAACTTGTGTCATGAGAAGGCTCTGTGATCTCTCTTGCCTAAACACGTATAAACAAATGGATACATCACTGATGATCTGATAACAAGCAACTCTGTCTTCAGGTTTCTCATTCCATATGTGAGAAATGGTTCTAAAGTATCACTGGATCTTTGAAAAACACTAAATCTCAGTTCAATTTACATAAGGAAAATGTATCTCCATGCTTCACTGGGTGTTGGAGGAATGCATGCATCACCATAGATGTGGAGTAGTCAGCAGTTCTTTTCATGCTTTTTATTCTGGGGAAACGTTTTTCCAGGCATCACTTTTCATCAAAGATACTTGCCCGCATGTATCATTCTGCGAAATGCAGAGTGGGTATAATAAATCATATTACCAGAGGGAGATGCCACCACACATTACACTAAAAAAATGCTACCTCATGATTTTGTTTAATATTGAGGAAAGGTAAATCTTTCACATCACTTAGCATCATGGGAACACAGCCTGGCAGTGAGAAACCTGGACTGGGTGAAATATTAATATTTCAAATCCTTAGCTAGAGTAGCATAGGATTGTTTAGTTACATATAATTGTTTATACATATAAAAAATGGCATATAATTGTTTAGTTACAAATCTCTCAGTCTAAACAGTTAGCTGTTACACACTCTTGGTTATCTCTACCACAGGTAGCTGATGACAGAATTTTCTAATTCTACCTTGTACTCTTGCCATGTGGGTAGGGCACAGGATGAAGTCTTGTTGCCCAGAACACAAGAACAATTTTTTCAGCTTTCTGTTCCTATTTTCTTTCCTTCCATTCAACACTTTTCTGTTTCTCTCATTAGAAAGCCCCTATGACCACACGGCCTTCTATGGGCCAGGCTGATCGTGCAGGTGATTGAGGTCCTAAGCTCTGGTTTGTGGAATGAGAACACTGCTACATTTTGGTTCCTTTGAGAGAGACATGTTCTCAGAGCTCACCAAGGCTTTCTCTGTTATAATAGGAATAACAGCAACAACAACAGCAACAACAAAAACAACAACAACAACAACAACAACAACAATTCATGGCCTACAGGAACGACCAAAAGGACTGGGGTTGTTTAACCTAAGGGAAGAAGTAAATCATAGGGGCTAATGACAACAATCTTCCAGCACACTAAATGCTCCAGTGAAGAAGAGAATAATATGATGTCCATGTCTGCAGCGAACAGGGTATGTAATACACTGACCTTGCAGCAAGAGGAAGTGAATATAACAGTAGGGAAAGCTTTCTAGACGTGAGGATAATTGCAGATGGGAAGAGTCTGCTCACAAGAATATGTCTCTATAGTAAAACTTAAGAAAAAGCCCTGGGACATAAGATTTGGATTACATGACATCTCAAGCTTTATTTTCTACTTTTATTTTAATCTACCTTTAGAGGAATCATCACATAGTCTTCAAAAGTGCAAATTCTTTTTGCAGTATAATTTTTTATGGCTATGTCAAAACTTTTTGAAAACTTTTGAGACTCCAGAATGACCAGCAAATTTTAAGTCATCCTATAGACTGAGTGCAGTCAGTATAATTCATGCACATACTCAATATCCACCTTTCCCTCCCTGGCCTCCCGTGATACATGACATGTTGCTTCCATGTGAAGCTTCCTCACAATAGATAACTAGAGCTTTCAAAAGTGATTTCAAATGCCCTTTCTAGTTGTGACATGTTCTGAAAGGACAATTTTCTCCATGGAAAGTTTTCTTTTTGTTGTTGCACCGTGTAAACTAGAATTATCTACTAACATGTCTTCAAAACTTCACCTGAGCAACCAGATATTTGCAGCTGACTTATCAGCTACTCTATGAGAAGGAGGCATCATGTTACTGTGCCGTGCTCAACTATGAAATTATGATACTGTGTGTTTTGCAGTCATTTTTGAGCCAGTTTCCTTTCAGAATTCCTTAATCCACAGAAAGTTTCAAGGGACACAATGAAACAATCTTTCCATCTACATGGTGAACTTTGGCTGTTGGGCTCAACCCATCCACCATGACCACCAGCAGTCCCTTTCAGGCAGCGTGCAACATTTGCTCTTCAAGTGCTTTAGACTTCCATTGCATTTAGCCATCATTCTCTGGAGTCTACCAGGTTCTTGTGTCACTCAGGTCCTGGGCTGTGCACAGTACCAGCCTCCCGTGGCATGGGGCTTGTGAAGAGACACCAAGACGTGAGTGGCCACTTACAAGAACAGTGGTCAACACCCCAGCTGCTTCAGCATCTGCAGACCATGGAAGTGGCTTTTCTTTCTCTCCACTACTGCAATGATTTTGCATTGTTATCATACCCACAAATACAACTCTCAAGCAGAAGCAGAATATTTAAAAACATTGTTACTTTGAGTGTTGACCGCACCTGTAAAAAGCAGCCCTGAAATATATCATTAATGACACGGTTTCTTTTAACTCCAACATTTTGTAGTACATATGCTCTGTTTGACTGCATTTAAAGTCCCTCCAGGCTTTCACTTTAAATAACTACAGGAAGCCTCTTCCACAACTGATATTATATACAATAAAACTTTTGAAGGAGCTAAAGCCATAATATTGGTGTATTGATGCCTGCAGCACAGCAAACTACTTTCAGTAACAGCTGTCAGGCTCAGTGCTGCATCAGATATCTTAATAGTGTTTATAACTTACTTATCTTCCAAGAGATTTCCAATGAACGTGGACAAGAGTTTGCAACAAATAACTTCTTTCTTTTCTTTCCCCTGTATATCCAAAGTATCACTGACCTTGCCAATTATGACTGATTTTTTAATTGGCAAAATAACAGCACAACTTGGATATTGCTAGTTTTGACAAGGATGCATCTGCCTTTCACTGTTGGATTTTGTATCAAGGCTGGATTTTGATGTCTTGCCTGTATAATAAGTATTTATATATTGAAGATATGTGTACTTATGCACAAATATTCTTCTGGATTTGAGGATTTTTCCACAAGTATATTTTTCTTTCTCTTTTTCTTTTCCTTTTCTATTTTGCCATTACAGATTACTTCACCGTGTTGAACGGAAATAAAGAATGCTGCAAATTACTAAGAATCTATGAGTGAGTCCTACAAGGGGAATTTAGGATTGCTATCACAAATTTTTTTAGAACATTGTCATTAAGAGGAAAATCACTTTCACTGCTAACTGAAAGCAGTGTCAAGAAAGAGAGAGTCAATATGTGAGAGTATGAGACTAAAGATTGTGGTTTTTTTAACCTCCTTTACGGTTCTTGGTTGGATTTATATTATCAGAAGAGGCTTCAGCTCTTTCTCACCTCAGTGCTGCCTGGTGATGAGTTGGTAGATCTCAGTTAGTCCTTCTGAAACCCAGGGTTATAAAATGCAATGGAAACTAGTCTATCACAATAACGGTGTTAGACTCTATTGAGTCTTGGAAGGACCTATAGGTCACTTATCAAGAGCATTGTCTCACAGATTAGGAAGAATCCTCAGATAAAGCAGCCTACCCACTGTTATTTTAGGAATAGCAAGATATTGTGTACCTTTTTCTTCCATTTCAGTCTGTGAACATTCTTATTGGAGGACACATTATTATCAATGTCTAGATTTTATTTCTAGGCATATGACTGGAAATGTATTCAAGTGAAGACTGCAAATGATCCTTGGAAAAAGTCTCAGAGTTTCCAAGAAAACTGAGGAATTGTCCAAGTCCAGCAGGTTTGTAAGAAAATAGGAAGGTCAGATAGCAAGAGGAATAGGCTTTGTGAAGTTCTGATTCCTTTTCTTATTGCAATCAGCAGAGTAATTCAGGGTTTGTATTAAGGCAGTAATACTAAAGCCTGTCACTTGCTATCTTGGTCCCAATGAGATCTATGTGACTTATCTTAAACATTTACAGGTTACCCCCACCCTATCTCTATCAGAAGGTCAAGAAGATCTCCCACTAACTTTTGCAGCTGCTTGGAGATAAGCCATGATGTGATACAGACACCTGTGGAACAGCTGGAACAGGTGTGATGACAAGGTACATCCTCATATTGGCTGAAAGTTTGTGACATCAGAGGAAGTTCCTCTGGTTTTATCCAGGTTGTCCCTCAGCTTTGACTTTCCAGCAGCTTTTAAACCCAAAGATCAATTAATGCCCACAGGCAAGGAAGAGGTCACACAAATCATGCTCTGCAGTAATAGCACTCTTCTGCCAGTAATGGATGGTTTGGCCAAGACCCGAGACTTTTCCTTAGAGGGGCAGGCCACCAATATCCTTCAACTCTATTCCTTCCCTTAAACCTACTACTTTGCATAACTTCAACCTTGCCGTGAAGCTGCTGAGAGGGATTATTCAGTGAAGAAGTGTTTGTTTTCCCTATGGCACACTTCAGACCTCAACAGTTATTCAGAAATACCTGATGGCCCACATTCATGGCCATGTGGGAGATGGCCATACATGTCTGTTAATGAGTTTATGATTTCAGATTTAGTTTCCATCTCTTACCTCTCTATCTGCTGTTCATAATAATGAGCTCAGGGACCTGATTCACTGGGAGGAGGGGAATCCCTTAACATTTTTGTTCTCATTCCCACTAACAGAAGTAGTACTGGGACATAATTGTGCATGTAATCTCAGAGGTGTTTCTGCTGCATTCTTTCAAACCAGCAAAGTGCAAATTTTCAAAAATATGAGGAAGTCTCTATTTGTTTCCCACTCTCAGAGAAACAGAATGGTCTAAAGTCAAAAAGTTTTTACATCAATCCTTTTGGGGAAACTTAAAGTAAATCGGAGACCTCTTTGAAACTACACAAGCATATTTCAAAGGAAGAGGTCAAAACCAGCAGAGAGCACAAACACATCACTGAAGTATAAATTAGACACAACTTTTGCTGAAGCTATAAAGGGGGAAACACAGCTTTTAAAAATGGCCTTAATTACTTCTTGCTTCAGCTCAGATCGCTTGCATCCCTAGAGGGAAGAATGCCTGATATAAAGAGGAGGTCTTGTTGTATTTGTAAAGATTGCCATTGTTTGGAGTGATTCAAAAGATGAAAAGGAGGCCAGTGTGAGAGAAACAAGAGAGATCATGCAGTCCAACGCCACTGAAAAGGCTTAAGGAGGCAAAGATGTGATTTCTGGGCATCATGCAATTTCTGAAATAACATCTGTTCCAATTAACCTCTTGTCCCCGAGAGTCTGAGCTCTCCATGAGGCTGAAACACAAGGTAGTTATCAAGCTGTCCCCTGGCTGATAGTCCACGAGGAGCACAGCACCAGCAGCTGACTCTGTGGGCCCTAGCAAGGTGAGATGCAAGGCTTGCCATCTGTGAAGAAAGACAGTAAGGAAAACAACAGCAACCTCCAAATCAACAAACTCTTCTGATACACAAGTCATCCAGGACCATGCCTTCTTATCAGGGCTCAGTATGTGTCCAGAGACTGTCTTTGAGACAAAGCAAGACTAGACTTCTGATGCCATTCAATAAAAGAATGAACATCCTCCGTTGTAGCAGAGAAAGGAGAAAAGCAATTGCTAAAATTACTTTTGTATCCTGAACAGTTTTTGAAATATTGCTTTCAAAATCACAAAATCCACAAGGAGGAAGACATGGCAAGCAGGAGGTAACTCTAGGTTACTCAATATTTGAGACAAAAAAGGCATTGAAACTTTACCAGCAAATATGGCAGCATATAAGAATTAAAAGAGGAAAAACCCCCAATATGTCTAAAGATTCATGTAACAAGCCACGTTCAGCATTCAGGAAAACTGATTCATCAAATAGTCAGCTTCTTAGAAAAAAGTAGTGAAGGGACATCTATCCCAATCCTAGTCCAGAATATATTCCTCCTAAAATCTTTAGAGTTGCTCACATTGTTACTGGGGCAAGGCCTTTGAAAACACAAACTCTTAGTGTGTACAAATTCTTATTACAAAAGATCAAAAAAGGGAAACTGCAATATCCAGGTGTGTATGGGAAGTTTTGTGTGAATTATGAAGGTTTGTGGGAAAGAAGCCTTCCAGTCTGGTGTCTTAATCCTTGAGTTTATAAAATGCTATGGATACTCATTACTCACCTTGTGCTGCATTTCCAAACCTGGAATTTTTGTAATGCTGTTGGCTCTGAAGTTAATGGAAATTAAGGCCACACGTATTGGAACAGGATTACACAATTGCACATCTTCCCATATCTTCAGAAACTAGGGCTAACTCCAGGAGACAGGTGTTGGTTGTAGGTAGAAAACATGGGAAAGTGATGCCTGAGTAACTCTTTCCCATTCACAAACACTGAGTCCCCTGCACTGGGTGACCACCCTCTGGATGCTCTTGTTTTGTTCTCTTGTGTGCTTTATGCTTGTGTGGTTTCTGGTGTCTGATGAAGACTCAGGGACCTTCCCTCAGATGCCCTTCTTGAGTTCCTCAGGAGGGGTTACAGGGCTTCTGAAATGTGTTTTGAAAGCTCATGATGTCATCTCTCTGGGTGATAGGAATGCATCCCTTTTGTGACTTTATCACCTGTGTATCAATAACTGCAGCAGGAAACCAGGCCTTCTTCTTGCCAAATAACTGTTTTCCTTCATGAGACTCCTTCCCTGGTGTGGTGATCAGCTCTGGTAGACAAGGAAAACCTCTATAAACTGCCCTTGTGGAGTCAGAGAGGATTTGCTGTCTCATTCCACTGATGTGTTAGGTGCGGGATCTCACTTCTGCTCTTACCCTGTGGAGATGACTAATGAGTTCCAACAGTTCCAACAGCTCTAAATAACACCTAAGCTGGTAAATCGCCTGTCTCCTTCAGCTTTGCTGCCTGGAATATGCAGCTGAGCTGTTGCCTGGGCAAACACCTCAGTCAGGACATATTAGAATGTGATCTGTCAAACCACTGTTTTACAATGGAAATAATAATGCTTTATTGTGCAGCTGCAGGTGCTATTTTTGCTTTAACTGAAATGATAACTTTTCCCTGGACATGTTCCCAGGAAGATGATGGCTGCTCTTTCAGCCTCTTACTTCAACTCATACACAAAGAAATTTTCCCCAGACCACAGGGTTACATCTGCCCACAAAGTGCACTTAAAAACTACCTTCACTCACAGTTCCTTTATTGCCTTCAGTTCAGTGCACACACAACCTTTTTCCCCTGGTTTTTCCCAAGAAGACCAGGGGTGATTTTGCTACCTTCTTTGCTACGGCAATCCCACGCGGAGGATGCACATTTTAAGAACAACAGTACCTTACCTTGGGGACACCTTGCCCAGTTATTGAAGCAGTCATTGAAAATTCTTCCTTTTCCTGTTTTTAATAACTTTAATCTGGTTAGAGCTCTGCACCCATTCCACTGGTTTACATCCATTGGTTGTTTTGCATCTTGTGAGTAGAAATTCTTGAAATTTCCATGTGATTAATGATGAGCCACAATGAATTATTTGTGTTAAATCACAAATCTTTCTGAAATTCACCATGTCCACTAGTAAAGATTTGGTATGGATTATGTGACTAGTTTCTCTGGGTCAAATTTGAATGGGCAGTGTTAAATTGCTATTATTTTAAATAATTTTTTTATTATTAATGTTGTTTTTACAAGTGTTGGTGAACCGTTGGTCGTCAATAGATAGTAGTTTATGCACCACAGAAAGCGTTCTGAGAGCTGATTATATTCTTCAGTACTGGACTATGACAGAATCTAAGTGGAAAATGTTTCTGCACAATGCTGAATTGTGGAAAAAACCTAGGGAGATTTTGGCACCCTGACTGACCTTAGATAGCTACAAGATAAGTACACAATGCATAAAACTAGTAAAAACCATCTCTCTCAGCAGTTGGTAAGGATTCTGTTACTTAGCTTGAAAAGGTTAGAGTGCCTAAATCCTACCTACATCTGAGGAGACTTGAAGTTGATCATGTCAAATCGCTCCCTCCCTGATTCCCACAGGTGCTCAGTCAAATTGGCAGGGTGTAGTCTGCCCAGAAAGTGACTCTTTCTCCTTTCTGCTTGACAACAGTGCTGTTTTTTGTGTACAATGTCTTAATATTCACTGGAGCTGCACATCCAGAACTTCTCCTTGCCAGCTGAGTGCTCTAACCTCTAAACTGCGGAGTATTTCCACTGGATCCAGTTCCAGCACAAAGGCTATTTATTTATGCTGTTCAGATTGGTAGAATTTCAACAGAAAGACAGAGAGTCACATTCACAAATGTGTTATATGGTCTGGTGATGAGACCCTTTGCTTAGAAGAAAAGAGACATCAGATATCTGGAGCTAAAAGAGGGAGTTAAAAAGAAGTGTCCTTTGACCCATGATATTCCAGTAACTGGCTAGCCTGTTATTCTCTGAACTACTTGGGCAAAAAGGACCTTCACCAGCTCTGGCTCTTCCTTTGTCATCTGTAAGACCAGATCTGAGAATTCCTATCAGCCTCGGTCTGCAAACATTACTATTACCTTGTAACTGCTGTGGCTTGCTTATAAGTTAGGTGATTTAGCACTGAATCCTCCCACACTCCTTTTTCAAGATTTCTGGGTATGTAATTAACTCAACTCTGTACATTCTGCTCCTGAGATGAGCACCTAAGCATTTGGCATGACAGTTCTATTCACCACAGTACTCAGGCCTTTTGTTGGATCTGTTTGTCACCTTCTAAATTAGGTAGTTTTCCGTGTCTAGCAGCAGTAAATGTCTGTGGCAGAAACATAGGTGCTAGGCAACTGAGAGGAATTTTTCATACTTCAGATCCAAAAAAGGCAGCTAGATGCCTGTGTCATTTAGTGGCATTAGAGATGCTGCTCTTCAAACACCACCAAAGACTGCGCAGTACAAGAAAAGTGTCATGATTTAGGTCATTGCAAAATGTTTTTGAACAGGTGTCTGAAGAATGCACCCAAGGTCAGAAAGTGTGAATAAAATCACAGCATCTTTTGCTAGATGGAGAAAAGTGAAGCTGGAGCATGAGCAGTGTAGAATACAACTGTATCAGAATCACTCTGTGTGAAAACATAGGGATGATTCAATAGGTGTAAGGAAGAGCCAGCCCTTAAAAGAAATTACAAAAAGCAGTCAAAAGCCATAGAAGGGGACAAAGTTCCCAAGTGCACTTTAAGAAAGATATCATTTTAAATCTGTCTGATTTCTGCATTTGAGTCACCCACAGGATCTGGATGCCCTTGAGCTATGACGTGGATGATTATTCTTCCTGCTGCTATCAGCACATCCAAGGTCGCTTGCTCTGCTTCATCTCAGCTGGGTCAGGAAGGCGTTGCTGACTCACAATGCTTCAAGAAAAGACCGTGGGAGGGGGGGTGTGTGGGGATTAGGGGCAGGTGAAGTCATGGATTCCGTTATAGCAGCTACAAGGCTCTTCAGTGGGTCCTTACGTCACCACCCAGAGCTTTGCCAGATCCCCCAGTGGAATTCTGCAGTCACTAAAAGCAGATGAACACCCAGGGCAGAGGTGGGTGGGTATGCACTACCCTCCTGTGCCACTGCAGCAGGACAGTGGTTAGGGCCACAATGGACAGCTTTTGTGGCCATTGTTTTCTGTTGGGGCCAAACTGTGTGGGGTGGGTTTATCTTTGGGACTACAGCATTGTGCATGCATAGATCTGCTGGCTGCAGTGGCTGTTCCATGTGCTGGAATGAGGATAGCCTTTGTGATGCCTCTTGGATGTGTTGGAGAACTTTACAGCTGGCATAGTCCAGAGGATCTGTGGGGAAAGGTGGATTCAGGAAACACCAGTGCGGTGGTGAGGAACCCTTTGCTTGTGTGCTTTCCCCCTCAACTCCTGATTGAATGAAGAGCACCAAAAATGCCATCCCACTTCAGGTCAATTAGGTTACTCAATTTTCCCTCATAAAATATCAGTGTAAAGCCTTGCACCAGGACCCATCATGGACAGCCAGAATACTTGTTACAATTATCTTCAAGTTATTTATTTGATATTAAACTAAGACTGTGTAAACAAGGGGCTTGTACAATTAAATTATCCTCTGAGACATAGTGTTAGCTCTTAACAAAACATTCCCTATACATACGGCTCTGCTTTCAATCTGCCCTTAGTAGCTAGTGTTACAAATTTGCAGCTTTTCCTTCACTTACATGATGGCACTAATTTGTCTGTCTTGCCTTTTCTCAGCTGCTGACTTTCACGAAGTTTCTGGGAACATAGATATATTTGAGACTTCTACTTTTTAAAAAAAAATTTGGCTTGAAACTAAGTCAACAGTTTCCACAGTCTTTAGAAGGGCAAAGGACAGACAGATAACAGGACCTCTTATGTTTCACTGCCCTTGGAAGATAGGCTAAAAGAAGTATTTCTTTTTCCTAGCAGTCCTTAAGGGATTTCATGATGAAAGGACATGCCTGGAAAGCTAAATAATAAGGAAACCTTCAGAAAAAGCAATGGCATTTTTTAGAAAGCACAAGGTGAAAGAATTCCACTGTCCAATTTGAGTCCATCTGATTGGTGATATGTTGTATTTATGCAGGGAAATAGGTCTCTGGAAAATGTTGTAATGGCTCACATATGAGCCACTTTTTAGAAATGGCTTCTTCTCTACAGCTTTTTAAAGTAGATTATTAACTCTACATACCATAAACAGAAGATCTTGGATCTCCTAGGAAATTTCTCAAAGAAGGGATGAACCACCGCCTGTGTTAATGGACCCCAAGCCTTAAATTTAGAGTATTCACCCATGACTGAGAGTAACATGAACACCAAAAATAGACAAATGGTTGAAACTTGGATTTATCAGACGTTTTTGGAAGATTTTTGACAAAATGTTCTGTTTCCAGGTAATTTTGTTGCACACTGCACATTTCTCTCCAGTTGGGCAGGGAACAGCTGGATGCTTTGGGTTCATTTCCTCCTGGTAGGGCTCTGGTTGGGGGTCCTTGCATATGTTCACATCTCACCACAATCTTAACAGTGTTGGTACCTCTGACCTGGAGCTCTGCAAACAGACCAGCTCTGGCATTCCTTTTTGCTGAGCAGGAAATTCAATCTTGAAACCAGCAGGTTTTCACATATAGCTTGGTGTCTGTGTGCAGAAGGGAGGAGTTTTTGCTTGCCAATCCAGGTGTGTATCCATGCCCCTGGGCAGATCAGTATAGTCAGAGTAAGAGTACTGGCTCCACTCTAAGCTCTCATGCAAACAGAAATTGCCCAGGAAAATTGAACAACTATAACGACAAGAGAAGAAAATATCTATGAACAAAAATTCAATGTTCAGCTATAGTAATTCAATTTCACCTATCCTCAGCTTTCTCTTTTGGGATTTTAAACCCCTTTCGGTGGCCCCAAGACTGCATCTTTCACTTCCTCTGCCTCTGAAGCAACGATGTTTTGTGAATGACTCGGTTCTGTAGGCACACTCTGATAGCATGCATAGGCAGGGCAGCTCCTGGGGCTGGCAGGGTTTGTCTACAAAACTGTTTCTAAACCAGAGGTGACATAAGAGCTTCCAAGCTCCTGTCCAGGTATAACCTGGACAATAGAAGCAGAACAAAGTACAAAACTTCCTTCTTTTGCTGCCCAAGGGAGGAAAATGGGCTGAATAAGCCCAGCAGAGTCTGTGAGGACTTCTGACAGATTCCACTGGATCCAAGGCACTAACAGGACATTTCAGCTGCAGACAAAGGCTTGTCAGCCATGGCAGCAATGAACACTGGTGAGTTCACCCACTGGTGGCTCTGGTGTTTAGGCAGACAGAAGCAATCACACCTCTGTTGGAAGTCCTGCTGCCTGTGGCAAACTGGATTGCATCTGAGTGGTCCCCAGGGTTCCTGTCATCTCCTGAAGCACCCAGATCAACTCCCTCGATTTTCTGAAATATCTTGCTGTAAAAAGGTTTAGAAAATGTAACAGGTAACGTGTAGAGTCGCCTGTGCCAGAATAGCTGCCAAGGAGTATGCGTTTAGCTGTACCCTGAAGGATCAGGTGCGGCTCTGCGTGCTGTGTCAGGGTACCTGTCAGACCTGTTTGAGAAAGAAAGTGACTGAAGCAGAGACAGGGTGACCTACCCTTCATACCAGGCTTCATATTGGTTCCTGATGCAAACAGCTTGCATAACTCCTTTTTCTTAGCCTGGATCTTTCCAATTAATTGAACAAGAGAGGAGTAAGGCCAGTGCTGAGGACTTGTGAAAGTTTTACCTACAGCATTGTCAGGAAGTGGCCATTCAGTATGAGTTAGAGAAAGAACAGATGACTTGAAATCTTATAGCCTAAATCCTATTAAGATATAACAGTTCAGTTTTCCTGTGAAGCTTGAGAAGATAAGAAAGGAAGGCTGTAGATAGCAAAATATGTCTTGAAGTGTTTTGCCCTTTCCTTTGTTGATGACATTTTACGAGATATATAGAGAAAAACCCAGGAAAAGCCAAAGGGGACAATCTTGACAGAACTCCAACTAGTAATTCTTTTAGGCTTTTTACTTCAGTCCTGCTCTCCAGTGTTAGTCATATCTGCACGGAGTCTGGGGAATTATTTCTCTATCTTCAAGTTTTCCTTTTCCCATTTAGATGTATTGATTTTCTACTCTGCTATTCCATGTTCTCGAAATTACCAGTGTATTCTTATCCCCAAATCCCAGGTCCTTTGTCTTCCACACTTGCCAGGTTAGGCTTTACAGCCCCGCACTGTTGAATCCTGCCAGAGGTTACAGAAACCCTGGAACAGCAGTCGCTGATCTATAAGTAGCCAGGGAAGTCAAGGGGGAGGGAGGAAATTATTGCAGGTCCTGTCGTGTGGGGGCTGTAGTTGGGGCTCATTGCAGGAGGCAGAGTGAGACCTGCAGGGAGCTGAGGGCTCCTTTCAGGGGCTCACCCCCACACCCCGGGCTGCACAGCAAACACTCAATAATGCTGCGGCAGCGGCTGCTGAGCTGCGACCGCTGCTGGTGACAACACTCTTCATTATCTTCCTTTACCATCTGCCGGTTCTATAGAGAGCTTGTCTTTTGCTTTCCACTTAGGTTAGGAGGTTTGGGGACCCTAATTCTTCTTTGGAGCCATTCTCACTAGCACCAGCGGAGACAATGAATATTGATAGAGCTTTTGTGGAGGGATGCTCCTCTGACTTCCATGGGATCTTTTCCAGAGGACAAACATTACTGTTTGACTGTTCTTCCGACCTGACCAGAGATCAGAAAGTTAGGAAGTGTCTTCTGCAAAGTCTGACACTAATGCAAGACCCCAGGGTGGCCAGTCCAGGACAGGCTGCCCTGACAGGAAGGCTCTTATTCCCTGACAGCTGGAGAGCTGCAGGCAAATAGCAGTTTTATCTAGTAGCATAGTATTATATATAGCAGGCATAATACAAAATGAATGAAAGTTTCTCTTAGAGTGAACGAATGAATTGCAATTCCACATCCAGAGAATTTGGAGTTGGGGAGCATGCTGTGAAACTGTTAACAAAGAAATATGTTTGCATCAAATGGCCTCATTGCCTTTCTTTATAATAAAATGTTTGACGGATTTGGGGTTTAATTTGATTTCACATACAGGACATATATCCTATCTTATCCTGTAAAAGCATCTGCTAAGCCTGGCCACATGCAAACACAGATGCTGATTTTACAACACATGCAGTGATAGGTACCTGAGAAACTGAGATCAGTGAAAAGCTGATAATGTGTTCTTGACACCACAGAGTGTGAAAGGAATTTACAGTGAATAGAGATAGTTAAAGTTAAAACGTGAGTGAATGCAGGCTCTGAGTTAATAGCCACATCATCTTTTGTCCTTTATTTTTCCCAAAGTAAGAAGGTAAAGGAGCAACAATGCGATGTTTGCTGGAGAGCTCATTAGCACTAATGGTATAATGATATCAAGCAGGGCTGAAAGGTGAACTTCGAAAAAGTCACAAGTGAAGGTGACTGGGAGGCAGTTTTATCACATGGAAGTCGGATAATACCAGAAAATTGAACACTGTTCTCAGACTAGAAGTGCCAAGACACTTTCCTTCTGGAAAGACATGAACCTGTGTTTTCCAGTTTAAAACGTGTTCCCTGGGATCTCAACCACTTCACCTGTCCGAGTGCAATAGAGCCAGACAGCCCAGAAGCTCCTGTTGCAAACTGCCAGCCAGCCACTGCAGTGTCCCACCAGCAGAACCACGGGTGGACAAAAGGCATCCTCACCCACCCCACCCTCCAGCAGAAGACAAGAGGGGTTCAATACAGAGCTGCCATGCTTCCAGCCCCCTCAGCTCCTCAGGGATTAGGATAGGGAGTGGCTGTGAATGCACAGATCCAGACGCAATGGCATCCTTGGTGAAGGCATCCAGGCCCCTGATGTTACAGGCTTACAGGATTTAGGCACTGAGCTCAGGCTGTTGTGAGTGGCTAGACATCTGGAAAAAAAACTGGCAAAAGCCCTCTCTCTGTCCTGCCTGGCCTTCAAAGTCTGTTGGAGGTTGGTTAAAATAATGCAGGTTGATTTTGGTGAAGTAACCGAATCCACTGAATAGCAGGATTGAAAATTGTGTTTGCCATCCCTGCCTTCCAGCTCAGTGTAAAGGCCCTAGGTGTAGTGCTCTGGCAGCTCTCAGGAGTAAGCAAGCAACAAAGACTAATGGATTATTTAGGGTTTTTTTAGATTTTATTCAAGATAGGTACATTCAGGGGGAAAATAAAAGATTTCAGGATATTTAGGATAAAAATAGAAAACTATTTAGAAAAGATTCATGGATCTATGGGTCTAGAGATTTACAGGTTGCAGGATCTATGGGTCTAGACGTGTTACAGGTGATATTTTAACCTTTTGCAAATCAACATACCCATATAGGAAACAACACAATGCTCAACTGAAGCAATATTAGAGACTTTAAAAAATAGTTTAAGTACCAGAATGGCACTGAAATGCTGGCTAGTTAGATATTGAAATACATCTGAAAATCCAGGATCGAGAGCCTACCAGAATTTTTTAACAGCAGGTTTTTGCTAAGAAAGGCAGTAACAGGGATTAAAGGTATGACTGTGTCTTTTTTGAGGTGGCTAGCTAGACTGAGTTATTAAGGGCATTGAATTCCAGAGAAGAATGAAAATTACTTTGGAGTAAAGGTGATCTAAATGGAGAGTTTTAATTTTAAACCCTTTGAACTACTGGAGTGGAATAAGGTCATGTTTGAAAGATTAGAATCTGCTGCATCAGCTTTGGCTTTGCTTCAAATGACAAACCCAGATGCAGATAACTTTCAGCTCCGTGTTCCTCTAAGGAAGACAAGTGTGAGGTGACAGACTGTGCACCTGCTGCAGAAGGTGCCTGGCCAGTTTGCCTCTGACCACAGCTAACAAGTAGTCCCTGCCACCAATCAATCCCCAATATGGGGATGAACTCAGGTGTTTCAAGCAGGCTGTTGTTTATAAAATGTGAAATACCTCTTCAGGCACAACAGATACCATCAGCTTCAGCATAACCTGAAAACAACTAAAACAAGCCGAACCTGAACATGCTTAATTTACTGAGAAGAGAACAGTTCATGTCCCACCTACACTACCCTAAGCTCATCCCTTTTCTCAAGGAGATGACAGAAGGAAGTTTGCCTTTGCAGACTTGCCTATGGCTCCAGGAAGTCAGACATCAGACCTATTGTTTCTGTCATCTTCCATAGATTCAGAAGGCTTTTGAAGTGGCTGTGTTTGTATGCATTCACTGGTATTTCCAAATGTTAGGACTTTTTTATCAATTTTCATGGTACAGCCAGTGCCATGACCTCATCTTTCTCTTTTTTTATAATTTGAGCTCTTGATTTTCATTCTATTAAAGATTGAGCTGGACATTATTAGCTCCTGAATTTAATACTTCTGGTTTGCCCTCCAGTGACGACCTATCTCGAATGGAGTTTCTGAGGGACACTCAGTGTTTCATTGTGAAAGAAGTGTTTTTAGAGATGCATTAACAGTTATCAGTTGGACTCTATGATCTTGGAGGTCTTTCCCAACCTAAATGATTCTATGAATTGTTGTTCTTGTTCAAACCCGCTTTTGTTTGTTTCAATTTTTTTTTTTAATTTGCACCTTAGTTAACCCTTTCACATAATCAAGTTTTCTCTCCACTCTGAAGAATAAACTGACTGTCTTTCAACACTCTTGAGTATGTGAACTAATGCATTTGATAACAGGACTGGATTTTATGTGCTGAGACTTTGTACATTTAGTGTATTGAAAAGGAAGCCATATGAAAACTCTTCTTGTTGTGAGTACAGAAAGGTGTCTTTCTTCCAGACCCCTGGAAAGCCAGAGGAAGAGAGCAATAATCTGAAAAGAGAGGGAAAGAAAAGGAAAGGGAAATCCCTTTCACAGCTTAAAGTTTTTAGTCATTTTAAGAAAATGTAGTGACCCTTAGGTACACACTAACAGGTTCTCAGTGCCACTAGGGAGTAGGTTCTTTCCCCTTATCTTTGTGGCCCTTTGACAGAACAGGGTAAGGCAGGAGCTGTGTGAAAAAAGCTTTTCTCTGCCATAGCAATACTCCAAGGGAGAGCTCTGCAGGCATCACCTGCTGAACTGAAATGAAAGAGGTGTCCGTCCTGGGAGGAGACAAAGAGGCAATTTCCTTCTTAAGACATAGCAGTCTGTGTGGATCTATGTTGAATCTCCTTTTTCAGTGAGAAAAGGATGACTTGGAAGTTACATTGCCAAGATTATATGAGTGGAGAAGGGGAGAACTGCCTGTTTTTTCCGTTCTGGACTTCCTCTGTGCCTAGATTGGCATGAATATGAGGGTCTTGAATCTAAGAGAATCATTTCTTTATAAGAAATTTCAGAAAATCGAGCAATATTATATGGGAAAGCACCAAGTATCCTCTGCTCATTCTTCTTTGATCCCTACCACAGGTCTGAAGCCTATCCCAGTTCAGTGACACTTGTGCTTTGCTGATTCACAAAATACCTGTGTCCTTTTCACAATCTCCTCCTTTCACACTTCATTTGCTGTACATGCTGATGCAACACAGCAGGCATCAGCATGGGCACTTCTGTGCCCAGCCCTGGGTTTAGGAGATGGTAATAAGGATATACAAGTCCCCTTGCATCCTTGATCAGTCAAATATCCAGCCAAAAGCCAAGCAAATCGTGGTGCTCTCTAGTCACACACGAGGACACACCTGTGCAACCAAGTGCAGGCAGAGCCCTCAGCAGCACCCTGAGCTGGCTACTTGGCTTCCCAATCAAAAAGCCTCTTACCTGGCCTTGTCAGAGAAGGGCAGAGAAAGCTCTGTTGTATTAACCTTGAGCTGCTCACAATTTGGGCTCCTTCTGCTATAGATTTTGGATCTCCTCTTCTAGCAGATGTTGTTTTTATGGGCCCAGACCTTCAGCTCAGGGAATTGTGTACAACCTTGCAATTTACTAATATGCAGTGGGTTTTCTTACATTATCATTTCTAAATAAAAGCCACGGCTGTATTCAAAAGTATAAATGTTTCAAAGGGTTTTATATAAATGATTTATCTCATGGGCTCCTTTTTTGCGGTACATAATGTTCAAGTCCTTTCACATTTAGAGACGAGGGTGATATTCTTAATACACTGTGTCTCAGAACATATGAGACAACTTAACTTTATTCAACCAGTTCAGTAAAAATCAACCAGTGAAATACTATTGAAATAAATATTGAACCTTGCTCCTAAATAGTCCATGGGGTCATGTCTTGAAAGAAATCAATAGTAATGCGGATATGCTGGACTTTAGTCAAGTGAATTGATTTTTAACTTAAAAATAGCTAGTAGTTTGACTTGTGCCTTCTTGAAACAGCAGGAAAACGAAACAATAGTCTATGATCTAATATCATACACATACATTATTTTTAGAATCTAAATGTGTTTACTAAGCATTGTATCTACTGAGAATATCTATATTTATTGGAAATGGTAGGAAGTGTCACCAGGTAAGGGCATCTACAGATATAATAAAGAGAGCAGACCTGTATGCAAAAGTAAGAGTAATTGAAATTTTGACTATGTGTAACTATGCATGTTTCCCTAGTGAGGCAAATTCTAGAAATTGATATTAGCTGTAGGACATAGCTAAATCTTCACAGCCAGATATAATTATTAGGGTGTCAACACCATTTTTCTGGTACAGAGAATAAGGAAAGGAAGAGCATGCTGTTGCAAAGCAGTTTTCCATTGTTCTTCATGACTTGTATCCTCAAGTAGTTTTGGAAACAAAGCAAGGTGAATATACTCCCTTTCCATTATAAAATAAACAATATTGAGCAGATTTAGCAAAAAAAGCAGGATATATATACATTAACAGTCTGGGTTTTAAGGCAGAATCTGACTTAATTGCATTGCTTAATTGCATTGTTCTCCCTGTTAGGAGAGGACCAGCAGCAACTTGAACACGGCAGCTTTGCTCAGTCTGGGCTGAAGAGGCTGAAGCCTGTCCGGTATCACCTGCTATTTCCAACCTTGATGAAGTTTGTCCACTTTCTACAGTCTAGGAGAAAAATGGTTTCATCAGTAGCAGCTCTAAACCCTCATGTTCCTGATGTTGGGAGTCTGCTTTTTTTCCCCACTCCTAATGTAATTAGAGTGAAGACAAAGCAGACTTATTCTTCACAGGACTGCTGAATGATCAGAGCCCAGTGG
This sequence comes from Monarcha castaneiventris obscurior, assembly GCA_026261815.1. NCBI lineage: Eukaryota > Metazoa > Chordata > Aves > Passeriformes > Monarchidae > Monarcha > Monarcha castaneiventris. The sequence goes on from JAMPIT010000379.1 coordinate 11,674,770, forward strand.
GGTCACCTGCAGGGTATGCTGGCAGACAACACAAGCTCATAGCCTCCTGAACCAGCTTTGGATTTTTTTTTTTTTTTCAGTTTTTTCATGGCTTTATGATTCTAAGAAATATTTGAATTAACATCACAAAAAAAAAAAAAGAGGGAGTGAAGTCTCTTGTATGCAGGTTAAGACATGCTTGAATGAGGATGCATTCAGTTGGTCAAAGGCTCCTCTGAAGACTCTTCTGAAGACATGGTCCACACAGACACTTCCTTGGAAGCGGACATGCTTTTCTCTGTTTTGAACAGGATGCTGTGCTAGATGGACCATGTGTCTCATCCACCATGGCAGTTTTTGTGCTCTTTTGCACTCTGGGGATGCTTCAGTAACTGTGTTAGGAATCTGGAGCCAAATATGACAATGACTCCTAAAAAAGGTGCTGCAGAGATGTGTTACAGAATTTGCCCGTGGCCAGCAACACTGACCATGTTTCCTAACACGAGAAAGGTGAACACTGGAAGTGTGTCAGGGAAAGAAGCTGATTGGGCTTGCAGAAGAAGCATCCTGAGTAAAAGCAGCTTGAGTGACATCTAAAGAGAATAAAAACCCAGGAGAACGAGTCTGAGTAGAATTGAATTAATAGTGGCAGAAGTTAAAATCTCTATTCTTAAAAAGATGTTAAAATGTCTGAGTACTTGATGCATTTCAGATCTCTCTAATCAATTTCCTTAGCTGGATTTTAATGTCTTAGATAAGTTACGTTGCTTCTGTTTGTAGGGAGGTGGAGAAGTCTTATGTTCAAACAAAATTTTAAATTATTTTTAAACTGGTAGCTGACTCCAAATATAGATTATGCCTTCATGTCTGTTAATCTTAGGCTAATATTCACAGACACTAATAGTATTAACCCTTGCAAACAGCCTAGCTTGGTGCTATTTATGCAATCTGGTTTTCCCAAAATTTGGAAAAATTGATTTTTTCTTCAGGAAAATGAATCCAAATCATAGCTTTCACCTCTAAATCCCCCTTGTTATGTTTAAAGCCCACCCTTTCACTTTTTAGATATAGCATGCTGCAAGCAGTGGGAATCACTGCTGTCACCCTTCCAGCACTGTTCTTCATTAGGGATAAATATCCAGGTTCCCAATACAGTAGCCTATATGTAGCCTCTTGCCATTTTATGCAAGTGGGGTAACCCAGTGCTACCTGGAGTTAGAGAGAAAGCCTCAGCTCCTGGATCCACCTGATTGTGCTTGGGCTACCATTTAGGACTTGGGAAATATTCTCCCTCTCCTAGTCAGACAGCAAAGTTTCAAATTATGATTAATGTATTTGGAAATGAAAGGATTCAATAAGTATAATAGGCAGAAAGTGTAGATCTCTTGACATTTGAAGCAAACTCATGTTTATACATAATAAATTTTAAGTGATTTTTTGTGTTCTAGTCTGGTGATACTATATATATATCCAAGGATTATAGACAGTTTGCTTCCTTTGCCTTTTTGTTCTGAGCTACGTGACATCCCAGAATGTGTTACATACATGTTTTTGGTGTCACTGTGTACATGTTCCTGAGTCTTGTACCCTGGTTGATGGTACATGGAATGGTGAATGGATTGCCCCAAGCATCTTTTCATATGGGAGTATCATGTGGAGAAAAGAAATCTGTAAGGCTTAATCTGTCAATGTGGCTCAACAGGAGACAGTTCTGAAAAAGTGGATGTGCCTATAGCTATCTTCAGTGCTGATGCTGCCATGCACTAAGCAGCAGCTTCTTTGAAGAAAAAGGCACTTGACAAAATTAGTATGTTCAAAATTTTACTTAGTAACAGAGTACCACACTAAACTGAACTCAATTACATTTACTGCTAATGAAACCATCACAGAACTACACAGTGGTGATGAATGTACAATATCTTGAATATGATTATAGGGGAAACCCCCTTTTTTTCACCATTTACTTTACCATTTCCATGATCATTTGGAATTCTACCTCAGTCATCTGAGATTCTCTCCTTGCTTGTGGTGAGGTGGCACCATGCCCAGAGAGGCAGTAGCTCTTGTTTAGTCTTTTCCTTGCATGTCTTGGAATGAGTTCTCTAATGAAGCTTCCTAATTTGCATTTTGATATTTTGCCTTCCCCCATTCCTTTCCCCCTCTCTGTTCTCCTCCTATTTTTCTTCCTTACTCCGAGAATTTCAAGATAGCTTTTCAGGGGGGATTGTTTCCCGTGCTTTCATCTCTACCTCCCTCAGCTGCGCTATTGTAGATGGCTTTGTTTTTCTTTAATGGATTTTCTTGTAGTGGTGAATAATTGTTTGGTTCACTGCTTCGTTTTTCATGCTTCATTTGCCTTATGTTCAAACTTTTGCACTCCCTTGAGCAATTCACTTTTGTTGCTCCTGCTTTGCTCTGCAGCCTGTGGCTGAGTGCTCAGCCTGGAGCTCAGGCTGAGGCTTCTCAAGGCAGCAGCTGTGTCTTGCTTTACTTCTGGTTTGCTGGTTTCTGTAGCAAGAAAACATCATTTTCCTAGTGGTGTTTTGTACAGCTAGCTGGTGAGAAGGAACACGGAGCAGGTGGGTTGGCCTTTAGCAGCTCAGGGGATTGGCAGCTGGTGGCAGTAGAACGAGCAGAAATTTCTTATCTTTGTGACAAAAGGCAGAGCATGAACTCAGAACTCAGCTAAGGCCTATGTGCTGATTGGATCTCTCTTTAGAGCCTACTTCTTTCAAGTGTGACTCAGTAGTTGCTGGTCCTTTCTAACATAAATGACCTTAAGTAATGCGTCACCATAGGCATTACTCTATGTGTGACTATTTCTACTTAAAAATATGCTAGAATAGGAAAAAACCCTTAAACTCATGCAGTAATATGGATCCTGACTTGCTAGATGAATGGAAAGTTTGCATCTAGTTGAAATGCTGGGACTGCATGCTCTGGCCTTTCCAAAGTGACCATGGTCCTGGGTGGAGTTTGTACCTCCAATTCCTTCCAGACCATTTTTACTGGGCACTTATTCACATGAAAACCAGGGCAGATGAGAGGGTAGGAATCTCCCTTCAGTCTGATTGAGGGGCAGGGCTGGCCTCCTGATGTCCACAGTCACCTGGGCCTTGGAAGTGTTTTGTTTCTCTGAGAGTAAGCAGTGTTGACCAAACAATGCATGTAGTGCCTTCTCTGAATTACAGTATTTTTCCATAAGGTCACTAGCTACTTGAAGAATTCGGTCAGGTACTACAAAAACAGTTGCAGAATAATGACATTTCAACACCTACTTTTGCCCTTTTCTCCACAGTGTTTCTTGTAGCAGATGCCAGCTCCAGGCAGTATACATGGATGTCAAAATTTGAATTGCAGGCACATTGTGTATTTGCTTCTTTTCCAGGTGCCATAGCCTAAGCCATGCAGTTTAATCACTCTGAAGGGAAACAAAATAAGAACAGTCAGACTCTAGCCAAATTTAGGAAAAAAGATCCACTTACCTGATTATACCCAATTATAGTAATGCACACAATGTGCCTATGCATCATTTACATAAATGTAATCATATCACATTCTTGTATCTGTTCACTGTGAAGTCCAGAGATCCATATTTCATTTTATGAGAAATACTTTTATTTGAACATTTGTATGCAATGCAAATCCAAAAAATCTAATATTATGGTGTTTGAAAAGAAAAAAACTCATAAAAAAGGATCTCTAATAAACCTAGTAGTTGATTTAGACTTTATTGTGATAAATTCTACATTTCAAAGTGATGCTTTAGTTTGTTTTATTTCAGATAAAATATTAAAACAAATCCCTTTGCTAATGTTTCCCCAAGCAAAATACCATGTTTTAAATCTTCCAGAAACAAATAAAGACAACCTAGACCTGGCCACAGCCTGGGTCCTCCTGAACTCATAGAGCCAGCAGAGAAGTGCAGATGGTGGAAAGATTGCTGGATATGAGTAAAGTGCAGGTGACTTTGGGCTGCTAGAAGGTAGATGGAAAGAAGAAAGGCTAAATAACTGCAGTAGTTTAGGAATGGTACTCCCCAGTTGGATGTTCCCACTAAGACCAGCCATGTGCCACTCACTCACTCCTTCCTTCCCACTCCCCTCCCCCTGCAGTGGGATGGAGAGGAGAAATGGAGGCACAAAAGGTAAAGATCAAGGGTAAATATAGGAACAATTTACTGGAAACAGCAGTGAGATAAGAAAATGAACAGTAATAGCAAGAATGACAGAGGGTACAAGAAATTAACGATTTGCATGTGAATTCTCACCCCCATCAATACCCAACCACTTCCTCCACCACTCCACCCTGACCCAGAAGAGAGCTCTTCCCCTGCCCCTGGAAAATGACAGGTGAGGTGGTGTAGAATAACCTCCAGAATCTAGCTAGGCATGCTCCCTCCTGACTACTGCAAAAATTAACCCTGTCCTGGCCAGAATCCAGGTTACTATCCAAGTTATAAATCCAGGACTTCATCTCTTCAGCACCCCCTTGTGAAATGCATAGTTGACTAGAGAGTAGTAACTTGGCCAGGTAGGATGAGGCTTCAAGCAACCTGGATTAGTGGGTGGCATCCCTGCTTATTGCAGTGGGGTTGGAAGTAGATGATGTTTGAAGTCCCTTCCAACCCAAATCATACTATGATTCTTTGTTCACTGGATTTCCCATTTCCTTCCCCAGACGAGGTCCATATTAAGCTGAACAGTTCCAAGACAATTTTTTTGACCCCAAAAGTAAGTGCACAGGTCATAATTACGTGGCTTCTTCCATCCCAAAAGTAAAACAGGAAAACTGCCAGGAATCTTTATCTGTATATAAATGAGGAGTATCCCATGGCATGTGTCACCTTGTGAAGCATTTCAGGGCTGTGCGGAGATCGCAGTTCCCATGGGCCAAAGCCACATGTGGCAGGGAAAAGCAATTAAACAGTATAAGTTGTCATGGAAATGGCTTGAGCCTGTGCTTTGACTCTTTTCCTTGTCCTGGTATACACAAACCTGTATGTCCCTGGCCAATTCAAGTGAGTGCTTCCAGTCAGGATCAAGGAAAGTCTGCAGCAGCCTTCTCTGCCAGGGCATTGTACCTTGTAAGGGGCTTGGTGTGAGGTGTAGCCTTCAGGAGAGTCCTCAGAGCTGGTAGTGAGACAGAGGGTCTTCAGGAGGTTTTGCGTGGAGCAAATGAACAAAACCAAGTCAATATAAGAGATATTCAAGATAAAATGAAAAATAAAATTTAAAAAGTTAGGGTGGGATTAAAACAAATATCCAAACAAGGTTTATATAATTTTAAATTAAGACATAGGCACATGATTGACTTAGAATGGGATACCAATTTAAAGCCTGTTTCTTCAGCAGCCCACCCAACAGCCACTATAGCTCTGCCAATAGCCCTCCTGCTGTAACTGAGCTATGAGTGTGTCTGAACTCTGAGCTGGCAGAATCAAGAACCCATGCATAACACCACCTGTCTTCAGGGCTGGAGCTCTTTGGGATGAGCTTTATTTCCCCCAGGGTCTCATAATGCATAGAATCTAAGAATTGAAGGATTTCTTTCCAACTTTCCTTTCCTGTTTTTTTTTTGTTTGGGTATGTTTTCCATGTTTCGCTGTTGAAAGTAGAAGGTGAAGGGGAAGGGAAAGGCAAAGGCAGAAGCAAGAAGGAAGCCACTCTTACGTTTCCCAGAGTAAAGCAGCTCTTGCAAGTCTTCTTGACCTTCATGTGGACTGTACAAAAGAAAGACAAAATTGCTCCCCCACTCCATGCCCTTTCAATATTGTCAAGGTGGCAGCCCAATTAGTGCTGTGTGCTAGGCATGCAGAATGGCAGGGTTTTATTTAGTCACAAACATCTTCATCTCTGCTGAATGAACAGCAACTAATTCAGATTTCCTCAGACTGCACAACCAGTTCCTATTAACAGTAATTAGAATAAAGTATGTGTATTGAGGGAAAACAGATGTAAATGATGAAGAGATGGCAAGCCTGGTCTCAATCCCTCCAAATAGTTATCACCACCTTATGGCTTGAACTATCTGTCTGCAAAATATCTTCAGAAGGGTTTGGAAATTGCCTTTGTGGGATAAAAATTTTGCTGTTGGTTCTATTTATGAAAATGTTTTCTTACATGTCTGAAAGTGGAGGAAAATGATTTGTTATACAGAATGTCCATGATACCTGCACAAAAACAAATTTTAAGGAAGATATCTATAAATATTTTCATTGGATTTTTTCCCTGCTTCTGTTACCAAAAAGATTATATAAGAAACAGCAGTGTAAAAAAAGCTTCCCACTTTCCTATAACAGGATTCTCTTATTTCACAAGGGGTGAAAACCTGTAAAAAGCTGAAGAAACTGAATTCAAAAGTCAGTCTAACATTAACCAATTAAAAAAAAATGGCTCAGGTATGGTTTCATTTCAACATAAATTATTACAAGGATAATCCCACCATGTGAAGTAAGGAAGTAAGTAAGGAAGGAAGGAAGGAAGGATGGATGGATGGATGGATGGATGGATGGATGGATGGATGGATGGATGGGTGGATGGATAGATGGATAAATCACCCTCTGAACACGGTAATGCAGAATTCATGCTTAGCTTTTAGTTGCTACCACTGCTTCAGACAAATCTCAGCCTAAATTTTTGAAAGTTGCTATCAAATGATGTACAGATGTTTGATTTTATCTTTGAAGTGCCTTTCACTTCAATTTTGGTTATCTTTCTGCATAGTCTTTGGAGGATGGAGCCTCTGTATGCTTACTCACCTTGGAGGACCATAAGAAGGCAGTCTGCCTGAAATACTGGTTGTGTATTACTGTGGAGATTCTTCTTGTCCTGTTCATGTAAATTATTGTGTCCATTAACATCAACAGGCTCAAGATTTCATCCTAATCCTCTACAATGATGCACTTTTCAGGGTTAGCTTCTTGAAATCAAGAGGAGATAGCTGGTTCAGAGCTCACTTCTTCCATGTCTCAAATCAAAGGGAACATAAACAGATGTGCTGGACAACTGCAGCAAAAGCCCATGAAGAGTTTTGAAGCACGCTATCTTACCTTGGCTAATCATGTGAAGTACTAGGGCATCCCGTAGTAAGATAACAATAAACCCTTTTATCAACATCCATTTTTACCCTAGTAATGGAGGAAGTAATTTATAGACAATTTTTGCACTCACCTAATACCTGAATGAGAACACATATGACAAAATAAAACTCAGACCTGGTTTGGAAAAAAACCGAACAAAGCACCACTGGGGTTGTTCTTAGCTTTTGCTTTCTTTTCCCAAGTACTGTAATTGAACAATCTTTATTTTCACAAAAGTGCTGTTCCACGCAAGCTCTTAGTGCTTGAGGATCAATGAGAGATGTAGGAAGGTGAAATTTAGACTGACAGAGGAAAAAAGGGCTTTTGCAGCACGTTCCATTATTTTTAAATAAATGACCTTAATGCATGCTTTAAGCAGGGGCTGGCCTTGAAGAACGGCAATGGTAAAAGCACTGCCAGCTGGACTGGAACACGGGCCCTTTGTTCCAAATATTACGTATTTATTCTGGATCTAAATGAATATAGGATTTTTTTCCATGCTTTAATAATGAAATGAATGCCTGCAGTCCCCCAGGGAACTGACACTGACCAAGAGGCAAGCAGTTGTCAGACACTGCCTGCAGCAAAGCTTACAGCTGCTCCAGATCAAGCCACACTGAAGAAAAGACTATTAGGTCTCTGGGGATGCAGATAATAGACAAAAATGATAATGTATGTGGACAAAAGTAGAGGACAGTAGTGCTTTCTGGGATTAAGAAAGCAAAAAAATGGTTTTGTTATACCCTGCAAAATGATTGCTGACTCTCATTTTAGGATGACCCCTGACCTGTAGGAAAATAATGGATGGCCCATCTGCTTGATACACAGGAATCCTCAGGCACCATTTTGTCCTATTATGTCAAAACTGGTGTTAGAATTATGAATGTGTTACCATTTGTCTTTCCTTTGTTACGTGAAACAAAGGTACCAGACCCTTACCAAAACTCCCCCCTGCAAGTATCGTTCCTCCTGCATGGTGATGAGACAGAAGCAGGTCCTCCTCGTGCAGTCTTGCTCCTCACTCTGTTTTCATTACAGAGGAAGCCATCCATCTCAGCTCGGAGCAGGCATCTCTCCAATGAGCTACGGATGGACTGAGAACTGCTAATAGGTTATGGAGGCTTTCATTACTGGGCTACTCAGCTGAAGCTGGGCCAGCTGGGGAGAGACTGAAGGGCATTACTGTTTATCAGCTGTGGGAAATAGATGAGGGAATCTATTCTGCTCTCCACTTCATACCACCAGCAACATTTTCAGCTGTCTCAGCATTTTTTGCAAATATTTTATGAAAATTTCAGCTATTTTCCCCCAGTGGCACCACTGTTCAGGCTGAGGTTGAGCCATGTTGAACAAGGATATTGTGCTGTAGTTCTTATGCTATAAAACTCTCTTTTGCTAGATGCAATTCCATGGTCTTCAACCCTGGAGCTTGCACAAGACACCAGAACCAAAATTTTAGAATTGGTGCTTACATCTGGCGTTTCTTTCATGAATTGGAGTAGGGCATCTACAATTTCCAGCAATTTCACTGATGCTCAAGAAGACTGATTGGTTTATTTTTGTAATCATGAAAAGGGGAACATAGCAATAATGAAACAGTGCTCGATCATAACAGTCACATAAACAGGAAACAGTTCTTGTATCTGTGTGGGTTTCAGTGCATTTTTATTGTTTCTTTAATCTGATGCAGGAAAGATCTTTCTCCTAGGCCTGATCCAGGTCACCAGGAGGTGGCATTGCTCATAGAGAATAGCACAGTGATATTCACTTGCAGGCATCTAGTCACCATGAACATTGCCTAAATTGTCCCTGTGTTTGTACTTTCTACACAATCTGTTCCTCGTGGAGCTGTTGCTTGGAGCATTTATTCCGATTATCTCTTGCATACAACCTTCAACCCATCCTTTTGCCTGCAGCAAGCTTGGGCAGATAGAAGTAAATTGGCTCCCAGCTGTAATACCAAGCCTTGTGTGTCTCCTTCTGGTTGCCCAAATGCCCCCTCCAGCACCTCTGAGGATGCAGGCAAAGATTTCTCTATAAGGAGAAAAAAAGCCAGCATGGATTCAAAAGGCACGGCAGCAAGGTATAATCAAATCTGCCTAGTAGCACAGAGGATTATTATTTCATTTCCCTTTTTTGTAATTGGGAGCAGACAAGTTGCAGAACACCTTTGTGTGATGTACACTGATAAAATCATCAGCACTCACATAACATCCCTCACTATTAAGGAACTGCATTGGCTCTTGATAGGAAAGGGAAGACAGCAGAGGAATGCAGCTCCTGGCCTGAGCTCACCTGGCATCCATGGCACTGCTTCATGCAGTGCAGGGGCAATACCTCGTTTTGGTGCTTTTTCAATGTGAAAACTGTGACTAGCCCAGTGACCTGGGAACTGCTTGGAGATGACCTGAGAGAGACATTAAGAGAGAGACAGGCAGAATAAACCCCAAACAAACACAGATTTAAGGGACCAATCTACTGTAATTCCCACCACACACCTGGGTAAGTATGCCAAGCTCTATCTGGGATACCAGACAGCAGCTCCAGAATTTCACTCAGATAAATGTCCCTAGCTATGCTATTACTATATAATTACATGTATTTGATGTGGGGTGACAGCTAGAGGAATCTGACTCATTTATCAGCTTCAAACAATGCTCAGTAATAACACTTTGCATTTCCATAAAGCTTGTAATGTCTGGAACACAGAATGCACTTAATGATTCAGCAGCATCTTCATTCGGCAGATCCGTTTTTCAGGTACGAGGAAGTTTAAATGCATAGAAGTTAAATAACTTTTCTGAATTCATGCAAGAGTTCTGACTCAGGTCTGAGAATATAATCTAGAATAACCAAGACCACACCTTGTTTTTAACCACTAACTAATGATCTGTTTTAAAATTGTTTTTGCTTTTGGATTAAAAGATAAAAACACTGTGTAATTTATGATACATAGCTAACTTGACTTCAATGAATAATCCTCAGTGCCATTCCATTGTTTCACTTCCTGAGATCAATAAAAAACTAAATATATTCTCATAGTTTCAGTGATTTACAGGAATATGAATCACCTGCACTAAGAAGGAGTAACAGGCATGCTGACATTTTAATACTACATTTCTCAGTAACTACCAAATCCCAAGCCCCAGATGTGTAAAACCGGTGACAAAAGCTGTGATGCCATTACAAAGCAGCAGTTCTTCTGTTGTAACATCTGCCCTTTGACCATAGCACTTCTGCTCCCTTCTCTATTGGGCCACAAAAGAACTTTTCTCTGAGACCCAGCTGGCCATGGCTTGATACCTCAACACATGAGGATTCATAGCTCTTACTCCATGGTCATCTCAGGCTGAGCTGCAGATGCTCCTCTTCTCAGGAATTTACTAGGCTATTTTCCTTCAATGGAGTCCTGTGACAACAGTCCACATAGGTTAATTGTAAATGCTGGAAAATGCAGTACTTATACTAAAACTTGTTTTGTACGCTGAGGACATTGCCTCTCTCAGTTGTACCTTTCCCTTTTAATTTTTGCCCAGTCCTCCTCATAGCTTTAACCTTTGCATTATCCTACCACAAACCTTTTCTGCATTTTCCTGGATCTTTTTTTGAGGCAAAAGTTATCACGGGATTGTGATATTTACTACAAATCTGTATTCATATGATACTGTTCTGAAAACTGCCACTGATTTCCACAGAGCTTTGACATAACTAGTTGTATTAATTGAAATTGAGTTTCTCTGTTTTCACCCTCTCTGGTTATTTACTCTATATTTCATTTTCTACAAATTGCAAGACCCTTTGTAACTCTTTGCTAATGAACAATATTTGTTAAATTTCTCTTACTGCCTTTATTGATCCTCATTCTGCAAATATTTAGCAATGAACTCACAGAACTGATCTACAGAGTGTCACAAATGAACTCTGGATCAAAAGTCGTTATTTGTTCTTACCCCAGTGCTTTGTAAGCCATAAGCAAACACATATTCTTCTTTCCAAAATGGTGGAAGTCTTTGAACTTAGAATGTAGGTGCCTTAAACATCAGCTAGTATTCAGCCAGCTCTATCCAATTGTACACAAATGTAAAAACATGGAAAATTGACAGCATCTTTATGTGACAGCATGCATCTGTTCTTCAATGTGTTCAAGATGCAAGATTCACTCGCCCAAAAGCGAAACCTTTCTTGTGTCTTTTCACATCTTGGCACAGTGTTCTTCCTGGGGATTATTGGCTGACTGGGATAAGTGGCCTTTGCCTCAAGTATCAACTCTTCCCACTTCTCCATCAATTCACTGAACCTGTCCTGTACCTCTTGTGTTATTACTAAGTAGGAATGATTCTTTTAAATGCTAATATATATATGATCCCTCATTTACAATGTACTAAATTTATGACATGAAGCATACTGCAATTACTGTTTCTAATAACCTCACCATAAAAGTAATATTTCCCTAATAATTAATGACAGAATAATTTCTATAATGAAAGATAAATTTTGGTGTGGTAACATAAAGTAATATGTCTCCCTTTCTCTTTTAACATAAAGATTCTGCAAATAACCAATACAAGAAAATGAAACAGACGTCCTCGCCTTTCAATTGCTGTTCACCACAGATTTGTGATCAAGTGTAAAACTGGAACAATACAGAAAGGAATAGACCTGAAATATTCAGGTTCCTCTTTTCTCATTTGCTTGTGTCTGTTTTGTTTTGAAATTATTTCCATTATGCCAAAGACCTTCCATAATAAAATCAATTTGGTTTAATGCTTGCAAGAAATCGAGTTCTAGTAAGCAGTCTTATAGATAAGAAGAAAACTGATGTCTCTCAACACAAGCAGATTAATGAATGCAAATTTTTTAAACCCCATTTCTATATCCAGTTCTTCTTGTATCTTTGGTACAAGGTACTGTGACCTGAGGGTTCGTGCTTTCTCCTGTGAAACTCTGCCCATATCAGCCATGCTGAAACCCAGGGAACAGGGTGTTCACTGCTGTTAAAAGCAATTAGGCAGTTCTTCGGAGCAGCCTGTGATAAACATTTTCTTTTCCCACCTGTCCCTGGCTGTAAGGCTACCAGTGATAACACAGTGTGTTGGAAACAGCCCAGCACAAGGGTATTTTAGCACAATGTGCCAGCACGTCCCTTATTGTGGCAGTTGAAAGATTGATAGCGCTTTCTGTTTGGTTACACTTACAGTGACTGAGGAGTGACAAGCAGCATTCTGAGGACTGTAGTTTATCTCAACTTAAATGTGTCCACAGTTTTTAGTGTATCAGCTGATGCTGTTGATGATGCACAACGCTGCTCAGTGCTCTGCTGGGGGCTGTGCAAGTTTATGCCATATTGAACAAGCAGCACATAACATGCCATACTAGCTGGTTATTTGACAATTATGAAATGGCTATAACTGTGTGATGATATAGTTGTGACTATTATAGTCAGTTTGGTATTAATCAAAGTGGCAGCAAGCTGCTCATGCTGGAATTTACTGATGACACTTAACATGGAAGGAAATGGGAAGAATAGGCCTAGAGCAGTTAGCAGGGTTCTAACATGCTTATAGGTTTAATATAAGAGAGAAATTTCTAGTCTGCTTCCTGAGTCTTAACTTGTGGAATCAGTCAGAATTCCTTAGGTTTGATTTTCCTGTATTTAAGAGAGAGGTAGAGTAGTTTCACCTAATTATTGTGTTTATTTTTGTAGTTAATGTGCATGCCTTTCCATCATAGCTTCACACATGCTAAGGTGTATATGTTAGAATATTCTGAATTCACAGCAAGTATTACCTCATGCCTCCAGCTAGGTTTAGCCAACCCAGCATTTGCCAACACAGCCATCTGAAATCCTTTCAGCAATGATGCACCTCTGACACAGGCAGGTGCAGCTGCTCTTTGGCTGCTGCGAATAAGGATGTTGGACAGGCATCTTCAGGTGGGGAGCGGCACATCATCGTGTGGTGCTTTCTGTCCTTAACAAAGAAAAGCCTTTCATGGCAGACAGGAAGGGAACAAAGTATTTCTTCTTTGTCCAATCCATTTATGCGTTGCGCCATGAAAATGTCAGGAAAGCAGTAGGATGAAGCACATATTTTTGTAACAGAGGGAAGCAGCCTGAAGCAGGCTGCTTATCTGATCCAGTTTTTTTCTGTGTTCATGTCCTACAGTTCATTTGATCAGATAACACCGCACTACCTGGTGCTGTAGCTGTTTTTACAGTACCTCACAGGAGATTTCTGAGCTGAAAGCTTATTGCCTAGTTTAATTTCAGAACCTGCTGTTCCCTTTGTGAATACACTGTCAAATTCTCCTCACATATTTTTTATATGGAGGCATGTTCTTCCAGGAATACATCTAGAGGCTGTATCAGTCCATCTCTGCTTGTCCCTCACCACACTAGATTTTAAGAGGCCTTAAAGGGTATGTGTTAAATGATTCCCCAGATGTCTGAGAAATTCAGAATTCGGCCACTGTTTTTAAAGTGAGCTGTGAGGGCACATTGCTGAACAGTCACCATCTTAAATCTCATACTTCCTCCATTCAGACTTCCAAAATAAGACAGTGCCTGCAGAGTGACCACCCAACTTTCAAAACCACCACTGCTTCTTAAGAGTCCATAAAATCTACAGATGACTTCTGGTCTCCATTTTGGAGACCTAAATAAGCTGCTTTATTTACATGAATTTATAATTTGTAACAATCTTTATCTGCTGTGCCATGTGCTACAGCAATAAAGTAAGATAATCCTGAGGCAAGATTCCAGCTCTATTGACACATGAACAAAAGGCTGGTTAGATAAATACAGATAAGAGATTCAAATACACATAAGTGCAAGCCGAATGTCAGTGCAGAGAGACACTTGAGCTGAGCTGAGCTGAGCTGAGCTGAGCTGAGCAGCAGCCTTTTGCAATAACCTGCATAGCTGTACCATAATTTTTCATCTCCTTCCTTGGATAGAATAGAAAGACATTTGTTATTGTTAAAAGTGTTTTTATTCATCACTGTACTTTCCTCAAGCCCAGACAGGAAGAGCAGATCCATTCAAGGAGATGTCTCCTAGAGGTGTGGAAAGGTAGCAATGCATCACATCATAAGAGAACACCTCATTCTCAGGGTGTAAAGTTTTAGTCAAGATGTAATGTGGCATTGAATCCATGCCTTGAGATAGTCAACTGAGGGTCTTTATCAACAAGTTAACCTGTTTTTGTTTTATTTTATTTTGTTTTCAGAAAGAAAAAAAAGCAAACTTTTAAGTTTTTATGCTGTGGCTTTTTCAAAGTTTTGGGTTGTGGTTTTTTGTGTGGGAGGGGTTGTTTTAGGGTTTTTTAATTAAATACTGCTGTGCATTGCTTCAGATGAAATCCCTTGTTTTCCGTGCTGGTAATGTTAGGCTAACCAGATTACAGATGCTGAAGTCTTCAGACCCCTTTCAAATATGAAGATTTGACCAATAATCCTTCCATCTTTTGCAGCATTGCATTCTTCAAGTTGCTTAACCATCAGTGTGATCAGGAAGATCCTCACCAACTACCTCTTTAATTCGTATTATCTAGGCTTCTTTAGCAGGTTTCTTATCCTTCTTTGTCACAGATGTCCTTTATCCAGCATGTCCTAAGGGACAGAAACGTGTGCCTGCTTTATTCCAAATGCAGAAGAGAAACAGCTATCAAGCACTTCCTGTCTCTCTGAGTCAGTATTTATGATTCATTGAGGGCAAAAATAAGACAGAAACTGAATGTGCTTGCCTGAAAGGAACACAGCCTACATTTGGGAAATCCAGTGATAATATTAGTTGTAAATGTCTTTTATATAAGCTTTTTAATGGTTTTTCACTCTTGGCAACAGTCTGACTCTCATAGTCTGAAGCACCCAATTCTGTGTTTCTGCATTTTTCCCCTTTCCTCAGCTGCATCACTTGCTGTTTGGTGTTCAGTGTTGGTTTGATATTCAGCTGCCACAACCTAGAGTTTGAGAAGAATTGCCCCCTCAGAGCAGTTGGCCTGCAATTCTCCAAAGCAATGAAGTCTCCTCCTGAAAGAGCAGTTGTAAGCTTGATAACGGACTTGAGAGTCCCTCACCACGTTCTTCAGGTATGTTGATGAGGTCCTACAGCATCAGCAAAAGCCATCTCTGCATTACCAAAATATGTCACTAAGTTTTCAGAAAGAAAGTGGTATGGAGGGCTCTGCTCAGAATTCTTACATGAGAAATACTGCAAGGGAACAGTTCCACTGTTTTTCCCTCTCATTACTTTTCCCATGATCCATAACAGCCATATCAGGCTGCTGTAAGCCCTCATCAAAAGTAAACTCTGCAGTTCTCTGATTCCATTTGACTCCAAAAGAATAAGCAGCATGATGGTATTTCTTTTACTAAATACTTAATGGAGCATTTGAACAAAATACAGCAATGACAAATTAGCAAAGTAAGCCTTAAGTGTCACATGACAGAAATAAATGTGACACTTGGCCAATGCAGCCCTTTCACTCACCAAGGGATGTCAATCAAGATGTCCTGCTCCCTGACAAACTGTCCATCTAGTGGAAATACTTAAGAAGATTTGGTCACTCTTTTCCCTGTGTTAACAGCATCAATAATGAGCTCTCTGTCTAAGGGTCAGCAGGTCACTAGCCCGTCAGCTTGGATTACTCATTGTTTCACTCCGGGGTCCCACTTCCCTGACCAGCAGCACAGCATGCACACTAGATTTGTCGTGGAATCTGTTCTGGAGGGGAACAACTGGGTATCTCTTAAACAAAACCCATGAGTGGGTTGATGGTTAGATCAATCAAAGGCAATTCTACCAGGCGTTGTGGCCAGGGCTATGCCTGTCTCTCTCACCAGCCCAGGAATCCAGCACGTACCCAGCATGACAGACTTTTTCATGTGTTGTAATTTCATAGCCTGCTACATGCAGTCCACACTCTCAGCAGTCTGCTGGAAAGGTATAAACAAGCATAAGACAGCAGGTGTCTCATTTTCCATATATATTTAAAAAAAAATGATAAATCTTTGAATCTATTTAAAATTAAAAAAAAAAAAAAAAAAAGAAGCAAACATCAAACAAGCAGTGAAGTGTCCAGGACAAAAGACAGTATTAACATGGCCCAGAGGAGAACTCAGACTTTTGTACCAGAAGGACTTTAGTGATTCCATAAATGAGGGACTTGAAAGATTTCAGGGAAACTTGAATTTAAGTATTGTGCCTCTTGCAACCGTAAATGACCACAAATTGCACCTTGGGAGGTGAAGGTTACGAGAAGAAAGAGGGTAATGCACTGCTGAACCAGGTTGTACAGAGACTCTTCATTCTTGGGTGTTTTAAAAACTGAGATAGACAAAACCACAGCTGATTTCACATGATCATAGCACTTTTAACAAAAGACTGGACCAGACATCTCCAGAAGTCCTGTCTAGAGAATGCTTTTATGTGTCTGTGGTACTCTACTGCATTGGTGTTCTCATGAAGAGAGCCTTAGATTGTGACCTCTGGGATGCTTTGGTATATATTTAGAGCCAAAATGTGTGTTTTAGAAATCTGTTTGCTGTAAAAAGGAATTTAGGTTTATGCTTTCCAGATGTCAGGGAGCAGCAAGGACAAGCCACTCTGGAAGGGCAGGAGCAGAGGGTGACAACAAGGCAGGCAGGGTCTGTGACCTTCTCAACAACAAGTCAGGAAGTTTAGCCAGCCAGGGTCAGGATCAGGTCCAGGGACAGTGATGAGGGTCAGCGTTAGTCCAGTGACAGCCCTGCTAACCCATTGTGGTCAGGCTGGTCCATGGTCCAGATGGGAAGTCAAGTCAGTCTGTCAGGATCAGGGTCGGGGTCAGGACCAAGGATGTGTTTGGTCTGGACTCACAGAGCTGTAATGAAGAAGAGATGTGGCCAAACTAAAGAGCCCCAGCTCCCAAGGGAAAGCTTGGTGGGCAGAATATTTCTTCTAGCTTTCTTCATGATTGTTCTTATTAGTGAGGGAGTTGACTTTGGAGTCAGTCAATCGGACTGACTTAGTCAGATTGTCTCCAGCAAGGAAGGGGGAATAGGCTCAGAACCCTGACTCCAGGGGAGGTCCTGCCCAGAGATCAGCAATCCAGAGCCAAAAACTGGAGATGAGAGTGTCTCTGGCCCATAGGTCCCTAACCACATCTTGGTTACATGGTAAGAACAGTTCTGGTTAATAGGGTATGCTTTTCTGTAGGTGTTTTAGCAGATTTAATGTCTAAAATCCCTCAGACATATTCCACAATAGAAAAGTGGCAGATCCACCCTATCTAGCCAGATTCTGTCTTCTGTGACTGTTTCATCTTTCTGACAGATCAGCTGGCTTGACTATCTCTTCTTTTCACAATAAATGTAGCAGTAAAAAGTAGTTAACACTGATATTAAGAGCGTTTCCTGTACTTAAACTTTCTTTTGCTCTCATCTTCAGTCTCAAGTAGATTTTTGGGGTTGAGTCTAAGTAAGTTTATTTTGTGCAGGTGGGAAGCTTTTCTCATTGCTTTGAAATACATCAGGGATTTTTTTTTAAAGATACATTATTATTATTATTATTATTATTATTATTTAATACAGACTTGAATTTCTATAGGTGCTTAACAAAAATAACACAGTGAAAAAATTTACCAGGCTGCTTTAATAGGATGCTTTAATGTAAAAATTTCCTGCCCTTTTATTTTTTTCTTTATTCTTTCTTTTAATTTTTTTCTTTTTGTTTTCTTTCCAGGGTGTCCTGTCACAATATCAAGCAGCTGGCATTCATGGGGTGCAGTCCTGTGGGTCTCCAGGCAGAGTGAGTACAAAGAGAGGGAGTTGAAACTTAGTGGTGGCTGTGGCACTGCCTTTTACTGAAAGAGACTGATGAAATCTAGAGGAAAGGCTGTGTCTTGTATTGCATGGCATTGAGCAATGCCTCAAAACGTGGAAGCAGGGAATAAAAGCCTCACCCTAGCTGCATCCGCAACAAAGAGGTATCCACAACAAGAAGGAAATACAAAAGCGGTGATTAGCTAAGGAACTGGTGCTGTTGGTTGTTTTAGAGCATTCATGCTTCCAATTAACATGTGTTCAGTTGGCCAGTGATTGCTGGTTTTGTGTCTATGGTCATGGATAGTTGCACCATGTGATGAACTAAAATATTCCCACAGAGTACAACTCTATTGATCCACAACCTAATTGTTGACATTATGAAAATACCTTTTAAGGGGCATCAATGAGCAGCCTTGCTCTGAAGGACTTCATTTGGTTTGGCAGCATTAGGAGTGTTTAAAAATCACTCACCGTGCTCCTCTTGTTGAGGTTGAAATTTGTTCACCTAAGGAATGATATACTGAGCCTTCATGCATAGCTGGAGATTAGTCACTAGAACAGTCAGCAGGGTGTAGGGATATATAAGTCAAAGGATGATTGTTTTCCTGCAGAGTTGTTTTTATTTTCCCTGAACTATATTCCTCTTATTAGAGGTATGGCACTGTCTGCCAGGGCCAGTAATTCAAGGAGACGAAAACCTCACTGGGACACGGGCCTGTAGGGACAGCTGATTTAGGAAAGAACACTGTTTGGTCAAGAAAACCTAATTTTTGACTACACAAGGAATTAAAGTATATGCAATACACTAGAATGAATAGACTATATTTCATCTTATAACTCTTGCTGCTTTGTATATCTAACCTTTATCCACTGCCCACCCACCACAGGCTCAATAGACTCAAACTGGCATTCATCACTGTCCTCTCAGTGTAGCTTCATCTTGACAGCATTAGTGTGAGACACCTTCTTCTGTGCTGTCAGGTGAGCAGGGATGATATAAGGCAGCAGAAACTTGTCAGATCCCATAGCTAAGTACAACTCAGATTTCAAAGCCAGAAAAATAGACTCCTGAATAGCTGTCATGCTTCAAGGCTGAGAAATTCTTGCTCCAGTTTAAAGCTGTAGAAATTATCTTGGCTATGTCTCAAACCGTTGTTTTGTAGTGTCACTTCTTACTATTATAAGACACAGAAGCATTTGCTTGAGAGAAACTGTTATTTAAGAATTTAAACACCAGCTTTCAAAAAAAAAAAAGTTATGTAGCTTATTATTGTGTCGCTTATTTACCATAATAATATATTGACCTTTCCTTACACTTTTTTTTTAATGATTCAGAAATCACATTACCTCTATTAAAGAATTAGGACCTGTATAATCTCCCTGCTCTAGGCTAGCATTGCTATTCTCAGTCTACAGAGCAGGAAATGCAAAGAAATCAGAGTAACAATTTTGTTCAGTGTCACTTAGCAGATATGTGAGATAGACAGGAATAAGATACAGACCTCCTGAATTCCAGAACTGCAGTGTCAGTATTTCAGGATTCTCCTTTTACTGTTATAAGTAGTAACAACAGGCACTGAATTATCAGAAACTACACAGAGGACTCATTCCTCCCATCAGGCTATGGCAAGTGAGCAGGAATTTGGAATAACCAGTCATTTGTGGATTCTCAGGGCACTTCATCTGTGAAGTGCTGCTCTTCCATTGAGCTTTGAAGTCAAAGGAAACCAGCTGAATTGGTGAGTATATTCATATCTTGTATATTAAGCTTTCTCTGCTGAGAGGTGGCAACTTTATATGTTCATGGCATATGTTCAGCCCTCCCTCAACGCCTTGAATATAAACCAGTGTTTTAATTTTGTTCCTTGAATTGTGTCACACCAATGGGTTCTCCCAGCATCCTCCAAATTCTTGTGCAGTAGCTGTTGTAGGTAGCATGTTCTCATGCCCTGTGGTGATGTGCCTGTGCTAAGTATCTTAACACCAAGAGCAGCAAAGAGAAAATGTTCGTTCTGGGGCAGACTTCACAAACCTCAGACATGCCAGTGTACATTTGAAGAGATTTTGAATGATTTTAAGGTGATGGAGAAAGTGCACTAAAAGTAACAGTGGAGGGAAGCACTGCACACAATTTGGAGTTGACAAAGGACTGTAATCCATGCTTGTTCTAAACAATAAAGCACTAGGAGTGCAAATGGTTAGATTTTTCAAATCAAATGGAAAGAAGTAGTGAAAATCTCCTCATGCAAATAAATAATGAAGTGAGTCCTCTGTGGAATGAATATGTGGCTAAATATGAAACATAATAATGATATGACTCCAAATCCAAGCTAATACTTTGCCTCATTTTTCGGTGAGAAATATGACATTGATGGGATGAGTGCAGAGGACAAATGGCGAATGGACATGAATGCACAGAGGCAGAGATGACCATATCAGGGTGTAAGACTGCTCAATATGCTCCTTTGAGAAACAAGATTATTTACACACTGAAATGTGAAAAAAAATTCTGAATATTTAATGGAGTATGGAGGTGTATTATCTGACTAGAAAACCGCAATCACATTGCCCATACATACAATAGGGAAAGGCAAATTATCCAGAATCAAAAATTTAATCTGAATTAGATGAGTAGCGCAGATATTGAAGTGGTGAATATTTAAATGCAAGAAATTAAGTAGAAACCAGGACAAAATATAATATGGATTTAGCAGTGATACTTTGATTAGACGATTATTTCACTTTTTGATACCAAGGATGACTAAATCTGTGTAAAATATAGGACAAAAATACAGGAAAAAAGCATTAAAACCCAAAACCAAATCTCATCTACCTGCATTGTAGCTAGCTACCAACACCTTACAGAAATATGAGTTCAGAATCAGCAAAAGAAAAGAAATAATAATTAGTCTGGAAAGAACTGCCACTAGTGGAAATCCTTAAACATTTGGGATTGATTTTTTAACATCTTCATTAATGACCCTGATAAGAAGTTGGCGTGTACTAATGAAGTTTGGTGATGACACAAAGCTCAACAGAGAGAGAGAATGTAATATTGTACTGGAAAAACTAAATGACCTTGAGAGTAGAGTATTAGAAATGGGATGAAATTTAATTGCATAATGTGCAAAGTCATACACTTAACGAGCTTATAACATGAACTCCTGCAAATTGGGAGTTTCATAGGAAAATGACAGAGAAGGAGGGAGACCCTGGGGCACTTGTTGATTACAGGAGGATTATGAGCCACCAGTACAGTGTGGTCATGAAAGAAGCAAGTGCCACAGCTGGAAAATTTCCTGGTATAGCCAGGGATGCATAATGTGGGAGACATTAATCAAAAATCATGTGAAATATCACCTATTTTCTTTATTTGAAAAGTTTCAAATGGGAAATGGAGGTCAAATCAGCTATTGGGATTTTCTTATACCTGGAGACAGGAATTTTCTTCTCTGTGAGTACAAAGACAATATAGCTACATAAATGTCCTTATCATGCCCATGGGTCTGGACTGGTTCCCTGCACAGTGCTGTGCCCTACTTGATGGATTCATAGGCCCCAGACAGCCCAAGTCCATCATGCAACAGAGATGTGTCCTCCCAGAGACAGTTTTCTTGGCCTAAAAAAGTAAAATTAGCTGGAAACTTGATTGCTTTCTATAAAGAAACTCTGGTGTTTGTAGCTGTTGTCTCCCCTAGAAAAGCAATGTGAAGGAAAAAATAAACCGAAAAAATAGGGAGAAAATCAAATAAACAGAGGTTGACAAGAAAGATAGCTTTAAGCAACAGAAAAGAGATTTAGCTGTGAACTCAAGGAGGAAAATAAACTTGCTTTAAAATTGAGCTCAAATTCCTTAGCATCCTCTATTAATATTCTTTTCCAAAATGGTCCCAGAAAAGGCCTTCAGTCTCTGATTTATTCTGTAACATCAAATTTAGACCAAAAACTTATTGGTTTAAATATACTGCTTGTCAGGGAATGTGCTAATTTTCAAGAAGTTCTCTCATCACTACTTTATGGGAAAAAATGCTTATTTAATTCAAGCTTTGGGTGACTGATTGTTTTCAAGAAAACTTGTCATAGAACTTAACCTGAAATTACTGGAGTTGTTTTGTAGGTCCTGCACCCTTTGCAGTGATCTGTAAAGGATTTTCCCTCTGTGCTCACCACTGGTGAGGCCGCAGCTCAAGTACTATGTCCAGTTCTGGGCCCTTCACTACAAGAAATACATTGAGGCACTGGAGCAGGTCCAGAGGAGGTCAACAGAGCTGATGAAGGGTCTGGAGCACAAGTCTGATGAGGAGCAACTGAGAAAGCTGGGATTGTTTAGCCTGGACAAAAGGAGGCTTGTGGGAGACCTTACCATTTACCACAACTCCCTGAAGGGAGAGTGTAACCAGGTAGGGTTCAGCCTCTTCTCCCAGGAATCTAGTGATAGGATGACAGAATATAGTCACAAGCAGGGAGGCTCACACTGGACATCAAGAAGGATTTCTCCACAGAAAGGGTCATTAGACATTGGAATGGGCTGCCCAGGGAGGTGGTAGAGTCACCATCCTTGGAGGTGTTTAAGGAAAGACTGGACATGGCACTCTGTTGAGGGGGTGTTGTTCAGTCACAGGTTGGACTTGATGGTTTTAGAGGTCTTTTCCAACTGAGCTGATTCTGTGAATCTCTGATCTGCCATTTTATGTCGTGAACATTTGCCCATAAGAAGAGTCAGCAAGCTGCCTTGGGCAATCAGACACTGGGTGCTAATACACAGTTTGTGGAAATCTTTTCTCTGCAAGCAGACTAGGCTTTTCACACTAAAAATTGTGCAAAAGTGACAAAATAATTTTTCCACTAACTACCATCAACTATTGATGCTTTCATCACTAGGACGCTGATTATACTGATAAATCTTCTTCATGAGGTCTCCCTTGGGCTCATGTGTTTCACCAGATGCCTCTGTCTCAGTGGCTTAGACTGGAGTGATTTCTTTAGAGATCTGAGGTACCTGTCTTCCTTCTGATCCCGCTAGAGACAAGTAACTCTCTGGCAACGCATAAATCTGCTAGCAAAGTCCTTCCATCTTGAGCAGCCTTTTGGAAGACATTTAATTTCTTTTTTTTTCTTTTCATGTTTTCCAGATCTCAAAAGCTTATGTGATTAAGGGGATTAGTTTGGAATTCAAGGAGGGATTTTTTTTTAAATGTATTTTGAGTACTACATGGTTTGCCATTTTTTCCTCAGGTTTTACACTTGTCTGTAGCTTTTCAGAGGTGCCGAAAAGCACATGGTTTTCAGCAACATCTAGGACAAGTAGATAGTTGCCACCTCTTCACATTTTACTGCAGTTCCACAGGAAAAAAATATATGCAAGAGGAGAGAGACTGCAACTGTGTCGCACACAAATACCCATGTTGAGCCACTCCATCATAGGGTTATTCACCCACCACTTGGTTATTCACCCGTGCAGGGTATCTGACACCTCCTGAAGGGTGCTGCAGGTCTGTGGCACTTAACATTCAACAGCAGGACTTGCACAGCCTCTGTTCTGCAACAAGATGTCCAGTACATGGAGAGAGCCAATTCAATTCAATTTAATTTAATGATGGTTTCTCGGCTTTTGTCCAATGTAGGCACCACATCCTAGGAAGAGTGACAGACCAATAATTTAACCTTTGCATTAGTGTGGAGCAAACTGCTGCATGCTTTCATGGGAGTGATTGTAAGCCCTGTATCAAGGAGGGCCAGACACAGTCCTCTCTGGAAAATCACTGCCTGTAGTTAAATCTTGACCTTTTACTAAAGGAGAATCAAGGCTAATTGTGCCCAGCTAGTTAGGCAATAACTGAGCTTGAACACCTGATTAAAGAGTTTCTGGGATTTCAAGCCTCTCCAGAGATGATCTGGCAGCCGTGATAGACTCCAACAATGCCTGACAGCAAGGGCTTCCTGCCAGAACCAGGTCTTTCCAGCACTTATGCAAACAGTTACTGAAACCACCTTTCATGTGTACCCATAGGAAAAAATAGGTATTTGCAGTAGTGATGTGAGAGATGGAAGAGAACAAGAGGATACCTTTTCACTCTCTTCTACATGCATACATGCACACACACAGACAGGCATGTCCCACAGCCATTAAAATCTCAGCTGAAGGGAGGAGATTTCTCAGGATGTGTGAGGTGACAGTCCTTGGCACTTCTCCAGCCAGCCCTCCTGCAGATCCTTGCTGCATGAGAACAAGCTGATTGATAGTTCTCTGTACCCTGAAGCTAGGGGCACTTAAGAGAAGGGGTTATTCCTTTTATCCTGCAGCTGCAGAGAGGGTTCCACAGCAGAAAAGGTAATGAGAATTTTCCAATAGTCTCACCTTTCCCTTCCCAGCTGCTTTTCTCATTCTTCCTCTGTCCCTCCTCCCTCTGTCTTCAATGTGCTTGCCCATTAATGAT
The DNA here is from genome assembly GCA_026261815.1 of Monarcha castaneiventris obscurior. Taxonomy (NCBI): domain Eukaryota; kingdom Metazoa; phylum Chordata; class Aves; order Passeriformes; family Monarchidae; genus Monarcha; species Monarcha castaneiventris. The sequence continues at coordinate 11,699,070 of JAMPIT010000379.1, forward strand.
TTAAAAAAAAAAATCCCTAGCTGGTACACACAGAAGTGCAAAGCTGCTGCTGAACAGACTCTGTTTGCCTCAGGATCAGTTGCTGCATCTGCTTGTGAGGCTGCCAGTCAGGACTGCAGATGATTTAAGAGGCTTTCTTATTGGCAATTTAGTTAAACCTGCTGTGCACAGCTAGGTCTTGGGAGAAGGAAGATGAATGCACATTTTAATGACTGAATCAGCATATATTGGGAACCAGGATGGCAGGAGCCTCACCTCCCTCGAGGCTCACCAGCTATGACAAGCAAAAAACCTCCCTCCTGTTAAAAAGTACATGATTGCTGTATGCCCCACTGTTGGATATATATTCTAGATGGATTGTGCCAGGGCTCCTCGATGACATTAAAACATACCCAGTGTTTGTAAGATGATATTGGTGCAGTTCACACACTGATTCCAGTGCTGAATCCCAGGAAGAATAAAGCAGTTCTGTGGAGTGGCTTCAGCAGATTGATACATCCTTTACGCTCCTGTATGAAGTAGTAACGTACAACATTAGACTGCTGATGGGTGTAACAGTTGTTTTATATACAGAGATTTACCCCTGTGCTGGCAAGTTAGCACACCTCCACCACAGTCAGTGAAATGGTGTTGATTTATATCTGCTGGGGATTGCAGCTATAATTCTTGTCTCCATTTTTGTGCATGTGTAAAAATGCACTCACATACTTCAGTTTTCAACAGACTTCAGCTATCCAGTGCAGCATCGTGTCCTCCATCTGTTAATATCTCCAACAAAAATTACTGCTGTTCTTCAGTCACAAATATGGAATTATTCTGTATCCTCAGTGACACTGAGATAATAGAATTTATATTGCACATATGCTTGTTTACACATGCAAGATCTCACAGTCACTATTACTGTTGCTGATTTATGTTATTGCTATCCAAAGCTGCATGCATTTTATGTACACTATTTATTTAAAACTATTTCAGAAATAAATCATCACATAACAAACTAAGCAATCAGATGAGTATCCTATTATTTGCCTCATCTCTATCAATTCCAACCCAACTACCAACATTCAAATCCTTTTTTATCACTTCACAAGTTCCATTCCTGCACTTTGAGCTCAACTGTTAAAGCTACTTTGGACAAATGCATAGGAGCAAGTTGCAATTATTATGCAGAAAGGGAAATATACAACAGACTTTGGGAAGTTAAGGAACCCTAAAGTTAACACACTGGAGAATTGACATTAAACAGCTTACATATTTCAAGCCTTTAACAAATCCTATCTGAGATCAGTATGCTACAAATCAGGCTGAAGTATTGCTTATATGCAAACTGATCCCAACACAGCAAGGAAGCAGATACCAGCCAGGTTTTTCCCAGGAGGCTTTTTCTGAATCAATTCTTTAACATCCTAAAAGTTAGGTTTTAAAATCCTAAACCTTGAGGAACTCATCTACTTTTTGGACTACTGACCTCCTCATACACTTTTTTTTGCCCTACCAGCCTACCTTAGGTCGTCTTACCCCTGCATCAGGAAGAATATTATTTCTGATTTTCATCTTCTTAGGCAGTATGGCAAAGTTTTGCTGTGCTATTCTTTAAAGGTCATAGCTTTTAGGTACTAGCTATGCAAAACCTGACATCCCACGATTTATTTCCCTCTGCAAAAGGACACTAAATTTTTTAGCAAGACACTGCCTTATTGTTTAGACAGAGTAGCAGTGACTTTGTGAGTAACTGAACTCAATAGAAGCAGGTCCCCAGGTGATTTAAATCACAGTTATCTTGCTAAGGTCAGCATAGCCAGTGCTGCCAAGTTAAAACAACTAAAGACATGAGGCCAAATCTGTGCCTTGCTTTAACAGCACATCTGGGCCTAAAGTCAACGTTTCCAACACCCAAATGTCAGAGAGACATTTGTAGTTTTTTGAAGGCTGATTGATCAATGGAACCAAGATATTCAGCCTAGGTCTACACTGTGAACCTCACAATCCCAAAATAAGCTGTCCATGGGGTTTAGACTGGTTCAAAGATAAGCAAGAGCTGAGGGGGAAAATTCTGGATGGCAGTTCTGAGAGCTTGACTTTACCTGAATTCTGCTGCTGGCCTCCAGCTCTATGTTGGATCTCATCACCAGCTCCTGTAATTCCCATGGAGTTGTGAACATCTCAGCTTCACCCCACTACATGCTCGAGGCCAAAGCTTTGCTCATGTCCCAGTTACACGCTATTCTGAGAGTGGCAGAAGTGGTGATTGCATGTGAACTCAGCAAAAGAGTGAATTCTCCATATCAAGCCTAAAAATGGCAAAATTGGACCCTTCTCATTAAATAAATCATACCAATAATCAATTTGCATATGTTTTGCATTCTTGGGTATAAATTTTTAAATATTTTAAAGGTTCAAGAAACCTGGGAGGATTTATAACATGAATCCCTCTGAACTGTGATCTAAGAGTTACTTGTCCCTTAAGAATAATGATTTACTGGTTCTAAGCAGTTTTAGCATTATTATTTTTTAACCTACTGGGGCTTTCAATGCAGTTACTTTCAAAGGAAATAAAACCAGATGGTAATTGTAGATTAGAGAAAAAGAATGAACTCCCAATTAATTATTAAAATTAACTGTTAATTTTGGAAACTTGCAGCAAATTGTTCGCAAAAGAAAATTTAAATCTATAAGAACATCCAATACTATATTATTTCTCAAATTCCCTGTTCACAAGATGTAAAAAGCATTTTAAATATTGGAGATATCACAAAGAGAAAGCAAATGGCACCGGGTATATACTGAATTGCATCAAGGATCTATTCCCCTTCTTATATCAGAAAATCATAGAATGAGTAAGGTTGGAAGGGACCACCAGTGGGATTAATTGGTCCAACGTCCCAGCTCAAGGAATATACATGCAAAACATTTACATACACTAACCCTATAAGATGCTGAAGATCAATATATGTCTGTGTAACATAGATATATATCTCCATTTCTGTCTTAAGGCAGAGTGAGACCAGATTTCCACTTTTTTGGAATTTTTTTTTAAGGTTAAAAAATTAGTTCCTTACTGTGATGAATTAAAATATTTCAATGATTTTGGGCTTTGTATGAATGGAAGAGTAGTATCAGTAACATCAGAGATGTAAAAATATTCAGACTAGCCCCTGGTTTCATCTTGGGAGTCAAAAACACTGCAAGAGAATGTGTGTCTAGTTCAACTGAGTGAAGACAAAATATTTTGCTGCAAAGAGAGTAGAAAATATTCATCATGCCTAGACTATGGTGCAATCAGCTACTCTGACCTTCCATGGCTTCCTTGAGAGTTACGGTACTTGGATCCTTTTCACTGGTGGTGAAAATATACATTTTCTTTCCAAGTTTGTTATCTCCCTGTTTTTTGGGGTTTTTTAAACAGAGTATCAATATGTATGGCAACAGGGAAGGTCAGTTTAGAATAAATTTAATATCAAAGTTCTGTTTTACTTTCAGAAAAGGCCACATGAAATATCCTCCCCTTCCGAACTGATCTATGCCTTCCGTGTGTTCAGTCAGTTCTGATGCCTTCAGTGACAAACTGTGATTACTGGCACATTTTTCTCCCCTTGGCTGTGTGTATTCAGCCCTGTAAATGAGAAAGGTCTGCAGCTCCAGTCTGTGCACACCAGCAAGGGAGTTCCTAACATCCCAGACATACCTTTATGAAACTCAAAGTTTTATGCCTTCGACACTGTTTTTTTCTGAGATCATAACTTCAGATGAAGTGTGATGACTGGGACAAGGCAAAGAATGATACGACCTGGAGCACGGTCTCAGAGTACAGAGCAGATTTTGTACAAAGAAACTGATGAAGAAGTGATAAAGTGGTGACGAGAAAGAAACCTCAGAATATTTGCAGTGGGATCAATATAAGGCCCTGCTGTAATATGTTTAGTGATCTGCTCCTATCATAGTATTGTGCTACATGTCAATCATCCAGTGGCTCAGCAGGCACTGGTCACTTAACAGCAACACTAAGGGAGGAAAAAAAACCACGTCAATTAAACTGAATAAAAATATTAAATCCCCAAATATTAAGCATACATCCAATTTGGCAACTCATTTGACTGCCTAAGGGAGTTGGTTTATAGAGTCATGTTCATTCCACTTAATATTATTAACAATTCCCAGGGAAGTAGTGCATAGTTACAGTAGCTAGTGCATTAATCTTTATCATATGTGCAAGAGTGGAAGCTTGGAACAGGATTATGAAAACAGAGTGCTTATTCTTTTATCTCCAAACTGATCTCTATGCAGAAAATAATGATCCAATGAGACTTCTTACTAACTGACTGTTAACTTCCCTGGGGCTAGAAATGCTTTTCCATCAAGTACTAGGACAAATGCTCTTGTGAGAGTTTTGAGCTTTCAGCCTTTGAGCTTCTGCTTCTTCTCCTCCACTCAGTGTGATTGGGTCACAGGATGCAAAAACCTCATACTCCAGTTTTACACATGCTGAGGGCTAAATTAGCAGTTCTGCATGGAAATAATTTTAAAAGCACAAGTCATTTTCCCCACAGATTCTTTTTGCCTTTGCTCATTAATATTGGGGTGTTTCCTCCAAAAAGCAAGTGACTCTGGATGTACACTCTTTGAAAAAGAGCCAAACCACTGGATCTTCCTCTTTAAGGGAAAGCAAAGCTGAAAGGAATCCAATTGTGTTCACATTCTCCAAGTCTACTTTGTACATAAGAATAAAAGAGAAGCCAGTACTGGGTCAAATCAAAGGTCCATCTAACCCAGTGTCTGTCTCCAGCAGTGATCAGCACTGGATGGCTAAGGTAAAGAGTAAGAGCAGGGCATAGATATAATCATGCTTTCCCAAATATTACTCCAGCCTTCAGCAACTTGTGGAACAGGGTCTTCTTGAGCCAGAGGTTATGACTTCATGTTTAAAGGCCCTTAATGGATTTTTCTTCCACAGATATATCCTACAATCTTCTGAAGTGTGAATTCCTCTGGAAATGAGTTTCACAGATTCACTAAATATTTTGTGAAGAAGTATGTCCTTCTGTTTGAATCAAAGCTAGACCCTGGCAGGTTTCATTTCTCCTACTCCTAAACCTGGAAATGATACTGAGATATGGTTCAGGTTTTTCTTCCTCATGCTGGTCTTTATTGTGAAGTATTATGAATGAAGGAAAAACCCCAAGCTGATATTTTATCCACATTTACTCCTCTCTTTTTTTTTTCCCATGCTGAAAAATTCTATTCTATTTAGCTATTTCCTGTGCAGAAGTTGTTCCTCATCTTTACCATTTATCACCTAGTGCTTCACTATACAAGATCCTTCAGTAACTCACTCAGAAGACATGTGACTTTAATCCACAGGATTAAATACCAGGAATTATGCTCCACAGTGTACAGGGATAACAAAAGAAGAAATGCACTTTGTTGGTACATTTTGTTGGGTTTATTGTGTTGATAGGAGCAGATTGGTGTGAATTCGTTCATTACATCACCCAAAGTCTTCCAAGTACAGTTTAACATAGGTCTTATAAGGTTTGTACAGAAAGTGATCTTCAGAACCTGAGTTAATGACAGAAGTTGTCCTCTCCTGTTCTTTCCACACCACTAGCTAAAGCTTACAGATCCCTCTAATGAAAGATAGTTTGTGAAGTAGGTAGATGGCCTAATCAAAGGACATTAGGGAAGGATATTCTAGAAATGTATAAGTATTCTATGAGACACTGTGAAAATTGGAGGAGGACAAATTCATCCTAAAAACACAGGCACTACGTTGCAATCAAGTCCTGAACTTGAAGTACTTGGGAGAGGGGTGGAGAGAGAGCAGGGGTGAAGCTTGTCCTGGTTTTTAGATTCTCCACTAAATATTTGCCGTGGGTGCTGCTGATGACAGTTCCTGCAGTCTGACCCAGACAAACTTCTCTTCTAAGCCCAGGCTGCCATGTTCATTAAGGCAGCCCATCTATAATACACGGCCCATTAAGATCACCCTTTCCACGGCTGCTGTAAATGCCGCAGGAGGCTGCGCTCTGCCCGGCTTTCGCTGGGAAAGGGGCGCTGCTGGAAAACAGGCGGCGAAGCCAATGCCTCTGGGTGGAAGCCCGGCGTGCTAAGCCCTCCCGGCCGCCTGCAGCCCCTTCCCACCCCTCCCGCGGCGGCGCGGATCTGCCAGCGCGCATCCCGGGGGTGCCGGGAGCGCCGGGAGCCAGCCGGGAGGGCGGCAGGAGGGCTTAGGACCCAGGGGGACGGCAGTGGAAGGACCCAGGCTTTGGCGCACACGCCTCCTACCAAAAAAAAAAAAAAAAAAAATCACAGCCCCGTGGAGCTGGCGCTCGCTCATTCAGTTTTCTAGAGAGATCTGAGCCGGAACCCGGGAGCCGGGAGATCTTTCTCGCCCACCCAGCTCAGCAGCAAGGACATCTACAGGGGGGAAAAACCCCACCCCACGCAGCCCCCCGCCGCCCCACGGCAGCTGCCGGCGCTGTGCAGGTATTTGGATTTGCCTTCTCTCGGGTTGCGCAGGGCGGCTCTGGGCGCTCCCCGTCCCGCCGGGCCCGGGATGCGGCGTTTCAGCACCGCCGGGCGGACAGCTCCGGCCCCGGCCCCGGCCCCGGCCGCTCCCTGCCCGGCCTCCGGCTCCCTCCGGCTCCTTCCGGCTCCCTCCTGCCTGTCCTGCTCCCTCCTGCTCCCTCCTGTTCCCTCCCGCCTGCCCTGCTCCCTCCTGCTCCCTCCTGCCTGCCTTGCTCCCTCCTGCCTGCCCTGCTCCCTCCTGCTCCCTCCTGTTCCCTCCTGCCTGCCCTGCTCCCTCCTGCTGCCTCCTGCCTGCCCTGCTCCCTCCTGCTCCCTCCTGCTCCCTCCTGCCTGCCTTGCTCCCTCCTGCTCCCTCCTGCTCCCTCCTGCCGGCCGTGCTCCCCCTGCCTGCCCTACTCCCATCTGCTTACCCTGCTCCCTCCTGCTCCTCCTGCCTGCCCTGCTCCCTCTTGCCTCGCCCTGCTCCCTCCTGCCTGCCCTGCTCCCTCTTGCCTCGCCCTGCTCCCTCCTGCCTGCCCTGCTCCCTCCTTCTTACCCTTCTCCCTCCTGCCTGCTTGGCCTCCTGCTCTCTCCTGCTCCCTCCTGCTCTCTCCTGCCTGCCCTGCTTGCTGCCTGTCCTGCTCCCTGTCTCCTGCCAGCCCTGCTCCCTCCTGTGCCCTGCCTCCTTCCAGCCAAGTTCTCTGCCTGCTGCCTGCCCTACTCCCTGCCTGCCCTACTCCCTGCCTGCCCAGCCTGCTGCCTGTCCTGCTCCCTGCCTCCTGACTATCCTGCTCCTCCTGTTCCCTGCCTCCTGCCGGCTCTGGCTGCTGACTCCTGCCTGCCCTACCTCTTGCTTCCCAACACACCTCCCCTGTCTGCCAACCTACCTCTCCTGCATCTGGTTCCCTGCCGCCTGCCTGCTCTTTGCCCTGACTGCCTCTTTCCCCTGCTCACTGCCTGCCCTATCTCTGTGTCCCCTGCCTCCACTGCTTTCCTCATGCCTTCCCTGACTCCGTACTGTCTGCCCCCTCTGCCTCTTACTTGGCCTGCTCCCTCCCTGTCTCCTTATTCTGCTCCCTGCCTCCCCTGGCTGCCTCTCTTGCCTGTCCTACCTCACTGCTCTCTGCCTCCCTGCCTCCTTTGCCTCCTTCGCCTGCTCTCTGCCTCTCTTCTTTGCCCTGCCAGCTCTACTTCCCTTAGCTCCCCTCCCTCCTGCTTCCCTTGCTTCTCCTTGCCCTTTGTACTGCTTCCTGCCTCCTATCTAACCTGCCTCTTCTTCCTCCAGTCGTCCTTGCCCTGCTTCTCTGATTCTCTTCTCTCTGCTTTCTGCCTTCCTGCTTTCTGCCTTCCCTGTCTGCTCTCCTCCCTGCCCTGCTCCCTTGCCTCTTTTCCTCCCTGCCTCGGTTTCCCCACATTCCTCACTTTCTTGCCCTTTCTTCACCTCCTGTCTTCCTTCTCCATCACCAGCCTCCGTCCTTCCTGAAAGGGGTCATGGGACTGTAAAAATCAGCTCAGCAGCCCAGGAGCTGGACAAGGAAAGGAAAGAGCACAAGTTGGAAGGGAAAGTCCAGATCCAATTTGAGACTGGGGAGAGATGAGAAGCATGTAGAGGAAAAGGTTAAAACTGGGAGTTAATTTAATGAAGCAGGGGCTTCAGCCAAGTGTTGACATACAGGAGCTTGTCAAACAGCAGCAGATACCTGTTTGCTCCTCAGCAAATTGGTGCCTGTTTTGACCAGTTTACTCATTCCAAAGAGGGATGAGCGATTAAAGGGAGGGGGGAATGTGCCAGGTCAGTCAACTGTATTGCTTTCCCAGTGGTAAACAGTGACTGGTGCAGGGAAGAAGTGAGGTGAATCACACCTAGCCGGTGGATCCTTTGCTGCAGGAATTCAAGAATTAAGTTGTGGTCTCTGGAAGAAGTGCAGGTGTTCATACAGAAAACAAATGCGAAGCAAGTAACAGCTGGAGAGACCCCATGCGTGCCACTGGGCTGACTTTAATTCTGTTTGCAGTGGTTTAATCCTGAGAGGGTGAGGAAGGTCACAGGAGAAAGGGAGTTTCCCCTTTTCAAAATGCTGATTCCTCAGTTTTAACAAGCTCTGTGAATAATGAAGTTAAGGAGCAGATGGCTACTCATTGTCCATCACTGAATAGTGACTGGATCATATTTGGAAGAAAAAATTAAATTACAGAAATTCTGCTTTCATGTGCTGAGTAATCAGATGATAACATGGATTATCTCCAGTACCAAAAGTTAATACAAGGCCAACATCTACATAAGATATTATGTAACAGTATTATGCCATGCACTGCTTAGTGAAGGTACTGGTTTCCTTTTTCATACAATAAGTCAGATAACCTTATAGAGCTTTTCCTCATTTGCAGTCTCTATTCCAGCCCGAAGTTTACAGGGGCAGCTAGTGTTGTCATGTATCTGCTGTAAAATCCTGCTGGTTATTTTAAGAATCCTGCTGACTTACCCACCTCTAAAAACTACTTAGTATTTTCTAAAAATTAGACTTTTGTGAGGCAAATACAAAGCAATGAAGGATGTCACAACCTTTTCAAAAAACCCTCTTAATTTATTATATCAGCATTTATAACAAAGTCTGTTGCAGAGGCTGGATACTGCGAGTAGCACTCAGTGCTGCTGGGCAGTAGTGTAGGCAATGTAACTGAGTTCAGCACTGGAGGAACTGCAGAATCCACACCATAGCACTGGGTCATGGTTCCTTAAAGTTTACGTGCCTTGAACACAGACGTCATTTCACTGCAACATGTAACAGCAGCCTCCTCACCTTCCAAAAAAGAATCATGTCAGTTGAAATAGTAATGATCAGCCTCATAAAAGGATGGAGGATATTTCCTTTCAAAAGACTGTAAACTCATGCAATTGTTAACTTAAGTGTGCAATTATTGAAGCAATTGTGCTATTGCTTGGCAAGTGAGTTTTATTTTCTCTCACAGCCTCATGCTGTAGTGTCTCTGGCATAGACACAAACAATTGGGTACCACTAGTTAAAAAAAAGGAAACAAGAAAAAAAAAAGGAGGCAACATTAGCCTTTTGTATTGTGGAAAAACTGAGCAGAAGTTCACATGATTTTGGTCCCATGAGTGGTAATTCCTTTTGCTCTTGATCTAATGCTGATCCCTTGATTTAATTTGAGAATTTCAAAAAACTTCAGTGGGATTTTGGTTTGTTTAGTTTGTTTTTTTTTTTCTTCAGTAATATTTATAGAAATAAACTCCTTAGGTCTGATATGTTCCTCCACTGAGAAAACATACTCACATGGTACTATAAAGTTGTATTAAGCTTTATTTCTACAAGTTTGGGAGAAGTTTCTATGTGCTTTGTGTTTGTGCTCAGACTTCAGTAGAAATGAGAGAAAAAAACCCAGGAGGATTCCATGAATTTCTGGGTGCAGAAATACATTCCCCTTTCCCCTTTCCCCTTTCCCCTTTCCCCTTTCCCCTTTCCCCTTTCCCCTTTCCCCTTCCCTTCCCTTCCCTTCCCTTCCCTTCCCTTCCCTTCCCTTCCCTTCCCTTCCCTTCCCTTCCCTTCCCTTCCCTTCCCTTCCCTCCCTTCCCTTCCCTTCCCTTCCCTTCCCTTCCCTTCCCTTCCCTTCCCTTCCCTTCCCTTCCCTTCCCTTCCCTTCCCTTCCCTTCCCTTCCCCTCTTCTCCCTGCTGCCACACAATGAGAAGTCACAGATTCTTTTCTCTGGCATAATGTATAAAGCAGAAAGAAGTCAACACTAATGTATCACCATTGCATTTCATATTTTTTGAAGGAACAGAATCTTTCAAAACATGGAGTAAAAGAGCTGCAAAATTAGATAAATGTCGTGTTATTAAACATGTAGTACTGAATGTCTTGTTAATATGTTTTGTTCTTCCTTCTGTATATCTTTGTGTGGATGTTGTAACACAACTTCTCCAGCATTTAGGCATTTTCAGACACCAGTGTTATGATTGTGTGCTGTCAGATTTCTACATACAGCTTCGTTATGGGGCTTGGGGGTCAGAATTAATGTTTTGCACGCTGTTGATAATTTCTGCTGCAAGATGTTTCTGTATTATTGGAGGAACTGACCTTTGTCCAATAGCAGCCAGGGTGCTTTTGCTTGGTGATGCTTGCAGCATGACTGACATGGAAGTTCCTTGTAAACTGCTGCTTCTTTGGCATGCCACAGGTTCAGGCCACATGTTCCCGTAGGGGTTTGCAGATTATCTGTGATTGTTGAATACTTACAACTTCAAAACTATGATTTGAAGAAAAAATTAACCAACCTCTTGAGGTTAAGGCTCTTTAACTTTTTTATTTATGTGTTGTTTAACTTGTCCTCCTTGGCATGTGGTCCAATTCCTTAACATTCAGGTAGTTAATAAGTTTTGCACATTTTAGGTCAAAAGATAATGGGGCAGTTTTTAAATTTTATGTTTGCTAAACAACCTTGTCTGTCTCTCCTCCTGCCTGGCAGCCTGTAGAAATAACAGGACTACTTCAGATTGGTGCTGCAGATGTGCCTGCCCTACATACTGTGGAGAGAGCAGCAAAGATCAGTTGAGTTTCTGCCATGTTTTGTGCCATGGCTAAATTACCACCACTGGACATCTAGATGCAGCCTGAGGGCAACCTCTGACTAACTCAAACTAGCAAGAAGATTTTAGAACGAGTAGGAATGTATGATGTGTTGTTTTTACTGAACTGGAGGAAATGGTAGTTTTTGTACCTGAGCTGAGAGATGCTATCCTGGGAAAATGTGAGAAACCATCAAATTACCCACACAGCTGTTACAGTCACAAACATTCACTATTTTCATAATGACAAGAAGCAACAAATCCCTAGTGAAGGTTTACAGGAGCACCAGTACTTGGAGCAGAAAGACTTGCAATATTTAACTCATTTATGTTCACTGGGAGAATCTAGTCCCTTAGGAAAGACTACAGAGAAGTAGTGGTGAGGCCACACCCAGAGTATTGTGTCCACTTCTGGGCTCCTCAGTACAACAGAGACACGAACATATAAGAGAAGGTCTGACAAAGGGTCAAGGATGAAAGGGCTGGAGGGTCACTCACAGGAAGAAAGGTTGAGAGAGCTGGGACTGCTCAGCCTGGAGGAGAGCAAGCTCAGGGGGATCTCATCAGTGTGTTCAAATACCTGAAGGGAAGATGCAAAGAGGATGGAGCCGGGATCATTTCAGTGGTGCCCAGTGCCAGGACCAGAGGCAATGAGCACAAACTGAAACGTGGGAGGTTCCTTCTGAACATCAGGACATATTTTTTTACTGTGAGAGTGACTGAGCACCAGCACAAGGTCCCAGAGAGGCTGTGGAGGCTCCCTCCTTGGACATACTCAAAAGCCATCTGGACAGAGCCCTGGGGAACCAGCTCCATGAGGCCCTGCTTGAGCAGGGGGTTGGACCAGATGCGCCCCAGAAGTTCTTTCCAATCTCAGCCTTGCTGAGATTCTATAAGAATCTGAGCAGCAGCCAGGCTGTTGGATTTGGGATATTAGATAGACCTGTTGGAAACACCCATAGAGAGTTTGCTCTTTGCTAGACATAAAGAAATGATACACTTTGGTAGTCCTGATTGTGCTTTTGAAACCTAAGGGGATTATGTTGGAGATACTGGGAGCATTGCAGTCTACCTCTCCATTTCCTTGTGTGCAATATGGCTTCATGTTTTTCTTACAATGCAGAGCATTATGCATAGAGAGGAAAGATTCTCTGGATGTTAACATGTAAGCTTATGGCTCAGGAGAGATATGGTCTGTTCCCAGCTCTGTGAAATGTGTCCTCTGGGATCTCAGGCAAATCACTCAGGGCTATGCTTCTCCCCACAGTCTGTGGAAGATGCCAGGGTCTTACAGCCAAGGACAACAGAGAGTCAGTTTTGCTCATTGCTCTTTTGAAATTGGTTCATAGAGCTGGGGTAGGTCCCTTTCTATGTCTGACTACTCCACTTCCAGTACAGGTTGCTACTAAGGTACCACAAGGCCACGAAGTGCCTTAGGAACCATTCCTGTACGTACAGGTATGGACTCATCCTCCCCTGTCCTTATGGAGGAACCCCTGCTAAGCAGAACATAGCCCTAAGAGGTTTTCCAGAATTAACATCAAAATATTTTTCAAAAAGAAATTTAATGAGATGACACCCACACTCTGAGATGAAATCATTCTATATTACCTCTTCCCCTCCCTCCCTGCCCACTCCCTTCCTCTCTGGCATGATTTTAGTAGTTAATATCTATATGAATGCTAGGAGTTAGGAATTACATAATGAGCCAAACCTTAGCAGTGATGCCTCTTAATACCAGGTGAGGATGAAATGTTAATGCCTTCTCAGTTTGAAATCGGTGGTAATGAAATCTCACATGGCATATAGCTCTGGACTGGATGGAAAACACTTTGTAGATAAAGAGACAGCTAAAATCTTTCTGGAACTGAATTGTATAGGGAAGGGCCAAATGGACATGAGATGCTTAAAGAAAAAAGAGGTGTTGCAGGGACAGCTAAGTGGGCAGGAACAAAATGATCCAGACAAGTGCCATCATCACTGAAGGCAGGTTTTGGCCAGTTTTCCAGGGCATGCAGTGCCAATGGGGATTGAATGTTGACCCAGAAGCTGTCACTGAAGAGCAAGCAGTAAGGCCCATTATAATCTTTGAATGAAAAGTGCTTTTTATATTTTGGAAAAGTACTATTTTTATTTTAGTTTGCATAGTAAATATTGCTATACATTATATTATTAGCTTTTTTTTTTCCTGAGGATCAGGCAAAAATATAAGCTGCTTGTCTGAAAACTGTATCCCACTTTCAATATGCTGCCCATGCTGAACACTCACTGTCCCTTGTCATTCCCTTGTTGGGACTGAAAATGAATTAGCCAAAATTGTATGTGACATCACAATTTTGGTGGAAATTTCCCTCCTTGTTTTGGTGTTAATATGTTGTGTTTCAAATCTCTGTAATTTTTTTTTCATTTAAGGCTGAATTTTCTTGCTTTGGAGGGATGATTTATTATAAGGGTCTGTGAAAAGGCATTAGAAGAGAAAATAGTCCCCTGGGAACAAAGAGTCACAAGACAGAAAAACTGTTGTTGAGATTATAACACACTCCAGTGCGCCAACAGGCAGCAACAATATTCAAAACAGGGAAAGAAGGCCCATATATTCCTTTGGAAGAAAAAACAACCCTGCACCAAACTGAACAAAGATGTAAACATCTAAAAAATTGGCAGATGGATCAGAGCAGTACAAAACACCGGAAGAGAAGGAGAAATTGCCATGTGTGGGAGGAGGTGAAAATGGAGATGAAGCTTCTGTTACATCTTGGGAATCAGAATAAATCAGAACCATTTGAGAAAGTGCAGTGACAGTTAAACTGGGTAGCTATGGAGCACTAAATTTATTGTCAAGGTTAGCAGTGGGAGAACCAAATCATTCACTGATGTATATCAGCCTCCTTGAAGGCAATGTGTGGATTCCTAGCCTCATGATTTGCCCTACCATTCTGAGAGTGACAAAGTTGTTCATACATATTTTAGATTATTTTGCAATATATAACTTCACACCAATAAAGTATTTTAGTGCAGTCTGTTCCGGGTGATAATCGGGATAATCTATAGATAACTGTAATCCATAGTTATAGCTCAGCTCACTATCAGAAAACTCTGAAATGCATTTAAAAATGGATCTTTTGTTAGAATGAGTACTTGTAAGTTGCTTTTCGGTAACAACATCTGACAGGAAAGGACTGTATCTCCCTCACCTTGGGATAATCCTGGGCATTTAAATTAGTTAAAAACAGTAGGAATAAAAATAAGTAGAATAGTTTTTGACATTAAATAGTTGGGGAACCTATAAGAAAGGCCAGACTTTATCTCCTTGGTCAAATCTCATTTTGTTCTGGAGCAGACTGTAGTTGACCTTTCAAGAATTTGCCTTATTGGCAAAGAAGCATCTTGATGGAAGTGGGAGACAGAAAAGGAAAAGAGGAAGGGACAGTTTTACTCCCATGAACTCCGAGAAACATAGAAAATGGATGAAGTGGGGATTGTGTGTGTGTGTGTGACTGTTTAGTCCTTGGATGTTTTAGAACAGATCCAGAGAAGGGCCACAAAAATGATCAGAGGGCTGGAGCACCTCTCTTACAAAGACAGGCTGAGAGAGTTGGGGTGGTTCAGCCTGGAGAAGAGAAAGCTCCAGGGAGACCTTACTGCAGCTGTCCAGTACCTAAAGAGGGATTATAGGAAAGATGGTCACAGACTTTTTACTAGGGCCTGTAGTAATACGACAAGGGCAAACATTTTTAAACTGAAAGAGGACAGATTCAGATTGGATATAAAGAAGAAAATTTTTTATTATGAGGGTGGTGAAGCTCTGTAACAGGTTTCCCAGAGAAGTTGTGAATGCTCAAATATTGGAAGTGTTCAAGGCCAGATGGAATGGGGCTTTGAAAAAACTGATCCAGTGAAAGCTGTCCCTGCCCATGACAGGGAGGTTGGACCAGATGACCTCAAAGGTCCCTTCCAAACCAGACCATCCTGAGATTCCATGATTTTGTGATTTTAAGACACAGTAACACTAAAGGTGTTGTAATTCATACTAGGTCCTAAGCTAGAGCTAATGCTGACCCCAGATAATCTCCTTGCTCCACGCCTTTGAGAACAAAGAGTTTCCATACTCTACCACTTGCTGTCAAAATTAGGGAGGGAAAAGTCCTGGCACCACACTCCCCTAGTGAGTGTCGCACTTAAATACTCCTAGCTCCCCTAATTAGCTCATGGAGGCAATTGCAACAAACCCCAAGATTTATATAAGAAATTGCTAATGTCACCATTAATTTGAGATCTGAGTCACAAAAATATTGGCCTGGTTTCTCTATGGCCTACTGTAATTTTATATCAGTGAAATTCGGTTGATACCATAGGAGTTATTCTAATTTGGTCTAATAAAAGCAAGAGTAAGGCAAATAACTGTTACTTTATTTTTATACAAGGAATCCACCCTTATTACAGCTCTAATTTCTTTAAGAATTGAACAGCCTGCACTCATGGACTACCCCTCGAGACCTGGGGACTTGTTCTCTGGAATCATTTGCACTCTGTAGTGCCTTTTCAAAGCCCTCTTTTCTCCCAGCTCTGCCTTTCCTCGAGTTTTCCCAGGCTGATCAATCATCAGATACTCTGCTCTGCAGGTAGCTCTTTTCAACTCCAGCTCCACAGTGAATACAGAAAGAGGATGCTTAATAAACTCTCCTTTGTGTCACCCACAGAAAAGTCCAATTCATATTGCTGTTAAATGAAAAGCTTATCTCCCACCACAAATGTCCTTTAAGCAAATATGCAGAAACACTCTGTATTTAAATTTTGGGATCTCATCCTGGGGCTGCAGCTGTGGCATCTAAAATGTAGTTTTTATCAATAACGTGGAAGGTCACAAAGGAGGGAACTGGGGCATCCCTTGTGCTCATTGACTTCCAGGTCCTGCAACATAACTTTGAGCAAATCCGGGACCAAGAAATGCTTTGGCTGCTGCTCTCCCCTTTGTTTGATCTGAGAATGCTGAACCCAGGGGAGTAGCTGAATGAAATGGTTGTTTTCCTATAAATAATTCATAACTTTCCAAACAGCTTTCTTCAAATACAAAAAGTATGTCTTTTACTGAGGGATTTCCTTTAAATTTTTAAAACCATTTTTTCTTTTTCAGAAATTAGAAAGAGATCAGTTAAGCAGTGGAGGGGGGGGGGTTGTTTGCTTGTCTGTTTCTGCGATGGCTGAAAAATTGTATGGATCTTGATCTTTCCTCACACACATATCACATTGGAACAGACCTTGATCTTATTTCACACAAGTGTAGTTACACAAACTTCGATGACAGCCTCTTGCTAATTATGTCACTGAAATGTAAGAGATTCACTGTACCATTTTGCTCATGCATAACAGCTTAAGCAGATTTTCTTCTAACACTTGTAAAAACAAATTCTAGGTAAAGTACAAAAATCAAAATGAAATTCAGAACTAGGTATTCAGGAAAGCTGCAATCTACAGAAAAAAGGAATTTTGAGTAAAATACGTCTCTTTTCGACTAAAACACCAACCCTGTCAGATTGGATACATCAAGAACCTTATTTGTGGGAAGGTTCCCATGAAGATTTATTGAGTCTCAATGGAACATATTTTCAGTGAGGTAGAAATTATCCTTGGTATTTGTGGAGTTTTGGGTTTTTTAAAAATCAGTTTTACAGTCAGGTCGGGGTCTTATTCAAGGAGAGCTACAAGCTTAAAGTACAGGTGATAAAACCAAATCAAGCAGTTGTTCTACATAATATGATGAGGATAAATCTGTCTACCTATGAAGCTGAAATATTACTCCTATTAGGGGTGGAAAAAAAATTACTATTATTTTTGCTGTTATCATCCTTGGCTTGAAGTTAGGGATGCTGCAGCTTCCACATTTCTGTAAGACAACTTTGAGAAGTGTATTCTAATAGTAAGTTGATACAGCTTAGTATTAATTGTCAACAGATCAGATTGCTTTTCTGAAAGCCTGAATTCATACATTCAAGATGTTAGTGACTGCCTTATCTTAAATGCACCCATTCTGAAATTATGTGACTGCTATCCTCCTACATATGAAGCATACAAAGAAATTTTATGGCTAAATAAATTCAGAAATGCATTCCTACAAGCTTTATATACACATTTAATTTTTCTTTTATATATTTTCTTTTTCTTTTAGTAAGTGATGGAATAAACAACACTTTCCTTTGGAAGGATTATAGTACATGTGAACGGCCTGTTACTCTGCAAGAATAAGAAAAGCCCTTTGCTTTAACTTGTTAAATATCAGCTTGATAGCAAAAAGCATCTGAATGGCTCGCGCTCACAGCAGACCATCAGTTGAATGGGATCAGCACTTCTACTAAAATATCTGAAGTTAAGGATTTGGAAAAGAGGTTTTTGCAGAGATGACCCATTTACAAGCTGGACTTAGTCCAGAGACTATAGAGAAAGCCCGCTTGGAACTGAATGAAAACCCAGATATTTTGCACCAGGATATCCAGCAAGTCAGGGACATGATCATCACGAGGCCTGACATTGGGTTTTTACGTACAGATGATGCCTTCATCTTGAGATTTCTCCGAGCCAGAAAGTTTCACCAAACTGAGGCCTTCAGACTGCTGGCTCAGTACTTCCAATACCGCCAATTAAATCTGGATATGTTCAAAAACTTCAAGGCCGATGATCCAGGAATCAAACGGGCTCTGACAGATGGGTTTCCGGGAGTACTGGAAAATCGCGACCACTGTGGCAGGAAGATTCTTCTGCTTTTTGCAGCCAACTGGGATCAGAGTAGGTAAATGTAGATAGTGTCCTTATCTTTTTACACACACTCACACTCAACTCGTAATGGAATATTTGTGACCATCCTTGAAGCAGCAAGGCCATTTTCAGCAAAAGATTTTGTAACCATATATCCATTTCACTATAACTTCCATCTCACCTGATCACCTGTCAGTCCTCATTCTTAGGACATACGACCATTGAGAGATAAGGGTATATCAGTGTGCCATATAAGTAGCTCATGTCTGGGTATTTTTTAAAGAAATATTTCCAGATTTTAGCCAGATAATGTTTTCTTTCTATACATACATTAATGTCTATGATAAGTTACTTCAGCTGTATCACAGACCAGCCAAACAGGTTGACAGAAAGCATCTCAAAGCATGTGGAGGTTCTTATAGCTCTCCTGGTGCAGAAGAAACTGACAATATTTATTCTATCTTCTGACTTTCTAACAGATTGTTTGTTTGTTTGTTTGTTTGTTTGTTTGTTTGAACCATTTTGGGAATTGCAGCCTCTGCTCTATTTCCACAAACTGCATTGTGATTTCTACACACTCTGGTTGCTCTATGATGTTAGTCTGATAAATGGGAGATTCACACCAAGTGTATTTTCTGTTCAGTTCATTTCTTTTCAGAGTGGTATGAACAAAGATATCTCCCAGCCACTATTATAAAATAATGTCCTTAAATGTTAATGAGATTACTCAGCTTTCACTACCTGTTTGAAGTGGTACAGAGAAAAGGGGCTAGTCCAGGAATGCCATGTTCACATTGTCCTCATCTTCGTAAGTCATTCCATTCCATTTTCCTAGCCTTAATGGCGAGATGGAAAAGTGTAATCAGATGTAGGGTTACCATGTGTTCTGTTGAATCTTGATAAAAATCATATGGAAGAAGAGAATTCAGATTCAGGTTTTAAGTATCATCAGTTCTGATGATTTCCAGGTAGGATTTTGTCTTGTGATGGTCTAAAGTTTTTGCTGAAAAAGTCTTATCCTTAGGAGTAAATAGACTGGAGCTTCGAATTTTTGTAATAGAAATTATTAGAGAACAGTACACATATGCCTGAAATTTTTCATGTCAGTTGTTTTCCAGGAAAACCTTTCATGTCCACGTGAAAAGCAGAGTTCAGAAGTGTTTCTGATTTTCATTTGCATGTGAATAAATGTACAGAACATAATACTGAAGTGTAACATTGCATAATCAAATGTGTTTGGTGAAATCGTGAACTGAGGGCAGTAATAAAAGTCCTATTAACTACAAAGAGGCCAGCAGTTTATCTCCTGTCTTTCTGACCTGCAAGTTTGCCTTTCTTTCAACCGCAAAACTCTTCTGTTAGCAATTGGCCTGAAAAGAAAGATGAATGCACAGGTATCCGGAATTAATAGAAAGCATCAGCTTTAAAGGACAGAAGCACTGTGGCTCTGCTGGTTGCATTAAGGGATTTAGGTATTATATAGAGCCAGCTTTGGGCTTCTGATCCCTCAACAAAATGAATCTTTGTGATTAACCTTGCACATCAGGGCCTGCTCTTGGAAAGCTGAGAGTGCTGGTGTCTAAGGCTACTGCAATGAGATTTTGACAGAATAATGATTCCTGTCAGATTTGGCTCAGATTTTCTGGAAGTCCTTTAATATCGACCCATGTGTATGTGTGTGTGTATGTCTGTGTGTGCAAAAACCAAAGCAACCCTGCATATTTTGAAAATATAGTTTTAACCTTCAGAGAAGAAAAGATGAGGCAAATAGCATAGGATGTACTTTCCTAAGACTCCTCTGTGAAATTAAAAAAACATGTGCAAATTTTACCTCAGTTAAGCCACTGAATCTCATCTCTTCTGTGGATTCAGATGGCAAGAAGTGTTTTTTCTGTGGGCATTTGTGGCGCTCCAGGTATAACAGGGATTTGGGACAGGATTTGGGCTGTAAGTAAATGGATAGCCTCCTCCTGTTCTGCTGTCTAAAGGCATCAACAAGAGGAAAAGCTGTTAAGGAGCAGGAAATGGTGAGTGCAATGTCCTATTAAGCAGCATTTAAGCAGGTTATTGACCAGAAAAAACATAAATGTCACAAAAAACTTCAGACAGGCATTGTACACATTTTACATAAATGTATCTTGGGCAACGTTTCTGCAGATGTGTCTTCAGTGATGGCAAGTTGTTCACAAGCTCATATTTCAGCTGAGTGCTGATGGAGTCGGCTGTGATGTTGACATGCAAGAGTAAGAGCTCACCCTTCAGCATGCCCTTCCTAACTTTAATCTTACTTGCTGCTGGCTGTGCCTTCTCTTTCTTTATGATCAAATTCTAATTTATGAGTGGCTATTTAAAAAGAAATAATAATTTCCAAAGGGTCTTTTAAAATCAGAATAGCTATAATCCATAAATTGATTTTCAGTCCAGACATTCTTACCACTTATGTGCCTGGGAGTATGGTTGCTGTTGGCATCATATGTCAAAGAGGCAGAAGAAACCTTGAAACCTTCTGTGCTTATAAATATATTGATTTTTAACAGGAAATGTCATTATTTGTTTAATATGACTGCTTAGACAAATCAGATCCAAGATGTTTCTAAGGTATTCCCTGTATCAAAGACAGAATTTCCATGTAAGCTTTTATAAACATTTGAAATTTCAGCCTCCAAAATGCAACAGATAGATCTGACATCTCTAGCAAACTAGGTTTTAATTTCCAGTCTCAGTGTTTCCAGCTTCAGTTTCTAGCTGCTAGATCATGTTAGTTTAAATGTACCACAAAAATATGACAGCTTCCCATGTTTGTACTTTTGTGTCCTGACCACGTCACATTTAACCTATTTTTGAGTTCTCTGAGGAGGCGGCACTGTAGGGTAAGTCACTGTCAGGCAACAAGAAGATAAAGAATTAGCGACTCTGCAGCAGGGGTTCTTGTGCTCACATGTAACCATGGGGAAAGTAAAACAGCTAACACCCTTTTCCTTGAGGACAAAACAACCTCCTGTTGTCTGCAAGGTAAAGAACACACCTATGGGCAGCCAGCACAGCACAGATAATGTTCTGCAAAGTAATCCACTAGCTTAATTTATCACAATATATTTAAGATGCCAAAGCTTAAACAGTTTTAACTTCTTTGCTCTCAGAATTGGGAAGATTTTCCAGGTTTAAAATACTCTTCATCATTCTTTTCTGGACCACTCCTATCATTTTAGTGTTGCTAAGGTGCAGGTGGACGAACCGAATAAAAATTTTCACTAATAAATCATCAAATGATAACACTATCTCATCTGCTTGGTAGTTTTCTCCTTTTAGATACAAGATTGTCTCTCTGTTCTTAACTACTCTACTCCATTTTGAGCTTATGTTCAGCTCAAATTTGCTTTCAAGTCAGTTTCCTAAAATACAAATGCCACTGGTAAATGTGTCATACATTCTCATCCATAATGTGGGCACAGTCTAGCATGTGATTCACGCTCTTGTGCAGAGCTAAAAGTGTTCTGCTCCCCAATTATCATTTCAAAGGGTTTGTGACATCTGCAAAGCTCACTGGCAAGAATTTTATTTTTGTTTCCACAGATTTAAAAAATATAATGATGATTGTTTTGACCAAAACCTCTTTGATGACTGGGAAAAAACCACAGGGGATGATAATTCTTATTGCCAAATCACTAGCTGAGATCTATCATGGTTCCAGAGTTACACTAATTTAGCATGTGCTGCACAGGTTTGATTTCTCTCCATTGTTCAGGCAGGTTTCTTAGAGATGATGTCATCACTTTCTCTCTAGATCCTGCATAGTGTATTTTGGATCTATTAGTTGATGTTAATCACATATTCAATACTTTCCTTTTCACTTATTCCATATCGAATAAACAAAAATGGACAGATGGATAGAAAAGAAAGAGATTAGATAAGTTCCATAGTGAGGGAGAAGAAAAACTGCTGAGCTATATTACTGCACACTAATGCAGGGGAGGGACATTTTTCACTTTGGTCAGAACTCAAGGTGTGAATCCACCTGAAACCCACAAAGACTTTACTTACACCGCTGCTTATAGAGCACATTATTTTTGAATGCAAATTGGGCAGAAATAAAGACAGATAAGGATACCAAACTGACCATGTAATGATCTTTTTAAAATTAAATAATTTGGATGATAAAAATTTCCAGTTTGTAAAACAAACAAATGCATACATACAGTTTTGATGAGACCTGAACCAGGATTTAATGTAAAAAAACCAATGCTCCATGTGCTGGATTACAAAAACTGTTTCTCACAGTTTTTCTTTTCATCACTCTCACCAAACCTAAGCCCTCACTCCTCTGATGCACCTGTAGTGAAACTGAAGCTTTTAAAGAAGTTAGGTAAGAGGGTCTTCTCAGATGCTGGATTGAGCGGAAGCCTTCAGTAACTTCTACAGCTGTTCCTACGTCTGCTACTGTCTTCTAATACATGCTGCTTAAACCAAGGAGATGGAGCTTTGGGTGAACAGGTAATTCAGCAGAAGGTGTTCATTAATCTTACAAGCAAAAATATTTCTTTCAAGGTTGTTCAGCCAGAGTAAAATTTATTTTTGTGTAGAGAGCCAGCAGAAGGACTCCAATCACAATCCTCTGCAAATAGGGGCTTGGAGTAGGGGGCAGAATGGTTTCCATAGTCTTTTGCAGTAAGATGGTAAATAATTTCTATATTCATATCTGTGCCTTAGAAGCTGTCACATAGGTCCAAAAATTCTGTGTGTCAGACAGAGAAAACCTGCTGCTTTGTTTACAACATACAATCCCAAGTCAACTGCTAGCCATAAACCGTCTTTTATTAATCAAGATGTCAAATGCCAGATACTTACCATTCTGTAGGAAAGTGTACTGAGGCTAAAGGGAAAGGAAATATTCTGACACAGTGGTAAACCAACAGCTATAAATATTTTAAAGGATTGTGATAAAAACCAAGTATGTTCTTGCTGAGAATGCTCAAAGTGGTATAATTACAAGGATATTATCATCATCAGATCCTGTTGGTATAAAAGAATATGTCTCAAGTGCTGATTGTTCCAATATATTTCGAGCATAGTCTCAGATGCTTAAAAGAATATGAGGGAATAAACATCTGTTGAGACTGATTTATAGTCACAGGCAAACTGTGGCAATAACTCAGCCTCATGTCTGTTTATCATGAGAGATTACAGCTGAAGTGCAGCCAGTCCTAACACCAGAATGATTTTTATACATCAAGTCTTTGGGTTTGGTTAGGAGGCAGTGATTCTCTGTTGGGAGATGCTTACAGTAATGCAGATTGACATTGTGGTTCAAGCATCGCATTGGCCAATAAAGAGCTTAGAAGCACACTGCATAAAAAAATAATTCATATTACATTACTGAGCTGGTCTGAAATGGTAGCAGAATTCAGGGTAGTAGGGGAAGGCAGCATAGCATAAGCAGAATACTGCTTTTGAAGAGTAACAGACGTGCAAATTAAATGTTGGACAAAGAAATGTTTTAATTTGCTTGAAGGCGGCAACTTAATTCAGTTAGTGCCATTTATTATGGAAGCCATATTTGGGAAGGCAATTGTAGCCCATATGAATGACAGCAGGATGACACACACAAATGAGAATCCTGTGTAGGGCTGGGTAGGGAATCCAAGAAGAGAAGGAAAATGTCTGAAAAAAGAGAAAGAAAAACAACAGCTGGGAAAGTTATGAAGCATATGTTGAAGAATGAGAGAAGCCTGACTGAAAAGAAAAAAAATTCCATGGAGAGGGATTGGCAATCAAACACATTTTGAGAGGGAAGAGGTGACTGGATGGTGTTGGGCTGAGGGCTGACTGAAGAGCTGTTAAGGACAGTGCCTGTGGGTGAGAAGCACAGTTGCAGGAGCTTGCCTGCGAGGTAACACAGGAAAATGTAGGGCAGACTGGAGAGTGGCTCTGTGCCACTTTCCTCCTGTGGCGAAAAGAAACCAAATCCAATTCCCACGCTTTATAGAGTGGAAAGAAGGACAGTTGATAAAGAAAAATATGCAAACACATATACACAGCAAACACATAGATGTACATACACATCCCCTGCTTTTCTTCGCAGACTGTCTCAAAAGACCAAATTTTTGTGTGAGGGTTTATGTCTGGGTGTCAGAAAAGAGAAACTGCATAGAATTGTGATAGCACTTGTCCCTAAAAGAATGACCCATAGTCCTACATGGGCTGTGTATGTCCTCGTCACAGATGGGATCTGCAAAAGAACACCATAACAGAGCACATCCACAGAATAGTAGGAAGCCAAGCAATATGACATCTGTCTTGGCATGGTTCTTTGCCCTTTTGAACGTTGGAAACTGCTGGAAACCATGAATGAAGGCTCTTGTAAATAGTAGCTTTTTGAGGTGAGGCTTGGTAGGAAGACACCAGAACACTTTTCTTGTCAGAGTACTTCCCAAATGAAGTTTTCTCAATATCTAATATCCTGATCAGTTTCTAACTTGCCAACCTAACTAGAAGCAACTAAGGCAAAGTCAGGCATTGCAGCAGGAACAGACTGCAGTCAGGGAAAGAAAAAAAAAAATTAATTCTCTGGCCAGCTATTTAAGAAGCTACATGCAGTAAAAGCATCAGAAAATAGTGGAAATACTGAGCTGGAATCCTTAAATACATTTGAAATTTTTAAATTTAAATACTTCCTTGATATATTATTTCCCCAGGCCATGATTTATTTTAGACTTTTTCCTCTGAACTCTGAGCCCTGTGTCAATTGCATTTCACATTGAAATATCTGCTTTTTTCACTCTGGCAAGTGCTGAGCATCCTCCAATTCCAGCAGCCTCAGTGCAGCACAAGGGGTGCTTAGGAACTGGTGCTGTTAGCAGACCAGGTGATCCCATAGGAGTTACAGCAGACAGCATGAATTTGGTCGGGATGTCAATGTTGTGGGTGGCTGCTCAGTTCCATGAAATAGCTGAACAGCACACTGGGGTAAATTCTACCCTGCCACCACAACCACCCTGCTTTAGGGTATTTCTTTGCCATGGTGAAGCTGGAGGGTGAGGGAGATGGATGGTTGGTCCTGTGGCTGCGCTGGTGAGAGTGCCATGACCATGGGATGCTCTCAATGGTGTGGGAAATTAAGTGGTACCAGCACCCATCTGCCACATACACCTAAAAATTTAACCAAGCAGATAGAATAGGAGGACAGGGGAAAGGATGGAGGAGTAAAGTCATTCCAATAAACTAGTTAAAAAATTGAATTGTAGAAGATCTTCTGTATTTTGCCTCCTCTGTCATGGGTAAACCAATAAAAAAGTTGGAGCATCATAATTAATATATCATGACTGGAGATTTGATTCCTAAAGATGAAAAAATGGAATCACTTCTTAAGACAGAAGAAATTTTGGTCTTAAATTCTGATTGCAGTCTCACAGCTTTTGTTTTTAATAAGTGCAGCGACCACAGAGGCAGCAAAAAGCAACTATGCCTTGTTCACAGACCATGATAATCTCAGCTCTGGAAACTTCCTGGAGGGTCCATTTGTTGCAGGGACAGAGGGCAAAGCAAGCCAGTTAGCCTCCTGCTGACACTATTTCCTGTGTAACTGCTTATGAAAACTGCCCATGCTGAGCAAACCCAAGCTAGTAAAGCTTCATTTTTAAGAGAAAGGTAATATGCAAATACCTTTTTCTTTATAGAGAGATGGTATCTTTTTTCCACTTTTCCATTGCAGAAGCTCAGGGGATGGCGCGTGTCTGTGCATGTGTTAACACATTTGGTGCCAGTTTTCCTCCACATATGCAATGTAAATCACAGCACCAAGTAATGTTATGATGCTAGAGGTTCAATAAAAACCTATTTGAAAAGGATATGTGGACTATATATGGAAGGTATTTATATAATATCCCATAATACCTCTTTAGGGACCAAAATTCAGGATTTGATTGAAAGTGTAAGTTAGTGACTGCCGTATCAACATACATAAGAAAAAATACTTGATTTTTAGTGGCAAATTAGTATGTTCTCTCTGTTAACCTTGCCAACCTGCTGTGTGTCAAAGCTCTTATTAGGGACCTGTTCCTCACAGGAGAACCTTTGGTCTGATCCCACAGAACCACTCTCAATGCACTTTCAAAGACACATGCTCTCACATACTGCGCCAACACCCGACGGTCTGAATTAATGAAGCAGGAAGCTCCAGACTTTTTTTAACCTTTTTAAACTAATATGCTTTTCTTCACTGTGTTCCAGCTATCCCCATGTCTTTCTCATTCTTTCCTACAGATAGCCCTGTGCTCCTTCCCACAAGTCGCAATCTCAGCTCCTCTGGTTTTATACCTTGTCAGCAGAGGAGCTGAATTCCATAAATTCAGCTATGAATTAAGTAACATAGGTGAAAAAAAGGGGCAACAACACAAGACCACTTCTATGGTGTGATCAGGAACATTTGGTCCCTTTGCCAGGGCCAAACATTTCACTGTTTCCTTCCTCCTGGCTGCCTTTCACAGCAAATCTGAGACATGCCAGTCACATATATTAGATATGCACAGATCAATCTATAGAGTATGTGTGCTGCCTGCACCCCTTCAGAGTGCTAGGCTATGTGTTAGCACACAGGATTGCTTTTGTACAGGTATTTCTAACCAGGAAAATCTACACCTGAGTGTGATAAACCTATCTAAGGCACCTTGGAGCTGTGATCCTCTAAGCTGTTCCCACTTTGCAAGGTTTCTCCATAAGTGTGCATTGCTTTGCTTTCCCAGGGTTAATATGACCTGTCTGTTGTACAGGTACAAAGGAAGAAATGGGATTTATATTAAAGGAGAAAGAGACTGATGAAAAATCCTGCTTCCAAATGTACTGCAATATCCATTTGAATACTAAGTTAAAAAAAGAGGAGGAATAAACTCCGACCTAGGGAGAGATGGTAGGAAATCTTTCCATTCCTTAGGTTCTCATTTACACGTAAGACCCATCTAGCTGGCTCCTGCAATTCAAATTCACTTTTATTCTGATAAAGACTTCAATTCTATTTGAATAGAAGAGTTTTGCAGGTCTGGGGAAAATGGCAATTTGTGTATGCTGTGCTGCCAATGAGTGCCTTTTCTTTTTCCAGCATCTTATTGTTATTCTCTGCTAAAATGTATATGCAGGGGCATGCACATTCGCTTTCTTTCAGAGAACATTTTATGTGAATCATTTAAAAGTACTTCAGGATCATTTTGGGATTTACTTCAAAAAGAGGCTTGGCAGATACAGGCTCCTTGTTAAATGCCAAGGAAACTTGTGAGACACCAGACACACCTGACATTACCGGTTTAGTCCTGGATGACAGGTTTGTCTCTGCTGGGATTTTCTCACCTCTTGATTTGTTAAATCAGGTATTTATGGGTAACTAATACTGACTGGGCACAAAAGGGTTTTGGGGAAAAATATGGACTACAAATGGAATTATATACAGTAAAGTGATACCACTAGGAAGCAAAGAGTCTGAGCTGTATTGCAGGAACAGTCAGCAGGACACCAGTAGTTACTCACCTTTACCCACCTAAACTGTCCTGAAACCTAAGTACTAGCACAAGAGGCAAGCCTGAACTAAGGCAGCAAAAGAATAGCACAACAAGAGGTCTGGAAAATATGACAATGTAATACAAGTTGAGGAGCATAAGAGGTGGGATACAATTCTTCCTATGTATAATAGTTTACCTTAAAAAAATGTGGTAGTAATCAGGGGATATATAGAATAAAAACAAAATTATCCCAAATATTAACCAGAATTAGATTTCCAAATATTAGAAAACATTTTGTAACTAAGATACAGGCAGCTGTGGCATTCTGTGGACTCCTCATCAGTAATGACACTTCTGATATACTTTGCATCAGACATTTGTTTAAATACCTTATGACTCAATACGCTTCTAATGCAGAAACGAATGCAGTGCTTTTACTTGGCTGTTAAATACTGCTGCAAAATATTAACCAAAGCTAAGTCAGCCTGATGCAAGGGAATGGAGTGGTCAAGAGTTCTGCCAGATCAGGGTGAAAAATCATGGAGACCCAGAAATGTGTTTTTGTGGAGTGAAACTAACTGCAACATTTTTGGATTCATTTTGCAGAGACTTGATCACTCACAGTTCTTCTTTGATACTGCATAAGACCTTTCTTGTAATGTTTTGGTGAAGTCAAAATACTGTCTAGAATAAAGAGAAGTATGTACTACAGTTACTTTTAAGACAATTAATTCTGTTGCTGGAATGAATGCATCCTAAGGCTGTGCAGAGATCTATAGAAATGGACTGTCCCTGCCTAATTTTCCCCTTTCAACATAGACTAAACTGTGAGACAATAACATACAAAAAAAAGGACAACCAGTGTAGTATTAAGAAACCTGGCAATTTTAACAAATCATCCCATCATACCAAATTAAAACTTTAATATATTAATTCTTCTGAAAGCCATATCTTCCCTGTTAGGCTGCAAACATCTCTGATGACATCTCCTGAAAAGTAGGCTTTGCTACTTAAAAAAAGTTAAAAGTTAAAAGGTAAAAAAATAATTAAATGTTTTCTGGAGTTTTTTTAATGGGAAGGAAAAGATGAAAAAATTAGTTATTTCTTTGCAAACAAGCTTGTAACAATGACTGCATGTAAATGTTTTCCAGTAACAAGAGGAAGTAAAAACAGGAGTGATTTATTTGTTCAAGATTTACACATTTGCCTCCTATACCTCTGGAATTTTTCTCAAGGCCATATAACTACACTTGCTGTGGCAATGTCTGCTGATCCTTTTTCTGCCTCTATTTGGTTGACTTTTGGCAAAGCAGGGTGTCCCTGCTGTCTGTATCTTTATTTCAGTGCTTGTGTTTGGAGTAAGAGTCCTGGCTGCTCCAACTATCTGATTCCAGAGGTGCCTCCTTCAAATACCAACAGAGCGTCTGGCAGGACACCACTGTGCGTTGAGTTCAAAAGCACCAGGTCTTTTTCTCTTATTTTCTGAACTTAATTCTTACATATGTTGCTTCATTAACAACTATTTATAATTGAATTAGTAGTACAGAGTAATGACTTCAATTAATCACATTTCTTCAGTAATTTTCTGTATTGACTATGTGAAAATTCTTATTAGAAGTGTGAAAAAAATACTTTGAATTAATTATGTTAGATTCATAATAAATAGAAATACAAACAGAAATAGAAGCATACAAATTACATTATAATTTAAGTTTCCAGTTGCTTAGAATCTTAAAATGCAACTCTTTCCCACAGAAACAGCAAACCATGAGACAGCAGTTCCCAGAAAGAAGAGACTAAATCTCCACACTTATAAGTGGAGAGTGTAGAGAGGCCAGAGTAATTTAGGAGGTTGGTGATAACTTCTTTAATAAGGAATTAATGAAACTTTTATTGCAGAATCCCTAACACTGCAATTCGTATGAAATTCTGTTTTCAGCTCAACTCACTTTAATTGTTTATGAACCACTTATATTGCTTTTCACTGGCAATTCCTAAGAAAATTTGATGGTCTGCCAAAATAGTTATATAACATTATTATTCCAAGGCAAGGGCTACACTGCACCTGCAACACTCATCTGTCGCCTACAGGGAGTTGCTGGCATATAGCAAAAAATTGCACTGGCTTCAGGGGAATAAGGGTTATCAGGCTGGGCTTCTTTTCCCCATTACCATTCATCCAATACAAGGCTCCACACTTCTATTTCTGCTGCCTTTGGGATTTCAGCTTAAGCAGTTACTTCACACTGTTGCTGTTAGCATGTTACACCAAGGTCCACCCCATCCCATTCAAGAAAAATCCATGCTGCTAGATCATGGAATTACAAATCTTAGTTAAAAGGCAGAAGTTATTCAAGAAATTAAAGGTTTCAAATCCAGATAATGAAATACAAGTCAAGCCTTGATTAATTGCTTCAGGTAGATTGACAGATATATTTTCTCTTTTTTTCTTTTTTTTTTTTTAATAATGGAGAAATAATGTACTAAGCCTCTGCATTCACGTAAATTGAAGTACTCAAAAATTATGAATACTGGTATTAGAGCTTGAAAATAAGCTTAGTTTTCCCTATTGTGATTATCTAAATTCATACTTTAAAAATTTATTCTAGCCTGTTTTGTCCACTGATCCTGCACAGGAGGCATTTTGAAAACAACTGCAACCCTGGCAGTTTCTAATTTTCAATTTGCAGCCTGAACTTTTAGATTTTTGTTCCATAATTGCTTCATCTTCTTTGAGAAGACCAGTCTCAGCACTGTTGTATTTCTAAATGATCTGGGCCAGTAACATTAATTTTTTCAGGTTGCTGCTTTGGAAAAATTTTGGGGGAGTCATGCTAGGCTCACATCTTTGTCTTTCAATTCTCTCAGGAAACCATAATTTGCAACTTGAAAGCCAAACAAACACCCCCAAAACCCCAACACATTCCAAAGTACTCTTTTTTCAAAGAAACCTTGCACATCCCAGGAATACTCACATCCTCACTTTCACAGCATCAGGTGGTTGAAGCCATCTCAGGATCTCAACATTTTTTATTTCCTCAAACCCAACCAATTCGGCCTAAGTGGTAGTAAAATCCATAGAAAAAATTTTTAGCTTTCATTAGGCTTTAGGTTTGCTTCATTGCTGCCATCCATACAAGGCTTGTAACACCATGTGGGACAACACTGATGATAGTTGGTTTCTGTGTTCAGGATTTCTCCTTCAAAAGGGGCAATTGTCTCACCTGCCAAAGCTGTTAGAGTAGCTGTCCTTTATGCTGCCTATAGAATTAAATTCCTAAGGTTTCTACTGCAATGTTGTATGGTGGAGACTGATGGTATCTTCCCATAATTTTCATTTTCTACCAGCTACTTACAAAATTCATTCAATTATCATACTTTTGTTGATTGACATATTGGGGACATGGCACACGACTATGTGCCAGTGGAATCCAGGCCTCCCAAAGCAACTTCGGTCATGTGTTGTCCACATAGGAGGTTGGATGCCCAATGAACTCTGGGGCAAACATGGAGAATGTGAGCAAAAATATGTGGATGCTGAAAAGCTTCAGTAGAGAAATTTTCCAGCTTTCTGCAGCATTCTGTGAGAGCTCTGCATTTCTCATGAAAGCTATGAGAAACATTGCTACGGTTTTGTAAACTAAATTCTCTTTCTAACACCTGCAGCTTGTTTTCCAGGTTTTGTTACGGTACATTAGAAAAATATTTTTCAGTGGGTGTTGTGGGCTCTAGCCAACCGCTAAGGAGGCGGATGATCAATGACTGTCGCCCTGGTTTTCACAGTGCTCCATGTTTTTACTATTGTAGTAGAAGTTCTCATGCACTTTCTATAAACATAGCTCTTGTTTTCCTAACCGGCTAAGGATGTTTACTGAACTTTTACATTGTTGATCATTCCTTTCTCCAAGGCGGAGAAAGGTGATAGACTGTATTCCTATCCTGTAAAATGCTAGAGGTGTTAACCTCATCCACCAATGTATGATTGTCTTAGAAGAGGTATAAAAGTGTGAGAATAAAGGTAGGAGGCCCTTTTGGCCTCTGCTCTGTGGTCCTGACAACCTGCTCCCTAGCCTGCTGAGTCCGCATGTTCGTGTCCGAAACTGCGACAAATGACCAATGATCTCATGTCATTCATGCAGACTAGGGTATATAAACATGTCTGTATAATAATAAAGGGCCCATGCCATTCTTTTCCTGAACTTGGACTGTGTCGTTTCTCGCCGTTCTCGGTACAAAGCGACATCAAGACATACCTTTTTCTAATTTCACTGGTGACATGCCACCAGACTCTTCATTGTTGGTTGGATCCCGACCTATTTTTATCTTGCTAAAGGTTCTGTAAAGTCTGCAGTCTTCTACAGAAATGGATTATTTACTCTTTCTGTGGAGAAAAAATAAATCTGCTTTTTTAGGGGGAATGGTTTTTGCTATTCATTCCTTCACTTTCTTCAATGAAGTTGCATGAAATACGATCCACTCAGAAGTGGCTAGGGTGAATATGCTCATTTTTCTTGAGCTTTATGGCACTTTTCAGCATAACTGTGCAGACTGGTTTTTTTGTGGCTAGCAGCATCATGAGTCTATACACTTTTATCAGTCTTTTTTTCATAAATCTACACCGTTTCATTTTTTTGGTCCTTCTCTCCTGTTTGCTTGAATCACTATAACAAGTTTTCAACATTGTTTCTGCAGAGACACGCAGCTAATTTTTTCTTGACTGCTGTCTTATGAATCTTTATTGCATCTGTTTTGAGTTCCCCGGTGATTATTTCTACATCAATAATATCAAGTTCCTTCATCTTGTCAGCTGTATCAAAGTTGCTTATTGTTCCAGTGGGAAACTTCTATGATATATAACACTTGACACATTTTTTAATTTATTTGTAAGAAATTATTAGAATATGTTCACGTCTGTCTTTCATGTGCCCTGAAAGGCTCCAACTAAAACAAATTATAAACCTTGTGACTGACATCAGTTTTGTTCCTATTTCTAATATCTGCTACTTTCACTGCCCAGATTTAAGCACAGGCATAAGCCAAGTGCATGCTGTTTGCCTGATTTACCAGCCAGTTTAGGTGTTTACTAAGATATACTTGCATTTCTACTTTTTGCCACTTCTTCTCATGTCTTGGTAACCTCTTAGCCAATATCTCTCAAATTTTTCAAGGCTTTCTGGACTGAGTAACCAGGTGCTGTTTGAATGTCCACAAACGATAATATGACTTTTGTCATTCTGAACACAGAACTCTCAAAATGCATGCATGGGTGAACAGTTATTTGATTTTAACTTTAGTATTTGATCTAGTCATCACTGAAGTCTGCTGTAAGAATGACTGCAAGCAAATGAACAATTAGATAATTTTCTTGGAATTCTTTAACATAAAATATGTAAATATGCAATTTGGTTAGCTAATAAAAGATCTTCCAGTGAACTTTTTAGTAAAGATTTTTTAAGATATACAGCTGAACTTTCACTTGGCATGTAAAAGGGGTCTTGATACTTTAGACAGAGAGTAGGATTTGCAAGTGGCAGAATTGTGTGGCATCATAATGCCCAGTAGTAATATTCTTTTGGTAGACACAGCTGAGGTAAATGGTGGTGTGGCAAAAAATAAATGGAAAGTCGTGTAGGTTAGTGAGGATTAGCAAAATTGTGGAAAACTCTAGAATGACCCAGAAAAGCAGCATTATTGTGCAAAGAAGTCCAAGAAAATGTTGGATTTTAATATGTGGCCACATCTGATATGCAGATCCTTCACTCTTTCTTAACTCTGCACTTTCATCTGGATTTTCAATTACTTTTAACCTTTTAAGAAAAGCATCATGTCATTATGGACAGTACAATTAAGAGGTGTACTTATTGTGCAGTGGTGGTCAGAAAAGTTAATTAAGTGTTAGGCTGCATTAAGAATGAGATGGAGAATAAATAGGAAAAGATAATGAATTCTTTTTTGCATGCTGATATTCCAAAAATATGAAATTCACTTTGCACTGTATTATTTCAAAAAGAAGGGGATGTAAAAACAGATAACTATCTGACAAAAAAAAAAAAAAAGAAAAGACAATGAAAATAATTCATTAGTGTTATGAACAAGTGAGGTAATTGCATCAGGAGGGAAAAAAAGTTCAGGGCTATTTCAGATGGGAAGATGTTGAAGATGCAGAAGAGATACAACAAGAAGGGACATAATAGACTCACACAGAGGAAACATGAGACCAGGGAAACTGAATCAGTGGTGCCATTTGTACCTTCCAATAACAGAGCAAAGAAGCTGTATAATTGCTTTCAGTGATTAAACAGTAGCTTCATAATGTTCAAAAGAAAATCCTTTCCCTTTCTGTAATGAAAAATTAACTTGTGAAACGCAATGGTGCAAAAAATTGAGCAAATAGCTTAGTGTGATGCAAGGATGGATTGCAGTGCCAAGAGGGAATAAGAAAAGGTTTTGCAATCACACGAAGTAAAATAAACAACAGGGGTCATCAATCCTAATGCTTCTAGCCATAGCCATTCAGGCACCAGCTATTCTTTTTATTCATTATTACTACAGCTGTGCTTTGAGGAAACCATCACAACACTGGTGAGATCACGATAGGAGATTAAAAACTACCTCCTAAACGGGATCCTGATCTGTGCGTTACCACGTCGTCTCCTAAATTCCCAACAGTGGAGGCCACTGACCTGAAACCAACACAGACTCCCTGGCTCTGCTCATGCTGGAATGAACTCTTTGCCTGTCTTCCCCATGCTCCTCACAGGGGACATTGCTTTTGGGAATACCCAGGCAAATTACAGCAGTGGCTCTGTCAAACTGATTTATTGATTGCAGTTAGGTGTTGTATTATAGGGTGTTTAATAATTTCCACAATATCATAACAAACTGCCTATGATTGTCACTTATTCCTTCTGAATAGAGGAATTTGCACAGTGTTCAAGCATGACATTACCCTGAGTACTAAAAAGGTGAGAAAATCACCAATGTGTATCTCAGAAATACCTAATTCCTAAAGGAATAAACCAAACCCACAGCCAGAGGAACAGTCCTATTGCACCCAAGATTCTGGCCTTTCTTGTCAGCAGCAGGCTGCTGAGCAGAGTTGTACACTACTCATGGGAGGCCAGCCAAGCCCTGCTGCATCCACAAGGACTCCTTGGGATCAGTCAAAGAGCTTGTGCTGTGGCAGGTAGCAATCAGTTGCCTGCTCCATTTGGGATCAAGTTTCTGGAGAACTCTGGGAGGGATTTTTTTGAACTCTCAGGAGGGTAACAATTCTGTGCTTGATCTTGGACTGATCCCCTGCTAGATGGTGTGACACTTCTGTGGGCTGAGGCAAAGGGAGGAACAGATGCTGCCTTCTCTCTGGTGGAAGCTGGTTCTATCATGTGTGTGAAGAGCCCCACCACCAGAACTCTCCCTCCCAAAGCACAGGGGCTGTGAAGGTCCCTCTTTGTCAGCCAAATTACATGTAAAAAAGGGTCCTTGCTCAGTCACATTAACATCAGGGACAAAGTATTCATTTGGTAAGGGTGCCCACAATATGAATGAGTGCATGTAGGAGGAGATTCGTAACACAGACTTGAATGCAGAGTGTGTAATTCGTGGGCTGTTGGTTGCTATGGAGTCCAACTGAAGTGGAAAGTGACAGCAAAGAAACCTCATAATACTTTTATGTACAGGAACCTCTAGCAGAAACATAACAATGGAAAATTTTTATCTTTTTAAGGAAGTCGTTGAGAGGCAATTTTTGCATGATAAAAAAAAAAAAAGATGCAATTTTTTTTCTCAGGCTTGTACATTTCCTCTCACTGGCTGTGGCAGAATCTTCCAGCTCATTCTAAGCAGGAATTCAAAGCCAGCCAGATATCTGCGTGTGAATGGCCTTCATTCAGTTATAAACTAAGCCACGCGTTTCTAACATTAGAAATGTTAAACACAGTTAAGGTCTCAGCTCAGTCTATGCTATTCTTTGTATCCAACTCATTGCTGGATGAAGCACTTCTGAAATAAAAATCAGTACACTCATCTATTCAGTCTGTTGTCCTGGATGTAAAGTTACTTGCGAATTTTATTCATAGAATGACACACATGCTGTGGGGAAAATCTTGCTATCTTTTCATTACAAAACAGGGGAGATGCCTGTTTGAAGCTG
Organism: Monarcha castaneiventris obscurior; assembly: GCA_026261815.1. Lineage (NCBI taxonomy): Eukaryota > Metazoa > Chordata > Aves > Passeriformes > Monarchidae > Monarcha > Monarcha castaneiventris. Next base: position 11,734,544 of record JAMPIT010000379.1, read on the forward strand.
ACATACTGGAACAACCACAGATAGATACACTGGATACGACAGAAGAATTAATTTGGAGCTCTGACATTAACTTAATGCAACCTGTGTTTTACTCAGTAGGAGTTTCCTGTGCATGTATTCTCTTTTGACAGAGGAATAAAAGAAAAAAAGTGTAATTTAGCTTGGGCATGACAAAGAAGGGTCAAAAAAGGGTCTACAAAATAAGAAAAATACCCTCATATGGTTGTGTAATAATTTTTCCAGTTTGTGTGTCAGTGAATTATTAATATTTCTTGCAGCTAACAAGTTTATATGGCTTTGAATTGTTCTGTGAAGACAATTTCCTACAGCAGGTCAAAATATTCTTTGTGAGCATTTGCTGCTAATGCAACCCATTTCCTCAGTGAATCACGGGCAAGCCTTGCTAATTTCTGCACATATATGTGCTATTCAGACCTCAGACAGAGGAGACAAACAAGCCCTTTTCAGTGCATGACTCAGCTGTGAGCTCCTCTGTTGGCTCTTCATCTTCTCTAGTGCAGGATTAGTCAAGTGAGTCACCATGTTCATCTATGATTCTTCGTTTTGACCTTATTCCTCCTGACTATTCTTTAGCCGGGGGCTGCCCTGCATTGTGCATGGTTCATATGACAGACCTTCCTCACCGAAAGTGATAAGCTGTGAAGATCAGGTCTTGCAGCAGTTAGAGGGATTGCCATTTCCCTCTGATGTCAGAGAGGCAGGGTAGTTACTCATGCTCATGAGTTTGAATCAAGACATGAATCCTCGAGGACTGTGTGGTAATAATTTCTGGTACTGATTTCAGCAGGGATGAGGTTTAATTTTCTAAAATAAATACGCACATTAAAAAACCACAGATGTTTTCCAAGAACACATTAATGGAGGTTCGGGCTTTCTTATCAATAGTTCACGAGCAGAAAGGAGAATTTAATCTGATTAAATAAATAGCTTCATATGATTCATGTACATCTTTTCAAAACCCAATGTTGGCTGGATTCCAGGGGCTTTGTTTTATTCATATTTTATGAATAACATACCTTGGCTATGTTTGGGAATTATTAAAAATGTCACTTCCTGGGTTCTCCCTTGTCCACCTGCATGGATCTGCTGTGTTGCTCATGTCTCTCCTTCTAAGCTTTTCATAGAATCATAGAATCATTTAGGCTGGAAAAGTCCTTTAAGATCATCGAGTCCAACAGTTAACCCAGCTCTGCCAAGTGTCCACCACTAAACTGTGCCCCTGAGTGCCACATACACACATCTTTACACGTCTCCAGGGCAACCCTTCCAGTGGAAAAGCTTTTCCTAATATGCAATCTAAACCTCTCCTGGAACAAATTAAGGCCATTTCCTCTCATCCTGTCACTTGTTACATGAGACAAGAGACTAATCCTCACCATGATACCTTCTTTCAGGTAGTTGTAGAGAGTGATAAGGTCTCCCCTGAGCCTTCTTTTCTCCAGACTAAACACCTTCAGCTCTCTCAGCCACTCCTCACAAGACTTCTGGTCCAGACTCTTCACCAGCTTCACTATCCTTCTATAGACCTGCTCCACACCTCAGTATCCTTCTTGTAGTGAGGGGCCCAAAACCAAACACAGACTTCAAGATGCAACCCGCTTCTTGAACTTGGATTAGTTAAAATAATTTGGGGCATCCTGAAGATGTGTTTCTGGTCCTTCTTTCTGCTTCCTCTTCTGTGTTTTACTCCCAGTGGGAATCCTCCTTGCAGGGCAGTGCCAGCTCTCCCCACTTAGAAGCTAAATATTAATTTTTGCTCTCTGTTGGTGATGTGTTGTGTATGGAAGGAACAAAGCAAGATGTGGTCTCTTACTTGATTTGTATCTATGCCATGTTTGCAGCTTGCTAAATGCTATACAGCTTTGGCCACCTTTTTAGTATTAGAGGAGAGAGGCTCTTACTGCCTGCTAACTTAGGGATGTTAAGCTGAATTGTCTGCAACTGCCAAGATAGTGGCACTGGTCCAAACTTTTTTAGCCTGCTGTCTTGTGGGACAGTCAGGATTTATAGTGACAGTTTGTTTTTGCTTACTACCAGACAACTGTAAATGCTTCAGCTGCCAGTACTCCTGTATGTTCATATTTTAACTATCTGAATAATCCAATTAATTTCCTTAGCATGCCTAAAACAGAGCCTGTGCTTAACTATTCAGAAAGAGAATGTCAAAAGCCTTTACCAATTCTGTCTTCTCCAAAATGTATTGCTTTCTTTCAGTATGTCTTATCTGACCCCTTATTTTCCAGCAATCCATCAGCTTTGTTATCCACAGATCTCTTCAAAATGACTGGTGGCGGATACATGCAAATAGATCATTTAATTTCCTTTCAATGTCTTTATCCCCTTTAATTGTTCCCATTGCACCCTGGTACTCCACTGAGCCTTCTGCTTCTCTCACAGCCTGCTTACACCTCTTATAATTAAGTAATTTCTTCTTATTTATTTTCATGTTATGCCTTTGGCTAATCTCCCCACCAAATCCCTCAGCTAAACCATCTTCATTTTTTGTGTTACACTATTGTTCCTTACCACTGGCTTATGTTGAGCTAACTTCCCATTTTCCAAGGGGTATTTGAAGAGCCTGTTTTGTGGTACCTTTCCATTCAGCCAAGGCAGATAGGCACTCTCTCTCCCTCCTCCTTTTTGTCTTTCTGGGGCTTGTGCAAATCTTTTGTAACTCATTAGTGGCTCACTTCAGTAGGCTCCATGCTGAATCCTTACAGGACCTTGCACATTTCCCTTTGTGTAATTGTAATTTATTTCGCTTTTTTTTCTGTGTGAGAGGGTTAAACTAGTGAGAAGGGGGGCTGGAGGAGGGGAAGGGAACATTGAGGAACAAAAGAGATGGACTAATAAAAAGTGGTTCTGTGTTCATGCATAGAAAATTATTTGGATGCAAATCAGTCACAGAGCTGAATGATTTGTCTCAAAGCCCCAAGACTAGGGAGCAGAGGGCTTCAGCCTCAAGTGGCACTCATTCTGATTTCTATCCAGACTCTGCAGTCACGGAACAGTGTGCCTGCAAACAACCCACCTGGAGGACTTGCATGCTGCTTCCATGTCTCCCTGTACTCACCAGAAAAACGTCTTTGTGCTCACTCTGAGTTATTTCCTACAACATGTCTTCAAATTGCAAATACATAGAGAGGGGAGGGATGTAGGCAGGGACAGACAGATTAGTTGCAAACTAAGAAAATTGAGTACCTTATCTCCCAGGAAAATAATTTCTACTGAAAGTACAGGGAAGTAGTTATTGCTTGATAAATTGGCAATTTATGTAGACACTCAAACAAAGACTAGAGTTCCTCAGCACAGAGTCCGAGGGGAAGATTTTGCACTGAAATATTTCTGTTGTCATTTAGCATTTGAGTGGATTACAGAAGATGCCTTGTATCCATCATTTCCAGACAGCCCCACTGGAATCATTACAGAGACATTAAAATCATCAGTGATAGCAGGATTATGAATATAAGTTTGAATGTACTCTTAAGAAAACTTCTTCCCACAAATGAAGAATGAAGCCTTTTTTTGTCACAATGTGGCCATGTTTTCACTCCTTTGGTAGTAAAAACCATTCAGTTCATTCTGAGGTTTGCAGCTGTAGGATTGAGGTAATGATTATTCCATCTTTCCCAGTGTAGCCAGTCAAGGATATAATTCTGAATTGATGCCAACAAGAGTGCAAAGAAGGCTGGCATGTATGTGAGGACACTTTTGGAGCCACCGTACACATCTGGGAGCTTCCATGGGGCAGTTCTTGTGGAAGGCTGGCCTCCCTGAAGGAGGATGCTGGGGTAGCGTAGGATATATTAAGTAGGTATGGTCTAGGGGAATATTTGTTTTCTTCACCATTGAAAATGTAGTCAGCTGATGCTGCTGCTTTAAAGTCACCACCCATTTCAGCTAAGCAATAGGTAGTAAATCACAGTTTTCCAAAATAAATTTAGCCAGAAGTACACGCCAGTTGCCAATCCAATCAGTATACCTTCACCTGATGTTGCTAAGGAAATGCTCCTTCATTTTAGATGTTTAGCGCAGCTTCCCCATAGGATTTGAAAAGGTCAAGGTTGCCCTGTGACTGTAAATGAGGGGGAGGTGACTCGATATGCAGCAAGAACAATATTAGATATCTTTAAGCTCAGTTTATTGGCCCAGCAATTATACTTCAGAGAAGCTTCTAACTTTTGCAGAAAGGCAGAATGCAGAAGCAGCTTTTTCAAGGGACCAGGTCTTTAGAGAAGGAATGTACATTTCCACTCAAAACCTGCAGAGAGAAAAGAGAAAGAATCAGAGAACACTTCACCATTTACTTTTAATAGAAATTTACCATGTGTTGATGCCATTCAGGGGTAGAGGTCAATGGTGGAGAAATTTGTTTTGACTGCACATACATTTTTTCTCAGGCAGAATTTGAAATAATGGTCTTGAAGGTTTGGGAGGACCTGTTTCAAATTAAGGAAAACAGCAGAAAAGAACTAAATTAAAATCTCCATGGGAGAACATGGTATGAACCTTCCCTGTAAAAGACCTCAGGCCTCATGAAAACTCGAGAATTTTGCTGAGGTAAAGCAGATTGCACTAGCAGGATGTTACAATTTCATTTTACACAAGGTTATGCTGCACTTTCTGAAGCTTTCCTTGCTTGTTGCTCTCTAATAGAATATATTGTTTGTAAACCATATTAATGGGAAGGACAGATGAGGAGAGCACTTGATTCAGCTTACTCAGGTATCAATATGGACTAAGTCATTAAAGTGTCCAACTCTTGCTTTTGTGAAATGGAAGTAGTGAGCAAATGGAAGCAGTGAGTGGCCCAAGCTTCCCAGTGCAGACTTTCACATTAAAGACAACATTTCAATATTTTCTTCTCTCTTACTCGCTATATACTTCATGACCTCCAAGATTTTTAATTATTCTCCCAGAGCTGAGGGAAGCCTTGCAGCCAGCCTATTGTAGCTGATAATTAATAAAGAGTTCTCATGTTGAGTGGATGCAGCCATTTTTCATGTTGCATTTGGTTTGCAGAACTAAGGCAACTGTCAAACTTTATTGCGTAAAGCCTTGGATCATTCCCTACACTCAAACGGGAAGGCACGAACCTAGTTGTAACGATATCTTTTATATTAATATTGTACTGTTTTATTTCATTTTCTGAAAAGAAGGGAAACAACAAACTCGTAAAGTATATCTAAACGAGCAAGGATTTAAACTGATAGCTCGAATTTGTTTCATTTCATCACAGACAAATAGTTTCTCAATGTAGCTTAGGTAAAATCTATTGTAAGGACTGCTAGCAGAGTTGAGATCTCATTCAGTGTTTATTTTATCCATCAGTGAGCAGGATTTACCACACCAAGCAGTTTCGTAGCAGGAGCTCTTTAAAGACACCTCTGAAACAACTCTTTTTCAGGATAATTCTACCAGAATAAATCCCTGTCCCTTGCTCATGCGCCACCCACAGAAAAACTGAGTATCTTGAGGTTTGAAGATAACTGCAGCCATTGATTTTTTTTTCTGCTTTTGCTTTAGGAACTCCTTCATAGATATCCTTCGGGCTATTCTACTTTCCTTGGAAGTGCTCATTGAAGATCAGGAGCTTCAGATAAATGGCTTCATTCTAATTATAGACTGGAGCAACTTCTCCTTCAAGCAAGCCTCCAAGCTTACACCATCTATCCTCAAACTGGCCATTGAAGGGTTACAGGTAGGTGGAGGGTAACACACGTACCTGCAACTTTTATTGCTGCAGACAGTGATTTTTGCTTCATCAGGCACTGGGCAAAGCGAAGGGAGGAGAAGATAAGCCAGAATGCTTTAATGTCCCATCCACTTGAAGCACAGATCGGTTTTCAGACATCTCATTTTGTCTGTCTTTCACTTTTATTTCAGCTGTAAAACAATGTAGCCAGTACGTGCGTTACTTACCACAGCATTAAGAAGGAGGGTTAGAGATTTGAGATTTAATCCATTAGAGAATTTGGGGGGATTAAAATCCAGCAGCGTCTGCCTTCTGGAGTGTGAAGTCCACATGCAAGCACATGTGAATGCAGAGGGAGGGTAAGAGGAGATGAGAGCAGGTCCCTCAGCAGATGGAAGTGTGCTGTTGTGTTCATGGGGATGCATTTGTGTTGGATGGAAATAGGGAAGAGGGAGGACAGACTCCCGGTTGTGCCCTCATTCTGACTGCCTTCATTTGTCACACAGGATCCTGTTACGCTATGGTTCACACTGTTTAGGGGCTGAACATCCACTTGGTGCCTGCAAATAAATGGGAGCAAGCTGAAACCACTCGCTGTTATGGGGTTAGGTACAAAGTGAGGACAAGGCAGCTGGGGCCTGATGGGCCAGCCTGAGGATGGGGCAGCCTGAGGATGAGGATAAACTGTGGTGCTCAGAGAGGATTTCAGCCCCTTCCACTAAAGCCCAAGCTCATCTCTGGTGTTAGACCTGAGATGGACTTTTAGGTCTGATGTAGTTTTACATAAGCTTACTATTTGAGGACATTTAACAGAATCCAAGGACTATTTAGGTTGGAAGGAGTGCTGGAGATCATTTTTTCTGACTCCCTGCTCAAAGCAGGGATGACTTCAATCTTATACCAGCTTGCTTAAAGACCACATTTCATGTAGCTACATATTTAAAGGGAGAGATAAGTAATTGGTCTTTTCTTATTTAGTACTTACAAGATATGCTGCTGTCATAAACACCTCACGAATAATTCTCTCTGGTGTGTGCATGTTTATTTTAACTTTAACTTACATACCAGAAGGAACAATTTGTTCAACTAATTTTTTGACTAGCAAATTATCTACAAGTAGATTGTGATTGTGTCTACTTTGTTTTATTATTCAAAAATGAGATAGAAAAATCTGCCAGCACTTTTAAGCCTGTGTTCCCCTTTGTGAGGAATTTTCATCTATTCTGACAAATGAGAAAGTCAAGCTGTGCAATTAGTCCTTAGGACAATACCTTATCTTCTCCTGCGGATACCATCACTTCATACCAAATAACATTCTGTGGTTCAAAAAACCCTTCTAGTCAGAAGTAAGATAAAACCAAGTGACATTCATAAGTAATTCAAATTCTAGCAAGATGTCCTTGTGCCTGTACAAGTTTTGCTTTTCCATCACTTCAGTTAGAGGCCAGTCTAGCATTCATCCCATCTGATTTCTGGCCATGCCACTGCCAGGTTGTCTGCCTCCAGTTTATTTGCAGTTGTTGGCAATAGTATGTTTCTGGAAGTACTGAAGCCTGGGAGTACCAAAGTTGATCTTATGATTCTGTCATTAGCCTGACGTCCTGTGCTGGGCGATTTAAGGGGGCTTCCTCTCTTGTGTATGTGTGTGCATTTAATTTCTTATTTAAAGTCAAGTTACTGTTGCTCTTTTCCAGGATTAGTAGAAATTTGATTCTCTCTGAAAGCACAAATTTGGATAACATGTCCTAAACTTAACTAACCACTGGATTTGTGAGTAGTAGGAGTAGTAGGAGTTGTGAATACTGCACTTCTTTTTACCAGTTTTAGAAGCAAGACATTCATGCTTATAAAGCACATTTAGCAAACAATGATGGTGAGGGCTTTTTAGTTTGGGGTTTTGGCTCTCACCGTTGCTGTTGAAGTATCTTCATTGACACTTTGTTCTGTTATTATTTTAGAAGAACTAGTGCCATCCTAAGGTAAAATTTATGTAAAATGTAGTTGAAATGCAGACAAGACCTACATACTTTAGAAAAAGAGTCACTGCATTGGAGATCACTGAAAGTAAAAAAGTCAGGTCCTGCTCCCATGAGATGGTGATGTCTGAAAAAAAAAGAGCAGATTGTTTCAGTTCCTTGTTTTTTCTCATAGCTAGGGTGCTGTGCATCTACAAATCCTCAGACAGACAGATTACATGGCTCAGTCCTCCTTTCTATGAAGAGATTTTGGGTTATATTAAGTACTGTGTAAGTCTAATTAAGTAGATGGAAGGAAAATAATTCTCCCTTACAATTTCTCCTGAAGCTGAACCCATGTGTTCATATGTTGCTGTCTGTGCCAGGAACTTTTAGCCTTTTACTATGTAATGGCAATTTTAATGCCATAGCCAAAGAATTTTTCCTATAGTTTTTTAAACTCACATCTTATTCAGTGAGTCAGACCACCACATTTTGACATATAGAATTACTTAAAAAGTAGGAATAGTATTTAATAATTTATGCATTTGGGGTTTTTCCTTACTTTCAAATTACTTTCAGCCAATTAATCTATTGGCAGTTCAGTGCTTTTGCATTTGTCTTCAATTTATTTTGCCTCAAATCACTGCTACAATACATTATCACTGAAGTGCAGACAACAAGCATTACACAGGCATATATGTTAATTCATCTTGAGTTGTAAAACAAACACTAGCCAGATCTAGTGGACTTGCCTGCAGAAATTATTATCTTGCTATTATACAGGCTGCTCAGTTCAAAATCCTGTAAAATCTGTAAATATTTAGAAAGATGAAGTAGGAGTTACATCATCACATTTCTGAATGCACATTTTCTCAATACTACTTCTTGTTCTGTATGGATTTCTCTATATATTACATCACACAAGACAGTTCATTATATCTCAGTTATGTTATTTAATGACCTAAAAATTGCCTTATGCCTCTACTGCAAACAACACTAGCTCAGATGCTAAACAAGTATTTGTACAGTATGGCAATTCTCATCATGTCACAGCAGTGTGGGGACAAATGTCTTTGTAATGCCTAAGTCATCTCTGATTAACAAGGTCTGCTGTTTTAGCACATAACAATTGCCACTGCTTTGAGCTCAGGCCATACTCCTTCCTAGACATTAAAGAGCTCTTGAGTTTTAACACATTAAAGACAAGATTGTCATGTGGATGGAAAGGTGGGGAAAGAGATGTGTGTAAAATAAATCTATTTTGCCAATAACTTTCTGAGTTTTCACTTTTAATCTTCATTCTTTTAATGTGAACAGCTTTTCCCCTTCACAGCACATTTTTTCTCTGTTTTCTTCATCTGTGAAGTTACGGTTCTCTGTATGTCATGCTGAGCTTATAGTTAGCCTATGACAGTAGACAAAATTCAATTGTGGCTTACGTTAACCAGACACTGATCTTTTGGCACTTTGCATAACAGATTGGAAGCATCAGAGTTCAACAGCAAAGGTCAGAAACCCATGTTACAATAGTGATGCAGGTGAAGTGTGTAAGAAACAGTCCCTTCTTAGTACACAGGGTGTTTTTCCTCTGATCACTGTATTTGAAGATCTCTCATCATCCTGGAAACCAAGGCTGAAGTGTTACAGTGAACAAACACAGCCTTCATGTCCAGTGAAGCCCAGATTTTTTTTTTAATGTCTGGTTGGTTTCTGCTCTAAGGATGTAGCTGGTTTGCCTCCAGATAGGACTTTTGATTTTATGGTGCTGCTACCAATGAATATAAAGAAACACTCTTTGCTCCTGCCTTATCCAACACCAGAGCTGTGTATTGCAGTTTGTGTGTGTGCATGGACGTAGCAATTTAGAAACTCCCCCAGCTGGCACTCTGAATTGAAATGCAATAACTTCTCAATAGCATCCAGAAATCTTCCAAAACCTTCAAAACAGCAGAAGGTCTGACCTCACCTGCCATTTCTTTGGTGAAAGCCAAGTCAGAAGGCCATGGTCTACCAAGTCCCAGCACAAATCACCAAACTGGATTCAAAACTGACCTGAAGATCAGGTTTGCACTCCAGAGTACCTAGTACTGCCTTACCTAACAGGTAACTTGCCCCAAGGCTGTCTCAGGGTACTGGAACAAGAAATAGGGTGAATGGTTATTTCTTGGCTGTGTTCTTTCTTTCTCTGATAGCTCTGTCACACCCAGGTGTACCCAAATGTGATTACAGTGACTCCTAAGAAATAAGCCATATTCCTACTTTGTGACAATGGTGAATCACTGAAGGAATGATCTTTAGGGCTCCACAGGGCTTTGATTCAAATTTCACAATCCTTGCAGTGAATAGCAGTGGGAACAACTAAGATCTGCAGACAAGAACTTGTCTCCAGATTTTCGTTGGCAATAACTTGACAGAAGATTTGACCCACAAAGTACATTAGGATATCCATTAAATATCTTTAGTTCTTTTAAGTTATCTTCAGTTTATCATAATCCAGCCAAAATTTGAATCTGGTATTTCTGTGAGGAGAAGAAAATGAAAGGAAATCAATGATACTTGACTTAAGAACACTTTGATCAGATACTGGCACAGATAAAATTCTTTGAAAAAAAATCTTCAAATAAGGGAAAATTGTATAAGCTTCTCTTAGAAAATTGCCAAAGGTATATTTGTTAATACTACAGAGTAACATTAATGTTTAGATGAAATCAGAAAATCAAGCTAACAGGTTTGCTTAGATATTATTAGATATTATTAGTGAGAGATTATCCCACTTCAAAATCTAGAATGAGATGCCAGATTATGGAAAACTCAGCCTGTTTAGAATTATATGAAGCTTTTTGATCTCTAACATAAGCGATAGATTTAAAAAGTAATTTTAAAAAAAATTCCTCCTACTGTAATTATGTAGGATCAAGAAACTTGATGTCAGTTAAATTATAGCAGCAAATTACTTGTCTCTTGACAGTATCTTATTACAATCAATTTTTTTTCATGTTGTATTTGAGAAGGAAGAGCTTTAACATAAAATATTGACCAGCTCAAAATGTGGAGAAAAATGTAGATCTTGAAGGGAAAAAAATGCAGTTCAATATTATGTCTAAAGCGTAGTATTTTTGTATGCTTATTTTTCCAAATTTTAGTGGAAAATATGAGTCTTTAGAGCTGATAAAAGCTCTCAAGTCAAAACCAGTTTTTTTTTTCTGGAACTTTCCTGTATTTTCAGAATAGCATTATTACAGTGGAATTGGTTTCCAAAATTATCTCGAAAAAAAATGTCTGGAAGTATATTGGTTTCATTAGTTTTCACCTGGGAATAAAAATACTTAATAATCTATTTCATTATGAGTGGTAAGAAGCACTTGATTTCTGTCTTAATTGTTACTATTTCTTGCTTTTTGAAATTTGAAATCAAGTGGAGGTAATGGAACATTATTTCAGGTCGGCATGACCTGGGCTAATGGGCACAATCTAACATTTATTATGGTCAAACTGGGCATCTGAACAGAACCCAAGCAGTCCTTGTGCATTTGGAGACTTCACCAAGCCGTCTGCCCTGAAAACTTGGTGTTTCCTTCACCAGCCCAGATGCTGGAGCAAGGAACTGACTCTTCTTTCCTTGCTTGAACACATTCGTACTCTGAAACCTGAGGTAAGCGTGGTCTCTTTGACTGAATAAGTACTTCCAGTGGAACTCTTTATTCTTGTGAAGGATGTAGGCTATAAGATGGCTGGCATAGTAAGTATAAATAAAACTCTTCTTTCCACAGTTTCTGAACATAATACTGCTGTTACTTGAAAATTTTAAGTGAGTGAGAATTCTCATTGTAACAAGCTGAGGAACACTCAGCCTTTCTGTAGAAATCTGTTGTGTAAGGTTAAGTCTGCCTATGCTATAAATAACCTATGATGTTATTATGTCTCCACTGGTATTTATAACAGCTCATATTAACAGAAGGACAGAGCTGTCTGTCATTGCCTACTGAAGTCAGAACAGATAAAATCCTCAGTGACAGAAGCTAGGCAAGGAAAACCATGTATAGGCTCATGTATCCACTGGCTTGGACAAGGACAAGCCAAAAAAACTTTAGCACCTCCTGTAAAAAGCCCCTAAATGTAGATTTAACAGTTTATCTCAGGAGACTGACTGCAGATTCAAAGGTTGTTCATTTGATTGTTTGGCTTCTCCTCAGTCTTTTGTGCTGATAAAAGTGAGCAGAGAGCTGAGTCCAGTTGCTGGGACAGTGTAACTGGCTGGGGTTCTGTGCACATCTGCAGAGAAAAGATGATCTGTGGCAGCTGAAAAATGTGTCCCTCTTTCCCTTCCCCTGCTAGAAAGAAACCTACTTGAAGGCAGACCTTTTTGTTTTATTTATGTCCAGAATTTAAAGACTTGTAAAAAATTGGGGAAATACTTAGATTTTGGATTTTTGCAAAAGCCTCGTCATTATCTTCCCCAGGATAGGGAAATTGAGGAAAAGGCGATATTCTAGGCTGGGTCCTTGGAGATGGATAACTGTTCCTTTAGTAGTGTCTGCCAGAGGACAAGCAATTTCCTCAGAATATAAAAGCAGGATGTTCCTGTGTTGTAATCACAGTGTGTTGATATGTCCCAAAGGCATGTTGTAGCTTCCCAAATAAGAGTCCTTGTTAGTAGCTCTAGAGGATCTGCTAGTAACTCAAGCTTATGTTTATAGAGGCAATATGAGCCACATAAAAATGGGTTAACCTACAGAAGGGGACCTACAAATCTGGTCTGTGAAGGAAATAGAGACCTCCTCCCAGTAAGAATGATTGAACTCTTCCTAAAATGAGACAGCTTCAAGTTCTAATGCTCTTCAGCAACTGGAAAGTGGCTAAAGATCAGAATTTATCAGATGCTGTAAGATGCAATTGGATATTCTGTTTCTTAAACACATGTAGCAAAAAAACTTTCTTGATTTAAAGTCCACTGTGTATTTACACAGGTATTTGAATGAAATAATTTGCAATATGTACACATAAAAAGCATACAAATTTTTTTTTTTATTATAGGCTGCCTCAAAAGGTCCCAAATCTGTTTACCTAGCTACCTTTTCCCTCAGTATTAGAATGTGCTTCATGTTAGAGACCTGTGTTGGATGGCTGAACATGAAGTCACAGCTAATGAGGAGCATTTAGTATCCATTGAAAGAAGGTCAGTTTGAATAATTCCAGAAATGCTCACGCTATCTGTCTCCAGCAGCTGTTGTGATATGTAGAGTGAGTACTCTCTGAGCTGCCAGTGAGGGAGCCTTTGAAATTATAGGAGATGAGAAGAGGGATTGACTCATTTTATATTAAAAAAAAAAAAAAAAGGTAGATAAACAGACTTTGCTCTCTACAAGAGAAGGCCTATGCTCATTGTGTGCCTATCGTCTCTAGGGAGCTGACTGGAACAAGGAAAAAGTGAAGGATAGCAGGCTGTAGACATATTTTTCACTTGAAAACTGGAATTAACTGCTCAGTAGAATTGATTGTTCCTGCCATGTTTACCAGTTGGATGCTTCAGGGCTTTTGGCTATGAGTACAAGGACAAGCTGCATATGTTAAATGGAAGGTCTTTTTTTATGCCAGTTATTACATTTTAATAAAGATCTCACCAAGTTGCTGATAAGCATTAGAAAAGAAGAAAATACTCTTTCAGTTCCAGCAAGGAAATGTGAAAGTTTGTTGCAGTAAGTCTGCCTAGAACAGGAAGTAGCTGTTTCTTACTGGTAGACAATGAAAAAGTACCTAGAGCTAACACCAGTCATGCTCAAACCTTCCCACCAACATATGCATAAATAGATCATGTTGAATGTTTCTTCCTCTCATAAGATGTGAACTTGGTCTAATGTGCTTGCATTAATTTACATTATCCCTGTCCTTCATAATTTCATAGAATTTCAGGAGTGATACATCTGTAATATCTATTTAACTTCTTTTACAACTCCAAAAGCTCTCTCCTTTTTAGCATGGGAAATAAGTGAATGCTTCCTGAAGAATGTGTTTACTACAGGCAATTTCTTGCTGTGACAAATATACACAGTGATATAATTACAAAAAGATAAAAGGGATTGCATATACAGGACTAGATCAGAAAGAGACAGGAATAGTGACGGTTCAGTGACAGCTGTGTGACAACAGAGTTGGAATGGCTGCTGTTTTGTTTGAGATGTGGGGTAGCAATGGAGGTACATGTGGATAGGGAGATGGAGGGAGTCAGGGCAGAGGAGTCATCACTCTGATGTGACTGTACACTGAGATATGTGGCATGGATTATCCCCTGAGCACAGGTAGATAAGGACTTGGCTCTCTCTCTAGGAGAAGACTCATGCTGGAGCCTTCACTAACAGCTGCAGGACTGAAATTCATGTCCCCTGGGAAGACAGCTGTGGCAGCATAAGACCAGCTGTTCCTTTACACCTCTGGCTCACAGCCCTGTCTTTAGCACATGCCTTCAAGGACGTGCTGCATCACTGGAACTGGCTGCGGGTCCCTGACTGCTGCTGTGGAAGACCCAGCAGCTCAGCTCCCACAGATGCAGGAGAGGGCTCTTGGAAAGACTCTGTGTTCATTCTGCTTCTCTAAGCAGGATAATTTCTGGTGTAAGTTTTTAACAAAAAGCTGCAGTCAGAAACATTTTTAAATTATACAGAAAGGCAATGATTTTTAGAAATATTTGCCTACTTGTTGTTTGACTTGATTATGTGCAGAAAACTAGGACATTTCTACACACATCAGCCTCATCTATTATTACCTCCTCCTCAAGAAAGGAACTCATAAATTCCTCAAGCCTTGTATGGTCACACAGATTTGTATGGCAAATATGTGTGTGGCCAACACGGTCAAAAAAGACTACAATGCTGTCAGTAAGTTTGAGGTGAAGTCCTAGCTGATGCAAATGGAACTTTTACCATTGTCTTGATGGAGGCTGTAATTCCACCCCTATTACACCATGGCAGAAAGTGATTTTCCACTTCAAGAGAGTTTTCTAGGCTTGCAGAAAATATCCTTCAGTGTCTGAGCGCTTTTTGGATATTTTGTACTTCAATTTGCCTAGAGATCTTGAAGAACTCTGTTATGTTCTCAAATATTTTTATATCTCTTCTTAACCATGTAGAACCTTACACTTAAACAAGCATTCCTGAATATCAAGGGTTCCTTGATGCAAAAATGTCAACCTCAAACACCACAGTCTTTCAAGGAATGTTGAAAACACCAAGAGAAATATTCAGCCTACTTCCTTCTCCCCTCATCTCTACCCCTTGCCCCCAACTAAGTTTTGGTTTCAGCAAATTGGCATTTTCTGAGGAAAAAAGGGATTTCAGTGGAAATTCATCCAGTAGCTCTACTTCCCTGCAATTCAAAGCTTCCTATTATTAGTTCAGGATGTGTTTTTCATCCCTTTCTGGTAAGCACATATTAGACAATTAGACCATTCGAATGTAGGTTCTGATTTTCACTCTGAGCACACTCCCACTGTTTCAAACTGTTTGCAGTGGAACCAGTTTAAAGCAAGGCCAAAGGGTAATAAAAAATAATTTCCATTTCAGAGGAGGATTTCTGACCAATTCTAATCTACATGCAATAAAAATGCAGCTAAAAAATACATAGCTAACACAAGTACAATTACAATGCAGATATTCTTCAAATAGCAAATACATTTAGAAGGTCATTAGATTGACAGTTTTTCAGAAGAAAGGCAGAAGTATGAATATATATGTGATGAGCAAAACACTTGATTGCTGTGTAAGAATTACAGAGGAAAACAGCAGAAATTCCGATGAACTGAAAATAGAATGCAAGCTTGCCTAGGCTTATAGGGTAATAGAAATTTTATTCTTCTATTTTCCAAGACAATTTAGAAGCAGCTTTGCATTAGTAAGCGTGCTCAGTGGCATATGTAGCCAGTGTCTGGAAGAAAGGGTTTCCTGTGGCTTGATGGGAGTGTTTATGTAAATGGACATCTACAGTATTTACAAAGGGTCCCAGTCCAACTTTTGTGTGAAGTTTCATAGAGTCCCACTGACAATCCTAACTTTGTTTGGCATCACTTAGAAAAACAGAGAACCTGAAATGGAATCTGAGGAAACAACATCTCCTCAGATGTATAGCACAGACAACCTTAAACTCCTTGTGATGGTCCTTGCCTTTATCACATAATTTATCAATCTCAGTGCTAAGTGTGAGGAAAGCTGCAAGGAAACAGTCCTAAAGAGATAAGGATTCCTGAATCTGTAGTGTAACTGAAATTAATTAATTGGTACAGATAAAGCTTCTGACTTAATTAATCAATGTGAGTGGGCTTTCTTCTAACATTGGAGACAATATCTACCAATCATTCTCTCTAAAAAAAAAGAAGATAAACATTTGCATTCAAAACTAAACAGGCAGACTTCAGTTTCTGTTGCTGGCCACTGTCTTTGCTTAAGCTGAGTCAATGGTCACTGCAGCATGGGGACTGCAGTCATTTGCCACTGTGTGTGAAAGGGCTTCTTGGTCAACTTTTCACACACAAATAGATAAATAGATAAATAAATAAATAAATAAATAAATAAATAAATAAATAAATAAATAAATAAATAAATAGTTTGGCCAGAAGAGCTGTGTCTTATTGAAAATGAGATCAACTCAGTTTCCCTGCAAGATTCTAGGTTATGTTTATAGTGTATCACCCCACATATTCCTATCTGACATGGATATGTGGGTTCAGAGGGTTTTCTGGTTATCCAATAACACCTGCTGCTCATGGAAGAAGGACTGCAAATACTAGAGCAGTTCAACCACAGCCATCAAATCAGGTAGCCATTATCTACTTTTTTCCACTCTCCAAGTTTCCAACTCTTTTTCTACCTTTGATACTGCCTTCTCCTCTACATATTAAAAGAAAAATAAAGCTGTGAGGTAAACCAGGTGTGCAAGGTGTGCATTCCGTGTTGCTAAGCTCTTACAGCTAACAGTGTTAGGTATTCAAACACACAAAATATAATTAACCATTCAAGAAATTTCCCCCCTCCAATTTGTTATACATGCCTGAATGAATGTTAATGGGGTCACATAGCTCTTTGAACCTCTGCTGACAGAACAATAAAGAGTTCCTGTGGTTTTCAAGAAACAGCACAGTATAATTTTGCTTGCTTTGCAAGGGCATTTCTTAATGATATCATTATACCCTCTAAACTCCTGGTCCACTCTCAGAAACTCACAACACTTCAAATGACAAGTTACCTTCTCTTCTCCCTGGGAGAATTGAATCTCAATTATAATTTATAATGTGTTACTTACTCAGTGAATATTCCTTTCCTGTGCCTCTGAGAGGTGCCAGCTATGGTATTTTAATGAAGCACCCCCGTTTTATAGCCTCTCTACTCTGAAACTGGAACAACAGCATTTAAAGAGCTAGACCTCTTATCCAGTTTGCTGAGTGAGAAAGGCAAATAAATTCCATTTGAACTGTCTTAAAAGACAGTGAAAATAACTTATATTTGTCTCTGCTCCAGTGATAAGTTATGCCTGAACAGTATTGCCTGAGACGTATAAATAACCTTACTGGTAAATTCCTACCATCTGTGATAAAATTAATTCAAATGTCTGAAGTATTTTACTTTGACTGCTTGCACTACTTTGAGCTTGTTTGTTTTGCAAGGATATTCTAGGCAAATTAGCTCAGGAATGTTTGTTAAACTAACAAAATAAGTGAACGTTGCTATTAGGTTGAGTAAATTTATTTGGTATCTACCTCTAAGGATTGCCCAGCTTTGTGTGTGTATATAGGGAGGAAAAAAAAGAGAAAAAAATCCTTTGTAGTAGTGCATTCCTTTTCTTTGACGCTAATGCAGAAAGTACATCTGTAAGATGCCAGGTTTAGACAAAAAGTCAGGAAATAAGCTTGCAGCTTATAAGAGATTTTGCAAATTAGTCCTCTTTGATGATTTTTTGTTTTTTAATTGGAAATTTTACACCATACAAATTCTGTAATAGCATCAGGACATGATTTTCAGAAATTAGCTTTTAACAGCGGAGTGTTTCATTGGACACTCACATTGTTGAAAATAAATACATGAATTAAAGGCACTTCCAAGCAGTTAGCTACCAGGCTGCAGTTTCCCCTCAGAGCAGTATCTCAGATCTGGGTCTACTCAAATTGCCCTGGACTGGTCAGTAAGTATCCATGCCTCTGGCATAAACAGGGGCAAGCGATCAAGGATTTCAGTGCAGTGAATGCTCAATTATGTCACCAGCATAACGAACCTGACTGTGGTAACCACAGGCAAAAATCGTTATCTCCTTTGTTTTGTATATTTAGGAGGTGGTGTCCAAGCCCCGAGAGGAACTTCATGCCACCTCTCCCCAGACCCTGGAGGCCGTGTTTTCAAGGCAGGCCTCTTTGATCTGCGCTGGTTGGCACACTAAAAGAAGATGTGAAATAACTCTTGGCAGGAACATTTCACTAACGATGAAACATCTGTTGATTTCTGTGTAGATTACATCCTTTTGAGAAACCTGTCACCTCAGTAGGGACAGCTTTGGAAGATGTGACATAGGTGAAGACTTTCAACCCTTCTGATTTCTTTACCATTCAGCTGTTGTTGCACGTGAAGCAGATCTTGCATCCTTTAAAAAATTCAAAGTGCTGTTTGTACATGCTAAACACAGCAAAGCACCAACTTGAAAATTATTTGTCTTTTTCTTTTGATCTACCTTTTTGTACTTTCAGTCATGAGCTGACTTTTCCCCTGCATTTCTCCAATCATCAAAGCGCAGAAGAGCTGTACAAGCTGGAGTATTGTTACACTGGCATGATGGGAGATTTTGTGAAGCAGAACAGCTAATGCCGCATCTCTTTCTTTTTAGTTGAGTTTTGGAGGCTTTTTTGGTTGGTTAGTTGGGTTTTTTTTCGTTCAGTGTCAGAATGATGTAAATGAATTCCACAGCAACACATCAAACATAAGCTTCCTGTTGGGAAGTAGTTTATTAAATAACTGAAGATCTGATTCTGCTCAATATGGATAAAATGAGCAAACAAACAACCACTATCTCTCCCTGATCTCCCCCAAAAGAGGAAAAAAACCATCCTGGAATGAAATAAAAATGTCTGAGCCAATGCTATGCAAGCTAACAGGAAATCATTAGATATATACTGCCCACCCTCTCTCAGCTACACTTTTCATTTTGAAACAAATCTGTACTTGGAGGCAACAGTAATTATTTCCATTTATTTTCCGCTTCAGTGATATGTAAAGCTGCAGTTTTGATATGGCTTGCCAAATGCCTCTGTTGATTTACATAAAAGGTTCACAGGAGGCAGAAATATTTGCCTGAGGGATAAAAATAAACATATTCAAGCAAACAAGATGCTAGTAAAAATGTAGTAAATTCTGAAATTCAGTGGAAAACTGACAGTATTTCTCCCTGTGCTTATCTAAGCATGACCATGGCAGAGTTTGGTGGATCAAAAGCATGGAGCGTTCAGTCATCCCCACTGATTTATCACCTGCTCCAGAGAGGAACTGTCGACTCTTTTACAGAGGACAGAGTGGAGGCCTGGTGGGTGGCTGGTCCCACCCATCGAAGTGGGTGGGGGCAGGAGCTGCTGGGTTGAAGGTCTATTTATCCTCTTGTAATGCTGCAGTGAGCGCTGCTGATGGGAAGGGTGGGGATGGGAGAACCACAGAGCCTTTTTCTCCATTCTCTTGAGCAACCCCACAGCAAACACTGGTGTCAGGGAAAGCAGTGACTGTGACCCTGAGATGCAAGGTGGACTGCAGCACTATTACTCCAGTGACAAAAAACCAGGAACAGCAAAAGACCCCTGAGTTCCCCAGCTGTGCTCTGGCAGAAAACCACACAGTCTTCCCCAGCGCTTTTCAACTTTGCAGGAGTTCTGCACAAACCACGGGAATCAAAGAGGAGAGAGTTTCATCCAGACCCCTCCTGCTACTGCTGCCTTCTACCTGGCTTTCTTTGAGGAGTGAATGGAAAGCTCACAGCAGGTTCTCTCCTCCAAGTGGGCAAGAGACTGTCAGTCAAGACAGCTGCTTCATAGTACGCTTATTGTCTCTCTCTTGAAAACATCCAAAAACTCCACACTCCTCCTCTCTTTTATCTCCTTAGTGCCATGATTTTTTCTTTCAATAGATATGGAAGTGCAAACAAAAAATTTAAAACCCTTACTTTGCATTTGCAGTCCAGGTTTTGAGTCTTGGAGGTGCTTGCAGTTAATGTCGTGAAGATTTTGTTGGCTGCCATGAACGCTGGAACATTTTCTCCCCATTTGAATAAAAGCCAAGCTTTCATGCAGTATCACAGGAACTTAGTGCACAGCCTTTAAGGAATCTTTGAAAATCACAAAGTTCATTGCCAGTGCTGGTTCTGTGTCCCCACAGAATTTGTTTTGCACGCATCCTCCCTCCCTTGCAAGGCCCACCTGTGAGCTGGCTGCTGCTGCTGGCCTTACAACTGCATTGGATATGATGGTGATGGCAATGGAATGGTGGTTAAGCTGGATGGAGGAGGGGAGATGGATGGAGAGGCACAACCTCTCTCAGCCAAATAACACAAAGCATCCATTGCCCTAAGCAGGGTTTTGTGATCAGCTCCAACACTTCCCTCATCACCAAATTCATATCGATGTCTTTTCTCATTGGAAATGCTGCTTATTTTCAACTAAAGTAAATTCTAAAGTAAAATACAGAGATCCTCAATGCTTATTTTTGCACAGTAACAATGAGGGGTGTTTTTTTCTCTCAGAGTGAAAGGTTAATATTTAAGAAATCATTTTGTTCCTCTTTATATTAGAGGAACAGGTTTTACCTTGAGCATGAAGCATTACATTGCCATTTGTTCACACTAGCACTGAAGAATCAGGCCAGAATAGCAAGCTTGATTTTACTGCCACTTCTGAACTCCCATGGAATGGGGATGATTGAACAGGGAAAACCCTCACATTATTGCTGATTTAGCTGGAAAAACAACCCTCATCTTGTCCATTAAAAAATGGGCACAGTTTGATTTGGAGACCGTAAGTTCAGCAAATTGTTCCAGTGATATTAGAGAGCCCTTACTCTTCCTGTTGAAAGACCAGTTCTGACCAGAAAAGAGTGATGTGTGCTATCAGCCACTACAGCATTTTTTCTAGGAGTTCAGTAGATCCTCCACCATCTGAGCTATGCTAGTGAAGGCTTTCAGGCTTCCTTGAAGTTGTGTGCTGTTCCTAGTTGAATTTACTGGGCAGTTTGCAGTGACCACTTGCTGAAAATTCAGTGACCTTTGCTGAACAATAGTCCAGACTAGGCTTCCATCTTGCTTTGTTCTAGCCTTTAAAGCTCTGCATGGCTGGAAAACAAGATCTCCTACTTGGTCAGTTCCACTCAGTAGCTTTTGAAATGCACAGCATACTTCTGCTGCTGTAAGCTCCTTGGTACCCTTGGTTTTTTGTTCAAGTCTTTAACACTGGCAGTAATGTGAACCTAGGAGGAAAATTAACATACACAACCTACAAGGAAGCACACATGTTCCTGTACCAGAACAAGGAGTTTTCAAATAGGAAAAAGTCTAAATGAGGCACCTAGCAGGGTGTTGTTATCTGTGAGGTCCTTGTACCTCCTTAGACAGCTATTTTATTACAAAAATAATGGATTAATAAGGTATTATTACCCATAACTCTATCTTCACAGTGCCTTAGTGTGCTATAAATGGAGGAGAACAAAGTGTTCTCCTCACAACACACAAAGTGTTTTCAAAGGTGAAAACAGGTTTAATAAAGTGGTTAATCAAATAACCTGCATTCTGATTGCAATGGTAGATCTCAATGGGAAGAAAAAAATGGTTCAGTGAGAACTCTGCATCCTCCACGAGAAAGGAAGAATGGATAAGCAAGCATCACTGAAGTAACACCCCTGGTGTAAGTGGAAAGGAAAAAAAAGTTTTAATTTGAAAAGCGACTGTGTGCTATCAAGAGCTGGTAGTGAATTTTTGTACTCTGGCTTGTATTCCACCCATCATGACTTTAAAGCATCCTGGAAAACAAGAGAGGTTTTTGCTGACACAGCAGTCTGTCAGCAGGCAGCTGGGCTTCAGGGCACTCAGTCAATGGCACGGCAATTATTTACAAAGGAGAACAAGTAACCTCTAATTCTTTGGGTCTTAGTTGCCTTTCACCTCCCCCACCTTCTTCACAAACACAGGGCTAAAGAGAGAAAAATAAACCCTAAAATGCTCTCTTTGTTGTCAGAGGCAAGGGGCGGGGGGAGGGGAGGGGAAATTACATGTGCATTTTCTCCAGTTTTATTTTCCAAATTGTATATAAAAGGAGGTTCCAGATCTAATTGTAGAGTAAAAGTAAGGAAATACAGGGTCTAAATGCATCTGGTTTTCCTAAAATAGATCTTACTTTTTGTTCTTTGCATCCTTTTAAAGTACATTTGTGGGAATTGTATCCTGTATTTAGGTTTTAGAAATCCCTGTGAGATGCAGGAGCTGGGTCATTCCCTCTGGGGGAGCAGTGAGAGAGGAGGTGGGCTCAGAGTCCCATGGAAATTCATTGCAGTGGGTGCAGATGTTGTCAGATGATTCAAGCAGAGGAGAAGGGTTCAAAGATGGGGAGCTGAGCAGCCATCACTGCCTGGAGATCAGCATTTGGGGTTCCTGACCATGGAGCAGTGAGGGATGGCAGTGGAGAGCCTGGGATGGAAGAGCAGTGAAGTTCGAGGGCTGAGGCAGAGGAGGTTTGGAGCAGAAGGCTGGAAGAACTGAGGAGACTCTGAGTTAGGTGGTGCTCTAGGTAGCTTTTTTGGGTCAAAGAGGATGGAACAGGTCAAAGAGAGGAAATTTTGTGACATTCTGATCTGGGATGGATATGTGGAATTAGAAATAACCAGGATTTGGATCTTTGGAGTGATAAGAACTGTGGGCTGTGGTTCAGTGGACGGGGTCTCCAAGGTTGTTAGGCCAAAAGGGATAGACAGAGCTTAAGAGGTTGTGTGGGGACATCTATGGCACATCACTCAGGCATTCTTGCAGTGATCCTGGTTTGAGACAGGGAGCACACATCACATCCTTCAGCAAAGGAAGCTGCCTTTTTCCATACCACCAGGGCCACTAGGGACTGTCAGGTGGTCCACAAGAAGTCTGCAAGTGCAATTAAGCATTTTGTCAGCTTTAATATTTCATAATACTGCACAAAGTCTATACCTAGACCTTGCTGATAGGCCTAAATATGGAAAATGGAATTGTTTAAAACAGGAGTGGGGGTGTGGAGGCTACCCTCCCTTTATCACTCTCTCAATTAGCATGTGAAGCCAGAAGGATCTTAACACTACATCCAAAGGAAAATACCATCAGTATTTTAAGTAGCTAGCCTCCTCATGAACAGTCAGGGGGTTTTTTTCTCACTACCCAGATCTTCTTCTGGCAACAGTGCTCAGCACCAGCTGGCCTCCATCACTCCTGGGAGTGTCTTTCTAGTACCAAAAGCTCACAGAACCGTATTTCACTGAATCATCATTTTTTGTAGTACAGTTTGTGTGTATTCATACATAACCATTTGAAAAAAGGTCAGGGCTATGATTTTGAGTAAGCTAATTGGATTTGAAAGTGGTGTCAGCTCCAGAACAATTTCTGAGGACAACTGCATGCCTCTCTGCCGCAGCACCCTGCTTTCCACCAGTCAGCCTCAAGTTAAAAACCCCACAAATCCATAAGCCTCTTAGCATAATGTAGACACTAAGGAACTGGTATTTCTTTGTATTTACCCTTTTGCTTACTGAGATTGAAAGGATTTCTGCTTTGAAATCTCAAACCCTCTAATGATTGTTTGCATATACTTCTGTATCCCTAAATTATTAGTTTTCTCACCTCCCAATCTGGACCCTTCTTCAGGTGGTGGTAACAAACTGGTTAAAACTTTAATCTGCCGCAACTTTATTGCAGCTACAGCCACAAAAAATAGGAACAGTGTACTGGTTCATAGTTTAATCAATACCCTTAGCTCTTTATCTCCCTTTGAATTTTATAAATTGAATTGTCAATACTATGCTGCAGGTACATTTCTTAAAGCTCATCAGAAGGTTTGAAGCCATGAGTGGCTATTTTAATCTAGACCTAGAAAATACTTCTTGTGTTAATGTATTTATTTTGGTCCTTATATCCTCCAATTCTAACCTCTAAAGTCCCTCTCCCTCCCTCCCTCCAAGCAGTACTTGCTGCTTTCACAGAGAGCTAGAAAATTACTTTACAACATGCATACATACCTCAGACTAGAAAAGATGGTTGCTACACAGGCTTGTAAAACTTCTGACATGCCTAACAGCACTGGAGGGCAATTACATTTTCTACCTTCTGGATAAAGAGTGTGAGGGGTAAAAAGCAAGACCCCTTTTGCAGTCATGGTCCTGTCTGCAGGAGCTATTCTCTGCAAATCTATTATTAATCCCCTGTGCATTTCTAAACACTCCTACACAACTCATGAAATGGCACTGTTCAGCAGTAGCCACCTTCCTGACAGCAATAATTGAGGCAAACACCAGTCTGTTCAGATATTTTTATAAATACAAACAAATATCCATACATATGCATATGCATAAGGTGAGGGTGGCTCGATGGAGGTCTCTTCCAGCACTGATGTTCTGCTGCAGCTCCTGTGAGCTCCTCGCAGACCCCTCTCTGTGTTACTGGGATTGCTGTGGGACTGTCAGGAGCATGGATCAGCCACCTCAGTTCATGCTCTCCAGGAGCCCAAAGGCCCCGTGGGATCTGCTGTCATCTCAAAGTGGCACATCCTCATGAATACTCTGGTGCATTCTTGTCATAGTAGTGCTTGCATAAATGTTATGAGGAAAATTGCAAAGGAGAACTTCCCTGTGCAGGCAAGGTTTTATCCATGGCCATGCAGAGCTTCTGTTTGTCGTCAACTCTATGACAAACTGTATAACTGTTTTTTTTCCCCGATGAATAAGTTTCTAATTTTGGAAAATAATCTTTGGACCATTTCTATGTATATGTGTGTGTGTGTTTTGTTTAGTAGAGGTCTTTAATAAGAACTGCAAGGTTTTGCCTTCTGAAGAAGCAGCACAGTGGAAATTTTACAGCTGACTTTGCAATAAACTTATTCAAATATGTCTCAGACATTTTTGGCATAGCTGCAATTATTTTCATTGAATCACAGTTTTACAATTTTACATACATTGAAACTAAGAATAATAACATGCACCCAACTTTCTTTAGGCCATATACAATTCATTCAGTCATTTACCAGCTATTTTAATTTCCAAAGTTGCAGGTACTTCATAGCACTTGATATTTTAGGCAGTCCTTTTTTATTTCTTTGAATATTGATAAGATACCCTACAGGGAAGAAGGTAAGATACTTTGATTCATGAGTTATATTTTGCAACAGATGCAAAAATATGAAATAGAAACTCTTTTTTCTTAAATTCATAAAACCAAGAATCATTTTCTCTTGGGCCATTTTGTCTTCCATCCGCTAGCTTAAAGAATTTGTATCCATTTGAGTTTTGCCAACAGCAAAAGCTGACAAGTAAATGTAGCTCATACACGAATTCCCAGAACTGACAACAAGGGCAAGTCTTTTGCTGACTTCAGAACCAAGAATTTCAGCCTAGTAGGTAATTTCAAACTATTTGCCCTTCTCAGACTTTATATTACAGGGACTGGACACAAAAATGTGAATCCAGGAAGTTATTGCTACTGTGTGTTACTGTCTTTTGAACTGCAGATACTCATGTACCATTTGAATGGTTAAGGCATTTATTACAGGAAAGAGCAGTATTTCACATCACTGAAATACATGCATTTTTCCTCTGTTGGCTAATGTCTGTCTTTCTTTCTAGCTGTGATTGACAGTTACTTGCAACTTGCAAATAAGCAAACGACTTCTGAAATAATATTATTGTTATTTCAGCTGCATATACATCTATTCAAAAAAGGGCAGAAAAACCCAAAACAAAAAAAATCCTTACTTTGTCATGAAGAGTGAGTAGCTGTAATTAAATAACACTCTTTCTGTTGCAATGATGCTTTGTTTCTCACCTCCTTACCTATTGATGTCCTGCCAGGGCAGGGTGGAACAGCAGGACAGGAGATGTGCATGAAAGGCTAAAGTTGTACAGCTGATAGTTGTTCCAGGTGTCATGGGATTTCTCCCTTTTCCCTGTCCCTAGTAAGTCATTCCACGGGAACTTGTATCTGTGTGAATTCATGTGAGGGGGACATTGTTTTATCAGAAGACTGTCTCCCAGGGGAGGCAGGTAGCTTGTTGCTTATGTTTAGTACCACAAATTTCAGCACTTCTCTGGACAGGATATGAGATCCAGGGACTAAGAGGGTATTCCTGGGAGCACAGATGTTATCAGTTCCAGGGTGGACAACAGAAGGAACTCCCTTCCCTGAGGAAAGAGTTTAAGGGACTTCTTGAGAGACACTCATCTTGCTTGCTGCTCCTCTGAGCCATTCTCCTCCCTGTTTGCCAGTGCACTTGCTGGAATAACTGCCTCTCCTCAGAGGTCTGGAGGACATGATTAAAAAATGCAGCTCCTGAGAACACAGATGTTCTGCTTTCAGCATCCAGTTGCTGGTATTTCTACCAAATGATCTGTCATTTCCTGGGCAGATCTCAAGAGGGCTGAGATCTGCTCATGTAGCCTTGTTTGTGTTCAGTGCTCCTCTTCAGCTGGGCAAAATCCCTCATTTTTTGCCCGAGGCTCATTAACCTGGGTTAATAAACTCTCATTATCCAAGGTTTCCTCAATCGACTGCTGAATTGATGATGAGCCTTCCAA
This sequence comes from Monarcha castaneiventris obscurior, assembly GCA_026261815.1. Classification (NCBI taxonomy): domain Eukaryota; kingdom Metazoa; phylum Chordata; class Aves; order Passeriformes; family Monarchidae; genus Monarcha; species Monarcha castaneiventris. Next base: position 11,761,018 of record JAMPIT010000379.1, read on the forward strand.
TACATGGCTACATGAGAGAGAGAGGTTTAACATCATGTAATTAAAATCCCCATTATTCTAGCATGAAGGTGACTGAACTGACACAGAGCAAACTATGCCTACTAATTCAGAAAATAATGATGCAGAGTGAAAGCACTCAGCACTTCTCCCATCAGGAGGTCTTCCTATGCCTGTGTAGGACACAGCCTAAGGAACTTCAGATGCTGGGAGAGACAAACAAGTCATTTAAAACTGTAGACTGAGTCAGGAGAAGCACACAGTACAGCTTATCTGTACTGCAAGAGAGGGGGCCAAAGATGTCTGAGATAATCAACTTAAGACCTAGTTGAGATCTAAATGAGACTGAGGTGAAGGAAGTAGTGCTGCTTCAAGTGTGGTGTGGCACATTCACACAGAGTCAAGTGGTATTTCTAAATTAGGTAACGTGTAATCGATGGATGCACTTTGTGATGAGGTGTAGGCATGACTTTGGTACTCTTAGACTTGTCTTGTTGACTCATTTCCTTCCCTTTTACAAGTCAAATTATTTTTCCAAAGATATGGTACTGTCCTGGGCATGTGTCATCCTTTTCCTAGTGAGTTTTGAAGAAAACCTTCATTGCTGAGTTGTCCTTGAGAATGCAGATTAATAAACTACATATACTGAAATAACGTACTTAGGTAGTGCCTCTGTTGTATTTTTTCCTCAGGATTTTTAGACCTTTGTGTCTTAAGTGAAACAGAGACTGTAAAATTGTTATGAATGTATTAAATGTCCCAGGCAAAATAGTTTCAAGCAAAACAGCCGTGACAAGAAAGAAAATGAAGATGCTTAGATATGTATTCATTATATCAGAAATTGAACTCAACAGGGGATGGCACAATTTTCAAATGATAATAACCAGCTCGATTAATTCAAAGTCGTGTGTTAATATTGTTACTAAAGCAAAACTTTATCCCTTATCTACACATGTCTGGGCAGGTGATTTCTGGTATCAACAGAGAATGATGGATTTTGAAGAGTGGATTTTAATTCATTTCCAATCAAGGCTATTTGCCAATGGGATTATGAGATTGCTCAAGGCAGTTCAACCAAGCAACTCTAAGCATTTAAAAATTTAGACCAATTTAAGAATATCAGTACATTTCAAAGTTAACTTGTGCAGATAACATAGTAAAGCTGTGTTGGGACTACTGGATAACAAAACAAAAGCATCCAATCAGGAACAACTCCAACTTCAGACCAACCCATGCTATAGCCCTCTGAGAGAAATGAGGGGAACAGGAATGAAAATATTCTGACAATTTCTCTGCTAGTGTCCCGATTCCCTGGGTCCTGGTATCTCCCTCTTCCCTTGCATGACTCAATATATCCCTGTCACACGGGCAAAATCAAGTTGCCTTTATTACGTTTCTGAATGAGAAGCAGATGTGGCATTTGGTCACACAAAGTCCATGCTTTCAGCCATAGAACAAATACAAGGATGGGTCTTGTAGTCTTCTGGGATCTCTGTAGATGCTACATGACACACAATATACATTTTTCCTCCAATAATTTGGGACCCACGTGAGCATGGGTTCTCCAGTAGGAGCTAATGTCTTAAATAAATTCAGCATTCCAGTGTTTAGTCTTCCCCAGACCTACAGTCTTCTCAGATTTCATAGTGGTCTCTTTCTGCCTGGATGTATGGCATAAAGAGAGGTTTGTTTGTTTGTTTGTTTTTTCATTTAGACAGGAGGATCTGCCTCCACTTCTTGACCAGGCAAAAAGAGTTTCCAGTAGATGTTTGCAAATAAGCTTGAAGGACTTTAGCTTTGTCATAAGAGGGGATAGGAAATAGCTTGGAAGGGGTGTTTGTTTCGACCCTCAGCCAAAAGATTTGGGTAAATCACTAACACCTGACCCCCGTTCTGCCCCCTCAGTTGTACCCAGGCTGCATTTTCAGACTGGTTTTAGAGAAGTATTTTCTGTTCAATTTCTATTCATGCTCACTTTGTATGGGCCAAGTCTTGTTGAATGCTTTATTTTACAACACTGAAAACAAAAGGAGGAATAGGCTTTTCCAAGGTTTTCAGTTAGGCATCTCTGCTTAGCACTAGAACTTCACAGCCTGCAGGTCCTCCCTGTTAAACAGCAGGAACAGCACTTACCCTCTAACACGCATTCAAGTTATATGCCTGAATAGTGCTGAGGGTTTCTGGTTTCTGGACAGATTTTGAATACATATCAGCTATACAGTTGTGAATAATAGCTATATTTTCAGTATCATTACTAAAATCAGTAACTGAGAGAGCTCATCACAGAATACCAGACTAGATGGATTGTGGGTCCAATCTAAGTCCCTCTGTGCTATAATGGAGAAGGTGATCTGGAAATCAAATTATAATTTTATGGTGTACATATCACCTTTTCCATGTAAAATATGTGCCATGAGTTTAATTATTAACACTGTTCAATACTGTGCCTAATTAAAATTCATCCTCAAGGTGACAATAGGATGCCTGCAACAGCTTAATATGGGAGACATCTACATACTGCAGCAAAACCACATGGCTGGAAGGATGATGCAGAATTTTTTCCTGTTCCATGTGGTTTTACCTGTTTTTTTCCCATTAGTTTGGGAAAGGTAGTTCAGCACAATCCAACAAACATTCCTCTGGCCAAAAAGATGTGTATATCATTAGAACACCTTTCCCAGACGGTTTTTCTCAGATTCTGCCATAAAGAAATATTTAAAATGCTCAATAAAAGTCCAATATTATCTTGAATTTTGACAGAGATTCATACTGCAGCTCACATGAGCTGCACAACAAGGAGTATTGTCGGGTGTTCATGAGTTCACAGGCCAAAAATGTTAATGAAAAAAAGTTGTTTATTCAATGTGGCCACGAACCACACTGAATGCTTCATTACACACTTAATGACTAGAGATGAACAAATTGATTTTGTAAGTCGTTGTCCCAGTATTGCAGTTGGAAAAGCAATTGTTGTGGATCAAAACAAAACAGAAAACATCCAGTTCATTTTTTGACTTGCAAAAAGCTTCACGTCATTTTTGAATGCTCCTTTCTCCCTTTTCATATCATACTGTAGCTACATTTCAAAATGAAACTTGGAAATAATTCAGTTTGTGTGTTTGCTTGATTTTTTTCCTCATTCTTTTTTTGGCAAGATGCTTCATCAGATAAATACAAGTAATTTCAGTAAATCTTTTGTTTCTTCAGTGAATAAACTGCTTTCTTAATAAATTTTGACCACATGGGTCTTGTCTCTACAGTTGAGGCAGACAGATGCTCTATCACCCCACTTGTTAGTGCTAGTCTGAAAATTGGATAATTACTCTGGTTACAACCCCCCGAGCTAAGAAAGCCCCCTTGAGCTGTGTATATGCATTATTTAAAATATGTTCTCACGTCAGTGTAGCCGTGTAGCTTTCCTGAGCAACTTTTGACTCAGATAGCAAATGCTCGATGTTGCAGGAAATTATTCTCCAACAGAAATGCTTTTTTGATGTTGTGATTCAGCTGTTACTACCTGAAACAGATCAGTACCTAATTGTACCACCTTGCAGTGTTAAAAGCTAGATAGCACTGGATGGAAGAGTAGATGTCCTTCACTGAGAGATGCAGGGTTTGGATTTGGTCGTGTTGCCAGCAAAATAATTTCTTGTTTGCCTATCTAAAGGGTTAAATGGTCACGTAGGAATGCTTAAGTGTTATAAAGGGCTTCCTGTGGTTTCCCAGTCTGGAGATTGTTTACTTTGCAGAATGAATGGTGTTGCCAGGGCCAAGGGAGAGGAGTATTTAAGTGCTCCCTGCGGATCAGGAAACAGAGAGAAATCCTGAGGCAGAGGGTTGACCTGCGGTGAGGATATTCCTGTCTGGATTCTAAGGGATGGTTGTGCATATCCCCTATGTAAGCAGGGGAGATTGTACCACGTTGCTTCTCTCAACCAAGCACTGCAACCCTTCAGCATTCTGGAAGGTTTCAGTGAATTGCTTCCACTAAGAGGCTGAATTAAGCTTGATGGATGTTGTGGGTTGTTGATTTATGTCCTAACCCCAAAGGGTTTTATGGATGAGACATTCTGTTTTACAAGAATAGATTTTTTTTGTAATGACTGCTTGTTTCTATCTTCACCTGTTTTGGTACTGCACCGAAAGTGTGTTGAGTAAATGCAACAGTGTTTATTAGTCTGACACAGTGGAATTCTTAGAAAATACACTTTATTGCATCCCCAGGAATAAAGACAGCTACAAAAATAAAGAGCACTGGAATAAGGGATATACCTTCTAGAAGTTACCATTGTCCTTGTGGCCATGAGAGTCAGCATTTCCCTCTAGCACTCTAGACAGCTAAGTATAACAAATTCTAAGGGATTCTTAAATACGTCATATTTTTGGTAAACTAAGATAGCTTTATTACCCTTTTTAACCCTTTTACTTTACACTGAGTTCTACTAAACACCTGCCAATATCAGGAGATCCAGAAGTACTGCTGCAGAATGTCACAGAATGGCAGGTGCTGAGCTTTCAAATGGCAAGTGCTTCTCGGTGAAGTGACATGCTGTTGTTTCCCCTTTCCTTGCAAATTGTTTTCTTACAATCAATCACCAGCTTTTATTCAACCCTTTTTCACCTTAGAAAGCCCACATGCCTCAGGCTTGGAAGTGAATCTAAAAAGGAAATGTCAACCTAATGAAAAACAAGCAAGTGTTCTGAAAAGTCACAGTTTGTACTTGTAAATGTTCAACACCGGAGTGCCGAGCCAGGTCAGGTTCTCAGGTAGTCCAAGGAGATCTGCTACCATTGGGTCCTGAGTTCACTGTCACACTGTGAAATCTGCTCAGCAGCTCTCAGCGCCAAGGATGACTTGCAAAATTATCTATTATGTATGCAATGTAACCAATGGGATCATAAAGATACTGATTTCTTTTAAAGAAGTTTTTATGCCTTGTTATTTAAGCACTGCATGGGAGTGCAGAGCTCTTGTAGGATTCACTAGTGTCTGAGGTGTGCATGTAAAATTTTCCTGGCTAGCACGGAAATATTCCTGGAGCACACATGGTGTTACTCACAGGATGGTACCTGATCTGAGACATGAAGGAGGAGCAACTGAAAGAACTTAGTACTACAAAATTTGGGATCCTCATTCATCTCAGGATAATAATAGTCTTGGCAGCTCCCATAGAAACATTTTTTGTTATTTTTTCCAGTGGAAAATTCTCCTATAAGATCCAAAGGGTCCCAAAAGAGTATTTCAAAGAAACAAGTGATTCGTTATTGACTGTGGCACTACTAAAATACGCAGAAAAGGCAAAACCAGAGAAAAGGAAATCATGATAGTGTCCCCTTCCCCTTTTCATAACAAACCCAGGGCAGCATTGCAGATGACTGGCTCCCTCCAGTTTTAGTAAGAAATATTTTGATAGGAGAAAGCTAAACCTTGCAATCTATTCCCAGGCAGGCTATCTAGACTCCTAAGGTATAAATATTCTTCAAAATTCCCATCACTTTATTTCATTCTGGTTTTTTTCATCCATAGGTTGGAGAGTTATGACTTAAATGTCATTAGAGAAGAGATGTCATTTGAGACAGAAAAAGACCTTTCAGGAAAAAAGCAAACACAGGAAGCCCTTTAACTGGACACTGAGAGTACTTTTAGACAATACCAAATTTTATCCTGGTTTTGTACTACTTCCTGGCTGTCCATCTTTAGCCAGTCCTAGAGACAGGATATTGGATTTGCTGGATTTGGCTCAGCAAGGACCTTCCTATTCTTTCATGAAAGGTTTTTTCAAAAATTGAAATTGAGCAAGGAATTGTTGAGTTCCTGAGTATTTGTCCTATTGTTAATTACTCAGAGGCAAAGAAAAGGCAACCAGGGATCACACTGGTGTCAGCAGTCATGAACACAAGCAAGTAAGGTCAAAGGATGGAAGAGAAGGTAGCAATGTTCAGATCTAGTTGTAGGACTTGGAGAATCTCCTTCTCTTGTATTTCCTGCTTTTCCTGACCACAAAAATACAAGGTAAGATTCATGTACCAAACCCAAGGGCACTTTGATCATTGATCACCTGAGCAGGCCCACCTGCAAATATTGTCAGAGCCATATTTCCTTTGAAGAGCAAAGGAGGGAGCACGACGGAAGAAGTTATTAGGCAACCTTAGAGAGGAAGGTAGCCTGAGTTTCCCAAAACATGGCCTCACAGGAAACCAGAGAGTCAGTGGAGAGGGGTTGCAAAAATGGCAAGGCAGAGTTTTCAATGTACACTTTAATTTAATGAAGAGTAAAGCAGAAGGTGAGCAGATTCTCATGCAAATATCCAAGGTATCAAGCCATCATGAGACTCTTCTGTCAGGTGAGTTTGATCCCTCTCATTTTGCCTGATGAATATTCCCTCTGGTGGTCTCACATTAAGGTGAACTGTCAACTATCCTTTGTGGGCATCCACCAATAAACACAGTCCTTCAAGATATCACACAGTCAGCATTCAGTGTTAGTTCCATTTAAATGGCAGATTATTTCATCATTCCAAACCAATGACAGTGAAGGCAGCTTTTAAAATACACTGCCTTAATATTGCAGGTGTTTACTCAAAGTCTGACACCACAAAGTATGAAAAGAAATATCAGGTTCTTTAGGGGAGGGCATGTGAAGCTCTTTCAGACACAGCCACTGCAATAATTTCACATGCAAAGTCATATCTGTCACCTCTCCAGCTCATTGAAACCCACTACTTGCTTGTTGCATTTGTCAGCATGTCAGGAGTCACAAGACAATGCTGAACAGCACAGCAGAAACTCATGGCTGAAATCTTCCCTCCTGTTTGTGTCGCCAGTTCCACCAAAACATACTTGACTTGTATTTTATACTACAAAATAAGCAAAAGCTTATTTTGCTTTTGCTTATTTTTGCTTTTTCTACAACAAATATGAGGCTGAAGCAAAGCTTAATATGGAAAATCAAATGGAAATTAGAATTAGATGGAGAAGTTCCTAATTCTGCTTGATGGAATCAGAGCCTTGAGGCCAGAGTAATTCAGAACTTTGTTGTTTTGACAAACCAATCTGTAACCTAAAGCCATTGGAGCTGGGACCGTACTTTGGAGCTGCAGTTTCTGCTGACATTAAAATCTGTCATAAAGCCAAGACATGCCTCAGGCAGGAAAAAAAATAACACACAGCAAATTTCACTGCTTCGTGCGCTGAAGAGTGTTATATTAAGGTCCTCTTCTAAATGGAAAAAGCACTGTCCATGCTTCTGTGTGTAAAATGAGCAAGTGCTAGGTGTTAACATTTTATTCAGTTACCTGGCTTCTAAAATACTCAAGCACAAGAGAAGATATTTTCTTCTGAACACTTAGAGAATAAACATATGACTGAACGGATATAAATGAATAAGAATTTAGATGTTACCATGTTTTAATTGGGGGAGGTGAAAAATGATGGTGTAGCTGTCGTTAACCAAGCACAATTCTCGAGACTGGTTTGAGGAAGTCAAACCTAACAAATGTATGCTTGGAGGAGTCTCAGAGATGGGCACATAGTAGCATCCACCCCTCATCTTGGAGTTTTCCACAGCTGTGGATCATAAATACCCTTTGATGTCTCAGGGCAGATATATCAGGTTCCCCTAAGCCATCCTTAGGTGAAAGGGTAATATGTAATGTCATAGGGAACCTCAGAAGACCAGGTTCCATGAGGGATAGTAACAAGCAGCTTCAAGGAGTTTACGAGCAGTGATGGGACAGTAACCTCTCCTGCTTTTCCAGAAATGCTTGTTTCCACATGTTGAGCTTCAATTCACAGTAAATTTTCCCATGTCTGAGCAGAGGCAAGGCTTTTCATTTTGTCTCTAGATTTACACAGAATTGCTGTGTGCAGGCAGGTGCTGTTTTCTTCAGCTTCCAGCTGGTGTGGGTAGCTTCATGTTTTGCTAGGATGGTCAGGCATGTCTGTGGTATGTGCTATTTATTTAGAAGAATACTTTATAAAGCAGCAGGGGGCAGTGAAGCTTTTGACCTGTAGCTCTAAAAACACATGTGAAGTCAATCAAAATGAAAGACAAAATGCACACTGAAATAATTGCCACGGATTTTGCTTCAACAAACTTAGCTGAGCCAGAAGAGGACTATGAATAGGAAGTGTGAAGTAGTGACAACAAGGGGCGGAGTGGGGGAAGGCACCAAAAAGGCATATGAACATTAGCTTCAGGTCCTTGTTTGCAGTCTGAAAGTTATGACAGGCTTTGGAGAATAACAGGAACAAATATTCCTTATCTACTAGAGAAGGATTTTCTTGGAGGAGTAGGAAAGGCAGCAGAAGGCAGAGAAATGAAACAATAGTGCCCCACTAGGCTGCACTTCTGCCTCCAACTTGTCCACATTACACTGGCAGCTCAGAGAAAAGAGGCCAGAAGAGGCAGGAGGGAAGGTCAGAGAGAAAATGAAGGACTGTGTAACATGCATATGTAACATCCATGAGCAGAGGACCAGGGAGGAGCTGGCCCTATGAACTTAGCCCACACAGGCCCATAATTTGGACTGCATCCTACTGAGGAGCTGGATTTGCCACAGAGAGTTGAGTCCTGCATCCCTGTAAACACCAGTGCATACCCTTGGTTGTCACATGGCTGATACTCCTATTGTAAAGAGTCTGTATGTGCTTTAAACTGCCTTTTGGGGTATCTGATTCCATATTTTAACTGCAGTTGTGCTTTATTGTTACTGCAATTGCTGGCACTACTAACTTTATACTTCTGTAGGATGCTCAATTATTTGTCTCACATGATGCTTTTTAGAAGAATCATCAGATTAAACTATAAAAACTACATCTAAATGTTTCTTTAAAGATTGCAGAAACCGGATTAAAAATGAAAACCTCTTTACTAGAATAAAAGAAACCCTGCAGAGCTGCGATGTGACAGGATGACTAAGCCAGATATCCTTTCTTGAAGTGTCCTCTTTCCACGAGCAGATGGTTTGCTATTATGATCAGGGGATCTGAAGCCAGAGAAATTATCCTGTTGTGAAAATGCCATTGGGGAGAACACATTTACTACCTCCTTCTTGTATTCTTTTGCATACTTTTGCTTCCTACTGATGTGGTTTCTGTATGCGGTGTGGGAGACCTTATCTCATCGCCTGCAAGGGAAAAGAGACTGTTCCTGCCACTTTTAAAGGAAGTATAAAGAAAGTACTGTTTCACATTTCCACTCCAAGTTGTGAGCACAGCAACAGAGGGGGTAATAAACCAATTATGGCTGGATTGATGGAAGTAGGAAAGGAACCAGGAATCATTTATTGCCAAGTGACTATTTTAAGGTCCTCCTGCAAGTTTGTTATTTTCCCACAGCTCCCCTTTCTAACCACACCATCAGTGATTTTTAATGCAATTCAGAATCTCGAAGACCATCAGCTGTCAAGGTTCAATTAACTTGCAAGGTGTGCTGTAGCATCACATGGACGCTTGGATCTCAGTTTTAATATCCATGCTGTCATTTCTGCCACAGCCAGGCCCTTCAGCTCCTGCTGTCTCAGGTCCTTGAGCTCAGCTGTCTCAGATGGGAAAACCTATTCCACCTCTGCTTGTGTCCATCTGGTGCAGCAGTGTCTCTTGCACCTGCGACAAGTTCACTGCACATTGGCATGACTGCTTCCCCCCTTTATCACATTTCACAAACCATACTGGACTTGCTGCTTTGCTCAAAACACCTGTGAGACCAAAGTGACTCTGACAGCTGCCTGACAAGCACAGGCATCTTGTCTTCAGAGTTCATGTGACCTCCAGTGCATCACTGGTGCCATGGTAATTTCACAATGTTAAATACAGACCGGGTTGTGACCTACCCTTCTTGTAGGTGTCTTAGTAGCCCTCTCAAGCTGCTGCTGCAGGCAGCTTTGTAGGTGCAAATTTCCTTATAGCTGCCTCATGTGAGGAGCCTGCTGTGGGAAACATTCCCATGGGGATCCTCTGGAATATATCTTTACACCTTATATCTTAATTTGTTTAGTTTATGTCAGAATTTCTGAGTTGATTGAGACCTCCAGATGGGATTTTTTTACACTTTTCCACCATATCTAACATCATTTGTGTGTAACTTAGTACTGTTTACACTGTCAAGTATTTTGTGTTGACTTGTGGCTCCAAGTGCAACCCAATGGCATTCTAAGAAAATAATTTCATGAAGAGATAATGATCATGCATATATGGATGCCCCAGTTTCATAAGGGCACTTCCCAGAGTGTTACTGCCTTTTCAGTTTCTCATTAGAGACATTGCAATAGATGCCATTTTTAGGTTATTCGTATGCAAATGAAATATTTCAATGTTTTGCTTGCTTTCTACATGATCTGTAAGCACAATGCATTCACTTGTTCTTCTTCATTATATTTATCTCCCTAGAGCAATAGGCTTCTTTTATTGTAGCCCAAATTATGGCAAGAGAAACTTTCTTGGGTAGATGAGCCGTGGACCATCTTGACCCTTTCATCTCTATTTTATATTCTGTTGAGAGTTCCTTTATTTCCCAGAAGCATCCTTAGGTCTCTTTTCAGTTGCTGCCAGCAATTGTCTGTCCATTACGTGAATTCTGTCTCTGAGATCCAGAAGCTGGCATCTTTTTAACTCAATAATAAGCATTTTTTTACTTCTAGTACTATTAGAAATTTTAACTTTTCCATAGGTTTTAATGTTATTCTTTATCCAATCACTTACTGGCACAACTTTGTTATATAATAAAACTTAACCTCTATATGACCAGAGTTTCACTCCTACCAAGAGTGAATTGTCTTTGCTAATACTGGTGTCCCTGGTGCACCTAAATATCATGGAAAATCAGTTGTGTTCCATAAGCCCTCAAGTGGATGGGGAAGAGGAGGGGAAGGCACTGATCTCTTCTCTATGGTAACCAGTGACAGGATCCAAGGGAATGGCCTGAAATTGTGTCAGGGGAGGTTAAGGCTGGGTATCAGGAAAAGGTGTTTCCCCCAGAGGGTGGTTGGGCGCTGGAACAGGCTCCCCAGGGAAGTGGTCACAGCACCAAGCCTGACAGAGTTCAAGAAGTGTTTGGACAATGGTCTCAGGCACAGGGTGTGACTCTTGGGGATGGTGCTGTGCATGGCTGGGAGCTGGACTTCGATGATCCTTGTGGGTCCCTTCCAAATGAGCATATTCTGTGATTCTGTGATGCTATGCTGTTTTCCTTGACTGCCATGAAGGGTGTTCCTTCCCCTACAGATCTGTGCTGATGCTTGTGAATGCCTGTGTGGTGTTATGATCCTTTTACAAATGGCAGATATTATCTTGCGTGAGTTGTTTGTCCACTCTGGGTTTTTCAGTCATGGGCTCTGTGGATTCCCACACTGATAGTGTTGTGCTTTCCTGACTCAGTCTCACTTGCAGAAAAAATGTGGGTTTATTTTCATGCCCACAACATTAAAGCAACATCTAATGTTCTCAAACTTCAGGCAGGTCCTTCAAATGCTTTGTTTTAAGTAGAGTCTGGATATTTCAATACACACTTCCTTGAATAATTTCCCCCAGAATCTGTGATCTTATCACAAACTGAATTCCAAAATTTTAAAAACTTTCTAACTTCCTATAAATCACAACCATAATTTTATTTTTACCATCTTACTTGTATTTTCTGTTTGAAAACAAACACCTGACATGTTTCCCTTTACCTTGGCTGTAGTGCTGAAATTGCTGTAATAATCTTTCATAATTAATCTTCTCTTCCCAAAATAATTTCGACAGTCAAGGTGCTTCACAACTTCTCTGTCAGAAATTAAGCTAACTTTAAAGTGGCACTTCTGTTTTATGGATACAGACTGAATTACTGGGCAAACTACTTCAACTATCTCCAGTGGTCTGAAAGAATTTTGATGCTGACAAGTTGTTTAACTTCTTTATTTTTCTGTTAGGAGGTTTTCTTACTGTTTATTATTGAGAAAAGCAATTGTTCAATAACCACCTTGAGTGAGGAATTTGCTGCATTCAGTGGTGGATTTCACACTGAGCAGACTTTCATAGTCTGAACCCATTCACAACTCAACCAGTTCAAATAGCAGAGTCTATTTAAGAGATCTCCTAGACTGTACAACACAGTGAGACTAAGATTTGTTTTCAACTAAAAAATTGAAACAGCATAGTGCCTTGAGCAGACAGTTTGGGAAGAGAAAAAATAAATTTAAAAAAAAAGGTTTGTTAGCAGTTTGTTCTTAAAATTTTGAAGAGGATGGTACCAATAAGTGGTGAACTGATTTTCCCAGACATATCCTGACAGAAGTGGGGAAATATATTAATGTAACCTCTGCATTATAAGTGTGTTGTCAGTGGACCTTATCTTCAATTTTTGTGCCAAGGTGTACTGTACCTGCACGTTACCTCTCTCTCTATATATATGATAAAGGGGTGACAAAAGTAAAAAAAAAACAACCAAAAAACCCAGATAAAGCATCTGCAAAGCATCCAGTAATACTATTAACTTCTCACTAACACTTGCAGACAAACATTGGCCTTGGTTGTAAACTCCAAATGCTTTTCAAATTGCTGGATATCCAGCAGAAATTGTTTACTTCCTACCAGAAATAACTTAGCACTACTGGAGATCTGTCCTGTGAACAGCATAAAACTTTTTCCTAAGCCCTGATACCTTTCTGTGCAAGTTATAGATTTCAATAATGGGGAGGTTTTAATTAAGTTGATGGACGTAAGCGGGATTAATATGCATTGCCACGTGCAACATTCTGTAGCAGCTAATAGGGAATGCAGCTTGTCTGATAACTTCTCTTCACTTGGCACATTCCTAATAACAAGGAAATCCTTCATTCTTGGAACAACCATTCAATGCAGGGAGTTAGTGATATAGATTTTCTTCTAGTCTGAGCAGGTTATTTTCTTTAGTTTATTGCTGTCATCTCTGCTCATAATATGGGTTTTGCAGCAAAGCAGATAATAAATAAGCCTTGCTTTGCTGCCTATTTCTGTAATAAATTCTGCAGCATATTATAAAGATGATAAAAGCTTCAGCTTTAAATGGAAACTGTAACCTGAAGCCCTGAGTAACCAGGGATCAGTCAACAGCAAGTGTGGAATATGACAGGGCAGGAACAGTCTGACAGCTTGAGATGCACACTTACCTGCACATATGAAATACCACAAAATCATGGGGTGAGTAAGTGTGGAAGGGATCAGATCCCATTCACAGCTTAAAATGGGGCAAACTTAGAAGTTAGAACTAAGCACCACCACTCCAAACAAAATCTCTCCAATTTGCTAGAGGGACAATACAAGCCACCATGCCTAAAGTCTTGCTGAACTCAAGGTTAATGACACCAAGTAATTTGCAAATGCCTTGGTACTCAGCGCTTGGAGTTTAATAAGGAGGATACGCTGCTGCCTGCAATTAGGTGAGAAGAGCTCTTGATGGGAAACATTCAAAGAAGAAGATACAGACAGGCAGTCCTGTACCTACCCAGCAAATTTAATGACTCCAGAGATATGACAGAGGATACTCCAGTCTCTGGGTGGAAAAAGCCTAATTCATTTAACACTTCATGTAGCAGTACTTAAGGTATTGGACTTATTCCAATATGGGAAGAAAGAGGAGGATGAAAATGTATGGCTTTTTAAATGGCTTTTTAATATAAGGTGACTGAGAAATGGGGTCGCACCTTCCAGTGAGCTGCCAGTTCTAGCAAATTCAGAGAATTTTTTTTCCCTGCTCCTGGCCCTGGAAAAAAAAATAACCAGAGCGAATTTTTAAGGAGTAGACACAGAGAGTGAAGGAATCATTAGCTTGCAGACTGATGACTGGTGCCTGAAAACACAGTGAAGAACAACCTTTTGGAGAAGGCGGTGTAAGCACCACTCAGGCAGTGAACTTCACTGGTAGGCTCCTCTTGTTAGGGTCTGTAGCGGGAGCAAATGATAATACACAGGATGCCAAAGGGCTGAACAGGGACCTGGTGTTATGTCCACAGTCTGATATCCATGCTTGGCTAGTGATAATGGAAAGACTGGGAAACTGCACTCATTAGTGCCCTGCTTTCCTTGCACCTACACAGAAACCAAACCCATTCTCCTACTGCTATCTTTTAAAGCTGTTTTTAAGTCAGAGTTAAGGTGGCAGTAAAACAAGGTAGTGGGGAATAAGAAGTGTGAACTGAAGGGAGGATGTGTTGTGGAAATGAGAGAGCTGTGGCAGGGAGTATAAGCGTGTATTTTGTGTAGCAAAGAGTACAAAATTTATGTGACATTTAATGCTGCCAAACTGACAAAAGCCCTGATTCTGAGTGATTATGTGATGAGCAGGACTCACTGTTGCCTAGCATTGCTTTAGGTGGTGAACACAACACAAAAAGAACACTGAAATGGCAAAGTCACGCACTTAGGAAAGGAAAAATCTGAGTATTAAAGTGTAGCTTCAGGGGGCCCTGACTACACCAGTGCTTTATGACATCTCTGGGAGAAACCACTGCAGGGAGAGTTCTACCTCCCACAAGTGGGTTGGGGCTGCAGCCTCTCTGCTGGGAGAACACAGCTAATGAACTCCAAGGATTTTGACTGATCATGGCTTTTAAGGCAAGAGGGTGTCACTATGACTAGTCCAGCTTATGAAACATCTCAGCCTCCATGCTTCCTTCAGTGAGTTTAGACATACACGCACAGAGTTGCAAATCCTCTCTGTGTCATTAAAGCCATGTGTGCTAGGAAAACCTTTTGTGAAAGGTTGGGCCCATGCCCCAAAGGCTCTGAGCTTTAAATCTCCACCCTCCAATAATCATAGAAATATTCTGAAGTGCAGAAAACAGTATTTTTCCCTCCTAGCCCATGGACAAACTCCCACCCCAGCCTCCAAAACTGTTCCCACAAAAATATGTCTAGTTCCCTGTTGAAAGTTTTGGGCCCAAAATGTGTAGCTACAGCAAAGTTGCAACAAGTCAGATATTCAGACAATCTTAGCTATTAGTGGTGCTATAAGCAACGCCTGCTTTTATAACCAGAGGGGAAAAACATCAGCGTGTTCTTTGTACTGCATAGTACAAAGCTCTTCACTAAAAAATGGTCTTCATAACTTGTTTCTTCAATGCATGTGGTTGACAATGTCATGAAACTTGAAATGCAGTCTGATATTGTAAAAATGGCTTTCCTAAAAATATATTTTCCACAATGCATCTTTAAATCTTTCCACGTGTAGCTTTAATATTACTCCTATTTTTTTATTATCAACACCTATTTCAAGGACATTAAATTATGATCAGGTTTCTCATTACCTAGGCACTGCTCTGTTATTAAAAAAAAATATAGAGAGAGAAAGAGATCACAAAAGGGCAGACACAAAGAGATTATATTTTATTGCAGACCTGACACATTGGTCTGCTCCTTTTAAATCAGTCTGGTGACTATGTGGGACTTCGTGAAATACAAATACACAAAACAATTTTCCCTTCAGCATGAAAGGGTAAGACAGCAAAGCAATCTCATTCAGAGACTGGAACAAGGACAGAGACTGAATCCTGCAAATAATAAAAGGATGAGGGGGTTTTTCTCAGGCTTCTGTTGGTCTGAAGGGTAAGAGGCTGTATATGAGGAAAAGGTGGTGTTGCTGTCAGGTGTTTATCTGATGCAGTGTGAGTTGCCTCGTACTGCACCCACCAAGAGCTGGGTCTCCCTCTTTTTGCAGGCATTTAGCATTTTGACTCCCTTTAAAACAGAGTAGGTCATGGGGTTTTCTCACACACACACTCCTGTTGAAAGAGAATAAAGAATTGAAAAAATATCTTCACCATGGGACACTTACCAGAGTACATTCGTCAAAGCTGACAGGGACCACAAAAATTGTTTTTAAAAAGGGTTGCACAAGAGCTAGGTGAAGGGAAAACTTGCATTTTAAAATGAGGTTTCCATTTCAAACCAATTAGAGTAAAATATGAAATTCTTAGTAAATAATATGGGAATCTAGCTCTAGTTTGACAGATAGCTCTGAGAAAATGAGTGCCAGGAGACTGTGATACCTAGAAGGATTTGTACGGAGGAGTCAACACAAAGGATTATTTTAACTTACTGCTAGATGCAAAGAAATTTACTGGAAAAGGAATAATTTCCATCAATTACCTTGTTTTAGTCAGTCAACAATTGCCAATGAAAAAACTGCTTGATCATTTTCTTCTGACCAAGCTAGGTTATAATCTCATCACAATGATAGTTTATAATCTCCTTTCCATGCTGCTTTTAAGATGATTCCACGCATTGTTCAAGCCAGGCTAGATCAGACTTCTGTTCAGCACCAAATAGGTTGCCTAGCACTATAAATAACAAAATCTCCTTTTCTCCATCATCAGCTTTCAATCACAAAACAAGTGTAATGCGACTTTAGGAATTCTGTTTAATACTTTGGTGCTTCCATAGGCAAAGATGAAAAGCTTCTCTGCAAAGTCAATAGGTCTCCTGAGAAGCAATGCAAGTGGCACAAGACCTTTTTAATTGCTTTTCTTTGGCTGACATTAACTAAGGCTGTGGGCATTTGTCCTCGCCATGGCAGTTTGGCCTTCATTGCCCTTTGCTCAGACACAGCTATTTGGGCAGAGAGTATGAATATATATACACATATGTATATGCATATGTATGTATATGTATATATAGCAAGTGGCAATGTGAAGGAAAATGTAGAATAAATGTTTTACATAGACAATGCAGAGAATCTCAGCACAACAATGTATATCTGAAGAGACACTGTACAGGGCTTTTTGTTTTAAATCTCAGTACTGGACAAGAAATAATACAACAACAAGGTGCTGTGTGTTATGCTTTTCATAACTGACTTTGCATGCACTGAACTCTCTCCCTTCAACAGCTTTTTAAATGCTACTGGATTTGCCTCAGTGCAATCTTCTTTGCCTTAACTCCTTCACTCCCCGTGCTTTCAGTCACAGCATCCCACAGATCTACTGCCCTTCAGGATGAGTGCAAGGCTTGTCTGTGGAAACAGAAATATCTAGGAGAGAGCTTCAAATAAGATCAGCTAAAGAAAACAGCAGTGTTCTTTGCTACAGTGGTTAATGGCACAAATTAATTTTGTTTAAAGCTTAACTTTAAAAAATGTCTTTTAAAAAAATCTCTATTCTCCCTATACTTTTTCCAAAAGTGTATATTAAAAATAGAACATTTTTTAGGTCAAGTTTTCAATGCCAAACTTTTAACCCCAGCGCTCCTGGGCAGATTCTTTTCCAAGTGCAAGGGAATTAGGATGCTCCTTCGTTAAAGCTGTCTTAAGGCTGACTGTTACTTTCTTTGGTAGAGATGCTCATTCTGCTGGTGGGCATTTTATTTCAGAATGCCCTGCATTAAAATCTGGCTACAAAAGAAACCTACTTATTTACCACACCCCCAAAACTGAGAGCAACTGACACCCACAAACACCCACCAACAGCTCACCAAGTGGAGAGACAACACACCACTTTATCCCCTGGTGTCAGGGGGAAAGGATTGGAGGGAGGTTGCTTCTCTCAGAAACCTGAAGTTTGCATGGGGCCTTTATTGTTATGACGATTTTGAATGAGCAGCCAAAACTCCCAGGTCATGCCCAGCCAAGGGCTTGGTGTCCCAGGGAGTGTGACATATCCCAGCCAACCTGTGGTCATGCACTGCAGCCAGCAGCACCTGTGCTCACCCAGCAAGTCTCCAGGCCAGGCTTGCTCTGTGCCCAGCGTGTTTTGCCATTTCTAATTAAGCCCAAAACTGCTTTCAGCTTTGATGATCTTCCTGCTGCTTTTTCCTTCCCCCACAACTAATTTCAGACGTTCACATTCAGGGAGATACAGGAATAGAAGCAACTCAGCCTGCAGTCACCCTGCCTCAGGAAAGCTGAATATAAACTGGTTTCTGAGCTAGTTTACACCAAAAATCAGAACACTGGAGACAGTGTAGCCTGGCTTGCTGGAGCTGGCTGGAAAGATCATACCAAGTTCCTAAACTAACTCTGAAAATAGCCTCCAGCTAATTCATGTCCCTTCCCATGCTGTCTGTAACCCTAGCTACCCCTCCTTAGCTTGGTGGGTGACTGTCACTCTTCTTGCTCCACCAGAGGCATCCTGATCTGTCTTTACCTAACATGACATAATCTAGAACAAACTGCAGCACCCCACTTGCACACGTGTGGGCTACTTCCAAATTAGTGTCTCAGTACTCTTAGTTTTACTTTTTAATCACATTTTGAATTCCTCTCTTTTCTGTGAGCCTCCTCAGCCAACCCCCTGAATGAACCTGCTGTTTCTCTAGCAATACAATTTATGCATCTATTTTATTTTTTCGTTGTTTCTGGAGGGAGCTTTACTTGTAGTGTGTAAAAGAGGGATACAAGCCAAGTAAAAAAGCAGCACCAGGATATGCTGTCAATCCAACAGAGTCACTGCCTCTGGGAGATTTTCTGTTCCTAAATTATTCTGAGCTGGTTCAGTAAAGGGTTTCTTGCAAAAAGGTAGTGAAGAAATCCCCCTTTTGCCCCAAGGTTACAAGTTATTTTGTTAGACCAGATGACATGACAGCATGATTCTATCAGGACAAATCAAAGTTTACTGAGCAAATCTGTGTTCTATAACCTGATTTATTGGTGCCATCTGCCAACACCCATGAACAGATGCTCTGTAGGACCTCACTAGTGTGCAATAATGACTGGGAGAAACCCACTGAAAATGACTGCATTTTAAAAGTTACTGAGTGTAGCAGGAGAGATAACAAACATAATGAAAAAATGTCTAGGAGAATGCATCCCAATGTTCATTTTTCAGTCCTTCTTCTCTGACAGAAGTACTTCAGAGCGTCCTCATCTACATATGTGGGCATGAGATGTAAAAATAAACCAAGCACTCACAATTTCCCATGATTTTGCTCCAATCCTTTGCTATTATGTACTTCAAAGAAGAGAGAGCATTTTGGTGTGAGCAGTTACAGTCACAGCTTACCCAAAATCAATGAATTCTTCACAATTGCAAAAATCCTTTTTATGGTCGCATTCAAGCAGGTCAGGATTGCCATACTGCTAGCACTAAAGTCTTTTTTTCCCTGGTTTCCCTCTACTCTGCAGCTATTTTCAAGCCCCGTGTACTCTGAGGGCATGCCAAGGTAGAAGCAAACGATTTGCAATTATTGCCACCAGCAAGATTCATTTTGCATTCTCATCTCTTCAAAAACACAGGGGAGCAAAAAGAGATAACAGAAAGACAAGCAACTTGTCGGGGTGGAGATTGGAAACGTGCCTGGGATCAGAGCAGGCACTGCACAAGGTGAGGGAGAGCAGCTACAGCTCCTGCAGCCCCAGGGAACACTTGTAGAGGTGCAGGAGCTGCCCAGTCCCAGGGTCCTCAAGGCCCTGGTCCTGCCACTGCCTCCCACCACCTCCTGCCGAGCTAAACACCCACCTCTTAGGAGCTGCATTAAAATTAGAAGCTGAAGCTGTACCGATGGGAGGACACTTTGCCTTCTTTCCTAGCAGGCACTATTCAACTGCCCACTCTGTCCATACTGAGGGCATTACATGGAATGCATTCAAACATGCTCAGGAGCAGGTTGTTGATGGACACAGCCCATCCAATATCTGACACAGTCATAAAATCAGGGAACAACCTTCAAGCATTGTCACTCTTTCAGAGGCTGAATTTGGATCTGGAGCTGAGGAGCTGAAGAGTGGAAATGCTCCTTCCCTTATTGTGCTAATCCATTAAAATCACACATTCATGGCAGTTCTTCATGGAGAAACTATCACTGAATTTTATAAAGAGATTTTAACTTTATAAAGATTAACAAAATCTTCTTGAACTATTAATATGATCTGTGGGAACTTTTATCCACCTCAGCGACTGATTATGTAAGTGCACCTCCATGAAGATGCTGTTTTTATCCTCAGTTTACATGAACTTTCGCTTTAAACAGTTTTGTATATGACTGATATCTTCCTGAATCTCTGGGCAATTATTTTTCTTTCTAGGGGGATTATATTTTGATATTCAGTAAATGGGTGGGTTGGTTGAGATTGAAGTTCATTGGGATGGCAAGATCTGTGCTTGCTTTTCTGATTAGAAAGGGTAAAGGTTGTGAAAGAATTTTAAAAATGCTTATGTCTCAAAATTCAGATGTTCTATAACCTAGAAATATGCTATAATATGGATTTTGAGCTCAGGCCTTTGGTGTATGATGCCAGTTCATGTAGTCTGAAAGGAATGACCTTGAGCATCAGGTTGGATTCATTCCTATTTTCCGTATTCCAAAAATGGCTTTGCTTTCCTGACACACTTTGGTGTGAGGATATGCTGGAAAATCATGTCGATTTTTAGCTTTAGCCATAGTAAAAGGTTTCTGATGCATACTCATGCCAAAAGAAATAGATGTTGTGATGGCAAGAACAGACAGAAAGAAAGAACAATTGTCTCTCATTCACCTCATAGCTTCCAAACACCACTCCTGAGCTATTTAATGGAATATTATGTACCAAGGGCTTTCAGTCCCAGGCTCAATGGGAATATAACAATGATTGCCACAACATTTTGCTCTGACCTGCAAGCTTGGAGACACTTCTTCAATCTGAAACAAAAGATGTATTGAAGACTGCATGGATCTGGGGGGGGTGTGTGGCAGCTCCACTGTGTTCATTACTTTTTCTTTTGACATGATAGAGAGGAGAATAAAACTGAAAACAGCAAAGAAACAAATATATAAAGCAAAACAAAGACAAATCAGGCAAACAAATAGTCCCATCAATGGCGCCAATTTCATTAAATCAAGTCAAACTCTGTGTTTGGACAATTTTCTCTCTCTCGGTTTGCCTACACTGCTCCCGGAAGGTGCCACTGCAGCATGGCTAGATATTTCCCTTATTTTAGCTCAATGTAAGTCCCAGTGAAGAAGGCCTGGTCTGAGTGTGGAGTGAGCCAGCTGCCCAAGAAGATATCTGGAGTTCTTTCACTGAAGTGTGGATTGGATGAGTGGACAGTGAGGTGGCTTAAGAACTGGCTCAAAGGCAGATCCCAGAGAGCCATAATTAGTACCACGGGGTCGAGTTGGAGACCTGTCACTAGAGGTGTCCCACAAGGTTCTGTTTAACTTATTCATCAATAACTTGAATGAAGAGGCAGATGCCTCCTCAGCAAGTTCAATAGGACAAGAGGGAATGGATAAAAACTGATGCATGGGAAGTTCCACCTAAACAGGAGGAAGAATTTCTTTACTGTGCAGGTGACCAAGCACTGGGACAGATTGCCCAGAGAGGTGGTGGAGTCTCCCTCACTGGAGATACTCAAGAATTGTCTGGATGCAATCCCGTGCCATGAGCTCTGGGATGACCCTGCTTAAGCAGGAGGTTGGACCAGATGACCCACTGTGGTCCCTTCTAACCTGACCCATTCTGTGATTCTGTGATTCCCTGCTATTGCTAAGAAGCAGGTTAACTTAATTAGGATGTGGGTTGGATGTGTTTATTTACTCTGCAATTTTATTGCTGAGCAACATGTTAATATGTCCAGCCTCATTTTCAGAGGAGAAGACAGTCGTGCCCAAAAATAATTAGATCAATTCATGTGTACTACATTTCATTTATAACATTGGAATAAAACCCACGTATACCCTCAGGATTGGGTATTTTTGACAAGGAATCAGGTTAAGAGAAGGCTCCATAATCCCAGGGTCCATTTCACAGTAGACTCCAAAAAATGCACCTCATTATAAAATACACCTTCCCAAGGAATCACAAGACATGAGAAATCAAAAGAGAATTCCTAAAAGCAAAAGCTCTCCAGCAGAAAATCAATTTCAGCTACTTTCACCTTGCCCCAGGGAAAGCAGCAGAGACACTAAGTGGGGTGTGGGAAATGTCTCATACATCTTCCTGGAGCTGCACGAGGCAGACCTCCAGACAGGAGCTTTTCTTTCCAAGATAGCTCTGCTCTAATTAGGGACTCCTACAAAATTAGTATGTTGCAGTTCCAAACAGTGTCTGCATGATTCCCATATCAAATTTCGTTGGTGTTTTTTTTTTTTTTAAAAGTCTTTGTCCTTGCTCTAATTGACAGCCTTACAAATGCAGGTGGACTGAGGGATGAAGGTCAAATTGAACTTAATGTGCTTAATAGGGCAAGGAACAAAATTTAGCAGAAAGTTACACACAAAAAAAAATGTTCTCTGGTGGTTGGTTTTTTTCCTCACTGTCATCTTTCCTTCAAGGGTCTTTGTGCATTTTTGGGTATACCTTCAAAATTAAAATAAATTAGATAAAATGGTTACATTAAGGGTTTTCCTATAACACTTACAGATGTGTGAGATAGAATCTAGTCTATAGACTCAACAATCTATGTTGGGTGGACATAAAATTAATTTTCTATATAGGAAAGTGAATCCTTCTCTTTAGACTTTTTCTAGAGGCAGACTGCCAGCTTAAAACTCTGGTAGGTTCCTAAAATTGTCAGTATTTGGGCCTTTATGGGGATTGTTAAAGCTGGTTAACATGTTCTAAAAAATACATGTTCCCCCTTGAAAATGAAGTCTGACTGATGTTTATCACTAAAAAATATGATTAATATCATTTGTGCATTCCAGCAAGAAGGCAAAACAATTTTTCTTTTTCAGGTCAATGTAAATCTCTGTGTCTTAAAGTTATTCCCCTGCTTCCAATCTCTCATTTCCTTACTCTCCTATGCTTCAGACTCAGATTGGATTTTCTACACTGACCTTTGCTGCTACAGTACAGCCTGGGAACACTTGTGGCAATTTACTTCCAAAGAGCAAGGGTGTCCAAAATGTCTTCCTTATACAAACAACTTGTGGGATGGCCATCTTGAAAAACTTAGAACCAATAATAAATAAATAAAAGCAAATATGGAACATTCCAATTTGTCTTAGGTTTGGGTTTTTTTTTTTTAGAATAATCTGTGAAAACTTCCAAATCTTAAAATCTTCATTCCCATGTGTGAGGAAGGCAACTGAATTTGTGAATTTTGCATGTGATGGGCATTTTATGGCTCTGGTCTGCTATAAAACACAATTTTACGTTATCACATGGTAGAAAATCACTTTGGGCTTCACACTTCTGTCAGTCCATGTGTTTTTCTAGGTGGGCTCAGACTCTCTGCAGCAATTTCTCAGCACTCAGTTGAAGGGACTGCAACTTGCAGCACTGCAGTATTTTATCTCAGTAAGATCTGCATCCTAAACTTGAATGAAAAGCAGAGGAAATGCAGCCATCTTTATTGAAAATGAACACCACAACAGAACATACACCATCCTTAAAGAGAATCACAGAATCACTGAACAGAATCATAGAATGGTTAGGGTTGGAAAGGACTTTAAAAGTCATCTAATTCCAATCCCCCAGCCATGAGCAGGGACACCATTCACTAAATCAGGCTGCTCAGGACCCCATTAAACCTGGCCTTGACCACTTTCAGGGATAGGGCAGTGTGGTGGCTTCTACCATTGTGAGCACATAACGCTTGCCATGGCGTGTTTGAGGCAGTGTGATGTAGTCGATCTGCCAGGCCTCCCCATACTTGTATTTGGACCACCGCCCACCATACCACAGGGGTTTCACTCGCTTGGCCTGCTTGATTGCAGCGCACGTCTCACAATCATGGATCACCTGGGAGATACTGTCCATGGTTAGATCCACCCCTCGGTCTCGGGCCCACTTATAGGTGGCATCTCTGCCCTGATGACCTGAGGCATCATGGGCCCATCGAGCTAGGAACAACTCTCCCTTGTGTTTCCAATCTAAGTCTATCTGTGCCACCTCTATCTTTGCAGCCTGATCTACCTGTTCATTGTTTCGGTGTTCCTCATTAGCCCTACTCTTGGGAACATGAGCATCTACGTGGCGGACTTTCACAAGTAGCTTTTTTACTCGGGCAGCAATGTCTTTCCACTCTTCAGCGGCCCAGATTGGTTTTCCTCTACGCTGCCAATTAGCCTTTTCCCACTTTTCTAGCCATCCCCACAGAGCATTGGCTACCATCCATGAATCAGTATAGAGGTAGAGCTTTGGCCACTTCTCTCTTTCGGCAATGTCTAGGGCCAGTTGAACGGCTTTGAGTTCAGCAAGTTGGCTTGATCCACCTTCTCCTTCAATAGCTTCTGCAACCTGTCGTGTGGGATTCCATACAGCTGCTTTCCACTTTCGTTTCATCCCTACAACGCGACAAGAACCATCGGTGAAAAGAGCGTAGCGGGTGTCTTCTGCTGGCAGTTCGTTGTACGGTGGAGCTTCTTCAGCACGTGTCACTTGTTCTTGCTCTTCCTCATCACTGAGACCAAAGTTTTCACCTTCAGGCCAATTTGTGATTATTTCCAAAATCCCAGGGCGATTCAGTTTTCCAATACGGGCGCGCTGTGTGATGAGGGCAATCCATTTGCTCCATGTGGCATTGGTGGCATGGTGGGTAGAGGGAACCTTTGCTTTGAACATCCACCCCAGCACCGGTAGTCGGGGTGCCAGCAGCAGTTGTGCTTCAGTGCCGACTACCTCTGAGGCGGCTTGGATTC
The DNA here is from genome assembly GCA_026261815.1 of Monarcha castaneiventris obscurior. Classification (NCBI taxonomy): domain Eukaryota; kingdom Metazoa; phylum Chordata; class Aves; order Passeriformes; family Monarchidae; genus Monarcha; species Monarcha castaneiventris. Next base: position 11,785,525 of record JAMPIT010000379.1, read on the forward strand.
CTTCATAGGCTGCCAAGATTTCCTTCTCTGTGGGAGTGTAGTTGGCTTCAGACCCTCTGTAGCTCCGGCTCCAGAATCCCAGTGGTCGGCCTCGAGTCTCACCAGGCACCTTCTGCCAAAGGCTCCAGGACAGACCATTGTTCCCGGCTGCAGAGTAGAGCACATTTTTCACCTCGGGTCCTGTCCTGACTGGGCCAAGGGCTACTGCGTGAGCGATCTCCTGCTTGATCTGGGCAAAGGCTTGTTGCTGTTCAGGGCCCCAGTGGAAATTGTTCTTTTTGCGGGTAACCAAGTAGAGAGGCCCCACAATCTGGCTGTATTCAGGAATATGCATTCTCCAAAAACCTATGACACCTAGGAAAGCTTGTGTTTCCTTCTTGTTGGTTGGTGGAGACATTGCGGTGATCTTATTGATGATCTCGGTAGGAATCTGACGCCGTCCATCTTGCCATTTCACTCCCAGGAACTGGATCTCTCGAGCAGGTCCCTTGACTTTGCTCTTCTTGATGGCAAAACCGGCTTCCAGGAGAATCTGGATGATTTTCTCTCCTTTCTCGAACACTTCTGCTGCAGTGTTTCCCCACACAATGATGTCATCAATGTACTGCAGATGTTCTGGAGCCTCACCCTTTTCCAGTGCAGTCTGGATCAGTCCGTGGCAAATCGTAGGACTGTGCTTCCACCCCTGGGGCAGTCGGTTCCAGGTGTATTGCACACCCCTCCAGGTGAAGGCAAACTGAGGCCTGCACTCTGGTGCCAGAGGGATGGAGAAAAATGCATTAGCAATGTCAATAGTGGCATACCACTTTGCTGCCTTGGACTCTAGCTCGTACTGGAGCTCCAACATGTCCGGCACAGCAGCACTCAACGGTGGAGTCACTTCATTCAAGGCACGATAGTCCACAGTCAATCTCCAGTCCCCGTCAGACTTGCGCACAGGCCAGATGGGGCTGTTGAAGGGTGAGTGGGTCTTGCTGACCACTCCTTGGCTCTCCAGCTCACGGATCATCTTGTGGATGGGAATCACAGCATCTCGAGTTGTTCGGTACTGTCGGCGATGCACTATCGAGGTAGCAATTGGTACTCTTTGTTCCTCCTCCTTCAGGAGGCCTACTACAGATGGGTTTTCTGATAGTCCAGGCAAAGTATTCAATTGCTTTATGCCCTCTGCCTCCACAGCAGCTATTCCAAAAGCCCACTTGAGTCCCTTTGGGTCTCTGAAATACCCGCCTCGGAGGAAATCTATGCCCAAAATGCATGGGGCCTCTGGGCCAGTCACAATGAAATGTTTCTTCCACTCACTTCCAGTTAGGCTCACCTCAGCTTCCACTAGGGTTAAATTTTGTGATCTACCTGTTACACCAGTAATAGAAACAGATTCTACCCCCACATGCTGCGATGGGATTATTGTACACTGTGCACCAGTGTCAACCAAAGCATCATATTTTTGTGGTTCTGATGTACCAGGCCAACGAATCCACACAGTCCAAAAAATACGGTTTTCCCTGGCCTCTACCTGGCTAGAGGCAGGGCCCCTCTAGTTCTGGTTATCCTTCTTTTCTCGGGCCTGCGTCGTAGAGGTTCCTTCGAGGGGATCGGACATGTCATCATCTTTTCCACCATTTCCGGCAGATTGGCTACAGGTAACTTCAGCTACCTTTTTAGTAGACCTTCCTTTCTGAAACTTGCGCTCCTTCAATTCACGCACTCGCGCAGCCAGAGCAGAAGTGGATTGTATACCCCACTTCCTCATGTCTTCCCCATTATCACACAGGAATTTCCACAGCTCACTTCGCGGGATGTTCCTTCTCTCTAGGGAACGTCCACGTTGGGTATCAGAATCTCTGATCGGTACTGCCGAGGTCTGGAGAAGGCCCTCTTTAATCTCCTTCCTGAGGTCCTGGAAATTCTTCTCTATCGTATCTTCCAATTTCTGCACACGTGTTTCCACAGCTGCGATCTTCGCATGTGTTGGGCCATGCACGGAGTCTGCATATGCCCGAAGCTTCGTTGCCATATCCTGCACAGTCTCATTAGCACCATAATCTGGTTTCATCAGTGCTAAAGCAGAACTATATTCTGGTGGCCCAAGCTGTATGAGTTTTCGCCACATGAATGGACTAACTCTGGCCTGGTCTGGACTTCTCAGTCCCGGGTCATCTGTGAAGACAACCTGTACCACCCCTAGTTCTCTCAGGCATTGGATCCCTTGTTCCATGGTCTTCCAGTGGGTTTGTTGCATATAGAGATCATCTTCACACAGATATCTTTCCCTCACACCACTCAAGAGCCGTCTCCAGAGACTGGCAGAGTCAGCCCCCCTTATCATTCTTTGGTCAATAGCTGGATCACGTGACAGGGATCCTAAATGCCTCACTTCAGCACCGTCCAGCATTACATCATCACCTGCAGCATCCCAAATACGGACCATCCAACTTATGATGGATTCACCAGACCGTCGGGTGTAGTCCTTTCTTAGGCTGTGAAGGTCCTTTATGGACATGGACTCAGTAATGGTTTCTGTGCCTGAGTCAGTTGCTGGCTTTGAGGTTCCTTCCCCTGCATCATCATCATCTTTCACTGGGCGATCGGTTTTGGTGGTGTGTTTTCTCCTCGTGACAGGAGCAACTGTCAATGGCTTAGGCTTTCCCTCTGGTTTAGCTGCAGTCTGCGTGCCTGGGGTGTCTGCTGATTTATCTTCCTGCCCTTCTGCCCTTATCTGCTGCCCTACAGTACCTAGCAGTGTGCGGTAAGCATATGCCAAGGCCCAGCATATTGCAATGACCTTTTCCTCCTTGGAATTGCCATTGAATTTTTCCTTTAGGTATTTCCCCACCTTAGCTGGGTTCTGAATTTGTTCAGGGGGGAAATTACAAGCTATTGGGTCAGAGAATTCCTTCAGCATCTGGCCCATATCCTCCCATTCTCCACCCCACTCAGGCTTTTCCACCTCTGGGTCAGGTGTCTCATCAATCACCCTGGAAATCTGAGCCCTCATTCTAGACAAGCTGCCAAGAATATAGAGGAAGATTACCAAATTAAATATCAGGGGAGTGGCCAGGAGGGTGGTCTCTTTAACATTCAGGGGAAACTGAACATTCTCAAAAGATAATGTATCAAATTTAAAAAGGGGGGGGAGATGAAAGGCTGGGAAACCCCATCTCCTCCTCCAACAAACTGAGTGCCATTACTAATAAACCCCCAAAACAGGCTACTGGAACCAGGACTGGGGTTAGGACGAAGAAACCACCTATCATACACACTTTGAACAGCCGCCTGTACCTCTGTTAACTTCATATAAATCAGTATCACCGAGCACAGCAAAACAGAAATTCGGATTCGTGCCCCTGCTCTGTAAAAGTTTCTTATCAGCAATATGATTGGAGCAAGTTGTGGACAGGCAAACAGGGACCAAAAAGACACGAGTATATCCAGCCAGCGAGACATCATGAACTCAACCAACATTGTAACCACTTTACTCCAACACAAAGCAATTAAATCAACCCAAAATGTAATCACTACAGGTTCCTTCACTTTCCTTCGAGCCCCTGACGTTGGGCGCCACTATTATTGTGCCAGTTTTGGCCAGAATCTAGCAATATATCCTCTGGGAGAAAGGCAATTCACGACTACCCTTCCCCCCACCAGGTTCGGGAAAGGAATCCCTCGAAGGAAAGTGAAAGAGATAAAACCTATTTATTAACAAACACACGGGAAAAAAAACAATACTAAATAGCAAAACCCCTCACTATAACAAGAAAACCTGGGAAGAAATTAGAGTCCTCTTGTAGGTATGGTCCCTCCTTCTCGGAGCTGGCGTGGGGGGTGGCCTTAGGCCCCCTCCGGGCCTGAAGAGAAGTTCTCCTGATGTGTTCTGATGTTGTTGAAACAGTCCCAAAGAGAAAAGAAGAAATAAAAAAACCTCACCAAAGTCCTAGGAAACACGCCGGAGGAAAAAAGGAAAAAAACCCAAAAACTGGCTGAAGAGACAGGCAGGGTGCTCCCCCCGTGCTCCTGCAGCCACTGGAGAATGCAGAGCCGTCTCTATCTCTGTGTCCTTGGGAACTTGCTTTGAAAAGTTCATTTAGTTTTTTTTTTCCTCTCCCCTGTCAAGCTCAGTTTAAAGGCACAAAATTAAGTTTTTGGCATAGAGCCGTGATAGGGGATACACATCATAGAGTCACCCCAAGACAGGCAGCCACAATTTCTCTGGGCAACCTGTTCCAGTACCTCATCATCCTCTAAGAAAATAATTTCTTCCTAACATCTAATCTAAACCAGCCTTCTTTCAGTTTAAAACTTTGTCCTGTCACTATGTGGCCAGATAAGAAATCCCTCTCCCTACTTTTTATAAGCCTCCTTATGGTACTGGAAGGGTGCAATGAGCTGTCCCTGGAGCCTTCCCTTCCCCAGGCTGAACAGCCCCAACTCTCTCAGCCTGTCTTTGTAGGAGAGCTGCTCTATTCCCCTGATCATCTTTTTTGTCCTCCTCTGGACTCACTCTAACAAGCTGACATCTTTTTTGTGCTAAGGACCCCAGACCAGGTGGGGGTCTCAAAAGCTCAACTCATCATTTACTGGAATTTAAAATGGGATCATCCGTGATGCGACACTGCTTGTCCTCCTCTGTGCTGGCCTGATTACCCAGTAGTCCTTCACAGTACATCCAATATTCAGATTTGTAATGATTTCCTGTCAACTGACCTGTCTGAGGTGGAAGTGGCTTATTCCACTGCACAGCAAAAGAAAAAGATATCACTTAATGCCTGTGGTTGCTCACAAACATTACCCTAGTATGGTTTTAGATGGCTGCCAGGGCAATCCATGGCTAAAGAGTATGGAGAGCACTGATGATCTGCCCTGGGTTGCAGGAGGTGGTGTATGCATACGTATTGCTAAATCTGGGGGGGGAGAATTGACCTTGAAGCAGCACAGAAGCTCTACTGAGCAGGTGTATAAGGGGATTTTTTCATATCATCTCACAAATCCACCCTGTATTCTCACCAGCTGTGCTCAATCTCTGATGCTCGGGAGGAAGGCGAGAGAAAGCCCCAGGACACCCTGTGCTAATTGTGGGGGGAAGGAACCTGCCTGAGTCCCAGAGCCAAAGCCCTGAAGGAAGAGACCTGATTATGCTCTGCTTTTCATGCTGAGCTGTAGGGGTTAGGAGCACACACAGGATGAGGACGGCTTCATCAGCATCTCCCTTCACAGCGGAGAGACAGGCTCCTCTCCTCCCCTTGGAAGCGTGTTTGCACACAGCAGCAGCGGTCGTCCCATTATTTATGCCACGAGGGAAAAAAAAAAAAAAAATCCAAGGCTCTTCCTTGACTGACGTGTGTTAGATAAGATGGTAGGCACAAAATACCCTCCACAATATACAATAACCTTTAAAGACACGCCACCTCCTCCTCTCCTAGGCGTGCCCGGCGGGTGGAGCCGGGCAGGATGCTGTGGGAGCAGCTCGGCAGCGGGACGCTGCCTGCATGTTAATGCCGCGGGTGCTTGTGCTGAGCCCGGCAGCGGCAGCGAGCGCGGCCCCGGCAGTTTCCATGGTGCTGTCATGGTGCGCTCTCCCCACACCTTCACTTATCAGCGTTTCCCACCCATCCTCCTCCCTGTAGTATGCTGCTTGCTCACCCCGAAAGGTCAGCCATTGTAATGATGATTTTAGCAGGGGGAGGCAGGGAGGCCGAAGGGTGAAAAGGTGAGCTCTGAGCAGCGATGTGCGTGGGAACCGGGGGCTTGCCTTGCGCTGCACAATGAGAAATTAGAAAGCTGCCCCTCGAGGGAGCGGTGCTCATCAACCCCCTCTCACTTCCCAGGCCAGCCGAGTCAGATGCCCTGATGGAGTTAAAAAATGTTCGTGAGAAGTGGTTGGAGACTCGACTTTAAATCTTCGGCATCTCATCGGCAACTGATGTGTCAGTGTGTGGAGGGGCAAAGGGACTGCTTCTGCCCACAGAGGAAACTGATACAAACGCTTCCAGGCATCTATTTTGTTTTTCCATTTCCCTCCTGCCCCCTCCCAGCAAGCCCAGTGCTCGTTTGCACATGGAAAGAGACAGGTTTTTCCTCCAACTTTCATCCTATTAACTGCCGGAGTAAAGCACTGCATCTCCTAACTGCCTTCCTTTCTTTCTTTCTATAGGACAGCTTTCCTGCACGTTTTGGAGGAGTCCATTTTGTCAATCAACCCTGGTACATCCATGCCCTGTACACACTAATCAAACCGTTCCTCAAAGACAAGACAAGGAAAAGGGTAATTAGATGGGAATGGAGGTGGGGGTGGGAGTGGGGGTGGAGAGCAACCTGCAGACCTGGATTAGCCAGGTAGTTAGGTGCCTGTTTGCTTCTTTTTCTCTCTGCATTTTCCATATGGTATCAGAGAATTGCTGCTGTTATTAAAAACTAGAGTTTGGAATAGTCTGGATTGAATGAATAACTCAGGGACCAGAAATCTGCTATCACCAACAAAGCATGGATACATTTTACTGGGACATGCTCAGGGATAGAGAGAATTGGCAATGTGGAGGAATCATCAGGCCAGGCTGAAGTTACTTGCAAGCAAGGGAAACTTCAGCTCAACTCTTTTTGTGGGAGTACAAACTCCTATTTCCTTCCTTCAGCAGGGTGACTGTTTTCACATGATGGTAACTCACTTGGTTCCACAAAAAGTACTCATGCCTGAAGGCTGTTTGCTCACACTGCAGAAGAGGCAGATCTTCTCCAGTGAAACCCAAGTGAATTGGTGGTCCTGCAGTCATCCTAGCCATTTGTTCTCTGCAGTCTATCAAACAACAGCTGAATAATCCCTCAGGAGGCCCCAGAGCCCACTCTGAGCCGTGTCTGACTAGGCAGGACAAGGGCAGGACCAACCTGAATGCAAAGAGGGATTAGAGAAACAAGTGCTGCTGAACCAGCACAAAGTGGTGACACAGCCTGATCCACCCCTGGGAAATGTCTGTCCTGGGGTGCAGGGCTGGTGGCCCTCTCAGACGCTGAAGTCCTACTCTTCACGTCTGCTTTCAGTAAGCTCCACTGTCACCCTTTTCTTCTCACTGCTCTTCTCGTAAGCCTCTATCCTCTTGCAGTAGCAATAATCAATCATAATTCCTGACTTCCGCTTCTCCTGATCTGGTACTTAAGAAACTTAAATTGTCATGTGCCAAAAGCAGGCAAATCGGAGTTTTCAGAAGTGTTAGTAAGGCCAGCCTAATTGTTTAGCTGCCCACCCCAAAGTCAATCCCCGCTCTTCTGCCAACTGAGAGCTTTTGAAATTCCCACCTGAAACTGCAGTGTCAACTAATGACACTCCACACCTCATTAGTGCTGCTATTATTGTACTTAATGAAGTAAGGAGTCGATGATGACTTTGAACTTTCTTTTTTATTTGTTAAAAGATCTTTCTTCATGGTAACAACCTGAACAGCCTTCACCAGCTAATACACCCTGAATGCCTGCCCTCTGAATTTGGGGGGACTCTGCCTCCATATGACATGGGGACGTGGGCTCGAACGTTGCTGGGTCCCGACTACAGCGATGAAAATGAGTACACCCACACCTCCTACAACGCCATGCACGTGAAGCACGCGTCGTCCAACCTGGAAAGGGAGGCCTCGCCCAAACCCATGAAAAGGTTAGTACTGCCTTTGAAATCAGCTCTTATTTGGCTCTCTGAACAGGTTTGGGATAAGTCTCCCAGGAAGGGCTCATCTGGCTGGAAGAGAGGCTGCAATGTGGCAAACGTCGATGGAGCACTGCACTCTGGGCTGTGCTCGTGGTGTGGTGGGAGAAAGGAAGCCTCTCGGTGGAACCGTAATTACTTGTCTGATTACTGTGCATGAAAATGAGAGGAAATTAATGAGCCCCTGCACAGAGCATTACAGAAAGTACATCAGGGTGAGATGCTGTCCTGCACGGCGCAGCGCAACCAGCGGCACCACTTCAGAGCTGCTCCCTGTTCCTTGCCGCTGCTTTGCTGCTGCTGACCCGGTTGTTATCGATGAGGGATTTCCCTCCTCGGAAAAACAGCTTTTGTACGATGAACACCACTGCCCTCTAAAGGGAAAAGGAGTCGGTCTTCTCCCTCTGCATCTGCTCCTCCTTGCTCTGCAAAGCCCTGCAAAGGCAGTTGAAGAGCTGCTCTTTTAAGAGCTCTGATTTTAGTTCTCGTGATTGTGCATTCAGCTCTGAATGCTCAAAATAACACCTCTGGAGAGTGTTACCCTCAGTAGTTTGGACTGACTGTGGGGATGGGGTCAGGAAGTTGGTTACCTGGCCCAGGGCTGTGGGTGGTGTGGCTCAGCCAACACCAGCTGCAGCGAGCAGTGGCCGTGTAGGCTCCCCTGTGTAACATCTGCACTCGCCTCACCCTTGGCATCCCGTTCCACAAAACTGCTTTCCATGCAGATCGCAGTGATGCTTTCCTCGCTGCTGCCACTTGATGAGTGCAGCGCTCACAGGCACGGCGTCACTCTCTGTGACAGGGAGCGGCCATCATTTTGTCACAGCAAAATCAAAGCTGACAACACAGACAAGCCATAATGTCATGCAATTAATTTTGAAAGTCTTTCATCGTCAGAGGAAAAAGAAATGCATTCTTGATTCACATCTCCCTCCCAGGTCAGAGGGATGCCACGCAGCTGTGTCTGTGAGGCCTGTCCCAGAGAGATGAGTTTAAAGGAATTTATTTTTAATAAATATTGTCAGTGAAACACATTGAATTGTTTTAGAAAAAATACTAAATATTTCATTTTTATTAAAATATATCTCCATCTATGTAGCTTTATAGAAAGAAATCAGCAGTTGTTTAAAGCTCCAAATATTTTGAGAGCTGTTCACAGGTAAATCTTTGTTGAGGATCTGTTCCTTGGCTGCAAAGAAGGGAGGGTCTTATTGTGCCCTCAAGGGAGAACTTCGGCTTGAAAATTAGTTCAGTGCCAGAAACCCCTGCCTTGAGGCAAAAGCCTTCTTTTATAATCTGTTCACTAATACAAAGGTGCACTAATACAAATATGGGGAGTGGATGAATCTAATTTGTCATGTTGCCCCTGGGCAGACTAGATCTAACTTTTAGCCTAATTTTGTTACTCGGCGGTTAAGTCAGCCATCTGATCTTGCACCCTGTGGTCATTACTCGCTGTTAAAGGTGAAAAGTTCACAGCTTCAACAGATTTTCTCCTATGAGTATTTGCTTTGATTCTTCTTCCCCTGAAATTATGATTTGGCCCAAGCATAGGTAAAAGTCTATGTTTAGAAAGCATGATTGTGTGTTTTATTATATTTTTTTAGACTAGATTTATATCTAAAGCATCTTAAAAGGTGTCCAGATTTCTACCAGCATTACCTATCTTTATATATCTCCCCTCCTGGCCTCATTTGGTTCATACATCTCTAACACAATGAGAAACTCAGGCCACAGCTGAGATTCCTGGATACTCTAGAGAGGTTTACACTAGGCATAGGTGACCTTCTAACATTATTCTTCATCTTAAATATAACTCCCTCACAATTGTTCTATCATTTTTTTCCCTTATTAAAACAATTTGTAGTTTTATGGAAAATCTCCCATCTGCTCCTCCTTTCACAGCATACACTCTTAGGTAACATGTTAATTTTGTGTTTCTCTGATGGAATGATTGATTTAATAAAATATAAAGGTCAAGGTCACTGACTTTTTCTTTAGCAGTCATGTTCCTCTGAAAGGGGCAAATATAAAAAGACTGAACCTTCTTGGGTTTCTGCAATTTAAGGCTGAAAAGCCTTGATGATTGAGGGACTTTTCCTCTCTGACTTCCCAGGCATCACTGCAGGTTTACCTGCCCAGTAACCAGCTGCAGGGGAGGGCAGTGCTTATGAGAGTTGGACTCACCCAGGAGGGTGGAGCTACAGTGGTTGTTTCCCACTGTGGCACTGTCCTGCTGTGTGACAAATGCAGAGTTGCAGCCCCTCCTGGCTCTGTGGCCACTTGCTGTAAAGCCAGGCAAGCCCATCCTTGCTGGAGCTGCCACTGGACTAGCATCTGGAATCTCTGAGTTCAGTGCTGCTAAAACAGCTGAGAATCTTGCACTATGATCACAGAGAAGTGTCCCTCTGAAGTGAAATGCCACCATCCTCTACACCTGGAGAGAAGCTCACCCATGACACCTACTCCAAAACCAGTGTCTCACTATTTTAGTTGCAGAGATGCTGAGAAATCAAGATATGAATTATAGATCTGGAAGAAAAGTGCCAGGAAATGGAATCAGAGAATAGCTGACCGAAATACTGTTGTAGCCACTTAACCTATATTAGCAGATGAATGCAGAGGGGGAGAAGGAGGCCATTTTCAAGATGTGCCTGAGACCAACTGAAAACTAAAATGAATCTCAAAACTCAGAGCAGGAAAAAACGCGGCACCAAGCAGCAGTGAGAGGGGCTGAAGCTGGAGCAGGTACTGGCCTGCAGGTTGGCTTCAGGACTGACAGCAGTGCTTTGGCTCCTGTCACCAGGGCAGATGCATACAAATTAAAGCAAGTTCACCTGAGAATCGTGGGGAGGATGAGGAAAGCAGAGAGCATATTTTTCCAGCAAGAAGCTATATAAGACAGCAGTTTGTTCAGCTTCAGAGAGTGAAGGTTGAAACGGATTTGAAGGGAATAAAATCCTGGGAGAGAGAATAGATATTTGAGGAAAAGGACAGCTTAGACATGAGATCAAATGGATATAAGTTGATCCAAGTATAACTTGGCTGCAAATTAGAGTTGGTTTTCTGGTCATCAGAGGCCAGAAACAGTGTGCCAGGATGACAATCTGATACAGGAGTGAAGGACCAATATAAAGGGGCTACAGGAGATTACACTTGCCTAGCAAAGTCTCATTAGATTCCAACTTCTGCTGCATTTGACAGCAATGGAACCAGAACATTATCTTCTTCCCAGCCACAGGCAGGGGTGGTTTTCCCTGTGACTTGAACTTGCACAAGATTTGTTCTCAAGAAAGAGTTCTTGTCGACTTCAGAGAATGGAGGTGTTGTAGATGGGGAAAGGATTGAAAATCCTCTTAGAGAAAGACTGCCACTGACTCTAGTCACTGACATGAGCTTGAAAATTTTGAGATTTGACAAGTGTCTACAATATGGAAAATCTTTAATCAAAACCACTGCAGTTTTTCCACCAGTGGCCACATGATGTCCCACTGGAGCAAAACCAAAATACTGGAAATGGCACTCCCATCTGCAGTATTATCTAGGACCCCAAGTACTGTATGAACAGATGGGAAACAAAGCAAAACAGCTGATGACTCCACATAATGAGTCTTAATGACCCGGGGGGAGGGGAAGCAACAATAATAAAATCCATTCAGGATGTACGTTTATTAAGATCCAGCTCAGTGAAGTCTGAAATGGGTGAGGTAGTAAACATGCAAAGCAGCATTAATACAGCAAACTTAGTTTAATCTGAGAGCCTGGCTGGATCCATTAGACAGTCCTGGGAGCAGCAATGGCAACAGACCCTTCCCCTGTCTTGGGCCATCCCTTCTGAAGGGTCTGCGTCCATGCAGGGATCCTATCACTTAAGAGCTTTGGGATTTCAAAGCAACGTAAATGGTGCAAAAATTTGGAGCACGGGGAAGAATATCACCTCCCTTTCAGCTGTGGCCAAGTGTTCTGTCATCTGTGATGGTCAGAAAGGGGCCTTTAGTCAACAGGGACCTCACACAAAAGCAAAGCATTTGCCTGAGGCATTCATGCTGGCTTTTGTTGATGAGCTGCTGTTTTTAGGAACAGCTGGAGGTTTTATCTGGGTGTGCAGTTTAACGAATAGTTATGGTGGATGGTTAAGCCTAGCAGTTAGAGTCAGAGACTGCTCTCAGTATATCACTGTGCCAACAGGGCACAATTTTTTAGCCCCATCCTCCCAACAGTAGGAGATCCATGTCTGTAGCTATTTGGGTACCTAAAAGCAATGGGTGAGCGTCCCCACATCCCCAGGTGGAGCAGCAACAAGTAAGCTGCAGCAGCATGTTCCCTCTCTGTGACTCACTTTTCTTTACAAGAACTGCCCTTCTTCAGCTGCATCTGGGTCACTTCTTGATGTCTGAACTTGATCTTCAATCCAAGTGACAAAGACTGTTCTCTGCCTTTGCTTGACCCTTATACAGGCACCAACCACAGCCTGGGAGCTGAATGTTCCTTCTCTGCCCTCCCAGGCATCAAAAGAGCACTTGCTTTTAACATGCTGCCAGTGCAAATGGGTCTGAAAGCCTACTGCAATCTAAAATTGCCTTGCAGAGAAAGGAAATTTTACCTAATAACTGCGTACATATTCTGGCCAAACAACCTAGGTTGTTTAATGAAACTTATTTAAACAAAGTTTAATTGATGACAGCTTTATTCAAATTTGGGGTTAAAATTATTCTTAGGATAACACAGGTGGCAAGAGCATTACTGTCACTGAGTCAAGCTTATCAGAGACTCAGTAGATTCAGAGCTAGGTTAAAACTTTTGAAGTAGAGCCAAGCACAGGAATTATGAATGTACAATCTATGCATCAAGACACCAATATGTTTTTCTGCTGTGAAATAGAAAGTTATAGAATTATAGAACTGTAGAATAATTTAGGTTGGAAAAGATCTTTAAGATCATCAAGTTCAATGTTAACCCATGTCCACCCCTAAACCTTGTACCTCAGCACCACATCTACATGTCTTTTAAATACCTCCAGAGATGGTGTCTCCACCACTTCCCCGGGAAGCCTCTTCCAATGTTTACAACCCCTTCAGTAGAGAAATTTTTTCTTAATATCCAATTTAAACCTCTCCTGGCACAACTCGGGGCTGTTTCCTAAAGGACTAAAGCACCTATAGACTCAATGGCCTGACTATTAGTTCAACAAAAGCCCCCATATTATGCATTTTGAAAATGCAGTGGAAAAAGCCTGTTAGAATGCATTGCCCCATTGCTCCATGATGCTGAGTTAGACATGTGGATTTTTATGTCCCAGATTAGAGTGAAAGGATTTTAAAGTACAGATGAGGATGTAGCCATTATTGCCTCCTGATGTGTGTGTTTTCAAAAGCCCTGATATTCAAATGAACTCACTGCTGAAATTAATTGCTGTTTCTCAGAAATGGGATCCTGCTTCCAGAGAGAAGAATATTACAACTGGTACGCACTAATGCCAACTGGAACAGTTTTAGAACCAAAAGGGGCCATTCATGGAGGTGACTTATGTAAGGTTTTTATTTATTCAGACTTGTTTCTCCATATGCCCAGCTGGGCTGTGCAAGGCAGACCTTTCTAGTTGTTATCCTTAGTGTGACCTTAATGTTCCTTTGCCATATGTTTCTGCTTTTATGGGTCATGTTTTATGCCGGTTCACAGTCAGCACCAATTTACTGCAGAAGTAGTAAAATACCAGCAAATAAAAATCAGTATGAAAATGTGTGAATGCTTCCCACTGCCCATGGATGGCACCTGGGTTGCTCTGCTTGTAGCTGGGGTGCATTTCTACTTGTGTTGGGGGAAAAGGGAAAAACTTGTGATAAATTAGCTCTGTAATACACGAGACCTACAATGCAAGGCTTACATTCACTATTTTATTATAAATTATTTCAAACAAAGGAGAATTTCTGAATACTTCTGCAGAAAGGCTTCCCCCATACACAGATGATGAATGAGGCACATATTGGTAGTTAAGCATGTGTCCCAGGGCCATGCATATGATATAATGTGTGCATTATCTAATAATATAGATTGTTAGCTGGTAAACACTTTTATAACCTTTAAACAGAATTCAGCCAGTACATCAGAAAGAAATGGAAAGCAACTGGTGGATGTGGCACATTAGCAGGTCCTAGAGAGGCTACAGGGGAGATGTTGCAGGATTTCTTCAGGAGCCCATGAGAGAAGCCAAGCAGGAAATCTGAGTTGCAAAGCCACAGCAGAACCAAGGAGAGGACAAGGCAGGAACTCAGTTGCTCTCTGGGGGCATTGACAGCGTTGGTTTCATTTCATCTGTTTGCAGCACTGAATTCCCAGTGCATGGGTGCACAAACACAGGCTAGAGGTGGGAAAGGCAGAACCAGTGCTGATCAGGCTGCCTAAAATATTGTGTTGTAAATTATGTCTTCAACTGGCTATAAATTGGCCAAAAGTTTAGTAGTTTAGATTAGAGACATGACACTTAATAAAACAAATGGTTTTACACTGCTTACGTCTTTTGCTGTCCTGTGAAAAATCCACTTACATCTGGCTGAGTTACAAGCCTTTGAAAGGGCAATTCACACATGCCCTGTGGAAACATATTTAATTTTAGCATTTAATGGCCCCACAGATTGCCTCATGCTTTAGCTTGGCCTCCCAACACAAATAAACTTGTTCAGCTTGGGTTGATGGTTCAATGCCCACAACGCGCATCTCCTGCCTAGGCCATGGGGTGTAGAGGGTTTTGTAATTACAACTTTTGTGATCACTGTTGTCCCTGCACCAGGCCAGTCTATGGCAAGACATGGAGCCAGGATTTGGAAGACTGACACCTTGTGCTCACAGGGCTTCATCCTCCCTGCTATTGGCAGGAGAATTGGAGAGATGAGGATTTTAGTGGTGAACCCATCTGGAGTACTGGAGACTTGGGTCACTGGGATGGGAGCCATGAGGCAGACTGAAAGATGAGGTGGGCATAAAGGACTGGAAGCAGATGGGTTAGGACACACATTTGGTGGGCAAGCAAATGGCTGAGGGAGACAAGGAATGATCCTTTGGTTCAGTCTGTTGGGTGCAGCCCTTGAGAAGCAGATACTGCCCTCCCTTTCCCCTGAGCCCCTGTGTCAGCCTGGCAAGTAGCTTAAGCTGAACTTCACACAGATGGTGAGATTGCACATTGCTTATTTTCAACCTGTCAAGCTATAGACTTTGGGGTCTCATTTCCAGAAATACCCAGCACTTGCCTGCAACAGAAATCCATGGGACACGTGCTTTGTACACACAAGCGACCATTTAAGGCTGAGGGCCCTGCAAAATCGGACCTTCAGCACTGGGCACCCCATCAGAGAAATACTTGTACCCTAATCTCACCGTGTTTCAGCTCTCCACATGCAAAATGTAAATTAAAAGAAAACCAACTCTCACAGCCATGCTACAGCCATAAATGAATTAGCATTAAAGAGGCACACAAGCAGTGCATTGATTAACTCCACAGAAAAGCTCAGGAGAGAATTAACAAAGGCTATCTTCAGAGCAGGTTTGGACTAATATGCAGCAAATGTGTCACAGAGCCACACACAGAATCACCAGAAGAAAGCAAAATAAAAAGTCACTTACTAGCACAGCACTGTGTATGCTGAGCACTGAGGGAGGAAAAAGCCCTCTGAGAAAGAATAGGGTGTGCTCCTGGGGCCAGGGCACAATGCACAGGTCACAACACCCACACACACCTGGCCAAGTGACTGCTGCTCCCACAACCTACATTTTGGCTTTGCACTCTGTGGTGGTGCTTGACTTTCTGCTCTAAATAGTACATCTGCAGGGTTGCTTTCATGCTGTAGTGCTGCTCTTGTGAAGGACAGGAAACTTCTGATGTATGATGGGGAAGTAGGAAGACCGATCCCCTTTGCTCTTAGGGCTCTGTCCTCCCTGTTATTGCCACAGTGAAGAGACTATGACTCAGTGGCAGATCTGGTTGTCATGTTGAGAGCTGCAGTCACTGGAATGGAAGCAAAAAAAGGCAGGCTGAAAGATGAGGCAGGAGTAAAGGACTGGATTGTCTGCAAAAAGGGACTGGAAGCTGTTGGGCTTGACAGAGACTTTGGTGGGCAAGGAAATAGGGATAAGCAGGAAAAGCATGAGTGGTGATGGTAAGTGCATGTGTGTTCATGTGTGAATATTCATTAAGTGTGAGAAGATTTTTTTTCATTACCTGGCCTGAAATCCTTTTTTGAGATATCAAAATCTGCACACTTCATAACAGCTGTGCTGAATCTGATGTAAATTGTTGTTTGCTGCTGCAGTGTTGTCTTTATTTGATCCTGTGACTAGGCTTACCATGTGATAGGTGACATATTGGATTCCAGAAGACTAAGGGTCTTCCAGGAACTCCTGTCTGAAGCAGGTGCTCTTATTCCTCCTGCAAGAAAAAAAGCATGTGAAAAACTCAGTCTATAGCAGAGAAAGGAAATGGACAGGAAAAGCTCCCACCCATGCCTTTCCCCTGCCCTGGACTGAGGCAAGATCTTGACACAGAAGCTCAGAACACTTAGGAGCAGGAGACATCAGGCAAATCCACACTGATGAAAAAGACTGAGATGTGCACCCTAATTCCAAGGCTGATATCACAGACCAACTCCTGTCCGCATTACTCAGGGGTAGACCCTGCCAAGAGGAGTCTGGCTGCATTTGCCCTGCATATGCTCTGGTCCCATCTGGGTCTTCATGTCCTGGAGACATGAGAGTGTACGTGCTGTGTCAAATAGTTAAGCATTTCTGTATGCTCATACAATTCAGAGTGCCTGCAATAAGCTGAGAACTTGTCATAGCCCACCAGAAATCTGTTTTTACAGCAAGAGCCAAAGGATACGCTCTAAATCCTCAGAGAGCAGTGTAGGCTGAGGGATGGGTCAGGACTAGGTGCTCAGACAGCCAGGCCATGGTTAGAGTGAAACATGGTGCAGTGTCATCCCTATCCCTCTTTGTGCACACCCTGCAGTGAGCTGTGCTCAGGGCTTGTGGTGGAGAGAAGCAGCTGTGGCCAGCTGTCGGGAACAAAGGGGCACAGCAAGAACTGGCAGGCACAGGGAGGATGAGGGGTCTCGTGCTGGGGTTCACCCTGCAGCAGTTCCCTCTGCAGTGGTGCAGGTTTACTCGCAGAGTCTTCTTCACACATGCAGTTACAGCTCTGGGCCAGGGCTGCCCCGACTTTGATGTGCTGCCAAGGCACTACTCGGAGGCTTCTCACTCGGGTGTGCTCAGCACCAGGGAGGAAGACGGTCACTGCTGCCACAGTGGCCACAAAGCTTCCAGTCGGAAAATGCACCAGCTTGTCACCACTGTCCTGAGGGCTGAGCCCGGGGCTGGCAGCAAGTTATGCCAGAGTTTTCATGCTGCTCTTGCCCCTGACTCATTATGCCAGTGGATCACTTCTCAGCCCACCCGGGCCCCTAGGCATTGGTGCTGCTGCATCTCTTTGCAGTGCTGTGGCTGGTGTACCAAAGCTGCCCCTCTGGGCAGGTCTCTGCGGCACAACACTCTGCTGTCCTAATGCAGAGCTGTGAGCCAACACCAGTGTGGAATCTGTAGAATTGCATTGGCAAGAGATTTGAGCAGGGCTTATGAGCCTGGGCAGAGAACTACATGCCATGGCTGCTGCGCTGGGGCTGTGCACTGCTGAGCAGGGCTGGCTTCATCTGCCCACACCACTGGGGGAGCATTTCCTTTTCAAGCACTTTCAATAACAAAAGGGTACCTTTTGCCACAATTACTTGACACCTGTACATCTGCACTGTTTCTGTGATACCACGGAGAAAGCCTTGTTTTTCCCACCTGGTGAAGCCATACATTTGAGTGGGGGGTGTTGCAGAGCACACTCTGAGGTGCTGCACCCCCCTCTTCCATCTGATGGAGGGAGAAAAGCAGAGAAAGAAATGTCCATCGGACCTTGTCAATATAAACATTCACAAGTGTGATTTTAAAAAATACTCATAATGTTCTGCAAAGGGAGTAAATAATTGGGAGATGAACAGCCCTAGGGTACTGGCGAAATCTGAATGGAATTTAAGGGAAATGAGCAGATGGGAGGTGAGAGGTAGAAAACAGTAGAAAACTCCATGTGATCTGCAGTGTGTCACTCTGAGAGCTTGAAGCCTCCTGCATTTAGGGAAGAAAACATGCCACCCTCCTCTTTCCTTCACAAACCCCCTGATAGGAAGCACAGCACAAATACATCCTCACTCTTGTGGGCTGCAGCACATCAGCATTCCTGTGAAGAAAAGCATAAAATGAGGGATCAGAGAATTGGAAGATGTCTCTTAAGACAAACATGCTGTGATACGCTGGCACTTACTGTTAGCTCAGCCCAGGATTTTGTACTGTAGTTTTTATGGGAAACAAAACTGATACCCAACAAACATCAATTCCTGTGAGCTGATTGACTGCAGCTATGCTCTGACAAAAGCCTTCTGAAAACAGCACAGCTAGGAGGTCTGCATCCAGTCTTCTTACATGGTTTTTGACTGAATTGGAGAGAGTTGCATAAAAGTGGCCACACACATAAAGCCATCTGTTCTCTTAGATATTGATGTACATACCTATGCAGTGCTGTCATTTGAAATATATGGCTGGCCTGCTGGAGAAACAGCTGGGTACTGTTGATTTTCCAGACTTCCAAATATTCTTGCTGAACAGTAAAACAACCATGGGGGGTTTGATTGACGCTTTAAATGGACCACACTCAAATGGTACCCAGGGTTCAGAAGTGAGACTTAGAATTCATTTCTCTTTCCATTTTCATTTTGTTCTCCTAAGCAAGCTTACCTAGCCTTGGAATCTAGATTAGTAAAGTCTATGGGCATTGACTTGTCTTTTAATTACTTCAGATTTAGCTCCTAGTACTGTGATCATATACTCTTACAGGAGTTAAGTCTCCTACACGGATCACGTTAAAGAAAGACAGGCGCAGTCTCTGCCCGCTGAGGGCAGTGACCCTATCTGTGTGATACAAACAATTGTCTACTTGTGTTAAAATTAAGCCAACCAGATCCTTCACAGCCAAGCATCTTTCAAACTGGCTACTGAGAATTTTTATCTGAAGAAAGAAGGGAACCAGAAGGTTTTGAATTCAAATATACTCATTTATAATTCCAGAGTTGCAGCACACACAGGACAAGTGTCACATTTCTGGTCAGTACTGAAGGTAACAGAGTGAAGGTGAATATTGAAGGTGTGAGGCGGTTGTGGCTATGATATGTAGGAAACATTGCTTCATAAGTCATGAAACCTGTTCTCCCCAGTTTTAACAGATGAGAACTCATCAAAACAGGGACTTGAATGTAGGTAAACCATGAATCATATGTTTATACCATATGTTTAGAAAAAGTCAGATGAATAACCCCCTGAGAATGTTTATTTCTCTGCCATTTATAGCACAGAGTGACCATAGATGTCTGATGATGAGATGAATCAAAACACAAGTGACTAAAATGTATTGACAGGAGAAGGCCAATGCAATTTCTATTTCCTGCTTAGATGATTAGTTCATACCTGGCCCAGGTCAAAATGATTCAGACATTTCTTGAACATTACAAAGTAGCTGCATTCATCCTGCAAAGTATAATTGAATGGTTTTAGGCACTATGATGGCCTCTTGGCCTCCATCTGTTACTGCAGAAGGACATGAGTCCTCTACAAGTCTTTCATAAAACCCAGAGCCATAACCTTCAGTTATCTAATCAGTTGTTTTGGATACCCTATGGTGCCTTAAATGGCCGTTTAGCAGCTGAATGTCATCCACACTGTGAAAGTTGGCACCCCAAAGGCATAATCAACTTTTAAAGAAAATAGTTGCCCTGTCAGGATAGAGAAAGATGAATTGGGATGGTACAGGGAAGCTAGTATTTCTGTGGGCACAGAATCACAGGAAGGTTGAGGAAGAAACCTCTGGAGATCTATCCAATCCCCTGCTCAGTGCAGGGTCAGCTAGAGCAGGTTGTTCAGGATTGTGTCCATCTGGATTCTGAATATCTCTAAGCACGAAGACTCCACAACCTCTCTGAGCAATTTGTTTCAGTGTTTGTCCATTCCCCAGTAAAAAATGGAAGTTCCTGTATTTCCATCTGTGTCCGTTGCCTCTTCTGTCACTGAGTATCACTGAGATGATTCTTTTGTGTTCTACTACTCCACCCCATCAGGTATTTGAACATACTGATATGGAAAGGCAGCAAAACAAAAATGTTTTTGTCTGGTGCCATGAACAACTTTTGCTGGCCATGGGATACCACCAGAGGAGTATCCACTGCATTGACAGGGCCAAAGTTTAACCCTGCTTGCCAAACAAGGGAAGTTCTGTACTGCTCATTTACCATTTTAAATCAAAATGGCTTAAATTGTTGTGCAAGAGGGTGCTTTGAATGCAACAAAGGTTGCAATTTATAAAGATGAGTCAGGGCAAAGGTACTTTGGTGTCTAACTGCAATTTATTTTTCAATAGAAGGTTAAGGTGCAATTAGATACACACACATTTTCAAAAGCCATGATCAAATTATCTTAAAAATTTGAAATGTGGTTGTGAAGTCCTCTGAATAAAACATTGATGCAGCTAAAATAGGTAGCAGTACTTTTAAAATAAGAACTAGTCTTAGTCCTAGGCTCAGTGCTAGAGCCAGCATACGAACCCTCCTAAATAGTGTGTAAACTTGCACATACCTAGAATGTGACTGCTTTCCTTGAACTGAATATGTTGGATACAAAAAAGCCAGATGAAACCAACACATAGGATGCTTCTTCCAAATAGTATTCATCTTATATTAATTTCTACAGTCAAAAAATACAGGGGATCTCAGTGCCTGGAGCTGGAAGACCATGAGAGTGAGAATGATCAATTCCCAACTGACCCTGAACTTGTGCAGGATCTGCTGCTCCAGCTGGATCCCTACTAATCTATGGGGCCTGATGGGATACATCTGACAATGCTCAAAGTTATCTGATGTCACTGCAATACCTCTCTAGAGGATTTTTCAGTGGTCTTGGTGATCTGGAGAGGTCCCAGCAGACTGAAAGCTGGCAAACGTCCCAATTTTCAAGGAGGGCAAGAAGGAAGACCTCAGAAACTACAGGACTGTGAATCTCCCTTCAGTGCCCAGTAGAATCATGGAAAAAATTATTCTGGGAGGTATTGAAAAACACCTGGAGGATAATGCAGTCATTGGCCACAGCCACCATGGTGATGAGGAGAAAGTCTTGCTTGTCAAACCTGATTTCATTCTAACATGGAGTAACCCACCTAGCTGATCTAGGAAAGCCAGTTAATGAAATCTTTTTGGAATTCACCAAAGCTTTTGATACTGTCTGTCACAGTATCCTTCTTGACAAAATATCCAACATTCAGCTGAACAAACACACCATGTGATGGGTGAGCAACTGCCTCACAGGTCCGGCACAGAGTTATAGTGAATGGGGTGACATCAGACTGGCAACCTGTCACTAGTGGGGTTCTGCAGGGCTCCATCTTGGGTCCTGCACCCTTCAACATCTTCATTAACAATGTGGATGCAGGACTTGAAGGAGTACTTACAACAACAATTGGGGGAACTGTTGACTCCCTTGAGGGCAGGACAGCCCTGCAGAGAGACCTTGACAAATTAGAGAGATGGGCAATCACCAACCATATGGAGTTTAACAAGGATTCTGCACCTGGGATGGGGCAACCCTGGTTGTGTGAATAGTGTGGGGAACAAGAGCTTGGAAACAAGGACTGTGGAAAGGGACTTGGGGTCCTGGTCGATGGCAAGCTCAGTGTGAGTCAGCAGAGCCCTGGCAGCCAGGGGTGTGCCCTGGGGAGCATCAGGGACAGCATCACCAGCCGGGCAAGGGAGGGGATTGTCCTGCTCTGCTCTGCACTGGGGCAGCCTCACCTCGAGGGCTGGGGGCAGTTTTGGGCACAAGAAAGGTATTAGGCTATTACAGAGTGTCCAAAGGAGAAATGAGGATGGTGAAAGGACAGGAGAGGAAGCCATATGAGGACCGACTGAAGTCACTTGGTTCTTCAGCCTGGAGGAGATGGGGAGACCTCATTGTGGTCTTCAGCATCCTTATGAGGGGAAGTGGAAGGGCAGGTACTGATACCTTCACTTTCCTAACCAGTGACAAGACCCGAGGAAATGGCATGAAGCTGAGTCAGGGGAGATTTATTTTGGATATCAGGAAAAGATTCTTCACCCAGAGGGTGGTTGGGCACTGGAACAGGCCCCCCCAGGGAAGTGGTCACAGCACCAAGCCTGACAGAGTTCAAGAAACATTTGGACAATGTTCTTGGGTACATGGTGTGACTCTTGAGGTGTCCCGTGCAGGGCCAGGAGTTGGACTCAATGATCCTTATGGGTCCCTTCCAACTCAGCATGTTCTATGATTCTGTGCTTCTACAGCTACTGGTCAGCTGAAAATGCTTTCTGCAACTGTGGCCTACTGCAAATCATCTTTTCTCTGTCATTAAATAAAGAGAATCCTGCAAGCACCTGTGCAAATTCAGGATGTTTTGGGCTGGTGAAATATATATCTCATGCTAAGTTATTACATTAGATTGTGAGCTGGATTGATTCATATTGTCAAAATCCTTTCCCAACTATCCACATTTTTAATATTTACTATAAATGAAGAATATGAAAAAGGTATTTTTGAATCTTGTTCAGAACTGACTATTTTTCTGCTTTTCTACGTAAAAAGTAAGTTAAAAACAAAACTGGAAACACTTTTCAGCAAAGAAATCCCTGATGTATTTGGAAAATGGAAATCCAAACACAAGTCCTTTTTTTGTGGTGTCTTAGAAAATAGTGATGATTCTTCAAACCATGACTCTACCCTAGAGATAGGTATCAGAATTGCTTATTTTAGGATCGTAATCTAAGCAGCTTTTAGCAGAAACAGAAAAGAAATTGTTGCTGCAGAGCTTGGCAGATACAAAAATCTCAGTTGGATTTCTCTTCACATTATCCAGAAGGGCTGGGAATAGCATTTGAATTGTTTGGCATCTTGAATTTGGAGGTCAGGTGGGTTACAACACATTTACTTAGTGCTGTGGATCCTTTGTTTCCATGTGAAAAGGAACAGCATAGGACCTGCTCATAGAATTTGGGATTATGTTGCTCCCAAGGTGGTATGCATCCAAGTGCCAGTATGGTGGAAAACCCGGTATCTTGCTGTTACAGGTGCAAGAATTTTTGAGTGTGTAATGAGATGAGAGCAGAGATGATCAGCAGTGGTCCCAAAAGAAAAAATGTTGAGATTTTTCACAGTTAACTTAGAGCAGAAACTTTCTGCTGTGTGCTGGCAAATGCTGCAAAGGATACACAACTCTTTATATCCATTGAAGGGCAGTGGGTCAGACAGAAATAATACACTGGTGACAAGTATTGATCAGGTACAGTTTAATAATAATTTAATTCCGTCAAAAAGAAAATAAAAACCTCATGATGTTGCGATTTGAATCCATTCCGTAGCAGTTTGAAAGCCACATGATTATTTTTTGCTGCCTCATACTAGAAATATGTAAATTGCCATTTTGCATAATCTCCCAAATCAGTTGCTTCTCTATATTAAAATGCAATCGTAAACATTATGCATGTCGTATCTGTAAAAATACACAGTGAAAACATTTGGACAAACACAATTTCTTTGAAAATTATGGCATAAAATCTTCCCATTGAGCATCCAGTTTTTGTTATCTTTCTTTGGAGATTTTTTTTAATGAAAAATTTTTATTATGCTTTAATGAAAGCTCCAGGCATAAGAATAATTATCATACAAGTTATTCACAGTCATGGTATTCAGTTGTGCAGTACCAAAGGATGCAATTTATTAAGGATTCTTATCAAAGGAGAGGTGACATCTAATCTCACAAAATAGCTAAAGCATAAATGAACAGTTGGGAACTACAAATGCATCATGTTTGGAATAGAGCTACCCCTGATTCTAAAAGCTGTCCATGAGAAAACTGGCTCTTTATAACAATACTGTGCACAATGGGAATGCCTGGTCCAGATCACTCTATCCCCCTTTATGAAAAAGTTCCCTTTCTAAAAGTTCCAGATTCACCCAGTGATCTTGCTCTGAAGCTCATCGTCTCCTCCAAACTGGGAGGCAACTCCTAGCCCAAAACAGAGAAAATGGAGGATAACAAATCTCTGTAACAATAAACTCATCAGATCCTCCTTCCACAGCTCAGCAAGCAAACATTAGAGCACAAAGACCTCAGAAAATGAAATAGTCTTGAATTTTTCCACTATTTTGAGCCCATTCAGCTTCTGTTACTGCAAGAAAAAATGATGCTCTTCCTTCTCTAGTGTTTACTCTTTTTTTCCATGTTGGGATTTTTTAATCCATTAATAACAAAGGATAAACTATGCTTCCCACATTGAAGACAGAGATGAATTTAAAATGGACTAACCCTGAACAAAGTTATCCTTCAAGGGATCTCCCTACAGGGAGATAAACTGGAGGACTGGGCACACCAGAAGCTTCCTCATTGTCATATTAACTCTGCCTTCTTTATTGGTCTCGGGTACCTCATGGAAGCTCTACATCTGTAAAGCCCTCTACATCATGTAAAGCCCTACATCAGTAAAATGTGATTCACCTACTTGTATTTCTCAAGATTTGCAACAAGCACGAGCTGTGACTCACTCCTGCAAGCACCTGTGCAAATGACTTTGCTTTCCAGTGAGCAGTTGCATACAGAGCTTTGCCTAGGAAGACACCGAGCACCAACAGACCTCATGGCATTGCAGGACCAGGTCTTTAAGTTGCTGAGCATGTTCAGCACTATGGATAGTAGGTAAGCACTAAATATTTTGAAAGAATTTGAGATCATGAGTCACTTCCCTGCTTATGTCTAAAGGAGTGTTTCTCAAATTCCTTATGCTTTCCACAGAAAATAATTAAAAAGCCATAAAGATGAAAACAGAGTAAAGCAAAGATCATAAAAGGAAGCACGGGACCCCAGGGAGGCGAGTGTTTCTTGCTAGCATGTGTGTTTTCCTGCTTTCAGGTCCCAGTCTGTGGTGGAAGCTGGCACGCTGAAACACGAAGACCAGGGGGAAAGCGAGAACACCCAGCCGCTGCTGGCTCTGGACTGAGCTCTCACGTGCCCAACAGAGATCCATGAACAGACTTCCACCACAGCAGAGCCCCACAGAGCACACCACACACAGACACACGCGTTTCGCTTGATAACAAGTCCTTCGTGTTTCCTGACCCAGTAACAACCATCACCAGCCATCTGTCCCTGCGGCCGGCGCTGAACGAGAGCTGAGAAACTTCTGCTGACACAGGAGTCTGTCCAAATACCAAGAATTGATTTTCTTTTTTCTCCTTTCTTTTTGACTTATGACATTAAAACATTGGAAATGGTGGGGCTGCATTCTCTGTTTAAAGAAACCAGGGTGTGTCAACAGTGTTCCTGAAGACTCCATCCGGGATGCTCATTTTATAGAAGCAAAGGTTCTAAGTGTGTTTTAAAGAAAAGCATCTCAAATTTAAACTTTACACTGTAATCAGCAAGTGTAATCTGGGTCAGAGGGCAGAATCATCAGCATCTATGGAGTACTTGAGTTTTACAGAAGGATTTTGCTTTTAAAAAAGAATCCCAGTGCCAGCATAATGCCATTCAACATGACACTTTGTGACTGCCTCATCCATGTAGCTTATACAGGGGTCACATTTCAGTATCTAGCAAAAATTGTTCTTAACTTTTGAAGCCCTTCTAAAACTGTCAGCTAAGTGGAATGAGCTGTGTGAGCAGCAGACACGCACAATTTGAAATGCAATTATTTAATTTTAATGATGTGTTTTTCCACAGGCAACTCAGGAGCCTATAAGACATACGTGTAAATGTGCGTGCACGTGTGAAGAGGAGGTTCCAGGGAGACACATTGAACAAATTCAGCAGTGATTAATGGTTCAATCCAGATTGTTTCATTTAGGTCACAACAGCATATGAAAGCTCTGCAGAGCCATTTACCCCCTTCCCTCCTGCAGTCAGGAGAAAATGTGAGCCAGAAAGGTATGCTGATTGCAGATGCGGGCCATGGTTAAAATGAAAAAGGAAAACTTAGAATTAATTATTCAGTACAAGTTTCTGCTAGAAGGAAATTTTGAAGAATAGAAGAACTGAAATGCCAAAGATCAGTTTGTTGTATCTCTGTTTGTTCTAGCTGCAAAGAGAGTACCATCCCCTCATTGAAATGGAAACCGGATTAAAGAAATAAAAGAACAACTTATCAAATTTCATGGGCAGTGACTTTATTTCCTAAAACAGTTACAATCACTGTACACATTTTTAGTCTTCAATTAAATTGCCATACAATTTACAATTTACTAGAACAAGCAGTTGGCAACAATATATCAAAAGTAGCAGTGTAAACCATAGATACAAAATGAGATGATAATGGACACGAGGGTTTTTAATGTGCACTGGAACACCCACTGAATTCTCAAGTGTTACACTGAAATGATGATATAATTCAAGTGGACATGGTCAGTCCTAAGTGGGACTAACAAAATGCTGCCTTTATCTACAACAGCATTTTATGCCTGCACAGGGCAGGAAGGACATCCTGCCAGATCCTATCTACACACCTGGGATTTACCCACTAGTTTTTGTACAGAATAACCTCACTCAGACTAAACTCTTACTGCAGCATCATGTCCCTGATACAAAGCCTGGCCTCCATGATAGAGAGCAAGTCTTTAAGGCAGTGGATGGTCCCAGCAAGGCGACACAGGAGTCAGAAAAAGCAGAAGCTTGCAGGAACATTAAAAAAGTAAGATGACTGAGCCCATTTATCTTTGGGGTTTCTTCCATTCCCCCTTCCCTGACATCATCACCACCTATTTCAGGAAACAAGGATGTCAAGTCCTGGTAGAAGCATATAGCTCCTTTCCCTTCCCTGGGCTCACAGAGACTCAAAGGCATTTGGATTTGTCAAAGAGAATGTGCTTAAAGCAGAAAGTAAGAACCCAGAGACAAAAAAAGACAGACATTTGCTATTACACTGCAGCATTAAGGAAGAAATACTTTGGTTTGTGATTTTTCTCTGTTAATACACTTACCCCCACTGCCACTGAACCTTTGTGATGATCTGTTACGATCACTGTTCATTAAAGTGGGTCTTGTTCTGCTCAAGAAGTGCAAATACCACTGAAATCTAGTCCTTGAGGATCAAACCTCGCAAAGGATTATTTATTTTCTTTAACTGTGATATGAATAAATACATCTGATGCCTTGTATATAACTGTATGAAGCCTGCATTTAACTGTAGGCTCTTACACAGGCTCTGTGCAAGCAAGGTAACAACAGGCAGGGTGGAACCCACCTCCTAGCATCATGATGAGTACATACTGTGTTACAAACTATATTGCCCTTGTCCGCCGTTTCCTTCTGTAAATAAATCTAACCAAAAAAAAAAATGCAAATTGCAATGGATCTCCATTAAAGAAAACACTTCCATTCACTTCTTCCCTTGGCATTTCCAATGTTGAAAAGCCTTTTCAAGACAAAATACTAGTTGGCAAACAGGAATACCTAAAATAACATGACAGTAATTCATTGCATAATTTCTGCAGTCTGCTCTGTAAATCCTGCCCGTGTATAGAGCTAATCCAGTAACTGTACCTAACAAAATTATCCACTCTCAGCTCCCTGACAGCTGGGCACAGAATAGATTCACGTCAGCACTGCAGGAACACCTTGTCTTATTCGAGGCACTTAAGATTTTTAAATGGTCAATGTATCACTACACAATCTAATAAACAGTGCTACTCTGGCACACACACATCTTGGGGAAATTACTTTTATCTATTTGCCAATTTTATCTATTTGCCAATTGCAATTGGACAAGATAAAGTATGAGCCTTCAAAGGAACAATGAAATAATCTGAAGGACGGCATGGATTTTCATGAATAAAGCTCCAAAACTTTCTTTACTTTCTTTAGCATTTACTCTGAGCTATAGAAAATAAAATGCAACATTAATAAAAATATTCCTAAACCATCAATTTTTGTTCAAAAAGTTCTTGATTTTTTCTTTACACACACTGTTTCTGTTTTAGAGAATTACCTTATAACTTGTACTGCTTGATCACTTCAAAAAGATATAAAATATAGGCTCTGACTTGATAGCTAACAGAAGATTTAAAAAACATTTTTACCCCCCACAATAACAAGTACCTTCTTTCCAGTTTTGCATGATTCTCCAAATGACCTCCAGAAGTATTTTTATATTTTCTAAAGTGTGAAACTTATAATCTTTACAGTTTTTCATTATTATTAACTGAGAACTCTTACTTTCTTGTACATAGCGTATAGTCACATGACTATTTTTGATATGGACAACACGTTAAAACCTAATTATCTTAGCTGTCTAAAAGTGGCTCTTCATAAGAGAGGGTTTATCAGTTTATTATTCAAGAAAGGAAATTAAAGTGCACACTTCCAGAAACTGGTTACACTAATTTATGGTGCAATCACCATGTGTTATATGGCATTACAAGATTTAATTACCTAGTAAAATACAGAATCTGAAAAGCCTTCAGTTTATGGGAATGCAGAGCTCTTATCTGCAGTTTGCTTCAGCAAATGTGACATTCAGGTCACGATACTTCCACACCACGATTTAGACTCTGCAGTAATAAACCGCTGAGTACTACACAAATAAAAACTGTTCTGTGTCTTTTGAACAAGAAAGTCAAAGCTGTGGAGACTTAGTAACCTCAATGTCTCCTTGTTTAGTGTTTGTCACTCACAACCCTCAGCAATGATGCCCAGAGCATCCTAGCACACCTGTGCACACCCAGCTGCTGCTGCAGGTGAGGAGATAACAGCCAGCCATAATCAGCAGCGCAATCTCTGCTCTCTCTCTCTCCTGTTAGTGTTCTCAGAAGCTGAAACTGGAGGGTCCTGCACCCTCCATCTTCCATTAAACAGTACAGACCCAAAACATCTGCCAACTGCTTAAACATCCAACTAGTTTTCTTTCTTGAAAACAGGCCTTTTTGCCATATAGTAAATTCTGTATGGCAAATACAGAGCATACCGAAAACAGTACTGGGATCAGACTACTTCAGCATTATGTCACGCATTTCAAGACAAGGAAAACACCATTAGGTCAATTAGAGGATCATTCTAGCACTCTGTAGGATGCTGGCAGTGGAAGTTAATATGAGTTAATAACCTGAAGCTCTTTGTCTGCTCTGCATTCTGGCAGGAAGCCAAATTAGACCTTGTCCTTCTGCCCAAAGCACAAGGAATTCTTCATATACAATTTTTTCTGCTGAATGACCACCCAAGGGCAGCTAAGGAGGACCCCCTGGAAGGAGGTGACCCAGACCCTCATTGGGTAGAAAAAGGATATCACAACAGAAGCTTTTGTAGTGATGGGAGAAACAGCAGCTCACCATATAATCCTAAGAACTGTCAAGTACTTTAAGATCTGAGCTTAAAAATGTCAGATTTGCTCAACATTTTCCAAAATCACATTATCAAACTGAAGGTCACCTGCTAAATAAGAGAACTATTCTCTTTTAGAAGAACAAAGCTTCACTAGGCAGCTATTATGCAAGTTCCTGTTTGCATTTCCAGGAAGGCGAAAGAAGGCCACACTTGGCAAAAATGGAATTTGTTCATATACAGTGTTTTCCTTCTGCTGATAGCTAGAGACACACTTGTGTATATATCACCTTTTTTAAAAAATAGTGGTTAATTAAAGAAGATTTGTTCATAATTAAGCTAGAAAAATACAGTTACTCAGGTAGAAAAAGTACAAAACACACATAATCCATTCACATTATCTACAGTGATAACATAGGGACATGTTCTATGCCTAAAGCAGCTAACATTACAACTGCATACTGATTTTCAAAGTCGATTGTGTGCATATGTTTGTAAATATCTTACATGTTGCTTCCCAGACAGAGGCCCAGGAAGTATTCCCTAGATATAGAATCATAAATCTTGTGCCTGAACACAGTTGAGCAGGTGACTGACTGACTGGTTTTGTAAAGAAAATACAGGCATGGCAAAAACATCTGCACATTCCTCAGTTTGAAAATCCAGACCTATTGCTTTTTTGGCTGACAAGACTTGTTTTCAGACTTGCAGCCAGAAAAACAATACACATCAGTGCTGTATCAATATGAAACAAAACATGGCTTCTTTTTTTTTTTTCTTTTTTTCTTTTAAACCAAGTCCACTCTGATTGTAGAATGTCATCCGTATCTTTTCTTACCCTTAAAATGCTTGTACACTTTGTATGTTGGATAAATTAATCCTATTTTCATACCCCAAAGGAGTTAATGCTCCTCTGCTCCACATATCAGAAGAAACCCCCTAAATAGCAGGAAGGGTACGTCTCTGTTGTGCTGTTAACTCGGGGTGCCACACATCCACGATGAATATCAGGCGATAACTTTCTGCATCCTGCCATACTTCATGTTCAAAAGAGTCATCAAAAATAAGAACTTTCCCTTCTTCCCAGTCTCTGTAAAGCAAAAAATGACATTAGTGTAGCATTTGAAGTGCCATGTAGCAGGTGAGCTATAAATCAGCTCTGTAGATGCTCTTCAACACATGAGAAAGATTTAAACAGTACAGATTGCATATTCAAGATTTCACTGCCTAATATACAGAGATTGGAGTATGGGAGCTTTAAATAAACTACACAAAGATCAGTCTAATGGACCTTCATATTACTGAGGGATCCTTTCCCTTCATTCTGCACAGTTATGCTCACAAACACATTCAGACATTTATGATACATGCTATTTATTATACTTTTAATGAGTTGAGTCAATTAAGCTGGGATTGGTTACAACACTGGTGTAATAATTAACTTTTCTTCATTTTTAATCAGATACATTAGTGATGTACATAAGTGATGGAAACTGAGGTCATGACCAGTAATATGGTCATATGGTTCAAAAAGAAATGTCATTAAATCAGTTTACTTTTTCTAAAAATCAAAACAATGTCTTTGGATGGTCATGTGGTCCAAGCCTGTGCTCACAGGACTCACTGCAAAGTTAGATCCAACTTTGAGGTTAGATGAAATAGTCAAAAATCCACTAGTGAAGAACCTGCAACCATGGGCACTCTACCATCTCACTGTGAAAACTCCCTTCTATCGAGATGAAAGCTCCTTCACTGTCACTTGTGTTCATTACCTCTTATTCTACAGCTGCACCTCTCTGAAGAGTCTGGCTCTGTCTTCCTCAGTGTCACCCACTAGTAGTTAAAACAGTAACTAGGCTCCTCTTCAGCCTTCTGGTTTTCAGACTCCAAACCAGTTCACTGAGCTCCTCCTCCTAATTGTGTTACTCATCCTCTGCTGGGGTCACTCTAGTTTATCAATAACTTTTTTGTACTCAAGTGTCCCAAACTGGAGACAGTACTCCAGAGGCAGTGTCTTGAGTGCAGAAGAGAGAGGAGAAAAATGTACCGTTCAAACTGCTTCCTACATATTTACAAACACAATCCAGTACACAGCTAGACTTCATCAATACGAGAGATTATAAGTCATGTTCAACTTGGCCCCTAGGGTCCTTAAGCTCTTTTCTGCAAAGCTGCTTTCTATGCAGTCATCACCCAGCTGCTACAGCTACAAGGTGTTTATCTGTTATCAGCTGCAGGGCTTTGCTTTTGCCTTTGTTGAACTTCATCAAGTTTCAGCTGGCAGCTTCTCCAGAGTGCTGAGACCTGGATTCATAATTCTGAAAAGAAGTTTAACACCTGATTATACATCTCCAGGTGAGACTGGATGAAAAGCAGTCAAGTTAACAATGGTCAAAGAAACATTCCTTCCTAAAGCCACTCTACCGTGAACACACACTCAAGTTTTTAACAGGATCCCTCAGGAGCTTAAGCAATCCAAGAGGATGATGGATGCCTTCAGAGGGAAGTAAGCACTATGAACAGTAACAATGGTAAAGAATCAAAGGCCTTGCCATCAAAGATGGAAATGCATTGCTTAAGCTCATTCAGCTGTGTTCATTTACAGAAAAAACAATTTTCTTTTTGCAAAAACAGGGTGAAAACTAGATTCATACATCCAGTTCATCTCCGTATTTTTAATTCAACAAAAACATAAACTAACCATCAAAATTTATAGGGTTGTGCTGCAATGTTCTGAAGAGGAATTGAAGTTGGATCAATTGAAATAATAATCAAAACATAATTTAAGCAAGAGTAGGCAAACCAGAAAGCATAACATAGTAAAAAAATTCACACTGACTTGCACACAGACCCAGATAATCTGTCTTTTGCAGGTTTCAGCTATGATCATGTGGAGGTGTTTGCTATCACACCAGTTATCTGGTAACAAAAATGTTGTATGTCACATAGACCCTGGGTTACTGGTGCCACACTAAAGTTATATTGGTTTTACTAAAGTCAGTGGGAGTAAACCACTTAGAATGCTGTAATGTGGCAAAACAACAAAAGCAGACTTTGGGTCATATTATTGGTTTGATTTGGTTCTTTTGGCTTGGTTTATTTTTTGGATTTTTTTCTGGGGTTTTTTTGGAAGTTTTTTTGGGGGGTTGGTTTTGGATGGGTTTGGGTAGGGCTTTTTTGGGGGGGAGGCGCTGGGGGTGTTTGGTGGGGGTGCTTGGGGAGGGCTGGGGGATTTGGTTTTGCTCTGGAGCAATTGAAGTCTAGTGTTGTTTTTCTTGTTGGGGGGAGTAGCTGGGTTCTCGGCTGGATTAGGGGTTTTTTGAGTATTTTGTTTCTGGGTTTTTTGTTGTTGTGGTTTTTTTTGTTTTTGGTTTTTTTTTTTAAATTAAATCAAGCCTGAAAAGAACTGCTCTAAATAGCCTGAAAGTGCAGCTCAGTTAAGGACAATAAAAACTCAGGCACCCAGATG
The DNA here is from genome assembly GCA_026261815.1 of Monarcha castaneiventris obscurior. NCBI lineage: Eukaryota > Metazoa > Chordata > Aves > Passeriformes > Monarchidae > Monarcha > Monarcha castaneiventris. The sequence continues at coordinate 11,818,123 of JAMPIT010000379.1, forward strand.
AAGTAGCTTCAGAGGTTAAAACCCAGGATCTACCATTTGCATCATAATAGGATTGGCTGTTTTGCACAACAAAGAAAAAGTCATAAAGCTGAAGGAACTATTAGCCCTTTTTGAAAAGGCTACAAACCCCACCATTAGCATGCAAACAAATATTTTCTAGAAGCCCGATGGTGTGAGAAACACAGGGACCATATTCTTCTGGTCTGCTGCTGACATTGGGGTAGTTCCCATATAATTTTCCATATGAGCTCCAGTGTCACCTGTTAGAGGAGACATCTCAGACTGGCTTCTGCAAAATGGCTGCAAGTCTTCGCCTTCCTTTCAAGACAAGGTCACCCTGCCTGACAATGATGTTGGATTATGATAACTAGGTATTATTTACCTACCACTTTTGTGCATTATACCCTGCACTTTACAGAGCTGGGACTTCAAAATGGCCCAGTGACCTAAACTGACCAATGCTATACAGAACAAGAAACATGCAATCAGAATAGTTTGTACTGAAAGAACCTCTAAAGGCAAAACCTGCAATAAGTGGGGATATCTTCAACTCAGTCAGGTTGCTCAGAGCCCTGTCCAGCCTGACCTTGAATGTTTCCAGGGATGGGACATCTATGGTCTCTGTGGGCAACCTGTTTCAGTGTCTTACCACCACCCTCTCTATAAAACACTTCTTTCTTATATCTAATCTAAACTGATCCCCTTTTAGTTTAAAACCATTACTCCTTGTCCTGTTGCAACCTGTCTGATAAAAACTGTCCCAATCTTTCTTAAAAGCTCCCTTTAAGTACTGAAAGGCCATCATGAGGTCTCTCTGGAACCTTTTCTTCTCAAAGCCAAACAACCCCAGCTCTCCCAGCCTTTCCTCACAGCAAATGTGTTTCATCCCTCTGATTGTCTTTGTGGCCCTCAACCACAAACAGCTGCAAAAAACTCTTCTGCAAGTGAAGGAGTAAAACACAGCACCAGACAGTGCTGATTTGCCTGTCCCTCAAAGGATGAGTTGCATTGTACCTTTGCTCCCTAAACAACCACGCTGGGTGGCACTGAGGTAACCAAGCATGAAATTCTCATTGTTTCTGTTCACTCATGCACAGCAGTGGCACATGAGGTCGGAAAAGGCATGATGCTAACCTTCCTATTCCAGCCAGCTCTCCTATTGGAAAACACCAGTTTACCACTGCTCTGAACCACCAGGAGGGAAGGAATGGAAATTGCCCAAGGTAGATCTTCCTCCTGGCACCTTTCACAGTAGTTCACAAACCTCTTCTGCCATAGGGGAAGGGATATATTTACACCCATTCACTGCCAGCACTAGACACATTCTGAATGCTTCCAGGGAAAATCTCACCCTTGTTTCTGAATGTACAGCTCTTGCTGTAAGCAATTGATCTTAACACATTCCAGCATAAGTTGTAGTCAGCTCTTGAGTGTTTTACATTTGAAATTAAGATGTCTGATGCATAAGACTGACCCAGGTTCCAGAACCTGGACACTGACATGCTCTGTCTGCAGCAACAGGCATTTTTCTACTCTTGACTTCGAGGGAGTGTTAACTACCAAGGAGGTATTTAGGTTCATTCTCCACAGGACTATCCCTTCTGTCCAGGTAAGACAAAGAAGGGTGCCAGCCTCATAACAAGTGGTGAAGTGTGGCCACCTGCTCTCTTGGCAGCAGAGCAAAACCACTACTTTGTTCACATCAGCTACTAACAGCCACCTAATGGTAATGCCATTCACTCACCACCCAACTGAAGTCACAATAATGTCCTAAAGTGAAAAGACTCCGTGCCTCTATGTCAGTCCTCTAAGGCAATTAGCCACCTCTCCTTCCACCCAACTTATTTTGGATATTGGATTGGAATGCTGGAAGAAAATGTCCATCACTACTAGAGGTAGGTAGTGGCAGTTGTAACACTATGACAAATAATTAAATAAGGTATATATTGGCAGGAATGTGTAGTAACAACATTTTTGGTTATTAACTGGATACTTCTATCCTCCATTCCAAAAGTTGTAGTCATTTTCAAATGTTACGAAAAAAGCCCTTTTGCTATGTATTGCAGTCATGAAGACAGGAGTAGCATTTTATTTCTCAATATTAAATTAATTACATTACTACTGTTAATGAAATTATTACATTGAAAATAATCCAAAATTAATCCTTGTTGCCCTCAGAAGCTGCAGACAATACAAGAATCTTTCAAAATATACAGCTAGATATTAAGTGTCATGAGAATTTCACTTAAGTCTCAGCAAATTAAGCCTGTAAGCAATAAGCATTATAGTTAATACTACATTCTTCTGTCTGTGTTTGATAATATAATGCAAAAAACTTAGCACATTTTCCCATTTCATCTTTAAGGGGAGTATATGCCCTGATTGTAAATGCATAAGCTATTGCATTTCATTTTGGGGTTTGGACTGAGCAAAGAGAGATAAAACTGACTTAAAATTCAGTATAAATTTTTCCCTAATGGAATTAGGGAATTTCACTTCTTCACAATGGAATGAGCAATTTCACTTAAAAAGCACTTTTAAAAAATTGCCACCTGTGTAAATCACTGGGCCAAAAACTTCACAGATGTCTTTGTTCTGAGATCAACTTCAACTGGAATATTTTAACTGAATTATAACAAATAATACCAGCTAAGAGGGAGGCTTCTGCCAGAAGTACCATGGTATTCTGTCACAGTAGTGAAAATGTAGGTATATTTAAATCTTAGCTTCTGCCAAAGAAGCAACAAATTCTAAATCTCTCCAAAATCAAAATAAATACAGGAACTCTGTTGGCAGCAATATTAGGCTGGCATTGTAAAAGTAAACACAGAGACCCCGTTGACCAAACCCACTGTTATCTCCATGCCATAGCAGGGAAGAGCAGGTTTGTCTCCAAAGCTTCTCCTGGCACTGTTTCAGAACTGATATTTATAAGTTTGTACCATGAGTTAGAGTGCAAACTGCCTGTTCAATGAAATACATTATACATCCTGGTCAACAAAACATCCCTTTAATTTTTTCTTTTTTTAACTACATGCAGTCCCATCCCTTCTTCAGTCTTGAGGAAAGTGGAAAAAAAAAAACCCCAAAAAACAGCCAAGCAAGCAAGCAAATCCCCCCTCCCCCCAAAACAACAAAAAACCCCCAACCAAGCATTGCAACCATACCTGTTCTCTTGGGCACACCGTATTCTGCAGCCTTCCTTAGGGATCACCAAGCCCAAATGCATCCTCAGCCGACAATTGGTGGGCCCTGTGTGGGGCCAGACATGAGTCCCTGGGTGCATGATAGAATATTTGATCTGCAAGAAGAGAAAAGCACATTTTTCAACATGTTCCATTTCACAACCATGCTGCTGGGAGTTCTGGACTTCATTTAGTCTCATTCTTGGTGATGGGTTAAAAGTGTAATGCCATCTTTGGTTCGAGTTTCAGCAGCAATTCTCTCTCATATCCTAAAGGCATTTAATACTCTAAAACTTATGTCTTGTGGTGTGTGTGTGAAACCAGGGATGTGTTCGTGTATAAAAGTACATAGTTTTAATTTTACTTAAAATAACTGGTATTCACAATTCAAGCTGAAAATAATTATCTTCTGTCTACAGTCAGAAAAAATACCTTATTTCCTATGGAAAGACTTAAAAACGATGGACAATAGGAGACACAAGGTTTGTGTTCATCAGACCTGCCAGCCCCTCTCAGATGACGTGTCTGGGAAGGTCACTGTCAGCCTTGGCTGTAGCTATCATGAGAAGATGGAGTTCAAGATCATGAGAGGATGGAAAAAGTTAAAAAGCAGAATTACTACCCACAGCTTCAGGAGAGAAGACTTGGTCTTATTCAGGGATCTGTTGGGAAAAATCCGGTGAGAGAAGAGGGGTCTAGGACAGCTGGTTGATTTTTAAGTTGCACCTTGTCAAACTCAATAATCCCTACGTGCGGGGAGGATGGCAACCCAGACAAAATTGAAACACAAAAAGGAAGCATACAGGAAGTGAAAGCAGGGTGAGGTCACCTGGAAAGACTGTAGAGACACTCTGCACATGCAGGGATGAAGTTAGGAAAGTCAAAACTGTCCTGGTGCTGAATCTGGAGATGGAATTGAAGGGTGACAAGAGAGATTCCTACAAATACCTCATCAGCAAAAGGAATCCTAGGGAAAACATGACCAGCTACTAAATGTGACAGAATATCTGATGACAAAGGGCATGAAGAAGGCTGAGGCACTACGTGTTTTCTTTGCCTCAATCTCCACTGGTATGACCGACTTTCAGGAGTGCCAGAGACCTGAGGCCAGTGAAATAGACTGCAGCACAGATGACTTATCTTCTGTGAAGAAGGAATAGGTTAGGGAACATTTAAACAAACTCAACAACCTGGTTCATGGGTCCTGATGGGATCCACCCATGAGGCCTGAAGGAGATTGATGATGTGAATCCATACACAATCCATGCAGTCTTTGAAAGGTCACTGCTACCAGCAGAGGGCCCTGAGAACTCATAGAAAGGAAACATTGCTCCTATCTTCAAGAAGGGCAAGTAGGATGATCTGAGGAACTACTGTCTAGTCTGCCTCACCTCAGTCCTTGGAAAGGCCACGGAGAAAGTAATCCTGGAAACAACTTTCAAACACATGAAGGAAAAGAATGTACCTGGGTGTAGTCAGTATGGGTTTATGAAGGGGATTCTGTACTTTACCAGCTTTCTATGGTGAGGTTTCTAGCTTGGTGGATATTGTTTCTCTCAATGTTCAGTCTTTGAACAGTCTGCCATAAACATCCTAATCAACAAAGAGAGGAAGTGGGATCTAGATAAGTTACAAGTGAAGAGGACTGAAACCTGGCATTTAAGCCAGGCTCAACAAACTGTGACCAGAGGCACAAAGTCCAGCTGAAGGCCACTCATCAGAGGTGCATCCTGAGCTCAGTACTGGGTCCAGCACTCTTTAAGAGCTTCACAGTGACTCAGAAGATGGGGCAGAGTGCATCTCCCTCAGCAAGTTTCCAGATGATAAAAAATTGAATAGGAATGGCTGATACACTACTTTTTTTTTTTTCTTTTTTCTGCCTTTCATAAAGACCTTGGCAGGATGGAGAAAGGAGGAAACAGAAATCTTGCAATATTTGACAAAAAGAAGTGTAAAATTCTGCACTAGTGAGGCATGCACCAATACAGGCTGATGGACAACTGTCTGGAAAGCAACTTTCTAGAAAGAGACTGCAGGGTCCTCACAGGGACCCTCAAAGGGTCCTCATAGCGCCCAAATTAAACAGGAGCCAGCATTGCAGCAAAGCCACCAACAGCTCCCAGGTGCATTGTGGAGAGCTCTGGCAGCAGGTTGAGGGAGATTATCCTTCCCTTCAGAGTTGGTGAGACACTTTAAATGCTGGACCCAGTTCTGTGCTACCTACTGTGAGAGAGACATGGACACACTGGAGCAGGTGAAGGGTATAAATGTGATTAAGGGATGGGAGAATCTAACACACAAGGGGAAGCTGAAGTAGTTGGGACTGTTCAGCCTGGAGCACATAAGGTTCAAGGAAGGATCTTAGCAATGGATATAAATACCTGATGAGAGGAGTGAAGAAGGCAGAGGGCAGGCTCTTCTCAATGCCATCCAGGGAAAGGCAGAGAGGCAATGGACACAGATTGAAACACAGGAAATGCCATTTAAGCATAAGGAAACACTTTTTTTACCATACACAGGAACAGGTTGCCCAGAGAGGCTGTAGAGTCTCTATCCTTAGAAGCATTCAGAACCTGGCTGGACACAGTCCTGAGCAACCTGCTCTAATTCATCATACTTTGAGCAAGGGGTTGGACTAAGTAATCTCCCGATGTCCCTTCTCACCTCAACCTTTCTGATTCATTCTGTATCAACTCAATGAGCAGGAAGTGTGAATAATGCGTGACAGTGATGAGAAGCACCTTTTCAACTGAGAAATCTGCACATCTGGCTGGGACAGAGTAGCTTTCATAAATCTTACAGATTAAGGTGTTGCATGCTCTCCAACTGCTAACAAAACCAGCAGGAGACAGTGTGTGCCTCTTGCCTCAGCCATTCTTGCCATCTGAGGTTTCAGCTTACTGGCAGTTTCTTGTGACAGCAAGTGATAAGCTTCAGTGGCCCTGGTGAACACAGACCCTCCCATCCAGCTCTGCCACACTGTGATGTGTTGGACCCCAATGCAATGCAAACAACTGGCTATGCAGGATACCTACTAATATCTGAGATAAACCATTTCTGTAAGGCTAATATACCAGCACTGAAGATTGATTACTGTCATGTACATTATCTGCCCATGCAGATCAGTCTGGATATGTCTGTGAATTTTATCTGTGTGCTGTGCTCAAGTGCTATAGATAAATTGTTCTGAACTACCAGTGAGTTGTACTATGGTCGCAATGTAAGAAATGTCTAGAATTAAAACTAGCTGTGACACTTACAGTTTACTGCTATTTTTAAGAAGAATCTTATAAATTTAAATAATATGATCACTTCCTATTGTTCTACACAGTCTCTCAGCAGCACTGAGCAGGTAGTAGATTATTTTACATTTCTTTTATCTTTGTCACTACATGAGGTGCCCAAAGCATCCAAATGGTTTGTCTACCACAGAATTCCTTATTTCCTCATTGTGTTTGCTCCCATTGCTTACCAGTGCGTCAGTATGTGAATAGGGATCAGCAGATATTTTATTTTAGCAGTAACATTTGAGTCATGGCTATCATAAAACTAAAACTGCCCTAGGCATCTCATAATAGTTGATGTAAAACTTAAGACTTCTAGAGCACCACTTTTCAGATTATTGTACATTTATATGTTCAAAACATGTGACTACAGCTACAGCTGTAAATACACAACATTTCTGCAAACTATACCCTGGTGATAACATGTAGGGCACTAAGAAATGATGAACAAAATAGTAGCTCTCAAAGAGCATTTGCTCTAAAGGACAGATCTGCTTTGGCTATGGATGCCACAGAGAGCAGTGCTCTTGTTGTTAGCCACACTGAGTGTGATGACTTCTCATCAGCTATATTCACTATAACCAGCCTTTGCAACCAATCCATGGAACAACAGCCTTGTTCATTCCCACAGCAGTAGCCATCCAGTGTAGTTCTGCACATCAAAAGCAAGGGACTGGTCAAAAGATGAACACATACTCTCAAGGCTTTGGATTAGGACTACATTAGCACTGTGCTTTTCACCTTTTGCATCCTTAATTTTGCCATGTGAAGGTTATTCTCACATAGTCATTATAGATAAAATATAGGAATTTGGAAAAAAATGAAAACATGTCCTACAGAACCACTTGATAGCTGTGTTGGCCCATTCATTCAGCTGCATGTGTATTAATACATACAGGTCTACTTCATGATTAAATGGGTTTAACTGATAGCTGGATAGTCATTGTAGGCACTTGAATCAAATTTTGTTGGCATCCATAGCTCATGGATGTAAAATTTCTTTCCTTTACCTTCAGGAAAGAAGCATGTGGCAGCACTATTTGGCTTCCATGAGGTGATTCTCCCTCTGTCTAATGCAGCCAGGCTGAGGTAGACAGGTGAAGTTTATCACAGCGAGAATCTGTCTCACTGAATTAATCATGTAAAGTTAGGTTCAGATCAGGAAAAAACCAAAACCCCAGGTTAGAAAGGACCTAATCCAACCTCCTGCTCAAAGCAGAGTTAGGCTATGAGTCAGATCAGGTCACTTCAGGCTGAGGTTTAGTAAAGCATTACTTGTTGTAATTGTGACCCATGGCAAATAACTACTTACCTACCATGAGCTCCCAGGAAACACAAGGTAAAATGGCTCAACTAAAGAGTCCTAGAAAGGATTCAGCTAACATTTCACCTGGTATTTGCTGACAGCTAAAATAGGGCATATTTTTATTGTTATTGTGCTCTTGAGGCATCATTAAACATACCAAAATCCTGCATTCCTCTATATGTCCTCTATATCTATTCCTCAAAATCACCTGCTCCCAGCATTAAGGATTTGCAAAAATGAAGAAGTTTGCCAGTACCTGCCCTCTTCTACAGCCGGTAGCTTCTGGGAACCTTTCCAATAAAGCACAAGTTTTCGGAACACTTTTACAAGCATTCTCATTTTTTCTTCCTAGTGAAAATAATGGATAGAGCATTGGTAAGAGCAATGAATGAACATTTCCATTTTCTGATTTGCAGAGAAGAAGAGCAACAAAGCTGCCAAAGAGCTGACACAGACAGGTAAATATTACTCTTCCCATTTTACAGATTGTGCAACTGAAGTACCTCCATGTTGTAATATCATAGCAGCCTGCACATTTTGCTTTTAAACTACTTGTGAACACCAGGCTTTCTACAATTTAAAAAGTATTATTTTAAAAGTATAATCCCTAATGTGGCTGCATAGAAAGAAAAGATAAAAAGTGCCACCAATATCATACCATTTCAACACCAGTTTACATTTTGATATAAATTGCTTTTAATATTTTCCAGTTCTCTTTCATATGCAGAGTTTTATAAGAATTTAAGGTCATTCCAAGAGTTGGGCCTCCCAGTGCCCAGCTCAGGGGCAGGGCAGCAGGCTTATTCAAGTCATATTCTTTTGCTCATGCCATTTCTGAATGACACATCTCCCCTAGCTGGCAACACAGTATTGAGGATGTACCTTCTCCGATGTCCTCATCTTCCCTCGGGCTGATCTGTACTATGCATTACCAGGTAAAGTGTTGGCAGCCTTGCCAGAAGAGTACACTCCTTGAACTCAAGGGACTCTTAGAAGTATTTCAGGACAACATGGTTTAGAATAAAGAACCCTCTGTTCATTGTCACAGGGGTCTGAACACTGTTTTATCAGTTCCCTTCCTCTGTACACTATGATTACAAAAACAGTTCTAGAAAAAACTGTGTTGGTACTCCTTATTACACTACATTAATCTGACATTGTGAAATTGGAGTAAGAAAAGAAATACAGAATGTTTTACCTTGTTGCCATAAGGTAAACTGGCTCCAGTCTCCTTTTTCCCGTAGGTTCTCATCTTCAGGTAGGAAGAGGCTTCTTTTTTTATCCATCACAGCAAGACCCTCATCCCGAATGAGCTTCCAGTTTTTCTCTAAGGACTGTTGTGAGAGCCATGTTACTGCACTGAGAAGTTACTGTATTTGATTTTAGTACCATTTTTATTTTTCCTCGCCATTATGAACTTCATTTTTTTATTTAAAAGCACTAAAAGAAGTTTTCATCATTATTATCAAGTTGCTTTATATTCTATTCCCTTCTGACATGTTAAGGCAGGAAAAATAATTTTCACACCATTCTTCAGATTCAATCACATTGGGATTGTGAGACTTCAGCAATAGCCAGCCTCTTTGCAGACAAGGCCTCACTTTGACTTGCCATTTGATGAGCCTAAGGGCTCTTTAAGTGATCATTTTGTATTGCAAGCTAAATGTATTAACCTTCCTAAATGCTGCACGTGTGACACGGAATCACTCCTGCAACTGGAAAAGCACTAACATAACCTGGAACTCCAGGTATTGCAGAATATTACAGACCAAAGAGGACAAATTTAAACACACCACTTGAGTGGAAATTTATGATATAAACCTTCAAAAAGGCTTGCAGAGATTCACTTGCACATGTTGATGCTATAGAAAAAAATCATCTACAACTTGAAATGCCAGGTGATCATTTCTGGACACAACCAGAACGTGTGAGCTGCCTTACACTTCGTACATACAAACCCACAAAACAGCAGAATTAAAATTTCTGTTCTCTGCTGCATTAGGACATTATATTTTGAGAAATCAGATAGCTTAAAAAAGCTTTTATTCTACCAATAATAAGTCATTTTAATGTTATAGCAATATAAATGGAAAAACCACAGTATAACAATGGATCTGGATACAACCAACTTCAATTTCCCAGAGGCTCACTTTTCTCACTAAACCTTATTTTGGGTGAATAGTTTTCATTTTTTCTTTGTGCTCTTGAACAAAGCATTTCTGTAAGACATTTTCAATCCATTTCACACTGAAATAAGCTACAGTATGTTCCCACACTACCTCCTTATATGACGAGTAAAACTCAAGAGAATCTGTAACACAGAGCAGACTAGGTGATATAACTGCCCCCTTTTAGTCTTAAAACTTCATATGATTATTAGCCTTTCCCATTTAAATTAAACAGTTGCATTTTCCACTTCAGTTTTTTTACTTTAAAGACAAGTTGATCCGACAAAATAGGTTTCTATTGCTAGATCATAAAAGGCTCAACAAGGGGCAAACAATGGCTAGAACGTGTTGTCTATAATACTTTCTCCCACTAGAACAATTTTAGCTAGGCTAAAACATATGAAAATGTGGATTTCACTTCTGTTATTACAGTAATCTCTATCATAACAAATTGGTTTTTTCTCTCACCTATCAAAAAGTGGGGAAGAACACTTATTTTTCCTGGTGCATTCACATTATTCTCCCTCACTGATGGTTTCTATTTAACTCATTTAACAAATAGCATTAAGTAAAAATGTAGAGAGTTGTTTTGGGGTTGGTGGGTTTTTTAGAACATCTTTGGAAAACTGACTTTTCCAAAATGTAGGGTACAAAAACAGATTGAAAATTTCCACCTACTCAGAGACAAATACAAAAACAGTGCTGCTATTTATTCAGCACTATCTTATTGACAAAAAGAAATGCCAACTTGAGTATCTGGTTTTGCACCAGCTGGAGAAGAGAAAGAAAAGAATAATCTACACTCACACCAGCCTCAATTTAAAGTGATATAGAGCAATAAAACTGGGAAATTTTAAAAGATATTACAAGTTTTTCTGTGCTTCCTCAAACTCATCCTAATCCCTCAGCTGAAAAAAGGTAAGAGGGAGCATTCATACACACAGACAAGATGATGCCTGAAGAGCACTGGTGGCCCAAGGCATTGTAGGCAACAGCTGCTTTGTCACCTCTACTCTCTCTGAAGAGCCACAGGTTGAAGGTTAACCTATAAAGGTAAGTGTTTGTCCTTGTGTTTAAAGGCTGCTTCCCCATCATGTTGGATACAAATTTATTTGAATACATCTCATCAATTTTGAACTAAATCCTCAGTGGTTTTGGACATAAATTGCCCAGAAATCAATAGGGTTTCTGTCCTAAAAACCTAGACCCCATCTGTAAAACACATGGATAAGTGCTTTATAATGAGCAACAGACAACTCCTAGGGAGAAACTAAGTGGGGAGTTCAAACACTGCTCAGCCTTGGTCTCCCTGATATTACAGACTCTTAGGGATACCTTGAATAGTAAGAACACAAAACACCATTAAAGCATAATGACTAAGTCCAGGACTTGGACTTACAGCCGATCCAACAGCTGGTACCTACAGGAAAAAAGTTAAATATACTTATGGCTCCATGATATTAAAGGATTCAAGCTTCAGGTTAGAGCACAAAATTCATATTATATTTGGTGCAGTATCCTGATTACAAGTGAAAAATCAGTAGGCAACCAGAACTGGGAGCATATGTACTTGTTTGCTAGCAGCTGATTCCCATAAACCTCCATATGGCTTTTTAAATGCAGTTCCTAACAACAATTGAAGTTTACAGTTGCTGTACATCTGGCAGTAATGTAGACTTTATTTAAATAGGGACTTTTTAATATTGGTTTATTTTTATGTGAAACTACTATATTGAAAGTAACCTTATTCTGGGCTGTCAAACCCTTTCAATGCATGGTTATAAATGACACGGGAAGAGATTAAGAGGTTGCTACCCCTCACATGAGGCATAACTACTGACCACACATCCATTTTAATCCACTGAACTGTAAAATAAAATCATGGCGAGGAGTTTAATGTACTTCACTTTGTTACTGAAACAGAACAGGAAAGCATTCACAATCAGTTACCACATATCCACTGGGTAATGCTGACAACCTCCAAGCAAGGGGTGTGTTTTATGTTTTAAACCATTCAAAACAGATTCCTTGCACCCATTCAATCACTCATGGTGCTTAAACATCAGCACTTGTATGCATCATCTTTGCTCTTTTCAACACAAGTCTCCCCTTAAAGCATCCAACCACGCTTTAAATACACATTTCAATTTAATTTCTCCCTTAACTATGAATGTTTAGCTATTATTACCATAACCATTAAGGCCCAACTGTCAGCCTACGGAAAACTATAAAGATATGTGCTGTTGCCAATACTTTCATTGTCTTTCTGCACTTTTCTTGCTGCACTTGAAACTTTAATTAATAAAATCTAAGCCATCAGAGAAAACCAACAATACAAGATCTACTTTAATCAATCAGCTATTCACTGGAGTAAATTATTGGCAAAGCATCTTCTGGGTCCTTTCCAAAAGTCAAAGGACACAATATGCAGAAAGGACAAAGTTACTTAAGTCATTGCCAATGTATTAATTTCAGACCAATGAAAAGTCTCTAGGATCCAATACCATTGTATTTCTTTTATTATTTTTCAAATGATCACCAGAATAGAATAATACTGTAACCAAGGTTCTACAGAAGGCACTGGAGAAAGCTGCAATGACTCAGTAGGACTGGCTGAGGAAAGCTAATTGTCCCAAGGGAAAAGGATGGGTTTTCAAAGATGAAAGTATGGTTTCCTTTCAGCTGAGATCAAAAGAGAAAGACAGTTTCTTGAATTCCCATATGCAAAGGCCTAAAATAGTGTAAATCAGAAACATTAGCAGAACTTCTCTACATAAATCACTTGCCACACCCTTCCTAATATAAAGGTTTATATTTTCTTCTCCCTGAGAAATCAGGTACCTCTTCCTATTCTGTCAAGGAAAAACATTAAGCCTCAATGAGCTGCAGAGAGATTAAAAAATCCACTTCCCTTCAGCACAGTTCCACTAATTAAGATTTACCATGTCCTGATAAGTGTTACTGAGATACTCTCAGTCTTCCCCACCTGCCCTGCAAAATAAACTCAGCCCAAAACCCTCTTCCTTAAGACATCCAAGTAGATGGATGTAGTATCAAAATAGATAAAGTATGAGATTGTCTTTTTTTTAACCTTATCCATCAGGAAGTTAAGCACCAGGCCCCATTTTTTAAGTAAAGCAGTAGGAAAGTCAACACCAGGAAAGGAGACATGCCACGCTTAGGCAGTCATTTAACATGGTAAAAATGAATCATCCTGTGTAAACATTTATTTTTTTGACTTGTAAAATAGGCCACTAGCATGGACAGTATACCTCACATCTGTATGACTATAGCTAACAGAGCTGAATGCCCCTCAAAAGGAAGTTATTAAACTGAGAATACTGAAAAAAGACAATTTTCTCTTTTGGTTTTCTGTGGAAAAACCAAGGCACTGTCAAAATTCACATCTCCATCCCTAGGCCCAAGAAACTAGATGATCCTTCATAAGAAAATCAAGCCAGGTCTGTGCTATAAGATGGCACTGACCACAGCTGTGCTGGTTAATGGAATGAACCAAAGAGAGTTCAGCTTTACTACTGCCTCGGCCACAAATAAATGCTCAGTTTGCATTATTAAGCTAGCAAGTTACTGAGAATAGTTCATTCCCATTTAACAAGCAGTGAAACTCAAGAGAGAGGGTCGGGGCCTCCACTGCTGCATACAACATATATCCACATTGAATTCTATCACTGTGATTGGAAGCATTTCCGACACAGATGTAAGAGGAATGTAATGAAACGAAGCAGTAGGAAATAACTGTTGAGTGGTTTTTGCTCCGTGAGAAGGGGAAATATTTTTTTTTTTAACTAAACCATGTACAGAAGTTGGAATACTTCAGAAATTAGTAAAACTAATGTCATCAATAATTTTTTGTCACTTTCTGAAGAATACTATTTCTAGTCTTGCTTTCAGCATTGTATGTTATTAGAATCAAACTTTCTTTCTTTCAAAATTTCAAGTACTTTCTTGAGTTACAAAAAACCAACAATACAATTGTCCTGATGCATATAACTACATTTTGGCTTTATACTTTGAACTGTGAGTGTTATCTCGAAGAATGTAGATCTTACCACTCCCAAATCATGATACCTGTGCAAGTAAATTACCAGTCACAATTTAATCCAGATTCATTGATATATTGCTAATAAAACAGCTAAAACATATACCACCAAATGATTGGAATGAAGAGGTATTACTGAATGCCAGAGAGGCAGCTGTTCTGTGGAGGTCAGGGGAGAATTTCTATCCTTGCTGGTTTTCTGAGTGGCTCTTCTAGGAGCCACTCAAGATGCTGATCCAAACCAAGGCCTCCATATACGGCCAGATTAATCTGAAAAAAACCCCTTCAAAGTGGAGCTCTGGCCATTTTATAACATCAACTGAATTATTTCACCCTTCAAATGTGACTCTTGCTGAGGGTGAATGGATCATTACCTTCTGTAACATAGGAACTTAAAGGTTTACATGCAAGAAACAGTAAAACAACACTGCATGTAGCTCTAAAAAACCAGTAAAGTAATATCTCTGTTTCCTTTTTGTTTGACAGAAACATGCTAAGAAGTTCCCAGTTTTATGGCAAGAAGCATCCATTCCCACATGTACCTCAAGAATTGATTTAATATTAGCATATTTCACGTGCTAGTCCATAAAGTTCCCTGCTTTTTGGTGTGGCTGAGATTTCATTGGCAAATCACACTTTAATCTGAATTTCTAGCCTTATTTATGTTGCCATCAAAACCATAACAAAGAGCAATCTTCCTTTTTATACTACTTTTATGTTTAAATAAAAGCATCCTTTCATAGTGGTTCTTTTACAACATGCTATGTAACTAAGTATAAAGAAACAACCACTCTGAAGGAATTTGTTCCTTGCAAATATACATTTTTGGGTTTAAACTATTTACCCATAATGGTTTCTCTAAAGCACACACCAATAATTGAAATATACAGGGGAAAAAAGGCTCTCCCTAATTTTTCATGTGTTTAGGAATTATTATTAGAATTATAATAAATTAATAAAAACAATGCAATTTTGGAAACAAAAGCTGTTGTTATGAACAATAACCACATTAATTGCCTTGCATTAAATAAATAAAAAACCTTTTAAAGAATTTAAATACTGTGTTATTATCTTTTGTTAAATCCATCACTGGAAATCTACATTTGTTTCTCTTATGCAATTAAAAGCTTCCAAAGTCACTAAATATTACACAAGGGCTCAACTTTTCCTGACTAAGTAAAAATTCATAATGGGTGTTCTGGACATGACCAAAGTGTGCTGTCATTTTCCACCTGAAATGTTATATTTGTCTACCATGTAAATTTAGTATTTATTAATCATTTCAGCCATCCTCATTTTCAATTTTGAAGATGTCTGAGCTTATTTTATGGTATCTTACTTAAGTCTTGTGCTCAGTCTGACAGTGGTGTCTGGAATTCAGAGTCAGTCATTCTGACCTTATTGATTAATACTTTCTCTGCTTAATAACTTGGATTATGGTTGAAATTTTAATAAAAATGGAAGTACAATGAAGCCTTACCTTCACCAGTTCTGTATATCCAGTTTCCCTTGCTGTCCACCAAGGCTGAGCTTTCAGTCCCTTGACATTGTAGAGGGAGCGCTGCCAAACTGAGGCAAAGTGACCTCTTTGGTATCCAAGTTCATACCACTTGTATGCCTAAAACATTGTAGCTGTTAACAACCAAATTCATATCAGCCAAGCTCCTACAGGAAAAAGGTAACACTTTCTGGCAAGGTAGCACACTGTCTCTTTGGATATTGGAGTTATTCTTCTAATAAAACGTACTAGTGAATACTTTAAGGAAAGAAAACCCCACAAACAAACAAAAAACCCTAAATAACAAAATAGATCAGTTGGCCAAGTGAGTCCAATCCAACAGTAACAAAATAGGATAATCTCACAACCATTCACATCAAATATGGGCCAGTAATTCATGCCCTGTCCTTGGACTTAAAAGATCCAATTATTTCTCATCTTGGTCAACCTCATTTTCTCTGTTTCAATCCTCCACCTACAAATTAAAGATGACTGTCTTCTGCTGCCAGTGGAGATGCTGTGATGATGAAAACCCTGATGACTTTGTGGATCTAAACTAGATAACTAATAGTTATCTAATACTTTTATGCACTTGAGTTTCTTCAAATATTTGTTGCCACACCAAAACTGATCACATGACAGAAACCTATTGAAGGTAATACTAGACCTTTGCTTGTCTTTACTCTCACTTTACACAACTTTTTTTACCCCTGCATTGCAGCAAAACAAGGTCCTGCAAGGAAAGAAAATGAGATGCTGGGAAAGAAAAGATCCAGCATTTGTGGTACTGTGACAAACCATATCCAGAGAAGCTTATACAGGGCTTCCTCCTGCCTGTGCATTGCTGCTACAGCTGCAATATCTCAGACAGCACAATTGAAAAAAAATCCCCAAACAAACAAACAAATCCCGAAAACCACCACAAACTAAAAGAAAAAAACAAAAAAACCAGGACAGCTAAGTAGGGAAATAGCAGAATAAGAATTCCAGAGCAGAGGGACTGAAGCAGGCAGCAATCCCTGCCTTGAACAGAAACTGGCCAAAGTCCTCATTGAGAGTCTGTAAATTTTCTTCAAGTTTTTAAAAAATGTGGTACTCTGATCTGTATAAATCTCTCAAAGTATGGAGGAAAGCCTGCAATACAATGTTGCCTTACAGTATTTATTTGAAGTACACAAAAGTAGTGTGGATGAACAGAATAACATCAGATCATATATAAACTGTCACCTTTTTCTCCCTAGAGAAGCTCAGTAAAATTGTGCATGGGTCAAAAATATACTGTGTATTACCTTTGGGTAATACACACTATATCTTTAAATTTTGTTGTTACCTTGGTTAATTCTCTGAAATGCAAGCATTGTGATTTATAACATTTTTTCCCCAGAGTTGTAATACCAGCAAGATATCAATAGATTGCTCATGCTGACTGCCTGCATTCATTTGCAATGTCTGGAGTTAGCCCAAATGACAAGGGGAATGAATTACTTGTTTCAGCCACTGAGTGGTGAGTATGACTGTTGCTGCTTTTTGAGATACACCAGCTATAATCATGATGTATAATACAGTTAATCTTTATTTATGAGAAGAATTGTGCTATGGAAGTTGCCTTTACCAGGATGGAGTAGGGTTAGGCTGCCTCACTCGTCTTTTCCATTCCCAAGACTCTGTAAGAAACATTTCTTTTCTCATGCAGGTCTTGGCAGTGGAACATGGTATTATTCAGGAGAGCTACAACACTGTAGATCTCTTTCCCAGGACAAAAATTGTTTCAGATGCACTCAGTTTATACAGTATGTGTGACAAGTGCTTTGTTCTGTAATAACTTCCACGGTTTTAATTTATCTTTTCTTAAGCCAATTTGGCATTTACCAAATTATAGTTGGAAAGGGCATACTCAACACTGTTTCCCTAATACTTCCCAAGGCCACATTCATAACTCCTAATTTAGCTCTAATAGATTAATATCTCCCTTCAACAAACCTTCAGTGATAGCAATTTCACATCTAACTTAAATATTGATCTGTTTCCTTGATTAAATCTTGAAATTCAGCAAGTCTAGCAAGGTCAGTGAGAAAAATTTAGCTGAACAATGGACTTTCCACTGATAAATTTAGAAGTCTCCTCTATCCCAAGAAGTTCATTTGTCATTAATTAAACTTTTTCTACAGCAGATTTGGCCATTAACTCCATAAACATTAACACATAATTATCCTGGGGTTAGAGATGATGCACATTAATTACATCTGTGTGATATCTTTTGTCAAATATTGCAATGGGATGTTCTAGGCTCAGCAAGTCAACCCAGAACATCCCATGGAAATGTACAGGGACTTGAGAGAAGGAGACAGAGTTAGAGAGTGTGAAAGCAGCCTCTGTGTGTGTCTGTGAGTGTGTACATGTGTTTCTAAGTGAACTGAAGCAAACTAATTCTCACCTATAAATGAACAATTAAAAAAAAATCTTATTGGAAGAGTAATGCAGGGAAGGCAATCTAAATTCAAATATTACTTTCAGTGTTCTAGATCTACTGTATGTACAAAATATTGTAATAAAAGTTCCATGAATTATTAAAAAAAAAGCTAACCTCATGAACTAGGCTTGAGAAAGATCATTTACAGAGGCTTCAGCACACATATTGCAGACATTACTAGGTAAGTAATTAAAAAACAGTGATTTTCATGGCTATTTCTACTCTGCTTTTTAATGCTTATCCTTTTCATATTTCCCACCTAGGAATTAGAATGGGTTGGGGTTTTTTTGCTGTTGATTTTAAATTCATGCCCGTATTAAAGTTCATTACTAATCAGAGTCTTCAAAAAATGCCCTTTGCTCCCCTACCAGGAGAGTACTGTTAATTCACACATTTAAATTTAGCTTTTAAGTTTAATTTGATTTCAAAAAAACAAACTAGAAACTCTCATGGCTTCCAGTGTCGTATGTTTGTTTCTGTTGGGCACTCAACAGATACCTTGTACAAATTTCTGTTTTCCTAAATGATTTTGCTAATTTAGTTATTGAAAAAATTTCATAACTCAGCCTACACATTCAGTCCTCTCATGATCCTCTTTTATCACATACTCATTAGTGCTTTTTCCTTGGAAAGAAAGATTTACAAATGACTGTTATACGAGAACTGCTATAGAGTAATATACATGTAACTGATTCTTTTAACTCTCCTTAAAATCTGTGTTGTAAGTGATATAAGCAGAAAACAGATTCTAAAAACATTTAAAATTCTTGTAAATCTTTTGTCCCTTGTTTCAAGCTGCCCTATGTCAACTTCAACAGTTTAAGTTAAATCTAAAGCAAGGGATACTAAGAGATTGTATTGTAATGCTAACAACAGATTTTTTGCTGTTGATCATCTTAACGTCTACACACATATTCTGGATTTTTGTTGCAATAGGATTATTCATGTTTTCAACATTAAACCCATTATTAAAGGGGTTTTTTTTTGGTTTCCACAGTCCCTCAGAGATTTAGATTTTAAAGCAAGAACATGTTAAACATGTACCTCTTTGTCTCCCATTCTCTGTAAGGCATCGCCCAGATGAAAATAAAAACGTCCATCATCTGTGCCAGGGTCACCAGACTCTAGTCCTTCCTAAAAATTAAGTACATAAATAAATAAAAACGAAAGGTACAAGAACTCCAATAGGACTTCTAAAAGAGTTCATTTGGTGGTTGCAAGTAGGCTGTCAATTCCATGCAAGAGACAGGCAATGAAATTAGGTAGAAAATGTAACCACCATGGTAATCTGGAACTTAAGCTGAATAAATACAATATGTCAGCAAAAAGTCACTGAGAAATGTTCCCAGCTTTCCAAATTCCAGAGCCTCTCCCCTCAGTCCCTCCAAAACAGAGGCATATTCAGAGAAGGATACTTTCCCCTGGCCCTATAAACATTTACACAAGCATTTTATAAAGCTGGATCAAGGTTTTATTTTATAGTATTTCTTCCCATTCAGAAGTATGCATAAGTCTTCTCTGGATCTTTTAAGAACCTTAGGTTTGCAGCATACGACCAAACCCCAAAAAATTTGAGGCTCACAGCTCTGTACTTTGGGTTAACCATTATTGAAACAAATACTTGATGTTTAAGAATTGACGAGTTTCAATGCACAAATCTGTTCCAGTTCATAAGCAGTGATACACCAGTATAACTCCAACAAATAGCTTAAGCAGTGATTTGTAATTAGTACACTTCTAGTTTGACACATTTTATACATTCCACTTCTACTTTGCTGGTAAAACATTTACTGTGGGTGAGAAAGTACCTGTAGATAAGGTATGCTCTCTGCTATCTTGTTTTCTGCCTTCAGGATGAAGCCATAATGTACTTTGGCAAAGCCATCATTTGGAGCCAGACTTAGAACCTGTTTGAGAGCAAATGAATTAAATACACCTGCATGAATCTATGCAAATTAACAAACCTGTGTACGCACTACTAGTTAGTAACACAATGGTATTTCCTTCCATTACTGACTCTCACAGAAACCCTTGGCTTGTCTTTACTTTCTTTTCCTCATTCACTTTTGTGCTTTCTCCAGACAAGCCAAACTTTGAAGTCTCAAAAGTAAAATTATTTCAACAGGAGCTGCTTTATTTTTCAGTTGTTCATCCTCTTCTATACTTCTCTCTCGAGATACAGCATGCTATGTGACAGAATTAAACCCACCATTAACACTTGAGTTACTTATTCCAGGTTTGACTAATCTGAAGGAAAGCAGCTACTCTCAAAAAGGTCTGCAGCAGAAACATACCTGGAACAGTTTTAAATTAGATAGGTTTCCACTGGTGGCAAACTAATTTTTGCAGGACAAAATAGGTGAAGCATAGTGACTACAATTTAGAAAGGAGCTGTAAATAATGCCAGCATCGTGTAACGGGGATGTGCAAACCCTAAAATACCAAGGGCACTCTCAGCACAGTGGTAAACTAGAGCACTCTCTGGAACAGTGTGCACTATTCTGGCCATGAGAAAGAAGGTAATAAGAAGGCTACTGCAGTAGTAACTCAATGTGTTTTCACAATAGAAGGTGATGGGTAAATAATTCTTGTATAGTTGTGTACTGTGCTCTTTGACAAAGACCAAGCCCTAAATTCAGCTAAAAGATTTTGTATCCTCAACAAGATTTAGACAATATCTGAGCTACAAACTGGCTTAATTTTGCAGAATAGGAAAACTCATGGGTAAGTGTACAGAGATGGATATTTCAGGAGGACTGTACAAGAGAAAGATTTGTGAGTACAGGGATGGCTGTAGGGGAAGGATCAGTGTATGGGGCAGTGTTTCAGGGGAAGGAGGCGTGAAGCTGGCCAACCTGAATTCTGAAACATGAACCTCCAGCACCAGTCAGATAATTTCAGTGCATTTGGTCTGCCTCAGCCAAGGGGAAAATTAGAGAGAATGTCTTGATCTATTTTTCAGCTCTGCACTTCTATGATGCATATATTCAATATAATTTGTAGCTCTATGCAATATCAATTACATGGTCAAGTTAATCTGCTTTTCCACCTCTTCTCTCCTTAAAATAAGGGTAGACAGCCTGATCAGGTTAGAGCCTTAGTCTGTGAGGATCATCACAGGAGCGTGGCAGTCAGTGGAATTACAGAGGCTGATACCCACTCAATGTCTAGACAGTTGCTAAACACAAATCAACAGACAAATGAGCATTTTCTCATGCCTACATCCATTTCTGAAGCTACTAAACTTATGCCATGGATAAAATGCCTGCATACATTATAGTTATTTTCCTCTGCCTTTTCCAGTCACTGTCTGACATAATTTTTCAATCAAAATAATTACAAGCAAAATCATAAGAAGTTCTCTGGAACAATTTCTCTCTTTTCTCAAACCTTATGCACACCAACTACATCCAAGCAAAACCAAAAATCACAACAATGAGGGTATAAAATGTTATGAATAAAAAATAGCAGCATTTCACTTCATTTCACAGAAAAGAGTTGTTATGAAGGAACAAACAATTTGAGAATTTATCTGAAGTCCACAGTATAAAATATTATTAGGAAAAAGTACCACAGTAAGGATGAGCTTGATCCCTAGTATAAGAACACACTACCACCTTCTGCATCTTATGCCTTTTGACTACAGCATTCTGTGTATAATTATTTTGATCCAAGAATCTGTACCTGCAGGGTGAAATGAAATGACTGACAGAAATATTTATTAGCCACATAATTTTGTTACAGTTTCCTTAACTATAGGATAAAGCTATCTGATTAATTAAGACAGAACAGAATTTTCTGTATTATGGTTCATTTAAACTATGCCGAGTTGCATTAAGGAATGATCTACATTCAGAGCCCCTAAAGAGAAGCAAAGAGATACAATCAGCAGAAATTACACTGGAAGTATTTAATGTAAATTGTATTACTCTGTTGCTGTTGCTGCATGCAATATTAATTATGTTTAGAAATAAGTTTTACTAAACTGCTCATAGCCCATTAAATATTAATCATGAATATAGAAATTAACCTCTGGGGCTATCAGTGGCTAATTAGCCAGGGCAGAGTACTGTGCTAATGTGGATATTCTGGTTTTGGTACTTGACATAGCTCAATCAGAGCTGGCTTACACTTGCCTGTATAATGCCACACTGAACCATGCACACATCCCTCAGCATGGAGGCAGGAGAAGTGCTTTTAGCTGAGTAACCAGTCTTACAAAGTTCTCTTTCATTGTATTTTTTCATAATCTGTAGATGTTTGAACCAAAAATAGTTCTAAATTCTACCAGGGACTACTTTTTAAGTTACGTTTTCTTCAAAAATACAAATAGCTCTGAATTCTACTAGGATTCCCCTTAACACTATGTTTCCATGTTCTTAAGTGCAATATTCAAAAGAAAATTATTTAGTATAGAGGCAAAACTTAATTCCTCTCCCACTGAACACCATTTTCCATCTGTGGTTCAGCAAAAATTCTGGCAAACACAAACTAGAAAAGTGTATTTTGGGCAAGTTATACTATACCACACTACAGTTGGAAGCAAAAACCTCTCTTGGTCTGAAGCTCGGTGTTTATACACATTGCTTCTGTAGCTAAAAGAAGAAATATATATTAAAGACTTTTAAAATAAGCTGCTACGTTGTAACAAATTTGGAAAGACAAACAGGACTTGACTGGAAAATAAGTAAACTGGTTATTAAATGTAAAGCAAAGGCAGAAAGTTTTCATCCACTAGGATTCCCTGGGCTTCTGTTCAATTCCTTGGAGATGATGCAAGCTAGGGTTAGTCTGGTCTGAGCTGGTATGTACTGTGATCCCATGTAGGGAACAGTGCCTGTGAAGGGCTCATCGGGTTGCATGTGCTCAGTCCATGCTTAACACGGAGCAGTAACATTGAACTGAGAACAAAATGTTACAGCAGGAAGTAAAGGTACCTTTTGCAGATTCCCAGGAAATGGGAAATTTGGAGTTTAAGTTCCTCCACAGAGAAGAGTGTTTAAATGCTTGGGAATTTTCCAGAGCAGCAGAAACAATACCACATACACAGAAAGTTAAGACAACCATGAATAAGACTAGAGGGATATCAACAAAAAGCTGAGACTTTGAGTTGAATAAGGGGTATGTTCTCTTGAGGCTGTGTCCTGAACTCTAAGATGCCTGTGCTTTCTGCTTTAAGGAACACTTGAATAAAATGTATGAACATCCTTACAGTGGGAAACAGAACCCAGGATTCATAAATATTGGAGATATCCACTTTGCAGCACTGAGTTCACGCTCTCGTCTGTGCTCTCTTAACATTTTTCTATCAAAAGATTACACAAGTGAGAAGGACTTAGTAACACTTCAGAAGTTTCCCAGTTTTTTCAAAAATCATGGGTAGAGCAAGACATCTCCTTGAGGCCCTCGGAACCACTATTCAATTTGCCCCTTTCTCTACCATCCAGAGAACCTGAGCACCTATGGTAGGAGCTCAAAACCATATGCCAGGCACTTTCTAAATGTGCATTGCAACAGCTGAGCAAAGCCCTCCAGAGCAGGCCATGCAGCCCCCAAGCAATCTGCCCTAAAGCATGCAAGAAGCCTTCAGCAGAAGCAGGAACTAAAGCAGGTAAAAAGAGATTCTCCCTGTTTCTTTGGCTATGTATTCTTTCTTAAAATCCTTAGTGTAAACTCATCCGGAATTACAACAACAAAATTACATTACTGTGTTGGAGTTCAGCCTGAGCAACACCTAAAATATGGACAAACCCACCATGATTTTAGAAAAAATTAATCCAAGTCCTTTAAAAAAAATTACTTGCACACTTTTTACAAGGACAGAACATCACTATGCTCTATTCTATTTTAGTGTTAGTGAACTGCAAAACAGAGTAATTACATTGGATAAAGAAGAACAGAAAACAATACATTAAAAGCACACCAATTGCATATCTCTTCTTAATCAGAGCCCTATATATTTCTTCTGAAGTATATAAAGCTCAATATCAAAGTAATTATACAGCAAATTCATGACCCTCCTCCATGGATAAAAACCCCTCTAATTATTGAGAAATTCTAACAACTATGTTCTTTGCAGCAAAACACTGAATAATTGCGAAGGAAAATCTTGCCCAAAAGGAGTATGTTTTTGTTTTCTCAAATTCCTTGCAGCTTGAGTAGCAGGATAGTTTAATAAATTATATCTTTAAAAGCTGATGTTTCCAATCCTCTGAGAAATTTTGACAGCAAGCCAAAAACTATCGGACAGAAATGTTTTATGGAGGGACCTAAAAAGTAGCCAAACTAGCAAAGCAAACATTATTCTGGCAACATCTGAGACTACTAGAGGAGTCTGAGGAAAAAAAATTATATTCCTAGTGTTTGACTCCTGCTTCCAACACAGGAATGTGGCTGAACATCCTCCTTCTCTTTGAGAAGCTACCAGAGATGAGAATCCCTTCTGACTCCCAGATGTGACGGGTGGAAAACTGAGCCTTTATTCTCAGGAGGTGGCACTAATCCTGCTGATCCCTCCCCAGCCTCCATAACCAGACAATTACCAGGACTGTCCTACACAAGCACCACAAGTGTGCCAACATCAACAAGACCATTTCTGGTCAGGTGTGACAATTTGTGCTCTACCAATGATGTCAGACTCCACATCTGTCAGACAGTTTCCAGATGTTTCTTGATCACAGGAGCAGAGTGGCCTTTCCAGGCAGCGAAGCTTCCCCAGCCAGATAACCATAGTATAAGACAGAAATATAAATCCAATGAATTGTCCACACTACAAACATCATGAAAGAATAACAGATTTTAAGCTGCCTATAAAAAGGTGAAAAAACTAAGGTTAAACAACTTTGTAAGTACTGATCTGCCTGATCACATGGTTAGAGATGCTGCTCCTGTAGAGAAACTGGCTTACTTGTGCTTTCCTTGTTTTGAAGATTGGTTATCTTTTTTTACAGTATGCATTACATATTACACATTACATACAACACATCTAGATGTGTTGTCAATATATTTCAAACCTGAGTACCAGTAGGTAAAAGATTTCAATTATTATAATGCATATGGAAATAATCTGCATTCCCCTGTCAATGAGGAAAAACTTAGCATGACAGTATCAGAAAATATGAATTAAAATTAGAAGATGACTGCACTAGAAAAAAAACCATATCTGTATTAACCCTTCAAAATCTCACATGTGACATGTTTAACAACTAAAAAAGTTAAAATCAATCAATCTTTCAAATGAACATAGGAATGTAAATAATAATTTTCCTTGGCTGGAATGGAAACTCACCTCTTCATATACTTTCTTAGCATTGCTGTTATCTCCTATCAAGAGGTAACCAACACCAAGGTCATTCTTGAATGAAGTCTCACTGGGAAACAGCTGAACTAATTTCTGTAGAGTAACCAGGGAACCCCTCATGCGACCTGATTTGATTGAACAAGACTTAATTACAAGTGCAGATATAAGAAACAGTAGCAAGGCATTTACACAACATTTAAGGAAACACAAATCAGAGGCAAGTGCTCCATTTTCAGTGATGATCAAGAAGGAGAACCTGGAAAAACTTGTGCAGACAGGAGCACATTCAGCTGCCTGGCTGCCACCGGGGCTGTAGCTGTACCAGGAATATTTCAGGGCATCACTGCAATCACGCAGTGTTATGGCAGCCTCTTGTGGAGAACCCTTCACAGTGCAGAAGTAACATTATTTAAGCTTTGGTTGCTCCATCACACACAAATAGCAAAGCACTGGACAAAACTAAGTAAACATGTAATAATAAACTTCACCTTAATTAAGTAATTAAATTAATTTCTAGTGTTAAGTAATTGTTCTACTCCACTCCCATTATGAAATTTATCATGCTTTACATGCTTAAAATTAAGTATGTTCCTTGACTTCCTAAATGAGGTCTTGCTGAGGAACAGCAAGATCAAAACAACTTGATAGTAAAAATCCAACCCATGGGAACCAAACTCTTGATTGTGCCTCTTATTCTAATCAGCACTTCTCATACATCACAGAACTGATCTAACCTATTAACTGATTAAACCTAAATCTTGGGGATGTTATCCCTGTGTTCAATTTCATTCTTCTCTATGTTTACTGAAAGTTTATTCTGAGTATGTTTACTCTGCTTATGCCAGTAATGTCCTCTTGATTTTCTTCCGCTTCAGTAGAAAAGTTTCTTCTTTGTCTGTCAATAAAAATTTTTGACCTCTCATCATAGCTTCTCATAGCATCTGCTGGAGCTTTCTACATGCCCTATTATCATAAATTATAGACATTAACTCCCTAGAAAATTTTTAAATAACATAAAAATGGTTTTAATTTAAGACACTAGGAAGACAAGTCCTACTAAAAATTCAACAGATTTGCCACTTCTAAATCCTTAGTGATTTCTTGATATCCTTGCTCACACTTCTGTAATTTTTATACCATCCTCAAAACTTACCAAGGAACTGCTGCCTGTCTGCTTCCCGTTTCAAACTCAGTTTTATCAGGTCTGAAGGGACATTTGGCAGACTAACCACCTCATCATAGGTGTTGATAGCTTGTTGCAGCATCTCATTGCTTCTCATTTTCTCAGCTAAGTCATCTTCAGACTAGAAAGAATCACAAAACCATTATTAGGACACATAATAATCTGTTAGACTGAAACCCAACTGTTTTCTTACCAGGCAAACTATGCAATTGTTAGACTATGGGTTGTGCTTTATGGGAAAGGACACTAGAATTACCTTTAAATCTTGTTACTGAAAAACTGTTTAAAGTACGAGAAAATTTGCACCTAAAACATACATTAACAGATTTTTGATTAATATTTGCAGAACTCATAATTTCTGCTTTCAAAAATAGATGAAGCCCTCTGTTTTAACAACATAGAAGAAATGCAAAATTTTGCCTGTGGACTATTTGTATCCTAAGCCTCACTCTGGAAGCAGCACACAGATCAAAACACCAACAAACATTTTCATCTATTCTGACACAAACTTATTTACATTCTTTCTTGCAAAATTAATTAGGAATTGCCTTTTTGCCTTGCATATGGGACCCTACAACTCCTTCAAAACTTAAACTTTTTCATCAAGTTCAGAAACAGACCAAAGGATATATGAGCTATCTACAATGAAATTACAGCTTCAGTGAGTCTAACAGAAGCTATGACTGATCTCACCTGTGGTAAGGCATGTTCATTTGCTTCCATAGCTGAAAAAGACTATGTCTCAAATGCAGAATTTTTGAAGGCTTATTTTGAATTGTTCATATAAATGCATGCATTTTCATGTGTTTAACGCATTCTTCCCAAATACTCCTGTATTTATGGGCTTCTGAGACAAGACAAGAGCCAGGGGAGATGCATCACAAGCATGATGGTGCAGAAGCTCTTGTTCTATTTAAACTCACTGTTGTATCAAACACACACATTAAATGAAATTGCTTCAGCTGTGTTATTTCCTTTACTGTGTATGGCATAGCGAGTATCTGAAATCATTTTTCACTTCTGTCCTTTAATTTTTTCCTAGAGTAGCTTTAAAACTTGGTATTGGAAATACCAAAAAATATGGTTACTCAGCCAAACATTTCATCAAGCAGCTTTCTGAGACAGCTTCAGAAATCAGTTTTAAGCTATAATTTATTTCTTCTGATGCACATTCTCTAGGAAATTTATTTCTCCTTTTTTCAAAGGAATTCCAGGGCAAAGAATATTAAAGATATATAACAAAGAAGCAAAAATTGTCAGCATAAAATCTGCATAACTTCACCAACATAAAACATATAAGGAGGTTAAAAACCCATCTGTTTCTCTTTTCAGCTGTAAAGATGTTAATGAATTCTGTAGAGTATTATTTTAAGTGGCTGAAGTGTAATCCAGACATCAATTAAAGAATTGTTTGTATTTCTGAAAAACACACCAATAGTGAAATCTTTTGCAGATTATTTTGAGAAAACTTCTGGCCTTTTCAAACCATTAAGAAATCCAGAATAAAATCAATCTTCAGGTCTTATTAAAAACCAAATCTACAAAATTAGCATGTAATGGTGGTTCCTGCTTCACAGAAATGGCGAAGTACACTTTTGTGGTGAATTCTTGACCTTCTTTACCTTTAACCTTCAAGGCCTTTGACCTTATCCTTCTCTGCAGTTTTATTTTTAGTTTTAGTTGAGAAATAGCAAATTTAAAAGAACCTTGTTGGTATGAATACCCATTTAAAAATAATACTGTGTTACAATGCAAGTCTTAAGAATAATCCATCGTCTGAACTCCATGGTTTTCCTATTCCTTCAAACAGCTTGAACTGACACATACTGGATTCAATAAAATTGTCATAGGTAATATTAATACGACTGTTCAGAAAGATGACTAGTATGAACCTTCAAAGACTACAGAAAATGAGATCATCATTGTTTTTGTACACTTCCAGAAAGTCCATCTCACTATTACTTCAGATCTTGGTCTGTATTGACCTTTCATGGATTACTGAAGTTGTAGTGGGTGACTACAAATTGCTGTAAATGGACAAATGAAGTTGGGTCACTGAGAGGGGAATTCTGAATGAGAATAAACTTCACAACTGGCTGCAGTGACCTGCCCTTCTCCCTAAAACCATTGAGGAGGCAGGAAGCATATTCCATTAGATATAATGAGTAGATTTGTAAAAAATGGTAAATATTAAAAGTGTAACTTAACAGAGGTAAATCCATCACATGTATGAACAAATTGGTCTCCTACTGTAAAGAGGCAAAGACTTCAGCAGACTCACCACAGAGAACACTGAAGAATTTGGTCCGGTGTGTATCAAGTGCTTGTATGACAGATTTTTGCATAATCACGGTTTTGGGTTTAGCATGACTATTATTAACCATGTGGACACTGGTTGTGACTCCAAGGCCCTTATTATTAACCATGTGGACACTGGTTGTGACTCCAAGGCCCTCATTGATGGTCTAACAGCACCATTCCTTCCTAAGTGAGGGCTTCACTTTGTTCATCTTAATGATTAACATGAGTTCAAGGAATCTTTTATTACTCCTAGTGCAACCGGATTATCCTACTATTTAGGAAAATTCAAAGATTATTCTCTTTTGAGACATCCCAACACAGCCTAAAAGTATTATGAATAAAGAGATTATTTTCTGATGCCTTCTGGGTTTTGTGGTATTTTGGTTTTTTCTTAAGGGAAACACCTGAAACATAACTCACTCCACAAGTAAAGCTAATTAAGCCTCCTTGCCTAAGAATATGTGTTCTTTATCCTTTAACATTCTGTCTAGAAAAACTCCAAATCCTCTTCTCCATTCCCACTAGAGCAAAAACCAGCATTTATCCCAGGCTGACTGATGTGTTGATTTACCAGCTACAGCAAATAGTATGTAACAGCTAAGTTCTGCCTGTTGTTCCTGCGTGGGCCATTAGTTGGTATTTCTCTCTTGCCATTCACCTGACAGTTCTCCTGAGATCTACAGGATGTACCTTATTTTGTTGTTATTTACAATACTTGCCACTGAAGTTACAGAAAAGCTGCCAAAGTAATTGGGGAAGGACAGTTGACTGAAAGAGATACAATATGACAGATCACATGATTCTTTTTTTTACCTAGGAAACCTCCATAAATTTATAAATTAATCCCGACTGGTGTTTATAACTCTATTGGTAAAAAAAAAAATGTTTATTTTAGCTTTTATCAACACCTATCACTTTTTTTTCTAAGTACCTGTGCTTTCCCATATCTTGCTCGAGGACTTTGTGGATATTGATTCACTAAAGCTTCAAAGGCCTTTAGAGCTTCTTCAACTTTTCCCTGAAAAATAGAGATATTTATCAGGAATTCTATCTAATAGAAATGCTGAAGAATGCAGGACCTAATAACACATTGGTTTTACAATTAAAGAACAAACACAATACAGTGCAGAATGAATCAACAGCTTCCACTCATACTTGGGTTGGAATTACCTCCTTATTTAAGAGAAATTCACTGTCATTATTTATGAAACAATATAATCTACTTTCCATGGTTAAAGTGAATAGCTTGGTTTTTCCTATTTTACTCACTTTCCCTTTGTTGACTGGATAAAATTCTGAGATGAAAATAACCTGTCTATATAAAAATGTAAAGATCCTACTGCTAAAAATGAATTCCAGACCAGATATAATAGAGAATAGGAAGAAAATTCTAGACATAGGTGGAAATTTTCCCTCTGCATACCTCTCATGATGAACAGTGTCATAACTACAGTTTTTCTAGGGGAAATTCTGCAGACTCATCCATAGTGTATGGCTGTTTCTTCCAAGTCTTTTGCATAACAAAGTCCCTGAGGACATCTCACACAAGTCTGAATGGAACTGTGGTATTCTCACAATGGATGTTGATGTCGTGGTGGATGTTGACTCGCAAGTACAGATGGAAGTTGAGAAGAACCAGCCCCACTGTTAAGCAGCTGCTAAGCACTGCTTGGCAATATTTGGCAATAGACCTTGCTGCCACTTTCACCTCTTTACAGCTTTATAAATGTGAGTGGGCTATTACACACAATTGCCTTGCTGTCTTCAAATATTACACATGTCCAATTTGTTCCTAAATTTATCCTGATTCCTACATGACATGCATGACTTTCTAACTAACAAAGAGACACAGCAGGAACAGAGTCAACAAATTGACCCTACAGGCTCACCAAAATTTCTATTACACTTTTTTCTCATTAACCAATTGCTTAAGTAGCAAGAAGCCTGAAAATTCCTTCTGTTTTTGAATTCTAATATGTAAAGAAGGCTTCTAGTGAGGAACAGCAGCAGTGGCAGCCAGAGCTTAGTGCTCTCTATGCAATAGGCCTCCAGTCCCATCACAGACCTACCAGAACTCTGGGGCTGCACAGATTGCCTGATAAAGTCAAAACTGCACAGTGTGTCCTGAAAACCAAGAATAATCCTGCACCTGGAATGGCCAAATTGGTTTTTATTGTAGTGTACTGAAAACAGTATATCTGCTCATCCACCTCAAATCTAGGGTACAACAAAGATCTGCAGTTGTTCTCTATATGTGAGGACTGTTTCTGAGACATATCAGAATTTTAAGGAGAACTACATTCAAAAGACTTAAAAGTCTCTAATTTTTAACAGCCACAGTCTTGCTTCACTATTTATCTCATATCTGGAAAAGGGACATCTCTGCAAAGGTCTTGTTTTCTGAAATACTCAAATAAAAGTATAAAATTGGGAGTATAAGAGGAGATGACTGAGGAGCTTGTTTGCTGTAGCGAGGTTTTTTGTTTGCTTTTCATGGTCAAGTTATTAAATTCAGAACTACCCAAACTGACTGGTGTTAAGGTCTTGCTGCCACTGGTGAGAAGCAGGAGCATCTGTTTCATCCTCTAAGCAGCTGTACAGCAGCAGAGGCACTCCCAGGACACAGAATCTCAACAGAAACACCTACTTCAACTGATGCTTTAGGTTTTAACTTTTATATTTTCAAATCCTGTACTGCTTAGAGTGTAACTCTGAAGCTCCTTGTAGCCTGTAATTTCTGCTCTCTCGTGCAAGATAGACATAACAAAGCCTCTCCAGGCTTTGCCTTCAAGGACAGCCAGGCTGTTCCAGACCCAAAATGTGTAAACCAAAGACTCTAAAGCAGGGGGGCAAGCTGAGGGGAATTCCATCATTAAACTGGGGCTTTAATTGGAGAATTAACCCTGATACGCAAATGAACCAAACCTATAAAAGTGTGAAGAACTCGTGACCTGCCGTCCATCTTGGGGTCCATTTTGGCAGTAGCCTCTGGCTCCCCAGGGTGTACCTTGAAGGCCTTTCAAATAAATACCTATCTTTATTCCCTTACCCTGTCTAGTCTCTGTTTCTGGGAGGCCTCTTAAGGCATCACAACGATCTGCACCTAATGCTCACAAGGTATTGGAACACTTACTGAGAGATCCCTGCTAACACACACAAAGCTCTCTGGTAACACTTGACTTCAGTAGTCAACTGGACAACACTGATAGGACAGAACAAACTATGTGATCCATGGAATGCAGAAATTCAATGATTAAGCTATGTATTTTCAAGGTTAATAGTGAGCAAACACATGAACAGACATACACTTCTGGCTTTAAAAAAATTCAAGGCAAACTCTTCAGCAGAAATTAAACTTGAAGGACAAATATGCACTGAGTATTTCAAAAAAGTTAATTTCAGAAAAAGTAATCTAAAATTCATTCTCCCTTTTTCCAAGTTTTTAATTTGTTCCTTTTTGTCCGCTGCATGCAGTCCCGAGTCAAACATTCCAAACTTACTTTTTTACGTAGTTTTTCTGCAGCATCTAGTTCAGCTTTAATGGTCTTATCAAACTTGTTTAAGAGCTTTGGCTTCTTCTTCTTTTTAGCTAGAAGATTTAACAAACAGACAGTTCATTACTTCTTTCATATTTCAATTGTCTGGAGTAACACTTAGCTAGGGACTGTGCTGGCAAAGTGCATCATTTTCAGGTGAGGCAGTTTCAAATTACATTGAAAAGAAACTGATTTCTTCCTTATTAGAATCACAAACTCCTGTATGAAAAAGTAAACTTCAGTCATTCAAATTGAGTAACTTGGCAGTTAAGTTCAGAATAAAGCATTTTTCATCACATTAGAGTCAAGGATGGTTTTTTTTCCAAAAGGTTCAATTGATGTGGAAGAGCAAAGGGAACTGTTATTTTTCACATTTATATGATATCATGAAAAACATGATCATCAGGGCATACTAGTCATTTCTGAAAGTTGTGACTGTATACATCTACTTCTTTGCCTAGAGCAATCACTGAGGCCACATCTGGAGTACTGTGTGAAGTTCTGGGCTCTTCAGGACAAGAGAGACATGGAGCTCCTGCAGTGCATCCAGTGGAGGAAAATGAAGATGATTAAGGGACTGGAGCATCTCTCTTATGAGGAAAGGCTGAGGCGGCTGGGCCTGTTCAGCTTCAAGAAGAGATGACTGAGAGGGGACCCATTAATGTGTATAAATATCTTAAGAGGAGGTGACAAGAGGATGGATCCAGGCTCTTCTCAGTGCTGCCAAGCAATAGGACAAGAGGCAACAGAAAGAAACTGATGCATGGGAAGTTCCACCTGAACAGGAGGAAGAAATTCTTTACTGTGCAGGTTACCAAGCACTGGAAGAGATTGCCCAGAGAGGTTGTGGAGTCTCCCTCAATGGAGATATTCAAGAACTGTCTGGATGCAATCCTGTGCCATGTGTTGTAGGATGACCCTGCTTGAGCAGGAAGGTTGGACCAGATGACCCACTGTGGTCCCTTCTAACCTGACCCATTCTGTGATTAGAAGAGTTCATAGAAATCATAGTTGCTCAGGTTAGGAGGGACCCCAAAAGTCGAGTACCTGAAGTTCCTGATGAAAAGAAGTTCAGCACTGAAATGTCAGGTTAGGACCCCTTTACATGATCAAGTTTCTACAGCTTAGTAAGCTATCACACAGCAGTAGAGCAGCAGCAGTAGGTGGCAAACCAGCCATGAAACAAATTGTGTAAAGTAAACTGCATTTGAAGCAAAGTTAAGTAAATGGTGTCAATTTAAACAGCTATTTACTTCATAGCAGTTTACTCCTAAATGATGTCTACTTGGTTGCATTAAGTACACTAGTTGTTAAAAAAATGCAAGTGCGCTACTGAAAGGACATGACAGCAGATAACTGGTTTCCTCCAGATTTGCTACAGCTTAACTCTGCATTTGCACTTCACTAGAAAAAAAGATTCCACCTTTTCTGACACAAGGAGGGGAAATACGTACTGTCTGATAGGAGTCACTACTAGTTGTGTATATCTGTAATTAGTAGCACATTTTTTTGTTTTAATTACGCATTACTGCTTTTTCTCCCTCTATGGAAAGTACGTCATTAATAGCAGGAAAAGAAGTAAAATTACTATTTTCTCTGTAGAAATTTAAATAGGAAATGCTGTAAGTGGTATGTGTAAAGTTTAAAGCAAACACCCTACAGTTTAACATCACAAGACTGCTGCAACACTGCAGCAAGTATTTTGGATAACAAGTTATTGTAAATAGCCATGTTTTATTCTGCTTCCCAAGTCCTCGGGACTGTTCAGAATGACAAGAGCCACCACATGCAACGTGATTCGTTAAATGACACGGTCTCTCTGAGACTCTGATCCCACACAGAGTTTTAGGCAGACAAATCACATTGTCTATGTTAAACCTCAGAGAGAGACCAATGCCTTGGTTAATGCTAAACCAATAGTAAGTCCATTCAGTCATTAGAGGATGTCATAAGTCTGAACAACTTCTGCATGGAGTGAAAAATAAACACCCTTGGTTACTTTTGTGTTTTTCTGTGTAAGACTTTTACTGTTCTGTTGAACGCTGAACTCAGACAACTCTGTGCAAGAGTTTTTCTTACATCACCTTTTTAAACTCCTCTGCAGTATTGGTATGCACAGTTGAATAGATGCTATTTCTTTTCAGGAGCAGGAGGGGAACAGAATTTACGCTATCCTACCAAATTCCATTTATTTATTTGCAAAGGTTGTCTAAAGCTTTAAATACAAAAAATGTATTAAGATTTATAAAAGAAAGGTATTAAAGCAGCAATGCACTAGTATTATTATATCTCTGTTGATTCCTCTTATAACAGTAGGGACTGTAATTTTCCATGACATTAGCTACCAAGAAGAAGAAGAAACAAACAGAACTGTCCGACATTTAGGAGTTTACTCCTTTTACAGGATAAATTAACAAATAGCATAGTTTAATATATTGGTTTTGCTTCCCTAAACTCTTCCAAGTTTTTTATTGATTTGAAATAAAGCATTTATACTGAAGCACACAGTAATGCTCTTAAGGAATGTAGTTATCATGGAACTGCACCGTCTAAAGAGAAGTGTTGCATTTTTCTTAGTAATATAGATGCTTTTAATGTCTTTTGGTTATTCCCCATAGATGATGCAGAATAAATGCTTTCCAATCTGTCACTGATTCCTTTCTCTGTCTTACTTTACTATCCTCCATCTCATAGGAAAGCAATGTCTTTACTGCCTTTTCATGCATTTAATGATAATAATGGTAAAGGAGCACAGCACTGGCTCTCTTCCAAGTGTTCACACCCCTTGAATCCAGTAAAATTCACAGAAACAGCTCTTACTACAAGTGCAAGGATCCCTCCACCCCAACCCTTCAGTCCAGTGACCAACAGGTATGGTGAGGAGTTTCTCACATAATGTCATTGGGTCTGAAAAGAACAATCCATAACACACAAAAGGTTTGTTGGGTTTTGTGTTTGTTTTTTGTTTGTTTTTTTTTTTAAATATGCCAGCTCAGTTTTTCAAGAAACCATTGTTATTTCTAAGGCTTGGCTTGCTTAACAGCAGGAATAGAAAAACACAGAAACAACAACTCAAAGAGCCAATGAAGTGACCTTGAGGGCTTTTTAGGTTCATTTTGCTCCTAGCTGCCATGTGAAACTGTCCTTTGTTGTCAGCAAGTAAGCTGAGGCATGTCAGCTTCTCTGGGTACAGTATCTGGGGAGCTTCCAACTGGATATTGCCACTAAACACTTGGTTTAGTTTCTGTTCTCTAAGTAACAAAAACTGCAACTAAAATGTTAATTCTCAGTTCTTATGGCATGAATGAAAATCTTTATCTAAGGCTGGCCAGCTACACAAGAACTGCATTTCAGTGAGACAGGACAGCTATTTGTCAGCTTCTAAGCTTGCAGCATTCATGGAAAGACAGAGCCATTTGGTCCTTCTCAAACTCACTGTGCATGGCAACAGTGAGGTTCCTTTGAACCAAAGGAAAGAAGCTTTCCCACCACCAAGAAACTCCCACTGCCTGTGGGACACCATCTCTGCAGTTCATTTGAGTTTACAAGGAGATGAGAAACAGCTCAGAAACAAAAAAGTAAACAAAAAAAGTAAATAAAGTCTTACAAGTCTGTGGCACAAAGATACGATATCTTTCCCTTCATATCCAACTTGGGTGATGTGTTGGAAGAACCTTTTTGCCACCCTCCATTACAGAAAAACAAAAGTACAATTATATATCAGCCCTAGACCAGCAGGAGATCAACATAAAAAGCTGGAAAGGAGCTGTTAACACAAATATTATTTATCTGCTAGGCTCCAATATAACACAGTAAACATTATATAATGAGCAATCATTTTCATCCCCCATTCTATTCCTATGTTAAAGGATTCACCAGGGAGCTTTCAGAGTAACCATCAAGCATTCCTCTATATTAACCAGATAGCCTGCTATCTCCCTGCAGGGGTATTTTAATAAATTATCCATTGCCTCCTTCTAGTGCAATAATCTTTTAGCAGATGTGACCCAATATATTAAATTCAATGATACAAGGAAGTTAACTTATCTGTTTTCAGAGGAAAATAGATGTAATTTTTCTTCAATGACTAATTTCCCCATGTCAGTGAAGTGGTGCATGATCACACAACTGCTTGGGTGGTTTGTAGTCCAAATCAAGTTGAGCATTAAAATGGTAATAATCCCTTTACGTATCACACTGTGGACTTACAACAATACTACTTTTCAATAATAGCCTTGGATGCAAGAACAGGCATTCTATCTAGGACTGCTGTCATAGGATTCCTGAAGACTCCCTTAGAGAAAAGAGTTTCCACTGAAAAAGCAGCAAACAAGGAAGAAGTCTTATAAGAAACTATGCTAGTTCTTGTGTTGGAGAATAAACAATTACCAGAGATGACAAGCAATCTCGTATCTCACTTACTAAGATACAGATTAAAAAAAAAAAACAGAAGGAGAACATTTCAGAAGTAGCAATGCAGTGCATTAAATGTGCAGTAAACTTAATAGCCTGTCATATCATCCAATGAAAGTTGATGAAATATTCCATATAACTGTTTTGGCATATGAAAACTAAAATATCAGGCATACTTTGGTTTTATGTTGAAAAGCACCTTGTCATCACCAAAAGCAGTGACAGTCTTACTTCTACAAGGGACATAGAAATTCTTTTTGAATAATAATGGACACACTGCTAGATACTCTTCAGACCACAAGAGAATCACATCAAAATTAAGGAAAGTAACCAGATTGCTAAACATAATTGAATCAGTCTTGAAAAATGGTTTAAAAATATTTTGTCTTTAATTGGGGTGAGGAGGGGAGAAACAATAAGCAAGAACAAAGGGTAAAAAGACAGTAATAAAGAGCTTGCCATGGGAAGAGGGGTACACACTGCTCTATAAAAT
The DNA here is from genome assembly GCA_026261815.1 of Monarcha castaneiventris obscurior. Taxonomy (NCBI): domain Eukaryota; kingdom Metazoa; phylum Chordata; class Aves; order Passeriformes; family Monarchidae; genus Monarcha; species Monarcha castaneiventris. Next base: position 11,855,320 of record JAMPIT010000379.1, read on the forward strand.
GTAGCTACAGAGATGAAAAGAATAAATTATTTTCTGTATCATCATAGTCAGGATAAGGAAGAGAAGGCTTAAAATGGCTGTAACAGAAAATTTGGCTTGCACATCTGGAACGACTATCTCTGAACAAGCGCAGTAGAACAGGTTGCCGAGGGCAGCTGTGGAATTCTAATTACTGAAAATGTGCAGTAATGAGATGTGTAAGCATCTGCCAGGAACAATGCACACAGCTGATAAGGCCTTCAGTCAACTAAAGAGACAAAAGAAGCTTTAGGGCCCCACCTAGTCATATGTTCTACAAGTTGCGTAATATACTATTACATGTCAATGTGCTTTAGTGGCAACACTGTAATTAAACAGGTAACTTCCATTCTCTCCTTTGACAACCAATGAAACTCCCACAGCAGCTCACAGTGCCCATCATCACAGCAGCTGAGATTCCTCCCAGCCCTATGCCAGTAATAAAATATTGAAGCTCCAAAACTTTTCCCAATGCAAAATTTCACATCAGTGCTATAATTTCAGAAAAGCCATAAGTGATTAGAAACACTGTCTTGTGACAGAAAGCAATCTCAATTACCACTGCCATTATTAGCTTTTTCTGTGAAAATAAAATACTAACATTCAAAAAATCAAGTTCTGTAAATCTTCATCTTTTTACCTTAAGTAAATGTCCGAATAACATGAGAAAAATAATTTTGCAAACTGTTGATTTATTCACAGAATTATATTTCTTGATACTTGACAGCTTTTAATGTGAAAAGCTGCCTGAAGCTGTAATAATCAAGGAATTAAAACTTTTCTAGAATTTCTAGACAAACATCCTCAACTGATCAAATGCCTGTAAATTCCTGTGTAACTGAGCAGAACCCAAGGTTTGAAATCAGTATAAAATGCCAAGTAGACAATTATGTTAGAGCAGTAAGTGCATCTGAACCAATTACACAGAGTAACAAGGAAAACAAAGAGATAACTAGTACATGGCAAAAAAATTGATTACATATGACCCTAAGACCAAAGCAATAGAAAAAAAACTCATAGAAATGTCACAAATAACTAGTAATACTACTTCTATAATGGAGTAAATTAATCCTCTCTAGCCTCCAGAGAAGTGGGAAGGGTTGTGTGTGTGAAATCTCTCCATTTCACGTTTTCATCTGAAATATAAAACCATCATACCCAGGCCAAGGAAAATCTCATTCTCCTAAAGCAGAAAACACTGATGATCTGCCTGAGTAGATATCAGCCCGGTACGTCAAAACAATTAACATTATTAGCCAGAATTGGACAAAAATATTGAATACTATCCTATCTTCCACATCTAACACACTTTTTTTATCCTAGACAGATGCCATACACTTGGCACTTTAATAGACAGCAACTTTTAAGTGAGTAAAGGTTATTTTCTACACTGTGAAGGCTTCAACTTGTTGTTCCCTGAAAAGATAATTTAAAGAATGGGTTATCTTTATCACAACACACAGAATGAACTGTTCTGTCCTTGCTGGCATACTCTGAGCCTCTGATCAAAGGATATATGTAGAGTTTTCTTCCTGAGCAAAGTAAGCAGGAGACAACATCACACTGCTTTGAAACTTCCAGAACAATTAGTGTTTGTATCTAAAAACCAGTATGCACTTCCACACACTTCAAACAAATCTCACTCCTGTGCCTTGCAAAATATTGGGAGCAGTTACTCTACAATTCTGTGATTTCATTCTGACCCAACAGATAGGCCAGGAAGGACACTGCAAATAGAGTGCTTGTTAGCTGATGTGCAACCATGGCCAGGAGGAAATCTCAACTGGGACTAGCTCAGGCAGTTTTCCACTCAATCTTGCAGCCCTTTTCTCCTCCTCCCTCTTTTGCTCTCAGTACTAATGATTCCCTTCCTAAGCCTTCTGCTCCCTTTCTTATGTTCAGAGCCTTGGAAAACTGGTGGGGTAGGAGGGCAGGCTTACTTCCAGCGCTGGAGCTGACATTTTGAACCTGGTCTGCTCACTGAGAGCAAGGACTGACAGCCTGGCTGGTCTAACTTGGAGTTTTGTGGAGAAGGTTGCCTTCCACACAGGATAAAAAGTCTGGCTTCAGTGTTTGGAAACTAATGCTGTAGGATTTATAGTCAATTGAGAGGGGCCTGCTCTGTGATTATGAGAGTCCATATTACATATTAGCATAAGTATTTCTTGTTAAACATGTCCTCTAATGAAATTTCTGGCTCCTCAGAAATGGTGAGACAATAACATTACAATCTCTCTGTGGACTTGGGGAGAAAACGTGAGGATGGGAAGACATTACTCCCTATCTAACAAATCACCTCATAAATTTGGTTTGGTTCTTGTAATTAGATTTTTTTATCCACCTATTTATTCATTCATATTGTCATTATAATGTTAAGGGAACATTCCTGGTGGCTTCCTTGATCTTAAATCTGCTATTACTCGCATGCAAAACAGAGAGGAGTTAGGACTCCAGTTTTAATTACTTTATAAGGTACAAGTGATTCAAGATAGAGGCTGGTCTGTACAGCCACCTCGAGGACACATGGTCCCCAGCTTTTTAACTGAAAAGTACACTGGAACAACCCTGCTGCACTGACTGTATGCTGAGCTTACTACTAGCCAGAAAATTGAATGAGCTCAATGCAGGGGTTGGACAAAATGGCCTTTAAAGGTCCTTTCCAACCCAAACTATTCTATAATTCTGTGATTTGAATCTTAAATAAAGTTTTATTAAAAGTTACAATTATTTAACTGTGGAGGCTATAACAATATAGTTATCTCTCCTTATGTTACACTATCTCTAAAGCTAATCTGAAATAAAAACCCCTTCATGGGATGCAATCTTGTATGTCACTTGCAGCAAAGGCTCCTCCTGTCAGTTCTCTGTCTCAAACACTGAAAAAACTAAGGAAGCAATTTCCAGGGGGGGGTCATAGGCTTTGTTTTCCAAACATTCTCCCATCCCTGCTTTGATACAAATTCAGTAATAATGCTCTTGGCAACTTGTGAATGGCAACTTCTGAGCGTGGGACAATGACAAGCAGACACCAATGACCATGGTCCACAGTTGTTTTCCAACTGATTTAGTGACCTTTTGTTTTACTAATTCCCTTTGCCACCCACCACCAATACTACACCTTCTCAGCCCAAGTTTCAAAGTTTCAATTATGTTCTGAAAAACATACACATATGTTAGCAGACTTTTACTTGGAATTCAAAATTTGCTCAAGTAATTGTCCTCCCTCCTGATACCAGCCCCGTATCATTACCCAAATTAGTTTTGGAAATTGTGCTGCCTCTCAGTGGGCACTTGAATGAGAATTTGATGATGATGAAAAAATCCTGTCATTGTCCTGTTGTTTGGGAAGCTCATTAGGTGAGATACAGAGTGTAAGTGTTTTACACTTGTTTTACGGGCTTCTATAAATGATAACAAAGAAGGTATAAAACCAAGTAACTGCATCTAGACAATTTAAAGCCAGGAGCACTACAATAAAAGATCTTTCTAAACTGTACTGCTAGAACAGGCAAAACCACTATAATCAACTTATCTGGGGAAGTAATCAGACAATAAAAACTGAGGCATTTTAGGGACTAATAAAGCTGGAATCTAATGACTATAATAAATCTTTAGCTGCAGTTATTCCAGAACAATTTCCCTTCCAGTACAAAGTATTCTACAGGGCTTTCTGTTTGAAATTATTGTTGGTTGGTTAGATGTTGATCATAAGAAAAAACTGCAGAATGATAATTTTATTTTTGGCATGTATTTCACCTCTCTTTCACCATTAAGACTTTTGGCTTCACTCAAAGGCTAGACTCAAGCAATCCTTTGACAAACCAAAAAGAAATTTCTGCATTGACTTTCTATTCAAAAATACACTGTAATATTCTAATATCCTATATATTTAGTTCAGAATGGCGTTATGCAGCAGTTTTGGACTTTGACAATTAGACTTCTATACACTTCTGTGTTGGTCATTCTGCACACAGCTCACAGATACTTAACTGTAGCCTGCATCAAATTTGCAAATCAATAGGTATTATGTATACTCTTATAAGCAGAGCTTGCAAGGGTGGAGCTCAGCCCACCCAACTTGAAGTGACAATGCTTGAGGTGAACTCACCGTGTAAGCTCTTTCTCCAGACAGTGGAGCTCTGGTGAAGGTTCCCAATGGAATTTAGGGGATAACTGATCCTACCCTCTAGCAAACCCCTAAATTTAGTCATAAGAACAGCACTTTAGCCTCCTCAGATTAGATCTCTACTGGAATCACAGTGGAATCCTACATATCTTCGAAGGTCTGGAGTAAACAGTAAAATAGCTGGAGTAAACAGTAGCGAATGCTGACCTGTTATCAAAATGACACTTGCAGGGCCCCTTGTGGAATGACACTGTCCTTGCTTACTTGAACTTCTGTCCCTAATGCAATACAACTGAGTGTTTCAGCCAAACAGCACTAATTTTTACCGTCATGTTTTATCACTTTTGAAAAGGGAAAATTATTATTTACAATAACAGTACCTATGCTTAAATTTACTGTATGAAACAAACATGTTCATAGCTGAAAATTATTTTTTCAGTTTTTATATCAGTTCACCAATATAAATCAATATTTAATATATGTCCAATATAAATCAAAGTAGAACAAATAATCTTCTTATCTGAAATTAATTTTTTCTTTTAGCCTATGCAATCAAAAACAACTAAAACCACTTCAGATGGAAGGAAACCTTATGCATGTGACATTTATGTTCTGCATTGTACTATCTGGGAAACCTTTTAAAGAATTATTTCCCAGATTCACCTGGAATATCCTTCCCATTTCAATTACTTGCTTAAATATAAAGTCTGATTACATTCCTATGGAGAAGACGAAGAATCTACCTCAATTAAATGTAACAGAGAAACCTTGAAGCAACTGTATGTTAGAAACAAGTTTATTTTCATTTTTGTTTCTTTGGAGGACTTTTCAGAGGGGGATTTTGTTAATATCAAAGAATTTCAGTAAGACTTTTAATAAACTTGATGGAATACTGTTGAATACTGAAATTTTCATAACTAGGACACTTTGCTAACCAAGTACTATGAAGGCTACAGCAGGAAAAAATACAAATGTTTTAAGAGTACTCAAATCTATAAATACTTTCTGCACAGAAGGCTCTTTGGAGCTTGTATGTCCAAATAACACAAAAGAAATGCAGACTTGCACATCAGAATGCACTGTCAGAATCAGAAGCAAACCCTAAACCAAAGCCAAACATGAATTTTCAAATTCCCTACTCCTTAGATTTCCAAGTTTTCTACATATACCAGTCACAGTACAGTACATTTTATAATACATCTCTCATTAATTTATTTCTGCATCTCATTAGGGTAATTCAAAATAAATCAAAGCATTAATACCATATAGCACCACCTGTGACTAGCACATCTATAGCTACCCACTTTTAATGAAGGTGGAAACTTGAAACAGTTCAAACTATGAAAAAAGTCCAATAAAATTCAACTTGTATGACTGAAAATCACACATTCAGTGTAGGTGTAAACAAAGTTCATTTAAAAAAATGCAGGGCTGTTTTCCCCTGTAGGATGCAAAATTTTAACAATTTAACCTGGAAAACAAAACCATCCCTTTTTCCACCTTATAGAAATGCTGTTATCTGCAGCAACATTTATTTAGTTGCTGTTTAAAAAGAAACGAAACCACAAAGCACTTAGGGTACAAAAGGAAAGTAGCTCCACTTTGTTGTATTTTCATGCCCTAAAGTTCTTGTACAGGCTCTGACTAATAATATTGCATAATATTAAGTTTCTTACACAAGCTGGCATTTTTACCTATGACTGCTTTTTTCCCATGGCTGCTTTTTACCCATACTGGATGGCTCTTGTAAGTCCTTTTATTATGCTGTTCTAACAGGTCCATAAAAGCAGCACATAATGGTGAGTTTTTTCCTACTATCAAGTATGTAGAGTACACTGCAGTAAGATATTCTCCGCCAATAAGTGGAAAAATAGGCATAATTGCCAAGCTTTCCAAGTTGTTCTGATTGTTTTGTTTTTTTTTTACTTTTTATATGTAATGCTTACATGTGACATGTTTGATACTTTAAATAAAATGTTTAAAGCTTTTCAGTCCTAGAAACTTATGTTTAAAATACCAATATACAAAACCAGACCAAATAAACCATACCAAAATATTGGAAAAGCAGCATTCCTAAGTACTCAGATATAAAATAAAAGCCACACAGAAAATGGAAACAGAACGAAAAAGGAGTAGAGCCACAGAATCCCTCGGCACAGACCCTGAGGTTTCTGGGCATTGTCAAAAATTCAACCAGCAATGAAGTGAAGGAGGTTGTGCAAGCTCTGCGCAGTAACAGGGAATGCATGGGGCCAGAACAAAGGTCATCGTAGGGAGAGCAGATTCACAGTGCAATCTGCATTTTCAGCAAAACCTCACTTCTTTTCCATCTAATCTGTCTGCATCTTCCTGCCTAAACTAAGGCAGACTAGGCAGTCATGGTGTTGACAAGGACTGATTTGTATGTCACCTGTGTTTTCATGCTTAGCGCAGCTGGCAGTGCTGAACTCCGCTCCAGGAGCCAGGCAGCCCAGGTCGCCTCTTGCCCTCAGGTGCAGCAGGAGCTCGGTGAAACTCTGACCTCCAGAATACTAAACTAGGAGTATGACACTGAACATTTTAGTCCTGTAACAGCAGGAGTTGTCACAACCATCCCATGACGCAGTGCAATGCTTCAGCCTTGGGGAAGAGCGGCTGGAAAGCTGCCCTTCAGAAAAGCACCTGGGGGTGCTGGTCAATAGCTGGCTGAACATGAGCCAGCCTGTGTACAGGTGGCCAAGAAGGCCAATGGCATCCTGGCCTGTATCAGCAATAGTGTGGCCACCAGGACCAGGGCAGTGACTGTCATCCTGTACTCGGCACTGGTGAGGCCTCACCTCAAATCCTGTGTTCAGTTTTGGGCCCCTCACTACAAGACATTGAGGTGCTGGAGTGTGTCCACGGAACAGCAAAGAAACTGGGGAAGGGTCTGGAGCACAAGTCCAATGAGGGAGCTGGGAGTGTTTAGGGGTGTTTAGCTTGGAGAAAAGAAGGCTGAGGAAGGACCTTATTGCTCTCTACAGCTCCCTGGAAGGAGGCTGTAGTGAGGTGGGGGTTGGTCTCTTTCTCCAGGTAACAAGTGACAGAACAAGAGGCAATGGCCTCAAGTTGTTCCTGGGGAAGTTTAGATTGGACGTTAGGAAAAATTTCTTCACTGAAAGTGTTGCCAGGCTATCCTGGTGGTATTGAAAAGACATGTTACTTAGGGACATGGTTCAGTGTTAGGTTACAAGTTGGACTTGATGACCTTAAAGGTCTTTTCCAACCTAAACGATTCTATCATTCTGTTCTGTGACCAGGTAAGATTGATTGGCATACATGGATGCCAGCCTTGGAAACAACCAAGTGTTTACCTACAAAAGCACATGCTCTCTGGATGTTTATTCAACTGCAGTTTATCTACATAAGATGTACAGGAGCTAAGCTTCACTACTCTTTAATCCGATTGAAATCAATCCTCCCAGAGAGCATGGTTTTGAATTTCACAACAGAGTGTCACTTTCAGACTTACCTTTTTCTGTTTTGTCTTGTTCAGTTTCTTTTTCACTTTTCCCTAGAACATTAAAAATATAATTTCATTGAAATAAATTTATGTTATGATAAGAAAGAGATACAAGAAAATTAAAATTTATATTCAAAACATAATTGAGTCAACAGGACTTTTTGTTTCATTTTTATTTTTTAAAATAATCTCAGATTATTTTCTGAACTATATAGTTACCTAAAAGGTCTTTCCCTGCAGATGCCTCAAATATTACCTTATTGCTTCCATCACAAAACATTTCACAGAATTTCCCCTTTAGATATTTAATATATTTTGTTGATATACACTTACAAGTGTGCAAGCTATTTTGCAAGAAAGAAAATCTATTCATTAATTAAAAGCTATTGGGAACACAAGCTTAACACATACATTAAAATGTGGAAAACAAAATCAATTGGCAACCTAAGCCACATTTTGAGAAGTGAATTGGGCACTTGGAAGCTTTTGTCTTTCTTCAAATTTTGAAATAATCAAACAGCTGTTTTGCAAACATATGACTGCAGAGGTAGAAAAATCATGTATGTGCATTTCATGAAGGCGGTAGATACATAAAGATCTTTTTCTCCCCTCTAAACACTTTGATCCTGCCTGACCCTATAACATATAAAGTATCTTGTCTCATAATTCTAACACTATTATTCTGTTTCCAATTCCAATTTTTTCCCAATAAGCTTCTAATATTTCCTCCTAATAAACTTAGAGAACACTAAACAGGGGGGATCTGTTGCTTTTTTAGTTAGCTACTGTCCTCTTTAACATATACCGTTATGTAGATGAAGTATTCTTATACATATAAAAAACATTTTATTTAACTTCCAAGTAATTTAGACACACCTTGTCAGAATACTCAGTCTTCACTGTTTTTTTAAACTGACTGCTCAGAAGCATTACAGTGTGAATACAACATTTAAAAATGCTGGAAAACATTGCATTTTTTCATGAAGAAACTGGATTATGCACACACGAAAGCAAATTTTTGAACACTAATTTCACCCTTTACTATAGGCTGAAAACTGCTATTACTGAATGTATGGACACCATAACTCTAATTTATATTCAGTACAAGACAGAATGAGCATTAACTTGATTATACGGTAAATTAAATAAATATGGTCATGCTGAAAGTCATTCACCTCTTCAATTACATCATGAGATCTAGATTGTCAATTAAATTGAAAGAAATGACAAAAGATCTAGAGTCAATTACACACTAAGTATAATTATTACTGTAGCAGTATATTAATGAAAGCATTGTGCAGTACTTCCTAAAACCCTGGCTTCTACATTTTTTTGCACATATCACACTATCAGTAAAATGGCTGACTATCATCCAAAACACTACATTTTAAAAAGAGCAATAATGCAGCCTCAGCTGAAATAATAATTAATTTTTACAGTTTTCAAACAAAGCTGTTTATATACCCATATTTCTACTTTACCCCCTCCCATCACCATGACACATCATGCTATTCAGGCACCCATTTTCCCTGTATCCTCTCCTTTATCAGCAACGCTTGAGATTCTCACCTGGCCTCTTCTCTCCACTTCATTCTAGCTCACTCCTTAACCCACTTCCACACATCTTGGACATTGATGTTATTTCTGCAACTTCTTTGCCATCACAGGAAGACAAATGTATGACCACCTCAGTCTAAAGCCTGCTCCTATCTCCCACTTCTTGTCTGGCTTCACATTTCTTTATTCCTGAGACTCATGCAACATAGAACCTACAGCTCTCTATATCTGTGTACGCACAAGAATCAGTTCTCCAAACTCTCAGACTTTTTCAGGCAGTATTCTGCTAAATTAGTTGCCATTGACTACACCAAAGCCTCTCCAACAATCATTAAATACTCCAGCTTCTCCTTCTAGGTAGCTGCTTTTGAAATTCATCACAACTTGATCTTGTTAGCTCTGAAGGGCTCACCACACTTCACTAAGAATTGACTTCAGCATCATATTCAGCACATATTGCTTTGTTCCTTCCACATTGATCCCTAGCATATTTCAGTGGTGCAAAAAGTTTTAATTACGCTATTTCTTAAGGCTTACAAAGGCTTAAAAAAGTGCTCCCTCAAAGATGGGGATATGATAATAAATCTTGAGACTATATTTTGATCGACTTAAACCAATTGTAGCTCAAGCAAACAAGCAAAAAAAATCGTAGCCCTTCAAACCACTCCCATCCTTTACTCAATTTCTTCACTTCCAGCAAAATAAATCAAGATGAAAATCATTGCCAAAACAGCTTTAGCTAATCTCTATAGGCTAGGACTCTTCGCTATATGATGAACATACCAGGGGTTCCCAAGAAGGTTTCTACCAGGAAGAATGAATTTATTTTTCATATTACAATACAACTAAATGTTTGATGGCATATGAGAATGATCCAAGTCACAATTAAAAATGTGTTTCAGACCTTGTAGATTTTACATTAATCTCAACCAATTTATTTACAGATACATCGTTTTTGAAACGTAAAATTACAAATGATGTTCAGTAAAATCATTACATTTTTCAGTATCTTTCTTATATCAAATCTTAGCCATTTTCTTTACTTCTTAGAAAGAAATGTGTCTTGGGGTGACTTTATGATGTGTATCCCCTATCACAGCTCTATTGCCCAGAAATTAATTTTCTGCCTTTTCTGTGCCTTTAAACTGAGCCTGAGAGGGGAGAGGAAAAAATCCCTGGCAAACTTTTCAAAGCAATTTGTTCAAGGACACAGATACACTCCTCTGTTTTCCTGCTCTGGCAGCAAGGAAGGAGGAAACACCCTTGGTGCTTCTCAGCCAGCTTTTTTCTCCGGGGGGAGAGAGAGAGACAGAGAGAGAGAGAAGGAGGGAGAGAGAGAGAGGGAGAGACAAAGAGTTGAACTTTGTTTTCTTGGGACTTTGGTTTTTCCCCTCTTCTCTTCTCTTCTGGACTGTTTCAACAACATCAGAGCACATCAGGAGAATTTTCCACTGAGGTCCTGGAGATGTGGGCCCACCCCAACCCAGCTCTGAGGAGGAGGAAAGGACTCTAAAATCTTCCCGGGTTTTCTCTCTATAGCGAGGGGTTTTACTGTTTAGCCTTATTATCCTTTTCCTGTGTGTTTGTTAATAAATAGGTTTTATCTCTTTCACTTTGCTTTAAGGAAAAAGTTTTTTTCCCAAACTTTGTGGGGGGAGGGGTGATTGTAACCTGCTTTCTATCAGAGGATATTTTCCTCCAAATTTGTCCAAACCAGAACAAAGTGCCATGATATGGTACCTCTTCAATTACAGAGAATGTCAGAAAGTCACTTAAATTGTAGTAAATTGTCAGTATTGAAATACAACTTTAGTATTCTACTCTTTGCTTACTGGTATTTCTTCCCATTATTTCCAAAAAAGCAACTAAATCCAAGATTTCATAGATCCACTGACATATATCAAGAGGTTATGTAGCAATGTGAAAATATAAAGAAAAAAGTAATCTGACTTTTTCTTAAACTACTATTCAGCAATACCAGATCATCAAAGCTATGGAGGTGTTTGAAAACTGAAAAGGTCAAGGAAGATTTTTGCTTTCACAGAAGTGCATGGACCTTACCAGATGTCTGATTTAAACTGTGGACCATAACCATAATATTCGGTATGAAAAGTAGGTATATCACTTTCCCAAGGCATTTGTGTTTGTTTGTCGTGGTTTGACATATTAAAATCTCACCCATTTTAAATTACAAACAGAAATGATGTTTCATGAGAAAAATTCAGGCCAAACTGGTTGCAGAATGTTGATACTCCAAAAGGACAATCATAACACAATTATAGAAAACACAGACCTTAGCATACTGCCCATTTCCTTCATGTAACACCAGCCAGAAATAAAATTATTTTACTTGCTACTTCCTCCTTGTAAATAATACTTTCAAATATATTTTTAATATTCAAATTCAAAATTTAAAAATTAATATTAATTAGTGGCTGAGTCAAATATTTATCCCTTTAGCTAATATCTACCACATTTGGGAATAAATAATGACACTAGAAAGACAAAGTATTCTTCTGTGTTTTATTGCAGCCAAACATTAAAATGGATTAAATACACATATTTTTAATAGTCCACTTGACCTTGCTCAGCTTGGCATATTTTTGTAAACATGAAGCACGTAAAATCACATACCCAGTTACAAAATACTTAAAATTCAATCACAGCATAATATACTCTCACAGTCCCATAATTCTACAAATAGGCTGCCACTGTTATATAAAAAGTCCTCCATTCACCATCCTAAAATAATTCCCAAGATTCCTCACAAAATATGGCTTTGTAAAAATTATTGCTCTGCAATTCACAATCACAGGTAATTTTACTAGAATATCCCATCCCAAAACACATCACAGTCTAAGAGTATTATTGCTTTCCTGAAAAGTCCAAAGAAATCACTTTGGGACATCTGTATTTCTTGATCACATTGTAACACGTGGAGTCTTACTGACATCCCAAACCCAAAAAAAGGGGCAAGCATATATGATGCCCCTTTCACTACATAGGTAAGCATTTAAAACCCTGACTTCAAAACAGTGTTACAGAAATTGAAAATCTCCCTGTAAACCAAAAGGCAACCAACTGTTAGGGTTACCAAATTGATTTTTCTTTTCATAAATTTATCTTACTTTATTTCTCCTAAGCTCCTGTAACAGGCTTGGCAACTTCCTAAAATCACAGCAATTATTCCTGAGCCAAAAAGGAACACATGCAAAATATCAAAGAATAAAATATGTCTTCGTAATTGTGGAACAGCAGCACAGAACAGGTAAAAAGCACACCTGTTATTTAAAATTCTAAATCACTCACAGTACCTAAATTTCAGATGTACCATTTTTAAGAGCATTCATAACTGTAGGCCTTAAATTTTGACATCACATCTTTCTTAAGGTTGAATTTCCAAAGCTTTTTTTTTTTTTAAATAAAATTTGCAAATCAAGTGTTTATGCAAATTGGACTTTTCAAATAATTTACTGAATGTAAAGCCTATTAAAGCCAGCTTTGAGATCATTATATTGGTAGGCAAACCAAAATGGAATAATTTTACTGAATTCAACCTGATTCCAGCAACTCAGTCTTGTTGCAATCTCCACTGACTCCTTATCAGGCTAGCATCTAGTCTCTAGACATTCTTGCTTGATAAAAATCAAATGGGCATAAATAAAAAGTGCTAATTCATACCCAAAGGGTTTTTGAAAACTGTAATTTTGTAATCTGGCCTTTTACCAGTATAAATTAAAACCACATTTCATATCTTGTTAGGGTATTTTAAAAATCACCTGAAATTCATGTAGTTAACTGTTGACATAACATCAGTGCAAAGAGATATAAGTCAAACTTCACAGCATAGTGTGTGCCTGATTAGTGTTTTTTTAATAAAATGCAATTAGGCTGTATGCTATATCAGCAGTTATGAAATATTTTTAAATTCATATCACATGTTTCATTTGACCAAACTGCTCTGTACATACTGTATGAATCCACAACAAAAGATATATATTAAAATCTGAAAAAAATGTACTTGCTGCTACGTTATAAATAGAGTATTAACAATTGCTTAAACAGTACATGAAATGCAGCTCTAAGTTGTAACTCTGTCACAAACACAGAAGAAAAATAATGAATTCACTAAACTTGACCAAGGGAAAAAAAATAACAGGAATGTAAACTAAACATCCAAGTGTTAAAAATGCTTACTAAAATGACAGTTGGCTAAAACCCATTTACAACATCTTAGTGTTCATTCCCCAAACCCTGAACTGCTTGGTAATTACATCATAAGGTCTATTACAACCATCTGCTCCCCTTTTGTAGCGTATGGTTAGGACTGGTCCTCCTGATGTAGGGACTTTTCTTTTGAAGCTTTAAGTATCTGAAAAAATAAGGGGAAATCTATATTAAAGGACCAACCAAAACACAACTTCCTCTAAAACAACAACGAAAAAATCTTAAATGCTAAAAAATGCAACTTTGTATCAGACTAGTTAGTATGAAAAAGCTATAATTTCTAAGAGCTACCTTAATGAATATACACAAAGTTGCTGTATAAGGTGGGAAACAAACTTTAAAATATTTTTCTAGGCAGCAAATTTTTTATTACCATATGGCACTCCATTTACTTTGTAAAGAATATCTAGGCCATGCCACAAATCCATTGAAACATTTTGATTTTGGTATTGTTTTTGGTTTGTTTTTTTGTGTGGGTTTGATTTCGGGTTTGATTTGTTAAAGTCAAGGACAACCAGAAAAGAGGAGCCAGGGAATGAAGAAGGGCCAAAGTTCTAAAGTGGGAACTTCTCTACACATAAGGCATTTCAGCAGTTGGTAAAATAAATGTAGGGTTATAAAAATGTCAAGGATACAAGGTGAAGGGGAGGAGTGGAACAACTCAGATATTTTAAATCTAAACACGTACAAGAGGGATCAAAATCCAAATACAGAGAGTAATGGTATCCCCTAAACCCGCAGTGTCTCCCTTAAATTATGTGTCCAACAAGTACCACTCGATCACAACCACTGCAATTTATGTGCCAGTGTAAAGCAGGATTAGCCAGAAAACCTGAATCAGTAATATTTCAAACTAGTTTATCATATCACCCAAATCCATTAGCTTATAAAAATACAGATTATAACTGCAGCTAAAGAAGCCTACAACTGGAAAAGAACACTGCCAATAATTCCAGAAGTAAACTCAGAGAACTGGAAAACAGTACTTACAGATACCTAAAGATGTACTTGCCTAGTATGACCTTTTTGTGATGTGCCCTGAAGTCAGAAAAAATTTTGACTTCCACTCCAGCATATTCAAATCCCACACCCAGTCTCTTCCCTGGTGATGTGAGAATGTTCCTCACAGCTGAATTCAACCTCTGTGCTATCTCCTGTTTTCTTTCCAAAAAACCAAACAACTGCTCCAAACCTGATACAAACTGGTGCCACCATGCTTCAAATGCAGTTGCATGAGTTTAAACTATCAAAGAATAAGGAATGTATAGTAACATTTCTGAATTTCTTTTACACTGTCTGAAGTTGTGTTTGTTACTGCTTAAAGAACAGGAACAGCTTTGAAGAACTGTTGAAATTAAATCACATAAACAAAGAAGAAAGACTTCTGACAACAAAAATCCCACATATTGAATCCTCCATCACGAAGATATTAAAACAGAACAACCTGGTAAACATGAATGCCATAATGTGAGAGGAAAATTTGAGAGTAATGTTGCTTTCAAACTGAAATATTCACATTCAAAAAAGAAAGTAAATATACTTAATAGCAGGAAGAACTAATAATTTAATAAAATTTTTATTCATTGCCGGTAGTTTACATCCTATTTTCTTTTGTCAGTTTCCCATGATGCTATTTGAATTTTACTTCATGTGCTGAAGCAGTAAAATTATTAGAAAAAGTCAGAAATACTGGTTCCGCTGCCTTTAGAGTAGTTCCCAAACAACTACACAAATTATAGGGATTCTTAAGTTAGTGCAGGCTCAGATTTTGTGCTGATCAAATTATTTTCATTTTCTAGTTCCTAAACAAAGGATCATGTATATTGTACTACATCTGATAATCACTTGTGTCTTTAATAACTGTCTTTAAAACACATTTTGATTGATTTTGTCACTTTTTCCCTGTAAGGGCCCCTGACAAAATAATTTATGTCTTCTAGTGCTGCTGCTACTGTGTGTTTCTAAAAGATATGCCAAGACAGATGTCAAGGTAATCTTGCACTAATTTTGAAAACAACCACAGGCCAAAAAAAGAATAAATCTAAAAGATTTATTCAGAAACACATACCATTTCAAAGTAGAACAAGCTATTTCTCATTCTAACAGTGTTTGAAAATGGCAAGGAGTCTCTTAGTATCACAATAAAATAAAAGGAGAGTGGATAACTAGGTTCAATGCCACCATCTTATTTGCAAATACATCTGCAATTAAAGGAGTGATCATTCCCCTCTACTCAGCGCTGCTGAGGCTGTATCTCGAATCCTGTGTTCAGTTCACTGAAAGAAGGACACTGAGGTGCTGAAGCATGTCCAGAGAACAACAGAGCTGAGGGAAGGTCTGGAGCACAAGCCTCATAAGGAGCAGCTGAGGCAGCTGGGGTTGTTTTGTCTGGAGTCAAGGAGATCAGGAGGAACCTTATCACTCTCCATAAATGTCTCAAACGAGGTTGTAGCCAGGTGAGGGTCAGTCTCTTCTGCCAAGTAGCAAGAGACAGTTCGAGGAAGCAGCCTTAAGTTGCACCAGGGGAGGTTTAGATTGGGTGTGAGGACAAATTTCTTCCCCAAAAGGGTGGTCAAGCATTGGAACAGGCTGCCCAAGGAAGAGGTGGAGTTCCCACCCTGGAGGTATTTAAAGGATGTGCAGATGTGACACTTGGGGACATGGTTTAGTGGTGGACTTGGCAGTGTTAGGTCTATAGCTGGACTTGACTTTAAGGGTCATTTCCAACCTAAATGATGCTATGATTCGAAATGGCGTATTTCAAAATCCATTACTACTATATAAAACACCTAAGATTTTTTTTTGTGAAGGTAGGAAAATTAATTTACTGCTGCAAGACTAAGCCATAAATTACAACACGAAAACTGATAGAAATATGGCCCAAAATCCCAATATTTCAATTTGGCACGTCAATTCTGAATTTAATTTTAAAATAATATAAGTCAAGAAATCATCTCAATATCCTCAACTGACTTTGTGCGTTAGAATTATCTACTGTTGAAATTTTGTAATAGCTCTGTAAGGGCCTTTTTGTTATTTTAACTTTAAACATCAATCTTTTCTGAGAGAAAACATCTTTTCCTCTTCTCCAGTTCCAACTTAATGCACAACAAACAGAGTGAGGCCCACCTTTGCTGAACTTCTTGCCCATGCTGTCAAAGATAGCTACTGTTTGTTCCTACACTGATTATAAGCTTTGGTTAAGAATACTTCATACCCATTATGAAACAAAACACTTTCAGCTATTGCATCTATTAATTAACAGCTATGGCTTCAAATATTTCAACACACCACGTGGCTGTTGTGATAAACAGGTTGGGAAGGCCTCACAGACAACACAGTTATGCACCAACATGAGCGCATTTCAAACCACCTCAGCTCTCGTTCAGCACACAAATTCAAACATGAACCAAACCAATGTGTACTGGAAAACCACAAAAGGCCTCCTGTTTTTTTCACTTCTCTGGCTACTTTTGGCATGACTAAGAACCAAATACAAATACTGTAAGGAAAAAAAAAAAACCCGAACCCAGAACTCTCTGGGTACCACATCTTTTAAGACCTTCTGCACAGTACAAAGATTAACTAACCCAGAAAGGCAGCCAGGCTAATCAGCACAAACCAAAAATACAGCTGTTAGAGGTCTCAGATTGCAGATTCTCTGATGCACTGCCCTGAAGTATAACTGTGTCTCACTCAACACAACTAGTTTGCTACAATGAACAAACTAGCAAATTGTAATCGTTAACTCCAAGAAACGTAATAATTTGCAGTCCTTGAATTTAGAAGCTGCTTAACTACTCTAAAGCGCTTTTGGTAAAAGCCATGTCTACTACTGTCAGGCAACAGATGGAAGAACTGGAAGTGCTCTAGTTCTTAAAATCAGTTATGCCAAGAAAAATGTGATGGCATGACAAAACACAGTCCCTGTTTCCAGAGCAGTGTCCGAAGAATGCGCCACAGTCAGACTCCAATAGACCCAACTGACACACAGAGAAGCAACACTATCATTGTATCACAATAGTTGCTCTGGAGACGAAGCACACACATACTAAGACCTGATACTGTGGTATTTCCCTTTCAAAAGCATTCTGCTCTATCTGAAATCATTAAAAATTAAGTTTTAAATTAAAACTACTCAGTTTATTTGGAATGCTTTCATACAACCCAGTAACTACCATTGGAATTTGTCAAGTATAACAGAAAAATTATTGCTTCAAAACCAAGAAGCAACTTTGACAGTAATGATATCCCTTCATGCCCCTCCACAAAGTAACTTGATTACTGATTTCCATGTAGCTACAGCTTCATTTTTTTAAGGAAAAAAAAAAAGCACCCAAGATTGACTTACCCACTTGAACATCATTTGAATAATCTTCAGCTTTAACAGGTTTTTCTGTAAATAAAAAAAAGTAAAAATAATTCGAACTGGACTGCTCCCTAAATATTTACAAAATGTCTCTTTTTTTTTTTCCACTTATATTCCAAGCAGTGACCTATCAAGAGTGCTCTGTAATACTACTTTTGCTTAACTGGGATGCAAACTCCTTCCTCAGCTGAATTTTTCCAAGGGAAAGACTCATACTTAAGTAGGCCAGTGAGTATATTGTAGGATTGCACAAGTTCAAAAACGATACTTCAAAGTTCTAAAACTGTATTAACCAAAGCACGCATATTCCACAGTGTCACATGCTACTACAGTATGGGCTTAGAAAACATCCATATATACCTATTATATCCCCAGCTGTAACTGTGAAATACTTTACTTCAATTCCTTTTATTTCCATATGTATAAATTAGACATGTCACACATCACTTAGTGCTATTACTGCTAATAGACTGAAGGCTGCACACAGTCCCTGCTCATGCTTGGAGGGAGTCGGGCTCACCAGAAAAAATTCACAATAGCCACGATGCTGGCTGTAGATAATAGGAAGAACTGAAGAGAGGGAAATACATTCTCTGATTTGGGAAGCCCATAAACAAAGAGCTCAAAGCTGGGTGGAACATTCCACTTTATTCCTTACATATACCTTCTTTTCTGAGTATGCACTCCTGACTGGCTGGTGGAAAACAGAGCATGGAAAACAAATTTCCAGTTCCATCATATGACCAAATACAGTAATTTTTATCAATACAAGTTTTTCTGAACTGGGAGCACTCTCCCAGTGCTCCCAGTTCAGAAACTTCTACAACTGAGGACTGCTTTCTAAGCCATTAAATATTGTCATTAAAAATCTCAAGATGCTAGATTCCAAAAACACAGATGCGTTTGTCCTTGAAAGAAAACAGCTGCAGAAAAAGTTATGAATGCATTTTTATTGCAGCATAGGACTCTATTCCATAATATTTAACATTCTCAATTATTAATTTTTTTAAGTAGAAAAAGCATGGAAAACACAATATACAAACCTGATTCCTCTGGTTCAACGGCCATATCATCTTCAGTTTGCTTACTTTCTACTCCTAAATAGAAAATAAATGTGGAAAGTTATTCACATTACATCCATAATTTTGTTTTTATTTCCCAGCAGCCAAAGAATTGAATTAGTATCAAATAAAAAGGAAGACTTAAATTATAAACTAACCAATTTGGCTAACTGAAGAGTAGGAAAAAGGGTACTGAATGTATTTCACATCCAAATGTTTAACTGCTAGAAGTAGGACTTCTATTGCACACACCAGAAGGATTTTAGTTACAATTATTGTTTGAGTGAAACAATCTATGTTACCCCTTTTAATTATACAAGAATGCATTTTTCAAATAGAAAATCAAAATAAATATAGCATCAAATCCTACACAGTGCTCAGACTAAACTGCTTAGATTGCTTTGCTCTAGCTGACTCAATCAATATCATGTTTGAGAAAAACTTAACAAAATTTTTAACTTAGAGCATCTTTTTAAAATACATTTAACACAGTACTCATTTAAAATTCCTCAAGAACACCACAGCAAACAAAAATTTACAATGTAATCTTTCTGAGTAGCAATGTGGGAAATTACCACAGAGCTCCAGTTTGAGCAATGGAGTGAACCTTGTGACTTCATATGAATGTCACAAGGTTCAACAAGGCCAAGTACAAGGTCCTGCACCAGGGTCAGGGCAACCTGCAATATCAATAAATGCTGGGGGAAGAAGGGATTGAGAGCATCCCTGTGGAGAATGACTTGGGTATTCTGGTGGATAAAACACTGGACATGAGCCGAAAGTGTGCACCCCCAGCCCAGAAGGCCAACTGCATCCATGGCTGCATCTAAAGAGGAGTCTCTCATGAGACCCCCGTAGAGCGCTGCATCCAGCTCTGGAGTTTTTAGTACAGGACAGACATGGACCTGTTAGAACAGGTTCAGATGAGAACCATGAAGATGATCAGAGGGCTGAAGCACTTCTCCTAGGAAGACAGGCTGAGAGACTTGGGCTTGTTCAGCCTGGAGAAGACTCCAGTGAGATGCTAATGCAGCCTTTCAATAAGGGATCTTGTAAGAAAGGCAGAGATTTTTCACTGATGCCTGTAGAATTGGATTTTAAAGTGAGAGTAGATAGAGATCGGACATAAGAAGGAAGCTTTTTATGATGAGTGTAGAGAGACACTGGAACAGGTTGCCCAGAGCAGTAGTGGATGCTCCACCCCTGAAGTGTTTAAAGTCAGGTTGCACAAAGCTTT
This sequence comes from Monarcha castaneiventris obscurior, assembly GCA_026261815.1. NCBI lineage: Eukaryota > Metazoa > Chordata > Aves > Passeriformes > Monarchidae > Monarcha > Monarcha castaneiventris. Next base: position 11,875,396 of record JAMPIT010000379.1, read on the forward strand.
GAGCAAGCTGACTAAGAGAAAGGTGTCCCTGGACATGGCAGAGGGATTGAACCAGATGATCTTTAAATATCCCTTCCAACCCAAACTGCTCCACAATTCTATTCTCTGCTGTGTTTTTCATTTGTTTGGTTTTTAATTATATTAACAAATATAAATGGATGAAAAAAGGTTTTTACAAACTATAAAATTTCATACCTGAGAGGTCTTTAGCAATATCAAAATCTTCATTAATTTCCTCTATAAGTATAAAAAGGAAAAAGCGTATAATCAGCTTGCCTTTTTTTTTTTAACATCTAATTTTCAAATGTACATATTTCATCAAAATGCTAAGATCACAATTACAAAAGATATGCCTGGCCCTGTGGCTTCATTCACCTCCTTTGGAAGGTCCTCAACAGTTAAGAAAACATTCAATTCAGAGCAATAATGAAATCAAGCGCTCAAGTGATGGAACTTACACACTACACAAAAGAACACAGCCAGCACATAGAAATGTTTACCTGCTATTAACAAACAGACACTTTGATGAATTCCAGAGAAAAAATACATCTTAAATATTCTTTCCTGTTTCACTAAATTAACTGTTCTATTCACCAGTGAGTTATTTCAAAACTGTACCTTTCAAAAGTTGTTGTTTGGATTATGACACAATAACTGAAATTTTAAAATCTCTTCTTACGCTTTCTATATACATTCAAGTACTCCCACTTTCATCTTTTACAGCATCAACTCCATGCACCAGACATAGTGAAAACCAACCAAAAAAACCTGCTAACCTATAAACTTTAGAAGTCTTTTTATTTGGATAAACATGCAATTCATTTGTGAGTCCTAATTTCCTTCTTGAAGGACAATTAAGAAATTCTACAATTTAAATTATGTATTCTACAGAAAAAATAAGTTATTTTTGTTTTCTCTTAATATGGCACTTTTTAATTCATTTTACTGTCTTCTTAAGATTATCATAACAAAAGTGACAAAACAGATACAATTTATTTACACTAGAGAACTTCTTGACGTCCTTTAGTTTATAAATGATTGTGAGTTTTTTTCAGCCACCTGTCTGGGATGACTCTCAAAAGAGCTGGTACTTCAAGACAACAAAGCATATGGAACCCAGAGAGAATACTGCAGACAAATAATTTGTAATTGCTTCTACTAATTAGACAAATGCACCAGCAAGAAGTCTGCATCAAACCAGAGCTAGCACTGACAGCCTGTACATTTTGAATGATCTTACACACTGGTTGTAAGATTATGAGCAGGGCTCATTGCAAGAAGCAGGTTGAGTGTCTGTGATTACTGTGGTCCAGCTGTCCCTTAAAAGCCTCAGATACCCCACTTTGTGTCACTTGAGACCTTAAAGATGAATCCTCAAGGATGGCACATTACAAGAAAGTTTCTAAGTTCATGGTTAAAAATTTAACTTTAAAACAATACAGACTGTAATGAACCTTTGCCATAACTGACAATGTCTTGACTGAAGGTCACACAGATTACGTACTTCAATATATATAAATAGCAAGATTAAGTTTACGATTTTTATGCTAATTTGCCTAAAATATTTATATAGATATATATAGGTATATACCTGTATCTTGAGTCTCAGTCTGCTTTTCATGTTTGGGTTCTAAAAGGAAAGAAAAATATAAAGTTCCTAGGTGGCTGATATGCACAAAGTATCCTAAAAATTTGGTTGTTAAACATCCAGTTCAAAGTATCCTAAAAATTTGGTTGTTAAACATCCAGTTCATTTCTTTAATGATAAACGCAAAGTCCTTAAAAAACCTTCCCTAGTTTGGGGGCCTGAATAGATATATGAGCTCTTTCAGAAGCTTGTACTAGAAATTCTACTTTAAAAACTACTATATGTGTACATATTGCTGAAATTTCAAGACTTTCTACCATACAGATGAAATGCTGAAAATAATTACAAAAATAACTCTATCATTCTGCACAGTTATGATTCTCCCACATTCTTAATCTTTGCATACAGTCCATCTAATTTTTGTAATTCCAAAGAAGAAACAGGTTAAGAATATTCAGATATTTAGATAATGTCTGAAAATAGACAAAATGCTATCCATTGAATTTTCAATATACACTTACTGAGAATTTTAGAACTAAAAAAGTTCAAAGTTCATTCAGTGTTTCGATAATTTCATTATCTAACAGGTACTAATCCTCATCAGAAAAAGGTTATTTACATAACCTTTGAAAAAAAAAACAAATACCCCCCCCCCTTTATACTATTGTTGTATCTTACATGGTTCTAATGGTCACACGGCTCTCCCTATGCTTGTTGCAAAGAAAGACCTTACAGAATATCCTTAAAAAACATCAGGAACTCTTCATTTCTAATGAAAATCTTAAACTTGCTTTCTTTCTCTGCTTTCCTGGTGACAAACTGTAGAAAACCCTTCATAAAACTACTGAAAGTTATGTACAATAACCGAGTTCTTGTATTCCAAGTTCTATGATCAATCCATTTACACACTCCACTGTGGGCACTTATTTCAACTAAAGAATTTTTAGCTTAAGCAATAACCTCAGTGATGTGATTACAGCAATCCTATTAGAGCAGATCCTGATCTGAATTAAGAACCAAGCCACATAAAGCAAGAGTCACAAAAGAAACTGCTCTGACCAACAATCACCTTGCACTGCCTTCAGCTTTGAGAACTCTAGAAAGCACAGGACTGGGGAAAATATTTCACCAGAGACCCTTTCCAGAAGACGGGAAACAAATCCAACACAGATGTGGAAGATACAATGACCCAAAGCTTATACTTCTGTTGATTTCATAGAAAATTGCATGTAAAGGCTTTAATGTGAATCTTCTTGTGGAATTCAACTGCAGTTTTGGAGCCCATGCCAAAACCACAAGCTTTACATTTGAGAGAAAGAATTTCAGATCTCCACAATGGTCTCCAACTGTTCTTTGACTTTAGAAAAACTGTGCCATAATTGCTCTTCTCCAAAAACAAGGTAAATCTGTTTCACTTTCAATCCAACCAAAACCATGTCAAAAGGTACAAGAAAGATGGGCCTAGAGACAACAGGGATGCTAAAATGGTGTCTAGCATATGAACACGAACATGCCCTGAAACTCCACAGACTGAACTCAGAGGGAAAAAATGATGTGTGACAGGAAGGCAGCCTCATCTGACTGGTGTTTTTCGTCTACACTGCTCCAGGCTGCAGCTCTGAAACGAAATTCCTCTAAATAGTACAAAGCATGCATTGTGCTTTCTCTCACAATCAGAATGCCTTCAAGGCAGAACTTGAAAGCAAGGTAAAATTATGTTGTGAAAAGGAGAATTTTTACAAGAGAAAAGCAGTTTTCCATGGATTATGTTGAACTGTGGGAATAATTTACTGCATAAAGAAGCCTGACAATTTAATAGCCAAGAATAACATTTTTTTTTGACAGTCACATGCACTACCTTAGAACTTCCTTTTCAGAAAAGGAATGGAAGTTCCTATTCTCCTTATCATCCTAATCAGAGGACTGGCAAGAATAAAGAAAGAGTAGGGGGATTTATCTGATACTATTTAAAACTCTCATTGCAACACAGAGAGGCAACTGTACATGAAACCACCGCTTTCTGAAGCACATGAATGAGTCACAAAATACAGTGATTCACTGTTACTGTGCTGGGCTGCCAGAAGAGACTGCAGAATATGAAATGCTTTTGGAACTGATTTTAAAAAAAAGCTGATGCAATTTACTTCGTAACCTCCCTGATCAACTAAGTCAAAAAGCAGATACAGATGTGTCTTCACAAGGGCATGGAAGCATTTTCTGTTCGTGTTACCACTACATATGAAGGAGCATGAAAAGGAAAGATTAGAAGTTGTACTTCTTCGTATCTAGATGTGAGAAGCAGGAGTGATCAGGAACTGATCATAAAACAACTATCACCTGGAGAGGCAAGTAAAAAATAAGCCCTGGGGAAAACCTAGAGTTTCTTGCTTTTCTATCCTATTAATGCTGAGACATTCTGTCAAGAGCACCATAACTGAGGCAAATAATTATTTTCTGCAGACTGAGAAAGACACAGGCTAAGGGCTAAATACCCCTCTGGGCCACTGAAAGTCTTTCAATGGAATTTTGACTTCTAGCCCAAAGATGGATGTTGGAATTTACCTCCTGCTAACAAAGAATGGTAACCTCAAGGTTTTCTGTTGCAAGTATTTGGAAGTTAAGAAACCCTGTCCTTTGCTCAGGTTACACAAATGTGGGAAATAAACGACATTGCCTTAAAGATATGTTTAACTATTCTGAAGAATCGTAGTCTCCAGAAGGATATCACAGCAGGAGTCACAACCACACACCTTTGTTTCAAGGCTGTAACTGCTATTCTTCTTGTTTACCTTTTGATTTGGTCTCAGTAATCATTAGCAAATCATCAACCAAATCAAACTAAAAAAGAGTAATTCCCAAAGAACTGGTAGTGGCAGACAAGATGACAAGGTGATATTGAGCTTAAGAGATGCAATAAACCACAGCTGACCTGGCCAGGGTTTCACAAGGAAAAGGGCATGAAAAGCCTTCAACATTCTTATTCCACACATGCACAAGGTATGGCAAAGAGGACCCATATGGGAATATAAGGCATACGCATTCTCTACACATGGACCAGTGTTAAAAGATTGATTGATTGATTGATTACAAACACAGGGGGTTTGAACAGAGAACAACCCAAAACCTTAACTGAGAACTTGCAAAGTAATGTGACAGCATAGGACATTTTAAAACTAAGTAATTCCACTTGCATATTAATTAAAGATTCTGATACTGCAATGTCACTAAATATAGAAGTTGTCATACCTTGGTCTTCACTGTAATCTTCATGAACTCTATCCTCTGTTAAAAGAAAAAGAAAATTAGTAGGAAAATTCATGGAATTTTAAGATAATAAAGACGCACAAATAATACAATACAGTGTCAAGTTTATTCAGACCAAAAAAAATATTTGAAACTATAGTAGTTCATACTGTAGTAAGTTAGTAAGAGTGCAAAGGTGAAGATTTCTAAAAGATCCTGTAAAAAACCCTGATTGATTTTCGGGCATCAGAAGACAGACTTAAAAAAGAAAGCATTATCAGCAGGCTTTCTTATACAGTTCATGAAGCCATCTAAAAATTACCTACAGTTTGGAATCAAAATATTTATAAATAATTTCTATATTTAGCTAACTTCTACAGTGTAATTTTGGCATCTACTTGTTATGGCTTACTTGCTTTTAAAAAAATTTAGAGATACTACTTTCTTCTTGACATCACACTAACTGCAACATCTCTGGCAAGTTTAAATTCTTTTTTATCCACAGGAACACTTCTATACAATTTAAAATTCCAATATTCATTCCCCTGGAAATTCAACCCTCAAAATATTATTCTGCCCATTTGGCTGACATTACAGAGAAGTAGTACTCATGTAGGTTTTACCATCATTTTCTCAGAAAGTTATTATGTCTACATTTTCAATTTACATTCTGAAAAAAATGCTATCTAGGAGCACCAAAGTCTTGGGTGCTGTGTGTTTTTGTGGTTTGTTTTGTTAGTTTGTTTGTTCTGGGAAGGTATTTTTGTGTGTGTGATTGTCTTGGTTTGGGGCCAAAATTCAATGAATTTTTAATAAAAAGAAAGAATACTTTGGACTCTACCTGTGTAATGTTCCATAGCATCCTCTGGCATTACCTCAGAAACACCTTGAATAGAAATATTCAATATTTTATATTCCAACTGCATTTTCATGTGACAGATAAATAACACAAGAAAACTTAGAAAGGTCACACATTTAGCTCAAAGTAACAGAAATAATCATACTGACTTACTACAGTGTTTTATTTGAAAGTGACTGCTGAATTATAAAACACATCCAGGAACTACACCATAAAACACACAATACAGTAAGTTTATGCATATTTATATTTAGGCCTAAAGTTAGGAATATAAGCAGGTGTTGGATAACCAATCCATTGATTAGACTGGGAAACTTCTGACAGCACAAAATATTTATGTAAGTATTTGTAGATTGAATTCATGGCATTATGCTCACAAATGTAATGGTAACATAGTGGCCTAAAAATCAGTCTTACTTGAAACTATCTCAAACCTGTTTGAAAATAAAACTGTGATGAAACAGTCAATATGACACATTACTTTGTAGCACATTTTAAAAAGTGTGATTATATTATCATTTGAAGTAATGAAAATTTACAAACCTGGAGTGTCTGGGTCACTTACTCTCTCTTCCATATCTGCAACATACTCATCTAAAGTTGTAAATTAAATATGAACAAATGAAAATATTGAAATTAAAAATATGAAATATGTTTAATATTTCATTTATTTAACTTGTATCCATAATCAGTCTTTCACTGGCTACATGTAGCTCCTTAGTTGAAAAATGAGAAACTAAAACTTTATAAACTGACACTTGCAACTTTACACTTGGCAATCTAACAGAAGGTGTTGGGCCACTCCCTCTTCTAGCCTTCTGCTATACTCCCTGTAGCAAAACTAGAGCAACGAGAGCTATTAGCCTGCATCAATATTTTTTAATAATTTTTCTAATATGAATAAAAAATGCAAATGTCCTCTATTCCCAAAATTGTAAAATAGTTTCTTTACTAATGTGCAGGAGGCTCACTTGGTGATGGATCTATAGAAGACAAGATATGAACCAGTAATCGACCTTGCAAAATACGTACTTCACTTCTGGCATCTCAGAGCAATTTACATCCTTTCATTACCTAGCTAAATGTGGGGATTATTTTCCTCTATAACTGCAATTCTTTTCAATGTTATTAATATACTCACTATGACACATCTGAGAAAACACAGTACTGAAGATAAAGTAACTTATCCTTTTACTTTGGAAGTATAATCGCTTGTAACTCTAAACCAGTAATCTCCCATATCACTTGGAATAAATGGTTTAGGTGCATTAAACAAATAAAACTATTTTTCTGTCACATCTGTGACATCAAACACAATTGCGAGGTCCAGATCTAACACTGAATCAAACATAAGAAGCCTAGTCCAAACATAAATCAACTTTCAATGTCAATGCAAGAGACTGTCCATACTATAAACAAACATGGTTAGAATCCTGACAGTATCAGACAGTAGAGAAACTGCAATATCCACTTAATGCCATCGTACGTGATATCAAGCATAACATGAAGATGATTACAGGGTAATTGGATTAGTCTAAGCCAAATTTCAAAAAGCTTTCAAGATGCATTAAGGTGTGCAGAAAGACAGAACAAAGATAGCTCAGAATTATGTCCTTGGTGTTGACTCACTCTCTGATAGTAGTCAGCCACAAAGAAACAAACAGTCCTGAAGGAAAACTACAAATAACTGGATGCTCCTAATGCCAAGAAAAATAGTGTAAAAGTACCTTAGTATTATAGACTGTACAAAGACAATATAAGCAATAAATCTGACTCTCAGCTTCTTAGACCATAAAACCACAGATTACTTGCCTACCAAGTCCCCAGTCATACACAACAGCCAGAAACACATAGTTTTTGCACCAATTAATGCAAAGTTTCCATACCTGTCTCCTGTTATTTGTAATAAAGACTTTCAATAGCAAGTATGATACAGTCATCCCAAAGTAAAACTCTCCAAGACAGTAACAACTAGTTATTGGAGAAAAAAAAACCAAATTCAAAATTATATACTCCTAAACCAGTCTAACCTTTTCTATTTTTCTTTCTCATGTAATTTGTTACATTGAGGCAGAAAACCATTATTACTGAGTATGGAAAAACAAAATGATACCTGGAATTTCATATGGTTCAGATTCCACTGCTCCAACATCATCCGCCATAGGATCAGCCTCTGAGAAATAAATATGTTCGCACAAATTTTAACATTTTTAAATCAACAAACACCACCACAAACCCTCTAACAGATACTATGTAAGAACAGTCATATTTCTAAGCCGAAATTCTAAGCAAATTTTTCCTAATGGCGGCAAGATACGTATACAGACTGAAAAACAGGTACAATTTTATTTATATACAATATCAAGAATGTGTATATATGAATAAATGCTATACAGATTTTCCTCAAAATAAGAGGACTCTCCCCAGAAATTTCTGAATAAATTGGAGGAAAGGAGAATATATAAGATATATATAAGAGAATATATAATATAAGAGAATGTATATATATAAGAGAATATATAAGACTTTGCCTTCTTAATTGCAAAGATTTCAAGTAAACAGAATTTGAATTTCTCCTCTAGTCTCCTACTTTGACTTGTGCTGTGGATGAATAAGAGAGATACAGAAACAAGGAGGTAAAACAGACCCAGACTGAAGAGTTACTTTGGTTGTAAAGAAAGAATCTCAGTGCACTTCTGGCAATCAAAACTTTTAGATGACATCCACTACATGGGTTTTTTCAAAAGGTATCAAGAGCTATTAAGAGATAGGTAGTTTTCAGTAGCGCAAATAAAAAAAGCATTCAGAAAAATTTCCCCCTAGCTGGATTTAGATCATATGATTCCCCTTTAATATCTTCACTACAATTTTTTTCATCCAGTCAATGCCCCAAGGTGACAAAATATGAGTGTCTTCTTTATACAATGTCTTAATCTCTGCAGGACTTAAATATAGTTAATGCATAACATTCTCTTAGGGAGCCATATTTCAATGAAAGAAGAATGAGAATAAAGTCTAGAAAAGACTGTGTTAAGAAACTTTAAAAATTGAATTTAATAAACCAAAAGGTCCAGAAGCAGACTCCATACAGGTGTTACTGAGAGGAGATGAACAGATTGCAAGCAGCCATGCCAAGAAGCACTTGGGAGTGCTGGTAGATGAGAGACCTGACTTGGAACACCTCTCCAGAGGTGTGAGAGAAGGCTGAGAACTGGGGTTCAGCCTGGAGAACAGAACGTTCTGGGGTGACCTAATTGCAGCCTTTCAGTATCTTAAGGGGCCTACAAAGGAGCTGAAGAGGGACTTTTTACAAGGGCACAGTGATAATGCAAGGGGTTTTGGCTTTAAACTTAAAGGGGGCAGTTTAGATCGGATAGAAAGAAAAAATTCTTCACTGTGAGGATGGTGAGGCACTGGAACAGGTTACCCAGAGAAGCTGTGGATGCCTCACCCCAGGAAGTGCTCAAGGCCAGTCTGGATGGGGCTCTGAGTAACCTGGTCCAGTGAAAGGCGTCCTTCATGGCAGAAGGGTTGGAACTAGGTCATTTTTAAACCAAACCATTCAAAATCACTCTATATGATTATATTCATCTCCTCTATGGGGAGAGATATGCATATTTGGAGCACAGATTAATTTTGTTGGAAGCTGATAGAGTAGTAATCAATAATATATGGTTACCTGGATGCCAAAACACACAGCATTAAGATACCCCATTTTGACTTAAAATACATTTATTTGCTAAATAATGCTGTAGTTGACATTTGCTAAGGCTCTATTTTAACTAGAAATTACAAGTCCAGGTTTTAATGAGACATATTTTAATTTGTCTAGGTTGGGTTTTCTTCTGTAAATTTATTTTTTAATGTATTTAGTCATTCAGATACCTTTCTGAACCGAGTCTGGTGTCTCATACGCTTCTGGTATTTCATTCTCAAATTCTCTGAGCATGTCATCTGTTGCAGGAGCTTCAAAAGTTTCTCCACGTATTTCTTCCTTTACTTGCCACTGGTCACTTACACTTTCATCTACATCTTCATGTCTCTCTCCTAATCAATAATGCAGATTGTTAGTGAATAAATTTTCTTTGGTATATTCTATTACCAGCAAATATTCAGTCCAGTACACCCTTTGTGTTTCCCAGCTCATCTCCACAGGGAATGGGGAGTGACAGATGACTCAACTACACAGTCCAGCATTATAAACCAAGCTTGCCAGGACCTTCTTTGCTCACAGTAAAGGCCATCTCTGCTCCATCCATTCTTACCCCCTATCCAGTATTTTGAGGAAGTTTTTGTTAAATGACTGATTTGAGCTACTGCTGCCAAACAAGACTGGATAAGAAGACACAGTTTTAGGGTTTGGTGACTGAACTTTTTTAATTTTCTTGAAAATGACAAATGAGCTGATTTGAATGTTTTGTGCAGGCAAAAGTACTTTAAGTGCATACCAAAACCAGACTCTGAGATTCCTCTAGTCTGTGGCAGCTCTTATAAAGTCTTCAGTGATTTCTAAGTGTTAATACATTACCAGGCTGGGAATGGAGAGTTTCATGAAGAACAGACTGAATTTCCTCTTCCAATTCTACATCAGCAGTCTTGTGCTCTAAAAGGATTATAAATTGCAGTGAAGGTAAGCGCAAAAAGCAAAATCTAAACATTAACTCAAAGCTTGCAGCTTTTAGTAGGCTCCATAATGTTCTTAATCCCCTTCACAAAGCTCCCTAGAGACTGACCTGGTGAACCTCTGCAACTCACACAATTAGAAAAACAATTTTGCCTTGCATACTCTCCAGTATAAAAAGTACTGCAACAATCACATCAGATTCATCCATCTGAAGATGAATTGGAAGAAATTATCTACACTGCATTTTTTGCACATATATTTTTTCCAGGGGTAGTAACAAATTCAGGTAACTATACAAACCAAGAACTCTCTTCTAAGGAATTAATTTACTAACACTTTCATCCACTACATTCCTAGAATTTAGGCAGCAGCACTAGCAAGTCATATTTGACAACAAAATGTGAGTTGCAGGAGTAGGGTCTTGTTGACTTCATAAACAGGGAAAATAGATACTAACATTACAATATCAATTCCACTACGAATTGCCAGGAGAAATCACAAACTCGTTTCATGGACAAGTGATTGGCATCTACACACCAGCCCAGGACATAACAGGAATTTGTATGAAGCCTTGTCTTCATATAAATATCCTGAAATTAACATTGAGAAACCCTACAATGACACATTTGACAAAAAAAAAAACAAAAAAAAAAACAGGCTCTAAACCAGATAACAGTTGCATTTTTAAATAAGGATCCAAAATGGTACCAGTTATGAAAATTGATCCCGCAAAAACAAAAACCACACACACACACAAAAGCAAACAAACAAAAAAACAAAGCAGGAAACCATATCTTAACTTGATATATTTTATGAATGATATCCTAAGGAAAGTAATGAAAGCATTTTAAAACAAAACCTATATTCCATAGATTCCATTGGCCATATGCTCTGTATTTGTAAGTTTATGTATTAGTAAAACATAACATAACATAAACATCACATAGGGTAAACCTCTTTAACAAACAGGAAAAAACATGTACTCTCTGAATACCACTAATGTAAATCACATATGTGAAATGTGACAAGTAAAACATTTTTTCTTGAATCCCTCTTAATTCTAATACATTCTACTAACAGTATAGGGCTTTAAAAATATTTAATTTTGTTTTTAACAGTAGGAGCTCCATTTATTGTATTTATTATATACTAGTGGTTTTAGTGGAAAAGTGAGTACTGTATTATTAAGTTGGTTGTTGAGGGGGTTTTGTTTGGTTTTTTTAAGGTGAACAATTTGCTGTTATTCTGGTTGGATATACAGCTGGAAATGTATCTAAACTACAACTGTACATCATCAGAAAGTTATTCTGATGTAATACGGCTACAATGGTAACCATGAAATTTTACACTTTTCATGGTCCGTGATTTATACAAAGTTGCAAATAGTGATTCCTGTTAAATAAACTGTAGTAGATAAGCAACACAAAATCTATAAAAGGGTTTGCATGGTAATGACACAGAATTATAATTCAAAGGAAACATCATGTCTTTTGTTTTGCCTATGATTCACAAAAGGTCTTACCTGATTCAACAAAGGACTTCTCAGCAGGCTGGACAGTCTCCTCAGATTCTGGTGATGCTGGCTGTGCTGGGACAGATCTTTCTTTAAGGCCTGCATTTTTCAGTTATAAAGTTAACTTTATGCCCTTTTTGAACTGATTCAGCTATAAACTAAGAAAGTTCTTTCAACTAAATTAACTGATGTTACACTCTTCAAAAATGCATTCAAACAATTGCAATTACAGGGCTGTCATAATATACAGTGATATATACAAAGACTAGTGTATTCAGATAGTAAAAGATGTCTGGAAGACAAACATACAATGAGGAGGAAAAAAGGGACAGAAATTTAAGCACTTGCCTTTATTTCAAAGTAACTGAACAAATGACTACGGTATTCTCAACATCTATTCAGTATTCAGCAAAAATTAGGCAGCAAATTTTTCTCTCTGTTTTCAATTTGGGCAAAAAGTGCTTCATATGATCAATTTTATAGATTCTGTGAAGAACTAATTTGAATGAAATGCTGCACAGAATGAGAAGAGGTATTTTAAATTCATACGTTACGTCTTAGAAGACCTGATTAAGATTAGTTTGTTTTGACAACTAAATGAGTATAGAAAAAGTATGACTGATGGAATTTTACCACTAAGATCTTGACTATCTATACCACAGTCTTGCTAGATCAAAACACAATGAAAAGAAAGCAGTCAATAAATGCAATGATCAACACCACCATCATGGCAGGAGATAAAGACACAGCTGTGATAGATCATGTCACATCTTAAGACACCATATGCTCAAGAATGTGTTGGTATTAGACTAATTCTCCTCTCAACTCTCCTTCAGGAAGGTTCAAGCAAGACTTATACAGGAGGTTCAGCCTGGGTATAAGAAAAAAATTACACACCCACACTGCCCCACCACGAGGGCAGTGAAATCGGTGGAAAAGACTGCACAGAGAGGTTGTGCATTCCCATCCTTGGAGGTTTTAAAGACCACATTGGATAACAGCCAGAGCAACCTGGTCATTCCTCTGAAATGACCCTGTTTTGAGCAGGATGTTGGAATAAGGATCTCCCAAAGTCCCTTCCAAACAGCATTCACCTATAATCCTACATCAAAGGTCAATTAAGAAAAGACTCCCTTCTCAACACACATACACACACTGCCCAAAGCAAACTAGTTTTTCAACAGCTGGATTCACAGAAATCAATAGAAAAGATAGTACGCAAGAAAGCAGAGGCTAAACTATGATGAACGCTCCTGTAGTGCTAGCAATCTTGTAAAAGCAACTGCTAAGTGGAATAAATATTATATTTCAATTAAGTACAATTTAAAAAAAAATTACCAGATTTCTACTGAAGTCAAACATATCTCTATACAAATTGGACTAGTATGTCTCAAACCAAATTTGTGTAGACTAGAGAGATGTTATTTTTAGGCATTGTGAGAAAAACGTATTTATTTCAAGTAATGGTTACAGGATAACAGAATAAAGCCTATCTTTTTATATTATTTAAATTTAAATTACTTAAAGGTAAGTAGTTAGGCTGTATCCAAAAGTACTGTAACTAAGAGTCCCTCACTTTGGAGTCAAAAGCAAGAAGAAAAATGCCAAATTTACACTTAGTTTTTGGCCAATTTTCTTCTGTCATTAAAAAAACACCCACCTAGAATATTAAAAAATATTATTAAGACATTCATCTCTTGCTGCAAAAGCAAGAAGTTACATCCTTCTGCAATCATCTTAGGATGGAGACAAAACCAGTAAGTCACATTAGCCACTCTCTCACACTTCAGAATCCATAAGCATGGAAACAGCCACCTTGCTTTCACAAACACATCTCAGTTCCCTTACACATACACTGCTTTAAGTAAGTCTCCATATCCCCAATAACCCACATGTCCATTTCCAGACAACCACTGACTCTGCTTCATGAACAATAAATGAATTCAGGGCATTTCACAAGACAGCCAGTATTCCACACCCAACAAGCACTATGGGTATTTATCAGGAAAGAAGGAACCAGCAAGAGTGTGCCTTTGTTTCACTTGCACATTTTTCAACTTGATCTTCAAGCTTTTTATACACATCTATTGCATTTATCACTGATTTCTATTCAATCCTGTCAATATATTGCATCATTTACTTTTTGTAAGATACTATTTTCTCTCTTCTATTTATTAAAATTATGTTGCACTTAGCTTTTACTTGTCTGGTGCATTTTTTGAGCTTATGTGGTAACTTGCTGCATTAAGTTTAATGACAGTAATATTTCATAGAGATATACAGCAACACAACAGATCTCTTGGGCAAAAATACTTTATTTTGTGGCTATCTGTATAGCCTGGATTGCTGCTCAAATAGAATTTTCTTTGGAAAGAAAAAAATAAAACAACCCAACTTTTTCAGAACCAGATAAACTTTGGGTCATAGATACAATTATATGTTAATCAGAACAGCAATTAATTTCAAATTTCACTCCCACACAGTTACAAGTCCTGTCACATTATGGGAGAAAATAAAAAGTCATGTGCACTATATCATTGTGCCACCATCCTTGAGAAGTGTGATTTGAATGCTCCTCTGGTCAAATACACATTTCAACACTTACCAGAGCAAAGCTGAATAAATACATCCATCATCACCAAAACCTAGCAGAGAATGTTCATTATGCAAGTGCATTTATTAGATCTTCATTCTCTCATATTTTTTGCTAAGCACTATAATGTTCACAATGCACATCTCTTCCCTCCCTCTTCATGCATTTATAAATATTTAGAAAATACCTCAGTATATCATCTCTGTTAATTATCACAGCCAGAATCTTAAGCTACTGTACTGTTTTCTACAGCGCTAATTTGAGCTATTTTTCATGACTATTTGAACAATGTTTCATTTTCTCTAAAAAAAAAAAATCAAGTCATCTTTAACCTTATTATCATATCTTTTAACTCTAGGGATCAAAGCATGTTGCAGACATAATGGAACAGCTGAGATAAGTGTATTGCTAACTGTTATACACAAAATTTTAGCAAAACCACAAACATAATTAACCTTCAGGACTTCAATCTTACATTACCATCCACATGCATATATATACTCATTCTCAATTTCACTCCTTAGTTTTGTTTTCTTGAAACTAATGCTGCAGTATATCAAGAATAAATCTTCCACTACAAATTTTGTTCTGAATCCTGTGTAATTATATTGTGCAATTGCTTCCAATATACTTGCTTTCAAATTTATTTAGAAAATATTTACTTCTAAATAAACTTGAAAGCAACCATAGATTCAATAATATTCTGAAATCTCTTTAATATCTGCAGAAATGTTTTGCAACTTTATTTATTCTAATGAGACTGTTAGATAAATCCTTCCTTGATGCTAAAAATACAAAGCTATAAGAGCAAACTAACACCAGATCTTACTTATAGAAGCATTATGAATTTGAAAAGTGTTGAAGAAAATAATAGTTGCAAAAATGCATAAGCTGCTCTCCAAATAAGTTTAACCAGAATAGAGTAGCAGTAGCATATCACATCTTAAATATAATTGCAATACAACAATACTTATCAATGATGAAATAGGTGGCCTAATTTTCAGCAGTATTCATTACCAAAGGGTTGGCAAACTTAGAAAAAAATCAGGACACAGTTAAATAAAAAGTGATAATGAATCAAGCTTTCCAACCCAAATATAGCTAAATAAATTAAATAAATAGGGAATGGAAGAAAAGCAGAAACATATTGTCATGGAATCAACTGACAAAAAATGTTGGAATATTTTGCTGAGTACACCCTGGGGTCTCATGAACAAGTGCAACACTCAAGTTGGTTTGACTATTTGTGTATAAAATAGTTTTCTCAGGAAAAAAAAATAGTTCCCTCGGGGAAAAACTTTGGCAGAGAATAAGTTACATTTATTTGCTTAGTTCCTATGACACTAGAGTCCATTAATGCTCCTCTTGGTTGTTTCTGTGAAATAGAAATATTTTATGTGTGAGTTTCCACTACATGTGTCCAGATAAGCTTGTTAATATTGCTTTTAAACTTGCATTTCATGTAGAACACTAGACTTTCATCTCCACACCAAGCAAACACAAGTAAACAAGGAAGGAAAAAAAAAACCCACAATCAAAAAAACCCAAACCCATAGAGTAGGCTTGAAGTAACTGGCATCAATTTGAATGTTTTCAATACACACTGGTAGCCAGGCACATTAACATATGTACATACTTGAGTTTCACAGCAGATGTTTCTGCTTTGTGTTTACAATACCAGTACACTCTGAACAGTTTAAAAAAAAAATATATATAGCCTTTGTTCACACTTATTTCCAGAAAACATTATTTTCTTATTGCCATATTTACCACATTCATATAAATATGCTGAATTTTGCATTCTTGAGGTCTGTTCCTCATTAGCAGAATAGGAACTCTGTTTATTTCTTTTCTTTCTTGTCTTCCTTGGATTGGTTTTTAACTATCTTTTTTGTTTCTTTGTCTTTTCCCACCTGAACAGTGCCATCCTTTTCACTGGTTGACTTTTTTGTAGTCTCCTTGGATTTTACAGTTTTGTCTAGGCCTTTTTCCTTTCCTCTGTCTCTTTTAGCCTTGTCAGAATCTTTCTTTAATTTATTCATATCAACAGCTTTCTTGTCCTTTCGATCAGCAGCATCTTTTCCTTTCCTGGTTTTCTTTTTTTCTTCTTCATTTTCCTCTTTCTTGGATTCCTGCTTCTCCCTTAATTTCTTGAGTGAGTCTTTAATAGCTTCTTTAACTTTTTATTTTTTCATTTAAAAAAGAGGAAATGTTCAATAAGAGAACCATTCTTAGGCTACAAAACATCTTATGAACAACCATGTAAAAGCTTTGATCAAATTATTATTTAATGTTTGTTAGATGTAAACTTGTATAATTAACTTCTAAGCTTTAAGCAATTTAAACAAATTAGTTTTGACTTTTAGCAACATCTCACACCATGCAGCCAGCGAATAACTTTGGCTTAATACTGCAGCTGCATCCAAATGAAGCCCTAATCTAGAGAAAACCATGCCTCTATTATCTTACTGCTAACTTCTGCAGAATGCTAAAACCACTTTTGCCTACGAGCACGAAAATCACAACAAACTTTGAACCTTTGACAACAACATAACAGTTGTAAAAGTTATAGTTAAAGCATTACAACACAAATTTATAATAAAATGTTTTACTGATACTACTACCTCATATTAAGCAAACACTTGTAACTGAAGTATGTATTGAGAAGTAAAAGTGAGAAGAAACAGCAATGTCCTGATGAATTAAATCAAGTCCAAAAATGTTAACTGGGTTTGATTACACTCACTGAAATCAAAGCAATAATTGTAAACTGGTTCTTACAACTTTGCTTTTCAGTTATCAGTAACACTTTTTTTCTTTGTTTTACTTTTGGAGTTGTGTCTCTTGTGTTTCTTTTCTCTATTTCAATTCACATTTGGCTGTGACAGGGTATCCAGATAATATGTCATAAGAACAGTCAGAATAGAATCTTTGAAATTTCAATGTTCAATGTTCAATATTTACTTCCATTTTGCCTTAGTTTTGGAAATTTTTGTCAGTGCCAGCAGAATTCTGCATAATAAGGAATTTTTAAGCCAATAAAATTTAGAGATTTTTCCATTAAATCTGTATGCAGTATTTGCATTTAATTTTAAAATTAATACTCCCTCATTATTAAAGTGATAATGACTTTTGCATATAAACAGCTCTATTTTTATTCTGACTTTTGAGAGAAACTGCAGTCTGTTGAGGTAAAAAAGCAGGTTTGCCTCTAGGTGCTGTGTAATGTTTCTGGGGAGTGAACAATTCAATTACATAGCTCAGTCTAGAAGGAATGACATCACATTTCCTTCCAAATGGCTTTTGACATAAAACATTTGAAATATAACATGCCATTTCTTTATTCTCTAATCAAACATTGAAAAATAATCCAAAACTCAGGAAAGAATTGCTAAGTGACATTTATTACATTCTCAGAAACATGCAGTTTGCAACCAAGTTATACCGAGCACAACGTGGAACCTTAAAAATTTCAACTTGATGCAAGATGCTGAGAAAAGTCACATTGAAATGAGCAGAGAGATTTCCTTAGCAAATACACTTTTTTTCTCATGAAGGTTTGTATGGTAAACAGCACACATTTTTCATACACTGATAGAAAAAAACACCTTAAAGTTGATGTGTCTTTAATGCAACATAAACACTTGTAGTATACATAGCCCCATGCTGCCTGGAGATAACTGAACAGATATAAAAAGCTAAGCACCTGAATAATACCTGGTACTTTGGTGTTTGCTGAGGCTAATTAGCTGTTTTTGTCTTCAATGCATTTAGACCATATGTCCTGTTCATACAGCAATGTAATTATAAATAAATATATGGCATAAATTGGTTGCAAGCTATCCTACATTAAGCTTTTAGAAAATTTTCCAATCAATCCTGCAAAGAATATTAAAGGGGAAATAATTGAACTTCACTTAAATTTCTCCTCCCATGGGAAAAAAAAAATAGATTAAACTATTAAAGTACAGCCTTAAAAAGAATTAAGGCATTCGAGTCCAATCACAATATAGTAATAATATCATTAATTCATGGAAGACAACTAAAAGGATTTCACACAGAGCAAAATCTTACTTAAAAACATGCAGAGTATCAAATTATCATAAATTACTTACAATCCAAACAAGACATCTGTTGTAAAAAAGTCCACACAAACAAAATATAATCTCTAGTTAGCAAAGCACTTGCATTTCCACTAAATTACAACCAGTAGTAAAAAAAATACCAAAAAATTGCAAGACCAATAGTTTGCTGCACCATTAGACAATACTTAGCCAACATAGCTGGTATTAGTAACCATTATTATAACCCAGACCTGGTATTTGTAATGCACATGCATTTAATACATCATTATCTGCATAAAGTTCCGCAAGAAAAAGAACATTAAAAATACCTTTGAGTTTACTTTTTTTCTTGGCTACCCCTCCAGGCTCCTCACCTAATTTGTTGCAAAATTGAAATAGGTTATGAACATGTTTGTGATGTTTAACAAACTTGACATGAAATTTCCCAGCCTGTCACGTTATGTAAAAAGTTCGCTTTACACAGCACACTGCAATGCTATGGAAAAATACAAAATATTAACTGATTAAGAATAAAGCAACTTCAGTTGCAGAACCATCACAAGCACTGATATGAAATACTAACTAATCAAAGTAGCACATTAGCAGATGCATGCTACTTGTGGAGCTTCTTAACTGGGAGATCGCTCAGTTGTCTCCAGCCAAGTGCTGCCATGTAATTATGACCAACGCCCGTCAGACTTCTCTGCAAAGTACTTGTCAGTTCCCTCTCAAACACACTAATTTATGCTTCTATAAAATTTTATAAATATTTTATAAACACCTTAAATCAAAAGGTCTTCAAGTGCACAGGTATTGTAGAGTATATAAATTGACTGTTTTCTTTACAGAATATAAATTACAACATATGTTTCTATAGCCAATGGAAAATAAATGTTTTGGCAAAGCTATTGCTCAGATCCAAAGAGCAGTTGCCA
Source organism: Monarcha castaneiventris obscurior (assembly GCA_026261815.1). NCBI lineage: Eukaryota > Metazoa > Chordata > Aves > Passeriformes > Monarchidae > Monarcha > Monarcha castaneiventris. The sequence continues at coordinate 11,894,815 of JAMPIT010000379.1, forward strand.
TTTCATTTCAGTTAAAATACTTACAGCATTACTTCAGACTACTTAAGACTGTTAAGATTTTTATTAAAAAAAAATAAACATGATTCTCCAAAACCAGGTGCTGTCTTCTTTTCCCATTGTAGCTAACAAACTGAGGGCACTCAGCATCTTGATTGTGCTTTATACCTAGTACGACAAGACGCATAAGGCAAAAGCCTTTCCAAAAATATAAATAATAATTAGCTTCATCTTTTTAAAACCACTAAAAGAGACTGGATTATCACTATCATGATGCTGTGCCTTAAGACTTAAACCCCACAAGCACAGCAATTTTAACCACAAAAGTCATGTATGTTGCCACCAAAAAGCCAACTAGAAAGTAAAGCAAAGCTGAAAAGATAGACTGTATTTAAAAATCACTGTATTTTTAAACTCATACACAATCTTACTAAACTAGAAAAGATATTCCCATGTCTCAACATTAGGCTTCTCATTCAGACATACAAAACACCTACACTGAACATCTGCACCTTGAGTTTAGGTTTCCAGAAAACAGTATCTACCTAAACTGTGTCATTATATATCAACACTTATTCTGAAAAAACAAACGATACTCTGACAGCCTATATTAAATAAATAAAATCATAAATTTAATGAATGTAGTCGTTGTAGCCACTTTGCATCTAATTTCTATACCATACGTTTTCAAAATGTCAAGCATTTACATTATGGCCAAAATTGTTTTTAAAAGGGTTAGTCAAGTAAAAATATAATTTTTAGATTAATTTCCTTACAAACTCATACCTGGGATATGAGTCTTTTCAAGCTCTTCCCTCATAGATTTATCACCATTGCTGAAGTCCAGAGCTCTAACTTGACTAAAATCATTATTCAGTCTTACTACTTCTAAGCACAGCATGCAATAATAAGTTAACCATTTTTTCATATAAAAGGAAAAATAGACTCTTTTATTACAACATCAATGAAAACATAAACAAAAAAGGTACTCTGCAAAGTTGCAAAGCTGTATGTAAATTTCCAGCTCCTCCCCTCTTTTCATATTAAAATTAAACATTACTAGATATTTTAAGATACTCTTAAAAACATGTGTTGACAAGGAAAACTGCAAATTTTTACAAGGATCAGTATACACAAAAGCTATCATACAAATACTTCAAATTATTTTTAAATAAACACATATGCACTATGTTGAAAGATTATAAAATACCTTGTTCCCTGATTACTGTTATTTCACCTGTTAAATATTCAGATAACCAGTAATTCTGTTTCAATCTGCTTTTATGCAATGAATAGCACTAAGGTTCTCAGCAAATTACCAATTAACGACATAATGACATGAATCATGTGAATTTTAACACATTCTTAATAGACCTGTTTACAAGGCAAGTATGTAAAATAATATATTTTAAAACGTTACTATTATGCAATAATCTCACAACAAAAATCCTGCTGCATCTTGATTTCCACCTGAACATGATCCCTACAAGGGGAAATCCCTACACAGGAAAATCTCATTTGTCAGCCCCAATTAGCCTGAAGCAAGATGGGTGCAAAACACCTGATCTTCCAATACAGCAATGCCCAGAGCATGTGACAAAATCTGACACCTAAGGGAATTCATGGCAAAGATTTAGGCTCTTACAGCCTGGGGGCACACAAACCAATGTTCAGAATTTTACAAATCATGTAGTTGAACTTGTGGACTCTTATTCTAAGGTCCAATTCAAGTGGCTTCACAATTGTTTTGAGCTAGTTTTAAAGTTCCTTCTTTTTTCCACTCAATCCCACATTATAAATGTCCAATGCTGGCAATACAAGAAAAAAACATACAATTTATAACATTAAATGTGGGTATAATGAAATGTCAGAAATGGCTACTATTGGAGTCAGTAAATTAAAAAATTGAGTTCAAAATTAACATAGGTGGATAGGTTTACCATATTTTCTAAATAACTGCTTTAAATAGTCCTTCTAAAAATAAAATACTCCTGTCAAAGTGGTTATTTTCACATAATGCTTAAAGGTGGTCAACTTGCTATCTTAACTGGTTCTTTCAAACTTACGAGTATTACAAAGCATTCTTATTCTGCAACTAAGTCCAGTCATTTCCTCTATTTTTCCCCATAAAAACCTTCAAGAACATTCTCCACAAACAACCCTCAAGAGAGGGCACAGATTTAGAACTTAAGCATCAAAAGAAAAACATATAAATATTATTTTTATTCAGAAATATAAGCATTGCAAAACAAAAATAATAGGTAAAAAGCACTGGTTTTGAGCAGTTTCCCAGATGTTGACAGATAACATTCTCATATTTAACAATATACTAAGCAACCTGATACGTAAATACTATTTTATTCACTTAATAGTCCTGAAAACTTTAATAGCCTTGCTAGACAAAAGGCTTTGCCATGTGAAAAAATGCCTGTAAGTCAGTATCTCCACAACATCTACCTGCATAAACACTTCTAACCTGCAGCACCATGAAACAAATGTAAGCTAATTAAGGTGGCTTATCCACTTAGATGTGAAAGAGGGAGAGGCTGCTTTGTATTTACCATAGAAAGCACATGGGCCAGGTTAGCACTAAGCAGCTGACAGGCAGCACTTGCTACCCTTCTGCAAATTGTTCAAAGCCTGGATAACAGAATATTTAGTGTCAAGTCTTAAACATCAGGGCTTGTGCTCAGACTCTTGCCTTAATTTATGATGTTCCATCAAGACCCTCCTTAACCACACAGAAAATTAGCAAAAGACGTTAAAAATGCAGTACTGAAAAAGGAAATGCAAATCTGTAAGCCAAAATCATTGTTAACATTTTTTCTTTCCTTTTTACTTCCCTTCTCCAGAAGAACTTCAAGTCAGAAAAATGTATGATTGTTTGCATAGCACCCCGGACATAATTATTACTATGATTGTGCACTTATAATATGCTATATTAGATATACAAGGTCATCTGCTAAACAAAATTAATTTACTGACAGAAAGTTAGCACCCACTTACCTTAAACTGAGCTTGGAGCGTTTGTGTTACCACAGCCTGCAACTCTCCCAAGTGCAAGAGATTTAATTGATACAACTAGCATAAAAAACCCCCAAACAACAAAACACCAAACTCCAGTACATTCTCCATATGTTGCTGTAGTATCTCTTGCTTATTTAACTGCCTAAGTCAGAAGAAAAATCCAGATCAGATACACGTGGTAGAAAGCATTTTTGTTTCCTGAAGTCAGATGCTTATGCTGCATCCTATACAAGAAGATCCAAGAAACCAACAAGGAAATCTTGCCTTTATTAGCCTCATCTTGAGACATACATCCTAACTGACGACGAGAAAGACAGTATTTAATGTATTTCATGCTGCTGTGACATCATTATGATAGCTGCTTATCTGATGGAAACCGAGCAGGGAATACAGTAACACATCTGCCCAAAACGACTGATCTGTACAAAACAGCTTTCCCCAGCTCTCAAATTACTTTTACAGTACAGGTGGGTTTTACCTCTCCCATCTGACCATTAAATGAAATTGAAATCTTTCTAATGCTTCGATACACTCTTCTTCTATACTGCCATCTAAATGCAACCTATACCAATAACTGTCAGGAAAATTTGATTTCTTCTACAGCCAGTCAATTGAGACTAACTAATGATGAAATCTTTTTAAAGGGGGCAGGGGTGAAATACTGGCAAAAATTTTTTTGCAATAAGAATTTCAACAGGTATGCAATCAATGTAGTCTTTATCCTCTTCAATTCAATGTTATTCTATACATTATGGTCATTGTGGCTTCTCTTCGCCATACAAAACAATCCTCCTACTTTCAAATTAAATACTGCTGAAGGTGGTCACAGAAATCTGGGGTTCAAAGCTTCTAAAAGTTTTCAGCCATTTCAGATGTACATGTATTAAGGGTTTTTTCCCCTATACATTTCTCTTCATTAGTATCACAAGAAAACAAGCAAAAGCTTTGCTACAAAGGTTAATGGAGTAATTTGTTTGAAGACTGGCAATTAAAATATCAAACATTTACCAACAAATGACAAAGTAAAACATCCCACAGATTTCTAAAAATACTGGACAAACTGGAAGACTACAATTTTAGTCACAGACATTTATTTCTGCAGCTCTGTAAAGTTTAATATAAATTAACTGTAAGGAATATGAAGGTATTTAATGAAAACCCCATGTCCAATTTAATATAAAAATCAGTAAAGTTTCATTCCTTGCTAGGTATAAAACCCAGCAAGTTCCTATCACTTAAACAATGTATTTTCCACATAAAAAACAATGTTTGCTACTAATTTTCTCCTATTTAAAATTCTCACACCAGAAACTGCAGGAGAAAGCAGCAACTTTGCCTTCTAAAATAATTATTCTAAAATAATAGAAGGCAAAGCCCCTATGGCTTTCAACCCATAATTTTAAAATACTTTAAAAACAATATACTGACTGTATTTTTATAGTCACAAGCAATCAAACTAAAAATTTCATTTTCAAGTTCCTCAACTAATTTCAAACAATTTGTGTGGACTCACAAGCAAATTGGGAGACTGTTCAGTTTCCTTTGCTTATTCACGTCATACTCAGCTTAACATGTTTTGCTGTTAAATGTTTTTTTCAGAACAGATGAACAAACAAACAAACCAACTTGCCACACTGATATAACTGAAGATTCAACTAAATATTATTACCTTCCTTACTAGCCAAGTTCTGCTTGTAATCACAACCATTAATAGAATACATGAAAACCAAACTCCTCTAACCCAAACTTTCAGAGAGTTTTGAGAGCTCCAGTCACCACTGGTGAGGGTTCAATTGTTAACAGGAAAACCCCAGGCAAGAGGGAACACTTCTGAAAAGAAGACTATATTCCAGAAATGAAGTACCCTACAAAGTTATTTATTTATCCTAGGTCTCTGCACCCACCCCTCGCCCCTTCTCCTCTGACAAATTCTTCATTCCCACTATCACTGTTTTCAAGCAGATGTCTACACACTTAATAAAACCAACAAGGAAGTTGCATGATATCAAATCAGAACTCTGTTGGCTGGCATTTCATCTCTGTAGCCCACATTAAACTATTTCATTGTTTACTGATCACCTATCTCAGTGCCTGTAGCTTTCTTGTGATTCAAGCAATCCACCTCAATTTCATGTGAAAAATTTCCAGTTTATCAATTCGTATTTTAACTATTTTGTATAAACTTCATTACATAGAATTCTTATAGCAGATGTTTTCCTTCTCATTTTGGCTATGTAGTTCCATTACTGAGCATCTACAATAGAATTCAATGTTCCATAACAATTTTTTAATTCACACTGAGATGTGCTATTATCCTAAAACAGTGATGAAACTCATTCCTAATGCAAATCTGCTTCTAAAATTAAGATAAAAAAAATTCCCAAACAAAACAAAACAACACAAGCTTACTTATTTCCTACATCTCAGACACTGCAAGCTTTTTGCACTTGCTAACAAACTGCTCAGTAATATGCCAGATATCTACTAGCATTTATTTTTATAATGTTTGGGGGTTTATTTCTTTGCTTTGCCTTACACTTCATATATCTTTTAAAAACCACTAAACTTATATGTGGTTAACTTTCTTTATCTTAATCCCCAAGTATTTGGAAGAAAATGTGACCAATGCTCTTGTCATAAACCTTGAGCAGCAGTATTAGCCCATCACAAAACTTCACTTGTTTAACATTAGCACATTTTTATTACTTTTAAAAGATTATACAGTACCCTGAACTGGATGATGTAGAGGATTTTTTTTTTGAAACAGGCATGTCAAATTGCTTTAAAATTGTCATGCCAAACTAAGTGAAAATTCATTTATTTTTAAAAGAAGTTAAAATTTTAGCCTGCAACTACTAGTGTTAAAACTTGAGGATCAACTTCATATAGGAAACCAATACAAACTTAAGCAAAGCAGGCATTAAAAAAACCAATCTGATACAATTTTAATAGTGATTTGAGTACATTATTCATGTTTCAAAAGGACAGCTCAATTTCAGTTTTTGATACCTGAAAAAAACTGCAGGACACAATTATAAACTGCCCTTTCTATACCAGTAAGTTCAAGATAGCAGACAGAATTCACGTACATGGAAAATATTTTTGGAGCAACTGTCATAAAACAGTGTCAGAAGAAAACAAGTCAAATTTGCAAAACTATATGAAATACTTCAATTTCTCAAGAAATAGAAGACATTAAATTATAATTTCCAATTAGTCTTTAATATATTCAGTATTACATTAGAAATACATAATCACAGCTTCCCACTTCCATAGAAGGCCCACCTTGAAAACGAAAACAAATTTAGAACAGCCCTTGTGATATGATTGTCATATTAAAGAAATGACTGAAGACTTAGTTTGAAAACAGACAAATCATTGGGAATAAACCATATGACAGTAGCTTCTGAATACAACAGATGTTAGCTAACTTAGAAATAAATGTTTCTGTAGAATTTTCAAGCACTTACAATTAAGTGCTTTTCTTTGAACAAGTAAAAAGAACCTATCTGAGAAATGGGTGAATCACAAAATAAGTTATTTATTAAAATTATATTTCACAAGAGAATTATCATTGTCACGTCTATATTAAGGATTAACATATAAATATGTATTTACAAAATGCAGTCATGCTAGAACACTTTATAACCAAGGCTGTTACAAAATGCTTCAGTTAATGTTTGCTAGAAAGACAAATGTTATAGTGTTAACAGTAGAGATTATTACACTTAAGCTTTGTAAGTTTTGTGCACAAAATGCACAAATTGAAGCACATACAGAAACCAACTACACAACCACACATACATGTTTTATTCTACATATTTACACACCTGCATAATATTTGCCATCCTGTCACAAAAATGGAAAAATTATTGAAAGGCTTTCAACTACTGAAACAGCATTGCATGCCTAACTTTAGTTCAATCTTTATAGTGTCCATTTGAGAGGTTTCCCTCAATGCCATAAATTCTTGTTATATTAAGACTGATGATTTCTTGGACATTTTCAAAAGCCAATCAAATTAGTCTCTCAGTCATTGGTTCTGTAAATCCAAAATAACACAAGTCTTTTTTCCCTGAACCCCTTCATTCTGTGACGTACCATCAACATCATCTGCAGCTTCGCTCTCTTCTTCTTCTAGTATTTCAAAAGGAGTCAATACATCATAGAGAAATGAGAGAAAGCCATAAAACCAATCAGAGCTTTCCTCTGCTAAAATATTAAGGACTTCCTCAAGGGAATCAATATTTTCATTACTGCCATCTTTGGTCAGGCCTATACAAGAATAGAGGAAAGAGAGAGAGAGAGAGAGGGAAGGGGAAAAAAGAGACAGCAGTTAGGTGGAAAGAGGAAACTGTAAAAGGAGGATCTGTGAAAGACATCTCTTGTCACAGACAGAAGTCTTTACAGGAATGCTAACTAGGAAATAGAAGGATGTTAAGAAAGTTGAATCTTTCCAATACAGACTATAATTTGGGCAATAAACATGCAAAACATTATGCCACAATCTTACTAAAAAAAAAAAAGAAAAAAAGGCAGTAGCTTTGCTTTCCCTTCTTCCTAGTCCTAAAACTAAACCACTTATACTCAGGTTTTTTTACCACATCATTCACCTTTAGACAATTTTTATCAGTAATCTTCTACTACTTTAAAATCGCTCAATTTGCCTTTTTTATTTTTTTAAACCATCATGTTCAAATTTGAGAGCTTGTAACTGATGGCTGAGAATAGCATTTAAATCAAAGAGTATATAAGAAAACTTGTCACAGACACACTGTTAAGGATAACATTCTACCATGCAGAATTTTGATTTTGCTTAGAAGTGAGGATTCTAATAGCTGGGAGGGGTGTCACTTTGCAGTTTGTTTGCTTGTTTGGGATTTTTAGCATGTTTCTCAATCATTTTTTTCTATGATAGATATTCTATATAATATACTTGATCCTCAGGATTATTTCTACACCTGAGGATATACAGAACACTAGATAAAAATGAATAGGTAGCCAATACAAGGCATAAGTTTTGTTACATAGAAAATCTAAAGCAGGGTAAAGAGCTAAAGTACAGATGGGCAGAACAGGAAAGAAAGAGCTCATCACTACTAAACTCCCTAATATTAGAAGTTACTACTTTATGTTACAAGACCCACTGATCTAACTGGCATTTGTAAAGCACAAATAAGCCATAGCTAATGCTTTTTTCCCTCCTGTTTTTTGGGGACGTCTTGCTTACGGTTGTTTTTTTTGTTCTTGTTTTTGTTTTTTTAATTAAAATCACTGTTTTACAGTTGTTACTAAGTAACTTTTCAAATTTTCCATTCTAGGAAAAGCACAACAGAATGACCAGGCAACAACAAACAATTACTGGTATGCTTTAAAGCTGCAGAGGGAGGAATTTCCCCCACTTCTAACCAGAACAAACCTTCATTTGTGTTGAAAGGACAAGCAGAAAAGTGAGCTAAAGGTGAAGACAGATTGTTGAAACATAAAATTAAGTGAACATGTTGCACATGCAGATTACAAAGCAATATTAGATGCAGGTTAATGAAACATTCAAGATAGAGAAGTTCATGGCAGAGACATTTAACACATTTCAACATGTTTTTCTTACAGCACATAGTGAAAGTATCAATGATAATTCTGAGGAAACTTCCAAGTCCATGATATTCCACATCCTTGTACCTGGATGTCCAGAACCTCTACTTGAGTGACCAGCCATTCTCTTTAACTTTTCACTGGATAGCCCAAAGGTTTAAAAATGACAGATTGAATCCAGGAGGCAATCAAGGTATTATAAATATCCCTCTCCAACTTCTTCCATGGCTTAGTTCTATAAAAATTAAATTTTATAAACAACTTTATGCACAGTAGTCAGTCATTCTAATTTGTTTTCAAAATTTGGATCAAGCAAGATGTAAAGACATACTAAAGTAAGGGTATTTATTGAAGAACAAAATCTCAATTTAAGAATGGAAACTTGAATCCAAAAATCCTTAAAGTACAATCTAAGTTACAAATACAGAATTAATAATACTTGTGTCATTCTAGTCTGTCAGAATCTCATATAAAAACAACGAAAACAACAAAAAAAAACCCCCAAAACAAAACAACCCAACCAAAAAAAAAACCAACAAAAAAACCCCAAAACAACACACTACTCCCAAAAGACCTCAGGCTTTAGAAGTAATTTCTGTACACATGTGCAGAAACATACAGATGCCCCTGTTCTTGCACTAAGTCAATAATAAAACCTTTGGGCAATTACCTTTATAAAAGAGAGTAGAGTAGCATATTTTCTTTGAAAATACTAGGACACCAAAGGGAGACACAGAAACTGGAAGCATGTGTCTTACAGTCTTCATCAAAAATACACCAAACAACAAAACCTAAACCCTTTCTTTACAATTCTCTGCAAAAATTATACAAGATGAAGATAACAGCCTTTGAATTGAACAAAAAGACCCAAGAACAAAAAAAACCCTCAGATAACACTTCAGCCTGAGTTAAAGAAAAAACCACAGTATTTCATATGTTTTATCTTTTTTTCTAAGAAAGAATAAAAAAAAATCCCCAACTAAGTAATACTCTACCTTTCACCTTCATTCACCCCCATAACCAAGAAGAACTGCTTTTCAAAGTAAAACCTGATAAACTCACAAAAACATTGTAACAAGTGTCAGAAAACAGTGGCAAAACCAGAGCTGCCCAAGCAGGCAGCCAAACCCTACTAAAGCAGGGACTCACAGGATACAGCTTCTTTATCTCAAGAGAAGTCTTAACATGACAATTTAAATCCAAATGAACGAAGGAGTCAAAATATTTATCTTTTCAATAGTTAACACAAGTACTAGGGCACAGGACTTCCCTACATGCATTTAACAAGACAAAGCCTTTCTTCTCCTGTAAACACCTCTTTTTATGAGAATGAGCACAAGCCAACCTTTAATACTTCAAAGTGCTACAGTAGAAAATGAGAAAAATAGGGATGAGCATGAAACTTATCCTAAACAGCTGAACTGTGCAACAGCATTCTTTTAACACCTACTATGCCACCACAGATTTTCTGAATGTGAAATCTCAGTTGACTGCCTGCAAACATTTTTCTACTGTAGGTGAACCAGGGGAAAAGAAGATTTTTTACTTGGATTCTACTGCTTATTACCCTTTGCTGATAAACTAGGATGGGTTTTTTCCACTTTTCTGCATAGCTGGATTACTCTGAACTAAAAGCACAAGAACAATGAAGGGATTGTTTTCTGTAGCTGCAGTTCCATAACTATACTAACTACTGCAACCATTTAAGCAGAATTTCTCAGGATACTGTTGCTTGTTGAAAGGGACTGAAGCACAGAAACAGCGTGGCTCCAAAGTCACTACTAGAACAGACATTGGTACCCCTATAGATGCCACGTTTTGGTAATACCACTAAAGACTGATCTAAAGCAAGGTCAGATGCACAGCACTCCCCCTAAGAATAACACCTTCCAGAGGACAATCAGAGTGAAGTGGACAAAAACTGGGAAGCAAAGTACTGCAAACAGCAGCCCCCAAAGGAGCAGAGTACAAAGCCTCTCCTCCCATTACCAGAAGGAATTCTGTAAACAGAACCTCACAAATATCTATGGAAAAGACAAAATCTGCAAGATAATGGCAGACTAGCTTCAACAAGTTCACATTTCCACCACAGATAATTTGTTAATAAATGCTACAATACTCCATAAATACTTGGGGTTGGTTGACTGGAGGGGGTGTAGTTGGCTTGGGTTTTATGGGTTTTTTACTTCTCTTACACGGGGAGTGGGGGAAGAGGGGAAGAACAAACTTCTCACACACCCTTTTTAAAATTACACAAATCCCTCTAGAACTTAATCATTAAATCTCCTTTGATTCCAACAAATAAAAAGAACAGACCCTATCATATCATCTACAAACAAGAAATAAAATAATACATTTTATTTCTTTTATTTAGGTGTGGCCGAGTAGTACAGAAAATTATTAAATTATCAACTACTAAACCATTATTTGAAATACAAAATAAACTCATGCCTGTAGAAGCATTTCTCAAAATGTTCATTAAGTTAATTTAAACTTAAAAGATATTTGCCATTAATATGAAGTTCAATCTTGAAGTTTGTAGTGAAAACTAAAGGTTATGGAAGTGGACAACATTAAACCACTGTAGATGTCAAAACTTCAATATACAATACTAGTGCAGTAATAGCTAAAGAACAGAAGAGAAAAAAGCATATGAATTCCTATCATTAAATATCAAAGTGCAGTCCTTTTGTACTGCAGAAACCACTTGCTGTTATGGCAGTCTGACCCAGAGAAAAATCCCAGAAAGTAATAATCCTTCAAATACAGTGTATGTACTAACAAAATCCTCACAAATAAAAGGAGCTTTGCATTCAAAATTCAGAAAGTTACCCTAATGCAGTTGAACATAGGCTTACTATACAGTTGCTGTTACTGCAAGGACTTAATTCTGGAAGACAAATTCCTCAAGAGGGAATCCAGTCTTCTAGTTTCTGCATCAATGAAATAATCTCAGTCTGCATTGTAGTGCTCATTTTGTATTTCATATTAAATTTTAAATGCAAACAAGCACAGTAACTTACAGGGAAGTTCAATTAATAATATAACATGCTAGTTATTAGAAAAAATGTATTTTTATATTCATAATTTTCTCGGTGTCACAAAAGTTAAAATTCATCATTTTTTTCATACTGCAAAAATTATTCTCAAATTTAAATAAGATTAAATCATATTTCTAAGCAACTTTTCAAAAATAATAAAAACGAATTTTGATCTGTGACCTTTTAATATCACATTTGAAGCATAAGGTTTAAATGCATGATAAGACAAGCTTATAATAGAAACACTTTCATGTACTGGCAGAACTCCCAGCTATATCAGGCTGCATAAAACAGAGATGTAACAAAGCAGCAGAATGTTTCTGGCTGTATATGACCATCAAGAAAGGGATATCCAGTTTCTGTACACTACAGAATAGACTGAGAAAGATTAGGATTATGACTATACCAAGTATTATCTTAGTCACCAATTATAATTAACACCCAATCTGTAGCTCTGAAGCCATTCAGAATGCTGGAGATTCTTTGGAGTGACTCTCATTCTGCAAACTGATTCAGTTGATTACATGGGTTTTTCCATAAACTGTGAAAGGATTAAACAAATGAACACATATCCTCCCAAACTCTTGCGTATTTCTCCAGATCAAAGTAGGAAAAAATAAAGTTATGATAAGCTGATTTTTATGGAGTATGAATTTGAAATAGCAAACTATAACATCCTAATGCACTGCTGAAAACTTTGACCAATTTGATACATTCAATTTTGTCCTCTGCTCAAGCTATTTAGTTACTATGCTGGAGGTTTCATTGTTTCATTCATTTGTTTAATTCGACAGGTTTGTGTGCTCAGCATAGGTTCAAAATTGAACAAACCAACTAAAGAAAAGTAAACTTAGGTAAAATTTCTACCATCAGGTATGCAAGAAGTATCTATCCAATGCTTGAGTGTGAAGCTGGAGAAGGCAGTGCTTTAAAAGATGTAAGTAAAGAACAATAACATAAAGCATGTCTACTGACTAAAATTTCCCTTTGAAGATGTACAGTGAGCAGAAAGACATTCTCACACATTACAAGGAAGAGATGCCTAAACCCAATGTTTCAATGTCAGAGAAGAAAAATTTATGTCATGTACTGCTTCTGAAGGGCAAAGAAAATGAACAGACTTGTGGAGAATTCAGAATAAAGACAGTACAAAAATACACTACACAAATAGTAATCTAAGAAGTACAAAGGCACGTTTAAAGTGGACCTAGCTTAACATGTTAACATAAACAATGTTTTCACTCTTGAAGCACCCTAAGTCCTGCATCTGAGAAGTTTACTGATAATCACAACCATCTTTCAACATTCAATACAGAAGCCTCAACCACCTAATTTTAAAATCATCCTGTAAGTAATTTAATGCTTTCCACTAACATTGCTATATTAGAAGAAAAAAGAAACAAAAAATGCTATGAGGTACACACCCAATCCTACAACTTGCATTAAGAAAAAAAACCATCACAATGAAATCAATTTAAGTTTTCAAACTAGGAAAGAAACAAACAAACAAACCAGAAATATTGTTTTGACTTAAAAAAAAAAAAAAAGGCAAACGTGAACATGCCAACTAAATTACATAGATTGTTCCACCTGTATTTGTACTTGCCTAGCAATACTTTAGCATCTTCCACATCAAAATCTCCGTCTCCATCAGCATCATATATCCCAAGCTTGCCTAGAAGTGCAAAGAGAGGAAGACAAGACAATTAGGGATTTGGTCATTTGTTTCCAGTACAGTTTTCAATGTGCAATGGTTGACCATCAATGCTAGGTAGTTACCATATGTTTTCTAACAATTTAGCTGTAATCTTCTTAACCACATTTTAAATTTCCTGGGAAATACTACAAATATTTCAAGGTTTCTTTCTGTATTTCCTGACCTTGAGACCAAACACAAGTTTAACTTTTTCCTGCACATTTATTTTGCAGCCTGCAGACTTAAAGCAAGTCTGTAATTATGGACTTGACATGGACATGCTTTGCTCAGAATAAAATTTAAGTTCACAAGAAACATTCAAGATGTTTGAGGAAAAATAATATAACAAAAATTCATAAAATAATCACCATTTGTTTTCTGATTACATGCTTCCTGCAATTCTAAATTTTTGGAGAAGAGACAGGTATATAGGTATATAATGTTAAGTGCCAAGTTAGTAGAAAGTAAACAGCCTACTTCCCAGACAAAGGAAAACCGTTCATAAATTTTACCAACAATTGTATAACCTTCCATGCAGACAAAAAAAAGTTGTCCCTCCTTTCATATATGACTAATAAATCAGTGTTCTCACTTTTTGTTCTTGAAACTGCAGCTCTATCAGCCCTAGGTATATGCAAAAGGAGAACTCTATTAAAATATTAAAAAGTTTCTATTAAAAGGGAATTTTCAGCATAGAATTGTGGTATCCAGGATTTGAAGTGTCCTGGGACCATCAAATAAGTAGAGAGTTATCTAATTATAGGCTTGATAAAATTCAGGCACAACTTGCAACAGGATCAAACCCTGCAGAGCTTGCAGAACTCTATGTCCTTATAGTCTGACAGTTTACTACACTTGTCATTCTCTATATGGAGGTAGAACTTTCTTGCTATCAAAATAAATGAAATATAGTTCTTAATATGGTACTTAGAAAATTAGAAAACAGTTTTGTGGAAGAAAAAAATTCAGACTTGGGTCTAGAATAGAGAAAAATATGTCCACCACCATTGTATGGAAGCAACCCATTAGAAAGGAGCCATATCTGTTCATGGATAAACACAGCAGACTGACGCAAAAATGTAACTCTCTAGAAATAAGAATTATATTATCTTAAAAACCATGAAGAATGAGACAGATGAGAAATGACTGAGCTTCATGTCATTGCAGAAGAAGAGTAATTCTTAAAAAAAATTAAAACCATAATAAAGTAAACAAAAACTTTCAGCCAAGGGACTGTAAAGCAAGTGAATTTCTCTAATATCCTACCTTGTAGGACCTCTGACAAGTTATAACGGAAATCCTTTGCTTTGGCTGCATGCATGGTAAAAATACAAAAAACATTATTTGCATCACTAGACCCAATTAAGTTTCAAACCAGAAGCTTCTTTTAAAAAAGATCAGTCCAGATCAAAAAAAGCATGTACCAACAGATTTGTAAATTTTGTAAAGCCACCAGGTGCAAAAGTGCATGTTGAATCCTACATCATCAGGGACAACAGCTGTACCTATGGACATACATCTAGAAATTTGAGATATTAAGTTGTTAAACCTTAAATATTATATTAAGAGAACTGTCTTAAAATTGTCATATTGAGATAAAATTATCACCACTATAAGGTTAAAACTGACGTCATTCAGCATCTCACTCGTGAGAGGATGACTGATCAGTTGTCCTGACCCTACATGCACCACAGTCCACCAGAGGAGAGCGAACATTAGCTGTCCACTTTCAATCACTGCTGCGAGTTTCTGAGAGCTTAAATTCAAACTGCACATTTAGCTGACCTCTCCAATGAACTACAGTATATCCCAGCCAGGGTCAACCCACTACAACCTGTTACAAAGACATCCTACAGGATCTTAATACCCTTTTACGAGAACCCCATTTTAACATCCTAATAGTGTTCAGCATTAAAACATACATTTTGAACTACACTGCCTATTCTTATCATGTAGGGCATTTGCAAACACTGCAGTAGACAAATCATCTATCTAAAAATATAAAATGACATTCATTTAATGCATATCACAATACTACCAGAAAAATCTTAAGATTTAAAATTCTTACCTAGTACTTCTTCATAATCTACAAGTTCAAACCAGACAACTGCTACTGATGTCCAAACTCCCAGCAAAGCAATTACCATAAACCAGGTGAAAAATGAGCTTCCAGAGAGGCCTTCTTTCTTTCCATTCTTGCTTCCTCCATGCTTAGTCTCTGTTAAAATACGACAAGAAGAAAAAATGGATGTAAGAATTAGAAAATTATTATCGAGAATACAATTATAAAACTTGTTGCTTATGACTACACAGAATACAAGAAATTTGAGCAACAACTTTTTGGTGGGTTTTGTTGCTGTTGTGGAGTTTGTTGGTTGTTTTTTTTCAAACTTCACCACCTTCACTTGCTTTCCATTTCACCGTGAACTACCGTGAGAAGCCTGATGATTATCCAAGCAAAAGCCTCACAACCAACCAAACACCAAAAGCCCCCATCTGATTTCTCTTACAACTTAGTTGGAAATCCTGCCTTGCTCCCCTTTGAAGTGTATTTACACAGAGCTTCACATTTTTGAGATGCTTTGCATTTGTTCCCTGCGGTTCCCAGACTGCCACCAGAGGACACTATGGCCAGCAGAAAAGCTTTGCAAGAGAAGCATTTCTCCTTAATCGAGTTTCAAAACTAGTCAAAATAGCTCACAGAACCAACGGGACAATTCAAATAGCCTAAGAAAACTCTGAGTTACATCTGAACTATGTTAAGGATAAGACTTAAAATTCAGATACTTTACCAACTAAAACCATATTCCCTGATGCTTAGAATTAAGCAGAGATTCACTCCATGCTAAATAACTCTAGAATTTCAATCCTATGGAGCATACAAGTAAAAGGATGTCACAGAGACGTAACACAAATCACAGTTTCGCTTGTAACTGCACATATGGAAAGCAAATATATACAAAAAATTACATGTAGTTGTGAACAAACAACTGTGAAAGACAGACCTCGACCCAGCATATGTGGCAAGTTTCAAATGGGCATCCTCACTAGAGAAGACATAAATTGCTTGGTCTGTTGTTTTAGGACTGTTTTAGTGAAAGAGGGAGCTATACATATATATAAGTAAATAAATATGTACTGAAAAAGATGCCCGCCTGTGGCCTTCCTCCAAAGCTCAAGGTCTGCTCTTCTGCCCCCTGACATTACTGCTGCAAGGGTGGCACTTGGCTGCAGTATCACGTCCATTAGTCTATTTCACTTCATTCCATTGCAAGAAGCAACTTTTGCCTGTTCAGCCACAGGCAGGCCCAGTTATACAAGCAAAACTATTTCTTACATGATTTAAAGACTGTTTCAAGAAACTTCATCATGAATATTGTGATAATATAAGGAATTACCTTTATCATACTAATTGCAAGTAATGGTTGATGTATTTGTCAACATTGATCACAGAAGAAGACAAAAAATACTCTCAAAGTAAATATCAACACAATTGTTTTTTAGAATAAAATAGGGTAGCTCTGAAAGATAAGTAATGAGAGATGGGCAACTGACTTATTTTTGTAACAGGAACTATATAGAAGTACTTTCTTACCCTGCTTGCCATCAGGTTTACAGCCGTAATAAAATATTCTTTTATTGCATTAATTGTGCTATATACTGAGTTCAGACCAATAAAGAAACCACTGACCCACATCAACTCTTACTCAGCCCAGCATTTTATTGAAGAAAAGAATTCTTTTATTAAGACTACTCCCTTCAAAGTTCAAACACCACCTATTTAGTTTCTGTTCTACATTAAACACAAATGCCCAATAATATTCAGAGAGAAACCGAGGCAACTCAGCCTCACATCAGGCATATACCATTTGCTACTGCACAGTCCTGTAACTACATATGTGCAGGGTCCATATACACAGCTCACTGTAATATCTCTCTTGTGGGAAATGCATGGGTAGCCTGAAAATCGAGGGACAGACAAGCAGCGTCTGTCATATGCTCAACTGTGTGAAAATTATTTACACTACTCTCGAGCTGGTAATGTTAATATTGAGAAATAAACAATTACAATATGTAATGTCAGGGCTTCACTACACCTGTGTACCAAGGCAGTCAATGAAAGCTTTGTACATATTTAAATGAAAGCCTTAGGTTAAAAACAATTTCAATTATTCCAGATTGCAACTTGGTTCTAGAGCAAACAGGAAAGAGGATCTTACTGCATTTCACACTCATTTGCCTTACTGTTTTCTACCGTTTACTGCTAGTTGCCTCTGAGGAAAAAAAGCTTTACTTATCAGAAGAACAGGAAAATGAAGGAAAAGACAACTTACTTAGGCAATCAAGCAGCACTATTCATATTTTTTTCCAGTATAAAAGACTGTTTCATGTAAATTCCTCAAAAATAGATTCTGCTATAAGAATGTGGTTCACAAAAATATATTTTTATGCTGTGGTTTTCTACCTTATAGCAAAACTATATACAAAACTCTTGAATAACAACTCAACCACGGCAACTTGATCACGCAACACTTTTATATAAATGGAGGTTATGTAACAAAAAATTTACCTATGATCTGCACAAATAATGCTACATGCAGGGTTAGAACAAAACACTGCGAGGACTGAAGCTGGCTCAGAGCACATTCCAAACAGTTAATTCTCAACTCAAGCCCTTTCCCTGCACATGCTGCCAGCCATGTCAGAAGTAGGTCACTTGCCATATCTGGTAAGCCTGTGCTTACACCACCAGATGTCTTTATGCAGACATCAGAAAGTCTTAAAGCACGGTCTATTGCTCAACAGCAAATCTATAAAATCCTATACCTCACCCACCCCCCATTAAGTCACATCCAGCTATAAAGGTATGAAAACCTTTTTACTTTAGCTTACCTTCAAGACGCCTAGCAATTTTACATACTCTAAAAATAACTTTGAAAACAGATATTTGAAGACAAAATGACGTCTCTTATGTTAATGTATACTCTATTAGGCAAAAAATTATTTACGATCAACCACCTGCCATAAACTCATGGAATACCTCTAGTGCAGAGAACACGCAATCAAAGTGAACAGAGGCAGCCTATAACACAGACTAGAACAGCAAACTGGCAAGAAAACATACAACAGTAAGCCAGTTATTTAGCCGATTATAAAATCAGCCATAACTGCTATTTGCGAGTACACATTTCCCATTTGCTCACAAAAAAAAGGTTAGGATTATACCTGTGTCGTCAGCCATAACATTAGTGCTCGATTTCCCCCAACAGAGCGAGTGTCAGTATTTCCAAAAATTAATGCTGAAGGCAGAATAAGAAATATCCTCACTGTAGTCTTGCAACAGGAGCAAACAAGCTTCCTAAAGCCAGCTCAGCTGGAACCCGAAACTGGACCCAAGAGAAACCTCTCCTCCAAATCTATTTTTAGAGCAGTTATCCTCAGGAGCCAAACGCTTTTCAGAACTCATATGGCAATCTAGTTCTGACGACAATGAAATTCACTTACTCCTCCAAACAGAGCATCCTGGGTAGTTGATCCTTTCCCCTCCCCTTAATCCTCCAACATCAAAAACAACAGCGAATGAAACCAAGCACATTGTACTGTAGTACTTTTGCTGCAATTTATGCCACAGTGCCTGATCTCTGAGGACATTAAATCCATGCACATAAGCTGAAACACAAGTCTGGACACAAAGCTTGCCTGCTTGCATTTGTTAAGTTGGCCCTCACCCAAGAAACTTTCTCCATGTTGGCACTCCCCTACCAGGCTCCCTGAGTATCCTGCACAGACTGCCCATTTGAAACTTACTAACTACTTTAAGAAAAAAGAGACAACTAATTTCTATAATGTAGTTTTGAGTCTTCTAAAAGAATTACTTGAAAACAACCTCATGCATTCTTGCTAAAGAATTTTCATATCACAACTGCACACATTGTATTTGCTTCTGGCAGACCCTTTCAAGAAGGGCTAACACTAACTCATCTCACTCACACCCCTACTTCAATTCTGACAACATGCATGCTGCCTGAACAATTTAAAGCTCATATAAATGATTAACCACCAATACACCCTCTTCTTAAGGACCAGAAAAAGAGGGAAAACCCACTAATATACTTTTTTAACATCTTCAATGTTAGCAAACTATTCTTTTCCGGTTGCTTATCAAACAAAAGCCAGCTCCTCTTAAGTGGAAGTCAGAAATAAACTTCATTCACTACAACCCTAATAAAAGCTTTAGGACCTAGCTCTCTGCCTTTCTATCCCCATGCTTCTTTAAATAACACAGCTACCAGGTAGATGGAGTGAACAGAAGAACGTTACAGCTACTTTGAAAAACAACACATACCTCCTGTGGTTTTAACATCCAGCAACAAATTACCAAACGCAATTCCCAATAGTTCAAGGGAGAACAATTGAGAAACAGCACTAGAGCTTAAGACTTTTCAAATGGATGAAAAGGAACTACAGGCAGTTGATTCTATAACCAGTGTATCTTTTAACTATCTTCAAAGCCACTTGAATACATTAAACAGATCAGATGCTTCAAGAAAGACCTCCTGACTAGTACATTTTAGCAACATAACTGATGCACACGGGGAAAATTTACACAGTGACAGTAACCGAACATGGAGAAATCAAAACTATTAAGAAAAATAATGTTGCGTGCAATGATATGTACTCTGTTGTATATAAATCACACAGTGTTTTGACAGGCATCAGATTAGGCAATTCATTGCAACTCCACTTCAGCTGCACCTTCACTTGCAGACACCAGATCTCACTATAAGTGCATTCATAAAGCATTTAACTGATGCTGAGAACCTCCCAGTCCACTAATATATATTTTGGGGGGATTGGTCTGAATTAGAACTTACCTAGCTGAATGCCCATAATGATTTCAGCACCTTTTTGCATCTTTCACTCTGACCTAAGTGAGCACATTCCATTCAAGGACGAGCACAAGGCTTATAAGCAAAGTGAGCTGAGAGAATCAAGAAATTAATTTCAAATGTACAATCCAAATCTGAACTAACACATCTATGTCGACCTCTAGCCAAGGACCCACAGCTTTAATCTTGTGCCCTTTAAAAATCAACTGACTGCAAGAATGACAAACATCTTCCTTCCTGAAAGAGGAGGCTACAGCTAAAAAGGGGAAACTCTTCAAACTCACCAAAAGGAAAAAGGACCAAGAGAAACATGGACCAAGGTTAGCTCAAAATACCAAATGATATCATTTTGGTTAGTTTTATAAAAACAAAGGTTAAGTTGAATACATATCTACTTACAATGCAATTTGAGATTGGGATAGCTAAGTCAACAGTGTAGACTACTTACAATGTCTCATTTCTGCTGAGTTCAAATGCTATGATTGCTGGATCTTTCTGAAGCAACTCAAATTGCTTCACTAACACTCAAAGTTATTGTTCTTCAGCTGGTTTATAAAGCCATTCCAAGATTTTAAAACTATTTTCAAGTTAGTTGTGCTACAACTATGCAGCCTGTGTACTTTAATTAATTTTACAGAAGCATAATTGACAATTAAGACTAGCAGCATTAGTTAAACCTGTAGCTCACCACCAAAGTGCAAGCAAAGAAGTTTAGAGGGGAAAAGTTAGTCAGTTATGAACACAAAATGTCAGGCTTCAAATCATCAAGCTAAGCTTTTGTAACGTGTATAATTATTTCCCACAAAGGTGATTAGGAAGTAATATGGAAGAAATTATGGTTTATCACTTGAAGATAAGGGCACACACAAGCAGGCACTTACTAGAAATTAGAAATACACATTAAAAGGAAAAGCAGTGAAACACTAACCTCAAAGAAACAACTAAAAATCACATTTCAGAAGTAAAAACTACCAATTAGCTAGATTAGAAGGAGATTTCAGAACAAGTTGTTTTAAGAATGAAATGCAGTGTGATAAAAAGCAGATACGGGAGAAAATAAAAAAGCTAAAATAAGGTACAAAAGAACCATCCTATTACCAACAGAGCAGAACTAGTAGCAGTGCAAAGACAGAAGGCAACCTCTATTTTATGAGCATGGCCTACTACTGCTTGACATTTTTGCCAAATTATCTTGTCCAATATGATTAATGATAAAGCAAGTGTTGCAAGCCATTTCCAGTAATAGAACTGCAGGCAATTATTTTAAACTGGTTTTACACAGAGGGTTTTTTTGAGTTGGGTCAGTAACAAGTATTTTGACTAAAGTGTCTCAGGAAATTCACAGCCTTCTCTGTTGGTACTATTTTCCCCCATCTATTAAAATATAACCTTTTTTTCACTCTCTCACTACTCAGAGACAGGTCATGTAAGTGTATACACACAAACTTTTTTGTAATATGTATTTTATAATTGACTCAATAAGCACATATTGAATTGTTGAATTTTAAGAAGTCCCTAAACCATCATGATTCCAAGTGCTGAAATAAAAATTACTTTCATCTTCTATTTTTATTCAGAGTTATTCTACATCAAGGGTAGAATCTGTGGACAAATCTGTGTTTTACGAACTCTATTTTATTTTTTAAAGGGAGACAGGGTTACTATTTTCCGTGTTTACTTTACAGATGGAACAGATTTTTACTAAAACACTTATGATATCATTAATGAAATATTCCAACCTTAAATTTTCACAAATATCCATACTCAGAATTTTTTGTTTGTTTTACAATCATGGCACCAGGGTCTTTAGAGGTAAGATCTAAAGTTTAAGGTAAAGGTTTACTTTCAATAAATTCAATAAAAATTTTTTGCAATACAAAATTGATTCTTCCTTTTAGTTTCCAGGAAATTTTCTTCAGCACTACAACCTTAAGGGAAATTGGGGGGGGGGGAGGGAATAACTTTTTCAATTATTATTTTCTCATTAAAAATAGATCTCTGGTCTGAGCTTTGTATAATCTAGACTATATGGTTATAAAGATCCCTCTGCAAGTTATCAAAAGACTTTAATCATCTAGATCAGAAACTTACTGATTACGAGCAGGGAAACTGATGGAACAGAAAAAGCACTAACTTCAAAGGAAACACTAAGACCAGAATGTAATTTTGAAATAAAAATTAACTACCTGAAATGCAATTTTGGCTCTCCTGCTGACACTTACCAGATATTTACGTTAGTATTTGAGGAACTTTTCCTTATTTCACATATAATCAATCCAAACATAAACCTTTATGGTCCCTAATTTTCAATCCCTACAAGATTTCTCACAGTAAAATACCCTACTATACAAACAAACGAAGAACATAAATACTGAAAGCAAGAGCAAAGTCGTAAGTTCAGGATTAGACAACTAAGCAGGCTGATCATGGAGATGCTGGGAATGGCCAGCTGGAGGGGGAAAAACAAATCAATGGCAAAGAAGGGATGCATCACAAAATATGTAAAAAACCTCTAGGATCATAAGCACCCTGCTGAACTTCCCTAGTGAAAGGAAGCTCCTCCCTTCAAGAGATGAAGTGATTCCACTGAAACATCTCCTCTAAGTCCTCACTTAGTCAGGATGTGAAAGGAGTTAGAACTCTCCTCTAGGGAACACTGTTTGAACTTCTTCGTAGGTCTAAAAGACATTTCTAAGTATACTCAGAGGTATAAGAACTCAGAGATATAAGTTCCTCAAGAATCAAATTTGCAACCCTATTATCTGAAAATATGCTTCAAGTAAACTAGATACATATAGGTTTTTACCTGGTTTATATTCAGTTTATAAAGAGATGGTCAATAACCCCATTTCTGAACATAAGCAGCTATATTTCAAGTACTTTTAAGCCTAGAGATTAGGCTTTCTGACTCACAGGGAGCACCACAATATTTAGAAGAGTTTTTTACTTGCAAGCTAAGGTGATGTATTACTAAGTCAGAATTATTCTTCAGAAAAAAAAAAAAAAATCCAAAACAAGAATAAGATTATCATCTGTCTGACTGACGTTAAGCATTATTCCCAGGGTGTGGTTTTTTACATTAATTTATTATTCTTCAGTAGTTACATT
This sequence comes from Monarcha castaneiventris obscurior, assembly GCA_026261815.1. Lineage (NCBI taxonomy): Eukaryota > Metazoa > Chordata > Aves > Passeriformes > Monarchidae > Monarcha > Monarcha castaneiventris. The sequence goes on from JAMPIT010000379.1 coordinate 11,918,166, forward strand.
TTTTTTACTGTAAATAAATCCTATTGCTTTCCATTTACATGATTCTTCCAAGACATACATACACAATAAAAATAATAAAATTTATTCCCAAGAAATCTACTCAGAAAACCCATCCCAATAATGACTAGCTTCAGGGTTGTCGGTTGTCTGGGTTTTTTTTAAAAAACCTAAGGATTCGTCTCTAAGAGAAAAACAGTCACAAATGAAAGAAAAGGAGAAATTTAGTGAGAAATTTCTATCTAGGAGGTTGCACAGTTTCAAGAGACTTGTCAAAAGCACTTGATCTAAATACAGCACAGCAGTGGACTCTACTTGCAGTGCTGGCTCCACACTTCTCCGTGAGGTTTGCAGAGACCAGCTCTTTGTCCCATAAGAGCTGCTGCTGTTAAAAACTTTCTTCTCAAGTCTTATTTATCCAAGCATAACTACTGAAGGCAGAGGAGGAGAAAGGAATACAGAGATGTAAATTCATAACAGAAACCCCTGAATCTGCACCTGCTTCTTTTCTAAATGTGACAGAAAGATGATCACTTCCAAAACCCAATCAAGTTTTGTCCAAGCCATGTTTTGGCTTTTTATTCAATTTTTGGTTATTTGGATGACTATTTTTTGGGTAGTTCCTCAAGTAGGATTTATTACAAGGAAGAAATACACACAGCTTAAATGACTAAAAGCGACACTGCTTACATCTTCTAGGAGTTTTATAATGAATACTTTCAACAGGAATACATTTAATGCATCTATCACTATCTAAATACTTTGGATTACTTTTTTTCTTTTAAACCTTTTCTAAAGATAGCACAATACCAGGCTTAGATAGTTAGCACTGAAAGAAAAAAAAAAACAAAATCAGGAGTCCTGTAAAGACAGAACAAAAATATTTTGTAATACATTTACCTAATCTAAATAGATTTGTAAAGTACATTTTTTTCCCAAACACTTCAGTCAATTTTCTCTAGTTTTGTTTTTATGTATATATAAGCACAAAATAGAATTAAAGTCCAAAGCTGAATGTAGAACGTGCCTCTTGTAAACTTATTTGAGTCAAACATCAAGACAAGAGGTTCAAGGTTAAGACCACAAGCTTAAAAAGAAATTTTAGTTTGCCTCCTGCTATACTAACAATATCTCTGTAACACCAATGAGTAGACAAAATACTGATTTTAACTGTACAAATTGCTTATAGATTTTTAATGGCTGCTATTTTGATTAACCAGCTCTCTCCCACAGAGTATCTGGAAATAAAATCTAAAATTATACTATCTACCTATCTTGCATTTGAATGGTTTAATGCAGCCAACAGTCCTACATAATTACTAGGTTAATTAAATAGTTGGTTGTATTTAGGACAGAACAGAGTTCAGGGAAGGTAAATGTGGAGAGGAAATACAAGAAATACTTGGGCCTAGAACATGCAAATTTTGCTGGTGACCTTTAAAAAAGATTCTATTACATAAGGTTGAAAATCCTCATCTCCGCACATAACATGCTGGCATTAATTTAAGGGTATTTTTTCCTTGTTCCATTTTCCTACCCTGTAATGTGGGTCACATCAATTTGTTTTAGCAACAAGTCCTAATTAAGTCACAAAATAAAGAAAACAGACTATGTTGGTTTACTTTAAATTTTTCTCATGCTTTGAGGGAGTTCAAATAGAAATATTCCAGTTGCCACGCAAGCACCTACAACTCTGCTTTGCCCAGGTTTCTGCTCATGGAAAAAAAAGAACATTTTAAAATGCTTAAAATGCCTAAAACTTATCAGAGTTTCAAGTCTGATACTAAGCCAATTTAATTAGGTGTTTGTCCATGAGGGTGCTATGCACCTGCAACTCTTATAGAGTACAAAAGAGGATTTAGGTGTCTCATACATTACTAAAATATGTTTTTAGGAGATCTCAGTTGCAGAGAAATTGCTGTTTACAGAAACCTCTGGCTTCAAAAGGTATAGCTGTGTCTTCCAGCTATTATGAGACCTTTAGCCACTATGGAAAGAAACAGGACTACAGTTACAAACTGCTATGTGAACTTTCATTAAGAATTTTGAAATTTAAAAAACACCAGCATAAGGAATGGGAAAGCAAGATACGTTGCATTAGTAATTAACTGTCAATTAACAAACAAAACCTCAGGAAATAAAATTGCAAAACCAAAAAACCACTACTGAATAGTTACAACCCCCTCTAGCTATTAGATGTTTTGTAAAGAAAGGCTTCAAACAAACAACTTGGTAGCATTTGTTACATCAGGTTAAGTACGTGCAAAGTAAGAGTGCAACTCCATATAAAGAAAACTAAATTTTGTTTAATCTTTAAAGTTTTAATGAAGTTGAACCACACATACTGCAGTATGTTCAAAGTCAGTACATAGTTATCTGCATAACTCATTTCCAACATGTTTAAAGACACATATTATGATTTCCACTTCAAACCATAGCTCAAAACTTTTCCATGCAAAGAGATATCCCATAGGTGCAGTTAGGAAAAAGATTGCTGCAGGCTATCACACAGGTTACCAGACTGTGATCTTCGTCAGGAAAGAACCGCTTGGGGCAAATCAAAACTTCATTGCTCAAGTTCCCTACAATGAAGAATTCAACATAAGAATTAGCACAGGAACTCTTATTACATGTTTCAAAGTGATTCCAGCTGAAAATGAACCCTTTCTTTTCATACAGGAGATTGGCCAAGGCGTTTTCAGTTTAAGAGACAGCATTATTGAAATGTCACCTCTTTATGCACTCTGTGATTAGAAATAATCTTGACATATAGGCCTTAGTGCTAGTAAATTTTGTTATCTTTACTGAAGCCCTTATATATCCAGCTATTACATTAGCATGGCCAACCAAACCACTCAACTTTTTATGTTCACACCATGGCTCCATGACTACGTGATCGAACCTAAAATTCTGGATTAACCTCACCCTCCCCTAATGCCCACCCACTCATTGTCAACTCTTCCCACCTCCCCAAATGACCTTCCACAAAGCTGTGCATTGAGACAGTCTAGTGGGGGCGAAATTAAAAAATCAGCTTTCTGCTTATCAGTTCCCTGTGTGGTTCATGTTGCACCTGCACAGTCAATAGCTCAGGTACAGGGAAGGGATATTGAAAACAGGAAAACTGCAGAGCAGCCTCAAACTAGATTAAGCTGACTGCAGACCTGCAGTATTACACTGTTAAAAAAAATGTAACTTCTTAATCCCCCAATATGGTGTACATCCTTGGTGTCTGAACACTATGACCTCTGATGGGGAATCTTCATGTGCACCCTCAGGGTAATTGCCAAAATGTGAGAAAACATACTCCAGTTTCCTGTTTCCCTGATACTCGAGGTACTTTAGGTTTTCCATCTAGCATTTTAAACAAGCCCTATCCTCAAAAGGCTATTGAAAAGGTTATCATTTAAACACTTAACAAAATGCTCAGACAGTATATTAAAGTAAACATCCTTGCAGACATGAAGTGCAACTTTCCTCCATATTTGAAGCACTGTGAATAATTTCTTTTAGCCCACAATGACTTCCTGCACACATGTAAGATCCATTAGAAAACACAGAGCAGGCCCAAGATTTCAGCCCACACTGGATCAAAAGGGGCATGAGAACTCTGATGTCTTTATCAAGAGGTAGCATCTCTGGAAGTTCAGAGAGAAATCTCCCAGTGCGTTGGAGTTTTTCAGGAGAAAAAGAAGGGATAGGGAGGAAAGTATCAGGCTCTTTGCATTTATGTCCATTCTGCTACACTTAAGTATCAATCTTAAAACCCAAAATAATACATCCTTGAGAAAAAGCAAAGGAAGGATACACAAACACCAGGCAACATTGGAAAAACAAAAAAGCATGAAAGCATATACTGTGTTCAAACAGATTGTTTCTACTTCCAGAGTAACCTCGGCAATCAGCTACTGCACCTTTGACAGTTAATGTGTAGTGTAGAGAAAGTTTCATTCAGATAAACCTTAAGCATTGTCTTTCTAGAGCTCGCTTGACTCTAGTATCAGACAAATGAATCAAGAGTGCATCGAGGATTCACTACTACAATGCAAATCTGCTCAAGTAAGCTGAGGAATACCTGTGTTAATCATTTTAAGCACGTTTTTATATCACTTTCATGTAATCAAAGATAAGAAAACTGGCTTGTTTGAAGAGTTACTGTCTCCAGTTTGGTACACGACATTTAAAAAATAGAAGGAAAAAAAAAGAAAAAAGAGAAGAAAGGAGGAGAATCAGCAAATATAATAATTTCACCAGTGGCACTGCTGCAACGTACCATGCAAACTACAGATGTTTGGACCATTACTACTGCTAAAATTTTTAGATTGGGCAGATTATTTTACAGTATATTAAAATGTTTTCCAGAAGGGCCACCCTGAATAAAATCCCAGGCAGACAGATGAATTACAAGGAGGTGGCTGTTGACATTTCCAAGGTTTTGCTATTTGTATCAGTATCTGGCATCAATGGTAAAAATACAAGATCTTCAACTAGTTGCAAGCAACTAAACTAGGCAACAGCATAAATTTACTTCCAGAAGAAATCACTGAAGCATTTCTGAAACAGTATACAAAGTTTCCACCAGTAAGACACAAAGTATTTCCCATTTGTCTACAATAGACCTACAGAAACCCTAACATAATAATAATAATAATAATTCATTGTATATTTCTGAAGACCAATGAACTTTGACACTGAGTTTCAAAAGCCAAATCAAAGCACAGAGCAGCACACTAACTGAACCATGAGAATTCTTTTTGGTTCAGAAAACACTTGGACTTTGGTCACTTTTGCTCAGGAAACAGTTTGACAAGCCAAAACATGTTAAACCCAACACAGCATCCCAAATTTACGTCTCACTTATGACCTCCAACACCTTAACACCCTTCTTCCTAAGGGTTTCAATTAACATGAAGAAGGAAATAATGGATAGATTGTAATACAAGAAATCAGATGACACACTACACAACTGTAAAGATCATAAGCACACTGGACAGTAGTTGAGGTCAGAAATTACAGAGACCGAATTTTTAGGTAGATATCATATTTAAACAGAATCCTTGGTGTAAAAAATGAGATGTTATACCATAGCACAAATGTGTAGCTGAGAGACACCACAGATGGACAGGCAATCCCACTTCAAGCACTGGAAGCACTGATGTGAGGTTCAATGCTCCCAACGAAATAACTTCAGCAGCAAAATGTGACCTGTTTAGTTGATGAATTTTCCCTGCTCTTTAGGCAAATTAAAAAGCTAATGGAGAGCCTCCTCAGATAAATGCACACTCTAAAGTAGCCTTTACAATGGAGACAAGATAAAAAGTAGAAGTTCTTGCAAATTAACAGGCACAACTTCTACAAGTGATACACGTAACTAAAACATTTGTAACGACAGCACAAAATTGCATTTGCATAAGTACATCAGGTCATCTTGAATGCATACAAAAACAGCCCCAAACAAATTTGGAGAAAGTTGAAATGCCAAAAATTAATCAAAGAATTATAGTAAGGGGCACTAGACAGTCAAAAGGATGAGTAAAAGGAGTTAAAAACTTGGCAATGCATTTGCACATGTAAGGAAACCACATGGTTAAAAGAGCAAAATGAGAAAACTAACATCCCCTAGGATCTTGCAGAGATAAGTACGGGATGTCAAAAGATCCTTAATCATTATTCTAGAGATTAAGAAAATTTATCAAAGCAACAGTAGTGCTCTTTGTCATCCTGGAGACTGAAGTCAACAGAGCCTCAGAGCTGAGGCGGGACTATGGGTTTTTTAATATAAGTTACCGTTGTCTGTAGATAGAGACGATGCCTTGCGTGGGAAATGTGTGGTTTGTATGGTGCTTAGCTTAATGGAGAACTCCCCTCCCACTTACCATCAGAAATGCAAAGAAAACAATTATTGCACAACTTATCATCAATAAGAATTATGTTTGAGTAAGTCCTCACTTACATACTGCAAGACACAATCCACCCACACAGCAACATAATGATAGTTGACTTACGATCTGGACTTCTATAGGTAAGCATAGCTTACAAAGTCATCCAGATTTTTTCAGCCATCTGTATTTGAAAAGCAGCTGGGCTGCTGATCCCCAGTCTTGCTGGAAGGCTTCTCCACAGGCACCTGCTAATGCCCAAGACACGTCCACATTTTACATCTCATGAAATTTGAGGGAGTTGATTCATGGCCAGGTGTTTTGCATGTTTCTGTAACAAAACCGTCCCTCATCTAATGATGCTTCAACTAACAATGCAGCACCTATCTATTACTTCATCTAGCATTTAAAACTGATATTCTTCCGTTTCAGAGGTCACATCTTTACAATGGATTCTGCAGACTAGTAACAAGTAGCCAAACTTTCCAGTAAAGATAATAACAAACATATGTTTCCCTCTCTAAGTATCCCCAAACTGTCAAAGTTTTCCCTGGTTTTCACTTCTGTACTCTAAATAAAATCAATGGTATAGTTATAAAATTCTGCAAATGTAGTTTTCAAAGAATGAGTAGCACTACAAAGCTAAAATAAAGATTTTGTCTTTTTAATTAGGACTGATTTGGCAGCTTCTGGTATATGACTTCTGAAAGTAAAAGCTAGAGTTCTATTTCTAAAAGATATTTAGTTCCACTTCTGACATTAGTGTACCTGAAAACACCCACATAAACTATAGTTAGAACTATTTTTAACTTAATCAATTTGTAGATGACTGTAAACATTTTCTGATGCAGAAACCTAAAAGCAGATTACTACATTCAGATGCTGGCATTGTCTTGAGTGCACAGATTTTGAAATAAGCTGTTAGCCTCAGTGGTTTGAGAGCTGTGAGCAAGGCCTTGGCAAGAAGCCACATCCTCTCTCAAGAACTGCTGTGAAAGTGAATACTTCTATCAAGCAAAAACTGCCTCAGACTTGAGGTTTTCATACTTCCCAGTCTCAATTACTTGCCGTCTCAAAATCATTTCCCCATCTCATTTTCACATCCCTTGACTGTGGAAAGCTTGCTGGCTGCTGTGAGGACTCTGCTCCTCCAGCTGTTCCTTTATTCACACAGGAGTTCCCATCCCTTGCCTCTCTCTGCAGCTGCAACTATGAAAACAGCATCAGCTTCATGCTGTAATTCCTGTGGCTGCCCAAGGGATTCTAATTAGGAGTGTCATATACTAACAAATTTAAGAGGTTACATGTTAGTAGAGTGATTAATACATTGCCCATACTGCTTCATCCCCTCAAAGACATCTTTTAATATAAGGAGAGAAAATTTTACTCAGACTTCAAACAAAAAACCCATGGAATGCTTTTTTAATTCGGTCAGAGATTCAGTTTACTGATAAACTTATTTTTCAGACACTGACAAAAGTTTAAAGTGATGTTTAAAATATTAACTATCATATTCAGTATTCAAAATTACAGCTGGGATGTATGTTTTTAAGGCATTAAAATTGAAAATCTGTATTCAGCATGCTTAATACTGGGTGATCACCACAGCACCTCCAGTCCAAGCAAAAACCGTAATTAACACAGACTGCACAGCATAGGTCAGCAATTGATAAAAGGAATTAAAAATAAAATTTTAAAAACCCCACTTCTACAAATATTGCAATATTATCTCTAAACTCTTTTAAGCTTAAGTATATTTGAAATCTTTCCCTCTTAATTCATCATGTGATAGGCAAACTAATCCTATATGGTTCATCCTTTAATGAACACTGTTCTCACTATTATTGCTAAATTCAAAGAGGGACAACAGAGATTATTTCTGTGTCGTCACCACATTTTATCACTGGAGCTCTATGCATGCCAAGCTCAAATCCAAAGAAGCTACAACATGGAAACGCTCAACCTGTGATAAAAACACCTCCTTTCTCCAGTACAGTGTGCATGGCTGCACAGTGACTCCAGAAGTACAGACACTTTTTTCCCTCTTTCAGGCGTGTACTGCTATGCTGAGAAATACCAATGCACATAAAACTTTCCCGACATAAACTGTCCACACACAGGGGTCTGTGAACAGCCAGATTTGGCGAGGGGTTCTTTATTGGCGGGGTGGGAGATGCGGGTATCACTGCCTCAAAAAAAACCTCCTGCTTGCATTTTTATGGGATTCTTCCTCCTTGCCTCGATAGCTGCAGAAACCATCAGCTTAGGTGCTCCACATCTAGTAATTTTGACCTAACCAGGTCAGTCTAAGGAGATATTCCACATCCAAGTTTGGATACGAGAATAACCAAGACTTGACATGGGGGCATCCCGGTTTACCCCCATCTCCCGGAGGAAGAGGTCTCGGGGATACCCACAGATGCTGAGGCCTGCCCGGCGCTCATCTCATCCCTTCTGGGGAGCCTTCGCGGGGCGTCCCCGCCACCCAGGCCCCACAACTTTCTCCTCCACATGAACTCCCCGGACAGGGAGCGGCGGAAACGCGAGGGACACATCGCGGCCATCTATCCCTGCGTCCCCCTCCCCAGCTCCCGCAGCGCGGGACGAACCAGAGGGGGCCGGCGGGAGGGAAGTGAAGGGCGGGGAAAAGGCGCAGCATCCCAGCGCTTCGCCCGCCGGCATCGGCCCCTTCCCTTCCCTTCCCGCCGCTCCGGCCGCCGCTGGAGCCCCCGCCCCTTCCCCGCACAGCTACTGCTTCGCTCTCGCAGCAGCTGCACCGCTCACCTCTCTTGGAGCCGGGGCTGGGGCTGCCGCCGGCGGCCCTGGAGCTCTTGCGGGAAGCCATCGCACCTCCCGTCGGGCAGCGCAGGGGGCGGAGCGGGAGCGGCAGCGGGAGCGCGTCAGGAGCCGCCGCCGCCGCCCGAGCCCAGCGTGCGGCAGGAGCGCGCCCAGACCCCGGCGGCGCGGCCCCGAGCGCCCCGCGGCCCCGCCCCCGCGCCCGCCGACAGCCAATCGCGTTAGGGAGGAGCGGCGCCCCTGGCCTCCGATTGGCGGCGGCGCAGCCAGGGGGCGGGGCAGTGGCCCAGGGGCTGCGCGCGCCCGGCGCGCTCCCCCGCCGCCGCCGGCCCGTTTGAACGTGGCAGAGGCGGGCGCGAGCCGCGGCCTCTCGCGAGGGTTGGGCTGCGCGCGCGCCGGCAGGGAGCGGGGCCGCCCCCGGCGCTGAGGGAGGGGAGGGCGGGGGCTCGGAGGGCAGCGTTCGTGTGGCAGCAGTGCCTAAAGCATCCCGTCCTGCGTCTGAAACCGCGCTCCTCGTCCCGCTAAACCCACACACTGCGGCAAACGTCATCGACGTGTGTAACTATCTAGCGGCCGAGAGGATGGAGCCAGGCTCTTTTTGATGATGCCAAACAGTAGGACAAGAAGCAATGGGCAGAAACCGATGCACAGAAAGTTCCACCTAAACATGAGGAAGAGCTTCTTTATTGTGTGGGTGACCAAGCACTGGAAGAGATTGCCCAGAGAGGTTGTGGAGTCTCCCTCACTGGAGATATTCCAGAACCGTCCAGACACAATCCTGTGCCATGTAATGTAGGATGACCCTGCTTGAGCAGGAGGATGGGCCAGATGACCCACTGTGGTCCCTTCCAACCTGACCCATTCTGTGACTGATTCTATGGAACAGCTTGTCAAACCTTCCAGAGAGCACCTTTGCAATCAGCAGAGTGAAAGGGTTTGAAGTTTGTTGTATCAGGCAATAAGTTCCCCAACAAGGCTTTCTTGAGGCTTTAAAAATATTTTTAATTGCCTGTGACAAAATAAGCCCTTTTTTTGTAGGGGTTCAGGATGCCTCTTGGTACTGATGATTCAGTTTGAGGCTGGGTTAAATAGCAGTTTGGTGTAACACTAAAAATCTGAAAGAAAAAAAGCAAAACCCAGCTTTGAGTCCTGACATAAATTCAGTGTTTCAGGTCAGAACAAACAATTTTGCGAATTAGAGCCTTTCCAAGTGGATGTGTGGAGAAGGAAGCCTTTTCTCAAATCAAAGGTTGGCACTATGTTTTGAATAGTAATGCCATGAAGCTAACCAGAAACAGTAATTTACTGGAGAACATTAATCAGTACTTTTTTAATGGGATTTGCACTTAGATGCTTAGTGAAGTAGTGGGATATCGGTGTGGGCACACTGATATCACTTCAGACAGTAGAAGTAAAGGCAACAAGTTTTGGGAACATCAAAAACAATGAAGACTTCTTGGTATCTCTCATGTCAGTTAATTGGTATCTAGTACAGTTGAGTATTGGAACTTTTCACTTGCTTATGGCACTCTGCCAGAGTCTTATTTTCACATGATGTGGAAGTACTTAATATTTTTTGAGATGCTTCCCTTTTATTTGGTGAGGCTAAAGCTGCTGGACAAGTTTAAAAGCTATTAGGGAGGAGTAGATGTACTCATGACCATGTAGAATTTATCACAAAAAAGGACAAATTATTAACATTTCAGCAAATTGGAAAGTACAATGCAAGGAATGAATTGTCCTAAGGAAAGCAAAAAAAAAAAAAAAAAATTATCTGGTACTGGGATTACTGAAAACACAATAATTAGTAAAAAACAGATGTGTGACTATATTCTTCCAAGTAGCAATTACTGCCAATTGACACAGTGTGGGACGTAGTTTCCTGAAGCTGTACTACTGGAAATGGCAGTTTGATAAGAAAAAAGATAGCGAGAACATTGAAGCCCCTGGACATGCAATGACACTTAAAAGGATGTTGCTAATGTTTTACTGTGAACAAACTTCTGGGCTTTAAATGGATTGTCAAATTCCTTACTTCTGTTTGCTTTGGCACACGTCTGCCAGCATTTTGTAATTGGTGTATTCAGTACCTGCTTGTGCACATACAGTATTGTATGTTTATGCTGATCACTGTCTTTCTGCAGGATCTTGTCTTTTGGAGGTTTCTGTTGATCTCCTATAGCATCAGGACTTTTTCCTCCCAGTCCCCAGACAGCTGTAAACTGAAGAGGAGTGTTAGATAAGAGGGGCTATTGACTTCTACTGATCAGAGAGTCTTTTTTTGTTATATTTCTGCCTGATATCTCTGATCATGCACTTAAAGTTTGATCATGATATGTGGTTTTGGACTAAGCAGACTTTCAGATTAATTTGCAGAAAGCAGCAGGCCTGATTTTCCTACTGGGATCACCTGAGCACAATTCACATACAGGCTATGGGATCCATGATGTGCCATTGAAGAAGCTTGGGACAGCTTGATAGCAATTCTTTTAGAGAAAGTAACACCAAATTTGATTTAAATTTGCCAGGGTGAGTGTTGCTGCAAATGATATGACAAATGCTTCTCATCTAAAATGTAATGAAAATGGAAGCAAATATTTTAAATGGCATTTTTGGGAAAAGTGACAAAGAGAAAAGCCAACAGTGTGGGTAGGTGAATGTGCATGTGAATGGCTCATCACTTTTTAATCTGCTCAGTTGTTTTAGAGCTGCATGTTTGGTACATTGTAAGGGTGTGCAGGAAACCACAAGAAGATTAATATCGTCTTTGTTTGTAGGAGGAAGAGAAACAGGTCAGAAAAAGAATGTAACAATGAGAAAGGAGCAAGTTAGTAAGGCAAAGGCAAAAAAAGAAGCAAAGCCTTAAAGACCAGAAGTAGTAAAAACAGGAGTTCTAAATAAAGACAAGGGCTATGAGACAGACCACAGTGGTTAGTTGGAGTCTTTCTGCTTGTATCAGGCTTTTAAAAAGACAAAATAAAAATTCCTTTCTCTTGGCAAGAATCACATTTACCCTCACTCCAAACTGTCCTAATTGACTCCTTGTTGAGACTACAGCTAAACTAAATTTAAATTATACTGCATATCATAAATCATTGTATTAAAAGCATGTCACCAAGTAATGAGCCCTGCTTGGAAAATAAATGCATGTTTTTACTGTGCATTTTGTTCCCATAAATACCTTTGCATTAGTGCAGGCACAGCTGTTTTGCTGTCCTGATTCATTCAAGCACAGTGACTCTGCTGTTTGACAGAAAGGAGTACGTCCAAGGGGATAAGCTGAAGCAGCAATGAAACAGTTACACAAGAAGAGGATTCAGTCTCTAATCTCCTAATTTCTAAAAGAGCTGCAGATATATGACCTGTCTATAACAGTAAAATGGGATGCTGAGTGAGAAGTGTTAATATGAAAGAATGAGTGACATCATCTTAAAGGAACAATTAAATTAGGCCTATATTTTTCACTTCCTGTATCATAGCTGAATAACCCATTTTAAATCCCCCTGCACCTGTGCCAAAATCAGTGCTATAGTGAGTTTATTTCCATTCACAGTTTTTATCTGAATTTGTCATGAAGGCATCTGTTGTACTGCTAATAAGCCGTGACATTTCTTGTATGAAAAAGTATGATAATTGAAGGCTTAAAGGGTTCATCCTCATTCTGTTGGTGTCCCTGTTATTCATGTGTATCATTCTAAGTGACATACAGCTGTCCATTCAGTTATATGTGTTTCTCATAAATAAATGAGTTTCAATTGATTTTTAAGGGAAAGCTCATTCTCCAACAAGGGAGGAAAAATTATTTTATGCCTTACTACATTGCATTGAAAAGAGGCAGAGAATTCTCAGGATGGCATTAAAAATACTGTGTTAAAAACTGCAAGGTAGTATAAGATTTTCGTTTGAAAACTTAGGTGTGTAGAATTTTAAGGTTTTTGATTGCTTAGATAATATTTTTTCGTGCATGGTGAGTGAGCTATGCACCTTGCTCACCAGTTGGAAAAGGTGTTCCCACCAGCAGGCTCTGTTAAAAATGTGCCTTGGGTAAATATAGGGCAAAGAGGGTGATGAACAGGTTTTACTGTTTGTTTCCTGGATTATCAAGTTGACACTTGAACGGCTGATCATCTTTCTGGTTATGGGCAGTTCAGAGAGTCAACATCCAGACATTTGCATTTATCAGCCAAACTTCACTAACCACTTGTGGAAAAACAGATCGGATGTTTCGGGAAGAGGGGGAGACAAGAGAAGGTGAAGGGTGTCTCGGTTATCCAAACATAAACAACTGCATTGTCTGTCTTGGTGTTCCACTTATAATTAGGTGAATCTGCAGTAAAGTAAGGTGTAGTTGAGTTGTTTAATCTTAAGCATGAAATTTCTCTTTTATTTATTTTTAAAATTTATTTCTTTTAGCGGTACTTCTATGGCAATAGACACCTGTTATTAGATTTGTGCATTCTTATAAAAGCTTAGAACATTTTCTAAATAGTTGGTGATACTGACAAACAGAAGGCAGCCATTTGTTTGAGAGGCATTCAGAAGTATGTACTTATCCAGAATATACGCACAAAGAACTTGAGCCAGGTGACACATCTGGTTCAGGCCTAGCTAAGGCTGAAGTAAAGTTTGGTTTTAAATTGTGAAGGTAAAATGTAGGTCAATAGCTTGTTCTCGTTGCTCTCAGCTGATTTGTATCGACCTCACCGAGGAGTAACTCAAATAACATTTGGCCTTTGGATCAGTGGAGTGGCCTAGTAGCCTGGGATTTGTTACAGCATTGCTTGGATTCTGGAGGTCTTACTGCAGATTTTGCCAGGTCTGATTCAGGTAAATTGATCCCTGTGAGTGTAATCAAAGCTGAGAATGAAGAAAACTCAGGGAAAGATTTTTCATCTGGTGATTAGATTTTGCATAAACTGTGAAGATATTTGGAATTTAAGTGACTCCTTTTGTCATGTCCCTATACACCTGCACAGCAATGTGTAGATTTGTTTCCTACAGCATGAGATGCCCAGAAGAAAAGAGTAAACATTTATTTGTGCACTTGTAACAGTTACTTGTAATGTGTATTCTTGGAAGACCACCAGAAATAAGCCTCAAAAAGTATTTAAACTTGAAGTCATACCTTCCAGATGGAGAGCAACTGATGGAGCTCAACTAGTAAAACACTACAGATAAAGACTACAAGAAACCAGGATCAGTATTGTGTCAATTATCTTAGACACAAATACAATCCTCATTAGAGTGGCAATGAGAGAATGAAGCTCAGTCAGCCTTTCCCAGCACATGCCATCATACATGCCACTGAAATTAGCAGGAAAAATAAGGAGAAGCTACTTTCCTGACAACATACTGCCTGATCTTTTCAAGATATTTGAATTGTTCAGCAAAAGCAGGAAAGAATCAAAAAGATCTTCTCTAGCCCACAATTGCATTTGGTACAACTGCTGTACAGACTGGAGCAAAAGTAGTGATATTAAAAGAGCTATCTGAATAGCGAAAATTTCTGGTCAGAAGCTCTAGAGTTTTGTTTGTTTAAAAAGCAAAAACCTCTATTGGCCATAAATTAGGATTCTCAAGCTTGAAGAATAGGTGAACAGAAATAGCAATGGGTTTAATAAGTTGTCCTTATGGATGGTACAATTCTGTGGGTGATGTGGCAGCGTTCCAAAATCAACCTGGAACATTCTTATGAAATCAGCCATCACCAATAGCTGCTTACCTCAGATGCCGTGTCTGAACTAGTCTTGCTAGTTCACACTGTCCAATAAAATAATTTTGTAAATTTTCTGCATTAGGAAATAAAACAAATTGTCCAAGGAGCAGCAGGATACACTGTGCCTAAATTCCTGGAGATTTGTTTCCTTTGTCTCTCCAAACTCTCCCACCTCTGCTTCAGTAGCTTTCCTTTTTCCTCTGAGAGTTGTGATAATCCCTGGGGAATATTCAGGTAGTTTGTACTGTCTGGTTAGGGCATAGCTGAATGGCTGCCATGCTCTGGCCAGCGCATACTTGCTGATTTGTCATCCTGTTGGCAAATTAAAGGACTGAGTCCTCTCTAGTGAACTTTGTATCTTCAGTTATAAATAAGTAGCACTCAAGTTTATTTAACATATGGAAGGTTCTGCAGCCTTGAGAGGCTTTTACATACTCTGTCGTTCCAGAAAAGAAGTGGAGAGACTTCATTTAGCTGTGTTTAGAAGAACCTAAAAACTGAAAACACCTGCGAAAAATAGGTAAACAATAGCTTGTATTGCTTTAAAAAAGATCTGTAATGGATAGAGCTTGCCCTATAGGAAGCTTTTCCAGTCCAGGCCACTTGCTTAGGGATCCCCCACAGCTAGTCTCAGTCTGGCTGTAGTAAAGGGGCAAGGCAGCAAATAAGATGAGTAGTATTCTCTTCAAAATTACACATTTCAGTAAATTAGAACTGATCAAATGCTAGAACTCTGTCATGCTCTTTCTTTGCAAGTAATTCTGGGGGGAATAACCTGTAGCATGAGCTCTCACACCTGAGAGTTTTTCCCAGCCTCTGGAAACTTCTGCCTAGGGTAAGCACACCCACACACCCACAAACCCACAAGAAATGGGACTTCTTATTATAGAAACAAAGTCTTAGATACATCAGTTAGGGCTAGCATTTCTAAACCCTCACCTGCTCCTTCATTTTACAAGGTGAGAGAATACAGCTTAAGGTGTCTGTTCTCATGAAGCAAACTATTTCTGTTTCTCTCAAGCTACTTCAGTTTCTCTTTAAGCCTGTTTCACTTTTCAGTGATACATGTAGCAGTTGAAGAAATGTGACTTAATCATAGAATCTTGGCACACGCAATATCCTATATTCATTAGGCAAATGACTCTTAGTAATAAAATGTTCTATGTTTTATTCATTAATAAATGACTTTGGTGGAGCTTTGGAGCTTGGTGATGTGAGTAGGATGTAGATAGATCTGAGAGGAGTTGGCCTAAAACTCACTGTATTTCATGACTCTCTTGAGATAGATAATGAAGTTTCTTCTTATTTTTTGACTGGTTAGTTTTTACTGCATGACTGTAAATAATGTATTTGACTACTTCTTTTTTTTTAAGTTGTGTATTTTTAAAGCATTCTGCAATAGACATTTTCTGCCAGCTGTGTGTTTCCATCAGATCTGCTTCAGTTTTCCACAGGTATGTCTTTCCCTCCTACTGGAGCAGAACACTTTCAAGAGTGGTTCATTTTGCTGTTTGCTTACATAGCCCATTAGTTTTTTGTTTGTTTTGGTTTGTTGTTTTTTATTTTTTTTTCTTGTGTATTCCACTATAATAGTTTCAGAAATTTCTATTAAAAAATTTACTGGACTGGTAAGGTTTATGCATGGTTGCACTTAATGAAAATTAAAAGCCAATTTTTTGCTAAATTTTTCAAATTGAAAGAGCAATTACTTCATTTATTTGAAGTAGTTAGGCATGCCAACTTTTGTTTAGGTGCAGCCTAACTTAAGCAAACACTTGGCACTACTGAACATTCAGGGCAGCAGTATATATACTTGCTGTACTATTAATTTTGTCTCCCCACTCAGTGAGAGGATGGGGATATGTATTTGGCAATCAAAAGAATAAAGTCTGTGACACAGAAGTGTGTGACGTCTTTTGCTTGACATGATACAGCCAAAGCAGGTCTGTTTGCAAGCAAACTGAAAGCAATGTCTTTGATTAAATACATGTAATTAATATTTGCTGTGATAAAATATGTTAATAATAAAAATTATGTGTTTATGTGTGTATTAAACAGTCTGAACTGGGCAGGAGCAAAGGCTAAGTCCAAGAGCCAACCAAGGTGGTGAGTGGGAGTCAGAGGAGTTAGATTTAAATGGAGTGGGAACAGAAAGCCAGAATACCCATTTGTTAAGAGCCTGTTTGCATAAGGTCTTTGTGGTGCATTGTGTTGCCAGCTGCCAGTTCCATCTGGCAGGTGTAAGCTAATGTTTTCCTCTGGGGAGCAGGTAGTAGTAATTCACCTTACAATTTGGGTATCTTGTGGGTGTGGTGGTCATGATAGTGTATCCTGTAGGTTGTGGGGAGAGGCTACTTTGCAGTGGAAGTGCACCATGATTCCAGTGAAAAGTTTTATGGTTTGTGGTTATGGAAAATCAGTTACATTAAAGGGTTATCATTCATTCTTAATAATTCAGATGACTCTGAACTTTGAAACTGCTCCTATTTTCATCTGATTAGTCAAGCTAGTCAAATTTAAGACTAAGTCCAGGAAAACTAACATTCAAAATAGCAAGTTTAAAAAAAGCTAGAAAGATCTTCAGGCAGAATCTTTTAACATCACATATGCAAAAGTTCCTTCATTTTTGAGGGCCTTCAACTTTCATTCCCTTGCTTTGTGTGGAATGGGGGCAGGGTGCCAAGTTCTGTATATTATACAGTCACAAATAGCAGACTGGCGTTCAGAGCATGAGTGGGTCCCAGCTCCACAAGCTGACAGATGCCTGTCATTTGTCTGACATCTGAGTCACTGTATCAGGGTTAAAGTTATTGTTTCTCATCAGTTAAGATGCTGACTTCATTTGCCCATATGTTGCATTTTATAATAAGCACTGGTGTACTTCTATGTTCTTCTTTCTTCTTCACATAACACCTTAAAACTCTAGGGCACACAAAAAAAATAGCCCGTGGTGAGGACTGGTACACTGTAGTCAATAGGATGGTACCATTTCCTAATACCTCTTGGCCATCCATATGTGGTGCTCTGCTGACTTACAGGATGTGTTCCTTTGCTGGGAGGGGGAGCCTGTCTTTTATTGTGATGGTAGAGTTCTTTTGGTCTGAGCTGCTACAGCAATATGAGTGGGAAATAGCTGAATGGAGTAATGCCAGCAACAGAATCTGCCCTGTGTTGTTGCTTTTTTATTTCCTGTCTGAAATTCATAAGCATAGCTCCTATACTGGTTCCAAGATAGTATTGAATGGCACACAGTGCTGGATCATACCAGCTGTAACTCTCTTGGTTTCATTAACCATTCCTCATTTACCTCTGTAAATTTTCTGGCCATAGGTCTGTAGCCCTCAAATTATGTTATGTGGTTTGGAATGTACTTGCCTGTGGAGTCTAAGATAAAACTACCATTAAATCTTCATCTTGATTAAGGGCTTACAATTCTGATGCTTTTTTCTCAAACTTCTTGCTATGTATTTCTCTAATACAAATTCAAATTTGTTTTTTAGTGGTAAAACTTCCACTGACTTCCATTTACACAGTCATTCTTTATCTTTCTGAATTTATCAGGCTGCTACTTTCTTTGTAGTAAGGTGTTTTACAAACTGTGCCATTATCTGTTGCCAGTAGGTGGAAGGTGATGTTGTGAAGGTCCAATTACACAGCACTGTAAGACTTCACTGCAGATGTACAGGAAGATAGTAATATGAACCTACAACACCTATCACAACACATTAACTGAAGTAGTGAAGTGTTGAGCCTAATGTTGTAAAGAAGATATCTTATTTCAAGAAGCTGTTTGGTTTACTCATGACTGGCTACTAAAATGGCATTAATGTTAATTTAGAAAAACAGCCTGTGAACCTTTTGCATGCTGGTACATTTGGAACAAAATGTTTTCTCAATGGAAAGGTATTTGGACTTTGAGATAGACCTGAGAAGGCAGGGAAGGAACAAGTGAGAATAAGTGGCAAGTACAATTAGGGAATTTTATGTGCTCAGGTGGGTAAATATGACCCAAACAAAATTTAAATTGTTTAAACCCAAGTGTACTTTACTAAATTGATTTAACTGTCTTTAATTAGATTTTTATAAAATCTAACTGTAAGCCATAATGTGGGCATCGAGGGGACATTACCAGAAGAATACAAGGTAGCAGAGAGTTCGTAACACTGGGAGCTTGCTCTGCACGGAGAGGACATGTCCTAAGAGCTAAGAAAAGGAGTAGAACATACCCACACCTGAGATTAATGTAATGCTGGCAAACATGGTGTGTCCAACGTGATCTTGGGGGAGATGGTTGTTGTTTGAAAGGGGAGTATTGAGACCTTAAGGGGAGTGTGGAAGCCAAAGTCCATGTGCAGTGAAGCTGAGAAGAAAGGTAGATTGATGGCACTGTGCTTAGTTAATCCATACAAAAGTATAATAAGCAGCAAAATACTCTAAGTATTTGGACTTTGATGATCTTTTTGGGTCCCTTCCAACTCAGGATATTCTATGATTCTATGAATTAATATTCCATTAGACAAATAGACCCATCAGTGGCCATCAGTGGTCTGGCTGGAGGGTATTGCTATGATGAAAAGGCAAGACAGGTAGTTACCTGTCTTGTCCAGAAGTCCATGGTGTTTCTCAGTGTAATTTCATATCACAAATGAGAGCAACCTACAGGTGGTGGGTTAGCCCCACAGCAGACCTGAGTGTGTGTTTTGAATCCCTTATTATGTAGGTCCTCCACTTGTGGTATCCAAGTATACACCAGCTAAGTCTGTTTCTCTTCTTCATAGTAGGCTGCCACTTCCACTTGGACTGATGAAGAAGAGGATAGAGCTGCACAACTGCAATGCAGTGACAGAAATGGGCTGAGGGATCCCATCAGGGGAGGTGTAAAATCTTGCTGCTCTCTGTGAAAGCAGGTAAGGTTCTGAAGTTTTATTTCTGTGAGAGCGGTAGTGATGTTTGCATCTCTGCTTGAAGACCATTCTTGCCTCATGGGGAAAACCTGCACAGAGATCAAGTCAAACAAAAAAACCTCTTTTGCATACTTGAAGTGTCATTCTTTAGGTGGTTCTGCCCACTTTTATCCTTGCTTTATTCCAGGATCCTGTAGTGAAAGAGGAGTATCTCAAGACATAATGAACAAAACGTCTTTGCTGTCACCTTCACATCTTCTTTCAATGCAGCCCACTCTAGGCTCTCTCTTTTGTTCATATCAGTCCAAAGACAGGATATAAGTATCATCTTTTTGTTTGTGCAATATTTAATAGTTCAGGTTCAAACAGAGTTTGTGCTGGTCCTAATGTATGAGTTCATATGCGGTAGTTTTGTGTGTGAACTTAAATATGTGTATTCATCTGTTTCTTAAAGACTCTCTATAAACAGGCTATTGATAAAAATTTTCTCATAGAACGTCACAAGTTTTTAAAATAATGCTAAAGTGTTTATTTTGACCTACATATGCCAAGGTGTGTCTTGGAATGCTTTCCATCCCATGCTAACCTATACTGCCAAAGGAGGAACTTATCTTAAGCCATAATTAGAATACAAAGAAAAAGTGGCAGGTGAAGTATTTTCCTTCCCTCTCCACCCCCTCCCCCCCCCCGCCTTTTCTCTTGTAATATCTGTAAAATATCTGAGCTTCCTGGACTGATTGCAAAGCTGGCCCTACTGCTCCACCCCCATGACTGTGACTACCAGGATTTTCATTGGGGTTGCCGATGGCAATATGGAGGCTCTGGGGAGTAGGAGGATCTGTTTACTTTACACTGTTACTGAATCATGTGATTTGGTCTGAGGAGTATTTATTATCTTGTTTGTGTGTTATTAAAACCTTTAAAATATTATCAATGATGCCTACAGCATTGAAGGGTGGCTTTTAAACCATGTTATCTAGTAAGTATAATCCAGTTAAATTGTGTAAAAGTATATACTTGCAAGTTACAATCAAGGAAGTCTTTCATATTTTTTATAAATTTGCATAACTTTATGATGCTGAGCTTATTTGTCTGAGTGTACCGCTATGCATTTTTATTTTGTATAACGTTCTCATTTGCAGTGCCTGGTGAACCATGAAAATAAATTGGAAGTAAAATATTTAATGTAAATGAAATTACCTTGGAAGTCATCTGCATATTGAAATATAATATATAATAGGACTTTATTCTTTTTCACCAAAGAATCTTAGAACAGTAAAAAGATAAGAGAACAAGATTTAGTATACAGAATCAGTTCTGTTGTGCACCTAGTCTAGAAACAGTAATAAGCTTCTGCTCAAGGAAAAGGGTAAAAAACAAGTTTCAAATCTGTGGTACAGAGAGCCAGCTACTCAGGACTGCACATGAGAGGAACATTCCTTTCTAATCTTTGTAGGTGATCGGGTTATGCTCTGGCATGGGACCCTGTAGTGCTCATATTACCATAAGCTGGCTCAGCAAGGGACTATTCTTGATTTGTCAACAAATCATCCAGCCCCTTAAAAAGTCTTGCTATCTGTATGTGCTGTATTCATGTCATAGGGAATGCAGTGGTACTAATATAAATCCCTTTTATGTTAAATTGCGTGTCCTTTAGTTAGAAAGGTGATTAATTACTTCTAATTTCACAGAAGTCTGTTTTTATTAGGAACTTCATAATTCTCTGGAAATATAACTTTTTCTTTCCCTAGAGAGAGAGATTCTTCTATTAATTATTTTGTACTCTAGGGAAATCTCAATATTCCACTGTCTATCTCTGGTCTTTGCTTCTGTCAAACATTTACGTATTTTAAGCTAAAATAACTGAAAGAATGCTAAATGTTTTCAAGAGGTTTGTAAATCAATATGTTCAATTCTTCTGGACAGAAACATCAGAGCTGGGAGGGAAGATGAACTGTTTGGCAGCAAAGGGGAACAACCTACTGTATCTAACATAATTTACGTAAATAATTCTGTTATTTATTCCTAGTTCTACACAGTACTGTTTCCTTCCTACTTTAGATCTTCTTGCTAAGTTAATATTTTGTAATAATGATAGTACAAATACAGATTTTGTGCTTTGTTTCAGTGTTAAGAGTCATCCTGACATAATAGGCAGGGAACTGTGAATTGAGAATGGTATTTGACAGTATAACCTCCGAAGTTCCCTTCCAGCCAAAGTTTTCCTGTCATTTTGAGGGAAGCATCAGTTCTGTCCAAGAAACCAGAAAAGCCTCTCTGAATAAACAAGAGCAAGTCTAGCATTCTTGTTCCAGATCCTTCCTTTTGAGGACAGAAGATGTGGTCCGTGAGATCCTATAGGCTTGGACTGGCATGGGGCCAGGCTGAAGTAGTGGCAGTTACTGCAGCACAGAAGGGACTTTCCTTGGCTGGCTCAGGAAGGAGAGTTGTAGCTGCCCAATGGTAACACTGAGTTGGTCTGCAGGAAGGGTCTTCTCAAGTTTAGCTCTGCTGCAGTACAGAGAGTTCATGCTTTCTCTTACCCAAACAGGCAGCACAAACATGAACACCACAAACCTGGCAGCAATGGCCGAGTTTGTGTCACAGAAATTATTCATGGCAAAGCACACGGAAGCAGAACTGTGTGATACATGTGTGGCTGGCCTGAAACAGATGTGAAAAAAGTCAACTTGAGATAATGACTCAGGGGTCCTATGGTCACAATTCTTTTGTGGCTATTGTAGCTCAGTAAACCTGATAGCATTTGGAATGAAGTTATGAACATACTTCTGTTACATGGTAGATTTTGCTGCTTTTATTGAGTGTATTGCTCATAAATGTACACATTTAATAGAAATGTGATTGTGTGTCTTCTTTCTTCACTCCTCTTTTTCATACATACTATCAGATCTCAGTTTTCCAGGGCCTGGATAGGCAGAAACATGGTAAATGAAGAAGCAAATCCAGCAAACTGTGATGCAAGATATAACTGGGAAAAGGAGAAAGCTTCACTGGCCATGGAAACCAGAGAACCTCTAGCTGAGCCAAACTGGTAGGTGTGGATAGTGAAGGTGTGGCTGTACAGGCAGAACATGGCTGGCCTGCATGAGGCAGTTCAGATGACTCTGCCTCCAATAATGTGGTTGAGCCACCTCCTAGATAACCTAGATAAAGTCACCAGAGATGTTTTGAACATTTGGCTATCAAACAAACATGTGGCTCCCTGCTCACAAAGCATCTCATGATTTGTGAATAAAGAAGAGGTGAACAGGGAGATGGTTTGTCTTCTCAAATCCAGAAGCATAGGCCTGGTCACCTGGCTGACCTGTGTGTGCCTGGAGGTACAAAGCAGATCGTATAAGATTTGACACAGTGGTGTTATAGAGAAGATTCAATCCCAATAGGATTGGAACGGGATAGACTTTCTTAAGTGTTATTTAACCATAGCACCTGTATTAACAAAGAGTAGCTCCAGGAATTCAGTTGTTGCAGTAGCATGAAGATCTGGGGCTGCTCAGACCTCTAAAGCAGCCTGTAAGCAATACTCAGAAGGCTGTCATAGATGAGAACAATTCCTAGATCACTGTTGGTGCAGCTGAGCACCAAAGAGCAATTTTTGGTTTTGTGCCAAAATAAAGCAGATACAGAGTCAGGTCACTCAAAGGAATATGAAAAGATCTATAAAAGACACTCAGCACATAAGATCTGCACAGTAATACCTGCACATATCTCTGCTGAATCAGTCGTTGTATTTAAAATGTCTCATCTCTTTTGAGAGACTACACTTTAGTCTGAATCTTTTTTGAGAGACTATTCTGAGTACCCATACTGACAAAAAAAAAAAAAAGACTAGTTGTAGTCACATGTTTTGTATTAGTAGAAAGGTTTTAAGTGGGGCTGCTGTATGCATAGGGATAAAAGGTCAGGGTTTTTTCTGAGGTATAGCTGTCTATGTGATGTTTAGATTCTAGAGTCAATTTGCACTACCTCAGACCATGGCTGAGATCAGAGGAGAATCTTCTTGCTAAGAAGTGGCACAAAGTGCAGAGATGCAGGCTGGCCTAGTAGGTTCACAAATACAGTTCAGCATTTCACAGACTTAGCAGCTCAGTTTTGAAGACACTGTGTGTATAAATGAGCTTAGCAGAGTTCCTGAGCTAATGAGCTCTGACTCTTGCTACTGCACGATAACTGGGGCACAGAGCTGCACTAATGCAGCTTTGTTGCTCTGTGGCCGGGAGCTGGCTCATTGTTCCTAGATTCCTATGAGAATGCTGGGCCCACTCCATGCTCAGCACAGTCAGAGCCCGTTGAGATCTGTCTGCACCCATCATTGCAGAGTGATTTGGGAGGTTGTTTCCAGTGTCCTTTGAATGAGTCACTGATGAGTCTGGTTCTTCTGCTCTTTAGAACTCCTCTAGTTCCAAACTTCTTTTGAGCACTAAGTAGAGTGTTTTTCAGGCTTCTGATTTACCACCATTTGGTGAAGAATAAAATTGCTTTATTCTAGACAAATATTAGTTCAAAACACCATACTGGATTCTGAGACAGTGACAAAAACTGATATAAACAGCTGGTGATAGTTTGGGGATTTTTTTGGGTTTTGGTTTTGGGTGGGGTTTTTTTTCCATGGGTTTTTTGTGGGTCTTTTTTTATGTCTTTCAATTCTATTATCAGATGTATGAATGTGCCAGTTTGGCAAGGTGTCATTTTCCAGTTCATCGCTTTGGAATGTCATGTGAGAAATGTGCATTCGCATTACAAGTCACTTTAATGGGTAATTGGATAAATGCAATTTAATGAGAGAAATGAATTTTTTTAATCAATGTTTATGTAATTCATCTGTCAAGAAATTACCCTTATGCTATAATATACCATTAAGAGAGGCAAAATAAAATAATGAGATGAATAAATTATCATGTACTGAACACTCATGTTAGGTACGCTCTTTCCTCTTTTCAGTTGTGTCTATTAGCAGGGCTTTTGCAAGAAAAGAAAATCATGATTGAGAAAATGAAGTTTAATAGAGATTTCTAGTTTGCTTCAGTCCAAATTTAGACAGTGGATTTTGTGCTAGAAGTGTCCAGGTTGTCTCCTGTCTGAAACTCAGAACCCTGGTGCAGGTGCCCAAGTCCTGGTGTACACAACTTTCCCCACAGCAGAGTGTCCCAAAGACTTCTGTGGTTGCTAAAGATGTTATGCTGACACATTCAGGTTTCTGCTAAGGAATGATTTCTGTGGTTCTCTTAAGAAACTACCTTAGGACTACATTGGGATTAGAAGAAGGAGGAGGCTTGGATTCATTTTGCCTCATGTTGGTGAACTGGGCTGGTTACACTCAAAGATCAGAAAAATACTTTCAGAATGCAAAAGGTTTTATTTGAGATGAAGATGAGTGTAGACCATGGACTGACAATGGGGACACTCTGCTAGAGGAAGGTATTTGTCAGTCTGTAGGATCACTTTTGGCTCTCAAAGGTAGAGAATGTCTTACATTTTGTTGTATCCTAAGAATGATCTGACACTGCTGTCATTTAAACATTAACTCACCTCTTTACCTGATGCAATGTTTCCAGATTTATTTCTGGTTTGTATAATGTCAGTGCCTTTGGCCAGTGTTTTGGGGTTTTACTAGGGACTACTAAATGGAAGTGTAAACTGAAAAGCCAATTTTCATACCTTGGAAGTGGAAATAGACTTGTATCTTTTACAGGCTGAGAGCAGAGTGGGTTTTGCAACCCTATTTTCTCTAGGGACTTATATACTACCCCACTATATAGGACACCCTTGACAGTGCTCAGGTTGTACCCATAACTCTGTCTTGGGGTGAAATTCTCCTTTATGTGCTTCGTGGTTGCAGTTTTTCAAACTAGTACCATGAGTCAGTTTGAGCATAGAGCAGATGTAAGTCACAAAGGGCTTTAACAGAAAGCATGTGTTCTTCATGGAGCAGGCACCGAAATCCCTAAGTTGTGTTTGCATTCACAGGTACATTCTCTGCTCTTCTTACATAATATAAGGCAGAGTTTAATTTAACACCTGAGATTTTTTTTTTCCTCCAAGGAATTTTAATGTCTTCTGCTCTCAAGTATCTTACTGAGACCTGAGACACTACCTAGTGAATCAGTCTTTTACCTCTATGGCAACAAGTAAGTCCTATTTATTCTATCTGAGCATGTGGTTGCTTTTTAGGACACCTACATAGCACCACAGTGCCTCTTTTAGTAAGAGTATGATTGAAATTTTATTTATTTTGGAACAAGAAAAGTATCTTGCTCAAGACTATTGATCATGAGCTTTTTTGATACATTAATATGAATACTACTAGGATTGGTTGACATAAAATATTCACCTTTACTATTGACAAAATGTGGAGCTTTGGCAAAATACATAAAAGCATTATAGTGCTATTAAACAGTCTCTAAAAACAAAAGGAGAATTAACTGGTTTGTTTTTCATGGTCTATTTAGAAAAATGGTGTCTTGGGATGACTCTATGATGTGTATCCCCTATCACAGCTCTATGCCAGAAAATTAGCTGAAGAGACAGGCAGGGTGCTCTCCCCGTGCAACCGCCACTGGAGCACGCAGAGCCGTCTCTATCTCTGTGTCCTTGGGAACTTGCTTTGAAAAGTTCATTTTTTTTTTCCTTCCCTCTTAAGCTCAGTTTAAAGGCACAAAACTAATTTTCTGGCATAGAGCTGTGATAGGGGATACACATCATAGAGTCACCCCAAGACAAATGGCAAAATGCTAATGCAAGTTATATCCTTCTCACATATAACTTAGCTGTTATTTGTAGTATGGGCGGAATTACTTTTTTGTTATTTTCAAAAATGTGTTAGAAGTTATTATCCTCTTTGTATCCTAGTTATAAGATATATTGCACATAGCCAACCCCTCTTTTTGTTAATTTTTCAGTTTATGCTAGTTACTTGATTATGAAGTTTTTGAGAATAATTACAGCCATGCTGCTTTTCTGCTGTGAATATATGTTTTTTCTTGAAGTAAAAAACATAGTTCAAATTTTAAAGGTTGTACATTTGCAATTATAATTCCATAAACCCACTAATTTGTAAACTAATCCAGGGCAGGTGTTACAAAACTTCCTGAAGTTTTTTCTGAAGATATTTGTACCCAACAGCAATGCTCAATTTGAAGCTGAGGAAAAGTGTGTTTCTGTCTTTGCCAGTTTGAGGTCCTGCTGAGTGCAGCGAGGTTGCAGACTTGGTAGCTCCTGAAGCTCCTCCCACTGTGACTGAGTTCCTGCCCTGGTTCCGTGGATAGGTGAGAGCCTACCACCACCTTGGGGTGAAGCAAACGCTTGAGTGAAGTGATGCCGGTGCCTTGTTGTTGAAGCACGGAGACCGTAACAGCGCGGCCATAACAGTAATGTACTGCTGCAGTCATGCAGTGCAACACTGCGGCATTAATTGGAAAGCATTAATTTCAGTGATAGTTCTGACAAAAATCTCTGTCCAGGCTTTTCTGCCTTTCCTTAACAGGCAGCACCAAGGGAAAAGAGTGCTCCGAGTTCCTACTGAGTGATTCAGCACTTTTCAATGTCTGTCTTGGTGCTGTGTACACAGAGAGCTCATTAATATGTGTCTTTTCATAGTGTTGTTTGTCCTTTTCCCAGAGGTACAAGTAACATGCTGCTGTTCCCATGACTTTTACCAATTCCCAGTCTGTGCATAAGTTTAAAACTGCCTACAGCCTCCTCAGTAGAGGGAACTTATGCCGTGCCATAGAGAATTTATAACTCAATAGCACTTCTGGAATAATACCCTGTTATGACTGCTTGCTCCAGAATACAATGGCATGCAGAGCCCCATTGTGGCTGTTGCAAAATGGCTTTTACTGCAGCATCTGGTTTTGGTCAAGCTTGTTGTGTGTTGCAGGTCCAAAGGGACCATGACCACAGCTCTCTGGGAGAGAGTGCAACTTTACCCTCGTTCCACTCTATTTTCTGTGGGAGTTCATAGCACACAACTGACCCTGTCATTCACTTGTGCTGGTATTCCCCTGTCTCTTCTTTAAAAAACCCTTCTTGTTCTACTAATTATCACCAGACTATTTTGAGCAATATAATGTCCTCCTTTGATTTTTTTTGATGGCAGCTGAAACTGTTAAAACTTCAATTTTTTTTTTTTTAATTGTTACCTTAAATCTTGCAGATGTTATTATTGTCAGCAATTTAGGAAATACCTTGTAGCAATTTTCAGGTATACTGTGTTCTTCCTGGGAGTTGAATTGCCCAGTCACTAGAAATAGAAAACTTGTGTTGAACTGCTAAAAACACTACAGCTAGTGAAGTTCTCCTGGAGCCCTGGATGAAAACATGTGGGAGTCCTAGAGAAATTCCCACAATTAGACAGCATTGTCAGTCCCTGGGTATTTGAAGTTGCTTGGGACATGGAAACATTTCTGCTTTATTTTTACCCTTGCATGGAGGCTCTTTTAGTATCATGTAAAGATAGTTGTATAGTGCAAAAATATGATAGCCTTGATAGACCATTTGAAGATGGAAGGACTGTAATTGTAAGAGCTGTTAACCTAGACATTCTTACCAGACTGTCAAATTGTATAATATCAACTATGTTGTAAACTAGGGTGAGGCGTAATGGCAGGCATTTAAAATAAATGCTAACATAAAAACACTTTAGCCATCTGAAGTCTATAAAATACTTTCAAAGTCTTACATCGTTTTCAGTGTCATGTGCTTGACACAGTACACAGTATTTCTCAGAAGCAGAATTCCTGACCAGTCAAGCACATACCAAAGGAGAGATGTGTGAGACTATTTCAATGGTGTGCTATTTTTACGATATACAACAAAGCTGCTTCTCACAAATACTCAGGTTTCACTGTATTCACGTGGAGTTTGCAAACCTGATTCTAGGAGCACTATGGACTTTGAGTATCACGTCCCATGTTTGCAGATTTGTTTTAATCTGCTACTATCTTGGAAATATTACTAGCTTACCGTGGTTAAAAAATACCATTTCCTGGTTGTATAGCATGTTCCTCTGGAAAGCAGCTTCTCAGGAAGAATAGCACAGGAATCTAACCCACCCACTCTTGCAAGCATTCCTGCTTACTCTGAGAGGATAAGCCCGTATTAGGAAGCAGATTTCTTCTCTGTAAAGGGCTGAGAATTTCAGGCAATTTCCTTACTGCTCATTAGAGGTCAGTAGTGAAGCACGATGGAAAGAAGAATTGAGCGGGCATTTAAAGAACTTGGTTCTCTTCTGTTCAGGATTTGAGACAGGAAAAAAAGGTCTGGTTTCCAGATGTAGAATTTAATTATAGTCTCTTAAAAGAGATTTCGTGTTAAAATGAATGAGGATATAGTTTATGAACACTGGATAAAACATAGAAGTAATTAAGTCCTTGGTAATATTTATTTTATGTTCTAGTACAGTATCCAGGAATTGAATGCATGCTAGGTGATTTTGTAGGCAAACCCAACAGATTTAAATTACAAACTAAGGGTGTAATAATTATCTCAGTTTGCCTCCCAACAGAGATATATTACATGAGAGGAAGCCACATTGCTGCCTTAAGGACAGTGACTGTCATCTTCTGTTCTGACTAATCAGTGCTATAGCGATATGGTGAGTATCATTCAAAAGTTTCAGTTTTTATGACCTCGTTTGTATTTTAATGTGGATTTCAAATCACAAATGCATGCAATGTAACTCTTAATTGGTCACTGATATCCTGAATGGACATCTGATCTTCCAGTTTCCCTATGCACCATTAAGACCCATCTCCCCTCTCCTCTAAGGCCCATTATGGCTCCAGTCCAAGTCTCACCATTGTCAAGACTCCACTGCCTCCTGCCAACTTTTTTGTCAGCACCCTAAAATAGTAGGCCCCAAAGGACTAACAGTTCATATTGGTAAAAATGGTGAAGCAGTTTAACAGTTTTAAACCAGTGCTTTCAAACTTTCTTGAGTAATTTACATAATCTGAAGAAAATAATTCCTCTACAGTCATCTAATTTCAGAGTGAAGAATCACTGTGATTTTCATTTTGGTCTAGGAGACAGAATTATTAGTGTACTATATCAAGTAAATTGCATATCATGCAAAGGTAGGTCATTTTCTGGATTTAATAATGCAAAATCAATAGAAGCATTTACTGCATTCTGCTGCTTTCTGAACATGGTCTGAGACAGTTTTTCAAAAAACAGTTTTTCAGCACTTGTTCTACTATGAACTGCTGCCAAGGCAGTTCCTCATAAACCTCTCCCAGCAGCCTCTGCAGTTAACATCTTCCTTCCTCATGCCCTCTTCAGTTTTTGCTCAAAGCTTCAAGTGAACATTTCAGCCTTTACATATAAGAATAAAATCACAGTCAGTCAGCACAAATGTGTTCCTCTCTCTTATGGAAGTTTTGGGTTTTGACAAAAAGATAAAAAGGGTGCCCTTAAGAATCCAAAACTTCACTCCTTGTCTTCTCCATCCCATTCTCTCAGCTTGGCAAGGAGCTGGGCTCTTTCCTATTGAAATCAAACAAATAGCTCTTGATGGCTTTTTCTGGAAGTTACAATTACCTTTAAAAAGGAAATATTCCTTCCATCAGTATCAGGGATATATATCCATCTCCATCCACTGCCCTTTCCAAGCTATCTGGTTACAATCACATTAATCTCAAGAGTGAAACTAATGGAATCCTTTTTTAAGTTTTGAAAATGACTTGTGTTAAACATGGTACATTAAAATACCTAGAGGAATCAGACACTTAAAGCTGAATCTTTCTCTGATGGACAGAACAGAGTTACCTGTTTAGACTGAAGTACCAGGAAATCCATTAGCATATTCTGTTTATCATTCTCATAGGAGATAGATAGTTATTCCCAGGAACATAAACATTTTTAAAATGAGGTGGTAAAGTCAATGTGGTAAGTGAAGATCAACTGTATTTTTGAAAGAATCTCAGGGACTGTATGTATATTCAGCTTCCGGAATTGGTCCTGTTCAGTGGAAGAGTGCCTAAGATGAAGGTTTAATTGTGGAAGTCTCCTACCAGGGAGCTGGTAAATAAAATAGAAATATTTGGGATCTGACCCAATAGATGGGCCTCAAAGGTAAGAAGCAATCATACTTGGTTTTAGGGAAGTAGAGACACACCATCCCCAGGAAAAAAAAAGGCATACAATTATTTAATTTTCTACTGCATATAGTGCAATTATAATGTGTATTGTGAAGCAATGAGAAAAGAAATCTTTGTGATTATCATGCAGTTCTGTCTCTCTCTCCTTTCTCTTCCTTTCAGGTGCATAATGGCACAGTTGTGAGACTTTGTAGATTTTGCCTAAGTGCAAAAAGTGCTCTTAGGTACTGAAAGGGCACAATGTTTTATAGATATCAAAATCCCCATGCTGGTTGTCCCCAGCATGTCTTCATGGGCAGAACCTCTAGTCAGTGCATGGTGAGGAATGATGGGGCATCATGTTCTGATTCCAGGCTCCTTAAGCTACGCAGTGTAACTGTTTCAAGGTTAATTCAGCAAATAAAAGGCCAGGTTTTCTGCTCCATTAGATGTGACCTGTATAGCCAGCTAGACTTAAATTGATATGAATTGGCATTTTGGTTCCCCTAGTTCAGGGCCACTGTGAGGAAGAGAACAGCAGGTATAGCAGAGGAGGTGTTTTGTTCTGCTCATCAGTCGTCTTGAATGTTTGTTTTTCTTATTATTTTCTTTTCTTATGAGAACTTAGAAAAAGAAGTAGAAAGGCACAGATGTAGTTTAACATCATTCCCTGATCTTTATCATGTCATGCTTCTATTGCACATGTGAGAGAAGTAACTACAGCATAGTGCAGAGATTTCCCATATTGCTTTAATGTAGCTAATGAGGACACTCATTCCAGCACTTGACCATGGCAGCATGGAGTTGCATTTGTTTAAATTGTAGAGGACATATGTTCTGTATTTACCCTTTTTTCCTACATTGAAGCATGGGAGAAATTTTTTTCTATGCTAGATTTAAACTTCCAGAGTATTATAATATATTTTGATATTTTATCCTTATTTCTCTTTCAGTGAAACAGCAGGGAAGACATACTGGTCTGCCAGAGAATTATAATTTTCTGGTACTGCTGCAGGTCACACTAAAAACTGCTCTGTCTTCCCAGGCAGTCCATGCTTGGTTCAGTGCAATTGTGCTGATCTGCTCTCCAGGAAATGTTCCAGAGCAATGGTCTAACACAGCAAGTATGCTGTGGACCTAACTCGTCCTTACCTTCTAATTTGCTGGCACTTTGATCTGTGTAATATGATTTTAAATGTGCCAAAGTGTTGAAAATCCTGATCTGAAAACACTCTGCAGTAACAAAAGGTTATTTTTTCCCAAATGATTTCCCAATGTAAGACCCAGCCCAGAGGCAAAACAAATCTCATGCAGAAAAGGAATGGAAGGAAACCAGAAAGGGTATTTCTTTGGGTATCTTCCTAATTTTACTGTTATGTAGCTCTGGCAAGTTAAGACACCTAAATAAAAGACCATTGAACATTTTTTTTTCTTTTTTATTTTTTTTGTATTTTCAGCACTTATGGGAAAACTGGCAAATTCAACACTTTATGTTTAGTAATATGCTATAGCTTTACCCCTTACTGTTTCTGTCTCTAGTTATGTTTCTAAAAACCTGCTCAGGTCTATCCTAACTCCATTGCCACTTCTTCATCTATCTTCAGGAAGGCAGGCAGTATTTTGATGCCTTTTCCTGGTCTTAAAATCAAGAGGCAAACACGGTTAGAAGGGAAAAAGGGATTTTACCTTGGTATTTATTTTAAGGATCCTTAGGTGCACTACGTCCAGGTTGAATGCACCTTGATGCACGCCACAATGCACACCCCCAGAAAGATCTGGTATATCATTATACGTCTTACTAATTAGCATATCTACCAAAAATTCCCCAGTGAGAGGCTTGAATGACCCCCCCTCCCCAAGGGAACTTTGAAATTTAATAGCCTTGCAGGTTTTATTTGTAACCTTTACATTGCTGCATAACTGCAAAGGGGTTTGGGCCATAGTTGTTTTTTGTAACAAGTGCTTCCTTGCTTCCAATGGCCTTTTATGGAATGAGGATTGCCAGATCAGGCCATGCTTTTGGGTAACTGCAATGCTAAGTCTAAGTCCTGAGGAGCTGTTAAGTGATTATTTGAACTCCAAGTAGTGAAGGAGATTTTAGGTGTCCTTTAATGCCTTACAGAAATAGTAATCACCCTCCCTGCCCCCCAGTTTCAGAACTGCTCATAATTTTAATTTGTTATTTCAGTCAACAGACATTCATTGAAGAAAGACCAGAAAAGTTTTTCTCAGTCATCTGACAGGTTCCTGCAAAGCCAAAGCAGCTGGAGCGCTATTACACATAACTCATCCAGAGGGGCCATTACCATTAGTCATATTAATGTCTGATTGCACCATTAGCTTAGGCAAACTCTCCATCAACATCCATTTAATTTTTCTTTCATGAAGAATTGTTTCTGTGAAGGACAGGTGGCTGGCTCTAGCCTTGACAGAAATCTGAGGGGGATGCTCCTTCCCCATTTAAATTTTTGGTACAGGATTAAAGAATTTGCATATTCTGGTCTGTGGTAAAGACAGATTGTACAAAAGTGGGCAAAAATTAAATAATATCTTAATTTCAAATTATCAATAGTAAGCTATTTAAGGCTAAACTCTGGATTGTCCTTTCACAGACTTATATCATGTAGAGAGTCTTCTTTTATGGCTGTTGTGTGACCTTCTCTGAAAGCTCAAAAGTTACATCTTTGCCTCTAAGAAAGAAGCTGTAAAAGATGGAAAGAACAATGGATGCACAGCATTCATTGACAGGCAATGCTGCAAAAGTCAGGTGGCATTTTGGTGAGTAGAGCAAAGACTTCTGCCTATACAGTAATGCACAAGCATCAGGAACATTGTCCTGGGACTAATTCTGGAGCAGAACCGTTCTGACTGAGTTTCTCCCCAGATCAAAAATTGACATCTACATCTGAGTGGGTTTTAAAAAGTATCTTGTTTTAGAATGCACAATTAAAATGTAAGCCAGCAAGCCCTATGGGCAGTTTCTGATCTGTTCTGGATGAATGTAATTGCTGGATTTGTTGCTGGATTCTGCACCTGGGGTAAACCTCGTTGTGTGAAAATTGTGGGGAACAAGAGCTTGGAAACAAGGGCTGTGGAAAGGGACCTGGGGTCCTGGTCGATGGCAAGCTCAGTGTGAGTCAGCAGTGCCCTGGCAGCCAGGGGGGCCAAGTGTGCCCTGGGGAGCATCAGGGACAGCATCACCAGCTGGGCAAGGGAGGGGATTGTCCTGCTCTGCTCTGCACTGGGGCAGCCTTGCCTTAAGTGATGTGTGCAGATTTGGGCACAATATAAAAAATACATGAAGCTATAAATGAATGCCCAAAGGAAGGCCATGAGGATGGTGATGAGTCTGAAGGGCAAATCTTATGAGGAGTGGCTGAGGTCACTTGGTTTTTTCAGCCTGGAGAAGAGGAAACTGAGGGGAGACCTCATGATGGTCTTCAACATCCTCAAGAGGGGAAGCAGAGGGGAAGGTACTGATCTCTTCACTCTTGTGACCAGTGACAGGACTGGAGAAAATGGCATGAAGCTGGGTCAGGGAGGTTTAGGTTGGATATGAGGAAAAGATTTTTCACTCAAACGGAGGTTGAGCACTGGAACAGACTCCCCAGGGAAGTGGTCACAGCCTCAAGCCTGACAGAGTTCAAGTATTTGGACAACACTCTCTGGCACATGATGTGACTCTTGGAATGTCCTGTGCAGGGCCAGGAGTTGGACTTGATGATCCTGGTGGGACCCTTCCAATTCAACATATACTGTGATGCTATGATTTCATAGTTTCAACAGTGTAAAAAGAAACAGCATTTGATTCACCAAGCAGGGATAGACTAAAACCATATTGCTACCAAACTGATGAACAGCCCAGATGTACTAAAACATCCAGCAACCAGGACCTATATCTGAAATGCAACAGTTGGGAGTACTTTCAGGTTTTTGTCTTGAACTATTGCTTACTTACATGTAGGGTAGTGGTAGGCAGCATAAATCCATGTGTTTGAGAAAGCAAAAAAATCAAAGAATGCTAATATTCTTGTCCATTTCCATTTAAGTTGACCCTTCTAGTCTTGAGGCTTCACAGAGTTTCTAGAAAAGAATTTTTATGGCATTGAGGAACAAGGAAGTGGTGCTCACAGAGGAGCATTTCATGAATGCAAAATTCCACCCTTCAGAGGGAAAATATGTAGCATTGTGGATGGTTACAGTGTCCCAGCATCATTAGGAATTACAATCACATCACAGCAGTACTAAAGTAATTAATACTATCAAATCAATGAGGTCTTTTTGTTAGCATATTAGTCACCCTTATGCCAAATTTCCTGCTGTTCCAGACAAAGCTGTAGTTCTTAAGTCTGCTTTGTAGTTTTCTGCTCCTGACAGTTGTGCTTTAAACTTCTCTGAAATAAAACTCTGTATTTTGAAAAGTCAAACTTGTGCCAATTTAAAATACCGGTAGAACTGGATAACTCTTTTCATTTGAAAATAAATTAACTGAAAAATGCTGTTTAGGAAGGGACAAAATTGTTCATGATGGATGTCAAGTTTGGGGAAGAGGAATATCTGGAAAGAATGCTGAAAATATTTGAAGAAATTGAAAAGTTTAATTTTGAAATGGACAGAAGTTGTAGACTGTTTCTCAAAATGGTGTTTTTGCATAAACAATTTTCTTAAGTTCCACATGAAAAAGTAAAATATATATTCCATTCTTCCTGACAATATTTATGCCAGGAAGAATGTCAGGAGTATTTATTTATATTTATATGAGCTGAACTCTTTACTCACACTGTGGATTCTAAAAAACACTTAATCAGATTTAAACATACTCTTAGAGCTAAGCATATGTTTTAGGGACATGATGGAGCATCTCTGCTCTGTTAGAGCTTGGACCCTTATTTTAATGAGTGATTCTAAAAAAAATGAAGAAAATATTTCAGCCTGTATTAGACTGAGTTTGTGAATAAGAGCTTCAATGTGTGTCATACATACTAAGTAGTGTAAATGGTTTCTCACTATTAGTGCATGTCTGATTTCTAGAAAACATGTTCTTTCACATATGACATTTCTGTGACTGAACCCTTTCCTTTGGGAGTTTCTTCTTTTCACTAGGAAGAAAACCTCTCAAAAGAAATGTTCTGTGTTAAAATACTATCTGTCTGCTGTGAACTAGATTTTGAAGTAAAATTTGAGCTGTTTCTTTGTTTGGGCTCTACGTTTGCATCCAGACATTTAAAAACCTTGTTGGCTGTACTTTCTATTAGAAGATGCCTATGGAAATATTTAAAAGTGTGAAAGATTTCAAGTCAGAGTTAATTTCACAATCTTTATAAGAGACTTATAGAGAAAATACAAACCCTTTTGTGATCTAATTTTTCTGCTCTGTGATTTCATTACTAGTCATAGAAATATTTCAAATTCATGAAGATAACAGATGACTGATTACTCAATGATGCAGCAGAATAAATCTCTTGTAACCACAATTAAAGAGTAAATGCATTCCACATGGCCCATGGAGTGGACATTAAATGTGTTACATGGAAGAAGCAGAGACCTTAGTGTTACCAGCAGTTCCCTAATAAATTGAGATAATTAATTTCTGCTGAACATCTTGCATAGTAAGTTTAAACTTATCAAAAATATTTTTAGAGTTCTGTCTTTCTCGAAATCACCTCCAATTAAAATAGCTGGGGGAAAAAATCAATTTTCACAGCTGAATATCTGTATTTCTCTTATAGCTAAATAAGAGGTTTTGGCTGGAATCAGACTCACAAAGTAAGACCCATGGGGAGCAACCAGTAAAAATAGATCTCTTTATGCTCTGCTTTACATGTTTTCTAATCTCTTTAACACTTAAGTGATGAGTACACTGAAGAAGACAAAAGTTCTCATATCCCCACCTTGTCATAGTGATGGAAAGCTCTGTCAGTATTGGGGAACCAGGAATATGGGTGAGGATACACAACACCTTCCAGCACTTGGTGGCCTCTCCAGCCCTTGGGAACAAGAGTCCTGCAATATGCTACATCCATGGCTTGCCTAACCCATCTGATTCCTGCAGAAGGAAACCCAATTTCATGCAAAGGTATGCTGAAAAGTCATTGATTCTGGGTCTGTTCTATCGTTTTTGTGGACTCCTCACAGGCTGGTTGCAGTAGGTGGTGTGGATACCTTTCATCCTGACTTTGGTTTGCTTTTTGTAGCTGTAGAAAACCAGAACCAGGAGGAGGATCTGTGTGTTGTGCACAAAAAGGACCCCGGTGAGAAGGGAACAATGACCACGTAGTCTCTGTTTACTTTGGTACAAGAGAAATGAGCTCCTTGCAATTCAGGATATGAGATTTTATTTTGTTGTCAACATTTTTAGTATTGTCATCATCAAATATTGTGCAGATAGATTTTATGTCTACAAGTTCCTTTGCACAGATACATTTAACAACAGCCTTGACTTTCATGTCTGGAAGAGCTTCCTTGAACTTATTACTCCTGGTCTTTTAAAATCATGATCCATGCAGGAACTTAGCCAGCTAACCAGGAGATAATGGCCTGACATTGAGGCAGCTAAAAATAAATTATCTGCTTTCATATAAATATATATATGTGTCTATGTATTTAATGTATGTAACTTACAACTTTGACATATTTTGCTGCTTTTCCTTTATATAATGCTTGCAGAAATATTGTAGGGGTTTCTGCTTTTGTTGCATTGTAACTACATTTATTCATAAAATGAAATGGTCAGATCAATATAATCATGGTAGTGAGCTTCTGTACAGATGCCTTTAACAACAGAACTTTTCAAAATGGGTGTAAGTTTGCTGTTGTAAGGGCTTTCTGTATAGTTGCTCAGCAATTGATCTGATATGTGTAAGTACTCAGGGATTTGCCATTGCAAATCTTTCGTGGGAAAGTTTATTCTATAAAAATGAAAACTTTGTTCAGGAAAAATTCTGGTTTGGGAGGAAGTTTTGGTTTTGAAAGAGACCTGACATCAATTCAGTGATTTGTTTGTGGTTTTAACACAATCTAAGTCCTTGACATTGCTCTGAATGCTTCCAGCATGAGTACTTGTGCCAGTTTGGACAAATGTGGAGGAAAATATCCTCTGATAGGAGGCAGGTTACAACCACCCCTCCCTCACCAGGTTCAGGAGAAAAGAAATTTCCTCAGAGGAAAGTGAAAGAGATAAAAACCTATTTATTTAACAAACACACAGGAAAAGGATAATAATGCTAAATAATAAAACCTCTCACTGTGGAGAGAAACCTGGGAAGATTTCAGAGTCCTTCTGTAGGTGTGGTCTCTCTCCTCCCCCTCGGAGCTGGGTCGGCATGGGCCCATCTCCAGGGCCTCGGTGGAGAATTCTCCTGGTGTGTTCTGATGTTGAAACAGTCCAGAAGAGAAGAAGGGAAAAACCAAAGCCCCAGGAAAACAAAGTTCAACTCTCTGTCTCCCTCTGGCAAAAAGGAGCCGAAAGCTGGCTGAAAAGCAAGAAGGTGCTTCCTCTGCTCTTGCTGCTGCAGCAGGAGCCAAGGAGTGTATCTGTGTCCTTGAACAACTGTTTTGAAAAGTTTGCTCGTTTTTTTTCCTCTCCCCCCTCTCAGGCTCAGTTTAAAGGCACAGAAAAACACAAAACTAATTTCTGGGCATAGAGCAGTGATAGGGGAAACGCATCATAAAGTCACCCCAAGACAGTACTTCAGAAGCACTTCCAGAAGATGGCAGTGAATGTCACTGTGCCTGCTCAAAACATAATTCCTCTTTGCTAAATCAAGAAATCCAGCCATCAATCAGCCTCCA
Organism: Monarcha castaneiventris obscurior; assembly: GCA_026261815.1. Taxonomy (NCBI): domain Eukaryota; kingdom Metazoa; phylum Chordata; class Aves; order Passeriformes; family Monarchidae; genus Monarcha; species Monarcha castaneiventris. Next base: position 11,956,348 of record JAMPIT010000379.1, read on the forward strand.
GAAGCCTGACTGCCAAATTAGCCTTCAGATTGCAAAAACTTGGCACCAAACCTATGTTTCCCTTTGTATTTGGCCTGCATTTACAAAAAAAAAAAAATGGCCAGAAGACACCAGCAGTTACGTAGTCCACTTTCCAACAGTGTTATCCTCTGGGTTTAAACAGATCTAAGCCTGAAAGTGCCAGATCTTAATCAATTGTAATTACTATTTAGAATTAACAGCTTTACTGAATTGCTGACTTGAAAATGATTCTGAGACATTTCCCTGCACCTTTCTTGAGGTGCTATTAACTTAATTTTGAAGAGACTTTAACATTTTGAACACCATTTCCTAATCCTTTTATCTTTACTTTCTTTTTGAATTTGTTTTATGAGCACCTACAAACATACAAACGCAACAATAGCTCAAGCCAATTTGTTGACCTCTAAAGTCTGCTTCCTTGTAGTTTCTTTTTGTGCACTTTGAAGTCAGCAAGAATGGTGTCATCCCACAGTGACACCTGAAATACTCCCATAAAACCGGACTGTGGTAGTTGCTGTATAAGCAGAGTCCAGAGAACAAAATATACTGAGCTGACCAAAGAAGTAATAAAGTCAGAGCTGAGTTTGAGTACAGAGGATGATCAGTATGTATTTTAATGGATTTATTTATCAAAAAGCCTTTTATCCTCAAAATTTTCTGTATTTTACATGTTAGTTCACATTTATAATGTTTTGTTGCAATTTTTGTTACTTGAATTTTCAGTTCTGTTGTCTTAGCTATTTTCTTGGTCTGTGGTGTCTGAGTGTATAAGGTGTTTGTTCCTGACACTAGGTGTCACACTAAGCATGTTTCTGTCTCTGGAAAGAAACGAAATCCTTTCCCAGTAAATGAGAATACACGCTTCCCAGAATGTCCACACAGTCCGAGTGCTTGAGGTCAGTAGGAGGTTTTGCAGTGATTTTGGTGCAGCAGAATTTGTGCCATTGATGCTTATCTTGATTCATTCCTTATAGAGCTGCAAGACTTGGACACAAACTGCCAATCTGGCAGTCACTTGGATTTCGTGTCCCCATTCAGTGCCCGAGGAGCCAAGTAAGTGAAATATCATTTGCCTCCAAATATTGCCCAGTCTTTTCCAAGACTTGGAGATGGAGTTCATTAGGTTTTCCAATACAGTGTTCTAGCTCTGTAAATAAAAGTACCAATGAGCAGTTCTCAAAACAAAATTCAGCAGGATGGACTGGGACCAGATTTGCATGCCCTGAGAGCCAGAGTCAATGAACTGGTTCCTGGGCTTTGACTGGAGAATGTGCATTATTCCATACTTCCTGCTGAGCCCTCAACACACCTGTGAATCTACAGTCAGTGCCTCTTTCCTTTGCAATGAGTTTCATGGGGACACTTCTAGGGCCTGTGTGTGCACTAGGAGGATGGTGAGAGAGGTGGAAGAAGTAGCCTGGTGGTAGCAGAAAGGATTATTGTGCAACAATCATGCAAAGTTTAGAGAGTCAAAGCTTCCAAATATTTTGCCAGGAGCTTTCCTGTTTATAGCTATTTATATATGGCCTAATCTGAAGCTTGTTGAAGCTTGTGCATCAGTTGTGGTGCACTTTGGATTAGGCACTTAGTACAGATAGGAAAAGATGGGTCCATGCCTGAAGTGTTTCCAATTATGAACAGAGAGTGTAGGTGGAAAGAGATGCAACAGAGAACTTTAAAACTCTGTATTCATTTCTCATTTGTGCTTTTCTCATTTGAGTGAGCAATTTGTTCACCAGGTGTCTCATGCTAGCTCATACTGATAGATGCAAGAACTTTGTTTTGGAAGGTTCTGAAAGCTTTTAGAGACAAAGTCTTTATTCATTCTTCCAGCCTAATGTTCTGAGAAAAGAGTTTAAATCCTAAACACTTGAAATTCTTCTGCAACTCAGAATAGAGTCAAGTTGAAAGCACTACAAAACTTGTTTACAAGGACTCAGAGAGTGAAAAATTTTTTCATTTAAAATGTTGCAGAGGAAGTAGGATCTGATAGCTGAAAAGCCTGATTTTTTTTCCTGCTCCACAGCAGGGATAATGCATGACCTTGGAGACCCCTTACACCAGCTATGCATGCATGGGCCAGATAACACAAGAGGAATACAAGGCAGTGGACAAAATAATTTCCATTCCATTCACCTGCTTCTTCATGAGTTTTGTGGTTTTCAGTGTCACAAGGGAAGGTCTGCTCTAGTTTTCTTCCCACCACTGTCTTGATGGGAAGAGCAATGGTGGGACAAACAGAGCTGGTTCCCATATCCCTCTTTCTAAAGTAAGAGAGGTAGCAAAGGGAAGGATACAGACCTCATAGGCCTATTAATACTGTAGGGCACTGAAGCCTGTTTCCTTTGCCTTGTATCACTCTGATACATATAAAAAACCTAAAGAGCTGTTGATGGTGAAAAATTTTCAATGTCAGGTTAAAAATATTTGAAATTCTTGGTGCTTGTTTCACCCTACTGCTCTTTGGCATGAATTTGGTCTGTGTTTGCACTAGCACAGATTAGATAGACAGGTCCTATGGAGCAAAGCCTTCCCAGTAATAAGTAGAACATGGTGTCAGTTCTCATGTTCTGGGATTGCTGTTATGCCCATTAAACAAAACTCTGGTTTTGTGTATAATAAAAAAATAGTGTTGTGCAGAAATGGTCGGACTGGTGTTCTGGACCCTGTCTCATTTATTAGGATGTATTAGGTACTCTGCCACTTTCTTACACTGACTCAGACCTAGACAGAACATTGGTTTACAGTATTCTGCATCCCAAACATTGAAAGATAATACCTAAGAGTGAGACTCACTGTCTTTCAAATAAGAAAGCAAAAATAAAACTTTCACTGCCCAGTTTTGTCCTTCTCCATGCATGACTCTTACTGACTGTATGCAACAGGCTTATCTGCATGCCTGTGATAATGTAAACTGTATCATGTTCAACATATTCTGCTTCAGATTATGTAGGAGATATGCAGGAGGCTGCACAAAACAGCTGCAGGCAGAAGTGAGGAAGGAGGAGGTGGCCCTATGAGAGCCCGAGGGCAGCATTAGTACAGCTTTTGGTGGCTGCTGGTGTCAACCACAGGCTTCTCAGTGCCTGTGGGCTGGGAGTGAGGGTTGCCTTTTTACCCCCCTGGTGCAGAACCATCAGCCATAAGATGGAAAACAGAAAAATCATGTGGGTTTTTTTTTGTCCTCAGCAAACCACACTACCCTTGCTAGGTGAAGGCATCAATTCTGCAGGCCATCTGTCTCAGACCAGGGTTCAGCTGGAGTAAATTGTGACAAAGTTGCTAGGGCAAGACATGAAGTGGGATATCTGATGCCTTCTAGTTCTCCTGCATTATACTGTTTTCTGGTCTCAACAAAGAACCAAAAAAAAAAGCATACAATAGAATTGTGCATTTAAGTTCTAGCTCTGTACCTTCAATAACTGTACAGACCATAATGTACTTTAAGATATGTCAAATGTGTTCCTATCTCAAAGAATCACAGAATCATCAAGGTTGGAAGAGACCTTCAAGATGATCTTGTCCAAACATCAGTGTGGTGGGGGTGACTCCACCACCTTCCTGAGGAGGTTATTCCAATGCCTAACCATTCTTAAAGTGAAAATTTTTTTCTAATATCTAATCAGAACTTCCCTTGCTGAAATTTAAGACCATTTTCTCTTATCCTTTCACTTGAGACTTGGCAGAAGAGACCAACCCACACCTTACTACAGCCTCCTTTTAGGGAATTGTAGAGAGCAGTGAAATCCCCCTAAGCCTCTTCTTCTCCAGGTTAAACAGCTCCAGATCCCTCAGCTGCTCCTCATAAGACTTGTGCTCCAGACCCCTCACCAGATCCACTGTCCTTCTCTAGACACACTCCAGCACCTCAATGTCCTTCTTGTAGTGAGGGGCCTAAAACTGAACACAGGATTTGAGGTGTGGCCTCACCAGTGCTGAGTACAGGGAAACAATCACTGCTCTGATCCTGCTGGCCACACTATTCTTTATACAAGCCAAGATTCCATTGGCCTTCTTGGCCACCTGGCCACAAAGCTGCTCATATCCAGTCGTAGGTCAACAAGCAACCCCAAGTCCCTTTCTGCTGAGCTCTCAAATCCCTCTTCCCCAAGCCTGTAGAGCTGTTTGAGGTTACTGTGACCCAGGAGCAGGATGTGGCACTTCACCTTGTTGAACACGATGTAGTTTACCTCAATCCGTTGATCCAGCCTGTCCAGATCCCTCTGCAGAGCCTTTCTACCCTCCAGCAGATCCATACTCCCACCCAGCTTGGTATCTTCTGTGAACTTACTGAGGGTACACTCCATGCCCTTGTCCAGATCATTGACAAAGATGTTAAACAGGACCATGCCCAATACCCCATCATTAGTGACCAGACACCAAACTCTAGTATGCCTGTTGTGCCCTACTATGACTTTGCTGACCATCAAAATTATTCATATCATCCCAGATTTCTGACCCTCTGAAATCCATTGAAACTCTGCTGTGGGGAGAACCACCATTACACACTTGTTCATATGCCTTTGGAAAAAGAAGAGCCTCATTAAAGAAAATAAGTTTTTGTGTGTGTCCAAGATCTTGCTGCCTTGTTCAGTCTGTTTCTTTTTCATGTATGAGCACCATCTACCCCCAGGCAGCTGCACAAAATTCATCACAGACCAGTTACTTTTTGATGATTTGGTTTCCTTTTAATAGCTGTCTAGAGGCAAATGCTTCTCAAACCATTGAGTCTGGATGAAAATCCTACAACATTTGGAGCGATTTGGATACAAAATATTTGGCTTGGATCCATTTCTGTGTTTCACTCTAGAGCCCTTCCCCTTCATTACTCTTCTTTACTAGTGCACTAGGTATAATATTTTCCTTGTGCTGCTTCTGGTACCTACTCTCACCTGTACAAAAACACTAAATATTTGCCTGATACTCTGAGCATCATTGCTACCACCAGTGCAGAATGGAAACGCAAATGGAGCAGATCAGCTTCTTTCTGCTGATCCATTCTGGCCACTTTTAGACTGTTTTCTGAGGTGTTAAATTCTCCTGATATTAAAAATGAGGGAAAGTTAAATGTTATCTGAGGAGCAGTGTCTGGGACCAAATCTGATTTCTGAAAACAATGTTGGTAACAACAGTTTAAATTGTCAGTGCAGCACATAATGGGGGCTAACATGGTATTGCTCTCATGTGGTTCTCAGCAAAGCTGACTCAACTCTTGTTTCTCTCCGTGTTTCTTAATCTACCAACGCAGTTCCAGCATCAGTTATGTTTTTGGTGGCTGACACTGCAGGTCCTTGCTACTCGTTTCAGTTTGCTCATTTTGGAACTCAACATTTGCATTGTGAAAACATTGAAACTCATGAATTAAAGTGTCTCTAAAGAACACTCAGAGCCAATGCAAATCTGCTGACATAACTCTCGTATAGAAGATTGAGTCAATCAAGCTTCTGTCTTCTATCACACTTCCAGTCTATTTCCATGATAAGAAGAAAGGAGAGTAATGTGATAATAAAAGCAGCTCTATCATGTTTGCTTCCTTGGACGTCTGCATAGGACAGACATATTAAGTACTGTCTTATATAATGCTGTATTATTTTACTACAGGCTGATCTGCACTAGTGAGTGCAGGACTGTTAGGCAAAGTTAGTGAATGTGAATTGTTTTACCTGTCTCATATTCTCTAAAATGCTTTTGAAGTCCTGAAGAGTGTGTGGTGGCTTTGCATGCTGACACACTTATCGCAGTAAGGGGAGGACTCCAAAAGGACACCTGTGTGTACAGAATGCTGGATATCACTGTGGGATCATAACTTACGTCTTTATAATAGAAATGAAAGCTAGAGAAAGGAGAGATAAGGGAATCTTCTCAGAACATATTAAATCTTAATTCACTGCCAACTATGAAGCTATTGTCTCCCTAAGAAACTATTTGGGTGAGACTTCAGTGCAGAACCATAGCAAGCAGTATGTGAAAGACTAAGCACAGTATTCTGAGTAAGTGAAAATTTGATAGTTAGATGTTTTGCAACTTTGGATTAAAATTAAATGTTCAGATTAATTTGGGGCTCAATTTTCATTCAAATTAATTTGGGGCTTCAATTTTGTAAGAACAAAAAGTGGGAAAAACTATCCTTATGTAAACATCTATTTCCAAAGACCACTTAATTCTATCTGCAGATACGTTGCAATGCCTTGAGTTTAAAAAAACAACAAAAATTATCTCATACAGCTGGCTATTTAATCCTACCTAACTATTTTCCTGGGGGTTTTTTTTAGCTGTATAGCTCTGTTTCTTAATATAACTCATCTCTTTTAGCAAGATTACCCTTCTGCTCTTTATAGTACCAATAATTTTCTCACCTAATATTTCCTCCTTCTCTCAGCCCTCCAGAGAATCCTTTTCGCTTCTTATTTAGCTGTAAACTCAAAGCTTCATTTTGATCAACCAGTTTTGTGTTCCCTGACCTACTGCCTGTTGTATTTCAAGCAGCAGCATCTTAGAAATGTATTTGTCTAGATCACCTGACAAATGCTTAGAGCTATGTATGCTCAGTCTTTAGAAACACTTGGATGTGTGGGTACATGAATCTTTTCCTTTCTGGCTTGAAACATTTCCTGGCTGCCAATTTTTAAAGTACTCAACAAACCAGTTGGAAGAAACAGATGATCTTTTTTGCCATTAACTTTCTCACGTGATTTGGCAGAGTCACCATGAATGAAAAGGAAGTGTAGAAATAGAGGGACAGATTGCATTCATTTTAGAATCTGAGGATTGTGGCTTAAGAAGACATCAGCTTTTTTGGGGTTTTTTTTACTATTTCTTTTACCCTACTCAAGTGTGCCTGGAACAGTGTTCCCATTTTGGTGTCTTTTGCAGTCTTTTTAAATTAGGCATATAAGTGCCCATAAAAACCTTGTAGAAAACCCAGAGCAGCACTTTTATGTAACCCTACTGCTGGATGGCAAATTGCCACCTCCTGCCCCTCACTCATCCCCTCTGATCATTTTGGCATTGCCTTACCTCTATACAAGACTTACTCACTTAAAAGACAATATTCTCATTTTTGGATTAAATTTTTCTCTGTTTATAATTTTTCCACAAATGCGTCTATTAACTTTGCTAAGGATGTGTACTGATCATCTCAGTACCTGTTATTTATTGGTTGTTTCTTTGCTGACACTGTAATTTGTACGTAGTTGTTCTGTTGCTTTGACCTTGAAGATTGGCATTTTAGAGACTTCCAGATGCCAGTTCATTCCCTATTCATAGGAACCTGTGGATGCCTACCCAAAATTTTTTGTACAGTTGTGCTGTGGCAAGACTTATGCAAACCAATTCTACAGCATAGGTAACAGAAACATTGGTTTCTGGTCATGTATTTCTTTGAAATACGTGACTTGGTATTATGTGTTGTTGGAATATTGTACTAATTATATTTCTGAAATAAGAAAGGAAAAAGGTTTGGAAGGTAGCAACACTCTATAATGTTTATTTCAAACCTAAGATTATGAACAGCTGTACCTGCGCTGCCCTGTAAACACACCGACTTTGTTGTCATGGGGCCACCTTTTCTGACCTTTCCACATCTGGAATGCTGTATTGGGATAGTGTGGTAAGGTTTGGGTAGCACTGGGGCTTTAGGAGCAGTTTCTATGAGAAGCTTCCAGAAGCTTCCCCCACATCTGACATATCCAAAGCCAGAAGGCTCCAAGACAGACATTAAGCAAGGCCAAACCCATAATTGTGAGAACACCTCTGGGATAACAAATTTAAGAAGGGAAAAGAAATTACTGCACAGAAGCAATTACAGCCAGAGATAGAAGAGAGAATATGTGAGAGAAGCAGCTCTGCAGACCTTGCAGGATCAGTGAAGGAGGAGGAAGTGCTCCAGGCACCACAGCAGAGATTTCCCTGCGGTCCATGGCACAACCAGTGGTGAGGCAGCTGTGCTCCTGTAGCCCATGGAGGTCCATAGACAAGCAGATAGACAGCTGCAGCCCATGGAGGAGCCAAGCGCTGGAGCAGGTGGGTACCCAAAGGAGGCTGTGACCCCATGGAAAGCCCATGCTGGAGTAGGCTCCTGGCAGGACCTGTGGAGAGAGGAGCCCAGGCTGGTGTGGGTTTGCCCCACGGGAAACCCAGACTGGAATAGCCTGTTCCTGAAGGACTGTACCCCACTGAAGCGACCTATGCTGGAGCAGTTCTGGAAGAACTGTAGCCTGTGGGAAGGACTTACATTGGAGAGATTTGCGGAGGACCGTGTCCTGTGAGAGGGACCCCAAACTGGAGCAAGGAAAGGAGACCTGCCCCTGAGGAGAAAGCAGTGGCAATGTGTGATGAACTGACCATAGCCCCCGCTCCCTGTCCCTTGTGCTGCTGGCAGGGAGGAGGTAGAGAACTGGGAATAAAATTAAGCCAAATAAGAAGGGAGGGATGGAGTTAAGGTGTTTTTAAGATTTGATTTTACTTTTCATTATCCTACTGTCATTTGACTGGTAGGAAATTCCACTAATTTTCCCAAGTCAAGTGTTACTGCCTATGACATTCAGTGATGTCTCCCTGTCCTTATTTCAACCCACAAATCTTTGGTTATATTTCCTCTTCCTTGCTCAGCTGAGGAGGAGAGCGATGGAGCAGCTTTAGTGAGCACCTGGCATCTAGTCAGTGTCAACCCATCACAAATGCCAGATTAAAGACAGAGGACAATCTGGTCTTCACAGAACCCTCTGCTCTGCTCTTTCAGACCTTGTGAATAACTCTCCTTTGGGAGTAGCCAGAACCTCCTTGGAAGGAGCGTGGCAAAGAGCACCAGTGCACCTCTTCCTCATATCTTCCATGAGTTAAGAGTGCATAGCTTCCTTCAATGTTAGCTTGACTGCACAGCAACACAGAAACAGTGTGCCAGGAAGGAGAATTTTTCTCTGTCTCACAGAACAATCCTACCTGAAACTCTTGCTAAAAAGCCTGTTTCATTTCCTTCATGGACCAGCACCAAATCAATGGTTTTTTCAGAACCATGGCTTCCTAAAACAATGTAAGCCTCTTTGTTCTCATCTGTACTTTTAAAGTCATTCGATGATGCTTCATTTTTGAGCCCGAGTTGAGTTTTGAGTTTGAGTTATGTATGAGTTTAGTTATTGGCAGACATGAAGATTGAAACTCAGTGTTTATTTGACGAATGCATGGAGCTCGAACTTGTATTCTTACAGTGGAGGGACCATCTCTAGTCTTGATACACAGTGTCTTTGCAAGTACCTGCCAACAGATTGGCACAATGCACTTTTCTGCTTTTCAGCTGCTTAATCAGGTGTAATCTTTGTCTAGTACAGGAGCAATGGAGGTTGTCACAGGTGGAGCAAAACTGAATGCATACCCAGCTCTTAGGCAGTTGTCTGTGCAGGTATGTTTACATGCAATTCACTAATGTCAGCCTTACTTGTTTTTACTTTGGATGATCCTGGACTCTTAAGTTTCCAATGAAAGTAGTTCTTCCCACTTAAATTGAAATTTTGGATCTAGTGCAATTACAGAATGATTGTGATTGATTCTAGTTTTCATACTTTTGAATACCTAAATATCCTTCATTGACTTTTTCTTCCATTAGTTTTTTGATTTAAGTCTATAATTTTGCTCTAACACAGAACTGTATCAGAAGCAACTTCAAAAGTTATAATTATGTTAGTAACTGGTAAAGCTTTTTTTGTGGATGTGATCTCCCAGCCTTTGAAATGGATCATGGGAGTTTTCTTATTCAGAGGTATATCTTTACTTCATGTATTTTTCTTCCACAAAATAATCTTTTTGAGACCCTGGAAACTTTCAGTATCCATGATGTCCCTAAAACAAGAATGTTTACTGTACATAATGTCCTGAAGTCTCTTCCCTGGGTTTGGGTAGGTCGTTTCCACCTTCTCTAAACCTCTTGTGATTTTATAGATCTTTGTCATAGTCCTCTCAGTTATCTTCTTTCCAGCTTAAGGCATTGTAGTGGTTTTAAGAGTTAACTTGGGCATTAGCCCCGCCTTCCGATGTCCTTTCTGTGAGATAAGCATTAGGAGGAAAGGCAAAGCAGGCACAAAACCTAAAGAATATAAACAAGTTTATTAACAGAGTTAAAAGAGGGAAAAGAAAGTCAGACTAAACCTTCAGATTCACCTCTCTCCCCCCACCTCTCCACCAACGTAAAAGAAAAACACAACCCTTGAGGATTCTAGTCAGTTCACCACCTATATAATAATTTCTGGTTTTCAGTTCACTTAGGGAGAGGAGTCTCTCTTCGTCAAAACCATGCAAAACACCTCCACGAGAAACAATCTCTTGCAGTTTTTAATGTCACAGCAAAAGCAGCCGCCCGGAATGGTTTTCTGCTTGCATGTGAAAGTCCCTTCCCCCAACTTACAGCTTTCCCCACAGCTGCTTCGAGGGTTTCTTTAGCAAAGGGGGTACTATTTTTAAGGATGGGCTGTTCAGAAACAGAAGTTTTCTTCACTTATCAAAGTGCCTAGGAGGTGTAAGGACACTATCTCTGGGAGTATCCTCATCTCTAGGAACAGAGGTCCTTTTCTCTCGTGAGATCTCTGCTCAAATTATCACAGCTACTTCAGCATGTACTTATTGCAGCACAGGTACTGTTGCTCACAGCAAGTCACAGCTACTTCAGCGGTTGCTTGTTCTAGTACAAGCACTTTTGCTCACGGTTGCAGTTTGAACACTCCACCCCCTCCCCCCCATGCTTTCAAGAAATTACAGTGGGTAGCCTAATATATCATAGTCCATCACCATGGATTTTTCATGGGAATTTTTCATGGGAATTTCAGCTTCTAGGATTGAAGCATCTCTTCATTCTCCTCCCTCAGGGTCTCAGCTCTTTCTTCCCCACTGACTTGGGCATCTTTATAGTGTCTTCTTCACACACCTTCACCTTTCTCTGTCCTCTGACCGGGGAGAGGATTGAAGTCTGCAGGCTTCATCTGGTCTGGAAGAATCTTAACAGCACTAAAAGAGTTAACACCTGGGCCTTGCAGCTGGAGTTTGGAATTCGCTTATCTCTTGGCCACGTGATCCTGTCGGAGCAGTCGCAGGGGAATTTCAGCCGCTCTAGGCCTGAGGGCCATCCTGGCCTCTGGGGGGTGTCCAGCCAGCAGGAGCGGCTGCGATCTCTGCCAAGCCACCCCCCGGCCAACCCGGCCAGGCCCGGCCAGCAGAGCCCGGCCCAGCCACCCCCTCCCTGTTACCTGTTCGGCCATCGGACAGGAGAAGAAGCAAGTGGAAGCAAGAGAGGGCTTCCCAGGCTCTGTTCCTTCTTAAAATGTGGCTCACAGAGGCATGTCCAGCTCTCTAAGTGGTTTAAAAAGTTGCCAATATTCGACCTGGCCAGTTGATTGGTTCTGTTGGGTCCAGAGGAAGCTGTAAGCACCTCTTTGCAAAGAATCACTTCCGGGCAGATGCAGCCTTCTTCAACTATAATTCCCAGCTATGCTAACGACAGGCATTTAGTTTGAATTAATTCTTTCTTGCCTGACAGCCACTGCCTAATTTTCTTCACCACTGTTGCCAATGATGCCACCAGTATTATGCATCACTACATCTTTTTGGTTTCTATCCTATTTCTCCCTGAACTGTTGGTAATTTTTGCTTGTCTTTGTTTTTACCATTGTGAGGCTCTGAGTTGACATTTTTATAGAACTATTTACTATAACCTTGAGATTTTGTTTCTGAGTGGTATTAGCTAGCTGGGAGCTTCACATTCACTTTATAAAGTTAGAATCGTCATTTGTTTCCTGACATTACTTCAGATTTGTCTTTATTGAATTTCATTTGGTATTTTATTGCGCAGTATTGTGAAGTCCTGTTGCAACTCTTCTTAATCAGCCTTCATTTTTACTTCTGTGAGTGATTTAAACTTTGTCACTTTGTTATTCATGATCATTTACGAATATGACGAATCATATCAGCTTGAGTATATATCCTCAACAGAGACTCCATTGGTGACTCCTTTCTTTTGTGAAAATTAACCATTTTCTGTTTCCTTTAGTCAGCCAGTTAGCTTCCCTTTATCCCAAAGCAGGTTTGTTTTTTTTTTTTCTAGGAGCTCTTCAAGGGGTCTTCATGACAATTTTTCTGGAGATTTAAGTAGTTATATTCACAAGATTCACATACCTGTCCTTGACTCCTTCACAGAACTGGCACAGATATGTGAAACATTACTTTGCTTCATGGAAGTCATATCAGCTCTTCTTAAATGTTTTGTAGTATTGACTTCCAACCACATGCAGTAAACCGGGTCCCGAGCACTCCAAAGAAAGTGTGTTGAAAATAATGTAATGATAATGTCATGATACTATATAAATAATGCAATGCTTTTAAACTTAACAGAAGGGAATAAACTGTAATATTAATTTTTAACATGTTTTAAAATTTTAAGAAACCCTGACATGGTAGGTGCTAAATGTTACTCAAAAAGCAGAATTAAGTTGCAAAGAAATGAGGCTGTCACATTTACAGACCTCAGGAGAAGTCGGTGCCATAGGGATGCTACCTGGGGCATCTCATCACCAGCGTAAGACTTCTTTAACACAAATAGGACAAGCAGATGCAATGTTTTGTAGTTAGCTTCTTTTCTTGCCAATGTCTGTCTCCTTAGATTCTCCTTCTCCTGGCATTTCTATTTTTGCCTGTGTATGTTAAACACTTAACTTACAAGCTGTAATACAGGCATTCAGAAATGCATCCAAAAGGTCTACAAAAGTCAGCCTGTGTTACTGCACCTCCTTTATCAGTCTTTGTGTATTTTTTCTGCTTGTTGTTTCGCCTAGAAGCAATCTGCTCTGTGCTTTTGCAGTGTGTGGCATAATGGGGTCATGGTCTTTGAACAGAGTTCCTAGGTACCACTGAAAGTTTAGCAGGGTTTCTCCAGATGCCCACTGATTCTATTCACTGCTGCAGTGTTTTGTGCAGTATAATATTATTCCTCTAATGTTTCCTGGATATTTCCCAGAGGCAATCATATTTGCTGACACTGAGGCAATTTTAAGTGAGAGGTTACATCCTACAATGGTTATTTCAGCTGTTTCATAGTTAAGTTCTTTTGACCCTGGTCCTGGAGTTTTGTTACAATATATTATGTCAGTCTGGCTGAAAATGTTTTCAACTCACACATCAATTTGAGACAGGACTGTGGTGCATCTGCTGTCATGTTTCAGTGTGGAACTCTGCCTGGATATTGAAGAGAGTCCTGCATCTGCTGTCATGTTTCAGTGTGGAACTCTGCCTGGATATTGAAGAGAGTCCTGCATGCCTAAGAGGGGTGCAAAATGCTAACCTGACTTTTCTGCTGTGGCCGTAATTCACATGCTCCATTATTTCTTCATCACCTATAGCCTTACAGACTATCTGGTCAGCTTCCTCTTCCTTGTGTATTTGAACAAGATTTATTTCTAGTTTCAAAGCTTTTTGAGAAATGTTAGTCAGATTTTTATCAGCCTGCCTTAAGGAATTTTTATATTTACTTGTCTGATTTTTGTTATTTTCTATTTTCTTTGTTTGGAAATAGTGTTAGCTCTTTTCAAGAAAGCCATCTCAGTCCAGTAGGTTTCCTTGGTGAAATGTTTAATCTTACTAGCCTTTCCTGGGCATTTGAGGGGGAAGAAGAGGATGAAGGAAGGTTTTAGTAGATGCTGAAGGGGTTTTATGGTTCATACTTACTGCTTTAAGAATGCAGAATTGATTTTGTGGCATCATTAAGCAACATTTAGAATGCATATTATCAAAGAGGAATAAAAACATACTGGACTTTCTCAGCTTGTGTTAGGGTTTTAGCCCTCATCCCCACAAGAGTACATTATGTAGATAATGCCATTTAAACTTTTCACTTCAGGATCCAATGGATCAGAAGACAGCCTAAAAAGTCCCCAGGACTTCTGTGTGTGAAAGGAAAAGACAAACAGACCCTTTCAGAAGCCGGTGCAATATCTTGCTTTCTCTGTGGTGGTTCTGTCCTGTAGTGTTGTGACAATTTGCCAAGCTGTGCCAGATGTCCGAGCTGCTTCTTCGGTTTCCCAGTGAAGACAGGATCCATGATGCTAATGTGCAGTTATTTACGTGCCTACTTCACACCTGAAAGCTGGCCAAATGAGATGAAAGCCGATTCCTCTTTCTAGACACTGTTCAAAATGTGTATCTGCTTTGCAGGAAGCAACTTGGCAACAAGCACATGCTGTTTTACCTCAGGTGCAAAGACACTGGCAGAGGGATTTACTTTCACTGTGTGTGTGTACAGCAACTAACATAGTAGGGTCCTGATTTATGGCCAATACTCTTAGGCACTGTTGTAGGCTGAATGGTGGGATAAATAATTTATTGTAGCAGGAACTATGGCAGGGGACATTGACAACTGCTTGTATAATTTCCCACACTTGTAACTATGTATAACTACAAAGAACAGTAACAGTGAAGGCTTGTTTACAAGCTAAGCATAATAAGTGAGAGTACTCTGTAGCCTCTCACTCCAGCTGTTTTGCCACTGGCTGTAACATTTCACTCCCTCTCCCATCTCTCTTCACTCATCTTTCAATTCACCTTGAAAGCCCCAAGGATTATGTATGGCAAATGCTACCAGCTTTCTAAACTGGCAGTGGTGATACTAATAGATGAGCACTGTTACAGCTGCTCCCACCAGCAACAAAAATCCATGTTCTGATCTCCTATCTTCTACATTCCCACAACACCACTGTACGCTGAAGTATAGCCTGATTTGATTTTTCTTCTCTGCACCTGCTTATTTTTCTGATAGGTAGCAGGAGATACGAGTGAGAAATGATCCTCCTTACTGCTGGAGAACAGAGTCCCCCATCAACACAATTTTCTGCTAGTTAAGTGCTGGTACATTTACCCTAAATGGAAGGAATGAGCCCCTACGTACTGAAATTCTACCATCAAACATGGAACAATAACTATCATACGTTTACTGCAGCTTGTCATGATTTTCATTGCTCCTATAATCTATAGAAGGATTTTGTTACCTGCCCAAGAGAAAACGGCGAGTCATTACTCAAGATGCTGCATGTGCTAAAGGGAAAGGAAATTGAATAAGTAAATAACTGGCTTTTAGGGCAGCTGCTGAAAACAGAAAAGTAAAGAATTTAGAATGCTGAAATGGAAATAACTTTCCTGAAACTAAAAATGGTTTTCAAGGGGGAGAAGATAAGAAAATAATTATGCAAAGATTGAATTAGTTAATCTGCATATAAATGACATCAACATGATTTTTCAGGGATCATTCAAAAGTGTTTTGAATTTTTAAATTTATGTGACTGTAGACTTCTTTTTTTTTTTTTTTTTTTTTTCTCAATTTCATCCTGAGCAAATTTTTCAATTTAATCTTTTATTTTTAATCAGGAAATATTTTTTTCAGTTGTTCTCAGTTGTTCTCTCACACTGACTCGGTTTCTGTCAGAATGTGGCTTGGCAAATTTGAACAGCTGTGAGTGTAATAATTCCCCCTTGTTTGTCCATACAAGTCTTCACAACTTTTAATTAAATGTCTTTGTGTATCAGCTCTCATAATGGACTTCTGATACATGATTGGGGCCCCTTGGTACTCCTGTAATAAACTCAGGAATATTTGAAATGTTTTAATGATTTCAGAAGATACAATGTAACCATTGGTAAAGCACACCACAGCCTGTGCCTTGCCGTGCTCCTGCTTTGCATTTCTAGGCTTGAAAATGTAGGCTGTATTTCTGTCTCCTGACAAGCCAAGGGCACAGAAGTGGTTGTTTTTACTGTCTCCCAGTACAATCTGCGTAAGTTTAGGATGCTGCAATGTGGGGCAGTTAAGACAAACCTTTGGGAAGCAATGCAGGCATTAAAGTGGAAGGTGTGCATGCAATTTCCTGGTGAAGCCAGGTGGGTGCGGATCTCCAGAACTTGTTTCACACTAAGCATCCCTTAGCTGTCCTTGTACAGTGAATTATGGTCAGTCTGGGACACTCACAGAGTGCCTGTGTCTCTGCAGAGGACACTGACTCATAGATAGTTACAAATCTGCAATGACCAGTTTTCTGTCTTCTGCTGATGAAGCAGTTGAGTACTGACTGCAGACATTGCAGTGTGGGGCAAGTTCTGAGGGTTTTGTTATTAAAAATGAAACTCCAGATATAGCTTGAACGAGATTTGAAGTTTGAGTCTGGCTGTGGACCAGCTATTTGACTCCTTCATGAACAGGGAAAGAAAATAACAATTTAATACAAGTTTTACACTTTTAATTATGTTGTGCACAATTTACTTGGGAAGCAACCCCTTTTGGAATAGCACAGTCACCGATGCACGTCCTCAGTGTTGCAGTTGTCTGGCTCTGGATTTGCGTGCAGCTTTGTTTCCAGGTGTAGTGGCTGGAGAAAAACCATTACGAGTATGGATACTTCCAATAACTGTACCAGGGGAAGCACTATAAAGAGTGGCAAATGTAAACCAAAAATACTGACTTGTATTTAAAAGGAGACAATAGGATGAAGCTCATTGAAATATGTCCAGCAGAGAGTATTTTGCAGGTAAATCCAAAGCTACATAGGATGCAAAAATTTCTTTTCTAATTTTGAGACTCCATTTTCATAGCTATAAAATCTGATACTATCATCATTATTCATCATTACTTAAGACTGTCTGTAAAACAGGACAAGTATCATACCAAATTACAATGGTCCAAAATGATGGACGCTTTGGAGGCTTGAGAGTGTATGTGTATTAGGGAGTAAAGATGGAAATATGTAAAAACAGGTAATGTGAATTCATTTAATCATTAAAACAACAAAAGTATTATCAGAATTTATAGTCTACGTGCAATTTAAAGCCCTTCATTGCTACTTCTTTTCTGTTTTGTGTTACCATTCACTACTTTATTATGCCTCTACATGGTGTTTGTGATTATGATTTTTTTGTCTTAAGGAGACAAGACAATAGATGGAGTACCTATAGACCTAATGTATTGCCCTTTATGTGGGGTTTTCTGCAATAGCCCCCTTTCTCATGTGATTCTCTTCTGTATTCAGAAGTAGTTTTGAGAGACATAAACCACCTATTAGGTTTGGGGTCTTTTTTCATTTCAAAATGCGCTTCCAGAAAATGCTTGTACCTATGATACAACTGTAATGTAGCCGTTTTCTGGTTTTAGCTAGACAATGTTCAAGTCTAAAGCTCGGTGTAATTTATCATCCCCTCATTGAAACAAGTTAATAAACCAGTTGAACAAGTCCTTTTCCAGACCCCCCCAACTCTTGTCTGTGTGCATTCTCTTGCATATTGCTTTTTTTTAAAATCAGTCTCCTAGTTCTCATTGCAGCATTATCTTTTGCCTTTTTTACATACAATTCTTTCCTCTGTCAAACTGGTTTCTTCTATAAATTATTCCTGCATTGCTCTTCTTGACTGTCATCTTTCTTCATTTATCTGTACCAGATCCAGTCTGTGTCTTGCAGAAGGACTTACACATCTTAGATTTTGAGCCATTCAGGGATAGAAAGATTTCATGTACTTTAAAGTCAGTTAAGGTCCCTCTCACAAAAGCAATTATATAAAAACAAACTTATTGACTGTATAATAAACATACAAACACAGTAAGGAGATAAAGCTGATGACCAATACATCTTTTCTATCTCTAACTTTTATTAATGAACCATAAAAAATGCACTACTCATTAAGTCTTAATGCTTAATCATGCTAGTGTCATTAAATAGAAAATGTATATGCTCCATCTGGATTATTACAGACTACAAGAGAAAGGCTAAATAAATTTTACATTTAATTTACTCTTTTCTTTAGCACAATAAAGTAAATTAAAATCAATGATTGATTGTCTTTGGGAACATTATAATCAGAGCTGAATACATAAACAATGCACCAAATGAATGCTATTTAATCACATTCTTTCTTATGTGTGTCTCAGTCAGTGTATCATCAGCCAATAGATGCCATTTATTTTATTCCAAAAAGAAATGCCTTTGTTCAGTTTGATTGTTGCTCCCATTTTGATTTTCTTTGAACCTTTTTTATTTAAGAAAATATATACAAATATTTTAAAATGTTTAGAAACATCTGGCATTATATACAACTTTTAGCAATATATTAAGGAGGCTTAGTGCAGTGCAGGAAATATATCTTTATAAAATAAAACATGCACAGTCTGAGGGAGTTGGAAAGGCTCTTCCTCAATGCCCTAGAGTGTACTGCTAGTTAGTCCTTCCCTCAGATTCTTGGACATGTTTCGTTTGTTGTTTTTTGATTTTTTTTTTTCAATTAGAATAGGGATTTCTTTTGACTTTTATTTTAAAATAGGCTTTGTTCTCTTTTTAATGCAATGTGTTAGTCCCTTCCCATTCACTATGTCAAGGCCTTCTTGTCACATGTCTTATGCTGTCCTCCAATGAGCTCTACTCTTGCATAGTTTTACATGCAGGTACAGGTACCAGGCTGCTGGTAAAGCAAAACTGAGGTGTGTGTGTGAATTACTGGTGTGAAAAGCTAATTCCACTTGGGGGTTTTAGGAAATTTGATATATTGATCTTTGCATGTGGATTTTATACATTAGTTCAAATTGCAGTGATAGCTGCATTACAGAAGTGAACAGAAGAGGCATGATTTATTGCCCTGAAATAAACTGACTTGGAAATGGAGAAATAAATTTCACAATGGTTGTGTGGATTTTAACTAGTTGATTTAGGAGGAGTACTTTTAATCAAGCAGACATTTATGCAGGTCAGAGGTTCGGGGTTTTCTTCTCAGCCAACTAGTACTGAAGTTTGATAGAAGGGGAATGGAGTGATGGGTGCCCTGTCAGACAGTAACTTGAAAGAACTAGAAGCTAAATGTCTTTCAGGGCAAAGTAACCCTAGGGAAAAATTCAGAAAGATAATGGAGAAGTGGAAATACAGACACTACGAAATCAAAGCTAAATAGGATTTACATTTGATGGTGTGTTTGGGCCTGTATGTAATGAACTCTTTTTGCCTTTTTTTTTTTTTGAGTTGCTTGATACCTTTTTGTCAGTATAAAGTACTTGCTCTGATGTGATTCCTGAGTCTGAGCTGGGCCTGAAGCTGACATTGGTGAAGCCGGAGGACCAATCTGATTATTTTCAGTTGGAATACATTGTGGCAAATGAATACATTCATATGTAAGGAAAGGAATGGTAGGAAAGGGGATGGAGTCAGTCATTTAGACTAGTCAAAGTTTAGCTAATAGGCAGTGCTTTAGCTAAGTTTTGACTGTCATATCTTTGAGATATGCTGGTTTTGCAGACATTCAATATTCAATATTGTGGCTTCTGTTTCAGAATATTGAAACATTTTCCACTATGAAGTTTTAATGCACGTGGTTATCCTCCACAGTCTTGTCGTGTAAGGTGCTTCGTTCGTCTCTGCACTTCCTGGAAATTAGTGTAAAGTCAGGTTTCCAGCCTCATAATAAGAAGGGTGAGGACTAAGAGGCTCAACTAGGGTCCTTTGTGCCACTGCAATCATTAAAATTCAGTCCAAGTGAGAGCAGTCTAAAACATTAGACTGCTTTTTCTCTGCAGTCAAATCTGAATTTAGCCTTCTCAGCCTAGTGGCGTGAAGGCAGCAGACAAGTGATGGAGAATTGCTCCTCCTTTCCCCTTAACTGTTCATCACACAGCTGACAATACATTGCCCATTTCCGACATGCTGCCTCCTAGTCCTGTGCATATAAAGTTGGGTTCCTGGGATTTCAAACATCCGTAATTATGCACTTAAAATGTATTGTTTCCAGATGGTAATGCAACCAGTTATTTCAAACAATGAAAAATCCAGTGATTTAATTGTTTGTAACAGATGAGTAGAAAAGCTGAAGGAATAGAAACGTGTAAAAAGAGTGCTATATGAGGCCATTGGTAGATTTTAAATCCAATGAATTTTGGTAGAAATGTGGGTCCATTGCCTTAAAACATCCTTTCATGCAATACAGACTTGAGGTAATCAAGAGGTAGAAGTTTGTAATTTTTTCAAACACTTCTCACGTATACAGATATGATTAAAAGCTGCATAAGCAAAGGAAACTGCACATTTTACTTCTTGAGTGCAAAATTTGGCTCTAAGGTTGGAACGGAGAATGAACAGAAATTTTTCAGTTTCATTGTTTCCCGCAGCATTTTGATTGCAGAAAAATCACCTTGAACTATGTATTTCATGAACCCAGAATCACCACCAGTATGAGCAAACACATAGGGAACACATCTCTTCATCAGTCTTGTCAGTAAATTCTTTTAGCCAGGTGTGACAGTCCAACAATATGATTTTATAAGTGTAAGGAATGCTGCTCAGATCCATGGATTGGTAACTCACTGAGTCCCTAATAATTTACAGGTGTTTAGCTGCCTCAGAAAAATGTCCTCTTAATATCATGCAATAGTAATTAACACAATAAGGTCTTCCTGCATTATGAATTCTCACTTTTCCCTAGTGCTGGTCACTTGCAGAAGCAGTGAGACCAGTTCCCAGTCTCAGGCCTTCTCCCTGTTTTCCACTTTCTTGGAAACACAGTGATGTGAGCAGGCCACAGCTCAGCGCACCCTTCTAGGAGTCCCTTGGTGTATCCTCTAGCAGTCCTGTGCCACCACAGCAGAATTTCTCTTAATGTGGTGGGCTGCCTGCCAGGACGCTGAGCACACAGGTGAGCACACAGGTGAGCACACAGCTCTTCCCACTACTGATCACACTGGGGACCATCAAGCATGACATTCCTGTACTCTTGGCTGAAAAAGCATCTGTTGCATAATGGAGGTGACTTTTGGATCATGTGAAAGATACTTTAGGTTCATGGAAAAAGATGAAGTAATTATGTGCTTTAAACACCTCCTTAACAAGCTATGTAGCTTGTCCTGCCCAGAGAGCCCTAGAAAGTGAACTTTCTATGCACTGTAACACGATCAGATAGCTATCAAGTGCTTTGTGTATTCCAAATCACAAGCAATTTCTCATTTCCATCAAATACATGCTTTAAGCTATCACTTAGCAAGTGTTCCAATATACATAAACAATAAAGAGAATATTTTTCTTTTACTCAAGGTGTTTACTTTTCCTGGTTTTCTTTGTTGGAGGGCATATTTGTGGAACAAGGAAAGCTGTGCAGCCAAAGAGTCCACACCTTGCTCAGAGCAGAAGCAGCCTGAAGGTGTAAACATTCACTCCTATGCTGTTCTTTGGCAATTTTAAATGAGATACATAGGCTCAGGACTGTACCAACAAATAAGAGCCCCTGGGACAGATAAGAGAGTCTCAGATCAGGGATGATCTGGGACTGCACTCCCTTTTCAGACAGAGGAATAACCAGCTGCCAGGAGAGCAATGGTGTAAGACATGCTATGCCAGTTGTCTGCATTAATTGGCTACCTTGGCTTTAGAGCTGCTTTGTGTCGGCAGCACAGTGCTAACCAGCTGCAGCACAAATCTGAGTTTGGTCTCCACATCGTTTCACAAAAGCTGCATGAATGATTGCTCCACTGTTGGCTTTTAAACCATTTACTACTTGAGACCTCATTACCAATGAGCACCCTGGCCACTCTAACAGTGTGGGGTTTGATTGCCTTGTTCAAGCCTCCCACCCAGCATAGCTTGCTCTGCTTTGGTTCTGTTAGCATAAGCAGAAATAACCTAACAGAGCTGGGATGGGATGCTTTAACTTTGCAATTCTGCAAGCAGTATAGCTCTGCTGCCAAAAAGTACAGCCCTGCCCTTTCTCTGTTCCCAAATGCTTGCTGCTCTTTTCCCTTTGTTGCTCCCTCCCTGCTGCCAGTATAAGTATTTGCATTGCCAAGCAATGAGCTAAATAGAACGGGTCTACTTCAAAGTTCACTTGAAAGAAAAAATAGTAATGATTCATTTTAATCCAGATTAATTTGAACTGTTTTGCTGCTCAGTAATGAGAATGCCTTTGTCAGCCTAAAGCAGAAGGCAATTGAGAGGGCAGCAGTTTGTATTTAGAGGCAGATGAAGGGCAAGGCTGCTGTTCTTGGCTTACACTTCTCATAGAAATGTGGTATAAATGTGATCCTGTTCTCAAATGCCCTTAAAATGACACTATTATTCTGTTCTTACTACTCTACTTCTCTCAATCCTCACTTAAGGTCTTCTTAAAAGCATTCATTAAAGTGTTTTTATTGGCCCTTGTCATCTGAAGTTTGATTTGGAATATGAAGCGCTTTTCTTCCTGGTTTGATCCTATCAATGTTCAATAACGGAAACATGTTTATTGACAATACATAATACGGAAAAGGTACTTTGCATGGAACTGTCTTTTCAGAGGAATAAACGTAGTGTAAACTCCTCAATGAACAAATATGAGCAGAACACCTTCTGCATGTTCAGAGATATTGGTTTCTTGGTAAGTACCTACTTAACCAAAAAGAAAGGACCATTCCTTTATTTTTAGCTTCCAGAGACGCACTTAGCCAAAAAGAGCATAGTATTATTGGAATCAGGAAGAATGCAGATGTGTGGACAAAAAAAAGGGTTGCATAATTCTACCACTCAGATTTTAGGTACCTGGCTTCAAATCCTGTTCCAAATGAAAGATCAATGAGCATAGTCATTCACCCAGAGGAGCAGAAACTGTGGCATAGAAAGATGCCACCTGTTAAACAGCTGTCTCATTCTTACCACTTTCTTAATTATTTTCTCCCAGAAAAGAGCTGATTGGAGCTGATAACATCTGTACATGACAGCAAAACATTTAATCTTAATTTAAAGATTTCTCTCAGATTTCAATATTTAATATTTGGGCTACAAGAGTACCCTCACAGCTAGAAACCAATGGAGCTGCATGTGTTGAGTCCCTGTGTGTCTCCAGCCTGGCTCATGTTACCTTTCAGCTCCTCAAGGCTACCAGAACCCTTCACAGGCACGAAGAATGAACCACGGGTAGGTCAAATTCATATCCAGAAGTTCACTGCACTTTCATTATGCTGTTGTTAAGTTCCATGTTCCTGCTGAAAAGATGACATTTTCTATTGAACAGTGACATTTGAAAATTTTAAACTGACATATTACACTTCTTCTGAAATATTTGATTCAGCAAACAAATGACAGACATGGATATTTTGGATTTCATTTGCTTCTGCAGAAACATTATGCAACTCGTTATTTGCTCCCAAGTTTTAACTCCTTTTTGCTTTACATAAGTAAGTGGATAAAAAAAGCAGAAGTATAAGGTGTTTAGATTAACACCACAAAAACTTTTCTGAAGTTTAGTTTTTTATGTTTACCATGGAAACATTCTTTGAGACATTAACAGCCAAAGAGAGATTAGTTAGTGGAACACAGTCTCTGCCTGGAAGTGTTATATGTGTGTATCACAACATATCAGAAAGCTTTCAAAAGGATAAATAACAGATACTAGACATGCAAATGCAAATATGGCCCTCAATCCAGATTACCATTTTTAAAATGTGATATGAAAATCCACTGCAAAAGGCAGCCTCAGACAGAAACATTGGAACATTCTAACCTCCATAGCAATCACTGCATCTGTATACAGCTTTGTTGACTAGAGTATTAAAAATGAGCTGGGACTCCAGTTAACAATCACAGTTGTAAATTTGTTGTGCATTAGAGAATCTGGCCCAGTGTGTGTCACAGTTGTTTAATTCATCTAAAGTTGGCAGGGTTTCTTTTTACTTAAATGTATTCACACCCATGCAAGCTGTCAAATTGGAATTACTCTTAAGGGCTTAGGCTGAGCTGCAGCTGCAGCAATGGGGGCAGGGAAAAGGGGGCTTGCACTGGTCCCTCTCCTGATGCCCAGGACTGAAGAAGTTGCTCCCTCCACTCTTGGCCTGGCCATGTCTTCCCTGAATGTAGATTGAAGATCTGCTTGATTTGTTTGGACTCCAAATTTAATGTAATATTAAATGACTTAAGGATGTCCTTTTCATTTAGCAATGGATAAAATTCAGGTGTGGAAGAGAATATCCTTGCAGCTTTAGATGAGCAAATGATCATCTATCATTACAGCCCTATTCTCTCAGCTGCTAGAGCAAACTCTCTTCATTAGAGCTTGGGAAAGTATTTGCAGTAAAGCATTTATTCAGAGAATGTAACCTTTTATTTTTTGCTTTTCCTATTGAAATTTATCTGTAAACAGTCTGATTTTTATGTGCTGTCCTATTATTCAGAGTTACTCATCACGTTCTTTATGCATCTGTGTTAGGGTTTATGCACTGCTCCTGAGCTGCTCACTCTGGCCATTTTTCTCAAGTATAAGCCAGTCATAATTTGCTATTTGTTCAGCGGATGATATAAGTGAGTTTGTTAATGTTGCCTTCATTTTCTTCTGAGCATCCTGAATGACTGCTTAACTTAGGGCAGGATCTGTTGCCTAGAGGCATCCATGCTGTCCAGAGTCTTTGTAAACTATCCTGGCTGACATGATGGCTTTCTATCTCTGACACATCTCCTTCTCTTTGCTCCTTGTGCTGTCTTTGTGTTAGAATTTTTGACAGTTTTCTATAGTTCAAAGGGACTTCCTGATATTCTATAGGGTCCTGGTCTTGCAAGTATCAATGTGTCATCCACTTCATTAATTTGTCAACTCAGTCTAAAAACTCATTGATTTGTTTCTCCAAATAGCTTTGGGAAAGTTGTTTTAGGATCTCATTCCTTTGTTGGCTGGAGTCCTTCTAATTCCCAGCATAGAGTCATTGTCATAATACTGCCTCCCTCATTCTTCTTTGAATTCTGGGACTGCAGGTTTTTTCCTTTAAGAGCCCTTTAAAAGGAAGTGCAGAGCTTGATGCAGTAGTGAAAAGTTCCAACAACGTATTTAACTTTAAGCATAGGGTTATAACTTTCACACATGTCAGATGAATGTGAAACTGTGAGACTACATAATGTGTGTTAAAATAATTAACTAGTACCCACACAGTTTTGGTCATCCAAGCTGAAAATTTATCAGCACCACCTTCTTGATCAGTATATAGATACGTGATTACATTTAACAGTCAGAGTGTGTGCTATCAGATCCTGGAACTGCTTCAGCTTCCATTAAACTGATGGGTTATTGTTATCCTCACACACTTAACAGCTTTGTCACGGTGGAGACTCAGTTTATTTTTCTTTATGCAAACTAAGTTCCCTGTGTAATCACTTGACTGCTGAACATGGCCTGCTACAACTAACAAATATTAGCAAATATGGTAAAATCATCGTAAGTGGTAACATGTACTGCCAGTGTGTATGGACATTGAACAGCAAGCTTATGTATTAGCAATTCAAAGTCTACAGCAGAACTAGTAGGTTACAGAAATATATCGACACAGTGTAGAAAATTGATAGACAAAACCAAAGAGTGTATTTACCTCATTGTGTCTCATGAATCATTATCATGCAAACTCTCTTTGAAGAATTGTTAAAATCTGTAAAAGCAATTTCATAGGCTAGTCTAGACAAACAGTGGGTCTGAAGAAAAAGTTCACTTTGAAAGATAGGTAGACACATTTGTTGTAGTCTTAAGGTTGTTACAAGCATCACATTTCAATAGAATGTAGAGAACCAAGTTTAGGAGCCCAAGTTCTGTACACTGGAAGCAGTAGGAACCTAGATAGGAAAAAGTATCTTTAGTTGTTTAATAGACTAGAGTTGAGAGTGTCTCTCAGCTTCTCCTTTTCCTCCAGCTTCTAGAGGAGAATCAAGGTTTACTCACCCCTAAGTAATCCACTAAGTAGAACAAAGGAGACCCTGTCTGTAAATTCTGTGTAAGTACACATATGACAGTGGAATATTGTCATTTTTTTATTAATTCAGATATTCAGGGGCTAAATTATGAACTCAGCTATGGAAATTGAAAACTGAAAATGTATTTATTTCAGAGCTACACATAATTATATACTTCTAGTTTGCCCTGTCTATTTAAATTACTTTATGCAAATCTCATTTTCAAGGATTGTGTATAGAGTAAAATTAGATGAGCCCTTAAAAAGCTAATATAATATAATTGTGGTATTATTGTGTGTGTGCATAGTGTGTGCGTAAGATCCAGATGCTAATTAGTAAATCAGGTTGATTTAGCAAACAGAAATTTGTTCTGATGAAAAACTGAAAGGAGAGACAATTCCATCCTAGAAAGTTATTGTTTGTACTATGAGCTCACTGAAAGGAAAAAAAATTAACACAGCAAAAAATACCTCTAGAAAAAAAACACCAATTAATTAATATACGCAGGAATTCGTTGTTACCAGTACCTCGTCTGATGGCTTTCCACAAAAAGACATGAGTTGTTTACTCTGAGTGTTGATTGTGTAGTGGGAAGGCAGCTTTATGCAGTCAAATCTTCCACTCGAGTCTATCACTGCATTTCACTCGACTGTAATGGAGTTAGGGAAATTTGCATCAGATGCATACGTATGCATCTTAACCCTTCTTTTAAGGAATACAGCTGGCTCCAGAGGGTTAAAAATTCTGTGTTATACTCTGGTCTCTTAAACCTTGGGCTAAACCAAGGTTCTTTTGCTCTGGGTAGATGCAAAGGAGAAAATTCCAACAAAATATTCTCAAGAGGTAAAAATACACAAAAGTTTACTGGCAAACTATAGACAAAGAACATTGGCAAAAGAGTAAATACTAAAATAACATCACTTATCACAGCATAGATTTATCCCATTGAACATAGAAAACCTAATAATCCATTCAATGATACATTCTGTGAGATGACGGAAGAAGAAGAAACAGAGAAAAACAGAAAGACAGGAAGGATATAGAAAAACAGACACACAGCTACCAACTCCTGGTTTCCAGTGATGTAAAGCTCCAAGATGAAGGCAGGGTTAAAGGACAACGTGCTTGCCTTGTAGTGACCCTTCTTAAACTCTTTTGGCCCATTCCGGGCCTTCCTCCCAGGAGGAACTTCCAGTCTCTTGGCCACTCAGGGACTGGGTTAGGCAAAACTGGGGCTGCCTCCAGTGTGCCATGATTGACAGACATTGTGGGGCTGAGGGGGTATGGGGGACAGGGCACCACCTCACCAGAGCAAGGTCTGACGCACCCCCTACCACACATTCCAAGCCCCCAAGATGTCTTGAAAGAGATTACCTTTTCCAGTCTCTTTTCCACTGACAGTCAGTCAATGTACAATTTCCCTGAACCACAATCCCCCTAGTGTATCTCCTCAGATGGATGCTGTCCAGAGGCTTGATTCAAATAACATTCTTGCACTCTATGGAAAAAGGAAACTTCATGTAAAAAATTTCTGATTCATAATCATAACAACAGAAGGGTTCTAAAACTACAAATATAATAACCGTAATTCAGGTAAATTTTGTTATTTTGAATCAAGTGGGCAAGTCAGCTTTGCTTTTCTTATTGAAAGTTGACATTTAATGCCTGAAAATAGATGAGAAATGAGTGTGAATTACTCAGAGAAAAATATTGTGGACAACGGAAGCTTTTGAACAATTGCATGGAACATCCTCTCAGCCTACATTCCTAGCCTTATCCCTTAGCAATGCATTCATTGTTTCCCAAACCCCCATTGACTTCAGTGGGAGCTCTGAACATCTCCAGAACAGGAAGTACTGCCCACATTTTCTACTGTGGCAAAACCTCTGCTGTGACCTGTGATGGTTTATCACTGATCCCCAGATCCAAAATCCCATTCACCAGGTCACAAAAGCTGAGCAGAACATGAGTGCAGCAAATGTCACAAGACCAACCTAGCATTTAAAATCCTTGGTTGTGAATAACACAGCTGGAATCAGTGCCATCTTTTCGAGTCTAATGGAAAAGCTGCAGTGAGCAAAGAAAAACAATCCAATCTATACTCCATTTCAGGGGCTATAAATTCAGCTTTGCATTTTGAAGGACTTTTCTATATAAATATGTATGTCAGTTTTCTTGTCAAGTTTTTCCATATTAAAATTGAGGATTGTACCAATATTTATGTGCAATGAATGGTTCAAAATTAATACTGACCTGCAAGGAGAAAGCCTTATAGAGACACAGAACATGCTGAGTTGGAAGGGATCCATCAGGATCATCAAGTCCAACTCCTGGCCCTGCACAAGACACCCCAAGAGTCACAACATGTGCCAGAGAGTGTTATCCAAATACTTCTTGAGCTCTGTAAGGCTTGGGGCTGTGGCCACTTCCCTGGGAGCCTGTTGCAGTGCTCAACCTCTGTCTGTATGAAAAATCTTTTCCTCATATCCAGCCTAAACCTCCCCTGACTCAGCTTCATGTCATGTCCTCAAGTCCTGTCACTGAGAGTGAAGAGATCTGTATATTTATATCTTTATATTTATATATATAATATTTATATTTAGATCTGCATCATTTACCAGCTTTTTGGTTCCTGCAATTAATGTGAGAGACAGTTGCAAAGATCTTGTGTTTTATTCTAGTTTTGCTGTTCCTGGCTATGGGGACATGTATTATTCATTGTACCAAAACCAAAAAAAAAGAAAGAGAAAAATTAAGAAGAGCTGAATACAGAAAAAACAAACCCAAAGCTAACAAACCAGAATGAATTATAGGGAGTCAGCCAGTGCACTTAAAGCACTCATGTTTTTAAAACTGCTTTCATATTGTCAGGGCCCCGAGAGCACCACCAGTCCTGCCTGTTCCTGGCCACCCCCCAGGCTCCCCCAAACCCTGCCCACGGCCCAGAACCCCATCCCAGCCCCACAAGCCCGGCATTTCCTCAGCAGGGCTGATCTACAGCTTCCCACAACTTTGCCTCCCCAGGCACAAGCCCAGCCTTGGCTGATGTCTTGTGTCTCTGACACTGACCAGTCCCCATCCCTTTCCCCATGGACCTGCCTAGCCATTGTGAGGCTGTGCCTCACTGTGGCTCCCCACACCGAGCCTGATCATTTAAAACACTCTTTCAAAAGAAAAAAAAGTCATTCACAATGAACATATATTTTCATTTCATAAAGTACTTGCATTTTAATGAAGAATGCAGTGTCCTAGCAGCAGGTGTTAACATCGAAATGAAAAATTAGATCATTATATTGTGTATCTGCTTTCAGAAGGATAAATTGAAAATAGGATTTACTAAAAACACTGATAATATCTTGAAACCCTCATTTGTCTTTAAAGCAATATTAAATTTCATGGGGTTTCTAGTTTGCTTGAGGTTTTTCAAGACTGCTTGCGGAATACACAGTGGAATGTTTTTCTAAGCTATCATAACTGTAAGTCTGCCTGAAGTGTGACCTGTTGATAGCTTTATGGAGGTGCATTTGGATCCCTGTATCCTCCTTCATTCTGGGAAAGCTTGAAAAGTATTACAAAACTTCTGATTCTCAATCTCTCTGATTTAAATGCCAAAATTAAAGATGAAATCTGAGGCCACAGGAATCTGTTCTTAAGTTCTGGTTATGCAGACCCTTAATGTACTTACTTACAGCATTGAGGGCTATGCTTGGTGTTTAAAATTAAGTAAATGCACAAATCATTCCAGGATCAGGATTATCCTTTGACACTTACTTATTTTCATCACTAATTTCCTCTGACTAATATTCATGATCAAGAATGGAAAAGTCAAACTATGAAGGAAGTGTTTCTGCTGTCACCTGTGATTACTACTTTAGTCCGATGGACAGAGTTAACAAAATGCACCTCCTTAAGCCTAGGTCCATGGCCAGATAATTTGGTGCAGGCTGAGGAAAACTCCAGGAAAGGTAGACAAGTAAATGCTTATTAGACAGATAGTATGTACCATTAAAGAGCTACAAGGACAGTCAAATATTATGAATTTCACTTAATCCTCTTGATATGAGATTTTTTACAGATGGTTTTAGTTCTTAAACCTGAAAGTTTTCATATCTTTGATTCTGAAGATTACAACAAGCAATAAACCCATAGGAATTAGAAGTCCCTATGACATACTTGTAGTATCTCTTATTGCTGTCTGTGATGCTGTATTTCTATGAATGTGAACAACCCTGGTTTTCTGCTTTGAATGCAATCAGACGAAAAGCACAAGTTTTGATGTCCTACGATTACAGCTTTAGCATAGGAAATCATACACTTATGTGAGGTATGGCCATGTGTACATGGACATGTCATAAAGCTTTTGAAGACATGCCTTCTTTTCAAATGCACTGAATTTGCATCCATACCACACATCTTGTTAGGCATTAAGAGAGCCCACAGGGGTTTTTAGAACTTACACCATTTTTTCCCCTACTTAGCATGCAAGGTGCTGAATTAGGGCTGTCTTCATTATAAAGCTGGAAATTATTTTCTATGGTTGCTTGACTATCAGCTTCTATACCCAATTCATGGGTAGAGAAATCTGTAAAATACAGTTCTTCCTATTTGCTTTATACATTATTTTATTCTTATATTGCATTCTCTGATATGTTCTAGAAATCCTATTCCTTCTCATGACCATACTTTGTTATTAGCCTCCTTCTGACCCAGGCTCTTTCTCCTGTACCTCTGCTATGCCCAGTGCTTTCAGCTGCAATGCAAGGTTATTCTAATATTTTAGTTCTTTGTGCTCCTGTGTAAATCATGTTCTACAGCATTCTGTCATGTATTTTTTTTTTCTTTGTGAAGCCTAATATTCAGGGATAATTCTTACCACAACTATTCTTTTTTGGGGGGTGGGGGGATCAATTCTGACTAGCTAGAGGACATAACTAAATGCTTCAGGAACCTGGGAAAACAAACAGAAAAATATTAGAGATTCATAAACCTCTATGGACCTTAATCTTGGTTGTCATGGTTTAACCTCGGCTGAAAACGCAGCCTCATGCAGCTACTCACTCTTACCCCACCCTCTCCTGATGTGATAGGGGAGAGAGGCAGAGAGTAAAAGTGAGAAAACTCATGGGTTGAGATAAACACAGTTTAATACGGAAAGCAAAAGTCATGCATGCAAGCAAAGCAAGACAAGGAATTCATTCACCACTTCCCATGGGCAGACAGATGTTGAGCCATCCCCAGGAAAGCTGGGCCTTGTCACGTGTAACAGTGACTTGGGAAGACAAATGCCGGCACCCCAAATGTCCCTCTCTTCCTTTTTTTCCTAGCACTACATGCTGAGCATGATGTCATATATTATGGAATATCCCTGTGGTCACTTGGGCTCAGCTGCCCCAGCTGTATCCTCTCCTAACTCCTTGTGCACCCCCAGGCCCCTTGTTGGTGGTGAGGGGTGAGAAGCTAAAAGCTCTGTGAGCCCTGGTGTGCAGTGACTAAAGCATCCCTGAATTACCAACCCTGTATCAGCACAAATCCAAACCACAGTCACATAGTAGCTACTGTGAAGAAAATTAACTATCACAGCCAAAATTATCATGTTCTCCACCCTTATTCCATAGCATTTAGCTACTTCTCAGAAGAGCACTATCCATGGGGAGAAATAGAGGAAAGTTGTGGGCCTCATCCCATTAATGTAAAAGTAGGACCTGAATATGGTGAGTACAAGTGAAATCTCTTCAGCACTCGCCCTTTCATCTGGTTCTCATCCTGCCATTCTTATTATTAATCTCTGTATTGTTTGGTTTAACTAAAAAGATTTTGTAGTCTACTAAATACTTCAGTGAAGTCCAGAGAGTTGATGCTTCCTCTAAGTCTTTTCTATAGAAAAGCAATTATCCATAAAATATACCAGCTCACAAAGCCTGGCACACTGTATTTTTGGCAACTATCATCTTTTCAATTTACTTTCATATCTCCAGGTATTCATCATTTAAAATATATATGTTCTCAGAACAAGTAACTTTAGTAAACTTTGGCCCCAGGTAGAATTTTGTCTTAAAAACCACACGTAGAATTATAAATCTCAGGTGGTTTTATTACAGTTTTATATACTGTGCAACATGGGTTATATTTTGTGTTCCTCACATACATACCTAGTCAAATACATATCCCGGATGAGCAGAACCTGCTTCTTACTTGTCTTCTTTTTGTTCCTTTGGTTTGGTATATAAAACTATCTTAATGTTTTCCTACTTAAAAGGGTGAAAAAAAGGGTAGAAAAAAGCAGCTTTCCAAATCTAATGTGTCACAATACTGTTTTACAGTAGTCTTGTAATTATTTGACTATTGTCACTACCATTTAATATATAAATGAACAGCTGTATGTAGTTGGGGGATGCAATACTCTGTATTTCACAGAGACATTAATCAGATATCTCACTAAAATGCCTTGCAGAAGATAAGGTTTTGTTTCTGTGTTGTGTTTTTTTTTTCCTCAGGGCAAGCTTCAGTATTTCATGGCAGAAGTCTCTGTGTTGTTGGAACAGCAGCCGGTAACAGGCTGTAGGAAAGTGCTGTCTGGTGAGTGGAACATGCCTTAATGCTTGTTAAAAATAATCTAATTTATCTATAGTTTGTTGGAGAGTGGAAATAAGAAGGTAGCCGACACTTATCCGTGTGTAAAAGTATTTTTAAGAGACGGTGTGTATATTTGGATTTATTATCCCGCCCCAGAACATTACTTGTCTATGACCAAACCACGTATGTAGATGTAGGGACCGCAGTATCTCCCGCGATCCTGTTTCTCTCAAGTGCCCCTGGAGAGGCCCGTGGAGAGCACTGTTTGCTCATCCGTCTCCTTGTGCGCTGTGGACTTGGCAGTGCTGGATTGACGCTTGGACTTGACGATTTTACAGATCTTTTCTAACCTAAACGACTCCACGATTTACCATTGCCCGGAGCGGTGACTGCCGGGGCCGAGCCCCTCTCCCCGGAGCCCATTCCCGGCTCATACCCGCGAGGGGCAGCAGGAGCCGGCGGGCTGTCCGGGCACAATGGCGTTGCCAGGGAAGGGACCCCCTTCCCCCAGCATCACTGGTGCGAGGTCAAGGAGCGGATCAAACAGCCCGAGCAGCAGCCTCAGGCGCCCGGACACCCCCGCCCGCGGCCGGGGCAGCGGGACGGGAACAGGCTCCCTGGGGTACCGCCCGCCACTCGCTGCCAGCGGGATTCCCTGAGCATCCCGGCTGCTCCCCCTGCCCCCGGAGCCCGCCCCGACCCCGGCACAGCGCGGACAGCGAACAATGGCCCTCGGCCGCCGCCGGGCTGCCCCGGCCGCCACACGGGCGGGCTGCTCCGGGCCCGCCCCGCCGCTCGGCCGCCGCCGCTCCCCGCCCCTCCCGCCCCGGCCGCCCAAGTCCCTTGAACTTTCCCCGGGCGCTGGCAACAAGCGGCCCTCGCCGGGCTGCCGCCGTCCGCACAGCCCCTCGCCCCTCCCGCCAAGTTCCTCTCAAACTCAGCCTGCCCTCGGAGCCCCCAAAATCCCTGCAAGCTGCCCGCCCGGGGATCCCCGGCACGGCGCCGGAGAAAAGCCCGCCGTCCGCGCTCCTCTGCCGTTCGCACCTCGCACAGCTCCCGCCGCCCGCCCCCCGCCCTCCCTCGCACGCCCACCCGCGCCCCCCGCCTCCCCGCCCGCGTTCCCTCTGCCCACCCCGCCCCGGTCCGCGAACGCCCACCCCCTGCCCCTTCCCCAGAGCCAGACCGGGGCAGAGCCCTCCGCTGCCGCCGGCTCCCATCCCTGGGGCCGCGCCGACCTCCGCGAGCTACTGCCCGCAGCCGAGAGCAGCCCCTCCACAAAGGAGCGAGGCAGCAGGAGGCGGGGGACACACGCACGCCCGGCCGCTCCGTCCGGATGCGCTGAGCCCCCCGCCTCGCCTCCGGGGCCGCGTCAGTGCAGGAGGAAAGAAGCGGAGCAGCGGCGGCGTCTCTCCCGCTGCCACCATGGGCTGCTGCACGGGGCGCTGCACGCTGATCTTCCTCTGCTCGCTGCAGCTGGTGAGTGCCGGGGCGCGCTTCGGCTCCGCGGAAGGCGGGCAGGGACGGGCGCTCCGTCCCCCGCCCCGGCCACGGCCGCCGGGGGCGCGGAGCGGCGCTGACCCGGCCCCGGAGCTGTCCGCGCCCGCCGCCCCGACGGCGCGCCCTGCCCGCGCCCCGGCCCGTGAGCTTGGCGGTGCCACGCGGCGTGGGGCGAGAGCGGCCCCGTGGCCGGGGGACGGAGAGGGTCGGCAGCCCGGGCAGGAAGCCGCGGAGCCCCAGTCCGGGCGGCTGTCAGCGCTCCCTGCCTGCGGGAGAGCGGCTCCCCCGCCCTGATGCCACTTCGAGACGGTGTCACTCCCCGCGGGTGCCGGGCAGGGGCTTCCCCCGTTGCTCAAAGTAGAGGCCGAGAGGAAGAACGAGGCTGACGGTGCCCCCGGTCGGTGCCCGCGGGGCGGCGGTGGGGCCGGACACTGCTGCGCACTGCTGGAGCGGTGGGAAGGTGCGGGGACCGGCATCTCCGCCTCTTTCTTTTTCTATTTTTCTTAACCCTTGTAAAAGCTGCGTGTGCCGGCCCTCTCCCGTGACTTTTCTTGGGATTCCTTTCCTCTGATTAAGTATTCCTCTGCGTGCAGTTGAAACAACAGAACGGTGCCGCTTCTTCTCTTTGTTTAGTGGAGTTGGTGTATTTATTTTAGAGAGAAGAGTTGTTGAGATAAATCACCGCCAAACAACAATAATCTTTCCTCTGGCTCATTAGCAGGATGATAAAATAATGCTTTCCCCTTAACGGTAGTCCCTGGTCCCAAGAGTGTTTTAAAAGATTTTTCTCTTTTCTAGTGACTCAGTGTCATCATTTTGCCACATGATGTCTCTTAAAACGAGTGCTGCTCCTTGTGTGTGTGTGTCTGTAAAGAAGGAAAGTGGGATGCATTTAGTTGGGGGGGGGGGGGGGGGGGGGGGGAGGTGTTTGTTTGTATTCGTAATCCTTTGCGATTTTTCTAGTTTTCTCTTACAGCACTTTGAAATGGCTTCTGTTTCAGAGGTAATACTCTAGAAGTAATTGTACATATTGCATTTATTTGAAGATCCCCTTTCATTTGCAAGGCTTTGTGCCAGCTTCTTAGCCTGTGTAAACTGGTGTGTCTCCATTGTTTCCAGTGTAAGCCCGGACCTTATTCAGATGTGCTTTAGAGCGATGGGCTTAGTGTGGTACAACCGTGCCAAAAACCAGAGGAGGCATATGATCTGCACTTTTAGTGTAAGGAAAGTGTTCTTTATACATTGCTGTTATTTTTTATTCCTTGTTTTGTATCAGTTTTGTACTAACGACTGCAGCAGAATTGCTCCTGATTTACATCATGCATGTGGGAGGGGAAACAAACCCTATTTCTTCAAATATATCTCTTTGCCACTTATGGGGGTTATAATAACTGTATTTACTATTCTGTAGAATTACTGGGAGGCTATAAAAATTGAAGTAAAGTGTGAATGGCCACCATAATCTGCAGAGAAATGCATAAAAAGTCTTTCAGGAAAAGAGTCGTGTTTTATGAAAGACCTATCAGATGATATAACAACTTTAAAAAATTACTTCAATGCATAGTTTTTTCTGCTGCACTTACCTGTTTTATAGTGATGTTCTACTGTTATATCGACATCTTTCAGGTGCTGATAAATGTCTGTATGGCAAAATGCTGTAATTTTAATTTATTTTCATTTAAAAATAGAAGTCGTTCTTTATATTCAAGAAGTAACTGGTAGATATTATTGTCCTGGTTCTGACCAAGACGGAGTTAATTTTTTTACAGTAGCCTGGAGGGGACATGGCTAGGACGTGGGAGCTATTCTACACTAGCTCACACTGTTGCCAGGGGTGGAGGAAAAGGACTCTGTTCCAGTGGGAATGAGCTCCTTCCTGTTGGGGTAGAGCGGCATCAGTCCCAAGCTGGAGAGAGCGCTGGGGTGGCCCCGGTTCCAAGCCAGAGGGAGCGTGGCTGCTTGGCTGCGGTCTGGTGGGGCTGGGGTGAGCATTTTGCATGTAAATCACTCTCTCTTTAGCACGCTTTTGTTATTAATATTGTTGGTGTTACTGTTCCTTTTCTTATCTCATTGCTGTTTCCAGTAAGCTGTTCTTATCTCAGCCCACGATCTGTGCCTTTTGTGCCTCTAATTCTCCTCTCCAGGCACCTGTAGGGGGAAGGAAGAGGGAACGAGCAAGTGGCAGCGTGGTTTGGAGAGTCTCAGTGGGAGAACTAAATTGGGGAGTATCACTTCTAAACCATGGCACGTGAACTTAAAGCTCAGATGCTTTCCATGATCTCAGTGGTGGTAGTGTTCAGTTTATATATGTAGAAGTTACCACCACAGTCAGTTTTAGACCTTTTTTGAATATCTTAGAGGTCATGATTTTAAAACATGCAGCAAAACTGCATCCCTGGACATTACTGTCATTAAGTGAGATTTATTTTACTTTGCATCCACTTATGGAGAGGTGAAAGAGATATTAGTGTTTGTAGACAATATTTAGATCAAATCTTGCAAAATCCAATCACTTGTGCCAACTTGTAGAATTTCAGAAGTACTGATGATTTATATCGCTTGAGGAAAAACTTCAAAAAGGAAATGGACACATTTTTAGAAAAGTTGTTTATGTTAGTCATGTTCTGGTCATGTCAGAGAAGGGCCTGGGAACAGCTCAGGCTCAGCCTTGGGATTAACCTTTAGGTATTTATTATCTGAGAAAGAAATATCTTATTAAATACAGTTGGTAACACCTTTTATAGCATGCATGTACTATGTAGATTCTCTTCTGTATATGATGGGAAGTAAAAAAGTCAAATGCCTGGAGACATGTTCATAAATAAGGCTTGCTTCTTGTTCTAAAGAAGAGTGCAGTGTTCAGTGTCCTCAAAGCACGGTTTCCTGATTCTTTAAAACTTTTGTCTTCTCTAACTTTTTTCTTCTTTATCCCAGCAACATATAAACAAACAGCCTAGGCAAAAGTGAAGAGAAAAACAGTTATTGCATTACTGTGAGTAAAATATCCTTTCCCTAATATTAACCCATTAAGTGCATTACCTGCAAGAAGATTTGTTTGTAATTTTCAGTGCTGTTTGTCAGGGGATTTTAACATAAAATTACAATAATAACAGTTTTCAGTTATGTTTTAATCCATGAAATTGGAGTTTTTTGATTGACACCTTTTATTTTTTTGTAATAAACACATTTAAATGTTGAATTCAGTAATCCTAAGGACAGTCTGTAGTTAGTCTATCATTTAGTAATAACTTCATTTGTAAATGGAAATCCATATCATTATGTGTAATACTGAATTCTGGAAAAAATCATTGAGATGAAAGTGTAGGTGGCAAAAGTTCAGGAAAAGCTGCTAGTCACTTTCGGCATTTCCTTGGACCCCTTCAGGTGGATTCTGCTTCTGAAAACCAAGAAAATTTTGTGTAAGGAGAACTGTATTTTGCCCCACTGCCCCTCCTTGATCTTTCACTGTTTTGCTCTTCCAGACTGAAGCATTGTCATATGCCATTGCCAGAAGTGTCTGAGCAAAGAACACTGAAATGTATGTGTATCTTTGTGTGCATAAATATGTCATTAAGGATAAGGATATTAGGACCTATGTATACATTGGGAAAATATATCATGAGGACATATGGATCCTTTGGATTACAGCCATAATTCTTACTGGTGCCACTAGAAGTCTGAGACATTGGCCTTGTCTGTACTAGAAAATTAAACCAGCTGGCAGAGATGGTGCCTGAGCTATTGCAGACACCATGCCATAAAACACTGCAAGATGAAAATGTTTGGAAAACAAAAGAAATTCAAAAAATATTAAATTCTGAAAGGGGTAAATTGACAATGAATTGTAGCAAGATTTAGCTGTGTGAATCCAATTGGTGTTAATAAATGTCACACAGGGAAAACCTTCATGCTGCTTTGAAAATGTATTTCTGAGAAACTACCTTTGCAGGATAATGTTTCAACATTTTCAATAAATGGAAGTTTTTGGGACCTAGAAGTATACAGATAAACAAACACAAAGAACTCTAAATACAGAGATGATGAATGAGATTTTCAAAGTGCTGAAGGGATGGTTGATGGAAAGAGTGTGACTAAGACCCTTCATGGTTTTGACAGTCTCATTTCATGTGTTTGTCCTTGGGCTCCTCTGCACTGTGTTCCTTCTGTAGGTCCTGATTTAGAAGTGTATGGTTTATCCAGTTATAGCTAGTGTAAAATAGGCTGTTCCCTATTTAACCTGTTACTTTCCAAGCAATTAAAGTGTCAGCAGGCCACACTGGAAAACTATTCCAGTGGAATCACAACTTCTGTGTACTAAGGTTTTGACTAGTGATTGTTTGGGAAGCTCAGTCGGTCATTTTAATAGCCTAATCCCTTTCAATATCCAGAAGATTTATATTTATGATTGCCATTAACATTATATTGATGTATGTAAATCCTTGCATTTGGAGATGAGACTGTATCCATTAGAATGAACAATAATGTTTCATCATTTGTTACTGGACCTCATGGAATTTCAGCAGTTATGTGGGGAAGTGATATGTGTATGTATCATGCATAGATTTTCATCTCATTTTAAAATACTTTATAGAGCTGGACACTCTTAACTTTGTGACTTTGACTCTCAGTGCTTGTATGTTAGAACTGACAGATACCAGTTATTCAGTTAACAGCTCAGGGATTCAAGGGAATTGATAAATTTGAGAAAGTAAAATCTTTGAACCAGTAAATTGCTGCACTTTTTATGTTGATAAAAGAATCACCAGCCCACTGATCTGGAGATGAAGCATCTGTCCACTAATAAAAGAGGAGGAAGTTGAGGGAGTGCCTATTGCACTAGCAAGGATGGAGAAATCTTGGGATTTTAGCCACAAACGATGCCCTAGTTGCAGGACTTTGCGCTTTCTCTTTTAGCAGCTGAGGTGAGAATGGTGTTTTCCTCTGATAACTCAAATGGCATCCCCAAAACATGTAACCATTGCAGGTGGCTATACCTAGAAGGCTGATATGCTTGTGATGTGGTATCACAAGGAGGTCTGTTGCTGGTCAGGCACCAGAAGCCAGGACCTTCCTAGAAAAAGTGTCGAGCAAAGAACAACTCTTCTAGGGCCAAGGCAGCCTCCCTGGACAGCGGTGATCTCAGCAAGTGCAGCCATTTCTCAGCTACAAGTGATTGCAGCTCTTGTGATTCAGCTCTGTGTGAGATCACCCGAGGCAAACTCAGGACAGAGAGACAGGAGCCGTGTGTGGCAGTGCCACAGAGGCAGCTTTATTGTCCAGCAGTCCCTGGGAAGGGGAGGCCAGGGACAGCAGCACCCCGATTCAGGGCGGATCCAGGGCCTTTTTATGGGAAAGGCAGGGGGTGGGGTAGAACCCAATTTACCAACTGGATACAAGGTATTACCATATAGAAACAAGGCATGCTGGGGGTGGTTCATTTTCTCACGATAACCTAGAAAGAGAGGGTTTATCTCTTAGTCCTTTTGCCCTCAGGCTTCTCTCCTGCAAGGGTGGGCAGAGGATTCCTGAGTCAAAGGCTCACAGCCCTCCACAACCCAGGATGCAAGACAGAGGAAATTCTGATTGAATACTAGAAGAAAAATCATAGTGAGATTATTGAAATGTGTTTTTGAAAGAAGTTTTGGAAACTCCACCCTTGAATAAATTCAAATCAAGCTAAACATAGCTCTCAAAAACCTGATCTAATTGAAGTTTATCTGATGTCAAATTTGGCCCTGCTATGAAAAAAGGTTTTACCAGATGACCTCCAGAGACTCCTTGCAACTTAGGTTATCCTGTGATTATATGATCTTACCAGAGCATAAGGAATAAGGGTCTTCAATTCTTTATTAGGAGGGTATTTAAAATACACAGTAATTTGAGTTATTTTGAAAAAATTAGTTTCCTAATTTGTTGCGTTTATAATGAAGTGGAAATAGGCTTGATATGGCAATAACAATTCTAGTATTCAGTTGTATCTTTTGGTGTCAGACTTTGGTGTTTAAGTAAATGAGAAGTACCTGTGATGGCCTTGAGATTTATTATTTCATAAATAATATTGCTGTGATACAATGTAGTATATCAGATCTTTCAAACTCATTAATATTGAAGCAAAGTATATTTCATTCAGTCAGCCTTGTAATTAATTGCTAAGCAGTCATTTTGGGGCAAAAAGCCTGTTATTTCTGTCTGTACAGGGAAATGAACTGCACATTTTTGGTCCTAGGTAACTAATACAAAGGAGCAGTAATAAGTGACTGTGTGGCTCAGGAATCTGATAATATGATACAAAGTATTCTACCTCTAGGTAACATTTTGAAAATCACTGCAGGTTAGATGAGGGCAAATGTCATTATGAAATGTTTATATTAAATGATACTGGTCTTGCTATAACGTCAGTATAAAAATGTCATCTTAATATAGAGATTGGTCCTAATTTCCACTTTTTATATTATGCAAGAAGGGTGAAGGTTGGTGAACATGGTACTGTGAAGACCAAAGTGATGTTTTTGCCAAAGCTTCTTTCAGGTCAGCTTATCAGGGGTGCTAGCATGATAGCCAGTGAAGTTTGCACCACTGCCTTAGCTCATACTGGACATGATATCTTTGTAAGCTTTATAACTGGCATTAAATAAAAATGACAAATAATGTTAATTGCATTGATTTTAAAATTTAATCTTTTTCATTGATCAGAAAGAAGACCATTTGTTACTGCTTTTTATTTAGTACAATTTGTATTGAAAATAAAATTCAGGCAGTAGCAAAGGGAAAGTGTCTCACTTTGGATCTTGAAGCAGCTCAGTTTTGTCCAAGATGAAACAGTTTTCTCCATCTCTCATGAGCAGTTAACACACACCTTCCTAAAGGGTATGCCAGCAGGTTTTGGATCAGACACTCCTACTCTGAGTGAGACTTGCAATTCCTTGACACAGCTGTGCCAGCAGCACTATGACAGGTTTTACTGTGTTATGGGCTTTTTTTTTCTTCCATGTGTGACCAGTGAAATCTTTGTAGTCTTGCTACGGATCTATGCCTTTGGCAGGTCTGTAAAGGACAGTGGTAAGTGGGATTATCACTGTGCTCTGATCTCAGGAACATACAGAGTACTTAAGACCCTGGTAATGAAATGGTAGTAAAAGATTTTATTTTAGACCTTTTACTTTTTACTATACTTCCTTATCATCTTGTCTTTCTTCAAACACAGCCCTATCTTGCATGTAATCTCAACTCAGATGGATTTTTTAATGCTGTGGTGATTTGGGACTTGTTCTTACAAGTTGCTGAATGCCCTACAGCTCTCATTAAAGTTGCTGAAAGTCATTCTTTCACATATAGGCTCCTTATAATGGCAGGTTCAAGCAAAGGCAGCAGTGAACATTTTCCACCTGGTGAATGCCAGTAGTACAATAAAAGAAAAAGAAAAAGGAAAATTTTCTGCTTAATACAACAGCCAGTTTTGACCAGACAAATATCCCTTACAGAAATTAATATTGCAAAGAAATAAAATTGAAAATTTTATGAAATGCAGAAGGAAAGTAATTGTAAACCAATTATTTCTGTTGAGAGTTAATCTTGAATAATCACACTTGGTTCTTCCACAGGTTTCTCCAAATGGGGCTGATAGAAAGGTGTTTGTTTGTTTTTTTTGTGGGGTTTTG
This sequence comes from Monarcha castaneiventris obscurior, assembly GCA_026261815.1. Taxonomy (NCBI): domain Eukaryota; kingdom Metazoa; phylum Chordata; class Aves; order Passeriformes; family Monarchidae; genus Monarcha; species Monarcha castaneiventris. The sequence goes on from JAMPIT010000379.1 coordinate 11,997,812, forward strand.
TTTTTGGTGGTTTTTTTTTTTTTAAATTTTATTTAGTTTCATCAGTACAGAAGTTTTGGCAAAGAGTAGGTGTAAATATATATAAAGGGTATATGCTTGGCAATGAGCCCAATGGAATTCCCTGAGGAGGGTTTTGACACACACCAAAGAAACTACAGATATAAAGTAGAATAATACTTAAAAGATGAATCATGAGCAGAACGATCCTGAAATGCTTTTGTAGTTAAGGAGATTATGTGGGAGCATGGGATGAAAAGTATAGAAAGGTACCTTTAGATGAGTGTAAAAAAAGTGGGATGTGGAAGCCCTCTTCATCAGAGAGATGAAAGTTGCCTATGTGTGTGGGAGGAATTCCTGCCTAAGGTTTCAATGAAAACAGGATCTTAAGAAAAAGATTTTAATTTATCTTTTCTAACGTACTGCTGCTAAGCCAGTTTCTCACTATTCTGTTGTAAAGTTACTGTGTTAGTGTCAGACCCTTTGAATAAAAAATGCCAGGGGAGCAAAATCATATGATGATGATGATGATATTTTCTAGGGAGATTGCAATAACTGTCATGTTTCTTATCCAGCTCTAGTTTTTGCCTTTGGTTGAGCATTGAATATTCTGTGTTGTCTTGGGAATGCTGCAACTTCACTGCCCTGTTGGCAGTTCCTGGAATCTCCTGTGAGCAAAGTGGTCCTGGAGCTTAGGAGCCTGCAAGTGAAGCTTAGCACAAGCCACAGTAGAAATGAGTAGACATGTAAATGCATATCTAAAAAACAAAAAACCTCCCAGTTAAGTGCAGCTTCTTAGATGGCCTGAAAAGAGCTCAAGTCTAAATGCATTTTGGAAAGAAAATTCTGGTAAAATGGAGTGCATAGAGAAACATTCTTCTGGAAGCTTAGTCTCCACAACCAATGAATAAAAAGCTGAAAAATTCTAAAGCTGGAAACTGTAGTGCATTATAATACAGGAATAACATCACAAGAATATATAGTTTTGCCTCTGCTGGCAAGCTGGTTTTTTTTCCTGCTAAAAGCTTGATGTATCTTTCTATTTCAGAGTAAGCAGGGTGTTTAATTTCTCTAATATGTATTTGTTTCATGAGTTAAGTAGACATCACCAGTGTAAGTGTGTTTATATTTTAACTGGAACAGAAGCCTTGCTGCTCCTACTGATTGAATAATTTGCATCATAGAAATCTGGAAAGCCTCTCTGTCCTTTAATGCAGATGGAGTTATTCAGAATACTGAAGATAGATAGTCTTCACATGGAGGTCCCCTGAGCAACTGAAGATTCTTTAATCAGACTATAGTCAGTGAGCTGTACATTTGTAAAATACCTGTTTTAGTGTACCTACCAACATGGGCATTTGGGAAGCCTAAAAAATGCCTGAATTTGGAAGACATTTACCTCAATTACCTCTGTTTCCAGTTCTTACGCTGGTTAGAGTCACAGGTTTGTTCTCAGCCTCATCCTTCTGATAAGCCATTTCTGATCACGGCAATGGGAAGCTCTTGGTTCCCATGCCTAGCTGTCAAATGATACACTATTTCCATTTTCATGTTAATCGTTTTGGTTTTTTTTTTTTTTTTCTGGAGCCAGATGATTTACTCCCTATTCTCCTCCCAGTATTTCAGATCAATTTCCAAATTCTGATCTTCATCTGTTTATCATAGTAAGATTCAGACCCTGTTCCCCAAACCGGTCAAGACTTAAAAAATTCTCTTGTGGTTTTAAATAGGCCCTGTATGTTGTTCTTATCTGGGTGATTTGCAACTGTCCAGCATAAGTTTTCTTTAGTTGTATAGTTGCTGCAGTTATTTGTAGTTCCTCACACCATGTTGGTTACACAGTATTAGGAAAAGGTCTGATTAGTTCAAAAAAGAAGGAAATATGAACAAGTGATAATGGATAGATGAACTAATAGTGTTATTTACTGTAATGCTGATGTTATAACTGTAATCTAATGTTATTAGAGCACTTGCAATGGGAATATTAGGATGGACTGAAAAAATGTTTCCAAGCCTGGATTTACAGTGAAAAATTAGACATATGAATGGCAGTAGCCTATATCCAAACTCCATTCAAATGTCAGAGATTATTTTAAGTACATTGAAATATATTAGAAGACAGGAATGGCTTTAAGTTGTATATTACTAATGTATAATTTAGTCATAGTGGTTTGGTGAAAGCCAATGCTGACTGAGTTGTGCCAGAAGTAACCACAAAATGCCAAAGTTTATTTAAATTGGATTAAATTATGATGCCCATCATTTCTTTGTTTTGTTTCGTGAGTTAGACATCATGAAGATAAGTGTATTTACATTTTAATTGTAACCAGTTACATTTGTTAATCTGTACAACTGTAATCAATTGAATGCACTGATGACTCTTTCAAAGTGTAGCCTGTGCAGCTGAGATGTGCTGCCTTGCTCAGCAGTAATGCAGGGTGAAGCAGCCTCACCAGAATGATGCTGACACCCATCATGTATTGCTTGTTCTGTTGTGGGACAGGTGCTAAATCTGTATCCACCCTGATCTGCTGAAATTTTCTATACACCCTGCATTTTTAAAAGAAGTGCAATGCATGAGGGGGAGCAGTACTGCCTGTAATCTCTTCTGGTTACATTTAACAAGCTTAGATCATCTAGGGGTGGGGGAGAAGGTGATGTCAACCAATTTCATCGCCATTTTTGTATCCATGAAAGGTTTCAGTGTTTAAGTCAGTGTGTGATACTCACTTGCACTGAAACCTGGGGACTGTTTCCACAGTGCCTTGTGGCCAAAAGAGTGTCCAGCTTAACCTGAGATCTCACCAAGCAATTGAGATCCTGGTATATTCATTATAGCTTTATTAATTTAATTATTATTTAGCTTTATTGTGTATTTGGTTCTCTTGGCCTGTCTGAGCACTGAAATTCTTGGCCACATGAAAGTCTTAGGTTTCTCTGAGATTTCTAGGCTGGACTGTACTTGGTCCACATGCCAGTTGTGCTGGAGGGCTCCAGTACTGCTGGGGTTTCCCTGTGTGGATTCATCTGTTGAGCAGCTGAAGTAAATAATGCCCCCAGTTCAGGGCTGCTTTTGCCCTTTTAAAGATCATTTGAAGCACACTGCAGCTGAGGCTGGCTCTGGATTAGGATGTGTAACTGAGATACAACCTGCCTCAAGCACTTACAAACCAAAACAGGTAATGGAGTCAGAAAAAGAAGCGTGCAAATGTTTTGCTTTATGCTCTACAGAAAGTCTCTGGAGTCGTAGTTCAGGCTGGTTTTATGCTTCATGTTTCTGCACACAGTTACGATAATTCCCTTTTTTTATATTAGTCACATGTGACTGTGAGCATAATAACATTTTGATGGGCAAGTTCACTGTATTTGGGTGAGCTCATAATTTGGAGAACACATTTCTTTTTAATTGTGTACTGTTTGCAAAGTGATTTAGAGGAGCTAAAGTATATTGAAAAGACAAAAATCTTTCTGTTTCAGGAGGCATGTAGTAAGTATGGATTCTCCTCTGGAAAGACTATTTTCAGGAGCAGACAGATTTGAGTTGATCCCTACACAATTAGCTTTCCTGCAGAATGAGACTTGCAAATACCTACATCTGCACTGACTGCATGCTTTTTTGGGCATTCCCCATTGTATTGTCACCTCTGGCCACAGGCACTTGGGGAAAACAAGAGTCAGTCTCTTAAGGACATTCTGGAGAACAGGAAAAAAAGCAACTATCCCCACAATACTGGAACTGACCATCTGTGTACAGGGAAAGGACAGTTTTAAGTCAGGGAGGAGTTTTGTTTCTGCTGACAGAAGCACTGTTCAATTTGTACTGAAAGGACCATGAGTTCATGGTTTTCTTATTACGGTACTTTGTCAACTCATTTGCTCAATCCAATTTTTGATGACTGGAATTGGCTAAAAAATTACAGGATATTCACTGCAATAGGAAGAAGAAATCCAAATCTCCTGGGTGGCAAACCTTAATTGTTGCATTTTCTCTGAATGATGAATACACATCGAATCCCAGCTATCTAGGCAGAAAAGTAACTTCCAAGGCAGCCCATTCACATTAAATTCTTTTCCCCTAAAAGTGAAGCAATAAATTATACTGGTGTTTAAGGGGTAATCTCTGTGACTTTAAAGAGCATAAACTACCAGAGGCACACCAGTCTGACTGTGCTAAATGCTGAGCACCTCCTTTATCCGAGTGAGTAACCTCATCTCCCACAGAGAGCAGCAGGAGCTACAGATACTGGCATCCTCACTCAGTGGCATCACTACTCAGAGGGATCGAGCTGTAACTGAGGCAGCTGTGCTACTGTCTGGGCTTGGTAAGTGCAAGCACTATTAGAGGCTGCCATTAGATGAAGTCACTGAACCATTAGGAAGCCTGCAAAAATGAGTACCCTCTTCCAATCTGAAAAGTAATGTGGTTGAGAACATACCCACTGGACATCCTCAAGGGAAGATTTCTTTCACACATAGTGGCTCTATCAGTGTTACCAGCCAGCACTTCACCAGCATGAGACTTAGCCTTGTAACATTTCACAGATCCCTACATCATGCTGAGTAGTGCTGGTTATCTATTATTAATATGCTCACATTTTTTGCTAGACTAAAAGTATATTATTTTCTTATTAAGTCTTCCATTACTTTAAGATGCTTTTAAGGTCCGTTCTGCTCTCATTCTATTAGTTGGGAACAAAAGTTTTTCAAATGTCAGAAGTTAATTTATGCTGATATCTGAATAAGCAAGAAAATACAACAGATTTTGAGGCCATTTTCTTATATAATGATGTCTTAAAGTCTTATACATTGTTTTTATAAAACATTTCCATTTTTTCTATGTGAGTGCATATTCACACACAAGTCCACTTTTGCATTAGCAATATTGGCTGCACAACAACATGAGACTTTTTCTTATAAAGGTTATTATTTGGCATGCATAAAGAATTTAAAGAACTCTTAAGTTAGAGGAGCAGTATTGTGTTTGCTTACACAAGACGATGAAGGCAGTCATGTGTTTACTCTGCTTGGAGATGGCCAGAGGGAAGCCAGTGTGCACCTAGGAACTGTGAAGTTAGTATGGTGTGGTGCCTTGGTTAATGAACCTGTGGAGAATACCATAGCTCAGGCACAGTACAGTGCTAGTGCATCCCAAAGGCTCCTGGACAGAAACTCATCTGTACCTGGATGAGCTGGAGCACAGGCAAAGCAGTCAGGCCTGCTCTGAAAAGGTACATATGCCAACTAGTATAAAAAGAGAGGAGTTATCAAAATATGTGGACACATTCTTTGAAATGCTTAGGCTGTTGTGAAAAGAGACACTGGGAGAGCTGACAGGGTCCACCAGGTACTGCTTTATTGGATTCTGGCTTATTGCTTCGATGGGAATCTGACTTGTTCATCCCAGTCAGCTTTATGTCTTGTGTTGGTGTATAGGTTTGAAAACAAACCAGTGGGAGATCACAAGTCAGGATTAAAATTTAATAGGAAAAAATTAAAAATAAGTGAAATAATACAAGGAAAAAGCACTGACAAAGTCAGATACAACCTGACACCCTGTTAGGGTGGTGATAGCAGTCCAAATGAAGTAATTCAGTTGAAGGGGTGATCCTATGGAAGGTCTGGTCTGGTCTGGTCTCCAGCTGAAGGTCCAGAGGTAGCTCTTGTCCTCTGGGAACCCAGTAGACAGGGCTAACTTAGGCAGTTCCAAGGCCAGGTTATATCCAGGTGGGAATGCTTGGCTCCCCCCTCCTGGGCAGAGCATCTCACAATAGGATGAGATAAGTCCATGAGCCATGCAGTGGTTTCTTGCTGGCCCATTGTCTGTTATCAGGGGTGGGTCATAGCCGGAGATAACAACTAATGGCCCCCAGCTGGTGGTAATAGAATACACCTATATTGTAACCTAGGACAGTTGGTTTTTCTTGGACAGCAGAATGGAATGGGCCGTGTTAATTCATAATGCTGTTGTAGTGAGGTTTGAGGATGAGGTGAAAGGTAAGCATGAAGCAGAGAAGTACACCAACAGAACCTCAGTGCTTTATTAATAACCTGCTGCTGATGGCCTGGGTCTTCTGGAATGGTTTTGCCTTTGCTCCCCCGTGACTAAGGCTCCGCACAGGGGCAGATTCTCAGAACTGGGCTGGAAATTGCATCATACTTTCTAGAGTTGCCCTGTAAATCTCTTGCTATTTTGATTTCTGGAGTTCTGTTTCCTAAAACCGTACACAGGAGCTAGTGTAGCATAGACTCTCCCCTAATTATTTAGCTGATGTAGGCATAATTTTATGTGCACCATTTTTATTCTGGTAATTTCCAGATTAATTTTTACCTTACATAAAGGTAATAATAATCCTAACACAGGCATTGAATCTTACCAATAGCCCCTCCTGCTTAGTTAATCTATTTATTTCTGTCCCCCTTGAAAGTTATTTTTAATCTTTAAGGAACTTTGAAATATTTCTCACAGCTACGCTGAAAAGTGAGTTGGTAGCCTTTTACTGCCATTGATGCTAGTAGGCCTTGCTTGAGGCCATAGAGAAGTTGGGACAAAGCCAGGGATAAAACTCAGGCTCATGTCTTAAGCACAAGATAACCATACATCTTTTATAAGCCTTTCTTGTCTGATGTTTTCAAATTCTCCGAAAAGATGGCCCAGAAATTGAAGTGTTCATGCTTTTTCATAGCACAAATATAGATTTTTCCTTGTGAAATTTTGGACATGTCATGCTGGTCTGTTTACGAGCAGCAAGGTGTGTGGTGATGGTACAAATGAGGTCTGTATTCCTTGCTTTTTCTATTATTAGATCATTCAAAACTCACTTTCTCTGGCTCTCTGGCCTCTGTAAATTAACATCAATGGAGGTTTGGTCATTTATACTTGCTGAATATCAGTTTTAAAAGATAACAACTGAATACTTGATGTATACTGAATACTCTTCACATATTTGAAAAAATTGTATTGATATTAAATATGTATTAAAAATATTTCTTACCTTCATGTTTCAATAAAATGCTTTGCCGAGTTCCAGATTCTAATGGTATCACCGGTAGTTTTTCATACCATCACCATGTCTTCTTTAGGGGGTTTGTGCCCCTGTCCACTCTGTCTTCATTCATCCTTGTCCTATTTTGGAAAGTGTAAAGGTCCTCACAGTTTTTAGCAGAAAGCTATTGTTAGAAGGAAGACTCAGATAGTCTGTAGCTTCTGACCTTTCCAGAACATGTTTTTATATCTCCTTTGAAGGAGCACAGAGGGATGATGATAAGGAAGTTGAAAATATGGCCAGCAGATACACAGGTATATTCAGGAAATAATATTGCCGCCTGTAATATTGAAGGAAAAAAACCCCCCAAAATGATGGGATCCAAAGCCTATTGGAAATCAGTGAAACATGTTCACACTGATTTCAGGTTTTGTATTCAGCCATGCACAATTTTCTTCAATGCTGTTTTTGTTTTCCTCTTTTTTTTTTTTTTCCTGATGATTAACTGTGCTTTATTAGAGCTGCTGCAAGAGGCAATATTTAGGCTTCCCCCACTGTGGTTTATTGAAAATATTAATCATAACATTGCATTAACAGAATTCTTCACATTTAGCACTTTCACTTGACAGGGTAGAAACTTTATTGTGCCTGGAATTGTTGTCTAAACACCTTTCCCAGAGGTGTCAGAAGAGACACATTACTTATGCTGTTGCTCACCTTTCAGAAGAAAGGGTTGTGAGCAAAACCTGTAACTCAGGGTTGGAACCAATGCATTCCACAGCATCATGCTGAAATAATGGTGGAAGGTAAGAAAATATAATAAATGGTCACCTTTCTGTTAATGTAAGTCAAGATTCTTGAAATGCATATAATTTAAGTTCTTGTCTTGGGGAGTGGTAAGAACTGGGGCAGTGGGAAAATCACAAAATCACAGAATTGTTTGGGTTAGAAGGGACCTCTGGAGAACATCTTGTCCAGCCATCTGCCAAGGCAGGGTCACCTAGGACCGGTTACACAGGAATGCATCCAGGTGGGTTTTGAATGCCTCTAGAGAGGGAGACTCCATGACCTCCCTGGGCAGCTTGTATCAACAAGAAAGGCAGACCTTTGTTTCAAAGATGTTTTCAGATAGAAGTGCACTTTTTCATTTATGCCGATGAAGAAAGGTTTGGCTTAGTTGTATTCCCTTTGAAAAATAAGAGAAATATTCTCACTGAATTTTGTGGGAAAAGGGTTATGAACCTGGTCTGAATGGTGCATATTTTTCCCCATTCTCTCTCACTGAGGAATTATTTTTGCATGCAAAGTATATATACTATACAGGTTAAACACTGCTCCACCTTTACTTTTCTATGAAAACAATAAATTTCCCAGGGATTAGGGGTCCTTTTACAAGGGTGTTTGATTATGAATGTATTGTTTGTACAGTTGATTCTGTCTGAAGGCAGATGATCTCTTGTGGCTGCTTTTGACCCTGATTTCAGAAATGGCTGAAAGGAAAAGTGCACAGGCTGAATTAAAACCCACAAAGGACTTGCAACATACATCAGATCTAAAGATCATGTAACAAAACTTTGTAGTGATACATATTGCTTAGGGTTTTTCTAATTTGTGGGCTGCAGCCTTAGCACTATTGGCATAGCTTCATTACAGGAGCCTTTTGGTTTAGATGTGACATATGTCAGCAGGATTTTCTTTCTTCCTGTAGGCTGTTATGACACCTCTTTAAATGAATAAACTAAGCTAAGACAGCTCTCATCTATCCACTGATGCTGCCCTGTCCCTATCAGGGGCTTTGCCATCCTAGAGCAGAGAGCTGTGGTGTTAAAGTTTTCGTGTGAGCTAACAGAAGTACAGGGCAGTTATGGCACAATTTTGTGATATAAACTGGATAATACCTGCTTATGCAAAAGTGAGAAATATATTCAACTGCTACCAATTCTAACATATGAATGGGAAAGCTGTCTGTGCTACTATTGCATGCTGAGTTTTGAGGTAGCTCTTTTTCCTTTAAAAATAGTGAGTTAAATGGTACATTTTGAAGAGTGAGAATCTCATTAATGGCAAGCAGAAAATTGTGCACAACGTTTGAACACTGATTATCAGAAAGACCTTTTGTTAATTATGAATTAGGCCAAATATATTTCTTTTATGCATGTATTTTGTTGCTTTAAAAAGTAGTTGTTAAGGGTTCTAATAATGACAGGAAATAAACAGCTGAAAGATGGGAAGGAGGGCAATAGCAGGAGAAAAGAATAAGTGTCTGCTTTTGCATATGAGGATCTTGTTTCTGTTGCTGTATCATTCCAGCCTTACTCTTTTCAAGTATCATCTGACTTCTGACAAACATATTGATCCCTAGGGTACTCCTTGTTGCTCAGATTCTAAATAAAACAAATAAGCCTGCTGGGGTCATCTTCTCTGCTTCTTTGTCTTTGATCTGGAGAACTTGTATTTTCTAACAAACTTAATAAAAGGCCCATTTCCCCCAAATATCTGTTAGTGGCTTAGAAGTGCATTTTCTCAGTCTTGGATTTTGTGATAATTTTCTTCCACATACATGTTCTTTTGCAGCTATTTACTGGATGTACAAGGGTTACCATGCCTTAGACTGCCCTAAGCCAGTTACTGAGTGGATATTTTTAATATTGAATCATTTAATCACATTCCATATTGAATCGTTCCAGTCAACATGAGTCTGTGAAAGGCAGGTGCTGCTGACCAACCTGATCTTCTTCTATGTCAAGGTGACCACCTAATGGGTGAAGGAAAGGCTGTGGATGCTTTTTACCTGTAGTTTAATAAAGCTTTTGACACCATTTCCCATAGCGTTCTCTTAGAGAGACTGACTGCTTGTGCCTTGGACTTGTGCATTTTTTACTGGGTAAAAGACTAGATGGCCAGGCCCAGGGAGTGGTGGTGTATGGAGTTAAATCCATCTGGGAGCCAGTCACAAGTGGTGTTGCTCAGGGCTCAGTTTTGGTGCCTCACTTGTTTAATATCTTTATCAACAGGGTGAGGGCACCCTCAGTCAGCTTGCAGATGACACCAAGTTTGGCAGGAGTGTTGATCTGCTGGAGGGCAAGAAGGCTCTGCAGAGGCATCTGGATGGGCTGGATTGATGGGCCAAGGCAAATTTTATGAGATTCAACAAGACAGCGAGGCCCAGTCCTGCCCTTGGGTCACAACAGCCCCATCCAGCGCTACAGAATGGAGGCAGAGTGGCTGGAAAGCTGCTCAGTGGAAAAAGGACCTGGGGTTATTGGCCAACAGCCAGCTGAACATGAGCCAGTGTGTGCCCAGGTGGCCAAGAAGGCCAATGGCATCCTGGCTTGGGTCAGAAATAGTGTGGCCAGCAGGACCAGGCAGTGATTTTCCCCTTCAACTCAGCACTGCTGAGACAACACCTCGAATCCTGTGTTCAGTTTTAGGCCCCTCACTACAAGAAGGACATTGAGGTGCTGGAGTGTGTCCAGAGAAGGACAACAAAGCTGGTGGAGGGTCTGGAGCACAAGTCTTATGAGGAGCAGCTGAGGGAGCTGGGGCTTTTTAGCCTAGAGAAGAGGAGGCTTATGGGGGACCTTAGTGCTGTCTTACAACTACTTGAAAGAAGGTTGTAGTGAGGTGGGAGTCGGTCTCCCAACAAGTGATATTTGGGAAAATGTCTTCCCTGAATGGGGATTGTGAAGCATTGGAACAGGCTGCCCAGGGAAGTGGTTGAGTCACCGTACCTGAAGGTGTTTAAAAGACATAGATGTGGCAATAGGAACATGGTTTAATGGTGGCCTTGGCAGTTTTAGGTTGATGGTTAAACTTGGTGATTTTAAAGAACTTTTCCAGCCTAAATGATTTTATGATTCTATAAGAACTCAAGTTAGAGGAACCACCAAGACTGAAACAAGCCATTATTGGGGCCTTGGGGCAGTATCAGTGTATCTTTGTTTATAAAAAACATCTAGTTTTTGAAATCTTGTCTTTCTACTGCTTAAGTTTCCTTACAACTAGAAAATATGTCCCAGTGCCTTACTTAGACATGGATTTACTTGGGAATGGTAAAGTATCCTCGTCTCTCATAAAAAGTTTTTTGCATTTATGACATGGAGATGCTGCTCATTCACACTGCTGCTAGATCCAGTCTTAGTGCATTTTCATTCTCTTTTGCTTCAATGTAAGATAATTATTCCCAGTTCTTCTCCCTATTAATGTGTGTATGTGGTGTGTATGTCAGGATTTCGGTAGCAGGGAGGCCTCAAGGGTGGCCACTTCAGTGAGAAGCTGCCAGAAGCTTCCCCTATGCCTTACAGAGCCAATTCCAGCTGACTCCAAGATGGATCTGCCGCTGGCCAAGGCTGTGTCAAGCAGCAACAGAAGTAATGGCTCTGTAGTAACATATTTAAGAAAGGGAAAAAGTTATTGGGCAGAAGTACTTGCATCCAGGAGTGAGGATATATGGAAGAAAAAGCTTTGCTTCTCATTATCCTACTCTGATTTGACTTGTAGTAAATTCAATTAATTTCACCAAGTAAGTCTGTTTTGCCCATGACTGTAACTGGTGAGTGAACAATGGAGTGGTTAATATGGATATTACTAGTGGAAAAACCCGCAAATTTAGAGAAAAAAAGTCTTTCGAGTGGCAGTTTAGACTTTAATTAATCTTCAGTGTCATGCATTTTTTTTTCTTTGTCCGCACCTTAGGCTGCTTAATAAATATTTTTGAAACCCCATGATTAATAATGAATGTCTTGTCTTGGTGGTTCAGTGAATATCTACTAGGAAATCCTCACAAAACTATGTTCTAAAATAATTTTCAGGAGAGAGAGATCTTCCCCTTGGCTGGAATTTAGCTGGGAATATTGCTGATAATACACTTATACTGTCATGGGGGGCAAATATGCTAAGACTTACAGATCTGCTGTAAATTCCTTAAGGAAAGTCTTGGCACTTAGCATTTTCATAGTTTTTTTTCTCCTAATGCCTCATCCTAATTTTTGAGGAGTCACACAGTTTATTCAGTTTGAAAACCGTATTGTATCCAAAGCTTGGAAATATGCTGGAGGCTCTAGGTTTTTTTTTTTTCTGCACAGTGAGCATAGCATTTTGATATTGCCTTCTACTTGTTGGTGTTCTTTTAATGCTCAAAGCTTACTGGAGTTTCAAAATATGTCTCCAGTAAGGGTGTATTTTCAATTAAGATAGTTATTTCTTTGTTTTCAGGGTGTGTTCTGTTGTTTACAAACATGTAGAAAAGACCAGCATCTTGTTAATGACTTTAAGGTCAGCATCCACTCCCTGTGGGCCTACAAAATAGTGAGGCCGTTTCAAGGATGGTCACAAGCACCAGTTTAAATATACTTGGAACTATGGTTCTTTGGGATCAAAGAACCGTACATGATTCTGTTGCTTTCCTGGCTGTTGAAAAAATGACTGTGAAGTGGTTAAAGTAATAAATGAGCGCATATGCTCTTCTTTATCATCCCAGAAATTTAGATTATTCCGTTCAGTCAGTGGAGTTCAAAGAGCCCAGTTTCAGATAACAGACAAGTTACAATTTAAATCTTAATCTCTTAGTTTGAGCAGCATCTGGCACCGAGAGGCTGGAACACTGAGGCACATCCATATAAAATTCATAATGTTTTCTGCCTTCTGTAGATTGGAGTCTATGAACTATATAAGCATATAAGGTATGCAAAATAATGGTAGGTTCTATGTCAGCAAAGGTAAGGTGTAAAATCAAATTTTATAGATTAATTTGTGGAGTGCCACCATTAATACATTGCTTTAAAAAGAAACTATACTATTTGTTACCTATTTCTAGCTATAAAATTAAATGTGTTCTCTGTGAGAGAGCTCAGTATTGACACTGAGTATTAATAGAGTAAATAGTTCATTGTACAGCCAGATGTTTCACAGCTAGAAAAGCAGCAGGATTTTTGGGAACTACTGATAAGAGATCTCTCAATATTTGTCTTTTCAATCTTCTTTTTAATGTAAACTAAAACTATTGACAGTGTTGTCATACAGAGTGGAATATTACATATTCTTCCAGTACATAATGGTATAGTTTCACTTGAAAAAATCAGAACTAGTAAAGAAAGAAAAGAAAAGGTTCGGGTTTTTTTAATAGGCAAGACCCCCTTCGGTAGGAAATTTTTCACAGAGAGCATTACCTTTATTCAGAAATACTACTGTGGTGCCTCTCTGAGAGTTGACACCTGTTGATGTTACTTTCAGTCTTCTCTGTGGATGTCTACATTAAGGTGACATACTTTTCTCTGTTAACACATGATATGAATCTCTAGTCTTAATGCATAATGACAGGTACAGTACAGGCGAAGAGCACCTAGGAGAAGGAAGACAAAGCTGCACAAAAATTTCCAAGAAGAATTAATCAGCACTGTCAAATTCATTTTGTTTGAATTATATGCAGACTATTTTAAACTGAAAAGTCAAACTTTCACCTAATTTTAATTTATTCAAAAATTTTTAATTTATTCAAACGTCTGTCTGTGATACAACCATTATTACAGAGAAACTTGAGCCATGCCTGTAAAAACTATGAGCACATATACAGGTGGAACAGGAAAATAGAAGTGTTTTGGAAGAATGTCACTAAAGCTAAACAAGTTAGTGTGTATTGTGTATGTGTTTGTGCGCAAACACAGTTTTTGGTTGCTTCCTGCTGCCTACCTTCATGTGTGGTTGACTCTTGGGAAGGAATTAATCCTTGAGAAGTTGTTCAGTCAACCCAGAAGAGCAATGGCATGAGGAATTTGAGGGTCTGAACTTGTAGAAAGCCCACCTTTTTTGTTTTTGAATTATCCTAACAGTTAATGGATTTTCATGGAATAGTTTTATTACTGTTGAATCAACATTTTTGGATAAAAAGTCTTCCTCTGAAAGAAATGTGAGTTTCAGGTGTCACTGGAATGGTTGCTTTTAATATGAGTAGATTCAGCATTTGAAATAGGTGTATTGGGAAAAGACTCCTGTAGTGGAAAGCAAACTAGTATTTTCTTTTCTTCTTTCTAGATCGACAGGCACAAATTTCAAGAGACTCATATAGCTGACATTAAATATATTCAAGAGTGTATCTAAGACTGGGCTGTAGCCCATCAATAATTGAGGCTTACCAATTTTATTTGGGCTTTTGTTTTTTTAAAGAATAAACCCCTATATTAACTGAAAGGGATTGATAAGTAAATTGTGGATGTGACATAAAGGACAAATAGAGAAACTACTTCATACTTTATGTATCAATCTTAGCATAAATTGTCTGGAGACTAGCGACTGCAGGAAAATTACAGTAGGCACCAAAACAGCTGGAAACTGCGTTTTCAAATTTATAGATGGAAATAAAAAATAAGTAATTGTTGGAGTTCTGTGTTGTGTGATATATGCTCTCATGGTCTTCCTCTTCTTTCTGGAAAGGAATTAGTTTGTAAGTGTAGGAAAAAGGACACTTTCTTTATGTTTGAGCTCATAAACAATTTTTCATACACTTCTTATTTCTTAATGTTTTCTTTAGGACTTGCAAATATTTGTTTTTAAGAGGTTTCATAGATTATCCTCTCCTATATGTGGATCTCATTCTTTCTGTCTCCTGTTAAATGTAATGTGAAGGTCAGACTCTCAGGCTGCAGCAACAGCAAGGGGATGTATTTGAGTCAGTGTTGGATGTAGTTTCTTTTTGATGTGAATGTGATTTGCTAGGTTTCATACATCCCATAAAATAACTCATGACAGCTACATGCTGAAACAGATAGCTTTTCTTCCTTCTATAAACCTTTGACTTGACTGTTCTCTCCACTGCCTTTCACTAAATAAAAAATTTGTGCTAACTTGCCCAATGGATGTTCAGAAAGCATGTTTAAATGTGGCAGAAACCCATGAAAGTATTTTCAGGGATCAGTTGGCTGCAGGTGCTGTCTGTGCTGAGATGGAAATGATTTATCTGAAGTTTTGCTCCTTCTGGGGTCAGGACCAGTAGTTATTTCATCATGGGCCAAATGCCTATACCTACTAGTAAGGTACAGATTTGAGATATGTGATGCCAGTAACTTCCCTCTCCTCATAAAATCTATCCTGACCAAATCTTCCTAAGCCTATTTTTCCCTCACCTTGCCAGGTAGTCCAGTGTTTCCCCATTATTTTTTTTTTTTTTGTTTTGTTTTGTTTTTAAATCAAAGAACTGTATCTCCTTTCTGAAGAGGTTTGAAAATGGAGAGTGTTACCACAATTGCCATGTTTCAAAATAACACTGAATACCCTCTACAAAGAGAAAACCCTTTTTCCTAGTTTTGCTTGTTTGTGTACTTATGTGTAGAGGATCATGTGTATAAAATTAAGCAAAAAAATATTCCTAATTATTTTGAAAACCGTTTCCTATTGCCTTTGGAACCAGCAGCTGTGCAATTGCTAGCATGTTTCTAACAGAGAAAAAGTGTTCATGTTGCAAATAATGATGAACTTTATTAACAATAGAAACGTCACAACAGAGTTTATTTTAGCTATACACTGTATTTTAGTGAAGTTTCCAGAGCAGCCAGGTGTGAGAGAAATGCCATATTAGAAGATTATAAACTGGGAACTATGAATAAGGTCAAAACAAAAGCTGGAAATAGTATGCTGAGTACATTTATGAAGCCAAAACTACTCGTAAAATTGGAGATGAATTGTGTTCTCCTTGCTCTACGTGGAGCAGATTCCCAGCATGAATTATCATTTGTGGAAATTGTGGAAGGCTAAGGTGTACAAATGCACCATATATCCTCTTTAGCGAGACAAAATTAGAATGAGCTATGTGTAGCTTGGTCAAACATAAGGACAGCACAGAGACAAAATACATGAGTTGGCTCTAGAGACCCAATTTGTTTGCAACTAGTTGTCTTTAAAGCAGCTTACAAAACCTGTTGGTTTATACATTGCTCTTTCTTCTGGTTTAGTTAAGGACATGCACACTACTTCTTGAAGTATTTTTTTAGTACTGTTTTTCAGGAACTATTCTTCAGGGAACATTTAGGATAGGTATAAAACTCCAAGGCAGGTTAGTTCATGACTACTCTGTTAGTTTAGGTATTGCTTCTTTTGTACCTCCTTGAAGACAAGCACACAAGTCACTTGAGCTGTAGAATGGAGAAAGAAGGTGTTGAGTGTTGTACTTGGATAATCAGCTTCAAAGTAATAAAGCCAGAAGGATTCAGAAATGTAATAATTAAACATAATGGGAAGAGATTCACTGCAATGGATAAACAGTGGGACACGCGAGAAGAGCTGAAGTCTCTTGTAATCACATCTTGTAATGTTTTTCAGTGTGTGCATTCAGTCTTTGCTGGTGTTGATCTGATCTACAGCTGTGGCAAGGAAGCAGTGCTGCGTCTGTGTGCATGGTGATCCAACCATGGCCAAATTTTGCTTACTTGCAAAAGAACTTAAATGAGTAGTCTTTATCTGACAAGTGCTATCTTTTTGTACAAATTACATTAATATGCACCTATTATTTGCATATTAATGATTAGATTCCTGTTCCACTGTTGCAGTCAAGTTAAGACTGAAAGTTGTGCATATAGTCCCAGGTAGTGCTAAGAAGGAGCTCACGTTCTTGCTTTTTCTGCAAGTTTTCTGTGAAAATATTTAAAACACTGAAAATCGAAAGCTCATTTTTCAAGTTTTTTAATTGAACTCAAGACAGCAGAGCTAGCAGCTGGCAATCATTTTTATATTGTACTGTAGTTCTCTTTGAGCAAAAGTACTGCATCTAATGAAAATGTCATGATGTAATATGAATTACTTCATAAACACATTTTTTTCATGTGTAATAGCAATTTTAGTTGTATTTCTTACCAAAATTGATTTTAGTCAAGTGAATAAGATAAATACACTCTTTTCTCTTTAGTTCCTTATTCTTTTCTGCCAAATATACACATTTATTAACTTCATGGTTCATACCATTACTTGCTGTCATGTAGGTATTGGCTAGTATGTGCAGAATTTTGTGTTCATTTCTCCGTGTTAGTTTGTAGTGTATAATATATAATCACATGGTTACTCTCTGTATGACATGCTTTGCTGACTTACTGTGGTTTTCATGTCCCAAGTGTTGGTGGGATATACTTCTTAGGGGGGTTAAATTTTAACTGCCTTACCATGGTATTTGAAGATTTGAGTGCATTGGATAGAGATGTTCATACAACCACCATGAATACAGAACTCTGTTGTTGTGCACAGATTCCTGCCTGAAGAGTCTCTCCACAATTAGTCTCATCCTGTTGTACTAATGGAGAGCTGGTCTCGTGAGCTGATCACTTCCCTATAACCTAGTAAGGCAGATGGATTTGGATATGGGGATGCAAGGTGATCCCAGGGCATATAGATCCTTCACATTGGTTTACTGGAAAACTTTTGGAAAGTCAATATGTGAGTGGGTTGTAGACTGGCAGGGCAAAGTTTCAACTCTGGAATGCATTGCTGAACTCACAGGCTGCTGAGGTTTGAAATGTTTTGGGGTGACCATCCAATCACTGACTAGATACAAATTGTCATTCGAGACGATGTGAAAAAATACATAAAAGAAGATTGATAAGAGGGACATCTCTATGGATGAGAAGTGTTATTTTTTTAGGCTGGTGTATGTTTACATGCGCTGAATCTTCTGTAGTTCTTCAATTGCAGCTTTTTATTGCTTCTTAGCAGCTTAGTATGACTTTGGCAGAAAGTAGTTGATGATGCATGAGACAAAGTGGTATCCACTAAGGTGTTTTTTTCCTCTTCATTTTTATGTACTGCATATGGATATCTTCAGCATCCCATTTTATGTATTTTTACTATCAGTGCAAAGAAGTGGAACAAATGTGAGCAAGAACAGATTTCATTTGCCATTCCAGTGCCATTATCCTGTTAGTACTTTATTACTTACTGAAAACCTATCTTGGAGTAATGGTGTGGTGCTGCTTACGAGCAAAGATGTGATTAATGGCAAGGTTTTGATCTTTTTTCTTTTGTAATGGGGAAATGCTAACTTAGAGCAGAAGTTATGTCATTTACCTTACTCTCTGAGAGTTTAATGTAAGCAGCATGGGAGATGCCTGCTGTTTGCAGTAGAGCTGATAACATTACTCATTAGACGTATTTTCTTCCAGTTGATGGAGGCAAATTCTGCACATATAGATCTGAGTTTCTACATATGTATGCATTATTCAGGGTAAGTGGTTAACCAATTTATGTGGATGTATTTCAGGCTCTTGTCTGTTTGGAAACCACTCATGGTGATTGTTCCAGGTATCAGAACTACATGATCAGTTGCCTAAATCACATGGGATCATCTTTGTTTCCTAACAATGATGATCGAACCTTACTGTGCATGCAAGAGTGACAAAACAACATGACAAAGAACTACACTGACCTTTCCTTTTCTCATTAACCACTGTTTGACCTTACTGGTTTCCTCAGACAGGGAATGGCCCTGGCTGACAGCGCTGCCAGAAGCTCTTTGGTGAGGTTCTTCCTGCACCTGCTGAAGTGGCCACTTTTCATGGAGGCATTCACTGTGCTGGAGAAATACCAAGAATTGCATGAAGATACATTATCCCATCAGTTGTGAATGAATCTGTTAAGACTGAAAAGGTTTCTGGATGTCCTTTCAGGTCTGCTTATATATTTCAGTAATTGCCAAAATACCGCAATCAGCCTGGAGTAGAGCCCAAACTGCAGGCAGTCTGATAAGCTCTGAAATATGGTTTTATGTTATTCTCTGTCCCCTGCAAACAGAGTGAAACAGATATCCCTCCTTCCCTGTCCCCTTCTAATCCTCTTTCTCATCTCAGTTCATGCACTCACTCCTGGAGTCAGACTAGCTGGCTAGTGTTTAGAGTCATGGGTTTGGCTTTTCAAATGCTGAAGGAGGAATGGAGCTTGTCTTCCACTACCTAGGCAAGTGCTCTCATTGCTCTGGAGAGGAAGCAGGGAAATCCGCAGGTTGCTTTAAAAAAAGCTAGTGCTGAATGGTGCTCTAAAAATGTGATGCTAAGAAGTGTGAAAGCTCCAGTGTGAGCATCCAGCTCTGAAGTGCCCAGATTAGGCTATTTAACATCCCCTTAGTTTGTGGATTCAAATTGATTTAGGCATGAACTAGATATTAAACACTTCCTCCCTCTTTAAAGAAAATCTGGCATAAAGCAGAAAATTACATTTTAAAGTGCCAAGGGAGACCTAAGGACACAGCTGCGGCTGCAACTGAAGTTGGGAATAGTCATTAATTATTCCCAGCAATGCAGAGTTTATCAGGTTCAGAGTTTGGCATCAAAATCCTCACAGCACTTTTAGTCTGTAATCTCAGAACTGCTGATCTAGCAGGTTTCCTATTCTTAAGATGTTTCCTTTGAACACAGTGTATCTTCAGGGGATCATAGGTCCGATATCAGGATTAATAGGTCATAAAACTAGTTTATTGAAATCAGTTTTGGCCTTAAATGTTTCCTCAGAGCTCATGGGACAAAAAAAACTTAATCAACAGAAATGATGTAGCAGCGATGAAAAGGCAGTGCAAACCTGCCTGAAATGAAATCTAGTTCAGAATCTGAGGGAAGAACTGTTGGTGCTTTTGCTTCTCTGACTGACTTCAGGATCTTCTCCCAGGAAATGAGGAGTATGATATGAGGAGAAGATATGAGTGAGAAATATGAGGGAGGACTTCTTTACTGTGTGCATGACCAAGCACTTGCACAGATTACCCATGGAGGTTGTGGAGTCTTCCTCACTGCAGGTATTCAAGACCCTTCTGGACACGATCCTTTGCCATGTGCTCTGGGATGACCCTGCTTGAGCAAGGAGGTTGGATGACCCACTGTGGTCCCTTCTAACCTGACCCATTCTATGAATCTCTGATTCTCCATTACTTTGAAACTCTGTCCTGTGTTATCTTTGTACTTTTCCCCCACGATTTGCCTGGAGTGCTCTTTCGTAACACCCAAAATCCTTGCATCATTCCATCAAAACCCACCTTGGCTTAAGAAAACCCTGTGTAAACTAGAACTTGCTTCTTTCCCACCAGCGTGTATATACCTGTAAGGTACAAGTCTTTCTTTTCCTTTCCTTTCTTATACTTGTACAACACACCCAGTGCTTAGTTCTTAATCCTTAAAACACCATGTATAATGCTTTTCTGAAGTCTATGGTATACTTATTTATGCAATTACTTATATGCTTTATATACAAAAGCAAATTCCATGTCTAGTTACTTGCTTACCAGTGTGAACGCAGAGAGCAGGACCCACCATTATTTGCTCCTTTCCAGCTGTGTTTCCTGTTCTAAGCTTAGAACAATTACAGGTTGCAGAAAATAAGACCTAAAACTCAGAGCAGATTTACATCAAAGCAGAATTAAATACTCCAAGAGCTGTAGCACAAAAGTGGGCAATCTTTTTGATCACTTCTAGCAGCCACGTGGTCCATACATGCCATCAGGTAAGCATGTACATCTGGGTGTAAGTTTTTATTTCTTCCTTGTTACAGAATTTAGTACGTTTACATGTGGATACCCATGTACTATAGAGCATTTAAGAAAATTTGAGAGTAATTAAGAAATATATTTTCATGCTTTTTAAATAGTTAGCGGATGGACCTGGGCTATCTCAAATGTAGATAATTGTCTGGCTTAATTCCTGTGGTTTATCAGAAGTAAGTTGCTGATGTTTTTCAAGACAAAGGTTTATTGATTATTATGGTGGTCTCAGGGAATCATTACTGTCTTTCTAGCACAGGTAGCTGTAACCTCTTGAGAAATGACTTCTATTTAGATGAATTATCATCTGTTTGATCTCTGAATCAAGCCATGAGAGGATTACAGGTGACATGGGACATCACGCTTTTTTGATTAACAAATTTTCATTGAACTCAAATGCATGCTTCTGTGCTTTTTAGCATTCAAGGTAGACTTAAAAATGCAAAAACAAAAAGAGAAGAAAGAAAACTGAAGAAGCTATTGATGACCCCCAAAGCAAATACAAAACCAGAACGTATAAGGAGAAGAAACAGTCTGCTCTTAATTAGTTCTAACAAAGAGAGCACAGTTAAACATGCCCTGTAAATTGTAACTAATTATTTTTTCACTGAGAGATATAGGAAGTCAGCAAGACAAGAATCCAAAAAATTCATACTGGCTGCTGAAATCTTGTCTGATGAGTGTACTCAAATAATTTAGAAATCAATCGCTCAGTGACATGGATTACAAAAATGATGCTATTTAGATTTTAGGATACATTTTAAAACTTTACAGCAGTTTATAAACAACAGTAAATAAATTTTTACAATCTGAATCAGATATGTGTATTTTTAAGTACAGATAGGCTATGCCTACGTTTGGTCAAATTCACAGGGTAGTTTAACTTGAAATATAAACAAATATATTTAAAAAAAAGCAGGTCAGGTAGCACATGATAAGTTTTCAGTGTTTTACATACTGTACATCAATGTTAGTGGCCCATGCAGACTGTAGCAAATGATAAATTATATAGAAGGGTGCCCTTTGAAAAGAATTTTCATGTATGAAAGCTCCATATCTGGCCAAGGAGAGTTTTCTAGTCAAGTTTTCTTTAGGTTCATGTAGTTTCCTAATTATTAAGATTTAATTATTTTTTATTCAGTAAAAATACTGGGACAAAGTTGTTTTTATATTGATCTGCAATAATAATGCACGTATGTATTTTTTGGAACTGTCCTCAAGGTAAAGAAAGGTTTTTGCCCATTTGTCATCACAACTTGTTTCTAAACTATAAACAAAACAATTTATTTATAATTAGAAAAAGGGTGTGGGGACAAGTTAATTTGTTGAGGATGAAATTTGTATTAAAAATTTGAGTTTATAAAAGTTTGAGAACAGCTTTGTGTTAAATTGAGTTAGAGCATACATTGCACAGGATTTTAGTATTATCGCTACATTCTATAAAAGTAACAAAATCAGATAACAACAAGTGCTTTTTGGTTTTCCACAGATAAAATATTTTTGAGTGTTTGTAAGCACAGTGGATATAAAGATTTCAGTTTTAAACCCAGGAAATATCTAACAAGTTCTTTTGCAGTAAGGGGAATACTGTCTCTTGTTTCAACGTCCACCATTATCAGAGGTGAAGTTCCTTATTGAAATACATGGTATGGAGCTCTTTACTGTAATTACCTTGCAAACATGAAAGATGAGAATATTAACACATTTGCAGCTTGGGGGCGCAGATTATAAGTTTTTTTTTTCCCATCTTTATATCTTTTGATCTTTGGATTTGAAATGCATAGAGAATAAATCTAACTAGTACTGTAAGTGCAAACTCTGTCACAAGATGTGTTTATCCCCGTGGGAGAAAACAGTCAGGTTAGAAAGAGTCCAATTGATTTCCTTAGTTTGCCAAAAATTTACTTGTTCCTGTTACAAGCATAAATTGATTATTTGGAATATGTAAGAAATCTGTAAAGAAAATAGTTTGACTTTTTGAGTTTTCATTTTTTCAGTTTTGAAACTATTAAATAAGCTTTGTTTTTTTTCTTGCATTTTAGAAAGTCAATAAGCATTTTATGTCCTGGGCATTGTCTATGAATAGAAATTTCATCTTAAATCTTCAGTAAATAACGTGTGTTGAGTTTAAAATGCATGAAGAGAATTAGTACTTTATGTTGGAAGAATACTTTCTGTATATCAGATGTCCACGTAATCTTTAGAAAAGACACCAGTTTAGTTTCCTGAAATACCAAGAAACTATTTGTAATTTTATTCTGTATTGCAAACACTGACTGAAATAAATCAGGAGCTGAAGCTAAAAGACACACAGAGCAATTTTATATTAAGTATATGGAAGGTATATTTACATATTTGTCTAAGCACTCCAGCTTATAACTTCAGCTGAGCTGGGGCAGAAGCAAGACTGATGTTATTGAATGGACATGATTTGTATGATATGGAGGATGTTTTTCAGGGTTATAAGTAGGCCATTTTTTTTGCCATACTTTTAAAACAAAATAATTCTAACCAGGAAAATTGTCTTTGGTGTTTACTTTGGTCCTGCCTTTTTCTGAGCATTGATAAATAGTATGGACAATGTCCTCTGAAAAGATGACCATGGAGAGGTGGGCAGAGAGAAGAACCTTCCAAAGTCTAACAAGGGCAAGTGCAGGGTCCTGCACCTGGGGAAGAATAACCCCATGCACCAGCACAGGCTGGGGCTGACCTGCTGGAAGGCAGCTCTGCAGAGAAGGACCTGGGGGCCCTGGTGGACAACATCCATCCATGAGCCTGCAGTGCCCTGGTGGCCAAGAAGGCCAATGGTGTCCTGGGCTGCATTAGGAAGGGCATTGCCAGCAGGTTGAGGGAGGTGATCCTGGCCCTCTCCTCAGCCCTGGTGAGGCCACATCTGGAGTGCTGTGTGCAGTTCTGGGCTCCTCAGGGGAAGAGAGACGTGGAGCTCCTGGAGCAGGTCCAGCTGAGAGCTACTGAGTTGGTCAAAGGTGTGTAAAATCTCTCTTGCAAGGAAAAGCTGAAGGAGCTGGGCTTGTTCAGCCTCAAGAAGAGGTGACTGCAAGGGTTCCTAATTAATGTGTATAATTATCTAAGAGGAGGGTGTCAGGAAGACAGAGCCAGGCTCTTCTCAGTGGTGCCAACCAGTAGGACAAGAGGCAACAGGCAGAAACTGATATGCCTGAAGTCCTACCTAGACATGAAGAAGTTGTTTGCTGTTTTTTTTCTTCAGCATACAAGAAAAGGTGTTGAATGTCTAAGTATAGTTAGACACTAACTATTTGGCGCTTTGAAGCGGAGAGTTGAGCTTGTTTCCTAAATGATCTAGAAGGGCAGTTATCTTTCAAGTGAAAATTTTGGCAATTGCTGCAGTAAGTGGCTGCTTGGAAGCCCTGTTGTACAAGCACTGTCAACTACTTTGGAACATTTTAAATTTCTTTCTTTAGACCCAGCAGAGAACTGTAGAAGAAAAATACCCTCACATTTTGGTTCTTAGCAGCCATCTCCCTTAATTGACCGGGTATTTCTGTCAAGCAGAGGTTTTTAGCGTGATAGAGCAATGAAACTGAGAACCTGTCAGACGCTTTTGTTTCACAGCAAATGGATTCATGGTGGATTAGCTGTGTGCCTCCTACCAGAGGCAACAGGCCCACATGACACGAACTGAAGTCCTCTGCCACCATGCAACAGACCAGCATCTTAGGGAGATCAATTGGGATACCATCAATGTACGGTGCTCTTCGAGGCATGAATTCAGATCTGGAAAGCCCTTTCCAATGTACTTCCATGCAAATGAACTTTATTTTATCATTACTCCTTGCAAATAAAGTTACCTGGATCTCAGAACTTTGTTTCCTCTGTAGACAGACTTTGATGTTTCTCTGAACTTGCTTACTGCTGGCAAATTCTACTGTCACAGTGATGTTGCTGTCTTTTGATACATATGCATTTTTATTCAGGAGAGGTGTTTGGTCTTGCTAATTTGTGTTTCATTAACCATGGGCTCTTTTATTGTAATGATACTGAGAAGAACAATAACCTCATGACATTTTACAGGAGCCCAATACCATGTACTGAAGTTATTTAATTGCAAATCTCATGTTTTTTAATGTGATTTTGTCATTGTATTTAAATATGTGTAAGTGGTACAATATTTTATAAATGTTATATGTTACAATACAATAACAAACCCACATCATCTTGGTATGGGATGATATTCAATGAAGGTTAATGTGTATTAACTACTTTGGACTTGATGTTACTGTGTTGTATATATAGAAACACTTGTTTTCCTGTTCTGTCCTTTTGTTTTCTGTGGCCCCTTTAGCAATATCTCACAGTGAAGTCTTTCAGTCTCTTATCTCAGCCTTTTGAGCTTCACCCTTTCCTATCACTCATCTCATTTTTGTATGGAGGGGGAAGCAGCTTCCTCTCCAAGAGGACCCTCCATTAACCTGTTTATTCTCCTAAAGATAAAGTATTGTTACTACTTCCAAAGTTAGGCAGTCTAGATACAATTCCCTGTATGTTTCACGGCTGAAATTAAATAGAGTCTCCTTTTGGAACAGAGGTTATTAGTCATGTGTCCATGCTGGCCTCTTCAAGAAGATGCCTACTCCCAGTTGTCGGGTTTCTTGGTAATGAGGTGAAGATCTTCCTTAACATGAATCCCTAACAATGAATCTCTCTAGGTTTTCAAACGTGGTAGTTGAACTTAGCCCATGAAGGCCCAAAGGAAAAGCATCTATGAAGACTTGCATGCCAGAGCTAACCACCCTGTGGGGGGAACTAAGTGTACTGGTTACAGTCTTGGAAAGAAGAACTCATATCACTTGTGTAAAACCCTGCATTCTATCTCAGTGGGAGGAAAAGCCTTCCAATTCTCCCTGTGATACCTTGTCTTCTGTTGTACAAAGGAATTACTTACACTTTCATCATGGTCTGGATTTTGTGTTCTTCAAAAAAACCAGCTTCCTTGCAGGATGCTAAAAGATTCTGACTTCATCTTTATCATGGACATTAAGTACATATGTACGTGAAAAAAACTTTTTGGTTTCCCTTTATCATATGTTACTCAAATATTTCTACAAGATATTTAAAATGACGGGGATTTTTTAGGGTTTTTTGCCTTAATCTGGGATTATTAAAATACGTTGTACATTACGTGCCCTCTTTTTTTGTTCAACAGCATTAAAATCAGTTAGGAGGCAATAGCTGCTAGTAATACTATTTGTCTAATACACATGATTTAGGATATAAGGAGCTGCTTGTGTGGCATCTGAAGGGCATTTGATACAGCCATATGATAATGTAATTCCTCCTTTGGATGAGGTGCTGCTGGAAACATTTGCCAGTAGGCTGCTAGAAGGGAGAGACTAGCAGTCATCAGCACATTTGCAGACAGTGGATAATTTGGGCATTTTAATTCAGGCTTGAGGAAGAGTGGAAGTCAGTGTCATGAAAGTTTGAGCAATTCATTATATATACATGCAAAACAATGCACACTGGAAGGGATAATTTGAGATGCCTTGGATCCAAATTCTTGATGTCCACACGATTAAGTAGTTCTAACAACCTGGCTTGTTCTTCTTTATTTATTTATTTTTTAGTCTCAGGGAGACTGTCATTTTACTTATGTCTTTGCAACTAGTAGTGTCACAGTACTTAGCAGTAATTACTATGGGTGCCAGTACCCTTGTGGTTTCTTACTAATGAGGTGCTTCTCTAGGCCCAGCTTCTTTCTAAGGAAAAACTTCATTGGCAGGATAGCTTATGACGTCCAGTTGGAGGCATGGCCCTTCAGGAAACATTTTGGAGCCTGTGATTCTTGCACAGGACACTGAGTGTGCACTAGATAGCAGTAGCCAAAGGTGAAAGCGTGCTGAGGCTGCCACCAGAAACTTTGGAGAAATCATCAACAAGACTCGTTATGTTTAACTCCAGTAGCTTGGTAAGTTACTGCTTCACTGAAATAGATGGGACAGCTGCAGTTCAGCACTGTTCTGCTGAATTAGCAGGCAAAATTTAACAGCGAACTACCACGCAAAAGAAGCAAAGGGTCACAGAGAACACCAGTGAAAGAAGGCTGGAAGCACTGTTTACCCAGGGAGATTTAGTCTGTACTCAGGTGGTCAGAAGCAGGGATGACCAGTTTTAATTAGTCCTTGGAGACATGAGAAACATGTGGCAAGCTACTTACTGTTTGTTTTGGATAAACAGAAAATGCAGAATGCCCGGCACTACACTTGAGGCAATTAAGGGTTACCATTTTTCATGCTGCTGTTTACTCAGTCACTAATTGGCACAGCCACGTGTTTTGATCTAAGCAAGGGTTGTTTACGTATCTGTTATTAAAGGTTCTGGTTTTTAGTTTAGACAATAATACATCAAAACCATGAAGAAAGTACAGAAAAGACAGGAACCTCTTAGAGTGGGTCCAGAATAGAGCCACAAAAATGATCCAAGGGTTGGAGCACCTTTCCTATGAGAGAAAAGTGAGAGAGTTGTGGAAGCTCAGCCTGGAGGAATTTCCAGGGAGATCTTATTGCAGCTTTTCAGTACCTAAGGGAAGGCTTATAAGAAATGTATGAACAGACTTCTTAGGAAGGGTCTGTTGTGGTAGGGTAAGGGGTATGGTTTCAAACTAAAAGAGGGTAAATTCAGACTAGATATAAGGAAGAAATTTTTTACAATGAGGTTGGTGGAACACTGACATAGGTTGTGGATGCACCATCCCTGGAAAAATCCAAGGCCAGGTTGTATGAGGCTCTGAGCAACCTGACCTAGTTGAAGATGTTCCTGCTCACTGGAGGAGGGTTGGAATACATGGCCTTTAAAGGCTCTTCCAACCCAAACCATTCGATGGTAAAAAATCAGTCAGTTTATCTTTGTCAGCCAATTTTTCACGACTGGAAAGCAGTTCAGGGCTGATGACCTGATGCATTCTTTAGTTAAAATCCAGTGTACAAAATGGAATTTTACAGCCACACACTGATTTTTTTTCTTCCTCCCTCTCACTCATTTGTCATCAAGGAAATCCCAGGAATTATTACAGACAAAGCAAAACTAAGATTATGGTGATGGCTTTCTCTTTGATATGCATGTCCAAAATTAACCAGATGTATTCTACCTTCATAACCATCTCCAATCCAAAATATACTTTTGCGCTGTGGGGATTTTTTTTCTTCTGAGAGACACAGAGTTAGTGTACTCAGAACTGAAATCACATTTACTGTCTGGCATAGCCACCAATTCAGTATCACGCCACCTTGAAGTTTTTCTCACAGTAAGTTACTTCGTTCCTTCAGTCTGCTCTAGCAAGGTAAAAGCTCATCATTCCTTTGTGAGTTCATTAATGAGAAAATGATAATTGGTGAAATGTGGAATAATCTATTACAGATTTTCTATAGGTTTTCTTTAAGAAATCCCTGTATTCCTTCCTCATGAGGCAATATTTAAACTTCAGTTCTCCAACTGTATCTTTAATTCTGTATCCTTATAATGCATGTAGTAACTAAAGCATGGTCTTGTGTGAGCTAAATGATATTAATGTTAACAGAAGCACAGCTAGACAAACCACAAGTATGCTCGTGTGTGCTGTCTGAATTAAATGAAGTGGAAATTTACTACTGTGAGCTGTGCAATGTGAGATACCATACGGTCTCATTTGTTTGCAACTGATCTTCAGTCCACTGGGGGCAATGAGATCTAGACATCTTTTGTTTGTCCATTGCAAAAAAAGGGATGTGACTCTTTTTTACCATGTCCTGAGGGAATCAGTACCCAGTTGGTACAGAAAGGAAGGAAGCACAGTGTATTCTCTGTGTCAAAATGGTATGGGTCCTGTCCTACGCATGCAGCAGGTAACCTAAGGAGGGATGGCAACACTCTGAGGCACAGTTCTTAGTAAGGCACTCTCCCTATCTGCTGTTTCTTCATGAGACTATTTAAGTTTAAAGTGGTGTTATATGTTTAGTGATCCTGAGACCTTTTCTGGTAAAATATTTCTCCTGAAAGAGTAGATTTGCCAGTTGCACCTCCACAAGCACTTCTGTTTGCAGAAAGAGTCTGGCTTAGACAAAATTCCTATGCTGGACTTAAAAAATAAATGTTGAAAGTGCGCTATTTTAATACTTTGAAAAAATTTCAAATGAAGAAGTAGCAGAATAGTGCTCATGAGCCTCAGCCTGAGCAGCCTGTTTGTCTTGTCTTGTGCTGTCTGCTGCTGAGAAGCCATAGATTTTCTCTGCTCTGTTGAATGAACACAAACACATGGATCACATGCATGGCATTACAGAAAATATCCCATCTGGGCTTTCATTTAGTAAAGAGAGTAGACAACAAAGGTGTATGTAGGAATACAGAATACCTTTTACACTTTCCTACTTAAGGTCTCCAATTTAAGGCTTTTTATTAATGATTTAGTCTGCCAATGTTGTCTTAAAATCTTTGTATCTGGTTTTCCCTTGGGAGAAAGTCCTAAATGGTTCCTTTATGTCCATTCATCCATTCAGTTAATCAGATCTGAGAAATGTTGTTTTCGTCAGCTAGTCAACCTTGTAGTAACCCATTCTTCATTCTAAGTTCATTACCTACCAAGCACTGAAGAACATTAGGAAGTTTTCTGTCTCTCTTGCATGCCTAGAAGGCTCTTAAGTCACTCACAGCAGGCATAACTACTGCAAATCCACTCTTGTTTCCAGTATTGGCAAAGATTGTGTGAAAAACCAGAAGGAAATGGTATTTTCTGAAGTACAGTCAGTCATTCTAAAAAACACAAGAGTATATCACTTCATTTTTCAGTGGCTCCACATTAGGGTATTGCTGTATTTACCCTTATATTCCTGTCAGGTGAAGTCTGTGTAAGAAGATGTGACAGAGTCTGCAGGGGCAGGAAAGACAGGATTTTGTTGAGTGGGGGGATCAGAGGAAAGATTGTTTAGAAGTTTAACAAGCATGCTGTGTGTATGGAGCTATGGTTCTTTCTGCAGTTTGCTCCTTATGCTGTGACTGTGTTTAGTAGTTACACTATCACTGTGGCATATTGTTTTTTAAATTGGCAGTGATAGTGATTTGGTACTCCAGCACTGGTATTTCCCTGAAATGCATGTACCATTGTGAGTTAAACAAGTAAGCCAGTTATTTTCCTCCAAGATTAGATAAAATCTCCAGGAATTCTTTTAGGTTTGGTTGAAGTTCTTTTTCTGCCCCTACAAATGTACCTGTCAGCACATAATTAGGAAAACAGTCATATTTTCTGATAGGAATTTTGACTGTTTCTAAAAGAGAGAAAAAATGCTGTAAATGAGACACTTTAAAAAATTTATTTCAAGTTTTCACTTACATTATTTTCACAAAGAGTGGGAGCTTTTAGAAATTAGGAAAAATGAAAACATGATTTTAATGAAGACACAACTTTAGTGTCAACTGACAAACTGGAGTATCACTCATTTACAGTCCATGCTTAGCTCATTCTATATTTATTTCCTTTGCTTGCCTAAGTCTGATGTTTTGGAACTTATCATTGTGCATTTGGGTGTCTGTCCCTGAAGAGGTTTTGATTGTGCCTTCGCTGGCTGTATCACTGTTTCAGTTCCACTCGTGGCCCACAGCGTGTGCCAGGAGAATGACACAAGAGCACTCCTGGCATGACCATAGCATTTCACTGCTGAACATGAGAAAGCTACCTGCAGGGGGTTGAAAGCTCCCAGTATTTATGTACATATAACAGCAGAAACTGAGGAAATGGATTTAGTAATTTGCTCCTTGACAGGAATCTTCTATGATCTTCTGGTCCTGGGGTAGTTCCATTCCATGAGGAAGTACAGAGGAGTTGACTTTACTTACTGGGGTTTTTTGAAGTTAATGGAGCTTTTCACGTGTACATGGACAAGGTCAGAGATTGTGGCAGTATTTATGGGCTTGATTCAGAGGGATTGCTTACACAGTCTGTTAGAACAGAAACCTATAAAGTAAGAGAGGGTGATAGATATGTCAAGCTGCTTTTGTTCTTCCCATGTGTTTATTACGTGTCTTACTTGTAATAGTCTTCCTTTAGTTTCTGCTCTGGTGCCATGTAGTACTTCAGTTTTTAAGAGTACATTGCAACCTGTCAATCTTACACTGCATTTTACTTCCTCAGAGAACTGTTTGAATTTGAAATCAGGTTATTTACATAAGACCGCTATAAAATTTTTTGTTACAGTCATGTCTCTGCTTGTTTTCTACTTGTGGATGCTCACCAGGCTGTGTATAGGGCTGTATCTCAAGATGACTGAATCTGAGGAATATTCAGAACCTGATCTTATGTCTATGGAATACTGCACTCCCCTGTGGTGTGGAGCTCTGACTGGTTGCTGTATGATTAAAGATCAATGGTGAGAAGTCAGTCTCTCTTTGTGGAGGGTATGAATACCCCTCCAGAGCTCTGTGCATGGGTGCGTGCTGCATTATTATTTCACCTTGAAGGGTCTTACGGCAGTCTAAGCCATATGCATTCTATCATGCATACAGCAAAAGAGGCACAGAAAAATCATAGGTGTCTACCACGAAATCTTCCTTGTCTGGCTTCCTGACTGCATGTTTGGGGATATCAGTGACTTCAGTAGAGCATGCTCCCCTTCCCATCTCATGGTTGAGGTCAGACCCTGCTGTTCTGTAGCAGTCCCACACTTTCTTCTTGAACTTTTCACTTCTCCAACCTTCAGTGAGTTAGAGTCACCAGAAAAGCAATAGCCCTGGGCTGGTGGTCTTGGTTGTTCTACTAGGGCAACATTGTGCTTGGTACAAGGACAGGCTCAATCAGTTGCTGATGAGTCTTTCAGGGACAGATGAAGGGAAGAACACAGAAAATAACATAGAGGAAAGCCTCCCAGCAAGGTTATAAACTAGAAATCAGGACTTGAAGTAGATTAATTTCTATGTGGTCATAGTTTTGATGCATATTAAAGATGCCGCAGGCTAAAACTTGATAATAAAACTGAATTAGCATTCGTTGGGAAAATGTATTCAAATACATTTTTTCCTGTTGTTGATTTAACATTTCCTTTGAAAGCAGCTGTAATCTTTGATGACTAATTCAGTGACGATTAAAATGAGATGTGTAGAAGTGCTGAATTATGTCTGTCTCAGCACAATAAAACTGGCCATATCATGCTTACCAATGTGAGCAGATCTTTTCCCTTCTAATTTGCTGAGGTTATCACAAGAGTCTTGAAATATAGCCTATTTGTGCAGGTCTAATTTCCAGCTAACTCAACCCCTACATCATGTTTTTTTAATATGGTTTGTACAAAAAAATAAATTAGGTATTTGGAAGGAACTCACTGTATTTCAAAATACCCAAGTGAGCTTTTTGCAGGGATCTTGCAATTAAATTGCAGATAACATTGCTGCAAAACTGTGGCTCTTTTTCAGGATTTGCAGTTTAATGTGTTCAACAGGGATGGGTCCCTAACTGAGTAAAACCAAATGGATGGCTTTTGCTTTCATGTGTTACTAATTCACTCTACTCTGCTTGGCAACTAAACGAATACAATGCTGTTTAGCATATTTCATATACATTGTAAAAGCAGGTGATTTAAAATCTGCGTTGTTTTCACTGACTTATAGATGTGTTCAAGACTTCAGTATTTCTTTTCACACATTCCCTTTCTCACTGGTTACTTATATGTGTATATATAGATATTGTATATCATCTTAGTGAACTTGTTGGAGCAGGTACTATGTCATTGCTGATTGTTTCACTAATACCTTCAGTGTGGGAGCCCCTGTTGTTTTAGGTGATTCTTCATTATTGACTTATAACAACTATTTACAAGAAAGATAAAAAATTTACTGAAAAGTATGTTGATAGTGTAATTTTAATTGGGTTCTGGTGGGAATATTTGGTAGAGTGAAAAAAATCATAAACTTTATGTCCAGTTTTCAAGCCTCAGTTCTGCTTCAGGTTACGTGGATATAATCTACCTGTGTACATTATGCTGCTTCAGGCTTGGGTATTCACTAGACAGAATAAACAAAAATTGATACCAAAGCATATAATATCGGCTGTGAGTTTGGGTGAAGTGTTACTCTTTTAAAGAATTTGGAAATCATCCTAAAGTTAAAGCCCCACAGATTCTGCATAGGAAAAGTTATGTTTTTTTCGTTTTTATTTAAGGTCTAAATACTGTGTGATAGAGGAGATGGCTGCTTTTTTTGAGCGTGGATATGTTGATTTATAGTGGGGATGCTGGTCTAGTGCCTTGAAGGGTGGTTTTGGAGCCAATATTAGCATCTGTGTTGATGACCTTGCACAAGAAGTAGCACTTGTAAAATTTGGTGATCAATGAAGCCCAGAGGCATTGTCAAATCAAAGCCAGGGTGACTGAATGGAGAGAAATGGGCTGAAAGTCAACAGTGCAAAGTGCAAGACTTTGTGTTTGGGAACTGGCATTGGGATTTACTGCTCTTAACATAGAGCCACTTTGTTGCAAATAGCTGAGGAAGAGAAAGCCATTATTTTATCATTTGCTAAAATATGTCTATAAGCAGTTAGGAAAAAGTGCACTAGCAACAGGCTGGATATGATGACCCATAAAGTTCCTTTCATTGCTCCTGCATCAATTACTGGCTCAACAAAAGTGCATTGGTGTTTGCAAAAAAAAGGGTGAATACAGCAACATTTGTTGAATAACTGGTGTCTTCAGTATTGTATATATACTTTTACAAGCAGTATTTTGAGTAAACCAGCATGTAGTGCTTGATGGAATATTGGCACATACAGTTCATTCTTTATTTCTTCTTGCTTAATTCAGTGTTTCTGAATAGAGAGTTATCAGCTGATGACATTCAAATGAATAATTTTTTTCTCCTTCATGTACTTGCATGCTACAAATTGTGCATACAGCTTTATGGCTGACTTGGAGAAGACTGCAGCTTGTAATTGAGAGACATCAAGCTTCAGGGAAAGTTACATAAAACAGAAAAAAAACCCCTCTGACTTTGTAATAATACATGGAATATGATAGGCTACCCGATTGCCTGGAGCTTAGTGTTTATGTTTCTCTATTGATTAAAATGCTTTAATTTTGCATTCTGTCTCAGTTACAACTGTGCATTCAATGCTGCAATTTTGAGGAAGAGAATATTCTAATTAAATGATTTTTTTTTTAAGGGAAGTGTTTAATGATGCGCATGTTTGCATGATTATTTGGATCTCTTAACTTATTATGGAGCTACAGCAAACAAAAACAAGATAATTTATATCATAGAGTAGCATTCATACAAAGTATCACAAAATGGTTCAGAAGGAAGTTACTATTAAAAAAACAGGTACAAAACAAAGCTT
The DNA here is from genome assembly GCA_026261815.1 of Monarcha castaneiventris obscurior. NCBI lineage: Eukaryota > Metazoa > Chordata > Aves > Passeriformes > Monarchidae > Monarcha > Monarcha castaneiventris. The sequence goes on from JAMPIT010000379.1 coordinate 12,031,614, forward strand.
TAAGGTGTGATTGAAGGAGATAAATTGCCTTTGTATCTGAGAAGGGAGGAGAGGTTTGAATTACAGATGAAGAAGGAAGAGAAAAGAAAAGCATGACCTTCTCAACTGGAGAAGTATGAGGGACACCACAAGGGGTGAGTGCAGCACCATGAGAAGAGGGAGTGGTTGAGCATGAGATCAGAGTGGTCAGAGAAGAAGGTCAGCAAGAAGTTCTACATTACAGGAATATGGTTTAGAAAAGAATACAACCTTTTTCCTTTAGATTCAGAGGCAGGCTAAAAATGGGAGATATATAATTTTGTCTCACAGAGTAAAGTATGTATTTGGCTAAGATATTTCTGGTGTTTTTAGAGGTGGGTGTTGAGAGGTGGGAAGAAAATGAAAAAAAAATAGCAATAAGCTGTGATGTGTTGAGGAAGGTATATCTCATCTTTGGCTATTTTATGTAGTTTTCTTTTTTAAATTTCAGGGAGAAAAATGCAACATAGCTCTGATGTTTAGCCATTTATCACAAAAGGCCTCCCATCCTGTTTTTGTCTAAAAGTTAACGTAATACAGGAAATATTTAAGCACAGTTTATTTGCCTGTTGTTTCTAGTAAAGCATCCTGTGATAATTTGCTATAGAGTAATCCTTGAAGTAATTTTTATGCCGTCACTTGAAGTTGCTGAGGGAAGCTCCATTTGATGGACTTTGGGAGTTGGATTTTTCCAGTTCAATCCAGTAGATGCAGATTGCTGCAGTCCCGTGTTCCTCAGACCCAGCAGTAGAAAGGCTGAGTGTGTGCTCTCCATGCACACACAGAGCTGGCCACCAAAGCTGCACCCAGAGGAGATCAGTGCTGGGTCTGGCACCTTGTGTGCAGGTGGATCTGTGCACAAATCTGTGGGAATCCAGAGTGCAGAGAATATTCCTTTGCCTGTTTTAAAGAACTTAAGCCCCCTGGACAATACTGCTTTTGACCTTTATCCATGGAGAAAACGGCCTACACTCTGGGAAGAATTAAAATCTACACCAATGTGAACTAGATAGTAGAATATTATGTAAGAATGTCACAGGGTGAAGAATTTAGAGGTTTTAGGTTTGTTTATGTAGTAAATAGATAAATAGTGAAGTTTCCAAAATGGTGGATGTTTACATCATTTTAGGCTTCCTGCTCCTTCTTCAAGACCTCCATTTTCTGCAGTAGAGGTAGCTTAGTATGATTGGGTAGAATTTGCCGCAGTTCCTGTCTGTGTTACAAGGTGATCTACTGGACATTGGTGGAAAAGTAAAAATATCTGTAGTTTCAAACTTCTATTGGGTAAAATGCCTTCAAAAGGGTTGCAAAATCTTGATACGAGGTCACTCGCAGCATCTCTCTACTCTCCCTACGTTCCTTGTAACCTTGTAGCTGATAAGAACTTAACAAACAACTCTTAGAAGAAGAAGAAACTAAATGCTGGTCTGTCCCGTCCGTCTAGAGAATTTCTAGCAAGGACTCTGAGATTTTCTTCCATCAGGAAAAGTTGATTTATGGCATGAAATGTGTCAAAATCTGCTGATCCTGTTCTTTGTGTTTGGCTAGTGGGACTCCAAGCATGCCAATACATCTCATGCTCCTGCATCCATACTCACAGGCCCACACACACAGAGATGTCCCCACACCTGTGGTTCCTGAGGAGGGCCCACTCTCAGGCTCTCCAGATCATGTTTTTTTGGGTAGTTGGCTGCCAGACTGTTTACCCTATTTGTTTGTCACTGTTGGGGCAGTCATGACACACATGGACAGTGCCTCGGACAAAGGGCAAAAAGCCATTTATTAAACAAATCAGCCTCTTTTATACACCTTTTTTATGTTATCCTTTGTGTTACATATTCACTGGCTGCTAAACTACAACAGTAGACTCATTGGCCACTATTAACCACAACATACTACCATTGGCTACCTACAGCATAAGCATTCAAGCATTCAGAAAAATAACAGGGGCAGATATGTTGCTGTTTTTCTCCTTCTATTGTTTAACTTTCATGCTTCTGTTGATACTACATTCTCATGGGTAAAAGCTAATTGTTCTTCTTCTCATGGACTTTTCTCACAGTCCTTCTCTAGCCGAAGTAACCCGCCTGAGCCATAATTTTACAAAGGCAAAGGCAACAAGGCCTTCATTTTATAAGGTTTTACTTAAATGCCACACTTGTTGGCCAATCCAACATGAAGTTTGCTAATGTCTCACACCCAGAACAGAAGGTACACTTAAGCATAGTTACAGAGAAAACAGGTGTAGACTTTAAATAAAGACAAGGTAAAGTGGTGATCAGGTGCTGGGCCTGGCCAGACAGCTGTACTGCCCAGCAGCCTTGGTTATACTTGGCTGGGCCCTTTTATCTCCCCTTCTCTCCATTTTTCCATGCTTGTTCCTTCCTCCCCAACACTTGTCTGCTTTCCAAATAAAATACCTGTCCCTAATTATTTTCCCCTGCTAATCTCAGTTTTGCCACATCCATAACCAAATTTGATGTTACCAACACCTTTACCTAGGTCTTCTCAGCCTTAAATGTTATCACTACTATGGCCACCTAAGTGCTCTTGGCCTTGCAAGACTCTTTACTTCAGAGGTGCTATTACTCCTCCCTGCTCCTCATCAAAGTTTGGCCATTTCTCACGTAGCTTTCCCTTACCTAACCAAGCAATTCAACCATCCGTCTTGGCAATATCTGTAGCTTCTGCCATCTTCTCACTCTGTTGTTGCTGCCCAGCAATTTCTTGTGTCATCGACAGAGTTTCTCATGTTCTCTTTGCTCAGAGATGATGCCTTGATGGTGCCTTAGGTTTTAGCTTCTATATATCTCAAATCCTGTACTGCCTAGAGTGTAACTCTGAAGTTTCTTGTGGCCTGTTAGCTGCTGTTCTTTCATGCTGGTTAGCTATAACAAACCTCTCTAGGTTTCCACATCAGGGACACCAGGCCCCAAAATGTGTAAGCTAAAAGCCTCTGAAGGGGGGCAAACTTGGGGTAATTACATCATGAAGTGAAGTTATAACTGGACAATTAACCCTGATATGCAAATGGACCAAACTTATAAAAGTGTGAAAAACTCGTGACCCAGCGTCCATCTTGGGTGTAGCCTCTGGACTCCCCAGGAGTACCTTTGAAAGTCTTTCAAATAAATACCTACCTTTATTCCCTTATTCTTGTCTAGCCTCTGTGTTTTAGGTGGCCATCTCAGGCATCATGATGGAATGCCTGCATGCCATAAGAACTTCTACTGAAAGTGGATTTACTGCAGGTTCAGGCAGGACAAAGTTCAGGAGCCTTCTTGTATCAAGCACATAGCAAGGGTGAATAAACGCCCCTACACACTCCCAAAGGCATTGCAACTCTAAACTGCTTGTACTTCTTGAATTTTGTGTGTACCAGGGAGTAACTCCCATAGAGATATCTGTAGATAGATATGCTTTTTCTCTTTCACTGACAATTTGAAGGGAGATCCTTTTTAAGAACTGGGTGAGTGGTATAATTTTGTCTTTAATGTATACTATATAAACCCTTTTTTCTTAAGCAGCTACAAAACAGTATTTTTAAAAATGTAATGTAGTGAAGCAATGATACTTTTGACAAGTTTCCTTTTCAGTATATTGTGTTCTACTTTGAAAATGGGGTATTTTTGCCATTATCAAAGAGTTATTTTGTCATTATGCACTTTAAATGATGCAGTTTTACATCACATCACTTTAAATAGTGAACAGCATATTCTGTAGTATCTGTGAAATTATCTATTCAATGGTCATCTTTACAATTTGCAACACTGTAGAAACTGTTGGTATTTAATAAAGTAGAATTTTCTTCTGTCTTACTTCATAATAGCTTTTCTTCACACACTTTTGTCATGAAAAAACTCACACATCACCATATTCTTTCTGCTGTCCTGTGGTGGAATTTGTAATTTGCCCAAGAAACATACACTCTTTTCCTTTTAATGGACATTAAATAGCAATCAAGCATATGTAGAAGATAAACTGTACATCAAGAAACTCTGACCTTGGTCCATCACACTGAATAAAAATACAAGTTCTGCTTCACTGCTCAGAGAAGCTTAAAAAACTTTTATTGTTTTAAGAACATCCCTTGAATTAGCTTCACTGTTTTAGAGCATTGGCTGTTCCATCAGAAAATATTGAAGAACTTTTTGAGTGACTGAAGGGTGCAACTAATGGTAAAGTATCTATTGCATGTATTTAATTTGAAACCTAGAGCAGAAACAAAGAAGTATCCTGAGGTCTACCAATGTCTGTATAGTTGCTGATGAGGAAATTTCTTTGTAAAATGAGTCATTAGTCAACTTTTGCTTTCTGAACAAAAATTTTTACATTGTGTGAGTGATATAGTAAATCACTCTGACAAGTCACTTTATTGAAGTCGAATGGGAGATTTATAAATGAATAATAATCTTTATTTAACATAGGGCTTTACTTGCCTCGTGAAAAGTGCAGAAAAAAAAAATCTGTTGTTCAGCTATATTGTTAATGAAATACAAATGACACTTAGCTAGAATTGTGGTGGGTTTATTCATAATTGTGTTGTAAGACAAGAGTTTCTATCTGCTTAGGAAAGTAAGTGCCCAAGGACATGTATATCAGAAATTTAATGAGAATGATTATTAATTATTAACAGCTCAAGGGTGAAAAATTAGATCTCACCAGTGGGAATCTCATAGATAGGAAAAGCTGTATTCACTAAAAAAAGGAGGTGTTTTCTGCTTACATTCCTTTAAATAAAAAACCAGAAAACAACAGCTGCTGATGGACTTTCTACAAGCTTATGTGAACTGCAGTCTTTCTGTCCAGCGTTCTAGGTCAAAAGCTTTGGCCACTGGACATATTTGACTATGTTTTGAGAAAGTACAAAATCATTCAATAGCTTCAGACCTGTTAAAAACCTAGGTTTCTAGGTGTTAGTTTTTTAAGGCAGCATAGGGAAGTGCATCTGGAATCTGAATTTTGTACGCTGTACCTGAATGAAAAACTAAATCACGTCTGCTTCGTGTGATTTATGTAAAAAGGCTTGTGAGGCATTGTTGGACCTCAGTAGCACAAAAGTGTGCATTTCCTAAGACAAATGTAAAAGCCTGGCAGAACTAAACAATAAAGATGAGCTATGAAACATTGTAAATATTCCCTTTATGCAAGATTAACCTCTTTCTTATATAATCCCACCTTATTTTATTGCCATTCCTGGTTGTCACTTTGTTCATGTTTTCAGGTGCGTTTCTAGCATGACTCTCATGGGTTGTGTAGCATCCTGTGCTTTAGCTGGTATTTCCAAGGAGAAGGAGACTTGCTTCATCAGTTGATGGTTGATTTTTCTGATGTTAATTTTCATCCTTCTGTTAAAAGAATGGAAAAATGGAGCAACATAATAAATCATGGGGATGATGCTCCAAGAGAGGGTTAATGCATCACTGTGGATAGTTAAAGAAAAGAGTATTCCAGTCAGACAGAAGAGATTGCGAAAATTGCAATCACAAAACTGAATTAATTTAGATGAGTTCTGATAGCTGCTGTTGTGCTGCTTTCTGTAATTTTTCTTAAGACAGAAGATAAATTTCAACAAGGTTCCTGGAAGAAGTGTAGCAGAACCAGGATTCTAACCTGGTGTCACTGAACTAGCCAGACCATACATGGAAGAAATGGGAATCAAGTTTGGCTCTATGACTGGGCCCCTCAGGGCATCTGGTTATGAAAGGCATTAGGTGTTTCATATGCTAATTTTTACAAGAAGGGCAAGACAGATATTGTACGTGCCCGCCAGTGGAAATGAGAAGCTGCACCTGCTGACATGCTTACATTGGAGCATAGGAGTGAAGCCATCCATATGTGCCTGCTATTTCCATGCTGTTTCCAGGAAAGTATACAGAAACACTCATGAAAACCCCTCAGTGCAGGTAGTGACAGTGTGAGTGTCAGAGAGGGGGCACTTCATTTGCCTCTGCCTCAACTAAAGAAAACTCCAGGGAAACACTTCTCAGTTGAATGTCTTTCCCTTCTTTTGTTCCAAATTTGCACATATTTCCTTTCTTTGGTCTAAAAACAGTGGAAGATCGCCTATATTGCACAATTTTGGTAACCCTGAATAGTAAATTCAGATCAAAAATCCTCAAAGCAGTTAATAAAAGCACTGCAACAGACCTCCCACTGTATCATGCTGGGGCTCCTGAGAAAAATAATTAATCTCAAGCCTGCTTATTTCAACATTGTTCAGTCACTGAACAAATGTGTGGAGAAAAGACCTTCCTGAAATAATTACCTAGTTCACAGATTATAGTTCTGACTGAGAAAAGTACTTAGCCATAATGGACATGCCAGGCCATTTTTGTTACCATTTTCCTAGTGTAGATTTCCCAAAGTGAAGAATTAAGCTCAAAATCTGAAGGGCTAAATGTATGTGAAAAGGATTACTCATGGTGTCAGTGATTCCTTCACTGCCAGTGAAGACAACATGATCAGAAGTAGTAACATTTCCATTGTAGCAGGACAAGTTGTGGGCCAGGTCATGGCCAAGGCTGTCCATCTGCAGGAGGGAAGCAGAGCAGTCTCTGCAGCATGGTTGCATTCCCAGTCTGCACCAGTGAACAAGGTCTGCAAAAAAGTGGGAAACAGGCAGATTCTTGGCTTTAAGGTTGTCAATGCAGGACATAATAAACCCCTTGCAGAATGATTTTCAGAATAAAAAATTGTTGTCCCACTATGAGAGATATTACAGCAACATCTTGCATCAGCTGTAGAAAGAAGACACTGCTGCCCAGTCCTGCGTTCCCCTCCAATCCAAGCCTAAGGACTGGGTACTTGGGAACTGTTGTTCACTTCCAGTTTCCTATCATTCTCATCTCTCTTCTTGCTGTACTCGCTTTCAGAAATAAAATAGAAGTAAATGGACAGGTTTCTCAGTATGCCCATGTGTCTGTTTGATACCTGCCTTGTGGGGTGTGTGATTTGATTTTCGAGTAAGAGAATCTATCTCACAGAGCAATGTCTCTACAGGGAGGAGATCCGTGCCATGTTCTGATTAAGGCAGCTGGATGTTTTTGTGACTTTAATAAATTTCTCTAAGGTTTGATTTTTTCCCTCATCCAAAGAACAGCAGGTAATTCTAACTTGGTTGGGGAAGCCTGTAAGGAGGCTTAAAATCATAGACTAGGCAGCAGTGTAGCAGAGCAGGTTTTAAACCATCATGCAGTGCCTGATCCCTCAGCAGCAGGAGCCATGCAGGTGAACAGTGTGGTGTGTGGCAGTGCCCTGCTGTTGAAGGCTGCTGCACCATCCAGCACAGGAGCTCTGGCAGCTGTGGCTCTAAGTGTGTTGGACAGTATTTCTGTGCTGAGGCACCTCCCTGCACCGTGGCTGAGCGTAATTCTTCTTTTAATGGGCTTAGCTATTCTGAAAACAAATTGTACTACTCAATGAAAAACATTTAATTTGGAAATATTTATTCGTAGGCAAGTGAGCTGTGAAAATATAAATCTCTTGATAAACTCTCCCTGCTATATTGACATTGATGGTACACAAGGCAGTTTCTTGCTGTGCTCTTTTCTTTCAGGGAAGACAGAAACTCCCAGAAAATATTCTGTTTGTCTTTAAAGCGCAGCACTAATGATCTTGTTACAAGTTTGTATCTCACAGGAACAACTTTGTGTTTGCAAATGTTCCATTCCTCTTGCTAAATAAGTTGTAGCTGTAACTCATTTGAAATTGAACAGGAGACCTGTAGCATACTATAAATTAACTATTAATTCAGAAGATAATTTTTTGAATGCTAGAATTTCAAAACAATTAACTTAATAATGATTTTTCATATTGGTTCCATCCTCAATACATAAACTGCTCATTACATCTTTGTGTTGTCTATTGATCCATCTATTATACCAGTTTATTCCATTCTCCTGCTTACCAATTGCACCCACGAGTCTGAATTTATTGGAACAGTTAAACGACATTTAATGCACTGTAGCTGGGAAACAGATCCAGTAGACAAACCTATTATTATACTAATGGAGTTTTTTGAATTACATTTTGCTAAGCTCAATATTATCTTCCATGTTATTCTCAAACCCAGTGACAGGTGGGATAGTTTAATATCTTCTGAGCTGTGTACAGTTTTGGTCTGTTTGCTTAATGAACCCATGGTTTCAGACAATGTTTTCCTTTATTTCTAAAGAAGCTTAAATGTTTAAAACAGTCATAAGCAAAAACAAGCAAGCAGCAAAATTGTTCTGGACTATTGAGGCAGTTTTCCTTTCAGAAATTTGAGGAAGCAGCAGTGAACTGCCCCAATTTCTGACAAAAACAGAATAAAATTATTTTGAAAAGTCTTGCTAGAAACATAAACCAATACTAATGTAAATGAGGACAGCTCACCTAATTTCTGTGGAATTATGCAGTTAAAAACTGAATTCTGTCTGTGGATTGAAAGTTACACCAGTTTTGAGAAGTAGGAAAAACCTCACCCCAGAGGGACCTGCTCTGTCTTTACTGAGGAGCAAAAAATGCCTTAATGTAATTATTAAATGGAAACATTGAATGTCTGATATTCCTGACTGAAATCACTGATAATTACTTTTGACTAGGACTTCATATAATTTTGAAGATTGTTAAACAAACCCCAGTCCACCAAATCTTTTTCAATTCATGGAATTCCTCTTCTTATGAAATTCATCTGTCAGTCTCATTGGAGAACACTTTCCCTCCTGCAGAGTACAAAGTGCAATTCATGCCTTGCCACCATTCTCCTGTAGGTAAATAAATGCAGAATGACCAACCTCATTCTGTCCAGTGAATAAGCAAGCAGAATTGCCAGTCAGCAGAAAAGTAGGGAAACCAGTTTCTCTGCAGTTCAGTAACATCTCTCATGTTTGCTGGGGAAACGAGCAATGAAACACTTGGTTGTGTTTGGCTTTTTAGTTATAGGAAGAGTTGATGGCTCACCTTATTTTTTGTACCATTGATAAATAAGAAGATAAATCTCTCTGGGAATAAGGGCGTTTTACCTGGAAATATAGTAAATATAGTATTAGCAGTATTAGCTTTGTTCTTGCTGATCTGAGGGAAGCAGTCATGCAGTCAAGCTCTGCTGCTGAGGCCCAACATACTATGCAGTTAATAAAATCCATTGCAGAGGTGACAAAACCTCCCCTGAGAGCTGAGCTATCCATGCAATCCTTGTACTTTTCCTTTGTAACAGAGCTTTTCATTCTTTTGCACTCTGCATTCACAGATGGGGTTTGAATCCCCCTCCCTTGCATAGCAGCAGGCTCTTGGCTCCTCACTGATGCTGGGGTGGAGAGGCTGCTGAACAAAGGAATTCCAAGAGCTTTTCATTTTCATGAGTTATTCAGCTCCTCTTTCTTTGATGAACTGAGTTCCTCAATGAGAGGGGTTATCTCATCAGCCGCAGCCTACGTGGCACTGTCTGCTTACATCCTTTGTCACAGAGCCCGAAAAGAATCTGTTACCAGAGTCAACAGTTGTATTGCCAGTGAGTCCTTCAGCAGCCTGTTTGGAGAGAGTGAGGCTGGAGGGTCACCTTCTCTCTGTCCTCGGGCTTTATTCACAGGCAACATTCTGCAGAGGTGTCAAGAGAAACCACAAGCCATATTAGAAAACAGTCTGGAGATCTCACTTAAGATTCATCTATTAGCTGAGTAAAACAGCAGAGCTTGACTTGCACCTTTCTGAAAATCGAATAAACTTACCCCACGGATCATGTGCTGTTGTGAAATAGGATGCACTTGTCCAAGAGTTTTTAATATTTTCGAAAATCTCTGTTTTACTTCTGCAATTGTTTCCTTTCCCATCACACACTTTTTACTCAAATGACACAGCTACTCTCCCAGTAATAACTCCCCTGAAGGCATTTCACAAGCTGTTTACTGTATGAGGTCTTAGCGTGAGTTGTCCTGGATCTTTTAAGGAATTTACTCCTATGGGACACAGAAATGACCAAAGGAGATTTACGGTCATTCTTTGCAAGCATAGAGAAAGCCAGTCTTTGGGTAAGCTATCTCAAATTAGCATTATTGTGAGCTTGGTGGATATTAGTAATGTAATTACCTTTCCCACAATCAGCTATACTAATTTAAGTGTATAAACCTGCTTTTTCTCCCCTAAAGGAGACCTAATTATCATCTATGTGGATATGTTTTAGGTTTGCACTCCAGAATAATTTGCTATTACTTTTAGTTGTTTGCTAGTACTTTAGTACTAGCTAACTGCATTTTAGTAATTCAGTATTTTAGGAATATTCAGATGTGGCTCTCTGATAAATTCTGACTTTTTTTGTGGAGTTAACACAAAATTTCAGTGCAATCCAGTAGTGGAGGTCATCCAAAATCAGAAGATAGAGTGAGTGGAGACATTAAATAACTGTATCAGCCTGGTCAAATGGCAGAACAGGTTTAAAAAGGAGGATCCTCTTAGTATTTTTATTTGTTTTACACTTTGAATTGTTGCAAATCTTAGTCTCTTGTATTTTTGCCAACCTAAATTTCTATACTGTTAGTGCCACTGGGAACTATTGGTGAGTCAAGAAAATCAAAATGGCTTTTCTGTGACATTTAAAATGACTTTTTTGAAAAGGGGTTACAAACAGTCTGGGAATCACTATAAACCTCTGTTAGATAAATTATAAAATAGATTTCAGTACCAGGAACTTAGCAGGAGTTTGACCCAAATTATTTCAGTGCAACCTTGGTGATGGAAATCAAAAATATTTTTATCCAGGAGAGGGCCAAATTATTTGTTATGGATGGTGTTATGTAGAGTTTTTCTTTTTAATGAACTGTTCTCCAGCAGTAAATGTAATGTAAATATAAAAGTACAGACTTCTGCCTTTGATGACAGCATATTTCTTCCACTTGCTGTAGAGCTCCTGGTGTGATTTCCCTTCCCAGTTCTTAAGAAGAACTTCCACCAACTTTGTTATCAACAGTCATTGATTTTTGGTGGTTAAGATGCTTAGCATGAGGACATGCTTGATACATTTGGGGACTGAGCTATTCCCATAAGCCTAGATTTAAAATGCCTCCCTGGCCTGAGGGAGAGCAGGATATACGATATCTCCTGGCTGTTGGGTAGATGCTGTAGTCAGCATTCTTCTCTCACGTGACCACAAAATATTTATGTTTGTATTTGCATGGAGTGCCACTTATGAATGGTGAGTATGGTAATTTCCCATTGTTATTTGATTAATTGCCTGAGCACCCGGGCTATTCCAAGGACTTTTTAGGTAACTCTTGTATATTCCCTGATTGGCATATCTGATAAATTCAGTAATTAAACTGTAAGGTGCTATCTGTGCAATCACTTCATTTCATCTGTCCCATTTGCTTATCTGTGTCTCCCTCAAAGCTCTGAGTGTGGACGAGAGAACTGCTGAGTGTTCAGTAAGGAGACATTTATGTGTCTATGAAGTTTACTAAATTTGCCTCCTTTCACTGCCACCCTGACTCACCTCAATCACAAACCAGTCCATCACATTTGAGAAAAAGCAAACGTTATTCACACTCCCAAATGAGACTCTTTCTGCTATAAATATATCCCTTTCTGCAGTTTACGTTGTTTTCCTTTCTGCCTTCATATTGAAATGGTATTTAGATGTTATATTTGAGAAACATAGTGATTTCGTTAACTCTTTCTAGCTTTTTATCCCTATCACTTTCAAACACAGATGGGCCAATCAGTTTAGGATAGACACTGTTTACTTGAATTACAAATATAAGAAAAGTTGTATGACTCATTTTTCATCTTTATTCTGCAGTGCTACCTTCCCAAAACCAAGAGCAGCCTGGAGTGTGTTCTAAAATAATAAGAGATGTCTTCATATAAGCTTCACTGGTTGATTTGCTGGCGAAGGTATTCTGTTCCAACTTCATGGCCAGTAAAAAATTCTAATTTATCAAAAAAAAGAGGAGTTTATTTTTTTTTTTTGTCATTCATTCAGATCTGAAAGTGGTCATAGGAACATTTTTATAAAGACTTGCCTAAGGAATAAATACTTAAGAGCAGGGCAGGTTAATTTGACAATTTTTGGGAAAAATAACTGGAAGTTGCAGGGCAGTTGAGTGTGAATTTCTTATTTACATTGTCTTCTTTTATTTGCACTGTAGTTTTACACTTCTTGAAACAAATGTTCAAATTTGGAAGAAATTGTTCTGTAAGCTAGATACACAAAAAACTACCTCACTAATAATAGAAGCTCCATAATTTGCGATGGCTGTGCAGAGGTTTGCTGTTAGCACCTCCCCCAAAACAGGTTATATTTACTTGGGAAAATTAGAGATTTGTGTGGGTGCAGCAGAAGAGAAATGCATGAGACAGCTGTAGCAAAACTGTGTGTATGCACAGTGTTTAGTATAGCCCTTCCCAAGTAGTCTAAATGGAAGATTGCAGTGCAAAATAACTTTCAAACTTAGATAAACCATAACACATACTCTGATATTAATATCATGCTGAACTTTCTGAAGTTCATAAAGTGCATTGTTGGAACTAATTAATATGCTGGGTTTTTTTAGCACTCTAAAGACCTCAAGTTAGTAGTTTGATAATTAGGCTGTGTTTCATATTTAGATACAAATTGGAGATAATTAGAAATGCTGAGGTACCATGCGGGTTATGTGGGCACCATTATTTGAGCTATTTAAAGCATTTTAGTGGTAGCTGATAAAGTGCAAAGTAAGTTGAACAAAGAGGTTCTTTTCCATTATATGTTAAATCTGCTGAACAGAGAGGTTGTTTTCCATTATATGTTAAATCTGTAGGCATAAGTAGAGTTACATTTTCTTCTCCAGTTAAAGGAAACTGAAACTCTCCATAAGATGCTACAAGAAGTAATGGACTACTGCTGGCAGCAGCATCTCCTCATGGCTAGGTGTGTTAGTCTTTTCAGGAATGAGCTGTCATTTTGCACTTTGTGCTGGGGTGAAAAAGAAAGGCAGTCTTTAACAATGCTGCACCATGTCGAACTGATTTCCAGAAATCCCAGTTTTTTAATTTTTGTAAGTTTAAATTGAACTGCCTTTATGTTCTGCTGCCTACTTTCTGTTCCATCTTCCTCTACTGCTGAAAGGTATTCAGCTCTGCCTGAGATTTGTGTCAAGAAGTGCTTTAATACAGTCTGATGTCAAATATAGGCTGTGGGATGGACATGCTCTGCAATAACAGTAGCAACAAAGTTACAGAAATTTTAAAATATAGCAGCAAAAAAATTCAGAATAATTTATGTCCTGTCTGTTCCAGAAAAGTTTTTGAAATTTTGGAGACTAATGCCCTGCAAGTCAAACATTTTCAGTATCTCTAGTAAAAAAAGTCTTTATACATGAAAGCAATAGGGATAACCTGGTATTTTGGAGAATGTTGCGAAAGGAATTTTCTGCCAGCATCTCTGACTACTCCACCTAAAAACTGTTTCTAGCAAATTTTCCTTAATATTACCTTGTCCCCGATGCTTAGAACATACATATTTTTTTGAAAGGGCTATGTTGCAAGTCACTATAGGGAGGGGAAAAGATAACAAATTCTCTTTTGTTGTAATGGCATTTTTGCCATTTTGGAGGAGGAAGGAAAACTGATGCTGACCTGTTCTGAAAGCAGTAGCTTGCTGAGGAAACGGAGACCTCCAGCCCTAGGGATATCATAATAAAGAAGAAAAGAAAAATTGTTTCCAGTACCAAATTGTACACTATTTAGAAGCCCTCTGGGTAGATTTTTAATTTAAATTGCTTCATGGGAACCTCTCCTCACTAGGGAAATATATCAGGTGTAGACTGTGCTTGAGCAGAATACTTTCCTCCTAGGACCTTTTTGGTGCATGTTATGAGGAGAAGCTCTTACTGGCAAGTGACAAGTATGAGAAAAAGGGAATGAAAAAGTTCTGGTCCTGATTTGAGTACTTTTTACACTTGTAGAGGGCACAGAAAAGTGTTATTTGAACCTAGAGTAAAAGACTTGTGTGATTTGTATATTCAGGGTCAAGTTTATGGACTGTGCTATCACAGAATGGGTCAGGTTGGAAGGGACCAGAGTGGGACATCAGGTCCAACCTCCCTGCTCAAGCAGGGACATCCTACAGCACATGGCACAGGATTGCATCAAGGCAGTTCTTGAATATCTCTAGTGTGGGATACTCCACAGCCTCTCTGGGCAATCTGTTCCAGTGTACAGTCACCCACACAGTAAAGAAACTCTTTCTCATGTTCAGGTGGAACTTCTGTGCATCAATTTCTGCCTATTGCTTCCTCTTCTATTGGTTGGCACTACCAAAAAGAGCCTGGCTCCAACCTCTTGACACCCACTCTTAGATATTTATACACATTAATGAGATCCCCTCTCAGTCACCTCTTTTTGAGGCTGAACAGGACCAGCCCCCCCCCATCTTTCATTGCAAGAGAGACTCTCCACACCCTTGACCAACTCAGTAGCTCTCGGCTGGACCTGCTCCAGGAGCTCCACGTCTCTCTTGTCCTGAGGAGCCCAGACCTGCACACAGCACTCCAGATGTGGCCTCACCAGGGCTGAGGAGAGGGCCAGGATCACCTCCTTCAACCTGCTGGCAATGCCCTTCCTAATGCAGCCCAGGGCACCATTGGCCTTCTTGGCCACCAGGGCACTGCAGGCTCATGGATGGATGTTGTCCACCAGGGCCCCCAGGTCCTTCTCTGCAGAGCTGCTGCTTTTATCTTCCAACAGGTGTGTACTGGTTGACATCACACTTGAAAAATACTGAGAAGTTTAAATGTTAACTTTCTTAACAAGTTTTGTTTAACTGTGAGTGCAATAAAAAGCACTTTTTTTTTAATCCTTGAGAACTTCAGGAAAGAAACAAGTAGTTCCCTTCTTTCTGTGCATAGAAGAAATGAGAACATATGGCCCCAGATGGATCATGAAAAGAAAAACAATTTAAGTTTGAAGAGTGTTTTCTAACCCTTTACGTCATGGCATTCTTTGCACTCGTACATTGTGACTCAGACTGTGTGTGCATCATGGTTGATTTGTAGTTGTGAAGCAGTTGAGAGATATGTCCGGAGGGGAAATCAGTGAATCACAACTTATGCCAACCCTTCTTTCATCAAGCCTGATCAGTTTTTGTTGTGTGGATACTAACCTTTATGATGGTAGCTGAGACCAAGATATCAGTGGAAATGTGGTCAACAGTAATTGCTGAAGTAGTGATGAGAAATGATTGGAGGTACTCAAAAATATTGGTAGTGGAACAGACTCTGGGATCCATGTAGTTATTCCAAGCTAAAGAAAGAGGAAAACTTCATGCTCTGAAAAAATCAGAGCAGAAAAGGCTTTTATCTTCAGGAGCTGAAAGCTGGTGTGGCTTGAGAGGTTGATGTCTTACGTAAAACCAGCAAGTGCTAGATCAATGCCATACAAGCACAGATCCTAGATTTCAGTGCTGCTGTCTTATCTATCAAAACAACTTCTGCTAAAGGCAAGAAAAAAATCTGGAAGAGCATTTACAAGTGGATTTGTTTCTCTTGAAATGAAAGAGGTTCTTTTGGTTACTTGGTTGTTTTTCTTTGGGTTTTTTTAATGAAAAAGTAGCTTAAAAACATCATGCTTATATTTGCATTGAGTAATCTAAAGACCATGGGAAAAAAATTCCTTATCTGTGATTTTTAAAAAATCTTCTCATTGAGGTATTTGTTGTTGAACATATTAGCTCAATAATGTGTAGGAGCAGCTGAAGTGAAAATACCTTGTGTAAACATTGCAGAAGTTTGGTAGTGCTTATAAATTTATGTATGTACATATTCACATATCTAGGATTATATATGTCAATAAGTACTGCCACTTCGACCACAAAAATTCAAATCAAAAGCACAGGTTCTGTTTGCTATTGACCAATAAGGAATTGACCTGTCCAGTTATGCTGGTAGTCAGTCTTGTGTACGGGTAGCCCAATGGAAATTGGTAGGACCTAAAAGTCTTGAATTTTGGCCGGTCTATTCAATGTATCTGATTTAAAACAACTATGGGAATTTTGTGTTAGTTATCTGATTTAAAATTTTCAAAATCACAGTCATGCAATTATCTTTGCATAAAGATAATTGTGGAGATGACTGTATCAATATTTTATTGTTGGATTAATTAAAAAAATGATAAGAATATCCTAGTGCTATTAGTACTATTGTTTGCAAAGTTTTTAATTGTTACATCTACACATATCTAAGTCAGAAGAATTAGAAAAAAAAATAATAATTTAGCTTTTTTTTATCTTTATAATTTATCTCAATCTTCCCACAGTATTTTGTGCCCTCAGTGATGTACACAATTCTCTCAAAGTACAGTATCCTGAAGTGTGTAACTATATTGGTACAGCAATAAAAGTCAGATCAGGTCATCTGATGTTAGATCTTCTTTCTAATTGAAGAACAGGAAACTGACCTGTGCAGTTCGTTGGACCTTCTGGAAGAGAGCAGTGAATGACAGGAAAGTTTCCAAATGGTACCTCTGGGAATATTGAGAGCCACCAAGAAGAACACAAACAGCTGGGAGTTCAATTTATGCCATTCAATTTCCAGTCATTAATATAATTTAGTGTACATAAGTAGGACAAATATTCTTGTTATTAAGGTTTTTATCAGGGAATATTGTATATAAAGGCCTGAGTGGATGGGTTTTTTTTGAAAATAGAAAACTTACAAACCTAAGATTTCACAGAAGACATTGAGTATTTGTGACATGGGTCCTTTGCTGCTTTTTTACTCTTAACTTACAGTTTTATGAACTATAATGGAGCCAAGCATGGAGTCACATCCCTATGGAAGCAGAAGAAATGTGTCAGAGAGAGAATGCCCTCTGCTTTGGTGCCTCATGGATTTCGTGGATGAGCTGGGGCCATGGAGGGAGTCACTGTGCTGCATGGGGATGCAGCTCCAACAGCTTCTTTTCCACTGTTTCTTTACTAGTCATACACACAAACTAAAAATGCTTCCCCTGTCTAAATAGAAAGAAACACATTAATTGCCTCTGTCATTGCTGGTATATCCAGTCATGTGTTTAATCAGGTTTTTACTTCTGTCTTGCTGTTTTTCAGCCCAACTGAAGCAGCAGAAAGCATTCATCATGTACATAAAAATGTGGAATTTATGCCTGATGGATTGGTCTCTCACCATTCTTCTCAATGTGACAGTTTATTATGTTACCTTTCGCATTCTCTTCTGCACATATATTCCTCCTGTATTTCTCTCTCCCCCATATACATGTGCTTCTTAGCTAACACCAGATGACAAGTATATGTACTGGATATGTAAAGGAGTTTATTTCTATGTGTGCTGCATTTTTTCCCATCAAGTGAGGGCATTAAAACAAATTAGAACATTGCTTAAGGTGGTGTAAAATTATTGCCATATGAGCAGTCAATTAACAAGATAAAATTCACAATAATGCCTTAAAGGTGAAATGTGAGAGCTTTTAATAAAAAAAGAAAATGTAGAAAAAAAATCCGTCCTGGTTCTCAAATCATTATCAGAGTATACAGGCAAACAACCACGACAAGTACATTTTATTGTATATGCCTTAAAGATCTCTTCCTTCATTACTGCTTTCTGAAAGCTTAACTGAGTGCCCATCCTCACGAAAGCTGACGAAGTTTATGCAGGGAAGGGGATTCCAGGAGGGTAGACCCAGAGGAGTACCCCATCACTTGGTGCAAAATTTACCTCTTGTCTTTGGGTACTAGAAATTACCTCCTTTTTCTTACCTTGTAAGAAAGGTAAGAAAGGACAAAGACATTTCTGGCTCCAGAATGAGACTGAGGGCTCTGAATTCAGAGATACAGGCTACACAGGTGATAAGATGCCAGCTCTCCTAGGGACCATGACAGCCAGCCTCTTCCCTTCAGTGTTTGTGAGGGAAGTGCAGATGCTTGCCATCACTTACTGCTGAGTGTGTGTAAGGTGCCAAAGGTCTGGCAATCCACCTAGCAAGCCTGAAGTCACACCCACTAGCAGTGCCTTCCTTATTGGTGTGTTGGCATTTTCATATTAAGCACAACTCATACCATGGTTCCAAAGAAAATTGCTGCCCGGGAGCTTGAATCAAATGTAATCTGAACAACCTGCCAGGTTTTGTCTAAACATATACAATGTTCTGAGCTTACACATGAACCACACTGCTATGATTTTAACTATATTTTGGATGTGTATAAAGTATGTTTTCAGAAATATCAGGGTAGCCTAATGCCTTCTAGAATGTGACCTTAAAATTTACCATCTTATATTCTTAATTCTCTGTGTGAGCACTGTTTCCTTTGAACAACAGAGGCAGTGTATTGCTTGGGGACATTCACAAAGATGGTCCAAGGTCCAGGCTCAGGTCCTGAGCACAGTGTGTGGTCATCCCTCACTGCAGATGTATGTCTGAGACTCTGTTTTACTTACAATATATTTACCAAAAGTCCACCTAGGAAAAAGATTAGACAGAGGATTCATTATTTTATCTTGACTCCTGTGGTATTTAATACGATCTCAGGTGAAACTGTACCTGAGTCAGCAGTGTATTTTTCAATCTGAGTTGTCTTCTTGCTTTCCCAAATACTCAGAATTTTAAATGTTGTGATGTCCTAGCCACAAAATGTCCTGCATACAGAAGCCAGGGGATTTCCATGATTCAATTCCATTTTTAAGTCCAGTATGTTTTTCTAAATCAAAGCACAATTCTTAGAATGCATTTTAGGATCTGTAAAGAAAAGGGGTTTGTTCTGTGGTGCTTTGTTCATGTATGTGTATGAAGACTTGTTTCTCATGTCTGTGCCTCATACCAGTGTGCATGCAAGTTTTTATTCAAAATTCTGTGTTGGTGCTGCTCTAATGAAGGCTTTTGGTGTTCAGTGAAAATTTTGTTCTTTATGTATAAATTCAAGTCCTAAAGGCAGCCTTCCTGATTAAGAATGCACTTAACTAAAAAACAGTAGCTTCTTTCCATTGTACAGAATAATTTTAACAAATATTTACTGTGTAATGGATGCACAGAAAAATTAACTGGTCAAAACTTTTGCTAATATCTTGTCCATTCAGCATTAATGTTTTTTGCAACTCCAATTTATGGTGGAAGTTATACAGAAAGATAGAGTCTCTGCCTGAGAAAGCTTAAAACCTAAAGGATTCACATAGAAATGATGAAACATAGAGCTCAGCAAATTGAAAGCAAATAAACAATAAACTTTGATTTGTATCTTACTGGACTTAAAATTTAGAGGCACTTACTGACACTGCTTCTGTCCAAGCTCCAGTGATGAGAGAAAAATCAGTTATAGTGGTAGCAAATGTGTGTATTTAAAGGGATAACTATAAAGAGTCTGTTACAAAACTGATAGATGTCTTTTGATACTGATAATAATTTTCAGAATATATATTACTTTGCCTTTCCCTTGTAAATGAGGTTGCAAATTAAAAATACATTACCTCGCTTGACAAGCAAAGTGCTTCCTGAGCGTAAGACTTGAAGCCAGTAATGTATGGTTACTATACCTCTTCGACCTGTACAGGAAATCTGCCTGACTAAGAGAAAGATTTTGATTGCAAGACCCTAGCTGTGCATATTTATTTATTTAATATTTGGTATTTTTTAACATCTCCCCCACTGAGGCTGTAGAGTTGTGCATTTGTAAACCTATTTGCAGGCGTTACTGTACGTGGTTTGTGGAAT
Organism: Monarcha castaneiventris obscurior; assembly: GCA_026261815.1. Classification (NCBI taxonomy): domain Eukaryota; kingdom Metazoa; phylum Chordata; class Aves; order Passeriformes; family Monarchidae; genus Monarcha; species Monarcha castaneiventris. Next base: position 12,051,303 of record JAMPIT010000379.1, read on the forward strand.
GCACAATTTGATATAGTATGCTTGTCTTTGCAGATGTCTTTGTCTGAAGGATTTGATTGAATGAGTTGTCATATCAGGAAACTCAGTAAGTCAATTTGTTATACTGATATTCCTGCAAAATACATGAGGACTGAGCCAAGAGCTGCTGTCTTCCAAGAGGTGTTTCAATAGTCCTGTCTGATAAGTCAGATTCAGTTAAGTGCTCTATCTTGAATTTCCTTCCACTCTGACTTTAGCTAAACTATGAAGGCAGAGTTATACAAAATCCTGTCACAAACCTCATGGCTTGAAGTATGAGGAAATGGAAAGGAAAGAGACAGAGACAGATAGGGATTTACTTGACAGTTATCTATTATGCAACCTTTCGTCTCGTCTATCTGTGCGGCGTGTGCATGGCTAAAGTCTGAAGAAAACTGCTCCACAAAGAGTAGGAATAATTAAAATGTCAACTGTACAAAATTATGAATAGCAACACCAGTGCCTATTGAAATATACTTAATTATTGCCAGGCACTTGACAATTTCAGTCCTTTCTGTTGTAAACACCACAATATCTGAACTGTTGGTAGAAGCAGCAGGTAGCTGTACCATGTTAGCTTATATGAAAAAGATCAAATCATATCTGGTAAGGATATTATAAAATGGACTTGGTATGATGTTGCATTTTCAGTACATACTGTGAGGGACTGGCGTGCAGAATAGTAGTGAAAGTTGTGTAATTCCTTCACTGCCTCTGAATCAGAATCTAATGGGTAAAATATGTCCTGAGGGGGGCGTTGTTTTAGGGCTTGCTGACCCTAGAGGCTTTCTGGCCTGTGAGTCTTGGCCCAGAAAGTGGGAAGAGAAATCACCTGAGGAGCATTAAACTGCTTTTTGTGTCTGCAGTCGACCCTTGTGGTCCTTACTTGTTCTTTGACGTTGGCACCAGAAATGCAGTTTTTCAAAGAGGATATAGGCCTTGGTAATGCAGAACCAACTTTTTGCATTCCTCAGTGAATGAAATTGCTCCAGAAATGAAGTACAGCACATAAGTGCTTCAGGTTATTCAGTGTTTTACATACTATAGGTAATTTTGATGATGGGTTTTTAAGATCAACAAGTACTTGAATGGAAGAATTTATTTCTGGCTCCTGCTATTAATCACTTTATAGCCTTAAACCTAAAATTATTATTTATGATTAGGAGAAATTCTACTCATGATGCATGAAGTCTTTGTCTGCTCAGTCATTGTTTAGGCCAGTCACTCTCTGCCTGGAAGAGTTCACCCTCTCTTGGGCCTGATCCAAAAGACTTTAATACAGTTTGCATGCAGCTTTTCTTTAATTTTTGTTACTTTAGGTAAATAATTAAAGCTGATGAGGAATTTCACAATATGGATACTTTGGAATGAGAAGAAGATTGCATTGCTGAAACTATGTTTTCTTCCAGCAAATACAAGCTGCAGTTTCTCTTGAGAGAGGCTAATTTGACTGTGCACCTGGAATTAATTGGGTGATAAGGTGGTCTCTTGGGATGTGGGAGGTGCTGTCAAAGCCTTGTCTAGAATTAATCAGAATGGAAGGTTGTGCTGTGGTCTTCTCCATCTTGGGCAAGTGACCTGAACACAGAACTATTTGTTTTTCTTATGGAAGGATGAAAAAGGTGTTCGGTAGAATAAATCATCCCTCCCCCACTCAATTTCATTAATATTTTTCAAAAATCTTTTTCCTTTCTTTAAATAGATGCAATTTTTGTCAGATTTTCATGGGCTAAGGCTTTGCATTTGACTCCATCTTTTCACCAGTTTCCTACACATATATGTCATACCCTACTGCATTTTAGACCTATCATGACTATATTTAAAACTGTGTTCTTACCATGGCTTCCCATTGTGGTCTCAACCCTCTTTATAGCCGTATGCCACTGAAGAAGCTGGTAATTTAATTGGTAATGATGCTGGCAGATTTTAGCTCATTAGGCAGGCCTTCCTCCTGTTTTTATTTCTGAATGGCTTTCAGAAGAATGCTGTTTTCTTAAGTAAGAAAGTTGAACATGTCTTAAGCATATTGAAAATATCTTATCTGAATGAGAGATAAACAATGTTGTTGGAGGCTGTTGATAAAATGTAAACAGCTAGCTACTCTAAGTGGGAAAAATCCTTTTCTTTTAAATGGAGCTAAACCAGTTTATGCCAGCAGAATTGCTGGTGTAAGGTAATTTTTTCTGTGAATACATTTCTCCTTGTCATAGAATAATGTGGAATAACCAAGCCTGAATATTTGATGCCACTTAAGTGGACCTGCATGTGTGTTCTCAGTGGTTATATACTTTCACTGCACTCCCTGCTTTCCAGTGCAGAAAGATAATTTTTACAAGGTAAATACAATTTTGACCTTGTATATCCATCTAATTTCTGCCCTCTCCAGTGAGATTTCCAGCAGGGCTGCCAGGTGCAAATTAGATTTCTTTCATTATCAAGAATAAAGCAAGCTTTGTTACATCAGTAACAGATCATCAGACATCTACTGTGCACAAGGTGTGCTGGGCTTTTACTCTCTTTTATCACTGCACTCTAGTGACCCAAAAGCAAAATGGTTTGTTTTGCTATAAAGCCATCCAGCATCTTCCCTTTGCCTTTCAGCTCTGGCTGATGAAATCATGGGCCACGTTTAGAGCTCATCCCTACTGAGCAGGTGGTTGCCCACAGCCAGCTGTTCTTTGTGAAGCTGCAGTGGGACAGCTTTACCCCTGCAGCCCAGGGGTGCTGTGTGTCTGCCAGCAGCACCTGCTGCTCCGTGGGCAGGGAGGCTGGCAGGGGCATGCAGGGGAATTGCCCTGGTCCCTTGGCCTGGCTACCTAAAGGATTCTCCCCGAGAAGAGAAAAGTTCCAAAAAATGTTTTTATGAGTGAATGGTTGTTGAAGAGATAGGAATGCAACAAGGTTGGGAGTATGCCCAGAACAGCAAAGTCACTGGTGCCACCCCAGTGAATCTGAGTCATGCCTAAGTCAGATGGGCAGTAGAGCTTTTGATTAAGCCTCTCCTGTGGAATTACTTTCTAATAAAGCTTCAGGCAGGCACCTGAGTACAGCTAATACCTCATTTTCAATTCTTCTGGTAGCACAGCATCTGGAGGAGATCAGAGGAAAATGTGACTTCTTACACCATTGGTTTTCACTGGCACCCCTCACCTACAGAGACACAGTATATTGCACTCCTCCAGCCTCTGAGCCTACTGTAAATCTTTACTGTTCCCTTTCTCTTTTTTTATGATAGCTTTCTGATTTCTGCTGGGGATAAATAGGTGGTGCTTCTCTCAGGTACTCACTAAAGTACCATGAATGAAGGTGCTTTGTTGGTGACCATTCCATTACCTTGAATGGGTTTTGGCATGAATGTGCTATTTCTCTTGTACTTATTTGTTCTTCCTTCTTTCATTTGGCTGAGTCTCCTTATGACTTTTCATATCTATCTTTCTTCACTCTTCCCAGTTTCTTCAGTATTTTGCTGAGTTTCTGCTTCCTTCTCCTCTCCCTCCTCATAGATCTTAATAGATCTTTAATAGATCTCTGTGACTAAGAAAGAATTTTAGAAAGAATAAATGGAGTTATTTGCCCTTTTTACACTTAATTTTCTCTTTTAATTTTTTTCTCTTTGCAGAATTAGAATGAATGATTTTTCACTCTCGCTTTCCTTTCTTTTTTACTCAAAGGTGTTAATTTATTTGAAAACAGAGAATATAGAAAACCAGATATTTCTAATTGTTGCAAGGGGCAGATAGTTGCCTGTGTCTTACTCTGCACATGATATGTTTGGCTTGAGAAACCCTGAATTAGGCCTGGAGATGTTCTGTCATCTAGAGCACATAACAGCAGGTCTAGATGCTTTTATTACTCCTGCATCTCCCCTAGAAGTTGTTCAGAAACCTTTGTAGTCAAAGCCTTTGCTTACTTCTGGTTCTTAGGGTTTGAAAAACAAGTACATTTTGCTTGCTCTTAGCCTTTTTGAACTGGAGCATGCTCTCTCTTTCTTAGTCTGCCCAGTTACTTGTTTTAAAGAGACCTTTGTGCTATTTACATATTGAAGATTGTTTCTCTTGTTGGCATCACCTCTGAAGTTTTGTTTCCATTATAGATGGCCTCTCATTTTATGCCCAATGTTGTTCTCTGCTCTGAAATACTAGGAGGGGTTTGAGTTTGTCCTCTCTGCTCTTAGAAGACACTTAGAGGTGATTTTATTTACCTTACTGATCCTTTAAATAACACTTTCTCTCCAGTCTATGCAGTTTAGCTGATCAATGGTGTGGCACAACAGCTATAATGTGTGAGTTTCCAAGAGAGCCACAAGCTAGAAATGTTTTGTCTAGCCTACTCTCCAGCTTTTTACATATAACCTCTTCTCAAATAATCCACAAACCCCTGGCACTGTATTCATGGGAGAAAATCCAATTGACTCACTTTCTTCTGCACCATTAACAGACTAAGCACGCACAGTATTTATTTAAATCAAACAACATGTTTTATAACAAAACCAAACAGTGATGTCCTCTACAGAACAATGACAACAGTCCTTCAGTACACACAGATTCCCCCATCGTATGCAGGGTGGAATTCCAATCTGTGCTCAAATCAGCCACTGTGCTCTCATCCTCAGTATCAGGAAGGGTTTGCTTACTAAGTATATTTTCAGTGCAGTGTTAAGATATGTATTGTCAATATAGTCCTGAAACCTAAAGCCTTTTAAATATTGAAAAAGCTGCCTTTGTTTAGCAGCGTATTTTTCATCAGGTTTTGAAGATGTGGTGCTATGAAATGAACCATTTTAAGGCAAATATGATCCCTGAAAATCACCTCCAATACAGTTTTATATGCAAGGTGAGAGCCTTCTAAAAGACTGAATCAAATTAATTAGCTCTAGCTATGTAGCACTGCTCCTGCCTCGCTGAACTGAAAGGCATGGTCAGACTCCACAGTGCTGTTACATTATTCTGCACCTCTGGAGAAGTCTCTAGGGTCAAGACCAAAGAATATCTCAGCTGTCAAAGGAAAAAATGGGCAGAAATTTCTGCTTTCTGAAAGTTCCTAATGTCATTTTGCACTTTGACCCATAAAATGAGGATTACTCACAAGTTATAAAGGATTACAGGCTTGGATATATTATGCCGCAGATTTAGCATTGTTACTGCCCTTACACAGCTAATAAGCAAAGTTGTAGGAATCAGGACACCATTTGGGCCAGAATGTCGCTAAGTTTCTTCCAAAAGCTGCTTCTATCAGATTAAATGAATAGCCCCTGCCTGCCCACTGCAGTTTGATTGGTGCTTGCTGCCTTCAGTGCTGGCCTAGCACTGACTGTATGGGAAGAAATTTCACCTGGAAATACTACACATGCAGTTGGTGCACCTGCCAATACCAAATTGCAGGTTAGAATACCTTCTCAGCCAGCACAAAGATTAGTGATCTGTGAAAAGAAGAACTGTGAGATGTAAGTCACTTAAGGTAAAAACAGCCATGCAGTTTCAGTGAGAAGGAACAAGAGAATAATACAAAATTAAATGTTGAAGAATTACTTATAGTGAACTTTTGACACATATGCATGTATTTCTCAATGTGCTGTGCACATGTATGTAGACAAATACCTGAATCATAATGTATTCAGAGTTCGTATGCCATGGTTGATTTTAGTCATCACACAAGTCCTAAAGGACAAATACAATTTTTCTTTGACATTTGCTTCTGCGCTCAGATATGGAAGAGAATTATTTTTTTATAGGCATTTTTTATTTTCAGAACTATTTGTGTGGTTACAATCCAGAAGGGAAGAAAAAAAAAAAAATAGAATTATGTACGAGTTGGGTTCGTGAAGGTGTTATGTAGTTCTGAGGGAAACTCTTTTCACAGTGATTATATGGCTGAATGTTTTTTGGTGGTGATAAAAACACATCTGAGACTTTTGTGACCTTTTTTTTTTTAAATAAAGGAGAACAGAATATCTCTAGAAGAGTCTAATATCCTAAATATTTAAAATTGCTTCATGAAGTACAAAAGCCAAGCAACAAAGAGAGCTGCGCTGTAAAGTAGAGGATAGATCATGAACAGAGGAGTAAAAACACAAGATGATACAGGGTCATTTACTTTGGCCAGCACAGGTTCTGTAGGGCAGATGGAGAGAGGCTTTTACCAAGACCTGCAGTGACAATGTTTTTACACTGAAAGAGGGTACATTTAGATTAGACACAGGAAGAGATTTGTCACAAAAGGGTGGACAGACACTGGAACTGTCTGCCCTCGTGGCTTCTTCATCTCTGGATGAAGGCCAGGCTGGAAGGGGCTCTGAGTGACCTGCTTTAGTAAAAGATATCCTGTTCTGTGGCAGGTAGGTTGGAATAGATGATCTTAAGAGTCCCTTCCAACCAAAGTCATTTTGTGGTTCGAATGTTCTGTGAACACCAGCTGATGATTTCATCAGGGCCACTGAAGGAACAGAGAGACATAGAAGAAAGGTCATAGTGCTGGGGCATTTTATTGAAAAGTTCCCTCACAGCACCTCAATATTGAAGGACAGTAATAATCAAAATATGAAGCTATGAATCACAGCCATATAGCAGAAGATCTTACTAAGACCGTCCGTCCTCTTTAGATGAATAAAACTGGAATTACTGGACCACTCCGATAGAAGCTGAACACTTAATTTTTTTTTAAGTCAAAAAGAAAGAAGAGTTAATGACAGACTAAAGTTAATAGCACTTCTGAAAGTTTGTTCCAGGGGAACTTAGTTTTGAATCAAACCTAGGAACCAGTTATGATTTTTTCCCCTTTTCTAAAGCATCTTGTCATAATAAAGGCCAGGCTCATAAACCAGAAGTGATTATGCCATGTCACATTCACTGGGTCCTCACAGTTTGTTCTGGAACAGGGAATTAGCAGCCCTCTCAACAGATAGATAATTGCTATATTGTTTTCAGAGTCAATAATATTGAGAGAGTTAAATAATACAGACCCACCTTACTGGCAAACACCTTAAACTCCATTTGCCAGGAAATCTGTAAAATGCCTTCAAAAGGCAAGTCTAAAATTCATGGACCGAGTACAAACATTGGTTTGGACACATAAAATTTCCCAGTGCCTTTTTCCCAGCTGCAGTGGTCCTGTGTTGCAGTTGGTAATTGCCTCTCTTTTCACCCTGTCCCCCAGGGACAAACAAGCATTTCATCTGTCTCCTTGCTCTGCTTCACAGATGCTAGCCATACTCTTTTTGCAATCAGTTATCTAAATGATTAACATAATTAAGTTAAACTCAGTGAAATTGTTCCCAAACTGTATTTAGCTTGTGGATTGTTTTGGCTTGGAAGTAGAGCTGGTATTTCCAAAGCTCCCTTTGTCTTTTTTTTTTTTTTAAGTTTAGGTATAATTGTATCAGCTGTCTGCCTTTGATTTCTTGTTTTCTTTATAGACTATAACTTTAGATCACTGTAACTCATTTCATGGACTTGTAGAAACTCAAGACGATAGGTAGTGCCTTACTTAAAAGCATAAAGTCCTTTTTCTCTGAGTAGCTGTATTGATTTGAAAATAAACCAGTGGGAGATCACAAGTCAGGATTAAAATTTAATAGGAAAAAAAATTAAAAATAAGTGAAATAATACAAGGAAAAAAAAGCACTGACAAAGTCAGATACAACCTGACACCCTGTTAGGGTGGTGGTAGCAGCCCAGATGAAGGAGTTCAGTTGAAGCAGGGATCCTGTGGAAGGTCTGGTCTCCAGCTGAAGGTCCAGAGATAGCTCTTGTCCTCTGGGAACCCAGTGGTCAGGGCTTCCTTAGGCAGTTCCAAGGCCAGGTTATATCCAGGTGGGAATGCTTGGCTCCTCCCTCCTGGGTTATATCCAGGTGGGAATGCTTGGCTCCTCCCTCCTGGGCGGAGCATCTCACAATAGGATGAGATAAGTCCATGAGCCATGCAGTGGTTTCTTGCTGGGCCATTGTCTGTTATCAGGGGTGGGTCATAGCCGGAGATAACAACTAATGGCCCACACCTGGTGATAATAGAACACATCTATATTGTAACCTAGGTCAGAGGTGTATGGAGTTATTGATGAGATTGTCAAGTTTCTAATAACCGATCAGCAGTATAGCAACTCAGCCAATGCAAGCAAGTGATGCTGTCTCTACAGATAGCAGACATTTTTTGTGGGCATATTTTTGTATTTCTTTATGGGCAGAGAACAGGGAAAACAGTTTTTTATAGTCTGTGTTTGAATAAAATTATTGCTTCTCCTAACTGAACTGGCTGCTTAGCTGAAGAAGAGCAAACAACATGAATTTGAGAACAGTGACATCAGTAAACAACCTGCCCCTTTTTGCTTCTCCTAGTGACACAGATTTAGATTAGCCTAGTTGTCCGTATTTTTCATAATCCCCTGTCTTTTAGATGTGTTTCTTCTCCAGAAGTACCACAATGATTCAGTAAATCATAGTAATGCTATATTAGAAACTGAACAGAGCTGTACTGAGGCAGTCCCTGACCTGACATTCTGGTGATTTTAATAGAAACAGCATCAAACTCTTGTGATTGTACTAGTGTAACATAAACTGACTTGTAAACAAGTTGTGCAAAACCATCTGTAGAACAAAAATTTTTGCTAGTGTAGCCATTTCATGTGCATAAGCTGTGTAGGTGTAGATAGATGACTTTGCACTGATGGAGAAAAGTATTTTTAATTGCAAAATTAATTACAAGAACAGAGTGTTGCATTTAATTTTACCATGTAAGATTGCTGAGAATGAGCAACCACATGGGAGAATATGGAACAGGAGTGAAAAAGAGGAGCTGGAGAAAAAATGTAGTGGCAATTTGGACTTGCTTCCTACTAGTTAGTCACTACTTCGAAACAGGGGTGTGCTTGGGGTTTGTTTTATTTTGTTTTGTTTGGGGTTGTTTTGTTGACATGTGAATGATGCTGCTAATTGTCTTGTCTGCCTGCTCAGTCAGGCTGGGCTTGTCTCCCCAAGTGCCACTGTTTGGCTTACTGTGCACAAGTTGCATTCAATTTTTTTCCATAATTTGAGGCACAGCACATCTTCTAGATGATTCTTCATACCACAGGTGTTGAAGTGGTTGCTTCTGTTTAGCAAGACCAAACTGAATTCTAATGAAAAAGTTGGAGTATTGGAAAAATACTCCAAATGGAATAAAATTACATTTTGCTAACTAATTAAATTTATTTTTCATCCTTTAATATGAAAATATAATCATTTACAGAACCTGGTACTGCTTTGTTTTCAAGGCCTTCGGGGGATGTATTGCCACTCACTCTCTGTCTTACTTGCTCTCCATTCAAAAGTTTGTTTCAAATGCAGACCAGCATTTTCTGTCACAAGGATTCCTACACTTCCCTTTTTGTTGTCTGGTTTCTTTGTGTTAAGGACTCCTGCTTTCCTTTTCAATGTGTAGCACTTTTGTGCTATAACTCTTTGTTTCGTTGCACCACTGGAATGTATAATCTAAGTTAAGTTAAATCAGTCAGCAGTAAAACATTTGAGCTTTACCTAAGTTCTTGCGTTGGAGGGAATTCTGCAGAGTTCAAAGTGTTTGTTACATTTGTTATAGCTTACCACGAGCTTTGATTTCACCTTGTAGCTATTTACTTGGAGAAATAAGAACACTGAATAAGAGGTCTATTGAGAGACTTGAAACTGCCTTTAAGAGATCTTCTATATCACCTGGTATACAAATGAGTGGCTTTTGGCAATGTCCTTGCTGGGGCAGAGAGGTTTTCAGGTAGCTCTGCTGTTAAAATTATTGCTACTTCTACTATTTCCTTTAAGATTACTAAACCATCTAACACTTTGTTCCATTCCATTTTTGGGGTATTTAAGTTTAGGGAGCCTGACGGGGGAAAAAGAAAAAAAGACTGTGTGGGAATTTCACCCTCTTTTGTGAATATGACAGAGTAATTAGTATAGCTGTGCATAAATAGCTGTTTTAATTAGTGGCCTGTTACCCTACATGTAATGAGTGTAGATGGAAAGAATTCTAACCTTGCTATTATCATGTACATTGGGCTGAATGTTTCTCTGAAGTCAGCTTAAGATTTGGGCGCTTTGAGTTTTAAAAAAAAGCATACCTACTTGGGGCAGTGGTCAAATAAAGGGGAGCAAAGTATTTTTAACAGGACAAAGCACCATCTTTACTGCCATTTAGAGCTTTCTATAGCACCATTGTCAATCTGTTAAAGACTACCCTCTGATCAACCGTGCAGTATCAGGCATGATTGCCAAATTATTAGCACCAGCCTGACCACAACATCACTGCTTGTGTGTGTGAGTAGTAATTTGTGTTGGAAATAAAAATCAGGAAGCTGTCATGAGAGTAACAGGGTTTAGTTTGTTGACCAGTAGAGTCACAGGGATTGTTTCACTGGTGCCTAAAAGCCAATTCTTCCTTTAAGAACAGGGTGACCAATGCAAGGGTATTTATCATTTCAAAATTGATTTTAGCTGTGCTACCATATTAAAAGTCCCAGCAAAAATTTAGGCTGTCCTTCTTAATCATTCAGATTGTGCTAGACTCTGGATAAGGAATACCAACAGGCTTTGAATCCTGGTCACTAATTTTTAATGCAGGTGCATTTTTACCCTGACCTGTGACATTGGAGTTAATTTCTACCTGTGTGTTTTGAGCTGAATTAAGGTAAAAAAAAATTTAAACAATTGAGCAGAGAAAATACAGAGCAGAACAAAATGAGCAGAGATGTCTCAAAGTGGTGGATGGATTTCAGTAGCAGCAGTTGTGACTGTAGGACCTTTGTGGGGAAGATGGCAGCTGTATGTGCAACATGTATATCAATGCCAAAGAACTCTTGTACCAAAGAGCAACTCAAGAGAGTAATGTCACTTGCAATACGTTAGCACTGAGTAGCATTTAGTATTCGTGTGGTAGTCCTGTTCTTTTCTGTGGCTTTGGCATTTCGTTCTGGTACTTTGCCATTCCTCAAGAGCTGCTGGACAGCTTTTAGTCACACTGGCTTGCTCAACATTGGAGAGCCCTTGCAGCTGGTTGGGAAAAAACACAGATTAAATACAAAATGTAAGACTCTAATTCTTCTTTAACCCTAGTTGGAGCTATTTGGATATCATGTGAGTAAAAATATCTAGTGTTTGGCACTCTGTCTGAGCAATGTCTTGAACATTTAAAGAATAATTGTACACACCTCGATACTGGGAAATAAAAATAGAAGTGCCATGCCCAGGCAGATCGTGTAGGTCAAGGAAAAAGCCACAGATATAGAATTGCTGCCCCTGCTCTCCTTTCTCTCTTAGAACACCACCTGTAGTTTCCAGGAAAAGAAGAAAAGCCACCAAAGAAAAGCTGAACAGGGCTGTCAGTCCTGGCAAAAGTCAGTGGAGGGAGTAAAGAAAGGATAAAGGACCACCTCTTACTTAAGCTCAAAGGCTGATACTGTGAAATAATATTTATATGCTGAGATCTGTAGGTTGCCTTAGTTATGGTGACGTGGGACAGGTATCAATTAGAGAAAATTTCCATAACATAATTAAGAGATAACACTTCTCTGCTCTCTTATTTTTTTCTTTCACTTGAAAACTCTCCATTGATTTTAATTAAGCTTGTCTTGGACTCAAGACCATAATCAATGTGATTTTTCCCCCCAATTTAACAGCTAGCTTTGCTCATCAAGGAACTTTTCCCAGGTGTAACATGCTCTAGTTAAGAAGTTTCATTTTAAGCTATTCAACTACTAGTTCCTAGAATGACTTAAAAATGCCTTCAGAATATAGAGCTAGGGCATGAATGAGTACAATTTTTCCAAATTAGTAAGTGCATATTCTCGATTTGCTGTGAATGCTTTTCTTTCCACAAAAAGGAGATACTTTAAATGCTAGGTTCCTAGTGGAAAACACTCAAATAAAGCTTTTCTTTGTATGCCATCTTATTGAGAGAAAGGGAAAAAGGGGCACTTGCTAAATGCTTACTTGTAAATTTGAATAATCATTGTAATTTTTGTTATAACAATTTGAGCAATCTACTTGTCTCTGGAATCAACATAAAGGCTTTAATCTTGCATAGTAGATAGGATAATCCTGCCAAAGGAGCCATTCTGTGTTGTTAGTTAAACCGAATTGCATATGCATTAATGCTGAAGAAAAAAAAGTTTCTTTTATAAGGGATTTTTCAGTTTCCTTTGTAAGGGATTTTTGATTCCTTGTGGATGTTTCTGCCAAGGCTCAGAATCTGATCTCTATTTCTGTAGAGTCTCACCCTTCCTATAGCAGGAAGTAGCATCTAATTGCACTGACTTTCAATAGTTTGCTTTGTTGCTTGGTGAATTTCAGGCAGTGACCCGTAGTATGGGCTCATGTCCTTCATGTCTGATTAAATTTAGCTAAGAGACAAAGGATCCAGTAGATGTGCAGATAGTCAACAACTGTGTAATGGAGGGCAGCATGCTAATAAAGCCCTTCTTCAAGTAGTACTCAGTTATTTTAAATATGTGGTTATTAATTTCCTCGTGGAAATTCTCAAGAGCACTTATCTGCCTTTTCAGTGCCTTTCGAATATTAACTGATTTCTTCTGACAGACCTTTAGTAGGAGTTATTTTCCAATCTTTTTTCCCCCACAGGATAGATATTTCCTTCTGTTAGAAATTTCTTGTTATTTAAATAAAATACAACTTGTGAGTTTTTCATCTGACTACCAAACATAGAAAGTGTAAGTGTTAAGTCATGACCTTGAAAACTTTAGATTGTTACTTCCAAGAATATCCTTTAATTCAGGTGCTTTTAAAGTTCTGAATATTGTCTATAACATTGTTTTGTAACGTGCAGTGATTTGAAGCTTCTTACCTTCACAGACTAAAAATTTGAATACTTTTTCATATGTACAGTTTAATAGCACTGTGATTTAAGGAAGTGCAGTTATTCCCATTTCACAGACTGTGAAGTATCAGACTCTTAGCTAATGGATTTACATTGCTCTGGGATCTGAGCTGGCATCTCTGCTTGGTAATCTACCTCTATATCTGCTGCGCTGTACCCTAAATTTCATCCAGTTTTACTTTTAACACCCAGCTGAAGTGCTTCAGTCACAAAAGTCTAATCTTCCTCTTCAGTCAGTGGGTAATTAGAGATCTAGATCTGTTACATTGCAATTAGAGATCTAGTTGTTCTAGACAGTACAATGTATTGCATGTAGTGTGTGAGGTGCCTAAATACAAATTAAACTTATATTGTGTACTTCTTTATTGCCACTGATTGCAGAGGGAGACTATTGTCTTCCTTCAGATTTAGCTATGCTTAATACCTGAATTGCATCAGCAAGTAATCCAAAACCAGCAAGGAGGTAAGGAGCAGAGACTGACAGCCAGCCATGGGCTAGAGCTATTAGAATGAGACCTTTGCCCTTGTCTTCTAATGCAGCTTTTGTTTCGTGTAAATACAAGGACTGTCTGTACGAACATTGCAAAATAGATCTGTCTAAATAAACGAGGAAGAAAATAAATCCCTGTGACCCTCACGTACTTCTGCAGGCCCCAGAGGCTCTTTGATTAAGTAAAACTGTCACCTACCAGTGTTATCTTTTCACTTTCATTTTACTCATTAATCTTCAGTACTGCTAACAATAAGACATATTTAATGTGTACGTTAAGTCACTTGTAGCCCTTTTATCTGTGGATTTCTGGCTCTTGTCCAGCTGCTGTAAAATGATTAAAACGTGTTATCATCTCGTGGCTGCTCAGTGGCTGAGACAGTTCAAGTCCTCTGCCAGTGTATGGATGCCCACATTAGCTTGGCTAAAAGCAGTCTTCATCCAGTTTCTACAAAATTCAGAGTCTGATTCTAACATGTGGAAACAGCTCAGTGATGCTACATGCATCAACTCCCATCCCTATTTTTCTTCTCTGTCCACTCTGTTCCTGTGAGGAGCCCCTTTGTCTTCAAGATTACCAGTCAAGAAACTTCTACAGGCTGAATGTTGCTTAATTATAATCACTTGCAAATCAGGAAAAACTTAACTTTTACCTTTTAGTAGTCAGGAATGATATCTTAGTTAAATTTTGCTCTGGTCCCACTGCCATGGAGGTTTGTTTAATTGTTTAGGATACTCAGGGCTGCCTTGTGGAGTGTTCAGCATTCAGTCCCTTACTTGGGGGCTGTTCCTGTGAGATCAGAGAGCTGAGGCTGGCAAAGCTGGGTGTTCGTGCATTGGATGGCTCCTGACTCCTGGCTCTTAGCAAAATTCCTGTTGAATCGAAGCTTTGGAACAGGGAGGCTGGAGGCACAAAGAAGCTCCACTTAAATAGATGATTTTATGATTTCCAGCTTACTTACCATGAATTTAAGAGCATGGAAAGCTAGGGAGCTTTCAAAGAGACTTGGCAATCTTAACAAAGAGGAAGGGCTTGATCAACTAGACAAATTAAAATTTCTGGGTTTGTAGTTTTCATGGTGAGAACCTGAGGATCTGGTTCTGAGCATCTTTCCTGTAATTATCTGTTCATCACCTTCTGAACTTTAAAGTGGCCAAGAAATGGCCTTTTTAACCGTGATTTTGATGTTGAAGTTCAGTTCACTTACTGCACTTACAAGAGCCAAAGAAGAATAAAACTAAGTTTTATATCTGTATCTTTCTGCTATGAGTTTATAATTTCTCTTTGACTTCCAGCTAAGGGAGAATGTGCAGAGGAATCATAGTTGTTCGGGTGGAAGAAAAATATGTATGAACTGTCTGAATACAGAAAGTATTAATTAAGAATATGCATTATAAATACACTTTTTTTCTAGAAGCCCATGAAATTGGTTGGTTGAAGTAAATTATTTTTTTCTTTGCAGTGGGAGTTATGAAGCAGTGTAGATTTTAGCACTCAATGTACTGTAGGATTAATTATAGTACTAAACCCATCAGACTTTCAGGAAACAGAACCTGATCCCTGAAAAGAATGAATGGCTCCAAAGAGAGTGCAATTTGAGTATGCTGGTAAGAGGTTGAAAAAGAAGAGCTTAGTCTCTCAGTATCTCACAGGATTAGGCTCTTTATTCTTATTAAGAACATGCATCTTGAACAGTGAAAGTGAATTGAGATCTGGCGTGGTTGGGAGCAGGTAATATATTCAGAAGTCTGTTGAAAGGCATGAAGCTTAGCTTAAAAATAATTTAGATAAAGTTTTATTGATAAAGAAGGAGTTGAAATATTTGTAACACTTGCAGAAACAGTATGTTAAGTTAAAAAAGTTATGCTTCTTATTGAACCTCTTGATTATGCAAAGAAAAGCACCAGTTTATAATATTCATTGAACCATTAAATGGAGTCCAGCAAGTGATTAAAATTAATAGGTCAGCATGAAGCTTGGGTGGATACAGAGGAAAAAGCCCAGGGTGACTTGCTGTTAAAATGCTGCATCTGTTTGTCAAAGGGAAAGGTGTAGCCCAATTTTTTTTTATAACTGTCTTCCTATTTGGGCTTTATTATAATTCATTGTAATCTTTCTTCCAAAAATTTTGATTTCTTATTCAGTGGCAATATTTTCTTGAAGTAACAGGTAAGGCATAATTGTTATGTTTGCAATAAAGACCTACATAGAGGTTTGCCAGCTTGAAAGCCATAGAAGAGGTTGTAGAGCCAAAGGAAACATACAGAAGCAGAAAAGGAAACAGCTGAATTTGTGCTGCACTCAGTAGAAATGAACAAAATGGAACAGTGTGATCACAGTTCCCAATTCTATCTGAATAGACTGATGCTTTGGCAAATGAGAAATATGTAATATCAGGCAGGAGGATGTGGTGGGTTGCTGATTTCCTCATTTATGTATTTTGTTTCTGAGAAGAGTAGTGCAGTTCCTGGGCATGAAGAGTTTCTGAAGGGCTTCAGAATAAATGGCAGATACGTCTGTTGGATCGCACCACACTGTGCTACTGCATCCTGGTGGCTACCACTTTTGGTGCAGCACTAATGGACACCTGCAGCATAGCAGGGAGCTGGCTGGGCCCCCAATGAAGCAATTATACTTTGCTTCAGGTTCTGATCCTAACTGGTGAGTGTTTTGGAGTCCTAGCTCCCTTACTTTTCTCATTTATTACAGTAGACAGGTTTCCTATTTCTATTATATCTTGTTGCAGCTAAGCCTTACATACATGATGTCAGCAACTCCTTTGCATCCCAGGGACTTAGATTAAACTTTTGGTGTGAGTAATACATATATTTTGAATTAAAATGAAAGAGCACTGGAGAGACACTGAATGTTTTATATCATGTTCTAAGTCGGCAATCTGAAACGGCAATAAATTGTAAAGAGACTGACATAGTTTAATCCATTAGTAACAAAAAAAAGGGCACACGGCTCCATATCTGGCTCTAACTGCATTCAAACAAGAGTGGATTCTTATCACAGTTAAGCAAGAATGAGTCTGAAATAACTTTTCTGAAAGTGTTATTGTGGATTTACACCAGCATAATGGAGACTTGAATATGGATTTTGAATTTAAATCCTTTCACCTCTCACTTAAATTTAAAAGTAATTTACCTGAGCCTTTTGCTATACCAGTTCTTAAGTCTGGACAGCTCATGCTAAGTGCATGATCCCTTTGAGTGACAGCAGGAATACTATCAGGGGATCAGGCAAGGATGTTTAGAGATGTGATTAGTACTAACTGAACTCATGTTGAAACCTCCTCTCAACACACCTGCACTACACCTTGACTCCTTTTGAGTCACCACAATATTCCTTGCTAATGCAGTGAACGTCCTTTGTTTCAAATCATGTATATTGCTCTCCACAGGAAACCACAGAGTGTTGGTGTTAACAGGGAGGATGGTGGTGGATTGATTATTGGTTTGACCTAATTAACTCGATGATGTTAAACAACAGTCAGTGGTAGAAATAGCTTACAAGTCTGTCTTTATTAAATGAAGTAATTGAATTCAGATCCAATGGTTTGTATTACCATTCAGATTCATCTTAGGACCCACTGTGGCCCTTACCCAGTCTGTGATTCTGTCATTCTGCAACCTGAGACGCCACATTGCACTGCTGGTAGGAGGTGGGTAGGAATCTTTTGAAGCACAAGGCCTGAAGTCTTCCCATTGACCTAGAGGGATTTTTATAACTGTGGAACTGGTCTTCTGGCATGCAAGAGGGAGGGTGTGATGTTTTGAGGTACAGAGCTGTGCCTGGCCTTGCCTTTTGGACAGCATGGTTGCCATCTTGGTGAGGGACCATTGCAAATCCCTGCAGCCGTGCAGGAGGAAGAAGACAAAATTTGTTTCAGGAAATTCACCATTTTCATTGGTTGAAGTATTTCACTTCTGAGGAAACAAGGAAGACCTAATTGTGGCTGTGGAGCTGCCTTAGCTTAGGTAATCTCAAAAGGATGAATTTATAGACATAGCAATAAACCTGCTTTTGTTAAAACACATGGCATGGACATGGGTAATGAAGAATGTGGCCCTTCATGAATATTTAATCCTCATTATACAGCTGCTTCGTGCATGCACATATATATATATTTATATACATGCAATCCTTATGTTAAGGATGCTTATACTAATGCTCCTTAACAACTCTTAAGGAGCTCAGAAAAGGCTTACCCACGGCTTGCCTACAACCTGGCTGAATGAGCGTGCCTCTTATTTTCAGGCATGTTTTCACTTATCTCCAATATCTGTTTTATTCCCTACCCGTGTAAATCCTGTCTTTAAAAATCACCTAGGAAGGTACAGTACTATCACTTCATCAGTTTAGCTCAGCTGAAATCCAGGATACTATACATAGGCACAAAAATCTAACAGAGTTTATTCTTTCAGATATGCATTAGCCCTGGAACAGACTTAATGAAGTAAGGATTCATTAGGCAGAGGTACGGTAATTAGGAAGGGAATTATCTATGCCTTGCAGAAGAAGTGTCCAAGATTTCTCATTTTCTTTTTAAAGTGTATTTGGTATTGGTAAAGAAATAAAATAATTTCTGGCTAGGAACATCATGCTTCTCTGAAAAATAATAAAAACACAGATTATATTGCTATACAATCTGTGCTTTATTAAGGGTAAAAATAATACTGTGTAATTGTGTAGTTTATTTTTAATAGAAACCATAAAATTATTTGTGAAAGTGACTATGTTTTGAAAGACGAGAAAGTTAAGGACAGAGGAGTATGGGGCATTTTAGGAGTGTGGAGCATTTTGAGTTTCACATGAAGTCATGGTGAGCTCTAAGTGCTCAGCACCAGTGAAACTCACATTTGCCCAACTACTCAGCCAACCCAAGAGTAGAATTCAATCTCTTCACCCTCTTGTCTATGCTCAGTCCCTTAGGCCACATGTATGTTCCAATATATATTAAATTACTAAAATAATAATTACAAATCCGTATGGTAATTGGTTTTAGTTCCCTTTGATGCGGATTTTGCAGAATTATGGGTCGGTGCCAAATGTCTTGGGAGGTCATGGCTGGACTCATGGGGCTGTCACTATGGCAACACTGATGGATGCAGAATTTCCAAGCAATGGGTTGACAAAGGAGAGTGAAAAGAGGACTCTTGTGCATTATTCAGGCTGTCAATATCTGTTCAAATACAGGGAATACAGATGGAATGCTTCTTAATACAGTTATTATTGTATTGTCTCAGCATAATAATGATGCAGTAAAAACTATTGATTAGCAGCTGAAATCTAGAAATAAACACTCTGCCATATCCTAATTTTCTTAGCAGTTGCTATTCTATCTGTCCTGTGACTGCTGCAGTGTGTCTGCGCAGCTAAAGAAAGTAATATTGTGTAAAAAAGTGTTATGTTTGTGATTTCATTTGTATTTTGATAGTGACCAAGTGGCCAAGTCTTCAAGTGGTCACTTATTTCCTGCTGGGATGGTTAACCACTTTTAGAGATGGGCAGGAACTCCTTGACAAAGCCTAAGTCTTCAAAGGCACCAGTTTATTGAAGCCTAAATATTTACACACATTTACAAACTTTCAGTACAATGCAAGTATGAACCTTCTGAGTTTTCTAATTTCCAGGAAGCTGTCCTAGGTGCATTGCCTCTGAGTCAGTGATTTTAAGCCTCTAGTCTGCTTCCTGAGCTGGGAAGGTGGGAATCTGGGAGAGCCTGAGCTCCAAAGAGGGTTTTTGTAGATTCAACTCTGGCTCTGGAGCAGGAGGCTCCAAATCCCACCACCAGTCCCTGTTACAGGTGTCTCAGGGCTCCCAGCTTACTGATGGTGCAACTCTGGAGCTGGAGGACTTGAGAAGTATCACTAATCCTGCCTGGGGCCATAGCTGACAGACCTGCTGTGTTCCTGTGCAGTTAGTCCAGGGTGCTGCAAAATCTGGCAGTCTTCCCTCTCAGTTATAGGCTGTGGTTTGAATAGAACACCTTTTTTTTCTCCTCCGAGGAGTTTCAAAAAGTCTAGTTTCTGTTTTGTGTTGGAATACATTTTGTCATGGGTCTGCATGCAGATCTCCCATTTTCCCCTAAGCCAGGTTTCTTTGTTCTGCCTTCTGCACTGTCTGCTCTGAGGGAAAGTGAAGGTGGGGGAAGCAAGCAGAGCAATAGCTTCATCTTTATAAGTGGGGAACTCCTATATCACCGCGAAAGGATTCTCTTAAAAGAACTAAAACAAGGAAGTAGGCAAGTAGGGTAGAAGCTCCCATTTACTAGCTCTGAATTTGGAGTTCCCCTGTGCTGAAGTAAAAGTGCTAGCCCCAGCCACAAAATGTAAGGAAAAACTCATTGCAGAATATGTGCTGACATCCTCCTTATTTTGTTTATTCACACAAGGTTGCACTTGTCAATCTGCAATGCATAACTTTGGTTACTGTAAATCTATATGGTGACTATAATGTTTTCTTTGTTGTTTTGCTTCTGCTGCTTTAGATTTCACTCTTTTGTAGTGAGCTCTGTATCTCTAGAGACCAGCCAAGAATTGTTTATCTAAGATCCCCTATTATAAAGATAATGTGCAGTTTTAAAGTGCACTGTGTTTAGAGATATTTGGACCAGTGATTATCTACACATTAAAGGCATAAAAGAAGAAAATGAAGAGATAAACACTGCAGGAGGTATATAAATGGATACTTAAAGGCTTAAAATGGCCCTTCTTGCTTTCATATTCATATGTCTTAGCACTTTTATAACTTACAGCTGGCAAAATGGTTGTCATAGAATATTTTACCAAGAGTTCAATCCATCTAACCCTCTGATGAAGGCTCCTAAACTAGTAAACATTAAGTCCTCCAGAAAGCATATTTGGCAGGGCACAGACTTTATTGTTTGTTTTTACTGCTTCACACAAAGCTGTCACTTCTTTATTTGCCTTTTCTGTTTGTCATGCATTCTCTGAAATCCAACTGTTAAAAAGCTAATGGTAGAGGACTTTTTGCTTCAGTAAAACCATAGGAGCATCAAATATTCCCTAGTGCTCTGATCCTGAGAATAATGTGTGCCCCCCTGTGAACTGGGATGTTTATGTGTTGGAGGTAATGTCACTGCTAATTTAATCTGCTTTGTAGGAAAGCAAACCATTGGTCTTTGAAATGACTGCTATAGAGATTTGGATTTTAAGAAGAATCCCATGTGAGTCTGTGGGATCATAAATAAGAAGGGATTGAAAGGCTCCATCCACTCTGTCTATTGAGTATGATGCAGGACCAAGTATGCTTACTCTCCTCTTCATAGGCATTTGCTTAATGTGCTCTGGAAACATCCAAAGCTGGTAATTCTACAAAGCTTTCACAAAGTCTGCATCATTGTTTCACTGTGCTTGTCACTGGAAAGTTGTATTTTCCCCTCAAGTCTTTTCTGCTTGGCCCCTAATGCTTTTTAAGCCATTGCTTCTCTTTCCAAATTCAGAGCAGCTAGAGAGGTTGAAACATCGCCTTTCTTTATATGACTGCCTTTGTATATTTGAAGAATGTTATTCTGCCTCCCCTCAGCCTGAGCTGAGTCTTGATTTTTTTCATTCTTTTGATCAAGTTTTCTAGATTTGATCATTCTTGCTGTTGCTTCTTAACAGCATTTGGTATGTCCACATCTTTCCTGAACTACCATGCTCAAAACTGTGCAGCACTCCAGAACAGATTTTACGCATTCACAGGTGAGCAGGAGATTGATTAATTTTGTGGATCTCACAGGTGCTAATCCTCATTTATACATTCCAGGTAAGGTCAAACTGTTAGCAGAAGGAGAAGGGAAAGAGGAGCTCTTAAAGGTCAAATGTCTTTCACCTTTCTCAAACTAGTGGTCCATCAAACAGCATCGGGCTAATCGCATAAGTAAGACATGCAGGATTCTGACTTCAATAAATGCTATCATTTTATGTCATCTCAACATTTTAAAATACATTGAGAGAGTTTTAATGCATTTTCCTATCTGATTTTAATTTAATATAGTTTCACATCTGGCTAGGTGGAGATAAGTATGCTGGTTATTTCAAAGTTTACAAAGTTGCTAGGTCAGTATTTTGCAACCAGGGTTTCATAGTAGCCATCATAACGCAGGAGTTCTAACAAAGTGGAATATGCAGCTGTAACCCATGGAGAATCATATTAGCATTTCTGCATTGCTAATTCTGACAATGGTAACATACTTCAGTTTGATAAGAATATCATTAATGCAGCACAGGCCTCTGTCCTAGTTTCACATTGCTTTAATATTAATGGCAACATGCCTGAGACTAGATCACATCTAAATGTCACTAGAATTGGTGGGTGGACCAAGATGAGAATAAATTATTCACATACAAACAAGTTCATTAATGATTTTATGTAAGACTTTTAACTTTTGGGAATGGCACTTGTATACCTGACAAGAAATACTAAGTATGTCTGGCATGAGAAAACTGCAATATGGCTGATTTTTTTTGCCAATCTACAGGAGTAACAGATGTCTATTTAGCATTTTTTATGTAGAGACATAATTTAAATCTAACCTCAGACAGTAAATATCAAAGATATTTTAAACAAAACAGAAGTGTTTTTTTATTAATTCAGGGAAAGGTCACCTATAAATATTTCATTAGCAAACTCATTAATTTCAATTACACATAGATTGTATCTAATCCAATCACTCTTCATCTCAACTACAATTAAAATACGTGCTGAATCCACTCTGGAATATGCAAAGCCAACAATTAATAAAGTAAAACTTCAAATGAAATTTACAGGGTTGCTGTTTATATGAAATACATTGAAATTAATAAGGAAAGGTCAATTCCTATTCAATCTTGCTAGTCTTGTAAAGATATGTTTGACCTGAATATGATATTTGGCCTGTTTTTTTCTGTTTTTCTTTGATGTAATGATACACATTATGCAAAGAGAAAAGTGAAAGAATGATACAAAAATTTTCTGTGCTAGAAAATCTAACAGAGAAGATGAAATACTGAAGACGTGTGAATGAAAGACATGACAGGCTTCTTTCTCATACACCTCCTAGCCTCCTCTAACTGTGTTCGTTGTCTGAATGAGTTATTAGTTTCTCCCTGAGTTCCCTTCCTCTGAGTGACACACTGCATGTAGAAGATATCAGGAATGTGAATCAAAATGTAGAATTAGTGTGTTGAAATTACCCATCTGTGTTCAGGTTTTGGGTTTTTTTAATGTTCAGGTTTCATGTTTAGATTTTCTCAGTCTGACTGTAACGTGTAGCTGTCACTGAACTGTCACCATTGCCTGGATAAGTGTTTTAATTCACCCTCTGTCCAAGAAAGTGGAAATTTCAAATACTAAAATTTTGAGAAGGCCAGCTCTGGACTGCAGGTACATCCCCAAAGTTCTCAGCTTGAGAGCTGGGAGAGACTTTTCTAGAAGCCATCTGAACTATTTTGAACAAGAGAGGTTATGAATTTTCAAAGATGTTACATGTAATGCATATTTACTTCATTTGTTGCTCAAAACTGTATTGCACAGTCGGTGGGATTATGGAAAATGCACTGAAGTTGATGGGAGCCTCTCTGTTGGTTGAAGATCAGACCTTTAATAAGAACTTTCTGTTCCACCATTCAGGAAACATTGACCTCACTCTCCAAAATCCCAGTTATGGTGGTACTGTAGTTCTGGGGTCCAGTCCTCAAGGTAATGAAGCTGATGTGCTGCTGTACCATAAACCCAGGTTTTATAAATTCTCCTTGCTCTATGAGTATGTCATAGCGCTGGTTCCTGAGAGGAATAAGACATGTAATTAACTGATGCACTGTGTGTGAATGGCATCAGGCTTCCACTGCCAAGGTGACATTAGTGGTGAGTTTTGTTTAGCCTGCAGGTGTGCTCCTGAGAGAAGACACACCTCAGTTTTCTGTGCCAGCTTTGCAAGGGATGAAGCAGGCACCAGTGCTGGTGTAAAGGTTTCCTGCTTTCTCTGGGAGCTGTCACAGGACTCCAGACAGCACTAATGGTGACTGGAAATTAAGTGAGTGAAAGAGGGTCAGGATGAGCTCTGCACTCAGCCAGCTGGAACTGAGTTTCAGAAAGGAACCAGCTGGTCTTTAAACTTCTCACAGTTGTTAGGAAAACCCTCTGGTACTCTCATTCCTGCCTTTATTTTGACATTTCTCTGTTTTGTTTTACAGTGAAGCCTTCATTGTCTTTTCAGTGATCAGCTTTGACTTTGCCAGCAGAATGGTCTGTAAAGGCCTGTTGGACAGGACTTCTTTTATTCCTGAACTTTGAGACACAGATGTCTTCCTGTATTCAATTCCTTGTCTTTCTACATTCAGGAATATCTGTAGAGAAATGAAAGCAGTTCCAGGGGTCTCCTCTAGCTTCACATGTATTGCTTAGTGATGCACATATAACTGAATAGTTTCAAATGTTCATGCTGATTATAGCAATAATTTCTCATTAGAATGTTGATGTTTCAATCTTTCTGAATTAGGAAAAGAGCCAGGAGTGATGCAAAGGAGAAATAAAAATAATTATTGTCAGTTAAGCCACATAAATGCCTTAAGAAGCATATACTTATATTGCACAAATCTTGATTCAGCCAGCAAAGCGTAAAAAATAAACACATAGTATGCCATGAGGAGTAAATCAGATTTTAAAAAAATCAGGTTTAATGTTTTAGAATGAGATTAACACAGGGAAGAAGACTTTTAAATATGATTATATGCTAGCTGTTATGGGTTATTTACTCGATTTGGGATGTTGAGGAGAATGTGATATTAATCTTTAATATAGTTTAAATGCTGTGGAGGAAGTTCAAATCATTATGGCATGAAGAGTGTAGAAAAAAAGGCTTTATCCAGTATGGAAGTTAAAAAATTGTGTTTAGCACAGGTTAAAACCTGTGCAATTTATATGAAATACTTGTATAAAAGAAAGCTGAGCTGAAAGACACTGCAAAGTGTGATGAGGTCTCAGTTGCATGTCTTAGGTCTGGAAGACTGATACCTACAGAGTGTATTTGTCTGCAAACAGAAACCAATGTAAAGTTTGCCCTTAGTCTAGAGTCTTGATATAACTGGAACTACTTCAGTTGGAAATTTTAACTGTTTCACTTGGAAGCATAAATTTAAGACTAATTATGCTAGGCTGAAAAAATACTCAATTGATGAACATGATGAGAAGTTCATATTTCTTTCACTGGGTTGATGATTTTGTTTCTTGTGTAGTTAAAGACTCCAACTCCAGAAAAGTAAAAACTCTACCAAAACATAGGTGAATATTTGTTGGCAACTTTATGATGATTCCTGAACTGACTGAATCTTACTTGAAAGGCCTGGAAGTATGATCAGGCCTGGACTGTCTCTAATTACAGAACTCAGGTGTATACGGCTTATCCATGGTTGTACATATAGAATTTCTTCTCTTCTGAGTGCAGCTTTTGTCTGTATAGTTTACTTCTTTATTACTTGCTATAATGGACAATTATAGCACTTGCAGTTAAAAATGAAAACACTTACAGTTAAAAAAAATGTAGGCTACCTGACAGAAATATTCTTTGACCTGGGTTTTTTATAGGCTGAGATGCTGCATACAACTCAGTAGATTTTTGTCTCTAAGTCATCACCAAAATCCAGCATATTTCATTTTTAATCTAAAGTGCATCTTCAACTGAACATAGAAATTTCTGAGTTTTTGGTTTTTCTAAAATATTGGCATTTTAAATAGATTTGCCTCTTTCTTCCCCAGCTAGAGGGCCTGATGGAAAGACTGAAGGTGAGAATGGTGAGCCCAAGAATAAGCAAAGACTGTGATAAGTTGCAGACAATATCCATCTGAGAAATCCATACATTTTTAAGGTGCTAGTCTGTGTTTAAGAGTGCTTAAGCTAATGTAGCAGAAATGTGGGTTAACCAAGTATGTTAATGATTTCAAAACTAGTTTTACTCTTTACATGTTTAAGAGACAATGTCTAGAGCAAAACAACATATGTATCTAGTCAGGGATGCCCATTTAATTATCTATTGGCTTAATCTCAGTGGTTCAGCCTATTCTTTATATTGTATCGCTTTTACATGTGAAGGGCTGTCACATTTCACCATGGCACAGTGTTTGCCTGCAGATTAGAATTCTCTTGGGGAAAGAGTGTTTGCAGGGGCAGAATGGGGAGTTCACAGTGCTGCTTGTAAATTTAAGAGCTTTTTCCGCTCTGGGTAATGTTTTGTGTCAAGTTATGTCCACCAGTATGTTTCTGACAGCAGGAGCCAATGAAGGATCTCTAGAAGGTGTGGTGAAGAACTGTGTGCATTAAGGAGCTGCGTTGTTTTGAGAGGGACAGTTGTGGGTTATGTGTAAGGAAGAATCCATCTGTTCAAGGCATGCCAGGCTGCTCAATGGTCAGATACAAATCCTGTCAGGCTGAGGGGGTTTCAGTCACATTTCAGATGAGTAACCAGTGCAGGTTCTACAGTGTTGTTTAGACTGATGGTAGCCCTTCTGATAATGTTTTTTTGAAGGGATACAGCAGGAAGACTGAGGAATGCCATTCTGTTTAAGCTGCATAACTGTGTAGCAAGTATTGTATCATTGAATCTGAAATAAATCAGTGATTCATGCACAGGAAGAGGGAGATATGGTGTGGCAGACCCAGAATGTGTATACTAAGGCTGAAAGCAGAAATAGCCTGGAGAAAGGGATGATGTTTTTTTGTAGCTTTGATCAGCACAATCTTTTTGGTCCACACTACAAAATTTTGCTGGTGTAAGATGCTGCAGGGTTAGATAATTATTTGTGCAGTATAATGGCTGATATTCTGTGCTGCCGTTCACAAAAAGGTTGCATTCTACAGGTAGTAAAATGCATCTCCTTATTCAAAGTGTTGGTTAAGCAAGAGCATACTTTGTTTCCTCTGTTCCACTGTGTTAATGGAAATTTTTTGTTCCGTGCTTTCTTGGTGGAGGAGAGTGGTCAGCACTGAGTGCTCAGCACTGTGTGTAACTTTTGCTCATCACCAATGTCTGAGCTCTCTTCAGTAGCCAACATGGCTAATGTTTGCCATATATTTCCTCAGTGGGTGCTTTATCCTCAGCTAATGAAGCAGGGGGTCAGCAGTATATTTCAGTCATTTCACTGTCTGTGGTGACTGAAGCTTGCTAGTTCTGTTTTTTAATTAGGTTCCTTTAAAGGAACATCATCTATGTGTCAGACAAGTTAATATCAAAGCAGTAACCTTTGTTCTAGGAAGAGAAAGTAGCAAGACCTGTGAATTTTTGTATCTATTCAGAAAATTCTTGCCCAAATTCCAAACCACATTCCCAGTCTAGGTCAATTTTGTCTCCTCAGCCTTCTCTTGTACCACCTCAGATGCTGTCATTAAGCACAACTGTCATCTTGCAGTGTTACAAGTTCTTAAACTTGAAGAGATAAGACAAGACCTTGCACCTGATTTGCAATTTCATGGAAATCAGTAGCAGACAACAAGTAAAGAGCTTGATTATCTCATAGTAACATATTCTGCAGAGGAGATGTGTTGTACTGATCTTTACTAATTGGCAATTGCTAAGCATTGAGGGTGGCATGTCCATCTGTGTCTCATTACTGTGGTCCAGACAAGACATGATGAAAATATGAGCAACATGAGTCACGTCAAGAGTCCTCCATGTTGCGGTGGCCAATCCTGTGTTTCTAGGAAAGGTGAAAAACATTATTTGCTACTATAGGGAAAGTTAGTTTCAGGAAAGAAACCAGGATTGGGTATCTGAAAAGGTAACTGAGAGACTGTGTAGTGCCTGCTCTTTCTCGTGATCACAGAAGTTTCATCTGGGGGAGTCTGAGCAAGGAAATTTTAAAACTTTTCTTTCTCTGCTTCCAAATCGCTTAGGCTCTCATTATCACTTCAGAGAAGATCTGTACTGTTTTCCTCTTGTGAAGAAACCAGTAAAATGAAATGCAATGCTCCAAAAGTTATTTTGCATTTCTGAATTTTGTGTCTAAAATACTCCATAAATTTTGAATAAAGCCACTATTGTCTATGTTGAGGTTGTTCCAAAAGAAAAGCAGAAACTCTCATGCTGCTGGTGTTGAAAGCATACTTCTAAGAATCTGCTAGTATTTTATAATTAACTGTGTAAATAATACTGACATTTTTATATATGATTGAATACCTGAAAATAAATATCTATTTGTGATTTTTAGATACATCTGTAAGTACATTGGACAGTGTTCATTAGAGAACATCAGATATTGTATCATTCTCTGGTCTTACCAGGAAGAAACTGAATGCAGATTCAGTGAGATTTAGTGTCTTATTTCTACTACTTTGAGGAAGGGATTCAGACATCATGTCCTCAGATGACCACATTAAATCATTGTAGTTTTTTTCTATACTATTTGATAAATGGAAGATAAGAGTAAAAACAGGTGGGACCACCTGCAGTGAAAGGAGCAGTCCCTTCGTTATACTTGTGTCAGCCCTGGAATTTGTGTTTGAAAGAGATTAAGGGAAGTAAATTCATAGGAATTTGTATATGATATAAAGGAAGCAACAATGGAAAAATCAACACAAGAAAATCAAATTAATTTCTTTTACTAGACTGACATCAATTTGTCATAAATATAAGTTTCTCTGCTGGAGAGTCAGCTTGATATTAGATGATGATACAAACGTGTACTGACCAGTTAGACAAAATCAGCAGCAGCAGCAGAAATGGTAGTCTCCATGGTGACAGAACAGCTAACAACAGACCAGTTATGTAAAAGGGAAAATAATGCTTTTTGTTGCCTTTAAAAGAAATGACTTTCTCTGTGACAGTTTGATCAGTTTTGAATCTCTGTTCACCTTTGGAGAACTAAGAATGCAGTACATTGGTATTGTTCTTTTTTTTTTCCTTTCTTACATCCCCTCCTCCTCCTCCACATTTCTTTATCAAGACCCTGTCTGGCAGACTGTTAAATGTACTTATAAAGCACAATTCACTACTGGGTTTCCGATAGTCTATTAAAAGTCTTGAAACAGTTTCTAATTTGGAGAGAAGGTTTTCTACAGGAAAAAAAAATATTTAGGCTGTAATCATACATTTGTGGAAAAAGTAAGAGATCTCAGTCTCAGAATTTCCAGACTAGGGAACCTAAAATTAACTGCTTAAATCCATCCTGAAGCATGCTAAATATTTGAAATTATTAATGTCATGACTGAATACAGCATATTTTGTGCTTTTGCAAGAGTGTTTTGCTAGAAACAAGTAAATTAAGTGAAAAACCTGTGTGCACAGTTTTGGACTCTTGGCAGTAGTGAGCTGCCTGTGACTTAAGAGGTAGCATTTCCAACTCACACAGTAATACTGAGGTTATTATTTCATTGCAAAGTGCACGACTGGATGGTGCCATGTGATGCTGATAGGGCTGTTTAATGACACAACTTCATCCTGTTCCACATATTTGCACAAATTGCATTTCAGTAGAGCATCATTTCTGGCTGGTGGATTCATAGCCCCTGCTGTATGACAACAGTACAATCCTGGAAATCAGAATGATTTCCTTTATCAGACAATAAAGGACAGGCCTGCCTCTAAATAGAGGCAAATTAGGCACATTGCTTATGGTGGAGCAAAGCAGACAGACCACTTTAATCAGGGCCCTGAAAAGTCAGATTTTCAGCTACTGTTACCATTACCTTCAATTAATGGGTGAATGAGGTGTTACTGTCTGCTGAAGGAGGGACAGAGGTCTTCACAGAGGTTACTTCAGTTATCCTTTTATATTCCAGCAAATGACTGCTGCTTCTCCCTATTTACTTAAAAGGAATCCTCACCCAGGTCATAAGGCATCTTCCTTCCTGGCAGGCTCACGTTATCTATCTCAGAAGCCTTAAGCTGGCTCTCAGCAGAAAGAACATAACACTCTTGTATCTCAGTCTTACTGACTGTGACAGTTTCACTCTTTGCCATATTAATAGCAAAGAAAAATCATTCTAGCCCCAAACTATTTTTATTTTTATTGCTCTAACCTATTTGGAAATATCGGTTGGAGTATGAAGACCAGGTTTAGAGGTACTGACCTCAAATACTTCAAGGAAAAACCATTATGAATACAGTTTTCAAAACTTCAGTTACTATCCCCGCTCCTGTGTTTGAAAGAGGATTAAAGCAGGAATTTATATGGATGCAGAGACCTACTGTGGCAATACTAACTGGCACAACTCTTTTCTAACCACTTCTAAATTCATACTTGCATATTTTCATCCACGATTTTGGAGAAGCTTAATTAATTTTCTAACTTTTTCCAAACAGATGTGTGTTCCCTCCTTCCACTATTGTGGTAGAGGTCTTATATCAATGCGCCACTAATCCTGGGATCATCATGACCTGAAACTTTGGGTCTAACTCTAGCTAAGATTCTCTCTCCACAGCTAGTATTGAGCAACTTGGATGTTTCTCCCTCTTATTCACATGCTGGCATGGGATCATTCTCAGTCTGTCAGAGTCACAGGCTGAGGTCTGAGCACTGCCCTGCAAAGCACTCAGGTAAATGTTTATTAGCTGAGTTACCCACTGGGGAAATCTGTTCTGTTCTGTTTGAAATCTGCATGTTCTATTTGTGGTCCAGCCAGGAGATGTCTCTGCCTAGCCATTCCCAAGGGATATTTGTGTTTCTAGAGTGAGCTAGGGGTCAGCTGATTGCCTTGGGGGAGGAGTGTGATATTTTAATTAATTACCACTTGTATGAATCATGGTTAATCTTCAGGAAAGTATGAGTGCAAAAAAGAATTCCTAAGGGAAAGTGGGTATATAATTATAAATCCATTTGGAGATGGTCCTCACTCAGTGAAAGGGATTCATGAGATAGAGATCATAGCCAAGAATTGTATCCAACTGTCCAAGAATCCCAACAGCTTTTTAACTAGATGGAACAAAAAGGAAAGTTTTGGGGGACAAACTGAAAAATAGATTGGTTTAAACAGACCTTTTTTATATTTCTGTAAAAAGAAAACTTTTTAAAACTCTGTTTCAGATCTGACACCAATGATTTGCAAGTAAATAGTTGATAAAAGACTTATTATTTGTTTTTCATTTTAATAAATTTAAAAAGGAGATTTAAGGTGTGGGGTTATGCAGTAGCGTTGCAAGGAGACTGCAATATGCTGCAATAGTATCCTTCTATAATTGTGCTAGTAAACTATCATGTCATACAAGCTCAGAAATATTGAGTAGTAGTGTTCTCTGAAGGTGTGTGGGCTGTTTCAGCATCTAGTAGAGCAGATTTTTTTTTCAGGAGAGAGAAGGACAAACATTAACCAGACAAAAGCTGTGAAGAATGTAGGAAAATGCTTGATCCCTTGGGATCTCCTACCTATCACTAATTAGGTAATGTATTACAAATGTGGTGTGGATAACTTTAGTTTATCACCAGCAAAATTAATGAGTCCTATCTGGGTGACTGCTAGACTATTCTATCTACTCGTAAGTGTCAGCTATGAAGGAAGAACAATGAAGCTAGTCAAACAGAACTACCACACATTTCTGGAGCTTAATCATAAGAATAATGAAAGTAATATTTGTCAAAGGACAAACAAGGACTTTGAGGTGTACTTAGTGCTTTCACAAAATGAATTTTGTGTGCAAACTTTAATGTTATCAGGATTCTTCTTAGGAGCAGAGCACAACAGAAGGGGGTGCAAGAAAAACGGACTTTCTCTCAGTTTGAAGGTATTGGCAAGGCAACCTATACTGACAATGACTTTGTGTGGAATAGCTGTGACTTCAGATGCCATATCAACCTCTGTCTCTCAAAGAATGGATAACGAAAGACATTTAGTTTTTTTAATTATGAGTATGCAGTTATAATTTCTGATATGCCTACAATTCCACTCCCCCCCCCCCAAAAAAAAAAAAAAGGTGTCCAAAGTTAAAATTCTATGAATACACTTGTAGACTAGTATAAATATTTGGTCAGTTTTCAATTTTAAGGACACTGACATAAAAGGAACAAGCAAAGAGTGTAGAAAAATAGAACAGAATGGCAAAACCACATGAGATTGGTATAAACTGACTAATGTTCTCAGAACATCATTATAGTTATATCAACATTTTAGTAACATTTTCTGTCATCTTTTTGATGTGTCAAACACATTCAAGGCAATCTTCTCTGCAAACTCTGGTCAACTTCAGAGTTCTGTACTGAGACCTTGAGTTTGCCATTGCTGACATGTAAGAGGCAAGAGTGCAACAGCTGAATGTGCAAGTACACAGTCTCCATTCAGATACCGTAAAGATTTTGGAAGGTATCTGATTATCTGTGATTATCCTCTCCATAGTCTCATACTTGAAATCACTATTTGCTTGTATTATATTGATTGGTTTTTCTTCATTTTTTTTGTTTGGTTTTTTTTTTTAAATCAGCTACAATATTTTTTGTATTCAGGTGAATTGACACCAGAATCTCATTTATTTTCTGCTAATGTTGTTGGTGATTATTGTGAAGACTGACAGTAGCAGTGGCTTAGAGCTCTAATTATCTTGTTTTAGACATTCAAAAATATTTGAAACAACTCTTATATCAAAGAGTGAATTAATGTTTTCTGCAAAATACAACCTTTCTGATTATAGTTGACGAGTAATTTGCTTAGATAATGGAAGAAACTCCAATACTTTTGTGGAGCTCTACTCACAAATAGAAACAAATGAATGATGCTCAAAAAAGTACAAATTGTTTTCTTAATTACAAACATGATGCGATGATAGATTTATTTCAACTCTTTGTGTCATAACTTGGCAGACTATTCATCAAAATTGACACTTGGAATAGAGCACTATTTGGAGAGAAAATTTAATAATTCTTGAACGACCACCAACATTGTTCTCATGATAAATCAGAGGTTCAGCAGGTTCAGAAACTCATAGAAAAATCAGCATTTATGGTCTGTACAGGATATGCCAGGAATTTATACATTCTCAGAGTGTACTTCACCTCTGAGAACAAAGTCCAGCTGAAAACTTTAATCTAGTTTAATTTTCAAGTTTGACTTTTCTTCCCAGAAGACCTTGTCTCTGTTCAAGTCTCTACTCAAGCCAGCATAACTTGAAGAAGAATTTTCAAAGCATATGCCTGACCAAGATTACTTTCCTATATCTCTGCAAATATTTTTAATGAACTGCTTCTGTGTCAAAAGGAGATGATGCCATGCCTTTTAATTTGGTGACCCAGAAAACTCTGTGATGTTGATGTGACCCAAGGGCTCGTGCATTAAAATTAATCTGTGACAGACACTGCATATTAACATGATACTTGATACCTTGTCATAATAGTTTGAGACTTCATACTTTTCATGCTGTCTCTGATCCTTTCTGGAGAGCAGAGTTCATGGCTGGGAATAGCAACCTGAAAGGAAATGCAAGTATGCAGCATGAGTGTTGCAGACTAGGACAAAATTGCTTACATTTCTGTAAAAGTGTGTACTTCTGGTTGCTGAAATCACAGAGCGGATAATTCTAAACTTGAATAAATGTCAGCTCCAGATGACTGACCTGTTCCTGCTGTTTAGAATGTTTAATGAGACACAGATAAACAGGATGGTTGTTCCTGGCAAGTTTTCCTTTAACAAGCATTTATGACATTGTTCTAAAGAGAGACTTTCAAGTTTCATGCTCTTGAATTGGCTTCTGATTGAATTTGCAGTTGCTGTCTTTATTTTCCTACCCCTGCTCACCTTGACATCCTCACATGGTTTGGGTTGGAAGGTGCCTTTCTTTCCACTTATGTAGTGTAGACCTACAAGATGGATGAGGTAACAAAGGTGTACAGAGCCTACCTATTTCCAGTATTAGCAACATACAATTGTTCTTCTCATTTGGCAGCAGGAACTAAGTTCAGCTCACTAATAAGGCATAAAATTAACTGCCCGTAATGAAAAACCTTGTAGTTTGAAGCCAGCTCACTGAACTGAACAGGCTCAAAGTGTTTCAGAGCAGCTTCAGCTAGGGAGTGCACAAGAGAAGGACTGAGCGTCCCTTAGATACCTGCACACCCACAGCCTAAAGCCAGTCCTGCATGCTCAGCCCATAGTCAGTCAGGATGACTGTGGCATTAGTTGGGAGCCAGCAGCTCTCAGCAGGTGTGTAAGCATGAGCTCGCTAATTCAAGCGGCAGGAGGATTCGTGGTGGCATCTTTACAAGAAGAAGGTTGAAATGGTGGTAGAGAACC
This sequence comes from Monarcha castaneiventris obscurior, assembly GCA_026261815.1. Classification (NCBI taxonomy): domain Eukaryota; kingdom Metazoa; phylum Chordata; class Aves; order Passeriformes; family Monarchidae; genus Monarcha; species Monarcha castaneiventris. The sequence continues at coordinate 12,084,864 of JAMPIT010000379.1, forward strand.
CCTCGATACTGACTTTTTGGGATGCCAAATGTTGTATAACTATGTGCTGGCCTTCTTGTTGCATTGATTTTGTCTGCACGGCCGAGCAGTAGACTGGGATGCTGTGTGCACACAGGCCAAAGAGGAGGAGCTATGGAAACAAGTCGCACACGCAGTGCTCAAGCTCTACTGCTTTACCCTGTGAAGGCAATGTGGATCTTGGCCTCTAACCTTTACTAATGACTTAGCCTTTGGGAAATCATGATCTTGTAGGATTTGTGGTGGGCATTTTAAAAGACAAAGCTAGGTGGACATTGTGTCAGGCTATTGTGTGGTACATTCTTCCATACGAAATTGAAGTTTAGCCATTACATAAAGATTGCATTGTAAAAGACAATCCCAATGTTCCTTGTTACTTCTGGTGGGTGTTATTTAAAGGCACATAAGAAAACCAGCATGTTAACACATAAGAGCAGATTGGAGATCTTATTTTGGGATTGTTAGCTTTATTTATTTTATTGGTAATTCTCTTTTATACTTAGAAAATATCTTATGAAAGAGTTTAAGGACTTTTGTTTATTTTTACCATTGCAGAGGATGTCTGGAGGAGTGTTTTCAAGAAGAAAATTTACAGTTTTGAAAGTTCAAGTCAAAATACAGCTGAGTCACCATATTTTTACTCAGTTGTTACATATAAAGTCCTCTTGAGAAATGCTGGTTTGGGATACATAAAATACTTAAAAAAAAAACGCAGTCATGTCTTAACTGTATTTGTTTTTGGAAAGGACTGATCACTCAAAATGGTAGAAACACCATTCTAATTCCTATTGTGCTCCATAATCCATATGCACAGGTGTAGTGGGTGAGATACAGTCATCACCATTCTCACCTCAGAGGTAAATTCGTTGTGCAGCTGGGTGGGTGAGCACTGGGAGAGTGGTGTGTGGCCACCACACTCTATCTCATAATCCACAAATTCAGATTTTGTTTCTTAACATTCTGTGATCTTGTGAGGGTTGTAACTCAGGTGCCTTGTGGGTACCTATTGATTATGATCCTTGTGCAGTAATGATCTATACTCACTTACATGGCACTATCACTCATTTCCTTTTTGTGCAAGTGAAATACATTTTCCTAATTTAATCTTTTATGTCACTGTTGCCATGATCTCTTAGCACTGTGAACTGTAAATCTATGATACACAAAGATGACATTGGTTTTTAAATGAGAAAATCAGCTTATTTTTGGAATGAAGAGCCTAGTAACTTTGAGAATGAAGTGAACAAATCAGGCATGGGAAAGCTGAGATGGCAACATCAAACAGTATAATGAGCAGAGCAATCATTGTAGGAACAACAAAAGAAAAGATAAGAGTGAAGTTTATCTTTGCCCCTAGGGAAGCACTGTGAAACAAAATACAGGATTGCCTGTTTTCATTAGTGAGGTAAAAAAACCTCCAAAACACAGCAAAGAAAAAGAAAACACCTTATCAGTAATAGGAAAGAAAATTTGTTTTGCTTTTTAGATAATATATCCTGAGATCAGAAAAATATAAAATGTATATTAAAGTTAGAACTTACTGGATTTTTTTCAGTGCACAGTCTTTATTTACTTTTGTTAAAATGATGAGATTGTAACACTGAACTTTCATTAGTAGGTTCTGTAGCTGTTTGCTATATCTCCACAGTTGTATGCTGGAAGAAGCTTTCGGGATGAAAGACTGTAGTACTTGATGAATTAGTTAGATGGACTGATGGATTTTATGTCCAAATCACAGAGAATCTGCAAAATCATGTACAGAAATGTTTTAATGCAGAAAAAACTGTGCAAGGATGAGTTTTGATGAAATTTCTCTAAAACCTAAATTTCAGACTTAAATCACTGGTTTGAATTTTGAACAGTTTAGACTCTAAAAGGTAAGCCATAATTATTCACATAATGTTGTAGTGCACTTCTGTCTTGCTGACTGGTGATGCATCAGCTCATCTCTCTGAGCTCTGGTGTAGCCTGCAAGCTACAGCAGGTATCTCTGTAGTAGACCATGTCTAAACATCATAATTAAATCAGCACTGCACAGACGAGCAGGCTCCTGAAAGTGCTTCTCTGGCTATGTTTCAACAGCCATAATTCAGGAGAGTGGTTTTCTCTAAGTTATATTTGATCTAATTTACTTTTATTAATTATTATACAATTAGTGCATGAAGAAATGCTAAGTTCTTGCCTCACGCATCTCCCAGTAGAAACGCCTGACCAGTTCTTACTCAAATCAATGAAAGGTTACCACCGGTTTTGATTAAATTTGTTTAGAATTTGAAGACAGTGTTTCTGGGATTATTGGAATGAAGAGATGCTAAAATGGAGTGCTGGCAGGCTTCTCAGGCTTCTTAAGGGGTGAGAGGATGGGAGTGCCAAGAGCGTGGGTGAGACACGGCTCTTCGGTGCCAGGTTTGGTAAGGCCTGTCATCCTTATCAGCAAGTGTCTTTGTGCTGATCCCACTGCTAATACTGTTTCCTTCCTTGACTTTTGAAACATGCCCAGACTGATATTAGATAACTTCATCTTCTGTATGAAGATAACTTCATCTTCTGTCTTCATACAGGATAACAGCGACCTTTACTATATGCCTGCATAGAATTAGTTACAAGAAAAGCAGATCTAACTCCTTAGAATCATTCCCAGGATTCTTCTGACTTTGTGCTTCCTCTTCCTTTTGCCTGTGATTTTCACCCTTGGTGCTGGGATCCTCTCTTGCTTTATGTCCATAACTTATACCGTTCCAGGAGACTGAAATGGAGCCAAACTTTCATCTGTGCCTGCAGATGTTGCAGTAAGAGCATGCTTTTTCAGATCCTACCTTTACCCAGTGAGAGCTGAAGATGGTAACTATATCCACAACATTATCCATAATTATTTTTATAAATAGAAACAGCGAAATCCATTCGATGAGTTTTCAAATCCCACACTCAGTCACTGTTCATAAATTTTTGAATGGATGAAGAGTCATTTGAATTTATTAAAATATTAATGAACATTGACTAAGTTAACATGAAAGTAAGGGGAAAGTTTCATAAATGAAGAAGCACTCATTTATATGTGAATACTATTCTTCCTGTCCAGTAATGTGTCCCTGCTAGAACCTGTAAGAACTGCAATTTGTCATCATGTCAGGAGATGCAGTACTGCTGTTTTAATGAGTAACACGAAAGCACAAATAACAAACGTGAATAACACTGTGAGGAGTAAGATGTAAATTTAATAATATTACATAAATGTTTGTCATATTTTCACATAAATGTTACACTAAGCTAGTTTGTTTTAGAAAAAATATATTAGAAATAATTTGTAAAATTGTATATATGTATTTATATATATTCTTTGGAAAAAGAAAAAAGCAGAAGAATGTAGTCAACAAATTTTATTTCTTAATAATGTCCTTTACTATTCTCAAATTTGATGAAGATTGTCAAAAACAAAAAAAAATTAAAAAGAACATTATGGGGTTAAATGGATACAGTGAGAAAAAATTTTAGGGAGATATTGTTAAAAAAACCCCACGATTATAGAAGGTGTTTTGTTCATACTGAAAGTTTCAACTTGTAACAATCTACTACATAAAGAAAGTGTCACTCAGTACTTTCTGACATGTTTACAGCAGTCCCGATTCTCTAATTGTTCTTCTCTTGTTGCAGTGAAAGATTCAAGTGATATGGTTGTCTCCAGATTTTAGCCTTGCTTGTAAATACTGTAAACAAAAATTTTCATTTTCACAGACATTTATGTTCCTCTCTTCATATGAACTTTTGCCAACTTCGTATGCTCTCTAGTAAAATCTTTCATTTCCTTGCCCCTGAGCTGAGTGTTGACTTAGATCTTTAGAGGGTAGAAAAACAGGGAGCAGTGTGGAAGCTCCTTTTCTGAAAGGTGTGTAAGGTCTTAAGCATTTACAAGCCTAAGCTTTTCTTCATTTGGGAAAACTTAGTTATCCTTTTATTTATCCTCCTTTACTGGTCATCAACAGGGCTCAGAAGATCAAGAGTGCAGAAGTTTACATTTCTATGACTCTTTCTAGAGGATTAAAAGTACTTAATATTCTTCAGGTAATTAATAATTCCTCAACAAAAGCAAACATCATTTCCTGCCTCCCCTGCAAACCTAGCAGCCAGGCAAAGCAAAGCGAAGCATTATACTTTTCTGCATTTGGAAGAAAACCTAAAGCCTCACGACCTCATCTTCTCTTCAAATTCACTTCTTGGTGGCAGGGGTGGTAGATGACACTTGTGAATACTTCCGAAAATTAAACCATGTGTTAGTACCAAAATTGGAGTTGGAGGAAAAGATATTTTGAATGTGTTAAGTATTCTTTAAGAAATCATCAAGCTTTTTTCTTTCTTTTTCTTTTTCTTTTTCTTTTTCTTTTTCTTTTTCTTTTTCTTTTTCTTTTTCTTTTTCTTTTTCTTTTTCTTTTTCTTTTTCTTTTTCTTTTTCTTTTTCTTTTTTTCTTTTTCTTTTTCTTTTTCTTTTTCTTTTTCTTTTCCTTTTCCTTTTCCTTTTCCTTTTCCTTTTCCTTTTCCTTTTCTTGTGTTTCTTCTATCTTGCATACCCCTTAGGAAAAGAGGCACATCCTTTCCCCCTGGAAAGGATAGCACATACCAGAAATACAGGGCTCAAATAATTCCTACCCACTCACCCACTGAACTAGGAGCAAGGGTGAATAATCCTCAGTTTCTACTATTTATAGCCATCTATGTTTGTATCAATAATTAAACACTGACTAAAGGTTGAAACCAGGACAGGGAATTCCAACATCCCAAAGACAGTAGGAGGCCTCACTTTCTCACCGTCTTTAGCTGAAACATTTTCATTTTATTCTTAAAGCGTGTGAGACAGGCACCATGGTCCAGAGGAGGTCACAGTTAATAGGCGTGTGGCACACCAGACTCATATTCCCACCCCAGTGAAGAATTCATTAGTCATACAAAGTGGAACTGGTCACCCCACCCACAATGACCACTAATTTGACTGTAAATGCATGCCCGTGGGCCTTGAAGACTAATAGAACAGTTTGTAGCCTGTGCTGCACAAATTTTCATGTTCAGGGGGAGTGTTTCAATTTTTATCATGATGGCTGTACAGGGTAATTTGTCTCTAACCCTGCTGTGGACACAGCTGGAAAAAAAACTCAGCAAAATGGAATTAATGTTCTTGCACAGTTTCATTTTCATTAGATTGGCTTCTTTCTGGAATAATATCTTCTGGAAAATGTTTCTGAAAGCAAGCCCTGGATACTTGTGTGAATCCTGCATGAATTGAAATCACCCTGGAAGGTAGACTGGGTTTTGTAGCAGTCTGCTGGGGCAAAGGAGAGGGAGTTACATCTCTGCCAAGTTTGTGGCTAACAGAATAATAGTAGATGGATTTTTGATTAAGGAACACTCAGTGAAGATTAAGCAGGTGGTGAGAAGTGACATTAACTACAATTGCATTGTGCTCACCTTATGCTGCCCCACAGGTTTTTGGAGGCCTCCCTCTGCTACTCCCCATGTTACAGATGGATTGTCACCTCCTTGGGGCAGTGGTTACCTTTCCATGAAATGTATGCTTTGCATTGTACCAAAGAACTAAGCAAGCCCCAATGGTGGCTTTAACATGCATCTGCAAAATAAATAGTTCAGCCCCAATAGTAAAAAGTATTTTCTGCTGGGATTATTTGCTGGTGATATGAGAAATCTTATTACAACAATGTCATGGGAGCTATTCTGTTCTGCCTTTTCATCTTTCCTTCAGTTTGCGAGGAGCACAACTTGTCTCAGGTTTGCAAAGTGATTCAGTGATTTGCTGATATTTGTACAATGGGCCAGGGACAAAACATGAGAAATAAAAAGTAGGTTTCTCTGCTCCCAAGGTATTGCCTTTACAGTACATCTCTGTCCTCATCACTTCTCTCCTTTTCCCTCCATTAGTTACTCTTTCCCTCATGCAGTTTAGCTCAGCTGACCTTTTTCTTTCTTGTTTCTTGGGGATATGGCATCTATTAAAACTTAAGCAGAGGTACAGAAATATCTGAACTCCTTCTGTTGTGACATCATGTTTCTAATCATGGGATTTTAAAAAGTGAATAGACTATTCTTTTTCTGTAAAAAGGTATATTTTCTCCTTTCAAGTATGACTTGCATTGTAGCGTCAGGATGGCTTACTCTGTGGAGTAGTTTCTGATTCTCTGTTTGCAATTCTATATTTTCTCTGTTTCCTTCAGGTTTTGCTTTAGATTTTTCTTTAAGCCCTAACTTTATTTTGTCCTTTCTCCAGGTTTCACTGTCACGTAAAAATAATAAGAATATTTATCCCTCTGTACCTTAGTTGCTGTTGTGACTTTCAGGTGGGTTTGGTGAAGAAATCAACATGGCTTTTAGTTGTTTAACGTATCTGTAGCTGAACAATATGGTGAAAAAAGAGAAGCCTATGCTTTACAGATGTGCTCGTCAGTAGACATGCTCATGACTAAAACCAACTCCCCTCTAAAACTGAATTAATCAGGGCAGAGGCCAAATTTTCTTCCCATTAGTTGTGGGATTTTTCCTTCCAAAACTCCCTCTCAGAACAGGCACAGGGTTTCACACTGCTTGGATGCTAACAGGCAGACCTTGTAAGGCTCTGTGCAATAGTACCATGTGGGAAATTTCACCTAAACTTTAACTTCAGAATTTAAATTGGAAATATTTTGAAGTTCTCTTGGCCTGTTCCTTCTTTTCCAGCTAAACACGACTTTGCAATCGGGCTGAGATCTGTCTTCAAGATGCTTTGTTCATAGGAAATGGTTTTGATATGTCAAATACGTTATTGAATATCTGACTTGAAATCTGTGTTGTTGGTCTTTGCCATGCAATGCTTGACGTGTTTGTATCACTCAGCATGATAAATAAGGATAAAAAGTTATATAGAACAGAGCTGTATTGATTGAAAATCTATTTCTGATAGGATTTGTTGTTTTATTGACCACATGCAAAGTCAGGTAGTGTGGAGACAGTACAGTCAAGATATTTAACACTGTACTATTCTGGGATAAGGTTCTTGGCAACAATGTACACCTTCCATGTGAGTGTCAGGAATTGCCAAATAGTGACGAGTAGACTTGGAGAAGAATTAGAGAAGTGGGAAAGTGTGTTTTAGAGAGTTTTTTATGCAAGAGATAGCATTATCTTTATAATCAAAACTGTGAAGCAATGCTCATTTGTTATGTGAAGACAGGTTTATTTTTGTTCTGTCACTATGAATGATAGATGTTAATTGGATGCGGTCTGATATCTTGATTTTTCTTCTTACATGAAAAGGAAAATTAAAATTTTAATATAATTTGCATGATGAGTAATAAAGTGACATGGGAAGCAGAGACCAAAGAACTGTCATATGAAAGGAAATTTTATTTTGTCAGGTTATGATCTAATTTTGCATCTAATCAATAATGGCATAATCCCTAAGGACAGGCAAAAAGCTGAAGTGTAAAAGGAGTTTCTTATACACAAAGATCTCTTTCCACCAGGAGACAGTTGGTATAATGCCAAACTGTATGTGTGCATGATCCAAAACTATCAGTCCTGATTTGGTCAATGCTTGTATTCAAAATCACACCAGGTTTATTCTAACATTGTAAACATTTAGAAATAAATGGATAAACGTGAACAAGGCCGTTGGTGCTAGAGACTGGACCATGCTGGGAGAGACTGGACCATGCTGGGAGACACTGGAGCTGCATTGTCTGGGCATATTCTGCCTGCAGATGACACGTGGCTGAGAGGATATCCATGTGAGCAAAGGTGGTGCAATGAGGAGGTGTCATACAGAGCATAACAGCCACTTAAACTGTGAAAAATACTTTTACTGACTTCACAATCCCCTCTCTATGTTGAGTGAGAGGGGAAGGCAGAAGGGAAAATGATGAATTTAATGTTTTTGTTCCCTTGGCCATCCAAGCTTCCTGTAGCAAGACGTATTCTCTCCCCTTGGCCCTGGTCTCTCCTGCCTTTTTCCCTTCACCTCCATGGGAATGATTTTTACAAGCATCTGGCTAAAAGTGGAGGAGAGGACAGGTTGCCTGTGGGGTAACCTCAGCTGCATGCAAGGCCCGGGGCCAGGCTTTTGCCTGCCCTGGCTGCGCCCTGCACCTACTTTGCTGTGGTGGAGACTCAGCTTGTGCTCTGTGCAGCCGGGTGCCTGCCTTTGCTTTTTACTCTGTAAAAAAATTTTGAGACTGGTCTTGTCTTCTTTTGAATTTATACGTGAATTTTCTGTGTGAGCTTGTGGATATTGGGCAATATATCCTGTCCTTAGCAACAGCCTCTGGCTGCCAACTTAAGGAGCTGATTATCATGGTGATTGAGTCTTTCTTAATTGTCACTGTATATGTTAGCAGACAAATGAAATCTGTAACCTGTGATATTCAAAATCAGGAAGGCACGATGTACTGCAAAGACTGACGAAGAATTTGTCACGGAATTTAATGTGTGCTATTTGTTTGCTTCTTTGGGGCGTTGTGGAAAAACTATTCTTCAGGAGAGATGGGCTATGAAAAGACCAGTAAATCAGTATGATATGTAAGGTGCAATGAACAAGAGGAACTGACAAAGCAGGAGAAAAACTTGTTGAGGCTTATTTCATTGGCAGGGTTTATTAGTAAAGGGGAGGTAGAGGATGAAATATGATGGCCTCTGATATTCATCCCGTAATTTAGTGTGTGCATGTGCACGGCTCTGTTTTCCTTTTCCCCACATTATGCATAATTCAAATATTCTATTCCTTGCTGATAGGAATTCAGATTTATAACAGTTTTAATTTCTGATCTACTCCTGGTACGTGCTATGTTTATATATTATGTCCATGTATTAGGCCTATTATAAAAAGCCCTTTCTCTCAAAGCCTGCATATATATTGTCCATAACGTGTATGCCAAACATCTCTTGATACAATTACAAAATAGGGTTTCCAGCTCCTGACTAAACATATCTAGTGCATTCTCACACTTAATGCATGAAAGTTCAGCATTCAGACTGATTGCAGTGTATGACCTTGAAGGCTTTAAATCACCAAGAAGTATTTACTGCAAGATCATCTAGTAATGGGTGGAATTTGGCTGAATGACCTTTTCCAGCATTTGTTAGTTAACCAGCTCTATTTAACATTGGGAGCATGAGTAAAACAATATTCTATTATTGATATGCAGATTATCAAACATTAGTGTACAATTTTATTTCCTCTTTTCTGCAGTCCTTAGGGTGCCATTTTCCTTAGGGCAGTAGAGAGTATCTCCTATCGCTCAATTGAAGGGACCATTTGAATGGGATCCATGTTCTCGAGGTTGAGAGTTGATCCTGGGTGTGTCATGGGAACTAGGGAAGTTATTGAAGGACCTTTGGATGGGTGCATATTATTTCAGTACGTGTTGCAGCCCTCCCTGAAAGACTATTTCAAATATGGATAGAAAACCAGTAATTTTTCATAATCTCATGGGATAATGATTAGAATTTGTTCAGTACATGGTTTAAAAGGAGAAAATACACTTTTTAACATAACCATTGTAAATGAAATGAAGTATGTATGAAGTTCAAAAACTCAAATATATTATTACTCTGACAGACTCAGGAATCCTAATGGAATTCAATACAACTATATGCAATTTCAGGCATTTAAAATATTGAGTGTAAGACTACAAAGACATAAAGGAAAAATTTGTATAAGCTGTCAGTCAGAGAAGAAATACATGTTGAACAATTTTTTCCATTTGTCATAACTGAAGGAAAAGAGAAGAGGTGTCAAGGCACAGTTTTGGAAATGTGGTTTATTTTAAGGGCAAGATAAATGAGTTATGAATCACGTGGTTGCTAATGAAAAAGAGAATCTTTCACTGCAAAGTCCTTCATCCCAGTCCAGGTTACTGTTGTCACCTGAAGACTGCTGGGATTCTTTTTATCCTGATGATAAAAACCAGCATGAGGTACTTAAAACAGGAAGATAAAGTGCATAGATGTAAAGACTTTGTTGCTCTCTGATGTCCTGCAGTAAGCTAAAACTCTTTGAGTATTGCACTGCTACCTTTCTGATACACATTCTGTTTGTCCAGACATTTTTTATGTCTGGATTTCGACATCATAATCTTTATCACGGTCACTGTGAGAACAGAGGTCATCAATAAATGTGAATTATTAGTACCATGAGAGACCCTATATACCCAGTACTTATTGCAGGCCATTTAGAGCCAAACACTTTGTTATACAGACTTTGTTCTTTTCCTTTCTCAGGCATGGTATAAAGAAGATTATTATGAGCAGAAATAATGTTTCTTTTCTTCCATCTAAGGTTTGAATTCATGGGTTTGAAGTTTTTCAAAAGTCCAGCTCAATGAAGGAAAGCCAAATCTCTGCTCATTTAATCTACAATTAAAACTTTCAATTTTCTAAGAATGTTTCTGTCCTCATGATCTGCTGCTTTAGGCAACTTGCTGTATTCTGATTTTTTTACATTTTAGATGAGAAACAGTAACTCCTTAGAAAGGCATAAAATATCTAAAGCCTATAAGGTGCTGCAAACTCCAAAATACTCTATTCCATAGGTGTGACATTACACTGAGTTTAGCTATATTCAGAATATTGGTCTTGTTATAGTTTGGTGATGTCCCTCACAGAAGGAAAAATAAACTTTGGAATATACTCTACCATTCCAGTCTCCCATGCTCACCTGCTTTTGGATAATGCGTGTTGGATTCCAAAAAACAGAGTAAGAGATTTACTGCATTCCATAATGAGTGACTGAAAATGTTTGAACTGGAAGTGCACCTTGGAAAAGCTCTAAATCCCTCCACTCATTTGGCTCTTGCTGTTTCTGTATCTTGCTGAGCTGTTTGTATGAGGTGAAATGTTTTTATTTAACTGAAGAGGAGAGTGAGTCAACCTAAGGTTACAAGACTTCCATTTGGGCCTGAAGGAAATTCATTAATGTCCACAGCATGTGGTCCTCTCATGCTAGGACTGCCACCTGTCATCAGCTTAGCCTGAAAGCTTTGACTAGCAGAAATGTGTGGGAGGGTATGTATATAAGCTGCAGAATAAAAAGAGTATTACTGTCCCAAGGGAAAAAGTGGAGGATATTTGAATAAAATTGTCTTTTAAGTCCCCCCAGTAAGTGTCCAGTTAAAGCATATTTAGAATTTTGTAGCTTTTTATTTTCCTTATCTGCAATCTCTTCCTATGCTGGCTCTTTGGGCTAAGTCGCCTGGAGTTCAGAAAACATAAAAAGTAGTGGCTTAAAATGTGTAAGAGCCTAATAAAATAAAATGAAGAAGAATTAAACAGGATTTCAGTAAGCCCCACCAACCTGGAGAAGTCCCCTACTAATAAATCAGAAGACCAAAGGGTTCAATAAATGAATCAAAATATGTGTCCTGTGCCATTACTAATAACACCCTGCTTGAAGGATGGGATTTTGTAATAGAAAGTATTGTTAATAAAGAAGGCTCTTTGCAGCCATTGGGATTTTTTTTCCTTAATAACCATGGTGCCAGTTGGCCTGGGATTTCCTAGGTAATATTCTGCATTTCTAATGAAGTAATTTATTGAAGCTACTCTAGGGATGTGCACACTCAGATTTTTGTTGCTGTTGTTTTTTCAATTACCCTTTTTAATATAAAAGGTCAAAGGATAAATATTTGACTTGACTGAATCTCCTGTGAGTCCACAGTGGAAGGTCCAGCATGTTTCTTTGCAGAAATGGATTCAGGGGAGCTCTTAGCTGTAGTTGGCAGATTGCACACATGGAGGTGTAACACACGGGAGAGGATGTTGTGGCTGTCTCAGCATAGGGGTTTGCAGGAGTGAGGTTCTTTCTACCCATTTCATGGAAGGTTCAACTGCTAGGCCAGACTCAGCTGGTGTAAATCCATATTGCTCCAGTCATATTGTAGAAGGTAGAATGACAGGTGCCAGCAGAGGTTCTTGCACCCTTACCAGCCATGTGGATGTCAGCAGAGGGCTGATGGACCTGCAGCATTTCTCCACTGTGTTGCAGGGTAGTGTGCCCCCTTTCAGTCCCACAAAGTAACTTGCTTTGTCACTCTTCAAGATGCCAACAGATGTGTTCTGCTCCTTTAGCATAGGTCCTGACTAGGGATATTGGGAACTTCCACAGAAACTGTTGCAGTCATGAGTTGCTGACCTGCCAAAATTGAGGTTGGACTGTATGAGTTATACCACAGTCAGCAGACTTTTCTACCAACAATAGTGGAATTTGATTTTAAATTAAATTAAGATAAAAAATATTTTGTATCTTGTTAAAATTGGTATTTAGTCCTATGCGGTGGGTGGAGAGGGATGACTGTTTCTGGCATCTTGACCCTTTCTACTGTTAAAGAGCTTCTTCTCTGATGATTTCATCACTACCTGTGGAGATAAGAACTGATCATATATGAGAACTGAAAAAAAGGCAGACACAGTCAGTCATTTTGTGGCTTAAATAGGCTGTTCTCAGAATTTCTAGTTCACTGGAAAATTATTTGGAAGGAAAAAAATTTCAAGTTGGATTAAAAACAAATTCTGAACAAACATAAGTGTTCAGTGAAAAAGCAATTCTGCTTTTTAGTTTTAGTAAAAAAGCCAGCTTTGTTCTGAGTAGATACCCTTTATTCATTATATAATCACTTGACTCTCATATCTTTTTGTACATTGCAGGTAAAAGCCAAAACCTTGGTTGACTTAATTGGCTTCAGTGGCATTACTGAAGGTACAAATCAAAGCATATTATGTGTACTTGAGAACTTCTATTTAAAGCATTCATTCACTCTACTGAACAAGGCAGTTCAAGCAGAAAAAGAGGAGAAAGCTGCTGTTTTCTTCTGCATTTTCTTTTTTTTTTAGAGAGTATGAACTGGGTGTTAGTTTCTGACACAGAAATGTCTGAATATTTAAACAAAAGAAAAGGTTGTTTAGATGCTTCTCTGATTAAACTTTTTTGCTTAAATTTTTCTGTCCTGTTTAATTGCACATTTTCTTGCAAAGAAATTTTCTTTTGAGTTTCTTTCATATGGCATAGAAGAATGAGCATGACAGTTTATTAACTTTACAACATCTCTTGGCCTGGTTTCAAATATGAAGAGGAGGCATTTTTTGATCATGTGATTTAACAGCCATTGGCTTTAGACTTACCTCAGTATGAAGTACAATATGCCTTCATATTTCAACATTGTATAATCAATTGCCCCCTATGTGATAATTATTTTGGAAAAGATTATTCCATGTTTGTCAGTTTGAGTTGTATGTTAGTGAAAAGAAGCCCTATTTGGAGGAATATCTTACCCTATTGAAATGACTAAGTTATAATTTGAGAAAAGGAGCTTAGCTCAACACAAAATAATGGTGGAGTGAGTCATTAGGACAGAATCACAGTGTTTTTACACCAACAGCTTGTTAGGAAGGCTTGTTTGCCAGCACACCATGACTTAGAGTTATTCCTCCTTAAAAATAACTAAAGAAAATTTACTGTTCATTGAAATACTCTGCATCCTTCAACATTTGGAACAATGTGATTATTATCTTATTCAGATTTGTACTTAATAGATCTGGTTTTGGCTAAAGATAAAGCTATATATATGTAAACGTGGACTGCAAGACTTCTTTCATACGACTAAATAAAATACTTACATAGGTGGGTTCTTTTTCACAAAAATTGCATTCTCTTTCTCACTAAGATGTCTTTGCACCTCGCTGTAGTTGTATTTCATACAATGGTCACAGGAATAATTTGTCACCAATTCTTTTTTTTCACCGAGGAATCACAGTTTACATAAGGCAAAGAACTATTTTAAACCTAGCAGATTACCTTATATTTCAAAATAATTTGTTTCATTAATAGAATACAAATTTGCCATTTGCTCGTGTACATGGCATGTAGTAGTGCCTTGTTATTTCTGTGTGTTAGACAAATGCCCAGAAACTACCTGAGTAACTGCAGTATTTTCACTATTGATCATATAGTGATTTCCTGTCCCTTTTGTTTGGTTTATATCTCTATGAGAAGTTTAGAAATAAACCACATCTATTTAACTCCATTTACAGCCAGTGCAGTTGTAAAAAAGCCTCAGTAATTGTATATGGATCTCTCTGTACACTCGAATTTGACTGTTATAATTAAACTTTATTTTTCTGTCCATTAAGAGTTGACAATATAATGTCACATTTTCCTTTCTTTTTCCTCTTTGTTGGTGTCATTTTATGTCATTCACTGAATTTAGTTTTCAGTCAGGAAAAAGGCAAAACAGAAATATGCAGGGACTAATGTCAAGGAGTTGGTGGATATAGTGTTTGTAAGGTGTGCCAGTGTGCAGATAGGTAGTTATTCTGCTGTTCTCAGGTTTCTGGTAACGTCTCCTTGTATCATTTTTTACCAGTCACAATCACCTTGTCAAAATGTACAAAAGTGCATTTCACCCAGCACCTTGATCTGAGACAACTGCTGACATATTAGTGGTTGGTTTTTCCCTTTGTGCACTTTTGTCATGTCCAAATGTTCTTTATAAGTGTGATGCAGATTCAGATTTATTCTGTGAATCACTTTTCCTCCATCCAGTTCTTAGTGAACTGGGTTTCTTGGGAAAAGTACATCAATCATCAAGGGACAGCAAGAAGGTCAACACAGAACAAAGGCAAGTGTTGATGCAAGAGCTTTATCACATTTTTAATCTTGTTATTATGACTTATTTCAACTTGTTTAAAACTGAATCTGAATGTATTAATAATGATGTTGCATTTTTAGTACTTACAAAAGCTTCTTGAAAAATGCTTGAAAGTACTAAAGAAAATGTTGGGGAATATCTTTGTGTGTTCATGTTTGAACAAGTATCTTTGCAATTTCCCACTTTCTTAATTGCTTACTGAAAAGAAATGCTTTGATACAATAGGTCAAAAGTTCCCTTTTTCACATTACTTAATTGCAAAAGGAAAAAAGGTTCTTTGAGTATCTTATTTTCAGGTTTGTGTGTGGTTTTTCTTCTTTTCTTGTTAATACTTTTTTATTTCACCAAATGACCAGTGAGTCTTTCAGTCCAATCATGTAGAAGAGTTCTTTACTCTGTGTAAGTAGTAGTTTTTACTGCTCTCCCACTAAAAAAGTATAATTGCACTGAAGGATGATGAGAGGTGAGGGTGCTACAAAATATCAAAAGAAGTTTCAAAACTTCTTTTTTTTTCAATGTTTTTTCAAAACATTTGAAGCAGAATGAAGGTGTCTGTCATGATTGTAGGCTAAATCTGCATCTTGGAAATGTTACAAGAACTCTTCCTAGTAGTTGTGTGATAAGTAATCAGAATGAGAAACGAGCTTACAGTCTGCCTGTAATAACAAGTCTGTTTTGTGGTGTTTGATGTCTTCTGGGTATTGTAATTTGTTGTTGGCCAGTGCTTTGCTGCCGAAGGATGCCTACTCCAGTTTTGTGGAATTTTTCATGAAAGAGCTTGTAGCAAGGTGGGTAGACACATAGTTGAGAGAAAATGCAGATTAAAACTTTGCTCCCAAGTGTTTTCCTATTAATTTAGTATGAATCAGGCATATATTAAAGAACTAAGAATTTCTCTGGAGCTGGAATATAATTATCAGTATGTAGGGAGAAGTCATGAAATGGGGGTGGAATATTATGGGCAGTTGATGAAGAGAAGGATAAGGAGAAGAGAAGAGTCATACTAATGCTGGTGTAATGAAGAAAGGTGTTTCTTAGAGACAAGTATGAGAACTGTAAGCATGATGTGGATGAGAGAAGAAGCTGAAGGATTTTCAGAAAGTGGAATTACTTGTTGGTTATGAATATAAACAAGAAATTCAGAAAAAACCCTAAATTACCTAGAAATCATAGAATCATACAATTGAGGTTGGAGGGGATGTCTGTCATTTAATCCACCACCCTCTCCACCCTGTGCTCAAAGCAGGATCAACTAAAGCAGACTTCTTGGGATAGTGTCCAGTTAATTTTTTAATAGCTTCAAAGATGGAGACTCCACAACTCCTCCAGTCATCCTATTCCAGTGTTTGACCACCCTCACACTACAGAAGTGGTCAGGGTCCAGATAAAATTTCTTATTTTTTATTTTATTCCCACTGTATATTGTCCTCCCACTGGACACCACTGGAAGAGTTTGGCTCCATCTTCTTTGGTTTCCTCAGTACTTGGTGGCAGAGAAGGAAAATGAGAAGGGCGGCTCTTGAGCTGAACATTTAATTGAACAATGCTGAAGCAATCAGCAAAGTATTACCTACTGAATTCAGAGAAACAGGTCTTTGTATAGTCTTTGTAGGGTCACATTAAACACACCAGAGCCCTCCATTAATGGCTCCTCAAAATGCAAACATTTTAGAGAGCTCTGGAATTTGGCTAGCATCCAAATTAAAAAAAAAATAATCTGAATGCCCTTTGCAATATTCTTTGCTGTTTCTCTTCAAAACAGCTGATATTTGGATTTTCTTTTGTAAAAAATACACTGGATAAATTATACATTGGACAAAATTAATTTATGATATAATTCTATTAGAATAGCTTGACTATAAAGAAGGAATAAGAGGTGCATTTGACTGATAATATTTACATACTCTTACAAGCACCTGATGTTTTTCAAGCTGTGTAATTGGAAACCAAACAATTGCTACAATAGGTCAACAACTGTCTATTCTATGAAGTGTACATCACCTCGTTAGAGAAATTATGGGAGATTTTCCTTGCTGCTGCACAGTGCTTTGTGAGATTAAGCAAGGTCACAGACTACGAAAATATGGAAAAACTTGTGTGGCTTTTCTTATCCCTACAGTATTTTCATCATGAATTTTAGCACTTGAAATTTAAATGTTTGGTTTGGGTTGGATTTTTTTCTTGCTAATTTTATTTTCAAATTGCTTGAGAGGATCTCTTCTTGCAAATTTGGCTTCTACGTAGGCAAAACTTATGGCTGACATAGTAAAAGAAGAATTTTGCAAGAAAGGTATTTTTAATCTCCTCTAACTGCACATTTTCAGTCCCTCATAGATTAGTAATTTTATCCCACTCCAGACTAAATGAAAGGACTAAATAACAGAGACTTCTCCTGGGCCTAAAAGATTTTTCTTCTTTCAGTCTGTTTCACTCAAAAGTTGAATAAGTTAACTCATGACAAAATTCAGTATATATTAGGAGACTGCCACCAGGGTTGAATATATCCATATATTTTCATTCTGAGGGAATTTCCTCATGATATGCAAGTCTTTCTTTCACACTTTTTAGACAGAGTCTTTAAAAACCAAGAAGGAAGAAATGATAAACACAGTAGTGTGAACAAGGAAATGGCAAGAAAAAAGGGTTATGTTAGAATGGCTCATGACATTTGTCATATTTCTACAGAAAAAAAGGAACAAACACCTAAGAAGCAAAAGAAAGCTAATTACCTAAATGACTCCTGTGTGTCATTATTAAATTGTCATTTCCAGCCTCTTGTTTCTCAATGGGGACTGCAAAACAGCTGATGGAACTCAAGGTTTGAAACTAAAGCAAGAAAATCTGTCTTAAGTGCAGTCCAGGTTATGAGAAAGACAGTCCAAAAAAAAAAAAAAATAATTACCAAGGTGCTTGCTTTCTTAAAAAATATTTTAAAATCTTCATTACCTTTAATGTCGTGACTTCCCAGCAGAGTCTGAATTTTATTCTGAAGAAACATATTTGCTTGAAATGGGGTTAACTATGATACATGAAGATCTCAAGTTGAATATTTTGGTCATGCAGGATGTAAGCAGCCTTTTTTTTTGTCTTGTAACACAAACAGCTGTAGCTTAGAGATCAAAGGATGGCTAACAAGTAAAAAGCTGTAAAGAACATGCTATCAGCAGGAAGAGTTCAGGGAAGTGTTTAGTAACAAAACCAGTTATTGTGTTATAGTATGTAATGAATTTATTGATAAGTTTGTTCTGTAATAATCCAAACAAACAAGAAAAATACTTTTCAACCCCCCTCCCCCCCCCCCAAATTATGTTCCTATTGGTCACATGATGCCTAGTCCAACATATACAATGTTTCCAAGTTTATTCTAAGTGAATCACTTATCCTAACTGCTTCAAAGCTGATGCTCTTTTTTTCCTGGAGACGCATACCAGCCAGACTAGGGAGCAGGAGATTTGTGGTAAATGAGTATGTCCCCAAAAGATAAGGAACTACTTTGTATATTGATCTTGCTGCAGGGAGTCCCGATCAAGGATAGTTGAGCAAAAATTCAACTGACTCTAAAGTTAATTTATATGATTTTTGTATCACAGTGAAATGTAAAGATTGTTGTTTTACTAGTGGTTTAACAACATATTGTGCTTAAATTCCCAACACAGAACTTAAATAATGTTTGACACTTTATGTAGGAACAGGAGTGCAAAGTGTTTGCCCAACTAGAGTATACTGTTACCAAGCCCATCTGTTTCCGGCAAGAGCTGGTACATAAGAACCCTTCTCATCTAATTTAATACACAGATGAATTTGCACTTGCCTTTCTTAACCTCTAACCATTATTAAGTGAGCAACTAGGAAAAAAAATTGCATGTACAAAAATATGTAAGTCTTGTTTCATTGAACCATAGAAGACTAGAGTTAGGCTGGTCCCCCAGATCTAAAATCCCCACTCACCATTTCCTAAGTGCCTTCAGGCAAAAACTGATCTTTGCTTTCTGGTCTGTGAGTCCTAAGTGGGTCACTCTACCAAATATTGAGGGAGGAAATAACACGGACAAAGACTTTGTTAGGATTTTTTATACCATAACTGTTTTCATTTGTCACTTGCACAGTTTTGACCACAGATGTGAGGAGAAGAGGCCCAGAAGTCACCAGGTCATTCAGAGCTTACTAAATATCTTCTTAAGACTACTTGATGCCTAGGGAGGCTCTGGGGTTCTGTGGCACATGCTGGTGGGGGTGGTGGTCCCCAGATCTGACTGATCCTGTTTTCCTAAGCTTATATGTCCCTTCTCTGGTGGAGAACTATTCTTTCCTTCAGATCCACCAGGTATTTTATCCAACTGTTTGTGTTTCTATAAGATACTTGACTTGAGGCAAGGACAATAATGGGAGCTCCCAAACTGGGGGCAGGAATTGAGTGACCTGTATAAAGAGTAATTTGAGCCCATAACATGAGCTTGACAGCTGAGGTAGAATGTCAAGAAAAATCCAGTTCCCACAGCATCCAAGCACTGCCATTTGTAGCTCATTACCTCTACTCTGCTGCGCAAACTTCTTGTGGAACTTACTAATTCTTATATTTTTTATTGTCCTAAGAAGAGAAAGGGAGAATATTTTCCCATTAGTCAATTTTTGGTATTTTATAAGACACAGTGAAAGTTTATTTAAACCAAGTATGCAAAAAAAGGTTGATGTAGAATTGTTACAAAATAAAAGTCTACATGGTCAGTGATTACTATTATCAAATTTCCACAGCAAAAGCAGGAGTCGATTCTAAGTTGTGCCAACAAATGCTCAAATTCTGATAAATTCTGGGATTTACTACACTGAAAAGGACTTTCCTACTTGTATTCTACTGTGCCAGATGAATGTTGCATTAGCATTCTACATTTTGCATACAAAGAATCTTGTATTTTACTTAATCAGGGAATCGATTCAAAACTTGTTCTTTACACATGGCTGATTACCTTGATAGATTGTAAGGTATTAAATGTGTGAAATAGTCTATAAAACAGCTCCAGCCAATTAATCCTAATTTCACAACTCCAAAGATGAGTTTTTGAAAGTACCTGCAAGTACTTTGTTAGCGACCTTTCTGATATGTGCATCCTACCTGTCAATACCATTTATTACTCCAGCTATTTAATTGCTCTTTTATTCAAATTAAATACCTTCCAGCCATTTAAAAAACTGAATTATGTTGCTTCTTCTTGCAATTGTCACACCAGTTAATTAGCTCTTGGCATGCCTGAGTGTCTGAAGAAATTGGTAAAATGATTTGTAATTGTTCACTGAAGTACAAAGAGACACTTTAATAAAGCCACATAAATGCAGGAGAATAGATGCGTATTTCAACCTAATTTAGGTGAAAGTTTTTATTTTGTCAGCAAAAATTAGAAAAGCTCATTCATTTTATATGCAAGCTATGTGCTCATCATCTCTGCCTGTACCTGAGCTTAGCAAGGTTATAAAACATAGTGAAAACACTGAAAATATAAAATGGGATTTTATAGAAACAAACTGCCAAATAAAATTTTAAAGAGCTCCTCCTGTCCAACCTCTGACATTAAATTGATTCTTAGCACCAGCTTATATTGTAACTGAGATATTTGGAGATATCTGAATATTGCAGCAGCTGGTTCCTCAAGATGTGTGAAGCCCCAAGCTCCCAGCTCTGTGTCACAGAGCTCTTAAGGTAGCTTTAGTACTCTTCACTGGCACAAAGCAGCACTAAACCCAACCCAAGTAATCAGAAGAGAATTTCCTTGTAGCCTTCCTTCTGAGAAATACAAAGGTATTAGACAACACTTTTTCTTTCACCAGTCTTGTTCCTTGCACATGTGAGTGCAAAGGGGAGACCCAACAAGCTTTCAGTGAATCCCCCTGAGTGATTTTGTCCTGCATGTTGCACAGGGGATGACAAGGCTTTAAACAGTGTCATGTGTGCAATGGCTGTGTCTAATTGTGAACCAACACACAACCAAAGTTAATTCAGTCAAAGAAGAGGATTACACTGGTCCAGATGTGGGGCAGTTTAGTGTGATTATCCTCCTCCACAGGAAATTCCAGCACACCTCAGTTTGGAAAGGTAGTTTGCTCCACCTGCTTGTTAGCTCATTTTTCCTTCCCCATGTAGGATGCACAGTGTGCACAGGGAGAAGCATCGTGTGTGTACACTGAGAGGGAAATGGCTCCTGGGAAGCAGAAATTTTAGAAGTGCTGTTGCCTCATAGCCTGCTGTTAAGCAAATGTTCAGTCTCCCAGGGAGTCACGTATCTACTAATGAGGATGCCAAGTGCCTTGTTACTGAAGAATTTAATGTACTGCAACAGTGGTGTCAGATAATTAGCTGGACAGACCAATAGATTTTCCAATAAAACTGTAAACCTTTTTTTATTGTTATTATTTAGAACAGTCATTGTAGCCTTTTGATGAAATTAAAATCAATCCAGAAATAAAGACTCAGAGTCAGTGGGCATTCTTGTAATTTTGGTCACCTTGTCTAAGAATTATCTCTGGATGAATTCCCCTCATTGCTTCCATGCTCACTGTAATTCAGCATTCTTTGAGAAAAATAATACATAATTTGATCAAGAAAGGCAATAGAGTGTGGAAAATTAATTTTCAGAAACAGTAACCATTTCACATAACTTTGCAGTATTTACAGATTAAGTTCTTCAACTAACAAACTCTAGTCTTTCCTAACACTAATTTTAGTCACTCCTACAAAATGTATGACTCTTTTCTGAACAAAATTACTGTATAAAATATAGCAAACATGCTTTTAATTCAGTTTCTACTTCAAAACATAATTAAAATGTTTGTTGTAGTTTTTGAGGATACTTGCTGCAGAAGCTGGACTGGAGTGCCACAGTTGTGACCTTCTGGGGTACATCTCAAGACTCAGCTCATCCTGATCACATCAGAGATGAAAGTCAGTTGTTATAAAATCCCCATAAACTGATAAATGACAAGTGATGTTTATTCCCTGTTAACTCATTAGTTGTTATGCTTTGTCTGTATGGCATAGGAAGAATGTTTTCCATTAGGAGAAGAGTGAATTGCTTTCCAGGGGGCATATTTGTACTGCTGAGTTCGGGGCACCAATTCCACCCTGGTTGTGCAGGGTAGGTGTGGGTGCAGACCAGCTGTGGGAGTGGTGCCTTAGCAGGCAGTTGTGTGTGACAGTGAGCTAGGGAGCTCAAACCACTTCACACTGTTAGTTCTGCACAAAATAATTGTCAATTACCTAGAGTTTTAACTGGGTATTACTTAGTTAAACAATATATTCTGTGAAGTTTCCAGCCAGCTAGATTTAAGATACAAATGGAGCATGGCAAGAAACTGTGAAAGGAAACATGGACAAATCACTGTGTGGTCAGTGAAAATGCAGATGTTTCTTCAGAACCCCTCTTGTAGCTGTTGAAGAGAATGGAGGCACCACAGTAAAACGTCCCATTATTATGTCTGGCTTGAGGAAAAAATAAAAAAGATGCTTTTATTTTAATTACATGGCCCTGGACCATTTCACCTCTGTTTTTCTTCCTAGTATTACTTCTAGTGTGAATCAAGTTTCAAAAGCATGCCTATGCCTTTGTGGTGACCTGCAGAGTGGAGTGGGAAGGTGGACGATTGCCCTGAGGGGGCACGAGCTTCCTTCCATGGGCAGGCTTTCTCTGCAGGTGGTGGGGGGTTTTGCCTCACTAGATAAAGTAGAAAGTCTCAAACTTAGGCCTCTCCTCACTCTGCCTCATCATTTTTTTTTCCTTTCTCCAAGATTACACATTATGTGCTTTTTTATTCCCCTGTGCAGTCTAACGGGGTCACAGACACTTTAAAATGGATTGCAGCACCGCCATGGGAGACAAAGGAGAACACTCTGATGGAAGGATGAAATGACATGTGGTTTGGCTACCAGTGCAGAGACAGCTTTGATTGAAGTGAAGCATGGGAAAGGCATAAGAGCAATCACAGGGAACTATTACAGATCTCTGAGGGCAGAATAAAAAGGCAGGCTAGGAAATGTTTATGCAGGTGGAGGCAGGGGCTTTGTGGAAAGGCTAAGGACACTAAGCACAGAGGATATGTTCAACTGTCCTTTGAGTCAAAATTGTAGAGTTCCCTGTAGGATTTTAGTGGGAACAATTTCGGAAAGGATTTTCGTGATCTGCATAAAATCTTTAAAATATTTCTGATAGACATGAGTTAGATGATGTGTTATCACTGCATTAACAGATAAAGAAATTTGTTAGCAAGGGTGATGAGCAAGACAAAACCCAGTGCAAACTGCTTTTCTGCTGGGCATGAGCAGGGCAGTGCTGGGGTATAACCGTGGCAACTGCTTTTGCTGGATATAGCTGCTTCCTGACCCTGCCCTGTATGCAAATCCTCTGATATTGCAGTGCCTTTCACAGGCTGGGGGAGCTTGGAGTCCAAAGCCTCCTCCTTTAGGTGAGCCTGCAACACCACGAAGGCAGATGAGCACTCATGGAACTCCTTCTGCACAGTTAACTTCTGATCAGAGTTTGCCACCTTTACTATGGAATATCTGGCGAGCAGTTTCTGAAGCAGTTAATATTGCAAGGGACAGTAGTTAGTGACTGCAGTGAGCCTGTGAAGAAAAGAAGTAAATGTAAAAGGTCTGAGGCAATCGGTCTGTTCAGAAAGAACATTTGCGAAAGAAATAAGAGACAGAAGGGAAATCAGGCTTGCTGTAGCTTCTGCATATGTTTTCAATAATACAGAATAAACTGTTATATTTGGCAGGGAGCCATGGAAATCAGAGGGTATAATCTTATAACTAGGAAATTAGGAACTATAAAATGTTTTAAGTATACAAGAGGGAATAAACATATGTACCAAATTACTGTTCAGACGAGGAGAACTACCAAGACAGCTCTTAGGCAAAGGGTGAGAAGGAGAAGAAAAAGGAAAACTAACTGAATCTTTGTATTTCCTGCAGAATTTTCCCAACCAGGCTCTTACGGGTATTTAGGAAACTTTTGAAAAAAAGCCCCAAACATTTATCAATGGTTTGGGTAGCTTAAAAAAGATCTCTTTCACTGCAGTTCCTGGTGGGCCAATGCAAAGGATTTTGAGTTTAAAGAGATGTGTAGATAAAGTGTATATTTCCCATCTCACTGTATTTAACTGAGGTGAGACACAACATCAGTTCAGAAGCTGTAGTTATGTGGCTGTTTATGTAGTTTATGGCAGAGGGTGTTGTGACCAAGGGAAGTATTCTTTCTTGTTAAGGGTGGATAATAAGGAGATACTTCCAGAAAATGAGTTCAGAAAGCATACTGTAATCCGATGAATAATAAAAGCTAAGGGAATTTTGTGTGCTGCCAATATTTCTTGAGTTTTGTGCTTCAGGTACTTCTCTGATTGACTCCTTTTTGTAAGTGCTTGTGGCAGAATGCAGAAGAAAAGCTAAGTCAGACTGGCAAGTCAGATTTAAGGGTGTCATGGGGTAAATTCCACTGAAGTCTCTGATTATTCTCGGAAAAGAAGTTATAAACAATGTGTAAAATGGGAAACTGAGAGACTTTGAGGATGTGTGTTAATTCAAGTGCTGGATGAAGTAGTCTGGAGTACAGGTGTTGTGTTTCTGCCTTCCATCTTTCTCAGAGACTCCTCAGTTAGCTCTTTCTGTCTCTGTGATGGTGGTCAAATAGATAAAAATCTGCTATTTTGCAGGAGAAATCCATCAGAGTAATGTTACTGACCACAGTTTGACTAAAACAGTAAGAGCTTCTCAGAGCAAAACAGATTATTTCAAAATGATAATTGGCAGACTGATCTAAGACAATTACAATATAGTACCACCTTTACCTCTTTCTAGTGAGGGGCATTCTTGCAAAGTGTGTTAGCTTTTGTATTAAGCCTCCTTAGATTTGGAATGAAATGGTAAAGGTACTTCATGCATATTTCTCTGAGACAAGGCTATTTTCATCTCATCTTGATAAATAAAGGCAGAGAAAGGTTTGCACTACTTCTACCATTTTAATTTTACAGTTTCTGGTCTAGTGGTTTGTCTCAGTTCCCCAGTTCAAGCAGCAATTCCCCTTTCTGTGGTGCTTGTGAGAGCTGAAGCAATGTTTTAAGCATGAAAATACTTGTTAAGTGCATTGTGCTGACCTCAGTGTATATCTTGGTGAACAAAATTCCTTGTGAGTTGCAGTCTGTGTGATCAAGTCTTACATGTAAATAGCAGCAAGAAGAAAATTTGAGTCCATTTTTACTCTTTACACGTGATTAAGCATCTGATTAAATACTTGTCTATATCAGGGCTAGATTGTCCAAATATGTTGGACATCTTTCTCTCTATCATAGGTTTATGGTTAAATAGATATATTTACTAGCCACAGTAGTTTTTAAGTAGAGGCTAAGTTCTGTAAAAGCATATGATAACCGTTATCACAAACATAAATATTGATTTCAGTGAAAAACAAGGTATGATTCTTAAATATTGTCTAATTCTGGGAATTCCAAAAGCATCTTTTAATTAAGAACTCAATAATGATGCTGCTGTTAAGCTGTCTTAATGTTGCTTCTTGGAATCCTTTCCTCTGGTTTTGATGACGGACTCTGTGTTACACCCATCAGCTTCAGCCAAGCATTTTATAGTGTTCCATTGCCT
Organism: Monarcha castaneiventris obscurior; assembly: GCA_026261815.1. Lineage (NCBI taxonomy): Eukaryota > Metazoa > Chordata > Aves > Passeriformes > Monarchidae > Monarcha > Monarcha castaneiventris. The sequence continues at coordinate 12,110,193 of JAMPIT010000379.1, forward strand.
AATTCAAATTATATAAGGAGTAGGAGGCAGAAATTAGGGCAATAAATCAGTCAGAGAGGGTTGGTATCCTACAGAAAAGAATTTTTCTGTGGGGGTTTTAACAGGGTGGAGTAAGCAGTTAAAGAATGACTTACTAGCTAGAAAAGCAGACCTTTTTTGACTATGGTTCACCTTCATCATTTCTCACTAGCTTCATCATAGTCACGTGAAAGTGAGAAGTTTGTGAATGGTGTTGTTAATTCAGACTGCAAACTCACAAAGGACTATTTACTCAGGTGTCGCGAGCCGGGACCACAGTCTGGTCTTTTCTATTTCATGCTAGCAATTCAGACTATAAGCTCAAGAACTGATTTTATTTAAATTGAAGACAAAATAAAATCTGTGCTAAAGATCTGAGTTTGGAGTACAAGGTGATTATAGAATTTTTCTGAGGTGTTTGCAACAACAACAACAATATTAATAATAATAATATAGCAGGGAATCATATTTTTTCCTGTTTTTATCTAAGTGTGTGGAAAGCTAGAGTGTTAGTCTGCATAAATACAAATAGTCAATAGTATTTTAACAACATAATATTTCTTTAAAGGAGGGTAAAAATATCCAAATAAAACTTACTGCAATGCTTGGTTTTTTCCTCCATGTTTTTAAAACATTTTAAAATAACAAATAATCTTACTAATGTTATTTTTATTTTTTTTATATTTTTACTGGACTAAAAAGAAAATCTATCAAAGTACCCAGTTTAGCAGAACATATTTTGCATTTGCACATGCATCTTTTTGCTTTAAAATGTTGTTCCATGCAACTTCTGTCTACATTCAAAATGTGTGCTATGTGACCTCTCTGATCAACTACAATATAACTCAGTTCATGAATAATAACTAGGAAGTATTAACATGTGCCTGTTTTTATCCCTTTAGACATTTGAAAATGGCATAAACATTGAATATTGCACACATTTAAAGGACTGGAAATCTCCTGGCATAGGTGCCTTAGACAATAGACAGATTAAGCTTCCATAATAATATAATCATTCTGAATTATTAGTCTCATCCTTCTCATTGTACAATGATGCTGATAGAATTTTCTGTTGCATAAAACATGCTCCTACTTTCTTTATATATTATAGCAGTTAGCTTAGATCTCTTGGGGGAAATAAAAATAGATATTTATTTATATTGTGACTTTTGAACAGGCAGAAAGAAGCTCTGTAAAACAGATATGCTCCCTTTGATGAATTGTAATGTAAGTAGAAGTACAGAAAATGCTGGTTTAGCTTAACTCAGTTCAGAGGCTTGTACTTTTGTACGCCAGGAGCAACAACAGAGAATGAGGTGTCAGAATTCAGCTTGAAAGATTTACGTATAAAATATTATGATTTTAAAAAAATTAAGGCCTCCCTAAACAGACAAGGAGTATTTTACTGATATAACAGTTGAAAGTGGGGCAAAACAGGAACTTAATGAAAAATGCAGAAAATTAAGTATGAAATAACGAAATTTTGCAGTGAAGGAGAAGAGACAGAACTTTTTGTTGGATTCTACTATTCCAGCTAAAGCTCAGCCCTCCCCGTAGGGTCAGAAATATATTCTATACCATACGTTGCAAGAGTTTCAGCAAAAGATGGCCAAAGAAATGAGAATGTAGAGTAGAGGCAGCCCATAGTCGAAATATAGTCCCAAGGCACTGTCCTGAGACTTTTGGTCTGTTGGGTTCTGTGATGTTCATCACAGGTCAGCTTCAGAAGGAGTCAGACATGTCTATTCTGAGTGAATACATGAATTACAGTTGAGCCGATGAAGAGAAAAATCAGACTTTATAAGGTAGATGGCAGAACAAAATCTAATATCCTTCATGCAGTTTTAAACCAGTGCCTAGTCCAAGAAATAATTCTTAGGTATTCTACAGTGATAAAATTAAGCTGTAGTTCAAGCAGAAAATACCAGCTCATCTTGATTGCAGGAAGCGATCACAAAGGCACGGAATCAGCCTAATCAGCACCTACAGCCTCTGAAATATTTTTTCCCCTGGACTTTTATTTAACCCCTTGCTCCTAGGCAGGAGCGGCTCGGAGATCACAGGGCTGCAGCAGTGGTACAGGCTGTTCTGTGCACAGCATCTGGCTCCTGGAGTAACCTGGCAGCTGCTTCCCTCGTTCTCCACATCACCCTCCCCATGGCTTCCGTCTCCGTTCCTCCCCACGTGCGGCAGCCAGCACAGAGCGCTCCCGCTGTGCACATCTGGCGTGGAGCAGCATCCCCTCTCCTCATCAGGCTGGCACAGCTGCTGCTTCTAAATGGGACCTGGCCAGGCAACTGTTCCTAATGATTCCCCTGACAGCTTTTTTCCACTTACTGATCCAGCTTTCCTATTCACCACCTGCTTGATTTCCCTTCCCTGAACACCCTGGTTGCTCAAAGCCACATATTGAATCCTCTGCTCCCGGCAGCCTGCACACTAAAGCTGTGCTAGTGCTGCTCTCCCTGGGCTGCTTCCCTACACCTCCAGCTCCACAGTTATTGCTACTGTCATTCTTGGATTTAAAACAGCAAACCAGTGAATGGAAGATTAGTCCTCTTGCTCCCTGTTCTACTGTGTTTTGATTCAGATCATAGGTCTGCAGATTAATACTAGAAATAGGACAAAGCAGCACCAAGGTTCTGAGTTACAAACTAAGGTTTGGGAATTGGGGTCTTGAATTGACTTTTGGGCCACCACTATCTCTTATGATGGGAAAAAGATAATTCTAGTAGTTGTGTCCTTGTGTTGTGGTGGGAACTGTCCCATAGGTGCAGTCAGTCTTATAGTTCACTTCTGAAGAAATAACTTGGTCAGCGAAGCCATGAAACACTGAGTCAACCACCTAATCATTTTAGAAGACTTGAGACTGCTGCAGACTTTGTTTTGGAAATCACCTCTGTTTACTGCTTTACCACAAACCATGGCTAGTGCGGAATTTTATGATAATGGATTTCTTTCCCTTTTGGTAGGAGCTGCTTTCCTTTGTCTTTTCCATTTCAAGAGGAAACATACTGTATTCCAAAACTGAGTTGTTTGTTTTTTTCTCAAAAGCAAAGATACCCAAGACCCCAGAAATACCTGGAGCCTGGAAAATTCATCCAGGATGTGGTGATCTGTTGTTCAGTACTAGGAACTAGGACTAGGGAAAAAGTACCAGTATCTCGTATTCTGTATGAAACTTATCACTCCATTCTAAAAACTTAGGATACTCTTTATGTCTTATCTTTTCCACTTAAATAAAAAAAAAAAAAATTGTGCCAGACCACAGATGTATTTCATCTGTGTTAGGGCAGTTCCTGTGGATGCAGAACAGCAAGACCTAATTTTTGAATCTGAATCAAGTCAAATCCAAATATATGTTCAGCTCTCACATCCCAGGCTAACTCCCAGGCTGCTAGATGACCATTAGCACAGCGTTCAGCATCCCCAGGTTTTTCCAAAATACTAGAATGAGCACAGGTCTCTCCAGTAGCAGTATGGAACATTCTGAAATCTATTAAAATAAACAACACCCTCCCCCCTCCAAAACCCAACAAAAAACTCCAAAACAAAACAAAAAAAACCCCCACTGCTGCATGTGTTCCTGCTACCTGTGCCTTTCTTATGCATTGGCGAACTGAAAGGATTGCAATTTACTTATACATCCAGAATATGACATAGTGTAGCTTTAGCCTTTTAAAGCCATGTGAGGCAGTGAAGTAGGAGCACCAGCACTGTTGAGGGGGTCAGTCCCTGTTCAGAAAATATTACAGAGGATATAGTAGGAGCAGAGACGTTCTGCCAGAAGGTGATAGAAAGAATAGGGAGTACTCTGCGGAAAAATACAGAGAGCGGGAGGACCAGGATGATTTTCTTCAAAGCAGTCTTTGTGGGTGGCATCAAACATGACTCAAATGAGTAGACCTAATCCTAACATCTCCCGCTTTTTGGTTCCACTGACTTCCTGTCACTTATGTTAAATTAGTTTCTTAGCAGGGAATGTTTCAATTTTCTTTCCCTCATTCCCACCAGTCTAATGATTCTTCACCATCTTAATAAGTACAGTGAATGTGCTCCATTAATGGACAGGAGCATTAGAGAATAATGTAGTTTCTGAAAAGCCTTAATACATTTCACAATTAAAAAGGCATAGATTCAGGGTCTTTTTCAAATAAGAAAAACCCAAGTCATTTCCCTTGCTACACTTACTGCCCTATGAAAAGTGGGTATTCTGGTAAGGAAGTTTCTTCAATTTCTTCATATGTTACTTCATTTGAATGTATCAGGTTTATGTGATCCCAGGAACTGGCTCAAATTACTCATCTGCAAATAGCAAGGGGCTATTGGTATCAGGATTTTATACCAAAGTTTGAATTCCAAACAGAATTCAAACAGAGAAAATCATTGAATGCAAGTGAATGCAAGTGATTGTATTTTTACATATGTGAAATTTATAACTAGTACTATCAAGTTTTTAAAGCAATAATTATTTTGTGTCACCAATTTATGACATACTCTTTGTTCCATAGTTCGCCCTACATTTTGCTTGGCTTACAGTGCTCAGCTCTGTTTAAGGTATGAATCTTAAACCATCCATTTAGCCAAGCACTGCCCTTTTGACAGCGAAGGCCGTGTTATCCAGTCAAGTGCAGGCAGTGCTGGCGTAGTGAAGTGGAGAAACACAAACAATATGTAGTGCTAAATACATGTAGACAAATCAGCATGCGATTTCTACGGTTTTGTAGGACCTGCCTTTAGGACCTCGTGCTCATGTAACTCAATGAAAAGCATGAATGGAGGTGTCTTCAGGTAACTGCAAAGACATTCTAATTATTTTGCTGAAATGGCAGCACATAATAGTCCCACTGAAGCCAACCTTTACAGACTTGTGTGCATAAAAATATGGATTTTCATGTGTGTGGTATTGAACTCTAAATTTTGAAGTTTCTTTTTGAGGATCTAATTCATTCTTACGGGAACAAAATCACACTGATTAACTATGTATTATACTTCTTTCTTTTTCATTGAAAGCAAACTTTGTGTCAATATTAGCATTAGCGCTTCTGGAGGGAATATCCTGATTGTCTCCTCTGACTGCGCTTGTTTTCTGTCATGAAGCACTCTCAGAGTACATGAACTAGGGTTCCTTCAAATGAAAATAAACCAGGAGCATTCATTCCATGATTCCAGACTGGTTCAAAGTAAGCCCCCACATGATACACCTGCTTCTACTACACAGCATTGTTTTCTGTGTTGCTTCTATTTCACACACAAGCTTATTTGTTCTAGTAATAAGTTCAAATGGACAAGGTGATACATTGTTTAAGTATTCCTCTTTACAAGGAACAGAAATAGTTTATTCCCAATCTCAGCCAATACTACTGTGTGTGATTTTTTGAGTATTTGATACATTCAAGTAGCTTTGCCTTGCTGTTTTACTTATGTCTCTGCCAGCTGCAGCATATGTTTATTCCTGGAAAATATTGCATGGGCTGGAAATTTATCAGATGCCTAAGGGGTACCTTCAACTTTGCTAAAGTTGTCATCGTTTGTATCCTTCAAAGTGGTGGATCATTTTATGCATGAGCTGTAATCGCAGCAGCCTAAATCCTCTTTTATAAAATCATCTAAAATGTCATTCTTGCCAATTCCATGTGTTCTGTAGAGTCCTGGGCTAATTCGGAGCATTGATTCTACAAGGTGTGGTGTAGTGACAGGATTCTTCATGAAGGACCATCTTTCCCTCTCCCAATGGCTAGTACTAGAGAACAGGTTAACAGTTTAATTAATCTCTCCTTATTTCTTGTCATGGTTGAGGCATCTTGAGAGGACTGATAGCATCAGGAAGAAAGATAACTTATGATTTATGTGATGAGAAAGACCAACATTTACTAATGTGGGACATCACTTAGAGCAACAGCCCATTTCACTCTGTGAACATTTAATATAAAACTCAGCCATCTGGAATACTCTTGGCCAACCTCATTTTAAACCTGTTAGCACAACAAGGCCAGTACTGGTAGTTTTCCCCCATTCCCTTTCCATATTCCCTTTCCCCAGCCCTTTCAGGTTGATGATATGCAGTCAGTCAGAATACATTTTATATGTCTGCACTTCATTTGTTTAGTGATTCTGTAAAATGAGAAGGGAACAAGACAGTCCTGCTATTCTTTGCCATGGTTAGTAGGGATTGAATTATTATGACTTTTAGAGAGTTAAATTAATGACTGATTATACATGAAAAACTGAACCTTTCTCACCAAAATCTAACAAAACAACCTCTTTGTCTGATTAAGGGTAACTCTCAGAAGATTTTTAAGTTCTAAAACATGGTCTTATGAAAGGAATAAAAAATATATTGTCTAATTAGAGTATCATTGGGCCAGTAAATATAGTTCAGGAAAAAATTGACATTTATCAAAGGAATATATTTGCAAAGCAATTGATTGATTGAATAAAGCAAGTTGTATTTATTTGTTCTGACTTCTGCTTAGATCTGTACCACTTTTCTCCTTTTTTTTTTTTTTTTTCTTAATGTCACTCTCAGGTTTTAGTATTCTTCCCTTGACTGTGACTTTGGGAGTGGGGTCCTTCTGAATGCCTAGACATACCTAGTCATTATTGCCATTATCCTGGCAGTGTCACTGCTGGGCAGTTAGGAAAATGGTAGTCCCCATGTAATGTGTCTAGAGATGAGATGAGAAGTGGTAGAATTATATGATGAAGGTCATGGAAGGACATAGTACCAACCGCTCAGAATCAACAAGAGGTTTCTATGAATTCAAGTTTAACATGTCATTGATAGGACCAATACTTTTCTCCTCTTGGCTGATATCTGTGTTATCTGGATTCCCTCTGCTTCCCTCTCTATCTTCTGTAATGTCTTTTCTGGTCTATAATGCCCTGCTTTTAAACTCCCATCATTGAGTTTTCCCCTGATTTACTGCTGATTTCAACCACTGAGAGGGAGAGGATAAAAAAAACCCTGTATCTTTACTATTTGAATTTGCTATACTCTATCCCAGCCATACTTTTTTCCTAAGATTTCGGATCTTTTTGTACAGGTACAATTTCAGAAAAAAAATTGGAACATAAAATGTGAGTTCATGCAAAGGTGTGCAAAGGTCCTTTAACAGATGTGAAAGCCTCTTCCAGAGGCATAGTTTATTCAGCAGCAAACCATGTGACACTGCATACTGTTAAAACAGATGTGCTATCAACATAGTTTAGTATTTCAATGATTTATTGTCTGTGGTTTTCCCACAGAAAGCCTCTTTCTATCAAAATGTAAGAGCAGAATTGTTCAAAATCTATTCTATGGTGCCTATTGCCTTCAATGACAAAACTGCTTAAAGGATGAAGCAGAAAACTTCTCAAGATATCATTGGTAAGCTTAATTGTGATAGATTTTAAGTATGTAAATAACATGCTCCCAGGAAGTATCAAGAAATGCTCAACCTTTGTTGGAGAACTGCCAAAGTACAAGTTTGTTGTGATTTGAGCACTTATTATGTGAGAGTGAGACCTCTTATGTCCCACTAAATTGTAAGCTGAATAAATTTTTTTCTTAGGTTACACAAGGATCCTGTAAAATACCTCAGACCTTCTAGCTAAGTGGTTTTATACCCATTATATATTCAGACCTTCCTCTCCTATAAATGAAAAGATGTTGATTCTCTGGGTGCTGTAAATAAATATTTTGTTCCATAAACTTTGACATAAATTCAATTCCCCCCTCTTTACCTAGCTAGTCTTTTGCTCTCAGAGTGCAGTATGCTGATACTTTCGTGATGTGGTTGCCTGCTCACCACACAGAAGAGAAGGAACATTTTGCTTTCTTTGAGTCTGTCCTTCTTGACTGCCATAGCAAAGTAATAGTTTTGCAGTGATATTTTTGGATTCATTCTTTTCTGAGTGAATCCAACCTTTGTTTCAAAGGTTAATACAGCAAATCCCATCATGCTGTGCTGGGACTGAAAAAGGAAAAGCTTTCTGCAGCAGAAGCCATTGTCTTGTGATGTGTTTCTAAGTGCCTCCTGCAAGGTGTAGACCTTTGACTAGAGTGTCCAAGTTTTTACAATAAACATCAATGTCAGAGATGTGGTCTTGAAAATTTGTTTAGGTTGTGTGACTTCCAGCTGATTATGTGATGTAAATTTGGTTTGTGTGCCACTTACATGCAAGGGAAGCTATTTTACATGGTAACACTTTTGCTCTTGTTACTAATAATGTTCATAATTTTCTGAAATGTAGAGAATAACACTGGGGATAACTCACAATGAAAACCTCATATTTGGGATCAGCCTCTATTTAATTCAGGTACATGAGAAATATACTGTAAAATCTAATAATTCATTCTTCCTTCACAGCTTGTTCTCCCTAAGTGAACCTAAGGCTACTTTACCTCTCAGTACATGGGTTTCATGGGCAATGGCAAATATCGTGTCTGCCCTTCTAGTGCTTTACTCTTACCATGTTTTTCTTCTCTCTACTCCTTTCTTGTGTTCCTGTTGGGTTTCTTTCCTGGTGTAGCCACCCACATGGTCTTTTACTCTTTTCAGTTCTTTTTTCTCTCTCTGTACTTGCTTGCCTAGACACAAACATTGAGGCAAGCTGCTCATAAAGAGATGTGTTTAGTGGCCATTCGTCCCACTACTTAACTCAAACTATTTATTTATTTTGCATGTTTTTTCTGAACTCATGGGCAACTCTGAATGTGTGAAAAATACATGTAGTGTGGTACATAGACTTAGAATATTTATCTTGCTTGCCATCTAAGACTTGCAGGCTGGGCATACTGAAGAATGCTCAGTGCTGAAAACCCTGTGAGCTGTGCTAGCATTTGAAACTAACTTTTTGCAAAGAGATGAAAGCTCCATTTTTGCTCTACTTCAAAATTGGAGGTGGCCTCATGATGTTGTTGAAAGAAAACTTAAAAAAGAAATGCATCACACTTTATTGCCTTCCCTGAAATTTCTGGGGTAGAAAGGAGCCAGATGGTGTGAGACCTCTGGTCAATGCCTAGCTCTAATTTAGAGAAGTATGCATGAGATCTCAAATCCCAAATGAATCTCAAGAGCTTGGATGTGAGTTTCACTGAGGAGTTTGCACTCATTTATGCAAAGGTGCCATGTCACATTGCTACGCTGACAAGTAAATCCTGGACCAACTGGAGTCAGTTTGAGCTCCCTGGTTTCCAAGGTTTATGTTCTCAGTATATAAGCTTACACAATTAACCTGTGGATGAAGACAATGGCAAGGTTGATAAAATTTACTTGGTCTCCCTAGACCAAGTTGATTCCTGGTGGAATTAGTGAAAGTCCTTTCCCTTCTACTAGAGAGGTATATAGCAATGAATTTCCTTTTTCTCTTTCCTCATGCTAGGTAGATGCCTGTGCCTTTTTTTATGTACATGATTATATTCAGCTTTAGCTCAGCTTTCTATAGACATGTTTCTATGTATACTCTTTCTGTGAATTTGCATGAAGTCACTGGTTCTACTGAAGTTACATTCTCCCTGAGTGGGAGGAACAAAGTTGAAATTGCTTTTATTCTGATTTTTATGAGCAAGGACTTCTGAAAGACATCACAGGGGCACAACTGGGACTTCTTTGTTGTTCCTGGTGCCAAATTGTTGCTGCTTTTCCCCCAGATGGTACAAATATGTCAGCAAATAAAAAGCCATTCCTTGGTGAGATTTGTGGGACAGTAGACATCTGAATTGCAGCAGCCCATTGTAAATGCCAGTGAGGGAGCCAGTAGAAAAGACAGACACACAGAAAGGAACAAGTGAGAGAGTGAAAAAGCATATTTGGAGAAATATTGGCTGGTGGCTGTTGGTGTCTGTTACTGCCAGGGTTATTTTTTGGTTTTTTTGTTAAATGTTGTAAATATTGCAATAAAGATTCTTTTAATATCTAAACCATTTTTTTCATAGATGACAGGTCTGATATTCATGATTTTGGGGATTGGTAATATTAAGTGTGTGAATATAGACTGACACTACAGAGAAGTAACTGCTTGTTCCATTTCCATGGATGACTTTATGTAGATACAGATTATGAAGAAAGTTGGACTACTTGTAGTATAATTTAGGAAAATTCACAGCAGGATCATGGATGCTTTGACAGCTATTCTCTCTAAGCATTTTTTAAAAGCATATTTACTTTTTTTAAAAATTCTATTTCTTATAAAGAATCTGCTCCGTTCTCACTTTTCTGCCCTTGCCATCATTAGGAATTTCACAGAGGGCACTCCCTTGATGAACATTGATTTTTCCTTCTTTCTCAAAGTGAAACTACTAGTTCTGAAAATAATCTAAATACTCTGTTTAGAGTCTTCCACTGGTCTTGACAGAAAGACTGGTCATCCTTTAAACCTGCCTTTAGACATTTCCATTCTGTCCAGTAAGAAAGATCCTTCTCATTTGCTAATTTTGCTATTATATTATATTAGTGTAATATATCAATATTATATTAATGTAATATTGATTTCCACATAACATTTTGACCAAGTCCTTTTGAATCGCTTAGGTGAGACAGCCATCTGCTCCCAGCCAACCTTCTCCAACACTAATTGTCTAAAGAGCAGAGAAAGTGTAGAAAAGGTGCTGTTCCCTTCTCTCTGCTAACATGAGCTGCACTAAGTAGGACTACTTTTTGCTTTAAAAATCAGGCTTAACAGCATGTGGGAAAGGTAAGGGCAAAGGGCTGAAGAGGAGTGGAGAATAATAAGTAGACGAAAGGAAGGAGAAGACACAGGAAGACACATTCAAGAAAAGGGGGTCATTTAAAGGGTTGCATTTTCAGAAAGGAGGACAGTGATATCTGAGCAAAAATGTATTCTCCAAGTCAAACACATTTGACAGCCTAACACTTAAGGGACCTCTTCTCACCTGTCACAGTCTTCTGTGGCATCTGCCCTCATGTGGCTTAGGCATTTAAAGAATGGTGTTTAAGGATGCCAGGCCTTAGTACCCCACAGTGATCGGTGGAAGGAGGTGCTCCCAGCACCTTGCATTAGGCAACACTCAAAAGAGTTTGTGTGTATACATCTTTTGATCAGCTAATTAAATACCATTGTGGTTGGTCGTGGTTGTGGTTGTAGTTGTACTTTTCCTATACTGTACACTGCTATGATAACTAACAGGTGGTATTCTTAACAAAAATACTCCAGTATTCACAATCATTATGTTTCTCACTGCTGGTAATCTTAGCAGATACGCAGGGACTCTTGTGGGAGTTTTAGTGAACTACTGTTAGATCATTTCTTACTCTAAACACATCTGTGTCCAACACCACTGCATTTCACAAGGCTGATGTTTTACTGGGTTGATATATACAATTCAGAATATCAAGGATATTGATCTTCACAGGGTGCATGTCCTTAAAAAAGGCATGTTTTCTCCTTTAGTTCCAACTTTTGAATCATACAGCCTGGGGCAGAAGAATTGCTATGTTCACTTTTTTCCCCCCAGAAGAGACTAACACATACACACACACATACTTATATAATAGCTCCTTCTTGAACTGCGTGATGGAGAATGGCATCTTCTGTATTTTGCAATAAGTTCCTGTTATACCATTTGGAAAGCTCTTGGTATGGTCACCAAGTTTTGCAATATTTTAAGTACTAAATATCTGTAATAGAAAGGTACTGTCTGATATATGCAAACTTACATTTATCAGCAAGTTTGAGATGTGTGTGTAATGTATTCTGATGATTTGTATAGGATTGCTTTAGACTATTTTCCATGCTGCTGTCTAACACTTTGTGGAATAAGCATATGACAGAATTTTGTCCTTTGAGGATTTTATGGAAAACGTCAAAAAGTCTAAACATTACAATTTTGTGGTAAAGTCCTGAATGTGGCTCTTAGTAACAGCTCTGTCAGCCATAAAGAAACCACCTTCAATTTACTAGTAAACATGCATTCAATTAAAAAAAAAATTCCAGAGTATTTAGAATATGTTGAATTACTTTATAAATAGCTATTACTAAGTCAAACATTATGCCTTTGTTCCAATTTGTTGCTGTTGCCACATTCTGTTTCATTTTAATATATGTATTTCAATATGCTAGTATTCACATAAACACATTATTCTCTAATAATCTTTCAGAGATAATTATTCAGTACCTCTTTTAATTATAATACAGAGTATGAATCACTTAAATGTAGTAGTGTTGAATATAATTCAAGCATCTTAGTATTTTTTCAGATTCTATGACTTCCTTCAGTAAAACTCAGCATGTTGAAAGTGAAATTTTTGTCCATTTGTTGACCCGTGATTTTGACTCTCTGCTAGTGAAATTCAAGCCAACAGAGATACTGTAGTGAACAAATATCTTTATATTTTCTACTCATTGTATATAACAGTTGCTTTTCCCTATTGTTGAAGTTAAATACGGATCTTAAAATGCTCTTATTAGTTCACATGATAAACTTTCACCTTATTATACCAAATCACTGCTTCATTGGCACTAATTTAAGCGGTTATGTGTTAGTTGACTTCTTTTTCTCAACACTTTTAGGTCTATAGGGGGGAGAAAGGTTCCTCTTCCTTAGGGATACGGTAATATCACATATACATTATACAGTAGAACAACTGAGGCATTCCATAATACATAAAACATGAAAAACCACCCATCTCTATTCAGAGAGAATTCCAGAGAGTGTAACTGATCTCTTGTAAGGTTCTGGTGTGTAGGGTTTCGGACGGTTGGGACAGACGGAGACAGGAGATCTCTGGATCTGGTCTTAGAGCATGAGATTTATTGATGAGGACGTAAGTGTAAGGGACCTGCTAGGAGCTGCCAGATGCAGCTCGAAGCAGGTCAGAGAAATAAAGGTAAAGAAGCAGTGAAGAGATGCAGGGGTGCAAAAGTGGTGTAGAAAGAGAGAAAAAGAGAGCGAGAGCATAAGAGAGTAAGAGCAAGAGAGCAAGTTCCCATTTGCAGCACAATAAATCATCTTTTGTACTGAATATTCTAATTTCCATTAACCAATCTAGAACAAGCTACTAATCTTATAACATTTACATACAGCCTATAGGAATCATTGTATTACCATATGGGGTTACATTTTAAACTCTAAAAACTATGTTTTGGACCCTCTGCTAAGCTGGGAGGGTCTGCTCTGACCCTTGGACCTTTCTGCAAGCAGAGGGCATTGTTTAATCAAAGGGGATTATCTTCAGCCGGCCACACCATTGTTTTCCAGTTGTTCAGTAACCGGGATTTGGTAACTCAAAGCTTGTCTTCATTTCAATCTCGCTTATAGTTTCCATATTCCCCGCATCTTTTGCCAGGCAGTCACATTTATGAGACTTTCCTATTTCCTGTTCCCCAACAATCTCTCAAACGGCCAGAGCCTGCTGGTGCTTTCACTCCCAAACTTGGCCATGATCCTTGTTTTGGCATCCTTCTCTCAGCACCTGTGTTCGATGCTGGTTGTCTCAGTTCAGAGACAACGTGTTTTGTGTGGATCAAGAAACAAACTCAACTTCATAGGCACAACTTCCTTCAAGGTCAGCCAGATGTGCTGTCTTGCCTTTCTCTGCACAGCTGCTGAAATGCATGAGTTGCATCTTTCTCTTTCTCCAGGCTTTGCAAGGAGATTATGAGCTCTAGAAGGAAGAGCCAGGTTTTCTTCGGGTTTGTCTCCCAGTTAAATGACTTTGATGTAGGCTTTGCTGTAATCTCTGCCCTGTGCTTTACCAAGTGGGACTCCAAGTTGACTTTTCCGGCTAAGATGTCTCTTTTACTTTATTTTCTTGAAATATCTTTGAAATATTTGAATCTTTGAAACCTCTGCTCCTGTCTCATATTTCAACAAGCATTTGAAACAGATCATGCAAGGAAATGGGAGAAGAGACAGGAAACAGACACAAAACCATGCTTATGCACAAGGTGATTACACACATCTCCTTAGCAAATCACACTAAAAATTTGATGCTGAAGTATAAAATGCACTGTTTATTTATGCGAAGTGCTATAGGTGTGCTCTTACCACAGGGTTGGATTGTGCTACCTTCTAGTGTATATGAAGAGTTATTTTTTAAAAACATAAAAACACTGAAACATTTAAAACATTAAAAACATTTAAAGCATTAGCTGTGATTGACCAATATGTGCAGATGTATACTTATATATATATATATACACCTTGTGCACAGCATGCAGGTTGTTTGCATGCAGGAGAGACAGTCTTGGCAAAACAAAGCGGGTTGTGCAAATAGGAAGAATGGCTGCTGGTCTGCTCCAGCAGAAGGATTCAATGATTCCTAATCATTTTCTTCCTTTGTGTGTGCATTGGATGTTTATGCCACTAGAATAGTAATAGCAATTCTTAACTCAGAGTACCTTACTCAAGTGTTTAAGCTCGTTTCAGAAATAATTTTCTTGTCAGAATCATCATTGTAAACCTCTGTGATATGTCTGTACTGCCATATGTTAAATTCTATAAAGCATGTCCCATTCATGGTGAAAATAACCTAAATGGAGAGGCTCTAGCAATAAGCCTCACTTAGGATGCTAAAGCAGAACTTAAGTGCCATGTACATACTCCCACAATTTGTCTGTGTGGAAATACATTTCAGCTACAATTGAAACAGTAATAAGGATCTCTGCTGCAGCTTCTTAGGCAAGTAGATGGGATATATGCCTACTTTCTCTCTGGTCCCATCTGATTACATTGACATTTTGACATTTGTAGTTTTTCAGTGTGTATCTTTGAAAAGCAAAAGCATTTTTTTAAGCCTGTGCCATCATGGCTGTGAAAAATACTTGTTCCACAGAACACATACAATGTATCATGACGATGCTTTAATCAGGCTAGAATTTCTTTCTAATCATGCCATGAAAGAATATGTGTCAATGCAAGAAAAATGAAAGGATCAGAGGAAGAAAAAGCTAGCACACTTTTACAGTCAGCCAGAATTATGGATTTTGCAATACTCTTTGGTATTTTTTCTTGTGATGCTAATGATTCATTATCTATTTTTCAATTGCTATTAAAAAGTTGAATATAAGTAAAAATGGATCCAGACAGAGAATCCATCTCCTTCAGCCTGAAAAAACAAAAAGGTGTATTAGTTTTGTATTTTGAATGGAATCACTTAAGACGTATTTTTGTGGCTTGTCAGTAGAATTAGTCAAATGATAATGTTGCTGCAGACTTTAGCTAAAATGTTAGTTGTCAAGTGCTTTTATACTAATGCTTTGATACATATGCATGGAAGGAGCACTTTGAATTAAGCTGTTAACGTTATGGGAAAAGATAGTTCATTACAAAGTTCATTACAGTAGTAGGAATCATTAAAAAAAAAAAAACAACAGCACAAATGACCCCTTCTATCAAATTATTATTAAAAGGGAAAATAAAATGTTTAACAGCAGTGCCTAGAGCACTGGGCTGAGAATGGTGTTGTTGTTGGTCAGTGAGTTCCTGTTGTACCGATACACAGTAAAGGATAATCACAGTAGAATGAACTTCATTCCTCTGAAGAAGGTTAGCACAAAACTTATTTGTCTCTTCAGTACTTACTCAAGCCTTATTTGAAGGGTTAAATTGCAGTTTAATGATGCCGAAACTGTTCCCTCTGTCTCTTTGCAAAGGAACCAAGTTCAATTCCCTCAAGGATATCTCAGAACTGCCGTGGATGATTATTTGTATTGGGGAGGGGCACAGACCGCAAATAAAGCACAATCAACTAGTCCATAAATGTGACACAGAAGTGATATATTGAATGGGACTCGGACAAGTCCACCCCCAAAACTTGCATGATTTGAAAATAGCTGAAACCAAACACTTATTTATTGAGCATGCTTTAGAACACAAATACAGAAAACTTCTGATGATTTTCTAAGCTCTAGTTCAAGGCAGAATAAAAGAGTAAAAAGCTGCTGAATGTGTCACAGTGTCATTAGTGAGATCAGCAGCCTCAGGTCATAATCTTTTTATTACAAATGGGAAATCTAATCTAAATCAAAGGAACCTCTTCAGTTTCTGTCTATTGTATGTTTTCTAGTGAGCAAGAACTCAAGTTTCAGAGTTGCCTGTAGAAATTTACAATTAATGTGCTAAGGCACTTAAGGGTTCATTCCCATCACCTAAGGGATGCTTGAATGCATCCCCAGACATTAAATCATTATGGACCATCTCTGAAACACCAACCCTCTATTTTTATGATTATTTTAGGCTCCTCTGCTATCCAGCTGTGGGGAGCAGGGTCATGACAAGCATTTGGAACTTCTGTGTGATTGTTTATCTGCACATACTGTGCTTCTATTCAAGAGTTTGAGGAACAGAGTTTACATGAAAATTTTAACTTTTTTCTCTTGCCAAGGTTCGTGGTCTATCTAAAATGTTTCAAGATCATAGAGCAGTGCTGCTTTTCAGATTACTTCAGTAAATAACTATTGCTCAATGGCTTTTATGGGAGACAACCCAATCAATCTTGTGCTCGTATAATAGACAGTGCTCTGGCGTGTGAATGATTTGCTTTGAGTAGATGTTGTTGATCTTAGTTTGAAACATTTTGAACATCCCTTTGGCTTGAAACAGTTATTTATTATTTACAATGTAGATGTTTTAGGACATTATTCAGATAGAACTTCCTTGATTTAACATTCAAGACAGCCTACAAGATAACAACCCTGAGAAACTGGGAGGAGACTGAATTGGGTTTAATCTTAATGAGCTGCAATGGTGAGTCACTCAGCAAAGCTTGTGCTGTCAAAATTATTTCCAAATAATACCCATAGAACCTAAAGGAAATCAGACATGCTGATAATAAAATAATCACAAAATGAACAAAAATCCTCATTTTAAGACAGGCATGGTTCACGTGAGATTCATCATGAGCCTCGGAAAAGGGAAAAGATGATTTTCTGGCAGGCTAGAATAGACTGTGTAGGCAGCCTAATTTCACTAGATAGGTTAAACTGAAGGAAGCAACCTTAGTAATGAAGCTTTGTGTGTTTCAAAGAATGAGACAATGAGATCTTTTCTCAGGTTGTCTCCTGTCAGGAGGAAATAATTACAAAAATACAATTATCTCTTAGCGGATGAGGAATATAGTTTGAGCTATGAGGAACAAGAGAATGATGAAGAGAGAGAATTTCTGAATCTTCTTTCCCCTCTAACCCTTTTCTCCTCCACATACTTCCTTTTAGAGCTTCTACTGTCCTAAATTTAACTGAAAGAGCAGATTATTTTAGTAGGGGTTTTTCTTGAGTGGAGACTAATATATAAATAAGATGCAATTTTTTTGGGGGAGGGGGCAGGAAACAACATGAAAGCAAATTCTTACTCACTGTGTATTGGCATACATACAATTGCTTTAACAAAGTCGTGATATTTATACCAGGCATGGACCTGTCTCCTGGGATTTAATTCTTCTCTCATTTACATTGTTTTAAGCATGCTTAACTGCTTAACATTTCATGGGGTTACTATGGATTTGCCATGGTGATGGTCCAAAATCAGGGTGACCTTTTCCTTGCTATAGTAGCGAGATGTTGATTTTGATTAACCATAGGATAGGGACAAGTTACTCTTCAGCTTCTGCAGGGTTAGAAATACAGGCTGTCTTTAAAGTAAGACATGAGCAGTATGTGACATTTTGGTGTGACACCTGGTCTCACTTCGAATGCCTTGTGAGGTCAGCCCTACTTACATCTCAGATCACCTATTCTAATTTAATTTAGCTTGTCCCCTTCATTCCAGTTTTGCTTACAACTGTTTCTGTCTAAAATTGTATAGTTTGCTAAAGTGCACACTTATATCACAATATAAATTCTTCAATAATTTATATGAAATGTATAAATATGAAATAATTTATATGAAATACATTCTTGTTTCTTCTAGGTCTAAATTAATTTACATGGTGTTATGTTTGGTCAAAGTCTGGACTTTTCATATTTTGTGGATCAGACTACAGAAACAGACCTGCTTTTTAAACAGAGAAAACAGTGTAATAACAGTTATACTTTGCTTTTCTTTTATGTAAAATTGAAAAGAAGAAAATCAGAATTTAAAGGAAAATACCACAGGACAGATTTAAAAAAAAACTTCTTGTCTAAATTATTTCCAAAGGTAAATATACATTAGTTATACAAAAGAAGTCTTCATGTTAGCTTCATATGCCATCTTTGCTACAATCCTTACCTTTTGATCTATTTACATATAGATAGATATCTCTATATATACAAACTCTCTTCTACCTGCAATTTTTCACGCATCGCACACATTTCAAGGATTTATATTAACACACTTCAGCTACAGATTTTGGTTGAGCCAACTATTAATAAGCAGATGCCATTAACATTTGGATTTTTGAAGGCTGATTAAAAATTTTCTGAAAACAAAAATGAAAATCAATCATTGAATGTGACTATTTGGAGAGATTTACACTGAACTCTAAGAGGTTTCCATTGGAAACATGAGATAACTGCTGCCTGGTTACATCAGTGCTTTCTTGCTCACCCAGACCCCTTTCTGTGTGTTAATTCAGGAGGAATCTTCCAGAGGAGCTTCCATCCTAGCAGGAACAAGGGAATATTACGGTATTTCAAAATAAAAAAAATATTAAAAATACTAGAAGTTATTATTCAGAAATACAATTAGATTTTCTTTTTTGCTTCATTTCCATCCCCATGTATGGAAGACAAAGACTTGGTCTGTTTCTTCCCTTCCTAGTGTTCCATAACAGTCAGCATGCACATCTCCTTTTGTCTCCCACCAACACTACAGAAACAACACTGCTCCTTCAGCCAATGTTTTTGTTTGAAGGAGCGGATTTTCCACTTCCACCAGTAAAGCTGCAGAATATCTCTGAGGGCAAGGAAGGAGATGATGAGACAAGAAACTTGTTCAGTTTCAGACCTGACCGCTCATGCACAACAGTATTACCTTGGATAAACTGTGTTTTTTAAGCACAAGCTTGAGCAAACAATGGTATGTAAATTGCATCAGCCTACAAATAGCTCTGGGAGGCATTGTGTCTCGTACCACAATTCAGAATAATTGCTTACTGGCTTTCTTTCGATCTTGGGGGATAATAATCAGCTGCTTACCTCTGTCTGTAGTAAAACTACTAAACATCAGCACAGAAAGCCTAACATAAATGTACACTTGCTCATCTGCTTCATTTAGCTGCTAAAGATTTCGTATCGCTCACTCCTTATTTGATGCAGAGCATGCAAGTCCTTGCTTGCCTTCTCTGTATTTGGAATCTTTATCTCTCACAACCATATAAAGATGTAATTTTTATCTCCTTTCACCCATATGAAGTTTGAGCAAAACTGCAGCCCATAATTTTCTGTTCCTCCCCATCCCCTGCTGCCATTTGTAGAGAGGAGATAATAAAACTTATTCATACTCCTAAAACACTAAAGAAACACTGATTCTCAATTCTATGGAGTATATAAAATGTATTTACACCATGTTTATGTTACAATGCCATAATGGTGTAAAGCATCCTCTCCCATATATGAGAATCAATCTCAATACGAATAACACTCAGTGATTTGTGCATGTGAAAGGGGTAAAACTACACACTGTAGGAAGGTAAGACACTAAGAACTTAATGTAGTTAATAGCTTGTGTCACTCTGTGCCATAAGATTGGATATATTATCCCAGAATCTTTATAGGCATATCTAAACCACTTTGTGGTTCACACAGAAATATACTTACTGGATTAGTCTAATTTCTTGAAAGTACATGACCCAATAGGAGTCATTTAAGAACTGAGCTGAAAGAGAAAACAGAATTAGCCTTCATTTTGAGTGGTTCTTTTGGTCTAACCTCCAAAACTTCTGGTTAACTCCTGCAGTCTGAAGTAAGTGCACCAGTGTAAGATCCCCTTGTAAGAGATGCCATTTTCATGGCTTGCCAAAATAGATCTTGAGGGTTTTCAAGTTGTTTTGCTTTCCTTTTAAAGGTTTCAACATAACAACTGTGATATTTATACTGTTTTATTCTAAAGAACATCTTCTCCATTCTAGAGGAAATTGGGACTATTCCACACCTACTCCCAAGCACATCCTGACATTTTGAAAATAAATATATATGAGACATACACTGTGCTCAGGTTGAATAGCTGTTCCAGTATATACAGTCAAATTAAAATGTATTGATTGCACATCAGGTTTAACATAGACTTAAAGCTCTCTGAAATCAGAGCCTACAAAATACCAATCCTTTACCCTGTCAACTCCATCTTCATTGATGCCATTGTAGGAAGAGATAAATCCGCTCATAATCATTTCTTCAATCAGAAGAAGATTTGTAATTCTGCAAGTTGACAAATGAGAGTCAGTTGTAATGGCTGGTGGTATGCTGAGCAGTATGTCACAAATTCTCTTAATAAATGTTTATAATATTAAACTTTATTGATAAAAGTGTTCTTATGTGGGAATTATAGACACGCCGAAGTTAGTATGTGTAGTTGTGGAGGGGACAAAAGGATTTTCAGCAACCCACAACATTTTGGAAGTGTCAACTGCTACAAAATGTTTCAGTCACCAGAGGGATCTTGGCAGTAACTATTTTCCCTTTTCTTCATCATCACAACATATACTTATTTCAATATATGAGAAATAATGCCAAGAGCAGTAGTGTTGACTTACTCCCATGGAGTGGGGAGCGGACTTGGCGCATTTTGCTTGATATTGCTGTCTCAGCATGACTTTGTTCTGAGGTCTTATCACATCTGGGCAATTCTTCCAAGCTGACAGAACTTTCTTATTTTCACCATGGGACATTAGGAAAGAGAGAGGGTTCATCTGTTTGTCTTTAACCCCAATTACCCAATTTGAAAACCAGGGGTACAACTAATTACATGTGGCACCTGCTGGCATAAAGTTTCTTATTGCTGATGAAGTTTATATCTTTAAACAAACACAAGTGTTCTATTAACTTAAATACATTTTGTCTTAACCTTTAAATAAATGAGGTTATGCAGTTTCCTGATGGAAAATGAGCTGAGACTGGATGTAGACCTTTCAATAGGTTTGGTCTCTGGATTAGATATTTTATCTTGGTTTCATCGCTACCTTTGATTTCTCTTATATCTTAGTGACAGGACCAATTTATTTAAATATGGTATTTTTACAGATACTAGACCAAATGCAAGGTCCTATAATTTTTTCATAATTCATATCAAGTGAAGAATAATTCCCTTGAAATGCAGGCCTTTGACTGTAATGTGTTTCCTTCAACTCATTTATTGTCCTCATTCTAAACTGTGATTCAGATACTTGCTTAGTAAATATTGTCTGACATTTTACTGCATTTCCATGGAACTAGCAGCAAAAAAGCAGAGCAGTAAAATTTAAGAATATATGCTCTGAGACCTATAGTTGTACATCTCATAGAGTTGAATATGATTTTTTTAACAGCAGCTATTTATTATTCACCCTGCCTGCCCTTTTGTAATGGTTTAGTTCCCCTAGGGCTGTGTCATGAGGTCCACAATAAAATATAAGAATTATTGCTAGCATAAAGCAGTTTTTGGCAACCGAAAGCTTGGTTCACCATTGATTAGTGATTGGCATCCTGCTGTATCCATTCCATTAATATGGAAATAAAGGAAATTCCCTGAAAAGGGAAGAGGAGGCAATAGCTTTAAATGAGGGAGTCTTTTCCCCCAGTACATCTCCTTATTTTGCTTAGTTTAAGAAATGCAGCAGGATCATCATGAGGAAAGACCAAAGCATGGTATTTTTATAATATTCTTGTAGATGGCCTGTGCAGCTATTTTATAAAATCATAGGGCAGAATAGATTTTTAACAATTGTACAAGTATTTTTCATTCCTGTAAAAAGTTCTAGAGATCTAAATTTATGACATGCTATGATGACCAAGACCCTATACCTAGAAATGACTAAAAGCTTTCAGTTTCACATCCTTTCTTTAATAAATTTACAATATATAAAAACCCAAATGGCTGTACAGTGGTCACATTATACAGCTTACTGGGTTTTTGTCTAAACCACAGAATGTACATCTTAGCCCTTGGGACAGAATTTGTCTTCCTTTTGCTTTCCCATAAAACTCAAGAAATGAAGGTTCAATTTCAAAAAACAGCCCACTTCACTTAGCTTTATGTTTACACAAGAAATACTAAATTTATTGTAACCAATGGTAGCATTTAAACATACTTAGAAAGGAAAATGAAAGTACATCAGGGAAAGATCAATACATATTCCAGTATGTAGCAGAAAAATATGTATCTGTGTCTGAAAATTGCTAAAATCATCAAAAGAGGGCACAGAAGAAAACTGTGGCAATGGAAATGGAGCATGGAAGTCATTATTAATGTGTTTGAAGCAAAAAGGATGTTAACAGTGATGCAGATCTCTTGAGCAATGATAAAATAGTCAAATTAAAAATGGAGAAATGACAGAAGTGATCCCTTAGTATTTCTTCTCCATTTTTGGAATAAAATGAAAGAAATAAATGATAGAGGTGTTTGAAAAGATAATTATGATGAAACCTTTTTTGATCCTGTGATAATTTAAGAGAATGCCTAGTACTAAATATTAAAATGATAGACATTTTGAAAAGAGCATTTATCTTTCATTCAGTTTTTGAAAGAGGTGGGGAATTCTCTCAGGATCTGATCTTTGTTTTCACCAGTTTTTGGAACACCAAAGAAGTTCCAGAAGAGAGGTAATGTTGGATAATAATAGTTTAGAAGGAGTCTTAAGGACATTATTTATATTATTTTGAATCAGTGCTTAGCAGTGTCCTTAATAGGGCACCTTATGAAATTTCAATCAAGAAATAAAAGTGTTACGGAAATTATATGGCATTCCTCAAATGCACTAATAATACTCCATTTCTCCAAATGTAACCACTTCCTCGGGGATTTCTGTTAAGAATGCTGTGTTTAAAGGCTAAACTCCTAATGGCTGCATAAGTGCTTTGGGTCCTGTGATGCCAAAGGTTTCAACAAAGTCCAACAGAATAATAATATGTATAGTACTATGTAATGTAATAATAATTTACAAGATTTACAGGAATGCAACAGTAAGGAAGTAGTGAATAACAAAGATAAA
Organism: Monarcha castaneiventris obscurior; assembly: GCA_026261815.1. Classification (NCBI taxonomy): domain Eukaryota; kingdom Metazoa; phylum Chordata; class Aves; order Passeriformes; family Monarchidae; genus Monarcha; species Monarcha castaneiventris. Next base: position 12,133,259 of record JAMPIT010000379.1, read on the forward strand.
TATTGAAATTCTAGTGTTCTTGTCTCCAAAAAGCCCTGAACCTCCAAAGTATTTAGAATCTTATAACCCTTATATCATGATTGTAGGGTTATTTTTTGAATCTTTTTAAAAAGCCAGCATGATTTGATGACCTGATACCTTTACATTTCTACTAAAAAACAAGAGCTTTATTGCAGTAGCTTTTAAAATGGGTTTATCACATCTTTTGGGAGAAGAACTCTAACTTACTATGTCTGACATGCTTTTGGCCAAGAAGGACTTTAACTTACAGTATGAGGTTAACTAATTACAGCATTTTTGGTAGTCAAAGGAAGCATCTTTGAGGAAAAGTTTATGTGGCAGTTTTCAGTAACTGCCTTAAGTCAAGTTACCATTGTATCTCAAGAATCAGACCTTCCAATTTTAGTAAATATTTCCTCACATCAAAGTGGATATGTAAGTTCTTAAGAAAGAAGTTCAATGTTAAGTTCTTGGAAAAGAACTTCAACGTGAAGTTATTTGAAAATAACTGCTTTTACTATATTAATGCTCTACCCATAGTTAATCACTGAAAGGCCATCTTTTACTTTAGAAGACATATAGTACATAAACCTTGTTGACTTCAATATATTCTTTTATTTCAAATACAAGAGTTTAATTCTTAGTCAGGCAGTGTTAGACTTTACCAAATATGAGCCAATTTTACAATGTCTCTGAAAGCTAGTTAATGTGAAATGTAAACAGAGAAGAAAAAACTATACTGAACAAGTAAAATTAGAAAATACCTAAAGAGTTGTATTTGATGCAGGAATTCAGCCTTTACAATAACTAAGTCATCCAGGGCCCAAAAGCCCTGTTGGCAGAGCTGACGGCAGCTGCAGGAAGTTTCTTGGCGCTGCAAGTAGCTATGGTGAGAAAGGGCTCCCTGAACAGTTGGTCCCCACCTCCTACCCACACCTTTTCCTTCTCCTGGTGTGGCTGTCTCCAGGATTTGGATTCTGTGGGACACTGACTGACATGAGTTTGTCCTAATGCTTGATGGAGGTAAGTCACAAGGCCGTTCATCCCCCCGGGATAGGGGCTTCCTAGCAGATCTCTGAATTTGATGTTGGTGTGTGGACTATGTTGATTATTCTGGGTTGTTCTGCAGGCGTGGGAGCTGCTGTGAGGATATCAGACACAATCGTGCCCTCCTCACATGAATGTATCCTCCACTGAACCTAGTAGTTTTTCTGAGGCTTTTGGGTTAAATTACTTTATGATTCTGTTATTATAATTTCCATATTGATAACATTGTAGGGGTTCTTTTATTCAGAAAAGATAACTGTTTTGAATCTAGATAAATTGCATGTGTGATTGGGCCAGACTTTCAGAATGAATTCTATATAATTGCTTGCAAACCCAAAGAATTAGGGACACTGAATTAATTACACACACACATTTAAACATGTATGTCAACATATATATGCAATTTATGTAGATATATACTATGAACAAACTCCCTGCACATTTGGGTATTTGCATGAATATGCATGACTTAACTCTGTGTCTCATGTCAGTTTTCTTAAACAGATTATACGCAGGTTTATGGGGAGAAGGGCAGGAGCCTTTTGTAAGCGTCTCCTTTGTTTTAACTACAAGGCTACTCCTTAATTAAAAAAGGGTTGGGATACTTTGGGATATAATAAAGTGAATGCTTAGCAACAGAACTCTGTTCTGCATCCAGCTCTTTCAAACACTTGATTGAATGACTTCAGGGAAACATTTTGGGATAAATGAAATGTTTTTATTCCACTGGCTTCTTACAAACTTGAGATGGGGAATGCAAAATGGTAACTTCTAATGCCATAGGAAAAAGGAAATGAACACTGAAGGTGGATGAAAGTGTAACACAACAACATAATCCAGTTACATGAACTTTGCAAACAGTAAAAAAAAATCACAGTCATGATTTACTATTCCCAGTAGACAGACTCAGCATTTTTCATCGATCTGTGATTGAAATCTTGGCCTTGTGATGTAATCCTGTGTTCGTGTGATGAGAATAAATCCTCACTAAAAATAAATGGGAAGATCTTTATTCCGAAAGAAATGCTTGCAATAAGACAGAAGCCTAGTATGTGAAGAGAAGAAGAAGATAGAAAGGCAATGGTTTCCTGTGTGTTCCTAAAGCCATGCAGCATCTCCAGGCTTTCAATATGAAATGACAGCTTTAATTTACAGTTGAGCTTGGAGACATTTTTATAGCTCTGCATTCAATTCTTTTATGTGGGCAGTACAAAGAGCTTATCAGAACAAGCACGTTTTTTAAACCACAAGGCACTTTAGGGTATATACTGTGTATCAGAAGTAGGATCCTGAATTTAGGATTAGAGAAAATATACCCTGAGTTGGATCATTAGAGAGTCAAAATGGAGATAAGATTAAAGGTGTACCTGAGAACATACATGCCTTGTACATTGTCCCTGTCTTATAATTCTTATTTATTCTTTGCTTTTAAGATATGGATTTGCTTTGACTCTGCAGAAAAATAGAAAGAGGATGGGTATCCTACCTGGTTAGACAGGTGTTCATTGCAGAATAGGCAAATAGCTAACAGTTATCTTAATGTGCATTGTGTATATTATGTAAAAAACTTAGAATTTTAAGACAGGAATTCTAGTAAAAGGCTGTGCAAGTGCAAATTGAACTAAAATACAGGATAAAGCTGTACTACCAAAGAGAGGAGGGAATAGCAGGCTGTTCTATGCTTTCTGTGGTGTGTCTGTGTGCCAAACCATAGCTGTTCTTTTGTGTGGTTTTCTTCTTTTCCAAGCCATAAGCTTGCAATGAAAAGTGCAAACTGTGTTGCAGCATCCTAGAGCTGTGTTTTGGCAGCACTAAAGAGGTTGATAAGTACTTATTGCCTAGCAGTGGTAGGGGAAATAGAGAGGTTGAGTATGAGAGTAAGTACAAGTCCTTGGAAATCAAAAGCCTCCTGGGGCTACTTGTGTGCAAGATGCTTTTAAGAGTGGATCTGGAAGTCAACTACCATGAGCAAGTAATCTATGAGAAAGTTGAATTACATTTGAGAAAGTGAATTTGGATTCTGTCCTTGTCCTTTTTTTTGTACTGGATAAATATTTTGCATGCTTCCACGTCCTCATCTGAATACAAACAGTATTTCGATTGGAGCAGCAGTTTCCTCACTTTTGTAGAAGAATACATTATAATGAAGAAATATGATGAGTTCACAGTGGAGAATGAAAGTAGTGATGACAGCCTCTCACTGTATTTTGTAAGAAGTTATAAGACAGAGATAAAGGTTGATATTTTATTCATCTCATTGAGTTGCAATGGCCTTGAAAGTATTAAGAGATTGAAATAAACTACTCCCAGGAATTCAAGAACATTCAAGAACATGAGAATGGTCATACTGAATCAGAGCAAATTCTTAAGTAACTAATTTTCCTATCTGTAAAAGTGCTCAGATTTTTAGGGAAAGAATGCAAGAAACGTACAGGGACCATGGGGGGAGATTTTGACAGTCAGAGACTGTCAGTATTAATATCTTGCCCATTTACAATCAAAAAAGGTTATTGTTTAATTAATTTTACCAAAGAATTGCCGTAGGAAATATTTTATCCCTTCCTAGCATACCGCAGCTACCCTTGAGCATGAAACAACATCCTGTTCCCCACATTTCTCTTAAGGAGGGAATAAAGGATGGCAGATGGCAAAGGGCACAAAAACCAGTATTAACTATATCTTTCCTGGATCCTGTGGTTCACTTTGATTCTTCAGTGAAAGTAGAGGCATGTCATTAAAATTCATCATTGCTATTTGTCTCCAAAATAACCCTACAGCAGAACAGCTAGACATCAACTCTTAATTAAGGCCAGGAATAAAAGATCTGTGAGGTCTAAATTTATTGGTCAAAGCAGCCATGTTGTAGTATATTTCTGAACAAATAATCTGTCACCTCGCTGAGCTTTAAGTAGCAAAACATAACTTATGGGATATATTTGCTGTCCATTTTTCTTGACAAGAATAAGTCCATCAGCACCTTAAGGTGTGTATGGTTTATCCCAAACTCTAGGAAGCCTTTAGAAATACTTAGTACACCAGATGATGGGATATACACCAGGTCATACAAAAATGCAACAGTCATTGTGATTAAGAGTTTACAGTCATTGTGATGAAGAGTGTGCTGGAGACACACAGGAGACACTTTGGTCCTAAAGAAGTGAAAGGAAGACCTGTGGATGTGTGTGAATATGCAAAGGCAGCGTTATGGCAGGACAAAGTGAGAGATGTGACAGCTCAAGCAGAAGCAGGAATAAACATATTTGTAGCCTCTCCAGCTCTGAAGTTACAAAGGAGATGAGACGAAAGAAACATATGGGGGACCTGCCTCCCACGGAGAAATACAGTAGGTTTTCATTGTGTCAGCTTTCTCCATATTACTCCCATCTGCTGAATCACTGGATTAAAGAGGTTTCTTTTCTGACTGTGGATTTTCTGGAGCTCCTGCAAGATAATGTGTGTTTATCATTTCTTGCCATGGCATCAGATAAGGCAGGCTCACCTTGTCTTTATGCCTATTCCATCAGTGATAAAAAAAGAGATTACAGCACGCCTTCCCTGGGGTCTGCAAACCTCCTGTCACAGACTGATTGCTTAGCCCTGCTGAAAACAGGTGTCTCTCTCCAGAGAGATGAAGCTGGAATGCATAAGTCTACAGTGACTGAAATCCACTGGATGTATGAGTGTGTGACAGCCTAATGTGGTCACTGGTATTCACAAAGACACAGAGCATTATATTTTCGCTCCACGGTCTTCCCTATCTGAACTTGCACAGTAAAATTAAATGAGGCAGAAGGTTTGCAGCAGGATTTTTTCTCTGGGTTTAAAGGCTTCCCTTCACAGTTTGTTCTAATCCATCTATTTCGGGTAGATAAAATGTGAGTAAGGAAGGAAGGAAGGGAACTAACATTTTTATTCACATGGTTTTTCAAAGATTCTTTTCACTAACTTTTAAGAATGACTTTCACAGCAGTAAGACTTTCAGACAAATATTGCACTAAAGATAAAACATACCTATTTCATAGTCATAGTTTTGGTCATCATAATTTCTCACTTCCTGTAGTATTTGTAGTATTGATGCCTTAGGTTAACCTAAGGCATCAGTATTTGTGCTCAAATAACATTTTTGAGTATTCTGATTAATTTCCTTTTTTTTTTTTTTCTGAATCTTGAAATTAAGTCATACTACTGAAATTTCAAGATCACAACTCTACTTTTAGAGGGAAACAGTAGAAAAAACCTTGAAGCAGACAAAATTTAATAAAATCAGATATGGTAGAGATATGCTTTCCAGCCTTATGTGTATTGGGCAAGTGAGAATATTTTCTGGCACTGCAAACTATGTGCATGCACTTTGTGTCTTTTGCAGAAAATCAGGCAAAGGAAACATCCTCAGGCATGCTAAATGACCTGCTCAGAGAGGAGACAAATGGCATTCCAGTGTTCCAACTGCGTGTGTTGTCAGTAATAAGAACTTCAATAGTTCCATAACAAGTATCGCTAGATGATATCTTCCAAAAGTCTCAGTGTGGCCTGTGGTCCCAATAGTTGTGGTAGAAATGCTGGAAATTTCTGGCAGCAACTGCTTTCCCCAAATGTGATTTTTTTCAGCCATGGAGCCAGCAATACTCTCTTCCTCCTACAGATGCTTGAGATATGTTTATTTTTTGATCCATATTTTATGTTTAATTCACTTATCAATTGATTGGTTGGTCTTACAGTTTTCTTTACTGCAAGTATCTCTAATCAGATTCTGATTCATCTAACCTTCATTTTGCTTAAGTTAACATCATGATTCAATAGAGTAAATTGCATAGTGCTGTGAAGTTCCAGATCCATTATAAAGATTCTCCTTTATCTCATAGAGCTGAGGGTGAATTTTGACAGTTCTACCATTTGGCACACTCACCATTCAATCATTTATGTCATCCTGTCACTTGTGTTCCTAAAGAACCCTATTGGCTTCATTGGAGTAACTGATGCAACCAAGGATTCCAGGTTCTGAGTTTTGGCAGGGCCTTTGCTCTAAGCTTTTCTTTGTCTCTTGGTACTGTCTCCTTTTGTCCTCCTTATGAAAACTAACTTGCTCAAGTTTATAAATTTGATGCTGGTTTAGTTGTATCAGATCTGCCACAGCAATAAAACCAGCATGTTTTGAAGACAGAAACAAGCCTTGGAGTTTCTTGTATTTTCTAAAAGTTGCCCCTTTTCCACAGAGACTGTCACAGCACATCTGATGAATTCCCTGGGAATCATGTACTGAAAGGCGCTGAAAAAGGAAACACTTTTGCTGTGAGTGTGACCAAGCGCTGGCACAGGTCTCCCAAAGAGAAGCCCCTACCCTGGGAGGTATTCAGTAGTTGTCTAGACATGGTCCTGGGGAAACGACTCTAGGTGGCCTGGCTTGAGCAGAGGGCTTGGACCAGGTGACCTCCAGAGGTCCCCTCCAAGCTTAACCATTCCATGAACCATTTTTGCTCTACTAGCACTCAAGTAGGACCTATGCATTAACTTAAAATTTGGTCTTCTGTAAAACTGTCCAATCTCTTGATGTTTCGTGGGGCAGTTTGCACAGTTCTGGATGATAGCCAGGACATATTTACACAGCATCAACCTATGCAATCCAAGTAGTCTGGAGGAAACCTTATTTTGCTGTAGGTCAGAAAAGCACAGCACACAGAAGTGTGATACTTTGCAACTAATTAAGGCTGTTGTATTCTTACCTCAGTTGTATAGGAACATTATGTACATAGCATTAACACAAACTGACAAATATTTGAGGAATTTTGCAAATCTTTGGGATCAGTACTCTGAAATCCAAAAGAGAAATCTTTTACCATGGTAATCTATTATACTGCATGACTTCGGATCAGTCTCTGTCTTCATTTTTGCCTGTGTGGTCTTGCTGAGCGTCTCTGGATAATTAGGAATAATTACCTCCAGCCTTTGAACAGCATTGGTGTCTTTTTTTGATATTCCGGTAGCCCCCCTGCTTTCCTCAACTTGTTTGTTCTGCTCCAAGCCTTTTGAGGGACAATTGACAAGTATGGGTATGTCTTGGCCTAGGAATGGACAAAAGAGCTGCTGGAGAAGGTTTGACTGATGGGATAAATAGAGAGAACACCGCTGAGATAAATGAAGAGCTCCCCTGAACATCACTAGTTATCATCTTTTTGTAGTGCGTACTGAAACACCAGCAGTGGGGCTAGTGGAGAGTGGTAGGAATTGGGAAGGTAAAGGGAGATAATTACTGCATCTTTGGTTTGTCAGGACAAGGCTAGATAAATTTTTTTGAATCACTGCAGTCCACCTGCTATGGAGAAAAAGCAGAAGTTGGAGGATTAAATGGAAATAACAAGACAAATGAAAGTAAGTCACTGAGAGATGAATTAAGTTCTGTTGAAATCAGAGCAAAAAGTTAAGATTAAACAATTTGAACTCTAATTTTATGAAAGAGTTCCAATTACATAACATACACAGAACTTTTACACTTGTATATGTATACCTTGGAGTTTTAAAATGACCCTGAAAGGTATCATCCCTACTTCTAAATACTCATTTTAAATTCAGACCATAATTCATCCCTCTCTTTTATGAACTGTGAATTACCAGTTTGTAACAAGCCAAAGTCAAGATCTTTTTATTTGATTCCAAATGCAAATACGTATTTCCATTGGAAAAGGAGCATTTGAGAATTTGTCTGCATGTCTAGAAGAGTGCTGGCAACACATGTTCAGTGAAGATGAATTCAAGGTGAAACAGGTGCTATATGAGCAATGACATTTTGGAATGGCATTCCAGAAGGGTTGGGGGAATCAAGACAGTTATGTAGAAATTAAACTCCTTAAAAGGAGTTAAGAGTGGAGTTAATTTTGGTATCCTAGAATCTAGCTTAGATGACCCAAAAGACATCTTTTATTTCCCTGTAGATCTATAACAATCATTTCCCAGAACGAGTGTTTCTGTTGACAACTTTCTAGTAAGCCATACAAGTAGTTATATATAATTTCATTCTTCATTCTGTGGGATGAGGCTACAAAATCACAGAAAATAATGTGAATTTGGAGTTTTATTTCTACAAGAGAATGGCCAGATCTTAGAATACATGTAAAAGAGTGAGATTTAAAACAAGATATGGCTATGTTGTCACCCACCTCTAACTAGAGTATTCTTTTGTGTTTGAGAATAACCTCCGACTTCCCATTCTTTTTAATCAAAACATACTTATATGTCTAAATGAGACAAAAAATGCCCATATAGCCCTCTATTGGAAGTTATTCATACAAAAAATTTTATTGATGTTTTACTTCAGGTAGCATGAGTTCAAAATATTTGTCATCCTGCTATTTAGTCCTATCCCAACCCTTCTTCCTGGCCAAATAACTCAGGAGGTGGAGGGATGGTTTTGCTATGCTGTAAACAAAGAAGGATATTTCTGTATTTTACATGAAATGATCCAGTATCAGAGGGTCTTCTTGTCAACGCAATAGCAACATTTACGCAATCTCATCATATGCAATGACAGAGTCAAACGATCCATGAGTGTTGCTACTGTGCTTGAAATTGGCATTTGCCAGCAAGTGAATGACCTGCAGTGGAGGGACCTATTTACACATGTCATCAGACTTCTGAGCTGGTGTTAAACTGCTTTTTTCCCCCTTGTGCAACTGTCGAATATAAGCAGTCTCTCGTTTTTCTATTTTTGTGTGGCTGGCATTCGAGAGATGCATTGGAGAGAAGTTTTCTGGGGGGAAAAATAAAGATTATCCAGGCAGACATCTGAACTTCTGCCTGCTGTGGAAATAGGCTCTGTACTGTGGCTCAAATTAGGGGTAACAGCCAGCACATGATTTTTATAACTTTGCTGCCTTCAGGTAAAACAAAGTTTTACCTGAAGAGAGCTGGTGATTGAAGATACACTGCACTTTTGGAACCACAAAATAAACATAAGATGCATCATCCTGTGGGAAACCTTATGTTTCTCAGGATCTGTCAGGAGCCAATTTGTGCCATTTGATATTTTATGCCAAAGCTCATATCAAACAATTTTAGATCATTAAACTTGGACCTTGAACTAACTATCCAACTTCTCCAGGTCCTTGTGAGCTCTGAACCTGTATCTTCCTTAGTCATGGAAGGAGAGCTCCATCTGGTTTAATTTCTGTTTTCTTTTGGAGCCTGCATTAAAACACAGGTTTAGAGGGCTTTAAAGAGTCATAAAAGAGATGTATTTCGTGAGAGTAGAGGGTTGCTCCTTGGCCAGAAGGAGGGTGACATTCATCTACTAGAGGCTCTAAATACTGGTTTACCAGTTTACCTCACAGGGATTTCAGCTCTTCTTATGCCTTGCAGTCTGGGTGCCCATCTCAGCCTCTCTTCCCTCGCAGTCAGACTCTTCATGTTGGCGATGGGTTGGGTACAGATGCTGCAGCAAATGTTCCCAGCTTTTTCTTTTTCTCTTATTTTTCTCTCTTTTCATTTTTTAAACTGGATGCCATAGTCATCAGAATCTAGGAGGGCTCTAAGGCTGTCAGATTCATTGTTATCAAGTTACCTCCTTATCTGTTACCTCCTCACCTTGCCTACTATGCCCTGGGAATTCAAAGCAGTGGTAAACATTCCTTTCTAACTACTGTTAGTTAGTCAGTAAGTCCTTCACCATTTCTTAAACCTGAGTATTGAGGAAGCCTGTAAAGCACTGAGATTTACTGGATGTGTTCAAATGTGCAAGTAAATGAAAAAAAACAACATTACAATTACGAGAATTCAGTATTTGAAGATGTGAAGGAATATAATGATGTGGCAAATGAAAACTTTCTTTTGGGCTAAATCCACCATGTATGCAGCTTGATATAAAGAAGACAATTGTAATTTGCTTTGCCACTCTTTCTAGTACCTTTTGACAAAAACTTTGTCATTCATATTAAGATAGAAGTCTTTAAAGATCTTTAACCTGTAACCATCTCTTACACTGTCTTTTGCTTTATGTGGGCTGGCATTTAACTGAAACAACCAGGGGAGTCTTAAATGCCGTTATATGCATGTTCATTCCAGCTGTTTGCAAGATTTTATAGGTCAAGCAGCCAAGGGGCTTGACTTTAGTGTTTTGGGATCAGTTACAGCTTCATTGGAGGGTTGAAATTCAATCTTAAATCACTGTGCTGTAACGAGTTGGCACTATGGGATTTTATTACAATAGCTGGCTTCTTCCCTATCGTGGCTACCCATAGATTGTAACTGCATTTTTATGGTGTCTGTTTAGTACAGATGTAGCTGTCAGCCCCGGGTATATCACCCTGGCACCTGTTGTGTGCTCAGAACTGGGACTATTTGATGCCACCTTTTATATCACTGCAGTCAGGTGACCCTGCAGAATAAATTTTAACAAATTCTTCTGCTCATGCTGATGAGATTCTTAAATAATTTGCTGTTGCCTTTTTGAGCCAGATGCTGCAGCCTTGATGCAGTCATGACTTCTTTTGACTATGTGTGAGCTTTTTCAGAGACAAAACTGGAGGGTTGGGCTCAGTTTGGTGAAATATATAATGACATCCTATCAAATCCATTACTCAAAATCTCCCTGCTCATCACCAGTGTAGTGGCAAGGCTTTTATAGTACACAAAATTAGGAAAACACTTCTCTGTCAAGAATTACCTTCGTTTTGTGCCTCTCTGATAATGTTAAATAGTGATAATAAATATATGTATATATTTGTTAAAATGTGGAGAATTTTTTCAGCACCTTCTAGTTGCATTTATAGATTTTAAAAATCTGGAATTCACCATCTCTCCTTCTTATACTAAGGTCCAAATTCTCTGATGAGATCAACTTTGCCATTCATTTAGTGGGGTTTTTGGTTCTGAGATGTTAGAACAGTGTATTGGCTTTCAAAAATCATTGAATATATACTGGCTCCTTACCTGTCTTTTTTTGCAAGCAATTATCAAAGAACAACTGGTGAAGTATTAAGGAGTGAAACATTTTTTCTCCTCAGAAAAAAAAAAAAAAATTGTTAAAATACCATGTCTTCAGCAATATTATATGCTATCACTACCATCACCCTCCCCTGAACTCATTCACCAAAGCAGTTACCAGGATGGTGGAAAGACCTTTATTTAGTTCTGAGTATTTTCCATATGAGTTGAACAGCTGAATAAGAATTGCATTCACTGTTGAAATGCAGCACAGGCTCTCTTAAAAAGACAACATATTTCTTATCTAACCTGCCTTTCTTTTCTTTCTTTTTATGCTTTGGCCTTCACTAATCTTGGCTATTGCTCTTTTATCAAGCTCCTTCAGCACATATAGTTCTTTTGCTTTATATTTTATTTAAACTTACTCAAGTGACAGCCAATTACCTGTCTGTCTGACCAAGACTGCAAAGGCACTTTTGATCATCAGAGTTTTTTTCTTCTCTGACAATTACTTGTCAGAAAGCTAAGTTTCTCTTTTGCTCCATTAAACTGAACTTACTATAAATATTCGTGATTTACTCAGAATCTTTCCTGACATTCAATAACCTCCATGACACATAGTCTTATAAATGTATTTAGTGAGCTGTTATAATGGATTACCATCTTAAAATCACGCAAAAGCTAGTATTTCAGCTGGACAAGTGAATGCAGATCATTAAAAATCTAATGAGAGTTTCTTCTGTGGTCATATGATTCCTTTAACTGTCACCAAAGCTCTGAAGAAGTGATCTAAGTCAAAGTTAAACATTTAATTGTGACACAGACTACACTCACCTTTAGTAATGAAGCCTCTATTTAAAGATGATAAGTTACAGATAAGGAGGCTATAATATTTAGCTGAGGAACACTAACTTGTGAAGTAGCATTCTTTAGCTAAGAGTGATCATCTGACACCTCCCTTCTACTTCAGGTTTAAATGCTCTCCCCTGCTTTAAAAACCTGGCATTTCTCTCGAGTTAAATCTTATCTTCCTTTCTACTGAAGTCAAGCCTGTCAGTAAAAGTCTGAAATCACAGCAGGAGTGTAAAATTTGTAAAAAAAGCGGTTTAGGCATTACCATCAGTCTTTGATGCAACTTATTTATTTACTTAATTATTTATTTTAACCTTCTTCTTTCATCACCTGTTAATTTCCTGTTAGAAATCCTGGATTTTAGCATGTGGTAAGTCAATCTTCTACTCTCCAAAGCTGAGGTTTTACCCAGAGTAGCTTGGCAGCTTTTTGATATCTTTTCCCCTTAAATTAGAAAGTGCGTATTTTCCAGACGTGAACATTGAGAATTTGCCCCAAGGTTTTACAAAAATGTTTTCTCAGTGGAACATCTGTCAAGGAAAAAGAATACACACCTAAGAGCACTAAGGAATGTGAAGACAGACTTGAAGTCAAACGTGGCGAGTGCTAAGAGTGACCTTGATCCAAGGTCTTGTCGGTTCCAGCTGAATGTGCAGGGTCCAAGGTGGTGTAGGAGGCTCCCACTGCTCCTTTCCTGCCTTGGCACTGCCCTTCCTTGTGTTGGTGTGTAGCTTTTCAGGAGTGCCCACCAATCTGGGCACAAGAGAAGAAAGGGAGAAGGGAAGGGAAGAAGGAAGGAGGGAGAGGAGACGAGGACATGCGATGGGGGGATAGGTTGTGAGGAAAAGGTGATTACACTGCTGAGCTTAGCTAAGGCATCCTGGGGCTTCAGAACAGAGGGCACTTAAAGCTCCAGGTGGAGCTTCTTTGGAGGAGGCTTGGGACAGCTGCATCTGCCAAGCTGGACTAGACTGTAATACAGCACAACACATTGGAACCAGTGGTAATGGTAAAAAGAACAACATCTTTGTCCTTAGGAGCAGCAGTTAGTATGGATGATGAACTGTGTCCTGGAACTTCTCCTTTGATAATTATTAGCAGCATCAGCCAACTCTGAGTCTTACATGCATAATTCAAAGGTTTCAGATAATTCCTGACTTGAATTTAGAAAATGAATGCTAGGAACTCCTATTTTTTGATTCACCATTTTTTGTATACTATTTTAATTTTTGAAAGCTGAGTCCATTTGTAAAAGTAACAGTGTCCATTTGAGGAGTCATAAGAATTTTTCTCTTTTTTTCCCTAGCTTGTAAAATTGTTTTTATTTCAAAGAGGATTTCAAAGATATATATAGTTTTACAGCTCTCCAGTAATTACATACTTACTTCTATGATTTTTGTTAGATTTCTCTAATACAAGTTTGTTAGATAACAAACTTTTCTGGTTATTAAAATTACTAGGGATTGTCTTACATGACAGATTGAAGCAACTTTCTTATATCAAATGCAGAGTGGATTATACTTCCCAGTTTTGTAAATTTAGTAGTTTATAGGGTATCAAATTTGCAGCTGTATAATTAACCTTTTATTTTTATAATTAGCTGTTTTATAGTCTTCGGTTTGTATCAAGCCACTTTTAGGCCTTTATGTATGAAGTGATCGGTTACATATGAAAACTCTTCATCTTGGTTCGCTGGTTCAGTGACTTCTCTTATGGATTTAGATCTATTTATTAATCTCAAACTAACATGTCATTTATAAAACTTTTCCATTAAGACATAAAACTGACTATTTTCTGTGATGTTTCTGACAGAAGAGGAAATTGAGTTTTAACACATATTTGAAAAGTTGACTTTGTAACTCTGCTGCGATGTCTCATCACTCAGACAGCTTTTGATATATATTTTGAAGTATAATAGGACCTGAGAATTTAAAGAAGGGGTTTAATCCACAGGGCACCCTGTTGAAGCCTTCTCTCAAAAACGTTTTCTGATTTCTCTATTGACTAGGAACATCTTGGTGATTTCTTTCTGCAGATCCTATGCAGCATCGCTGATTGCTGCCTTTTATTTTACTACTCCTTTGCCTTAAGCTGCTTGTGAAACATTAATGCTACAGTTTCACTATTTTTTCTGTTCAGGAGGTTGCAATTGTGCTGCACATCTGGTTGACCCCTCTAGGTGAAGAAGCTCAGAATTCAAACACATTAGTTCACCTAGAGTTTTCTGCTCTTGATACAAAAGGACTTGAGCATGGCTTGAAAGTTCACCCTGAGTGACTTTATTGCAGCCCCATCTTGCAGCTTAGTACCTTCTCCCTGTGCTCTGCGGGAAGTGGGAAATGGGAAATGTTTCGAAGACTTAATGAAACAAAGAGGCAAAACTCCAAGACTTCAATAAATGAAATGCTGAAGTCCCACTAGGACATTTTACTGCTGGTCCTGGTCTCCCGAGTCGTGCACTTTACATTACAACATTGTCAGTGATGATGACGACTAAATAACAAAGCACTGCCTTGCCAGCAGTAATAAGAAATATCATGGATCCTTTTCAACGTGTTGTTGTGATGAGAAAATGTTATTTCCCATCAATTTTGATAGAGTTTTGTAAGTTCTCATTAAAATATTTCACTCAACTGGACATAGGTTTCATTAAAAACATATACCTAATATTTAAGTTGCCAAAACAAACCCTCCTCTTTTATTTGCAAGAAAGGTTTGGGTTTTCATTCCACTTCTATGTTACTCATTAAAAAAAAAAAAGAGTATCAAACAACAATTTATTATGGACGCTCCCAAACTTTGTTGACTTAGTTGTCACAAGCAGTGGAGGTGCAGCCTCTCCCAGCTAGTGAGGGGACTGGTATGACAGTAAACTCCCAGAAGACCTCAGTCTCATTGACCATATCTCTGCTCCAGCCTCTAGCTCCGCTGCCCTACTGAATTGCTATCTGTCTTTTAGCAATGGGAGAAGTTGAGCCAGCTAATTTTGGAAACCTGTCCCTTCCCTTTAGGTTTCAGATTTTTAGGCTGTTTTCAGAAGAATCTGAAAATGGTGATGAACTTAGAAATTCGTGTGGGAAAATTCCTTGTTGAGAAAAAAAAAAAAAAGAAAAAGAGTTCTTGTTGAGAAAACCAACCTCCTTATAATCAAATTGTTTCTGGTATAACATTTTGAAGTACTCACATGCACATAATTCCATGTGAAACCATCTTTCACAGAATCTAGGCTAGTTTGATGGCCACTGATGGCTACAGGGATTCTGGATTTGGGCAAACATCGACAGTATGGGCTCTTCATATCTGTGCAAAATCAGCTTTTAAATGTGCACAGCTGCCTGTTTCCTTCCCTTTTTTCTGATGATTTCTGTCCAATCAGTTACCTGAATCACAGCCTGTGTTAGGGATTGCTTTTTAAATTGTGGCCATCACTGCTTCCTGGAGGCTTTGTTGGGTGAAATACTACATGCAAGAACAGCAGCACTCAGATGTTTCCTCTGTTCAGTCCATATTGATCATGGTGTAAAGAAAACAGAACTTAGTATGTTTCCTCTGCCATGATCATGAATTATAAGGTTTTTAACTTCTGCCAGCATTGCTTGCAAGGTGTTATAATTTAGAACAGAGTAGCAATTTGAGGGGGAAAGACATGCCTCTTTCTTTAGATTCCCCTCACCCCCCGCACCACCCCTGCTAATGTATTCTGTGAGCTTTAGGGATGAGACAAACTATGTTGGCGACAAGAGCAAAATAAATGAAACTTAGCTGTGCAGGACAGAATGGTACTGTATGCTTGGCATCCTGCTACCAGGGCTCCTTCAGTGGTTTCATGCTGTCACTGTATATAAAATAAAGAGCAAGCCCTGCAGGCAAGAAACATGAGCAGCTCTCCCAGTTTTGTATAAGTGCCATAAGCAATAGACTGTAGACTCATGTTTCTGCTTGTGCTCTGTTTTTGACTCATGAAACACAAATTTTTATTTTTTGCGTGTGACACAGCTTCAAAGAGAATCTCTTCCCCTTGGTATCCTAATGGATAGGACGTGAGAGGAGAGGAATGAATAACTCAACAGGCAGCAGGAGAGGAAATTGAACTTTATTTCTCTGTGTTTGTGGTGAGTGCCTTAGCCACAGTAATCTAAGGAAAAAATAATAGGTTTTTTATGTGTAACTCTGTCTATGGTGAATATACACATGTGCACCTTTGAGAATGTACTTGTGGCCACTGTGCCATTCTGTGGGAGCCCAGACCTGCCCGATGGACATACTCAGAACTTTCTTGGCAGATAACAGAGAGATGCACATGAAGGCAAACTTTTTATCTGATCCAGTTTAGGCATGAGCTGAACACCAGGCCTTTTAGCATGAGTCTGGTGGCAAAGTGCAGTGGTTGTGTTCATTTATGTTCCAATATTATGCTTTTCAGGCATTTCCGGGGCTGATCTGAAAATGTATCCCAATGGTCAGTTTAAGAAGGGACAGATACTAAACAGCTTCATTCATATCTGTGCTGCAGTATCCATATCTGTGCTGCAGGCTTTTGTCTTTCAGATAGCTCTAGGCGTTTCAAAGCAACATAAAATGAGTAATGGCATCCATGTCTTGCAGTGACCCACCAGTGTGAAGTGAATTTCCTCAATACCCACTCTGGGCAAGCTCCCTGCTCCCTACACCAGGACATTCTCATGTGCCTAGGGAAGAAGCCAGGCAGTGACATTGTGGATGTTATTGAGCTATTAGAGTTTTCTGTCACATTAACCAGGGTTATTGTGACCACTGGTCTTCCCAAAGAGTTCACCCACGGCCAAGGGCCGTTTTGAGTAGGTAAGTATATAGTTTGCACACAGCTGCCCTGTTTCAGAGCCAAGGACACTTAAATAGAGAGAATCCTAAGCCAGCTGCCTTCAGTGCTGGGAGTGTGATAGGGCACATTCAATTTATTGGTGCAGGTAAAGACCAATGCTGCAGGAGAGTTTCAGTGGATGTCAGGGCAGAGGTAGCACTCAGCAAATCCTACTTGGATTTCACAGCTCCATCCTCTGCTTGCTTGGTAAAGTCAGGGCTCCAGGAAGAAGACACATTGTCTCTGAAAACTGATCTGTGAATTTTTTAGCTGTTCTGATGACCCAGAAGACTTCCACTTGTAATGGGAATGAAAAAGTCTCTGGATCTGGTCATAGATGTCATAAATGCCTTCCTATGTGATACAAGACTTTCAGCATGTTGTTAGACCATAAGCTGCAAGTTCTGCCTGTGCCAAGAGCTTTCAAAGCTCTTTACTTACCATCTTGCACATGGGATTTGGGGCACCCTTGTACTGTACTGTGTGATTTTTCATTTATATGTGCTGGGCCAGATGTTTAGCTGATAAAAGTCAATGCAACTTCACTCATTTCAAAGGAGCTGCACCAAGCTGATGATTGTTTTGTTAATTTCATTTCATTGTTTAGATTTATCCTATTTATTAACTTCAGCACAGAGAATGTGGTTTTCATGTCTGCTGTAAGGGAGGATTTTGTACAGAAGAAATGGATTCTGCTCTCAGTGACACCTAGCCCCATCTTGCAGGTGAAAACTGAATCTGGCCATAATGTGCAAAATGAAATGGTTTCTGTGAAATGCCCAGATATGATAATACTTTGGTTGGTATTCATAGAGCCATGCTTGCTCCATCTGTCTCAGTTATAAATATTGTAAGTGCATATTTCAGTAAATTTTAGGGTTTGTAACAATGTAGTAAAATCAAGTAGATGTTAATAAATTCTAGCAAGCACAGAAACTCAGTTGTTTCTCAGTGGGCTTCTCTTTAGCTGTTCAAGAATATCTTGCTACAGCTGCAAAAATATTGAACTAAGTTTAAACTTCAACAAATATGCTGCTAAGAAAGTTGACTCTTCTATGTTTAGAACAGTGGACTGGTTTGTCAAAAATGAGTAGCAAATGTGTTTGCAGTTGAATTTTATATCTGGCTTTTTGTTTTTTTCTTTTTTGCTTAATGTTCAGAAATGCAGAATTACTCAAGAATCACATGCTGCTGCAAGGGTGAAGGTTGAAGCTTCTTAGCTTCCTCCTTTTCCACACCCAACTAAATTGAGACCCAAAATGCCATGAGGACAGTGGGACAAGAGCTGTTAGGCTGCCACCATTTCTTTCTGATTTGTAGTTGCACAAAAGTAATGTAACAGCTTTTGAAGAGCACAGATGGCTCGTTTGGCTGTTGGTTTTGAAGCAGTTTGCTCTGAGGTCTTCCAGCATTTTCTACTGCCTTTCACCCCCTGAGTTTACATCTGTACCTCGGGTGGTGAGGAGCTCCCAGCAGTCTTCCTTAATTCCTGCATTAAGGAATTCCTGGCATCATGGTGGCCATGTCTGGGACTTGTCTGGGCCTGCTCTGCTCTTTTGGGCTTTTGGGAGCAGACTGAGGGACTTGCAGTCGAGTCTAGTTGAGACTAAATCTAATAAAACAGACATGGGGAATGGAGGGAGTATGATGGTATTTCAGAAGCAACAGCAAGGTTTGCATAGCTTTGTCACTCGCTGGTGAAACCTCATGCAAATAAAAAAATGTCAAGTGTTCCGTCCAACTCATAATTAAAAAGTGTTCTGTTTATGTGTTTTCTTACAGCTGGCAGCATTAGAGAGACAAATCTTTGACTTCCTGGGTTTCCAGTGGGCTCCTATCCTTGGCAATTTCCTACAAATAATAGTTGTCATTTTGGGTTTGTTTGGAACCATCCAGTTTAGGCCTCGATATATAGTCGTGGTAAGTTTCATTTATTATACATATATATATTATTTTCTTGCAATTGGTTTTCAAACCTGTCATATTGCAAAGCAGAATTTTCTTGGTTTCAAAACACCAGATGGTATTTCTGTGGAAACTGTAGAGGTCCTCATGTCTTTTTGCAAATTTAGGACTACTAAGTGGGTTTTTTGAGATTTTGGACATTATCAGAAACAGGTTATCTGGAGAAAGTGCTGCCAAAACTGTGACTATGGTACAAGTCAATTAGACTATGTAAATAAATAAATGAAATACAAATTTTTGCTCTTTTTGCAACAGACAAGCAGAATTGATGGCGATTAAAAAAAAAATTTGCAATGATCAAGTTATATTTAGCTACATCTTTCTCTTAAGCAGGGAGAAGCAAGGATTGTAGAAATTTCTTTGATCCTGTGACCCGTGGGTTCCAAAGAAGTCTTCTTCTTACTTACATGTAATTTTGTCAAGATCTATATTTATGGCTTTGACCCTAAATTATTGCAAATTCTCTCTGATGCATGTAACTTCAAGCTTCACAGTTGTTTTTTTCCCATGTTCTCAAAAAAGCCAGGAATAAAAAGAAATTTCAAAGCTGTGAAGTAAATTGCCAACAAAAAAAAAACTCTGTTCCTCCCCTGTGTTCTCTCCTGAATGGATGAATATTATGTCTTTACCTGGTAATGGCTGTATTTGGAAAATTGTGGTTGTGTAGTCAGTAATGGATTTTAAGAGGCTAACGTTATCTTTCTTTTTCCTCACAGAGGAATGAAATAAATGTCTACTGGTGAAAACTCATTAAACAAATACTTAAAAAGCTTCATCTTTTCCAGTCAAGCCTGGAATTCTGTAATTCTTTGTCATGTCTTAAAGTGAACAAAGAATCCATCCAAGATTATACTCATGTTAGCTAAGCTTACAAGCAGACTATAACGATTTGAAAATGGATTTATATAAAAAAAACCACTTTTGTCTATTATCTGTGGTTGAAGCACTGGGCATCTGTGTATTGATAACTGACCTTTCTGCTTCATGCACTCCATTTTTTACATGAGAAGTGAATGTAAGCATCTGTAAAATTATGTGGGAAATTCATGTCTGAAGTGCAACACTGCAAAATTTTTTGCCTCTCAGGTTCAGCACTCTGCTCAATGATGCAAGCTCTGTTTTAATTATCAAATTAAATGCAACAGATGTTGACTGTTTCAATATCTTTTCCAATGTAATTGAACATTTTAGGCTATACGAAAGTTGTTTTAAAGTAGAGGTAGAAAACTCATAATTAAGGAAAGAAACACCTCCTCAGCAAGATACTTTATGCTGATTTAACTGAACTCATATTCTGATTTATGTTTAAGCATATATTTAAGAGCTCTAGCTACAGCTGATGCCAACAGTCATTAGTGGGGAAGATCAAGGCTTTAGAGCCCAGCTGGTCAGAGCATGGTGCTAATAATGCTGTAAGTTGCAGGTTTGATCCCTATACAGGCCATTCACTGAAGAGCTGGACTCAATGATTCTTGTGTGTCCCTTCCAATTCAGAATATTCTATGATTACCCAGTTCTTCATCCCACCACTACCTCTCTGAGCAATCTGTGATTATGTCCTTGCTAATGTAGGGTTTACAGTGAAGTAGGAATAGTTTGAGCCAAATGCTGAAGTCTGAAGGATGTCTGTAATACAAGGTGTCTGTAACCAACCTCACAACTCAACACCAGCAGAAGAGGGTGGCTGTCATGTCTTCCTGTTCCCACTGTTCCCTGACTGAACACTTCCCCAGATCCTCACCTCCACTTCTGGCAGGAGTTAACTGAACCTGTCAGTAAGTTCCATTTCTAAGCCATCAGAAAACAAACCTAGCAAAAAGTGGAGAGTTTTTAGCTAAACTGGTGACCTGAATCCAGTCTGGGAGGTTCCCAATGGTTGCTAGGGCTGGCATAAGGCAGGGACTGGGACTACATGTTTATGAGTAGCAGTGTGGAGGTGGAGGGGAAGGCAGGAGTTGCAAGACTTCTCTTGTTGGTAGCTCCAAACTTGTCAGTTCAGCCTTTACCTCAGGCTGAATTCAGTGGATACCTCAAGGCAGCATAATACTGCCTTTGCTCAGCTGCTGCCTTCAGTCCCTGTGCTGCTTCTCTGTCTGCACCAGCACGGGCACCAGTTCATCCACTTTGTAAACTGTCAGCCAGAACAGATACAGGTGAAAAGCAATTATTTTCTTTACTGGTGTTAATTTAAGTGTAGGTCAGCTCTTTTAAGTGTTTTGCTTGTTCCAGCAGAAGGGAAGAGATGGGAGAAGGGAAATGGGAAAAAGTCACCAGAGGAAGGAGAGAAGTGCAGAGTCTTTCTACAGCAGTGCAGGGTTACAGAAGCCTTAATTTCTTGTCTGAGCTATAGCCTGAGGATCTTCCAGGCTATACCAAACACATGCTCCCCAGAATCCGTGCTACCCAGGGCTGTCCCAACCACAGCGTAGCTTTGTCCACTGTCCCCAGGAGCCCCAGGAGGAGCTGGTGGTACTGACAATAAAGACCCCTACCAGTGCCAGCTGCATACTGGCTGTATTCACTAAGGCAGAAGTGACAGTCCACCTGTTACAAGCAGTAAACTTTTACTGCTAACTTTAAAGTCTGTTTAATGCAAATCTTCAGTAGAGTCCTGAATTTCAGTATTAAACACAATGCAGAGAGATTCTTACCCAGGCTCTGAGTAGTGAATTAGGCTTCAAATTCATCGAGAACCTTCATGGCCTTCCATGTCCATAGCTGCACTTTCAGCCACATCTAAGACCCTGGATTTGTTGGTGGTTGGTGTCCCAAGAATTTGGTACTGTGTGGCTGAAGAAATCTTTTGGTCATGCTTTTATGTACTCTGATTGATGAAACTTCTGATTTAGATTAAGCTTAACCCAGTTTAACTGGAAAAGTAACTAACTGCTTCAAGAAAATTATGTTGAGTATCCATTGTCTTTTCCATAAGACTTCCCTGGAAATCAGCTTAACTAGTGCAGATGATCCCATCACAATATAAAAAAATTGAAGTAAAGAGAGAATCATGTCAGGTACAATGATTTACTTCTGTAAACAGTCTCCACAAAATTAATCTGGCACATGTGAGCACAAATTGTCCTCGTGATAATCTGTCATACTCTGGTGGTGATCTTGGCTTCATCTGACCAGCTACAGAGTCATTGTTTAACCTCAAGAGAATGTTTTTAATCTATCTTCTGTGCAATGAAGTCTGTGCCTGAAGGTTTCCCTGACAAGTGAAGTTGCACAAAAGTTTTCGCTTTGTCATCCCATGCTGCTTATGTCATGTTCTGTCTCCTCAAATTTTAACATATGTAAGGAATGGGAAAGTAAGTGAATAAATGGAATACATGTAGGACCATAACTTGAAGCACATCTATACTGTAGCCAAATATGAAACTGCTTCTGCAGGCACAATTGAGCAGGGTTTTGTTGCAGGTATGTAGAGCCAAGGACTTTGGTGAGGGTTGCCATAGAAAATGATAAACACAATAGCAGTTGCATGCTTCTGACTCTTCCACTTCATTTGAACCCAGGCTGGCCAGTTTATCACTAGGATTTAGTGACCACATAAGGTGCAGCATAAGCATAGCCACTGTAGATTAAAAGTCTGAATAACGAAATTAGTTTGAGTGATATAAAATTTGCCATGAGAGCTTTCTAGCAAAAAAATGCCCCACTATCTAAGAGCTGCAATGCAGTGGCTGATACATGAGGTATCTCCGTTGGATAGAATTGTCATTCCAAGTAGTTAAAGATAGTGGTTCATGTTCACTGTCTACAGTCCTTCAGACACAGGACTATACGGATGGTGATTCTGAAATAAATCTGGAACTTCCCTTCCTCACACCTAAAATCCCAAGTCCTCAGAGCTTAGGAAACAGAGGGAGAGGGAGTGGCAGCATTGACTCCAAGTGTCCTAATTAGTTTAAATCCAATAATTTTTTCTATTAGGTTTTGTATTAATTAGTAATTTAGATAAATGTTGTGAACAATCTGTCCTGTCACTAAGCAGATGTGCTATTTTCAGTATTTGAATATTTTGTGACTGAATTAAATCAGTGCAAAGCTCCCAGGGGACATAAAAGTGCAGAGCTGATTCCTAATTTTCCCATATTAGCTCATTTGAAACTTGCCCAAACATTTGCAAAGAAGAAAGAAACAGCTGAATTTCAGTTCTTACCATGCTGTTACACTCCTGCCATGAAGCTCCTGAGCTCTGCTGTGATCCATTTCCTTGTTCATGCTTTTCATTTCTTAATAGATCTTGCTATCACCAGCAAGATTTTTGGGCTGTTAAAATTGATTAATGATGATGACAGGATACTTGTTGAAGTTGGGGATTTTCCCCCTCTTCTACTTCTGATATGGGACTTCAAAAGGCTTCTGAATGATGAGTCATATCGTTAAAAATGCACAAGCCAGGCCCAAAACTGAAAAAAAAATATGTTAATGAATAGTGAGAGATGAAAATAATACACTTAAATAGGGAGAATCTATGGTGGAAATCTCTGCTTTACTTGCCTTAATGTATTCCATTATATAATACATGTATAGGCACTGGATATAGTTGAAAAGCCAGGAGAGAGTTTCTTAAAAAACACCCCAAGCGAATAAAGAAACAGAACAGCAAAAGCAAGGCTGTATAGGATACTTTATACAGTATTCAAGCAAATGTTATACAGCCAGTGAAAACACATGTGAAATATTTAGGCTTCCAAAATGACTCGTTGAATATCCTTCCTGGTAAGTGTTGTGTTGTTACTGCTCCATCGTGCTGATTTATGTCACTTCCCTTGCCATCTTTCATACATATGGTTAATAAGGTTCTGCAAGTACTGATGCCAGGTATTACAGGGGGATGATTTGACAACTCAGTAGTTGCTTCTTTCCCTTGAAGTATCCCTGAGCCAACATTCATTCCCTCTAATGCCATGACAATGTCAGAGTAGTTGCTGCACTTCAGATTTAAAGATACTCGTGAGATAGTTTATTCATTAAAGCTAAACTTATCCCACAATCCTTGTAATATTCAAACTTAAAAAAATTCCCTTTTTACTTTTACCTTAACTGGTTGTTTTTGTGACATTGTGTCCATCCAATGCAAATGTTTTAACTCTAGAAATGTGTGTATTTCACTGATACATGAAATGTATCTCTGCACTGGTTTCAGTATGACTGTAGAGTCAAAAGAGGTATAGAAATCTCACTGTTGTAGAGAGGCTGGCATTAGGAAAGGGGATCTGAAAGGAACCTACCAGGCTAGACAGTAATTTATTAGACATTTAACCTGCAAGGTTTAGTGAGTACTCCCTCCACATTATTTACAAGACTTCAGATACTTCCTTATACCACATAGTATACAATCCTTAGAGCAAAAGACCAAAAGCAAGAAAAGATGTAGTATGTCATGGGGAGAAATAAGCAAATATTATGACCTGGTCCTAGGTCCTTCCACTGGAAGGGATCTGTTCCAAAAACATCCAGGTGATTTTAAGTGGTGCATCTTATTGGGTATAAAATAAAAATATCAGCTCTTTTTACTGATTCAACCTGTGTGGAAAATTTCTTCTTCATGCCAGATATGGTGGGGGTTGTGGCACTGAGTTTGAGGCCATCTGATCTGGGGTGGACAGAATGTGGCTGGCCAAAGAACTAGGCAGGAATCGCTGCATGTGGGGAAGTAAGAGTGAGCAGACACGGCAGGATGGACAGGATAATGTTCATGGAGTGGGGAGGTTGAATGGCAGGTCAGATCATGAAACAGGCTAGGTACATTAAGGAAATGAAACCTGAGGGTCAGTGTGAACCTGATGTCTCAGACCTTAACCATTCCTACACCGAGAGAAAGTTGCCAGCATGCCTGATGTGTCCCTTCACACAGAGGATGGCAATTCGGGCTCTTGCTCTGCTAGCAAAAAGAAGTCTGCATCATGGGTCTAAAAGTTACACCTTTCTTAGTGACTCAAGCAGGGGTTAGTGTGATGCCACATAATGGAAGATTGCTTGGTGGGGTTTTTTTAACCCAGAAGGTATATACGTATAAATTAACAGAATGCATGTAATGTCAGAAAGTATTGCAAATTTTTCAGAAAGAAACACTCAAAAATTTAGAAAAGTTTCTATTAAAGCCCATCTGTGCAGTCTTACTGTGGTCCTTTTATATATTTGCAGATCCAAACAGATGCCTACTAATTCTTACATTGTCGCCTCAGTTTCAGTAGAAAGGACAGACATTTGAGGGTTTTCTGGTGATTACAGATGTGGAATAGAAACTTGACTTTCAGAAAACAGAAGACAACGGGAAGACTGAAGCCTATGCTGTCAAGAATAAAAGGATTGCTTTTGCTGTGAAAGCTGTGCTTGGTAGCTGAGTTTTATCTCTGTTCTCAACCACTGAAACCTCTCTTGACACAAAGCGAGTCACTTTAACCAAACTTGTAACATGCTTTGTTTTCCCCCTGTGCTCTGGGTTCTTGTCTTGAGACCTTGTGGTCTGATTTGCACAAGTGTTGCATGCTCAGCCACAGGGAGCTGAACACTGAGTTTATAAACTGAGTGTATAACCTCAAGCATTCTGAAAAATGAACTCTTAAGGACCTCAAGTTGGATGCTTATAATGTTTGAATATTTCTGAATGTAATCTCTGCATGTATCAGAACATCATTTGCATTCTGAGAGCTGTATCATTCCCTTATAACATAAAATAAATTAGTTAATGTTTGTGCAGCTCTCCCACATTACAGCAATGAGCATCTTAGTAAATCTCATGAGGAAATTAATATTCTTTCCTCAGACCAGGGTCTGAGTGACAAGGAGAAAAGAATTGTGCTAGCTGTTCATGAAATGTGTTAGGGGAGGCAAGATCTTTTAAAATGAAAATATATCTGTGATGATTTAATTAATGTTTGCAGTGAATTGCACAGCCACAAAATAAAAGAGTTAGTTGGCATACACAGCCCAGTTCTGAAAGCAAAATTTCCTAATTTTGCTTTCTTGCCTTTGCTATCTTATAACCTTTCCTTAAGCACCTATGAAACTATGCAAGGAAAAAATTTCCTCCTTGCATATGCAAGAAGACAATAACTTTCCTACTTAAAAAATTATATAATACTAATTACTGAATATAATGTAATTGTTATGTTTACAAAGCTAAAGGATCTCAAAATTAGATTTTTGCAGCTCAGTGAGAATGTAGGAAGAGCCTCTCCATACACAGCAGCTGGGTTTCCAGGTGCACACCTGGTTTGCACATGCACTCCTCTTCCAGTAGTCCTCGTGGTGGATCAGGAGCCAAACCAGTCCTAACTGTGTAAAGCAGCAAAGCCTTGCCTGGGAAAGCAGGTTCAGGCAGGTTTTGCCTGCACAGTACAGAGCTGTCATTGGTGCCCATGGGACAGAATGAGGCCATTAACAGATTTGGCTTGGCCTGGCAGATCAAATAGAATTCCTTTTGTTGTGGTGACAGATTTAGTTCACGGAGAGATAAAAAATTCTTTCTCAAAAAGGAGAATTCTCCCGAACAGACTCAATTCTGCTTTTTACATGAAACTGGGATTGTATGAGTTGTTCATTAATTTTGAACACTCTGCATGTAATGTTCTGAATATAAATGTTAGAAAATCAGATGATGAGATACTACAAGGTCAACAAATGTAGTAAAATGTTATATACTCTAAGTTAGACGTCCAAATAGTACAGACCTCATATTGCTCACAGGCCACAACAGTTTTGTCTATTTTATAATAACCCAGCCTTCAGTTGCCACACTGCCAAGTAAGACAGAGGAAATGGCTCAGGAGTGTTACTCTTGTTTTGTTTCTTAATGACCTACTTCTTGGGCCATAGCAATTGCCCAACTGCCTACATACCTCAGAAGAAATTATATTAAAGCAGTTGACATTTTCGATGAACAAAAATGGCTCTGTGCAGGGGGGAATAATCAAGGAGGTGAAAAATTCAACCCTCTTTACCTGAACCTTTCACTATACATGACAGAGAGAAGTACGAAGAGGGGAACATAACCCAAAACTGCCCAAGAAAGCCAAACTGATGGCACCTGTGAAATGCATTGTAGATTAGCATGTGGAGCTTTAATGATTATATTAAAGCAAAAAAATAGATACTAACCCTCATCTGGCCACAGCTAATGACTTGCAAAAGCTCTTAGCTGCAGTTCTCCACAGTGAAGGTTCTAAGTGCAAAGTGGCAGTGCTGCTGCTCATTGCATTTGCCCTGGTGGATGTAGCTCCAGCATGGATGCATGGACACTTGGCCCATCCGGATGAAATGCTCCTGAGGTGGAGTGCCTGGAGAGTTCATTGGGAATAGAGTACAGCTCTATGTCAGTAAACAGTGCGTCTGTAAAGAAATGGTGCCAGTCTGTTGTGCTGACAGTTAAAATGCAAAAGTTGATTTAAAGTAGAGGAATTAATGTCCCATTCGTGCTGTGGCTGGTGTATGAGTTCAGTACAATGCTGGAGAACCCAGAAGAGATATGGATACATTCAACAGTTAAGCATGCTTTGTAGGAGCAAGTTCATGGCAAAAGGCTTGGAGAAGTAGTGAGTTAATTTTAATGTAATTAAACTACGTTTTACTGTGAAAGACTCTCAAGAGATCAGATTTACACTTTACCTGTTTGTTTAAAAAGAAAAAAAATCTAGATTACCAGATCAATAAATCTTCTCTTTTGTTTGGTGGTGGGGTTTTTTCTTGCATCTTTCTTCATAATATTTAAATGTTATTTCAATAATATTTACTTATTTAAGGTATTGTGCTTATCTGATATTTCCTTTAACAGAGCTAAATTATGATTTAGAAATGACTCAGAGTTGTCCCAAAAGCAGTGTTTAAGTCAGCATTTTGGACATAATTGATATCAGTAGGATACTGTAAAACTGTGAAGAATAAATCTGTTTTATTGGTATTTATTTAGTACAGCAATGAATATTGGATTTGTAATTTCCGGTGGTTCTTAGGGGACTTCTGCAGGGGGAGCTCCTTTTCTGAACTCTCTGTGCTTGGCTGTTCCCAGAAGAACAATATTTATTGATATCAGTTTTTTATTATTGATCTGCTCAGTATGAAGCCGTTTCATCTTCACCTTTTATTTTTCTCTCTTTTTTGCTCTCATCCGGCTTTGTGTTTAGTACACGGTGTGGACTGCCCTGTGGGTCACCTGGAATGTTTTCATTATCTGCTTCTATTTGGAAGTAGGAGGGCTTTCTAAGGTAGGTCACTTATCCTTCTTCAGGTTTATGGGAGAGTGTTTCAACAGCAGGACTCTCAGATTTCAGAAGACTGGAACCACAGAGGAAAAATGTGGTTGTTTGATCATACAGTTTGATCTTCAGACTTTCCCTCCAACAAGATCTATAATATTTGAACTTTTTTCTGCTAGTAAATAGCCACAGGTTTGAAGTACATAAATGCAATGAATCTGAATTACAGTTGCCTTCTGAAGTACCATTTCCAGGTGAGAGGTGGGAAGGTATTCAGTTGTAAATTTGAGGTCCTTTTTGATTGCTGAAAAGCAGGCAATGTCGTTTTGGTTGAATTTTCAAGCGTGTATAAAAAGTGTGAATTTCCAAGACTGCTTTGAAAGCAGATAAAAATTACCAAGAAGGTTAATGTAATAACTTGTTGAGCAAATTGGTCTCACGGTGAGAATGTTAATTCTTTATAAAAAAAGAAAAAAAGGCAAAGGATGACTTTTGTCACATCTGAATAAAACTTTCCTTTACATGACACTCAGTGCTCTAGGTCACCAGTTCTTTATTCAACCCTCTGATTAGAGCAGAATTGTTTGCTGGAATTATCAAGAGATGTGTGCTCGTTCAAGGTAGCAATTTTGTTAGCATAGGTTATGTTTAGCATTGTATCTGCTGGGAGTTTCGTACAACACCTGCTTGTTTTTATCCTCCAGATGGACGTAGATGATACAGATCTTTGTTTACCAAAATCATACTTCAATCAGGTGCAGTATGCCCACGGCACATGCTGATCCCAGCATTACTAATAGAATAAATGTCACTGTTTCTGGTTGTAGATCTAGTGATATGAACTGCATCAGTGTTAATTCATGCAATGCTTTTAGAGAATATAGTTATTTGCAATGTGCTCTGGGAAGACCCTGATTGAGCAGTGAGGCTGTACCAGATGACCCACTGTGGACCCTTCCAACCTTCCCCATTCTGTGATTCTGTCAATTGTGTACACCCCTCAGTTCAGAGTGGAACATTTATGAGCTATGTACTTGCTAGCATTAAAGGTCCTAGCTTTTGGCTGACAACAAACAGAAAACCAGAGAAACCAATTTAATAAGAAATAAAATTTAATTTACTTGGTAGAAATTCCATTAAAATTAAAGCTTTCAGTGATAGGTTCCTTTGGTGATAAAAATTCATAATGAAAAGCTGCAACAGTTTATTTTTCCTTCAAAAATCATGTAGCTCATGAGAAATCACAGGCTTGATGAGAAAATTAGTGCACTTCATAGAGGATCAAAAGAAATGGTCCTAATGGTATGCTCTGCCTTAAAAATATATTAGATGAACAGAAGAGCAACACATAGAAATGATGAATGGCCAAATGGTTGTTCATTCTCATGATACATAGAGGTTGTATTGTTTCAGTTAGTTGGGTCATGTCTATTTTTGTAGTGAGTATTATATTTTATGTATAACTAATATATTTATCTAAGGGCCTAGGAAGTGAAGTAAAGCTTTAGTCTGACCCTTGAATTTGTTTGCAAGGGATTCTGATCATATCCTCAGCTAAGAGGTTTATAAATCAGCAGTTTTGAAGTCCTTCATCTCTCAGTTTCACTTCTGTGTTTCACTTTTTTGCTCTTCTTACTTAACACATATGACAAATCACAGTGCAGAGAAATAGTAGCAAAAATACTACTTGACAGTTGACAAAACTCCCTTTTATTAGTGTATACTTCATCTAATCTCAGCATTTTTGTGGAATTTTTATTTTGTGGTTTATAATTATATTTGAAAAGTAGTTTCTCAACAAGGTGATAGGCACAACATTATTTTCATGGAAGTTAACTTCTCTTGTATAAATTATGCCAAAGGTATGAGTATCAAGGCCAACTTAGCAATGATAGAATTAAGAAACTTTTTCAGTACAACACGGTATTTTGGGTCCATTTATTGGTCTTTCTGAAATTTTGCTAGATATGATGAGGCCATCAAGAGACTAAGGTCTTTTTGCCCCATATGCATATAATCCTGGGTATTTACAGTTTGATTAGTATGTCACACCAGCTTTAATTGGGACCCATGTTTTATCCAAGCTGCTAGTTATAAAAAGTCATAATTTCTTCCATTAATATGTTCCTGTGATGTCAGGCATGATAGAAAAGTGCTGTTCTCATTGTACATTATTGTGGTTGGGAAATCAAACACCATGATAAGCTTTCCAGTGGCTGTTTATTCAGCATTGAAATCTTGGCAGGCAATATTTGCTTTTTTTTCTTCCTATTGTTCGGGTTTTCTGTTAAAAAAGAAAAAGAAGCTGTGTTTCTGAATGAACACAGATTGATTACAATTTTAAACTTTTGTTGACATACTATCAGGGAAAATTATAATACTGTCTGGCAAGTGACTGATTTCTGTTGGTTTGTTTGTTTTTAAGCACTATCATGTTTGCATTTTCTCTGACCAGAATGAGTTAGCTCTTGGTTAAAGTCCTGTGAGTTTATTAGGTCTTCAGTCATGAATGCTTCAGAAAATGTAACTTGGTACAATAATAAATGACAATTTTAATTCAATATCTGCTCATGGATTATGTACACAATATTTTGAAATGTCATAATAGAAACCCACCACTGCTGAAATTTTGCTCTGGTCTTATTCCTGAAGGGGGGAGGAATATCTCCCTTGAATATCCGCTGTTTGAATTCTGCCAGGAAGTTCCAATGCAGTTAATGAAAACTTTGAATGAGAATAAGAAGGACATAGGTAATTTAGGCCTGTTTACTGTGAAAGTTTGAAGCATTTTTCTTTCAATTACCTTCAATTATAATTTTCTTGATAAACTGATTTTTTCTTTTTAAGGAATGATTTGATATTTAGTTTTAAGTTTATGGATTTAGTACACCGAGAACTTTAAACTTTTCTTGATAAGCAATGATGAAACCAGCACTCCCAGTGTCAAATATGATGCACGTGACTTGATTCTTTCCATTCTTTCAGAAAATAATGACGTCTCTTCATCAGAGTGACTTGAAAAGTGTATTTTTAGTTGAAAATACATTTCTTGTTTTCGAGCAATTTAAAAAAAAAAGGCTATTTTATGCATATCTACGTACCTAAATTCCCACCAAAGTTTGATTTTAATAATCTGGAGGGCCAAACTGGTCAGTCTGAGAGGAGGAAGCTGGTGGAGAGGGGTAAGCAGGGAACTGAAATTCTATGTATGTGGCTGTAGGAATGTATGGCATGAAAGAATTCACTTCAGTCTCAGTCCTGGCTCCAATCAATTTCATGTTGTTTTATTACATAACAAAGAGCTGTGGAAGCACCCTTCAATAGCTGCACTATGGAGATTAAGGGAATCTCCAGAGAAAAGGATGATACAGATTCAAGTCATCTCGGGTGCGAAAGGGAAATAAACACAGCTCTCCCACAGCCAGCTGCTGTCAGTGGAAATCTAATGAGCAACTGTTTCCTCTTTAACTGCCTTATAAACAACATATAGGTCAAGATCCTTTTTCACTTATGTTACAGATGCACAAATAAAAATTTAATGTTTTTGGGGAGCTAAAGAAATTGTATTTGATCAGAAACAAAAGAAATATATCTATATACACATTCTTTATTTGTATTAACTTTTTTTTTCTAATTTTAGCAATGATGAAACTGCCCATATGAAATAAATGAAATTTGCCTGTCTTTTTTAATTTACTACTTTTCTGAAATTGAAAGCATAATTTTTAGTGTTAAACATTCCATATGAGAGAAACAAAGCTGTTATTATAACATGACCTTTTAATTCTCCACTGCAGGATGCCAGATCGCTACATCCATACATGAGGTCATTAGTTGTTTTGATCTCATTCTGTGTCTTGAAATGAAAATAAGTTCTAATTGTCACATTCCAGAGTATAGGCAATTTAAAGCACAGAGACATAAATACAAACTGTTTTTTAAAGTTTTGTATGTGCTTAAATATGGACCACATAATTTCTAATGTGCATAAGCCAGCCCTCCATCTGCAGCAATACATGGTGTTATGTACTCCTGTACAAAGGAGACTTAATCTGTTTAGAGTGTACAGTTAATAGTTCTGTTGTTTACATCCCTCCAGTATTTCATGTCCAGTATCAAAATAGTTGTGTTCATTTGTATTTATAATTTGCTATTCCAACTTTTTTTTTTTTTTTTGATAGACCATTTTTCTACTGCTTGTGTTTAATTGTGAGTTACTGGCATTTTTTTAGAACCTCCTGTGTTAAAACCTTTATTCAGTAAATGTATGGCAACATTGTGGTACTGCGTACACCTTTCCTGTTGTTTCATATACCTTACCTAAGCAGCTGGGCAACATCCTCTTTTTCTAGGATATTTCTGCTTGTTCTGCATGGCTTTTCCATGGCATGCTTCTTTAGCCTGAACTCTGCCTCATTCTGGATTTAAGTTTTGCTCTCAAAATTGACCTCTGTGTCAATTGACTCTTCTAATTTTTTTTGCCAAGGATTTGCCTGACACACATTCATATATTCAGTAGGAAACTACTTCTAAAACAGCTTATGTTTATTATCTGGTCCTTAGTTTTACATATAGAGTGAATGTGAGCTCTCTAATGTGCCTGTGACACCAACTTCATTAGCCTTGCCCATGAAGCCAAAGGAAATCTTGCTTATGTCATTTAATAAAACTATTTTTTCATGTATTTTTTCCCTAGTAATATTTACTTTGGTCAATGGTTGTTCAAAGTTTGTAGGTCTCCCATCCAACTTTATTAAGCTGGAGACAGAACTATAGGCTAAATTATTATATGGACCTGTAGTTGGAGGATAGAATTATCTGATAAAATTAATGATTTCTTCCATCTGAGAACAAAATGGAATGATAATTTACTTATTAAAATGCTGAGAAGCTAGAAACCTAGGATTCTTTTCCAAACAAAATATTGTATATCAGAATGAGGGTTAATTATGTGGACTTTATACTGGCTACTTGTGAAATCCAATTTATTCCATCTGGTGTATGTCAGTCAATCCTTAATTGTTGTGCAATTATAGCTAATCATCTCAAATGGAGTAAGTTAAGCCCAGAACCAATGCTAATTTTTATTAATAGAGATGTTATGGTGTATGCTTGGGCTTGTGTCTTTTTTTTTATGTGAAATGAGAGCATTGGTTGCATTTAGATTAACAATATGAAAGAAAAAGTGATTCTCATTCTAACTTGTGCTGATGTAAGTGAGAAAACAGAGACCATTGTTTTGGTATAATTAGCATAGTAATTAGCTCCATAGAATTGCCCACTCCAAAAAGCTCAGGGACAAAGTTGGCAGCATCCATAAAACCTATATGGGAACTCAATAGATGGAAGATGAGGGCCTTCCTTAGTCTAAGAGCAGGGGAT
Source organism: Monarcha castaneiventris obscurior (assembly GCA_026261815.1). Classification (NCBI taxonomy): domain Eukaryota; kingdom Metazoa; phylum Chordata; class Aves; order Passeriformes; family Monarchidae; genus Monarcha; species Monarcha castaneiventris. The sequence goes on from JAMPIT010000379.1 coordinate 12,166,463, forward strand.
AGGTCATTGTATGTCTCCTCACATGTAAGTGACTTCTTCATGGAGAAGGGTTTTTTTCATATCCACTGGGAAGAAAAGCAAGAAATAATTTGCTCAGCATGTAGCAAAGAAGATTTGGTTGCAGGTCAGGAGAAGCTTTTTAATAATAATGACACTGAAGAGGATCTAAAGATATTACAAAGCCTTACTAATGGACAACTCTTCTACTCCACTATTTTGGGTCTATAGAAACAAGCCTCTGTCAAGATGAAAACCCAAGTGAGTGCCATGGATGGTTTGGGGTAGGAGTGTTTAAATTTAAAAAACGAGTACAAGTTGAAGACACAAAACCTCATCTTAATTAGGAGTCTTAAACATTTCATCATCACTGTCATTCCAGCTGGGGAGCTTGAGGTGTCTCTGGCTTTTCTCCCCAGAAGGTGTGTAGGGACACAGAACAGAGAGGACCCTGCTGGTTTTGGGCCGACAGCAGGTTTTGGGTGTGCACAGGTGGGGTTCTGGTGTTCAGCTGTGTGACAACAAGAGGGAGACAATGCTGTCACTGCTGCTCCCTCTTGGTAGAGATTAGACTTCTTTTATGGACAAAACTCATGTGCTGTCTTCTGGCTTTTCAGTTGAACACAAATCACTGCCTTCAGTGAGAGCAAAGCAAGAGTCATAGTATTGTATTTCTTCACTGCTATACATGGTGTATACATTCATGTGCAGCTCAGCTGAGAATTTCTTCCCACACACCTCTTATTCATCATCACTTCCTTTTGATCACCATCTCTCTTGGGAGACTACACACCCCTTAACTTCTAATTCTCCTCATTACTGGATGTTCGTTTGCTCCAGCTGATGCCATCAGCTGCTACCAGCTGAGATGTGCACAATGACAGATCGTGCTGGAGCACTGGATGTAGCTGTAGGCATTCTGCAATTTCTAGACATTACAAATTACTAATTTATAGCAGTAGTTAAATATAATCTCTTCCAAGCTTATGCACTAGTAAAATTCAGTTTGCAGAAATTAAAACTGATGGAAAGGTTGGGTTTGTTTCTTTGAGGTTTGGAACCTCTCACCTTCTACCTTATTAATCCCAAGGGGTTAAAAAGGTTGTTGGTTTTTAAGTAATGTTTCAAAATCTTCTCTAACGAGAAAAGGAGGAATGCTAATTAAATAGTACTTTAGTAAATAGAGTTAAGCTAATATAAAAGCAAAAAACCAGACCAAATATAAGTTTTAATGCTTGCATTATATAATCAATTTAACTCCTTTGGTGTTCACTCTTTCTTTGAACTAGCTCTCAGAAGTAAGAGTTTTTGGTTTAAAAACAAGTTTTTAGAACCAGTTGCCTCCTTTTAGTTTTTCTTGTGCCCTTTCCTACAGTAGATGTTCCACCGAAATGTGTTTGCTAAAATATGAACTTCTGATATGACCTGCCTTATTCGAGTTGCTCCTCCCATCCTGCTGCTCTCTCACTATAAAAAGAAATAATCTCCAGGTTCAATTGTATTTAATACTTTTCCATAATGTTCTGCACAAATAACAACCTTTTGAATTTTTAATTACTTTGACAATAAACCCGGAAACCAATTTACCATGAAGTTATGCCGTGTAATATTGAACAGAAACAACATTTCAGCACTTCAAAATAATTGCTCTGGCCTTGGCTGGTGTTAGGTACTGTTAATCATAGATTAACATGTTGTTGGGGTGCCTTTCAACGATATTTGCAAACAATATTTTTTCAGGTTGTGTTAGGCTGACATCAGTACGTGCAGGAGCAGAAACAGTGTGGTAGTTTCTGTACAGAATACAACGACTGTTTCCATGAGAAGTTAGAGAAGAATTACCTACAAACTGTGAATGCATAATGCTGAAGTGATGGAAAATAACATTTTCTTTTTATTTGCAATTTAAATTTCTCAGACAAAAAAGGTGACTTACAAAAGATGACTTACTATGTGCTCTCTTAAAAAAAAAAAAAAGAAAAGGGAAAGAAGGAAATTGAAGAGCAGAAATATGTGCATCTATTGTAGCTGAGGAGGCTTTGTGGTTGCTTAGCTGAAGAGACTTTGATATTCCAGATTTCATGTTCCAAAACTAATTTGTTGTTCAGTCTGTTTGCTGTGTAAAGGTGTCTCATTGTGTAAAGTCTAATGAAAAATATGCTTACTCTTGAAAGGAAAATTAACATGCACTAGATTTGTGGCACTATTTGAGCATAAGGTCATCCTGGAAAAAAAAAATAGTGGAATAAATGAGACATAGATAAATGCCACTGAAACTTCAAAATGTGTCATTCTGATGATAATTAGTTTGTTTAGGTGATACAATCACATTGCTGAACAACTTAATCAGGAGTACATTCCAGATGGTGCAAAAATTGAATTTTATATCCTTTCAGGTGAATTTTACAGTGGTTCAGTTTATTATATACTATGAGCATCATTAAAATAGGTGTTTCAATCAGAATTGCTTTTCTTTTATAACCCCTAATGATGTGAAATTCTAATGTTGATATCCGGAGTGGAGGCCACCATCTTCTTAATTGGTTTGAATAGCTGAGGTATTATCTCTGTGGGTTTTTTTAAATAATCCATTTAATACCATTAATATTAAACGGCTCTGGGCTAAGAGCTGCACAGATAAATTTATTAATACAAACATCACAGTCATATTTGTTTTAGTTCATTGACTTAATTTCTAGGATCTTGAAAATTTTTAAAAGGAATAAAGAAATCCTAAAATATTGGCTCACGTCAAGGAGGTAAGTAACTCAAGTAGCTTGCAGTATTTCTCCGAAGATACCTTTGGATATGAAAAAGAATTCCTGTGATCCAGGAATCCATGCTGCAATGGCTAGAGATGCAGAGAGGGTAAATCTTGCCCGCCTAGGGTTTGTGTCTGAAGCCCATAGCGAAGGGCTTGAAAAAGTCCTGGGTATTTACATGTAGAACCAAAAAAAACCAGAATAAGGAATAAGAGAATACAAGAGCACGAAGGACCATCTAGTCATCTGTTCTTACCTTGTGTTTCTGAAAAACATTAAATTGTTCATTGATTGAGGAAAGGAAATTTCCCTGAGTTGTGGTTTGGTTGTAAGCGAGTATGACACATTCATCTGCAGGTAAGGGTGAACCTAGATTTCATTACTCAGAGAATTATTTTATTTACTTGTTGACATTTGGATATGTTTTGTAGTGGTTATTATGCTCTTTTTGTGGAAATGAGAAGACTGTTGCTGGTATTTAATTTTCTTCGTTGCAAATGTGATGCCGTTCTGACAAAACTACAGTGAAAGATATTTTGATTATTTCTTTAATCGTAGTCTTGTTTAGACATTAGATCAACCACATCTACTGTCTGTCCAGCAACTTCTAACTACTGCAATGAGTGACTGCTGGGGTTCTATTTGTTGCCTGCTAAGGTCAAATTTATGTTTTTTGCCAAAAATTTCTGTACACTGTTTCTTCTACTGTAGTGTATCCTTTGAAATTTTAGTTCTGACACTGGCCAAGTAAGGACTGCTTTCTAACTATGGGGAAATCTGTCATTTCATCAGTCTTCTAATAAACATTTGCATTTAATTATTTAGTTGATGTCTAGTTTGAAAACAGTTTAACTGTTTTGAAGGGAGTTTTACACTGATTCATAGGTCGTTTGCTTGACATTTTTTCTTCCATTAGAAGACAATGCTTGTCAAAAAGAAAATGTAATTTTAAGTAAGATTTTGTAATTATTTTCACATGAGACAGTCCTAGACCTTGATGAAAGTAAAAGGCATTCATTGTTGATGACATCACAGAAGGAAAATAAGTAAATGGATAATTTGAACCAAACCACTACACGGTAGTACCTGAAAAAGTTCTTCTCAGAAATTATGATGCTGAATCTCATGGGATTTTTAAGCATGTTACATGCTTCTTATCAGACTTCATAATCATAAATCCTGGAATCATGAAAGTTGGAAAATACTTCCAAGGTCATCAAGTTCAATCATTAACATAACACTGCCATGTCCCCAGGGGCCATATTGACACATTTCTTGAAAACTTCCAGGGATGGTGATTCCACCACTTCCCTGGGCAGTCTTTTTCAATACTTGACAACCTTATTAATGAAGCAATTTTTTTCCTAATATCCAGTCTAAATCTCACCTGACATAAATTGAGGCCATTTCCTCTTGTCACTTGTTAGCTGGGAGAAGAGACAGACCCCCACTTGACTGCAGTCTGCTTTCTGATATTTGTAGTGCATGATGAGGTCTTTCCTGAGCTTCCTTTTCTCCAGATCCTCATTAGACTTGTGCTCCAGATCCTTCATTGGCTTTGTTGCCCTTCTCTGGACTCACTCCAGCACCTCAATATCCTTCTTGAACGGTACAGTGTAGAATTTAACACAGCTCTCAAAGTTTGGCCTCACCAGTGCTGAGTACAGGGGGACAATCAGTGTGCTGGTCCCGCTGGCCACACTCTTTCTGGTACAGGCCAGGATGCCACTGGCCTTCGTGGCCACCTGGGCACACACTGGCTCATGTTCAACCGGCTGTTGGCCAGCAACTCCAGGTCCTTTTTCACTGGGCATCTTTCCAGCCACTCTGCCCCCCAGCCTGTAGAGCTGCCTGGACTTGTTGTTACCCAAGGGCATTTGGCCTTGTCAAACCTCATAAAATTGTCCCAGGCTCATCAGTCCAGCCTGTCCAGATCCTTCTGTAGATATATACTTAGATAGATGTGTTAACATGGTCTTATTTTTGAACTGGAAAAGAAATATAAAAATCAGGTTATTGTTTATCATCTCTAAATGTGATCCAGGTGACTGTGCTTACATCCTTTGGGATACATAGACTCTATTTTAGAGGAAAAGCAAGGGAGAAAGCTTGGTTTACTTTTCATTGATCTACATTTGACAACCAAGGAGATTTTTCCTAACTATATAGATCCTCTGTATCTACTCAGAGTCTTCTTTACTCTTTTCTAGTGTCTTGTCAGTAGATGTACATAATCCTGAACTTTCTTTGTTAGCATCCTCCTTAAATTACTTTGGTCCAGTGTTGTAATTAGTGTTGTAATTTTGCCTTTGATTTTTACAAATTTTGTAAGTATGGGGTTCCTATCTGAACCTGATTTGCACTAGATATTTCAAAAGAGCATCTGGAAGAAAAAAAAATGCTCTTCAGCTCCTATTAAGTGGTTCTTTCTTGGTGGACAATGATGGCAGTGTTCCTGCCTTTACTCCTGGTATTTTTTTTTGAAGGCTTCAGCAAACAAAAACCCACTAGTTCAATAGCATAACCTTGGGTAAGCCTTAAATGTATTTCCAATATGTGTCTTTTGGCAAATTTTTCTTCTTTTGTAGAATGCTTAATGTTTGTTTTGTGTCAAATTGTCTTAATTAGAAGAAGGTTTTTGATTCTGTAAGGTCATAGGAAGTATTCTTTTAATGTTTGTGGTTTGAATCTTGGAGCAAATTTACCTCTGAAATCTGGTTATCATCTAATAATTTATTTAACCTCTATAAGGTGAATGGGCTTTGAGAACTCCTTTTCAATTACACAAGGGAATTGGAGGGATTGTTCCTTGTCTAGATTATTATACTCTCTTTCTTTTTCAGCTGTCCTTCAGGGAAATGCCTTGCTCATGTTGATGATGTGACTGAATTTATTATTTATGAGTATCAGCATTCCTTTGAGCAGACTTCTTCAGTTTGGATTAATGGGGAAAGGGTGAGAGAATCCTATTGGGGATCTAGCTGCCCTCCTGCCCTTTGCTTTGCTAGGTTTATTGTCTGAGTGACTTTACTATAGCAGCAATAATGCTGGGTGTTCTTGACCTATTCAGTCAAATGGGGAAGGCAGAAATGTTGAAGTCACAGTGATGGCAACAGTGCCTGACTAACACTGTCTTCCAAGGGCAAATGCTGCTTGTGAGTAATTTGATTGTCTCTGTGTTATAGTAGCATTGCATTCTGTACACTTAGATTTGCTCTCTGCCTCTCTGCTTATATCTTTAGAGATCATTTAGAAGTTCTTTAAAGTGTTGTTTTGAGAGAGCTATTCTATTCCAGGGGGAGAATATGTTACATCCATCTGCTGAGAATTGCTTCTCTGTGTTACTGTGTTATTGTTCCTCATTCTTAGAAGCAGGTTTATTTTTGTTGTTGTTGTTGTTTTTGTTTTGTTTTGGTTTTTTTGTCTTCCTTGGTAGATCAGGAGCTCCTGTTTGATTTGGAAGTTTTGGCTGAAGATTTTCCTTTTTTATCTCAAAAATGTTTGAAGGCTTGGATATATTTTATGCTGAGACACTTCAAACTCTCTGAACTGCCTACTTAAGTCTGTCTCGTTCTGCTGCAAAGGGCATAGGTGTTACTTCTAAACCCCAGATTACTTTTTTGCAGATATAACACAGTTAATTCATTTTACTTTGACTTTCTGTGAATTATCAAAGATGCTTGGATTTCTTTCAGCTTTCTTTTCATTCAGTTTAGTAATCTTCCTCAGTTTGATCAGATATGACGAAACTATTGGCCAACTTGCCAGGACAGATTATTTTCCTTTCGATCCATGTCATCTTGACTAAACTGATATTTCTTTCTTTTTATCTGTTACCAGGGCGTTCACAAGTGCTCTTATTTTTTTCACTTCAAAGGTGGGCTGTTGGATAAAAGACTACAGTCAGTGAGGAAAAAGCTACATACATGTCCAGCTGTGAAAGAACTTATTTTCACTAAATCTTCATCTCAAATACACTTGTACATTGTTTAACTTCAGAGTAGTTCATGCTGTGTTGTTTTCATATGCTTCACATCTACCCTGAGTTGCAACTCGTGTTTGCTTCAGGGTATCTTCCATCCTTATGTCGTGTTTTTCACATGAGGTAGCTATTTTTATTCTTAAATATTCTAGGCGCGTGGATATTTTGTACCCCGAAAATATTAGCACGATCACTGTAAATAATTATTTTGGAAAAGATAAAATTTCTTAATAATTGCTTTTTAATTGGTGCTACTCAATATTTTTATTTATTTTAGGTTTAGTTTGCATAGATTTTATTCTTATGAATCAATTGACTACCTGATTAGTTAAAAATATGCTTTATATAATGGTTTTAAAGTTAGAAAATTCAAATAATTTTGTGACATCATTTTCTTTGAAAACTTCTTGCTTTACTCTGATACAATATGCTAATATTTGTGCAAATGTCTACATCTAAAATATGCTTGGGACACAAATTTACCTTGTAATAACACATGAAATAACTAAAGAGTTTTAAAAGATATTTAGAGAGTTTTAAAATGTTCCTAGATTTTAGTATTACCATCAGTATCCTCAGATACTAATTTCTGAATGTCTAAGTAAGATCACTTTTTACATCTGTAGCTAGGCAGCTTGCTTAAACATCCCAAGATCATATTAACTTTTATCTGAACATTTTGTTTTCTAGAATGCAGTTTACAGATCTGTGTCATGACTTGTATTTCCTGTTTCCAGGCTCTGTAATTTTGCTTGTGCCTGCCTATAGTTTAATGGATTTTGTTTCTCTGATCCCAGCTTACCAAGCAGTCCAGATGGCCCTGTACAGCTGCCTGCCTTTTCATTATTTACCCTCCTCCCTCTCTTAGTGTCATCTGCAAATATATCCACTGCAGGCAGGGATTTTATATGTACTTCTAGATCACTGATGAAAATGTGGAATAACATCGGAACATACATCAATCCCAAGGGACTCCTGCTAGAAACACTCTTATTCAGCTATTATTTCCATAGAAAATTATGTTCATTAGCTAGTTTTCAATCTATTTAATTTTCAGTCCATTAAAATGTACTGCCATTCAATTCTTTTTCAATAAGAATATTGTGTGAATGCCTTATAGATCTCTAAGTGTATTACCTTCTTGCAGCTCCTATCAACTCAACATTTAACCTCTGGAAGCAACGAAATAGAGTTTGTTTAACAAGTCCTAATGTCTTAAGAAGTTTTATTGAGTGACATCTGTTATACTGCTTTTGCTGGATCTCAGGCATCTGTTTTTATGTCATCTTTCCTCTGTTTGCTTTGGGACTAAAGCTAGATTAATGATCCTTGAACCATTGCATGTGCATTTTCTGAATCTTTTATAGGCTTTAAAATTCTTCAGTCTCATGCAGTTCCAGAGATTTATTAAAAATTAAATTATTTGCATTCATGGACCTCAATCTCCAGAGCTTTTTTGTGGTTGCTACCTGTCCAGGCCTAAAGATTGCATGTGAGTTGTAAATTCATAGACCTCTTATTAGTGGTTCAGAAAATGCATTTTCCTCCTCTTTTCATTTTTTATGGAAAAAAAAAAGAACAGAAGAATGTGTTAAAAGGTCTACTTCTTATGCCTCTTTAAAAAAAATCACAGTAAACATCTATTAGGAAGTCTATATTTTCTCTTGTTCCTAATAGGCTTAATGAGCATTTTACTTGGATTGCTAGCATGGATTCTACCTGACTTTTTTGTTCACCATTAAATATTCTCTATTATGTATCTTCTAATTTATATTGACTGAAATCTTATTGACATTTTTATTCTTGTTTCTTAAGGAACAGGATGGCAGGTTTATTTATTTGGGTTTTGTCTGACACTGAAAGCTTTCGTACCCATTGACAGAAATATTCACAAAGGATGAAAGTTTCATAATTAAATTTTTGTACATATGTGCTGTTAAAAATGATAAAAGTTACCCAGAGGAGGGTGTGCAAAAGGAGCTGTCTTGTGCCACCAAGAGAAACATTGCTGCAACCTCTCATTAGAAGCTCTATAGTTGCTGTCTTTAGTTTCAATCAGAAGGAAGCTCACAATGGAGGAAAACAGAAAGACATCCTTTTGTATTCCTTCCCAGTTTCTCTCCGTCATCCAAAGCATCCTAGTTCTGAACCTGGAACAGTCCTTAACTTACTGACCCCTGAAACTCCATGTGCCACTCACCTAAAGTCTCCACAGCCATTCTTCCTGTATTGTCCCTGAACAAATTCTCTTTGAACAAATGTATTATGCCTCATTGAGAAGTCTTTCCTGTGTTCTTAATATGCACAAACTCTGCTTCAGAAAGGACACAAGAGCATCACCCCTCCAACGAGCTGCTATGGCCTAAAGCACATGGGTAGTGGGTCCAAGTTACAGTGGTTATTGTCCTGTAATGTCGTGTATTCCTACTGCATAGATTTCTGTATGGGGGCTTTTTCTGCTGCTTCAGACACAAGATTAACTTAAAATGCATGAGTGGCCTCATTAAACTCAATAAAATTACTCACATGCTTACCATGCATTTAAGTAGTTTGCAGAATCAGCATTAAAATAAGAGGCAATCCATAGACCTCTCCACTTCTCATATATAAAATTTTTGGAGGAGAGGGGGCTTTAATATAAAAGCTGAAAAAAAACCCCTAGGAATTCATCAGGTACCAAAATCTTGTCATATGCAATGAAGTTGAAATGCCAAGATTTTACTTACAATGTATTCAATAAGCGCTGATGGATTGGTCCATCTATAGGATTCTGTTTGTATGTCATGCACATTACAATATTGCTTAATAGTATCTCTTAACAGCCTTTTCAAGTAATCTAGGTTGCATTTGCTTGTATTGATCTTGTATATATTATTGTGGCACCTCTTCTGTGATTCTGTTGTGCTTCTGCTTTGTAACTTCTCCCAATAGATAATAGGAGGTGAGAGAAATTCAATGAACTGGAATCAAAAGAAGTCAGGGAAGGATATGTAGATGCATGAAATTTGTGTTATATGTTTCTTTTTCTTAAGCAAATATATGCCTTAGTTTACTATTTCAGTGCATCTCCGAAACATTCAGTATTTTAAAAAACAAATTGTCCTTATAAAGGAGAATAAAAAATCATTAAATATTGAAGCCACTCTTAGAACCCAAAAAGGATTTAGAGGTGAAGAAATTTGTATTCTATTAGTATTAGTATTAGTATTAGGTTTTGTGTGAAAAAGACTGCACAATATGTTGCTTCTTATGTTCTACAGCTTAGTCATTACAGTTTGTCCCGCTATATCGCATCACCAAGGTTGTGAATAGTGTAATAAATAATCTTTCTGACATAGATTGTCTTTTAATTTAGTACTTGTGTTTTGAGTCCCTTTATTAGCATGGAAACATAAATGTGTTTCTGTGTTTAAATGTTTTGCCAACAGTAAAATAAGTTGGTGCATCGAATATGATTTAATATTTCACGGGGCTCTGTTCTTTCTAGCAGAATTATCTCTTCATTTTATTTGTAATTCCACTTGCCTTAATAGATTACTTTGTCAGTCCACTGAGTGACTCTTTAAGTCATGTTGCACTGCAGATGAAAAGAAACACAGGAGATTACAAGTTGCAGGATGATAAACGAAAGGTATGACATGATAGCTATTCACAGTACTGAAAACCAAACGTAGTATTTCAATGCTTGCGCATTTTTGTGTGTGGGCTGTTGGTAAATACCATTTGTAGGAGAGAAAAAACAGGTTTCCATTTTGTGAAATGTTGAAATTTCGAAGTTCTTGGTTTTCTGCCGAGATGGTATAAACTGACATAGCTAAAGGAAAAGCATTGAAACCTTGATTATACAGATTAGACAAAAATGTGACTTTGTTGTCTCAGCCATTTCTTTAATGAAAAGATACTTGTGTGCAAAGTAACCATAAAGGAGAGAATGGGGTTTGTTGCCTGTTCTGAGGAGGAAGCCCCTGGAGGGCAGTGATGTAAAGCAACCTTGACATCCACAATATGTTCTTAGGGGTGCAGTCACAGGTTTCACCCAGGCCTCCCATGGGCTAGGGTGGAGCATCTCCTTTGAAGACTCTGCCTCGGTGGAAATGCTGGGAAGGAAACTGTCTCTCAATGAGTCTTGCTGCCTCTCCAGAGAGTGGAGAGAGTATGCCATGTATTCAGGACTTCTAGTATGTCCTTCCATAAACAGACTAAACCTCTTCCCATCTGTGGTCCCACCTCATCCATCTACCAGCATAGAAGAGAGTTTGCTCCAATGTTCCTTTTCCATAGAGCGCTGTCCACCAACTCTTGACATTGCTTTTCACACTGAGCTGTGTGTTTTACCTCTATGTATTTCTTTTATCCCTTGCTTTCCAGAAAATGCTTTCCAATGCCTTTGACATTGCTTAGGTATTTGACACATGGAAGACAATCTTGGCTTCACTGTGTTTTTAAAAGGGACATGGGTGCTGTAGTGCTCTGGATCACCATGTTGCAGATGCCAGTGACTCTGAGGTACCTGATGTACTATACAAAGATAGTCTAAACAATTGTATTTGTTGGGTGTTTGGAAAGAAACCTGTCTACTTATCCTTGATGAGTGAGTCCTAAAATGTACTGTAGATCTTTGGTACCAGGATAGACTTTCAGTTTTACACTTGAGAAGCAAAAGTCAAATATAAGATTTACGCTTATCTAGTAAAAAGGCACACTACAGGTTCCTGAAATCAATGACTCTCAAAATTGCCCAAACATTGAATGATATGCATGAATAATTTAAGAATGTTTTGTTAAATGTGCAAAAGTCAAGTTATCCTTGCAGTGAGGCTTATTGCAAATCACCAGCAATTTACTGTGGTTCTGAAAACCACAGGCAGCAATTTACAGACAAGATTGGACCTGTTACTATACATGTGACATTTTCTTGATTTAAACTGTCATTCTGAAAAGCTGTTTACTGACAGCCAGAGTTTGGAATGAGGTTATAAACTTTACTGAATAATTCCTTACCATTGAAGTTGAACTATATTTCTGCTTGGCTAGAGAAGAGCATGTAGACCTCCTACCGCAACTGAGGTATCTATTCAGGCAAATTAGCACTTTCAAGGGAAATTATACATGATCTTTTTAGACATTCATGTGCTGTAATGGTGTATGGTGCTGTGCAGACATTTTACATCTCATAAACACAGGAATGTATTTCCAAAATACCTGACTGTAAGTGCTACATACAGGTGCACTATGGTGATATGCAGTGGCTTCATCGTTTTGTCTCTAAGCAATCATTATCAAAGTAATTTCTGAAGATGATCTGCTGGCTTCCAGAATATCATGTTGGGCTAGAGGGGTGAATATTCATCTTTATTTACTGTTTTGGGGTTTTTTTAGTTATTAACTAAACTGGGAGTCTTCCTACCAACTCAGTTCCTATTACATTTCCTTGGCATGTAGACATTCAGTATATGCCATAAGAAATATTTTTAATCACTGTCTTCACTGCCTTCCATTTGACATCCTGAGAGCAGTTTCAGTATAAGTGACACTCACTGTGGTTCTCTAGTAATCTTCAGAAATGAACGTGCCTCAGACATGCAGTAATCTAGATACCCTGATGTTCCCCAGAACTTACTTTTGACATCAAATAACTTCTGGTTAGGTTCTCTGTCTTGCCCAGGATTGTTGCAAAGTATTTTCTAGTAGTCACTCAACCACGCCTGGCTAGTCTTGCAGGCTATTGTTCTGGATAAGTCCTTGCTATAAAGAAGTCATTGCAGTTGAAATAAAACTGGTCAGCCTAAAATTGCATTCCCTGGAATATTGTGGATATTGTGTTCAAGTGAGTAAACCCAGAAACTAACAGTATTGACAAGAAGCTGTATCCCTTGCCATTGCTCTTGGATACTCCAGACTGTTCTTCCCTAGGAGATGGACACAAAGAAAAGTCTCATAGCACTGCTTACTTTGAAACTTATTTGACCAATAAGATTCAGACATTAAAGCAGAAAGTGACCATAAACATTGGAGAACATTTGAGGAAATGCACTGTAACATAAAAGTTCAACATTTTCAGAAGAATCTCTTGTGAAAAGGGTCTGAGATAGTACCATATATTTAAAAAGAGACAAAGGAAAACATGCAGACCACTGGGATCTGAATTACATGTACAAGTGCATTGGAGAAGATCCAAAGACAGATCTGCTCACCTGTATGAGCCAGGAATGCCCAGGACCTGGTGAGCACTTGTGTTATAGGCAGATGGTTGCAAGAGACAATGGAAATGTGTGGCAAATTTAACAGAGATAAGAGTGAAAAAAAAAAAAAATGGACCTCCCTGTAAATCAGGCAAGCTAAAATTGTTGCAGTGAGGTGACAGTTTGGTCTTCTGGAAACTGGGTGGTCCTCAGGCATTGCCACTCCTGTTACTACAGCCAAACTGATGAAAGATTTCAGCCAGTAGGCGTTTTGGGGAACACATCTGATAGTGGATATGAGTTTACTTATATGGCATTAATGGATACTGTTGTTGTACTGTAACAGTGAATTCAATCCTTCATATGCACTCCATTGGTATTAGTGCCCATTTGTATTAGTATTCACTAATAGAGCTAGCCTGGGATTCCACTGCACAATTAGTCAGTTGTGCTGTGTGTAGTTGTCTTTGGAATTATTCTTTTGTGAAGAATTTGGTGAGGGGGAAAAAAGCAATTGATGAAACAGGCAAAAAAGGCAAGCATCAAAGAAGAAATCAGTTCTCTTTCCTCTTAAACAGCTTTGAAGGAAGAACACACTAAACCAATAAGGTTATAGCACAGAGAGTAGTAGATACTGGGACATTTCATTAAAAATAAGTCCTTTAGAATATTCATTTAAAAATAGAAGGGAAAACAGAATGAGTGGATTTATCCTTCTGTAAGTAAAAGTCTAGCTTCAGAAGGAACCTGGATTATTCATCATACCAGACCAAACAGGGTGTTGAAAAAATGGCAGTTAATATGTGGGGATCTAATTGTCACTACCTGACATTTTAGTCACTTTCTCTGTAGTAAAAAGTCTCTAGTCCCTGATTTATTGAAAATACAAAATTTTGCATCATAATTTCTTGCTATGACATTTTACTGACACATCTTTGATTTATACTTCAGTTCCAGTACCCCAAATATGCACATGCCTACACGCAGAAAGGCTCCTCTTTCCTCTTGCTTTGTTACAAGCTCTCTCTTTTGTTGAGGAGGGTGTACAGTACATGTAGTTCTGTTTTCTTTGGTGGAAGCCTTGTCTGGTCTGCCTGGATGAGACCTTGTGACAACACAAAGCGGCCATAGTGATAACGGTGATATAGGGTTCTGCTGTTATGTCTCCTGCCTCCCACATAAGTGCAGGAATTCACCTCACTGGGTGCCAGTACTAGTTATGCAGCCTCCTGGGGAATTCAGTGATGCTCCTTTGTGGATAAGGAAGGCAAACTTCATCTTAAGGTGTCATAGCATAATTTTTTTATTCCTTGCGTTTCAAATCAGCCTACTCCAAATAAGGGTCTCCTTTCATCTTTGGTTTGCCTGAATGCCAGCTGTCACTCAGTTTTTTCTCAAATAGGAAAGCTGTGGCAGTTCTTTAATAAATTACTGGTTTTCTTTCCATTTTTAGCTTCCATGAGCAACAACAGAAAATGTTAGAACTTCATCACAGAAATTAACAACTGAAGTGATCAGTGAATACAGATTAATGGTATTCCATTATTCTGGTATTACCTGAGTTATTTCATAAATTAAATCAATATTACACAAACTAGTTTGAAGTGGCCTGTGAAATCTTCCATCAGCTTTTGATTTTTTCACAAGGATTGAAAGACAACTTTAAAATGTGTCTGCTATAGTAAGTATTGTACCAGCGAGGCCTCAAGTATGGAGTATATATGGGCTGCATGTTATGTGGAAACTCATAAGACATGACCTGATAACAGAAGCATTACTTTGAATTACGTGGAAGAAACACAGTTCCTTTGCTCATATTCTCTTAAAAAAAAAAAAAAATCCAAACCCACCCTTCTCATTGAAAAGCACTGAATTCAGATCTCTAGCTCTTTTGGACTGCTTTAAACAAGCTCCATGTCCAGTGTTAAATCTAAACAAGGAAGATGGCCAAATTAATTTTTGTAAACATATTTTTGTATTAGTACTAACTACTTTGTTCTCTTCTGTGAGTTCATTTGCTTTGTCTTTTGGATGCTCTACAAATGCAAGTCTCTCCAAGTAACCACCCCTAGCTGCTTGCTGTTGGTCTCCCTCTCATCTTTTGAAATGCCTTATGCAGTTCTTGGTCACCTGACAGGAACAAACACAAGATATTTAAACAGATATTTTTAAGTACCGAATAACAACACAAAAAAAAGCAGTAAATTAAATTGATACCATGCTTATTGCCCTGTCTCAAGTATAAATATTTGACTTAAAAACCAATTTGATTGAAACTTATTTAGAAGAACTTGCTTTTAAAAAGTTAACTGTAGCATTGTGACTAAATGCATCCTAAAAATACAGTTGGGGATTCTTTTGTGTTTCTCATTCTATACATGCACGACCTCTGATTTTGATCTGAGGAAACACCAGTCAACTTTTAGTGTGAATTTAGCATCCCCAGCTTCAAAATGTGCTACAGAGAAGCTTTTTTCTTTTAGTTTCATTACCATTTGAAATGAAAACATGTCAAAACAATGCAATCAAAAAAATAATAAATCGTGAGTGAAAGTTTAATAATTACTGACTTGCTTGAAAATCCTTGGAATTTTATATGTAATTAAGAAATTAAGCAACATCTTGTGGTATTCTCTATCAATGTTTTAAAATGTGCTGCTTTAAAATGTTCTGTGACAATTTGTAACTTGTTACTGTCAGTTTCTGACTCTTTACTTTGTTTTAGCTTTGTTTTTTTAGTGGATGCAAGGAGGATCTTATTTTATTTTCTTCCATAAAAAAGAGCAAAAATGGAACAAGCGACTTTATGGAAAACTCAGCTTTGTACAAACTGCTTTCTACTATCTGTGGATTTTTGTTTGAGTACGTCAGGCAATATCTTCCCCTAGAATCTCTGAGTACTCTCAACCCTGGCATTTTATCATCAGTTTTTGTATTGGAAAATGTAAGCTGCTTTGACATCTTTCGATCAAATATTTTTTAGAAGCATGAGTCATCTTGGGTCAATTCACTAGGGAAAATGCTTTTTGATGAACAAGGGAGGTAAAAAATTGCTGGGAAATATGAAAAAGCATATTCCTAATTTCAGTAGTTTGGGATTACAAAAACTTTATGAAAGTAACCAGGTTTACAGTGAATTTTTAGGATAGGTTTTAATGAACAAGTTAAGTAATTTTGTCATGGATTGCCTTTGAGCATATTGTGTGAGCTCAGGAATTCTGCTGTGAAAATGGAAGAGAACATTATGAGTGAAAAGCTGGATGTGGTGGTGGTTGTTAACTCCACATGACAATGGATGTGGTTTGAATTTAGTTTGTTATTCTCTTCATCAAGGCTTCCATTGCTCATTCTACCCAATCAGTGATCTTTGTACACGATACAAGCGCTTGTCTGAAGATAGGGACAGCAATATAAATTCATCAGATTAATTTCTTTTTTTTTGAAAGTGTCATATAATATTTCTGTGTGAAGTATACATAGCAAATTTAAACAATATTGGCATTTTCTACCTAAATATCAAGCTTATATCACATTCTGGATAGGAGGGACAGATCAAGAAGATGCATAAGTAGAACCCCTGATTGAACTTATGTTTCAGCTGGGACAGGCTTGTGAGGGGTTAAGGAAACATGAGGACAAGCTTTAAAGACACTTTTCTCTAGACACCATTCTTGGTCACAATGTGATTCCTGACCACTAGTTGTCCCCAGTCATGTCTTCAAAACTTTTTTCCAGTCAGTGTTTTTGGGGGCTAGAATTCCTTAATTACATACAGTAATGGTAAATTTGTGTTATGAGTGGTTAATGTTTATTTTTTATATGAAAAAAAAAATGCTTACTTTTAGAATAGAATGGAATAGAATACTTCATTTGGAAAGGATCTACAATGACCACCTAGTCCAACTTCCTGACCAGTTCAGGACTGATCAAAAGTTAAAGCTTGTTGCCAATGGCATTTTTCAAAAGCTTCTTAAACGCTGACAGGGTGGGGGCATCAACCACCTCTCTAGGGAGCCTGTTCCAGTGTTTTACCACCCTCTCAGTAAAGAAATGCTTCCTAATGTCAAGTCCAAACCCCCACTGGCACAGCTTTGAACCATTAGTAATAAAACTACAAAAACAACAAATAAAAGAAACAAAAACCAACAACGAATAAAAGAAAAAAAAAAAAACCCCACAAACAAGAAAGCGAACAAAAAAAAGGAAGAACCTTGATAGTTTTTCTGTAATTAGATTCACTTGAATCAATGGAATGATGTGCCCTCACTTCACAGACGCATCTACATATATGAAACATAGAGGGAAAATTTACCTGAAATTTGGTTTATATTTACTCTATCAAAAGTAGCCATTTTGGATATGACTATAAGAAGTTGCTAGATTGTTCATAGTCTTCATTCAGAAAAATCTATTGGTTCTACAATTTTTTTTGGCAAGTCTTATGAAAGCAGATGTTTTTGGTGCTTTTCTGGAATTTTTCATTCTTTTTTCTGGTGATTTGAAGTTCAAGAAAGTTTAATCAGTTATAGAAGACTTGAGACTTTGGAATTTTGTCCGATTATTTTATAAGAGAAAATGTTTGATATAACATGTAAAGTCTCTTCTGGGGCATACTAAGGCCTGTTACTGTTACAGCTGAAAGAGAGTGAAGAATATAATTTTAATTTTACTAGAGCCTGACCATTTTCCAGCCATCAAGCTACTGACACACCTTTTCTATACTGAAATCATGGATATTATCAAAATGTGGTCTTAGAAAGGCTGAAATTTACATACTTTTTTTTTCAGGTCAATGATTAAAGTAATGAAAGGTGCAAGTTAGTCATTTGAGAACCACAAGATACATTTACCTGAAAGGTCAGGTAAATGAAGGAGCTGGTGCAGAAAGCTGTGAGGCTGGGCATTAATTCCAGCGAGTTTCTTGGTATCGATTACACAGATTGCGAGTGCTCATTTGTAGGCCAGAAGGCAGATACAGCTCTTTGCAGGCCATTTGTCTCCTTTTGTTTCTTAATTAATATCACAGACTTGAAAATTTGTGGTAATGAAATTGTCCTGTTAATTAGGCCAGTCTTTAGTAGTAAGGTTTTGATGTCGTAGTGTTTTTCCAGCAGAGTTAACAGCAGCCTTGTTAAAATTTATGCTTATTTTCCTTTTGCAAAGATGCCTATCATTGAAATAGTTATAATAATGTGAGGAATAAACACATTCTGTGATTGGTAATCATTTTAATGTTAGATATTAGAGAAAAATGCTGATTTTAAAATTAACTTTTTCCCTGGATGTCTTTAACCTGCTGCTTTACACAATGACATGAATATCTTACATGGGAAAAAATTACTTTTTTTTCTTTATTTTGAACATCAGACAATCTCTTGAGTGATGTAAAATATTGTATTGTGATATTTTGATGCAGCTTTCCTTGGTACAGTCAGTTTTCTCTGATGATTGTGCAGGTTTTTTCCAGAGAAATGGAAGAGATGCTTTGTTATTTTTAAGAGTCTAAAAAAGTCAAGGCATAGCCAGAAAATGAGAGGAGGAGCAGAGATGCCAATGAAAAACATACTTAGACTTCTTATTAAGTGCTTTGTGAGGAAGAAGTTCTGTTTGGTGTAAATTAATTTTCTTGGTTGACATTTGCCTTCAATTAGAAGACAACAATTTACTTTTTGTTTTTTCTAGTAGGGTTGTGACTTCATGATAAAAAGTAAACAATACCCTTTTGCCTTGTGTTAAATTCTGAAGAAGTTATTGCTAGAAATCAATGATGAAATCCCATCTGTGTTGACATTTCATTCTGTGTGCTGTGAACAACCCTTGCAATTCACACTCAGTGATGTAACCTTTCATTACCCTGTCGTATTTGCATCCTTTAGGTCACTAAAATGAGTATTGCTTCATTTTAGCAGATTTTTATTGGAGTGAATGATATTTACATCAAGCAGATGGGAAGCTTAAGTCAGAAAACAGGAGTGGATTTATTAGAAGGATAAGTGATCCCTCTACAGTGTTAAGTCAGAAAATGTTTTTACATCATGAAATACTACAGGTTTTGAATCTCCCCTAGGAGAGCTGAATGCAGTCAAGTGCAGTAGGTATAACTGTTACCATACCCAGATGAAAGAAAAAGCATTTTTTAAATTAGTCCTTTTTTACCCCTCTGTGTGCTATTGTGATCTTCCGTTAGGAAACATCCATGATACTGTGTTGTTTTAAAGTATCTGGAAGGGACAGAAAATATTTTTGGAATCTAATATTGTTTAAATAAACTATTCAGAATAAAGGGATCTGTTAGAAAATGCTTTTGTAAAATATGTGAATTATTTTCCCCAGCCTATGACCTTAGGTATACTCAAAGATAAATATTATGTCTATCAACTCAAGCGGTGAAATAAGCTACTTATTCTTTCCTTGAACAACTAAAGAGTAGATTTCCATACTTGGCTCACATTTTCTGAAAAACATTGTGATTAAGAAAGATTGAATATATAACCTCCCTGAAACCTCAGATTTAAATTGTTTTAAAGTTGCTATAGCAGAAACTGCACACTAGCCTTAAATATAATGATTTCTACCTTTCTTTTTTCATTTTATATTGTTTTTTGCCATATTCAAGCCTTTCTACTGTTTGTAGATCTTAGAAAATTTTTTAAAAATCTGGTATTTGTCTGTCACAGTAACTTTGCTAATTGAAAGTTTTGTCTGAGTGGCATTGCTCTTGCCATTTTTAATGAATCTTTACAGATTTCATAGTTTCTGCATTTGCTTCATTAGTTTTTCCTTGGGGCTTTCAGGAGATTTTTTTCCCGTTTTCAGAGGCACTATAGTATAACAACGCTTTTGGATTACAAATCCATTAGCTGTGACCCAGGCAATGTGAGACACATACAGCTGATATTTTCTAGGCCAGCCAAGTGAAGCAAATACCTCAGAAAATAATCCAGGCCCAAGTAGTGTCCAATGGGGCATCCTGTTAAAGGTATTTCCATTTTGTGAGCTAACGGGTAAAAGGGGGCTGGATTAAGAAAAGTGAACATAAAAGTCACTTAGTCACCAAGTGCAGTCTTTTGAAAAACTCCTGGTCCTGTCATAGAATCTTCATAAACTAAGCAATTTGTTACAGATCCTGTGATTTTGTCACAGGATATTTATGTATCACAGAATACATGAATGTTACAATCCGCATACCACATAATCGTTTGCAGATGTGAATTTGGATTTGGTGGATAACATGATGGACTTCTCTTGATCCTTAGTATTTTTGATGATCTTAAGAACCCCCCTTAGTCATCTTCTTTTTTAACTCCTTCTCTCACTTCAGCATAGCAGCTGCTCAGAGACTCTCACCCAAAGCATCCAAGGCTTTATACTTTCAGGACACCATCCCACCTTGCACAGGAGAAGAGTGAGGGTGGTTTTGAACTACTTTGCACAGACTGAGATTTTTATTTTCAGATAAGAACCAATAGAGCATCTAAAACAAAAACAAAAACAAAAAAAAAACAAAACAAACCCAACAACAAAGAGCTGAATCCATTTTCAGATAAGCAATTGGTCACAACCATGTGAAAACTGCTTGTAATACTTGTGTGTCATTTATTCTTAAACTTAACTGCACTGAGGGTCTGCAGATGGATCTGATAAGGTTACAGCTGAGCCAGGGAAATTATATTGTTTTATAGGACTATTCAAGTGTTACACTGCTGTAAAGGAAAACTCTTTTTCTCTATTCAGAGATAACTGTATACAAAACACCAAGAAAAATTGACTTTTTTTAGTACTTTCAATACTGAGTTAGAACTGTTAATTACAAGCTATATCTTTGCATGGAGTGCTCCAAGTACATAACTTTAATTCTTTCTCCTGATTCTTAGCCTTCTTTCACAATAGAAATATGGAAAATTATGGCTCATCACTTTTGAGATGAGAAATGAAAAACAAAGAGAAACTGGCAAGTTAAGACATGACATAAGTGATCTTTTGATGAGTGTTGGGGAAATATTAAACACACTGTTCTCTTTCCTAGGGTCACACAATGTGCTGCTTACAAGACTTTTCAGCTTTGCTTGTGGGCATAGGAAATTAAGAACATAAAAATAAAACCTGGACTTTGAAAGGTAGTGAAGGATGGTGTTGCCTATTTCTCAGTCTGTGTCAGTACTGTTGCCTGTGGACAAATATGATTGCGACCACTGTTTTCAGATATAGCTCAAAGTTATAGTGTTCCATCTTGTACATTCTGGGTTACAGCTCTCTCTCTGACCTCATTGAGGAAAGGGTAAATGTGGGATATAAGAATAGTTTTTCCTACTGCATCGTCATTTTTTTTCAGTGTTTATGCAACAAAATGACTGTTTCACACTGAATTGAGGTAATGCTTACAGCAATTCAGTCCTCCAGTAAGGGTAGCTCTTATAACATTATGAAAAATTAAGTATTTATTATGATAGGCAGAGCTTTGTATCCCTTTGAGAAGCACTTCTGCAGATACTAAGAATACATTTAGGGGTAATTTATGATTTTCATGATAAGTAAATGGAAAACTAAAAATACCCCAATGAAACAGCACCTTTACTTGAAGTCTGCTTGTTTTGACCCAGATGTGTTCTATAGCATCTCAGAGGACTAACAGTCCAGCCTTGTGTCTCTAATTCTCTTTTCTGGAGATCTGAGCTGAACACGTCCCTTGTTGAACAATTTTCTCCATTCTTGCTGAATCACTGTGACACTATGATCTGCAGTCAGCTGAAGGAGGAATAAAAAAAGTATAGTTACCATTAACATCTAGATGATATTTCAGAATCCCTTCTTTTCCCCTCCAGTTTGTTCCACTCCAGGAAGCTGATAGGTATGAGTGTGTGTGTGACTTTATTTCTGTATATCAAACCTAAGATGTCACCAAACAGGTATTTTTCACTCTCCAGGAGTGAACACAGCACCCCTATAAAAATAATTTTAACAGGGTTGTTTGAACAATGTGTTTGAACACTTCTATACACAAGTCTGTTTTAACTTTTGTTACCTTCTTTGGTTTTTCTTTATCCAAACTAGTAGGTAAAGCTAAAGTAGTAAACAATCTATTTATTTCAGTTCTGTTTACAGCACCCATATCCATATGGGACAGCTTTTAGAAGTAGGACTAGGTACAGAAAATCATTATCTGCTGGAACAGAGCCCAGCCATTAGGGAGCAATTTTTAACACTGGTCAAGAACTAATGAACTGCATTTTGAAGTGTCCTTTTTCAAATGCAGTAACTGGCACCATTCCCAATGTAGACATTAGGAAAAAATAATATTAAAAATGTAGGTACAACACATCATCCATATAGACACACATACTTTCACTATACTAAGACAGCATTAACGTGTTAAAAATATTTATTAATTTTGATGAAAGAGATTAGGTAAAGATTTTAATTAACATTTTCTGGTATGTAGTGCTGCTTTATAGGAAGCAGAAGCAGCCCTTGTACACTGCTCCCATCGGGTGATGTCTGAGGTGCCTTAAATAGATGAGAGGTGTATTGTACTTCCTCTTATGCTAGCTCAATAAGCTTGGTTTATCATCAAGAATAAACTACTTTGGGCTCTGGAAGGACATATAGCTACTACAGCAAATTTTAAGTTTTTGTGTTGTTTATTTGTTCCAATAAAAGGTTCATCTCCTGAAAATCATCAAGCAGCAAAAGTGACTGACCCCAATTTCCCCAAGGTTTCAGTAGTTTGTTTTTTTTGGAGATTCCTTCCTCATTCTAGATTCACAAACTAAGTGCAATTGATGGTGCATGTGTCTGCTTTTTTTTCAATCATCAATGATCAGAGCAAGTAACCACAATGTGGGAGAAAGGGGCTCGTGGTCTAATCTGCTAATGCAGAGATGGCACTGCCTCAGTCACAAGGGCTGTCTGCAGCAAGGCAAAACTTAAGAAGGGATATTTTAAGGTATTCCATGTTTTTATTCCATACAAATGCTATATCAAAGCCTTCAAAGGGAGCTGGCCTCCTCCTAGGGACAGACACAAACCCAGATTTCTGAAGAAAAAGGGTTGCTGCTGCACTGGACTGCTTGCTTTAGTGTGCTTTGAAAAAGATATATTGGATGTCAAGCACCCTAGACACTGAGCATCCATTTAGTGGGCCGAGAATAGTGGATTATGCTGTGGCATACCTGCACTATGTGTCAGAGGAAGACACTCTTGTGTATCACTCAGTCAGTAAGATCTGTCTCCAAGGGATTCCAGTGCAAGGGCACCATCTTTCAGCTCTTACAAATGGGAGAGAGAGAAGATTGCAGGAGATCACATCTTTCATTCCTGTTATAGATAAAGTGCCACCAGTCAAATGCCTTGCAGACTCCTTTCTCCAGCTGAGCTCAACAGCCACTTTCTTATTTGCTGGCTCTTATTATTATTTCAGCACTAAACAGATATATAAGGATGCTGATTGCATTTAGTACCTCATTTGTAACAGGGGAGAAAGCCAAAAGGAAAGGCAGAAAGATTTTCTGCATCAGTCCTGGATGGATATTCTGGGTAATGAATTAAAAGCACAGAAAGCAGACTCCTTATGAGATGACAGAAAGAAAACTGTTGAAGTCGGTGAAATGTGGCTTTGCCTTTTCAATCAACAGGTATGACTAGACCTCTTCTGCCTCCTTATGAAGGCAAAATAATCTTTCATACTTTGAGAGCTCCTGGGAGAAGTCTCTTTCCCTTTTTAAAAGAGAGATGCTGCAATAACACTGTTCTAACTGGGTGAGTCAATTGTCCTTTTTCATTCAAAACTGGGATGCTAAAGAATGTTTAGTAGCACTGCCTACCACCTACCTTCTTCAGTAGTGGGTATGGCTCTGATGGTGCCAAGCCATGTCTGAGGAGTGTTCAAGAAATGAATGATGAGGTATGGGTAAAGTGTAGGGAAGAGATGGATGGAGACAATAGGCACTGCAGAGGGAGCACAGCGGCAGCCAAAATTCTTATAGTCACTATCAGTCTCATTTCATGAACTCCTGTGCTTGTAGCACAAAACCTGGTCATTGTGAGACTACATGAAAGGGTCAGATGTACAAGTCTCCTGTTGCACTTGATAGTAAAACAGAGGAACCACGTAGCAGTTTTGTTTCTCTGTGCTGTCTTTCAAACAACCTTCATACTAGGTCACAAACCCCATATTAAAAAACTAGCCACGATAAATAATAAATGTCATAAGAGAAAGAGAGAATTAAGGCAGAGAGAACAGAGGAATTTTTACGTTAGTCTACAAAATATCTTAATCACACAGTAAAACATTTTTCTAATACACCTTTATTTTGACTTTGCTAGAAGCAAGGAGGAATGACCTGCAAGGAAATGACCTGCAAGGATGAGACCACTCTGGAAAAGACTTCATGGTGGCACAGGATTCACTTTTTAATGACAGTAGCTACCATTTTGTATTAGCTTCCAGAACAAAAGGAGTGAATTTATGCCAAGGAATATTCCATCTGGCTGAGTATCTGAGGATTTTTGACAGTATTAAGAACAGTGTTATAAAGTTGCATCATTAACTATTATTATGCTCACACAGGTTTCAATCTAACTTTCTCTTATGGACTGCCCTGGAAAATCCCTGAAGGACACTGAGATTTTAATTTATATTAGTTACTATATCTTAGCACTCACTGTGGAAATCCTGGGTCCATAAAATCTATTAATTAATTCGGTTCACTTGGTCCATACTGATATCCATACCAAGAGTTAAACAAAAGTAGATAGTGAGCAGAAGACTGACTTAAATTGCAGCAAATTCCAAGAAAAGGCATGTATTCTGAGAAGTCCTTCAGCTTCTGCTAAATAGGTGCATTAGCTCTCTCAAGAAATATTTCTGTGTTTAACAACTTAATCTTGTGATTTTTAAGTAGCACAAATTCTCATTCCAGTTTTCCTGAACATCATTTTCTCATCAAGCTACTTAGTGCAAACCAGCACAGAAGGAAATGTGCTCTTAGGCATTACTGGATTACTGATGAGTTTTTATTATTAGGATTAGGTATTTTTCATTTAATCTTATAGCTGCAAAGATGAATGCAGCCTGTATTCTACAACACAAAGCTTACTCAGCAACTCTTCTTAAAGAAATCTGACTTCCTGGGGATGGAATTTAGCTCTGTGCAATAGAAATTAGAGCTATTACGAGCATTAAAAATGTAGTGCCTACAGAACAATTTCTGCAAATGTCTTAAGTTCTGGCACCTTTTTTACTGCAAGTCACCAAATCAAACACTGTAGGAACCTAAGTCTGTGCAAAGATGTTTGCTTTTATTCTGGGGAAGTGAGGGTTGAAGAAGAGGAACAAACATAGCTGAAAGCTCTCTGAATATTATTCTTTCAGTTCTTCTTTCCACCCCTCCATCTCTTTTAGATCTTAGACATGGAAGGCATCTCTCAAATGTAAGATTCACTCCTATGTTAGAGGTTAAGATTTTCTGTTAAATGAGCTATACTGGGTTCCACTTCAAAGTTCTACAGATAGAAGGCTATGAGAATCTTTTAAATTTTTACAGATTTTTTCAAGATCCAACAGTATAAAACCCTGAGCAACTTGGTGTGATCTCATAGCTGACCCTGCTAGAAGCAGGAGGTTGGATTAGAGAACCCTTAATGTCCCTTTCAGCCTGAAGTATCCTATGATGTTATAACTAATCTGATATCATAATTTTTTCTTTCTTGGAGTCTGCTAATTAAACTCTGTATGTTGTGCTTCTAGGGGTCTTTATGTTGTCTTTGTCTCTTCAGAAATTTGGAGTAAGGGAACAGTATTAATTGCCATGTTTAAAAAAATGCCCTCTGTAAATACTTTTGGTACCAGCTGGACTTTCTGGAGACTGTTGTGCAAAATTTGTCATGGAGGAACAGGTCCATCTGTGATTTTAAGCTTTGTCTTCCTAGACTTCAAATGCTCCCAGGAGGAAAAAAAAGGGGGAAAAAAAGCTAGCTGAGGCCTGCAAAATTTCTCTTATAGCAATCTGAAATTATAGGAGAATCATCTCCCAGTGGTATAGGCACATCTATGTGAAGCTTTTTCTCATTTCTTTTGATTAAGGCTTCAAATCAATTTCTTGGTTTGTGGGTTGGTTTGTCTCTCAGCAATTGAGTGAAATGTGTTCTCCAGTCTCTCATTAGGCCAGTCTTCACAAAATTGTGAGAGCCCAGCTGCTACAAGATCAGCTGTGACTGAACAGGAGGAAATGATACAAGATGATGTACAATAGTGTCTATTGCCTGAAGCCACCAGCTATTACCCCACTCTTCTTGTGCCCAGCTACTGCAGTGGTTCTATTAAAAAGAATAAAAAAAAAAGATTGGCTTACATGTGATATCCGACCTCCTTCTCACAGCCCAGTTTGCCAGTTTAGTAAGGGAACTTTCACAGCTGAGCACCACAAGCTGCTTTTGAGTCAGAGCATGGTAGGCTGCTTGAGTGTTCCCCTCAAATAATGTAAAGCAACTGGTCATAAACCTCAGTCCTTACAACTACAATTTCTCATTTGGACTGCGGTCACCCAATGGTGACCAAGGCAGTGCTGCCCAGTTTCTCTGAGGTGCTGGAGCTGCTGTTCTGCTTCCTTCTGGTGTCACCATCTTTGGCACTGGCCAGAGAAATTTGTGCTTGTGCCATCAGTGAAAGAATTGTCACTTTGCTGTGTTTTTCACCTGTCTCTGTGAGCTTTGTGGTCCACACTGCAGCTCTAGGGATGGTTCTTCATGAAGGTGAACACAGAGCTTTACCTCCTCCTGCTATTTCTCCTTACAGGAGCTGTGATTGTTCTTTCATGTCTTAGCCACTCCATAATGGACAGGCTTGTGCAGGGAAATATTTTCCCTGTGGCAACCCCATCTTCCCATCTCACCCTGAACCTTTTCCTATTGCTGGATAACCCATTAGCAACATCCAAATAGATTAATAGCCTCTCTTAATCCTTTTGTTGCTGGCACAGCACGAGACAGTTCCTGGCACAAACATTGTAATAGTCATTAGTCGCATGTTCCTCATTTTTCTCATTTACTGATTAGAGAGAGTGGCAGAAATTCTGCACAAACAAAGTGTATGTTTTTGCTGGTGGTTTTAAAAGCAGAGAAATCTTAATCTTTTCTTACTTGATCTGCTCTTGCTTCTGTAAAATGGGGATGATAATACCCTTTCATATCCCAAGGAAATTGTGGAGGCAAATATAAAGCATGCCTCATTCATCAACAGTACAAGTAAGTAGATTGTTTTAGATTGTTTGCAGTAAAGGTTATGTGCTAAATAACAGGTATAAAAGGAAGGAGTGAATAATTACACAAATATTTATTATCAAGTACATGATTTTTCAAGGGGGGAAAAAGAAGACATAGAATTGAAGATTGTATCAAACTCCAAGTGCACAAAGGGGCCAAGTAAAGACTTCATAAGCAAATTTAATTCTTGCACTTAATAAGTTTTTATGCTTGATTTTGCAAAATTCAGGTGATTTGTACTTCTGTAGAGGAGTTTGCTAGAAACACTTACTTTATAAATTAGGTTGTGCACTGGTGAAAGTCAGAAAGGAACTACTGTCTTTACATATAGCAGTAGTAAATAATACACTTTGCTATTTTTGGCTTTATGAAGCGTTAATGAGATTTGTAGGAGCAATTGTTATTTAAAAAAAATCAGTGCAATTTATTGTTGCTAATTACTCTCTGGGCACTGAATGTATTTAAGATTAATTGGAATGTCTGTACTCAGTAATGAGGTCCCATGTAGTTTACAGTGACTGACAACATCTTCCTTTATCTGGAAAATTACCACACTGGAAAATTTGTAAACAGGGCAGTAGCTCTTGGCAATCAAATTTTCAAAGTCTTACTTGATACAGTAGCTACTGAGTTATGGTAAAAAGACCAGACAGTTCCAGCAGTTAATAATGGCAATAAAAAAAGTCCAAGGGAATTGTCATGAAGGTATAAGTTGCACTCAGAGAAATAGATGTTTGACTCCTATGTAATCCAACTTAATATTCAGATGGAGACTGATTTCTCAGGATGATACAACATCATGAATTAAGTTAGAAGCATTTCTCAGGGATTTATTTTTATCACGATTTTGCTACTGTAAATTTAGTCAGATGGATGCTGGAAAAGCAATCCTTTCATTTCCATCTTAAAAAAACTGTGAATAAATAATAGTAGGTGTCAATGACAGAGAGGATTGTGTTTTAGTGTGCTACAAGATTTTTTCTGAAGTTCTTTGTACGTACCTGTATGTGCATGTTTGTGCACATAATTATTTCTTTGGCAGCTTGCCTATTTCTGCAATTCACTTTAAAATGGCAACTTTGTGTCATTCTTTCTTGGATGCATTTATCAGATGGGACTGATAAATAATCACTTACTACAGTCTTTTGTGTCAAACAAATGGGAAATGACTGCTGGTGGTAGAATTCATTATTAGAATTAGAAATCTGGTCTTCCCAGCCACAGCCTCTTTTCTGATGCTGGACACACAAAGAAATCCAACCAACCCAAAAAATACCAACCCAGACCCTCTAACCTCGTCACTTCTGCATTGCAAAACTGAAGCCACACTTAGTGACTGCAACATAAAAAAATGTTTTCTTTAAGCTACTAATCTTCTTACAGAAAAAATCAGTTAACAAGGAGGTCTTTTTGCAAAAGGTATAAGGGTGCAAATTTTCATGTAATGTCTGGAAAATTCAGACACCAACTATTTATTTTCTTTGCCTCCCATTTCCATATATTATGCAGTCAGTCTGGTTGTCCAATCAGTCAGAATTTTCTTGAGCATTTCTTAGATGAGCTCTTGAATAAAAGCAACAAAGTTGTAACGTTAATGACCAAAAAATATAGTAGTTTATTATCTGCATATTTTAAATTGTTTCAGTGCTGAATTTTATAATTTCTCATGGGCTCACCTCTCTTTTTAACTGTTGATTAGAATTGTTAGGACAGAAGTTACTGCAAAATTAGCAGATATGCTATGAGCAGTACTTGCTTGGAGCACCGTGTATCCAAGCATTATTGTTGATGCTTGAATTTAATTTGCAATTGCATTTTAAATGGAAAAAGCATGGATATTTACACTGGTGTTTAATGGCACTGAATTAGTCTCAGAGCACAATTCTGTTCTATTGATTTTTTTCAGGGGATGGGGAAGAGACGATGTCGTGACTGTTCTGGTGATTAGTTACGCGTCTCCACAGCATTTCAAAGCTAAACTGTGTGTAAGGCAATGTTTGCTGGTACACATTAGCTACGAGAGGCTCTGCCCAGAAGAGATAACAGCATGCAGGCTTCTTTCAGCTGCCCAATACCCCAGTGTGAGTCTGGACTGTGGATGAAACACTGCTTCTCATTTCCAGGGCACCTCTGGGGAAATTCGCACTTCAGGGGTTGATACAAGAGCAGTCATTCCTTTCCCCAAAGCCTGGCTTTGCTCAAAGGGTTCAAAAAAAGAGCAAAACTACTCACATGCTTGTTTATAGCCCTGTGCATCTGGGCAAGGGCTAGGGAAAGTCTCTCTCTTGATTAACAGCACTGTTTATTATACACCAAATGCTTCTTTTCTCCTTGCTAGCAGCACTCCGACCTTGTTCAAGGGGCTCAGAAGGAGTGGAACCAGAGGTGTTGTGTGACTTTGTGCACAGTGGCTACGTGTGCTCAGTGCTTCTGCTTACTGGCAATTCCCATTGCAGGGAGCCAGAGCAACCAGGGAAAGGGATGGTGTCCAGCTAGGTCAATCCTGTCACCCATTTTGTCACTGTGTAACCTTTGTTACCCAAATCAGTACATTTCTGTGGGCAGCAGCTTTTATCTGAATCATTTTGGTAGATAATTCCTGAATGGTTGTGTGGTGTCAAACAACTGTACATGCATCCTTTAAGTGATGTCTGGCAATGCTGCTGTCATTCTGTATTGTGAAAGACCCAAGGATTTTTAAAGACCAAATATTTATTTTGTTCTTTTTTAAATATCCTTCAAAATAATTGAATCCATTACAATCTCAGAATTATTGGTAAGGTCATGTTAGTAATGCTAACCTAGACAATCAAAAGTCATGAATTAAGCCCAGAAAAAAAATAAGGTTTCAGAATCAGATATTATTACTATTATTTTGCCTTTAGATGCCTCAAACCTCTAGATGTCCTCTCTAATAATGTCTAAAATAACAAGGAATAAATCCTTGCATTTTAAGCAAGTTACACTTCTTAAATGTTCTGCTGCAATTGTAGCAGAATGTATTAATAGGATAAATTTCATAATATATATTAATAACATAACAAATGTTTCAACTATTGATAAAGTACTGGTACAACTAGTGGTTACACAGGGGTTTAAAATAAGCAGATATACTGAAAAGAAAATAGAGTGGAGTTTCAAGAAGAGGGTACCTTATGACTGCTGAATCACAAGGAACATGTGAAGTGAGTCAGGGAATGTCTCATTTTGCCTCCACAGTGGAGTTCTGTCCACATGAAACACCGACAGAAACAAGATATCAAGGAATTGAATAGATCAGCCATCATACACTTTTACACCACAGACATCTCCAAGCCTCCAGTGGTCTGTAATGCAGCATTGAAAGCAAAGGTTTACAAACATTCCTGTTGTCCTAGGTGTCTGGGTGAAGCCGTTCAGGTCCAGAAACCTTCCCTGAAAGTGCCAGAGTTTATTAGGAAAACTGCCTGCTGAGCTGTTCCAGCACAGAAGGTGTTCCCAGATGAGCAGATAAGCAGTGCCAACAGGTCTATTGAAGCTGCAATAAGGAAGGCTCGTGGTTGGTAGTAATGAAATAATGGGATCGTTAACTTAGGTGTGCATGCTTCTACTGAGAAACATTAGATGGCCATTAGAGCAAGCTGCACTTCCTCCTTAAATTTTAAAATTTCTTGTCAATGACTTGGTTTGAGTCTTACCTCAAAGAAATGACCAGCTCTAAACCCAGATGAAAATCAAAACGAAAGTAGCAAAATCTCTTAAGGGGAGCTAATAATGTAGCACAGTCTTTGTCCTTCATCTTCTGCAGTTTATAAAGATTACCTCCTAGTGACTTTCTAGTAATAGGATTTTTTTTAAAGTGTGTTCTTTTCACACAAGAAATGTCTGGTTTTCAGGTCCAAACCTGTGTCAATCATTCATGGTTTATTAATCCTTAATTCTTGTTTCTTCCTTCCCAGTCTCCAATCTCTTCATTAAAATTTTGTCTACTTCTTTATTTGCAGATGAATTGGTACATAGTATTTTTGTATGTTCAAAATTATCAAAGCTAAAGATATTGAGGTTTTGAGTTAATTTTGTAAAATACTGAAAATATCACTTATTTGGACTCCTGAATGATCTTAATCTCTTATTAGTTTCTTTAAGAGTTTTCATCTGACAATTTTCCCTCTGTAGACTGTCAGCTTCATTAGTGTCCATCACCCACACAAATCAAGCTGAGACAGGTCACTGCAAAATAATGAGATTGTCCTTTTATTTTGCTCAAATACTCCTTCCCTTCCCAGGTTATTTTAGTATTTCCTACAGATACTCCTCTTTTCATACATAATGATTTTGAAAGATGAAAAGTAAAATTATTAATCTTATTTTAAAAAGGTGCAGATTTGGGCATTTTATGTAAAATGATGATGCTTCATCTGTTGCTACCTCCTTAGGGGTTCCCAGTCTATGGAAGATAATTTGAATCGTGTGGAACTTCTACAGCTAAAGGCATTAGAGAAGAAAGTAATGTCACCCTTCCAGGCATTTCTTTTGAGAACTTTAAAGTGAGGAAATGAGTGAAAGATATGTTCATTACCATTATGATTTTAAAGGAAAAAATTACTGGGTTTAGAGATTATAAGGAGAGGTAAAGCCATGTTTGTGTCACATGTAGTACTTCCTAGTAATATGTAGTTGTTCAGATGTTTATTTTTTTGATGTTGCCTCACATACCTTTAGCTTTGCAAGAGTATTCTCTGGTAGTTTCAAATGGATGTAAGATTAAGTTACTGGCTGCTGTAAATCTTTTTGACCAATACAAGACAGTACATCCCAGAGCTGCATTTATGAGAAAGAGTGTATGCCTTAATAATGTGAAGGTTTTTAGTCCCATAAATGGATGCTGTATTGCTGTTCCGTGAATATCTTGTGGGAAACAAGGGGATTCTTCTTGCTACATTTTAACTTGAAATAAAGAAAAAGAGAAGAAATGAAGCAGGAATCCCCAAAAGACCATTTGCTTCTTAAAGCAATCATGCAAGAAAAGACTCATTGTCTGCTTTGTCTCTTCCAACATTTGAAGTAAAATGTTAGGCTGGCAACAATTGTGCTTGTTCTTCTAAAACAGATTCACAAAATACACTTCTCAAACAGATTTCACACCAACTGCAGGTCTTGTGCATATAGGAATAGCACCTTATTCATAGAATCACAGAACGCTTTGGGTTGGAAGGGACCTTAAACATCATCTAGTTCCAAACCCTCCTGCCATGGGCCATTCATGAGATCAGGTTGCTCAGGGCCCTATCCAGCTTGGCCTTGAACACTTCCAGGAATGGAGCCTCCACAACTTCTCTGGGCAACCTGTTCCAGTGCCTCACTGCCCTCATTGTAAAAAACTTCCTTTTATCTGACACAAATCTACCCTCTTTCAGTTTAAAACCACTACCTGCTGTCCTAACACAACGAGCACTGCTAAAAAGTCTGTCCCCATCTTACTTATAAGTCGCCTTAAAGTACTGAAAGGTTGCAATAAAGACTCCCCAGAGCCTTCCATACAGACCATCTTTCAGCCAACACTTAAATGCCTGTCTGACTTCTGAGTTAGTGTTAAATCCAGGACATTCTTGAATTCCTTGATGAATGGTCTCAGCAATGAAGTGTGCCAAATACAGAGCAAGCAAATAAGAGAGCTTTTTTTCCTGAGAAGCATTTATGCCAAAGTAGCAGTCCCTAGTCTTTGATGGCAAATAACCAGCAAGATCAGTGATGCATTGCAGTAAGAATCATCTCTTGCTCTTCCCGTTGGACTCAGTTTTCTTTATTTTCATCTCCTTGTTCATGAAGTACACCAGAGGGGTTCCTGGGCTACATGCTGTTTAGCTGAGGACCTATCACCAAATGGCTTATGTGATTATACTGTAAAGATTATACTTGTACTGATGCCATGAGCAAATATTTCCACCCCAGATCAGGACAGTCCTTTCTCCGAGGATGCCTATCTCTGCTTTTCTACATCTTCATTTGCAAATGAGCATTCCTTCTGAGCATTGCCAGTGGAGCCATACCTCTTGCTGAGACAAGTTGTTGGCAGCAGTCATTTTCTGAGATGAGCTCCTATTCCTACTGTCATTTACAGTTTTATATATGACAGCACAGACAGTGTAGCCTCGAGGTCATTGAATTCTATCAAGTATATTGTTTGACTGTGCACGCTCTGGCAGAATTGGTAATTATCACATGCTATTGTTCCACCATAGTAAGAGGCCTTAGAGTCATGAAGTACAGCTGAGCACAGCCAGTTTACATTAAAACTAGGTTTGAGCAATTAAAAATTGCCCACTCTTTCCTCCCTAGTTGAAAACATGCTGTAGGAGTGCTGCTGAAGTGCATTAAACCAATGCATTAAAGTAACTTTAAGTGTCTCCATTCTAGAGTAATGTTACTGTTCACAGACACCGTGTAATTTTTATGTAAACTACCTATTAAATCCCAAGCTATTCATCAGCGTAAATGTGGTGCACTAGCTACATTCCCTAACAAGATCAGAAATACTTTTTTTTTACTTTAAAGCTGAAAAGCAAGTTATACAACCTATGTTTGTTGCTAATTTATGATCTTTTCTAAGAAGAATCTAGGATTCTATGAATCTTTTCCATGTGGAATACGTAACTGTCACATTAAATTATAATGGCTAGGGCAAAAGTAGTGGTAAGTGATAGGAATTCAGATGCACATTAGAGTATTCTAAAGGAATGCCAGAAGTCCATAAATTATGTAACAAACAAGAAACTAATAATAATTGGTAAAACCTTTAAAGACATAAAGGAGACAGTGAGTTTAATTCTATGTTTTCATTCTCAAGCCTGGCTTGGTCTTTCAGACATACCATAAAAACCTCTATGCAAAACATTTTGCATGTAACTATTTACTTTTCTGGCAAATACTGCCATCCTCTACAATGCTCCAGCATTTTTTTTATTCCATTCCCATGGCATCTGGGTTACAGATGATGTGATGTGACAGATGGCATGTGATAGGCACTGGTTTTGGGCTCGTGTGTACATATATGTGTGTCTACATTGATAGATACCCATGTGCATCATCTATGTATGTGCAACATTTATATATAGAAACATATATACCTTTACATGTGTAGAGATGTATATGAATGTATCATATAATCTGTGAACATAAGAAAAATTTAAAAAGAGGGTATTATCTCCCTTAACACAGACACCTCACATTCTGCAGAGAAGCTATTTTGCAGGCCAGAATCTCAGACAAGGAAGCTGCAGAAGAACAGATCAGTCAGGAACTGCAGATGACCACTCAAGCACCAGTGTTAAAGACATGTGGCACTGATTTTTTTTGTGTTGCATAAAGTATGTCTTTGTACCTATAACCTCTATGAATTTTTTTTTTTTTCTGAATTGGAGGTGATAATCAATGGGCTTTCTGGGAGAAAGGGTGACAGTCTTGCTTGTGATAATGGCAATTATATTGAAAAAATGTTTAAAATTGTAAAATATCCAAGTAACATATTTTTCAATATTTGTCCAGTTATTCTTAATTTAAATCTGCTGCAGAACTGAAGATCAAAAAATCTAAATAATTTGAAAAATATCATAGTCAGATGTTATTCAGCAGCAGTAAATAAAACAGCAGGGTAAAACTGTGCCTGAATGCAGAACAGTGACATTTCTCCTCACTAGCACATGGAGCATATCTTGTAATGATTTAAACAAACAGTGCCACTAATAGAAAAACAACTTGCTGCTGAAAAAATATCAAGACCAAGTATTTTAAGAACAATAACAAACAAAACACCTCATAGTAATAAATGTTGATGAAAACAGAATTAAAATTATAAATACATCATTCTCATAATTCCTTCCTCAGAATAAAGCCATTTAATTGGGTTGTAATGTAAGAACTACTAATATAAATATAACTAAAATAATTAAATTCAATATGGTTAATCCTGGAGATAAAGCATAGAGTCTTTGAAGACCTCGCTGCTGAATACATTAGCTTGTCTTATGTTTTTCACCAGCATGGGGGAGACTTGGGAAGTGGATTTTTAAAAGAGTTGTGTTGCTGTACCGAAGCAGTGAAAGGGTGCTCAGGGCTGTGCTGCTCCAGCACAGAGCAGGGATCACTAAGCAGCGGCTCCAGCTGGAAGTGTTTCGGGTTGAAGGTGGGATGCTGCTGACCTCCACTCCTCAGGATGCTCCTGCATCATCCAGCTCTGCTTCACCATAGGAAATGAAGACACTTCAAATGTACATTCCCTGTGCTCTGAGACTTCTGGAAAGGAAAGTCAGGGGCTCAGTTCCTGGCTACATGGTAGGTTCCAGAGGCTTCTGTTTGGATGGATTTCTTTGGTGGATGTGGTTGGCACTGGCAAAAGGACAAGCAGTTGAGTTTAATGTGCAGAGTTGCTCTCATTCCAAGTTTAAACAGAAAATGTCTTTATCTTTGGGGATTTTTACATTGGAAATGCTGGGGCTGTCAACAGCCTGACCTTTCCTTGTCATTCTCTGCCCTCTTTTGGTGATGGCAGCACTTTGTGTAAATCCACTGGAGTAATTCAGTCTCTGACAGGGCTCTGAGGGCTGTGGGGCTGTACTGAGTGAGTCACCAAATTACGTACTAGAAGACGGGACACTTTGGGAGAGAGAACTTCCAGATCTGGTCACCCCATGGGCCCAATACACCCAATTTGTCTGAGCCTTGCTCTTCCAGAGCTCCAGCAAGGTGCTCCTGTCCCTGGATGCAGTTGAAAAGCTAAAGAACTTGCACACACACCTGGCAGTCCCAAAGCAGACCCCAGCAAGAGGAGGGAGAAGCAGGTAGTGACCACAAAAAAGGTATATGAAAGGGATAAATGTGCCTTCTCTTTATTGTTCTGTGTGTTCTCCCTTCAGGTTTGTTTTTTTTAATGGATTTTCACCTCCTATCTTCCATTCTTCAAGTATAAGTTATTACTAATGAAGAAAGCATGTAATCCTTTTGGATACTCACCAATGTTTGTAATCACTTGATGCCAGAATTTCAATGTGTCAGGTTGGCAGAATATATAGAATTAAATATTGGATTTTGAGTGTGTGTCTGCAACATATTGGTTTTTTCTCTGTGTGTGTGTTTGCATGTGTGTGTGTGTTTGTTCATCACTTATGGAAGACTGTTTAAAAATAAAGATTTCTGTGTCTCAGCTACACATATGGAATTGGCTGTACAAGACCTTTCTTTTAAAATAACAATCTTTGCTCTCTATGGAAAGAAGAGACCTCTATTACAAGTGCCTCATCTTAGTCTCTTCTTATTGTCTTAATTGAGCCTTTGAATTGCAGTCAGTAAAAGCTCACAGCAAGTATCCAATCATATGTATATTTTTAAATTAATCTACATTTGAATACCTTCCCTGATTTCCCACCAGCACCTGCAAAAGGGAAAAAAAAGGACAAATGTTTGAAAAGAAAAGGAATACATTTGCAAGTTTAATTTCCCTAGGGAGAAGTGAGCTTTTCAGAGCAACTTTGATACGTTTCTTTCTTCTTTGTGTAACCTGTAGTTTAATTTTGGTTCTCATTTTTTCATTGACATTTGCATGATGAAAGAGGTTCCACTTTTCTTTTAAAGATTGTTCCAGAAAGTCAAAATTATTCATAGGAGAAAACCATCAATAAAATGAAAATTTAAAAACTGTCTTCTTTTTCAGTAATTTGTATATACAATCCACTATGACTGGCAGTGCTTTTACTGATCTGATCAGACAGCTATGTCTGATCATCCCTGGAGGTGTTCAAGGCCAGGTTGAATGGGGCCCTGAGCCAACTTGGTCTAGTGGGGAGTTCCCTGCCCCGGCAGGCAGGTTGGAAATAGATGATCTCTAAAGTCCCTTCCACCCCAAGCCTTTCTATAATTCTTTGATTCTACGACCATGTCTTTCAGAAGGTTGCATGATATATTGTTGCACTGCTGTTTTCATAGTAATTCTGTGAGTCTTCATCAACAGAATGAAGCATCCCAAAGACAAAATTTTTGATCTTCGGTGTTGGAGATATTTTCAGCATATTTTCTCAAACCCAAGCAGATGCTTGGGCTGCTCAGCATCCCTTCTAAATTCTCCCTTCATGCCATCCATCCTGCAGCTGAGTTGATTGTGAAACTGGGAGTGAAAGGACACAGAAAATCCTGGGAGCAGAGCAGAAAATTTCTGTGAGCTGTATTTATTAGAGGCCTGTGGTTTATTTGCTGCTCAGGCTTGTTTTACATGGGGATTTCCAATTTCGCTCTTGACCACTGAGAAAACAAAAGCAGCACAACCTAGTAAGTTGCATAGATATACATCTCTGTATCTATGCATCTATACCTGAGATGAGATGTTTGCTTATCACACAGGATCTGTGTTTTCTTCCCTGTGGTTTACCTGTCATGTGGAGATATGAGGAGCTTAGTCTGGTAACATATTTTCATCTTTTCATGTGATGCCTGCCCCTGCCCCTCCTGCTGGGTTTCTCAGCATCAAATGCAGTAGGAGGATTGTAAGGCAACACAGAAAGCTGCAAAACAAAAACCCATTTTATGTTATACCTCAGGAAGCAGGATCACAAAGAAATTTCCATCTGTCCAGAGCTAGAAATCTAACATTTACTAACAAAAACTTCTTTCTATGCTATATATTCCAAGGCATTGCATACTACATTCAAAAATAGATGTAGAGTTCAGATGCACAGGTATGCACACATGTACATACATGTATCTTCTGCCACCAATTATCACCTGCACACCCTTGCCATGCTTGGAGTAGCCCCAGCTTGCAAGTGGCCTTTTGAAGGAGATATAAGGCTATTCACAAGCCCAGCTTCATCTGAACTGCTGGCCCATTGTGTCCTTTTCCTGTCAGCATTAAGTGTTATCCAGCTTTATTCAGCATTGCTCAGCCCCATACTGGGTCCTAGCTGCCAGCTTCTATCCTAATTATTAACTAAGATATTGTATCAACATATGCTGATTAGCATCCTCACCTACAGTAATACTGATTTTATAAATGGTAATTCTGTGTGTTACATGTTATTGTGTTGCAAGGAGTGTGAATCCTCTCTGTTTACACTTAGGTGATATGAAAAACATACAGAAAATGTGTGAGAAAGAGACAGGGAGAGGAAAATATATGTAGTGGAAAATGTAAAAGTAATTCCTGCAAACAGGGACCCAGCTGATATCCTTCTTGGTCAAGCTCATATTCAAGTTTTGGTCTTTCACTTTGGAGTTTTTAGTTTTTTTCTCCTGAGTTTAAACTTCTAAGATCTTCCTCAGTTTAAAAATTTTAAGTGCACATCATCTCTACCTGTGGGAAGGCTTCAAATATCATAAGAGATATCTTGGTCAGGGGCTGAGAGTAAAGGGCAGGTAGGTTCAAAGTAACATGAGATATCTGATGGTAGTTCTGTAAATGTTTTAAATTTTTTTTGGTTTTTTGCTATTACTAACCAAGTTTGACTGTCATGTACAAGGATTTTTGTTTCTGTTCTCTAATTGTATTCCATTAAATCCTTTCCCCAAGTTTTGTGTGTGGACATTCATAAGCACTGTCTGCTTGAGATTCAAAAGCAGCTCCCAAGTATCCTGGTGTTTCAACCATATAGGTGAAGATCTTGTCCTTCGTGGGGAATGCTGCAAAGAAATCATGTTATTCAATGAACCTTGTTTTCTCTGGAAATCTCTTGCTTCAGTGTTTTGCTGAAAAGCAGTAAAACTTAGTGAGCTTTCTTTGGTCATTAAGACAAAAAAAAAAAAGTGCTTTGTTTTCATATAAAGGAATCCTTAAGTTTTTAATTTTAGAAAACAGCCTGTGTTACCTTAGACACCTGTGTGCAATAGCCACGTGAACCTTTTGGCTCTTGCAGGAAAATCAGATGTAGACAAAACATTGCCTGTAGGGATTCAATCTGGGTGATAGAAGTAATGTAAAATTGTTCCCAAACGCCCTTACAGACTCTTCAGAAAAGGAAAATGTACTTGGTGTTTGTCAGCAGCTAACATCAAGGAGAGCTCTTGGAGACTGCATGAATGTACACACCTCACTGCTCTGGGGCACCAGGTTCCCTTTGGATCAAGTCCTAAACACAACTCCGAGAGAGAAAGGGTAACTTGCACTCCTGACTGGCAGGCCAGCTCGGGTGTAAAGGACAGAATTCACACTGTACAAGATCTGCAACATTGCTTGAAGCCAGAGATGTCCACAGATCTTGGAATCACTGGCCCACCTGTTGCTTCTCCTCAAGACGGTCAGGGTCAGAGCTACAGATGATGTCCTTGATGGCCCTGATTGCATCAAATGCTACTGGTGTGCTGCTTTGAAAGCAGATGCTTCTTATTCTCTGGGCTTCTTCTGTGTGTGAGGGGTGTTCTTGTCCAGTTGGGGTTTTTATTTTCCTGATAACTGTCAAGCCATTAAGGATGATGATTTTGTATTGTTCTTCAGTCTATCCTTTTGTGCAACTATCCTGTGCAATAGCAGATCACCTTGGGCAATGGACCTTGCTTCTTTGTCAATAGAGTCTGTGCTTCCACAGCACTGATCACAAAAACCTTTTCCATCGTAAATTTCCAACACATCCTAGGAGACACTAGGTATGTGCAAAAATATTAACTGTTGAAAATGTACAAATTTTTAAAAGAAACTGGTGTACTCCTGAAAGAAGTAGGTTGTTGCATTAAATATTTTTCACACTTAAGTCACTTTTCCTATTTTATTAATATTTTTTTCCTATCTGCAATGTAGGCCAAATGTTCCTTGTTTGTTCAGAAACTGAGCAATAAAATGTTTATTGCTTACACATTTCTTCACTTTCTGTTTACTGGATCATTCCTGGTTAGTTTTTCCATTATGTCCTTATTACTTATAATGGTAGAATGTCAAGATTTTCTGTATAGTTGTGTTATCCCACATTTTAAGTTCAAAATTTACTGCATCACTAACAGTTATAAACTAGAATGACCAGGATGTAGAAAAAACTAATCTTAGATAGAAATCTTAGCATGTAATTTTAAAATGCCGTTTTTCCTGATGCATTTTTTTTTAATCTCCTCACTGATATACGTACATACACCCACAGAACCAAAACCAAGGCTTACTAATAGGATCACAAGAAACACTTAATCTTATTGAAAACAATTTGATATTCTGGTGTGATCTTCAGTGCTTCTGAATTATCCTCCAGCCTAAAGCATTTCTCTTCATTCTTTACTGTAATAATAACAACAATAGATACATATTTTCCACAGCTTTTCAAATGTTTTAATCCCCAATATCTTACCTGATAAATACAATGGAAGTTAAATCAGCTGCAGTAATTCCTGATTTCTTTTCACTTTTTCTGATACTTTTCCTGATTTCAAAATACTTTGTATTTTGAAACAAATGTCTGTTTTACCATCATAAACAAGAAACCTCATTTATATGTGTAAATTCAAATATAATTTGATTTAATTTAGTATCATTATTAGTAGGAAAATTGCTTGTAAATTTTCCTCCATAAGACACTATGTCATGATTTTTCTCTCACCTCCTCTCCCCTTAAACAAGACCTTTCTTTTATAAAAATAAGATACTTTTCCACCAGATAGGAAAACTGTATATTACTGATGAAATAAATTACTAAAGAAAGGTACTGTGTTTATATATATGTTTATATGAATAATGAAACTATCTGGTTTCAGAACACACTAACAAAAATGTTGTTGCAGGGCTAAAAGTGTGATGCTTCAATCTGTAAATTGAAGTAGGACTAGGATTCAATTTTTATAGGCGGTAGTTTATTTCCTGATAATGGGCCTGTTGCAATTTCTCACCCATTCCCTTGATGTTCTGTCACTTAACTGGTCTTACAGGGAAAAAAATGCACTTGGACAGTGCTTTTGTTTTCATGATGCTGGTTCAGTAAGGAAGAAAAGCAAAGTAGTGCCCACTCTGAACCAGCAAATTTTGGGAGTTCCCAGTGCATCATGTCCCTGTGAAGAGGAGGTAAATAAAGAAAAATGTAGCTTTAGGTGGAAGTCGAAGCCCAGATGGGGTGGAGGTACAACACCAGCAAGCTAAAACGTACCATAGTGACATCTTCAATATTAAGAATTTCTACTTGAGGCAATTTGTTTAATAGTTTCTATTTATTTAAATATTTATTTATTTTGCAAATAAACCCATGCCACTTCACATGCAAACATACAAAAGCATTCAAAGGAAGAACAGTACAAAAGAAGCTACAGTCAGTTTTGAAAAAGAACTTGTATTTGGCCATAATAAATGTGCTAAAACACTAGAAACAAGTACATTTCTTGGTTTTGAAAGAACTGCAGGCTAACTAGTGACATTAAGGAACTCTGCACATGATGCATCCATTCCCTGCAGATCATGAGCAAAGGAGCATGCTGAGAATGAGATTTTCCTGTATTTTGTTCACTTAGCAGGTGGATGATTAGGTTAATTTGATTTAATGATGCATTACAGCACAGATATTCTTCCTTGCAGTCATGAGCAGCTTCCCTTTATGAAGGGGATATCTTTGAATGGTCTGCTGGACAAAATGGGGAGCAGTGCCTTCCCAAAGCCATCACACAATTTTCTCAATGCTTAGGGCTTTCAGATCAAAATTCAACTGTACATTTGCGTTTGATCAC
The DNA here is from genome assembly GCA_026261815.1 of Monarcha castaneiventris obscurior. NCBI lineage: Eukaryota > Metazoa > Chordata > Aves > Passeriformes > Monarchidae > Monarcha > Monarcha castaneiventris. Next base: position 12,208,294 of record JAMPIT010000379.1, read on the forward strand.
GTAGGGGTAGAATCTTTCTGGTTGAATAAGTGAAGGTTTTTATGCTTAGATGCATTTGAGCAAAAGCCTCTGTGCTTTCACTGAGAGATTACATTGTGTGCAAAAGCTCCCGTCTATCCATGGGTTGTGATTGGGAAATGTCAGTTCAAGGCAGCAAGGGCCTAATGCATCAGTTAGTTAACATTTGGATAGGGCTTTTGAAATGGCCGAAAATACCAGTTATAGAGCAGCATTGCAATGTGCTAATTGGTTCCAAGGTGTTGATCGCTCTCATGCAGCTTGGGAAAGCAACTGAATAGCCCCACTAAAACTGATTACATTTCAGCACTTTTTCTGCTGTTCACAGTTATTGTAAGTAAAAACTGTAGTTCAATTTATTTTTATAAAACCACTTATGATGATCATTTGCAGACGCGATGTCTGAACCATCTTAATTTGAATTATTTCTAGAAAGTTCCAGTTAAATGGTTCAGACACAAATATCTGTAGGTAAAGAAGTTATAAAATAATTTATTCCAATAAAATGCTAAGTTCTCTAAAGTAAAAAAGCCATTAGGGAAAGTTATGGCTGTTCTGCTTGTCTTCCAGTGTTGGTTTTGGGTTTTTTTTTTAAAAAATATCATGAAATTTAAAGCACTATGGAGAACATTGAAGCACTTGTCAGAAAGAAGATTGTGTTTAGCATAATTGTGTTAATTATTTCTAAAGAATTTTTTTTTTTTTTTAGTTCATTTACACAATTAAGGATTTACTGGACCCTACTGGTGATGTAGGGACATATTCTATGATTCTATGAATGAATGAAAGGGGAAAGAGGTGGGAAGGCACAACTGAATGATCTCTCCTGCACAAAGTGCAGCCAGTGGGCCTCTAATGTCTCTGGTCCTTTTCATGCCTATTTCAGTTCTGCCTTTGCTGTGACTGCTCCATCTCAGGTTTGAGAGGAAAACTTTCCTCATAAAGCCTGCTTTGTACATCTCTGAAGCAAATGCCGTTGAGAAAACAAGATGATTTTTTCATATTGCTTCTCTCTGTGATTATTCCAGCCCAATGTGACAAATTGTTTCTACGTAGCTGTAACTTTTCAGAATAAACAGCCCTGGAATGGACTCATGGTCTTTAGATTCTGTACATGGACAAGCTTAAGGATTGTCTGTTATAAAAGGAACAATTCAGCATTGCCTTTCCAAAACTCGGTTTGATGTAACTGAGCTTTAAGCTGCAAAAAATATTCACTGGACAGAGAAGACAGAATAGCAGGTAGTTCTCATTCTGCATGTGTCTGTGTCAAATTCCAAAGTTATAAGCCCTCTAAACAGGCTGTCTGGAAGAAAAAGAGATGAAAAATCTGAGTAATTGATAAGATTAAGCTGAGAATCTGCAACTTCAGGAAAGGCTTCTACCCTGTCCCATCTGTATGGAGAAAATACTTCTTGTAAAACATATCTTTCAAGAAACAAAAAGGAAAAAAAAGAGCAAAGTATTTTTTCCCCTATATTTGAGTGACATAAGACTTTAATATTTCATTTATTATGTGCTCAGTAAGTCAGTCAGTCATTGAATTGGTCATTGTAATCTTTTGTTAGTAATGCAGCCAGTAATTTCTGATAGCAGTGAAATACAAAGAGCCTGAATTGAGAACCTTCATATCCCTGAACTGAACCAAGATTTGGTACTGAGTCTCTGGGCCCAGATCTTGAGCTCCTTGTTGTAGCAGTTAGCTAGTCAGCTGTAAAACAGCTAACCCAAGAACAGAAAACATTTCTATAATGGCAGTGTTCATGAAAGTGGAAGATACACTGACACTGGCTGAGCCCCAGCTTACAGACTGATCATTATATTGCTCCATTTTAATGAGCAGTTATATTATAGTAAATGTACTGATTATATACATGTTAACATGTATATTTGCTTGTTTTGCTTTTAAATAAAATCCCTTCAAAGTGTGCAGAGCTAGTTTATTCAATTACCTTTCAATATCACATATGAACTCAAAGGCCAGGGTTGACCTCAGACCACAGCTTTTGGAGATGCTTTCCTATGCTTCTAAATAAATCTCCAGGTCCTTCACAGTGGCTATGAAATTCATTTATATAAAAACTCTGAATGTTTTCTGTAGAATGTATTCTTCACATGAAAAAATGTAAGTGTTCCGCTCTGGTATTTCTGAGATGTAACAGATTTTATAGAAGGTTATGTTGTCTAGTTCTCTCTAGCATTAATTTAAGCAACATTTTGAAACTTCCTTTAAGTGACAAAACTATAGGAAAATGATGTAGAGTTGGCTTAACTTGTTTGTTAGCTTTTTTCCTAGATCATCTTCTGAAAAAAAAAAAAAGTATAATGCTTCCAGCTGTTGAACCAGAGACCAAGATCTGCCTGCCTGTATTCATTTCATTTGCTATCAGTCCTGCTTAATCTTGTTTTCTTTATTGTAATCTCTGCTCAGAGGAGAGTCTTAGTGTGTCCGGCAACACAACGTTCACCCTAATGTCTCTACTATAGAAATAAATATTGCAAGAACAGCAAATAAATTAACTTGGGGCAGAGAGAGAAAGAGAAACACTTCCAAGATGTCATAGTGTGTCCAGAGATTTTATATTACGCTCTCACTGTCTTCTTTCCTTTGACTGCTTAGAACAATTATTATTTTGCATCCATTTGTTTGGAACAGTTGTATAGAAAGAGATGAGCTATGGTAAGTCCTGCTGAGTTGGATATTTAACTCTTGGGCCAGTGGATTATATTTGCTAGCAGCTGTACTGTGGGAAGTTAGAACTGCCTTCACCTCTGTTTTCAAGCTAATAAAGCAGAGTATAGGGGGGAAATCTATACAGATTTTGAAGTAATTTAAAAGGCACATTTCACTTCTGCATAGGCTAAGCATATCAGACAGATGATTTCACAAAGATTCTGTCCTCAGAGATTTTCAGTCAAAAAGTGAATAGCGTCCTTCTAAACTAACACAGATCGAAAATGAGTCCATGGTAGTATCACATATTATTAGGTGAAACACAGAGACCGAGCCTTAAGACTATGAGTACTTTAATGAAGTGAAAAAGGCATGAAAGGAAAAAACAGTAACACTTTCTGGTTGATGGATCCTTTCCTAGTTCTTCCTTCTAAACCATATCACTTTGACATTTCAAATTAAAACACTAGGTGCTTTACTTTCAGATACCTTGTTTCAGTCTCTTCTTGTTTCTGGGGAAGCTGCATTTGCGTAATGTGTAAGTCTTCTGAGTGATATATTTTAATGTTATTTGAAATGTCTTGAGTCTTTCTTCCATAATGAAAAGTAAGAAGATTTCTGTATATTTGCTTCCAGAGCCCTTTGCTTAAATTCATATATCCACAGCAACTTCTTTTTTTTTAATTAAAAAGATATGGACCAATAATATCATTACTTGTAATGTAGAATTGAATAATTGTAAATAAAAAATATTAAGGTGGTTCCTTTCACTGCTTTGATAATTTTTGCAACCTAGGATGTGTATAATGTGTGGATCTTTAAAGCTGTGTTAGGTCACAATAGCCTTATTTTATTCACGGTGAGAGTTGAAGTTAATGTCCTGTAGTTGGCTGTGTGAGGAAGGTACCGAGGAATGGATCTGATTTTCAGAGTACCTTCAGCTTGAAGGTATTCCAGGGAGTTTTCTGTGCATCTTCTCTAGATCCTAGATTTTGGGTTCTGATCCTAATTAATACTGTTTAAAGGGCCACACAAAACTGGTTGGTGTCAGTGATGGGGATGGGTTAGTGCTGATACCTCTCCTCCCCTTGCCTCTCATACCAGCATTTTCCATTCCTTCCTTTTCCCCTGATCAGTGGATAAATCCTTTAGCTTTCATTTTGCTTGGCCTAAACAAACATGCTGGTCTTCTTGTCTCCTCTCACTCTGTGCTTCTGGTCTTCCCTGAGCAGTCCCACAAATCTTCTTTTCCTCTGCTCCAGTTTCTGAGCTTGGGTGGTCTGAGCTGAACATGTGTGACCAGCGCTCTGTGTTACAGCCTCCCTGTTTTTGTTTGGGAATTCCCTCCAATGGATCATAGCTGCCTTTTCCTTTCTACACTAGTAGTTCTGAATCATTTCGAAATATGCTACCATGTCTGATCCTGCTTGACTCAGCCCTTTTCAAGTCATTTTATAGCATGCAAAATTTGTCATTGAAAGCAAAAGACTTTGGAAGGATTGGGTTTCGTCTGTTTCTAAAAATTCAGTTCATTTACACCAGTTATTATTGTGATTCTATTGTTTTTAAAGATATGTCTAATTCTGGTGTGTCCCAGGGAGTAAATTTTTACTAGGTCATAACTACTTTTTGTGCCAGAACAGCTATTTATAGGTGATACTAGTTGTTATAATCTTTGGTATCCCTGCTAAGCTTCTATATTATATTATTTTGTAGCAACAGGATAAAATTGTCCATGGAAAAAGGCTGATAGAGTGTCTTTGTACTTCATGAGGACAGAAACAGAAATGAATTCTTGCAACCTCCTGGGGTCTGACCTGTACCTGATAAGGAAGAAGGTGATGGAATTTCTTGGCATCCTATTTCAGTGTTATGTGCCTTTGGACTACTCACTCCCACAGTACCAAACCCCTCTTCTGACTGTCACCATGATATGCTCTTAATCAATAACAATTTTATTCACAACTGATAGGATTTTGCTATATCAAATATCTTCCTGGGAACCAGCTTCCTGTGATAAGGATGTTTTCTACAAAGTCTAGGCCAGGCTTGTATGGCATTCAAAGTGAAGATCTTTCTATCAAAAATTTGAAATATATATGTATTTCAGCTAAAATAATAAAGAAGCAAACAAAAAACCTTTAGTCTCTAAGTCACCTATATATGATGATCCATTCACTGAATTATGAATATGATCATACAAATGTGTTGTGTGTAAAAGTTCCCCGAAGGGAATGAGGTGCATCTGTAGTTTATGACAGCCTAAAAGCAGAGCTTTAAACCACCTGTGCATTAAGTAACATGTGAGCAACATGGCCTAGATTGGAAAAAGTAGTACAAGCCTAGTCCTGGATCTCAAAATATACAATAAAGATATTATTTTGTCTGAAAATGTGGTTTATTAGTTTTGAAACTCTTAGTTTAAGAGAGAATCTTATTTCCCTTGGATCCAATTCATCTCTGTTCTCTGACTAAGAAAAAAAGAATTGGGTCTTTGAAACAATTGCTGTTGTGGCAGCCACAAATTACACTGTGGTGCTACTAATTCCTTGTGGAGCACAATGCATTTACAGCGTCCTTTTTTTTATTGATTCTTTCTGTTAGGTTGCACTCAGCACTACAATAGAGATACAGACTTTCCAATGTAATTTCTAGCAAAAATTATTATTATTACTGCTGTTGTTATTGTTGCTATTATTATTACTACGTTGCCTTTGAAGATGCAATATTGCCAGAAGAAATTGAAATAATTGTGGTTTTCGTCTATGGGTAATAATCTGTTTTCTTCAGTCACTTTTTTGTGAGGTTTAAAGCAGTTATCTGTGGCCAAGAAAATCCCAGTGTTCTTTCTGCCTTTATCCTGAGTGACTTTGGTTTAAGCACACTTTAAGCTATTACCTTATGTGCCCCTCTACCCTCATTGGTTTTTTGGAAGCAATGTGGTTCTTGGCCACAGAGTTACATAATAAAATAAAAAAAAAAAAAAAAATTCAGGTTACAGTGGAAAAGTCCAAGTAATTCTGTTTGTAGACAGTCATCAAATGACCTCCCTATTCAAGCCCTCAGGTTTCCATGAGCCAGTATTTAGACCAAAAAGCCCTCCTCCACGTGTATTTATGTTTATGCAGATGAGCTAGGTTCCTTCCAACCCAATTTTTACATGCTAGTTGTATTCCTACATGGAGTGCTTTTCTTTTCTCCTTTTGGTTTTTACATAAAATGTGAGAGTATTGAATCATGAAAATGACACAAGGAGAAAAGTAGTTGAGGTACAGAAGCTCAGGTCCTCAGTCCATCTCAGTCTTTCACAATGTTTTCTCTACCCAGTGCTTTGACCTCTTTTATTGGTGGTGGTGTTGTTTTTTTTTTGTTTTGGTTTGGTTTTTTTTGTTGGTTTTTTTTTTGTTTGTTTGTTTTCTTTGTTGTTGTTGTTAAATTAGTTATCTTAAGAACCTGGGTTTTCTTAGTTTGCCTTTCCTTAGCTTTCCTGAAGAATCTGCAACACTACAAAAAGCATTTCGCTGCTTCGTTTCTGTTTCACTCCTCTTTCTCACCCAGTAGTTTGTAAACCCTTTCAAGTTCTGCAAAGTACTATCACCTTCCCACATGCTCAGATTGGGTAAATACACAGGGAGAGAGAAACACTCTTTTTGAAGGACTGACATTTTACTTAGAATTTACATTATATAATAAATTTATTCTAAATATCTAGTGTTTGGTTTCTGACCTTTTATATCACCTTCTCACTTTCTAGACTGCATGACACAGATCCCTCTAAATAATTATTTTCCACATTTATCTATCTGTGGTCTATTATTGTCTATTTTTGAAAAATAGACTAGTAATTCACTTTAGAATCCTTCCTCTTCAAGGAGACTTCTTTTTGACTGAGACATTTAGCCCTCGATTTCTTTCCCATCTCTTTGTGTTACTTCTTCTACTGCACTTTTTTTCTTCCCCTCCTTTTCTTCCTATCTGTTTTTCACTCCTGTGCTAGCAGAGGAGGGATGTCACTTGTCAGTCCCACTCCACCATGCAGGAGCCATATCCTCCACCTGATTTGCATTCCCTTGGCATTTCTGTCTTTTCCTTCTTCCTTCAGTGTTGCATTTCTTCTCAACTGAGACTAACAGTCCCAATCTCCCTCTTAGGACCTTCGTTCCCTTCTCACCTTCTTTCCCTTATATAGTATCCCTCTAAGCTGTTCCCAGCTCTCGAGCTGCCCATAAATCCATTCCCTATGCTGCAATTTGAAACCTCTTTTAGCTTGACATCTTACCTGAACTTTATTGCTGGTAACAAACTATCTCTTCTAGATCATTAGTGAACACATGAAATGTTACAGAGACAAATTACATTACATGCACTCAGAAAGAAAGGTACTTTGGGAGGGTTTTAAACTTTATTACGTGCTTCTCTGCTGTTGAAGATCTGGAAGAAAGAAAATTAAATACAATTTTACAACACGGCAGTAAGTCAAAGAAGGCAGCATTAAAAGCTTAAATTTGGAAGAGTCTGCTAATGATTCTATCTTTTTACCAAAACTATTAGGAAGTGTCTTCTATGTAATTTTTTTTTGAGCACGGACAAATAAAGGTGTGCACAAAACACCATGAAAAGTCTGCAGCACAGTGAGTTAATGAAGAAACAGAACAGCGGAGAAGTTAATGTGCTCACAAATTAATTTTGAGTACCTTTTTGCTAATGGCTTATCTCAGTAATGCAATTTTGTGAAGAGGTGAGCAAGTATTGGAGAACATGAAAAAGTGAGTCCGTGCTTGGCAGGATGTACAGCTATGAAGGTCAGTGCAGCTTCAGGATGGACTTTTTTAATCAGTGAGCATGGGAAGTAAGGGAGTTTTTTATGATTGGACTTGCTTTCCCAGAATTACCTGTAGTGATATCTCTCCCCTGCTGACCTCTCTCTGTATCCCTTTTCAATTTTGTTTTCTCCTTTGTCATTTTTGTGCACTTCTCTGCTACTGCTACGTTGTCATGCTTGTTAATGACCTTTTCTTCAGCTTTAGCCCTCTTTCTGTCCTATCCCATCAGCCTTCCGCTACGTTGATTCATCTTCCTTTGCCCTGGTATTATATCTCTTTTATTTCTCTCCTCTTCTAATTTGATTCTGTTACTATGAAGAGTCAGAACACAAGTGAGTGGAACAGAAGTGACATTGCTGTTCTTCCTCTTCACAATTATTTTCTTCCTTCCTCCTCACTTTCCCACCTAGCTGAACTTTTAAAACAGTTTTATCTTTCTCAATTGAAGCTATTAAAAATATGGTTTTGCACACTTAGCCTCAAACCTTAGTGACACCTGTATGTTATTCCATCTTTTATGGTGCACACAGAGAAAACTGTAGGATTTGCAGGAAGGGCAGGGTGACAAGCCTTTGTAATAGTCCCAAATTGGTTGATTCTGTTCCTATAAAAGGGAGGTAGAGTGGTTTCATGCTGTTCCTGAAAGAAAACAGAGCTGAGATTCACAGTTGCCTGAAGGAGATAGAAAAAAAATTTCAGATCTGGGCTACCTCGTCAGTAAACCTGACTGACTACAAGAGGGAAATGAAAATAAGCTTTCTGTGGTGGTAAGCAAAGGGTGGTGTTTCAGGAGGGGTCAGAGCCTTCAGGACCATTTGGCAGGTATAAATACACATAAATGAGATAAGGCACAGATGCCCCAAATCTCTCCCAGCTGAGGATTACTCTGTGAGCCTGCCAGGAGCCCAGCTGGATGATCATAATGTATACAATAAAATAAAATAGATTGCTCTTGGCTTTATAACTCTTCATCTCTGTTTCAGAGATGGGAGGCATGACAGGGACATAGCTTTGATCCTTCCTTTGCCAGTATGAACCCAGAGTCAAACAGTTTTCCCAAAAGAAATGTAGGAAAGGAAAAATGTGCAAACTATATTTGAAAAAAATGTTGGCTGTGTGATCTGGAACACAATGAAAGATGCTCTGATAACACAGTCTATAAAAAATTACTAGCAACCCCAAAAAAATCCCCAAGTGCTCTAGAGGAACAGAGCATATATGGCATTTGATCTCCTAATTTTGATTTGAGAAATCCTCCATGAATGCACAAGAAGAAGGAATCTGAAAATAAGGCAATTTCTTGGAGAATTTCTATAAATTCAATCACATCCGTGCCATAATGAACTCAAGAGTAACCAAGTTATATTTTTATCTGTTTGGGTCTTGTGTACTGCAGGTTTTACATTTTCTACAAAGTTCTGGGAAGGGTTTTGTGGATAGATACTGGAATCAGTTGAAAGACAACCATGTGGACCTTTCTGAACTAAAAATCTAGTGTGTAGTTGCCCATGGTCCAGAAAGTTAGTTTAGAAAAATTTATTCTCTTTTAGTTAAGTTTTGGCTGCTTCTTTTAGCCAGGAGACATCAGAGTAATGAGGGGGAATCTGAACGACTTAGAACCACACCTTCTTCATCTGTCAGCCAAACTTTACAGTGTTCTAGAATGTTTTCATTGTTTTAGAGTAGCTCCTAATAAGAAGGAGTTAGTTAGTCATGAAATGGAGGATTAAGGTTTGGGTAGCTAGAAACTAAGAACCAGCTTGAGGTGCTCAAAAAGAAATTTGCATTTCCCTCCCTATATGGTTCTCTCTGTGAAACATTTGGTATATTTCTCCCTCACAATATTCTTTGGTGCTTACAGTGGTATTAAAAGTCATAGCCTTGAAAATGACACTTGAATCTGGTGTTCCTCATTGAATCAAATCCTATTTCATATCAGAAATGGCACTATGGGAGTGCATCTTTCTGGGATAGGAAATTATTTGCTCTTTGGCCTTTCATCTGACATCAACACTGATGTGGCATCCTAATTGTGCAGCCTCACTGCCTGTCAGCTCTTATTTTCCTATACAATAATGTAACATCTTCTTAATTATACCATAAAAACTGATGACACGATATCCTTAGTACATAATTATCCCTTCTTTTTTCTATATTCTAAAAGTCACCATTTTCATGAGATCTAAAGTCTGCAAGTTACGTGATAATTAATCACTAAAAAACTGTATTATTTCATATGTGTCTGACAATTCTTCAGGAATGGTTAATTTCTCTAGGATGTATAAAAAATTTCTCATAGAATTATAGAAGATTATAGAAGATTTTTTTTTTCATACACGCATTGAAAAAAATAGATAGGAAGAAGTCTCCCAAGTGCTGTAAATTAAAGCTGTAATTTCTCTGAAATTTAGTTCAGCAGTTACTTATTGCAATAGCCATTTAGAAAGTAATTTACATAAATGTCATCTCTGCTGGTGTTGATTATATAAAGATGCTACTGGTAGCTTCAAAATATACCTGATTACTTGAGGATGGCATTTTTCATCACGTTGTGTTTGTGGATCTGAGAACACAAGTCTGCTGGCAACTCTTTACAGCCAGTGTACACATTCAGTCATTTGTCATCCAAAAGGAGCTACACCACGATTTATATGGAGATAAACGACATTTCAGTTGATTTTTGATGTCAGAGTTGCTTTTCCTTTATTTCAAAATTTCTGCTGGTACAGCAAAAGTTTTTTGTTAGAAAGAGGTACTGTATTTTGCAGTTGACACAATTCTGTTTGCATCCACACAGAAAGAGACAGTGTTGTTTAAGTGTAGCTATAAGGTCAAATTCTCATCCTGAATATTACCCTAGAAAAGCTCCAGTCTGTCTTCCGCCAGGAGGAACTCCTGTTTTGCTTTTGATTCACTACTGACAGTCAAGAAAGAGGAGATATATATGAGTGCTCAATGTATAACTTGTCTATTTTAGTCATTACATTGTTGAAGGATTTAGTTTTCATAGGGGTGCTACATCAATTTGTGCCTTTTTACTGAGAGCAGCATGGTGAAAGCAGATGCTGCTGCCAGGAAAAACCAGCAAACTCAAGACTGTGATACACATCAGACTGGAGTGTATGATAGGTCTCCTGTAATTAATCTAGAATTATTTTTGTTGTTGTTGTTTTATTTGGAAAATTGTTAAGATTTTGATCTTTTTAAATAAATCATAGGAGGAAGACACCACGTTTATTTCTGGTTTTGGCCTGAGCCTGGACTCCAATGTGGTAGAGCAATCAAATACACTGTTGCTCTGACCATATATGCCACTGAATCTCAAGCAATTTCATAGCTATTGCATTTCAATTTCATACTCATGAGCTGGATTCAATAGACTAAGCATAACCCTACATTATATCTTCCTTTTCATACAAGCATGAGAACTTTTCTCTGAACTGTTCTTGAAACTTGTATCTTTGCAAGAATAATTCAATTATCTTGGTGTAATTAATTTTCTTAACATTTATTCTTCCAAGGCAATTTTTTCATGAGAACAAATATTGCTGGTACCCTTATTATCTTAGGAAAATGTGACTTTTTACCACAAGAGAGCAGCCATTCTGCCAAATTCATGTCTATATTTTTCCTATGCAGATAAGACTGGATGCTATTCAGAGAAAACACGAATGTTTGCTTGATGTGGTTTCACAGATATTTCTGACTATTTCTGAATACAGTAGAGCTGATGTTTGACTGTGGGACAACCTAACTTTGTTGACCCAGTTTGCTTTCAAATTATATAAGTGAAAAAAACTGCATCTAATCGGAAAAATTAATATTGTTTTCCTTATTAATTCTGCAAATTTGACTTTGGAAGTTTTTAGCTATAAGTGATGAAAAGTTAGTGAAGGAAAGTAGTGAATTATTGAATAATTTATTTTCATGCTATTCTTAAAGGAACGTTTGAGGGTTTTTTCTGTCATATATTCATCTTTTGTAGCACAGTTTTTGAAGTCCAGTTCCTCTCTGGACATGAGCAAACTGTCATCAGTATTGCTTAGCATTATCCGCTGCCCTCTGCTCACTGACAGAATTGTTGACTTTTAGGCATGGAGTATTATTTGGGTTTGTACTTTCATATATAACACAGTTCTGTAACTGGCATTAAGAGAAGAATTCAGGCACTCTGTTTGCAAGAGTAACTGCAACTATGAAAACAGACATACTCACAAAATACTGGCTACTGGAAGTTTCAATTTTTTTTCACTTTTATGGAGATTAATGGTGTGATTTCTTTGCCTGGAAGATGTACAAAAAGAAAATGTAGGAAGTGACTTCCTTAAAGCATTGAGAGTGCTTTCTGGAGAAAATTGGAAAGCAATATCTTTGCGGATTTGGTTTAAAACCTACATGGAGTAGGTCTGCAAAATTTTATACAGAAGAGAAGGTTAGGGATAAATCTAGTCTATTATAAGGCAAGGAGTAGAAAGGATTATGCACCCCTGAGGAAAGGTTCTTTTCAGTTTGATAAATGCAGCATAAGTTATTTGCTACAAAATGCCAAGCTATTCTGGAAGAACACTGATCATGTCTATTTTGGGAATGCAGGTTGCTTTCACATTTTGTAGTTTGGAAGCAATCAAATAATTATGAAATGGCTATTTTGTAGGTACTGATAAATTGTGAGTATGTAAAAAAATCCTTTTCTCCCCCTACACGTGGTGCAAATATAAATGTACATAAACCATGAAGAATGCTTTCAGAAACTCCTTCTGGGGAGATTTTAAGACCACAGATTTTGGGCTCTAAAATGTCTGATACACCAGGAGAAGTAAAATATATATGGAAGGCAACAGAGATCAGGTTGGGTAAGAGAGGAATGGCAGTCCAATGCAACAATCTGAAAGCAACCAGAGATTTGGTGCTGGACCAGCTCTAGACTGCAAACTGGGGATGTTTTGGCCACTTCCACTGAAGGATGGCCATCCCCCAATACCACATTATTTAAGGTCTTTGCCCTTTCTGTGTTAAGGAGGAGTATTAATTTTCTCTTAGAGAGGACATGACATTTCCATGGGATTTTTTCAGCGTTTTGTTCTCCTGGGAACAAATTAATCCAATCTTCAGTGGCTGCTGTTGAGAGCAATACGGATGGAGAGCTTGCAACCTTGTGGGGCTGCCCAGCATGCTATTCCTCCTGTGCTCCCAAACAGCCCTTGGCTTTCTTCTTAGGACCCCATTATGCTCTTGAAAAGTCTCCAAATTCAATTTATTCACTTGAACATATTGTCCTGCTTCAGAGTACCTGGTACTTAAAATGTTTAAGCCTGTCCAGCTCCTCCACTGTGCCCTTAGAAGAGCCTTTTCAGTTGCTTAATCTTTTCTTTCTCGTCTCTTTTATCCTCTAATTGTCAACATTTTTTAAATTCCAAAGAGCTCATAACAGCTTTTATTTATGGCTAGAAATTGGATTAGTTTTTCACCACTAAAATAAAAAAATAGAAATGTCAACTTGGAATGAACTGGTTTGCTAAAGGAAAATATTATTATTAATAAATGCTAATATAATTTACTGGTATGATTACTGCATTTAAAGAAAGCCAAGCTGTTGCCTGCTTCTTAAATTACTACATTTCAACTTTTCAACATGTTATTTAAAAATATGAAGTAGTCACCTTATTATACACCATCTTCCAGGATTTGAAAGCAACTTATACATATAAATGGATTCAGCCTCATCAGTGCCTCTAAATGATGAAAAAAATGACATTTATTAAGTAAATGCATATAGTGCAGATCCTGTCTGCTGGATTTAAAGTCTTGATTTACATTTCAAAACACTTTGGAGGATTAATCAACTCGAACTAGTCTAGGCTGATTATGTGGGCTCCTTCCACCCTCAGCAGAAAGAGGGAGAGACATCCTCCAGAGGCCTGTCACACTACTTTTAAATACTCATTTGTAGGAACAACCCTAGAGCCCTTTAGAGGTACATCTCACTTTCCAGGAGGGACAGACAATTGGGTGAAATGAGGTACTTAACTTTTCAACAGTATAGACCTACTGAAGATAGGTGAGATTGATCTCTTCTTCTGAGAGTCTATTCATTAGTTTCCCCTTAATACCCTCCTGCTCTGTGCCATTGAAATACTTTAAAAAAGTGGTGAATGGACTGCATGGCACTACAAATTGGATTCACCTAATAAGTAGTAAGAACAGGTAAAATTAAGCATAAGCTTAAACTGATGAACTGATACAGACAGACAAAAAATCTATTTGCCTCTCTTGCCTCTAAGATGCTTAAGATTCTTTCCTTGTCACTCTCCTTGCTATTGACTCAGAAATTGTTATCTTCCAGTAAAATCTTCTACTTTTTTTATTTAAATGTAAAAAGATTATTACCAAGGAAAAATATTGAAAGCCTGTGTTTGTTCATCCTGCCATTTAAATATTAATTCAAATCTTTTAAAATGGCTATTTGTTTGATATATAGTAATTAGAAAGCCAGAAATCAGATGGTGGGACTGCTCTCCAGTAGCAATGGCAATTACTACTTGCAAGCTGTCACAAAATTTGGTACCCTGGAGTCTGCCTTTTTGGAGAAGGCTCATTTATGATACGAGCTGGTCATTTCTGTGACAAGTCATATGAGGAACAGTGCACTCCTTATTCCCAGGTCACCAATTCAAATTGCTCTTTCTGTTCTACCCAGTTTTGTTTGCACCATCCTCTGAACTAAGTGAAACTGCTTTAACAAACAGTAACCCTCTTCATTGGCTCCACTACAATAATTCAATCTTCAGCAGTTAACTAATAATGTCCTAGTCCCTAGCCTATATAATCAGCAGTCAGTTTTCCTTCAGCTGATTAAAGGGATAAGGGATGTTGATTTTTTTTTTTCTTTCTTAGTCTTTGAACTAATGGTAGCTTTTACTTTCCTTGTTTTTTTCTCTTTTGCCTGTCAGGAGCTGGGTTTATGTGCTTTTACAGTAACATAGACATTCGAGTGTCTTCTGTAAGATTTTAAGGAAATTAAAGTGAAACCTACAATGGCTGACTCATGGGCCATTTAGAGCACAGAACAAGCACACGAGGAAGATCTCAAACATATTAAAAAACAATGTCCCATACTGTATGAGCAGGCTGAAGCTTTACCAGGGACAAAAGGTAAATGAATGAAGAGACTGTGGTTGCCCTTGGGATCACTTGAATAACCTTTTCATCACACCTGAGCCCATGATTGTCTCAAGATGTGCCCTGGTCCTTGGGGAACACACAAATCAGTGCCTTAATGGGAGTGCAGAACAAAGGAAATCCCACTGCCAATACAAAAATTATTTTCTACATAGGATGAATGAGACAAAAATGGGGACTTACAGGGTTCATTGCAGTGTTTGGTGTTTGTTATTTCTTTCTTTTTAGGAAATCTTTCAAGGTTTTGAAATGGGGCTTTCATTCAAAGAATTACTTTGGAGGGAGTCAGGGGAAGAGAAAGGGCTGGAAGGGCTGCCCATGGAGACAGTGTCCCCTCTAGCCACATAAAGAAAAGAGAGGCCACTTGTACATTGTGTTATACACAAGAAATCGTCCTCTACAAAACATAAAAATTCCTTCTGCAATAAACAAGGATTTCCTTAAATGTTCTGTAGGTTGTAAAAGAAGCAATTTTGCCTTTTTTATCTTTCTTACTAAGCTTTATCTCACTGTACTCAGAAGGAAAAGACAGAGTTGATTTTAGAGGGAAGAATTGACTGCAAGTGTCTTGGAAACTGACTTTTTCACTCTTTTCAAACTTATGTAGTTTAATTTAAGAACCTGTCAAAATAATAGCTGGTCAGTCTGTATCACTTGTATCCTTTTATTCTCTGACATTTTGAGAAAAAATCCCTACCCTAGAAAATTTGCTTTTTGTTTTGTCAGAAATGAGGGAAGTCCTTCATATATGCTGTGATTCCTCTTCGCTATCTGGAATAAATACAAAGATTTTCATGTGTCCTTGCCATGGCAGGGAGGGTGGAACTAGATGATCTTTAAGGTTTCTTTCAACCCAAGCCATTTTATGACTGTATAAAATTAAATCTGATATTTGTAATACCGAAAAATTATCCAAAGCATCAATGTCAGGGCCTATACTTTTTGTGTCTTGACCTCAACTATTGCTTCCATATTACAACTAAGGACAGAAACAGAGGAAACATCTAAAAATAATTTAGAACTGAGACAACAAAAGAAACCATCTTAACTATTTTGAAGCTCTGTCTGTCATAGCGGTCTGTTTCTACTCTGCTCTTGGCAAGTGGAATATTGGGAACTGGAAAGTGACCTGTCTGTGGCTTTTATAAAGTACATTGTTCTTGCTCTCACTGGCTAGCTGGATTTATTTTTTATTTTTTCCAAAGGATAAGTATCAGGCACAGTATTTCAAATGGAGAGAAGGAAAGCAGCCTACCCTCTATGAGTAAGTGTGGCTGTTCTCACTGCATCTCCAGTGAGACCTACTTTCTGAAACGTAGGCTGTTGTGCCAGAGCAGATGTGAAATCTGGGAAAATTTCCAGAGAAATCATTGTAACACAAGGTTCTCAGCATTAGCTGCTATGTTTACCTTTTTTCTCTCTTGAACTATCACTGGCAACACTGAAAACAGTGGATGATGGACTGAGAGCATAAACAACTTGCAAAAGAGCTCTGAGGCAAACACTGCTTTCCAGTACACTTCTACCTTTCCGTGGAAATCTCTAGCCATTTTTAAAGACTAAGAAAGCTCTTCCACTGCTGTGGCACAATTTTACTCTGGGCAAACAGGCCACATGCTAGAAAACTGAAAGTTTAGGCTTTTCCTGTGACATCTGAGAGGTAATGCAGTGGAAGTAATTACATGATTACTGATGGTACTCAGGGTATTTCCCTTCCTGACTGGTCCTGCTAATCTATTTTACATATTGTGCTTCTGGGGGAAAAAAATCATGCCTCAATTGAGGAGGGAGGTGTTTAATGATGACACTGCCTCCAGCACTTTGTGACATCTTACTGATGTTTCTGTCAGTACAGATGGTGTCTGTCAGGTGCCACTTTTAAATATTTCTGCAGAGCTGGAGGGACAAGCAGACAGAGGGTGGGACAGATGCCACTCGTACTTCTTTGGAAACATCTTTTTAAAAAGTCTAAATAATCCTGCTTTACATAAGTAGTTGAGGATTTCCTTTAAGGAGACTCTTGTATCATAAACCTACTCTCACCTATTTGCAATATTGAGAGTTAAAAACCAAAAAACTCTGAGAAGTGTATTATGTACAGGAGATTCCATTACAAAGCCATTATTTTGGCTGGTGAAACAGGGAGCTACAAAAGGACTGAACTGAATTAGCCTGACATCAAGATCTGGCAAAAGAGTAAGGCTGAATTAGAGCTGCTTTCTCCCTTTCTTAGACAGCCAAAATGCACATAAAAACTGAACCTAAGCAATGGAAAATAAGCAAGGCTGTGATGACCTTGGATTAATTGGTCAACATTAGTGTGATTTCCGACTTAGTATTTTAAACAGTTTACAAAATCAAATGCTAAAATAGGAAAAATATTTGTGAGATTTACAATTTCCTAATTTCAAGTATTTTTTCTCAAAAAGTTAGTGAAAATACTCTGAATCCACCGTAATATTCTGAAAACAGAAAGAAAAATATAGGACAATAGACTTCTCTGAACATGACAGGGATTAAATATTAACAAGATAATATTTGGATCACTTTGTCTTTCAGTTCAGTCACCTGGAATTATTAGTGGCAGTAGACAATATTGTAAAATGTGATGGTGGTAGTTATCTGACTGGAAGTCTAATGTGCAACATTAAACCTCAGTCATGGGAGAATTTTAAAGTTTTAATAATTAGTCTATGGCTGTAAATGGCAATGGCATTAATGGCTAGAATATTGCAGCTGCAGAAACCAATTACCCAACTGATGCTGTCAGTATCTATAGCTGTTGGTGTTCCTTATTCTCTTACTACTGGCTTTCCCAAATAAAAATCCAATGCCTGATTCCTGTTCTTCCCTGACTGCTACATTCCCAACACCAAAATTCTTAGCATGCTAAATGTTATTTTAGGCATTTGCTTCAGTGCAGGTGCATCAGTGCCTTTAATTGCCCACTTTCCCTAGCAGAGAATCCGATTTAGTGGGAGTGGAAAGGAAATATCCTGGAGAAACAACCTTCTTTTCCTTCTCTAGTTTAGGTTTTGAATTATACTTTCTCTGCCTTTGTTGTCTGTGTAATATGAAAGGGCTTGTAACTATTCATAACTTCAAAAAAGAGCCAAATATTTCTGGTGAATTTGCATAAAAGGAGATACTGTTTCATAATGCACAGTCTCATATCATGTTCTGGAGCAGTAATTTCCATGGTTATTTAGTCTGCATACAGGACTATGGTAGGAAATAAATTCTCTGATTTATTTACAGAAGAATACTTTTTAAATACTGTGATTTTTGGTAGATAATAGATGTTTCCATTTATTCTTTACTTCTTTAGGTTTTAAAAAAACACAGGAAAAAAGTGCCTAGTTTTGGTGCTTGGCAAAATTTAAGGGAGCAAAGACTGTGATAGGTGTACCATTCCAGCATGGCAGCTGAGCTGGGAATGAGAAGGGTCTGGAAGAGAAGGAAAAAGTTTCAATATAGGAAGCAAAAAATTTAAGCAGAGACAGAAGAAAAAGTAATGCATCTGGAATTAAACTTCAGCCTCAGTGGAATCAACAGAGAAACATATGTTGGTTTCAGTAGACCAGCATTTCACCAGATGTGATTATGTAATTTTTGCAGCTGTTTTCTGTGCAGATCAAAATATGCAAAATAGACTGTATTATGAAAATAGAACAACAAAGAATAAGTTATTCATATTTGCTGAATTAACAGCTAGAACAAGACATAAATCTAAAAAAATATAATGGCACAGAACACCCAGATGCTTTCTTTAGGATGATACATGCGGCTTTATGTTAAAGTAATGGTGGAGAATTGAAAGAAATTATACTGAAAGTGAGTATTACAAGAGTTAGTTAAACTGGAAACTCTCTTCGGATGACTTCCCTGCTTCAAACTGTGCAGGGAGGGTTGTTTGCTGTTAGGTAGAGCTCAACAAGATAAGGCCTAAGCACTTCTGCTTTCTTGTATTCATTCTCTCTTTTCTCATTCATCAGTTCCCCATGATCATGACAGTCCAGAAACCTGGTGGATTATTTTTCAGGACTTTTTAAGACTTTGCTTATAGTTCCCCAACCTGCAACTTCTTGTTTTCCTCCTACTGTGATTTTGGGTTTTTTTTTTACTTTCTCCTCTGAAATTGGAGTCATATACTCTTTAGAATAGCAAGTATTGTTTACAAGTTCGGGAGTGAGCTTCCTTGTTTCCTCTACTCTCTTCATTAAATCACCAGTTTGTATCTGATTGTCCATTCACAGCCTTCTTTTTTTTTTCAACTATATTTTCTTCTAAACCCTAGGCTGAACTTTTTTTGCTTTTTCCATATGTCTTGAGGTATCAAAATGGGAAATAGGAACTACAAACCCCTCTTTGTTGGGAATACATACAAAGGAGTTGAGACCTGAGGAGCTCCTCTGTAACTTTTCAACACAGCTTATCTAACCATTTTTGGGATTCCTCTTCAGCCCAGTCTTCAGACATTCTTCTGTACCCATAAAACTCAATGGCAACATGCTCTTTGGATGCTTATCCTTATTGCCACAACCAAGGCCTGCCAGGGAGATGTACTTCTTCTCATGGTCTTTGATCAACCAGGAGCAGTTTCTAGAAAGGATTTTGAACCTCTCATCTGATGCAATCTGTCTATTTTGTTTCAACTTTTCTTGCTTTTTCAGGATCTTCTTCTATGTCCAGCACCCCTAGACATTCTGCCAGAATGGAGCAGGCAGGGAAAGGTCAGCCTGTGCCCTTCCATGCCATTTGCAAGGTTTTTTTTGTTATTTCTTTTTACATTTAATGGGTACATAATGTATTTTGATAATTTGATAACAATTCACAATTTCTGATGGCCATTCTCCCAAAAATGTAGTAATGTCATCGCTTGACAATGTTCAGTTGTAACACTGTTGAAACCCCAGTAAATATGCACTGGAAGTGGCTGTAAGAGCAGCAGAAGTAATTGTGCCTCATTTCATACTTGTGCATTGACATGAATCTCTCTTATGATTTCTCTGTTATTAGAAAAAGACAAAATTTCCCTAGGGTCCTTATTCTCTTCCTAGTTTCTTATTTTAATGAAATCTTGAGGTTAATATATGTGAGACCTTTCTTCATTTGCAGAGGTGCTAAAATGCCCCAAAGGGACGGAGAGACAGAAACTGGGATGTACTTAGACACTGTGAGTGCTCTTTCTTTAGGAAAGCAAATGAAAACCAGATAGGGTGAGACTAAAAATTATGCCTGATTTTTCATACACCTGTGAATATTGGCCATTCAAGACAGATAGGTCCAACACTTCCCACTAGGAATGCAGTACAAATACCCAGTTGACCTCACACACACAGCACATCCGCACAAAGTATGTTTGATGTTGAGTTGCTCTGCACATGAGCTGTGGTCATTTGTTTAGTATTTCCAGAAACTTGACACATCACTATCAGAATTTAGTAGATTATGGGTGAAGCTGTTAGGTACAGATGAAACAGGCTTTCTCATTTCCTTAGAAGTGTCTCTAAGTACCATATGCAGAAGAATTCTTCAGTCATGCCTTCAGTGAACGGCCAGTTCTAATCTACTCTGCAAATGCAATTTACTCTTACAGTTTACAGGGAGTCAAGGCTTGGGCTAAACATCAATGACTCTGCAAGGGTTAGGGGTTGAATTTAGTTTTAATTAAATTATTGAAATGGTATGGTCACAAGTGGTTATTATTATGCTTATGCATTAAAAAAACTTCTCATCTTGTTATGGTATATTCTCCATAAAGTAGCACAAGAAAGATGGCTAAAATGCCTTTATATCATTAATAATTGTTTCTATGATGGTGGAAATCATGCCAATTTAATTATAATAATGTAGTTGAAAAAGTACCTCTCTGTGACCAGGCTTTGGCTGTCACAATGTGTGATTTACTTCTCTATGATTTCCTGATACTGTATTAATATGAAATTTTTGTTCTGTCTGGATTTTGGGTTTTTTTTTTTTTTTTGATTTTTCATTCATGAGCTAGTACAATCCACACAAGCAAAGTTCTTAGAGATTGAAGATTTTCCAAAGAATCATCTGTGACAGCATTTAAAGGGCGTATAAGCAAACCTCTTTGTTTAGAGCTGTTTCCTCCTTTTTGCTTTACTAACAGGGCTCCAAAGAGTTTATTTGACAGATCCTTATATAAAGTTTGTCGGGGTTTATGGCT
This sequence comes from Monarcha castaneiventris obscurior, assembly GCA_026261815.1. NCBI lineage: Eukaryota > Metazoa > Chordata > Aves > Passeriformes > Monarchidae > Monarcha > Monarcha castaneiventris. The sequence goes on from JAMPIT010000379.1 coordinate 12,229,181, forward strand.
TTTATTTCAGGGAAAAAAATTGTTTGCTTTCTGAGAAATTAGGTGTTTTGTCGAGAGCTGGCCTGTTCCGAGAAAAACTTTGAGACATATGGTCTTTTAATTACTGGATTTTAGTACTTTTACTTTGGAAGTGCATTTTCAGCTGAAAAATTGCTTCATTTCGAATGAATTTAAAATTCAACAGAGCAATGTGAACATTCAGGGATTTTTTTGGCGTGGGGTTTTTCCATTTGGAAATTTTACTTTTTCATGTTCAGGTCATAAGTCTTTACTGTATAGTGTTCACTTTTCTTGTTGGAAAGGGAAAAAAGTCATAAATAACAGCTACAGTTTTTAAAGGAATTTCCAAGTTCAGATGTCTGCCTGTGTTTACCTTGTTTTCCAACTTGCAAAGCTAAGTACTCTCTCCCCACAACATTCTGCCAGCTGTGCAAAGACCTGCCTGGTTGCAGTGTATGAATGATTTAATGCCCTCCTTGTGTTTGCATGAGTAGTTGTATTTTTAAAAGAGGACATAGCAAGTTGGCAAAATCTGTTTTGATTCCAAACAGGAAAGGAAAGTTCATTGGAGGGCAGTGAAGGTGTATCTGTTTTCTAGGTGGGAGTGTTGATGTGCCTCTGTAGCTGTGCCTCTGTAGCTATCCTGTCATCTCAAATCCCTCTGGTTTAGCAGTGTGTGCTTCCCTGTTTGTTTAAAGGGATCCAATACAAAGCTGTTTGAAGTTCCTGAGGGTCTGCATTACCAGTGGCTGACTGAACATATCACTACCATGCAATTTACATTCAAAACCAAGTGTGTGGGCGTTAAGACTTGCAAAGCTATAGATGTGAAGATGTGAGCATTACCTAGAAGTACCAGGAGGGGCTGGCATTTGGGGAGATTTTTCCCATCGTGTTTCCTGATCCCTACCCTTGTTAGACAATATCCAAATATGCAACACTGAGGCAGCGTTCCTGGACAGGGCTGATTTCTGTTCTTCCCCACAGACGCCTTCACCTGAGCTTGCAGTGCTTTGATGCCTGCAGACATGCAGCCTGTGCCCAGCCAGCATGCAATTAAAGCTGCCCTATCCCCTCTCATCCAGACAGCCCTCAGCAGAGCCTTAAGAAGCAACACTCTCGCACAGTCTGTGGCTCTGAGAAGAGGCAATTAGTGAAAGAGCAGCACTGGGAAAGCCTGCAAGGGCCAGGGAGCAATAAATGGCAGGAAACTTTCTGCCGTCCTACTTAATATCACCACAACTTAAAATTTCCCTGCTTTGTCCTATCTACCATCTCCCTCAGACAGGTTCAGCACTGAATTTGTCTTTCTTTTTGCTACTTAGCACTGCCATGGAACTTAGTTGCTCCAGCCAGCAGCTAAGCTCCACACAGCTGCTTCAACTGTCCCGACCATATCCCCTTCCAACTGCAGCCCCCAGCATCTCACTGGTGGGATGAGGAGCAGAAAACAACTTGACTTTCACTGCTCAGCAATATCAAAAACATTCCTGTGTAATCAGCACTGTTTTCAGCACAAATCTGAAACAAAGCCCCGTACCAGCTACTCTGAGGAAAATTAAATTTATCCAATTCAAAACCAGCCCAAGTGCACAGACATTAGCTGGCTACATATGAAGAATAAACCAAACATTTACTGTATTCATATTCCTTGCCCAGAGACTGGAATGGAAATTCACCTTTAAAGACATATTCTTAAACCAGCAACAGTTGCACCTGAAATTCTAAAATCCACTACAGTTACCTGTGGATGATTTTCATAGACTTAACTTGAGTTTTGTAGCAAAATATGCCACATGTTTGTTCAAGAAAACCTTCCTCTATGCCTCAGTGTGCTACAATCCTATATTGGACGTGCTATACTGAAAAGAAATTCTGTAATATCTCCAAGAAATATACAATTAAGCCTGTAAAAATATGCCCACATGTTCATACCTTTCTTGTCCTTTCCCTCCTGTATATTTCTTATTGCTTTTCCTACTGGCCCTAATCCAGCAAATATATGTAGATCCCTCCTGTCAATGGAATGCTTGTTGAAATTAAATAATGTGCATGCATGCTTGTCAAATCAACTCTGTAGCTTTGTAGGCTTCTCAGGCTTTCAGCTGTCTCCTGGAGTCACACTGACATCCTTTATCACTGCTTCTAAATCCAGTTTTAAAAATAGAAGCACTTACACAGTGAAAATTCTAGTGATACTAGTAATTACTCTTATATATTGTAAAGTTTAATGATTTCCAAAATATGTTGGAATTTGCAGATACTCATCAGCTTGCGGAAAAAATGCCTGATATTGACAATATTTTGATTATTTTCCTCAGGCAAACTGAAAATTCTTTACATATATATGCATATATATATATATATATATATATATGTTTGAGGAAATTCTTTATATCGTAGCCTCGATTTTGTTTTCAGTAAATACATAAACTGATGTCAATATTACTTGTCCTTTTGCAGTTGTGTCCTCCTGTCATTCACAACTCAGTCTATCTAAAAATGGTTCATCTTCTCTTTGTCTGTTAATATTATTTCAAATTTGAGAGTAAAATGAAACTATCATTTCCAATATTAATATGCTCTTATATCTTTGTTGTGGTCTCATTTTTTTCTTATTTATTAGAGGAGAACATATTAAAAATTGATCATTAAAAAATGATGAAGGATTGTAGACAAGTCTGTGGCATTAAAGAGTGAAGGGATCATTAGGCTTTTCTGTTACTTTATTCAGCTCTTAAAGTGACCAGATTTATATAACATCTGTTAACAGGACCATTAAGTAATCCACCTAGACCTGAAGTTAATTAACAGAGCCTTTTATAGTTGCCTCTTGAATTAAAAATACATTTCTGGGGATCACATTCAACTGTGTTGATTAAAGAGGCTTCTGTGAAAAATTTCTTCAAAATTAGAAAAAAAAGTAAATTAGACTTAGCACCTCACTGATTTTTTTTGTCATGACAAACATGAAATTGGCCAAAAGTTACTGGACACTGTCAAATACTTTTGATTAATCTCATCTAAAGAATTTGAGAAGTTTGATTATTATGATTATAGACTTACCCATGGAGGAGCAATATCAGAGAAAAAAGGATCCTTGTTCCTCAAATAGTCCTCTGAAAACCTGAAAATTACTGGAGAGAACATATAAAAACTCTCTTTTGTGTGAACGTCTATGAGAGTTATTGAGGTTTGGAGGTGGATTAGGCTGCAAATTAAATTAATCTCATAAGGATCAGGGTACAATGCACTGCTGAAGGAGATGGGAAACGCTGCCTTCTTTGACCATGGTTGGCATTTGTTCTTGGGAAAGCACTGTGGAGTCATTAATTTGTACAGATTAATGTGAAATATAAATATATGCATACTGGGTGTGCATAAATAAAACACACTCTGTGCATTTATTTATATATTTACGTAAATGTTTCAAGGATCCTAAAATGTGGACTAATGCCTGTCAGTGTGAAATTAATAATTAAGTGAATTGTATTAACTGAGTTCTGCTGCAGCAGATTCTCTTTTCTGTAATCATGGGCACTTCACTTCTGCTAGGAAAAGGGAGGATTTCAAATGTCCTCTGACCTTAAAGTTTCTTTAGGGACTGTCTTTGCTGTTTAAAAAAAAAAATCTTAACAAATTCTTTTTGGAGACTGTCATTGCTTCAGCAGAATGCAAATGAAGCCCGTGATTAAAGGATTGCTCTACTAAAGCCAAGGTCATTGGCAAACCACCACAAAAATGGAAGGACTGGCAAAAATATGATGACCTGCTATCACAGAGAAGAAATACAGAAACAAAAATGTGAAGAAATGTATGTTTCTGAGAGCATCTTGTGCTTCTTTGAAATGAAAGCAGCAAGAAAACAACCCCACGCAGCTCAGTAACTTTTGCTGCTTATTGCTTCTTGTCTCATTTTGTATTCTGAGTCTTCAGAAGAGCTGTGGTAGTGTGTATTCTCACTTCTTGGCAGTCTGTTAGTAGCAGACAATCTTATCCAATGAGCTGTGTAGGAGTTAATTTAAAGGATGGAGTGATTTAGCACATCTTTCTGGTTTGCACACACTAAAATAAAAATCTGGATCTTACAAAACTGCCATGAATCATGGAGTTTTATTTATATATCAATGCTCCTTATTACCTCTTTTGAGTTATTGAAGGTATTAAGGTATTCCTTATTACATCTTTTAAGCTTTTAGGGTGCACTTGGGTCATGGTCTTTGTTGAAACATTAAAAAACAGTTGGCCCTTTGCTATACCCTGATGGATCCATGATTGTCCAAGATGGGGGACTATGGCATGTGATGCCCTGGATAGCTGTGATCTGAACTGGTGATACAGAAGCCTCCCTTCTAGACTCCAGGACCCAGCTTTAGGAAAAACAGCAAACAGTGCAAATTACAGCACAGACCGGAGTGCCTAACAGCAGGGTCCATGAGTTCTGAAGTGTTCCTCTTCAGCTCACTTTCTCATAACAAGACAAACTTCTTATTGTAATTCCATGTCCCTGGGAAAGGAGACTTTAGCAAAAATGTTGAACGTAACCAGACTTGCCATAAAACAAGAGTTGGCAATATCATGAGCAATTGCATTGCTTTGAGCAAGCAAAGCAGAGAACACAACAGCAGTTGCTTAAACTGGCCTATTAATCTTTTAAATTATTCCTGGGTGCAGGTAGGAGCTTCCTGGCTAGTCTCAAAAGAGGGAGTTATATTTCTAAACATTTTCAGAAAAAGTTTCAGAAATTTTAACATTCAAGTGAGTTTTCTAAAGTCTTATTATGGTGCTTTTTAGTGTCATCAGAGTCTGGGACAGACCTTTAAACTTAGGACCCAGTCTCTTGTGTGTTTATTTCCAGCATAGAATTTATCTCTTTGATAAGAGGAGATGTTATGGTATTCCTATCTTTGAGACAGAGCACAGAACCCACCAGGAATGACGAGAAATATTAAAATTAGTTGTATTATTACTGTGACATTATATTCTTAATCATGCCTTTATCCCTGTGCTTTGTCTTTGTTCATAACCACTGTGAAAAAATATGGTTATTTGGATAATAATAAAGTTAAATCCAGTTTTGGCTAGAGGCTACATTGCATCTATTCCTCCTATGGGATTTTGGAGGTTTTTGAAAAAAACTGTGTCCTCTCTTTTCATGCACTTCCTAGTGAGATTAGCACTAAAACTCTATGCAAATTTTGTAATATTAAGGTGTCCGTGGTGCAAGACAAAGGTCTATAAAGAATTAATACTTTTAGTATGATCAAGCCAAGCCAGACCTGTCAATTTTAACTGTAGAAATCCGGTTCCCATCAACAGTGCAGGAGTCTTCTCCATTTCATTAAGCAGGGTATTTATTTAATGCTTAGAGACTGTAAACATGGTGAGGTACTCAGGCACGAGTCTGATCCTGTCTCCTTTAATGAGAAATATTAAATAAGAATAATTAATAAGAATGCTTTAATAAGAAATATTTACAAATATTATGAAATTGTGTGGAAAAAGTTTGCTATAACTATTGTGGCAGTTGAGGCATCAAATTTTAATTTTGTGATATTTCAAATGTATGTGTAACTCCATAGGGATCTCTGCAATTTTGCTTAAAAACAGCAGCAAAAACAACAAAGCTAAAATGTTCTTGCTGAGCCTTGAAATTGTTTTATGTTATAAACTCCTTTTTCAAATGCTTGTAGTTTATGGACCTTTTGGGCAGAATTTTTTACAGCCCATAATTGTAGTATTTTCCCATTTTTTTATACTTTTCAAGCTTTTTTTAGCCTTTCCCATCTCTCTGGCTTGAGAAGTTTTCCTACAGCTTTGGTATAGGTGGCTGTATATGGCTTGCCAAAGATGTTTCTAATTCTTCACTATGTTACATTTCAGTCCTGCTTTGCTTGAGTGAAGGACACACCAATCTGCATAAATCCTTAGCTTTGTACAAACCCTCGTCATATTCCCAAGTCTTCAAAGCAGTGCTCACAGTTTGGCATCACTCCAAATCTGTGGGTCTTTCATACCTCTGGATCATCAGAGGGAATAGGGGAGACCAATTTTCAAACCAAGTGGTTGGCTTTATCATGTGTCAAGGATTCCACTGGAGCACAACAGCTCTTCTGGGCCGTAGTGACTTCTTTGTGCTGGTGAATTTCCTATGGCAAGGAGTAAGTAAGACTCATATTCATCCAATCACCCTGTCTCACACTGTTTTTTCCCTGCACTTTGGAGCTTTTTCCTGCCATACTCTGGTATATCTCTGGGCTGTTTCTCAGACAGAGACTTCCACAAAAGGGAGGTCAAACAAGGAAAAGACATGGAGCCGGGATTTGAGCATGAGTCTGAGTATTGCCAAAGATCAGAGCTCATTTTCAGAGGCAACAAGTTTCAAAAACAGCCCCTTGCTGGTTCTCATAATTTGTTCTTGCAACAGATGCTAGCACTGCATGAAGAAGATGGCAGTATGCTTCTCTTGTTGACTTCTTGTCTTCTGGCTTACTACAGACATTCTGCTGCATTCCACTTTTCTAGTAAGTTTGGTAAATCTAATTTTAAAATTGCTTGCTTTGCAAAACAGTATGCAGATCCCTGAGCATGTAGCAAATTAAACAATGCAGGGAAACTATTTTTATAACATAGGTAGATCATCTGCCTGACTTGCAAATAAATTTCCAAAAGTATTATGCTCACTTTTAAAAAATAAGATAAAATCTGATAGCGCTCTCTATAGTCCAAGGAGTAAAAGTAGTAAAAGAAGGAGAAGCCAGTACTTGCTAAGCTTAACTCATACTTTTTTTTTTTTTTTGGAGGGTTGTAGATATGGAGGGTAGCCTGTTGGCAAATGGTTAAAAAGGATTTTAGTGTAGATAGATTTGGAAAAAAAAGTGAAGTAAATCAGTGTAACTTTCTAACAGTAATTATGCTTGATATGGAAATCTTTCCCTTTAGTCATGGTCTGATGCCATGATTACAGTCTGTGAACCTTTAATCTTTGTAAGTGGGAACCATGAGCCTCTAATCACACCAACCAAACATTACTTTTCCTCTGTCCTCTTAACCACTGTCAGCCCATGATGCTGGGGCTACCTCATGGTCTGTGTCTGAAGACTTTGATATTGTGAATTTTCTCTTTTAGTGGTAATTAATTTAGGTGTATCACATGATTCCTCTGGTTTAGTCTAGTTTAGATAGTTTGCTATCTCTAGTCTGCCATGTAGTTCAGACAGATGAATAGTACCAATAGAGTCAACCCATAAGTTTCAAGTTAAGAATGCTGATCATGTCATTTATTCACTAAGGTGCTCAGGATGAGGTGAAGGTACTGAGTATTATATCTTGAGCAGCCTAGAATCAACATAGTTCTTCCTCCTATGCCATTAGCAGTTGAGCAGGCTACTACAATTATTGAGTGGGCTACCTTCAACCTCTAGCTCATGGAACAGGTAAAAGCCATCAGTGTAACAGTGAGGCAGGAGTTTAAATTAAAAACAAACAGGGAAAAAAAAAGAGTCAATATTAAAAAATTGTCATCCCAATAAAGACAATGTGGTAGCTAGTGACACAAGTTTCCCTATTTGGAAATGGGAAATGGCCTTGGTCTTCTTCAGTATTGTCTGCCCAGGCCTTCAAAACTGTTTGTTCGGCATAGTGAGAGGAGATGGAATGTAACTGGTCACACACAAAGCAAGCTGGAATCAGAACCTGTTTCAGGTAATAGCAGGGTCGAAAATTAAGGTTATGCTGCCAATGGGGGGTCTTTGGCTAATAGCTGATGGTCATGTTTCCAAGTACTTCTACAATTAGAGCAGATTTCATTGATGCTGGGACTCCATGATTTATAACTAGTGAGGAGTAATGTCTCCTTGAGATTAGATACTAAGGAATGTGTACGTCCCTTGTCCCTGCCAACACCCCAGCATCTTAATTACAAACATAATTAGGTGTAGGGAATTACAAGGAAATGTGCTATTCCTTTCCTATCATTATGCATATAAACTTTTATTATCTGTTGACCAGGTGTTTGATTGAAAATCTTTTCTCCTCACTGCTTAAACAAAATATGTGTAGCAAGTCAGAACAGAGCATCCTTGTTGCACTTAGGAAATGGAATGGGAATATTTAATGCCTCAGCCTAATGTTCATTTATAATAAGCATTATAGTATGTATCAATAAAATAAAACGTGCTAGGAAGGGCTATGTGCCACACAAGCAACAATAAAGTAAAGATCTCTTAACTTTATGTTTTGCCAGGCCTTTGTGCTCTTGCATTATTCTATAAAATTTCAAGTGTTGACTGCTCTTTTGTGAAGGAAAAAAGTGCTTTTCCCCCATCCTGCTCAAAACACTGTTCTTGTTATAGTTTTCCTAAGAATGTGTTTTTAAATACTAACAAAGAATGAAAGAATTTTAAAATAACATGTCATAAAGCAGAAGCATATACTAAAAGAACAAATATCTGCGGTGATAATCATGTCACAGCATAATATTTGTTATGAAAGGCCATCTTGGTGCATGAAAGGCCATCTTTCTCCCTGGGGTTTCAGTATCTTCTTTTTGTTTTCTTTAAAACTGGTGATTTTAGTTAGTCTTAATTTCTCATTAATTTTTGTGTTGTTGTTATAGACACTGTGTGTAAATTTTACACAAATAAATGTAAGGAACATCATCCCTGTTACTACTCTGTAGATTTAAAATATGCCATCTTATACTATGATTTGTTAAACTTCACCTAGATTCACCACCTAAAAAATTGAATCAAAAAATCACAGAATGCTTTGGATCAGAAAGTATTTCTAAGATCATCTAGACCAACCTCCCTGCTATGGGCGGGGACATCTTTCACTAGATCAGGTTGCTCAAAGCCCTGCCCAATAGAAAACATCCACTTGAATCCAAATGTCGCATTTAAGCAGACATAATGAAATTAAACATTATCGCCAAGCATTTAGAAACAGTATTACTCAGACTCACAGGGATTACATCTCACCTTTAAAGAATGTATCTGCCATAGCTATGATTTCCAATAATAATCAAAATTAATCCTTGGGCTGACATCCAACACAAATCCTATATATAGTTTAAAGGCTTAAAAAGCTGTGGACAGTAAAGTGGGACTCTACATCAGTAAAGTATGATTATGGGGCTGATCCTGTACTCAGAAGCAAACTTCTTATCACAGATTGGAGTATTGCTTTAGTGCTGACTAAAGAAGGGAGGAGTAGGAGATGGGATTTCACTTCCCTGTGTCACTTCCCTAAGTCACACAATTTTCCTGGAAGATCTGTTGCCTGTGTTCCACCTCCTCTCTGTTTATGGTGTCTATCTGAGAGGTTACCAGCTGAGGAAGTACAGTTTACCTGCTGATATATGGAATTAAAGTCAAGATATATGCTCGGAAGAGACCAATTTTGCATCCATGATTGAAATTTCAACTGTTAAATGAATCCCAACTGGGTTAGTTAGAAGGACAACTTGGTTTCTCTTGTACAGAGCCTGAAACTGAGTCTCTTGCTTTGCAGCAGCATTTTTTTTTCTGAGAAAAAAGCATTTTTATTTGTCACCTGCTGATGATTAAACATTTTATACATTTTTTTTTAGTATTTGTCAGTGAAATTGGAAGATAGTAAATGATCTATTGAAAAACTTCAAGCATCTGCTTGTACTTCCTGAAAGATTTGTAACTTGCATTGATCGCAGAAGTGAAAATAAGCCACTTGGGCAGCAGCTTTTCCACCATGCTCAGGGTTTCCAAGCTGTGAGTTTACAAATACTGAAACACTCTCAGGAGTTTACTGACATTTAAAATCTGTACATCCCAGCAAAGAGTCTTTGAATTTTCTATGGTTCTGTAAAGCCATAGTAAATGACTATAAAGATACAGGTTAATTTTTTTAATGCTTGGTGCATTTGACTCACTTTATGGATTAAGAATCTTCAAGTAGTTAGAGAGAAGTGTTTCAGCTGCTAAAAAAAAAAAATTGATTTTTCTTGTTGTCAGGCTTTCTTTTATTGATTGGCAGCTTAACATTTATCAGCTTGAACAGCTTATGGCTGCCATTTTGTGAAGTGATATTTCAGAGGTCAAGCTAATGCACCAAGTGGTTTTGTTTGCATTTCTAAAACTGGTCCTTGCTGGGCCATCATTATCTGCTTTTACCTGCTTTGAGAGCTCAGAATGTAATACATAAAGTGAAAAGTAATTATGAAAATCTCCTCTTACAGCCTTTATCTAGAATTTCTTAGTAAGAATTTATTTTTAAAAAGGTAGCAAGTGATGTGATGACATTTCTTTTGGATTTTTTTGCTGTTTCCTTCTTATCTGAATCACCATCAGCCTTGAAACGTGAACGTGACCATCAAGTAAGCAATTTTTTTTAATTGTCCCAAGAGCCAAACATAACAGTTTTCCAGAAACGAAAGATTTTATTTATGAGGTGTTTGTACTGTTTGCATGCCAAAATCTTACATTTTACATGTGTTGGCAAAATTTATCAAGCTGTTCCCCTATGGAATTTTGTCATTGGCTGTGAACTAGCCAAGTACAAACACTGTAATAGGGTATAATTTTAAAAACATCAGGACAAAAAGCAATAAAAGATAAATAAACCCACAAGAGCAAAGAAAGCTGTGACACCAACACCATGGACATCACAATTTATTCCCATAGTTGTGGTAACACAGTGTTACCTTGCAATATTTGATACACACTAACCCAGCAATCCATATTCCTTCTCAACAAAGAGCTTCTTAAATAGGTAAGATTGAATATGTGTATGCTGCTTGACAACTGGCATTTCTTAGAGTTGACAATTTTTAAAAGCACTTGATAACACTGCAATCTCTGGCATTGTTGTACAAAGAAAGCCTCGGCTGTTCCCTGGGACTCTCTCTATATTTATAATTCTATTTTCATTAAACTGAGTTGTCTGTCAGCTTCTGATTTCACAAGTTGTTTTCATGTTGCAGCTGAAAATTTTCTAAACCAGTATCAAGGATTGACATGCAAAGTCAAAAGACAAATGCCTCATCAACTGGAAATAATGCTCTAGCAAGCCTGCATTTAAAGGGTAAAGAAGCTGTGAAGAAAAAACCAGCAGATCACAAAGGCAGATTTCTTGCTGATAACTAGAATATAGTTATGATGGCAGGATTAAATCCCCTTGTTAAATTTCAGGTGTGGCCAGAACAAAGGTAATTAATAAAGGAAAATAAAAGTGTACTACTTCTGCAACTGGAATCTGCACTGAATATCCCTTTGGTCAGGGTGGAAGTAAATGGCCACAGAGAGGACATATTTGTGGGATGCAAAGGGCAGATTGGTGTAATGGAAATGCTCACAAACTGTCACGTATGGTAAGCCAGGGGTATTTTGTGGGCATATGGCTGACAATTTGCAGACATTTTCTACTTGGAGTTGAGAATGGGAAACATGGAAACGTAAACCTGAATTGTTTAAATTATCAATATTACTCAACTCTCATCTCCAGTGAGAAGGGTTGGAATTTTTTTGCATTTAAATGGCATCCATTCAACTTCAGTGTATTTTACTTATGCATGACCTAAAGACCCAAATCTGTTGTCAATTCAAATGAGATTTCCTGTTTGTACTTCATAGGTAAGCTCTTAGAAAATCTTTAGCACATTAGGTAGGTTTGCCACTTTCACCACTCCAAGTGGAAGTGAGATGATGTTTACTAAGATGCACCGACATTATACATCCTGTGTGGGTTACAATGCAACCAGTACTCATCAGGGTAGGTTTAGTACCTGATCAGGAAGATAATTTGAATGAAGAGAACTTACTGTTTTTATTTTAAAACCAGATCAGTTCACAAAAGCAGGTTCTTTCATTAAACTGAAAAGTTGGTAATCTGGATGAGGGGCAGAGGGAAGAACAGAGAGCAGGGTGCTTGGCTGGAGGCATCTTCTCATTTGAATCTGATTATGGAAATCATCCAATAAGATGTAAATTTGATTTAGATTGTCTCCAGTACCATGGGGTAAAACTGGATTTGTTGTCTGTTGAAAAGAAATAAATTAGTTGACATTCTAATCAAGTAACAACAAAATTGCTTTTCAAGCTGTAAGTCCAAGGGAACATGTTTTGTACAGTACTTGGTATGATGGTTCTTATGCCAGGCAGAAGTTCCTGTGCACAACTACAAAATAATCAATGAATGTTTGCAATTTCCTCTCTCACTTCAACATCCTACTTTCATGCTAAAATTATGGGCTGAGGATTAAGGATAATTATCTCGTTGCCCTTATAATAATTGAAAAGATCTTTTATTTCCCCTTTCTTTGCCTTAAATAACAGAAAGTCAGAGGCGTTCACGCTTTTTCCCTCCCTCTCCTAGGAAACAGATCTCATGACCTTTAACATCTCCATGCACCGCTCCTGGTGGCGGGAACACGGGCCTGGCTGCATACGGAGGGTGGTGCGTCCTTCTTCCCCTGGCATCCTGGAGGATTACTCCTACGTCTCCGTGACAGGCTGCATCATCGATTTCCAGTACCTGGAGGTCATTCACAGCGCTATCCAAATACTCCTCTCCGTAAGTTCACGTTTCTTTTCGTACTGGGATTCCGTCAGTCCCTTCACACACAGCCTGCTGCTGTTGCTTGTCCTGGAAATGGGATGAAGTAGCTGACAGCTACAGAGATTTTTAATTATGTTTTGAATTAGAGAATTATATACACCTTATTAAAATATGTTCTTTCCTATCCTTATATCTCTTAAAGCTCTATGCAGGCATAGTACCCATTCTGGCCATTGCTGGGATAGGTGGAAATTAACTTGAGTCCTTGGGTCTCATTCATTGAGACGTGTAGAGCAAAGGAAAGCAGACCTGTCCAAAATAATTTGCCTAAACATTTCCGAAGTTCACAATCAATGACGCCATTTATCTAGGCCTGATTGTAAATATATTTTACATGATACATAACAAAGTTTCTTCCCAGACTCAGCTATGGATTAATCCTTGAAAAAGGTCAGAAAAATATTAGGAATTAAAGTATGTGTTTATATTTAACCATGTTACTTTTTGTCTCTCCTTGAACCCTGCATTATCAGAATACTCTACCTCCATTGTCCACATTTGTTGCAACACCAGTCAAAATATGCAATTACAAGAAGTCATTATTAAAGGCTGCAGTGCAGGGAAGTGCTGGGACTCAATGAGTTCCTTTGGGAGCAACAGCCCAGTCTTGGCCATAGCTTTTCCTCAGTCTGTTGGCTGCTTCTGCTTGTGATTAACAGGTTGTTTGGCAAGAGCTGTGTGTGATCTCCTAGAAGTGGTAGCTCTTTCTTTTCCCAGCTGTGTGCAGTGCGTTGCAACTGGCTAATCCCAAGTGGTCACACATAGGGTCGATCAGCCCAGATGTCCAGACCTATTTTGAGAACATAAATGCTTGTGGCTCATGGTCCTGACCATGGCCACCAGGGCTTGTTGGACAGTGGGAGAAGAGGTGCAGTCTGCAGTCCACACCTGCTAGTTAGGTGAAATACTTGGTCTGAGCAGCTGGAAGAGATGCATATTTCTGGTCTGCTCAGTACTTCAAGCTGTTTAACTAATGAGCTGGTACATACTACCACTTGCAAAGTAAAAGGGATCTGCAGAATAAATCTCACTCATTAGTTTAAAATAATTTTAAATGTCAATTTTTACATTTTTTCAGCATTAGCACATTTCTCTTTTAAAAGAAAAGAAATTAGTATATGCGGTTGCATCTATCATTCTGTCCAAATGTCTGATGTCAGGATAATTCCTCTGCAGTACTGGATGCTTTTTGTAAGATGCCAAGTGTTTTTTCCTTGCCACTACTTTTAGTCAGACTTGGATAAGCCTGTACATCTGTGATTAATGAACTTCCCCTTGATGATCCAGGTCTGAAGTAGTGCACTTGGTTTGCACACCAGTAACGTCATCTACACCTACACAAGATATGTGTCTTATCTTGGTCTATCGGCTTCTCAGGCATCAGTGACATCACAAGACCTACACAAGCCTTCTCCTGACCATCCTTCAGTCAGGCAGCAAAGACTTTGAGTCTGGATCTTTCCAGGGAAGACAAAATTACTTCTCTTGTGGCCCAGCTTTGTATATGCCAACATAAATTATAACCTTACTGTGAAAGTGGGCCTTCCAGAAGAGTTCTGCACACTCAGGCTTAACTGCATGCACCTTCCTTATTTTTGTGGGGCCCTGGTGCTCAAAGCAGGTGCTTCTCCCTTGAGTTCATTTGCAGCAGATTTCCCTCACAATGCAGTGTCATTCACTCTGCCTCAGTGAGCCTGTACAAAGGATAATGAAGTGTAGTTAGTTCAAAAGGAGAAAACCATAAATATTTTAAACACTTCTTCACTTCTATAAGAAAAAGATGTATATATTAAAATTTTTTCTAGTATTTTTTTGTGATTATCAACAGATTTAGAGTTCGATGTGAATACAGCAGGTTGTTGATCACAGGAACCATTTCCTTCTTCCCTTATTAGTGAAGTACAGTTCTGTCAAATGACAGAAGCACAAATATCAATATTAGAATAATACAATAGACACAATTAATATATATAAACTGAAGAAATATGAAAATGAAAAAATATAGAAATGCGGTAATAATTATAAAGCATAAGATGTAACTGACCTTCCCTTTCTGAAGAAGTAACTGATTGCCATTCTGGATTAAATTAAAAATTCGAATTTTTAATTCAGTTGAAAATTCGAAATGTTCCAGGAACTTATAAGGCATGACTGTGAATTAAATAGTTGCCAGTTTCAGATACTGCTTTGATTGATATACACAATGCTAAAATTAAAATACTGTGTGCAAATTAAGGTTTTCCTCCTGTTTTACTACCTTGTTATCCCATCTGTGACATATTATGATTAACATACCATGAGTCAGTACTTCAGTTTCCCTTCCAAACTGCAGTTTAGGCTTGTTTCATGTACTGTCACACAGGACAGAAGTTACAACCTGGATTATCAAATAATTTGCAGTTTCCTCCCATTTTCTGAGTACCACTGACTTGAGGAAGCTCCCATCTGTTTTGGATGCACAGCTGCTTTCCTCATTGGGGTACCAATTTCAGTTGTTAGTTAAAAGGTCATTTAGGTTGTCTTTTCAGCGGACTGGGGAACTGTAGACCATAAGATCATTCTTTTTACCTTTTCCTGGTAGCTAGTCCCAAAAGCAGACTATTCCTTTTTGGACCTTACAACCTACTTAATTTTCATAACATTTTTATGTAGCAATAGTAGTGTAATAAACCATTTTACAGTGTAACAAAAATTTTATTGGCATAACAAATCATTTTATCATGCTAACCCTTGTCCAAATGACTGGGAATGCAAACACTTCCATTTGGTAGGGAATTAGAGCCCCTGAAAGAAGAAATACCTCCAGGGGTAAGTATTGGATACCTGTCGAGATATATAACTCACTAGCAGCATATTTGAAAGGTGACTTTCTATTTTAATTTTTTTTAACTGGTGTAAAGATTTTTATATGCACAGAATGCTGCAGCTGGGGTTACATTAAACCCTGCTTCAGGGAATAGGCTTGGCAGTCATTTATTTAATTTTAACACAGTGAAGCTATTTTTGTACCTGCATTATAGTTGATTCTAAAAAAATATTTTTATTGGTGAAACAGTAACTTTGTATCTCATTCTGGTTCTGGGTGCCTATTGAAGTGGTTGGTAGCTGAAGATATTAAGCATTTCTTTAAATTGGGGGAGAATCAAGAGAAGTACGAGAGAATAGGAAGAAATTAATAATAAAGAATAATTATAGTTAAATGTGTTTAAAATCTATATTTATTTGATGTAGGGTATAATATAACATAACATAACATAAGATAACATAACATAATATTTTGATGGATAAATTCTTCTGCACCTTTAAAATGCAAGGCAGATCATCATTACCAAAACCTTCATTTTCAGAGAACAAATTCCATAATACAGTCAAAATGGTGACAGCTTAGCATCTTTGAGAAAGACACTTTGTACAATTTTTATTGTTATTTGAAAATAGATAATGCACACTGAGAGGATTAAATGCCAGGTACACACTGGCTTTAATAGCCTGAACATTAAAAAGTTCTCCAAGTTATTGCAGGGAGATTTGCATTAGACCCAGAGCCTAATATGACATTAACACTGTGTAGCAGAAAGCCCCAAGCCAGGGTTCACTGTGCTGACTCTGGAATTAGCAGCCACATGACTTCATCAGTGCTGAAGAAGCAAAATTAATAAATTTTGGCAGACAACGGGCTGTCACAACTAGATGCTTCTGGGCCAGGAGATGTTACTTTCTTACAATGCTGCGCTGCACAAGGTGAAGTTAACTTTCCTTGCGTTCTCATCACAGTGTAGAAAGATAACCTATAATCTAGACCACTGAAGGAAGGTGGGAAGCAAAGAAATTTGTAACCCTAATCCTAAAAACAGGCAAAACACTGAAGCTCTTCAGCATGTTGATGCTGACCAAATTCAAGATATTTTGAAGGAAGCTACTGGTTTACTTTGCAGAGGTCCAGCTATTGCCTCTCCTAAGTGTCAATTATTGTAGCCCTCAGGCTGCCTGCTGGACCTACAGAGTAGGAACACCCAGAAAAAAACCCCAAAGCATCTCTTACAGTCATCTATAAATCCAGACAAAGATGTGATATAGAGAGATTAAGACTATTGAAGTTTTTCTACAGTGAAGTAAAAAGCGGTGAGCATATCAATGGGGAATAGCTTATGAATGGGGAATAGCTTACCACATACACTACCAAGCACAAAACATACATTAAAATAGAAAAATACATTACTTTCTACAGAATATAATGAAGCTGTAATATCAGAAGTATAAGAAAAAGCACTCCTGGTAGCCAGATTGGAAACTGGGTGCTGTGGTCCCTGTGAGCAGAATCACTATCTGCTAAAGTGCATGTCCCAAAAAGATGTCTTCCCAGTGCTTCTTTCAACTCATGAATTTATAGATGTTGTACACTTTCCCTAAGAGGCAACAGGCTTCTAAGGCAGTTTTCAATATAGTACCTGAACGCTCAGTAACATGTCTACCACTAGTAGAAAAATTGCAACCTGTGTATCACAAAAGCACAAAGAAGGGTTGAGGTGGGAAGGGACCTCTGGAGGTGATCTAATCCAACCCCCCTCACACTTGGCCAGGTCCACCTAGAGCAGCCTTCCCAGGACTGCAGCCAAACAGCTTTTGATTATCTCAAGGAGAGAGACTCCACAATCTCTCTGAGCAACCTGTGCCTGGGCTTGATAACCCTCATAGTGAAGAAGTGTTTTCTGGTGTTCAGAGGGAGCCTCCTGTGTTCCAGTTTGTACCCAGACCCAGTGCTGCAGGTGAGGCCTCAGCAGCGCTGAGCAGAGGGGCAGGATCACCTCCCTTCATCTGCTGCCACTACTTTGCTCAATGCAGCCCAGGGTATCAGTTGCCTTCTATGAGGCAAGGACACATTGCTGACACATTTTCAGCCTGATATTCACCATGAACCCCAAGTCTTTTTCTGCCGAAATCCTTTCCCCCAGACTGGGTGGCCCCTACTATAGTTCAGTGTATGAGGTTGTTCTTCCCAAGGTGCAGGACTTTGCACCTCCCCTTGTTGAACTTCATGGGGTATGTTATGCTAAAAAATAAAAAAAAATTTAAAAATAATAATAATAAAAAAGAATTTTGGCTCTTACCTCACTTCTATAAAAATGCTCCCTATGTGACCAAAGGATTCATAATTATCAATATAAATTGATGTTAAACACTTTTAAAAATCTACTTCTTTGTATTCTTAGACTTGTCATCCATACATTTACAGGGTTATCCTGTTTTAATTAACCAGCTATGATGATTTCAAATATTTTGAGTTTTCATTATTACTATTATTCATAGTAATACAATAATCTGTGTCATAAATATCACTGCATCCTCTTGTTTGGGAGGATTGTATTCCTCTTCCTTTTTCCTCACAGTTCTCTCATGTTCTTAATCTCTGTTGTCTCGGGTATACACAAGCATCACATCCATAGGGAAATGATAAGCAAGGATCTGACTTAATTTCTGAATCTGTCACCAGTCAATGCCTCATACTGACTCCATGCAATTGTCTGACTTTGTGAATTATTTCTGCCCTGCTGTTTTCAAAGAACCTGCCAAACTTTGATTATTTGACGTAAGAATTAATTATGATATTTAGTAGTCTTAACTGCCTTTTTTTTAATCAGAGAAAAATAGAATTTAATTTAAAAAGATATTTGGCACAACAGACACTAAAATGGAGGTTATGAGTCTTGTGTAAATAATTAATCAAGGGAAACACTGTGACTACTGAGCTATAAACTAAGATCGTGGGCAGTGCTGGAGTGGCTTAATGTATTTCAGGTCATTGACCAAGCTTTTACTACTGACCCATAAATCTGAATGCTTTTTTGTTTGATTTGGATGGCTCGTCCTCTATCCCTGATGTTCAGATTACCTTCTCTATGCCATTGGGAAATCTCCAGGAATTGCTCCGAAAGAGATTGCAAAGCAGCTTTTTGCCCCTGCTAGAGCTGCAGTTTGGTTCATATTCATTTAAATGTAACAAAAGGTCTAATGATATCAATATATAATGTGGCTCCTCCGGGGCACCGCAGCAGCCTCTTTTTTCCTGTTAGTTATGGCCCTGCTATTTTTATAATTGGATAGAAAAGGATGCTAGGAAGCATATCATGTATGTTCTCCAAAGAAAATCCCTGTAGGGGCTGACACCAGTGCTCAGGCAGGGTCCCTGCTCTCTTTAGGTTTCCTCGAGTGACAAGTGATTGATTAAGAAAGCCAGTCAACATCATGTGATAAAAAAGCATGAGGTAATTTAGAGTTAAGGGCTATAGAAATGGCACATGAGTAAAATATAGTTGTCCTGAAGATATTCCATATTTTCTTTAATTTTAGTTTGTACTAATTTTAGTTTGTCATCGTCATTATCATCACAACAACAATAAAACCAATAATAGCCCGGAACACTTGTCTCTTGGCCATGTGACTAGACAGTTATGGTGAGCTGTTTGGCTTCTCACAGATTTATTAGTAAATTTAGTGAGATCACCAGATTATTGAAAATCAAAAGAATTTTTTCAGCCTGAGCAAAGTTACAAAGGAGTTGTCAGTCTCTGAAACAGACTGCAAACAAGATACAGAGGCTTGTGCAAACCTATGGCTTTTGACATTACTTCCAGTGCTTTTTGTAGTTGTGTCATTGTATTTATATCAGGATCTGTGTCTTGTGCAATTCCTCCACTGACTGTAGTATTGGTTCAGGGATGCATACAGCCCACTTCACCTTTACTATTAACAAGCCTTCAGGATTAAAAACCAAGAGAATATATATACCAAGAGAAAGAAAAATAGTGAGAGGCTCTATCTGCACTAACATTCTAGAAATGGCCTTGTCCTTTCTTGTTAAATTTAGTTAGACCTCATTATTCATGGTAGTGTGTCGGTAGTAAAATACACAAGTATATTTGTCTAATTACCAGTCTGGGTCAATAAAGCAACTATGCGAGACAGGATCAAGATAAATCTGTGGTTTTTCATCTCCCTGTCAATCCAGGAATGCCTGCTTTTTCAAGAAGCTCATTTAAAAGGAACTGAATACACTTATATCATAGCTATTTGCATTCTCATTCATTCATTAACTGTTATGATATGAATTTGTGAAAAAGACTTGACCAGCTTCTGCACTGGAGATGACTGAGGTTGAGGGGATAGCAGACAACAGTTCAAGCATCAGAAACATAGCAGTGTCCTCACCTTGATAGTTAATCTACATGAGAACTTAGTTGTTCTAGATATTTTGTAGTACTTGGTATAGCGTTTTTTGCCATTTTACATGAGAATTACTGTGACAATTTTTCTATTGTCAAAAAGTGGAATTCTGTGCAGGTGTTCTGAAATACTTTTATTTACGCAAAAGTATTTATAGTAAAAATAAAAATCAATTGTTTATTTTAACCTCTATGGAGCTCATTAATATTTTGTTACAAATTATGCAGAAGAACTGGAAGTAAAGGGGAGATTTGGAAAATAGCTGATTTTCCTCCCTTCAACCTCTGCCCATAGTTGGCATGCCCATGGCAGAGACAAGTGTAATAGACTAAATGTCTGCAACATAGTCATTGCAGTTCTCAGATAGATACTTTCATTCCTATTCATTTCCTTCATTTAACTCCATTTCTGAAGTTAAGGTGGACTAGCACTGAGCAGGGAACTGCAGCAGCCCAGGGCACAGCACACATGGTGACTGCAGATTCCAATACAAGTGAGTATCACTGCAAATAAGCAGGAGAGGTGGTGAAAGAGGTAAAGGCAGGTTAAAGTGCCTCAGCAAACTTGTGTGTCTACATGCTATCTTTAGAGCTGAGCAGAATGCTGAATGTTGCACTGGGAATTTGGAAATTATTAGAGAATAAAGTGAAAAGTGTAACAGAGATTGCCAATCTAAACATTTTTTTAGAGAACATGGAAATCAAACATTTTTCCTTAAGAAAAGTGAAAGCAGTATTTGCTTTGAATTTTAGGGATATTTTCTTACTATATCATTGGAAGCCGTTAACCCTTTGATGAGCTACTGGGACACCAAAGATCCTGGAAATTGAGGAAACCAGAGCATATTGTTTCTTAAGATATTTGTCTTCGTGCCTCTCAGGACACTCATGAGCTTTCAGCAGTTTGTGGGAATCAGTGCATGATAGTTTACTTGGAAGGTGGAATAAAATTTGTACCTTTCTGCCAAGCTGCAGTTCAGTGTGAAGAGCCCTCCTGCATTGCCAGGAGTGTGTTACAGCAGGTCTGCTCCAGCTGTGAAGTTGATAAACCAACCAAGGATATTAACTCCTTCTCTAGGCTGAGCGTTCACTGGGTGATTGACAGCTCTGGATAGACTTGACTTTGCTGAATTTTTTTTTATTATTATTTCCGAAGAGCACAGTTCTCTAATCGATTTTTACATGCAGATATGATTTTAAGTAAAGAAAAAGTATTTTACTATTTTACTGATTCCTTAGTCCACACATGTAATGTAAAAGACACAGGCAAACCAGAGGTGAGCCTCCCACTGCAGTCTCACTGAGCCTAGCAGCAATAGATGTGTGCTCACTCATGCTCAGCAGCATGATTCTTTCTGCATATTGTAGTTGATAATCATGGGCCCAGACTTTCTTATATGGGGGGAAAATATCCACTGATTAAAACCCATCTCTGTGTGAGCTTCCACTGACAGGACATTTTTCTTTTAATCATGTACTAAATCCACAGCCTAGCTCTTCCATTAAAATTTGTTGCCTGAATGTGACCTGACTGCAGAAAGAATTCTCCTTTTCTCTCAAATGCAGTCCCCAGTGATTCACGATGCTCCCTGGTTTTTTCCTAAGGAAATAGGAGAAGCCAGGGGAAGGATTTCACTAAACAAGAAGTGAAGCCACCGATACTCCTCAAGATTTGAGGAAATTATTTGATTTTCACTGAGGAAGGAAGTCAAGGTGCATATGTGCTCATAGAACTACTGGCTGTCAGAACTACTCACAGAATGACAGACAAGGTTTTCTAGGAAAATATATTTTGATATAGGCAGCACAGACTAAGTTTTAAATGCCCTGTTTTCTGCAAATGTTGCCTTCATAGCTTTCATAGCTAAATCTTCTGGTCCAAACTCTCTAAAAATCTGCTTGTGACCATTCTTTGTTCACTATCTAGTATTATGGAAACTGTTAAAAAATGTAACTGTTTCCTTTGTATTCTTCAGAGCAGAGCAGGGAATCCCACCAGAAGGTGTGAGGTCTAGCCCAGGATGTGGTTTCCCATGTTGCACCCATGCTGGTGACGTTTGACTACAGGGCGTGGTGGACTTGTTAAGGGGCTGTTCCATCCTTTGCTGTAAATACTCACTTATCTCCTCTCAGCTGTCCCAAGGAAGATGCTGGCCATGGAAATAGCCCAGTTCATGCAAAATCCTTGGAGGCATTGTGTAGGGAGAGGCACCGAGCTGCAGCAGTAATGCTGCTGTTGTTCTTCTGCTGCTTCTGAGCCTGCCAAAGGAGATTGCTTCCACAGCACTCTTCATTCACCAATTAGGTGTGTGAATAGCTCTGCGGGGGAGGAAGGAGAGCAAGAAGGGATTATAGCCCATGAGACAAGGTACCAGAGAGTAGCTTCTGGATGCCACTGCAATATACCAAGAGAGACTAATAAAAAGTTTGTACATGAGTGCAGTTAAGATGCATGTTGATGAAAACCTAAGGAGAAGTGATGTTTTACAATATCACAGTCGTAATTTAAGCAGAGTTACCCAATGAATTTGCCTTTTTTTTTAGTTTGACTTTTTCAGTGGTTGTCTAACTTACCTAAGGGTGAAAGCACTTTTAATACCTTTTACAGAACAAAAGAAGTGAGCCTTGTCATTGAAAGAAAAGCAACAAACCCAGATGAGAAGGACAGGTTGTGTCAGGTTGTGTCTAGGAATAAGTAACTATAAGGATTTTTGTGTTCTCTGAAGGTTCAGAATAGGTAGACATTGAGTGAAATGGATGCTTAGGTAAGATTGCTAGTGGTCTTGAAAGGGAGACTGATGTAAATTACTTTCAGTTTGTAAGTTTTTATTTGGTGTCAGTAACTATTCCGAAAGGACAAAATCATCTTAAAGTAGAAGTCTGAGAAGCAAATTTCATTTCTTCTCACCCATGTAGAAGGCTTCAGTTGAAACAATTGTCCCCAGGGAAGGAAAAGAATGATGAAAAAATGGTGTTGTTCCATAACGCCAATGTTAGTCTGAAAATGATAATTGAATAAATTAGGTGTTGTGAAAGGCATCTGCTGGATCTGACTGAATCTACGATATAAGTAAAGATTTCTCAAGAAATCATTCCTAGTGATGTGGAAGTTTTCTAGCTTAACTTTCCATTCCCTCTTATGTAAATTAATGCTCTGTAGATTAATTGATAATCATTATGAATGACAGTAAAAAGTGGTAGGTAATTAAACAGCCTCTTAAAAGAACATGATCATTTCCATTTTTACTTGTGATTTATTTCATGTATTTTTATCTTGTTTCTTAACTTATAATGTATCTTCACGCACATACATGCATAATACAAAAATATTATATTTTAATAGTAAATTAAAATATAAAGATCAACATAGAAAACTGAAGTTACATCCTGCTTCAGTGTTTATTCAAGCAATAAGAGATTTCAAGAGTCAAGGCCTGTGGGTGTTTGAAATATCCGTGTCATTGCCTGGAGGTTTTTATTACAAATTTCATCATCTTGGTATCTCTTATCACTAATGGCCAGGGATTACCCAGTTCCCCTCCCCGGATACTGAGTTTTTACTTGGGCAAGCAGGAGTGAAATGGCAAGACCCAAGGGTTTCAATAGTATTTCTTCTCTCTTTCCTCTTCCTGGGGCCAGTATTCTACCAGTAACCTCACATAAAGAGGCTCTCCCCAAACCAGCCCACAGAGGAGCTGAGTCAAGAACTCAACTGGACTGCAAGCTTTGCATTTCCTTTCCTTCTCCATTTTATTTTCTTATTTTCTCTGCCACTTATGCGGTGAGATCTGGCTTAACTATGAAGAGAGACCTCTTCTACTTCTCTGCCATGACTGCTGCTTTAGGCAGCTGAAATCAACTTTCTACATGTTTTGTTATGGGTACAAATGACCAAGAGTAGGAGTGAGTTACGGAAAGCCTCGCCATGCTGGGATTTCCCACTACTGACCTCACACATAAGAGGCTGTGCTAGAAGGTGTAGTTGCATTTTTCTGGCTCTGCTGTTGATCTCTCCCTTCTTTTGCATGTATTTATCTTGTTTTTCCTGAAAAGGGTCTTAGACCTAATTAAAAATAACAGCTACCACAGGCCACCTTACTTGCAACTTTGATGCTATTCCTTAAATTTTCAAATAGAGAAGAGGATTACTTCTTAAGAAGAAGAAAAGCACACAAATCCTACATAATGATGTAAAGATGGTACTTTAATCAGGGTTTGTTGTACTGGAGAGTTTGTCTGTTTTTTCTAACCATGGAATTTTTTTAATGCAATCTAGAATATTAATATAAAATTATCTTGATATGGTGCAATGTGTAATTATATTAATATTATCATATGATATATAATTAATAATAGTAATACTATAACTCTCCCTGAAATCTTATCTAATTGCAATGTTACCGATGTCGTTAGATACCAAGGAAAATGCGAAAAAGAGTGCAGAATATTTTTAATCTGCGCATTTTTCCACTGGCAGCTAAAATTGATTATGAAAGTCCTAAAAAGAATAGTTTGTGATTCCCCTCCAATGCTCTGCTTTCTGTATTGGAAAGGAGTCAACAGCTTCTCCCAGTATGGAGGGAGTCAACAGCATCTCCCAATTTAGTGTCATCAGCAAATTTACATAGTACACCTTAACATCCTGCATCCAAGTCATTTATGAAGGTGTTGAAGAGCACAGGCCCTGTGGAACCCCACTTGTGACAGGTCTCCAGTCTGATGTGACCCCATTTGTTATAGCCCTTTGCACCTGACTCACCAGTCACTCACCCATCACATGATGTGTTTATCCAGCCATGTGCTGGACATTTTGTCCAGAAGGATACTGTGACAGACAAGATCAAAAGCTTTACTGAAATCTGAAAAGGCCACGTTGACCACCAATGGTGGACACAGCACAGGTCAGGGATTATGCCCAGGAGCCTGGGCACATGAACCCACCCAGCTTGTCTGTGCCGGGAGAGAGATGAGAAAAACATAGTTTCTGAGGTGTGAGCCATGCCAGACACACCAGTTACCCCGGATGGCTGGGATTGTGCCTTGGCCCATTTTATTTACTCCTGCCATGCTGTTCAAGGAGGCAAGAGTGCTGTGGAGTTTCTTTGCTTGGGTTTTCTGTGATTCACCATCACAAATGGGACATTTCCATGGTGTTTGTGCCTGAAGCAGTCAAAAAAACTGTTTAGGGTTTGGGATTGTGTTGGTCTTTTCTGTTTCCAATTCCCCTGTTTTCCACACTGCCTGTCTAGTTTTCATTGTCCAGTACAAGGAGGCTGCCTTGGCCAGTTGGGAGATTACACACAGCCCCACGTTAATGAGAACTCTTACTTCACCTCCAGGAATTCCTGAGGAAATGTACTCAATTTCACAGGAACATGACTGCCTGGTACCATGCCCGCAATTTCATACAAACTCTTCAGCTCCTTTTCCAAACATGTGGGGATGTCCAATTTACTCTTGTAATAGAGTGCCTGAAAGAGTGGGGTGTTTGCTTTTGGCTGTAAGCCTTTCAGAAATTCTTCTTACTTTAATGATTTGTGGGTTTTGTCCACAGACAATGGATATTGGACTCCATAGGAAGTCTGTAGGCAAAAAGGGTAAATAAGGTTGTGATCTCTCAGGTGCTTGTGTTTTCATTATGTGAAATTGGCAGATTCTCATACTTCTGGGCTAAGAATCTTTCATAGCCACTGGTGTTTTCTCCTTTGGTCTGTTAGTTTCAGTCAAGAGGTGCTGCTTGAAAATAGCTGATATGAGATTTTTCTTTTTCACAGGGGAGTCATGCATTTTTATTAAAATACTGTAAACTAACACCATGGAAACACATCACCTTTTTCACCGGAAATAATTACCATTAAATAAATGGAAATATACAGCTGTAAAGCTGATGTGAGTGAAAAAAAAAGTCCCTAAGTGCTCATTGATAAAGAGCTTATGTAGGAAATGGCAAATAGGGGGAAAATTGCCTCTAATGTGCAGTTTCCAGAATTCTCACATATTTCCTAGCAGTTTTATTGAACCTACAGCACTTATTGCAATAGTCAGTGTGTTTCTAGACACTGAGTTCTTTGTAGGGTTTTACAGAGGGAATGAAAGGAGTATCCCCTCTGGTAAGAAGGAGTGAATCCACACATTAGCTATGTAGGCTGCCAGATTTCATGAAAGACCAAAGGAGTATCATCATGATATATTTACTTCTAATTGCATATTTAACTGCATATCATGTCATATGAGGAAATAATGTAATCCAGAGAAAAGGCTTTATTCACTTAAAGCTCTCCTAACTTGAATATATTTTGCTGTTTGAAATGCTTTGAATAAAAATGACATTGAAAAGTTCTTGATCTTTAAACCCTTCCAAGCCAGCTCTTTTGCTTTCATATTAATATTCTCTACCTCTTTCTTGGGGTTGAAAGACTTTCAGCAATGTGAGATCTCTATCTTTTGGAGTCTCCTTTAGAGCCTGAGTGGAGATTCAAAGACTTCAAGGAGGGAATGAATTAAACTGGCAGATGAAGAGACACTTTCTTTCCTCCCTTGAGAAACTCACCCCAAGCACCACATTGTCCCACAAAGCCTGCAGACAAGTGATAAGAAAACTGGGGACAGACTGCCTGCTCTCAGCCCCATTTTTCAGTCTCAGGGATCAGAACAGGCAAAAATGTCCCGTGACTTGGGAGTCTGACCTTTTGCTGACACCTGCATTGCAGACTGACTGACAACGACTGTCACATGCATCAGAAACAATTACATTCCTCTGGCTGCTCCTGCTTCCACAACAGCACCTGCTCCACAGATTAGGAGCCCCCTCATCTACAGAGGAAGAATTTCTGAAGAATGGTGGAGATTGATGACTTCCATCCAGTGAGAAATTGAAGCACTTTATCATGTAAAGTAAGGGAAAGAGACACAGTAAATAGAAATTTCCTCAAATGAGTTAGAAACTTTGTACCTTACCCTGGTTCAGATGAGTTGGACTGCTGAGGAAGGTTGTAGAGAAATTTTTCAGAGAAGAACGTATGAGTTTTGATTTGGCTTTTACTTAAGCAAAATTAAATATGCAAACAAAGCAAGTGGGATGTGGGATTATCTGTAGAGCTTTGAAGTGGCAGTTGGAGTGTGTCCATTCTTATGATCCAACATATTCAAAACAATAAAGATAAAAGTAATGCTTTGCATGGAACATCATCTGTGCCTTTAGCATATGCAAAGACTTTGCCTTGAAAAGTTTTGCACATTTCCATGGTGAATTAAACCCTTTCTTTTTTTTTGTCAGATTGCCTTTCATTTGAGGAAACAGAGGCTCTTGAAAATGAAAGTACATCTGCAGCACAGGCTCCCTTTCCCACTGCTTTCATCTCTTATATTTCAGTTTCTAATTTGTGGCTGAAATCAGCATTTCAGTCCCTGGCTCAGTTTATGATTTTCTGATAAAAGAGAACTTTCAACAGTAAATAAACTGAATACTGGGGAACAAGCAGAAAAAAGACAAGACACATTTGGGGCTGAGCTTGAATGTTTACATCTCTCAGAAATAGGAGACCTTGCCAATTGCCCCAGTTATGAATATGTTAAATTGAAACACAAATCCTACACCTGAGCCACATTCATTCTGAACATAAAATAGAGCAATAAAAAGCAAATGCAGTATTCCTTTTTTTGAAACTGTAGAGTTAAGTTGTTTCTGTGGCTTTGGTCTACTTGGTGATAGAATTCCCCACCAGGAGCAAAAATATAGGATGTATATTTATAATATATTGATTTGCCCTTACAGAACACATTTATGTGAATATAAGCTATAGAGTATATAGTTTTGTCCTTGAAGAATACATGCACTTCTAATCTGTAGGATGCCAGATCCCTTGGCAATTGCTGTCCTACATTGCCAAGTTCAAATTCTAGGTGCTTCAAGGAGTTCAAGTAGAAATTTGAAAAAAGTGTTTTGTAATTGTGTGCCATCAGACAGACAATATAAACACAGGAGCTGGGCTGGTTTACATCAGAATACATTTGGTTATTCACTACACAATGGACTAAATAATCCTATAAATATTTATGAGTAAACCCCAGAGGATTTACTCTTTCTTCCAGCATGTGGAAAATTTATACTGTGCACCATGTAGGTTCAAAGTAAACCCTAATGTTTTGCTTGCTGCTTAATACTTCTAACAGCATGGCTCTGCATCAGGTATGCCTATTCTCTGGACAGTTACACACAGACAGTATTTTGGGGTGTAATTCAGGAGGAACTACTCTATGACTACCTAATTCTCAAAGCCAATACATGCAGCATGTACTGGAGAGGATGTAAGGTAGGAGCTGCTTTGCATTTCTATCTGAGGCAGCATCACCTGAGCTCTGTGGATTGGTAGTTTTTAAATCAGTGGTTTAGACTGAGCAATAATCCTAGTGAAAACTAAAGACGAATAAAATAAAACGAAAAAAAAGGAGAATCAAGTTAGACTTTATTGGTTGGATTTTTACAGGTACAATGACTGTAAGAATGACAACTGGCAACTAAGTGAGCCTTATGGTCTGCAAGGCTGCCCTGCTCCTGAAGTGGGTCTTTAATTTTGTTTCTGATATTATCACATGGACTATGCTCAAGTCAAATTTATTAGTAATATCTTCCAACTGAGAATAATTTTAATGCTTCCCTCACTGACCGTACCATGATTCACCTTTATTCATCAAATAGACCGTAATTTACTCCCTCTGTAGAGCAAGACATTTGCTCCCTTCCCACTTTTCTCTAACCTGTCAACTTTAGGACTTTTTTTGTTTGTCACTTGTTCTGTACTGAGGGCTGAGTCATTGATGTTCCTGTTCTGACATTTCTCTCTTCTGCTCATCAGTCATGACACTCTGAAGAGTGGACATAGGCAAACATGATTAGCACTGGTTTAAGCTTAACCCATGGAACAGGAAAGCATTTGGTGGATAACCTTGACATACTTCCTGCAATATCACCCTTAGTACTGATACCATGCATTTATGTTTGTGTTTCATTTCTGATGAGAGTTGGCTTTTACAGCACACTTCTCAGCCACACCAGCTTTTTTGTGCTGGGGTTCACATCAGGGAGACATCTGGATTCCTTCTGCATGAAGCTGAACTGCAAGAGGAACTCCTGAAGGACACCTGAGGCATGAGAGCCTGAAACAGGCATTCAGCTGATGGATCAGGCCAGAGCCAGTCCAAAAGTTAAAGGCAAACCAAACCAGAAGAACATGGTATGTGTGGAGCTTGGGTATGAGATTCTCAGGTCCAGCTGTTTGACTATACAGTTCTGTGCCTGCTGGTCTGCACTGCCTTCTAGTGTAGGCACACCCCTGGTCATCATTGTCATAAAGGCTGCCTAGCTTTACAAATTATCTTCCACTGCCATGTAATTCTACCAAATCTGAAAGATTCTGCCTAAAATTTTCTCTAGTATTCTAATGCCTGGAGTTTACTTAGCTCAGCTATCAAAACTTTCCTGAGAATGAGACTGAGATAAAATATTCCACCTTACCATTTAGAAAAAGCAAGGAGAGCTTTGTTGTAGAGCAGGAGTTTGAAGTCTGCAGGGAGGAAGAGGTGAGGGGAAGTCCTCAGTATTTTTGCTCTCTGACTACACAGAAATATGGTGGAATCCTGTTTCAGTTACTTCTCTTAAACAAGTCACGTTCATTCTCTGATTATTCTTTGATTGTTTTTATCATTATTAGATTGGAATAGATTTTAGAAAAAAAAAAATCTTAACTGAAAGAATGGTCAAGTATTGGAACAGGATACCTAGGAAAGTGTTTGAAAAAAACCTGTAGATGTGGTGCTTCAGGAGATGGTTGTGGGCCTGACAGAGCCAAGGCAATGGTTGAATTTGACGATCTTAGAGCCTTTTTCCAACCTTAATGATTTTATGATTCTGTGTTAATTCAGAGCAGGCTTCATCCCTCGGGGTTTTTTACACTGACCCCAGAGGTGAATTGCAAAGGCTCAGCAAATTTTTCACTTAGAGCAGCTCCTCCAGGAGTGATCTAAAGGTGTTGCCTCATGCTTTTGCTGATGATAGTGAGGAGACAAGGTAAGCAAGGACTCACAGAGAAGGCAGAAAAGTGAAAAATGTATGAAGATGCTTCTAACATCAGGTGTGCTCTTCAGAGAAGACATATAAGCTGACTCTAAGCAGTACATTCACAAAGTAGTTCAAAAGTACAGGTGCTCTATTTCTTGTTCATATTTTGATCCATCCTTCAGAGTTGGTGTTAAGCACCTTTCCATATCAGTACCTGAACTGTTGTGCGCACCTAATCTAGCCTGACATTTCTAGGTTAAGTGTTAGCTCCTGTTAGTGTGTCTGAACTCAAGTGAAAGAGCATTACTAATTAAGTACCAATTTCGAAATACCCCAGTTCTCTTCACTATTCTTCTATGCATTTATGTAGACAGTAATTGACACTGGGCTATCTCATACCTGTTCATATTTAGGACTAATTGCTGTTTACTCTTTCTCAAGGAAAAAAAGGATGGAAAGGCTAAGAAGAATTGCTAGTTGCTGCTCTGGTGACATGTACCGTAAAATCTAGGGCAAATTAGGCTATCATTCTTTTTTCCTTTGTAGTGTCTTTGGTAACTTTTCTCTCATCTTTCTGATTCTGTAAAAAAAAGCTTAAGATCTTCAGAAGGTGATGAGCACCTCCCACATTGAACACTTTGATATAAATGTGTTGGCTGAGTGATTCTGTTTGTACTTGTCCAGGTAAGCACAATGCTGGTGCTTAGCAAAAAGCTTCATCTGCCAGTGAGTAAAATAAGACAGCCCTGGAAGAAGGGTGCTCCATACAGCAGTGGCCAGGCTGCTTGTATGCACCACATGATACTGTAAGGTATTTTTTCCCACTCTTTGCTATTTTCATTTTCATGGTGAGCAATTGCTTGGACACAGTGTTTAAGCTTTCTCCAGTGATATGTATCTGAGAATAAGTAGTTTAAGAGAGAGTGGGTCATTGCTTTCAGCACTCTGTTTGCCTGATGATGGGCTACTGTCATCCAGGCACAAGACATGGTCAGCAGTAATCAGAGAATTACCACATCTTCTTCTGAATAATTTAGTGACACAACCCCCAGGTAGTTTAGATATTGAGATTAATGTATTTTAGAAGTTATTATCCTGACTAAATAAGAACACATTGCATTTGTCATTTCCTAATTGGCATTTTGATTTTCTCTGAACATTCGTTCACTCAGGTTTTAGTAGTGTCTTGTCTGTGAGTTATGATTTACAATGAGCCAAAGAGAGACACGTGGTATGGAGCAGACAGAACAGTGATGCCTGTCACACAGGCATGTACTACTGCTTTTTAACTACTAGGCAAAGATTTAAATGAGCAAGGAGCCTGCAAAGAAAGCATCAATCTCAGTAAGCAGTAAAAAACCTACTGTCATTAACACAGTTTCAGCTGAGCAGACATGCTCAAAGCAATGGTGAAGATTTTGAAACTGGGCAAGTACAAAGCATCAAAGGAATGCACAGACACTGTGGAAATTCCTCACGGCTTTTCGTTAGGAAGTACATCACAAAGAGAGAGGACAACAGTATTCAGCTAGAGAGGAGAATTTTCAGGTTCTTTTCCACCATTAATATCTATGATTGTGCATTCACAGCCTGTGCCTGTTAAATTGGACAGAATATTTAGAAGGCCCAACTACTAGCAGTGAGTAATTACAAATAGTTTTTTCTCACATTCATTTACAAATCTTAGGTGACTAGACTGTGATTTTTGTGCTTTTATTACAGAAAGTTATTCAGAAAATCTTCCACATAAATAAATTTTAGGCAATCAGTTGCCTATACAACTTTTTGACTGTACAAATTA
Organism: Monarcha castaneiventris obscurior; assembly: GCA_026261815.1. Classification (NCBI taxonomy): domain Eukaryota; kingdom Metazoa; phylum Chordata; class Aves; order Passeriformes; family Monarchidae; genus Monarcha; species Monarcha castaneiventris. The sequence goes on from JAMPIT010000379.1 coordinate 12,260,853, forward strand.
TAATTATTAGCTGGAAATGAGTTTTTCAGCCCTGTGCTTTGAGCCCAGTTCTCTGGTTATATGAACACAACTGTAGTAGAGAAGAGGACTATTAAGATCGAATGCCAAAACCCTTTATTCCCTCAGTGAGTCAAGAGGAAAATTTCTTGTGGGGATAGAGATGTGCCAGAACTTCAGATTTCCTGTGGGTGAGCTAGGATCTATTTTCATTGTCATGTGTTTCTTTCATAAGTAATGTCTGTATCTGGGTGCAATATGTCATCTTCATGAGCATTGTCATACTTGCTTTGAAAACTGCAGGTTTGCCCTTCTTTTTAGCAAGACTTGGTGGGTCCCAGCCCAGAAGTGAGGTGCAGTGACCAAGCCTTCTCACGGGTGCCCCACAGTACCTGGCTTGCCACCCTGCCTGTGCTGGTTGCCCAAAGATAAGAGGAGAATAAATTCAATCAGCATGGTGTGATATTAACATGGTTGTATGAAAGGCTAAAAGAGATGGTTTGTCAGCACTAAGGCATCAGCACCATTCTAATTGTCTTTCTGTCCTCCTGAGTTCTCAGGCTCTTTTCTCTCACCCTGCTACCACCTACTGCTCAAATTGGGACAGGTATGGAAAAATATACAAATGCCTAGAACTTCCCTAAACAGGCAACACAGCCATTCCTCAGCACTTGTATTCTCAACCACTACATAGGGTTTATTGTTTTGGTCCTTCTTTTTCTCCATGCCTAGGGTGAGGGGACTTCATGGGCTTCCCATGTTAACATTCAAGGACAAAAAGCATTTATGGCAACAGGCAGAAAAGAAAAACTAGCAAAGAAGGGAGTTGTCTTTTGGTTGCATGTAAGGACTCTACTTTGACCTGATATGAAGTATTAAAAGATGAGTTGTCCAACTTTTATTTGTATTTTTTTTGTAGTCTGAAGTGCCCTCTGTGTTGGTTTGCAGGAATGAAAATGAACACATGCCCTGTACTGTCTCTGCATGTAGCACACAGCCCACCCTGCCAGGCCCATCCTGCAGCTCTCCTCACCCTGCTGCCTTTTTTCTGTACCTTCCTCTTCTATATTAGTTTTGCAGTTAATAACAACAACCACCCTGCCCTGTTTTCTTGTTGCCTTTCTGCAAAGAGCTCTTTCGTGCCTTTTTTGAAAGACACCTCCAAAGAAACAACAACTTTGAGAAATGCACAAGGGATTATTTGCTTTGCTTAGAACCTTTTCACCACTGCTATCAGCCAACACATCAGTAGGTCATGGAGACATATAGGCAGTCATTAGCACCCATAGCTTAGGAGGAATTCCTTAGTTCTTCCCTCCTGTTATCACACACCATATACACATTTTGATTTTAGCTGCCTAACACACTTCATGCATTTCACAAAAAGACATATGTGTGAAAATAGTGCTCAAGCTCCCAGAACTCTAGAAAGTCTTTGGAGTATGTATTTACGATATGTCCAAGAGAAAGCGATGAATGGACATTGACTTATTATCTTCTTTGTATCTTTTTCCTATCAGTAGTAGTCTATGGGGTTAATTTACATCAGACTTAGCTGCTGGGGAAAACAGGTAAATAAAAAACTGACCTTGACATATGGCCATGGAAACAAAAATCTGCTCTCAGTTTATCCTTTTTTTAGTCTGCAATGTTTATAAGTATGGTTCAGCACTACATATGTTTGCTGAAAAAAAAAATTATTGCTGCTAGCAATGCTTCCTTTGGTAATTTGTTTATTTAGCATATAATATTTGTTAAATAAGACATTACTGAATAAGTGAAAAATGTTCTGTGGTATTTCAAAGAGATCACTGGGTCTTGTATTCTCACTGAAGCAAGATCAAGTAATGTTTTCCATCCTTTATAGTTGTTCATACAATCTGTTCTGCAAAGTCTGGCTATGCCAGCATTTCCAGTCTTCCTAGTTAAAAATTCATATAAGATAGAAAGTTTTCTAACCTAAATTTTCTTTACGAAAAATGAAGAACATTTTCCTTCCACTTTTTTTTTGTTCAATGGAGAGGGAAAAATTTCTTAGATTGCTCTCTAATTTTTTTTCACATATTTAAAACTACTATCATATATACCATAGTCTTGTCTTCCCCAGATTATCTGTACTCATTCTTCCAGTTGTGACTTTCAGTCACTATTGCTAAGTCTGTGAGGATTGCCATTGTGCTCTGGTTTCTCTACAATATTTACTGAGGTGTGGTGCTCAGCGGAGAACATGGTAGACTTCAACCACTGATGTCATACTTGCCCTAAATTCCCAAAATGCATAATTTAAAATTTTCACCTGTTGTATAGCGAGTTGAGCTGAGCCTCATTTATATAATTGTTAAAGTGAGTGACCTTCCTTCTTCATGGGTTGCTTCTGCTCTTGTGCTACTGCACAGCGTCCCTGAGTCTGGCCCTCTTCTGTCTTGCCAGTCTAACCTTTGGTCACATCTCTCTGCTGGCAACCATAGGCTTTTGCCCAGGCACCTGTAAAGGTTGTACAAAACACAGAAAACAGGTATCAGCCCAAAGGTTGTAGCTGGTAAGAGCAAGCAAGGTTCCAGACACGTGATTCCTTCTTCATGTCTAGTAGCTGATTTGATAACAGGTGTTATCTTGTTATCTCATGTATATTATTTTGCTACTGAGGTAATTGCTAAGAGTCACTTTCTCCATTCAGAGACTCCTTAATATGAAAGAAGTATTGTGTAGCAATCATAGGAAATGCCATTTCCCCATATTCTACATAGCAGCCAGAGGCAAAATTATTTTTCAATTACTTTTGCTGTAAATGAAATGTGCAGAAGGTATAGATTCTCTCTTAAGGAGGTCAGTGTGGAATACAAACAGCTGTGAGCCAGTAAGAGATGTGTTAATACTATCACCTTAGTCATCCCTCAGTAAATATTTGCATGAAATGTGTTATGCACCATCTAATGTAGCCTGAAATTACCCTGTGCATTAGAAGCAGGAATATTCCCTCTTCAGGCAGACCATGGTTTGCCTCTTACCTCACACCCTTGCTCCGTGAGGCAGTGCTTTTCCAGCTGAGCTGTACCTGCATGTGGAGGGAGCCCAGCAACATCCCTGAAGGAGCTGTACAGCAAATGCATCACCAAATGTGCACAGAGACAGCCAGGTCTCTCCCATGGGCATCCCTTATGGGCTTTTCTTCCCTGGCAAGGCACTTCCAGGGTCATCCCTTCCCAGAGCTGCGTTGTGCAACCAGCATTGTGTTAATAAGTGGTTTAGTCCTATGACCTCTCCCTGGTGTTGACATACATTTGTCACACAGCTTGTCAACATCCTCACAGTGTTAGTCACAGATCAGTGTCCTCCCTGGCTCACTGCTGAGTTACAGATAGTTGCAAGAAAGGTAGACACTAAAAGAAAAGCCAAGTAGCAGTAGGGTTAATAGTGAACAAAGGGAGGATGTGAGTCAGAGGCATAGGACTCACAGATGTGTTTCATGCAAGCTGTCAGTCTGATTTGAAGTAATTGAGGTTCCTTTTGAAGACAAGTGCTTGAGAGAAATATCAAATGAAATAAAAAGCTCTGAGCAGCTTCCAGGCTGCTGAAAACTTGCAGCAGGCTCCAGCAGCCTTGCAAAGCAGCAACAGAGAGAGCTGTGAGCACGTTGAAGGAAATCAAGTCAAGCTGGTGGTTTCTGGTATGAGAGTCAACCATACTATCAGCACAGTGCTCAGCACTGATGAGCTGAGCACAAAGCTGTGCTGATCTCATTGCCTGAAGGACTGGTTGTCTTCCTAAGGGGGCTCTTTGAGCCAAGGAGCACTTGCCTTGCCTTGGTTGCCTTCAGTCCTATGTACCCTTGATTAAGCTGTTAGTGAAAGGGAGATGAAAGCATGGGCACAGCTGGCAGGGCCTTTAATTTTCCATGTTAGGATGAGGCATTGCAATGGCACTGCTGTGTATGGGAGCAGGCAATTAAAATCAGCTTGATTCAGAAAACGTGAATGAGCTTCCCAACCACTGCTTTTGCAGTCAAGCTTGCTCACCATTATAGCACCGTGCTAATGAGTGCTTAGCAGGATTGAGCATAGAACACCTTGTGTAATTTAACAGGCATCATAAAAACACCTAATTGAGCACCCACATGCTTCAAATGAACCTGTGGACCAGTGTCTGAGGAAGACCTGCAGGTGGAAATGAGGCTGGGAAGTGATCCCAGTTTGAACTTGTCTCATTATATTGGTGCTATCTGTAAGTGTGATTCACATGCATGCAGGCACTTTTTTTACATTTATGGTCTTTTCTGCCTTATTACCTTTTTGTAAAATGTTTTTACAAGCAGGAAGAGTGAGAGGGACATTGCGCTTTGCTGACCTGTGTCTTAGCTTGTTATGTTCAAATTACTCACAGGATTATAGAACCTGCACATATTGCAAGCTGATATATGTCTCCAGCAAAGAAGCAGCAAAATAAATAAATGAAGGGTTTCACAAGACACTGATTTCATTGCAACATTACATTAATAAATATTGTCTCCCTCAGAAAAAGCAAACTTCTGCAGGAATATTTTTGCAGGTATTATAAAGTGCCACCCTTTCTCAGGGTTTCAGTGTTTAATCCAGTTGGCTTCATGGACCAACTGCATTCTGTTCCCAAAGTATTCAAAGATAAAGTTCATATAAACCTAAATGGTTTATATAAACAAGAACATATGTTTTCAAAAATTCTAGTATTTCCTTCTGTCTGTGTTTTGGTTTTGTGGTTGAATTTTACAGATATGAGCCCTTAGAAGAGCAAGGCATAAAAAATATTATTATAATAATAAAATAAAAGTACATAAATATTATATATACTATAGATATATTCGTTAATACATACAGTTGTGCAATTACATCAGAATTCTAGGCTTGTGGAAAGATATTTAAAAGTGAGAAGATAATTTTCCTAAAATAATTTTGACTGGGCTTTGCTACAACATTACAAATGTAAAAAAGTAATCACACTTTAAATATTTGTTTTGCTCCAGGGCATAATGTGGCTTTGTTGGCCAATTTGTCCTCCTGTTTCTGGCTAAAAGACCAAGTCTTAGAATTATTATGACCGGTAGTTTGCTTGTTAAGTAAAATAAAATGGAGGAAAAAAACCTTACATTTATAATATTTTTAGGCAATCTTATTTTCAAAATACTTTTTATGGATCTTAATTGATTAATATGCTATTTAAATGATAAAGAGTTTAAAGGTTATTAGGTTTCTTTAGCTTACATTTGGATGAGAACTTTTCAAAGGTCATTTTAGTAGATTGCATTCAGGGGAAAAGAATATATGCTGAAAATGCAATTTCCTATTTAACATGAGTTAGCAGAGTTTTTTATTGTGCATAGTTGTGTTTGAATAATCACCAGATGTATTTCAAAAGACCTATGTTTTCTGTATTGAATCAAGATACACTGTATAGTAGGACCAGCAAGAAGCATCTGCTGCTAAATTTGCAAATTTCATAAACTTGTGATATATGTGCTTAAAAAAACTGTTCTTTGCTTTGGTCAGTTTGATAAAAATACACATTAATTTCATCTAAAATGGGGATTTTTGTGAAGAGACTGACTAAAACACCTCTGAATCACAGGGATAAAGATACCCCTAAGCGTTGGGCATCTCTGCATTCTCAAAAACACTGCTCTTATTTCCATAAAACATCTTTTCTGTGAGATCAAAGTTTTTCTTACAAGACTTCTTTTTCCAAGTTGAATATCTTTGTTGGAGTCACAACAATCAAAAAAAAAAGTATCAAGTTCAAAATGTGATGTCCTTAAATCTACCAGATTTTGATTTAAAAACCCTTTGAAGTGACCCTTGCTTCTGGCTTTTTTAAGGGTATGTCTCTGATCAGATAATTAACTTGCCTTAAAAGTCAGTATCACCAACAAAATCTCCAGAAGGAGTCTTGGATGAAAATGAAATACCTGCTTTTTTCATCAGTAATCCACATTTATTTCTTGAAGATATCAAGCAGTTGTTTTCATATATGTATCCAAGACACAGATATTTATATATCTTACCTGCATTTCAGAGCACATACAATTTTTGCCATTAAAATTAAATTCTGTATAATCTCTATATTAACCACACTTTTTTTTCTTGGGCAGCTTTTCTAGCTGGACCAATTTTGCCTAGTTGACATTTTCTTTGATAAGAAAAAGAAACAACATAAAAACCTGGGACACTTCCTGCAAATGCCTTCTGAGTCACTTTAACAAACCCAAGGCACTGCTCTTTAGTCTGACATCTGGTTAAAACCATCTGACACTTTGTTCTGATCTTGGCTATAAATTGTAGCAAATCTCTCAGCTCTAGGAAAGAAAAATGCTTGGGGAAACCAGAGAACCCAGTGTCTTTCTGTCCTTGAGAAAGAGTCATCAGAGGAAACTGGGACTGTCAGGAAATACCAGGCAACCCTCATTTCTCTGCATGACCTCACTGATTTCCACATTGAAAATGGTGAATCTGAGCAATTTTTCACCGTGTCCTGCCCTGAGTAGAGGCTGGGTTGGCTCTGACCTGCTGCCCTGTTTCTGTCACTGCTCTTACAGGAGAAGGTAAAAATTAACAGTCAAGTTAATGGACAGATGCAAAAATAACAGTTTTTCTGTTCAACATCCATGCAGGGTAGAAGAAGTCTGCTTCAAAGCAAATCCATTTTTACATTATGGTTTTAATATTTCCCATCTTTTAATGCACTGGGAAAACTGAGTCTGATTCCATCTTGCTACCGCAAATATTTTGAGATTCTTTCATCTCTTAAAAGTATTTTTTCTTACATATGTGCATATAAAATATTCTTATATCCTCTCCAAATTAACACACTGGAGCCAGGAAAAGATGTTACAGCTGTAAGAAGTGCAAAACATGAACACTTGCTCAGAACACGCTGAAGTGCAGAAAGCCTAAAGAAATTCTATCAACTCTGTCATAATATATTTGAACAAAGTTCTAATTTTTCCTTCTTCAATTTTGTACCTCCTGAAATAACTTTTTTATGTGTCCGCACCACACCTAAACAATGCATTATCACCAGCAGATCAAGATGAAAATTAAAGGAAACTAAAGTGGAAATTAAAGTGGGTTTTTCTGCCAAATTTAAGTATGTGTTAAGTTTGGCTTTTTCTCATTAAGTAGCTTTATTTTAAAGGTGTCAAGGAGAAATTCTTGTTGTTATGCCAAACTAAGATTTTTAAGTAAGTCACAAATGGAAGCATGCAGACATAAATTTGGGAGTTAAGTGTTATATTCCCATTTCTCGAGTCTTGGTTGGGCTTTTTACATGGATTTCATCTTTCCACGTATGAAAACTCCATTTCCTACATGCATATATTCCCTTATTTTCCTCAAATATTCTCTCTGTTGACAGTTTCCAATATTAAGATGGAAGAATCTAGACATGGTTTTGTCAGTGTTCTGTAGAAAGCAGCTCTAGATGTTCTTGCCCACACTGTTAATGGTATCCAGCACAAAATCATCCTGGCCTCCTTTGTTTCCCAACACAGATTCACAACCAGTTTACAACCTGAATATCCCTTTAGTCTCTCCTAGTGATGCCTTTTTCTGGTTTTAAAATCAAGAGACAAACACAGTTAGAAGGGAAAAAGGGATTTTACCTTGGTATTTATTTTAAGGATCCTTAGATGCACGACGTCCAGGTCGAATGCACCCCAAATGCACACCGTAATGCACACCCCCAAAAAATCTGGTATAACATTGTAGGTCTTACTAATTAGCATATCTATCAAAAATTCTCCAATGAGAGGCTTAAATGAGCCCCCCCTCCCCAAGGAACCTTCCCCTGGATAGTTCTATCTTAGTTTACGAAATGTGTTCTGGAGAGGACCTTGGTGTCTAGGGGCATTTTGATCCCTAACTACAAAGCTTCTAAAATGTTTGGTCTCCTAGCTTAACAAACAAGTCCAAAAATGTAGGCAAAAAAGCACTAAGAATACAGAAGTTGTAAAAAGGTATAAAAGAATAGGCAAAAAATCATCATGGCATAACTAGGATTATTGCTTTCCAAGTATTTCCATCAGATAAAAGTTATGGTTTACATTGCTGTTTTCAGAATGTGCTGGCCTGCTTTTTTTTGCCACTTGAAGCTCAAGCTCCTGATCCTGTTCATATTGCCACCTTATTCCTTGTTACTCTCTTTTCTCTGTATATTTTCCTAGTTTAGCATAATGTGTATAATTTGGGAAACTATGTGTCTATTTTTCTACACCACCATGAAATCTGGTCTTTTCCCCTGTAAAAACTTTAACTGCTGAGTGGACTGGGTGGCTGTTAAACTGTAGAGTCCTCCCAGCCTTACTCCCAATTGCCTGGTTTTGGACCAACAGAATAAAACTAAAATTACAACTTCACTTAAGAATAGTACATTTCTTTTTATAAATAGGTCTTGGGTTTGGAGGTTGAGTAATTGAATTTCTCAGCATGCAAAAATATTCTTTTTTTTAACCTTCTAGGGCTGTTTAGTGGGGTGAAGCAAGGTCAATTTACTCATGGTGCAACTAATTTATGGAATTGTGTCATACATATGGATTCGTTCTGCTGCTAGCTGGGAAGAGTGAATTAAATAATTAGCTAATGCACATATACATTTATTTTAATAATACATTTATTACATGTGTTCACCTTGCAGTATGTATTTTAATTCTCAATATCAAACACATTTTGAATAGAAGTTTTTCATTTAGACAATATCTATTAATGGTGTTGTGGTGCACAGAGACCTACAAATAATCTTATAGGCAGTGCTAATATGTTGTTCAAATATTAATGAAAACATATTAATTTAATTCCTAACCTTACTCAATTAATCTTAAATGGCATAATACTAACAGTCTCCCAAGGATAAAGCCTGCACAGATACTGCCAATAAATGAAGAGAAGATGAGTGTATGCCATTTGTTTAACTGCATAACTGAAAGTTCCCTCTGGACCACAGAGAATAAAGGTCTAATTTTCTGCCACTAAAAGTCATTTTCTCTTCACAGAGAGCTGAAGGATCTACTATTCTCTATTCATCACTGGTACTGCAAGACTTTGTTAATATCTATTTTCTGAGAAGTGCCAGCTGAGAGTCAAAGGCTTAGGCTGTGTTAGAAAGGCTATGAGGACCATTGCTTTGTTAGAAAGGCTATGAGGAACATTGCTTAAGGAATTAACATGCATTTTTAATGAGTGTGGCCTCTCTGCACTCTTGTGTATGTCCTGTGACAGATTATTCATTCCATTCTTTGCCTTCCAGATAGTGCCCTCTGCTTTTGTTGCTATAAATAGTTGTAAGTTCATTTCTGAAAAAAGAAGTCCAAGATGACTAAAAAAGAGGATGATTTGTTGTTCTGATAAAGCACAAAGGAAAAATAAAGCTGTAGCCATGTTACAGTTTTAGATAACAGTGGAGGAGAACAGAGGAATTTAGAGCAGTTATGAGGGGAGAAATAAGAAGATTAGTTTGTGTGCAAGAATACTGATATGAACATAAAAGGGAGAAAAGGGAAGCTAATAAAAACCAACTTTAATATTTTATATCAAAGTAACTCAGATAATACAGTAGCTGGAAAAAAAGGAATATGAATGTACTTTCTGCGGAAGAAGTGCAGAAGTTTTGCTTTTGGAAGTGTCCACATTCCTGAAAACAGGGAGAGGAAGAGAGAAAGGAGAGAGACGTAAAGTGACATCAGGGAGTCACACCATGGCTGAAGAGATGTATTTGAGAGCCATGACTGTGGATATATAAGAGACTACAGGAGATAATGGGGATAATAATGAAAGGAGAAAGTGTGGGGACATGGAGAGACCATGAGAACACCAAGTGGAGAAGCAAGGGCGTAACAGGATGAATGAGACAGTGAATTTGGCACAAAGATACAGCTGATGTCATGATTGCAGGGTTTGAGATGTAAGAAGTTATAGAGGATGGAGCAGAGAGCATGGAGCTAACATGTATTTTTGGAGAAAGTAAAGTAATTTACCTTATGAGAGAAAAAGGAACTAATATGGGACAAAGAAAAGAACATGTCCTATCTCTGTCCTTCAGCCTCAATGGAATAATCCACCTTACCAGCAAACTATATAGAAAAGTAGTAGGATTGCAGCAGTAGGACATGCAAAGCCTCTTTGACAAGGGTAGGGCTTGAAGGTGGTACAAAGCAGTAGCTTGTGATGTTTAGAGTTCACACTAAGCACAAGAAGTGCAATACTAATTTTATTGTAATCAGCAGTGTCTATGCTGTTTCTCTTGACAGCCCCTCTTCCATTTTCTTGAATTTTAGTTGAGTAACATGCTAAATGTTTTTGGTTCTCCACAATGTATGTGGGAAGAGTCACGACAGCTTTTAGCTTCTACTTCTTTGCCCTGAGATATCTTGGTGCAGGAATTCATTTGGATTTAAAGACTATTTTCAGAGTAAGGGGGTCTCTTGGCTCTGAAGAATAATGTTTTATCTCTTCTTTAGCAATACATCACCATGGTAATTTTCATTCAAACGTTTAGACAGAAAGTGCATCCCAGAGCTTCCTCAAGAGTTTAGTAAACCAGGACTGCAGAGAAAGTAACAAAGGAGAAGAAGGTGCACTTTTTTATAATGTCTGGGGATATGTTAGGCATGCTCAGACTCGAGTTTTAATGAAATTAAGTCTGCTCACTCTGACTGTGAAACAATGGAAGGTATAAGATGGGGTTGAGGAGGTAAAGACTCAGTCCTGGAAATCGTTGCTCATGTAAATAACCCCTCATTATGTTCATAGACTTGAGTTATATGGTTCTAGTTGCCAGAAAAATGTTCATGGGGTTTAAAAACAAAATGAGGGTTAGTTTAAAATTGCTTCTGGACAACTAAATTTACTGGTATATATAGAGAGAGTAGACCAGCTGGTAGACCTGAAGCTGATTCATGATGAGTGCTGTTATATTTTTATCCTTAACATGCTTTCATTTTCATCTGGATTTTTAAATGGAAAGCCCACAATGAATGAGTTCCTTAGGAATATCAAGGACATACTGGATGCAAAACTACTGAATACAAAGTTATAATGGTCTCATTAGAAATGATCAGTTAGGATTCAGGAATATTTCATTTTACCAGGCTCAGTGTTAATGGCAGTCTACATCCACTGATGTAAATTATTAGCAACTTCAGAAGCCCCTAATAAAAATTGACAGGCTAGACTCTTGCTAAAAGCCTAAGATTTGGATTCCAGAGATAGGCATAGGACAGCTGCAAAACGAGTTAAATCACCATGAAAAGAGAATGAGTATGCAGAAAAATGGAAATCACTTTGTCTTTTCAGCAGGTCATTTTGAATCCCTTTCTTTTCTCTCATTACTTGATAGTGGTTATGAACAAAAACTGTCCCATTTTTATTACATACATATTTAAAGGACATGGTTTTGAAAGATCAGTCTGTACTTTTGTCTGTGTGGTTTCATGCACATTTTTTATTGGGGAATTTTTTTTCCTGCTTAGAAAGTGATATGTTCAGAATCAAAACAGGATTGATTTTCTTTTCAACAGAGGGTTTACTTATTCAAATGTGGTCAATCAATATAAATGTATTTTAGCACAACAAAAGCAAAAAGCAGAGACATGGAGAATCACATAAGTGCATATATTAGGAGGGCCAGGAGCTGACAGAATAATCCTCTAAAATTAGTTTTGTGTGAGTGTTACTTTTATTCCACTGTAGGTTTATTACTCTGTTCATGCTAGATAGTAACTCGAGAAGAAATATGTTCATAAAGTAAACGTGAAGGAAAACAGATCTGGAACAGGTGCCTGAAAATTGCAAAGCCATTATCATCTTGAGAGCCATGACTACAGTAAATGGTCCAACAGTCACAGCTGAAGAAATAAAAACACTGAAGCTGTTTAAACAAGAATTAAATGACATTGTGAGGAGCTGAAGGGTGTTGAAGTCCACTGCTAGCAGATGAAGCAAGTATTGCAAGTACTAATTGTTTGTGTTCAGCCCTTCTCCTTTAGTATATCAAGTTAATTACACTCTAAGTTGTTTGATTAGAATAAAAGGAGGAATAGATAAAGTTGAGAGTTTGAATGAACATTTGAAAATATTCAATGGGCTGCCTAGCAGCCCATACTTTCTGCTTTCCACGATAATGGATGTAACACCTCTTACTGATTTCAGAAAACTTTGTCTCAGCTTTCCAATGTGAGAGGGTACTAGAGCCTCCCTGTCACCTGTGTTTGACATCTGCAAAGTAAGCACAGTAAATCACAGGGTAAGGTGATGATGGTTCGTGACACTCCTTAATGCACACCGGAAATACAGCTCTTCTAATGTTCCTGTACACCTGGTCAGACCTTTGCTCTCTGGAGGTCCCTGAGCTGAATTGCAGTGTGTTTCTCCTTGCACCACTGCTAATGGTTTGATTTCAAAGCAATCAATCATTTAATTATTCATAAGAATTAAAAGTCAGGAGTGACAGTTTTGTGCAGCATAGTTCACTCACAGAAGCCAAGAGTGCATGGCAGCAGCCATACGTGTGTGTGGTTCATTAAGTATCAAGGTTTAATGAAATCCTGAGGAAATATTTTTCTTGTAAATCAGTGATTAAAAATACTCAGTTGAATTTACCAAAATAAGAATGTGAGGGTTTCACTTTTTTTTAAATTATATGGCAGAAATTAATCTTTTTATATGATATCCAGGTACTACAGCTAATGGCCAAATTTTGATCTTTTCAGAAATCAGATGCATTTGTGGATACAGAACAGTCCAAATCAAGGTGTATTTAAGTAGTAAAAATGGCATTTTAAAAGCAAAATCCTTATATATGCTCTTTGTTCTCTTTTTCTCATATAGTGCTCTCACTATCTCCTTTTTTAGTTAACTATAAGAAGAATGTGATCTCCTTGTTATAAAATGTCAGTATCTCGTTGCATGCTGGTGTCCATCTTTTCTCTCATGAAAAATGAACAGCTCTATGACTCTTTGTGCACTCATTCATTTACGGTGCAGGGAAGCTTATACTCCCCAGGCCATAGCAGTTCCCTCTTTGATTCTCCACTGGCCATGCTTCTGGAGCACCACAGTCAGGTTTTCCTGATTCTGGTTTGGTTTTGGTTTGGTTTTGGTTTGGTTTGGTTTGGTTTGGTTTGGTTTTGCTTTGCCTTGCTTTGCTTTGCTTTGTTTAGTTTTGTTTTGTTTTTTTTAAGCAATGAACCTGAAGGAGAGAGGTTAAAAGGAAGGAAAGAGACATTCTGTTTTTCTTCTCTAACATCTCCTCTTTTCTTTTTTCTTTGGCCAGCTTTCATTGCTAAAAGTCTATGCAGTGACTCCTCAGCTTTTTCCAAGAACACTGGTTGTTCAAGAATAGAGTACTCTGTACCCTTATGCTCTACCCTGTCTTTCATTGTGCTTGAGTTTCCGACACTTATTTCTGAATGTTCTCACAATACCATTCTGTCTCAAAACATTTCCCTGGCCAGTTTTCATTTTTCTCCTCTATGCTTCCAAGATTTTTACTTGGCTGTATAAAAAAGTGTCAGCATCCAATTAAAAGATACTGCGTGCTTATCAGAAGGGACTGAATATTGCCTCTGGCTATGAGGGTATCAAAGAAACATCTATCTGTGATTTTTTGGGATCAGTCCAGGTTGCTGGATTTCTAAACCACTGCCAGTAACTCAGTAAGTGAGATAGCTAATGAAAATAGCAATTATCCTTTACTATGTTTTTCAGGAGTATATGGCAAACCAATTCCTACTTTAAAGCATCAATTTTATATTAACATGAGTTCTTTTTTTGTGTGCCAGGGAATACATTTTATGCCCTTGGCCAAGATAGTGTCTGCTGCTGAGAGACCTGCACGTAATACTACATCTCAGAAGGAAAAAAGCGATGTCAAAAGGAGAATATGGCTTAATTCTCACTTCCCATATACATTGCTGTATTTCTAGTGCTGTTAACTGAGCAATCCTTGATTTATGCTAAACAAGATTTGATTGATATATACATATATATATATATATATATATATCTCAAATGCTGGCTTTATGTATATTTTTATTATTTGTACAGAAATGAGCACCCAAAGAATTCAATTACTGTCATGGTTTCATCTGGGATAGAGGCAATTTTCTTCATAGTAGCTGTGTTTTGGATGCAGTATGAGAGTAGCATTGATAACACATTGATGTTTAGTTGTTGCTATCAGTGTTTACCCTAAGTCAAGGGCTTTTCAGGTTCTCATCCTCTGCCACTGAGCAGATGCACAAGAAGCTGGGAGGGACCCCAGCTGGGAGAGCTGACCCAAACTGGTCAAAGGGATATTCCATACCTTAGAACATCATATTCAGCATATAAACTGGGGGAGTTGGCCAGGAGCCACCAGTCGCTGCTCAGGGATGGGCTGGGCATCCATCAGCGAGTAGTGAGCGTTTGTATTGGGCATCACTTCTTTCTTTTGGGTCTTATTCCTCTCTCTCTCCTTTTCATTACGACTATTAAATTTATTACTATCATTATTAGTAGTAGCATTACATTAGTGATATTACTATATCACTACTGTTACTAATTTTATTGCTATCATTAGTATTATTATTAGTGTTATATTTTGCTTCAGTTATTAACACGTTCTCATCTCAACCAATGAGGTTTACTCTTGTTTTTCCCATTCTCCTTCCCACCAGGGAAGAGCAGGGATTGAGCAAGCAGCTTCATGGTACTTAGCTGCTGGCTGCAGTTAAACCATGTCAATTACTCAGACTTATAAAGCATGTTTTGGCTAAATTAAGGCTGTAAATAACTAGCAAATCAATGCAATTTGTTTTCTTTGTAGGCAGATAATAATTTCCTTTCCTAAAACCATGTTTGCCTTATTTTCTGTAAGTCTGAAATATAGATAACATCTATTTTAGTAAGTATACATGAAACTATGTCGATTGAAAGTGAAGAATGCAAGTGACTTATTTCATGGTCTATCTGATTAAAAATCTCTTCTGGAATATGTTACTGAAATCTGATTTTATAGATAACCCCTATCACCATCCATACAGCCTATTTTATTATATTTGTCTTGAGCAAAAGTGTAATAGAGATATTTACTAGTTCTAAGACTATCCATACATTTACAACCTTATAAAGAGTAAATCTGATTTTTTATGGAACTTGAGAAACTTGGAGCTTTCTTTCATGTGCTATTAACAACAGAAAAATATGTAAATGAGTGAAGGAATAAAGCAGGATCGATTTGCAAAGACGAGATATAAAGAAGCTGATATAAAAGGTCTTTTATCTAGCGTAATGCAGCGCTTCTGAAACAAATTGAGCCTTTTAGTCACCATATGGCACTTTTAGAGCTCTATTATTGTCCTTATATCCTAGACCTGTGCTCTAACCAACCGAATTTCCCCTCACACAGTGCCTTATTTACTTCGTTATGTCCCATTCACATTTTCCATTTGACCACTGATTCTGATTGGAAGGAAGAAAATGAATCTTCCCATAAGAACAAATGAGGATGTTAATGGAGACGAGCTGTAAAACTAAGCAGCTGTCTCCTGCTTTCCTTTATTGACTAAAAAAAAAATCCAAACTGCTTTTGTCCTGTAGACAAAACTAGGAGTGAAGTATGCTCTCTTTCAGAGAGGTACAATATCATTCTGAGCATACACCACGTGAGATACTAAATTGTTATAGTTGAGTCACCATCCCTGGAGGTATCTTCAGGATGTGTAGATGTGGCACTCAGAGACATGGCTTAGTGGTGGACTTGGCCACGCTGGGTTAAAGGTTGGACTCAGTGATCTTAGAGAACTTTTCCCACCTAAGTAATACTATGATTCTATAGGTCTAAACATAAATCTACCGGATTAAAAATAGTCAAAATAAGTGTCATGATACAAGTACATTATAAAACATGTGCTTAGAGCGTTAAAGAAGAGAGAGGGAAAATAGAGCCTGATCTGGGGAACTCTGTAATAAATGTGCCTTTTGCCTTCTACTTGATAATAGACTCTTAATCAAATCTATAAAGACATGAGTTATGAAGGCATTTTCATTTTCTGAATAACTGTTGGAAAATTAACACAATCATTTATTTCCAGGGAAATAAATTTCCAGATTTTCTCACTCATTCAAAGTCATGATGAAAGAGCATCAGACAAAAATGTGATTTTAATCCATATTTTAGTAGAGAAGAAGAGAGAGGGGGGAAAGCCTGAAGGTTGAAGACTTTTTGAGGTCATAGGTCATTTATTTGAAAAGAAAGCTCTGGTAAGTTAGAAGTAATGTATCCTTTACGTAAGGATCTCCACAGGCTCCATGTGCTTTCAGAAAAAGTTATCAATTCAAAGTAAAGATATTTAGGTTTCTGTATCCTGTAGATTAACCTGTCAATAGAGTAATAATGTATATGAAAAGAAGTGGGGGACAAAATGGTTCTATTTCATTGGTAAATATGCTATGGATTTGACAAAGAAAAAAAAAAAGGATCAAAATCCATTCAGAACTTCAGTTCAGTTAGTGTTTCCCATGAAAAAACAGTGTGATGGGGTCATGACTAACAGAAACAAACAAGAAAGGAATATCCAAGATGAGTGGTCTGCATGGCTGATCACTGCTTGTGCAGTGCTGACGGAGACCCTCAACCTTCACACACCAGGAGAGTTTTCCAAGTGGGAGCAGTCCTTCCAGGCACAGCAACACCAATCTGCTTTCAGAGTGGGAAAGCCAATTTTGGAGAGTTCTGACCCAGCATGCTTCAACTCAGAGTCTTTATTGACGGAAATTCTTGTGCTGGCACACTGTAAATATTCCTCTTTGCTGTTTGTTAAAGATTTTTCTTTTCACCTGTTTCAAAAGCTCATAAATCTCAAAAGGTTGGATATTAGGAAAAATTTCTTCATCATAAAGGTTTGTCAAGGATTGGAACAGGCTGCTCAGGGAAGTGCTTGTGTCACCATTCCTGGAGATATTTAAAGGACATGTACATGTGGTGCTTAGGACATGGTTTAGTGGTGGACTTGAAAGAACTGGGTGAGTGGTTGGACTTGACCTTAAAGGTCTTTACACTTATCTTTACCTTGATCTTAAAGATCTTTACCAACCTAAACATTTCTGTGCTTGTGTATTTCTGCCATCAGTCTTTCAGCCTGCGTGCACAAAGCTGAGACGAGCAGCAGATCATGCCACAGGCAAACAGGAGACAAGGAGGGTTCAAGGATTCAGGGTGAGGAGTTCACCTTGCTGGTAAAGGAAGTGTCTGGGTAACTTCAGCCTCCATTGCTAAAAGCTCTGGGTGCTGAAAAGCAAAATGTTTAGCATTTTTCCTTATAAATGAAGACAACCAGAGTCTTTAAATCACTCCTCTTGCTCCCTTGTCAGATAAAAGAAACAGAAGCAGCTAACAAGAAAAGCAAAGCCAGCTACTTCTGAAGATGGGAAATTATTTTTAGAAATCACTTTTGTTAGCAAAACAAGAAGGAGGAATCTGAGAGAAGTTACAAGTGTGGATGAAATCCTGACCCTGGTGCAATGAATCTCAAAATTCCCACTGAAGTTTAAATAAGAAGAGAAGGCTTTTTGTACAGATTTACCACATACACAAAATATATTCTACAATACTATTTAAAAATCAAAAATACTGAGAGTTTAAATGAAAAGTGTAGCTTAGATTAAGTACTAAGTACACCTAATGAAAAGGAAATAACACATCAGTCTCCAATAAATTTTCAGGTACAATTTCCTTTCAAAAGCAATAATAACCATAATAATGATAAAAGGAAAAGAAGCTCTTCACTCAGTACATCTGTCTGCTGTTGGGAGCATGGCAATCAGTACAGAACAACGTATTCTGCTCACTTTCATATTGATTCTGCCTTCTCACAGAGTTTCTTGTGCTATTCCCATCCCCAAAGGCTTCTTTCCCTTTTGTGCCTGTTCCTTGGCTTTCAGTCTTCCTTTCCTGACCAACTTCAACAAGGCCACACAAAATCTGAAAGGCAGCTTTGGCACCATATCAACTATAGAGGCTTTTCAGCATAGCAGGCAATGTCTATTGCAAGGACATAAGATTTTACAAAATGCATATAAATGTTCTTAAATATATAATTATTTACTGATTGTGACTGCCATGTCTAAAGTATTTAATAGTATCTGTAAGAAACTCTAGACAAAGATGAGTTTCCAATCTAAATCAGCTTTGAAATACAAAACAAACAAACAAATAAAAGATAAAACAAAAAAGTGCAAAATAATTTGGGAAAGTGCCCTGAGACCCTCTCAGACTGTTTCACCTTCTGGATTACTTAACATGAAGCTTGAAGACTTTGTTCTGGATTCCCATGGCTAAGTTTGCATGTGAAATACCATATTGTTTAGCTCTGTTCCAGTGAAGCTGTGAGGACTGAAAATATGAAAACAGGCTTTTTAAGGGAAAATAGCTCCAGTCTTTAAAGACTGAGACTAATTCCTCCACACAAACACACTCTTTAGTGATATTCTGAAAACCCACTTGCTAATTCTGTAAACACTCTATGAGATAATCCTTCAGGGAAAAAGAAAAAACCCATAATGGACAGGAAGAGAGCTTAAAAACAGAGTGACTGGACTAAAAAAAAAAAAAGAAAAGGTTCACTGGAATCCTGGGAATTTTGGAGACCCTAGTTTTGCCTAGTATTGCATTTTGAAGTTTCAGCACTATTTGCAAGTGCTATGTAAAAGCTGTTATTTTTGCATTCTTCTCTATTATGTTGTGAATCATCCTCATATCATCTTTCCTCGAGTAAGGAGGGTAGAAACCAGGGAGATAATAGAAGGACGTGGGGTCTGAAAGGCAGAAGAATTCCTGCAGCATGGCTGGCTAAATGGTCAATGAAGAAGCATCCTGGGGAGGCTTTCTCTGTTACTGTGAATTATGACTGAGTTTCTAAATGCAGAGGCAGCCAACAGTGCATCTGCACGTTGGCATTTGTGAAGTAATTTGTTCTACAAATGCAGTATTGATTTCTTAGAAGAACACTGCATATACCTTCAGAAATTTTTCTGCATGTGACAAGATTTTGGCGTTTTGCTTTTCCTTTCCTTGGAAAGGGGTCCACAACTTGAAATGGGCTCCCTGGCTGCGGTTATTACAGTATGGTTCTGTTCTTTTCTTACCCTTTAATTTGACCTTTTTAGATGTAGTCTAATAATTTTCTGTCCTATAATGTTAATTAGGAATCGAACATTTCCACCTGTTAATGCAGTAAAGTGCAGTTGTTCTTTTGCTAGAGCATATTAATAATGTCACTAATTGAGACAATAATTGTCATGACACAGGATCCCTCATTTTGCTCTGAATGAATTTTACCTATGGGAGAATTAGGCTGTGACCTGACATGGGAGTTGTAAAGTCTAATAATGAGAGAACATGTTATAATCACCCTGTGAAGCCAGAAATACCCACAGCAGAAATAATTAGCAGTGGGCAGGAGAGCTTCAGTGGGGCTTTGGCATCTGTATGCTGTGATTAGTGACTTTGATACATTAATTTGGCCAATATTACCTGCAGGGTGCACCCCTCTTCACCTGCAATCCTGTGGAGGAGTACAGTATTACAGTGGCTCAGACTCCTGCACTGAGAGGATTTTCCTCTGCGGGGCTGGAATAGGTGGGTGGTGTGGAGCTGCCTCAGATCAGCCTCTGGAAAGCCACAGAAATGCTGTTCAGAGCCTCTGGGTGCAAGTGGTCCTTAGACAAGATTTTCAGAGCAGCATGAATTGCTGTTCTCAGAAGAGTTGCACTTCCAGGGAGTAACTGAGAGAGATGGATGTTTTCAAAGCCTCAGGTGATGGGATGACACAACCCTAAGAGAGAGGTGCACCCTTTCACTTGGTTTTGCTGATGCCATAGGTGAAACAAAGAGGGCTTAGTGGGCTGATTTAGCAGATCTGGGCAAAGAAGCCAAATTTCTTCGTCAGAACAACTTCTTATTATTGATATCTCAAAACCATCCAGAAACAGCACATGAGGTGTCTTTTTTGGTCATGACTTTAGTTTGTCTTCTGCTTCACTTTGGAAAAATTCGGTGTGAAGTACTATCAAAATTATTTTAAAGGAGAGAAAAGCAGATGAAGATGGGTTAAAGACCTGATTTTTACCTGGAAGTTTTGTTTACCTTATTTAGGTTAGCATGGGATTTGGGGTGCTGGCTAGCATGTGACATGGGATCAGGATTAGGTTTCTCTTTTCCTACCATGCTTTAATTAAACTCCAGTATCTAAATTTTAATGTGATTTCAAGACCTCGTGTCTCTTAGGGCCTTAATCAGAAAAGCTCTAAGATATGTGCATGAGTTGTCATTATTTGACTTGATTCCATTTAACACACTATGTGCTTTTAAAAGCTGAGACAAGGTCAAAGTGGTTTGCTGATGGAAATGCATAAGCTGATAGGTCTTGGTCCTTACTCTTGTCCTGTGTGACACTTGGTGGGGGGAGAGTAGCTGTGCTTCTGTGTGTTTCTTTACACAGTGGGCAGTGAGGCACTGGAACAGGTTGCCCAGAGGGACCTGTGGATGCCCCATTCCTGGAAGTGTTCAAGACCAGGTTGGATGGGGTTTTGGGCAACCTGGTGTAGTGGAAGGTGGCCCTGGCCATGGGATGATGATCTTTAAGGTCCCCTCCAACCCAAAACATTCCATGACTCTATAACCATTCTGATTCTGGAACTATTAAACTAATATTTCAGTGCGTAGCTATGTACCTCATATGAGGGTTAATTAGCAGTGTGCTTATAGAAGTAAGCACGATTTTTGCATTTCTGTGAAAGAAAGAGAGTGGCAAAGTATCTGCTCTGGGCTAACTCTAGCTTGAATAGCTCCTGCCCATAGCAAGACAGGGACAGACATTTGCTATATTTTGTCAGTAGTCAAATGTTAGAGATAATGATCATCGTGATCTTTGTCTAAAGGTAAGTGTTGCTCAAAGTATTAAAATAAGTATTTGCTAATCCTTTATACATGTTTCTTTCTTTTCAAGATTTGAAATCTCAGGCAGGTAGGGAAAATCAAAAGCACAGCTTCCTGTCTTAGAAATGCATTATTCTTGGCTACAGTTGCTTTGCTTTTATGTGCTGTTACTTTTTGCCTGAATTTAGTGCACTCAAGCATTCTCTTGATGCTCATAATGGCTGCTGCCTATTATTCAGATATCTTCATCAATCTCTTCATGATTGTTCCTAAGGATTTTTTCTCCCTGAGACTGCAGGCTGTTCAAAGCCCATCGGTTTGTTAAAAGTCTGATTAAACTTTTGGTATATCTGACAGGCCCATCTGCAGGGATTCCAGATTAACCATCTGGAATCATTTGATCTTAAACTGTATTAAAATAACATTTCAATAAACCCATGTTTGAATGCTACCATGTTTATCCAATAAATACTATCTCAATACTGTCTTTTATTCACTGAAGAAATTAATTCTCTTTCAGCTGCCTCACCTGCAATGTCTAGTCATATTTTTAGGGGTTTTGTAAATTTATCTCAGCAGGCTTAGATACTCACTCTGTCCAATAGGGTGCTGTATTTTTACTAAACACTTGCTTAAAATATGCTATGAGAGTAATAATTTAAACAAGTTATTTTCAGGCATTGTAAACCATCTTTAGGAAGATGTAAACCATTTTTAGGAATAGAAAAGTTTTTCCTGTACTGTGTGAAAAAAATTTTTATGGTCACTCATTCTTCTGTTATATCAGCCACTAGGGCAGTGCAGTTGGATTCAGCTGACATTTGTTGTCCTCCCCTAAGGTCGCCATCAGCCCTACATGTGCCTCTCTCTCCTAAGAGTTGCCAAGCTGATCTATTTTTAGAGTGAGGCATCTTTTCAAAGTAGAGAAATTGCTTTCCATAAGTGCTTTTCTTTGAATTTAGCTGAGCTTTGACTGCTGGATGATCTAGATTAATAAATCCTAAAGCCTGGGTTGTCTCTTTTCCTGATTTTAACTTGCTGCTCTGGCTACAAGTCAGCTTTGTGAGAGCTGAGGACAGAAAATTGCTAAGCACCATGATGGAGTATGTCCTTGAGCTCTGCAGCTGGAGACTCTAACCATAACAACCAAAGCATGCCATCTATATGCGATATAAATGAATAACTTTCCAGTAGATCCTCCTTTGAAGGGGAAAATAAGCAAGGCAATAGTATTAGAAAGCACAGTTAGTCTGAAATCCTTGCTAAGCTGCAGATTATCCACAGCTATTTCCATAGTCCTTTGTGGAGTCAGCTGGCCTCCTGCAAGCAAGAAATGGGAAAATATAAGGAAGGATTTTGCTCTGGTTTAGGCAGACTTTTTTTCCCACACAACCTCTGGTTCACTTTTAATATCTCTTCTTTCCCATGGCATTTAATATTTAGTTATTTCTTCTTTCCATATACCTCTCTTTTCTGCGAATTTTTATCCCGCACATAAAAGAACTTTAGGAAACAAGGTGAGCTAAGCTGTTAATGCCTATTGCATATTACTCATGTTAAACTAACTAAGCTGAGCAGACAAAACTGCAGCCTCTTACCTGAGACAAAGTTATATTTTCATAGGCACTTACCATAATTCTTTATTCTTGCTGGTTCATCCCTTTAAAAAATAAGGATATTTTGAATAGATGGAACTTGATCTGTAAAACACTCAATTAGCACAAAGGATACATTATGCTAATAAGATGTTATTAAAAATATAGGAAATCCATGACAGAAGAGTTTCTTACCTAATTGCCCATATGACAATATCTTTTATATCTGACTCTGTTTGTAGCTTAGTACCTAAAATGATTTTCAGACACATTAAATCTCTCTTTGAATTAAATGTATCCCACAGGTAGGAATCTAGCTACAGTAGGAATTAGTTTTTATATACCATAATATAATGATTATTTTTCTGTGCAACTCATCTAAGGAAGTTTCAGATGAAGTAAACATATTTAGAAGGTATTTGGGAGATGAATAATGCTACAACTAACAGTAAAAGAAACTAGAAATATCAGTCAAAATAGCTAATTTCCCAGGGTTTTGTACAGACAAACGAGCAGAAAAAATTCTTCCCGTCTGGATTATTCACGTTCTGTAATGCAGATAGGACACAGCATGGGTGCAAAACAGATGGGATAGGCATACAGTGAAAAGGAAAAATAAGAAAATGAACAAAACATACCCAGGGAATTGCATTCACTGTTGTGTACTACAAAAATGGCAATTTCATTTTCTGACAAAAAGTTAAAACTATTGTTATTTTGCTGGTGTAACCTCTTGATCCATTGCAGAAATCTGAGATGGGTACAGCTTTCGGAAATGTGTTGAAATGTTGCAATTATAAAATATTTTCATTCTGTGTAATATTGCTATTTTTTTCAGGTTTTGTATGTTTATCTGTTTGTTTCAGTAGTTTTTCATTCTCCTCAATTTGGAAAACATCTTGTGCCTTCTAAATGAAAGTATTTGGTGCCATTTTCCTATCCCACCAAGATTTCAGCTGGCTATTTTAAATGCCTAAGATATCTGCATATGGTAAGGGGGTGTGAAGTTAGACCCACAAGGTATCAACCTCCTGGAGTGGCAGGTGGTGGCTTGGCAGAGCACTTTATAATTCCTAAATTTATAGTAGATGCATATGTTTAGGGCATCTATTTACCTTCTGGGTGGGTGTGGATATCTGGACATCTATCTGGTAATGTTTCAAAGGTGTTTCCAAGAAAGAATTATTCTCATGTACAGCCCAGCGTCCAGCAGAAATTTACTTTTTTTTTTTTTTCATGCTGAAGATGTTTACTCTTTCATGATGATGTTCTATTACCTATTGGGAAGGTAATATCCCATTTTGAATAATATCTCTTCACCATCAGAGAATAATACACCCACACACAACTTGTTTCTGTTTTCAGCTTTGGACAGATTTCCTGTGCGTCATATTTCTTTCATAATAATTGAATCTTGCCCACATAGTAGCCAGCATGAGACCTGAAGCAATCAGATTCTGCTTTGCATCTCATCTGCTCTCATTACAGCTGTCAGACAAGGTTATACCCTGTCTAGATTCATAACAACTTTAATGATGTTTTTCATATCTTGGCCTGAAAAAAGACAGTTCAACTGTCTTAAGATTCTCCCTTACAATGGGAGCTCAACAAGAAGTATGAATCATTATTGACACAGTCAAAATAATCTGTCATGCTGCTTTAAAATATTAATGAGAAAACCCTTGAGTCTTTTGATATTAGTAGTTGTTTCATGTTGTAATTGAATTTGAAAAGCTCTCTTAAAATTTTTATCCTCTGACAGTAACTTACTATTTCTAGAATAAAATTGTTTGATAAGTGGTTTAGGTGGCAGCATTCTGAAGAAGCCCTTTGCACTTAATTTTTCTATGAACAATGAAAACTAACAGTACACTGTAAATGCAGACTCCCAGGTCCAGAAGTACTCAAAGAGTGTGTAATTTAATACCATAAGATTTCCAAAGAGGTCATGTTTTCTAGACGCTTGATCATCCTTATAATTCTCATCTGAAATCCTCTTTGCTGAAGGGAAATCTACAAAATAAACACAATCTGTTATCTGATGCCACACTGCTGCTGTGTTCCAGGGCACTTCTGATTCACCTTGAAATTCAGTTTTGCATCCCAGCATGATGTCTGAGTTTTTTCCCCAACACCCTGATATTATCCCAACACAGTCTGGGTGCGCTTCATTACTCGGTCAACAGCAGAGGCCTGTTGTTCACCCTATCCTGTCTTCATGTAGTTGGTTATTCCTTACTCCTACCCAAATACAGTAATTTGTACTTGGCCTATATTTTTTTACAAACCAGTTGTCCATTTGCCAATATTATTTTAATTCTATTCTTTTCCACCATAGGGTTTGCAACTGCTGCCAGCTTACTTCTGTTTGGAATTGTGAAAGGCATAGCATCTCTGCAGATAACCCAGTGACTGCTGAAACTGCTGGCTAGCACTGGGCCCAGGTGGAATTCCACAGAGCCCCATCAACAACTGTTTCTAAACTTGATGGAGGACAATGAGTAGCTATTTCTGAGTGCAGTTTTCAAGCCAGTTGTTCAATCTATACTACAGTACTTTGGTCTAAGCAATATTTTCATAGTTTGCTTAGAAGAATGTCAAGTAGGGTCAAAATGCTTATTGAAGTCAGGATTTATCACACCTGATTCTCCTTCCCTAACTACAAAGCCCACTATCTCTCCTAAGAGGGAACAGACTTTTTATAACACGATTCAGTTTCTGATAAATTCATATTGGCTACTACTTAGCACCTTGTCTTCCTACTAGTATGTTTATTTAGACACTAATAATTTGATTCTTTTTTTTAAGAACTTTATAGTAAATGAAGTTAGAGATAGAATTCTGTGTGTTCTCTTTCCCTTCTTTTTTTCTGTCTTTGTGTAAAGAGATGGCTACAATCTTTGACTTTCTGATCTTCAGCCTCTCCTGTTTTTATCAGATTGCTACAAATGTGCTCTAACATGCTTGAGATTGCATTAGCCAGACTTCTACATGCTTCGAGGTGAATTTACCAGGACTAGTACATCTGTATTTTTTTAGCTTTCTATTTTAGGCAGATGATCAATAACATACTCTTCCTTATTCTCACCTGAGTCTTTTATTAGTGTCAGTGGCATTACTTCACCAACTACAAGTAACCTTTCTGCTGGAGAAAGGAACAAAAAGAAAAGACGTGGTTTTTTAGCCACTTTAAGGCCTTAAGGTCTGTAGTCATTCCCCTGAAGGCAATGCCGTGGAACATAGCCAAACCCCACATCCAGCTCTCAAACCCATGCCTCCAGTCCTGGAGAAGATGTTTGCACAGCTTCAGTGGGCTGCCCAGTTGATGGGTGACCTACCCATGCTGGAACATAATTACTGCTGCCACATGAACCTGCAGCCTCAGGCAGAGTTGTATCACTGGGGACTGCAACAGCTCGTTGCTTGAGCTTGCCCTTTATTAGTTTATGTCACCAAGTATTTTTTATCATGCTTTATTCTCTTTTTAGTTGTATCTTGTCTTGACCTTTCTGAGCTCATCCCTATACACTTCTGTTACTGTTTTATATTTTTCTCTGCTAATCTGCATGCAGGCCATCCAGAAGACCACTACTGAGCCAAATCCATCATTTTCTATGCTTCTGCTTGGAAAAGTCTGTACTTGTTCAGTGTGTATTCTTCCAGTCAGTCTAATCTTTCTTGAGCTTCTCCTTTTCATAGGCCTCTTTGTCCCCAGAAGCTACATTCCATCTCAGGTCACTGCAATCTGGTTCCTGGGTGTTTAATGTCCTTTTTCCACTGTTCTCCTCTCAGAATTGTCATCTCTAGTAATTTAGGGCTGCTGAAGTGCAAGCTGTTTTCCCATCAATATTATTTCCTATAGGTATTATTTGGATTATGTACTACAACATCAAAAGGAAATCTCATCCCTCTCTCAGGACTTTCTGCATGACAGTGAGTAAGATCATACAAATTTTAAAGTTTTCATAGTAGCACTTCTTACCTCTAAAGAAATATAAGAAATACTTCATTTTTTTCTTCAGTGATGCAGATTTTTAGAGAAACCATACATAAACAAAATGACCATGTTCTAAAACAAATAACAATATTTGTCTAAGAATATTAAAATTTGCGAAAAATAACAGCTATTAGGTTTCCACTGGGTTCCCCAAATTGCCGAATTTGATAGTTATAAAAAGGCTAAGAAATTCATAAGCTGAAATTATGTTTATTTTCCATGTAGAACATGAATTGTCTGCTCCCTGAAAAACAGAAGTATTTCTAATTGTCAAAGAGATTACAGATTTTTAGCATTTTCTTACACAAGAATTTATAATGTATGAAAAGCAATTTTAAAAGGCTTATTTTTTTTCTTTCTTTTTTTTTTTTTTGAAAGAACTATCATAAAATTGATTCTTATTTAGGTTGATTTGGGGAATTGTATTGTACTGTTTTCTTTAACTCACTGTTTATTGATTCTGAAGTATGCCTGCCACTTTGGACACAGAGTCAGGTGCCTTGTAAAGATCTTCTTTAACTGTGCTTGTGTTCATGATCTGAAGGGACAACCTGTTCTGTAAATTCCTTATGGTTTTGTAAAAATATTTAGCAAACAGACAGGACCTAAGCAAGCATATTATTAAGACAATTTACTTCAATTCAGTAATGGAAAGGACAGAATATATTATCAAATCCAGAGTATAATTACAAGGGAGTCAGTGAACTAGTGAGTTCAGCTTCTCACATCATCCAGATAATATGCTACCAGATAATCAGATTGAAGCCATGGCAGTAATTATTTGGTTTTTTTTTTTTTAGAGTCCATTTTCCTTCCTGCTTAAGACCTGATCAGTAATCAATGCAATTTTAGCATTTAAGTATGCAAAGACATCAGGAGCCACAGGTCACA
Organism: Monarcha castaneiventris obscurior; assembly: GCA_026261815.1. Classification (NCBI taxonomy): domain Eukaryota; kingdom Metazoa; phylum Chordata; class Aves; order Passeriformes; family Monarchidae; genus Monarcha; species Monarcha castaneiventris. The sequence goes on from JAMPIT010000379.1 coordinate 12,288,267, forward strand.
GTTTAGGTACAAAGTACATATTGGTGCATTGATTACTGCACTTTGAGTATTGTGTATTTTCCAGAACAGAGAATGTCCTTTGGCTCTGTCACGGTGAAGCTGTTTTACCATTTTTGTCTTAAAGTTAATTCTTATCTAATATTATTGGTGTAATGCTCTGTTCCTCTTTTCATGGAGTAGCATAGAATCTTTCCCCTAGCTTACAATAAAGTTTAATAGATAATTAGATTTCCCTTCAGATTAATAAATTTTTTTTGATTGATAATTATTTCAAAATATTTAACGTACATATAATTTGAAGACTACAAGCCTTTGTTGTTTGATGCTGGGAATTTTTAAAAGAGTTACGTTGTAAACTCACACATTTTTTGATGTACATATGTAAAGAAAGAGCTTTCTCTTTCTCTAAGAAAATAGAGAATAATTAAGGAAATTATAATAATTAAGGAAAAATGAGTTCTAGTGAAGCTAGAACACAATTGTGTCTTTAAATAAGCAGTAGGAGTTTATCTGATGGATATGAGATCTTTAGGTTTTAGTAAACTTACTGGACTCCTTTAACTAAATTCTGAGATCGCTTTGGGTTTTTTTCTGTAGAACCTAAATGGCTAAAGAGGGGCATTAAATTTTGTAGGCCAGTTTATAAAGAAACTATATATATAACAAGAGAACCATTTTCTTGTAAGTACTCTTCACCTGGGGATGATTTTCTAAAGTTTATTTTCAGGACCAGCTGGTTAATATTCTGGATTTTGAATACAGTTCAGTCCTCTCCCACTGGATTGGCTTTCAGGCCTTTGGTTACAGAGGAAAGTTGCTTCTGTGCACAGAATCGCACAGAATTCTTAGGGTTGGAAGGGACCTCTTGTCTTGGGGTGATTCTATGATGTGTATCCCCTATCACGGCTCTATGCCAGAAAATTAGTTCTGTGCCTTTAAACTGAGCTTGAGAGGGGAGGGAAAAAATGAACTTTTCAAAGCAAGTTCCCAAGGACACAGAGATAGAGACGGCTCTGCGTTCTCCAGTGGCGGTAGCACGGGGAGAGCACCCTGCCTGTCTCTTCAGCCAGGCTTTTTTTGGTTTTTTTTCTTCTTCCCTTTTTCTCCAGCGTGTTTCCTAGGACTTTGGTGGGTTTTCCTTTTTTTTTTTTTGACTCTTCTGGACTGTTTCAACAACATCAGAACACATCAGGAGAACTTCTCTTCAGGCCCGGAGGGGGCCGAAGGCCACCCCCCACGCCAGCTCCGAGAAGGAGGGACCACACCTACAAGAGGACTCTAATTTCTTCCCAGGTTTTCTCGTTATAGTGAGGGGTTTTGCTATTTAGTATTATTATCCTTTTCCTGTGTGTTTTTTAATAAATAGGTTTTATCCCTTTCACTTTCCTTCGAGGAATTTTTTTCTCCCGAACCTGGTGGGAGGAAGGGTGGTCGTAACCTGCCTTTCTCCCAGAGGATATATTGCTAGATCTTGGCCAAAACCGGCACACTTCTGGAGATCATCTTGTCCACACCTACTGCCAAGGCAGGATCATCTAGAGCAGGTAACACAGGAAGGTGTCCAGGTGGATTTTGAATGTCTCCAGAGAGGGAGACTTCACAATCTCCCTGGGCAGCCTGTTCCAGTGCTCTGCCACCCTCAATGTAAGGAAGTTCTTCCTCATGTTGAGGTGAAACTTCTTGTGTTTGAGTTTATGGCCTTTGCTCTTTTTCCTGTCGCTGGGCACCACTGAAAAGAGTCTGGTGCCATCCCCTGGCACCCGCCTTTGAGACATTTATGTGCATTAATGAGATCCCCTCTCAGTCTTCTCCTCTCTAGACTAAACAGGCCCAGGTCCCACAGTCTCTCCTCATAAGAGAGATGGTCCAGTCCTTTAATCATCTTTGTGGCCCTCCACTGGACCCTCTCCAGTAATTCCTTGTCTTTGTTGTACTGAGGAGCCCAGAACTGGACACAGTAGTCCAGATGTGGCCTCACTAGAGCCAAATAGAGGGGCAGGATCACCTCCCTCAACCTGCTGGCCCAACTCATCCTAATGCACCCCAGGATATTATTTGCCCTCCTGGCCACAAGGGACCTTGCTGGCTCATGGACAACTTGTCATCCACCAGGACTCCTAGGTCCTTGTCCTCAGAGCTGCTCTCCAGTAGGTCAGCCCCAGCCTGTGCTGGTACTTGGGGTTATTCCTCTGCAGGTGCAGGACCCTACACTTACTTTTGCAGAATGTCATTAGGTTTCTCTCCGCCCAACTCTCCAGCTGATCAAGGTCCCACTGAATGGCAGCACAGCCTTCAGGTGGATCAGCCATGCCCCCAGGTTATTTATCATCAGCAGACTTGCTGAGGGTACATTCTACCCCCTCATCCAGGTCATTGATAAACAAATTGAGTTAGAGTGGACCCAGTAATGATCCCTGGGGAATGCCACTGACTACAGGGCTCCAGCTGGATTCTGCCCTGCTGATCACAGCACTCTGAACTCAGCCGTTCAGACAGTTCATGACCCATCTCTGTGTCCCTTCATCTGACTCATATTTCCTGAGCTTACCTATGAGCATGTTGTGTGAGACAGTGTCAAAAGCCTTGGTATATATTGCAACATATTTACTAATTTGACAATGGATGAAAAATACGAAAAATGCAAACAACTCATGGGTTAGTACTTGGAAGACTGACTTGGAAGACTGTTAGTTTCAGAGATGGTTGTGAAAATGGGTCCTACAGTGAGCTGAGTAGTATTTTGGAAATGTAACAATTAATGTAACACATCATTCTTTTCATTTGAGAGGTCCTTTTTTTCCCTTACAGTTGTTTTTGTCCTTAACCATTAATTTTTTTATCAGCAAAGACTGCCTGATTAATGTGACTTTTTGACTTTTTAAAGACTTCAGAATGAAATCTGTAAAGTATTTTGACATTTTGTAATTTAGTCATAATTAAACAAAAAAAGTTTTCTTGGCCCAGCTCCAACCACAACCCATATTTTTCACAATTAATGAGTTGCAAGGAAATTTTAGATTATGAACTGCTGAGAGTAATCCTAGAAATCTAACATAGTATCTGAGCATCACTCATATCTATTCTCAATATTTTATGTGGAAGCATCAACATTACGTCTTCCCTTTCATCTGGAATAGGCAGCATACCTAACTAAACCATTCCATATGAACTTCAAAACCTAATTGCAGGAGACTTCAATTTATTCATTTCAATTCAACAAATATTGGGCTGAAATTATAATGTGTACATTAAGTATAGAGTTAATATTTTAATCGCTTTCCTATTGTTTGCATTAGATTTCCATTCTTCTAATTTTCCAGCTATAAAATTTACAGATGAATTTAGCAAATGTAAACAGTAATAAATTGACATGTTCAATGCAGCAAAGATGAGGGCTTAACATCTCCTGGACATATTGGCTGGTACTTCCCTGTCAAATCTGAAGTCTGGTTTCTCATAGCCTTTGATGAACATTTTTGCCTGAAAAGAACAGCTTTTGATATATGTATAGGACTGATCTCTTCAGCATGTTTGGGGCATTGGGTTCCATAGTTTATTTCTGATTAGTGTGGAAAATGTTCTTCCTTCAGTATGTGATGAAAGGCAGCATCTTAGTCTGTGATCAGATAATTTGGTTTGATTTTCCATTATCCTTATATAATGAAAAGTGTGATTAATTATTTTGTATTTATCTTTTCCAAGACATGCATGATTTTATTTTTTCTATGATTCTGTCATTAATTGTCTCCTTTCCAAAGGTGAATTTGTCTAATCTCTCCCTTTTCTAAACCCACCCACATCTTTGATTATCTTTGACACCTTTCTCTGTAATTATTCTGATTCAGCTACTCCCTTTCTGAGATGAGGAGAAAGAACTGTGTGTAGCATTGAGGATGCAGGACACAAGGGATTTGTATGGTGGCATAATGATGTATTCTACTTTATTTTCTACTGCTTTTCTATTTGATTCTCCTTTCTGACTGCTGCTGAGCACTGAGCTGAGGTTTATAATGAACTATTCACAAGTTTCCTGAGAGCTAATATCAAATTTAGAGCCTGTTACTGTATATGCGTAGTTACAGTTGGTTTTCCTTATATGCATTACTTTGCATTTATTGACATAGAATTGCAGCTCTAATTTTATCACCCAGTCACTCAATGCCATGAGATCCACCTACAACATTTTGCACTGGACTTCTGTTTTGCTTTGTTGCATCAGGTAAATCATACTTGGTTTATATATCCTTAAACTTTTTGGGGTGCTGGTTGGCAGCAGGCTCAGGAAGAGTCAGCAGTGTACCCTGGCAACCAACAGGGCAAGCCCCATCCTTGGGTGCACCAAATACAGCATCACCAGCCAGTCAAAAGTGGTGATTCTACCACTGTGTTTTGCATCAGTGTGGCCTCACCTGGAGTGCTGTGGGCAGCTCTGGGCCCCACAGTTTTAGAAGGATGTGAAGGTCCTTGGATGCACCCAGAGGAAGGCAGCAAAGCTGGTGAGAGGACTGGAAAACACTTCCTGTGAGGAACTGCTAAGGACACTCAGTTTGTTTGGAGAGAAGAAGGCTGAGGAGTGACCTCATTGCTCTCTCCAGCTTTCCGAGGAAGGGAGGTGTACAGGCAGGTGATGATCTTTTTTTCAGTTTTGATATCCTGTGATAGGACATATGGGAATGGTTCAAAGCTGCACCAGGAAAGGTTTAGACTTGACGTTAGGAATCATTTCTTGACTATGAAAGTAGTGGGACACTGGAACAGGCTCCCTAGAGAGGTGGTCAATGCCCTCAGTCTGTCAGTGTGTAAGAAGCCTTTAGACAATGCCCTTAACAATACACTTTAGCCTTTGGTCAGAAGTGAAATGGTCAGGCAGTTGGACTGGATGATTGTTGTAGGTCCCTTCCTTTTGAAATAGCCCAGTCCTATTCTATTCTCATCTATGAGATTAAGAGACAAACAGATTTTATTCTATGACAGCATGTAATTATTGAGAAGCTGTGGTTTGGGATCTGGTTTAATTTCTGGAGGTACAAGTGTTCTATATCAATTGAATTATCCCCCAAAGGGCTTTAGTATGGGACGTGGCTTTCCCTTTCCATTGTTTTTCATTCTACACCATTCTGTCATGTTTGTCCCCATGTCCTCATATTGAATAATTACAGTTTGTGCCAATTTGCTTATTACAGAAGTCAGACTGCCTCTCTTTTATTTTCCTTTTGGTCTACACTGGCTTTTGTAAAAGTCAACATTTCAAAGAACTGTGAACCTACCTGAGTTTTCTTTAAATGAGCCAGCTCTATTTCTGCTCACAATATGAGGGAATTGTATCAGCAGGGGAAAGAGTGACATAAAGTTTAACCTCCCTGGTATTTATTTAGCTAGTCTGAGCTACACAGCATGGTTTAGTAGGCTTAAACTTATTTGTACCTGAAAGGAAACAGAAAGAGAATTCAAAGAGCCAGTGCAGCTGCACAGGAACCCTAAAAACATATTCCAGATGTCCAAAGGTGCCTGTTTTGGTGATACCTTCAGCCTCCCCCAGGTATCTTCCTCCCCATGTATAAGGTTTTCTCCAAGGACTAAGGACATACTCTTGAGGCTCTGGTGTCTGTCATGTACAGGGGATTTCTTGGCAGAGATCTATCACAGTTATGGATGCAAGGAGAAGGAGGAGAAGTAGTTTAACATTTTCTCTGCCTGACATAATCTCCTTCAGTCTGTGTAATTCAGAATCTCTCTTTTCATGCCAGAGCATGACCCGAACAAGCACCATCACCTCTGTCCTAGATTAAATCTGAACTTTGTTTCCCAGAAAGAAACTACCTGCTGTAACCAAAAGCTCAGCCTAGACGAGCCAGAGTCAGGGATTCCAAAGACAGTTCCAGGTGAAACCTGTCTCTGGTCAGGACATACTCTCAGTGCAGCAAATGAGCAATTACTTTTGCCAGGTGCAGACTCTCTTGCTACATTTGCATTTCTTTGCAGGAGTAGCCTCAAGGCACGAGTTAGGGTCAAATCTACCTCCCATATGCTAAAACATCCTGACACTTGGCTCTGAGGCAAGACAAGAAGATGCCTCCCATACACCCAAGACTGGGGATATGCTCACTGGCCATGAGGGGATGCTTGTGGTGGTTTTGTACTGACAGTGGGAGAAGAGTCCTTTCTAGAATGGCTCCATTGTAGCTTGTGTATTTGCATGCTGCCTGATTACAGGCTGAGCTTAGATACCTTGGAAAGGAAATACTCCTTTTGGATGCACCCTGGACTTCAGGCTGCAGAATCAGACCCAGATGAAGGTAAAGGGAGCAGTGGGGTACAGTGTCAAGTGAAAGCTGCTGGTAAGATGCAGGAGTGAATAGGACATGAAGCCACAACATATATACAGGGACCATCTACTGCAATCAAATAAACTGTGCCAGGGATGTGTGGTGTAAGAGATCACACTGGGTCAGACATGATGGGAGAAGCAGCTTTCGAAATTCATTAAGCACTGATAGAAAGCAAAGCTTCACTGCAATCCTTGATAGCTTTTCTGCCCAGTGGGAATCCATCACAAAAGCCTTTTAGCACACAGTTTAACTGGGAATACCTGAGCAAACTGATAGTATTGCAGCTTTTATGGCATTCTTGTTTCTCCAGTATCACAGCAGACCACTCCACAAAGGATTATAAGGACGTGTGTGTGAGTGTGTGTGAGAGTGTGTGTGTGTCTGTACTTCCCTCTGCACATTCAGGTAGCAGCTTGAATGAATTAAACAATGTTATCCATAGTGAGAACTACAGTGGGAAGGATCAAACAAGGACACGTCTTTCCCCTTCCACCATCTTTCATCCTACATCATTCTGTCATGTTTGTCCCCATGTCCTCATATTGAATAATTACAGTTTGTGCTGAGTGAAGAGGCTGCTATATTAGCTGCCAAGCACATAAATTCCCCCATGTTTCTAATTATAGTATTGTTCCTTCCAAAGACAAAAAAAAACCAGTTCAACTGTGGCTCAAAACTGAATCATTTGTTCTGTGGCTTAAATATAGTATATTCATACACAAGTAAAAGCACACATGGGGTAGATCATCTACTAAATATGCTGTTAGATGAAAATTGATTAGGAAAAACAAAGTGATGATCAATAACGAGTTTCTTATCCCCACCTCCTCTATCTGTCATCTACTATTGTTCATCTCCGTAGTATTTCAACAAACACATTGTCCCAGTTTTGGCCAAAATCTAGCAATATATCCTCTGGGAGAAAGGCAGGTTACAACCACCCTTCCCCCCACCAGGTTCGGGAAAAAAATTCCTCAAAGGAAAGTGAAGGAGATAAAACCTATTTATTAACAAACACGGAGGAAAAGGATAATAATACTAAATAGTAAAACCCCCCACTATAGCGAGAAAACCTGGGAAGAAATTAGAGTCCTCTTGCAGGTGTGGTCCCTCCTTCTCGGAGCTGGCGTGGGGGGTGGCCTTAGGGCCCCTCCGGGCCCTAAGAGAAGTTTTCCTGATGTGTTCTGATGTTGTTGAAACAGTCCAGAAGAGGGGAAAAAAAAAAGAAAAGGAGAAAAAACCCACCAAAGTCCTAGGAAACACACCAGAGAGAAAGGGAAGGAAAAAAAAACAAAAAAAAACTGGCTGAAGAGACAGGCAGGGTGCTCTCTCTCCGTGCTACAGCTGCCGGAGAACGCAGAGCCATCCCTATCTCTGTGTCCTTGGGAACTTGCTTTGAAAAGTTAGTTTTTTCTTCCCCTCTAAAGCTCAGTTTAAAGGCACAAACCTAATTTTCTGACATAGAGCCATGATAGAGGATACACATCATAGAATCACCCCAAGACACACATCCAAAAAGGCAAAAAATGTCTAAGTCTAGTAGACGTAGAAGGGATTTTTTTTGTGAGATTTTCCTTGTATATATTAATCAAAATAGTAAAAGAAAAAGAATACTGAACTATGCAATGTCCAAAAGTAATTTGGAATTGATACCCACAGAGAGAAATACTGTACGCTACTTTTCCGCCCCACCTTGCAAACCAGATTATAAGAAAAGTTTTCAGACAACTGTAAACATGCTGCCTTATATGAATTTCTGCACTGTTGTGAATTTTAACCAGCTCTTGACTATTATTCAAGGCTTTTATTTCTATGTGATTTCACTTAGTGGCTGGTCTAAGCTACTGGATGTCATTCAGGCTTTGGAGATTACTTCTGAGGTGCATTTGTGTGTTAGCCACTCCTGCAAGTCCTCTCAGAAAGTTCCACTTGGGTCAACAACATGAGCAGGCTGATAAGGGTAGAGATTAAAATCTTGCTTTCCATTCATTAGATCATATAGCATTTCCTGCATGAGATGATGCGATGGCTTTGGGTCTACCTGAGGGTTGCCTTTTGTTTTTCTGTTATTCTCTGAGGTAACATAAAATGGTTTGGTTTAGAAGGGACCCTAAAGATCATCAGATTCAACACCCCTGCCATGGGCATGGACACCTTCTGCTAGACCAGGTTGTTCAAAGCCCCATCCAGCCTGGCCTTGAATGCTTCCATCCATAACTTCTCCTCTGGGCAACCTGTTCCCTTGTCTCAACACTCTCACACAGGCCCCTAGTCGTATCACTTGTAAAAAGTCCCTCTGCATCTTTCTTGTAGCCGGCTTCAGGTACTGGAGGGTGCTCTAATATCTCCCCAGAGCCTCCTCTTTTCCGGGCTGAATAGCCCCAGCTGTTTCAGCCTGTCTTCATAGGAGAGGGTCTCCTCATCTTCATGGCCTCCTCCGGCTTCACTCCAGCAGATCCACGTCCTTCTTATGTTGGGGGCCCCAGAGCTGGACACAGCACTCCAGGTGGGGTCTCACAAGAACAGAGTAGAGGAAGAGAATCACCTCCCTCGACTTACTGCTGTGGCATAACTGTTGTAAGTGAAGGCTTTGCAATTTTTTTCATATGATTTTTAAGCCATGTTTATGGATTAACTGCAGCTAGAATAATAATATGTTCAGTTTACAGTTATTACTTAGCTATTTAAGAGGTATCTATAAAGGTGGTTAGCTAATAGTGGGGATTAGACTGTCATAATTCACTGAAATCTTGAACTAGGTATTTTTGTTTCCATGTCACAGTTTGTCTGTCTTTAAATGGGTACTGCCTCATGGTAATATAATTGTTTCATGCATGTGTTATTTACATTGTGCATGAAGGGAAAGAAATGATTCAGTAGAAAAGAAGTCATTCTTACAGATTTCAATGCATTATTAGAATTAAAATACATTCTCTGTGTCTGTTGTATCAAGTAAGTGGAAATAATACTCTCATTATGTGCCTTCAGATCTAATAAGGAGGTAAAAAATATCTTTTGGCATTCTGTCAACAAAGAACATCTTTCATAATTGCAGTGTAAGCAGTGAAGGAATTTTAAAAGGAGTATTAGCATAAAAAATGGCCAAGATTTGCAATATTCTGCTGTCCTGAAAGCAGTTTGCTTTGGTACCCCCTGCATGCGTAATCGGTTTCCCTGGGATTCAAAAACCTTCCTGAGTACCTTGTCACATGTCAAAGATATTTACATTGGCTTTAGTCACTAGCAGACATTTCTTTCATTCTTTCTTCTGATTTCATTACCAGCTTCCAAAGTGGTACGTGCAGCTTAGGTGGAGGATGAGCACTTTAAGAAATACTTTGGGTTACAAGACACCATCAAACCTGAATTTGTTTATTATATCAAAAGATCTGAAATACAGTGTGATCTCCAAGGAGCCCTGAAATTGTCCTTCATACTGATAAGTGAAGGCAAAAGCAAATAAAAGCAGGTATTTAGAAAATATAAAAATAAGTAACACAAAGTCAGTTTGACAGAAATGAAGGAAGGTCATCTTTTAGTCTGCTTATTGTAAAATTAGATGTAAAGGGTTTTCTCACTTCCTGTTATTCAGCTGGCAAACTAATTAGTCATTAAATTAAGTATGAGAACTTTGACCCTATTCTTAGGATAACTTTTATTATCTTTACACACTGGAGAAAAGCTAGATCTAAAGTCTCACTTGTTTATCCAATTCTTTTCTGGTGATTTTGTTAAGAGTCTGCTCAGATGTAGATCTCCTTTCTCTTCTTCTTCCTTCTTACCACCTTCATCCCCTTCACTTTTCATTGTTTCACTCTTAAATTTCCAGTGTTTAAGGTTGGCTTTATTTTACACTTTTGACTTTCACTGTATCCAATTGTATCATTAACAAGCAATTAATATTTCAAGATAAACCACTGTGTTCTGACCAGTCGTGTTTAAATACTGTGTTCAGTGTTTCTACGTATTGAGACTTCCTTTTAATTCCAAATAGGAAACTTAGATCTCTATCACACAATAGACAACCAAATAGATAAGGACTAATGCTTGAGGTTTATTTGTAATCTCTTCTCTGAGTAAAGGACAAAGGTTCCCAGATCCCTTCTGTGGACGTGGAGCACCTTGGAGCATCTTGGAGCACCAGTGCCCCAACTTAGTCTGTGAGGGTTGCTCTGACATTATCATTGTGCTAACAGTGTATCTAGGTGAAATTCTGTGACCTACAGAATTATACATGAGATTGGGTTACACAGTTTGTTCAAAACCCTCCATCTTTCAGATCTCAGGACACAAAATATTATTTCTAGGGACTTGCAGCAAAAACAAAGCAGGGAGAATAACCCATAGCTAAGCTAAAGAGCAAGAGGGGAGAACAGGGTTCTCACACACTGTTCTTCCTTCTTTCTCTCATCCCTAACAAAGCTGGGACACATCTTGGTGACATAACCCATCAATCCTCCCTCTTAACTGGTAAAGTCGTTTTGGGCAACTGGGCAACAGGGGTAATTATATGTTTATGCTGCTGGAGAAATAAATTCCCAGACCAAGTGCAGACAACGATATTTCTGATCTTGGCCTGGGAAAATTAGATTGTCAAATGAAATTCTTAATTTAAAGACAAAGAAATGCAGTGGGAACAAGGACTTGCGAACAGCAAATAGAGGGTAGAACTTCAAAAAGCACAGTAGTGCTAACAGGTATAGTATAATCTTTTCCAGCTTGCTGCTGGGCTCCCAGTCCTAGGTAGATGGCATTAAATAGGAATTGTCTCCTGCAGTATTAGCCAACAACAACCTCTGTGTATTTTAAAAATAGACATTTTAGTATCTGTTCAATTGTTTGTCCATGGTAAATATATAGCAAAAGTACCCACAAGCTCCTGTCACCCATTTTAGAGTCCTTAGCACATTTTAAGAGCTATCAGAGTTGTAGTCTCTAGGAACTCTCCACTGCAGCTGCAAATGGCACACAGTTGGAAAGACCAGTTTTGTGCCATGCTGATTAAATGTGTCCCTGCAGCCTGAATTTTATTCAACTCAAATAAAACAGATTTTAGGAAGATGAAGGAAAGGAAAAAAAAAAAATCAAACAACATAGAGTGCTTCAGCTGTTGCTGCTACCCTTTTCTGCTATGTTTTCTGGACATTTTTCCAGTTGTTCATGTGCTTTTAGGGTTTTAGATTTCTAAGTATTTTCAGGTTGAGCCTCTGCCTGTTGCCAGTGTAAAATGTTGTGTATTTCATCATATAATTCTGGAAAATGAGAATTTCCAGAATGAGTCTCATGAATGAGTCTCATGAATGAGTCTCATACCTTTGAGACTGTCTCTTCTTTAATTCAGAAAATTGCATTGTTTTGAAATTATCTATATTACAATATAATACAATTTACCATAAGTTTCTAGTAAAATTTTTAGAATCAAGCAGATAGAGTGCATAATTGTATAGAGTCATATAATTGGATAACTATACACTATAGTAGTAAATGGTTATTATTGTGCTCCAGCTATATACTGCTGTTACTCTGGGTCTTTTTCCTTTGTCATTGTCTTGAAATATGTAGAGTTACAATTTCTTTGTGCCTGATAATCTTAGTCATATTTCTATCTTGCTGAATTGTGTATACACACAGATACTGGGATGATATCCTGTGCCCCTTATGTCTGTCTCATTCTGATTTAGCACTTTACCAGTCTTTAATGGAAGAAAAGGGCTTTAAAGTCCTCTCTGCAGAGTAATAAAAATGTTAGTGGCAAGTAGGTAGCTAAGAAGATTAACTACTCATGTTTCAGCTTTTCCTCAGTAGTAGTTAGCTCTTCTGAAAATGCTAATCAGGAGACAGTAATAGTCAGGATGCTTTGTAATTTAATGCCTTCTTACCTTTTTGCTCAGTAAATTTCACTCTTGCTACACAGTTTCCATTTTATAAGTTAAATTTAAGACATCTTGTCAAGCTTTGTATCCTACAAATTTTTTTATGCATAAAGATTCAGTTATAAAAGTTTCTTCTCCTTTCATACTCCCTCAATATTTGTGGGAAATTGGGTAATAGTGAAATATCTTGCAGAAAAAAAGTAATTGTGTTTGTTAAGTTACACTTTTGAAGAACCACAGAGATAAATGGGAAATAATGATTTTCAGTTCTCATTGGCAAAAAAGAAGTCAAGAAAAAGCCATAGTCAGTGAGATGACAATCTGGGTGAACTGGAAGTGTACAAGGAAGAGTGTCAAGCACAGTTTCCATTTTGATTGGAGAAATCCAATCCAAATCTGGAGCCAGGAGTACTGTACATTAATTTCATTTATTTGGACGGTTCCGTGTTGTTGCAATGAGATCTCTACAAAACTCTGTGTAGTTGCTTAACAGTGGTGAGTGATCTATTGTACACCTGACCTCGAAGATTAACCTGATACCCCAGGGCACTGCTCCATGTAATCTCAAATGCTTAGTGTAGTATCACATATCTGCTTTGAACCAGTGGAACCGCAGTGTGTGAAGCTGATAGGAAGGTAACATCATGCTATGAGAGTGTATTTAAAGGCCACAGCTGATGATGACAAAGCAAAGCAAGAAGATTTAAATCAAAATTATCCAAAGCATCAATTTTAATAAAAAGCGTTTCAGTCTGCAGAAAACAGCCTTGATTTAAATCATAACACTAGTTTTATTTTGCATTTGTCCTTGCTTTCCTAAGGAAAGGTTAATCCACATTAAGCAGTAGCTATTAAAATACATTAATTTGCAAGTAAACATGCATTTTAGCACTCAGTTTGATTCTTATTTTTAATAGGATATATTCTAGTAATATTCATTTATTAAAGCAATTATCTCTCACAGCATATATTTGTTCAAATGATTAGTTTTTTAATTTCTTACATGTTTTAATAGTTTCCCTCAGTTTAATGATGGACAATTATATTATCTAATTTCACTTCTATTAAACTAGGCATTTATATTTCATGCAGATGTCCATAGCTTAAGCCTGGAGATTTTAGTTAGACTAAAGCATTAAGGTCCTCTTGCGACTCTAGTGCCTGCACAGGAGAAAAATAACAGAGACCCCTATTATTGTATTTCTATGTAAGGATATCAGCAGAAAATAAATTATGCATCAAAAGCCTTGATAATAGCAACATATCAATGTACCCATGTTCCACTAATAATAATCCTTTTGTGGACTCCACACAGAAGTGTCTGCCAACTTATAGCCTAGGTGACAATTGTTTCTCACACCCTGAGCCCATCCTTCACTATGATTTGGAGAATTTAGCAATACTTATCAGCTAGTCTTTGAAGAAATAAGGTTCTTGGTGTGAAAATTCTGATGGGTCTGAAAATACCATATGGCCATGTCCAAAGAATTATGGCTCAATGTTCAAAGGGAGGCCAGTAACCAGTGGTATCACTCAGGGGCCCATACTGGGACCAGTGTTATTTCATGTCTTCATTACTGATGTAGCAGTAGTGAGTGCTCCCTTGGCAGGTTTGCTGAGTGGTGCTGTTGATGGGCTTGAGGAAAGAGATGCCACCCAGAGGGACCTTGGCAGGATCCAGGAGTGGGCCCGTGTCCACCACATGAAGTTCGAAAAGGCCACATGCAAGATCTTACACCTGGCTCAGGGCAATCCATAATATCAGTACAGGCTGGGGGATGCCTGGCTTGAAAGGAGCCCTGCTGAGAAGAACTTGGGGATCATGGTGGATGGCACACCTAACATGAGTCAGCAAAGTGCAGTTGCAGTCCAAAAAGCCAATTGTATTCTTGGCTGCATCACAAGAAGTGTAGCCAGCAGGTTGAGGGAGGTGATTCTACCCCTTTATTCTGCTTTCATGATACTCCACTTGGAGGGCCATGAGAATAATTGGAGGACTGAGAGAATTTGGGCTATTTAAACTTTATTTTTTTTATTTTGGCCTTTCAGTTTATTAAGAGGTCTTATAAGAAAGATGGAAAGAGACTTTTTACCATGGTCTGTGGTGAGAGGGCACAGGGTAAGAGCTGTAAATTGGAAGAGCATAGATCAAGATTGAACATAAGGAAGATATTTTTCACAATGAGGATGGTGAGGCACTTGAACAGGTTACCCAGAGCAATTGTGGATGCCCCAAAGCTGGAAATGTTCAAGGCCAGGTTGGATTGGATTTGAGAAACCTGATCTAGTGAAAGATCTTCTTGCCCATGGCAGGGAGGTTGAACCAGAAGAGGTTTAATGTCCCTTCCAACCAAAACCATTCTGTGATTCCCTGAAATAGCTGAGTATTTATGTATTGCTTGTTCTCTCTAGAGAGAGACATGTATCCTAACCACTGCGTAGCTGGATGAAAGCAGGGCACAACAGCCTCTTCCCACAATTTCCCACCTCATTTTCTGCAGAATAGCACTGACAAGTGTCTTCTGAGACACTTAACTAGACTGGGCTCTCCAGGCAAGACAGGCAGTCTTGTAGAGTGCAGGGATCCAAGAATGTTTCCATGCCTTTAACTCAACATTGTCAAGACAAGGCCACCTTGCCACCTAAATTGCTCTCTGGATCAAGCCAGAGGCTCTTGTTTATACTTTCAGGTGTTAGTGAGTTTTGATGCTTTGGACATCCTGTTCCAATCACTTCATTGGTCCCTTTGAATGATTACTGAAACTCAAGATGACCAAATTAAGTATCTTCCATCTCCTTTGCATCATATTTGCTTTAGTTATTAGGGAACACACATTTAAGTCTATCACTTGGTGCTGGGCCAATAGCCAACATTTCCAGTACCAAGACTGGCAATTAGCAGGAGGGCTGGATGAGCTCACATGAGCATAACACTATTAATTAAACAGCAGCTGTGTTAATCAAGATAGCAAAAGTAATTTGCTGGAATAAATATTTTATCAGCCTGTCCATCAATAACGCAAAATAAGAGGTTTTAATTGATTCCTTTACAAAAATATTCACTGTAGTGGCTGTAACTCAGTTTAAGAATCTGGAATCAGGTCTCATCTCTCAAAGGGTATATTCCCACTTTATCACTTCTTGTTAATGGTGCTGTAGATAGCAATTACCCAACTATAACTACTTGTTTGTTAGTTACAAGCCAAGCATGGCTGTCCCCTCCTGAGCAGCAGTACCTGACACTGGATGCTAAAGGGCTCTTTTTCTTCCTTGTTGCTTTGTTCCTTTAGAAACTTGCATTCTGACATTTAACTACAGAAAGGTATTTTTGGATTATGATGGGTTATGATATCTCCTGGCATGGTTAGTCACCTCATCTTTTTTTTCTCCTTGAAAAGACTATGAAATTGAAAGAGGATGAATATATTTTTATTTCTCCTGATATTAATAACTAAAGAGATGGAGGAAATGGTTTGTTTTAAACAAATATGCATCATAAATACAACAGATAGCAGTGGTTTCTAACTGAATGAGGAGTATTCTGAGAAGTAGAGAAAGTCTGCTGATTTTGCAAGAAGGTCATAGATTAGGCAAAGTTTGTTTCAAACACTGAAGAGAGTGGGAAAAGATTAACTTTAAGGAGAAGGTCTACTAGAAGAGCAAGATATAAACTCCTAGGACTGTAAAACTCAGGCTTGTCATGACCCACATTTTTTAGGAAGGCTTTGAGCACTTTTCGCTATTGCTTTCTCTGTGTCAGGTTGTTTTTACTTGTTAGAGTGGAAGTTTTGCTGTGCTTTATCCACTTATCCAACATCTTAGACATTTGAGAAATCTGCTGGAAGCACTTACAGAGATATATTTTATATAATATGCATGGATATAGAGTACACATGCATATAAAGAAGGAATGGAATTTATAAATAAAATTAATTTAATGCAGAATACTACTAATAAGAAAAAATAAATACATTATGGGGAAAGAGTAAATAATTCTAAATATTTGATCTTCCTTCACAAACACTTAGCCCACAGGCTGCACTACAGTTTGTTTCTACCATGTTCATTATTTATTCAGCAGTTTTACTCTTCAAAATATTTTAGCTGTGTTTGGGAAAAAGAAACAAACCCAAATGACTTATGTAGTCAAATTGCACAACACAAGAGGTGATGGGGAAACATTGTGAATAAACAGGTGACATTCCTTTATGAAAAATCACCTGCATTCTGGTGTTTCTGTGGTACTAATGCAATATTTTTAAAATTATGTGTAACCTTCAGGTGGCACAAGTCCTACATCTCAGGTAGGATTTGTCTTTTGATCTCTTGGAAGCCTTTATATTGTACTGTTTTAGTTGTCATGCCTGAAAGGTGCTCTAAACTGTGAAGTTTAGATTAAAAATGTGCTTAATCTGTCAAGGAGTCTGTAAGCCAATGTTGGTCCTGGATGTGCTGGCAGCAGAACTGTAAGATCCCATTGTCATTAATAGCAGGACCTGGACTCCTCTCAATCCCACGCAATTCTCAGCAGGTAAATGTGAGCACGCAGTGACCCAGCCAGCCCTGCCGTGTCTGTGGGTCCCATCCTGCTGCAGCCCCCGTGGCACCAGGCACATGGAGATGGGCAGCTCAGGCATGGACCATCCATCCCAGCCATCTCCAGCCAGCACCTTCTCTAGACCTGGTTTGCTTTTAGCTGGCTCAGAGCATCAGTGCAACAAAATGCTGTTCACCTGAGAGATGTGGCTGTGGCAATACCTAGCAGCAAACTGGACACAAAAAAGTAGTCGAGGAAGCTGCTGATACTGTAGTCTGCTCAGAACGAGAGAAAAGTTGGATTAAAGTCACTTTGTCAGAGCATCAGTGAGGCAAATGCCCTAGAGAGGAAGCTCCAACAGGATTGTGCCACAGTGCTGTGACAGCCCTCATTCACGAGTAGCTCGGCTTCAGCATACTGTAGCTTAATTCTCCATGGGAAGATTAATCCCTTGGAGAAGGATTAAGCTGCAGTGAACTAGGGCCACTTTATTTCTGAATGGGAAAGGCCACACAGGGATTTAATGTACTTTATCCTGTGTGCATTGATTTCACAGCTTTAGTTAATTCATCTTAACTTCCCTGAATTCCCTTGTGTGGACAAGCTTTTTGTCTGCGGAGAGGCTTTTGGAGATGCTTGTAAAGCTCCTCGTGCAGCCCAACCAGAAAGCAGGTTGGAAAGATTTCCGTGCTTCTGAAGGAGCTTATACCTGTCTAGATACTATTAAATTACCTCTTTCTCAGATGGTTGATCCACGACATCCTTAGAAGAACTATTTTAATTAGATTTTTTGAATGGAGAAAAAGGAGCGTTCTTAAAACTAATCTCTGGGCTATTTTTGAAATGTCTCATGAAGAGTCTTTTCAAGGCTTTCAGCTAGCGTGAATTGTGTACAGCTGCACAAACAATATTTTCTCAGGATTGGACATGTCTGGCCAGTGCAGTTTAATAGGTTTCCTTGCCCAGTGGGATTTTCTTCATCTTTGGTCATGGTCCTAAGAAAACATTGTGTCTATATGGATAAGGTGTGAGGGGAGTTTCTATTTCGTGATCCTAAAGATCTTAATCCCTTCCTCTTGGTGGCACAAGTGACACAGATCTGGGTTAAGGAGCATGTTTTCGTGGGCACTGGTGTTAAAATAATGGCATGGTTTGATTGTTGCTGTCCTTTGGGGAAATGAGTCTGTTCATTTCCTGCATAGTTAATGTGAATTACTGATAAGGTGTTTCCTGAAGTTGATGAATCATAACCCAGTTTGACTGTTCAGCTACATCATGACAATTCACCTATCAGTTTAAAATTTTGCCAAACTGTTCTTCACTGGGACACTTTATGCAACACAAATAGACATCTCTTGTGGATTCCTTAGAAGTGTTATTATGACTTAATTCTGTAGCAGTCAATAAATATTTTGCCATTTTAGTAAGTATATGAGGTGCATAGGGGGCCCACACTCATGTGGAAAAAGTCATGTGAGAACAGAAGTATTGATGAGCAAAGTCATGTAAATAATACCTGAATGTCAAGGCACAGGTATTTTCCACCAGAATTACTTAATAGCAGTATTCATCAATACTGATCCCAGTGGGACGTGGAAAATATTTTAAAATATAAAATGCATATTTATTTATAAAATATGCAATATGAGCAAAAGAGTTGAAATTAATTTAGCTGTTTGTGACCATCTGCACTGAAATTTGCAAATGCAGGAAATAGAGGTAAATATTTTTAAAGTTTAGCTGTGATACCTGTATTTATATATCATTGGACTAAAAGCTTTATAAATGTTCAATGTGTTCTAATGATTGCTTTTCCTCTTCTTTCACGCAGCTGATTGGATTTGTGTATGCCTGTTACGTGATCAGTATTTTCATGGAGGAGGAGGACAGCTGTAAGTACTGACACTCACCTCACCATCTCTGGAGTCAAGGTACCTGGGCTGAGACTTAGTCTTGCATTGAACTACAAAGGCAAAGAACAAAGTTGGAAAAATGGCAGAATCTGGCATCCATGTATACAACCAATTATGCTTAAAGACATACTTATTTAGGTACTACCAAGTGATTTAGCTAGCATTGCACTTCCTGAACTTCTTCATAGATATTTGTGAACCTCTTACATAAGCCAGTCACAGAAATGAAAATTATGTGATCCATGTTGCATACATATAGATATATATGCATGTGTTTATGTATGTACATTTACATTTGCATCAAAGCTCCTGAAGCCTCTTAATCTGTTTTTCCAAATGACAGCTTTATCAACAGTAAAATTAATGGTGATGACAGACCAAGACATTTACAGTGTGCAGTATCACTGGTCAATAATTAGGTAAACCTGATCTACACCTACAGGCACCTAGATTATGTATTTAAAATGCTGACCCCATGACCTTAACTTGCCTTTATCAATGAAACTCTTACCTATATACACCCATATTGTTCCAAAAGTTTGAAAATGTGCACACCTTTAAAATACCTTTCTCAAGGTTCTTTAAAGGTGTGCAAAAAATGTATTTCTCAAGAAGTCATTAAGAGGGTATTGGAAAAATCTGAATGTGCCAAGCATTTTGGTAGGATGTTGTGTGAAAAGTGGTTGTGAGAATTGCCTAAGGATGTCACCATACCCATATGACTAAGATAGCCAGTGGTAAAAGCAGTAGAGATCATGGAAAAATAATGAATGAGCAGAGGAGCAAATACAAGAACAAATTTAAAAAGGGACAACATGCAATCATGTAAATTACTTCCTCTAATTTATAAGGAGGTAAACAGTAAAATAGCTCTCTCTAGGAGAAAAAAACAAATGCCAATAACATTTTATGGTTTTAGGATAAATAACGTATTTATTTATATTTATGCAACCAAATATTTATTTATAAACTTTTATTCATAAATCTTTTTACAGCTGTTTTCTTTCTTCACAGAATAGCTCTAGTGGGTGAATATCATAGGAAAAAATTAATTTAGTTTGTAGGAAAGCATTTGATAATATCTGGAAAATCTTATTGAAACTATAATTCAAGTAATTCATGTCTGTGGTAGAAAAGCAGACTTTTTGATTGAAAACAGTGTGAAGGACTATAAACAAAATACTTTTCCACTGCTACAAATGGTGCAATGTTCAGTTCTCCATCATAATGCAACAGACATTAGTATCAAATCTATTTTAACACTTTCATTTAGGTTTTTGTTAGGAAGAAAATATATCTAAAAGATTCTCAGATAAAATTGAGTGGTAAGGAGCCATAAGCATGTTGTACACATAGTGTATTGTGGAAAGGCACGAGGAGCCTGGATAACGATGGATGCTGTAAAGGAGAAATATGAACACTTGGAACATTAAATGTAAGGCTTGAGGTGAAAAGCCCAGAAAATGCTTCCTGGGAAGGCTGGAAGCTGCCAGCTAGGAAGGAACTGGTAACACAGGTAACTGGTAACATCAGCAGAAGATGGCACAGCAGCACAATGGCTGTATAGTGTGGGATAGATAAACAGAGTCTTTGATCAGTGGAATCCAGAGACAACTCCTTTACATATGCCTGGGATGAGCCACTGCAGTAGTCAGGGCTTCCTATGGATGAAACAGTGACTAGCTAAATTCCTGGAACAGGGAGGCTGCATTAGGTGTTAGGGAAGGCCTGCAGACCAATGAGGAAGACACAAACTATATTGCCTTTGAAGAATGATCATGTGTGCACATGCATGCCCACATGCAATCACAGGTGCATCCATACCTGGGAAGACAGACTCTTCATTTTTACACAAATGTGTTACGTAACTGTTGGGTTTGTTTAGCCCTTTATAATGTGCTTCACATATCCTGTTTTAGGCATGTGTGAAAGACAAAACTCCCAGCAAAGAATACATGTTTATGGAAACAGTAGTTATGTGTTGCAGAACATTTGTGGTTTACACATTCAGGGCCTCACAATAGGGTTTTTGTCAAGCTAAAGGCCCTGTTCACTTTGAATACCTCTGTTTCAGAAGAGATGAGGCCTGATTCATTTTCCTTCCATGGTGAGCCCACCTAACTGTCTTTTGAGGGTTTCGAGCCATATGATACAGATGGAAATTTAAATTGCTGAGAATGGAGAACAGGTGATATATTCATCAATCAGTAAAACACATCAAGTGCTAAGGTGATCCATTACATAGAACTAACCCAGTTTCCATTCTCCTCAAATGACTCGGGTCTGCATTTTATTTCTGCTTGTCTTTCAAAATTATCAATAATAATTCTCTTATAAGTGAAAATCAAACTTGTCTTAGAAAATATGGTGTAATGTCCTTTGTTAGGCATGGAACAATTTCCCATTTCAAATGTATCTAAAGATACATTTCATCTTCTAGACTCTTGTGTGAATAGGTTTTTTTGGTTGGCAGAGAATGACCTAGGGCAGGGACAAGAGCAGTGCACAGAGGAAGGAAAACGAAAGGAGTGGAATAGATTCAGCTAGAAGATTTTACAACCATTGAAGAGAAGTAATTTGTGATTTGCTACTTTTTTTGTTGCCTTCTAAGATTCTGAATTGGATCAAAAGCAAGTAAACCGCCCTTTAACATCTCACTTTGTGTCTTAGTGCCCATTTGTGTTTTAGAGCTCTCTATGCTTATAGATAAATACACTGAAGACAAATGTTACCCCCTTCATAGGAATCCCACAGATATAAGTAAAGAAACATCTGTTTAAGGCACAGTGGGAAAATGGTATGGTTTGGTTTGGTCATTAGATGAGAAGAACAGGACTTATTCTGGAGAATTTTGCATTGCTAACTTGCAGCATGATGAACTGAAAATTATTTTAGTTGTAAGTACAGAGGTGCTTCAAAACAGATTGAAAGTAGACAGTGTTTACATTAGGATTAAAGTACAAACAACTGCAACTAAGGCCAATTTTATGCATTTTAATATGATGCAGCAGGTTTTTTTCTTAGGTAGGCGCAGCTATTCCCTCATATTTTAGCAGTAGTTTGCACAGAATACATCCTCAGCCATCTGAGAGTCAAAGCATCCCTAATTAAATATACTCTGCAATATTCAGTGCATCAAGTTAACCCCAGTTCTTGGTCTGAAACCCATCAGGCAGACTTAAAAATTAATAATAGCTGCCTGTTTAGCCTCTGTGCAGTGCTTGAATGGATTTTGAGCCTGACATTTCAGCTGATGGACACTTTTCTGAACAGTAATAATGCTTGAGGAAACATTTTTTTCCCGCTATTGCTCACCTTACCTACATTTCATACTGTAGTTAACTTTTACTAAGAAGGAAGATGATAACAGGTCAAAAGGAATGAATAAAAAAAGACATGTAAAAGGCACACTGCTGTAGTGGGGTTAATACCTTCCATCATTCATCTTAATGAAAAAGTCTATTTATATCTCTTCCCTTCATTTTTTCATTTCTTTCTTTGTAGATCTATCAATCTCTATAAGCCCTTTTGAAGGAATAGAATATGTGAAATCTGTAATCATAAAAGCCTGTCACTATCCTGTTTGTGAATCATTTTCTCCTAAAAATGAACTCAGAAACTGTTTTCCACCTTGTCAGAGTTACTGTTTTAATTCAGTGGAGTCTGGAGACTAGGCAAAATACTTTGCTAAAATCGTGATTAAATTTCTAAATAGTTTCTGGACATTTTTGAAAACAGTTGATAACACTATTATTGCTAAATACTAGTTCATAAATGCGACACTGACACATCAGGAGTGATAGCTCTGCACTGTACTGGATTTTGTGGAGTGGAAACTGATTTGCAAACAAATTCCATAAGGAAATAACAGTGAAATCAGAGGGGAATGTTTGCCACAAAACTACAATTTTGATTTCAGCATTTTTGTAAAAATTAGGCTGAAATGCCAAAGGGCCAATCCAAGGAAACTTAAATCTCTATTGTGCATGAGCAAAAATAAAGGAATGGGCTTCCATTCACCATGAAGATTTATCCCCTAAATGAAAACACAGGAACAAAATTAATAAAGAAAAAAAGGATTCTTTTTTGTCTGTCCTTTATGCTAGTCATGTTCAGAGCTCAGCTGCACTTCCAGAACGGAGAGGAAGATGAATTTGTTTTTACAAATTACAAGTTTCCCCATATTGTGGTACCAATATGACCCTCCATATGCCATCATTAGAAAAATATTAAGTAAAGCAAGATACATTATTACTTCCTCTGAAAAACTACTGCATTGCCTTATCTGACATATGGCATTACATTCATACACACCATTGAGCATCTGTTGTCAGTAATCAAATAAGAAAGAAAGAATTTTACATCACATTTAATTTAATATTTATAGTTACACAGTAGGTCCAGCAGTGATAAATTTCTTATAAATGTGCTACTTTTTTTTGCAAAGTGAATGAAGAACTAGCTAGCAATAGCTAATATTATATGTATTTGATTACGTTTATATATAAGTATCCAAGTTTCCTTAACTAAGGAGTTTTTTGGGAACCCACTACTAATATCTTTACATTAATTGCAACTGTACATGCAGCCGAGTCCATTTACCTTCTGAGAAGAGACTTTTTGTGATAAAATGTTTAATATCAAGGATAACTAAGAAGGAGGATTCTGCACTACACTGCTGTTGGGCAATACAAGAATAAAACATCCCCAGGCAACAACTGTCCTAAATTACCTCCTGGAAAATGAGGACCTAAGAAACTGGTCAAACAGCAGCACAGGTCATGGCTGGGCTTTAGCACTCACCACTCTCACCTTTAAACCATAATGACTTGATACATTGAAACAAAATGTGTTGTTACTGACCAGTGGATGAATATGCTTGACACAGACTTTTAAAATGATAATAAGTTTTACTGCTTGGCAGTGAAACAGCACTTTAGCTGCCAGGTTGACAGCATTCTCCTAACGTCAGCGTTTCTGGAAAGTGGGAGTGACTATCAGTATTTTTGGAAGGCTTGAAAGCAGTTTGCATCTTTCTGTTCATCTGGACAAGAAACCCAAAACACCAGAATTTTGATTCACCTGTATTGGGAAAAACAACAGAATCAGGTATTTTTGCCAGGTATGCATATTGCTAGGCACAGATTAGTAGTGGATTCCTAACCAAATGTATTCTGTAATTCAAGAGAACAGTTTTGTAAAAATAAACTAAGGTGGCCTCCTGCAGAGATGAAGAGTCCAACATACCTGTCCCCCATGGTCTGTGACATCTGGAGAGCCAGGGAGCCCAGCCAATGGCACAGGAGGTTCCTGCTGCTCCTTGCACTGAGCTGCTGCCTGCATTTCAGGGGGGCTCATTCCCTGCTAGCAGCTACTGACATCATCTTGCAGATGCCTGCCATGAGCTGAAGGAGAGGCTGTGGTGTGACCAGAAATGTCACCAGGCGTGGCCAGGGGGCTTCCTCAGTTCAGCTGTGGCCCAGGACATCCCCACCAGACATTTAGGGGGGACAAATGTCAGGTTGCAGTTTGTGTAGACTCTGGAGGTCTGTCCAGCTGGAGTTTGTTGATCAGATGCAGACTCACCTGTTTACTACCCTACTAATACCTGACTCCACTTTCTCCTGTAGTGGAAATATAAAGGTTAAACCTCTATTCTAACAACACTTTATCGTCTAACAACATTGTATGGTCCTACAGTCCTATTGGTGTGCTCTTATTCATCATCAGCCTTAGTGTGTAAATTACCTGAAAATTCATCCTCATTCCTACACCAAACTAACACGTGCTTTAGTGCATTCTGAAGCATTTAGTGAAGGAAGAAATACTGCAGGGACGTTGCACTATTTAAGTTACCTCTACATACTCTTTCAATTTATTTTTGTTTCTTTTTTTTTTTTTCTTTTTATATTCAGTTATAATACATTGCCTGAGAAAGCATTTGTTCTAGTTCCTATGGAAACATATGGATAGATATAACACACACAACCAAAGATAAATCTTTGAGGTGGTGTAAAATAAAAGCAATTAAACAATATAAATATAAATACTAGGAAAAAATCTTGTTTCTAGATTGGTTATTGGCAAGATATTGCAGCAAAGACATGATCCCCCTTCTTTTTTTTCTGTTTAAAAATAATGGATGAGTAATCTGCCACAGGAAAGAAAATCTAAAAAAATATATTTACTCATGTCTGCTTTTACATTCCCCTAGCAAATGTACAAAATGGTATCATTTTCAGTTGTATTCTCCACTGACTTTTGCAGAACACTGTTTAAGCTAAGAGACTGTCTTTAAGTAACATATGGTACACGGTGTAGGAAAGGGAGGTCTTAACTGTAGAAGACTTCTAGCAGCAGCAGAAGTTACCTGCTTGAAAGTACCATATGTTTCATGTGGAATGTAAAATGTAAGGTTTGTCCAGATAGGGTGCAGACAAATTGTGAGGAAATGGTGAATCTAAATGACATGTAATTTTTCATTTTTTCCAATTTTTCATTGGAAGAACACAGCTTACTCCAAGGTGTGAATCAAATGACTTGAGGAAATCCCTCTTGAGTTTCTAAACAAATTTAGTAGAATATTTTACTCTATATTCAGTAAAGAATTCATTTCTTGCTGTTGGGTTGGCTTGAATAGGTATGAAGATAATAGTAAAGACACCATTTCCATGCAATCCAGCAGCTCATTGATTTTTCACTAAGGAAGGGGATAAATCACTCAAATGGTGAGAGTACCTCCAGTGCATTCCCACAATTCCTCCCTTAAGCACAAGTCAGAAATTTCTTCCTGAAGTTCAGTAGAAAAGAATCACCTCAATTACTTTAGCAAAAAAGAAATATTATTGGACATTCTCCAGAATATTTGTAGGTCACAGCAGCAGTAATGAACACACAGTACAGCTTTGAAATGTTCTTGTGTGGGTGAGGAAATCCCAAGTGCCCAGAGCCAGCTGTACCTGGCACTACAGCTCAGTGGGTGAGGCATATTCTCCTCTGCTTCATACATTGAAATGATACTTGGTCATTTTGATCTAGCTGGAGTTCTCCATTCATTCTTTTTTTGTACAAAGCTGAGGAAGATTTTAGGAGTGTAAAATTTTGTATTATTTTTAAGACCTCTGTTATACCAATGAATTGTGTGAGTGTTCAGCTGCCAAAAGGTGCAGAGCTGCAATCACAAGCTTCCATCCACAGTTTTGGGTTCTCACTGTAGAAATACACACATATATGATATGTAGTCATTTATATGAGCCTTCAGGTGCACAGGTAAAGTATTTATAAATGTCTGTATGGAAAGCAAAATAGATTTTATGGACTATTTTCAGAAAGCACTAACACAGTTTTCTGAACAGAGAAATGTGTCAGTACAGTATTATATAACAAGACAATTTTACCGGTTTTGATAAATATGTACATGTATATATATGTATTTATATGTGTAGGTGTACATGTATATCCATATAGATGAGTATGTAGTTGAATATATACATCTTTTGGTTCAAACACAGGTATATGCAGACTCCCCTTAACTTTGAATTGATTTCCAGACTGATAGCTAGAGAGTTTTTAAAGGTTAGCTCACTACTACCTGATGAATTTCTGTTTTACAAATACAATTAACATTAAGCATTTCCATCATTGATTCAGAACAGTCAGACTAGATACATGGAAGAATACTTTTACAGTGAGGATGGTGAAACAGTGGAAGAGGTTGTGCAGAGAAGTGCCAGGAGCCCCATCCCTGGAAACAAAACTCAAAGTCAGTAGCCTGATCTAGGTGAAGATGTCCCTGCTCAGTGCAGGGGGGTCAGACTAGATGGCCTTTTAAAGATTTCTTCTAAACCAAATTATGCTGATTTGGTGATTCTATGAGTATTATATGCCATATAACATATAAATATATATATATACATACACATACATACACACACATACATACATTTGTACAACTATGTACAAATTCAGCAAAGGCAAATGCAGGGTCCTGCACCTGGGGAAGAATAACCCCATGCACCAGCACAGGCTGGGGCTGACCTGCTGGAAGGCAGCTCTGCAGAGAAGGCCCTGGGGGCCCTGGTGGACAACATCCATCCATGAGCCTGCAGTGCCCTGGTGTCCAAGAAGGCCAATGGTGCTCTGGGCTGCATTAGGAAGGGCATTGCCAGCAGGTTGAGGGAGGTGATCCTGGCCCTCTCCTCAGCCCTGGTGAGGCCACATCTGGAGTGCTGTGTGCAGCTCTGGGCTCCTCAGGAGAAGAAAGAAAAGGCACTACTGCAGAGGGTCCAGCAGAGGGTTACAAAGATCATTAGGGAACTGCTAATGATATGAGGAAAAGCTGAGGGAGCTAGGCCTTTTCAGTCTGGAGAAGAGATGAATGAGAGGAGAACTTATCAATGCATACACATATCTTAAGGGCAGGTGTCAAGAGATTGGGGCCAAACTCTTGGTGGTGCCCAGTGACAGGACAAGGGGTAGTGGGTACAGGCTCAAACACAAGCAGCTCCACATGAGTGTGAGGGAAAAAAAAGTCTTTAAGGGAGGTAGGGCACTGGAACAGTGCCCTCCCAGAGAGGCTGTGGAGTCTCTTTCTCTATAGACATTCCTTCCAACCCCAACAAGTCTGTGATTTTGTGATAGAAGAGAATTATCTTCAAGTAGGGATATATTTATAATCATGCAGTTTTGTTTAAACTGGAGATCATACCTTTCCCTTAAGATTTTTTGATTTACCACTGTAATAAATAATATTCTTATAAGAATGGAATTACAACTCTGATTTTTAGGGGTTATATCATTTAATGAGGGTTCCTCAATAGTTCTTAGATCCATGCATTACTTCTCTACTCCCAAATACACTGTATGCCCATTTTTTTTAACTGTCTCATTTGATTCTAGTCTCTACTAACCTAACTTAATATTGATTTTGTTTTAGTCTCCACCTTCCACCTCCTTGGCCTTTCTGTTTAAATTAAATCTGTTTTTAAATGGATGCTATCCCAGGCCCCAGTTGCCAGCACCTTAGCCTTTTCACTTAAATTGCATCTATTGTTAAATCAATCTTACTCCAGCATCCAGTGTTGCTCTCTTGAGCTTTCCACTCAACATCACATACAGGCCTAAGTGGAGCCCATTCCTGTCTGTACCTTTCATCTAGCTGCTCCATTAAAATGAAACCTCTTTACAAATCCATTTTCCACTTCCAGTAGTGATCCTCTTACTTCTTCATTTCTGAAGAGCAACAGCTTTGTGTCTGTTTTAGTTTGTGGAGCTTAAAAAGAAACTTTTCAGACTCCCACTCTTCTGTGTAAATGCCATCTCTCCCAAATCTTTACTGTCATACAGATAGGTTATCCTAATTTCTGGGTCTCAGTTTAATTTACGTCCATTTCATTGTTGCTGCTGCCTGGGTGGTGATTTCCCAGTCAGCAAATCATGCCTAAGAGCTCTGTCTTGTAAAAACTGCTGCCTTTGGTGTGGGAAGTTTAAGCCTGGAGCAAGTGATGTGCCCCCGTAATGAAGGGGTGTGCTTAGCCAAGGAGGGCACAGGATTAGTCAGGCTCTACACTGGGCTGTAAATTGTCTTTATTACATGCTGATAAGGAATCTGGGAATTCAGTGAGCAATGAACAGTTACAGTGGAGACAAGTATACCCACAGCTTCCATGATATGATGCATAACTCAGCCTGTTTGACAGACCCAGCAGACTTGTAGATGAGTTAGCAGTTTAGGTGGTCAGAGTTCTCAATGCATTTTCCTTTATGCCCATGCCTGGCCTGGTAGAGAGATGGTGAGGTTTTATCTCAGAAGAAAGAGAAGTCCTCCCTTCTTCTTTACAGACAATAGCCTCAAAAAATTTAACAGATCCATGCAGACCAGCTGAGCTGAGAGACTGCCACTGATTTCTCCTGAAGATAAGGTTTGTTCACAATTCTAATAGCACTAAGCTTTGAAATACAGCAGTAGAAAACACTAAGCTGCTCATTTCTTGTTTGAAGAGAGTCTCCATGACAAAAATCATACAATATATAATCATACAAATCCCTTTTTATGTAATGGGTTCCAGTGTATGTAATCATACATTATAGCCTTAAAGGATATTCAAACTACTTTGCAAAGCAAGCACCATAAATTCAAGAGGAGATGGTTAACCAGCACAAGTCTGGGAAATACATTGGACCAAGACATAAATTTCAGGTCACAGGCAGGTAAATTTTGAAGATAATTTTATTTGGTAATGGATACTTTCTCAAAAGGTAGCAAAACTGAAAAAAAAATTGAATAAGAAATAACTATACACCATTTTACCCATCTTTGAAAGTCTCAGGTCTGAATCTCATAAATCTAAAGGCAAACAGCATCTTCCATCCACCAAGAAAAGCTGTTGGTTTTGTTTAGAAGAGAAAGGGATAAGTAATGATTACAGATAAGGTCAAAGCAAGAGAAAGACCCTTGCATCACAAGAATTTCTCAGAAGAACCACAGTCACAGAACAAGAGAAAGGAGAAGCTTGGTCAGTTGGTCAGAGCATGGTGCTAATCAACACCAAGGTTGTAGATTTGATCCCTGTATGGGCCATTCACTTAAGAGCTGGACCCAATGATTCTTGTGGGTCCCTTCCAACTCAGAATATTCTGTGATTAAAATATTAAAACTAATTTAGGTGATTGTTTGCTAAACACTTCTCTTTATCCTGTCAAATTCTTACCTATTCTTTAGTTCTCTTTACTGTGTTTCTGATGTCATCACAATTCAACCTTTCATAAAGTAACCTTTTAAAGTTCTTCCTGTTTTAAACTTTGACTTGTTGTCTACATGTTGTGCTTTTTAGATTTTCTAGTTGTACTATTTCAGCAGCCTTAATGGTTTCAGTATAGAAGATAAGCAAGATTTATAGCAAGAGGTGTTGTCTTAATAAATCAGGAGATATAGCTGTTATGGTTTTCCAGCTGGGCCAGTTGGTCAAATAAAATATATTGCCTGTTCCTAGAAAAGCTGTTTTTCAAGAAGGCTACATTATATTTATTGCATTTAGTCTGTGCTGCTGATGTGCTTTATTAACTCTGTATCATAAAAAGCCTTTCCCTTACTGGGGCTCTGTGATTTGGGTCATAGCAAGACTCACTTTAAACTTAATTTGACATTCTTTTGCCTTGAATCAGTAAATATACAGTTGGTTTTGTTAGCAGAAATTTAATCTCTGTTCATCTATGTTTTTCTCAATATCACAGATTAGATACAGCAAAATTAAGTGATACTATGTGACTCTCACCATTTATATGATGCCTCCTATTTCTTGGCATTGATTTCTGCTCATTCTCTTTTCCTCCTTAATCATGACAATGTGTTATTTTGGAGGACTGATATTTGAGAGTTACAAGGTTTTCATAAAAGTATCTTTTTACTTCATCTTTCTTGAGGGAAAGTTTTTTTTTGTGGATGGGGGCAGTATTGCATTATCTTTCTTTTTCGTTTGCAGATTGATTCACTGGTGGTTTCAAAGTGGTATTAATCCTGTTACAGACTCTACTCCAGACATTCATCCTTCTACGAATATGAAATGATACCACTTTCTAACAATGACAAAACCATTCTCCTTGGCATCATGTTTGCTAGCACATGTGATATTTCTTTTTTCACTCCATCATATATGAGAAGACCACTGGCTATTGTAAGCTCCAGTTTTATAATGCTCTACATTCTTAGTTCTATTTTCAAAGTTGAGAAAGTAGTGATTTTATGTTTTGGGGTGTAAAGGAGCTAATTTGAGTTGGTGACAAGGATGGTAATATCAAAAGCAATATTAAGAGAGGAGAAAATTTACTTGAATGTGAAGATAGAGCAGGGAAAAACAAGCAATAAAAATAAGAGGAACAATAGATTTCCTCATTTGCAGAGAAACATTCGCAGAGACAAATGTGTACTCATGGATGCACTTGGATGTGGTCAAGTAGGAAACTTAGCAGATATATCCACAATGGATCTGAAATGCTAGATGGTCAAACATTCTGGGGCAGACTGAGGATATCATAGAAGAACTTGATAGTGCATTTACTGGGGCTGGAAAAGGCTCACATGATACTGATAAACAAAAGATTATTTTGCTGGCTTCCTCATCTTGAAAAACTAAAAGAGAGCAGAAACAGAATATTAGAGCTTGTTGATTTGTGCTCATTCATAGGGACAAAAAATTGAAAGGAAGGTATTGAGAATCCGAAGATCACTGAAGGGATTTATCCACTTCTGCTTCCTATCTGTTGACTTTTATTCAGGGAAGGCACAGTAGGACCACAGGCTTCTGCTGGGAGGGTTTTTCTGCTGGGATGAAGAGAGGAGGGCTCCATCAGTGCTGGAGACAGCATTGCCTATTTAGCAGAGGGAAAAAAAGGTAGTTTGGATCTAAAGACACTAAAACCCCGGGAGATTTGTGGTAGAAAACTTTGGGGTCTGCCACCTCAAGGATTGAAGCCGACCACCCCTAAGGGAAGTGTAGATGTGAGTGCAGAGTAGATGCAGGGTGGGGAACGCATACAACGCCCCACACGAAGGAGCAAATGTCATGTAGTGAAGCAGGATTTCTACATAGAATGTCACTCACAGTCATGAGGGCAAAGGCAGAATGATAAATGAGAAAGAGGATGCGGAAATGGAAATGGCCTCATCTGAAATGGAGAAAAATGTTAAAGACTGTTAATGAGTTTGATGTCATAAAGTGGTAAATAGCATCAGATCAGTATTCTTTTGAAAAAGCTGATACCTGACCTCTCACACTGCTGGAAGTACAAGTTTTAGCATCTGTAGCAAGTTCAAAATATCAAGTCTTTTGAGAGAAATATGGCAGTTCTGTACCTGGATCCCAGCAAAGTGAGTTACAAATAAAGGAAGGGCTGGGGAAGAAGGAGACTTCCCTGACTGAGAGCAGATGGTATTAATGGACAGGCATGTTAAGCAGATTTTAAAGCAAATAGAAAAGAGTTATAAAGGAAAGGAAAATTGCAACACAAGCTGCATGTGACAGAGCTTCAGTCAGCCAGACTTTTGAAGTGGATGTGCACAGTTCCCTTTATAGAAAACTTCCCAAAAATACTGCAACACAAAACTCATAAGAGGCAGAATTAATTGCATTATAAACTAGCAAATGGAAAACTTTAAAATTGAAAACTCAAAGTTACTGGGTCATACAGGACAGAAACAAGAGGCTTATAGCATTTCCTCCAGTGTTTTCTGGGTCTATGTAGTTGGAGAACCATTTGAGCCTCAGCCACATCTCTGGCTTCCTGACTTGCAGGATATTTTGCTTGGCCTCCCAAGTTCTTCTTTCTCATCGTCTCTAAGGCCTGCCTGGTCTGCTGTTCCCCACTGTAGCCTCTGCTTGAGGAGCAGGTTGGCAGCTCCTTCCCTCTCTGGCTTGCATCCTGTGCTGTGCCATGAACACACACACTCTCCTGAATGTCCTTGGCTCACTTCACTTTTCGTAAGACAAGTAAAGATACAAACGCATGAAGTAAATATCATGTCAAAGAGGGTGGTAATAGCAAATTTCAGAAGCAGTTTTTCATCCCTAGGAAGGTAGAAAGCTGGAAAAAATACAGAATCACTCAGTAATTAGAAGAATCCCTCCAGTTCTGTAACCTACTTTTTTAAAATAAAATTAATGTTCTGTTGTGAATGGATGATGTGAACTTTCTCCAATACGTAGAAATCCTTCCCTCCAAATGTCACACATGTTCAAATATGTCATGTATTTGATCTTGCAAATACTTTTCTCTAGGAGTTTTATCTTTAATTATTCATTAGTGTTGAAAAGGTTCAGCATTAATTTTAAAAATAGGGAACATTAATTTTACATACTAAAATATCAGTGGCTTGTAGTTAAGGTTAGAAAAAACAGTTGTGATATTCTTGGGTATATAATAACCAGGCAGTTATAAATACTTAAGTGTTGCCTCAAAAATAAATAATTGGATCATACTGGAAAATAACTGAAGCCAAAAGAAATTCTATGGATACAAAGAATGACAGGCCAGGAACAGAGCCCTGTGGGACTCAACTGATAAGAAAAAAAAAAATCTAACAACTTGAAAGAACAAAACATCTAACTTGCAACCTAGCAATGAACTGTAAGTGGAATAGATCAATTCCAATCAGTCTGCACTGAACATTTTTGAAAGAATGCTGTAGTTTATGGCATCAAACTCAGCAGTAATAAAAAGGCACACTAATATATAGCGTGTATTCCTGAATCAGAATACCAAAAAAAGATCAAAGAATAACTTCAAAAAGCAGATCCAGAGTTCTGTCTCTTTTGATGTCAACTTGGACACATTTATTGTGAAGATCACGTGCCTAGAGGTGTGACTGAAGCTGTAACAGCCTTCTGTACAATAGTCTTGGGACTATTCGAGCTGCCATTTTAGTGGGTAGGCTGCATATGTATTATGAGAACTCAATGGCCTGTTTCTCTCCCAATATTGTGTGAATGCAATTGATAAATGTGGTTTCTGGGCATTTAATATCTTTTGTGCATGGTTTATTTTTCCTTTGCAGGCTTAATTTTGACATAGGCAGTATAACTCAAAGTAACTTAAAGAGAGAACCATGGCACATTCTGCACCAAAAGGGCATAGATCAAAAAGGGTGTCAGAAAGGGGAAAAACAGTAATTAATGAAGAGCGATTTTTTACAATTTCACATCTCTAATTTTATCACTGTATTAAAAATTATCTAGGAAGTTTTAATTAGAATTGTTTACAATTTACTTTGGTCCTATGCAGAAAGACAGCTACTCTTCACTGTATTTGAAATCTCATACTAGAACTAGCAATAGCACCTTTAAATACAAGCCTCAAAAAAACCCCTACAGCTTTATTTGTTTGAAACCTTTTTAAATACAACTCCCATATATTGGTATTCTCACTAGGATGCTAGCATTTTCATAAAAATGAGGAACAGAAAAACTATAGTGACCCATATAGGAAGAAAATTTATAATCAGACATACTTAGTTTGAATTGCATTGCTGAAGAGCAACGTAGCCATGGGCAGCTATGCTGAGATGTAGGGGGTGGTTGATGCCCAAGCTGATAAGTATTTAGAGAGAGTATGACATTTTAAACTAAAATGAAAAACTATTCCTCGTCAAATTAATCTTTGCATGTGAGTTGGCAGATAGCATAGTGTCACAAAAAATTGATGTTTTCCAAAGCCTAAAGGAAACAATTTATACATACCTGCAGCTTAAAGTATATTTTTTTCTGATACTAAATTAGTGATAGTAAACTTGTGATAAGTATTTTCCTACATGACTTATGTGTGATAACCATACTTTTCTAGGGACTTTTATCATGTAGTGGCCAGGAGTCCTTAATGACTTGAA
Source organism: Monarcha castaneiventris obscurior (assembly GCA_026261815.1). NCBI lineage: Eukaryota > Metazoa > Chordata > Aves > Passeriformes > Monarchidae > Monarcha > Monarcha castaneiventris. The sequence continues at coordinate 12,322,295 of JAMPIT010000379.1, forward strand.
AGTCACTGAAAAATACTTACTCTTAGGGGAAAAAAACCCAACAAAACACCATAATGGGGCAGCCTGTCACTTAGTTTCAGTAATGGGATGGTATGGCTGTAAATAGCTTTCAAAGGCATGGCAGTGAGAAGATTTTTGAAAGATCCTTTCAGATTTGGAATGACTGGGGAGGTCTGGGTTAAGGAGGTTTCAGCAGTTTTCACTTCCTAACATCTTAGATCTTCTTCATACTTCCTTCATCTTACTGGGCAGTCATATCCTTGGACAATAAATGATATTGATATCTTGGATGTCATATCACTGACAAAATGAGGAAAGAGTTCAGTAGCAAATAGCATAGATGAAATTTCCATGCCAGTGCCCTTTCTAAGGCAGCTTGTGAGAGGATCCTTCTTTCAGTGCAGCCCTATAGAGAAGTGTGGTACTTACATGTTACAAGGAAGAGCAGTTTTTTAAATTATGATCTATCCCACTGGTGAAGACAGAAGACAATCTGGTGCAAATATCCTAATAATTACTGTGGAACACTGAAATGTTCCCCTCCCAGCTTCCAGTAATAAAAATTTAAGTAAAAGGTTGTCTCTTAGTAATTTTCTACCACTTTGTCCTGTTTTAACCTGATTACCTTCTGCCAGTACTTTATAGAGACAGAGCAGCAATCAGAGCATCACATACGATTACTGATGTCTCTTGTTCTCCCTTTCTTAATTGTCTTGCACTCATTTTCCCTCCCTTAGTCCTCTACATAAATGAGAAGTTATTCCTGTGATCCTGCAATGGAATGTGTTATTCTGCTACATGACTTGAGGCTTAGGGGCTCAGGCTCAGTATGAAGAGGGGAAAATGGGTAGTATTGGCTCCAGACAGATGGCTGGATCAGTGGGGCTGATGCAGTGAAGGCTGCAAGGGCAGTGGATCCCTGAGGGTGGAAGGCAACTGCAAAAGTAGACACCCTAGGAAAAAACATGCTTATCTGGAAAGTTTATGTAATCTACAAGTGCAAACATTGGAAAGTCCAAAGTTTGGACTTTATGTATGTAGCACTGAATTATCATCAATCCCCCCGTTTTGCTTCCTCTTTCTAATTGATTTTGGTTCCTTTTCTGCTAGTTACACCCTCCTCAGTTGCCTACCTTGTAATTGCATTGATATATTGCCATTCAAAAAAATCTCAGTCCAAGGAAAATAATTCAGTGCAAAATAGTATTTAGAACCCCACAGGTTAAGAAAATCTTCTGTACCTAAAAATACAAGTTCAAGCAGCTGCTAGTCTGCCTCGCTCTTGGACAGAGGACAGCTGGAGGTGCCAACCATTCAAGCCATCAGCTTTGGGGCTTACTCCCATTTATAAAATGGGGAGGCAAGCATCAGTAGGATCTAAGGTATTCCAGGCCAAGAGACTTCAGGATTTACTAAGAATTGTGCTATCACCATATTGCTGCTCTGTTCATACCCCGCACCTCCAGACATGCTTAGAATTTGCCAACTTTGAAAGAAGAAATTAGTAATATACCAATGAGCTGACAAGCTCTGGCATCTGTTTGCACAGGGCCTGCCAGCAGGTCAATGGGAAATTGCCAGAGAAGCTGAATTCCAGATGAGAGGGTGGAAAAGGAGAAAGGATTTGTTTTTCTGAGCCCTGATCCTTTTACGCAAGCTTGAAAGGAAAGCAAATTTTAACTTATTAACTTGCATATGGGTGAATGCACTGGATAAATAGTAGCAAGGCAACCTGAAATGTCATCTGTCCAGAAAAGAATAACCCTCAAAATTACTGATAACAGTGGATACCCTTTCTTCAGCCAGCAGCATGCTGTACTTCTCTCACTCAGGCAGATTATGACAACCGTTCCTCTGATATGGCCCGTGATTGAATGAACATCACTTTAATGGACTGCCTGCGGTGGACAGCCAGTACAGATTTGCACTTCCAAGCACAGCAGGTAGTGAACTCTAAAGGAACATTTCACACTGGCCATTAAGCATCCAGCATGACCACAAAACTGAGGTGGCACAAGGAGCGAGCAATTCCCTGGGAGTAGGGATCACGTTTTGCAGCCAGCTGCAGATAAAATAACCAGCTTCAGCTGTAACCTGCTATTATCTGTGGGATGCTAAAAAATCCTCTCCCTAGGATTTTAAGTTTCTCTCTGCATGACTGTAGTTAATGACTGGACTACATGGGGTGTTCCTTGTTTAGAGACTGAATATCCCTACTGCTAACAAGTTGTGGTTTTTGGTTTGTTTTGGGTTTTTTTAATTTAACGCACAGCACTATAGAACTGGATAGCACACTGTTTTTTAATTGAACATTCTTCCAGGCTTATGCAACTTTCTGAAGCTATTTAGTGTAGTCCTATGAATCTATGGTAGAAATTATCCATAATCCATTAACCAGGAAGAAATAAACAAACACCATTATTTTATATCATCCTTAAACAAATGTTTTCCCCTTGGAAAACCTGTATGGACATTGCTGCTATTTACTTTTGGCCATTTAAATACAGGCATCCAAAAGTTCATTCAGTGTAAAGTTTTAAGATATTTGATGCCTGCTTGCACTGAAATGTACATAATAATGTCTTTGCCTCCAAAGAAAATAAAAATTCAATTTTCTGTGTTTAATGGCCACTTGTGGTCTTAGTCCTGGAAGACTACTAATTATAGAGGATGAAAATACCAGGTGAAATCAAAACCAATTTTTAAAACTAAAAGTAACATATAATTCAAATAATTGATGATGAATCTTCATATTAAAGAGCTATCAGCCATAAAATAGAGTGCATAATGAAAAATGGCACATTCCATTGCCTTGTGTGATAAAACACCTTCTTGCCTTGAGAATGAACTTCACACGAATTTTATGGTGAATTTAGCTTTAATACTGCATAAGACATCTTGGATTGCAAAAGAGAAAGCCTCAGCTAAACAGGCTTGAGCAGCTCATCTCAACACCTGCTGGATGGTGTTATTAAATATATTCTCTTTGTCAGAACAAACGACGTCTATGCTGTCAATCATAAATACATCTCAACTTCATTTCCATCTCAAAAAGATGTGTTTGTAGAAAGGCCAGTTACTTTAAATTCTCTCCCTGCTTACAATTGCCCATGATGCTTGTGGTTGCTGAGAGGAATGATGTGCAGTTCTGAAGTGGTGAATTGTCACAAAAACATTCTTTTAGCTCCTTGTGTTAACATGTGCTCAATAAAAAAAAAAAAACAACAAAAAAGACAAGCCAAAAAACCACCAGGCCTTTGGAAATCAGGGAAAAACTGAAGTACACAACAAAAAAAATCACTCTGGACGTGACTTATTCTAAAAAATTGTTCAGTAAATATGTAATGTATTAGACATCTAGCATCCAGTGAAGTTCCCACCACATGAAGGAGATTGATCTGTTAAAGCATGTCCAGAGGAGGGAGACCAAGTAGATTAGAGGGATGGAGCACCTCTCCTAAAAGGAAAAGCTGAGAGAATTGGGATTGTTCAGCCTGGAGAAGAGAAGGCTTCTAGGTGACCTAATTTTGGCCTTCCAATCAATACCTGAAGGGAGCCTTAAAGAAAGATAGAGAGGGACGTTTTATAAAGAGAATGTCGTGACAGGATGAGGGGGAATGGCTTCAAACTGAAAGAGAGTAGGTTTAGATTAAATATTAGGAAGAAATTCTTTACTGTGAAACTGAGGAAACACTGAAGTAGATTGCCAAGAGAAGCTGGATGCCCCATCCCTGGAAGTGTTTGAGGCCAGGTTGGATGAGGCTTTAAGCAGCCTGCTCTAGTGGAGGGTGTCCCTACCCATGGCAGAGGGGTTGGAAGTAGATGATCTTTAAGGTCTTTTCCAACCCAAACCATTCTGTGATTCCATGGTTTTAAAAACCAACTTTTACAACAGTTCATCTGCAAGTATTTCCTCTGAAAGGGTTTGATCCCATTAGTGCTGAAGTAAATTTTGATGTATGTTATGTTATTTAGTGACAACATTCTGGAGCAGAGCTGCAGCATGACAGAAATACAGTAGAAAGAGGAGGTGCAGATAGGCTGGGGCTGGCACTCGGGCTGGGCAAGATCTTCAGCACATTATGTCCTGCTCAGACAATTTTAAGAGAACAGTCTTGGGGCAGAATTGATGCTGTATGACTGAAATGCATCAAGTTCAGTTTTCAGCCATATTGCACCATTTCTGGACTCAGGAGGAGAGGCAAACTAAAATCAACAGGAGCATTTCCACCAACTTCAGTGGGTATTTCATTATTCTCTAAGCCTCATTTTCCCATCGCCTCAAACCAGATAAGCACTCTTTGTTGGTCTATCTAGTGCACACATTGACTGGGAAGGAGATGTTTTTTCATTAGTTGCTCAAACAGCAATTAGCAGAATGAATGTCAAAGTTCTGCTTACGACTTTTGTATATGTGCCTATATATAAACAAATCAAGGAAGTTGCTTTCCATGTGACCAAAGAATCCTAATGTACTGTGAATTTATCAGCTCTGGACATGTCTGAAAAAAGCCCTTTGAAATCAATAGAATAGTCTTTTCCACAAACCGTTTTTTATGATTTCTTGGATAGCTTGAAATTGTGGCCTCTTGGAGCTGCTTAAAATCTTACCAAAATAATAAAATACAAGACTCAGACTAAAATGTCTTTTTTAAAAATCATTATCTCCATAGAAGGAACTAAAAGAGTACATTACTTCTGACATGGAAAGTAGAAGTATTCTGAAAAGGTGTCCTGACCCCACAAGCTCATCCAGAGAAGATGCTGCTGCTTTTTCACATTTAATTATGACTTGCTTCTTAACTCAGCTCTCTTGCCTTTGGTTTTTGTTGATGCTTTCCTGCAAGTCCATTGAGCCTGAAGGGTTTAGGTGAAATTAGGTTCACAATTAAACTATTTTCATTGCCTAAATTTCTAAACACTTATAAAGGAGTCTAGGGGAATTATTAAATACATTATATATCTATATTTTATATATAGCTCCATATATCTATATATCTATATGTATATATCCATATATCTATATTTCTATTTATTTATTTATTTATTTATATGCTGAGATTGCCCTAAAGAGAATCAGCTATTTTACACCGTAGTGGTTTCTCTTTACATGCTCTGCACATCCATAAATGCTCCTTTTGCACACACACTGGCAGAAGTGTGAATGTCTGCTCATCCCTCTGCTGCCTGTCTTTCCAGGCATGGGGCTAAATAGACCCCAAGCAAGACAGAGCACGGAGCTTTCTGTAAGCAGTTTCCACAACATCTTTATCTACTTGGTTTATTTCTTGTATGCAAACCTCTGCATGCACTTATTTATTTTTTTTTAAACGTAATTTGTCCACGTTTCTTTTTCAGTTGGCATATTTTCATTTCCATTTGTTCATTTCTGGAACTGTTGTATTTTCAGTTGATTTCATAGGCGGACTTGACACATACTCCTACCGACAGCCCCCCCAGGAACATGTTGAGTTAAAGCCTGTAAAGCCTGTAGGTAAGGTTCTGGTCCCACGGACCGCATTAATCCTTCTAACTGAACTGAACTGAAAGCTAACGTTCTCCTAAAATAATGTGGGCATCAGATTACGGATAATTTAATTATATTTTAATTAGAACTTAATTAAAAATTAATCCACACAAAACATTCGAGTAAGGGCACTTTGTCATTGATGGCATATCCGCTAAGGCGAGGATTAGGAGATATCACCATGTCTGCCACGTCGCACCTCATCTTAACTCAAGGAGAGGCTCTCACTGAAGGATGGAATTGCTTCCTTGCTGACTTTTTAGCAAGAAAAGAGCTGGTTTATAGCTTCTGCTGCTGCAGAAACCTTAATGAGATTAACCTATTTGTAGAAAAGCAGTTTTTACATTTGTCTAGCTACTGAAAGAAAAGGTTTTGCTGAAAAATTGCTTGTCAGCTTAAAATGCAACTATCTGTAGAGTTTCCCTGGAAGTTCATTATCTCTTTGTCATCACTTATTGCTTGCACCATGAAAATCACATTTTCATAGACTCTTCCTGCTTTGCTATCTAATGAATATGTTTGAATGCATATCTCTTATTTTTATTTGGAACAAGTTTTAGGATATGGGGAGACATTACTAGTATATGTATTTTGGCAGAAGCTCATATAATTTCACGTAAATGACTTTTTGAAGTATTATTGGTAAACCAGAAGTTGTTAATTTCAAAATTCTTTATGGCTGGAACTTGTTGTGGTGTTGCTTTCTGTCTTTAAATTTACCTTTGGGCCTTTGATGCCTCTTAAATGCAACATGAAACGCACGTACAGCTAATTGACTGAAACTGATTTAATTACTTACTGTAGTCTACTTATCAATTAACAGAATTAGAATGGGTTGAAGGTTTTTCCTGGTGTTTGCATGTGTGCATGTGCTAGGAGTTTTAATTTAAAGTGGACAGTTGCCAAAAAAATGTTTGGGGTTGGAACTTGACACCTTAACTTCATGACTTCATTAATTTTTGCAGGTTTTTAAAATAAATTTTATTCATGATTCAGCTTTCAATTTGTAGAAATAAACAGAGACAAAATTTTACTAAAAATTTACCTAAATATTATAGAATTTGGAAGGCCCAGAATTATGGTGTATGCTAGAACAGGAACAAACAACACATTAAGACAACAAAATGAAACTATGAACCTTCTGACTTTTGACTAAGCACATGCTCTACATTGAAGTCCACATTTCTTTAGTAATATTTCATTTCATGTCTATTTTGCTGCATTTGCTGTCAGAAAGATGACAACAAAATGGGGATTCGAACCTTCTGAATCAGCTGCTAGAGTATAAAGTTAAATCGATATTCAGGAGCAAGAAGGCCACACCTACAACATTTACACCTTTACATGAAAGATCTTAATCTCTAATCCTGCATTCAGATTAGTTTTAAGTATCAAGTGCATAAATACTTAGTACTTTCTTATCAAACTTACTATAATTAAAAAATAGGATAAAAAACATACTCACAAAATACTTACAAATATATTCCTGCAAAATATATTAATTTGTTTTGCAGTAGAAAAGTCACAGCATCTGATAATTTGCTCTTTGACAGCAGATTTTCAATAAGTAGCTCAAGGGATTTTGGGGCTGTTGGAGATCTTACAATTATGGAGAATAAGTGTAGTCTTCCCATTTCCTATGTATGTGTATCCTTGTACTGAAGTGAGGACCCTCTCTGGCCTCTTTATTGCTCCAAGGAGTGTAAAACTGGGAGGGAAATTATATTGGATTTCCTTCTTTATTGACGTTTTGGATGTATGTACTGAAAGATATAGAGGACCTTTATCTAAGCTGTGAGGGAAATTACTGTCACTGATCAAAGTCTGAATTAAAAGCCAAATTGCTGGAAATAATTTGGTTAGTGGATTGTGCCAGAAGTTTGCAGATGCTTATGTCTGTGCAGCACATTAGCCTTCTTGACTTCTTTTGATAAGTTAATTGCTATCTCTATCGGTTATATACAGTCTGAAAATTCTTAGTATCCCTAAAAAATGTGACTTCTGGTGTCCGGGCTGTGCAAAACTCGATTTCTGTGAGTTAGAATTCTCTTAGAACTGAACATGAATAAAGCTTGTAAAAATACATTAAAAGCCTTTATACATGTTGCTTTATAGATGAAAGCTTGGCTGCATTTCCCTTTTTCTCATCCCTTTTATTTCCCTTATTTCATTCATAAATTACCTAAACACAGCTCATTGAAAATACAATGAGACTCTGGTCTCATCCAAACTATAAAGAAGACAGTCTGGTTTTATCAAGTGCTCACATTCAGTATAATATCTGCTTAGTGCTACCATAATTATTAACGATTAGCAAGACAAAGTTTAGTTTTCCTCCTCACCTCTGAGGAGAAGTTAAATTTGAACTTGTTCCTATGGGGAACAATTTTTAATCCAAGTATGAATGATCATGGCTTGCCTGTTTGCTCTTTGTTCTGCCTGTAATTCTGTTAGGCTACAGGACAAGGAGAAGCAGGATCTTTGCCCTCAGCCAGTTTCAATTAAAATGTGTGTAAGGCAGAAGTCAATGGGGGAGTAAAAAAAATCATTGTGCTCTCTTTTGGACTAGAGCACATGGACTATAAAGAAGACTGTTGTACCTATTTGAATCACAATATCAACAGCCAGGTCACTCAGTAATATTTAAAATTCCTTCATGTACTGATATGTGGAAAAGAGAGGAGCATGGTGGCTAGAAGGAAAAAATAAGAAGAGGCTACATTTTGGCTTCCATTAGGGGTTATTACTACTAATACTAGTAATATTATAATATATGTTAATAAGATAATATCATAATTATGCTGTAATAAGAACAATGTACTAATATGATAATGAAATTATAACTGTAATAGTAATAATAAAATAAAATAAAATAAAGTAAAATAAAATAAAATAAAATAGACTTGCTCAAAGCTGTAGAATTATTTTATTTTATTTTATTTTATTTTATTTTATCTTGATGGGCACTGAATCCCTAATTCCAATTAGGGATGTCCATAGCCTTTTTAAGAGCATTGTTAACTTGTGCTCATGGAACTGATCCACTGTATAAGAAGTTGTGCCAGTGGAAAGGTCACCAGGCCGTGATGGATCTGTGTGATCCTGTCCTGTTTCTATCTTCTCCTGAGATTTTATCCATCTTAAAATTGCTCTGAAAGACCAATGTAGATTTTCCAAAATTACACAAGAGTCATTACACACAGGAGTCATGTGAGAACACATAGATTCAGCAGGTGTGCCACTGTGGTGAGGACTATAAATTGTGTGAGTCCAGCTCAAATGCTCATGTTTGTAATCAGATCATGTTAGAATTTTATAACAGAGTGAAAATATGTCTTACACTGTTGAAATATATTAAGCTAAACTGAATCTATTATTGTGTGAGCTTTAGATATGTTTTACCAGTTATGGGACTTCTCCCAAAATTTTTTTTGCTTTTGTGGTATGCATAGCACAAAGCTACTGCTTTGTACCCAGCCATTGATTGTTGACCATAGAGGTGAGCCTCACAGCTGAGGAAATTAGTGACCACATGAGATTTATCCACTTGTTTATTAGTTACTAACCTGTCAGCTTGTATTAATTTACAGCTTGCAAATTAGAAGATAAACAAAATAGTTTTTCATTTGTAAGTAATCCATATATCCTGCTTTTTAGGTCGAAGTAAGTAATGAACATGGACTCAAGACTTCTGCTGCTGTAGCTGAAGAAACAGATTTTAGAAGAAAAGGCCAACCTTGTGACTCATCGTGTTATGGAAGAAGCCGACCACATCCGTTCCTCACGGCGTGTGGATTGTTCTTCCCACAGGCTCAGTGTCATTATCAGCGTTGTTATTTCGTAGATCCTTGTAGATGATATTGAATTTTTAAATAATTTACTTATATGGACACTTGTAAATTGTAAATTCTTTTCTTTTTTAATTTCAATATTTTTACAATGTTTAGTGTTGAGGCATGAAAACAAAACAACCTGTGAAAACTAGGAGGAGGGTGCGTCTTTCTCAAAAAATCGGTATTTTTTGACTGAGAGGATCTTACTGTGCCTGGACAAGATTGCGTCAGTAAACAGTAATTTTGACTCCAAAATATGCAGCAGGAGTCAAACCCTAACAGTGTACAAGAGATCATTTCAATGCTGTATTTAGAATTCACAATGTCCGCTCCTTGCGTTGTTTGAACTGCTGAATGCAGTAGGGATTGATCTATGACTCTTCTTACCCAGATGTGCAAACACTAATGTACTCACCTAATTATTGCAATTCATATATGACTTCTCCTTTCCTAATCTCCTTTGCCCCGAGTCCATCACAAGTAGCTGCCTCTGATTTGAGGAGAAGTAGGACAACTGCTCAATGGATGTGGGTCTCTAGGAACCCTTACACCCAAGGCTGTTTAGATGTCTGTGATTTGCACATTTTTAAACTCCTTTCCTCCCTTCTCCCAGGAAGAAGCCAAGCATGAATGTACAGTACAAGGCACCAACTGAAGCCTTAGAAGCCTCTGGGGACTAATTTTTCTCTTAATTTAAAAGTAAACAAGCAAAACTGAAAAATGTGTGTAAAAATTTGTAAAGTTATTTGTAAATACTTCTAGACAAAGAACATGTATGTAACTGTGGTATTTTGTTTTCTATTCTGTCACCACTAGCATAAAGTGATACACAAAGCTATTTTCTCTGGAGAGCTGGCAGTCTTTTTAACAGAACACTTTGCTTCTTTCATCTTAATTACAATATAAAGTGCTGTGCAGATTTGTATGCCCCAGAGAGTCACGTCTCTCCACAGAGCCTATGTGCCTCAATATTGAGCAGAAACATCATGAGGGTTTTGAGGCTGTTTGTGGTTTTGCATTTCTCACTTTATCATTTCATTGGTGGGACAGCCAGGAAGGCTGTTCCTTCTGATATGTGTTTCTCTGCCTCTGCAACAGAGGCTGAACAAATTAAGTTCCTCCATAGATACCCTAAGAAATCTTCAGCTGATCTAAACAACACTTAGGTCCTAAATTTACAGTCTTCTCTTGTATCATGTGTTTTCAAGTCTGAGCAGGTGACAGCTTGATGAAATCTTGTCTTGATTCTTTCCCTCCTAAAATCTGTGCTATTTACCAATATGAACCTATTGGGGATGCTAATAAACACAATGGAAGTAGAGTGTATAGTTTTCAGGCAACAAGGGTCTTGTGGTACATCCACCTGCTTTACAGCTGGTTAACTTAAAGACCTCACCAACTTTGGAGAAAACACAACCTGAACTTCTGTTAACCTTCCCTGAAACTGAGTATGAAGTGAGTATTAAGACAAAGTCAACAAAAAATGGCAACTGAAAAAAAGCCCTTCTGTAGTGTTTCTGGGGCTGGATATACCTCTAATAAAAGCCTTCAACTGAACCAAGTGCTGCGCTCAGGACCAGGTGGGAAGAACAGGAATGAGTGCTACACCCCCTTTGATGGCACGGGTTCAATGCACTGTTCTGGCAGGGGGTTGGAAGTGTGTGTTTGACTTTCTGCCAAGGCGTGTCTGCTGGAACATGTTTTACAAATTCGTCTGAATGTGTCTAAAACCTGTCTTTCCGTAGGTCCTTCAGAACTGTGTACATGTCACAAAACTTCTGCAAAAGACAGAACCTGGGTTCTCTTCCATTTGAAATATTGATCACTTTTTAGCTGGGGAACACAAACCAGTATACCCCAAATACACTTAAAATCTCAGAATCATTACCAATCACCACACCAGTGAGTGTACCATCTGTCTCACTTAACAAACAGGACAATCCTGATTGAGAGGAATTTGTCTTCATTAGAACCAGCCATAATGCAGACTGAAATGCCAAAGGAAACTGTCATTCTTCTCTAAACTGAGACACCCAAAATAGTATCAATCAACCTGTACATGTTGGCGTAAAAAAATCTTGAGAATAATAAATGCATTTGACTGTTAATTTCTGTGTCCTGCAATACAGTAGGACATATTGGCAAACATTTTTGTAGGAAGACTTGAGTAGCAGTTCTTTTATTCTGGCAAAACATACTTTCAGTAGTGGTTTAGGTGAGTCCCAGATCAGCCAGCTACATTGGAAATAAATGTTGACTTTTGAAATAAACTTGGATAGTTTTCTTAAGCTTAACTGAACCATGCAATTTCAGGAAATGACTAGGTTTGTACTGCTAAACAGAATTTGCTGACAATCTTAAAACCTCAGAGATTATCAGTTGCTACAAACTGTTCTGGTGGCATTAATGAGTCATACTGTTACAATTTAGATATGTCCTTCAAACTTTTAGACTTTTTTTTTTTCCTGAGTTTCTTCTTAATTCCAGTTTTTTAGAGAAAGATTTGTCACAGACCTTTAACTGACAGTAAAACTGGGGACGTGACCCCAGAAATATGGCACTATGTGTTCACTAAGGACTGAGCCAGGTACCACCAGTTTCCTAAAAGAGCAGCTGATGTCTTGAGGATCTGAAACAAAAACTGTAGCAAGAAATTAACAGATTTTTGCCTGGTGCAGTGACATACAATGATTATATATTGCAATTTCTTTAATTATTTGTTGTACTCTCTCATATCCACAGAGATCTTTTACATAAAATTTGAAGTAAGTTTTTTGAAAGTCAGTTTTGGTCTGAAGGTACTCTCTAAAATGAAAGAGTTCACAGCCTGGATTGGCTGAAGGGTGTTTTTTTAGTGCTAAGGTACGACATTATTATAGTTAATATTCAACAGAGCTCTATCAGTTAAACCCATGGGAACTGATGCCTGGTTTTAGCCAATAACTGCTTGCTTTCAGTTGTGCAGAAGATGACATTGTCCAGAGAAGGACAACGAAACTGGTGAAGGGTCTGGAGCACAAGTCTGATGAGGAGCAGCTGAGAGAGCTGTGGTTGTTTAGGTTGAAGAAAAGAAGGCTCAGGGGTGACCTTATCACTCTCTACAACTCCCTGAGAGGAGGTTGTAGCCAAGTGGGGTTCAGCACCTTCTTCCAGGCAGCTAGGGATAGGATGAGAGGACAGAGCCTTAAACTGCACCGAGGGAGGTTTAGGTAGGAAATTAGGAACAATTTCTTCACAGAAAGGGTGATTAGACATTGGAACAGACTGCCCAGGGAGGTGGTGGAGTCACCGTCCCCAGAGGTGTTTAAGGAAAGACTGGATGTGGCACTCAGTTCCATGATCTGGTTGAGGTGGTGGTGTTCAGTCACAGACTGGACTCCATGACCTCAGAGGTCTGTCCCAAACTAATTGATTCTGTGACTCTGTGATTAAGAAGATGGTATTTACCATATATTATTAATTGGAGTTTGAAGCTAGGGGTATGGTGGTTGGTTAGCAAGTGACAATACTAACTTTTTTTGTTTAAAACCCAAGAACACATAGTTGGGCTACTAAAAAGCCTGTAGTCATTTTGCACCAAAAAAACCTGCAGATTTTAGCCCAAACAACTTCAAGTGCAGGCTTTCTTCATTCACACACAAGCCTATTCTCCATGTTCGGATCCTGAGTTTCACCTCTTCCTCCAGCTGCCCACAGCTCAGGCATTGCAGCACCATTGTCACCTCTGAGCACCATGTTGGCAGGTGCAGCCTTTTTCTCAACCCTGTCTGCAACATGCTTCTCTGCACCCAGCTGCCTGCTGGTCTTTCACATGCGGATTATCGAGCTGAAAAAGCCAACCCAGCAATCTATCAAGGTCCTTTAACAGACTTTGACAGTGGAAAACCAAAATTGACGTCCCAAACTAATTGGCTTGCCTCCTTCCAGTATCAGCCTCATCGAGTTTAATTATAACAAATTACAACCTGGCAGCTCTTTCAGACAATGAAAAAATTTCAGGTTGGGAAAATGTTCCTTCCATGTAAGGCTTCAGCGGCACATTTTTCACAAGTGAGTTAATCTCTTACCTGCTATTCTGGGTGTTTTGACAGAAACCTGCTCCTTTGTGCCCAACACAGTGATGGGGTCATGTTGTGTCCTGCCAGAATAGCACTTTTCCAGCAGGGTGGCTGGGTTGCACCCTGAGGTCATGTCAGATGGGTTAGGGTTACACAAGCTGGAGGGTGCCCTCATCAATGCAGCCCTAAGGAAGTGGTCTCTCTCCCAACTCTGTCCAGGGAGCTGACTATCCCTGCAGTTGTAACTGGGGATCAGCCTGAAAGATTCATTCGTTTGCAGAGGCTTCATGAGCAAACTAATACATGTGTTATAGATAATCAGGGAACTCAGATCTGTGAAAATGGGCCCAGAAAGAAGGTATTTTGTATCAAGATTACTACTGCAGTGTTTGCCCCTCAGAGCTATGTCTGCATTGCATGCTGGTAGTGTGTTCCCAGCATGACAACTCTGATCACCCAGCATTACCAGCAGCACTCTGCTTCACTGTAAGGGGACACAGGGCTGTTCAGGACCCTAAATAATTATTTACCAGCTAAGGACACAGATCTAGCCTGTACTGCTTGCTGTTTGACAACTACATGTAAGTTGAGCTGTTTTCCCCAAGCTGACAAACTATCTTTATTTATCTACTGATAAATAATGGTTTCTTGACATAATTTCCACTTCCTTCGCAGAAGTCATAGTTTGAATGATTCTCTTTGATTTTAAACAAATTAAACATCTGAATTGAATTCCTGCTTCCACATGAGTACCTGCTCATCACTCACAGAACCAAGTCCTGGATGTGACAGCTTTGTGGAATAGCTGCCCTTGCATGGTCTGTTGCCTCTCAAAACCAGCAACAGACTCTGAAGATAGTCTCACTAAGCAGCAGCCATGCATAAATAACACCAGGAATGCAAAAAACATTCTCCTTGTTTTGCTTATTCCCCTAGGACCCAATATCACTTCTTCAAGCTTTCTGTCCCAGTTTCCTACTTATTTCACACCATACAGATGCAACCATGCTTTCAAAACACTCCTGTAAGTCAGTGCCAAGCAGACTTGCTGAAGCCTGAATTTTAAGTTTGGCTGAATGTGATTCCAAGAGTAATCTAATTTCTCATTTTCCACAACATTGCGTACCTGCCCAATTAGTAGAGCATCATATACAAGGAGGGGTTACAGCATCCCCTAGCATGTCATGTGTTTGAAATGAGAACTGTGCTACACACGAGCAAAGAAATCAGCTCCCAGTCTTGGCCCAGACTATTCAATAAAATGTCACTGGTGTGTTCTTATGCTGTTTTATCTGCATAGCCAGAACCGGGGTGGCAAGCAGGAACAGTCCCAAGTGCTGGGGCAAATACAAGCCAACAGCTTGTTTAAAAAACCTTGATCTCATATTTATAATCCACATTGCAATTTCTGGGTTTTTTCTTGGCAAGTAAAGCTCCCTGGCTTGTAAATTGCAGCCAGACCTTCAGGTGTGTGATACATATATATATATATTCACAGCCATGGTTTGGTTTCTAAAGGCTTTATAATTCAAATAAATCTGTTTTCCCTGAAGTTTAGAGGAGGATATGTCTGGACTGCTGCAGGAAGTTTCCCTCCAAGCATTTGGAGGTTTGGAGAATAACACCAGTGGGGATCATTGCTCACCCATGGAAGCACCCCCAGGACCCATCCTGGTGCCAGCAGTGGCTGGCATCTCTAGAGGAGACCCGAGTTGTGACTGTCACAGCAGGTCTCACCCCTGGGCTCTGCACCCTGCAGCAGCCTGCTGGGGAATAGCCCTGGGAAACCTCATGTGACCTCTCCCCTGCTGTGCTCTGGGGCTGCATTTACCTGGATTTAAGCCTTGGTCCTGGGCTGTGGTGCTCAACTATGCTGTGCTGTGGTTGTGTCTGTGCCTGGCCAGGGACCTCCCTGACTCCAACAAAATGCAGAAAGCTGATCTCAAGAAATGAGTCCTGATGTGCCTTTGATGATGAAATACTAAATTCATGCACTCTGATAAAAATCTTATCTAAACTAGGACTTCACCTAAGGTAAACTGTGTGCTTGGGGAAGTATTAAACTCAGGTATGTAGTTAACACATGTATAATATGTATCTGATTTAAAAGGCACTTCTATTAATCTGTTTAGTTAGTAAGAAGCTAGACTTGTGGCTAGTTTAATCTCATCAAACCTATTTCACATCACAATAATCTGAAAGGAAAAATCAAGCCTGGACAGGCAAGCATTGAAAGGGGCCCTGAAAAACAGATTTGGGGAAATAAAGAAATCAGCCTTGCAAAAAGAGGCACACTAAAAACAGAACTCTTTAGCGGAAAGCAAAATGGGGGAAAAAAAAAAAGAAAAGGAAAGGAACAGTGATCTTTATTTTTAATATCACCATGTAGCAAAATGCTCAAAATTATTATTTACTAGAATGAAAAGCACCACAAAATACAAGCACACAAATATGTATCTGTGTAACAGAGTAGGGTTTCTAAAAGCTCAGCTAATTTTACAGCCTGTCTTTCACCATTAAAACCTAATATGCCAAGAAATATGACGTACAAAGGAATACTTAAAGTACTAAAAGGAAGGTTTGACTGCTGTTCTGCTGAGCACGTTATGCCACCTCATGGTTAGTGGTGGAAATACCACCACACTCTGTGCAGTTTCAGAAATCTAGCAGAGGAAAAAAGAGTAGCATATCTCAGTTATTGGTACATATTACTGAAATGTCAGAAGTCCCACTGGGATCAATCATTTCAGAGTGCTAAGATCAAATCTGTGAATTATATATAAAGACAAAGTGCTGTAAAACACATCTCCTTTTAACAGCTGAATTTGCTGCTTTACTGCAAATATATTGCTAGCATAACATACAATTTAATATTGACCTGGTAGTAGCCCACAAATGCCTCCTCCTGTGGAGTTTCTATGTTTAGCTTGTTTCAGAAGGTTGCCATTATCTGGAAGAACACACTGTTATCCACTCTAGGAAGTATCTCTTTGCCTCTTTAACAACGTGACATAATGTTTAGTTCCAACTGGATAACTAACATGAAATTACAGTCTTGGATGTATATAGCATACATTTAATTACTGAACTTGGATTTTACCATGACCTAAAAGTGTTAAGGCAAAAAAAAATCCAGAACCTCAGAAGAACATGATTTTCACTTGAGTCAAGAGTTCACTAGCAAAGACTGGGTTACGTTTTTCCATTAGAATAAATTACCCAAAGTAGAAATGGAAGCTGGCTGAATCGATGTGACCTGGAGTGCAGTCAGTCAGGTGATGGCCAGACTCTCAGCTACACTAAAGCTACTTTGGAGAAAATGTTTGTTAAAATCAATGGGTTAGACTCAGATGGCTCATGCATGAACAAATATAGAGTAATATTATTTAAGCTTGGGCATTTTTTATACAAAATATTGAAGTTTAGAAGTCCAGTGGCCTGACATTAGCAAAGGAGCAGGAAGAAAGGAGTTGCATCTCTCTTCCTCTCCTGTGAGGTTTGTGATAATCAAGCTCTTAATTTGGGCATCTCAGTCCAACCCAAAATCAGAGGAATGTGAAACAAATGTACTTCTAAATTCTGTGGTTTTACAGTCTTGATATTTCAACGAAGCATACTTGGCTTCAGAAAATTCAGAGTATGGTCATCTTCTGAGCATCTGAGGAAATGTAGATAAAGTAAAAACATATTTAAAGAAAAAATTATGAATTAGACACACACACATGGTATCTTGAGAAGTGAAAATGAGGCATGAAAAAGTTAGGTCTTCAGAGTTTTTCCTATGACTTGGTTAACTCACAAACCAGATGACCTATCCAGGACACATGAGAAATGACTGCACAGTTTAAAACCCCTCTTCGAGAGAGAATCACAGTCTTTCCTCATGGCAGGGGATAGACAAACCTTACCTTGGCTATCTCTCAGAAAGAGATTTATAGTTTAAATTTTTGTAGAAGTGAATGTGAAAGTCTGGCACTGCTTGCATTTTAAATATTCAGATTCTCTTACTAATGTAATTGAAAAAAGGTCTGTGCCCTGGTTTTTGGTGCAAACTCAGAGATAATAACATACTTTTGATTTATATGTCTAGAAAGGCTATGGATGGATTCTATCCCTCTTGTCCAGGGAATGCACTTCTTGGAGCAGTAACCTGCAGCACAAAATTACTGATATATTTAGGGATTGTCCTCATTTCTCTATTTTGCCTGAAAGTTCATATTTTTAAATGATGACTTACCATGTAAATAAATTAAAATGCCAGCCTCATCAGAAAAAATAATAGTCATTTTCTGCTCAGGACCAATTGATAGTTACAGCAAAACCAAATACTTTTATTTAATAAAGTTTTTGCAGTAGTATTAATGGTTTTGTTCAAAAACATTGTAAGCTTTTAAACTTACAATGAAGAAATATCTCATCACTCTGAAACTTCTTTCCAGAGGTTGCTTAAGCAAGGAGATCATGCACAAAGCAAATGCAACATTGGAGTCAAAATTTTTGGACAGTACAGAAAGCTATAAATGATCCCTTTTTCCCTTACTTCCAGCTCCTGGAGCTAATTTGGCCAGCCATGAATAATGTATTGCAGGACTGGCTCCCTACCTTTTAAGATTCATTCTGTTCATCCAGTGTAACTATTATGACTCTCAATCTGCTCTGTGTGACATGTAATTTTGCATAACATTAGGCAGCATGTTGGAAGTGGGGACTCCTTAATAAATACAATTTCTGCTTCCAAATTACATACAGGTGACTTCCTGGAGCTGACTGGAATATATACTCCAAAAGTCATCTTCTGAAAGTGCTCACATCCCCTATAATGACATTTAAAATGACTGATGAAAACTTGCTTGGGCCAATGCATCAGTAATTAATGATATGTAGATATGCCTTTGTCCTTCTGGAGAAGAATGAAGACTCAACTTCCCCAGTAGATGTGGCTATTTATTTTAACACAGCTGTAACACTGAAGTCCAAGCCTAACTGGAAAATTAAGAAGAAAATGCAGGTCTTTTCTCATTGTGATAGGAGAATGCAAGGTGTTCTGCTAGTCTAGATCTGCCACAGCAACCCTAAGGGAACAGCAGACACTCTGGGACTTCTCTGAAACAGCAACTCTGCCTGCTGAGTGAGACCTCAACCTAATGGCCCTCGTTGTATTGTGGCTGTGACACCGTGGGACTTGCACTGTCATATTTAATCACTTGGTATCACACTCCTCTGTGAAAACAGAATAATAGTAGCTGTGTAGCACTTGCTCACCGAAACAGGATGCTACTTGAATTTTGCTTATTTCATTTAGTAGAGGTTCTGACTACGAGGTATGGAAGCCACACTAGTGGTTCCCAGGACACCCTCTAGATTCAATTTCCATTGACTCCAGATGGTCATGTGGTTGCAGAGACAAAGGACCAAGGCTGTACCTCAATCCAAAAGCAAACTTGTGCTGTCATCAAACTCCTTCATTTTTGCCCTCTTCCCCCAAGTCTAGTCTGGCCAGGGTCTGCCCACAGCTGTGGTTGGCAAAGATGAGGGCACAGCAGTGGCTCAGGCTCTGCATCACCCAGTGCCCTGGTGCAGGACGGGGCCTCAGCACAAACCCTTGCTCACCACTGCTGTGGCATTGCCACTGTCTCATCAGTGTGATTTTCAGTCAGGCTGGCTCAGAGTCCCAGCAAGGCTGGCACAGGCCAGGGAAAAGAGTTTTGAAAGATGTAAGAAAGGGAATATTCCATATTCAGAAAGAAGAGGCAGTTTAGAAAAAAAATGCCAGTTACAGAAAGATTAGCTCCATGGGCTGTGAGAGGAGCAAACACAACAGGATGGAAAGAGCTATGCAGGAAACCAACAGAGAAGGTGGGATTCCTCCACTGCCTTTAGGTTTCTGGTGCCTATTTCCAGGCATGTGATGGGTGTGTGCAGGTTGACAGTGAAGCTGTCCACTTACATAAGAAGTACAAATACTTTTTTAAATATGAGGATTATATACAACGGGTTGTGCTGTTTTCTTCACACACAACTTTAATGGGTGTTCTTTAGAGACAAATGAGGGGATTTAAGATATTAGGTGCTATACATGAACGCATTGCTGTAGGGTATGGCATTGTCTTTTTCATTTCCAGCTGCATAAAGAAATTAAGCATAACAGAGTTCAGGGCTAAAAATAACACGTCATTTACAGGACTGGGTTTTACCTACACATCTTTTTCCCTTAGGGGAAAAGTAAAAGATGTTAAAAAAAGTCCAAACAAAAAGAAAAAAAACTTACCAAAGCTTACAAAAAAACAAACAGACAAACACAGCACCAAAACCCCAAACAAACAAAAAACACCATAAGCCACAAAACTACGCATGGAATACGTTAAAAGATTCAAGTAGAAAGATACTATTCTTCATTGTAGTCTTCATTGTGCTTTCAAACACTTAAAGCAGATTAAAAACACTGTAAGGAAATCTGACACAGTCCTCAGACTCCCAGACTTTGCTTCCACTTCAGTGCTTATTCAAAAAGTGAGCAGTAGTACTCTGAGTGCCTGCTGCAGCTACACCTCATGACATCCTATTGCCCTCCTCAAAATTCAGTGCTATGTTGGTTTGCTGTTATTAGTTTTGCAAAATCAAACAAAACCCAAAAGAGTTTATTAAATGTTTTTACAAAGCAGACAAAAAGACTTTGCTGAAAACCCCACTGCAATAAAGAGGTGTACAAGAAAAATACAGCGCAAAAACTGACATAGTGAAACAGAATTTAAATTAAGGAGATCCTTTGCGTAGGGCTACTTCATGATCATTTCCCCCTGTCCAGAAATTGCACCTGCTTGGTACCACTTGGGTTCATAATCTGAGGACTGGGAATATTTCCCAGATTTCTAGTAATCTCATAATCTTTTGGATGGTTTGGCTCGTGGTATTAGCTTTGATCCAGCAGCAAACAAACAACCCTTGATTTGTTCAGTATGAATATACAGACTGTTGGTACAGTAAAATTAAGTCTGGTGCTACAAGGCACATCATGATTAATGCTGTACAGAATGTGCTTATTTGGGCAACCCTGCAGACAGCTATAGAAAGTTGCCTGCCTTTGAAACCAGCCCTAGTGACAGTCATAAAAATCAAGACCTGGACCCAGCAAGACATTTGGATAATCTCCACAGCTGTTCTTTACACCTGTCAGCTTCTGTAACTCTCATCCACCTCTTCAGATGCATCTAGCTCACTCTGCTCCACATATCTGCATCAGGTCCTGGCTACTCCTGCAAGGTGAGTGGGAAGTCCTGGTGCAGCTGTAGGTAAAGAGAAGCCCAAGTCATAGAGGATTTGATGTGAAAATTGGTTTCACACTTCACAAATGAGAAGTAACATGCTCCAGTCTCACCTTTTTCCTTAGTGAAATAAAATCTTTGCTGCATGGCACCAGTGACTTCCCCTCCATGAGCTAAGGGGGTTGGCTGATGGAGGGGGGAAGCTGAGCACAGGTAGAGGGTCAATGCCTCAGAGAAAGACATTTCTATGATGAGATGGGGCATGGTATGGTGGAATTACATCTCACTTATCAGAGTGGTACCTCCTCACCACCACCTTTTCCCTCAGGGAGCTTGAAGAGGCCCACAGCATTGCTGCTACATAGCAGCCTTACAGAATTAAGGAATTCTGGAATTTTACTGGTGGAAGGAGATTACTAACACCGAAGGTCAAGTGATAGATAACAATTCCATCCCCATCCTCCCCCACAAGGCTGTGATTTACATCTTTCAGACACTGGCAGGCAGGCAGATGACTGAAAGCCACAGGTACATATTCAAATCAAGAACAAGAGCCAAGTTGGAAATGACTGAACTAACACAGTGTTGACTGACTGCAATTGCTGTATCTTGCTTCAGCTTCCATCCAGGAGCTGAGGGCCAGTTTCCTTCATGGTGCTGATGCATTTCTTCTCATTTCCATATGTTTGCTGTAACACAGCAGCTGTCCCAGCAATCTCAGCTCATTACTGTAGAAACATATAACAGCTTTCAGCAGAAGGCATAGTAGGTAGGAAGGCAAACGGAGTCAGAGAGAGGATGGCAGCTCACTGCCAGCTGCATGACAGGTCTGGATGAAGCTGACCCAGGCTGGGCTTCCTCCCACACCTCACTGGAACCATGCTTGTGCCCAGGAAGGGTTGTGGGCTTTCCTTGCCCTTGCAAGAGGGGAAGGGGCAATGCTAAGGCATGGTTCAGTTTACTGTAGCTTTGATAGGGGGTGTGTAGCTGGGAACCAGCTGGGATGCTCACCTGAGTGAGTCCCTCCCTGGGCCGTCTGACAGCAGCAGACAGAGCTTCCTCCTCCATCTGGAGCTCCCCACAGGCTGTCATGCCCTCCTGCCCACCCTGGCACAGCCAGACCATGACGTTCACCACACCATGACCTAGGCTCCAGGCCGCTCTGTAGTCCTGTGGCTGAGCCAGGGCCCCATCTCCAGGTGGAAACTTCCGCAGTGAGCTGAGGAAATAAACAGGATAAGTAGCCCAAACACACTGAGAAGGACCCAGCCTGCCTGCTGTCACTTGGCCAGTGATATTTATCACACCAAAGCACTCTGCAGCTTAGCAGTAATGATCAGAATACAGCTGCTGGGGACAAAAGAGGAAAGATTGGGCCTTAATCAGAAATGTCTAGAAAGCATCAGCTTTTTCGACTGGAAATTTTCATTCTCAAATTTCCATAGTTAATGGCATCAAATGAAAATGCTTTGCAGATGCATAATATACCAAGGCTCAGAGAATCTGAGAACAGCAGATGGCTTATACACATCTGAGGAGCTTTTTAATAATAAACAAATAAATAAAGATTGGAGAGGAGTGTCAGTCATGCATCTTGTTAGATGTTTAATCAGGCAGCTGAGACATCCCAATTTTTAATTGCCTTTATTTTTTTGTGCTACTGTCTAATTTCAAATTGCATAAGTGAAGTTCTTTAATTTTTCTTGTCTGGTTTGAAGTCTTGGTATCTAGATGATAATTTATCAGGAAGTTCTACAGGACACAGAGAACAAGATAACTACCAAAAATCCTGCTACTCATGAAAGTATGAGATCATGTTTCTTTTTAATTGCTTCTCGTACAATTAATCATCCATCTGTCTGTATTATATTCTTCAACATTATGGCCACGAGTTAAAAAAACTTGCACTGAAATCAAGGCAAGCTTAGCAGGAGATAAACTGTGCTAAAGAAATAAAAATGATGTGTGGTAGTGATTCAGAGGCTGCAGCAAAGTTCATAAGAAAAATGTCAATCTAGACCTTCATTTACCATATGGGGTCATCTGTCTTGTAACTGAGAACTGAGCAGGACAATCAAGCTCTGTTCTGAAGACAGTTTCGGTTTTGTTTTGTTTTTCTAAGAGGATTTTTTTTCTTCCCACAGTAAACCCCAGCTCCAATGGCACTGTATAAACATGCTCCCACTCCTCAACCTGGGGACAGCTGATCCCAGGAGACATCTGCTTCATGTCATCCAGAAACCAAATAGGTTGGGAATTCAAAATATACACAGGCTTTGTTAGCAATGCCACTGCATGGATGAGCATTTTATTTCAGTGAGTGCCCAGGAGGTTTAGCATGGTCACCACCAGCCTCCTTGGGTATAATTTCTAAATAGAAGTAACTTCACTGTGTTACGTACATATTAATTTTATCTCTTATAAAGAATGAAATCAAGAACATTATTTGGCACTTTGTAACCTTCCTGAAAGTCACTTTAAGTCCTTTTGAACAGCACAAATTCATGGCACAGTTTGTGCACGTGTCTGCACTCACTGGTGTGGCAGGGCAGGGTATGAGCCTTGGGCTTGCCCTGCTCGTGGGAAATAGAAACTCTCCTAATTTGTCTAAACATGAGTGAGACATGACAGATTTCATGTTTCGTGAAACCCTGACTGGTCAAACCTCACCTGGAACATGACTTGTATGCTTGCCCCATGCAGTTCAAGCAGCCAAGCCTCAGAGGGAGACATCGCTGGGTTAAGCACCAAAGTCATAGCGTGACCATCACCATCTATGCTGAGACATTGTAGGAATGGCTGCCAAAGGGATAGTTTATTATAAAACAGCCAGGATTTGGCAATAAAATGCTCAACTGAGAAATTTGGGAAAACAAAAGCTGCCCAGCAAGCCCTGTTGTTCAAACGGATGTTATTGTCTGGGCTGGTATTCCCCCACTGATATAATGCAATTCAACTGCTCTTAAAACAAAATTAATGTATAAAGATACATATTTCATCTCTCCCGTAACTTTTCCCCACTCACTTTTAAGCATAGCATAAAAGCTACAGTGCATTCTCACATCAAGTTTCACTTTTTGTTAAAACGGTTGGAGATTAATCCAGATTAATTCCTTTCATGTGCCTGACTCCGTGATTGTAGAAAAAGAGAAAACTGCTGATGGATTCTGAACAGATTTCTTAGGGAAACCTGAAAATGCAGCTAAGGGAGGGCAAGGGTCTTGACAGGTAAGACTGAAAGGACATGAAAGACATTTATGTGATTGTGGGCTGGGATGGCTTCAGCTTCAACTTCAGCTGACACACACTGGCCAGGGAGCTACTGGGCTTGTTCAAACACCTCATGTGTTTATGGAGCCAGTACTCTCACTTGCATGCATCTGAAGCAGAACAGTCAGTAATTTGGGAAGACTATGGCAGCCATTGCTGGAAGAAGTAGTAATTGCTGGCTCAGAGTTCTGGTACAGTAATTAAACTCCCTAAGGAGCCACAAGGCAGCACAGTCTGCAAGAACCAAAGCAGGAAAACTGCAGGGATGGGAGCAAACTCATCCTGAGTTTGATGAGAAACCTAAATTTAAGAGCCTAGGGATGAACGGTGAACTAGCTTCTGTTCCTAGTAAGAGGAAAATTTTGTTGTGTTCAGCTAAGTGGCATAAAGAACATAGAAAACTCTTTCAGTAGTAACTCCAGAAAAAAAAAGAATTACTGGTATTTTTTGTTGAAGTGGTAGACTGAGATGCTTCTTGGAAACATTAATGAGAAATAATCAGTACTAATACCTCAAATTAAAGCAAAGCAGATAATAGGTCCCTCAGGTTTCTCTCTTTTCCTCAGGAAGTCCAAGACATGGTTAGATTTGCTTTTAGATCCTGCAAATGGCCTCCATCAGAGCTACAACTGTTTAAATGCTAGCAATGAACTTAGAAGCCTACAAGGATGGAAAGGACTAACTCCATCCAGCATGAGAATGGGTTTGGCCAAAAACTTTGGAGTACTTCCCTTCTGACACAGCCTGTTTGGAAAAGTCTCAGAAATTGTCTGTACAGTCTTCACTTTACTTTGTGTCTTCTCTATAACACTAACAACATTATTATTAATTAAAGCTAATAATATCTTAACAATTAGTAATTAAAACAATAACAATTGAGTAAGTAGTCACAATAATATGTCCCATTGTCTCTTGAAAAAGCAGGTCCTTAGGAGTTATTAGTGCAAGAGCTGCTGAGTAAATCCTGGTCAAGTGCAGGGATTTAAAGTTCAAACATCCACTTCTGTGGTTGAATTAAGGTCATTATAACCAGTTTATATTGGTGCCTCAAGAAGTCACAGGGAGAAACTAACTTCCTAATGTGCTTCTAGCTAGAAAAGTGCTGTTTTAGTCTTTCTGGTCTTGCTGATCTATTCTTCTGGAAAATTGCAAGAAACTACACACATGTAACATCAGCTCTTGAACTTGCATACACAGAGTGAAAGAGACCATCAGAGGAAGCTTGGGAGATAGAGTCACAAGCTGCTGTGATTCAACCCCAGCTGGCAACAAAGATCCACACAGCCACTCACTCACTCCTCCCACAGACGGGTGGTGGAGAGAATCAGAAGAGTAAAACTGAGAAAACACATAGGTTGAGATAAAGACAGTTTAACAGGTAAAGCAAAATCCGCACATGTTAGCAAAGCAACCCTAAGAACTCGTTCACCCTTTCCCAGGAGCAGGCAGCTGTTCAGCCATCTCTGGAAAAGCCAGGCTCCATCATGTTTAACAGTCACTTGGGAAGGCAAATGCCATCACTCCAAATGTCATCTCCTTCCTTCCTTCTTCCCCCACATCTCTATGCTGAGCACGGTGCCATATGTTATGGAATATCCCTGTGGTCACTTGGGGTCTGCTGTCTTGGCTGTGTCCCTCCTGAGTCTTTGTGCACCCCCAGCCCTCGTGTTGGTGGCTGGGGTAAGAAGCAAAAAGGCCTGGAGGTTGTGTGAGCACTACTCTGCAGTGACTAAAGCATACCTGAATTATCAACCCTGTGTTCAGCACAAACCCAAAACACAGTCCCATCCAAACTATGTGAAGGGAATTAACTCTACCCCAGCCAAAACCAGCCCACAGTACTCAACCTAACGGTTTTGATGCTCAATAGCAACAACTGCTAGAATTTACTCCTTTCAACCTTTCTGGTTTTTGCTTTACATTTACAGAAAGCTCAGTTGCAAGGATTCACTACAGTTCTGAAAATCAGAGGATCTGAGGGTTTTTTTCTTAAGTCTGGAGCAAATGTTTTGTTCAAGTGCTCCTCCAAATAGTGACAGCTATTTTTAAATGGTCTAGACTTTTGCTGGATGAAAGGGTCTTGGAAAATTTTTTGGTTATATAAGAACTGACAGAGAAAGCTGGCTCTTAAAACATACTGCTTAGATTATGAAACAGATATAAACATAATGAGGAAGTGATGAAAGCTGGAACACTATCCTTTATCAACAGGTGGCCCTGGGCAGGATATATTTCAATATTTGCCCTACAAATAAGCAGTGGATTAGAGAAGAGGCCTGCCCTGGGGAAAGACAAAAGGCTAACAAGGGAAGGTAATCAATCACTTCTCAGTATCTGTCAATCTGTCTTCCATGTAAGTACTCAAACCATAATAATTTGAAAAGGCATTTAGAAACCTTAATGGGACTTGGACCCTAGCCAATTCCCATAGCTTTTCTGGTAACACCATCACCAGATACATAAATGGGAACTCCACACAAGGAAAAAAATACCCAAACCCAAAAACCCCTCAGAACCCCAGGTAAAATGTTATTTACTGTGATAAGAGTGACTGAAATCTTGTGTACACCGTCCCACCTCAAACTCAAACATTCCTGAGTGAGCACTGGCGTGCAGACTTCAGCCACCTGATTACACACACGGCCATTTCTCTCTCAGGGCTCCTGCCTCATAAGGGCAATGTGGGGATGACACACAACTGGGAAATTATTCAAACTGTCCCCATTCTTTCCTCACTGTTCCAAGGAAAGAACCATCATGTTCCTAACAGGTCACTAATTTCTATAGAAATCTTCCCAGTGCAGTCCAGCTTTCAATATTGTTTTGCTGAGCAGCACCCAGAGCAATGAATAAGTTGGCACTGGTGCTAAAGGGGAAAAGGGTAAAAATTAACCTAACAACAAGCTATTCAGCATAAAAGTGCTTGGACAGTAATCTCTGCTTTGGATTCACTGTTTTGCCAGGGAATTTTGTATAGCTTGTCAGCCCAAAAGTGTTGGAGGTTTGGCTGAGCTGTTTTGTGATTGTTTTTTCCCCACAATGAAGCTCTTGGGTTAAGTGGGTTAAGCTCTTCCTCTTACTCTTTAACTCTGTATTTACAACACTTACTCAGGGTGTTTCTTCCCTGTAATTTCTTCTTTGCCTGAAGGAATTCAAACTGGTCTTTCCACCCTCCCAGGCAAAGGTTTTCTGAGATCAAATTCTCAGTTCTTCCCATCTAAGCTGCCTGTCCTGTTCTGCATGAGCTAGTCTCATATTTATAGAAAATGGAACCAAGACAGATTCTATAGCTAAAGGGGTGGAACAACCACCTGAAAAGACAGATGTAATTCCAGCCACCTCCAGCTAATGCCTGAGTGGTTTGATTATTCACTGGAAACAGGATTTAATCCCAGCTGAATTAATTCAATGCTCACAGACTCTCTCCTGCAATCCTGCCAATATGCCCAGTTGTGCCAGTAAGATTCCAGCCCTATTGTCTCCTCCCTTCTTCTTCCCCCACATCCCAAATACCCTAGTACATAACTACATACCATGGTACAGTAAATATCTTACTCAACTTTAAGGACACCACCACACCCGATTACAAAATTGCAGAAAATACTGGTTCTCGGAGGCCATCTAGTGGGAAGAGCAGAATACTCCAAGGAGGAAAAACCATTTCAAACTTTTCCTTCTTGGAGATGATTTAATATAGTCTGCAAGATACACGTGGTTACCTTGAGGATCAGTGGATGTTCTTCCCACACAGCAACAAGCAAGCTGGTTAGGCTCATACACCAGACTCAGCAAGCTGAGCATGGTCACAGGCTCTTCTCTCTTTAGCATTAATTCTAAAAACTGTATTAGGAGTTCTGCCTGTGCAATGAAAAACCACATTGTACAACACAAAGCAGAGAAGGCCTTCTTTAAAACACACTTTTAAACTCGCTGTTAGGTGACTGCTAGACAATTTTGGGTTTCTACAGTTTGCTTCTGGCTGGAGAACATGTGGAAGATATCAGGTATTATAAGGAATAGACAGAAGTTTCTTTGCTTACAGCTTTCAGAGCCCTGAGAGCCCCATTGGTGCTGCAGCCCCTTCCCACTTTCACGGGGGTTTGGCTGCCTGTGTGCAGCAAGCTCTGACACTGGCCCTGGGGTGAGCCCTGCTCTGTAAAACAACCGAGAAGGAGCTGTGGGAAGGCTCTGGGAGAAGGAGCTGTGGGAAGGCTCTGGGAGAAGGAGCTGTGGGAAGGCTCTGGGAAGGCTCTGGGAGAAGGAGCTGTGGGAAGGCTCTGTGAGGAGCTGTGGGCAGCCTTCTTGAAAGCTCCTGCCCCTTGTCTCAGCAGCCACATTTAAGTGCATTTAAGCTCAGGCCCTGGGCATGGGTACCTGTGCTCTGGGCACGTCTGTGCCAGGCCAGGGATCTCTCTCATCCTGACCCTGGCTTGCTGGCATGGCCAAAGCAGACACAGGTTGTAACCTGTACAGTGCCCTCCTCATTTATGACTATCACAGACGAGAACAAGAAGACAATGACTCTTGTCGGTGCTTCATCCATGGTATCTAAAACATGACAAAAATACAAATCTGCTTGAATGAACGTTTATTTCATGTATCATAGAAAAATCATGCATATCATCAAGTAAGGCTTTACAACATAAAGGATATAAAGGAAAGATACATACAAATTCATAATATATAAACTTCTCTCATCATATTACACACAATACTCTTTATAGTAACACATTTAGGAATTAATTACTACCACTGCAGACATTTCACTTGCAGGATTGATCTCTGGTTTAAGGCTAAAACCTGCCTACCTTACTTAGGCAAATTCTTAGAGATATTCCAAAGAACTCAGCCTGAACAAGTAGAAGACTGGACTTCGTTTCTGAGTATCACAGCTGCTATATTTACATGCAACTGTAGAGTACAACCCTCTTTTTGCACTTGGTTCTATTCAGGAGTCAGTTAATAAAGTTACCTATATTAAAGTTGGGTGATACAACAAATGTAAAAATATCAACACATTTAAGCTTGTAAATACCTGGAAGTGGTTTTCTGCTAGTCACAGTTATTGTTTCCTCATAGTTTTTTCTAAGTGATGCATTTCACATTCTCTTATGCAGTTGCTTCATGATAAAGAACAAGCTAGAGAGTGTTTTACTTGAAAAACCTGAGAAACTAACCAGACTTATTCAGATATGGTACCTGAGAGTATGCGGTTCTACAAAACAGAGCTGAAGTTTATAAACCTGAATTCTTCATAAATTCCAAATCCTTATTAATGTCAACAAGACTTTGGAAGCTATGCTAGAGAAGAGTATTATATCTGATTGTCTAATCTTAGTTCCTTTCCAGACCACACACAAAACCACTGAACAAAACTTTCACCATGTCTGAAGCAAAGCAGAGAAAAAATGGTATCACTGTATTGCATGCAACTGCTATTATCACATTAGGTCACCTTTAACAAGTTTCTCATATACATTCATCTGCTGTTTGAATTCTAGCTGCACTGAACTTTCAAACAAGACAAGAAGAAACTACCTTGTTTAGTAAGTTAATGGCAAACTACCTTAATGACTTCAAGTGAAAATTGTATCCAGCTACAGGAAAAGTCAGACACTTAAGAGAAAAAATTAGGTTTACATTCTTTTAAATACAAAGGAATGAGTATCTGCATCTTGTATCTGGCTGCTGACTGTGACTCCCAGACAAATTCTTGGAGGATATATAAAACAATTGAAAAGAATTGAAAGTGGAATCAGCACTGAACCATGCCCTCCAAACTTACTTATTTTATGTGCTATTTGCGATACTGACTTTACACTGCATCCCCGTATTTGTGAAGGCCTCACAAGGTATAAGGACTCCAAATAATGCTGAATGTACAAGAGAAACAGTTTCACAAATGGGATATAATGTGCTTCTTAGGCAAAAATGCCTTTTTGCTATCATGCCCTACTATTTTGGTCAATTTTTGAAATGACAAAGGAGTCCCTGTCAAGAACTTGGTTGCATACACATATCTGTGACAAACCCAAGAGTCTCATTTGCTAAATCATATGAAAAGGACAGGATTTTACTACACAATGTGTCTAAGTGTCTAGTGCTAACATAGTCCATAACATTTTACAAAGATAAGTCTCATATTTTAAAATATATGAAAGCTCTTCCTTGTACCAAAGGTGATTACTTTGAAGTTTATAAGCATAATCAAGTCCTCTTTCCTGGAAGAAAAATACATTTTTCTGTAGCTTGCCTTAAAGTGTGATCCAAGATGATTATTATGTCATTGAACACAAATGTATATATTAATGTTTCAATGGTGCAGAAGATACACAGAATAAATCATTGTAAAGGAAAACTGTTCCAGCTTTCTGTCACTATATCAGCTTAATTACACAATGCTGGCAAGTAATTCCATTTATAAATAACAACACTGTACCTTTGACAAGATACTCAATCAAAAAAATAGGTTTGCTGAAATGCAGAAAATGGTCCTGTATAAACTGGATTATAATTATAGATCAATTCTTTTGCTTCCTCATCTTCACTGGAGAAATGGTGCAGGCTCTTCCGGGCTGTAAAATATTGTAAAACAACAGATCATTTTAATGTTATCCACCTCGACAGTACTTACCTTGGTGATGTAAGTTATTTTGTGTACCACAACAACAAATGGAATTACAGTAGCTTGTATGTGAAGAACTGTGAAGATACATCTTCAGAAAGCTGGTTACAGCATATTTTATTACTGGAGAGGGAGAATTTAAAGCTAAGACTGTATGAAATAGTTATCCATGGGATACTGGCAGTATCTACCTGAAATAACAGTACTTTTAATGCTGAAAGAAATGCATCAGAGTATCAGCCTACTCAAAGCTGCATGGACTGTGCTGGTGAGGACAATAAAATTGAATCCTCCTCTGGTTTATCATGCTGGCAACTCTACACAAGTTAAAAGTAATGATGGATAGATACAAAAATGGTTTTTCAGTAGAACAGCTTAGTCACTAAGTGATCACACACGAGTATATTTTTACCAGCTGAAAACAGTTTACACTTTTCATCTTGTGGTTTATTCTCAAAGTTAGGGAAGATATTCTGCCTTACATTAGCTAAAAATGTCAATTACTCATTGCGAAGTTATGATATGAAGTACTCAGCAGGAGCAGCTTATTCCTCAGTAACTCCCTGAAAGACAGGGGAGGCAGTGAAGAATAACTTAGGATTTGGTAGATGAGATGGGGGTAGACACAGCAGGCTGAAGAATGTTTGCTCTACTGGAATTGTAGGTCCGTAGATCCAAAAGCTAGTGACACATCTGTGTGGCACTCTGCACAAGCTCCTTGTGTGTGTACACACATGTAACACAACTCACATGCAGTGTGTCTCAACAGCATCTACAAGCAGACTTGGCATTTGCTTTGTCCCACCTAACTTGGATAATGGCCTGAGCAAGCTTACTTCTGTTGGGAATACAGTCTGCAGACAGATACTAGAGAAAGTAGCAAACAAAGCCAGAAAACACACAGTGTTCTAGTATTAGACTGCAAAATTAAAACCAGACTCATACCGTATTTTCTCCTTTTTCCCCTTAATTTTTGTCATAGTCCACCATCTCACAGAATCACAGGGACACATTCTACTAGACCAGGCTGCTCAGAGGCCCAGTTCTGCCTGGCTGTAAGTTCCCTATCAAAAGGGTTTTGCTACGTTTTCACAAAGAGGAGTAGGACTACTTTATGCAAAAAAGCACCTTGAATTTGTATGAAATGCAACTTTTACTTCTACACTCTCACTGAGCAGCACAAACTGCACTTCTCTACATCACTGTCTACTTTCTTAAGTTGACTCTTTTGATGAGAGATCAAGACTAGAGGCCAAACTCAACCCAGCTTAATCATTATGTTCTTCATAGGCCTCATCAAGGAAGTAAGACAATTTCATAAAATAGTCCAGCAGAATGGTTTAGTAGGGATGAATAAAGGAATAAAGTCTGATTCCTTCAAATACTCCTCTATTTATATCCTGCTTATTTATAGAAAATAGACCAGTAGTGTCATAAACTATCAAAATATTATGCATTAGTTACTTCCAGACTCCTAGGGTATAAACAAAAAAAAAAAAAATAGCAGCTCTGTAAAACTCAAAAACTTCTCGTGCTGTCTACAGACTACAACTGCAGGGCACCATATTGCACCCCTCTGACACATCCACACCGCCCAAGCCATATTTACAACCCCCTTTGCATTTTGCAAGCAAAATTGGGAGCACATTGAATGACTGTAAGCCAGTTTGGAACTGAAGAAGCCCCTGGAATTATGAATGGAGTACTTTTTTTGTTTTATTGTCTTTGTGCAAGAGAGGCCAAAATGTTACAGGGATATTTTGAAATGGTAGAAAGCCACAGAACAATGTTTTAGAGCCAGCCTAGTGAAAACAGTTTGTGGAATGCTTGGCCTTTTGATGTTACTTTCACTAAGCCATTCTATTTCTAGTATCCTTTGGTGTTTTATAAGCCTATAAAGCTTACAGAGTAATCTTCTCAGAAAGCACTATGAGGTACTGAACTTTGACAGCTGAAAAAGAAGACTGTCGTCTTCAAAGTTTTTCAGTAATGCTTCACTCTAACGCAACATTTACAGATAACAAATCCTTTACCTTCATTAACGAAGAAATCAGCCATATAATATGCTGCTCTTACAGCAGATGGTGAATGTGGAATGCCTGGAGAATCCTTCCACTCAAAAGGATTTTTCTCTGGATGCCATTGCACGCCATAAATTGGATATTTGTATGCTACAACAAAACACAAGGTGTGTAAAGGTGTAGGCCTTAAGAATTATGTGCTTAATCTTACTGCAAAATAAACTCAAAGGGTAAGCTACAAATATACCTCACTTATCAACAGTTTCACAAAAGCGTAAACAGCAAGTTGAAACACTGTTAAAGTCAGAGTGGAACTGAAGGAAAATAAATGGATATTGTATAAGAAGGGTCTCATTACATGCAAGAAAATATTTGTATATCATTTTTTTGATTATTCATTTCAGAATGAATGTATATACACACTAAAAAATAACGTTTCAAGTGTATCAGTCTCAAAGCTTCCTATCTGCTGCCAGCATCACTCAGCATTCACAGCCTTACAGGATGCCAGTTCCATGGGAGAGATCCAAGTCTTAGTATCTCCTTGAAGGCCCAGTGGATGCAGGGGCAGCTCCCATCTGCTCTGGAGATGGGCCTGATACATTTTGGGGGAGTCAGTCCTTAGCTCTCCTCCAGGAACAGCGGCACAGCAGCTGATGACTGCTCTGTGATAAACCGCTTGCAGGCACGGGTGATGCCTGTCATTAGCCTAATCAGGTTTGCTGATCAAAGTGCTATTCTTCTCTTTTGGAGGACAGCCAGGATGCCACACAGAAGAATCCCATTGGCGACAGCTGGGCCCTACAGTAGGGCTGCTAGTGGTGCACTGATCAAGATAAAACACTCCCTGGAGAGCTAACTTACCTCCTGAGCTGAGCAAGCCCAGCTCAAAACAGACAAAACAAGTCATGCCAAAGGCTTTTGGAGGAGGGCAATCACCAGCATTGCCGCTAAGGTAATGAGGGATATTGCTGGTCCCTCGGCAGCCTGGATTGTTCTTCCCATACAGCAAACACAGAGAGCACCAGGGAAACGCAAGCCAAGCCTAAGCAGACAGCTGGGAAGCAAGGTTTGACAGAGGAACACTGCACTGCGCGGGGATTCAACTACTGCAGCTCGAGTGCTGTGCAGTTCACACCACGGAGCTCAGATATGCCAGTGCTAAAGTGCAACAGCACAAATGGAAGGGGAACAGCGGGTGGGAGGAGTAATGAGGCTCACAGCACTCAAAAGATAAAACACCCCTGCAAACAGAAATGCTCCTCACAGCCAGGGCACTGACAGGGCTGATGCTCACCCTGCTCATCCAACAACTTGCAGTATGAGTTCACATCAATGCCACAACACTGCTAAAGAACTACCTTGTAACAGTCAGTTTCCAAACAAAATTAATTTCCTTACCTTCCATGGTAGATATAAATTCCACTTCATCATCAGTGTTAGTGGTCAGAACTCTATAGAAAGTACGAAGCTCTTCATTATTTGTGAAGTTCTGTGATAAGGAGAGGGGAAGAGAGAAAAGGTGTTATTCACTTATTTATTTAAAGTTTTAACCAAAAACTAAAAAAAAAACTTTGTATGCCGAAAATAAAAAGATCAAATACCTCCAAGGAGAGGCTCCACCTATGAAAGTTTGATGTCAATGGCTCAGTAGCAAGCGCGTGTAATACATCATCAGGGAAATTCCTGAACATTTTACTGTCTTTTGCAGCTATTGCAAAGAAAAAAAAATGTATTTTCCATTACCCAAACTAGTCTCAGATGGACTTATACTGATGGAAGACAATAAATAAAATGCTGCATTAAAGTAAACTCTTTAGGCAGTAAATCCTTATTATTTTAGAACATCCTGCAAGAAATATCAGTGAATTAACTACAACAGATTTCCAATATGCTGTTACCACTGTCTACCGCTCTTTTCCAGAGAGGATCCACCTTTGCTACCTAAGTTCTCACTAAAATAAGCATCATTCTTTGACATTCATTTCAGTGGCCCTTCCACTCACAATGAGCACAAGTGACAGAATTTGTGAACGCTACATGGTCTGCAGATGGATTACTCACAAAGGGTAAAATATCAACAGAGGCCACATTTTACCAGTGTTGCTGAGTGCCACAGCTCTATCTCAAGGGATCTCTCTGATTTCAACACTGTTCAGATTGGACAGTAATGCTACTATTCATCATTAGGAAAGATGTGATTTGAAAAATTTAATATCACCTGCCCTCCAAGTTTGATAGGTTTTGAACCTGTGAACTTTGTTCAACTTGGTAACAAAAAGGATCCTAAGCAGACATTATTTTGTAGGTCGGAATTTTCAAATGAGTCAAAAAGCCACAAGTGTGGTTTTTGCTGACTGCTCTTGGTTTCAAATGGCTTGTGCTCACTTCTCTGCTTTAGAAGTGACAGTTGCACTGACTTTACAAAAACAGTCAAGGCAACTTAATAATAAAGAAGTTAGCAGAAGATAATAATCAGAAACATCACACACATTCACCCCATAATATTTATCATTAACAAAACACAACACCTCTTAGCAAGACTCAGACACGAGATGTAATAAATTTTTCACCTGAGGTAAAGTTCAGAGGCAGTGAAAAACCATTTGTCTTGGTATGAACAAGTAAAATTTCACCACTTGTGAGATACGTAAGCTCTTCGTGTCCAAGACATGTTCCCCATACTGGGAAATAATCTCCTTTATCATTAGCCTACAAAATAAAAGCAACAACATAAGGAAACAGTAATGAAAATTTACAGAAAAGAGGCTGACAAGGACTTCCTACTCTTTTCACTTTCTTTTCTGTAGGTGAGAAGTATAACTGCTACAGCAGTGTGAATGGCTACCACAGAAATGTTAACAGTTCAATTGCAATTGAAATGAGTACAGACTCCCTTAGAGTTTCTCCTAGAATATGAAGACTAAAGGATGTATGTATGTGTGTCGAAGCAGCAAACTCAGCCTAATGTGGATATTGATTTGACTGTTAGGTTCTACAAGTAATGTTGAGAGCAGCCTAAACAGAAACCACAAAAAGGCAACATTTCAATAAAAAAAGCAATCATTAGAAGGGACACAGAGTAGTCTGTCACCATTTTTAGGGAAAGCCTACCCATTAAAATTCATACTTTTCTATGAAGCACACTATGCACACATAGCAAGGGACCTTTGCAATGTCTGTGCTCACACAACTGTATTAAGAAAACATGAATCCTACTACTAGCACAGCTACAGTGTTACGTGACATACTTAAATGATTGTTTAACTAGCAGGTTTGGACCTGTGTTCCAAAAAGACAAAAAGTGCATTTAAGCAACATTAAAAAGTGGCAGTTATTTTCAAAAGAATAAAAACTGGCAGGTCAGTGTGAAAACAATATAAAAAAAAGGCAAAAAGGAGAAAAAGAAAGCAAAAAACCAAGAACACAACTCGCTTCTTGTGACCTAACTAAGCATGGTGCATACATGCATTGGAAATCTGCATTTTTAAATGGTTTATACCTGATCCTAAGCACAGGTTGGAGACTGGGATGTTTCAGAACTTCAGTTTTTGTGAAATCTGACTAGCTTTTCCTAACTTGTTTCTAAACATTTTTAAGTTATGCATACCACAACACACACACACCACCCCCAAAGAGCTGCTGCTCAAAGCCATTTCCGAGAATGCTGAAATGACAGGCTCAGAATAAGGGTGTTCCCCTACTGCATTACTGACAGTATGGTAATAAAAACCCACAGAACTACTTCTCCTGAGAGCAAAGCAAGGAAATGTAAAGAAAGAACGCTGATAGGGCTGCAGAGTCTTCATGACCACCCTTCATGTACAATGAGGCATGAGACTTACATGAAAGACAGACAGTGGAGTTGCAAGTGAGCACTAAAACTACTGAAGGCAAAAAATAAACTACAGTTTAAAACCAATTACAATTGAAACAAAGATTTTGTGCCCCTTCCCCCCTTTTTAAAATAAACTAGAGCCTGGAGGCTAAGCATGTATTAAACAACACTCGAGACATCACATTTTAAAAACTAATTAAGAGCTGGAAAACAGTATTTCATTTAGATTTTTGCCTAACTAGTAAAATTCTACTGCGTTGAATAGAGATTAGCATTTCACACCCTCTATTCAAAATAAAGCAAAGCCAGATCAAAGTAATTTCTCATTGTGAACATTTGCAAATGAAAAGGACCCCTCATATGGTTTAGAAAAAGATAAAATTCAGTCATTCTGTACTTGTAAAGATACTCTTGACTATTGTAGCTTACGTCACATGAGTAAATTTTATAGCAATATTTCATAGCACTATTAAGATTTGAAAGATGAAAATCAAAACACAAAATTATTACAAACATCAAAGCAAAGCAAAAAACCCTGCCTTGATAGAAAGGGTTGCGTAGGATGAACTGAATATTATTTTCTGCCTTTCACTCACTGGTTGCACACATATCAGCTAATAAACCCGTCTCTCTGATCACAAAGTGACATAGGGAATTCAGTTCATCATTGTGAAATGTCACCATAATTTCATAATTGTACAACAAACCACAAGAAACCCTTGCCCCAGTGCTGAATACCAAGACACAGGCTGCAGTTCACACAGTGAGCAGTTCCAAAGAGACAAATGAAATTGTCCCACATAAAAGTGAGACAAGTCTTTGCAAGACTCACCACAAATAAAGACAGACAAAAGAATAAAATTATTGCTGCCACAGGGACGGAAGAGTAAAGGGAGCTCTATTACTGAATTGCAGCAGCTGACTGGTCCTGTGAATGCCACTTTCCTTGCCTGCTGTTGGAAAATCAGCAGCAAAGGTGGAAGAGCAACTCCTCACTGCCAAGTTCACACAGACCCATAAAGCCTCAAGTACAGTGAATAAACAATACTGTTCTCACCAGAAGAACTTTGGAGTTTAAGACCATAACACAGCATGTAACAGGACTGTGTGTCACAAGCCTGAATCTTAAGCTATTAATGCAGAAGCTTTATGCAGAAGCAAGAAATAAGCTACCTATTTTCAGGCCTAGAGTTAACACACTGAATGACAGTACAAAACTATGAAAAATATGAACCTGGTCATTTTGATCTCTGAACAGTGATAATAACAAGAACCAACTGCTCCTTAGTAATTACCTCCAAGGCCTTGTGGTAAAATATCTTAGCAACCCTGGAATACTCTGAAGTCCTAAGATCCACACCACCTCCTGGAAAAAGAACCCTGAAAGGCAACATCCAAGAATATGATTAGCAACAGTGATCAACCCAAAACCTCGACAATGTACACAGAGAAATGTCTGATAGCAGTTTTAAGGGTATGATTCTGGCCTAGGTTTTAGAAATCTATAGACAGGCATCCCATTATGGACAGCATGGATCTATTCAGGAAAGACACTGGGGATTCAAATAGGTTTTCAAGAGCAGACACCTGAATGGTGGGTAGGTTGGACAGCCCTGTCAGCTCACCTGGCTGTACTGACTAGCATTCCATTAATTATGTGAGTTTGGACAGCTAGAGCACACGCAGACAGGTGAGTTTAGGTGCTTCAGTCTTTAATTTAATCTTAGTGCTCTTCTACTGAAGAATGGCTACTCTATCACAGAGTATAGATCAAGCCTAATGCAACACATGGAAGAAGAAAGTGAACAGAAAATACATAAAACACACAGATTTCAGCTGGTATACAAAAAGGTTGCAAGCCATGACTCTCTCAGTTCCTATCCTGACTCTCAGCTGGCTCTCACTACCACTTCAAAATTCCAGCCCAAATCTCAATTCATCCTGTTCAGTTTCAGAAAAGTAGAATTGTGGCCCTGACACAGTGACCTTCTTACTGGAGACAACACAGACCAAAAGGTTCCTATCAAAAAAGGAAGAAAAGTACATTTGACCATAACCTTTGGTCACACAGGATCCCACAGAGCTAAGGAAGACGAAGCAATCTTGGGGACAATTTCAAAGAAACAGTGCACAAGCTTTTTCCGCCACAAAATACAATCAGGAATGGCAATTCCCTGTGTGGCTCCACAAGCCCAAACAAACACCACAGAAGAAAAAGACTCAGTACAGTCCAGCAGAGAATTTAGATGGACACGTGATGACACGGAAAATAATCAAGTACCATCAGAAACAGTAACATGAAATAAAGGAAGCCTCTTCTGGCTGTAACTGGAGCAGTGCCTGCAGAACCAACAGCACTGGATGTGTGAGCATTCCCTAACCCACTGCTGCAGAACCTCAATTAGATTTACTCAAGTCACATCCATCAGCTGTTGATTTTTTACCAAAACGGGTGTAGGATTTCCTCTATATTTCTGTGCTCTGGAAATGGCAATCTGTATCAGTGAGATACTAAAAAGCAGTTAAAAACAACTAACATCTCAAATGATCCCAAGCATTTGCAGAGCAAATGTGCATTTAAACCCTTGTGACCAGGTGTTTTTAAAGTGAATAATGCACAGGATCATGTAAAAGCCATCAAGCATTTGGTGGAAAAGTATTCACAAAAATACAAAAACCTTTACTTCTCAGTGTCAACACTGAAAATTAATGCAGCTGAAGGTATTTTCAAAACAGGCCAGATTATATATTTCTTCAGAGATCTACTTAAACAAATAAGGTGATCTTTACCTGGAAGTGGTAGAAAATTCACTCCACCTGTTCAAACCAAAACCTGGACTATACTAATTAGGAAAAATGATCGTCATTTTTGCTAATGCAAAAAGGAAATAACCCATTAAGTAGCAATGATAATGGCTTGACATTGTCATAAGCAGATTGAAATGCAACTACGTGTATTCCAGTATCTCTAACTGGTTAGAGCTGGTTAGATGATTTCCACTGGGCATTTCAATGGCTACCTCAGGAGTACATTCATAAAATTAAGCCTCTACTATAGCAAATTTCATGATTTTAAGAAGGTAGCATTTAATAGTAAGTAATTTCCAGATCCAAAGAACAATATGAAAGATCAATGTATCTCCTTCTTATTCTGAATTTCCACAGAATAAAAGTAATTCCCTCCAGAGATCTTTTTTTGTTATTTAAACACTTTGTTATATAAACACAGTTTTATTGTGGAAGCCAACAGGTAACAGTGGAGGGCCACAAGAGGAAAATTAGACCATCCTTACCTACATAACACAAACTCAACTGACTTCTGACTGCAAGGACAGAAGGATAAAGGAAATGGATCTACTTTCCAAACACTCTTCTGGATTGACGTAGGTGGTGAGGTAGAAACAATAAGCGACCCCACTGGTGGAAGCCCTTCTGGCAACCAAAGAGAAGCCAGTAGCCATGAGAAAGGAATGAAATTATTAATTTTGTCTCCAACAGCACACAGCAGAGAAAGCATCATTGTCTTATACTCACTTACAGCACAAGACTGCAAAGACCCATGTCTTAGTGTCCAGGGCATCTTGATGTACATAGGAGGACACTGCACTCCCCAGACAGCCAAAGGTCTAAATATGCAAGGTCTATACATGCAGATTAACATTCTAGTAGATGCATAAGCTTAACAAATGTACTCATGGTTTAAGATGCTCATCTCATGACTACGAGTAGCCCAATCACATGCTCTGGCCTCACACAACATCAGCTGTGAAGTGTAGCATCAGCTGATTTTACTCTTCTAAAGTGCACTTCTAGCACACTGCTAAAAAAACATAAAAGGTTTTGACTTTGCTTAGTCTACAATAACAACTGTTAGGCAAGATCACATTATCCCACATTTGAAATGTAGGAAGAACATGGGGATGGCAGTTGCCATAGATCCCCTGAAAAGCCAGGAAGTTTGTCTAACAAAGACCTAAGCCACAGAACCACAACAGGCAAGACAGACCATTCAAGTAGCAAGAGTGAGAGCACACGTGGAGAAAAGAGTAGAAGACACTGGAAATCAGAAACTTTTATAATAGAGGAGACATGGAAAGGACTGAAAGAGAGAAGAAAGGGTACAAACAAGGGTGAAATACCAAGCAAGTGCTATTAAACATCAAAATGAAGGTGACAGCTCAAATGAGGAAGACAGAAAAATGAACAAAGAGAAAGTAGAGTATTTCACTTGCAAAATTGCTCTTAACTATAATGCCACTTCTCCCTGCCTGCAGACAAGCACAAGGGAATGCCAAGATGAGCCTTGGCACTGTTGCAGATTATCTGACGTGTTCCTCAAGGAAGGAAAGGCAGCACACCAATACTGGATGAAACAATGCATTCTGTGTCTTAGAACATATTTTCATGTCTGCAGTGCCCAGCACAACCTCTCAAGACAGCAGGAAGACAATGTTCATGGGAACACAGCAAAGCTCAAAAACAGAACTATCACGTCTTTCAACAGAAAGTTGAAAGTAATCAAAACTTACCCGTTAATAGAGTAGAATATTTTATCATATTCTTCATCTGTAAGATTTAATCTGAAACACCAAAAATAATTACATAATACATATGAAATACATATATTTAACCACAAAAATATTATCTCTACTGAACAGAAACGTCTGACAGAAAATATGCAGAAGGCATGCTTTAAATAGAGTGAAATATACACAAATCAAATGAAACATTTCACTTGAAACAGCTCAATCCACAAGATTGAAAACAGGACCCTGTCAGGTGCAGCTCCTGATGAGGTACTCTGAGACCCTTTTGCAGACACCTGAAAAATGTACCATTTACATGAATGGCATGGTTATTATTTCCTGCAGACCGGCAACTCCGGTTTCCAACTGACTCCAAGAAGGGCAGAGCTGCAAACAGTGGGTCACACCCATGCACCCCCAACCTCCTTGCCAGCGTGGCAGTACGAAAAGCAGAAAAGGCCTTGGCTCTGTTGTAAGCCCTGCTCAGCAATAACAAAAACATCTCTATATTATCAACCCTGTGTTCAGCACAAATCCAAAATACACCCCCACACCAGCTACTGTGAAGAAAATTAACTCTACCCCAGCCAAAACCAGCACAGATGGCTGCACTTCTGCAGAACTGATATGCTGGGTATAAGTGAAAGTGTTCAGCTTTGCTGCAAGTAACTTAATTGCCAGAATTAGAAGCATCCATTCATTGGTGAAGCTTCTGACCGACAAACATTCTGAAAGCTCCAGCAGCTACGTGAGGAATGCTGGCTTCTAATTCAGGCACTTAAGTGGTGCTCTTATTGGACTGTGTAGATACATCCTATTTTATTTTTCTGCAGCTGTATTAGTATTGTTTTTAAGGACTGAAATTTATAATTTTGTCATCTGGTTTCAGTGCTCTTAATGTTTTATAGCTGAGCATTGGTATGAAGTACTGTCAGCTGTTACCTTGCTACTTTTTACCAAACAACCAAAATACAAGGAAATACAAGTGACCCATAGTTTGAACAGAACTGAACTTAGGTTTCTGAAAGGAGTACCGACAACCTTCCTTGATTCCTTCAATTCCAGGGCTACAAAATGTGAAAAAAAAGATATAGCTATCTATGTATCTAGGTATCTATGTCTGTTTGTGGGGCACTACGCAGTAGACTGAATATAGCTAACTTCAAAAACCATGCATGCAAACTTGCCATGAAGACAATTTTACTGGTAAAAATACTAGTACTTTTTAAAGAAAGACTATTTTTAACATATGAAGAAGCATCAAAAATTACGTTCCACTCTGCTTTTATTCCAACTTCTGAAACTCTCTGAAAATTGTGGCATCTTCAAATGGTTTTTGAGGAGCAATAAAGACTCAGAAAAGCAGTACAACTGCTTTCTGTGCCTCTAAAATGGTACACACCTTACATAATGCAACTATTATCCACTCCTAAGGATATAAAAAATGTACCTTATTGGCACAGCTCGAGCACCGGCAGATTCCACAAACTTCACATATGAAGCTGCAATGTAAGATCTTCCAAACCTCTGGTACTCATCAAAGTGACATTCCTGGGACAATATCCCTGAAGGGCCCAAGGAAGAAAATTAGCACTATACAAATGGCAAATGCTACACGCTGAAAGAAAAATCACAAAATCACTGAATCAATTAAGTTGGAAAAGACCTCTGAGATCATCGATCACAACCTATGACTGAACTCCACCATGACAACTTGACCATGAATCAAGTGCCATGTCCAGTCTTTCCTTAAACACCTCCAAGGATGGTGACTCTACTACTTCCCTGGGTAGTCCATTACAGTATGTAATCACCCTTCCTATGAGGAAATTCTTCCTAATGCCTAACCTAAACCTCTCCTAGGTAGCTAAAGACTCTGTCCTCTTGTCCTATTGCTAGTTGCCAAGAAGAGAGCGATCCCAACCTGGCCACAACCTCCCTTCAAGCAACTGTAAAGAACAATAAGGTCACCCCCGATCCTTCTATTCTCCAGCCCAAACCACCCCAGACCCCACAGCTGCTCCTCCTAAGACTTGTGCTGTCATTAATTAATTAATTAAACTCCCATTTCCCATATACCAGCTTGCAGGGATACATTCATCACCTAGAGGAACTGCAGAAGCACCGAGACAACGGGGCATCAATTACGGTGCTCCGTCACAAGGTACTACATAAACACACATTACCTGACTAACGCCCGGCTTCCCTGCTCCGACCGCTCAGCACTGTGAGTTCTCTGAAACCAGCCCGATTTTCAGAGGAAGGCCGTACAGCGTAAAGCTGCTGACAGCAGCTCTGGGCAAACCCACGCTCGGGGAGACACTTCCCCGCTCCGGCAGCGCGGCCGAGGCAGGGTGCGAGGCCCCGCGGCCCCTTACCGATGATGGGTCTGTCATTGCGCTCCGCCGGGAGGTCGCGCCGCGGCAGGGAGGCGGCGGAGCCGCAGCAAACCAGCACCAGCAGCGGCAGCAGCAGCGCGGCGGCCGCGATGGGACGGAGCCCTGCCAGGCGCCCC
Organism: Monarcha castaneiventris obscurior; assembly: GCA_026261815.1. NCBI lineage: Eukaryota > Metazoa > Chordata > Aves > Passeriformes > Monarchidae > Monarcha > Monarcha castaneiventris. The sequence goes on from JAMPIT010000379.1 coordinate 12,365,770, forward strand.
ATGGCCACGGCCGGCCACCGACAACGGCACGGCTCGGGGCACGGAGCACGGGGCACGGAGCACGGGGCACGGAGCACGGCTCGGGGCACGGCACAGCTCGGCTCGCCTCCAGGCACGGCAGCCGGCACAGCTCGGCGGGGCTGGGCTGGGCTCGGTGCCCGGCCCTGCGCACGCAGCTCCCGGCCCGCCCGCAGCGCGGCTCCCTGGGAAATGCAGTCCCGGCTCGCCGCCCCGCCCGGAGCGCATCCCCCGCTACCTCTGCCTTCTCTAGGAAAGCAACGCTGGCGTCCCCGAACGGTGACAGACGAGGCTGGTTCAACCAGAAAGGGTTTATTAATTAAAACGCTATTAATACATTAAAAAAATTATTAAAAAAAAAAAAAACCATTGTGCTTTACATCGTGGTTACAGTCAGTAGTAAATTATATTTGCACCGTTTAACAGGAACATTATTTTTTTTAGAGGCACTTCCGATGTTTGTAAAGAATAATGCACTTAGGGATCTTTGTTTTGTTGACTACTGCTCCAAGCTGCAACACCACCACGCATCATACCAGTATCTCCACCATTCATTATGTAAATTATCTTGTGTCCATATTATTAGCAGCAGTTGCAATTAAGAGTTCCCACCTCCTATATAATATGTAAACATTAAAAAATAATTAACCGTTCAGGAAAAAATAACTGCACTCAGTGCTCTAACTGTTGTGTTATGCAAACACGCTACCACTTAATAACAGACTCGGGGTATTTTTGAAGACATTTAGGACTTTATATTCATAGAGCCAGGGGAGTCTAAATAAAGATTAAAAAAAAAACCCCAGCTACATATACATGTGCATATACATATATATATATGCAATCAAATGACGTTTCTGCTACATAAACCAGCAGCGATCAGAGATTGGTTTCATAGGAAAAGTTTAAATTTTCTTGTTCACTGAAACACAGTTCATTCCTTTGTGCAGTTTACATTCACGGATTAAAATTGAAGGGCTGTAATATTAAGACAATAGGTTCAGTTCTCCAGCTGGTAAATGACTTGGAACTTGAGTTACACAGTTCAAAAATTGCCAGATACCTGACTACTTAGTCTATTTTCTTATAAAGAAGAATTTGCAGTTCATTGAACTCCTCTATTTAAGGAGCTTTCGTATCACAAAATAGTTCAATCTGAGAAAAAGAAATACATATGAAACACATTTTCATAGAATCATATATCTGAAGAGGGTTTCTTTAAATTTAAGCCCCATATCAAAAATATTCTGAAAGAGAAAAGTGAAAAATGCACTTGAGGAAATTTGGGAATCGGAAGAAAAAAAATTAAGAGGTTTTTGTCAGTTTTGAAAGAATTTCTGGCATTGATTTTACCACAGCAGAAGAAACTACAACCAACAAGTACTCTAATGGGTCTTTCATAGATGTTCCTCTTGCTAATAGTTTCCAATGACTCTTGCAATAATGCCTTGTTAACCATAATCTAAAGTAAGACATTTGTAATATAATAGGATAGTTTAATTTCTCTCCCCTAAGCCTATATACCATCCCAATGTTCTAAGGATTACAAAATAACTAAAGTTGCCATTTCTAGCTAATTGCAATATAAGCATTTGTTATGGATTTATTTATATGAAAATTCATATGGAATGCTTAAATATATAGTGCTTATGCAAAAACAAAACAGAGTTAAGAACTGGGTAAATTAACTGTAGCAGTTGGTGTACTAACAAAGATTTTAGGCAAAAGCTGAGAAAAGTAAAATAATAGTTGAGATTACTAAATACAGGGGATTGCAGGATGATGCTGCCATGTACTATGAGTGATAGCTTTTACACATGCAGTGTTCATATGTCAATAATGCCCCTCCAAAACAAAACAAAAACCTGTTTTCAGTAAGTATGGAGATTTTTTTTTTATTACCCCTATAGAAATGAAGAAGCAGTCTCAATGGAAATTAAAAATAATTTCTGCCAGTGCCCAACAGCAAATAGACTGGCAAGTTGTCAATTACTGTTCTGAAAATAAAATGAAGATACCAAGCATCTCCTATGCTGAGGTCCAAAGTGACCTCCAAGCACCCTTAAAACAAACAACAGATATTTCTAAAGTTCAGATCCACAAAGGATAACCTACTTTACCCTCTCAAACAGATAATGCAAACAGCTGAAAGCTTTTGACCTCTGTAGTCCTCTACACTAGGGATTAAAGTTGGTAATAATCTGAGTTTCTTATAGCTGTCCATAGACAGTATTACTTTGCAGAAAGAAAATAAGAATTCTCAAGATTGTTTTGGCTCTCTTACCAGTTCCTGCCTCGGATTCACACATTCTTTGAAGAATATGTACATGGTGTTTTCTCTATAAAACTTGAAGATTATTCTGTTAATTAGCACAAAAACAGAAGCTGCACAAGCAGCACAAAGAGTAACACAAATGTCTCACTATTGCTGACTAATTTTCAATTTGACGTAAACTAACAAAACCGCATTTTTCCCTGAGAATCAATCCAAAAACCAACCTCTTCACTCCTTGTAAATTAGCCGTGTAGTCTTATTTCTGCGACAAACTACCCTATTCACAGTTTTTTCTTTGTTTTGTATCCTATTGACAAGCCAAAGATACAAGAGCTAAGTGTAAGGTTCTGGACTGCGCTATTACAGACGAGTTGTCTCCGAAGACTTAACAGCAGCAGTATCAACCTGATATCCAAAGCACTCTTCAGCTTTCTGGCATACAAGTTACTCAATTACAAGCAGTGCTACAAATATGTAAAATTCATTCATCTCTTCAGACATACAAACTGATAGACTCCAGTTAGTATAAAAGTGCAGCCAATATAACATTCAGTGCCCTGCAAAGACATGCTGGTTTCATTCACAATGGAAGTTTTCACCTTAAACTCATTTCCAATTCCAGTGTTCAAAAATTGATAAAATACTGTATTAAGGTTATTCCCAGGCAACCAGAGAAATGCTCTGAAGATAATCTGCAGATGCCATTATGAAGTCAGTCCATTCCTTGGCCAGCTCTTCAATGGAGACTTCCTTCCCCCCATATTCCTGTGGGAGAATGCTGACGGGGAAGTGTTCGGTCAGACTCTGCAAGTAGTTATTTCCATGCATGTACACCTAAACCAAAATATTAAAAGCATTTACTTGGGTATGAATGCTAGACTACTGAGCAAGAACAGGCAGCAAAGCATCTCAGTGCAAGAGCAGAACCCACAAACTTGGTTTAACTAAGTGTATTTGTTCATAACGAGTTCCTTAAAAGAAGGAACTACCTAGTGAGTTTCCCCCTAGGTGCTCAAACTCTGTCCTGCTCAGTATCTGAAGGCTGGTGAAGGATGGACTACAACCTGAGAACTGCATTTTATGTAGCTGTGAGCACAGGAGCCAAAACTAACTACACATTTGTTCCAGCCCAGTTTAGCAACACTGATGAGAGTATACACTACATCCAAACTGCTAAACTGACCTAAACCATGGGAAGACTGGTGATTTTTTTAGTCATGATATCTTGTACTCACCCTTCAGTCATTTCCAAGAAAAGAGCCGTGTCTGGCTCCTGGCCATTACTATCTGGTCCTGCCACATGTATTTAAAAACAAGGTTATGTAGTATGTATGTAGGTTCAGACAGGTGTCAAGGAAGATACTCAACAGAATCTATATATCAGTCCTTATGTTTCAGTTCCAACTGAAATTAGATCCTGGACTAGTTCTCCACTTTAACCCTTGCAATACTGTAGGCTTGGTTCTTCTCCTCTTGCTTTATTGTAGCTATTTTGAAGACTTGTTCATTACTTCCAGTCTGATACTTTTATAGGATCTACTATCCTGGCATGCAGTGACTATTGCAAATGCCCAAGATCCATGTGCTGAGTAAAGGAGGCTTCAGAATGGGAATAACAATAGGCAGGGCTGCTTATTTTGTACCTTAGTCCTGCTGTTAACACTTCACTTTTGTGTCAGATGAAAACTCCAATATTTTTCCTATGCTGCAATAAACTGTAGTCCTTGGCATGCTTTTGCATCTAAATACATAATATTTATTAACATAATTTATATTAACATATATATATATTACATAATATATATTAACATAAATATTTGCATATTTATAACAGCAAAACTATTTAAAACAACTAAGGAGCTGTTTGGAAAAAAACTTCGGAGTTAAGTCTGACCAATTTTTGATGCATAAATGCCTTTGGAGGTCTGTCAGGACCAAACAGTTGTCTTCTACTAGTTCTGCACAACTTGGAGCATAAAACACTGTTTAGTCATCATTTTTCTCTGTCATTTATAGGCAGAGTACTGGGAAATCCAGGATCTATTTCTTTCTAGTTCTGCAGAAGAATTGCTATGTGACCTCAAGCAAATTATTTAACCTCTTTGTGTCACAGTGTTTTTTATCTTGATAACAGCACCACTTGCAACTCTCACATTATTATTGACTACAAATGCTTTACAGTTAGATTCTGGAGGTCTGTATGGCACTAACAAACAAAAATGGTTTATGCTCTTCAGTACTCAGGAGTAACAGAGCCTTAGGGAAGTGCTACAGGTTGTCATAAAAGGGTTTTGTGGCAGAAAGAAATATTTGTGTGCACTCACCCGTTGCTTTATTTTTTCAGTGAGAAAAGGCTTAATTAGAGCGAAGACTGGGTGGAAGAATAAAGGCTCATTAATCAAGTGGATACCTCGAACTTTCAGTGGAAAGGAATCCTGTCAGCATACATGAAAAACAGAATAAGAAAAAGAAAATATTATTGAGACACCTCTATTAGTAAGGACAAGCCTGTGAAAACTGTCTAGTCCATAGGTGAAAGTATCCCTTCTGACCCTGCCTTCTTGCATTTTGTAGTGCTGTAGCAGTGTAAATTAAGAACAACATTTAGAAAAAGCATATCTTGTTCCTCCCATTAGAAAGAAAAATCTCACCTTTTTTTAATCTCAGTATGAGGTGAAATTAAATATTAAAAACAAACAAACAGAAAAAAAGTATCACCAAATTGCACATAATTTGTATTGCACACAAACCTTTCTCACAGCCATTCTCTAAAGTACAATTTTTCACAACAAAGATTCTGCTACTAATTTACAAAAAACCTATCTAGCTATGTGCTATTATTGGCAATAGTCTGAAGAACAATACATAAATATAAATAAATTATTGAAGATACTAACTTTAAGTTAAATAAATTATATTTTTTATTTAGAGACAGGCCTTGAAATTACTAGGAATTTGACCAAGCCAGAAGTTCAGCTTTACAACAAGATTATTGTTTTAATAAAATTAAAATATCTGCTATACAGCCTTTATAATATAAAATAACTTGGATTCTACTTGTATTCATTTAAAAGTTCCAGATCTTTGAAATTTAAAAGAAAATATGGCAGTGATCAAAGCAAGCTTTATGCAATGGAGGAAGTACAGCTTCCATCAATGGAGGAAGTACAGCTTCCATTCATATCCCACTTGATACTACCTCTGAACCAGATGTTTTCTGCTTATAAAAACGGTACTTCTCACAAACATATCTCCTTGCTAGTTCAGTAGTTCTAAGGAAAAAAACCCCAAACCCCATGCATTTCTTTAGTGCCACTCCTTTTAGATTTTAATATACAATAAAGACCTTAAAATTATCAGTTTGTATGTTTATTTAATGCTATTATGGGTTATCATATACTTAATTCTACTATCATGATTTTCACAAAACATGTTTTTGCCTGGGTAACAGATTTTTCAAGATAATGTCACTACTTATTCATACTATGCTTTCCATTCCTTAGCACATCCTTCCTTTCTATTAACTTCTGTTTCTCAATACAGGATACCAATTTGCAAGACATATTTCTTGAGTAAAACACAGGGTTAAAACTAAGGTTTCTCAACTTTTACTTGTAAGCATCTTCTGGAGTGCATTAAACATGCCCTGGGGTGCATCAGGCACAGCATCTCCAGCCTGACAAGGGAGGGGATTGTCCCAATCTGCTCTGCACTGGGGCAGCCTCACCTTGAGTCCTGGGGGCAGTTTTGGGCACTACAATACAAAAAAGACATTAAGCTATTAGAGGGCATCCAGAGGAGGGCCACGAGAATGGTGAAGAATCTGAAGGGCAAATCTTATGAGGAGTGGCTGAGGTCACTTGGTTTGTTCAGCCTGGAGGAGACTGAGGAGAGACATCATTGAGGTCTTCAAGATCCTCAGAAGGGGAAGAAGAGGGGAAAGTACTGATCCCTTTACTCTCCTGACCAGGGACAGGACCCAAGGGAATGGCCTGAAGTTGTGTCAGAGGAGGTTCAGGTTGGATATGAGGAAAAAGTTCTTCACCCAGAGGGTGGTTGGGCACTGGAACAGGCTCCCCAGGGAAGTGGTAACAGCACCAAGCCTGACAGAGTTCAAGAAGCATTTGGACAATCCTCTCAGGCACGTGGTGTGACTCTTGGGGTGTCCTGCATAGGGCCAGGAGTTGGTCTCATTGATTCTGATGAGTCCCTTCCAACTCAACATATTCTATGATTCTATGATATTGAACAACACTAACATAATCTCTGGATAAAATTTAAAAACCCAATTAAAAGTGATGAAAGGAATCAGGGGGAAAAAATGAGTTAAAATTATTTCTTGTCTTAGAAAAGAACACTGGAAACACAATTTTTTTTTTCATAGCTAGAATAAACATTTAGAAGTTTGAAATATATTGAAAAAAAATCAGAAATAGGTCAAGATGGAAACATCATATTCAAAGAATTTCCTGCTTTGAGATAATGGATTGAAACCTTTAGATGTACTTGCAAATCCTATTCTGCTTCCCTTCTTCTCTATTTCAAGGTTTAAAAAATTACCAGCAATTTGTTTACTACCTCAGAAATCAACTGAAACACTCTCAGTAGTCCTCTTTTCATGAGATCTGGCCCAAGACTACATAACACCATGACTTCTTATTCTAGATATGCAAAGTTGGGAATACCTGACAGTTTCACAAACGTTTTACAGTAGATAACAAAAAGGAAGAACATCTGAAGTTCTGATGATATTAATTCAATGACTAAGCCTTGATTGAATCTCAGATATGAACCTTACCAAATCAGAGCAAGAGATTATCTCCCTGGCTCATTTCCATATCACAGGCTAACAGTTTTATTGTTACTGACTTTCAACGTAACTTCTGAAGGAAAATAGGATTATAGGACTACATTGTAGCTTGCCTGTCAATTCTCTCTACCCTTTTTTCTTTATTTTTTTTCCTATCAAATTCAGTGGCAAAGTTCAACTGAATTTGGCAGAAAGAAATAAGCCTTAAAGACAGTAAAGTCCTGAGAAGTTTTATGAAATATAGGAGGTGAGGTAGCAGTGATTTGCAAAAACAATGCTCATGTTGGAGGAAAAAACCAAACAGAACATAAATGTTGTACGTTCTGTAGTTAGCAGATGAAAGATCACATGAGCATCATCCATACTGGTAACAAGTTAGGAGTGTCTTGCTCTTAACTATTCATAGTGCATACTATTTTTAATATTCTCTGAGCCAGGAATAAATGCTTTAAATATTGAGTTAATGCACAAAAGAATGGAAGAGAAGAGATGAAACAGGATAGCAAACACAGATCCTTCCAAAACTGGGCTTCATCTGCTCTTCCGGTCATGAAATTCTTGTGTTGGTGGAGTTCTTACAAAATACCAGAAGTTAGAGGGCATTTACTGCTATAGAAGAATAAACTTTAAGTAAAATCAAGCCCAACCTATGACTTGTAACAGATTTAGGATTTTCTCATTCTAAGTTGCATAGTCTGAGAATGTCTACGGAAAGAAGATTTACAAAATTTACCTATAGCTTGGAAGAGATGAAAAATTGGAAGTCATAGCAATGAAGGTGCATAAAGCATTATGTCATACTTACTGTGAGAACAGCAGCAATTTTCTTGGCCACTGCTGGACTGATCTGAAAAGCATGAGCAAACCTCCACCCTTGAAGGTCAAAGATGGCCTTGACTCCATTTCGCTGAGTCTCAGTCTCCTTTACAATGAGCTCAGATGTGATGAGGCTTACACGAAACACATCATATGCTGTAAATAAACTGGGATCCCATTGTCCTGAAGAGAAGACAGATTACCCTGCATTACCATGAGAATACCCCATATACCTGCACTTTTGCTTCCTATGGCTTCTAATGTGCTTCTCAGGAACAAGAATTACCCAGCAATAACAAAGTTCCTGAAACAAACTGTTTTGCCAGTGCATAATTTACTTCATCTGCCTGCTCTCTCACTCATCTTTGATGCTCTTTTAGTAGATAGTACCACATAATGTAGCATGTTCTACCTATAGCCATAGGCCCAGTACAACGTTTTGACAGGAACAGCTTAATTCAGTAACAGTCGTGCTAGCAGAAGCTGCAGATCATCAATCCAATCAATTATTGTAACTTTTTTCAGCACAGTAATTCTCTCACAATTCAGCGAATCTCACTTGTTTTTTTCTGAGGCCTGAGCAAAAAATTGCATGGGCTGAGTCTTAATCTTAGATGAAAGCTTTAGAGGGCACAATTGTCTACTAGACCAGCTGATAATAAGACTGTTCTTTGAAAGCTGGCAAAAATAATGTCTCTGTCCAAAACAAGCATAAAGAGATATGGTGTTCATTTAATACATTTTTTGAAAAGGTTTTTGGGACATACGTCAAACATTTTCCAAGCGTTGTTAGCTAGGACTCTTTGGCTACAAGTAAACAGTGAAAACCTGGTGAACTGCTCATCCAAGCCTAAACTGAACATTGATACATGACTAGGTGTACACCTTTTTTTTGTGTTCTCCCCACTCTGTGCTGCATCTACATCAGTACCACAGTCTTAGCCCATGGCTTTGAAAATGTACATGAAATCAAATGATTGTTGGGACACTCAGAGCCAAAAAACCACATAATCTTACAAGTTTTAATCTTTAAGATTCTTTCGATGCAACAAGAATTTCACTAAAAAGAAAATTAAGTTCTTCATAAGGGATTGTACAGCTTTAGCCACACTAGTTTATAAGTAAAATTATGCAACTGTTACAGCTCAGTAAACTCACCTTTAAATTAATGTAAATGTAATTCTAGTAAGGAACATGTTTTACCTTTCTAGTTAAGACATTCTGATATGATCTAATTTTATCAACCCCTGCAACTGTACTCATAAAATATTTTTGGTTTGCTCCTAAAATTGTGATAATTAAAAAATAAACCACAAAACGAAACAAGGCCCCAAAACTTCAGTGTCAGAATCAGGTGTGAAACAATTACAAGCAATTCTGTCACTCACCAATTCTGTATATCAGAACTTTGCTTCCATGTGGGTCTCTTGATCTTAGGACTCCGTGATAGCCAGCTTGCAAAAGACCAAGAACAGAAGATGGTTGTAAATCTGCACTTATTTCTGGGCATTCAATTCTCCACTTCTGATAATTCTTCAATAACTGGAAAAAAAATTAACGTGGATGTCAGGTAAGCATCAGCTATTGTAGGAAAGACACAGTTAAAAATATGTTTTCCACATGTGGTCACAGTCAGGTTTAATTCATTAAATTAGCTATAACTTAATTGTATATTTTAACCAAATCACTCCTAGAAGCAGAAGGTTGCTATACAGGATCAAGTAAGTGAGTAAATTGCCATGATGAATTTAGAAGCCAGTCAAATCATTAATGGACTGCAGTTGTCATTTTGAGTCAGAAATGAAAATTGAATGGACAATAAGGCTGTAGTTTCTATGTAAAATGCATCTAAACCTCATTTTTTCTGCTCAGGATACCTTTAGGATTGTTCATTTTGCTAATGCATCAGACTGATTCAGGATTTTTTTAAATTTAGACATGCAAAATTTTATGGAGGAACATTCTCCTTCACTCACACACCATCTCCCTTCCTCCCTATTTTTTACACAGTCATAAATAATTCCAGTTTACTATTTGAAGCCGGTATGCTCATCAGCATATCCAAAAACATTTTTGAAGACCCTTCTACCCCTCTGAAATGAGATAATATAACAAAGTAGTGGGTCCATGACACATTTGCCAATTTCCCTCGCACAGAGTGGAAATAACGAGAACCTGTTTGGCTGAAACAGAGATCCTGTCTGTTGTCAGGGACATGGTCACCCTGGTTCCTAAGGCTGGGAGGCAGCACCATAACCAGGATTTCTAAGGCACAGGAAGAGCTGTGTGTTGAAAGGCGATGGATTAATGCTAAGGAAGAGGCAATTAAAGGTGTTCCTTTGTGAGGTAACATCTGTGTTGAGGAATTACAGGCAGCACGGTGAAAGGTCACCTTAGAGATGGATCGTGAAAAATTAAGTTAGTGATGCAGTCGTTCTAATTTCCAAGCCTAATTACTTTTTCTTCTTTAATATTAGTTAAGTGGCTGTGGGGAATATGAGCTATGCCCTGCAACTAAAATTTATTTCAGACATTTTGCCTAAGTAGGAAGCTCTGCAAGACTGTCTTCCAAAATACTTCCTCTCAGCTCATCGACTATATTTTGCCTCTGCTGCATCACCTCTGCTAAGCTCTCTAGCACTAAGTTTGGAAAGTAGAGAGATAGCTATTACAAGTAATTTACATTTTGTTTTAATTTCCTCGATGCCTATGACTTAAGAGTTCTACCAAGACCTCCAAAAGCAGCTAAGAGAATCAGAATTTTTCAGAACCTTGTTTCACAACAAACTGAAATGCAGCTTTAAATCTTAAATGGATCATGCACAGCCTAGCTTTTAAAATGGTTTCTATATTTCAAAAACAGGAAAACCCAATCTGATCCTCAGCACAGTTTCACAAATTAAATGTGTTCACCACATTGAAAGAATCAACAGGAAGTCTTTTATTTCCTATAACTTGCATTAACAGAAATTAATTTTTTTCCTTTATCAATTACTCCATATTTCACAACAGAAATACTAAAGTTAAAAGAGTTGTCAGGTCCAACTAATCGAATATAACCTTAAAAAAATTACAAATTCAAATATCTATTCAAGTATAATTTTCTCCAGGCTTTTCATTGGAAGAATGATCAGAAGGAATTTCAGTAAAACTGAATTCGTCCCTTGGAAAATCAGAGCATCAGCTATGCTGATTCTTACCTACAGACTCTTGGAGGGAGACCTGAGACTCATCATCCTGTAGCTCACAGCATGCTCATGTCAGAAAATTAGTCTTATCTCTTACCCTTCTCTCTACTTTCAAGCTTCTTGTATCATTTTACATAAAACACACTTTTTCTTCAGCTTAATGCTTTTGTTCTCAGACCAAGGTCTTGAATGATTTTGAAGGTCTCTCAAATGAATTGTCATGAGAAAACTACTTATAAAACATTATTGTTTATCAGCAGAATTTACATAAAAATACATGGTATACTGATCAAAAATTAGCTATATTTTTAGGAAAGTAGAGCCTATAAATATGTATTTAGATCAAAAAAAAAAAAGTTCATATACCATGCTAGAATCCCACTTGATTTGGCAGTGAAAAAAAGTGGATAAAAAGTCTCATCTGAAACCATCACCATAGAAAGAAACATTTAACCATTAGGAGAATTTTATTAGCAGCCTTTTGACTGCATTAAATCAGTTCTAGCCTAGGCTAATTTTAAAACTAACAAACAAACAAACAAGGTGAGGGAAAGAGGGAGGAAGTAGGGAAAGTAAGTTAATTTGTGGAACAGGAGTTCACTGTAATTGCAAAGATGGGCCTGTTGAAGTGCTCTGATTATCTCACTCTGTCAGTACTTCACTGTCTACAAAGGGCACTGTTTGAGCAATCCCAACTGCTTTGTGCCAGACAGCAATGTCAACATGTTTTTTCCTTGGTCTTTCCAAAACAGTCTCTGAAACAGCAGCAGAATACAAAAACACCCTGAAAAGAGCTATGTAAACATCTGTAGCTTTGTCATTTCTCACTTTTCTTCTAAAATCTCTGATACCACAACTTAATGAACATATATATTTTAAAAACCTCTTTGAAGAATTCCCTGCCAAAACTAAGATGAGAATAAAAATGACACATTCATTCAATACCCTAAATAATCCTATCTAGTCAGTACAGTTACTTTCTCATTTTCATGATATTTACATTTTCCAAGTTGGAAACAACAAGGATTTAAGTTCTTGGACCTTGGAAGAAAGAGAGTGGTGTTTGCAGCTTGTGATACACTCAAGATCCTTACAGAAGGCATAGTTTATCTACTAGCACACCCATTAAGGAGTAAATATATGGTTGGAATATTTCTGACACGTTCCATGACATGAGCAAGTAGGGCATCTTTCAAACACATAACGTGGCTAAACCTAAAACATACTTCCCTTGGCAAGAAAATCACAAAGTGCTGAAGAGTTCTTAGATTTTGAAAACCTAATCTAATTACCTGAAATTATTTAGGTCTGAAGTAAAGGTCAGCATTAGAGAATCTTCCACAGCATCGACAGCTAGTTTTGGCAGATATTATGTATATTTTTTGTTTATGTAGGCAAGTCCTTTCTTACAGCTGGACATAGTCAAGTCTTACACAGCCACTTAAAAGAGTAATCCTTAAACATGTAAAGGAGTTCAAAAACTAGCAGTGGGGACTTACAGGTTTTTTAGTTTCACACTGTTTAAGCACAGAAATTAATGGGAAATTTTTTTAAAGTATGATTTTTCTCTTTTTCCCAGCAGGGGAAAACATAAATGTATACAACAAATATTTTGGATATAGGTGAAACAACCTAATATCAGGTTAAAAAAACAGACGCATTCATTACCCAGTATAAAAAACGGCTCACACACTTACAACACAAGAAAAACATCTCAATGTATAATTATCTGTGTTTACAAACTGAATAACCTACTTAGCATCTGCTCAGCATCTGAAAATAGATGCAAGATAACTTGATAAAGGGGGGAAAGCTAGATGAAAAACTCCAGTGTCTGGACTTAAGCATTAATTAAGAGGTTTTTTCCTGAAGTCTGTTGGGGATAGTTCCAGATTTCTGAACATTACAGATTACAAAGTTACCAATTAAACCAAGATTCATGTCCTACAAACCCAAGTGAACTTAGTACTTTACTTAGAAGCAAAAGAACTGGAAAACATAGTGCTTGTTAGAGAAACTAATGCAACTGTATACATAAATGAATTAAATTTTCCTTGATTAATAACTATTTATTTATTAACATGGATGATGGGCAGAACTAGGCCTCTATTGTGTCAGCAGTTGTACCAATGCACACAATGCTTGGGAAAAAAATGTTTTCTACTGGCATTCTTTGCAGGAGAAACCACAGCTCAAACTTCAGAATATAAACCTCTGTGCATACGTATTTTATACTTCTTTTATATATGTGTATATGGATGTACCAGAATTTAAACACACAGTATACACACACAAAGAATTTAAAACATTTTATAGAGACACAGAACTTTCCCAGTTCCATGTGCGTTACCTCTTTGTCACTGGAAAAAGCCTGGCACGTGCTGGCTTAGCACAAAGGGAAGCCTGGCTGACTGATTTGTGTTTCCTTAAGAGTCAGCTCAGAGAGCTAGTAAGGGCTCTTCCATCCTTTTCAAGGAATTCCTTAGTATTGATGGAAGAAAAGCAGCCAACTAACTGATTTTAACTTAGCTTTTATGATGTGAAGAGATGATGTCTGAGACTCAGCAGTGTGTTTGGCACTACAGAAAACAACCCACCTTGTGCAGCACAGTCATCCTAAGCAACTCACTTGCAGTACGACACGCTAGGAAAACCTCATTCCTCCATAAGCCGAGTGCAGAGCAAAACCAAAATCTCGCTATTTGTACCTTGGTATCAACCAGAACTCCTAAAAGGATCCTAGATATTTAGCGAGTTCTCAGTGCCACAAAAGGGATGCCTACAACAGCATGCTATGAAAACCCTTTGCATGGAGCTTCAATGTCAAACATTTTCATTTGGTTCCCCAGAGTATAATCTATTTCAGGTACAAAAAGACAGTATTCCAAAGTCACTGAGAGCCAGTCCTATACAAGACTTATGGGATGTAAGGCATAACAAAACACACTAGGAAAAAATATTTATGTCCAAAAGGAGATGCTAGCTCTCCAGATTTCACATATCACTAGTGAATCCAAGTGACAGTGTTTTTGATGATAACAATGAAGCCAAACATGCACACGTAGCCGGTACATTCAAGAAGAGGCAGACACTGTTCTCTTCTCTGTGGTCACAAAGTGACAGAACACAAGGGAATGGTCTGAAGTTGTGTCAGGGGAGGTTTAGGTTGGATATTAGCAAAAGGTTCTTCACCCTCAGGGTGGTTGGCACTGGAACAGGCTCCCCAGAGAAGTGATCACATCACCAGCCTGACAGAGCTCAAGAGGCATTTGCACACTGCTCTCAGGCACATGGTGTGACTCTTGGGGTGTCTGTGCAGGGCCAGGAGTTGGACTTTGATGATCCTTGAGGGTCCCTTCCAACTCACTATATTCTGTGATTCTGTGAGAATAGTCTGTTCCTGAGCTTAACTGAATAATCATTGTCTTTATGAAATTAAGACAGTTTTATCTCTTCTTCGAGTCTTTCAATTTCAGCGACCTGTTTCAGTGCTGGATTTTCTTCCAACATGAGAGATATCAATGTATCTATCAGTAGTTAAAAGCAAGTCTGGAATTGCCATTGGAATAATTTAAAAGATTGCTGTTATGAGTCACCATTAAAGATTTAGAAATAGAATGTCTTGAAACAATCTACCTGATTAATCTTTTCTGAAGCATTTCCAAATGTTGATAACTGACATCAGATAAATCTGTGTCAATTATTAACCAGAAATGCATCAATAAAAAGGTCTGGTCAGTTGCCAGACTTTTGATTCCTATTTAAGGCTAAGTCCATACTAAGATGCTGGACAACTGCTGCTTACAAGCATTGACAGAGCCATGAACTTTGATTATCCCTTAGCTGCTCTACAAATACTATGCAGTAGTACACAGGAGCCCAGTGGGCTAAGGGAGTCTGTATCAGCCTGAACACCAAACCAAGAGGCAACATCAAACCAGGACAGGAGGGAAGAGCCACTGTCTGGACTGATGGCAGGAGGGCTCAGTCTAGGATAAAGTACTAACATAACTTCTGCATGAATTTACACTTGGGTTAGATGAATATACAACTTGTGACCACGACAGATTTTTGCACAATAATTCTCTTTGGCCTTGATATACCAATTGCAATAAACACATTCCTTTGGAGGGAAAGAAAAAAAAAGGAAAAAAAAGAGAAGTGCTTCTGTTATTCTTCCCATACTGTAAGAGAAGTATTCTAGAAAATGGTGTCAGCTGGTATGTAGAAGATTAAGTACAAGTGGCTACAGCACTTGGAGAACTGAAATTCTAGACAGAAACATTAAACCCAGCTAGGTTCTGAACATCAGAATCTCTTAATTTGAAGGAAGGTTTGAAATTTAGAAACTTAGCAGTCTGTGGAGACCTAGAAAATCTAAAGAGGTTTTAAAAACACTTAACTTTTTCAAAGCAGGTCCACAGTCTAGAAGGCTGATTCTCAAGAGGAACATAAGCAATGCGCTACTTCATAGACTTCCACCTCTAAACCTAGCCTAGAATCCACACTCTCGAAGATTAGTCCTACTTACAACACCTCTCACAATTAACCACATCAACGTGCAGAAATGTATGGGCCAAATTCAGGAGTGCCACTCTCCTGTCTACAGGATTACCAGTAACAACCAATTGCAGTGCAATTAGGAGTGGATATTCAGGAGTCCATATTTTCCTCATTAAGCCTTGCATTTTGGAGCCAAGAAACACAGGAAAATAAAACGGCTTTTGTTGGGAAAGGAAAAAAAAAGGTGTGGTCCTACATACAATTGTTGGTGCACAGCTTTGATATAAACAATCTCACAAACTTCAAGTAAAAGTAAGATCCATAAAACCCAAAGGAATCTGACTTGACTCCTTGGTTCTTCTGCTGAGGAGGAAAGGTTTAAAGCTATGATGCAAATCTCGTGAGTTAAATGAAAAGAACAAAAATACAATTTCTAAAGCTATTCATGATTAAGGGCCTAATTCAATTTCTCAGATTCTTTTTTTAGCTACCTTGATCCCGCAATACATCTGTATGCAAACAGTCTCCCCTTATGGTGCCTAACTTGAAAAATCTACAGTCCAGAGAAGTCAGAAACTAATAGGCGAGGTCTGTTGGGCAATCCTGTGCAATCAGCATAAAATTCCATGGAAACACAGATTTCAGTTGGCACATGTGAATCAATGCTTCTGCCCTGGGAGGATTTGGAAACACTATCTGTTCCAAAGGTTTAATGGTTGTCAATCTTTCTTTAAAAAAAAATAAATAAGCTGATAACAATCTGTGCCTCTGGATATTAAAAAATGTGCATGCTCTGTGGCAAAAAGGCATACAAAGAGCCAGGAAAGTACCACGACTTCCCAAAGCCTGCAAGGAGTGCTATAAATGACTAAACTGCAAGCAAAAAGAAGTTTTTACTCATCGTTTTAGAGTACTTACAAGTCTGTAGTGAAACTAGCGCGGCTAGTAGTAACCTGAGCCTGACAATCACAAGGGTGTCCCTTAAAGGATACTGTTTCCTGACCGGAGCTGTGACCCTACCACGCTTACTATATAGGCAGGTGACCGTACCACGCTTATCACAGCCTTTATGTTGCCACATCGATACCGCAGATGGATTCGGTGCCACGCCGCAGACACGCGGGACGAGCAGTGAGTTACACCCTGAAACTCCCGCCCGGCCCCGGCCGCCGCGGGCAGCGCAGGGCACGGACCCAGCCCTGGCCCCGTGCCCCGTGCCCGCAGCGACCGCCCGAGCCCGGCTGCTCCCCGTCCCGCCCGGGGCTGGCCCACGGCCGCCGCGGGGGCTGCCCGGGCCCGCCACCTGCCGCCGCCGCCCCCTCCTCACCCTCCAGGCCAGCTCCAGGTGGAAGTCTCGGGCGCGCAGGAACCGCACCAGGAAGGCATCGGAGAGCGGCTGCGGCCAGCGCTGCCCGGGCTCTGCCTCCGCCCGCCGCCGCAGCTCGGCCACGGCGCTGCGCACCCGCGGAGAGTGGTCGGGCAGGTCATTGAGCTGCCCCGCGCCCGGCGGAGCCTGCGACATGCCCGCGGCACGGCCGAGCTCAGCCCCGCCGCCGGCCCGCTCCCATTGCGAGCGGCGTCGCGGCAGAGCCCAGCCCGGCCCGGCTGCCCCCGCCCCCGGCCGACATTAACCCCTGAGCGCCCTCCCGGGCCCGCGGCCGGGGCGGAGGCAGGTGTGCCGCGGCCTCGGCCCGCCCGCCTCCGCCCTGCCCCTTCTGCGGCTGCTTCTCACTGTTACGGACTATGGGTAGGACTTGACCGGTTTCTAGGATTTTATGCTTTAAGCCCATCTCGTGTTTGTCGCTTCCGTCCCCAAAAGCGAGCTGTGCCTGCTCCCGCTGGGGGGTGAGGGGCGGCCCCAGCGGGCAGGGAGACCCCGACGCTGCACCCCCAGGAGGGTCACCCAGGGCCCCTAAGGGGGGGTGGGCTCCCCTTTTGGCGAAACTGATCCATCTTTAGATACTAAATCGCAAAAAGCTCCAACTTCATTGCAGCTTGGAAATGAAGTGCAAAGTGGGGATCATTGCTGGTGCAAAACTGCCTTGGAGCACCTCATCCTTAACGTGGATATGCTGTAACGAAAATGTATTCACTCTGCCAGGAGAAAGGGTGTGGATGCTGAAAGCTTGGCTACGGAGAGATTTTCCAGCTTTCTGCCAGCATCTGTGTGAAAGTCTTGCTTTCACTCGGATGCTGGCCGAAAACAGTTAGAGGTTTCTGTAAACCAATCCCTTTATCTTGCAGGTGCAGATTGTTATGCAGTATTGTTATGGTACTGACTGAAAAAAATATTTTGAAGTAAATGTTGCAAGGTTCAGCCAATCCCTCTGAGAGGGGGATGAATAAGGAACAAATAACTTCATACCACTAAGATATATAAATGAGTTTGTATATTAATAAAGGGTTCCATTCTTTCCTGGATTGTCTCCATGTTGTTTTCTCTCCGTCCTCTGCTCAACAGCGACAAAAGGGTAGAGAAATTGAATTCAACTTTAGCCCAACTTTGCTGTCCAGCAGTGAGTTCGATTATGAAAGGTAAAGAGTTCATTGCTGTTGTTAGTATTTTTAGTATAACCTTTTCCTTGGATTAAGTTTCCTTTGAGATCTCTCTGGCCTGCTTAGGCTAAAAGCCTTATTTCATTTAATATACAATTGATAAGGCATACTTAGGCCCAGTAAAAAGGTCTACAAAACTTTGTTCCAGATTACTTTCCCCTTTTCTGGCTTTCTACAGTTAATGCTTTCTTCTTGATCAGCATTTTGGTCATATCTAACCATGTCTTGGACTATTATACACTGCTTAAATGTCTACAGGTATCCCTCTCAGCTTCACAAATCTAAAATAATATCTGCCTAGCTAAATGCCGATAGGTAAAGAGTGGGAAGGGTGGGTTTTTTTGCCAAAAAAAAAAAAAAGATAATAAAGCAGAAACTTGAGGGAATGAATAGGGAATACAAGCTTGCAGGGAGAAAATATCGAAGGAACAGATAAAAACTGGGGAACAGTCAAGTGCAGTCAAGAGTATATAGATGTGGACCTGTGGGCCAGGAGGTGTGAGAAAGTGTGGACTTCCCCTAGATCAAGAAAAAGCAAGCTGGAAATACAGAAAGAAACAGAACAGAATGTGGAGGGGACACTAACAACAGGTTTTAAAAAAACAACCCTTTTGTTTCTGGACAGATCTTCCATGGGAAAGATTTGCATGCAAATGTGTAATCCAACCATAGGTGGTAGGACAAGCAAAGGGATATTACAGAAAGTTCAAACAGTGATTTTAAACACCACTTCATAATTTTTGAGCACTTACTTTTGCCATCTCAGAATTCTTCCAACTTAGTGATTCATCTGTGAAAACAAAAAGGGCAAGAAAATACAGATACTTTTCATTAGACTGCTCAGCTGAGCAACTCATAGCTTCTAACTAGCTTTTCTACAAAATTTGTATTTTGGCTTCATATTTGAACAAAGTTAGTTATACTAGCAGTTTTAGTGATTTCCATCAGGACCGAGTTACAAAAATATCTGTAAATTTGAGTTTTTTATTAAAAATTCAGTGAGTGAGACTGTATTTGTAAGACTAATGAGAGCTCCTTTCTCTGACAATTAAGATGTGATATCATGAAGGCTTCCTTCAGAGAAGCCAACATGTTGTATACTTGACCCTCCACCAGAGCAATTAAGACCTGTTGCAAGATGAAGCTTGTAAGCAAAGTTTTTGTTTTGTTTAATTACATCTGGAAAAGAGCTCAAGGAAAGCTCCCTCTAAATAAATTGTGCCTGTTTGTAAACTTTGCCTTGTTTGTGTCCTTGGACCAAGATGATTACTCTTACAAAAAAGACTTGAAATTGTGGCAACAGCTCTCTGATGTTTCCTTTTGGCTTTTTCCTGTGACAAACAGACTTTTAGCAGATAGCTGGAATTTGCAATCCTTCAGGAGAATATTTACATCTGAGTAAAACCCACATAATATTTTAACAGGTCTGTGACAAGAGGTGTGGAGGCAACTATCTCAGATTGACTGTAACATACACATGCACTTGTGCTTCTTTCTTTTACAAGACACTATAAAAACTGTAAGAGGTTTTTGAATTTCAACCCTACAGTAGTAGTTGTATGTTTTTTCCTGTGAATGATACAGATATATAGAAGGACCTTGTCTTTCATGCACATGTACTTAAGTTAACATTAACACACAATTTTCATTAAGATCAAGAGTTTAACTTGCATAAATGCTGAACACTTAATTACAGCTACTGATGATTGAGGGAGGTCAGCATCTCCATAAATTAAATTCCAGTTAATTTGCTTAAACTTGTGCAGAGAAAGCCACCATGGTATGTTTAATTTTCAGGTCTTTTATTTTTTTACTAAGAATTTACATATTTAAAACATGTAAATGCAAACTTGTGAGTCAGGAAATCAAGACAGTCATTGGGTGAGTTGATTTGTGGTGCCAAACAGCTTGCTCTTTCCTCTTGCCTATCTAGTCAAAGGAGTGCATACCAGCTAAAGCAAAATAACCCTACTCTCTCAATAGAATACATGTATTTATTCTTCAAGATTATCATGTATTGCAGGGTGAATAGACATTTGGTAAGAATTACAATAACATTTATTAACTAGAGAGACATGACATTGCATGCACATGAAAAAAAATATTATCTATCACTCTGGTATTTATTATGTATAGGTAAAAAATCCAAAATCCTCCCAAATCAACAGTCCTGTACAAGCAAACTCCTGTACGAATGCAAACTTCCAGTGAAATCCAGAGCAGACAATCATATCAGTAGGACTCCATGCTTGTCACAGGAATCTGTTCATGTAAAGTACTTTGTAACTGGAATATTATTGTTAAAGAAAGAAATCTTTCAAGCTAAGCAAAATTGAATTGAGAGTTCATGACTGTATCTGAAGGGTGACCATTTTGCACAGCAAAAAGGAGTGTAAATCGTTGCCACCCTTCTCTGAATCCATTCTGTAGGAATACCTCAGCATAGTAGTGCTGAAGATGTCAGCCTTTCACTGAAACCCTAAAGTGTAGCAGGTCTGGTTGCAGTGTATACTTTCTGATTTTTTGTCTGAATTTCTCCATGATCTCTCCTCCTGTTGTCTGTCTACTCACTGGTGCTGATAGCATTGCTTGAAACATGTCAAACCTTTTTGTGTTGTACTGGACCAAAAGCTTACAACATACTGTGCAGCAAGGTTGGTTGGTGACTCAGGGACTTAGTACCAGCCTTTTAAACTCTTACTCTGTACTATAATTCAGCAATCTCAGCAGACAGTTGATGGTAGGGACATGGCACAGAACTTGTCTTTCATTTTACACAACAGACTATTTGCAAAACCATCTTGGTGGAAAAATAATTTTTTAAAAAAGTGTAATATAAGCACACCCAAGCTTCTACTTAAATTAAACCTAGTTTGCTCTGCTCTGTAAGACCCTGCAGTCCTTGGTG
Organism: Monarcha castaneiventris obscurior; assembly: GCA_026261815.1. Classification (NCBI taxonomy): domain Eukaryota; kingdom Metazoa; phylum Chordata; class Aves; order Passeriformes; family Monarchidae; genus Monarcha; species Monarcha castaneiventris. Next base: position 12,386,844 of record JAMPIT010000379.1, read on the forward strand.
GGTGACAAGATAATGAAAAACATTCATGGCCAGGAACTGGCAGGATCACTCAAGGACTGACTGAGTGATGAAGACTTTGATCCTGCTGTCTTGCTGTAGCAAGAGTATGAATCATCTGCATCAAACTGCTTGCAGAAGAGATGCTGATTCACTGGCAGGTTTATGGACATCCTCTCAAAGTCTGAGCATGTTATGAAACCAATAAGGACCCAGTAGACCCAGACCTGTCACATGGCTGTGAGAATATGCATCACACTGTATATAAGGGGAGCAAAGACTCATGTAGGTTCCTTAACTCTCATCTCTTCCTTCTACTCTGCTATCATAATTTTCCTTTCACATACTGGATTAAAAGCTGGTCTAGGCTGCCTTCAATTTGCATTGATTTAATACACAGAAGACTTTAAGATGAGCCATTGACAACTTAATTTCATTAAACACCAGCTTCTCTGTTTCCAGCTGAAGGCCAATCATCTCCACTGAATTTCCAAATGTACTTTTATTAACATGTAAAAGCATTGTCCACTGCCTTGATGGCATAAAGCTTCACAGGCCTGGGCATGAATATTTTATTTACAAAAGAGCCCAAGTGTGAGAAATCAAGTTAGAGATACAGCCTGTGGCTAGATTTCCATTCTTCCTGACATGGTACCCATCCTCTTTGCTGATCACCTGGGATCAAGATGAGGTAAACCTGGGGGATTAGAAATACTATCCAGTGTGAACTAAGACTGGATTATAATGCATCTGCAGCTGGTGGCATAGTCAGTCTAGACTGGAGAACTTTCTGCACCAATGTCAGCTCTTCAGTACAGCTGCTGTCACTGGGACATGTCAAAATTTTTTGCCCTTTGCAAGACAGCAAAATTGTGGAGGTCCAGAGAACAACTGCTTTTAAATAAATTCTGTTGATGTCATTCCAGAGGAAATGTGTGGGTTTCAAGAGAGCTTTTCAAGAAGCTGTGTTGAGAAGCGACCATTCATTCTTTGCTATTGCAAGTTAGCCAGTATTGGTTTTTAGATGATGAAATCAATGTGGCCTAGTTTCCAGTGGACCCATGTTTTAAGTTCCCTCACCATCCCTGGCAGGTGGTGGAGGCCTGCTGCCTTCTCTGTGTGGGCTGTTCCTGGGGCCAAGGTAAGATCCTCTGCCCGACAGGGACTGTGGTGCTGTGCTGGCTGTGACCAACACAGGGCTGAGCCATGAGCCTGTGACGGTAGGAGAGAAGTGAGGACAGCAGAACTCCTGCTGCAGATCGCCTTTCTCCAAGCATTACACTTTGTAAGGACTTTATACGTTTGGGCCCTCGCCTTTCTGCCTGTAGTCAACATTAGCTCTCGGGTTCAAAAGTTATGAGAGAGAAAGACAGGTCAGAGACTGACTGACAGACAGAGAGAGGGGCAGGCAATGTGATCACATTTAGTTCCTTGAGAAAAAATTAAGTAATATGCAAAACTGTAGATTGTATTTTGGTGGGTGGGATTTTCAAAAGCTCCTAGACCCAGAGTGGTAAATTTATTTATGCACCTCATCTTAACTCAGATTAAAGGAGAATTAGGAACGTAAATTACTGTAAAGTCTAACCTAAATTACTTTAATAGGATTTGCTCTATTAATTGATTAGCCTTAATCCCACTTGCTGTATTTAAAATGGTAGATGATAGGAGTTTTGGCACTGATTTTGAAGAGTCTATCATTTTATCAAGCTTACACAAAAGCAATGATGATGCCTGAACACCTTGAAAAATGTACAGTCATAACTGGTGTCCTAATTTACACCCTGGTAAAAATGTCACTGGGAAAACAAAGCTTTAGATTGCTGACAGTCAACATTTAAACAATGCTGGTACAAGTTCTTACAGTGATAAATAAAATAAATATTGGATAAGAGATCCCCCATTTTCTATAGCCAGTTAAAACATATGGTGTGTCAGACAAGGCCACCAGTGAAATGTTTTGAAGGCTCAATCAAGGTAGCCCTTCATTTGGTTTGCATTACTTCCACATGCAGGGCGTGCAGCAAAGAGCCATATGTCATCATAGATAAGATGCACTGTCAGGACCTGTGAGCAAATTCTGGCTGATAACTATTTGCAGGAAGGATTGCAGATGAAAGTAAGCAGAGTGACTAGAAGTAGAGATGTGATACCTTTCTCTGCTGGGCATTGGAAAACTAAGACCGGTATGCCTCACTATCAAAATTAATTTCTCTTAGTCAGATGGAAAATAGATTTCATCAGTGGGACCAATATTTCACTCTCAGTATTTTTTTTTCATAGGAAAGTTGCTTTTTAAGAGAAAGACTAATTAGCTTTAAAATGCTATTTCTTTAAACTGAGAACAAGGACTTTTCTGTATGTTTTTCAAATAACAAGTTATTTATAATGAATGTAAATAAATCTGTCCAGAGGACAAAAATCCATTTACTGCATTCCAAGATTACAAAATTTGCTTTCATTTTATACTGTAAACCCCAAAACCTATGAAAGCATTCTGAGTCAAAATATTTGGACTTTAATTTAAAATGTCAGATGGATATTTAGATACTGTACTTGCAGTGACTAGACCATCAACATTGGACATTTCAGGAAAAAAATCAATACAAATTGGCAGATCTCTGTGCAAGCAGATTGGTAATTCTCTGTGAAAGCTTTGGGTTTAAATGAGGAATATCTTCTGCAAAAAAAATTATTCTGAGCAGTTTTACTGCAAAACCAAGATGAATGTCTTGATTTTCAAAAGTGCTTAAACTTGCACAAAGTATCAAAGGAGGATAAAGGACTTCTCAAAATTATGTCTATCAAGAAGCTTATCTTTAGGAACGTATAAAGAAGTTGGGCAGAGTCTAAGCAGTGCAAATAGTTTGACCCATTTAAATTCTAAGCATTAGGGTATTATTTGCCCATCTCCCTGACAGTTAAACCAAAGCTAATAAACAACCATATTGCATCATTATTTCTTGCTACCTTCAGGGAAATCCTGTTTACTTAGACCCTTGTCTGCCAAGAGAAACAATATTTGAGTCCTCCATTGAGATATAGACTTTAATCCAGGTGGGCAATCACTAGGTATTAACTGACTCAGACGAGTTAATAAATGAATTAGGTATTTTTACTCTTGATTTTCTTTACTGTTTCTTTAGAAAATTTAACTAGAAAAGAATGCTTTCTATATTGCTGATATTAATCACGTTCGTAATCTCTATAGCAACACCATTGAAGGAAGCATACATAAGCCATTTCTATCTTCTTTCAATGTGAGCCATTTCTATCTTCTGTCAATATTCTCCTTTCTTTTAGTGCATGAAGGTAGCCAGAGGACAGACTGATCCCTAGGCAATGGAATAAGTCTTCCCTGTGATGTCCTTTCAGCTGTCCAGGCAGAGGAACCTGGCATCATATCGGTGAAATTCAATAAAAAGGCATGAGCACAGAAGGACTTAAAAGGTAGTTCCATGATGTGGTTAACCCCAAAAGACATCTGTGATTCCAATAAAAACCATGCAAGATGAATAACGTGCATTGATGGTACCACTACTACGGTTGACGTTGCTCTATTCCCTTAGGTCCTGTGCAGATGCAGAACAAGTTGGTCCCTGGCCTTGGGCAGCCTACACCGACATGTACTAAAGACACAAAAAGAATTAGACAGAGGGCAAGAAAACAGTGGAACCATACTGGTGAAAATAAGAAGCCTAAATTGTTGCATGTCCGCAGCCTAGTTCTAGAGAAGCCTAGAAATGGCCTAGACAAGAGCTTCAAGGGGGGGCTGAAAGCAGGAGACTCCTTTTGAAGAGCTTTTCCCAACAGTGAGGCAGAAGCTGGCCTGCACCTATTTCCAACTCACTGTTAAAGAAAAGCTGGTGCCATAAGTTAACTGGCAACAGTAAAAAGTGCTTTGATTTTAGGGTAAGCATCTTAGGTTTTGTGTGACAGAGAAATTGGAGTATACAGAAATACACAGAGAGCTAACCCTTGCAGATGTATACAAAAAGCAATCTTTACACCAGCCACGTGGGTTGGTGTGAGCAGGGCAAGACTGAATTTGAAAAGCCAGAACAAGGTCTCAATAAATGAGACAACCATAACATGAATGAGAAATTCAATTTATGAGTAGACAAAGGGAATTCTATCCTGGACACATTATAGAGAGTGAATTATAAAAAAAAAAAAAAAAGAAAAAAGAAAAAAGAGGTATGATCTAGAGATGAAGACACGGAGAAGCTTGATGTTCAGGTATATCTAAAATGACAGGCAGAGAAATGACATCTGCCACAGCAGCAAGGAGGAGGCAGTAAAGGGTTAGGCTCTGAGGGTGAGGCTGTTGGCTAATCATCCATCAGAGGAAGCCTAGAAGCCATATGAGTATATTAGTTGCCAGATAAATGTTTTGGAAGTGAGAAGTGGATGTGACAACCCTAAAAAAGCATGACCAATTGCATAGAAATAAATGGTATTTGATATATATCTGATGGCAATACAAGCACAAAACAGATCACATACTGTAGTCTATCTCAGAACTGTTATTAGTCATCTCTGGCCTGTAGCAAAGCAGTAAGGTTTCTATTTCTAACAGTTATTTCCATCTCATATTAACCTATTTTCAGACTTAGTGGGTAAAAAGGTTTGCTTCTAAACAAAAGTAATATGGTCTTAACGCATATCCCTGGCATGGCCTGTTACCAACGTCCTTCTATCTGGAGAAACAGTCATTCATTCCAGCTTTTTGTTTGCTTGTTTGTTTTCCTTACATATTCAATGTTTAATTCATTGCAAACACCTTGACTAAACATCCTCTTTAATCATATTCATTCTGTGAGAGAGCCTGGTGAAAAAGTACAGAAACTATGCTTTTAGGACATCTTTACCTGTTAAAAAAGCAAAGCAAAACACCTCTTTTCCCCTTTGTAAAGGCTATGTGGCCGCTTTCGATCAAGCCATATTTCTGCAGTTCTGTCTTCAGACTGACTTCTTTGTAAACTTACCATTTTCTGTCTTACAGAACACCCCAAAAAAGGTTTCTAAAACACTGACATCACTAAGTTATGTGGATTTACACCAAAAATAAATGTGACCTGGTTTAAAACTAATAGCAATTTCGGAACATGGCACAGGAAAAAAAATCCTTACTTAACCTAAACACTTTTTCAATTACATTGCATTGGAAAATTTACAAACCAACTGAAGAAAACATCATTTGTCCTACCTTAGCATTAAATACTAAAAAAGCCATATAGTCTTATTTTGATCCCGAAACTTAGTTAATTGCTCTTAGTTCTTTGTACAAGAAATTATGACTAAATCACTTGTCTAAAAAAGTGAAAATTTAGATAACATTGTGTCAATGAAGTACAAATTAACTCTTTCCTGTTCCTAGCTGAGGTCTTACCAAAGTGACCTGTTTTCAGCTCTTGAGCCTGAATGCTCTCTCTTCAAATAACATTACAGCTCAAAACAGTAAGTGCAGTGTTAAAGCACAGACATGCTCCTTCTCCATCTGGATTTGAAGATGGTCTATCCTGAGACTGGCACAGGGAGTAGATCCCTTCCTACTTTGAGGACTCACAGAATCAAGGGCTTCTTTCCTGGCTTTCTGCTGAGATGACCACCTACAGTCCTGGCCCTGACTATGCAGTGGACTCACATTGCCATGAACAAAGATTTTATAAGCGTCTCACAAGAAAAGGAAACAGAAGCGGTAAAATAAGAACTAGGTGGTTAAAACTCACCACAAACACAATGAATAAATAAGCTAAATAAAGAATTAAATCTACAATCTGATCTACTCCAATGTGACTTCTGGTTTAAAAGAAAGACTTTGATTTTTGGCAGTTTGGCATATTGAGAAAGGAAGGCACTCGGGTACAAAACTACATCTGGTGTTAAACATTAACAGCAATGACAAACTGAAGAAAGAAAATAGTGTCATTATAAAACCTGTATATCTATTTCAGATCTACAATAACAAAGAAAAAGAGAAGGAGTAAGCTTTTGAACAATCAACTTCATATTAATGAAGGGCTGCACTAACATTTTCTAATTTGCATATTTCAGATTATGGATATCAGCATTATTCCAAGATGCACTGCAGGTAATTAAGCCTATTTTTTTCATGTCCTATAAATTATCTTTCCACAAAATGCTGAATTTCTGATTAATTTCTTCTCTACAGATTTCCAGTGACCCAAATCCTTAATTTTCTCTAAGATCAATATCCTTAGACTGTTCCTTCACAAACTACACTTTAAACATGAAAAATACTTGACATGATGTAGGCATATAAAGCTGCAAGGCTGGTTTCCCATTTACATCACCCTAGTTTGTACACCTTACTCTGCTTCCCACCCTTGTAGTGAAAAGGGCCTTTGCACTTTGGCCATGAGCAAAACAGACTTTTTGCTACACCTAAATGACAAATGAAATGTCACTGCAGTGCACTTACCAATAACTAGATCTGAATTCTCCAGGTTCACATGTGCACCCTTTAGAGACCTTAATAACAGCCTCACTAGAATCTCTTCCATTGGCAATTCACACACGCTTTTCCTTCATATACTAATTTTAAACAATTTTTCTATGAATAACAGAAGCTTGTCTAACTCTAAATTTGCCCTAGGTGTCTTAAACTATTCCAGCTGTGGTTAATTTGATTTTCCTAATCATCAATAGCTCTTAATACAGCACCTCCAATTCCTGCCCCACCCTCAGTCTTACCTAGACTTTTCCACTGGGCTCTCCCTCTTCAGTTCTTCAGTTCTTCAACTCCCTCACCCCATACCTGAAGCCCTCCTAGACCTGTCCCAGCAATCAGATCCCTCTCATGGTCTCACCTTTGCCAGCCCACTCCTTGGGCAAGATTTGAACAGGCAGTGTGAGTGTCCTCAGCCACCTGCCTGAGGTGCATAGGCAAGGAAAAAGGATAGGCCCAAGCTGAGTGTGTTTCCTCCCTCTCCTCCCTCTATCCTCCCCTCACCATACGAGTTAAAAGAGTTTGTTCTCCTGGAGTCTGCAACAAACAGAGAACAGAGAACAAACAGTACCTTTTGAAAGGCACTTCCCTCAAAACCACACGCCAAGGGAGGCCTGGCTCACCAGAATTTCACCTTCAAGGCAGGAGAGGAAACTGGAATGGCCTGAAGGCTACAGGTGTCACAGCTTCTCCTGGAAGCTGGAGGGGCTCCAGAATTCCCACTGGGGCACTGGACAGCAGTTTGACAGGACTAACACCCTCTTTAACAGAGAAGCAGTGTTAGGAACAAATAAGTATGTCCAGAAGCTTTTATTGTCAGATTGAAAGGTAGGACAATTATTGGGCAACTGACTGGTGCATAGCTGATCAAGAAGTCTGGGGTAGATGTGCTTTTTTCACAGCTCCAAAGAAGCTGGTTTACCTTAGGACAAGTGATTACACAGCACCTGGTTAAAGAATAACTTGAGAAAACAAGCGTTGGTCTCCACAAGGAAATTGGAATAGTGTCCATAATTCATACCTGCATAACTGGCCATAGGGGCCTTCCTGCCCTTTCCCCTGGCCGTGTGCCGTAACACCACAAGTCTTCCTGCATTCTTTACTGGAAGTTTAACTTCTATGGGGAGTGATAAAGCACTCAGGCAATGCCAAGATTTGTCTTTATTTAATGTATTTAAAGAACTACTCATCCAAATCACTTTGAGTCTAGACATAAACTTTTTCTTCAAATGCCAAAAATACTAATGGAAAACAATCTATTCTGAGGGTACCAAAGGTGAAGAACCACTGAAATTTATAACGGAGAGCAGTACATCTCCATAATGGTGAATATCTAGTTTTACTTCTGAAACAGAAAACTCAATTCTGGAAAAGGAGGAATCCAAGCATTTGGATAGCAATCTTATTCCTGTTGCCAATAATATTCCTGTTGGAGTGTTGACTAAGGAATTATAATTTAATATTTCTCAGTCTCATTGATTTCCAGTTGCCCCTGTATTTCAAGCACCACCTAGTGGATCTATTTAAAAGCTACCAAAACAAAAGCAAGTAGCAAAATACTTTTCCTTTTGAAGGTAAAAATGGCAGCTGTCATTCTCCCTTCTTTAAAATTTGCTATTTGATTGCTTGTTAATTGCAAGTCACAACAGCTCTGAAAAACACTAAGTTAGTACAGGTGAAAAAGTACTGCTTAGTATGCACAAAATTTGGCTCTTATTTAGCCTCAGTGTAGGACATTCTCTTCCCAACTCATTGTGCCCAGAACATTAAGACGGATATGTCCTTTAATTTTCAGAATTTCCTGAGTAAAGAAGAATAAAGTTCTTCTTCTAAATGAAAACAGGTGAGAAAGACTGAGTAGTCATGATTTTAATACTGGAGAATAACTAACCAAACAAAGAAGGTATTTCTAATCTTGTTCACAGAACAGTCAAATGTGGCCATGTAATTATGTAAGCATATAATTTTTAAAATTTAGTATATTAAGCTTAGGGACCTTGACAGAGATTTCTTGATACGTGTCCTGTCTAAGCGATTCTCTAAAATAAAAATAACATAACATTAATCAATACAGTTTGTTAATATTTTTATTCCTTTTGTTGGTTTAAGTATAGAGGGATGGTTACTTATTTTAAATTCTGTATTTGATCTGAGCAGTGCATCTTAATGTATATAATTCATGGATTACATATTACCTATGAAGAGCATTTTTCAGCAAGACTTCAGAATTATTGTTGTGATAAACTGAGATTTGATTGAAAAGAATAAAATACTGGGATTTTTAAAGTGATGGGCGATCAGCCTAAAGTAAAATAAATTTGCCATGACACAGGACTGGGACCAAACCTTGAGTGCCTTGTCTAATTAGGGGGCTTAATTCCAGACCTTGCAAATAACATTAGGGAATAGAAAGGGCCATGATTAGCCAACTAAAATAGAAAGAATACTGTGAAGTGTCACATTAAGAGAAAGCACTGTCATGCCAGAATCAGCATGAGTGTTTATGAGATGCAGGTACTGATGTGAAAGATCAAAACCACTGCAAACAGAAATTAGTGAAGTAACTGAAAGCAAAAACCACTGCTTAGAAAAAAATAATCCCGAGCTCTCTTCCTTGGAGACACTTCTGAGTGGACTAGAATTAATGGTGTTGATCCAGCAGCTGATCAGACATTTGGTTACATAAGTTAATGAAAAGCTTTAAAAAAATGGACAGCTTCCAGCTATGTCTGGAATGAAATATAGAAAGGATTGTATATTGCTCTTTGACGAGGCTGTTAAAATAAAAATGGATTCAAAATAGTCAATGGGTTATGGGTTCCATCATCCATGTCAGCTGAATTTTACATTTATTCATTCAATGAATCTATATTGAGAAAAAAAAATGGTCCTAGTTTTAACTTTTGTATATTAAAAGTATTTTTTATACATTTTACACTGAACTCAGAGTCTAGGTTTAACTTGCTATTTTACAGGAAGGCATAACAGGAAATAAATCCATTCTTGTAAGTAACACAGAGCTACAAGTAGAGATAAAGAACAGACATTTGTCATTAATAAGGAAATGCAGTTACTATTGGCTGACTGAATGAAAATGATGAATTGTGGTACTATGGTACTTGTGCCGGTTTGGACAAATGTGGAGGAAAATATCCTCTGATAGAAGGCAGGTTACAAACACCCCTCCACCACCAGGTTCAGGAAAGAAGAAATTTTCCTCAGAGGAAGGTGAAAGAGACAAAAACCTATTTATTTAACAAACACACAGGAAAAGGATAATAATGCTAAATAATAAAACCTCTCGCTGTGGAGAGAAACCTGGCAAGATTTCAGAGTCCTTCTGTAGGTGTGGTCTCTCTCCTCCCCCTCGGAGTGGGGTCAGGGTGAGCCCACACCTCCAGGGCCTCGGTAGAAAATTCTCCTGGTGTGTTCTGATGTTGAAACAGTCCAGAAGAGAAGAAAGGAAAAACCAAAGTCCCAGGAAAACAAAGTTCAACTCTCTGTCTCCCTCTGGAGAAAAGGAGCCAAAAGCTGGCTGAAAAGCGAGAAGGTGCTTCCTCTGCTCTTGCTGCTGCAGCAGGAGCCAAGGAGTGTATCTGTGTCCTTGAACAACTGCTTTGAAAAGTTTGCTCGGTTTTTTTTCTCCCTCCCCACTCTCAGGCTCAGTTAAAAGGCACAGAAAGGCACAAAATTAATTTCTGGGCATAGAGCAGCAATAGGGGATACACATCATAAAGTCACCCCAAGACATTACAAGTATGGTACTACAGTACATTGGTACTATGTACCAATCAACACAATTTTACCTTTATTCTGAAATTACCTAAGTTGGTTTGGTCTGTATGTGGTACATTACAAGAGATATCTGCTCTAAAACAGAATTTAAGTTGCACTCTTCCTATACATACTAATGGGGGAATCACACTTTGGTACCTATTTGTTCATGGTATTTTTTTGTAAATATCTGGATAGTAAAATATAAATAAAACATATTTATTTTGTGCCTAAATATATAAATACCTTTATCCCGGGGATGCTGAGTGGCTGTGCTGACAAAGCAGGTGTAGGGCTTACATATTTCGAAGAAAACAAAAGTTCTTCCTTTTCCAGATTTGTATTATTTTAGAGTGGCGCAAATAGAAAATATCAAATGTTCTGATTCACAGGTCTCCTTCTAAGAAGGTTAAGAGAACTCATCTTGCATAGACAGCAGGGTTTGGAGAGATTAATTTAATTCTCTCAGGGTCTGTCAGAGCAAGCAAGCTTGGAGCTAGTGCTGGAGATGATCTTCCAGTTCCTCTTCTTCTGGTTAGCAGCTAACATCTACAGAACTATGCTGTATGACTGTTAAATCCAACCACCAAGCAAACTACATAGTAAAAAGCATCTACGAAAAAAATGCAAGCATTTTAGAAGGATTTTAGAAAGTTCTGTAAGGTTATAAAATTGATGAAAATTTCCCAAGTTTAGAAATGGAATGAGATGTGGTATGGATGCTGGGAGCAGAGCCAAACCACTCATTTTACCAAAGACAAAAGTTTCAGGACTTTTTGAGCAAGACTGAAAAACACAGAATCCTGTGAAAAGACCCAAGTTTCCGCCATTTCTGAAAAAAAAAAATAGTAAAAGTTTTAGGGGGAAAAAATAACTAGGACCCTGCTGTGACATGAAGAGCCAAGCAGCAAAAACATTTCATTTCATCTAATGAATAATCAAGAGTGCAGGAGTCAAAATGCTGCAGTCAAATGCAGAATAGGACTTCAGAAAAGTTTACACGTATTTTCCACCATGGCAAACAGAAAATCACAAATAAGGTGGTAGAATTGTGCACCCTTTCCATAATCTATTTAATACTTTTTTTTCAAAACAAGTGACAAAGCAAATTTATGGAACAGGTAGCAAATGCACACCATGTCTCTTTGATACAGTAGACTTTGTTTTAACTATAAAGATTATTCTTGAATCTAATGTCTGAGGTGGAAATCACACAGTTTGTCTTTGAAATAATTACAGAATCCAATTCCTGACAATTTTTCTTAAATATCAGGAAAATTATAAAGTTAAACTAAAGTTAGAGAATAGCGCTCTGTGCATATTCTCAGGCAAGCAGGCAAGCATGTGAGGCTCCTAAAATACTAGTTTTGTGTATATTACCTACAGCTCATCAAAGCCAAATCTTCAGACAGGAGTGAAACACATAAGCAGCTGTGCTGAAGTAAAAATGTCACAGGTTAAATGGAACTAAAGAAGCTTTTCTTACTACAGAGCACCTAAAAATACTTCAACAAACAGAGGGGTATCTAGCAGCATCTGTACAACAGTTCCATGCTTTTTCTGACCTGGCATTTGGAATGTCTTGAAACAGGTGGGGACAGGCTATGGGCTGTTTGCTAATGGACTGGGAAAAGTGCAGTCCAAACAGTGCTATAATGCAGAGCAGAAGTAACCCAGCTATATAAACTCTGTCTACTCAGAGTCTTCTGTAGCCCTCAGGCTGTAGTCAGGATGATGGCAGAGCCTAGCTTCAAGCAGGCAATAATGATGAGCAATTTGTACACCAAAAGATAGATTGCTCTATGGGATTAGGAGCAAAGGCAGCAAGAGACATTCATTTTACACAAAATATGAGTGAAAATTAAATAAAATAATACACCAATGGACAGGAGGGTTTCACAGAGAGGATGTAAAAAATAAAGGGCATACACATTTAACTTTTAAGACTGTCCTTTCTTAAGAACTAACAGAAAAGATCTGTCAGTAAGTAATCACTGCTGTAGACATGGCCTACTGTGCTATGGCTACATGCTCCCTTAAGCCAAACATCTGGCACACACTGGTATCAACTACACTTGAGCATACATTAGTATCTCTGTGGAGAAGAGCTTGCCAGTGTGAAAAGCTTCTGTCTTACTTCATGCTCCCAGATAATGGAGCCCACTAAAAATAACCCACTGCATAACAAAGGAAATAAAATCAAAGTATCTAGGAGGTGAAATCATTGTTGGTTAAACACAGTAATTTCTATTTTAAAGACAGCATACACTAATTTAGCTGCTTACTTTGTCACAGTGCTAGCTTTGAGCTATTAAATTCTATTTAACTGTCCATCAATTATAATTTTATTCTACTATTATTTACAGTCTATCATACAATTTTGCAGTCCTTTCATACAATGTTTTACTTCAAATTATTTCCCTAGTGCAAATTTGTATTTCCTCATTCCCGAAAAGTGCATCAACAACATTAACATACTGCATAACTTTATCATTCTTTTATGATTAGTGTATTTTCCAGAATGCCTGATGCTTATTTTGAAATTTCCTGTTATGTAGATGTTACTGTACATTCAGAACTGTTCAAATCTTGTAAAAGAATGCTTGATGGAATCTGGGACCTGCCATGGACTTCAGCATAGAAATTAATTTCTCACAGGGGGCAGAACATGTAGTTGTTTAATAACTACTGAGTAAATTATATATGACAATTTTTTTATATATTCCTATATTTAATAGCTCAGAACTATTAAATCTCACACACAAGAGAGGGGAATTATTTATCTGCAGCTGAGCTCTGTCTGTCACTCCTTTATACCCATGTTATGAGGACTTTCATTAATTCAATGATGCCTTCTGCCAGATGAAGTTGGGCATCCCAATCTCTTGACCACAGCTAATGCCAAGGGGCAGCTGGAGGAATGCTAATAACTGGGACATTTTGGAAGGCATGTTCATCAGCAGTCACCAACACCTGAGCTTTGACTTTGTCTCATAAATCATTCATGGATTCTCTCAATCACAGATAATAATAAAGGTATTGGTTAGTGGGGATATCTGAAGGCCACATAGTCCAGCTTGCTGCTTGGAGATGGTCATCACCAAGACTAGATCATAATGCACTAATGTCATTTTTTGTATTTTTTGAGACAGAAGGAACAGAAGAACACTAGTAGCATGCATTTTCTACTTATTTAACAAATATTTTCTTAATTCTTTTGAGCTACAGTTTGGCTACACTGAGAAACAGAAGGCAGCAGTTTGTCTGCTGTCTAGTATTAGTTTTTAAGAATCTTGGGGCCACTTTCTGTGGGTAGCCAAGACTTGACAAAGCACCTGTTTTACAGTACAGTGACAACCTTGGAGATGTATGAGGAAAACATGGTGTCTTTTTACAATTTAATTGTTAAGAAGAGAAATTTCACTGCACTTTCTGAGCACTTCAGAACTTGTATATTAAATCTCAATCATTTTCAAATAAATTATTACCATAAAGTTTTCCTAACTTTTAAAAATACATATATTCTTCTTCTGGTTTTGTCAAGTGAAGCGAAAGGGGAAAAGGTATCTCAAAAGGGTAAACACAGTCATCCTTTAATTTTGCTTTTAAGTTGGCACACTAACTATGCTAGAAACAGTAATGGGAAAATCCCAAAGGTTTTGCTGAATGTAACAGGGAAGATTTAATAAGGCCCTACTGATTTCAAGGTTAAACAAAAGAAAACTGTCCAGCTCCTGAGCACTGTTGCAGTCTAGAGCTACATTTCTAGAAGGGTCCCAAGTCCTTTCCAGGGTCATGAGCACATGTCCATTTGATATGCATTTCAAAGAACCACGAGGAAACGGAGTCCTGATGAGAATGTTACTGTTGGTTGGCACTCCCTGTCCAATTAAGTCAATTCAGAAAACTGCCAGCAAAGTGGCCTAGAAATGGCTCCATTGGCACCAACTCTGCAAGTCATGCACATGGATGACGCAGATCTCCAGTACGATAATCTGATGGCAAAGGGTGGTGGAATCAAACCATCACAGTTCAGATCACAAAAAAATATTCCTTAACGTAACTACTGGACAATGGAAGGTTGGAGGGGATAAAAAAGAGGCCTAAAAGCATTTTGAAAAATGAACCTTATATATTTCCAAAGTCTCTAGAGCCACATAAGGCCGGAACTTGAACTATAATATTACAGAACTAATTGCCACAGAGCATTCCAGCAAGTCCTCAGAGGCTTGCATTATTCCCCATCAAAAAGGCTCATTTGAGCCTAAGCTTGCAATGCAGACTGGAATCCTGCTGAACTTGCACTTTCTTTAAGGATAATTTTCACTCTACCACATTCCTAATGGTATAGATAAGGAGGAACAATGTAGGATCACTTGCAAGCACAGACACCAACATTATCAAAAACTGGAAATATTTGCAGCACATTGGATTTTTGTCATACAAATCACAACAACCATTACAAAGTGAATAAAAAAATCCTAGTGCTTTTATTTATTCCCCTATTACACTGCATATGTAACTAAATAGATGTTATTAAGTCACTAGGAGCCAGCACTATCTCAAAGGCAATACAGTACTTCTATAAAAGAAGCACCATTTAAAACCTCAACTATTCAAAAAGAACTATCAGCCTCATAAAATAAATGGCTTTGGTTCAAAACCAATGAGATGTTAAGTAATAAATTTGAGTTCTCCTTTCCTGATGCCTGTTTTCAAAGTTTTTGGCTGATTTCTTTCCAGACTTGTCTAATCAGGAGGGCGAAGACCCTTTAAAACACTGGCATTTTAATATTATTTTATGACTCCAAAAATAGAGGATTAAGCCACATTTCCTGGGTCACAGGATAAAATCTTGAGAACTGGCAAATTGCAATGAACCAGATGGTTTAAAGGCTGTTGTTTCACTGAACCAGATTCCCTAATGGAATTCTGTGGCCGATTCTTATTTAGTGTTACTGATGTCAAATTTAAGGTCTCTAAGATTGCAGCTGGAATTTTCAGTGCCATATTCAGCATGTAACTTGGTGGGATGTACCCATAGCCAGTAGTCCCCATGACCTAAGAAATGCTAAGGTCTGAATTCTCTCATCCCTGGGAAGAGATTAGAACCCACATTTCTCACAGCAATATGATCATCACCACACCAAAATGCATTCCAAGGCTGAAGTTATTTTACTGTGGCTAAAGGAAATAAGCATATAAGATGCCAGGAAAACAAACAAACAAAAACCCCCAACAAACCAAAGGCAGAAATGAATGCCTAAGCCTAGGCATTCAATGTCTAATGTGGGCACTTCTTCCAGAGCCTGTGCTCTGTTTGACTCACTTCTACTCTTCTTCTGCCTATTCAATGTTTTTGTATGTAAGTTGTAACACTTCAGTAAGAAATGAAAATCCCCTCATGCCGTACGTGCCTACGGATTAGGAAAACTGTAAAAAAGAGAAAGAAATATGCTTTGAAAGACTGAATCTAAGGGTTCCACCTGCTTTTTAACTGTTGTGCTAGAGGCAAGAGTGCAGTCTTACTTCTGGATAGTGTTTTAAAGATCTTATCCAAAGTTAAATTTGCAGATCTACTAAATGTTAACTAGCTCATCCAGGTGTCATAAAATATCAACTTTAATCTTGCCAGCTGCAATTTAAATCCGTAATATTTTTCCTTGTCCTTGATGTTTGAAATGCATAAAAATATTTGATTACTTTCTTCCCATCATATCCTAGCCTCATTCTTCTCCTTCTAACCCAACCAAGGCCATTTCTTTCAATCTTTTCTTTCTATTTTCCACATCCAGACCTACATCATCCATGCTGCTTCCCTCTGTACTCTAGGGTGTTCCTTCATGGGTAGTGGTCAAAATTACAGACTACACTGCAACAGAGTAAATGAGCATTTTGCAAGTCTTACCTACCCAAACTTCCAGTAGAATGCTCACTTTTTGACAATTTTAAGAAATTATTTGACACTACAAACTTACTCTTTATCCAGAACTGTTATTTCCCCAAGATCACTTTGTGCAATTTAAAACAAAAAAATCCAAAACAGAGTAAGAACACTAACTTGAGAAGAAAGAACACAGGCATCAAATTTTAAAATGGACTTGAACTCAGGGTCATGAGGGATGCACCTTTCCACTGCTCTGACAGTTATGTTTACACAATTGTATTGGATTTAAGGCATTTTCGCCTCCAAACTCTAAGCAGCATATTAACTACAACGCTGACTTTTCAGATTCAAGTTTATAAATACTTAATTCTCCCCTGAGGCATTGTTGAAGAGGTCTTAGATTTTACTGACAGCTGCTACAGGAAGCCCCTATACAATTGCTGAACTTTTCCTATCAATCAAGGACGGTGTAATTCATTAACGATGGAGTTGAAAGCAGCCAGATAAAAAACCCTGCATTTGACAAAGCACCGTTTGTTCTCCCACCAAACCTGTACTACAGCACAGGTACCTTGGGCAGGAGCAGAGCAGAGTGAGGATGAGCTTGCAGGATAAGGTTTTTGAGCAGGCCTTGTCATCCATGTGCTCACCCGCCTGGAGCGAGCAGACAGCCCGGGCTCTGAGTCCAGGCTGGGAGCTGCGGGCTCTGAGTCCGGGAGCTGCGGGCTCTGGCTCTGGGCTGGGAGCTGCGGGCTCTGAGTCCGGGCTGGGAGCTGCGGGCTCTGGCTCTGGGCTGGGAGCTGCGGGCTCTGAGTCCGGGCTGGGAGCTGCGGGCTCTGGCCCTGGGCTGGGAGCTGCGGGCTCTGGCTCTGAGTCCGGGAGCTGCGGGCTCTGAGTCCGGGCTGGGAGCTGCGGGCTCTGGGTCCGGGCTGGGAGCTGCGGGCTCTGGCCCTGGGCTGGGAGCTGCGGGCTCTGGCTCTGAGTCCGGGAGCTGCGGGCTCTGAGTCCGGGCTGGGAGCTGCGGGCTCTGGGTCCGGGCTGGGAGCTGCGGGCTCTGGCTCTGGGCTGGGAGCTGCGGGCTCTGAGTCCGGGCCGGGAGCTTCTGGCTCTGGGCTGGGAGCTGCGGGCTCTGGGCATCGCCCTGGACCCTGCCTACAATGTGCTGTGGAGGTGCCAGAAGCAGGGCCCGACTGCAGTGCCGTGTGCAGTTCTGGGCTCCATAGCACAAAACAGACATGGAGCTCCTGGAGCAGGCCCAGTGGAGAGCTACTGAGTTGGTTCAAGGGTCTGGAAAGGCTGAGGGGGCTGGGCCTGTTCAGCCTCCAGATGACTGAGAGGGGAGCTCATGAAGTATCTCTAGGGAGGGTGTCAAGAAGATGGATCCAGGCTCTTCACAGCGATCCCAAGCAACAGGACAAGAGGCAATGGACAGAAACCGATGCACAGACGTCCCACTTGAATATGACGAGGAACTTTACTGTGTGGGTGACCATGCACTGGGAACAGACTGCCCTCCCTAAAGATATTCCAGAACTGTCTCGATACGATCCTGTGCCACGTGCTCTCGAGATGACCCTGCTTGGGCAAGGAGTTTGGACCAGATGCCCCACTGTGGTCCCTTCCAACCTGACCCATTCAGGGATTCTGTGACCCGGGAGAGGACGGGCGACAGGAGCGGCGGCGGCAAGGCTGCCCGAGCCCTCCGCAGCCATCGACAGCCGCTCTGGGCAGCCAGCCTGGGTCGCCTCACGGCCCCGCCGCCGGCTGCCGTCAGCCCCGCCACAGCAGATCCCGGCAGACGCGCGGTGAAGCTGAGAGTATCATTTTCCATCGGCCCCTTATTCCCGGGCATTGCCGGGCATTCCCGGGCCGGCTCCTTCCGCCCGCCGCCTCCCGCCGCGCGCACGCGCAGTGGCGCCGCCGCCGCAGGCCCCGCCCCCCCGCGCCCCGGGAGCCGCCGGGCGGGAGGGCGCGCGCGCGGCGCGGGTTGCCGCCCCACGTGACACGGAGGAGGCGGGGCCGGGAAGGGAAAGGTCAGCGGCGGCGCCGGGAGGGGGAGCGGAAGGTCAGGGCGGCGCGGAGCGGAAGTGGGAGCCGGAGCCTCGTCCGCCATTGTGGGGAAGCGGAGCCCAGAGCAAGGGGGGGAAGCGGCGCTGCGTCCGGCCGGCCAGCTCCTTCCAGCGGGAACCCGATCGGCGGCGGCGGCGAGCCCAGGCGGCGGCGGCGACAATCAGGCGGCGGCGGTGGGGAGGAGGCGGCGGAGGCGAGCGAGCGGCCCCGGCGTGCGGAATCACTCGAGGCCCAGGCGGAGTGCAGCGAGGGGATCGCGGCTCCCCGTGAAGAATGTCAGCCACCAGCGTCGACCAGGTACCGCCCGCGGGGCGGGGGGGGGCGGCCGCCCGCTCTCTCCCCTTCCCTGTTCCCGGCCCCGTCGTTACCCCCGGCGGGGGAGGGCGGCGGCAGGGCGGCCACCTGCACCTTCCCTCGCCGCCGGGGCGGCGCGGTTCGCGGCCTCCTCCTTCCCTCCCTGCCTCCCTGCCCGCCGCCATGGGGAGCGGCAGTGCATGGAGCCGGGATGGCGGGCCCCTTTCCCGGCCGGCCGCCCCTATTTATAACCGCTGATCCGCGCCGGAGCCGCTCCGCCTCCCCGCCCGCAGGGCCCGCAGCCGCCGCCGCTCAGCCCCGAGCGCTGCCGGCCCGGCCCCCGCCCGCGGCCCCTTTGTGTGTGACCTGCCCGGAGCCGGCCCTTCCCGGCCGGGCCCCGCGGGCTGCCGGCTCTTCGCTCCGGGAGCGCCCTGGTGCCGGGCTCCCCGCGGCGCCCAGCGCCGTCCCCTCCCTTGCGCACCCCAAACTCCCCCAGGCTCCTCGTTACCGCATCCTTTCTCTTCCTGCCTTTCGCTCTCCTCGCCCACCTTTTCTCCTGTCGGGCCTCTGGCTTCTTCTTTTCCGCTGGCCTGCGCTTCTTTCAGTAGTTCTCAGTTTTTCTCCTTGCGGTGTGCAGCACTTTTTTTGACTTGGTCCTTCACGGAGCTTAGAAGTTGTTATTTTTTTACCTTTGCTAGGCCTCTGCTGGTCTTTCTCGCTGGCTGGAAGCTATTTTGTCTTGATCTCTGCTTCCTCCGTGGGCTTCTGCCACTCCCCAAAAGTTTTAGCCCTGCAGTCTCTTGCCTCCTTTTATTTTCTCTCTGTGCCTCTAATGTTTTGTTTCTTTTGTCTCTGTGCATGCTCTCCAGTTTCCTTTAAGCATTTATTTCTAGCTCAGTGATCTCTTAGCTTTTCATTGTTCTGTCTTTCATGAAGGCTGCTTCTTCCCAACTTTTTCTAGTTCCGTGTCTGTTGTTGGTTTTTGCATGCCTTTGTGTCTGGATTAGATTCATCCGAAAAGATGAGGTGGTTGGGGTTTTAAAGGTTACAGAGATTTTTCCCGTTTTGGGAGAGGGCAATGAATAGCCAGTGCAGCTGTAGATGAAGCAGCATTGAACAGTGTTATGGTAACTCTGAGACAAATGCAGATGAAAGTAACATGGAGGTGGTTACCTCCTAAACTTTCAAACCTCTGAATACTGAGTTCTTCAGGACTAAAAATTGTTACGAGAGTGATGGAGCCTGGAGGCCCACTCCTGCTTAGTTGAAAGTATATGAGAAGGTGAATTAGATTTTCGTGTTTTTCTGCATTTGTTTTTCTAAGTTATTTTATCTTGCCATAGAGGAATTAAGGATACTGTAACTTGTACTGTTACATTGATTCTTAGTGCATGACAGATTACAGTGTTTTGTAATGACTAATCCTAAAAAAAAAAATCCTCCTTAAGGAATTATTTCCTTGTGTGAAAGCTTCATACAGACTGTATCATTTTCTCAATGTAATTGCCTAGGCCAGGAATGCACAACTTGAAGTTCACCATATGATATGGTTCACTGTATATCTCTTTGTATATCTAAAAAGCAAGGCATTGTATGTTATTCTCTGCTGAGTACCTGTCAGTCAATTTAAAAGTTGACATGTCATAATGAAACTTGGATATTGGCAGTAATCTAAAGCTACTTTTTTTTTTAACTCTATGTGTTATTTTTGTTTATTGCTTATGTTTTTTTCAGGCCCAGGGGCAATCAAAATTCACTTTTTAAGCTTTTCAGCACCACCTAAGCTTCCTATGCTATTAAATCATAGATGATTTCAATGTTTTTTAGTGAAATTCTATCAAGTTTTGGTTTTGTAGTGTTTTATAACATTATTTTAAGTAATGTTACAATGTTTTTATAATTGCATGGCTTTAGTAATATTTTAAAGTGATATTTAAGTTGAAAAGGTCAGAATTGGCAAATAAATAAAATTACACTGAAGTTAATATTAGAGGATTCTAACTGAACTTGTTTTGCTTCCCTCCCCTCTCCCCCACTTTCCTATATACAGAGACCTAAAGGACAGGGAAATAAAGGTAAGTTAATACCTCGTATTTCTGTGTAAATCTGTAATATTGCTTTTATTGAGGATAATGTCTGACAGTCACAGCAAGAGGTTGTAGCTATAGGATGTCTTTTATTTCAGAGCAGGATGACAGGAAATTGTGTGCCACAGTGTTACTTCCCAGCGTTTTTACTGTGGAACAGCAGTACCTCAGTTTACAATGTTTTATTTTGGAAAAGATTAAGGTCAGAAGTCAGACAGTTAAACAGTTATTTCTGTTTAGCTGTCTTTGTGATATGCTTGTATAATCTCTTTTTAGCAGTACACCTTGGGCCTTTCTGTGTAGTGAGTAGAATCATCAGGAAGAATCTTTTGAACAGCTTCCTTAGTTTGCTAGACAGCAGCCATGTGACTAGTTACTCATATCTGTGAGCAGAAAATATCACCTTCCTTATTCTCAGAATTTTTATGGTCTTGCTTCATTTTAGCACCAGTATAGAATCTTCTGTCCGTGTTTGTAGGCCTTCTGCTTTTCTGCTTTTTTCATGTTTCTGTCAACATCTTAGTTTTTAAATACCATACTCGGTGGGATTTCTTTCCCACAGAAACAAGGAACTACTAACTACTTAATATTCATCTCTCTAAAATTCTTGGCAAGTCACTTGTAAACAGCATTTCAGATTATATCTTGCAGTATTTTGTCTGGAATTTGTTTTCTTACTAATATTCTCTTTGGAATTTCTTTCCGCCTGAGCACTACACTTGTGCCTATTTAATTCCTAGCTGCTCAGCAAACTGAGCTATAGAATAGCATGCACACAGCTACCTCTGTGTGTTAATATGCTTATTATACTTATGCAGATAAACATTTTACTTTTTGAGCTCAGGTACTCTTTGCCCCCCTCAGTTCATTATCTGAACTAATCTAATTGTTCTCTGTGAGCTGTCATTTAATGTTATCCACAGAGTACTTATTCTATTATTCTGTCTACGTGCAGATTATCTGCTTCTTGTTACATATATTGCTTGTGAGGTGGCACAAAATTCCCAGATCTCACTGAATTTGTCCTGTTCTTTTTAATTTCTCTGCATTCAGAGAAAAATGAACTTGTTTACTTTTTAAGATGCTCTTAGTTTGGTCATTTTTGAATACTTGTTCTCTCATATTCTAATACTTGTACCCTTTTTTTTCCCCCAAAGTGCACTGTTTAACTACTTTATGTTTTTGAAATAGTTTGTGGTTATACCTTCCATGTTACCCTTAAATGAGAAGAAAAGTCAGCCATCATAGTAGCAAGGAGTTTGTGGCTTCACTATCTTTCAATTATCATTTCTCAGTTTTAGCAAGGTTAGTGAGATGCATCTATTAGAGAATCACACAGGTAATTTTTGAGCTATACTCTATATATGTGAATTGAACTGGAAGTATTAAGCATTTCTATTTGGGTGCTACATTGCAGTGTGTAAAAATGCACTAGTCAGCTTTACTTTGGTTTATTTATGTTAGCATATTTTTGTGTTCTATAATTTGTCACTGCTGTGGAATGTTTGAACCAAAACACATCTCTGTTTGCTATGTAAGGAAGAGATTTTTGCATTTCTGAATTTGGATTTTTTTATGGAGTGTATCCTTTGAAATAATGAACAGTTGCGATGTATTCTCTTGGTGAGAGTATGACCTAAATGAAAACTATAGCGAAACAGAACAATTAATCTTTGTTCTGTTACTTGGTGTAATGTCCGTTTAGTGAAACTAAGTTGTGACTTAGCATTAGATTAAAGGTCTAGGAGATTGAAGATGGTAGCACAGTGTAGCACAAGTAGTTGGCTTTGGGTTAGAGGCTTTTTCAAGAGGACGAATTAAGTCAGTGTCAGCAGTCCTTACTGACCACATGTTAGCAGACAGTAATCTTTCAGTTGACATGATAGGTCTCAGCTTAGAGAAGCTTTGAGGGAAGATGTGATACTGAGTTAACAGACTAATCTGCAGTTGGTTCCGTGCATAAGGGTAGAAATGTTAAAAGAGGATGGCAGAAGCTGTCCAAGTATCTGGAGGAGCATGGGAGAAAATGGGGGAGCAGTAAAAGGTGTGTATATGTATTTAATATTGAATTGAAAATATTAGACCTGCAAATGATATTGGTAGGTAGCTGATTTTTATTGTCTAGTAAAATGCCAATTATTCTAATTGATTATAAATTGGTGTACTGTGCTGTTTCCTTCAACCACAATTTGTGGGACTGAAGTTTTAGTGTGTAGAACAGTACTATCTCTTGTGTCAGATATTCATGTTGGTATTTCTGAGACTTGAGTGAGTAAATAATCTTGTTGTGGAAGTTCTCTTATTCTAGTTGTCAACTACTGTACAGTTGACATAAGACATCAGAACTGACATCAATCAAATTATGTCTTACAGGGGTGTAGAGAAACAAGGCATTCCTGGAACTCCTTTTTTTTCCCTCTCTTGTTTATCGTGCCAGTGTATCAAATCTGTTGTAGGAAGGTGCTGACTTGTTTTTACACTTGTGTGTATAACAATTTTTTTGTTTTGTAGAAGGCTTAAATGTAATTATTAGGTTTAAAACATTAGGTTTAGGTTAAAATTATTAGGTTTAAAATGTTTTGTGTTTTTTAGTGTTTATTCTTCACATTAGGGTGTGATGATTTCTAACGAAAAAGTTATTCTTGTGCCTTTGGCCATCATTTTTTGTGAGTGGTTATTCCAAGGATAGTAGCAGTTAAAAGAATATTAGCTTTAAATTCCTCTATTTGATGAGTTGCTTCTTCCCAATAGCTAATTACATTGTATGTTTTCACAGTGTTTGCAGAAACATAGGGTACTTTTAGCTTTGTATTGATACAGATATTTTTAGTATCTGTAGATTAGTTTCAATTAGTATTCTTCATCACTGCCCTGTTCAGTTGGAACACTTAACATGAGATTTTGGGAATGAGGCATTCATTTGCTGCTGTTAAATGTCTGTGTGGGCTACATTCTTCACTATTAACACATTATGTGAAGTTAGAATGAAAAGCTAAAGAAATATGCTTCCAGTGATGCTATTTCAGTGGGAAATGTATATATTTCACTAGGAGAAATGTCAGTGTAGAAATATTGTGTGTCACTGACTTAAGATCTCAGTACAGAATGAATAAGAAAGAAAATACATTTACAAGAATATTTGTTAGTTGTAATGTCAGACCAAAAATAATTCCGTCTTTAGTGACCTTTAGATACCTGTGGAACAATAAACACAGCAGATGCACGTTTTATGGAGATCAGCTGTCAGTATGAGGAGATTAATTTTGATGAGATACTAGTCTTGACATACAGCTGTTTATTCCTTTTCTTGTGGTTGCATGCTTTTAGGAAACTTGTATGCTGCTGCCCATGTTTTTCATTATAATAGTATCGTGTTTGAGAGATGTGATGTCTGTACTATTTGGTTAACCCTAAGCATTGGACATGGCATAGACAAAATGTTTTGAGGTTCATCCTGTGTGTAACTGGGCCAAATATAGAGAGGAGTATAGTGTTCCAGCTCATTAATATGTTACCATTGTGTGTAAATGCAGGATGATTCATGAACTTAACTGAAACTCTTCAGTTATGGGGGAAAAGAACCCTCAACACCTAATGTTATATTTAAATGTGTTTAATTAGGAATATTGTTCTATCCAGTTCTAAACAGTGTTTTGCTCAGCATCGCTATTTATATTTGACTATAGCTAATATAGAAATGTGGTGTGCCAGTTTGTAATAACTGAAGTGTTAGGTATTCTTTTAAAACTTCAAGAAGGTATTCAAAACACAAGTTTCTTTCTTCCCAGATAATTACTTTGAAAAAAACCTTCTGTGTTAATTTATGAATTTTTACCTCTTTTTACTGCTGTCTGAAGTTAAAGTTTTCCAGGATTTTGATTATTCCTTGTGATTATATCTATTCCTTTGTCATTTCTTTCAGCTAGTTTTTGTTCATGGAAGGCAGTTTTGTTTTAAGGATATTGAAGTCAAATACAAAAAAAAATTCAAGCACCACTTGGCTTACAATGTGAATTTTGGGTGGCAACCCCCCTACCCCCAATGGAGTAGGAAAAAACCCTGACTCTTAAACACTAATTTCAGCAAAGTTGACTATTTAGTTATATGGTTGTGTATGCTTTTCAGAAGCTTTTGCTAAAAGGGGGAAACCACAGAGCTGGCTCCTAACTCAGTTTAAGTTTCAGAAAATCTGCTGTTTTGTTGTAACTTCTGCAGCTGTGATTTTTCAGTGCATGTTACTGATCATCCTGAAAGTTTCTTTTTTCCCCCCACTGAACCTATTTGACGAGTAAAAAAAAAAAAGAAGTTGCATTTGGATAAACCAGTAATTTATTTTTTGAGAACGGATCTTCAGCTTGTGTAATTGCAAGTGCTGGTTTAAGTCCCTGTTCTGCTGTGCACCATGGGAAACAGTGGAACTTAGCAGAAACTTGTGCAGTGTGGCTTTTTTTGAATAGTAGCCTGGGGGATGGTAGGATGCCCACATTTCAAGTAATTTGGGCAGCTGGAAAATTCCAGGTAGGTGTAATGCCTTAGATGAAATGAAAGGTAATAGGAGACCAAGAAGAGCAGGTAGGAAGAGATTCCAGCATACAGTGGCATATATGTTGGGAAAGGCTTCACCCTTTGGGACTTAAGCTTTTATTTCTGTCTTGCTTTGTCACCTCAGAGCTTCAGAGATGTCACTAATGCAGTAGAGTTATGTAGAAAATACAGGATTAAATAGCTGAATAGTGGTGTCCTTTATGGTTGTCTTGGTGGGTAACTGCCTTTCCTCCTGGCAGGAGAAAGCTGTATGTTGCAACTTTCCCTGAACCTATTGAATATGTCTATACATCGGGTTGGTCTGCACATTTGCACCTGGTCTGGTACTTCCAGAAATGCTGGATTTACTGCCTGTGCAAATAAGGTGTGCCTGTAGTTCTGCATCTGTCTGTGGATCTCAGGAAAGAATAGTCAGGAGTAGGCTGTTCTAGCTGCCTTCTTTGCAGGCCTCTCCTGAGATCTGATCCACATGATCAGTAAAATGAGCCATTTTGTTTAAATTGAAGTGGTGCTTAACAATAATATGTATTTTAATATACAGATGATTAAGAAGTGCTACCTAGATGGAAAGTGCAGCATAGATTTTCCAGAGAATATTCTAATACAGATTTATTTTTAGTTTCAGTACAAAACGGTTCGATTCATCAAAAGGATGCAGTAAATGATGATGATTTTGAGCCATATCTAAGTAGTCAGACAAATCAGGTAAGTGAACATTGGTTACTACCTTGAAGTTAACTTTGATGTTCAGCTGACTTCCAGACTTAATTTTTGGATATATCTTAGCATTACTGACTTGCTTGAATATACGTTGAAATACAATTTTATATCATATTTTGCCTCATCATATGATATCTTAGGCAGATGAAGTATTCTTAAGAGTTCTGGAAAAGCTTCAGTTAAAAAGCATGCTTTGATGTCTCTTGCTCTTGTGCTTCTGCTCTAGCTTCAAAAAGATGCAGTTACAAGAAACTTGAGCTAAAAAGCAAACTCCAAACCCAAAACACAAACCCCAAACCCTTACATTTCATCATTTTGGATGCAGTCCAAATCAACAGTTTTATTGGCTCTGAGAATATATTAACTGCTTGGACATGATTTCCTTTAAAGGTGGTAGAAGTAGCTCACAGCTGATGGCATAATAGATGGAAGCTTAATATTACTGCAGCTTGGTACAACTCTTCTGCCAGGAAGTTAATGACTTGGCTTTCAGAGCTGTGAATTGCCTCTGTAGCTGAAAGTTAATATCTGTTATGTTAAGTTTGTAAGTTGGAGTGGTCTTGAGAGAGAATGCAAGTTATTAAAAGACTAAGAATTTTGCTTGCCTTCACTTCCCCCTCCCCCCCCCCCAATAATACAACATTAAGAAGGCATCATCTAGAGATTGATAAAGTGCAATTTTTTGTCCAAAATAACACCAGAAGTCATATGGGGATAGTCCTTCAAATACCTCAAGAAGTAAATTTTGTGGTTTCCCAGGGGTCTGTCTGGTGTAGTACTGATTCAGTGCCCATTCTCAATAGCATGGATATGTTACCTTTTTTTTGTTGTTACTCCTGAAACAAACAGGCATCCTTGCATCCATTTCGCTGTAATAATCTGTTGGAGTCTCCAATTAGAAGTGAGAAATTTGACCAAATTAAGAGTACCACAACTTTAAATCATAGTTGCAGTTACTTTTCTTTAGTTATGAAGGTACAGCTATGATTTGTTTAGCGTAGCTTATTTTCTTGATACTGTTGGTATGGAGGCATTTTAAACCTAGCTTAGTAGCTAAAAATGAGGATAATGTTCTCCAAAAAATGGGGCCCTTTAGTGCTTTGAGAAGGTCTCTTGAAGAAATGGCCCTATCCGACAGATACCTCACTCATTGCTCACATTGTGAGGAGTGGTGAAAGTTACAAATACATTCATATAACTCTTCAAAATGTTTTGGATTGTATTACAGGTTTTTTTTTTTTCCTGAGCATAATTGTCAGTATTGCTGACTTTTAAATTTTATTTTCTTGCAGAGTAACAGCTATCCACCAATGTCAGACCCATATATGCCTAGCTATTATGCTCCATCCATTGGATTTCCATACTCTTTAGGTGAAGCAGCATGGTCAACTGCAGGTGACCCTCCAATGCCATATTTGACAACTTATGGACAGATGAGCAATGGTGAACACCATTACATACCTGATGGTGTATTTAGTCAACCTGGGGCATTAGGAAATACCCCTCCATTTCTCGGGCAGCATGGATTTAATTTTTTTCCTGGGAATGCAGACTTCTCTACATGGGGGACAAGTGGATCTCAGGGACAATCAACGCAAAGCTCTGCTTACAGCAGCAGCTATGGCTATCCACCTAGTTCTCTTGGGAGAGCCATAGCAGATGGACAGGCTGGATTTGGCAGTGATACTCTGAGCAAGGTGCCTGGGATTAGCAGCATTGAGCAAGGCATGACTGGACTGAAAATTGGTGGAGATATGACGGCTGCTGTGACAAAAACTGTAGGTTCAGCTCTGAGCAGTACAGGTATGACAAGCATTGCAGCTAACAGCGTACCCCCAGTTAGCAGTTCAGCGCCTAAACCAACCTCATGGGCTGCAATTGCAAGGAAACCTGCTAAACCTCAGCCGAAACTCAAGCCTAAAGGTAATGTGGGCATTGGGGGCCCTGCTGTACCGCCGCCACCTATAAAACACAACATGAATATTGGAACTTGGGATGACAAAGGGTCAGTGGTAAAAGCACCCCCAGCTCAACCAGTACTGCCTCCTCAGACTATAATCCAGCAGCCTCAGCCATTAATTCAACCACCACCACTGGTGCAAAGCCAACTGCCTCAACAGCAGCCTCAGCCACAGCAACCACAGCAGCAACAAGGACCTCAGCAGCAGGCCCAGCCTCACCAGTTGCAGCAGCAGCAGCTGCAAAACCGCTGGGTAGCTCCTCGTAATAGGGGTGTGGGCTTCAGCCAGAACAATGGAGCTGGTAGTGAGAACTTTGGTTTAGGTGTTGTATCCGTCAGCTCCTCACCTTCTGGTGTGGAAGTGCACCCAGTGCTGGAGAAACTAAAGGCCATAAACAACTACAATCCCAAAGACTTCGATTGGAATCTGAAGAATGGACGTGTGTTTATAATCAAAAGTTATTCAGAGGACGATATTCATCGCTCCATTAAGTACTCTATCTGGTGTAGTACTGAGCATGGTAATAAGCGCTTGGATGCTGCTTACCGGTCCCTGAATGGAAAAGGCCCACTCTATTTACTCTTCAGTGTGAATGGCAGTGGACACTTTTGTGGAGTGGCTGAGATGAAGTCTGTTGTGGACTACAATGCATATGCTGGTGTCTGGTCTCAGGATAAGTGGAAGGGGAAGTTTGATGTCAAATGGATCTTTGTCAAAGACGTTCCCAATAACCAACTGCGGCATATTCGCTTGGAAAACAATGACAACAAACCGGTTACCAATTCGAGGGACACTCAAGAGGTACCCCTAGAAAAAGCCAAGCAAGTGCTTAAAATAATTGCTACTTTCAAGCATACCACCTCAATCTTTGATGACTTTGCACATTATGAGAAGCGTCAAGAGGAGGAGGAAGCCATGCGTAGGGTAAGAAATCAGTGTCATTACAGTAGCTCTCTTTTTTTTTTCTGTTTTTGGAAACCTTGTTTTTCATTCACCTGGAATTTCAGTCTGCAAGTGTTGAATCAGAAAGTGGTACTTTTTACCCAAAGTGTCTACTTGATATAACTGGCTTCTAATGAAAAAATATAAGTTCTTGTAACTTGTTTGTTAGTTCAGTCATGTGTTTAATCACAATACTAAGGTAGGCCTGAATAAGCAGAAATCTGACATGTTCTACTTCTTCAATGCAAATGAAAACTGAATTGAGTGTATTATTCATAACTGAAGTCTTCTTGCTTAGATTTTTTTACGGTTTTTGGATCTCACAAAAAGGACCAGAAATTTGAGAAGAAGCTGTACTTTATTTAACATAGCATTTCAATTCAAATTCTGCTTCGATGAAATGTTAACAGTGTGATTACTGTGAAAAGCAGGTTTTCTCCTTGATTCAGTTTATCTTTGTACAACTGTGAAACACAGAAGTGATACAGTGACAACTTGTATAGTGTCAAAATAATTTTTTGGGCCTTTCTGATAGTGCATTTCCTAAAGAAAGTAATGTGTAGTTCATTTCTGCAAGGAAGAGTAGATGTGATAAATCCGTAGAGAAACTTGTAGTTTTGAAGGCATTTCAGGAAACTGGATGAGGGAATAGCATTTAATTCAAGCAGTTCTGTAGTACTTGTCTACTTTGTCTTGTGTACTCTCCCTAATCATAACGTTTGTGTTCACCATTGGCCACAATATTTACTTTTCCTGTATTTGCTTTCTTTCCAGACTTGCCAATAACTGTAAATGTATGATTTGTCTCATGGTTAGAAATGTTTCAGGAGCTATTTTTACCAGTTAGATGATATGCAAGTATTCGAAAATTGGAGTTCCCATCACTGCGGTTTGGTGCTAATGATCTCTGTTTATCGTGTCACACCACTCACTGTGTAAAAATCCCCAAAGTTTAGGGTTTATGCTAACTAGGGGCCTTGAGACATGTGAAGTTGAGAATTTGTTCACTTGAAGCTGACACACAAAGAGTCTGCGAAGCAGATGAAACCCTTACTTCTCTTAGGTTTCAAGTACTGTCGTGGTTTCACCCTAATTTTATGTTCCTAGTCCTTCAACATGACTTGCATCTCTTGTACAACAGTGTTGGGTATACCCCAAATCAATTTTGTAGTTCTGTTGCACAACTCTGCAGTAAATTGTCATGTTGGAAGTTTTCTGTTGTTGGGAGACTAGATGAATATCCCAGTTAGGTGTGTAATGCATTTTGGATTTTTTTTCTAAAATGAAAAAGGATTATGCCCTAAATGAGTATTGTTACTCTCATGGTTTCTTGATGATGGGGTGATAGACTGCTTTCTTAACTAATATTCAATGTAAGGGGCAAGCTTTGACCTTTTTGGGCTTTGGCACAACTTCATCAAGTGCAGAATGACCAGCCAGTTAAGGGAGGTGATTGTCCCACTCTCCCCTGTGTTGTGAAGCCTCCCCTCGAGTCCTGTGTGCAATTTTCAGTGCCACAATATATGAAAGACATAAAGCTAATAGAGAGCATCGAGGAGGGCCACAAAGATGGTGACGGGTCTGGAGGGGAAGCTATGTGAGCAGAAGCTGTGAACACTTGGTTTGTTCAGTCTGGAGGAGATTGAGGGGAGACCTCATTGTGGTCTTCAGCATCCTTACGAGGGGAAGTGGAGAGGCAGGCAGTGATTTCTTCACTCTTGTGACCAGTGACAGGTTATGAGGAAATGGCCTGAAGCTGTATCAGGGAAGATGTAGATCAAAGATAAGAAAAGAGAGTGGTTGGGCACTGGAAGAGGCTCCCCAGGGAAGTAGACACAGCTTCAAGCCTGACAGAGTTCAACAAGTATTTGGTCAGTACTCTCAGGCACATGGTGCAACTCCTGGGCCGTTCTGCGCAGAACCAGGAGTTGGACTTTAGTGATCCTCATGGGCCCTTTGCGGATCCTCTGATTCCGCGATTCGTTGTGATTTTGTGATGTTCCAGGAGGACTAAGATTATAATGTTTCTCTGTAGCCTTCACACTTCAGTATTCTCTAAATTTTTAAAATTTCAAGATACTTCACAAATAACTGGTTTGCTTCAAAAGTATCTCCTTTTTTGGAAGAACTTCATGAACAAGTCATAAGTCAGACGTGCCCTAGCAACTCAGGAAGATTGTTTTATTTGCTGTTTTATTCCCTCAGTAGTAGGTAAAAGGCACAAAGTATAATGAAGAGGAGGAATTTAGATTATTGGAAGTGTTTCTGTGTATGCTAAACTTAAAATTTGAAGTACTAAGTCCAGCACTTAGTAGGTCTTGCGCTAGATAACAGTGATGATGGGTATTTGAGTAATAAAATAATATCTTCAGAGGAACATACAGTATCTGTATGACTCAAGTATTGAACTCTGTGTTTCTTTGTAAATAGTTACCTTTCCCAACACAGTTGAGAAAAAACATACTTGTCAAGATACTTGCATAGTGGCCATTGTCTCTTTTACAGCATCATACAAATTGGTTTTATGACCAATTATGAAAAACTGCTTTAGAACTGTGTAGGTTAGTCATGAGGTTTTCTCTTTGTAGATGGATTTGAGGTATGCCTTAAGCAAATTAATATGGACTTAAAATATAGGAAGTCCAAATTAAACTGATGGCATCTACTGAGAGTTTAGCATTCTCTTATGATTGAATGTTGATTTTAAATCTCTGGGTTGTTTCTTTTATCACACACTGTATGAGCAATCTCTTTAAATTATAAACATACAACTGTTAACCCTTATGATTCAAGTTTGTAAATGCACTAATTAGTATTGTAAGTTCTGGTTTATGGTTAATTGAGTAATTCTTTATTACCTGGTGGCAGCTAGGCTTTCATGGAGCCGTATTTAAATATGTGCACCTTCTACTGCCAGTAGAACTGTGTGAATTAAGTTTGTGCTCATTTTCTTTGGCAGGTGTGGCAGTCACTTTGTTTCCAGTGTTTTGGTCATGAAAAATATGCTTATTACTCTTAATAAAATATTAAATGCATCAGGTAGCAGTAGTCACTTCCATGTTCCCTGAAATTCAGTTAATGTTTTGTTGTTGCATAGGTGGTTACAAACTTTCATGCAGCCAGAGATCTAAACGTCATAAACAGCAAATGACTTAGGGATTTAATTTACTTTATAACTGTTCATCATTGCAGCTAACTTATCTTAAAATAATTGGTTGTAAAAGTTTAATTTTAACAACTCAGGGGATCAAGAATTCATTTCCAATATGGCCTAGCAGTATGTTTCATTAAAATATGGCAGAATAATTCTGCAAGTGCGAGGAATAGTCTCTGATAAACATGAAGCTTCAGAAACTTTGCCATTTGATAAAGGTTACTTATAAATGATAATGAATAGTCCCTTTAAGCATAAATTTTAGAATTCTAGTGTCTACCACTGTTAGATGTAACCCTGGTGTGGGTAAGGTATCTACAGTTGGGGTTGTGCAGTAATCATTCCCCTTCTCTTACAGCTCAGGTTCCGGTCTCCTATTTTAAACATACAAGTGCTGTGACCTTTTTCCAAAGAATCAAAGAAATGAGTGATGCTTTTCATGAGTTCTGTCAGACATATATTGAAATAATCTGGAATTCCATTTGTCCATAGTTAACTGCTGCTTTGTGGTGTAAGTGTGCTGATTTGTATGCATATTATTTAAAAAGAGGTTTTACAGTCTAAAGCTGTAAAATCTAAATGAAAGAAACAAATCTTAAAATATGCCTTTTAAGATGACATAATTATGTTTTCGAAAATAAAAGGTGTTGAAAATAAAGAAAAACATCTGTAATAGTAGCTTTGCACCTGATCTTCAGTAAGTATATGGATGAAAATAAAATGTGACTCTGATTAAAAATGCAGTTGTTGACATCGCCCTCAGATGGTGCCTTATTACCTGTTGTCCTAGGACTTCTTCTGGTGCATTGGTGGAGAATCCTACTTTTGTAGCATACAGTGGGAAATAAGATCATGGTTTCATGTAATTGTAGAGTGCTTTAGATGGTTTCCTTAGTGCAATAGTCCAGAAAAGTAATGGATTTTTATTCATGTGGTAGGATAGAAGAATTTAGTATATATTTGTGTTTATCTAATTTGCATTTGGATTTTTTTTACTTTTCAGGAAGCCTTTAAATGGTAGATAAATAAGAATATTGAATTTTAGCTTTCTCCTCTTGTATTATACATCTTGTAATAAGAATGCTGACATAGCTAGAACTTCTTGACTCTCAAAAGGAGTAATTTTTTTCCCCTTCATTCTGATGCCAATGTAACTTTTGTTTCTCTGATAATTGGGTCATTATCAGGCTGCAGTGTTAAGCAGTGTAACTCCTTTCCTTTCTAGGACATTGCTGACATTGTGCTTGATTTGATATTTCTTAAAAATATCTTGAAGGGAGAAAACATCATTTAGAGTGAACTGTAGCTGCTGCTTCCTCCTCTTAACCCCCAGCCGTCAATTACTATGTTGTACTATCAAAATCAGATATAGATACATTGACAGATTTTCAGTTAAGGAAAACAGGTAGTTGATGAAATTTTTTTAATGCAGTTAAATGACACTTGTAGTAACCAACTTTAAAAAGTTTGTGTATTTACATTAAAAGAGGTTCATTACATTACATCTAAAAGAGTCATGTAATAAGCATGAAACTGTCTAAAAGAAGATTATGTAATTAATATCTTCTGAGAAACATGTTCATATCCTTTATGCTTTTGATGAAGTTTCAAGGGACATTATTTTGCAATTTCCTTGAACTTCATATTTATCAACAGTGTCATCTTCATAATTGCAAGTGAGAAAGTGGAAACAGGAGACACTTTTTTCCCCCTCCCTTTATAGTCATGAGATGAATATGTATGCCTGGGAGAAGATGATCATTTGAAGCTGGGATAATGTTGGACATACTGATCCAGGATTTCCTTTCCATAATGGTGTGCTTATTTGCCATGTCTTCATTTGATTTTGCATCTTTAGTCTTTTGGAAAAACTTAAAAATGACCTTCAAGTCCTTATGTTACAGGCTCAGGGATTTCAAATGTGCCCGTTTTTTGTGCATTTGATAGAGTCAGTTGTTTCTATTCCAAGGTACAGTTTAGAATTCATTAGAGGATAGGAATAGATGTTATATTGTGGTCTGTTGTAGAGTGACCTGTAAGAGTTTTAGCAGTGATGTCTGCATTTCTCTAGTGATGATGCAAGAGGGAAAGTGCAATATTGGGCTGTTGAATAAAAGAGGGGGAAAGTAATTAAACTCACAGGAAGTCTTAGTTCATAGCAGCACTTGTGTGGATCTTGTTGTTTGTTTGTTTGAAATCCTTACCTGAAAATCAAGCCTACAAAGTCCTTTGTACAGAGTGGATTCAACTTCTCTTACTCTGGGAGTTGAAAGACCAATTTCTCCTGTAAAATAGGGACCCCTGTTGGAAAAGCTAGGAATATCAAGCAAATGGTTTACTTCAAAGCATAAGATACCAGTCATTTTTTGGGATCTAATACTTTAATGTTCTTAAATATCAAAGCAGCTACCTAAGACAAGACCTCAAACTTGATTTGAGCGTGACAGTTGTACCTTTTCTAAATGCTGTGTCTTTTTAAGTTGTGGTTTTTAAAGCAAAAGAGTAACTCTAAATCTCTTGTTCCAGAGCAAAAGCAGAATCTTGAGTATACACAAATAGCTGTAAAAATTCATGAGGCACCCTTCTGCTTCCTGCTACATCTCCTCAGATTTCAGTGCTCTATTAAGAACAAATTGTCTAGAACAGTGGTGCATTTCCTGCAGTTTGCAGGGAAGAAATATGCCTGCATATTGCAAGGAAGTCCCAACCCATGTGACTCTTCACAGCCTTGCTTCATTGATTCATACTGCAGATGGGCTGGCTAGCAGAAACTCAGTGAAGATTTCTGGAAGTGGTTTGCTGGAAAAAAGGCACTTTAATAAAACATACAGATCTTGCGTGTCTATTAAAGCTGTTCCTGTAGATTCAGTTGAACTAAGATTGTTTGTTTTATATCAAAACTGATTTGCTTAAATGTTCATATTCATTTAGCTGAAATGAAACATTACAAAACTTTGCAGATGATAAAGTTTTCAAGCCCAGTTCTTTTTGAATTTTTCAGAGGTTTGGTAAGGTAGTTAATATTGATGAGTAATTATGGTTTTGTTCTGTACCCTTGGGATTATAGTCAGTTGTAAAAAAGTAAATATTAACTTCCATGTTCACTGCATCTTCATATAAATAGGAACCCAAGATAAAGTAAGTTCATTTTTCCTCATGGTAGATTGGAATTTGAGTTACACCTATTCAAAGGGTATGAGTAGTGGGGCTTAAAGAAAAAACTTTCTGAGAAATTCTTCCTCAGTGTATTTTGTAAGCCCTGCAGTGAATGTTATTTCCTTTCCAAGGCTACTATAAATTCCTTAGCAGAGCAAATAAATAATGTGTTCTTGTTGCCCATGAGCATCTGAGAAAAGAGACTAACCCAGGTGTCAGAGTTATCTTTGTGCTTCTTTTGCTGGGACAGAGGTCATCACTAAATGCAATTTCTATTGCATTATAGTTCTACCAAATTCTGTTTGGTAAGAAGCTATCTCTTGTCAGTCTTCAAAAGCCAGTGTTATACTCTGAGCATTGTTAACAAATAGTAATGAGGATCTGGAGGCTTGTTTTTTTGGTGGTGTTTTAGTGTGTTTATTGTTTTTGTTTTTTAGTTTGTTTTTGTTTGGTTTGGGTTTTTTGTTTTTTTTTTTTTTAAATGAACTTGCTGAAATGGCTGTCTTGTAGATAATTATAGTCTGATATTTCAGTGTATAATGATGTACAGCACTGAAGCAAAGCACTTGCTACTTGTAGTTAGAATTGGCTGATCCATCACGGAAAGTATCCGCCTGGGAAAACAAGACTGGAAGGGCTTTTCTGGCTCATGGAGTTGAAGCTTGGTTTCTGCAGAGCCTTTCCTTGTTGTGTGTTACCATGTGGTGTCTTACCATGTGGTGTCTTTAAGTAGTTGGGTTTCTTTCTCCACCTCTGCCTTCTGAATGGCTGTACCTTGTGGAGTTTCAGATGTGGATTAAGTTCTTACTGCCTTTAGCATTACCATAATCAAATTATATGGTCTCTCCATGTTCTACTAGCAGTGCATGTGTTTGCTTAATTTAAATTTATTTACCTTTTTACTGTAATTTGTTCACATTTTTTCCTATAGTAGGAAAATATACTTACAGGTATGTTTCTGTGACTGAAATAAGTAAAACGCCATCAAAACTAGTAGGAAGAATAAATAAATTAGAAGTCTAGGTCTTCTGGCCTGTGCAGAGTTTCTTAATACTTATGTGCCTGAGAACCTTATATACTGTCTATTGTTCAACTGATCTACAGCAGCAGGGTCTCAGATGAGTATTAATTCATGAAGCTTACTGGGAAAAGAAGCTACTCTGAAGTTGTAAAACCTCATTTGACTTTGCCTGTTAGCTTTGATTTTTAATTTGTGCCTTGCGGTTTTCATGTTGGGTTAAGAAATAGAAGAAAATCGGTGTTTAGGGAGGGGATGGCATCTGCACAGGAAAAATTTCTAGGTTCACGTAAGACTTCTAGAGATCCTTCTCATCTGTGCCTTCCCTCCCTTCTTCCCAGAATTCCCAGAAGTGCTTCTCAGAGAAATGTATTTAAATATATTTATCTAAGGTAGTTTCTGTGTTGAGGAGATGTCCCTCTTGGGAGTTCAAGAGTGAGAAGTTAAAAAGGACCAGTATTTCACACAACTTTAAAGATTCAGTAATCTAGTTTACATTAACAGCCAGTGATACAAATGGAGTAAACTATTTCTGGCATTTTTCAGTTTTCCAGTAATCTGTTTTTCACTGTGGTTCTCGAGCACTAAGGTCAATGCTTATGCTTTCCTAGCTGTAATGGTACACTGGGGTGAAATAAATTGCAGATTATGGCTGATGCCATTAGTAAATGAGATTTCATGAACTTTGCTGTGGTGTCTTTTCACCACCTCTACAGCTGCCTGCTCTGCCTCTGCCAGGTGTTTCTGCCCACGCAGCACAGTTGGCAGAGCAGTTGAGTGCCCGCGCCTCACTGCACAGAATGCAGTCTGACATGTTAGCTTACATTGCAGATGAGCAGGGCTTTTAAGTTGAAGATTAAATCAGAGTTTGCAGTAAAGCAGCTTCTGAAGCTGTTGTCAGAATGCTGCCTCTTGGGAGAGGGGCAGAGCAGACAGCTCCAGGCATGAACGCTTTAAACATTGCAGTAAGAGGCAGAGGTTTGGCAGAATTCTAGGGTTTTTTTGTTTTGTTTTGTTTTTTCAAGTGTAGCTGATAATGCTGGAGGTGAGGGTGTGTGGAAACTCTGCAACTGGCCTGTGTAAGTTTGCAACCCTGGATAGCTTTCAAAATGGACACCTTGAAATGCTTGCACTTGCAACTACTGTAAAAATCAGCCAAAGTTATTCTTTCAGATTTGCCTTCTCTGGCCTTGAGCTTCAGTTTGTGGGACCTTGGAAAAAAAATACAGCCAAGGACTGTAGTAGCTTCTTGTTCTTGTTAAGGTACATTTGCATTTACATGTAAACTACTTAAAATGAGACTTTTTTGTTTACCTTCTTTGTGGCAAAGGAATCTCAAAGTCAGTATTGTGTGCATCTCAGTAGTTTCTTTCAAATCAGATCAGGAAATGTTTTTGTTGCTTTGAATTTTGAAATTTTATTAGCACAGAGATTTCATTGTATCTGAGGATAAATTACATTGCAGCTACTTCTCAGCGTGGGATCATTCAATTAATGCTCTGAATTCAGGCAACTAAAATTTGGAAGTAAGTCTGCCTTGCAGTTCTGACCAAGTTAATTTCATAGTTGTTCATACTAGATTGATGCACATTTCTAAGGCCTAAGCAGGTTTTAGATTCACCTTTACTTGGTTTGTGCAGAAAGTTATTTGCGTGTATGAAATCTGCTTAGCATATGGTCTGCAGCTGCCAGGTACCTTTAACCAAACAATATGTTCCCACATTGTCCTGATATGAATGGTGCTTAATTTCCATGTCCCGTTCATAAACTCCCCCTAAAGCTGGGTAAACCTGACCATGGTGAGTTCTGAAGTCAAATTGATCTTTGGCAGGGAATTTAAATATACAGGAGAAAGTTTTCATCCAAGAGCACTGCAAGAGATGTGACAAAAGTTTTGCTCATCTGAGTATAAGAAATGAAATTATTTGGGCAAGAGAGAAATGCTTATGCTGGAAACTTCTACTCTGGTGGTAGAAACCTTCTGGAGGTTAAGTTTTCTGTTAGTTTGTCTATAACCACAAAAAAAAAAAACCCAAAAAACAAACCCAAACAAAAACCAAAACACCAAAAAAACAGAAGGAAATTACTTTGTGAGGTAGGAAAAGACAGTGGTCCAGGACTGTGATCCGACTTGGAGTTGGAGAGGGGTTTGTTTTTGAGTGGAATACCACTGTCTGCGTTTTGAGTAAATCAGGTCTCCTTTCTCTGTTTTGCTGTACAGAGTGGCACATGTCACTGATACCAGTATTTGAAGAATGTACTCTTCACTTGCATTGAAAAATGTCTTGCTTACATGTCTGCTTGAAGTATTTAAATATAAATGTAGTAATATGTAATTCTGAGACTACAGGAAAGCTGTGCAGATGTTTTGAAGCCTTTTTTCTCTGTAGAATTCAAAGCGGATGTAAAATTTGCAACACCTTTATTTCATCAAGTGGAAGCAGGTAGTCAGGTCATCGTTCCTTTTCTACTTTGAATTTTTATGAACTGAAATACATTTTGAGTTGAGGGCTTCATGAAGCATAATGTTGGTCAGTTTATAGTACAGCAATTTGAAATGCAGAGAGTCTTTCTAGACAGCCTGAGTCAGTGCTTATGTATATGATACTTAAAAATAAACAGGAACTGATGATTTTAGGTATATATAGGTTGTATTTAAAATTGTTAAATATAAAATATCAGTATTTTAATATTGCAGTTTCACAGGCTCCTACTTACTACCACAGGAGTGTTTTTCAGCACTTTGTGTAGTTCTTGCAGTTGAAGTCTGCTAATATTAGAGGAATAATCTGAGATGTGCCTGAGCAGGCTATTTTTGCATGCCTTACATGCATAGTGAGGCATGAGGCCAGTCATCATCTGTTTTCAGCCAAGAGTGCATTGTTAAGATACCAGCTTGTATTAATGACTGATACTATCAGTCTTATATTTAAAAAGCAGTATCTTACTATGAAAATGTTATAGATATTTGAACTCGGAAAAAGTTTCTTCTAGCAGGATAGTGCAAGTATCGTTCTCGCTTTAAATACACTTAAGTTCTACTCTAGCAAATGTCCAGTCTTAGACATGCAGTTGTTGGGACCATGAGCTGCTCATTGTGACCAAGACTGAGCTTTACCTTTTTGGTGTTCGTCTTGAAACAACTTGGGAGATCTGTCTTGGAAAGGACTAGATCACCAGTAACAACCAGTATAAGTGTTACATACCTTCTTCTTTCACTAGACTGTCTTTTTGGGAGACTCTATGTGGGTTCATATGCTATTTCGCAATTTTCTTAAATAGTTTCTAGCATAGTAAAGTTTCAATCTGATACTGGAGAAAGTGATTTTGAAATCATTGTTCAAATGCCTCCTGGGTTATTTTGTTTTCCCTGCTATGTTACTGTTCCATTTTTAATATGCTGTATGATGCAATAATAATAAAAATCTGGAGAGGTATTTTTTATACTTTATTTATTCTCTTTTATGGGGATGAGAACCTACCTCTCTTCCATGCAGGCAGTTGTCTTTCTATAATGTACTCAGTTGTACATGTAAAGAAAGGTGTTATGGAAAATGCTGTTGAAAGATGAGGTCTTAATTTTTTACACTCAGACTACAGTGTCTTTTTACAGTCTTGAAGATGCATTATGAAGGCAACAAGATACAGTTTGTTGATCAGTTTTTATTTTTTTGCTAGAGGTAGTCATAGTGCCTAAGTGTATGTTTGTCTTGAGCAAAGTAGAAGAAATGGAGGATGATGATAAAGCACTGAAAAGTAATTTATTCTGTTAAACTTGTACTATAGAGTACGAATTTGTTAGTCCCCTGATAGTTACAGTGCCAGTAGTATGTCAGCCCTAAATGCCGAATGTGGCATCTCACAGTGCTGTGAGGGTTGTGTAGTTAATATGGTCTTCACTGCAACTCAGCTCACATTGAAGTGAGGTTTCTTTGTAGCCATTCCTATTTCGCTGACTTTTCATTTCGTTACTGAAAGTAATTTCCAAAAAAGGTATGGGTGGCCTTCTTAAACATATATTTTTCTTGCCACTTGAGTGTTTGTATGGAGGATGAGGTATTGAGCCAACTAGTTACTTCACCTTTTGATCTTAAGCACTTTGGAACATTTTATTTTATGGGGCTTTGAGAGAGATACCTGGCAATACCATATCTTTTCAGGGATATAATGGATAGAGAGTAGGGCATTTCTTGACAACTTAAGCAGAAGTTTTAGGATACATCTTGACTTGTTTGTGGGTCCATTGGTCTCCTTGCTCAGTTCACTTTGTGCAATATATTTTATTGTAAGTGATTTAAAAATGACATTATAAGTCCTTTTTCTGATAGCTGTTTTTTGGAACGGTTGCCTTTTAGTTTGACATATACTTCTGTGTTTCTGTTTAAGAAGTTGATGTAAAATGTATGATTTCATATTCCAGAAAATAATTGAAGCTTTTTCCTTGAAAGCATTTTGCCTGATTTAGCTAAATTGCAAGCAACAAAAATGCTGTAATGAAAAGAAAGTAGATAATGTTGATCTGTGTGTATTAACATGATTGTCCTTTCTTGTTTTTGTTTTTTGCAGGAGAGAAATAGAAACAAACAATAACTATATGGAGATGTCCTGCTAGAATACAACACTAATGATGTAGACTCTGGAAATGCCTAATATGTCTAAGAAGACGTTATTAAAGCTTTTTTCTGCTTAAGGTGACATCTTTGAACACTTTAACACAAAATTGACTCTTCTTGTAATGGTTCTCATCAGTGCATCTGCCCTTATACTCTCTCACCAAACACACTTGAGAACTGTACCTTCGTCAAGCACTTTCTGTCCTGAAGCTTTTACCAGTATCTGCTGTCTTTTGTATTTATGCATCCTAGCTAAGGCACAGGAGACCGAACGAATGCAAGGATTCATTAACTCTTTGAATTTGTTAAATACTAACATTTAACCATTAGAAGTGGTTCAATGATGTGAGATTCACATTGCTTCAACTTAATTTTTTCTTTGTTGTAGTTTTTTTAATTGTCAGTTTTTAGCTATTCAACAGATTAAAAGCAAATCATGCCATATTTAGTCTGGAGTAAAACTCAAGTCTAAATGTTCATGTGAAAATTATTGTAGTAATCTTTTAATATGGCAAGGCAACTTTAAGCTGCAGTTTAGCCAAATGAATCGTAACATGAAATTATAATAGAATGACATTTCCCTTGTTTCAAACTGTTTGGTGTAAGAGAATATTAATATGCAGCTTGGTGGACACCACCAGTTAATGCACATTTCTTTATTTTTTTTCTGTAACATGTATACTGAAAAAAGTGCATTTGTCTGAGGAACTGTTTGTTTGCTACCACTCAACGAATCTCAGTTTTGAGTAAATGTACCTCAGTCTAAATCAGACTTTTTATGACCTTTATAACTACATTTAAAATAATCTTTAATTCCTATTTCTGGGTGTTTGCAAGCCTGACAGATTGCTATCATGAAAGTGAAAATTTACTCCTCTAGGTGATTCACTAGCTAAATAAACATAATTCTTGTTTAGCAAGCATATACTCTGTTTCTCAAATTTTTTTGTTTCATTGTGCCAACATTTCCCC
Organism: Monarcha castaneiventris obscurior; assembly: GCA_026261815.1. Taxonomy (NCBI): domain Eukaryota; kingdom Metazoa; phylum Chordata; class Aves; order Passeriformes; family Monarchidae; genus Monarcha; species Monarcha castaneiventris. The sequence continues at coordinate 12,428,506 of JAMPIT010000379.1, forward strand.
CTGTTTGAAAATATTTTGAGAAAAATACTTTGGTCCATGGAGTTGACATACTCATAACCATGTTGAGATGATTTTTGCTAGAACCATGCAATGAGAATTTTAGAACATGTATTAAATGGGCCAGTTCTATACTAGATTTTAACCTCTAAAGAGTATATCTTGTGTTTCAGTTCGTATAGCAACACATTCTGCCTGCTGGAAGACAATATTGAAAAACTGTTAAGCGGGTGTATTGACTGTACAAATTACTGAACAACCTGTACCAAACTCCAGGGATAGCTTTCTCTTTTTAGAACAGCAATGTAGAAGTCAGATATCTTATAGCTTAAAATAGCAGTAGCACATATTATTTGAACATGTTTCATGTCTTACTGTCCAGCACAGATGTTTATATTGTGTTTCAAGTCCTTCATTTACAAATTTTGGCAGTCAAAGTTCTGGAGCTTAAGTAGCAAAGGTTTGTTTTGAATACAGACTATTTTGCTGACTTTTGCTTTCTCTCTTCTTAAGCCCTTTGCACTCTTGCAACCATACAAACACTAGAGTTCAGTGCACACTTCTTGCTCATTATTTTAAATATTATTTGAGACTGCAGAGTAGCAGAAATAAATTTTAATTTTTACTGCCAGTTTTCTGGAAGCTCAAAAGGGAAGCTACTCCAGTATTTTGGAGTAAAGAAGCAATGTCACCTAAATGTTAGATGTGTAACAAATAGCAAGTGGGATAAGGGAGGGGTAAGCAAAGTGCATATTGTAAGAGGAGACTAGGAGACAAAGGTTTCAAGCCCAATCCCTGTGAAGTTTGGCTTCAGCCCAAAAATTACTGCTTCCATGTATATCTATTTCTTGCTAACAGGTTTTATAGCTATTTGTTCCCTTTGTGGGCTGATTTATTCCAGCTGTCATTGATCAGCTGAAGTGGCAAAGGTCAGTGTTGAGAGTCCAAAGAACGTAGTAGTTCTGTGATAAGTCAAGGTATCCGCATGTTTCTGCTTCTTTATTACAAAAATACCTTACAAAAATGCCCCAAAGTTTCCAGTTACCAGAAAACTAATGTTGGAGTCAAGCATTCAGGAATTGATTGCATGTGCAACTCTAGTTTGCTTTCACTGCAGTATTCATATTTTTGCAGGCTTTGTTAGTATTTCCTGCCTTACCCCATGCCTCTTTTATTCTAATAGCATGAGCATTGCTCTTATATTGAATCAGGTTTAGTATCAAGTGGGTTCATCACTGTTGCAGGCTTTGAAAACTGGGAAGATGAGACAGGATTGTGAGAGAAGGAGGTGATCACATTTAGAGAGCTGTGACAGTTCTTACACTGTTTCAGGATTGTTAGCAAATCTACAAATAGAAGAGTTTGATTGCTGATGGTGTTAGTCATGTTGCGACCGATTTGCTGACTGCTGAGAGTTTAGTATGTGCAGCTGAAATTAAAAGGAATTTTATGTGCATATAAAGTACTGTAAAAATAGTATATAACATTGTAAAATCAGCTGTGGAGTGCTGTATTAGTTAATGGACATGTGAAGCTTCTAGCCTTCAGCTTCCTTATACACAAGTTCTTTTCCTCCAGAAAGAAAAGGAATGGTGCTTAATATCTCAAATAAATGTAGAAATGCCTTTTTTTGGTCTGATTTTTCAATATGGTGAAGGTGTTATTATGGTTGCTTTCTAATTTGTTAATGGAGGAATCAGTGGAACCCCTTTACTGTTCCTGGTGCCTCCTCCTTTGTGCCAGCCTTTGTTTTCCTGTGATCCAAACTGAGCCAGTTCAAGCCATTTTCTGCTGCTTTAACGGTTGGCCAGTTCTGCCTGATGTTAGGTGTTTGGAAGGGAGATGGTGGGAGGGAAAGGAAAGAGACTTGTTCTTTCAGAAGCAGGCACCCCCTGTTGAACAGGCTTAGCTGCACTGTAACTGTGCCCCTGAGGTTGGTGAGCCAGAGATGCAGAGGAATGTTTAAAAGCTGGAAAGGCTCCCCAGGGGGAAAAAAACCAAAACAAATTCTGCTGTCAGTGTAAGATTTTGGTAGTGTACAAGTGAGATACGATGTCATCACACATTTAGTGATATGAGGAGGAGGGAGGAAATGCTGAGTATTCTCCATTTTGGTTGCTTCATCCAGTCTGAGGAGGCCTGAGAATTCTCATAGAAACTTACTGTGGAAAAGCTTGTGCTACCAACACAAGTGGGACAAACTAAAATTGTTAGAGTTTTGCTCACCTTTGAGCATCTTTGACTTTGTAACATCAGCATCTTTCATGTAGTTTTTTGATATTTGACAGAAATAATTTGTCACTTGGACGCACACATTGCTGGCTTAAGGAAGACATGGGCCCTGCTTTATTTTGATGGATTGGGGAAAAGTCAATATTCACAGCTAGACAAATTTCACTTCTTCATGTATTTTGTTATTCTGTGGTCAATTTATGAAGTACTTGCTTCTCTACATTCTCTGTTTTCTTCTTTTTGGGTACTCTAGCAGTTTCAAAGTTCACTGTCTGCAAAATTTAAATGCAAAAGCCCCTTGCCAAAATTATTCTTACTCCTGGCAAATCTGTGGCACCAAACAAAAGATAATGTTGAGGTCAAGTGCAAATGATATTTAGGAGGAAGCATCTTAAATATTTTTGATTGTTTAGTCCAAGTTCTATTTTTAAGTTGCTTTCTATTTCATAGGAGAATTTGCACACTTGAAATATATTCACAGAATCACAGAATGGGTTGGGTTGGAAGGGACCACAGTGGGGTCATCTGGTCCAACCTCCCTGCTCAAGCAGGGTCATCCTAAAAAATTCCTAAAAAAAAATCTGTGCATTTTTCCTGGCTGCGACTGAGTTGAAGGAACAGTGTTTTGAATTCTATAAGTAGCAGTTACCTTAATTTTTCAAAATTTCTGGTGACTCTTTCACCAGAAAGATGTTTACAGACTTCATCTGATTATAGTGCAGTGAAAATCCAGTGGAGACAATCTTTGAATTTTCTCCAGCACTGTTTTTTAAATGAGTAATTCTAGGTATTCAAATGCAAATCACCCTTTAGGAATAGATTTCCAAAGCCATTTGTACTAATTTTTCCTGCCATTTAGTTAAAGAAATACACAAAGATTTTCAGTGTTTTGCTTATCCTTTTGTTGGGTGAAGATCCATATAATTCACTGATAAATTGCGAGAAGTTAAGAGAGCGGTTCTTTTCCATCTAGGTGTAGCAAAACCTTGGTTTTGATTGTGTGGGGTTTTTTTTGGTTTATTTTGTTTGTACCATTACAGTATAGTGACTTAGATGAGAATTCTTTAACAAGAGAGTTGACCATTGGATCTTATTAAATATGTTTGAAAGTTTCCTCAGAAGCAACCTGTTCACATCCTTATTTGCTCTATTTTCCACCTGACACATTCACTGTAGTTCAGCGTGGGAGAGGGAAGAATTTCTCTATGGGTCATAGGAATTCTAAGTAAATTAGTTTGGCCTCATATACAAATACTAGTGTACAGCTGGCAGGCTTTCTGCAAAGCATCTGTTCTATACTGTCTCTACCTATTTTAATAAAGTGCATTTTAATATGATGAATATGAACCTTTCAGTTCACAAATTTAAATTTGTATCTGCTCCAGGCTTTCAACAGTATTTCTCTTCTCATAATAATCATGAAGCATTCTTATTGATGATACTGTCAGTGTCCAGGGTTCTCTAAGCAAAATATTAATAATAAAATTTGCTGCTTATTAATATTAGGAGGTGCACAATGATTGTGTTATCTGTTCTTTTCTGACTTTGTCCTTCCTGCAAGTGAAAATGCAACAAATAGGAGTCAATGACCAGTTGGATGTCTTCTCCAATCAATTTACCTATGTATTTCACAATAAACTTGTTCTGCTGTGCTGCAAGCCGAGTGCAGATGGGTGGGTCTTCAAGTATCTTTCTCCAGAAGTCTGTTCTTAGCTAAACACTCAAGAGACAGTGAATTTCTTACTCCTGTCTAAGTAAGCATTCCTTTCCACTTCCCTACCCTTTCTGTGAAAACTCCACTGGGTATGTCTATCAGCTTTTTCCTTTGGATGCCCATAAGGGAAGCCTGGCTTTGGATGCTGTTTTCACAATCTACAAAAAAGTTCCTGACTTCACTTACTTCCTTCTCTGGAGAGAGGAAATCTGAGTTTAGCTTGTCTCAGTCTGTCCTGTTTGCCACAATGTAAATAGAGAAATACTGCTTTTATAAGTGGATTAATTCAGTCTCCTGTGTGGTGTATGCTGTTTTTTAAAGTTAACTTTGCAGCATTTTCATTCAGAAGGTGGAAACAGACAGTATTTAATTGGAATTTAAGTACACAGTAATTAAAATACAAGGGTCCACTTTTAAGTGTTCTTCTGAATTTTAGTGCTGGTGATAACCAAAGTGTTAACAGTGAGAGTTTATAAGCTGTTTGCATAGCCTGTGTGCATTTGCACTTGTCATCTTAATACTGAATTAACTTCCTTTGCTTGTAAAATTAGTTTGTAACTCTTGAGAAACTTAATTATTTTTTATTGTTGCTTTGAATTTCATCCACTCTGGGATACCAAAACTTTTCATCTGCCTGCACAAGTTTACGTGCATCTTGAGAATGAAGAGGATGTTCATGTAAAATGAAATAAGATCGATAACTGTGTTTTAAGTTGAGCTTATGGACTTCCAAATGCACAAGCTGTCTTGATTTGTGCCCTCTTATGTGAAGCATTACACTTTCATCTTGAGCTCTGAATTTATGCATCCTTTCTTTCCTGTTCTGCAAACATCTGAAAGAACATCAGATGTTAAAAAAAAGAAATCCTCCCTTTATATGGAGTCCAGGAATAAAAATTTCCAAACTAAGCACTTGAGCAAGCTAAATGGAGGTTTTACTTTGGTTTGAGCTAAGCTATTACACTTCAGCAAAGGGGTTATGATTAAAGGTTGTGGATCATTCATTATCTACTGTAATTGTATATCTACTGTTTTAAAAAAAAAGCTGAAATTTTACTTTGCAAGCATTAATATATGCAGCTGCTGTTCAGTGTTACCCAAGAATCCTACTAGTATTTGCATCAGTTTGGATTAGCAGCTTTGTGAAATAGGGGATGAGAGGACTGGGATCTCTTCTTCCAGAAATAGAGTTGTTAAATTGGTTAAAATTCAGATGTTTGTGATGTGTGACTGGAATACATTGGATGTTAAATCTGTCCCTCTTATGCTAGTTACCTGGAAAACATGGCTACTAAATTCTTACCATAATTTTTTTTAAACTTAATTTGGCTGCCAGTTTGTTTTCAGCTGCTTAACTGATTTGCAGCTCAGTTCTCATGAGATGCTTCACTGGGTCTTGTGAGTGTGGTGCTTCATCAGAAATGTGTAAAACTGTATTTAATTTCTTCAAGTTAATGTAATGTAATTGCTATTAACTTGATCTGTATTCCATTCAACTTCATGTTTGATGATAATGCTTGGTCTTTCAGTTGTATTGATCTTCTTTAATTTCAAGAATACCACATGCAGAATAATTCAGAGAATTTTTTTAGTTACTGAAATTTATGCTTATTTTAAATGTTAATAAATAACTATCATTATCTGCTCTTTGGGTTGCTAGTGAGTATTGATGATTTTTTTGAAAACTGAAAGTCAAAGCTGGAGACAGGAATACTTGGGGAGTAGATGAAATGCTGGAATACTGAAGAGAACTCAGCTGTATGAGACAAAGGATGTTAAACAGCCAAGAAAGTGTTGCGAAGATGGGACTTCATTCTCATTTCAGTGTAGCTTCTCTGATGCTGGAAGAATCTTTTGAACAAAGAATTAAGTACATTCACACGGTCCAGTTGAACTCCTGAATCTGAGTGCAGTGGGATTTTTGTTTGGGTTTTTTTCCCCTCATTTATCTCACATCTCTCTTCGGCTTTTTACTTCACATTATGATTTTGCTCTTGGTCTTACATCAGTTTAAAGCCTTACCTTGCTTTCCAGTAAAAGGTTCCCTGTTTCATCCTTTCTTTGAGTAAGCAGTACATTTTTCAAGGCTTGGAATGTTAGTTGTGTTCAGAGCATTGGCTGTTCACCTGCCCCAGGTCACTGCTTCTGCACTAGACTTAGCTGATCCCACAGGCGCTGATATTTCTATTCCTACTTCATGCTGGTTCTCTGAAGAAGTTACTCAGTTACTAGTTTATTTCTGAGAATAATAGTTGTAGCAGGCTATAGTGATGAGTTGCATCATTTTTATTCTCATACTGATTAAATGACAAGACAACAGAATACAAGCTTTACATTAAAAAATACTGAATTTTCCCACATACTTTGTGGCTTAACTTCCTTGCACGTTCTGTTTGGTTTTCTCTGTGCCAAATCTGTCTTAATGGTGTTCAAGACTTTTTAGAAAGACAGAAAAAGTTTGTTAAACATGGCTTTTCTGCAGCATTCCACCACGATGGACTTTCTCACTTGGTGTGTATATCTAAGAGTGAGGTTGTGACTGAGGAACTTAAATCTCATTCAGTGACCCTGCCTGCTTTGTCTACAAGAGAAAATTCCCTTGGAAGGACACCATGACTTTCTGCCTTCTTGTGACCTTTTTCTCCCATTCCTTGCAGTTCAATGAATCATACCTATGGTATGTAAAAGAACAATGAGCTGTTGGTTTATTTGGTTGAAACAAGTGGGAGAGAAATCTTTCCAAAAAATGGGAAATGGGTGAATTGTGTGGTATTTTCAATTACACAGAAAATACACCAATAAAGCCTAAAGTAAAAGGAAATGGAGGAAGTGCTGTCCAGATGTGCAGTTTTGCTACACATTTGTATGTAAGTTCAGTGTGGAGCTAAGTTTCTCTTAGACTTTTTGGGTATATTTGGTGCTTTTCCTAACTGAAGGAGTTTCTGATCTTAAACCTACAGTTCTGATGATTACTAAGAATAAAAATCTGGGGTGATTTTTTTTTTTTCCCACTGGGGAGAAATTAAAATTTTACTTTAAAGTTGGAAGGTACTTTTCCTTCCCTCCCTCTCCATCTTCAAATCCCTCAGAAAGACCTGCCAGCAGTGCAGGAGAAGGTTTGTGTAATGCAGACAAGTGAACAATTAGCTGTGAGTTTGTGAGCTCAGGAGCAATCTACCAGCCCACGAAGAGCTGCACAAGGAGAAGCGTCCGGCTGAGGCACTGCTGCCTGTGTGACCCTGGAAGGTAACAGAGCTCACTTTGCAAGGTCAGCCTGGGAAAGGAGACTTGGAACAGGTTACTCCTGTGTCAGATCTCTGAGCAAATAACCTGCTGTTTTTTACAATTGTTTTCTCAAGGTACTGCTGAGGCACAGACACTAGAGACCCCAAGTGAGACCATCCCTGCTGCAGAGTATTTTCTTTATCTGAGCAATGGGAGAAAAAAAACACCCTCTGAGTACAGATTGGCAGTTAATGATTTGATGAAGTACTGAGATAATGGTGTGATGATGTGCCCAGAACAGAATAGCTCCCTACTGTGCTGTGCTTTTAAGTCATTCAGTGTGATAAGATTTATTTAAATAAATGAGCAAATTTTTCTTAAATTCTGGCATCAAAATACTGCTAGAGAAAGAAGAATTGATATTAACTTCACAGTCAAAAGATAATCTTGAATATCTAAATAATCTTGAATATCTAATAATCTTGCTATTTAAAATCTTTATTTCTGCAAACATTGGCATGCACAAATTTCTCTTCTTTGTATTTTTTGAGAAACAGGTCCTCAACTAGAATGCACAAATATAATGCAGTAATTCTTATATTTGTACTTAGTCAACCATCAGCAGGCATAAACTCATCTATATTTAACTGAAAATGTAATAATCCTATTATAATAAATCACATTTTCTACAGGAGAGTTGAAGGACATGCAAAGGGGTGAGATGCTTTGGACTTCACAAATGGATGTCACTGGACTTAAAAGCTTATAAATAAGACAGACTGAGGAAATGGGGATAGTTGAAAGAAGAATGTGCTGACAGCAAATATTTTTTATTTGTGTGTGTGTGTGTGTGTTGTGGGAAAAGGGTTAAATAGAAGTCAGTAGTGGTGGGTACATGGAAATCCTAGGGAAAGGACCATGAAGATAGAGAAGTATTAGGGACTGAAAAGGATTTAATGGGGAGGTACATGACGAATCAATGATAGAGAATGCACAGAAATGGCTGCAAAGGGGTCTTGAAATAAAATTGTTGATAATAATTAAGCATTTTTGAGTCTAGGGTTTGATCTGGGAGAAAAAAGTTGTACAAGTATTCCATCACACGAGTCAGGGGGAAGAGGTGGAAATATGGGAGCATGCTCCCAGGATGGCTGCAGTTCTCTGCTGGTTGCAACTTTCTGCACAAAGGTAAGAACTTGACCTTGAATCACTCCTGCCTGAGGAAGGAAGTCAAGAGGGAAACATCCAAGTTGGTAAGTAATTTACTCTCTAATCTGCTAGCAAAATTTAAAGAAGGATGAGCTCTGTGCAGCTTTTCAAATAGAAGAACTGCTGAGTCTTAAGGGAGACTATACCTCTGAGTATGAAATTTTTCAAGAGAGGTTTAAGATTAGGTTTTAGCCTTCCCCTGTCATCTGACTCACATCATGAATAATAAAAGGCTTATTGTTGGCTGATTTGGATCCAGTTTTGTAGGTCTCCTTACAATCTGTATGGAATGCTCTGATATTGCGGAGAGTTTTGGGGCCATGTTCATTTTCATCACAAAGCTTCACAGACTTATGGTGAGCCCAAAGTCCTTGGCCAGTAATGTCACAAAGACTAATACCCAACACATATCAAATTAAAATCTCCTTGTAATGTTAGCACAAAAAAGCACACCTGTATAGGAGTCTTCTACCTCAATAACTAAAGAAGTGTACCATAGTACTAGATGCAAAAACGATGTACTAAATTGCACCAAATACATTTTTTAATTATTCTTTCTAAATCAAATTACTTTAAACGCTTCTTTGTTACTTAGTGTTCATAACATTGTGCTCTAAAAAGATTATAAAAATAGATACATGAAATATGTAAATAAAAATGAATTTCTTTCCTTTTGTTTTTTTTCCTGAACTGGGATCCAGAAAGTATGAAAAGATACTTCAATCTTAGGTTTTAACAAGTTCAAGAAGTTTGCTGCAAAAATATTTTAAAAACTTTAACTCAGCCATTTTTGCAGGTTTGGATATGGCAGTTGGACCAAAAATCTGGCTAATCTGATATCCTGCCTCTGACCACAACCAATTGTGAGCACAAGAGCAGTGTGGGAGCAAGGAAAGCAGAAGCTGCCTCCAGCATGCTCACCTAACCTCCAGTTTGCTAAGACTTTCTAAATCAAGACCCTTCCTGGATTTTTAGTTCATGAATTATTTCAGTTACTTTATGGTTTGTGGATGACATAAATAGCTCAACGCAACTTGAACAGACTCAGAAAACCTTTAAATGAAGGAAAATTCTGTAGCAAAACATAATTTAAAAAAAAAATTTCTATCATCTGCAGTAGCAATATGATTCACTTGAGAGTGAAGAACAAAACAGTCCCTTGAGAATTCTCTCAAGGACAAAGTTAAGCATAGCTTTTCTCTGTTAAAAAGAAACTTTAACCAATTAGAATAATTATCAAGATGATAAATGGAATGTTATTCTACAGGCAAAATGGCATTTACTTTGCAAAGTTAAATCTAGGCTGCACTTGATAGAAATGTGGTTGGAAAGTTTCTGTTACTAGGTGTGTCTAGGAGGGCTATCCACAGACTTTTCACACTGTTTTCCCTTGGAAAAATACCTCACAGCTCCAGCAATATTACCTTTGGAGCATTTGGTCAAAGTTTCCATCTTTATATGCATTTGATATTACAGAGGAAGCATTCTAAAGCAACCTACAGGAGAACTAAATATAGGTGTTAGATGGGGGCAGGTGCTGCACTCCCACTGAATCAAGTGTTTCTGTCCCTGTACAAAGACAAAATGTACTTGATGGAAGGTTAGTTACTGGTTTGGGTTTATTCTTCCCTATAGATTTCTTCCCTCGTGCTCATGTTGGGGCCTATGGGTATTGGCATAGGAAAACCTACTCCCAGGTGAAAATTGGGTCCTCTGCTTTTAGCTGAAATGTAATTACTGGAGAAAATACTTTCTGAAATAAAGTGCTTAGGAATCCAGGTTTTCCTTCCAGGAACTTCTGTTCCCAGAGCAGGGGTGAGATGCTGCTGGATATTACATCTTACATTCTACAGATTATAACCTGAGTATTCAGGTTTCTTTTTTTTTTTCTTCAGCTAAGGGTAGAGCCCTTTTGTAAGAGATTGAATTTCAAGTGTACCATAATTTACACAGAGCTCAGGTTATTTTAATGCCAGTATAGAGAGTTTATTGTTTGTGAAAGAATGACAGCTAGGATGGAAAAAGTCCTTTTTGTACATTGGTTGTTACCTGTGCGAGCGCTCATTGTTGTCAGCTGTGTTAGGCACCTCTGCTGCCTGTGTGCCCGCCTGTGCAGCACAGTCCTGGGCCAGAACTTTGCTACTTGGATTGTCCTCAACCAGACTTGATCAGCTCAGCAACACCCCTGGACTGCAGGTTTCTCTCTCACAGCTGGATCACATCCGGGGAGTTCAAAGAAGGATCAGTTCAAATCCACTGGGTGAGCAAACAAAAGATACACCTGATATAGCAGGTGCATCTGCAGTGGGGTGAAATGAGAACATTTGCCTTAAATTCGTGGATTAACAGCATTACAGAAAAGGGATAGGGTTTTTGGTGCCTCAGAGTTTCTGTAGAACAGCAAACATCCTTTAATCTTCATGCCTTGGTTTCATCTCAGTAATGTGGGCTCTCCTTGATCTAGAAAGGGTTAGGGAATAGATTAATTGAGCATGCAAATACTGTTAAGTTTAACAAACTTCTTTTGTTTCAGGCTTTCTAACACTTAGTTGATCCCAAGTCGGGATAATTATTCCAGCTCTGTAGGCAGTCTGGAATAGATGCAAGAGAAGCTTTGGGAGGCTGTGTTCTCTCCTCTGTCTAAAAAAGCACAGAGAATGGGCTTGATCACTGCTCACATTAACTAATTGTATACCTCTTCTACTCCCTTGCTTTCCAGCATCTAATATTTTGAAGTGACAGGTTTAAGTGTGCCAAATTTGTTTTTTTCTTGCTTTGTATTATCAGCAATCCTTGTATGAAAATTGCTCCTTCCAAGTGTGCCAGTCAGGAAAGTAATACAAGTAATGCCAGTAAACCAGAAAGCTTGTAGCAGTTGGGCCCAACTCGAGGAAATGAATATGCATCTTATTACAAACACAAGTGTAAAATAATTTTATCTGGAGGGTGTGTAATACATAGATCACTCTTCTAACTGTGTATTTGACACACAAAGTTCCTTATGAGGAATCATTCTTTAATGTTTTTTGAACATTCTACTAAGCTTTTTTCCTTGATACTTGTAAATGGTATCTGCCTCTAAGAAGCTGATTAAGTAATTTGTACTCGCAGTACAAGTGAATAAGACCAGCCTGACATTCAATGGGTATGGACTTTTATAGCAAAGAACCATGATTGTGAGCTGAAGGCTTTTTAGAGGTTTGAAATGTGGAGCTGTCTTAATATTATTTGGGCAGATTTCACTTGGAGTATTTCAAAAGCCCTTTCAGATTTTTTTTGTCAGATTAGGATTGTGTATCTCCAAGCTAAATCTGGGATTTTAGAAGTATTGTCTATATTTGGATGGGTAGAATTTAATGTGTGAGCCCAGCCTAGCAAAACGAGAGCAAAGCCATTTCATGCTAAGAGGCTGTTAGCAATAAATTAGAGTGTTTGTATGTTTTTACAAAAAATAAACTAGACTTCCTTCCTTGTAGGTGAATTAACCTACCATCACAGTAAAAACGTGATGGTGAAAAGTAAAAAGAGAAGAGCAGTTGAAATCTAGAGGATATTTTTGCGCTGGCAAAAGTACAAGAAGACTGGAAATGTGGGGGGTTTCAGCACATTTCCTGGAGGAAGGTTGATTGAGGTAGATGCAGTGGGTATAACCTGTAGGCAGAATTAGGCTGTAGGTGTTAGGGATACCCTAACAGTTTGAGGAGAGGCTGTCTCTCACCAGTTTCAATGCATCCTGTGGGATTGGTGGATGCGCGTGGTGTGGGACATGCAGCAATGTCAGCTTTCACCACCAGGTGCGTGAGATGACTCTTTTACGTGTGTGCATCTGTGGTTGGTTTAGACAGGACGCCACAAATGCACCAAGAGCTCTGCTGTGGAGAGCCAATAGAGAAGGGTTATGGCTGGTCCTGGGCGTGACAGAAGCTGCTTAATTTAGAACCATGAGAACATCCCTGTGTGCGAGGGATAAATATAGCTCCCGGTTTGGGAAGCATTGGGTTCGGAGCGGGAAGAAGGTGGAGGCAATTGAGACTAATTCTGTGACTAGTATGGAAGTATTTCTGCTGTCATTCCATTAACCTCAGGCACCAAATTACTTTCAGGGAGCACTGAGGGACTGTCACTTGGCAGTGTGTGTTTCTGCCAGGCAGCCACGGTGAGAGGAGCACTGCTGGGGGCTGTGTCCCTCCTCATCTGCCTCCCCCCACACACTCTGTGCCTGGGAGGTGCTGCCACAGACTGGAAAGTGAAGTACTGAAGCATTTTGCTTTTCTCTTAAATTTACATCCCTGTTTTTTGACCGAGCACTGCAGATTTTTATTATACTCCCTTTTTGTACATCGCTGAGAATAAATTATATCCTTCAGAGTTCTCTATTCTTTAAGTTGTGGGAAGGCAGATCCTGGGGTCTGGTTCTGCTTCTTTTGTGTGACCTGTTGACTTCTGTGGCTTGGAGTTAGGTCCCTGATGGAGTATTTGTTGCTAAGCTTCCTACCAGGATGCTGAGAGGCAGACAAGTCGTCAGCTGTGTGGCCAGACACCCTGATATTGCTGCTGTGCCACTCACCTGTGCCAGGTAATGACCATTATCTGTCTCTTGGGCCTGGCAAAGAGCAATCCAGAATGCTCGCTGGAGGCAGTACAGCTCTCCAGCTTGGTTGATGGGTTGTGGAGTATTTTTTGTTTTAGGAGAAATCTATTTTGTTTCCAGGACTGTTCCCATAGCTCTGAAATATTTGTTACAGTTGTTTTGTTACAGATACAGTTGTTTCATGCAAAGTCATCTGATGTTGTTAGAGTCAAAATCCATACCTCTGCAGGCGAATCCAGATCGACCCAAAGCTGATTACAAAGATGATAAACCATTAGTAAACATTTTTTCATGATGCTACATGTAGCTGCCATGCAAACATGAAGAGATGCTACTATTCCAGCCTTGATAAGCAGGCATCAAATTGCACTTTGAGAAATTTGCTTTTGGATTAATGTGTCTTTGACTCTTTAGAGCTGGCACACTGTGTGATGTGTGAAAATACTAGATAGTCACTGACTGGGGAAGGAAAAAACTTTTTAAAAAAAATTTATAAATATAATGACACTTCTAAAACATGACACCAGAGGGAGCCATTGAGATTTGGTTTATTTGGTTCTATTTTAAAGTGGGGGAAAAAAGGGACTTTAAGTTATAGAGCACTTTTCCCCTTCACATTTAATTGAATTAGAATGTGGGGGGCGAGGGGGGAAATCCATGCTGGTTCAATGCACTTTACACTAATGCCACTTGTGGTATTGAGATGCTTCTGAGTATTTAATTATTTTAGTGTTCTGAGCACCTTCCTAAGGAAATTCTGGGAACACAACTATGCAGCAAGCAATAGCATTAGTGTGCCAAATGCATGAAGTTTCCACCGGAATGTGCAGTGTTGTTTATTAAAATCTGTACTATGAATCTGTGTTATTTTTAATCTGTATTTATTACTGGCCTCATTTTTTACATCTACTGGTATTTCTTTCTGCTGTTTTGTGTTTACTTCAGTCTGTATGCTCCTGTATGTTTGCACAGTGCCTGAAGCTGTGTGGGCTTTGCAAGAACATTACCAGAAGTTCCCAAAAGCAAGCTATGTGTGCACCAAATGTGTTTTGTATTTTCAGAAATCTCGTTAACAGATAGACTGTCACAATTGGCTAAGAAGAAGAAGGAGTTTAAATTCTTATTATTGACTCTCCCCCTTACCTGCTAGAAACCACAACAAAAAAAGTGATAGCTCGCAGGGCTACATGGTGTCTCCACAAACACTGTGGCACGTGGTCCCTGAATCAAACAGTGCAGCACAAACTGTGGTGTGGGAGGAGAAAGTGGAGGGGGGAAGATAAAAGTGAGTTGCCTACGGCAAATCAATGCCAGTTTAGATTTTACTCCAGGCATCATAGTTTCTGTAAAAGAGAGCTAGGTGATAATGTTTGCATTAGCACTAGTATTTACCATGCCTGCTGCATTTAGTTTGCATCAAGACTCTGCTATCATGCAATACCTGATACCTAATTTTGAATAGCAGCAGTAAGAGTTTCACATTACCCTTCATGACGATTCCCATGTAGTTACATCCTGAATGCACATCAGTCTATAAATGCACCTATCCTTCTTCAGTTCACAGGCATGGTGGGGTTTTTTATGTTTTGGGATTTTTTTTTGTTTTTGTGGTTGGTGGGGTGTTTTTTTTGTTTGTGGTTTTTTTGTGGGGGATTTTGTTCATTTTTTGTTGTTTTTTGGGTTTTTTCTTTTTTTTGTTTTGGTTCTTTTGTGAAAACATCTAAGACATAATGCTGATTCAATGTTTGAACGCTCCTTATGTACTCATGTACTTGAGAAGAGATTTTGTTTTCATTCTTATCTTAGTATCTCACCTTCACAATTGTTCTGGTATACTTCTAGAGTCACTGAATGCTTGTTGACAAACACGGATATTGGAATGGACCTTGGACCTCAACACACTTCTTTTTTTAACTTTTGCCTATGTGGGCAGAGAGCAGATAACAGATCTGATAACAGGGCAGATCTGATAACAGATTCATCTTGTTATCAAAGGATGCTGAAGGTTTTCAGTTTTGGATATGAATAGTGGAAATTGCTATGTCCTTTAAAGGATGGTTCATAGCCATTTTTTCCATGCACAAAATTCTGTATAGATCTGTCAGAGTTCAGTGCAGTTTATTTCTCTAATAATGATAGATTTAACTGGAGGTTATTAGTCATCTGTGGAAAGAGATTTAGCTGAAGATAAAAATGTGCTTGGAACCAAAGGCTATGTTCTCAGTTTAGCAAACCTAGATTCTTATAAATACAAATGAAAATGAGAGTGCTGAGACTGAATGCAAATGGAAGTGAGACTTCATGGACGTGCTAGAAGCCCTAACTGCAGCCAGCCAGATAGATACTGTTTTCATGGCAGCATTGCTGCTTCTATACCACCTGTAGAACAAAATGTATCATCAGCAGGGACAGATTTGCTGACCCCATCACTTCTGTGTAATGGCCACCTCCCTGCATGTCAGTGCTGACACTAGTCCCAAAACATAGAAAACCTGATGGTAAACTAAGCTACCAGGGGTTTTATAAATAATGTGAGTTCTTTGAAGTGCATTGTGTATTCAAATCTGCTGTTTGCAACTTCCAGGTCCATGGAAAACCTTTGTGGAGTAGATGAGATGAAGTATGAGCTGCTACACAGAGGTGGTGTGGAAAGAGGAGAGTTTTGAAATCTTCTGCTTTCTGGTCTCTGGTCTTAGAGAGTCCCTCTGCCTAGGTTGCTCTTAGAGTAATCTGTGCCTCTGTGGTGCTGTGATGTGTTGCATCTGCACCAGGGCAGCCAGGGTCCTGCTTATACCAGTTTCTGAGGTGCACTCAACCTCTTCCCTCTTCCCTTGATAAGGTTTACTTGTTTGATGGCTGCTAATTGAGGTAAAAGATCTGCAGGAAGGGAAGAAATTCATACCTGCCAACAGGATTCCAATCAATTAATGAGATGCGTGTTGTTTGCCATGATCCTGCAATATTTCTGTACTCAGAAAAATTGATTGCTTTCTTTAGACAGAAATAATAAAAATTATTCTTCTTTTGATGGATCTATTAGTCCTTGGTCTAAACAACAAAATGACGATTCCAGGAAGAAATCTGTACATATAGATAGAGCTCTTTAAAGAAAGCACAATTAAAAGCAAGATTCTTGGCCTTTATAGAATCTTAGGTTACTATGAGTATGGCACTGACTTAAAAGCAGAGTCTTACTTTTTACCTGGATTTGGGTATTTCCTCTGAAATTGAAACATCAAAACATGGACTTGTTGCTTTTGAATATTTTGAAAAATGGAATTAATAACTAATATCTTGAGATTAAGGCTTATCAACATTTAGAGTAAAGAAGAATGAGTATTCTCTTCATTTTTTTAATTCAATAACTGCCACAGCTGTAACTTGATGGGATTTTGCATTGGACAGCAAGTAAGGAATAATAAACTCCCGTCCTTTTAAAGACTGCTCCTTCTGAAATCTAATAGCAACAATTTATCTGCCTTAGCAGATTTTCCACTGTTGTTCACTCAAACGGGTGTGCAAAAATCTGGGGACATTAGTTTTTAGTTTAAAGCAATAATAATTTTTTTAACTGCACCCTAAGACCCTGTTTCAATCAAAATTAAAAATTTGCATTATGTATGTAATTACATTATAAATCCTTTTATACCAGCTAGTTCTTCAATTGAGATTATCAATGTTTTACTTAAATGTATAATGCCTGAACTTAAAATATCATTTAAGAAGTGTTTTATTTTTCAGAAGGTCACTGAGGCCTTTTGTGAGTCATTACAGATATTCCTAATCTCCTTCATATTTTTATTTTGAAAATTTTCTAATGATAATAAAATGACGTTTGCAAAACAAGAACTCTTTTTTTTTGTTGTTTCTTTTCTTTAATCTTATATTGTATGTTTATGGCATGAGAGAGTGCTTTCAACTGAAACAACCTTCATGCCATCCTTATTGTTTGTTTTTTACTCTTTCTCCCACTCATTCATTCAAATTATCCATTTGTTCCTGGAAGGTTGGCCATGTTAGTGTCTTCCTAGAAAAATGATGGTCATCATTCTTTGTTTATGATCCCTTACAGTTGATTTGAAACAGCTCCTGAGTTTAAAACGCAGAAATCGACTAATCTGGGGTTATAGGAACTTACAATTTAAACATGGAAGTTAAAAAAGAAATCAAAAAATGAGGAGAAAAGAAGGCTGAGGATTTTGTATTACTCTTTTTAACAATGTTTGGGTTAATATTCAAGTTTCCAGTACGTGGGATATCAACCTCTCTTTAACTTCAGGAGTTCTGTTGCTATCATTCCTTCTTTCCTGCAATCTAATAATGACATTTTAATTCCTAGATACAGCATCAAATGTAAGCTGGGACACCCTGGCATGTCTGTCCATTGTAATTACTTTCTTAATTTTTTTTTGTTTAGTGGCAGGTTGACCTTCTGAAGTTCACACTGTCATGTAGTAATATACATGACAACATGGTATTATTAAATGCCACAGCAACCTTCACCTTCCCATATGTACTTGTCCTTCCTTATTGCCATTCACATGTCTGGGTAGCTCTCAGTTCCGGATGCTGAAATGATGAAGTAGATGCAGAAACTCTGTCACATCTTGCAAATGTAATGTCTGACCTTCATAGCTGTACTGTGCCACTGGGGACCAGAGATAAACAACTCATCTTGTTGGCACTTCTATTCCTGTGGGCAGATGTACACTCATGAGATCATCAGGTTGAAGTCACTCGGTGAACTTTGTCTACTTAACTGCTTATTAGGAAAGCATTAAAAAGAAATGACAGACCTAACAAACAACTGAGCAAACCAGCTTGTGCCTGTGTTTGTTTGCAATAATATTGTTTGGTGTCATGCATGGAAGTACCAGCCCACTCCACAGTATGGTCCCTCATGGAAGTAGTCCCTACTCTGTAAACAGTGGTCACTAATTGTGGGTATTGAGCTTGTTAGCTGTTTGAGATAGATCTTCAAGCCTGAAATAGAATGTTCCTCTGATGACTGGAGACCTGTGCTGCTCCTCAGGAAGGCTGAGATCTCCCCTGTGCCAGTGATATCAAAGGTTACTGATGCCTGCAACTAAATTTCTCAGAGGTTATAACTCAGGCCATGTAACTTTTTATATCCTGCAACTTTAATGCTATTAAAGGAGGCTGATTGTTACTTCAGTGGCAGTTGAATAAAGTTTGGATCCGTTCATTCTCTCCAAGTCTACTATTAGTTCATTATTGAAATATTAGCTTGTGACCAAGTTTGTATTCATTTGATTCATTCTGGCTTCAAAGAATTATGATTTTTGGTTTTTTTTGGTTTTTTTTTTTTTGCAATTGGATAATTTTATGACCATCTGTAGATATAAAACAATGTGTAGAAATGAAGTTCTCAGTTAAATGGTTTTCCATTGGCCAAGCACAAATGATACGATTTACCTTACATCAGAAATTCGTTTTCTTCCTCTGATTAACTACAAACAGTAGATCTAAAATCTAAACCAGTAACTATTGAGGAGTTTATCATGCATCTGATGTTAGTTATTGCTGTTATGCTTGTAGTGAGAGTTATCTCATAGGATTTACTTGAAAAGGGATATGGTAATATGCAATTAGGATGGCTGCTTCCTTAATACTTTAACCAGGGACCTTTAGCTAGTAGTAAAACAATACTTTCCAAAAAGTGGGATAGAATATTTCTAGTAAATTGTATCACGTTAGGTATCAGGTTATGTGGTGCAATGGACCACAGAGTAGGAGTTGAAGTGTTATAAAATGCTGTTTTTACATTAGATTGGACATGACATTATTACTTCACTCTTTTGGGCCTTAGGTTAGCTCCTTTCTGAATGGGAATGGCAACACCTCAAGTTTGGGGAGTGAGTTGATCCTTCTGAATGAAAAGTGTTAGAAATAAATAATCAACCAATAATCCACACTTGTTCTGATGCTGATAAGGGTGTTAAAGAATAATATACTTAATCTAGATAAGCCTTTTTAGTGTTTATTACACTTTTGGAACACAGGATGTAGTCTTGTTTTTCTATTGGGTATAGAGCCTAGGAGCCTACAAGGGCAACAAATAAGACACTACTCTCCATTACACCCAAAATGTCCCCCAAAGATACAAGAAGAAAAAGAAACTTCAGAAAGGAGAAGGAAAAAACATATTTTAACATTTTCAAGTTTATAATATTTGGATATGGAAGAAAACATCTGAGTTCCAAAGCATGTTATTTACCACACTCAAATTGGAACTCAGGGGAACTTCAGAGGATGCACTGCTTAAAATATTATTCAACAGAAAGTGTAAAAAAAAAAAAATTAAAGATTAAAAGTTAGTCACAAATAATCAGAAAAACAAGGCTTTCCCCCAAAGCATATCTTTAAATATTAACTACACTAACTTTTGATCTTCACACTTAATTCAAATTCAGGATATATTCCAGACCCAAACTGAAAGAAAATGCTGATATTTTCTCCCCCTCATTTGCAAGATCTCTGCTCAATGCCATATTGCTTGTTTACTTCTCTGTGATGCTCCATTTATCTAGTTATGTTCTATAACACATATGCTTTAATATTTTATCATGGGAGCTGGGCTCCTGGGCAAAGAGAAGGCTTCATCTCTTGAGATTGCCTAGATCATAGGCCAAAAAACTAAACCACAGACATGCTTTCCTCTGACTTGAATGTGAATTAATACTTCAGATTTCATTTTGGCATCAACTACCCACTCTACACGCTGCGTGCTCTGTTTCCCTTGCTCACTCTCTGACTGTCGATCTATCAGTGTTGACTTCAGCTCTTGGGTTTTCCCCTCCCCTCTTCACTTTCATTTCTCCAAAATCACTGGAAATCCTACCTGCTGTCATTTTATTTTCCAGTTCTCTGCTAGGCCATTTCCTATCCTGCTTCTTTCCCTTGTACTCCCTGTAAGCAGCTCCCATGATCTCCTGATAATTTCTTTCTAGTTCATAGCAGTGATAATACTGACTTTGACTACCTGTCTTTTTTCCAAATGCAGACTAGTTTCAGCTTTTATTCCTCTCTTCCTTCTTTCCTCTTTTTTTTTTTTTTTTTTTTGGCATTTTTTCAGAGACTGGTGTTGTCTCTATACTTGCAAACTCACTCTCTGTTGTCAGACTACCTTCTTCTTCCCAGTCACCCCCATCCCACCTGTGTGATATCTCTTCATGAATGGCCAACCATTAATTGAAGTCCCCTAAGGGTCTGTATTTTTAACCTTTGCATTTATGTAAACATAAAAGTTTTATTTTATGCATTCACATATATATGTATATATAAGGATATGTATAATATATTAAAGGAAGATAAACTATCCTTTCTGTTATAAATCCACAGGTCCACATCCCATTTTTGTCTTCAAGGCAAGTCTGCTTTTCTGCTTTCTTCAGACCTATGAAGGGAAGTATATTTTTGGGTATTGTCTTTGCCTCTCCTGCACGTTACAGCCAATTGCTGCACATTTTTTTTGGTGTTTCCAATCCAATTGCACCGGTAACTTTCCTGCTAATTTTCTGTGTCATGTATTATAACATCTATTTTGGCATGGGAATTGCTGCCTTACTTTATTCAAATGTGCAGGACACAGTTTGCAACTTTGTCAGGATTTTTCTCTTCCCCCAGGCCATTGCTAAGACTTTATCATGTCTTTAGCACATTGCACACAAACTCCATTTCACAGCTCCTTCCCAGCCAACCCACCACTTCTTCCACTGTGTACCAACTTCTTCCTCTGAAGTAACCTAAGGTGCCAATTGCTTTCTGTCTTTTAATTTTCGTAAAAATACCACCTCTCTTTTTTCATGCTACCATCTTACCTCTGTACCCTCCTTCAAAACCCTTATCTTCTCTCTGCCTTTTCACAATATTGTTAGGTGATGTGAGCAGAAAGACTGATGCTGACCAGACGCAGGCAGCCCAACTCTTTGTCATCCCCCCAGCACGAGGTGAGGTTCAGCTGGCTTTTATACTGCTGCCTGGTTTAAAGGAGTCATCTGTAAGTAGTGCCTGCTGCCCATGGCAAAGAAAGAGGGCAACTCGCTGCATTCTGTGATGTGAATCACATTGGCAGATCAGAGAAACTTCTTGCTATCACTGCCAGGATGATTCCCTGGCCAGCTGATGGACAAAATCCTCCATTTGTGACTTCATGGTAACTTCTTCAGTTATCTTAGAAACTTTGTACATTCCTATATTGTCCTGCTGCTAAAAGGAGTCCTGCTCCATAACCTAGTCTCCTAGATCTTGTCATAGCATGAATAATACGTGTCAATTTATAGATTAAAGTTTATAGAGTTATAGTTTACAGATTAATGATTACAGAACAAAGATTTAATTGGTTTTTTGTTTGTTTCCTGAGGCACAATCTTATTCTATTGAAAAATTCTGAAGGCTCATTAAATCACAAAATCTACATTATTTCCTAAAAGAACATCACTGCATTGGCAGTAAATTGTTTGCTATTATTATTATTTTGTTCTATCTACAGAGTTTAATTTTTAATTGGAAAATTTTAACCAGTTCTAGACCTGTGAAAGATGCTCTGCTTTTTGGGCTGATACCTGAGTTTTCAGAACTGAACATTTTTCCTTCTCTTCAGTTAATCCTAAAGAAAGTCACAGGAAAATTCACTGCTGGTGTTCCAATCTGTATTGATCAGCTGACCCACCCTTAGGCTGGGGAAAATGAAAAGACGCTTGCACTGTAAGTTTTTTGTGTAAACTACACAGCACTTTGGCACTCAGAGAGGTGCCAGGAAGGTTTGTTGAGGTCTGTGCATGTATTGCTATGCTGTGTCACCAAAGACTCCTCTGGATTTAATGGAAAACCTAAACTGACTACTGAGAGGAAGAAAATGTTGTGGTGTATTGACTTTGCATTGTACTTTTCTTTTTGTTTCTTCTTTTGATCGCATTGATTAACTGTCAAAAAAAAGTATTATCCAACAGGTCAGAGCTTTTTAAATGTCACTTGCAGATTCCCATCGGAGTCAGTGGAAGTTTTTCCATTGTCTTTAACGAAGGAACATTTAAGACTTGATTTTCCCTGTGGAAAGGAGAATCCTTTCAGAAAGGGAGCAATAATATCAATCAGTGCTGCTGATGCTGCTGGTGGAAGGCACTGTGCTTTCCAAACTTGTGGCGTCTCCAGGTGAGCACAGGTGCCTTGCTGCAGCCTTGGATCTTGCAAACGCCTTCCTTCCAGCCTTAACACTTCATGGTTAAAAATACTACTAATGTTTTATTTATCTTTTTTTTAGAATGGAATGTGTACCTTTCTGTTTGCCGGCAGATGGCAGTGGTGTAGGAGTGTTAAGCATGACCAGCAAAAAACCCAAGGGCTTTGCTACGGCTGTTTTCAAGCTGCTGTGTACTCAGTCTCTTCCAGCTGCGAGGGGATTATGAGCCTTTTCTCCTTGGTCTGCATAAGTTGATTCATCTCATCAGCACTTTCTGATCAATTGATACATTTTTGAAAGCGTGTTTTTGGCAATTGCTTTCTAGTGTGTGAAATGATACCATCTTGGGTATTGATGAAAATGGATGCTAATGAAATAAACAGAAGCACTTTTTACATGGCCCTTCCCTAGTGACACAGGAGCATTGAGCATCTTCAAGCGTTTTTTCCTCTTACAAATGGCCAGGTGAACATTTTCTGATTTGTATATTTGTCTTTTAAAAAATCTGTTTGCCTCAAAATGCAGGATTTGAAATCGACTTGTTTTGGTAACTTTTAATTTCTGAGGAAGTGTCGCTCTGCATTTATCAGGAGTGGCTTTTCTGGGGGGGGTGGGGGGGGGGATATAATGAGCTGTTAACCCCTTGTTTGCATGAGTGGATATGGGTCTTGCTTCCATCTGCACTCCTGACTCCAGAGCCTCCTCCCCCTCAGGTCAGGGCTGGAGGGGTGCCCGATTCCTCAGTGTGCTCTGTTGTTGAGTCACGCCCTCCAATACACAGATGCAGAAGGTAAGTGTGTGTTTTGGTTTCACACTGAACCCCCTGCTCAGCTGCTCTCTGAACCTGAATATACCTGCACTCTACAAGTTTACTGATTTTTGTATGTTAATTAAAAACGATTGAAATGCATTCAATGCAAGGCCAGAATTGTTTCGTTTTGCAAGTGCCAGGCATCCCACTTCCTTTTTTATGCTTGAGCCTTTTCAGGATTTGGAATATTTAGTGTTTCTCTGCTTATGCCCCTGTCAGCAGGAGAGATGCAAGACTGACAGAATAGGGTGCCTCACAAATTTGGCTGTTGCTTCTGCTCTTCTCTTTAGTGCAGCTGAAGTCTGATATCATCTCTTTTATGTAACACTTTATTTTGCAAGTTATTTCCAAGCATTTCTCAAAAGCTCTTGAAGTCAGCAGCTCAGCTTCACTACACCTGGTCAGGAGCTTCCCGGTGGATGGAGGAAAAAGGCAGGTTGTCTCCAGTCATGACTAGGGCCTTAAGAACATTGAAACAACTCCCCGAGGCTCTTTTGGTTCTGTTGTGCAAAGAAGTTTAAAACCACTAGTCTCTAGACTTTGCATTTAGACTTTTGCTGCAGGCTTTTTGGTCAGATGACTAAATTGAGTTGATATAGATCTCTACCACAGCTAGGATTGTGACTGAAGAAAATTAACTTGTATAGCTATTCCTCATAGTTCTAGAAGTAATTTGGGAAAAAAAAAAAACCAAAAAAAAAAACCAAAAAAAAAAAAAACCACCTCTTCAAGAAGGAATTTGAGTGTCAAGCATTTGTATAAGTAATTGACTGAAGTGGGATGTTTTGCACAGAATTATCAGCCTGGAGGAAAACACAAAAAAGTGGAGAAACTGCTATATGTAGATCAACAGTGTGCAAGTGCACGTTTCTCTGTAATAAGTCCTAGCCTAACCCCATCTTCTGACAGAACTGTAGTAAGTATATAAATATAATTTACTTTTAAGTGTAATTAAATATGAGACAAAATGCTTCTAAGAGACTCCATATTAGCAATGGCAGCCTTAATTTTATTTAATTTTACTGTATTTTCCTTATTCCCTGGGTTGGCTTCTCATGGCAATGCAAATCATGGCCCTGCTATATGGCCACAAGGTCTAAGCAAAGGGCAACCCACAGAGGGGATATTGAATCGCTGGTCCTACTGCTTACTGGCACCTGAAACTTAAGAAGCTGTGGTTACTTCTGTTGTTTTTAAACTTCTATCATGTTTAGATAGGCAGTGCTAAGTACCAGCTGATAAAAAAATTGCTTTGGTCTTAAATTCAGAATCTTTATTGGGAAAGGATTTTTCCATTACATTTTTATTCATTTACCTGAGGAGCAAGAGGGACCAGAAAGCCTATTGTCAACTATCACTTATCAACTAAAGCCAAGCATGTAATTGCTTATGTATTGTGAATTTTATATATTATGAATTTATGCCTTTCTGGAATACGCAATAATTAGGATTTTTTACTTATTTTGATGTTTCATGTAGGAGGCGTGTGGAGGAATTCTGTTTTCCACTTGGTAGCCTGCAGGTCATTTTGTGCTTCAAAATAATTGAAAATAGGTAGAAAAATGAGAGGTTGTCAAAGATTAAATTAGTTCTTAAAGGAAAAAAATTAATTCTCAAATACCCATCGTGATTTGGTGGTTGTTTGTAAGCACTGAGCACACTGGGCTTCTGGGATGGGGATACAGAATATTACTGCAATACAAATAAAGACTGCTCACACTTTAATGATTTAACATAGTGCTCATGGGGCCAGCGAGCTGCATCAGTCAATGCTTTCTGTAAATACCAAAAACTGTTCATGTGAATAATCAACATGCTTATGTAGTTCCAATATTGTTTGCTTTGTACTATACCTTTTAATTTTTGATGATGCTGCCATTTTGAGAGAGAATTTATGTAGTGTACTACAGAGGAGAGAAGTTGTACTTAAGGTGAAAATGGGCTCACTGTATCCAAGATGAAATAAGAATTTTGAGCATCATTTCTTTATTCTCTATTAAAGCCTATCCATGAATAAAAAAGGAGGTACATGTTTGCCCATGGAAGAATATGTGTGTCTCACAAATATGCAAGCATCCTTAGTCCCCACTCCCATGAAGACAATAGGGGTGGAGGGGGGATAGGGATTGTACTTTTTCAATCTTGTTGGGTGAAAACGATATGCAAAGTTCAAATCCAAAGGAAAATGGCTAACAGGTGTAGAAAATTAGGGTAGTAGAGGGAAGAGTAATAACCTGCGTGATTGGTATTGTGGTTATTTCATCTCTGCCTGTGAGGAGCAGTGAGGTCTTACACAATCCAAGTCAGTGAAGGGGCTGGAGGGGGCTGGTGCTGTGTGACTAGAGGAGCTGGGACAGGGAAGCAGGGAGAGGGAAAAATCTTGGTTGTTGGAAGCATCAGCAAGCAGCCTGTCAAAAGCATGTTGAAAAGAACTGGGTGACTTGGCAAATAAAGGCAGAGTGCCTGCAATGGTAGGCAGCCTTTTCAGGGACAAGAAGTGCCCTCACAGCAGCAGCACAGGGGCCACACTCTCCAGGATCCCACAGGGACAGGGCAACGTAGAGGCACCATCAGAAAGAGATGCCCATTTCCTCTCTAGGTGTTGTGCAAAGACAGTATCTGCAGATACCTGTTGGAATTGTGTTCTTGCAATGCAGTTACAGCTGCATGAGACGTACTCATGATTTGTGAAGGAGAGGGAACTTAGGTAATGTTGCTATGTACTTTGTGTTCTCTTGATGGAAAGCAGATTTTTATTAATCCAGTGATGTTTTGGAATGCAGTAAACTCTACTAGAATATGATTTTTATGATTACCAGAAATGCCATAACATTTCAGGGTACTAGTTTCTGTGGATAGATTTATATGATTAAAAAAATCTTTGAGGAGAACAGATGTGAACACTGGAACCAAATGAGAGCATGTCTTTCTCACATCTGTCCCTTTAATTTTCTGCATTTTTGTGGCTCTGTCTGGAATTGTGGGATGCTATATCTGTCATATGCCAACAGATGGCAACATTATAAGTCCATTTTTAAAGATAGAAATAACCAACCTCTCAGCTGCTCCAAATTTAGTCAGGAAAAAAAAGTAAAAAATTAATTGCATCTTTCTATGGATGTAAAATAATTTTCTGTGCCAGTTAAAAACACATCAAACTACCCCAGAAAATCCTCACCAAACCCCCCACAATAACAGGTACAGTTCCTTCTTTTTTAATAATTCTTCCAACACCTCCTGTATTTCTTCCTTTTGCATACTTTACATCAAATTTAATATTCGGTGTTGTTTGACCTAGTTTTATTATGTTACCCTTTCATGAGTAGGTATGAAACAATGTTTGGTGATGTTTCCTAAGCCTTTCGAGATCCCAGAAGTAATAAAACTTTAACGTAGATAGATATCTCAGGTGTTTTCTATTGGTTTCCTTAATATGTTTTTATAATATTTTATCAGAAGCAGCAACAGCAACAGAGAAGACACAGGGTGAAATGGCATTGTTTCACATTATACAGAAATCTGCTGAGATGAGCCATTGATCCTGATAGGTTGAATGTGATGCTTTACAATAACTAATGCTGACTGGGATTCAGACCGAGCCTTCCCAATTTCTGAATAAAGCGTTTGCTTGGCTGGCTGCAGCTCCCTCACTCGCATCACTGAGCCATGCATGCTGCATTGATGGCTTGGGAGCCTCATGGCAGCTTCTCCAGCCTGCTCAGCAATTCAGAGAGTGACTCCAGGGGGTAGCACAGCAGTGTTGGGCGATGAAATGAGGTGGAAAGTGAAGATACCTCAGGAGGAAGACCTTAAAGCGTTGTGGTAGAGGTGCAACCTAATTGGGCAAAATCTTTAGGGGATCACCACCTTGCTTGAAATTGTGTCTCTGCTTCAGAGCTTATTGATTTTTTTTCTGCATGTGTATAGTTTTAAAATGTATATTGTAGACCTAGCAGTTCTGCTTTTTAGTGTATTATTCTAATTTAAAGTATCTTCGTTGAAACAAAATATTTGTAATGTATACATCCTTCTTCCAGTTTTTAAAAATACTGTTCCTCGAAATTAAATTTGTGAGCAATCAGTCTGTAGGGATAATCTGCAAAAAATCCAAGGTATAGGCAGTCAGAAATAGGGGCAGTACTGTGAGCAGGGACAGGCTGTGGATAAGGATAGGAGTGTTGCTGGTGGATTGGCTCCTTCAGGCTAAACTTTATGTATTAGCATAGGTGGTGTTTCTTTATCTTCAGGTGGGTATATGCACAGGAAAGGTGTTTGCTTGAGGTCACATCTTTTTCCAAGAGATTCTGAACACTTCTATGTGAAAAATCCTTTACAAAATGGATGATTATTGCTGTTATTGTGCCTGTTATTATGATGTGTGTCCAAGTGTCAGCACCTGCTTAGAGTTCTACAGCCCAGTATCCTTGAACTGAAGAGTTCAAAGAATGTAATCCAGGCAGGACTCTTGATTTTTCTACAAAGCAAAGACTAATGACACCACTGTAATTTGGCTTTAGGCCAAAACCTGTTGCCTTTCATAATTAATTGGCTTGTTAGCTCATGGAGAAGAATACGTATAGGTTGTGCTAAATGGTGTCAAGTCACTCTTAGAAGGCAGTACACTGCACCTCAAGGGTCTGCTCTTGAACTTTTTCTTCACTGCTGTCAGGCAAGTCAGCAGAAAAAGTACTGTGTATTTTGGATGGTTAGGGCATCTGTGATAGCAACTGCTTTTCTTCCTGCTGAATCTTAAATCCAGTTTCCTTCAAATATGAACCACTGGCTGAGATACTGCCCAAGGCTGTGTAGCTGGCTTTGGAAATGTATTACACTTAGATATTCGTTGTTTCACCCACAGTATTTCAGTGGGAGCTATGGGAAGTAGCTCTGTGGTGTGCCCCACACTGCCTCTGGGCTCTACTTTTCTGCCATGTCCCAGTTAGGAAGTCTGAGATGGTGCATTCCTGTATTCCCCTCCTGTAGTTCAGTTCATATCCATTAGGGGACCAACAAAGTCACCCTGCTTCTCTTCAGCTGGATTATCCTTTAAAGTAAAGTTATACCTGGAAGTGAGAAAAGATGGTGCCTCTGACTGTATGCTTGAGGACCAAAAAGAGGAGAGCACCCAGGTTCCCTGGCTTCATAAAAAATGTCCTGCAAGTGCCCATTTCTGGGCACTGGCTTATGTTTCTAGCACCTGGGGAGTGTGTCACCAGAGAGCTCTCTCATTCCATCGTGTATTTGATGAGCTGTGTCTTGGATTTTGTTTGAAAGTGTCAATTTAGAGGAGAGGCTGTGCCATAACCAAGTCTTAATGCTGCTGCACTTCATGTGGGATCTATCTATGACTATCGAGCATCAACAGGGCAACAGCATCCTCAGTGGCCTGAGGAAACAACCAGCCCCCTCAAAAACCCACAGGGACTGCAGCTGCTCACAAAGGTGTGACCTCACCCTTGTGGAAGCAGTGGTTCAACGTCATAAAAAGCTTGCTTCTGATTTATTTCAGGAGCAGTGCCTGATTATTTCAGTCTATGAGACCCCATGCAGTGTGGGATTTGGCCCTTTTAGAAAATACCTGGAGCTACTGCTCTGATATGGGACTGGACCTGAGGAAACCTGCAATCTGTGAAGTGTAAACGACCAAAGGAAATTGATTTATCCTGGCAGGTGTCAAGAATGAGATTTGTTCTCTGTGGCACCCTTCAAAAGACTCGCTGGGAGATTGTGAGGAAAGGTTACCTGTGAGGGAAAAAATTGTGGGTGAGGACTGAGCTTTGTGGCATTTAATTTAGAAATTGCAGTGCCTAGAAATCAGGTCTGTTCTGCAAATTAGAAGATGTTTTACTACTATGGTTTGTCTGTTAGTTTTAGTGGCTTTCTGGGCTCAAATACTGTGTGAACTGGAAGACAGAGGGATGCAGACAGGGGTCTTGCTGCTGTGACATGGTACTTGCACATGGACCACGCTATGGAGGAGTTACTGGTAAATCTGTGATGAAACTGCACCTGAATGTCTGAGTTGTACCAAAGAAACTTCCAGAGTTTGTATCTGGAACAACCCAAACCAATTAAGTAACCTTTCATCAAAGCCCTTTTACTCGCTAGATTTCTCAGTTGCTACTTTTTAGCCCATGACAGAAAGAAGGCATCTTATCTCATCAAGGTGTCTTGATAATATATGTATATAAATAATGTTGAAGTGCACCAATAGTCATGTGAAGAGACCTGTAAGCCATGATAGCAATGTCACCTCAACTTACAGGATACAGACTGTAGATTTATGCAAGTATTTAATAGTGGCTTGCCAAGAGAATCGGTACTCTTTTCAAAAGGAATCTTTCTTTGTGTCTTTTGATATTTAAAGAGCTATAATTACAATGGCAAAGCTTTGAATTCTTTTTTTTTCCCGTCCTCTTTTACACATTAATTTATGGACCAATCCAACATTACAGACAAGCTAATGAAAGAACCACACACTCCCTTTATAATTTTTTCTTCTTTTTACAGTTTCACTTGTGTGGATGAATGCAAAGTAGTTAATGCTATAAATAAGTTTAATGATGTATCTCTTCTCTCAATTGCTGGTTGTTGATGCTGCAGTCCTGCATAATAGGAAAAGAAAAGAATTGAATTTAAGTCTTTGTCTCTTTCTTTCTCATGCTCCGAAAGGTTCTTGCAGCTACTAAACACAAGTATTGCTCTCTTAGTTCTATTCTATATATTTAAAGTTCTCAACATGATTACCTCATCACTTCCCTTCCACTCCCTATTTTGGTATTTTTAGCTTTGTGAAAATATCAAAATTACATAAGGCAATTTGCTTCAGCAAAATCAGCAAAATCTGGTAACCTCCTACGAAATGATGTCTTTTCAGCTGGTCAGGGTTAGTGGTGAACAGCAGCAGGTATAAAGAGGGAGGAAATTCCCTCTGTGACACTTTTACTACTGTCTCATGCAGCATCCACATGCTATCAGACATACTGTGGGGAAGCCTGGGAGTTGCACTTTTCAGAACTGAGAGTGGCATTCAGCCCTGAACAGCAAAGACTGTGCTACTTCTAGGTCAAGAGTTTAATAAAAATCTCGTTGTCACCTAAATTGGGGAATACCTGGATTGTGTTTTGGGTTTTTTAATAGAGCTTCTTAGTCTGTATGCAATCCCCTGCTAACAGGACCACACGGCTTCCAGGTTCTTTCCTTTGCTTCTTGAGCATAGAAAAAGTCTAAATTTGCCTTGAAACAAGGAAAGTAGGACTTCTACAGTTCCTAAATGGTAACGTGGAAAGCTATAAGTAACGTATAAAACTAAAGTTAGCATCGCTAACTGTAATGGTGTTGATAGGACATGTTGTGCTCTCTATGCAGGGAAAATAGTACTTTGATCAGACAGCCTACAAGGATAACAAAGCAGTTGATCTCATCCATCTCATATTTTGCAACAGATTTGGACATGATCTACCTCTGATGGCCATCTTGAGAGCTGGGAGGTAATTCCCACATAAGGGACACCTGCCAAATGAAAGGTCTAATTGTGCTCTTTTATCTAAACAGGCTACAATACCGTAAAATATATCCAGGATACCTTTGAAAGCAATGAGCTGTTTTCACAAAGGATTGCAAAAGATACAGATTGCCCAGGGACCTGCCTGTCTGTCTGCAATGCAGATGCAGCAGTGTGACAGTCTCTATCTTAAAAAGTTCAGGGAGAATACAAACTTTGGGATTGGGGTTGCAAGATGCTGTGGAACCAGTGTGTAGCATCATGGCAAGTGCTACATAACATGGTTCTTCACCATTGCCTCAAGGAGCTGGGCTGACAGAAATGAGCTGTGTCCCTTTAGACAGGCAGCCCATCTGGTTCTCTTGAGGTGCAAGCAGATAGCTTGTGCTAATCTCAAGAGAGACTTCAAAATCCTAGGGTGCCTTTGTTAGATAAAAATTGTTTAAAAGGGACCAGTGAGTGAAACTTAAAAGTACCATCCTTGAAGTAGTCCAGGTGCATCCTGGAGACTATTCCATAATGTTATCCACACTCCCTCTTTCCTTTGTTCCATTGCTAATTAATTCTCTTTTTGTAGTGTAGGATAGCTCCTATGGCAAGGGTGCAGGATGCCTCAACCCCTGTTGGCTTGGAGAGCAATGCTCTGAATTTAACACATAAACCTGCAGAGTGAATGCAACTTGGCATCACTGAGCAGTTCCACAAAATAGGGCTTGTTTTCTTTCCTGCTTTCTCATACTGCAGTGTTTTAGAAACAGAGAAGAGGTGTACTCTGTAAGGAAAGAGAGCAGATGCCTGGTCCCAGAAGTGGGTCCTGGATTGGTGATTGTGGGTGAAGCAGGGTACTAAAGACCATGCAATGGGCAGAGTTGATCAAGATGTAGTGGAATGCCCTTCATGGTCCTTGGGTATATGTGTATATTTGATTCAGGATTCATGAACTAGACAGCTAAATACTGTCTGCCTTTTTTTGGACCTGCCTTGAAAGTATGAAGCATGAAACAGAAAAATAAGAAGCCTGTCAAAAAAAGCTGATTGGTTCTTGGAAAAATGCCAAAAGAAAACCCAGATTTCTTGACTTTCTTTGTATGTTGTTCAGACCCAAGATACTAGAGGTTCTTGGCCAAAAGCATCAAACTGTGTTATCTGAGTCCTTCTGACTTGATGAAACTCTAACAGAAAAGACTTAGAAGCACTGCAAAATGGCCAAGAAGGAAGACCCAGAGAACAGACCAAACCTTGCCTTGGTCCCTGGGAAGGTGATAGAGCAGCTAATTCTGGAAACCATTTCCAGGCACATTAAATATCACAAAATCATCAGGAGTAGTCAGTGTGGCTGACTTCCAACTTGATCAACTTGATAAACTTCAGTGATGAAGCCACTAGTCTGGTGAAGGGAGGGCAGTGCATATTGTCTACCTGGACTTCAGCAAGGCCACCATCTCCTGTAAGGTCCTTACAGAGAAGCTGCTGTTGTATGGCCTGGATGAGTGGATAGTGAGGTGGATTGAAAACTGGCTGAACATCTGGGCCCAGAAGGGGGTGATCAGAGGTGCAGCACCTAGTTGGAGGCCAGAGACTAGTGGTCATGCCCAGGTATCAATACTGGGTCCAGTCCTGTTTAACATTTTATTTTACCATCTGGGTAGTGAGGCAGAGTGCGCCCTCAGTAAATTTGCTGATGACACCAAACTGGCTGATAGGCATCCAGAGGGGCCTCGACAGGCTGGAGAAGTATGGGCTGACAGGAACCTTGTGAAGTCCTGCAAGGGGAAGTTCAAACTCCTGCATGTTGGGAAGAACAGCCTCATGCCTTGGTACATGCTCGGGGCCACCCAGCTGGAAAGCAGCTTGGCATGGTCTTGGTGGGCACCAGGCTGAACATGAGTCAGGAATGCACCCTGGCTGCCAAGAAAGCAAATGATATCCTGGGCTGCATTAGGCTAAGTAATGCCAGCAGGTGAAAGGAGATGATCCTGCCCTCCGCTCAGCGCTAGTGATCTGGAAGGCCAGACCCACATCTGGGCTCCCCAGTACAGGAGAGCCACGAACATACCAGAGAGAACAAAGGACCACAAGGATGGTGAAGAGAGTGGAGCAACGTTCATATGAGGAAAGGCTGAGAGAGTGATGGCTGCTCAGGCTGGAGGAGAAGAGGCTCAGGGGGGTCATGTCTGAAGTGGAAGTCCAAAGAGGAAGGAGCCAGGCTCCTTTTCTGCTGCTCAGTGCCAGGACCAAAGGCAATGGGCCCAAAGTGAAATGTGGGAGGTTCCCTCTGATCATCAGGAAATACTTTTTCATTGTGAGGGTGATGAAGCCCTGACATAGGTTGCCAAGAGGGTTGTGGATTCGTCGTTTGTGAAAATATTCAAAAGTTGTCTGGACATAAGCCTGAGCAATGTGCCTGGATGGCCCTGCTCAAGCACAGGAGTTGGACCAAATGCCCCCAGAAATCCCTTCCAACTTCAGCCGTGCTTTGATTCTGTGAAAACTCGAATGAACTTCTGAACAAAATTTATTGAACAGCCTCCCTCTTTGGGGAAAAGGAGAGTATATTTAAACTGTTCTCATGAGATGTAATTTTCCTTGTAGTATTTCCCCAGGTATTTTATGGTCTGATGTTGATAATTATAATAGTGATACTTAACTGTTTCTGTAAGTCCAAAATGTTTTGAAATTAGTGAAAATATTTAAAGAACTCTTTCTGGTGAAAAGCAACTTCTGGTTTATTTGTCTGAGACTCTTCATACAAAATAGAAACTAGGGAAAGTTTTAATCTGCATAACTGTTATGTTAAATTGTGCATTAATTTTTACATAGTGTTCAAACTACTCCTGCTGCAGCCAAGGAACAATGGGAGAGCAGGTAATTAAACACCTGCAGATTTTCATAGATTTTAATGGAAAAGTGTGTAGTCTGGCAGATAATGTGTCTCTTAAGTTGCGTAAGTAGACTATTTGAAGTACTGTTAAAGCAGCACTTTTATTGACATTTCGAACACTTTTTCCATCAATGCCATTACAGATTAATTATTTTCAATTTTCTTAAGTGCCAAAAACCCCACATTAATCTACTTCAGCTCATGTGATAGAAAAAGAAAGATCTGAAACATCTACAACCCTAAAACGGTATGTCATGATAATTATTAAATATTTAATCTTACCTTTATATTCGTTTAGATCAGGTATCTGTTAATTTTTCATTAGTGGGTGAGAATTTTTAATCAAAAATGTGAAAATTGGTGGCCCATATGTGTTCTGCTAAACAAATGTTTCATGAATCATATTCAATAAAAACTTTCCCTGGTTTCTTACAATTTTCTTTTTGGAATGTCACCTTTTTTTTTGTGGTGAATAATGATGTAAATTTGAGAGCACTTTCTGAAGTGAAAAGCAGGGTAGTTTGGAAATTTTTTGTAGCTTTTTTTTTAAGCAGCTTTAATAATTAGCCTTAAAGTCTAGAATCTTCTACATATTGAAAGGAACTAAGTGCCACAGTTCTATTGAAATTCAATTATATTCAGGAGCCTAGTCCTTCCATAATCACTTTAACATATCAGTCAAAATTAAATTGATCAGTTGCAATAGCTGGTACGATAATTTAGGAGAATTTACTACCCGTAAATGCTATTTCAGGAACTGTCATCAAGTTTCAAAGAAAAAAAAGAACAATATTCAGTAACTGAAGAAAATCTAGGATATATGAAAATGTGTTCATTTAGCTCAGGTCTTGTCTTAGAGCAGAATTTTTTGAAGGTTTTGTCCTGAATGGCATTCAATTTGTGGTATTTAAGACTTCTTATTAAAAAAAAAAAAAAACTTTCCTTGTTTTCTTTCTGTATTGC
Organism: Monarcha castaneiventris obscurior; assembly: GCA_026261815.1. NCBI lineage: Eukaryota > Metazoa > Chordata > Aves > Passeriformes > Monarchidae > Monarcha > Monarcha castaneiventris. Next base: position 12,462,835 of record JAMPIT010000379.1, read on the forward strand.
AGTGACAAACCAAGTGGTTTGTAAGGCAAAGCTGCCTGTACTGGAGAGTGGAATAATGCTGGTAAAATTCATGTATTTAGTGGCTGAGCTGGAATGAACTTGCTGTGCAGTGGAACTAGAAATATCTGCCCACATTTAAAGCCCCAGCCAATCTAAGGCAATGCTTTGAGGACAGAAGTACTCACTGTGAAGCAACAAGGCTTCCTACACCCCCTTGCTTATCCTTCTGCACTTCCATGCTTGTGTTGAGGTCAGTTCAGAGGTTTCTGAATGTTGCCAGGCTGATGCAAGTGCAGAAGCATTGAAATTGCAGTGAATGATGAATGATGCAGTGAACTTCTCCCAGCTGGCTGGGCAGACTCTCTGTCTTTGGATAATGTCCTGAGGATGGGAAAATTTGGGCTGTTTGCTGGTTCAAGCCAGATGTGAACAATTTCTTTGTGTCTCATGACTGTGTGCCAAACTTCCCACCCCTCTTCTACATCCCTCTCTGCATCCAACCAAATCTTAAGGAAACTTGAGCTTGGCTATGGTTTTGAATGCTAGCCTTGTACCTCCACCTCTTATTTTCACACGACCAGCTTGTGGTAAACTGTGGCACAGCTGTCACCTTTGTGAGCCTGGAGCGGACACGCTCTGGGTTAAAGCTATGCAAAACCTACGTGCTGCTTCTTGTGCTCTGCAGGGTCTGCAAAGAAGTGGGCAAACTTCCCAGCTCCAGCCTCCAGGATGGTGCGTCGTGCTAGAAACAAAGGTGAGATAGCCTGTGCCTGCTTGAGGGCTTAGAAGCTCAAGTGAGGAGGTTTGAGCAGAGCAAGATGCCTTTTTTTTTTTTTTTTTTTTTGACAAGAGAAATGACAGAAACTGGAAAGAGAGGCAACAACCTGGCTGTGCTGGGACTCTTTGCTCTCCCTCACTCGTGATGTGCCACTGAGCCTGAGCCTGGCAGCATGGGCTTGTCCGGGTAGCGACTCCCAAACTGGAATCAGCTGCTGGCTTCAGCAGGCCCTGGGAGCCAGCAGCCTCTCCCGTCAGTAGGTACTCGCTCTGTGCAGGGAACATATGGCACATCTCCCCTCCTGCTCCCTGCTCCATCCTGCCAGCTCTCAGCCCTGCCTGGAGCGGAGAGAGCGCACCTCTGCTGCTCGGCTCCCTGCGTTTCACACCGAGCTCCGCGCATCTCGGTTGTTTTCTTGCTGCTTCAATAGCAGAGCGCGGAGAAAGAGTTAAATAATTTGGGCAGCGCGTGTGTGACCGTGGAATTACGAAAAGCCCTGGCTCCTCCAACTCGGCAGCAGCTGACAGGGGATTCGGGGGGTGTGGGGCTGCAGATGGCACCGCGTTATTACAGCCGCAGGATTGACGAGCGTTTGCTGCGGAAATCTCTTGCCCTTGCCACGGAGACTGACCTTGAAACGCTGCAGAATTCCTGGGGTGGATTTCTGTGCGCCTGTACCAAAAGCCTGTGTTGCTTGGAGGTGTTTGCTTGCTCTGCCATGTAGCTGTGTGGATGGCGCTGTGAAAGGGACTGTGGCAGACTACCTGAGAGCTGCCTGTGTTGCTGAGTTGTCTGAGGGAATAGATTTGATCGCAAGAGTCCATTTCTAGCTGCGACTGCTAATGTGATATCTTTGCCTTGATATGTTTAGAGCTTGCTTTTATGCCTCTCAATATCTGTTCCTTACTCTTCTAAAATGCATCCTGTCTGTGAAGGTGGGCAAAGAAAGAGAGTGAGGGTGTTTGTTTCTGCCCACCAAAAAGATCCCTTGTCCTGCTGTTTCCCTGCTTATAACCATTTCTGTATGGTTTTTTTTTTTAATGTAGCATAAAAAGTAAAATTAAAAAAAAAAAAACCCAAAACCAAAACCTCCCACACCCCCACCAAACCTCAAACCAGACAACATATGTAAAAGAAAAAAAAAGTGCCACATTTATCACTGGCAACAGATTGTAACAAAGTCTTACAAAATAGTAAGTCTATATTTCTTGGTGATTTATGATGCACTCCTGTACAAACAACCTGAAGCAACTTACAGAGGTGGAGGAGGCAAGGAGAACATAGCCAACTCAGAAAACTGACTGATAAGACTTCATAGAAAATAAGTCTCAGGAAAATGTTTCTCAAGAGAGACAGCAAACCTTTAAAGAAGTTACTCTGAGGCTACAATTGAAAATAGAAGGAGACTAGAGTAAAAAAGCAAGTATGGCCAACTTCTGAGTACTTAGATGACCTTGGGCAGAAAAAGGATTTGTGCAGATTCAGAAAACAGATCAAGTTGCTAAATACAAGTATAAAAAATAAAACTTGCCTGTAAGGAAAAAGTTAAAAGGACAAGATCAATAAATCAAGATGCATGTTACATAGACTGTAAAGATAACAGGAAATTATGTTATTAGTAAGAAGACAGTCAAGGAAAAAATTTTCGCTGTTCAAAACAGACAGAAAGCTATCAAATGTGATGATGTCTGAAATTCTGGAGCTCCTTGTTTTAGTTCTCATCAAAAAAAGACATTGCTCAGATTATTAATATAGTTAAAAAAAAAAAAAGAATGATAAACCAGAAGTACTTTGCAGACTTAAAGAAAGTACAGGTTAGAGAGTATTCAGAAGACTGATTCATTCAATTCAAAAATATCTATCCAAAGCTCCTTAGAAAGCAAAATGAAGCAAATTCCAGAAAGTGAAAAGTTACCTTTGAAACCTCATGAATAGTACTTGGGGTTTTAGAAGTCTGGAAAAGGACAAATAAGATTTCTGTTTTCAAAAGGCACGAAGAAGGAGCTTGTGGAATAGAAACTAATGTCATTTCAATTCCTGGTAAAATAAAAAAGCAAGCAAGCAAACAAACAGAAATGATAATATAGCTATTAGTGAGATATTAATGAGATGCAATGGAATCATCATGAAGAGTTGTTGGAAAAAATGTGCATCAAATCAGTCTAATATCTTCCTATTAAAGTGACAGATATTCTGGGGAGAGAGGGAACCATAGGTATTCTAACTTTCAGGATTCAAGCTTCTGATATTGACTTGCATGATGTTTGAAAGTTAGCTGCAGATTCACATTCTGGACAAAACTGCTATATTGCAGTTATATTAACTACATATATATGTATGCACATATATATATAACTGCATATATATATATATGTAACTGCTATATTGCAGTTCAGGTGTAAACACTGAAAAATCGTGCTGACAGTAGTTTGTTTTCAAGATAGAACATTGTGTTTTGAATTGATTTGGGGGCTTGTTTTGTTCCTGTCTTGAGTTTTAACGTGATGAATGTTTTGATTTGTTATGTGCTTAATGGAATGAAAAGTTTGTTTATTAAATCTATAGATGGCATCAAGGTGGAAAGACCTATAAATGCCCTGGAGGAGAGAATTAGAATTAGAAATGAGCTAAGGGAAAAAGTAAGATACAATTCAATTCTGCAAATTCTACTTTTAGGCATGTATAATCAGCTGCATAAATACAAGGTGAAGAACAAGCTCATCTATAGAAAAGGATCCACAGGTTATAGTGGATGCAGATTGCATGAGTCAAGCTGCTGTTGCAAAAAAATGTAAATATGCTGGGATGTATAAATCTTGTCTGCTAGATGTGGTCTTGCAAGATGAAAAGTCTATTTTTAATTTTGGTCACTGTGTTTGGAAAAGGCGTTGTCTGACGAAATGGAGTTTAAAGGAGAGGAGAAAAAATGTTCTCTAATAAAGGCCTATACTGAGGTTAAAAAAAAATTCTCTCCAGGGAGTAATTTGGGTTTCATTGGTGTCTTCAAATAAAATAATAATAATAATAATAATAATAACAACAACAACAATAATAATAATAGTAATAATAATAATAGTAGTAGTAGTAGTAGTAGCAGTAGTAATAGTAAAGTTACTTGAGCAGGGTTAGTGTTCCAATTGGCTTTTATGGGTAAAGCAAAAAGCAGTGATTTTAAATTATTACAAGGGATGCTTCAATTAGGACTCCAGAAAAACTAATAAGAATAGCAAAGCCTGGGCAGCAGCTTTCTTGAAAATCTGTAAGAACGTCTTCTAAAAAGCCTGTAAGAGATTGGAAAACCATCTGTCTGGAGCAGTACAGGAGTATTAGGCTAAGGGATGAACCAGATGAAGTCTGGAGGCCTCTTCCAGGATCTCCTTTTGCAGTTTTTATATTTACTGCTCAAGAGATGAAGTGTTTAGAGACAAATGAGAGTTTTAGGGGCAGGTCTTCCCTCCCACAATGCTGCTATATCCAGAGTTTTTCCAGGAACCATCTTACAGTCATCTCATTTGGTCAGACTCCAAGGAATTGGCTCAGTTTCTTCTTGTTAATGAAAATTAACAGTTTCAATAAATGCCCTTTACCTTGGGTTTTTATTGAACAGGATTTGTTAGAATGGGCCTAAACTTAGGCTAATAGCAGTGACAAAAACCTTTCTCACTGGGTCTTAGGTGCTGATAAGATTTATAGGTTTCTACCTATTTTTTCTTCCTATAAAACAGGACTGAAGTTCCTCTCCCCTTACTGTGAGGCAGATATTGATTGTTGTCTATTATATGTGTAGTGTATTATAGCAGGAGTCAACAAATATCAGAGCTTCTTGTCTCGACAGTAGGAATCTGGGGCAGGGAGGCAATGAACTATATTTGAGTTCCACACCAGACATTTTGGTGATGCTTACAAGTAGGGGAATTTCACTCATATGTCTAACATTTTTTCATGAATGGTTTGGATTTGTGTTTTTATTAAAACAGTTTAGCATCTATCGTTGTTGCTGCGCTATCTTTAAGTGCTTTGTTGTAGAATGAGCCCATTAATATGTCTCTGTTTACAGCCTAACAGTTCAGCTGTAAGATTTTGTAAAGACATTGTGGGTTAGATGTTTCTTTGCCTTTTAGATATAAATAATAGATGATTTCTTTGAGAAGTACATTGCTTGTAATTTATTAGAAAATAATTCAGTAATTGAAAGGGTTCTTTGAATGTTATGTTGACAGGTTTGAGAAAACCAGAGTAGACTTCAGGTGAAATAAATAAAGGTACACACATCTTGTATAATGATTACCATTATTATTCTTATTAATAATACCACTATTCCCAGGAAATAGTATAAGAAAGACTTTTTTTTTTTTTTTTTGCCACAGTCTGATGCAATTCCTTTCTACAACCTTTTTCATATCTGGAAGAAATGTCATACAGAACAGCAGCCACACACCTTAAATTAGAGTCCAGTGAATGTGGTTATGTTGAGGAGTTCTGAGAGACAGAGGTACTAATTTGTAGAAAGATAATTAAAGAGAGTCTACATGCTGCATGCCATATCACAGCCCAGGCTCTCCCTTCTCTTCTACATTGCTGCTTTTCTGACAGAGGGCTCCTAATTTGGGGTTTTAGATGCCTGTAAGAATAGGTATCTCACCTGGGTGAGATATAAGTATATTCACTTCAGAACAGGGAAGGATAATGCCAACTGCTATTTTTAGGGATGATCATACTAAAAGTCAGTATCCTACCTTCAATCCATTCCTATAGTGCTGGGTTCAGCTTGGGTAGAATTAATTTTCTTCACAGTGGCTGGTGTGGGGCTGTGGTTTGGGTTTGTGCTGAACACAGGGTTGATAATACAGAGATGTTTTTGTTGTTGCTGAGCAGGGCTTACACAGAGCCAAGGCCTTCTCTGCTTTTTGTGCTGCCACACTGGTGAGGAGGCTGGGGGTGCCTGGGAGGGTGGGAGGAGACACAGCCAGGACAGGTGACCCCAGCTGACCAAAGGGACATTCCAGAGCATGTGGCATCATGCTCAATGTACAAAGTGGCAGGGAGAAGGAGGAAGGAGGGACATTTAGAATGATGATGTTTGTCTTCCCAAGTCACTGTTAAATGTTATGGAACCTTGCTGTCCTGGAGATGGCTGAACACCTGCCTGCCCATGGGAAGCAGTGAATTCATTGCTTGTTTTGCTTTGTTTGTATGTGCAGTTTTGGCTTTCCCTATTAAACTGTCTATATCTCAACCCATGAGTTTTCCAGCTTTTACACTTCCAACTCTTTCTCCGATCCTGCTGGTTGTGGGAGTGAGTGAGTGGCTGTGTGGAGCTTGGTTGCTGGCTGGGGTGAAACCATGACACCTATCTAGATACATTTTTTTTCAGCAGACAAAAATTTTGGGCTGGTGATGTTAAACAAGCTCTGCTTTCATTTTTGCAAGTATTTTGTAAGCATTTGGTTTGTGCATTTCCTCTTTCCTGTCCTCGTCTGCATTTGATCCCCTTAGAGACTGGAAAGGAAAGGTGGGATGAGAATGATTGTTTTGTTTCTGATTTTGCCAAGTGCCAAGCACGCTGCAGCAGTACTGAGACAGTCACTAGAAGCGTCCCTGTAGGCAGTGCTCAGAAATAAAACTATTGTTGGTTTCTCAGCACCAGTAGAATGTATTAATATGTGTTTAAACTGTGCATTTCTTGCCTTCACATTTATCTGCTGCTGTGGCACAGGTCTTGTGCTTAATTGTTACGGTAAACAATTTGGAGAAAATAGGAAGAGGAATATACATCCTATATGGTTATTGCCTTTTCTTCATTTGAAAATGTGGCCAGGAAATGCTGCAGAGAGGTCCTTTCTCTCTGATACTCAGTTTTTAAATCATGGTCAGCCAGCAAGTTGCTGTGAGGTCCAAGAGTGCATGGTCTCCCTGTAGGTCAGTTCCCATGTGGTTAATGCCTGTCTGTGAATTGTTTGGTGCATCTTTCACTGAGGGTAAGTTACCTCATGTAACACATGGTAAAAGAGATACATTCTCAATCAGTGACTGAGAAATAATTGGTAAAGGCTGAATTTACATGGTACTACTAACTTGTTCATAGAATAGTGGTACTCACTGGGAAGGCAATTTTATCCACAGAGTGACCACTTCAAATTAAGGGCTTGATGAAGTCAGAAATAAAGTCTGAATGCCATAGAAACACTTAGAATACATTTGTTGTCTTTCCTTTTATTTGTGGTCATAATAAGAGGTTAGAACCGGAGGTGATTTTTCTGTATTTCTCTTTCTGTTGGCACCATAAAGGCAAACATTAATTTCTTTACTGAACCTAGTCCAATGTAGCTGACCTTGTCCATTATTTAACAGGACAGATACAAAATACAAGACCATAGGCTCCTCATACTTAGTGTTTGAACAAGAGCCAGACTATGTCGCTTAATTTCTCTAAGTGGTTGGATCCTTTACAGCCTTTTAAGAATAATGGCTGCATGACCCGCGGTGTTGCATGTGCTGTGTTCATGCAGCTGAAGTACCATAACCTACTTCTTCAAGAGCATCCTCATTGCCATATACCGAAGTTGGGAATTTGGATACTTCAAGGAAAAGCATATGCAAATTGTTGTGACTTTTTCCTAATTACCCATTGATTACTAAAGTCAGGATTGCCGTAGCTGCGTGTGAAGAAGCTGGTGAGGCGTATGGTTTAAAGAAAAGGCACATGTACAAGTTTCTCCATGGCTTAATGGAGTCTTTCTCCAAACTATTAGCTGGCCTAGCTTGTTTTTTTGCTCACTCTTTTTATTGATAGCAGGCCACTGTACAGTCATGGGTGCCAAAATTATGAAACCGCCAGCTGAAGGTGGTCTCCACATGGGAACAGGCAAGAGGCAGTCTGAGCTATCAGCCTGGGCCCTTGGGTTCTGCTCACATATCCAGGGGTGGTTTCTCAAGGCATGTTCCCTTTGGAGAGCCTCTTCTACCCAGTGCAAGGCCTGCAGGGGCTGTGGGCAGGGCATCCATACCTCAAACAAGTGAGTGTCTGAGGGCTGCAGGAGAGCTCCCAGGATTTACCTCTTCCTTGCCCTGCAGCATTTTCTATTTCCCACTCAGGTGTTCCTCTGCTCTGCATGCTGACTTTGGTCAATCCCAATCCTGAAGCCATGGCCATAACTTCTTGGCCATGTAACTGTTAATTATGGTGGATCCTGCATCCCTGTGTGACTATGAATGTTGTAAATGAGCCTACGAATACAGGCTCCGTGATAAACAGGAGAGTTTTTTATTGCTGTGTGGTAATAACGGGTTTTAAAACATTGGTTTTTAAACACATATGTAATTCTGAGAAAGGAAAAATAATGCTCCTGTGATGATCTATTTTTCAGTCCTGCTGCTATGAAGTCCTCATTAAAAAATGAATTATCAAGTAAGAAATATTAAAAAAATCAAAATGAAGCATGAAACAATCCTTTTTCTCCTTCATCCTTACAATCTAAAACAAAAAAAGGTATTTTAAGGGAAGCTGTCAAGGTAAAAAGGCACTGTCATTTGCATTATTCTGAGAAGAGAGGAATATCTATAGTAAAACTGCAGGAATTAGAATCTTTCTTTCAGGATTTTTTGTTGCATGAATCTCTCTTCATTATTTATATGATGTGATTTAATGTTTTATATCCATATGGGCAGTTTGGCCCTGGTCCTGCAAAGTCATATCTTTTATATCTTTCATGACTTTCTTGAAACAATAGGATCTCAGCGTTACTGGTACAAGGACATTTATTTAGCAGCAGAACATTGCATAGCTCCTGAAAATCATGGTATTGATTCAAAGTGGAAAAGAAATGTGTCTGCATTAAGCAGATTTAGTAGTCTGGGACTGCATTCTGTGACCTGTTTTCCTACACAGAATTTAGATAGAATATTCTACTTTAGCATTTTAAAATAGCCGACTTTTTGCATTTGGTTAAGATAACTCAGTACTAGAGAGTGGGAACTGAAATGTCAGGAAGACTGAAACCAGGCAGTGTATATCAGTCTTTCTTCCCCTATGTATTGCAATTAAAAATATTATTTTATTCACATTTGGATTTTTTCCCCTTTTTTCATTATACTGTTATCAGGACATGAATGATAATACAGCTTTTGAAATTTAATACAAAATCTAACATCATAGTAAAACAACTGCTGAATCTAGTAATTTTCCATTTGGCTTTGCACAAACCTTGCTTGCTGCTGTTGTTTTGTTGGTGGTGGTTTTTTTTCTGTTCATTTTCCTCAGGCTTTCTAATGTTTTGAATGGCTGTTACTGAAGCTCTTTTGTGCTTGATCAATTCAAGGCTACTACTTCTCTTTCAGGGATCTGATTATTGACAGTCCTTTCTTGCTGGGCTATCAGGTAACTTGACACCAGCTGTATGGTGGGACTGTCCCAAGGCATCGTTTTAGGGTATAAATCTCTAGTGACACTTCAGTGATTCAAAGGAGAGAGAGGATTAATCTGGCTGCAGTCTGGCCTGAGATTTTGCAATTACTGCAGACCTGCCTTAGGTAAAACATACAGGCTATGTCACTGCAGTGCCAACACCTTCCAATCCTTTTTACAGAAAATGAATTTCTTTTATATTTCTAGATTTTATTTTCCATACTAACTATTGGAATAACATATAACTTATTTTACATCATTTGCGATAATTGTTAATGTTCTCAGCGCACCACAAATTAACAGGACTTCTGTTTTAATATTGCTTTATTGCCATTAAGGAACTGCAGTAAACGGCCAGACTCGGTCTCATACTGGCATGGTTTATTAGGAGACAACTCTTTGTGGTAAATCCTAGTCCTGTAAAGCACTGACTAACTTGAATGGAATCTGTCCTTGTCCGTAGTGCTTTTTATATCAATTAGTACCTTGGGGCCTTGTCTGAGATGGCACCCAGATTTGAACTAACCAATGTGTGGACTGAGTGCTCAGGCTAGAGGGGCCAGAGCAGCAGTGGGAATGGCAGCAGAGGGAGACTGGACACCCCCACAGCCCCTCTCTGACAGCCACAGGGGCAGACCCCGTCTCCTACACCTTCCCCCAAACTGTACTCTCTTCCCTGCTGCTTTAGTGCAGTAGTTTTCCAAACTGCAGCAGGGATGTAAGTGAGGAGCCAGGTGTCTCAATGACTGTGTAGAGCTCCTATGTGTTTGCAACATGTTCGCTTCTGCCAAACCAGGAGCTAAAATTAATTATGCAGACAATTTCTAAAGACCTCGTGTTATCATCAACATTATTAATATTAATTCAACTCCTGTACGCCTCCTAGATACTTCCCACAGTTCTGGAAGCTTCATTTTTGTTCTTAGATTTTTCCCTTGAAAAATTCATTTATTTGAGCTATTCTTTACCAGATCTTAGATCTGGGAGAGGTTAAATACTATTCAAAATTGGAGCAGGGTCAAAGTTATCAATATCTACATCGAAGCATGAGAACTGTAGCATGCTACTTTTGTTACTCCTGGTCATTATTTTGTCTGGTAATTAATGCAGACTTTCAAGGGCAAAGAGGTAAAATTAGGTCATGAAACACAGAGAGAGATTGTGCTGCACAAAAGGAGGAAAAAAAACACTAAAAAAAAAGAAATCAAAAGGCACAGGGTGAAAACTACCCTCAGTATATGTGGAAACAGTATCAAAATCTGTGATAAAATAGAGCTGACAGAAATGTGATTTTCTTTTTTCCAGGTGGCCATGTGAATTTTTCTATACAGCTTTGTAATATATTTTATCTGTTACCACCAGACTTCTTAACACTCTCAGTTCACTTGTGAGACTAAACAGTTCCTTCACTAGACAATGCTGCACTTTTTGTAAGAATCACATCATTCTCATTAATTTTAATGAGCATTTAATGCATCTCAAGTGTGTTATTTTTACATCCTGAAATTTGTGACTGTTGAAGGGTTAGAAGCATGAATTTTTATTATTATTTGGCCTGCACTGCGCTGTAGAACTGGCTGTTCCTGGCTAAGTGATGGAGAAGCCCTGAGTATGTAATATCTTTATTCCTTCTGAGTGAAGAATGAAAGGTCTGGCACATCTGTGCCTTAGCACAGATTAATGAAACATACAATTTTAAGGCAGTCACAAGGCTTTCAAAGTGGTGTCTTCTTCGGTTTAGCTAAGCATTAGAAATTCACAGGGAAACAAAGAAACTCAAGTTGTCAGAGGAGTATCATTGTCCTGTCAAAGCATCCAGTCCCATTTACCTTGTCTTTCTATTATGCAATATTTGCCTGAGTTTAGTTATTTTTATTTACTTACATTTCAGAAAAACAGGCATCTTTCTCTTATCTCATTCAAAGAGTTCTACTAATAATGTCAGTCTTTTTCCAAGTAGTTGACCACTTAATCAGAGAAAACCACTTCCTTAAATTAGACAGCTGGAGTTTGTACCTGTATATTAGGTTGTAGTGACTTGATTAAATTCTGATTTTATATGTTTTCATTGGCAGAACTTTCTGCAAATAGAATAAAGAATTTTTAATTTGCTCTTGCTTGATCAGAACACGCTGTTCTCCCCTTGCATTCCCCACACTTCCTCTTCTTGATCAAATTCTAGTTGCTCAAACTGGGAGTAGTGGCAAGCCAAAACCTAAATCCAAACAGCAATGCAGATTTTGAAAGCAGGGACTAATATTCAGTGGTGGTGGTGGAATCTTCCCTTATTGCCATTTACAGTTTAGATCTGAGGCAGATTAATTACTACTACAGGGTAATTTAATAGTGTTTTAATAACAGTGACTTACATCTCAAAGAGGAGTTCAGAGATCCAGGAGGACATCCATTTTCTGTGAAATACTGTTCCATTTAAGGAAAATAAATAGTAATCTGCAGCTTAATTGCAACAACATGAAGGAATAAAGATGAAGTAGTATTTTAGTATGGAACAATTATTTGGTTTGTGGTTTTGTTTTTGGTCTTATGACTGTTCTAATTAAATTGTCCAACACTTGTGTTGCACATGTACTTGCTTTTCTGGCATTTTTCACTAGCCTGAGTACTTTGCAGGTTGAACCTCAAGGTTTGCTAGACAGGTGAAAAACAAAGTTTCTCTAATGGTTTGTTGCCACTGGGATCCTACCCCATCAGTACTGACTATGAAAGACCTCTGTAATAAAAGCCCAACACTGCAGCTTATGACTGTACTATCCAGTGAGGTCAGAGTTCACTAATGCATGTGTTGAGGCTTGCATCGAGACAGTACTTTTTGAATAGTTCCAAATCAGTGAAAAGTAAGGATTTTTTCATATGGGAATTTTTATTTTTCGCTAATGGTAGCTCATTGCTGGCATTATGGTTGTCTCGAGGTGGTAATGTTTCCCAGCTACTATGCCCTGTATAGCTCTGTAGTTGCCAAGGGTCAAGGTTGGGTTTAAAGAGTTGTTTGTATAAAATCAGTAGGCACAGGTGATTTTGAGAATATGTTTTTCAGGTAATTGGGAAGTATGGATTTGTTCCTCCAACAATTTCTTGTAAATGTTCTGATAAACCATATACCCTTGTTTGCAAGGCTGATTCTCAGATGCAAATGAGTACAGCAAGAGAATTCTCCCTGCACTGAATGCAGCAGTCACAGCCAAAGATTATAAACAATCAATTGGCTGAATTACAATTGCAGAAAACATTTGTTGAATAGTTTCAATTAAGGAGCAGTCTTGTGAGAATCAAAGTTGCTCGACATTTGAGCTGTGGCTGTATTAGTTCAGCTAGGTCCAAGCGGTTACACTCAAGTCCACAGTGTTTTTCCATACATCTGAAATTTGATGTCTCTCCTGACTCTAATTGTGATGTGGTTTGTGAGGCTGAAGGAAGTTTTTAGGGCTCATGTGAGCTCTGTTGCTGTAGAACATCAGCAAGATGATGTTGCTGAAGAACATCATCTCCGTGGCACATTGAGAAGCTGTAGCATCCATGCTGCTGTTGCTGCAGCAAACATGACTTTGCACCTAGTAAAGAAGTGACCTGTGCTTGCTGTGGCAGGACTGCTGCTGGGAGAGGGGTCCAGATGTGATCCCACCAGCAGGTCCTCCCCCAGTGCTGGTGGTGGGAGTGTGGGGACAGAGGGTGGAAAGGTCCGTGAGAGGAGAGCGGGACTTCCAGTACCTTCTCTTCCCATCATGGAGCAGCATAAATTATCTGCAAATTCTAGTATGAAACCTGTAGTGTGAATTTAAACTGTGATTATAATCACAAAACAGAGGTTGGGCTATGGGTCTTTCTAGCCTAATACTCTGTCTCTAGCAATCAGTGAGGGCAGATGCTTAGGGAAGTGTATAGGAACATAAATAGTGATCCTTCCCCTGCTAAACCCTCTCAACAGTCAGTGATTTAGGGATTATCCAGTTCAGCACTCTACTCAGCAAAAGAATAAAATATCTAGGAAGATCCCATATTTTGGACATCTGTACAGTCTTTGTGGAAACAGAGAGATTAATTTTGTCCCATCAAAGGTCAGTTCAGTCAAAGCATTTAAGTTTGTCATGTTCAGGAGTGAGAGGACTTGACTGGGCAATAAATATCTCATCTCTGTTTGATATTTGCAATACAGCAAGGTGTAGGTACTTCAGGGGAGAGAGGTCTGCTATTTTCGGCTTTATGTACACAGCTAATAGAGAACTCTGTCCCTCTTTCTGGCCTGACATATTTTAACATTCACAGTGCTTATCAATGATTGATCAATCTCCAGTCAATCGCAACAGAAGATGCAGAAAATCAGGGTATGATCATTCAAATAAGGACCCATCATAAAACTGCCTTCTCTAGTGAAATATCAGGAGAAAGATGAAGGGGAGAGATACTTCTATCATTTGTGACAGTCATAGCTGTTTGCAAGTGCTTTAATGTTGTGTGCTATAGCTTCAAACACAGAGTGAAAGCTCGGTGCAAAGCATGCTTGCAGCCATCATTCTGTAAGATGCAATTGATATAAGATGTTATAAGAGACACGTGGATATGTAGTTTCTGCTCTTTTGTTCTGTTTGCGTGCACATGTGTGGGAAGCGAAGTATTTTTCAGGCTTAGGGAGAAATGGCTGCATTGCAGTCAATGAGAGTTAAATCCCAGCTTTACTGAAATCAGTGGTTAAATCCAGCATGTAGGAAGTTGGGTTTTTAAAAAAAAACGGAGCAGAAATCCAATTTGAGATTTCTTATTACTAACCTTGTGCAAATATAATTCTTCTATATGAATTATCTTCATATCATGTCAAAAGCGTGAGAGTATTGGAATAGTTTTCCCCCAGAGCTCTGTCAGAGTTTTTCCATCAGCTGAATTTTATCATTGTCACTGATATATTTTTCATCCAGGATTTTTCTTCACCAGAGTCTGATAATTATGCTGACTGGTTTGGCAACTATTTCCATGGGGAGCTAGTGGAAGAGCACCGTTATTCTCACTTGCAACTGCAGCAAATTTTGAACCTGTAAAGGAAATGTTGGTGCGTTAAACTAATACTTCTGTGCAGGGGCTGAGAGGGGAGAATCTGGACCCAGAATTCCTCTTTTTGTAGGGTATTTGGAGCTCAGATTCATGAGTAAATTGGGACAATGCTTTGGGGCTTGGGATGCGTATTGGAAATGACCTTGTAACATCCTGCCTTGCTAAGTTAGGTAATGTTAAAGCAATATGGACTTGAAGGAGGAGCAGCAGGTGCTTCACTGCCTGGGATCAGAGTCACCAAGAGTTTGTAGCTTTGACTCCTGGAGGTAAGATCCTGCCATCCTGACTGACCTTCTGGTGACATTGTACATTTTGGGAAGCAGAACGGTGAACATTATTGGGAGCTAACACTGCTGTGCTTGAGGAAATTAAGAGATGATTTCCATGTGAAGTTTTCCTTGAAGTTTCTCCGCCTTCTGAGGCTACTGCCCTTTATCATCCCTACTTACTGGTTTTGTGTATTTTGAGCTCCTTTATGACTCTGCTTTTTTTCTCAGGCATCTTATTTTTTGATGAGTATTAAAGCCAAGCATTAAGGACCACTAATTATTAGAGGCAGGTATTATGATAAAACAATAAGAAAATTAATTGTAAGAGAACATGAAGTAATTCAGTTAAGAACAGCAGCCTTAGAGTGGGTGAGCACTAAAATGTTAGTGGATGTGTAGTGATTCATCTGCCTACTTTTAACAGCTGCCATTTAAATTGAATTTAAATACTGTAAACAAAAGTCTTTTTGTGGTGTGCTTGGAACTGTAATACAGCTGCAAAGTTCCAGAGGAAAATGCTGCATTGCAGCTCTCCTGTTTCGCAGCAAATCTCTGCTGGCATGTAACATGCAGAGGAGGAGCTTCAACACAAGCAGGCTGTTTTCAGCTTCATTATGCAGATAAGTCGCCTCTATCATCCACAAAAAACATCTTTAACTTCCTTTGGGGATGGAGGAGAAAGAGAGTAAGGAAGGAATGGTGGAAAAAATAAGAGGTCAGACAGCTTACACACTGATTTCCCCCGGTACTGCTGTTTCAGTGTTTCTCAAAGTGCACTGGGTTTGCCTTTGTACAGATCCAGCTGATTTTGACATCCACGTTGTTTAATTTCTACTATGGCTTATCACTGGGATTTAATATTAGACATTGTGGCAGTGCTTTGGATGAGTCTGAAAGGAGTATTCTGGGATGCTTTAGCCAACAGGCAGCCTTTCCTTCTGAATGCTGTGATTGATGTCTGGTTGCTGACACCAGGGAAAGTGAAGACCTTCCAAATAACCTTGAAAGAGAGCTGGCCGGCAGCCTCCACGTGCTTTTAAATATGGGGGAAGGGGATGTGTGTGTGTGTATAAAAAAAGGAGGAGGGATTTAGGAGTCCCATATTTACAGCATTCATGTTTAGTAACTTGTCTCCCAAAGAAAACTCCCTGGCTGTCTGTAGTTTCTCACAACTGTTTAAGGCAAGAAGGAAAAAACAAGTGGTCCAGATAGTGCCAGACTGAGAGGAGGGCAGTCCTTAAATAATCTCAGAGAACAGATTTACATAAATGGGATGATTTAGTGCAGTGTCTTATCAGGTGAAAAATGGGATTTGGGGAAGGGTTTTACAATCCTCTGAGCAGGACCCTTCAAAGTTTCAGATGGGAAAACATCAGGATCCTGCAGGACAGGAAGGAATGTGGGAACTCCCAAGCTCCCATCCTACTCAACAGAGACTAAGCAGATTATCCCTTCCAGCAAGAACAGGTTGAAAATGAAAACAGGAGAGCTACCATAAGGCTTTTCACCACTGACACACTATAGGTTAATAGAGAATATTCTGTTGCCTTCCAGAAAGCTCAAGATATCTTAAAAAGATACACAGAATTCCACCTCCATGGATTTCAGCAAAGAAGGGACTGAAAAATTGAACCTTTTCTTTTTGGAGAGGGGAGTAAAGGAAATTGAAATGGAAAGTTAAAAAAAATCAGCAGCAACAACAACAACAACACAACAAACCTACAAAAAACCACCACCACCAAACCAAAGTGCAAAACCAGTAACACGTTACCACTATTTCACAGTTATATTTTCAACCTTGTGCTATGTTTTCCCTTCTCCCAGGATAATTTCTCTAATTTGAGTAGAATTAGGAAGGCAAGGTATCCTGAAACAGCTGTTTTTCTTGCAGAAAGAAAAAATAATCAGCAGAAAACAGTTTCTAAAGGTAGGGGAAGCAATTTGCACACAGCTTTTGTTCTTACCTGTTTTGCAATCCATGCCTTTTGCTGGCCCATGAAGTTCAGCCCTTGCATTTGAAGCCTAATGCTGAATCCATTACAGGGCTCTGGTGAGTCTGCAATGAATTCTAGTCATTCCTAAGAGGATGCTCATGGCTCAGTTAACAAGGTTGAAGTTGCCTGGCCCCGGGCTACATCTCCTATTTTTGGGTGGAAATACTTTGGTTGAAAGGTTGAAAACACTTTTTTTTCCCTTCTCCTGTCTCTTAACTTTTCATCAGGGATGCATCATTTTTGCTACAGTATTAAAATATTTACAGAATAATTGGAAAACAGAAGCACTGTTCAGACAAAATATTCATAAACTCCCCCCATAGATTCTGCATCCAAAACTGCTTCTAACAGTGCATTAATTAATTAAAGTACCTGTCCTATTGTTTTTTAAAGTATTTGTCATTGTTAGAGTGCATCTGCTGTTGAAACAGTAGCTCTGAAAAAAAACCGAGTACAATTATACAATATAGTATTGTTTTTAAATTAAAAATACGGAAATAAACTGTACCTCAGCCTCTTGAGAATCAGTCTGAGTGCTATAATTTGGATAGAGATTTTGCATTTAGCATGTAGGAATAACATTTCTCATCCTTGATCATGGAACCCACTCCTTGTTCAGATATAAACAAAACTATTTGTTGGAATAGGACAAGAATTGCAAAAAAATATCAGTATGTTGAATACTTTCATGTGGAAAATCTGGTCTGGCAAACACTTCGTGTTTGGTAATTGAATGCAGGAAGCAGCAAATACAGTTAATGGCTTACTAGTGTTCAGGAAAGCTGCATGGAAAAAAAGGTGTGCGTTGTTCCCAGAGGTGATGAATGTCTTCTGCTTGAGTGATTTCTTTGCTGTAAATGTAAGTGCAGGTCAGATGAAACTATGTGTGAGTTTGTGATAAGCTTGTTGAATTTTCTTGACCAAAAAACACAGGAAGAAATAGAAAACATTTTGAAAAATTTTTCACCTTTTTGAATAGTTTCCCTCTTCCCAAGAAAAACTTAGCCATTTTGGCATCATCTGAAACAACTTCTTTTTACATTTTAAATTTAGCCAGGAAACCAATTCTCAGCTTTTCCATGTTCCTTTAATTGATCCCCATCTGGTAGTACATGATCCTTGCCAGGAAAGAAGACTGAGAACATTGTAAACCTCCAGTCTTCATTTTGCAGCAGAGGTCACTTGTTACTCGAGACTTGATTGTTTTCACACTTGAAAGCATTAGATTCCTTAATTATCAATAGTAAGAACAAAGTGATTCTCATTAACTTTAATGTGAATTTTAAGTATAATAAGGTTTAAAAAATAGATCTCTTTAAGACATCTTTAACTGGTCAGCTTCTCTGTTAAGCAAGTCACTTCTTGCCAAGAAAATAGCCCTTCAGAATTTTCTTTATGGTCAGACAAATCCAGTTCCTGCTGATTAGTTTCCTAATGTTTTGCAAAGTCTCTCTGTTGTCTATTACGGGAGGTGCAGAAGACAGGACAGAAGGGTGGTACAACTGGGAGTAACATCAGAGCTTAAAAGAAAACTGATCTTCAAGAAGCATTTTGTACCTTGAAGCATTATTTTCTGAGGAAGTGTGGGTCTCTAAGTGTCACAACTTAAAGCTGTGGAAATGACAGAAGCAAAACTTAAAAGAGAAGAAATAGATATGATGACTGGACTGAATGCTTTTGTAAGCTGTTATAGGAAAAGAAAAAGCCAAGATGATCTCACTTGGTGAATGGATGTGACAGACAATGTCAGTTTGACGTGCTTTTTAGAAGACCTAGAATTGGGAAATCTCAACATACTAAATTCTGTTCTGATAAAAAAAAACCTCTCTCAGCTGGCTATCCTCACTTGCTATGGAAAGGTTAAGAAAACCAGGTATTGTATCTTCCAGTGAATTGACAACTTGCCTTAAAATATTTTTTTTGTTTGATTTTTTTTTCACATTCACATTTGTATTCAAACATACAAAAACTGCATTTTCTTACTTCCTATAGTATGTTCCATATTGCAGTTTTTATTGTCTATTATCTAATTACCACCAATTCTGGAGTCTTTGATCAAGTGAACAGCTGTTAGAGGCCCTGAACCTGCAGCTTGGCTTCTCCTAGCCACAGATACCATTTGAAAAACACCGATTTGAAGGAGTTTCAAATGTACTCAATCTTCACCAGAAGCTACTCCTGTGGAAGACTGGTAGAATTCACAGGAAAAGTTATTGTCTGTGAGACCAACCCAAATTAAATGGTCTCTAAAAATCTGCCTTCCTGAAGTCCAATGTCCATAGTAATATGGCTTGAAAACAAGAGCACAGGGGAGATCTGACCCCTTCCCTAGCAAACTAATGTCAGAATAACTCAGCTGAAAGTTCAGGAAGCTTAGAAGTCTACTGGTTATCCATCTTTGAGAAATAAAGTTAATTTAACTTAGTAGAAACCTATTCATGGAGTGAGAAAAAGAAAAAGGTAAAAATTACCCACCTGTCATGTTCTGTTGCAGAAACGTGACCACAGTGGTGTGTCTCAGCACAACTGAATCGCCCAACATAACTACAAAATGCTTTGGGTTGGAAGGGACCTTAAAGTTTATCCATTTCCAACCCCTCTGTTGGAAAGTCAGAGACACCTTCCATTAGACCAGGTTTCTCAAAGCCCCATCCAAACTGGGGCATTGAGCACTGCCAGGTTTGGGGCATCCACAACTTTTTCTGGACAACCTGTGCCTGTGCCTCACCACCCCCACAGTAAATATCTTCCTAACATCTAATCTAAACTTACTCTCTTTCAATTGGAAGCCATTACCCCTGGTCCTGTCAGTTCAGTTCCTGATGAATCTTGCCTCTTGGGCTTCCCTGTAGGCCGCCTTCAGATACTGGAAGGTTGCTATGAGGTCTCCAAACAACACTCCCTTCTCCAGGTAGAACAGCTCCAACTTTCTCAGCCTGACAATGAAACTGTTCACTCTGCAAACTGATAGTGCACAGGTGCAAAATACTAAAAATATATTCTAAAAGTAGCATGTGAATAAAGTAGTCATATTACATTTGAAAACATATTGCTTTTTGCATCATGCAGCATATTGTAGTCTTTGAAAGTGGCTTCTCACTTGGAAAAATTTATTAGGGATAGAGTTTTTCTTCAGTATTAGGTAAATAAAAATAAATGTCCTAAATATTGGCCAAGGAACTGAGAATAATATACTAGTATTTTCATTAGTGTAGCCAGCTCTGTGCTGGTCAGCGTGGAATATTAAATATTTGAAATCAATAGAGTGGCTGTATATATACAGCATGCTTTAAGAGTAATTACTAGTACCTGACTTCTCCACATGTCTACATGCACTTCAGCAAATAATACTGGGTTTAATGGTGACAAACATGTAGTATGAAATGGCTGGCTTAACTAAAACTGGGATGGAAAAGCTTAATGCTGTGTGAGGTTTTATTCAGGCTTATAGCAGGTCCCATGAAAGTTTGTGCCTGGTCATTATAAAGCCCCAAAACATAGGCCACCACTCAAAGCAAAGCAAGGGGTAAGCCAACCTTCCAAAGACCCACACAACCATCTGTGAGGACAAAACCTCCTGCAGCCAGAGAGGAAAGCAGGGACTGCAGGGGGCTGGGATCAGACCAGGACAGCAGCTGCTGAGCCCCAGGTATCTGGGAAAGTGGCAAACTCCAGCTCCTGCTGCTGCCTCCCAGGAAGGCTGGTCTTTCCCTGGGACACCATATGCCCTAGGTAATTTAGGAAGGACGCTACATGGAGAAGTTGTTGTGTTGTTACTTCCTGTGAGGATGACATAAGTTGAAGAATGGAAAAAAATCACTTTGTTCTGCCCTGCTGAGGAGCTTTGGGCCAGTCCTGATTTGCCCTTGTCCTCCTGTCTGTTCCCTGTTGTCACAGCATAAGGGTGCTTCACAAGAACTAATAAATTTTCCCTTCCAGAAAGATATTTTTAGGGAGCTGAGGCACATCAGGACATTCTGAAATGGAGCACAATGGAATTTCACTGGTTTCAAACTCCGACATGTTCAAGCAGGTTTAGAGCCACTGTTACAAGTCCTCGCCTTGACCTAACACACTTGCCAAAACTGTGCCAGAGCCAGGAACCAAACCTTGAGCTCTTCAAATATATAGAGATATGGACAGAATCACCTGGCTGAAGTATCTATTGTCAAACGAATGCATAGCCACTATTCATGCTGTGGTTTTTGTCAAGTATGATAGTTTTAGCTAGGGAAAAAGAATGTTTTCTAGCTGATTTTTACAGTTGCATTTCCAAAATGAAATATTTCAATGTTTCCCTAAAAAGTCTCTCTAATTTTTTACATGAAAAGTCATTTCAGTTTAGTTTTTACAGACCTGTGTAGCAGAAGCTCACTGAGCCATTTCACTAATACATTAAATTAAGTATATTGAACTTAATAATGGTCATTATTTTGGGCACCTTACATAATGGGTAAAAAGCCCACGGAGAGCACAACCAATTGTTTCCTTTCTGTTGATTAAGTAATGTTTTTCCATGTTATATTTTTTAACTATTATTTTCTCAGTGCATTTCACACTAATATAAGCCTTTATTAAATTACAGAGTTCAGTTATTTTCTTTTGCATTCGATCAGACACATTTCCTCTAAGTTTTGGTATGAACTTCTGTAGTTGATCTGTGTAGTCTTTCAGTCTGCCAGATTATAATGTACAAAAAAATGGACTTCCACCAGATTCTGTCAGGCTACATTTTTAGAAGTTATAAGTCTACTGACTCTCAGTATCACTGAAAATACAAAATTAAAATAAATGAGAAAAGAAAAAACAGAAATGGGTAACTGTAGTTATGCTGAGAAAAAATGTTTACTTATATTAGATCAAAAATGTACTTAAAAGAATTCTCTGAAACAATAGTAGAAGAAAGGGGAAGTATGTGGTATTTGGGAAGAGGGGAATGCTGGCAAAATGAGGTATCACAGGCCTGGATGGTGTCCAAAGGCTTTTGTGATGAAGTCCTACAGAGGATACCTGTACAGATCTTTTCTGAGTGGCTCCAAACCAAGTAAGGATCCGATTTCATGGCTTTAACTCTCTTTCTGGCATTATCCTTTTCACAGGGACTTGAGGTATGGTGCCATTTCTGCAAACGTGCCCTCAACTTGCAATATCCCAAAGCCAATGTAGTAATTTCCTTCCACAAGAAGGCAGCACCACAGATATGTGATATTGACCAAAATTTCTGCCATCATTTGCATCACTCTTTTTAAAGCACTTTGGAATTAAGCAAGAATTTTAGTGTTTTGAGTAAACCACAATCACCTCTCTCCTTATCCTGCTCTCCTTTTACAATGGAATGTGAAATGTCAGCTCATTGTTTCAGTCCCATCCAAGATCAATTATTTGGTTTCTTCTTAGGAAAACAAGGAGTTTGGCCTTAAGGACAGCTTTTGTTCAAAGTTGCTTGAATTTGAATAGCTGCTCACCTGCATTTGTAAACAATTTTTCACTGCTAACTATCTCCCAAGAAAGTATCCTCTGGACATGTTAATTTTGTTTCAGCTCTACCTGAAGGCTATACAGCTTTAAAATACTTTGCAGAAAACAGAATGAAGGTTTTACTTTTATATAAAATAGATACAGCTATACGAAAACTAAACAGTCACAGAAAATTGCCAGTCGATTCATCCATAGGGAACCTTTTTGGCAACTTCTTTGTCCTGGATCTCTGCAGAAGTATCCAGCTCAAACCGCATGTACTATTGCTTAACAATTTAAGAAAAAAACCCTAAAACGCTCCTTTGACAGAGATTTTTAAGGAAGAATATAAGCACCGGGATAAAACAAGGTCTCTCACATCTTCCTTCCTCGACAATCACTGCAGTCTTTAAACAAAAGATTACTGTAAAATGCGGTGTTTCATTTGCTCTTCCCCACAGCCACAAGAGGGGGTTTGAAGAACACGATCTGCTTCCCGCTTCCAGACTAAACCTTCCCTCCAGCACATGGTATGTTAGAAGTATCATGAAACCAGTGATTTCCTGAAATGACTGAAATTTTCAGTCATTTTGCGAAATTACTCCTTCAGTCACTCATTTGGTAAAATGACTAAAAGTTTCATGCGTTCGACGAAAAGACTGATGTGCTGCATATTCCACCAGACTATTTGACTGTTTGTTTCACCCAGTAACAGGCATATTGTGAAAAGGGGTGTTATTGGATAAGGATCCTTTGCTTTTTTTTTTGCACTGACTGCTGGAGATGACTGGATTTTGAAAGTAGCTGCAGAAAAGAACTTTATAAAAAGTATGAGAAGTGTCCAAAGTGCTTGATACAAAAGGAAAAATATAGTATAGTAGTTGCTGAGATCAAAAAGGCAAGCCAAGATCCCAAACTCAATTCAAGACTTGAACACTACTTGCTTGTAAAGTAAGTTTTAAAGAACAGTCTTTTTTTCTTCTTTTTTTTCCCCTCTCTGCTTTCATCGTAATATGTCTCTTCTTTAGTTTGGAATTGCTGGTTAGTTCTTTTATGTTTCCTCTGCTGCTCATAGGTGTGAAATTCTATGGCTGGTGACAAGAAGCAGCTAATCAAAAAACACTGGACTAAAGAAGCATTTTCCATACACTATGTGAACCTTGAAGAGAGGTAGCTTATTGCCAGAAAAGCAAGAATTGTTACATGTTCTTGTTATGAAGCATTTATCATCTGAATATGCAAACATCAAAAGACAGACTGCTGAGCTCTTGAGATTTTTCTGTTTTGGGTGCCAAAATCCTTGACTAATGGCCTTGCTATAAAACTGATCATTCAAGCAATGAATACTCATCATGAGGCCAAGCTGACTTTATTGGTCTGCAAGCTTCATCTCAAGGCAATTTTAAAGATACAATGGTGTACCAAGACCACCTTCTTATATTTTGTGTTCTCTGAGCCCTTACCTTGGAGAGAACCAGAAATAACCTTTCAGTTTTTCAGTATTTTTCTCCTACTTGGCAACTCTTGGTTGGGTCTTGGTAACCCTACTTGGTTGGGTTGCAGAGTGCTAAAGGAACTGAAACTGCTGCTGAAGTCATCCAAGAAAGGAAGCCTCTGTGGCCTCTGCTTGGCTTGGTATGGAAAAGCAAGATATTCACAAACTAAAGGTCAGACCTGTTCCTGTAGCTCAAACTCTCTCAGAAAGGATTCATCCAGATCCACCAAATCCTCCACTCATCAATACTCATAAGCTGACTGGTCCTTCACTTTTAAGGCACCTTGCCAACCACTTACTGCACAGTCCTGCCCCATGTGCTGTTCTCTGCCCTTGTCAACTGTCCTGGCCAGCAGGAAGGAGCCTGGGCAGCACTGGCTTTGGGGGCATGGCTCTTGGTAAAGCACCATCTCCAGAGGGAGGAAAACACTGAAAAGCAGTATGGAGGTAATACTGATGTTACAGTTACCTTAGTTAAGAAGACAAGTTCAGTTCTGGCATGCGAGACTGGAAGATTTCAGAAATAAATGTAGAAGTCCATATGGCTTTAGAAGTAAATAAATTATAAAAACCTCATGCGTTGTTGTCTTTTAAAGTTAATTCATGTCATAAGGTATCAGGCGTTTCACATGGTGCCTCCCTACTTGTTCCCCAAGCTTCATTAAAGGTGTGAAAATTTCTCTTATTTCCCAGAATAAATGAATGAAACAGCCACTTTGTGAAATGGCTGAAAATTTTAATTATTTCCTGAAATGACTGCTTTCAAAATATGACCGTAACATATACAACCCTGGAATCACCCATTACATTTTCAGTAACATATACTTCCCAAGAAGGCACATGGAACAGAAATATTACACATAGCTTCATTTTATGCTGTACTGAGAGGGGAGAAAAGGAAAAGAGGCATGTGTTTTAAACCCATTAAGACATTTTGTGCTGCATGAAGTGAAAATTGTTCTCTAATGATACAATATAACATATCCTAAATTGGATTATAATATACATCCTCCTTTACAGTATATAGTTAACTATAAGTTGCCTTTCTGGAAGGCACTCGATGATTTCACTGCAGTTACATAGTTTAGAATAAAATAAATCATCCAAGTTGGAGAGAGGTTTTTTTCGTGCAGCCCTATGTCTTTTGAAAGAGTAGCTTTGATGCATATTCTTTTGCAGTGCACTCTATCATAGGATTGTAAATAACAGCTCCTTCACCTCTAATGTTTCCCCCCACACTCCTACTTTGTTGTTTTCTTGAAGTGTCTCATGGGTCAGTGTGAGTCTCATAGCTGCAACCTATTCAACCTTTTTGTTAACATTCCTGTTCCTTGCCTTTTACCTTCAGTGTGCACATTTTTAGTTCTTTTGCTTTTGTATTAAATAACTATACTGCAATTAAGAATACTGCTAGCCCCATTTTTTCCTGTTTTTCTTGCTCCTTTTTAGAAAACTTAATTGCTGCCTTTTAAACTTCCAGGTTAGAGCAGCAGGGCACAGAAGTGCAGCTCATCAAAGCCATTGTATTGATGCTGATGCCTAAGTTGCCTGACATGGAATACCACAGACTAGCAAAGGTTCATTATTTCATTTGTATTTGACACATGACCTTGAAAAATGTAAATGTTATAACTATGGCAATTTGAGAGTTTGCCCTGTCATTTAATATGCACAGTCCCCTTTCTCCTCTTTTCCTGTTTCTTTTTACCATAAATTTTCTGTCCCCGAGGAAAAAAAAAATCAGATACATGTTATCTGAATTTAATTACAACTGAAAAGTGATACCCCAAAATCTTATGTTATGGAAATCTTATAAGCCAACAGAAGATGTCTGTGAAAAAAGCACTCAAGTTCTGTTAGGAAAAAAACCCCACACAACAAGAAAAACCCCACAGTAAACTAGAATTTTCAAAAATGCCTAAGGACATTGAACACCCTAATTCTTGGCTGTCCACCTGGAGACGTTCTCAGAGGGTCTGACCCAGAGTTATTGTGGATTTCCATCACTTTATACACAGATCTCTTGCAGGTGCCTGTCTGGGAAGCACTGAATATGTAGTGCCCAAAATAATTAGTCACTTCTGAAAATTTTGGCCTTAGGCAAATGCTTCAAAAACAACTCTTCTGTCTCCATCAATATTTGCTGAGTGGATCTGTGTTCAGAAGGGTGTTAGCAGGAAGCAAACATGGTATGTGGCTCTGCATGGATATTTGAATTAAAGTGTTTGGTGGCCTTTTGAAGCTCTTTAGGAGTCATTGTATGAGAAAGCAGTTGCAGTGATAACAGCTACCAGGCAATAGGAGCAATAAACAGATTGTGAGCCGCCCATTGGCTGCACGATGCTTCCATGAACCATTTGCAGATTAATGTTTATTGACAAGTAAATCTGCAAAGCTTTGAATCTTTCAGTGAATTATTTTCAAACAAAAGAAGCAGCTAAATATGTCCAACTATTTGGAAGAAATTTAACACTGTTAGTTGCTTAGTTGAGCATAAATTTCAAGTATGAGAATGTATGACTGCCTTACACTGGTTTCATTCTGAATTTGCTGTCTTGCTGAGGATCTGTCAGGAAAGCATAATGTTTTTGCTAAGTGCATCTGAAAGGTAAGTCAGCTTATTCAAAAAAACGTGGGAAGGAGAGTTGTAGCTGAAAAATCATTTTGTACATTCAACATGATGAGTCATAAAATACCTTCAAATACCATAAAACACAAAATATTTTCAAAAAAGCATATGGCATGCGAACCCTGAGTACTTTCCTTTTCCAGACAGAAGAATGAGCAATGATATAGAAAAAGTAAAGAATAATTCACAGACTGTTTTGATGGAGGCTTGTCCTTGGTGTAAAGTGGGCATTAGAAGAAACAGCAGCAACACTTCGTTCTCCACACCTTGTAATACATGAACTCTGCCATGAAGGAGCTGTAGCCCTGGTGTGTGCCTTACTGATTTCCTGTTACCATGCTCTCCTGTCACCTCTGAATCTCCTTTTCCAGGCTGAATCGGACCCAATATCGCACCAGTTAATGCACACTTTTACAGACCTTTCTCTTTTTTTACAGGTGTTTATGATCTTAACACTGTAACAGTTGCTTCTATATTATATACATCCTTGGAAAATACTTCAATTCATTTCAACAGTTGGACATAAGCGACATCAGGAAGAGAACATGCCAGATTAGGGATAAATTCTAAAGAATGGTAGCCAAGAATAAAATAATTATTGTTGACCGAATCCAAGCAATCTAGACAACTTACATACAACCTTGTCACAAGGAGCTAAATGGAACAGGGCTGAGGGAGTATGTTTAAGTGTATGTGTCATTGAGGGATTTAACTCTGCCAAACTCCTAATTTTTGAATGGACCCAGGGAGGTTAGTGAACTATCCCTTAATTTCATTAGCCTGGCAGTTTGAACGCTGGATAAAGTCAGTTTATTTATTGCTTACATTTAAACCATTTTTATCTTCAGATACCGGGGTATTTTCATCTGTGAAAGTAATGCACTTTTCATTATGATTTGCTATTTCATGCTGGTCATTACTTCTCTGCCTAAACTTGGGCTGCAGTGCAATCTATTACCCATAACAGGAGCTCCTGGTTTCACTTGGAGCTTGTGGCATTTTCACATGATGGTGAAGAAATTTTTAAACTTAGGTGGCTTATATCTGAAGTGATAGTTAATGCCATTTGTTACTAGGGTTTTGTTTAGTTGTTTTTTTGGTTTTTTTTTTGAGGTTGTTTTGTTTTGTTTTCTTTTTTCCCCAAAAGCCCTAAACAATTTCTGTAGTGTGGAATTATATCTATATAATTTTCACTTATTATTTATAACACAGCAAGACCAGAAGTTATATGTTGCATTTTGTTGCTGCTGCTGTAGAAACATCTACATAAGCATGGGAAATATCCTGAAGGCATTATTAAGATCCAGTCAGAAAAAGGTGTTTTTTACTCTGGGAAATTCTGTTTCATCAGGAAAAAAAAAAAGATCTTGGTCAGCAGGCTTATATTTGTGTAATGTGAGCTAACATCTCATGGAGAAAATAGGATTTTTTTTCTGTTGGGGTTTAGGATTTTAGCCTGTTTTTTCTCTTAAAGAATTTTACCCATACTAGTTGCTAGGGGACAAATCGCTGGATACTTAAAAGAAACAAAAGACCTGGCCACAGAGGCGGGGTGGGACTGGCCACCCTTTTGTCACCTGGGGGTTGGGACACCCGGGGCGGGGGGGCTGCCTGGGTGCTCAAGGTTTAGTCGGGAAGCTGGCTCCCGTCGGTGTGGACGTCTCGGTCACCACTGCGGGTTTCTGCTTCTTTGGCTGTTTTGCTTTCTGCGGGCAAACCCCCAGGGTTCCTAAGCCTGCTCTCCTCCTTGTCCCGTCTGGAAACGGAGCTCCTGCGCTCTGCCGACTGAGAGACCTGCCGGGTTTCCCTGCCACAGCTCCGCAGTTTGATACCTCTCACTGCCACCCGAGATCTGCGCTCGCCCCTGCCGTTCCAGCCTGCTGTTCCTGATGATCCGGCCGGACGCCCAAGAGTTTTGTGAGGTTTTTCTCATACATCCCTTCCCGGGACCCCGCGCTGCCATTCCCGGTGCTCCCGAGCTCGCTGCGGAGCGCCCCCTGCAGCCGCGGGGGAACCATCGCACCCGCCCTGCTCACCGGGAGGAGGACCTGCACCCAGGGGAAAGCGCCCGAGGCCGGCGCTGGGTTCGGGCTGCTGTTTGCTGTGACTGCCACAGCTATTGCTGTTTGTTTGTGTTGTTATACATATATATTTATTAGTAAAGAACTGTTATTCCGACCCCTTATATCTTTGCCTGAAAGCCCCTTATTTTCAGATTTATAATAATTCGGAGGGAAGGGGGTTGCATTTTCCATTTCAGGGGAGGCTCCTGCCTTTCTTGTCTGACACCTGTCTTTCGAACCGAGACAGATCTTGGCGCCCAACGTAGGGCCTGAGGGCATTGAGAGAAAAGGCTAAAAAAGGAATAACAGTTCTTGGATAACTCAGTTCTGTGTGCTGAATATAGAAACCTTGCTAGGCAGCACTATGTGGTCCAGTTTGCCCTGGTTCGGGTGGCATGTGGTCGTGGCTGTATTTCTCCCTTTTGCGGCTCCTTTTCTAAACATGGGTCCTCTGACTAAGGCCACTGTTGCTGTTATCCAGTTTGCCCTATGGGTTGATAAGCTGAGGAATTCATGGGTTTTTAACTTCCTCTGGAATGTGGGCACATGGATACAGGGCTATCACACACTAACGGTATGCTTTTGGGGTTACTTTAATAATGGGACCTACTGTGAGGAGATGACACCAGGGGAAACTTTCTCCCAACCCTTAACCCATCTCTTTGGGTCCACTCCACCAGTTTTCGAAGGATTCAGATCTTCCCTAAATGCTAATGATATTGTACAGTGGGTGGTGGTGCTGATGTGCCTATTCTGCTTAGTACTCAGAGATAAAGGGAGATTGACTTGGATAACCACCCTGATACCTACCCCGGGGGCTAGGGATGCTGCCACAGATCCTGACAGGGCCCCAAAGACTAGGGATCCTGTCCCAGAGACAAGAGACCCTGCCGCAGAGACTAGAGATCCTGTCCCAGAACCTGACAGGGCCCCAGAGACTAGAGATCCTGTTGCAGAACCTGACAGGGCCCCAGAGACTAGAGATCCTGCCCCAGAGCCTGACAGGACCCCAGAGACTAGAGATCCTGCCCCAGAGCCTGACAGGACCCCAGAGACTAGAGATCCTGCCCCAGAGACTAGAAATCCTGCCCAACAGCCCACCTCAGAAATAAATTACCCAGATTTAGTGTGGGCACTGGTAAAGGAGATACGTGAGATGGGCCAGATGCTGAAAGAGTGCATTTTCTCAGCTGTTGGGAAACCCTCTCCCTGCCCCAGTGAGGGAGAGTCTGATAGTGCAGCAGTGGAACCTGTGGATGTTACAACTGTCCAGGCTCCAGCTGAATCACAAGGGCAATCCCAGCCAGCAGCAGTTGCCCCTGTGCAGAGGAGGAAATACAAGGCCAAATCAGTGCGCCCAGTGAATGATGATGGGGAACCAGGGCCCTCACAACCCGCAGGGGAGCCAGAGCCTGAAATCATCACCGAGTCCCTGTCATATGACAGTCTCCGTAATATGCGAAAAGACATCGTGCGGAGGGGACGTGAGGCTTTTACAACCTGGTTACTTCGGGTTTGGGACCTTATGGGTACAGGTGTGCAGCTGGATAGTGGTGAGGCAAGGTATTTGGGATCTTTGACCCAGGACCCAGGTGTGGATCAAATATTTGTGAGGGAGCCAGGGCCCCTGTCTCTCTGGGAGCGGCTTATAACGAGTGTGAGAGAGAGGTTTGTCAACAAAGAGAGAATGCAGGAGTACCATCATAGAATGCAGTGGAAGACACTTGAGGAAGGGATCCAGCAGCTAAGAGAGGTGGCAGTATTAGAAGTACTCTTTGGGAGGGATGGACAGCATGATAATGACCCCGACAAGGTTAAGTGCACAGCACAGATGTTGTGGAACCTGGCAAAGCTGGGGCCATCCCAATACACCACTTTCATTGCAACCATTAATGCCGAGGACAACCGAGAAACAGTGGGTTCTGTCACCAACAAGCTCAGAAATTATGAAAGTATGGTCAATGGCCCGCTGAAAGCTCAGGTCTCTGCTGTGGTTAAGGACCTCAAAGAGGAGTTCAAAGAGGAGATCAGGGGGGTGAGGGAAGAGTTGGGAAGGATCAATGTGGCACCAGTGCGAGTCACACGGCCCCAAATCAGAGCCCGACCTCCCCCAGCTAGAGAGAGAGGGTACCCATCACGAGATGAGCTGTGGTTTTTCCTGTGCGACCATGGAGAAGACATGAGCAGGTGGGATAGGAAACCCACTTCTGTCCTGGCAGCACGGGTGCGTGTACTCAAGGAGAGAAATGCTAACCGAGGGGGTTCTGCTAGGGTGAAAGTAGCCTCAGCCTCCCGTGACCAAGCTGCCAGATATTACAGAAGGGAGGATGATATGTCAGATCCCCTTGAAGGAACCTCAAGCATGTATGCCCAGGGAGGAAATGATAACCAGTGCTAGAGGGGCCCTGCCTCTGGCCAGGAAGAGGCATGGGAAAATCGGGTTTTTTGGACAGTGTGGATCCGATGGCCTGGCACGTCAGAGCCACAGAAATATGAAGCCTTGGTTGATACTGGTGCACAATGTACTTTAATGCCATCGGGACATGTGGGGGCAGAACCTGTTTCCATTGCTGGGGTGACTGGGGGATCACAGGATTTGACACTGTTGGAAGCTGAGGTGAGCCTGACTGGGAAGGAGTGGCAAAAGCATCCGATCGTGACTGGCCCAGAGGCCCCGTGTATTCTGGGCATAGATTTCCTCCGGAATGGCTATTATAAAGACCCAACAGGGCTCAAGTGGGCATTTGGAATAGCTGCTGTGGAGGCAGAGGACATTAAGCAACTGAGCACCCTGCCTGGACTATCTGAGAATCCCTCTGCAGTTGGGCTTCTGAAAGTGGAAGAGCAACAAGTGCCAATTGCCACCTCGACTGTGCATCGCCGGCAGTAGCGGACAAATCGAGATGCTGTGATCCCCATCCACAAAATGATCCGTGAGCTGGAGAGCCAAGGGGTGGTCAGCAAGACCCACTCACCCTTCAACAGCCCCATCTGGCCTGTGTGCAAGTCTGACGGGGAATGGAGATTGACTGTGGATTATCGTGGCTTGAATGAAGTGACTCCACCACTGAGTGCTGCTGTGCCGGACATGTTGGAGCTCCAGTACGAGCTGGAGTCCAAGGCAGCAAAGTGGTATGCCACTATTGACATTGCTAATGCATTCTTCTCCATTCCTTTGGCACCAGAGTGCAGGCCTCAGTTTGCCTTCACCTGGAGGGGTGTGCAATACACCTGGAACAGACTGCCCCAGGGGTGGAAGCACAGTCCCACCATCTGCCACAGACTGATCCAGACTGCACTGGAAAAGGGTGAGGCTCCAGAACATCTGCAATACATCGATGACATCATTGTGTGGGGAAACACCGCAGCAGAAGTGTTTGAGAAAGGGGAGAAAATCATCCAGATTCTCCTGGAGGCCGGTTTTGCCATCAAGAAGAGCAAAGTCAAGGGACCTGCTCGAGAGATCCAGTTCCTGGGAGTGAAATGGCAAGATGGACGGCGTCAGATTCCCACTGAGGTTATCAATAAGATCACTGCTATGTCTCCACCGACTAACAAGAAGAAAACACAAGCTTTCCTAGGCGCCATAGGTTTCTGGAAAATGCACATTCCTAAATACAGCCAGATCGTGAGTCCTCTCTACCTGGTCACCCGCAAGAAGAACGATTTCCACTGGGGCCCTGAACAGCAGCAAGCCTTCACCCAGATCAAGCAGGAAATCGCTCACGCAGTAGCCCTTGGTCCAGTCAGGACAGGACCCGAGGTGAAGAACGTGCTCTACTCTGCAGCCGGGAACAATGGTCTGTCCTGGAGCCTTTGGCAGAAGGTGCCTGGTGAGACTCGTGGCCGACCACTGGGATTCCGGAGCCGGAGCTACAGGGGGTCCGAAGCCAATTACACCCCAACCGAGAAGGAAATCTTGGCCGCCTACGAAGGAGTCCAAGCTGCCTCAGAAGTAATTGGCACAGAAGCACAACTCCTCCTGGCACCCCGACTACCGGTGCTGGGGTGGATGTTCAAGGGAAAGGTTCCTTCCACCCATCATGCTACTGATGCAACTTGGAGCAAATGGATTGCCCTCATCACTCAGCGCGCCCGAATGGGAAACCCAAATCGCCCTGGGATCTTGGAAATAATTACAAACTGGCCAGAAGGTGAAACTTTTGGGTTATCTTCTGAAGAAGAGGACGAGCAAGTAACTCGTGCAGAAGAAGCCCCGCCATATAATGAGCTGCCGGAGAGTGAAAGACAATATGCCCTCTTCACCGATGGTTCCTGCCGAATTGTAGGGGCTAGCCGGAAATGGAAAGCTGCAGTATGGAGTCCCACACGGCAAGTTGCACAAGCTCCAGAGGGAGAAGGTGGATCGAGCCAGTTTGCTGAACTCAAAGCTGTCCAATTAGCTCTGGACATAGCTGAAAGAGAGAAGTGGCCAAAGCTCTACCTCTACACTGACTCATGGATGGTAGCCAATGCTCTGTGGGGTTGGTTGGAAAGGTGGAAGAAGGCTAACTTGCAACGTAGAGGAAAACCAATCTGGGCTGCTGATGAGTGGAAAGGCATTGCCACTCGGGTAGAGAACCTACCCGTGAGAGTCCGCCATGTGGATGCTCATGTTCCCAAGAGCCGGGCTAATGAAGACCATCAGAACAACAAACAGGTAGATCAGGCTGCAAAAATAGAGGTGTCCCAGATAGACTTAGATTGGAAACACAAGGGAGAGTTGTTCCTAGCTCGATGGGCCCATGATGCCTCAGGTCATCAGGGCAGAGATGCCACCTATAAGTGGGCACGAGACTGAGGGGTGGATCTAACCATGGACAGTATCTCCCAGGTGATCCATGATTGTGAGACATGCGCTGCAATCAAGCAGGCCAAGCGAGTGAAACCCCTGTGGTATGGTGGGTGGTGGTCCAAATACAAGTATGGGGAGGCCTGGCAGATTGACTACATCACACTGCCTCAAACACGCCAAGGCAAGCGTTATGTGCTCACGATGGTAGAGGCCACCACTGGATGGCTGGAGACCCACCCTGTGCCTCATGCTACAGCCCGGAACACCATCCTGGGCCTTGAAAAGCAAGTCCTGTGGAGACATGGTACCCCTGAGAGAATTGAATCTGACAATGGGACTCATTTCAAGAACAGCCTTATAAACACCTGGGCTAGGGAACATGGCATTGAGTGGGTGTACCACATCCCTTACCATGCACCAGCGGCTGGGAAGGTTGAGAGGTGTAATGGATTGCTTAAAACCACCTTGAAAGCGTTGGGTGGGGGAACTTTCAAAAACTGGGAACAGCATCTAGCAAAAGCCACCTGGTTAGTTAACACCCGAGGATCTACCAATCGAGCAGGCCCTGCTCAATCTGAACTGCTACAAACAACAGATGGGGATAAGGTTCCAGTGGTGCACATGAGAGGTATGCTTGGAAAAACTGTTTGGGTCAATTCTGCCTTGAGCAAAGATCAACCTATCCGTGGGGTGGTCTTCGCTCAGGGACCAGGTTGCACCTGGTGGGTGATGCAGAAGGATGGAGAGACCCGATGTGTACCGCAAGGGGACCTTGTTTTAGGGTGAACTGCCCAAGGCATTGTACTTGTATCATATCTGCATGTACATATGTATATAATTATGGTAATGCATGTGTGTATATAGTTTAAAAAAAAAGTTAAGTTTGATGTAACATGTTAGTATGGGAAAAATTCGGGGTGGATAATGTTGGGGTTTAGGATTTTAGCCTGTTTTTTCTCTTAAAGAATTTTACCCATACTAGTTGCTAGGGGACAAATCGCTGGATACTTAAAAGAAACAAAAGACCTGGCCACAGAGGTGGGGTGGGACTGGCCACCCTTTTGTCACCTGGGGGTTGGGACACCCGGGGGGGCTGCCTGGTGTGCTCAGCGTTTAGTCTGGAAGCTGGCTCCCTTCGGTGTGGACGTCTCGGTCACCACTGCGGGTTTCTGCTTCTTTGGCTGTTTTGCTTTCTGCGGGCAAACCCCCGGGGTTCCTAAGCCTGCTCTCCTCCTTGCCCCGTCTGGAAACGGAGCTCCTGCGCTCTGCCGACTGAGAGACCTGCCGGGTTTCCCTGCCACAGCTCCGCAGTTTGATACCTCTCACTGCCACCCGAGATCTGCACTCGCCCCTGCTGTTCCAGCCTGCTGTTCCTGAGGATCCGGCCGGACGCCCAAGAGTTTTGTGAGGTTTTTTCTCATACATCCCTTCCCGGGACCCCGCGCTGCCATTCCCGGTGCTCCCGAGCTCGCTGCGGAGCGCCCCCTGCAGCCGCGGGGGAACCATCGCACCCACCCTGCTCACCGGGAGGAGGAACTGCACCCAGGGGAAAGGGCCCGAGGCCGGCGCTGGGTTC
The DNA here is from genome assembly GCA_026261815.1 of Monarcha castaneiventris obscurior. Taxonomy (NCBI): domain Eukaryota; kingdom Metazoa; phylum Chordata; class Aves; order Passeriformes; family Monarchidae; genus Monarcha; species Monarcha castaneiventris. Next base: position 12,497,356 of record JAMPIT010000379.1, read on the forward strand.
GGGCTGCTGTTTGCTGTGACTGCCACAGCTATTGCTGTTTGTTTGTGTTGTTATACATATATATTTATTAGTAAAGAACTGTTATTCCTATCCCTTATATCTTTGCCTGAAAGCCCCTTATTTTCAGATTTATAATAATTCGGAGGGAAGGGGGTTGCATTTTCCATTTCAGGGGAGGCTCCTGCCTTTCTTGTCTGACACCTGTCTTTCAAACCGAGACATTTCCCTCACAAAAATAATCAAAACTTAACAATTTGACTGATCCCAGAACATGTTTATTCAGTGGTCCTCAGGTTAGTGAGTACTTTTTACTTTGGTTTTAGGCTGAGCCTGCCTACAGATTCCTCTAGTCCAATCTTATAACCATAAGATAAAGGTCGCTTCTGCAGAACATCTTCAAGCTGCATCTTTTCTTGTCCATCACAAATGGGCACAATCTGTACTCTCCTCCAGACCTTTACATGGTAATTACTGAAAAACCTTTTCCCCTCAGCACTGGCAGCTGCCAGCTTGGCCCTCCTATGTCCTTTTAGCATCCTGCTGCAGAGGTAAAGAAGAATATCTCAAGAAGAATACCTCAAGGTCTAGGAGGAACCCCCATGCATTCATATCTATGCAGAGAGGTAGTATGTTTTCTGAAAATTCAGTTAAAGAGAAAAAAAGCCCAGAATCAAAATGGCGATCCCACTGTTTCTGGAACATAATGCTTTGTTGTGGTTAAACATATCAAGTACAGTCAGCTGAGAAGCTGATTTTCACAGGGCAATGGAGACAGAACAGCATGTTCACTCTCACCCAACAACAAGTTGAAATGTGCTATGAAAAAAAGCCTGGGACAGCCTTCCTGCCCAAGAACCTTTCCATTGCAGAGGGAACAATTTAATTCTCTTTCTTGGAAGACTTTGCGCTCCTCTGTCAGAGAGGAGAGTGGAGCAGGTATTCTGTGAGCACAAGGTTGCTGATTTCTACTGTCTAGACTTGGGGAAGGAAGCCCTGAAACTCCCCCACACCATCCATGGGAATCAGCGCACGGGTGCTGGAGGGCTCCATGGGGAGCACAGCTCTTACACTGCCTCCATGGCACAAACAATGACTGTACACTTTAAACGCCTTTAGGCATTTACATCTTCGGAACCTTGGATTATGATTTATTATATTTACATGTGAGGCAAAGTGAAAAACAACACAAAAAATCTAAGGAGTGGGGGAGGGCTGTTGTCTGCCCAGTGTGTTTTCACAAAAGCTGCCCTCCTTCTTGCTTACAGACTGAAATAACCCTTGCAGCTACTGTGTTATGGACGTGTTTAGGCTTAGGTCATGGAGCATGCATGATACCCTGGGGCCTGAATCTGTCTGTGTGCTCCTCAGTACTGAGGCTTGTAATCTTGCCCCCTAGGTACAGCTGATGTTAAACCAAGCATGATTGTTAAAAACCAGTGTCTCTGCTCCACCCAAGCCCACCACGGTGGTAGGTTAGGCTGCAGTTGTGCTGAGTCCTGCACCAGCACAGCAAAGGCCTGGAAACCTCTAGAGGTGACGGGGGCAGCAGTGCTTAGCTGGGGACAAGAATCAGAAATGTCCTACAGCAGATCTGTCACAACAGAGAGTTTCTAGTCTGTTTGCTTTCCAGCTTCACGTCCCTTCCCCTCCAGCTGTTTGTTCCTTCCCTCTTGGTCCCTTGCTGTAGCCAAAGAAGGCTGTGCGCTGTCAGCTGCCTGCTCCCCTAGAGCTCTAGTGGCAGTGTTCTTCTGCAGAAGGTCTGTGCAAAATTACTCACCTCCAGAGAATCTACTTACTGTAAATTATGTTACACAGGCAGAGTAATCAAAATGATTTTAGAGATGTCCACTGTAGTTCTGGATTTTAAAGTCATGGCAGCAGTTTGAGAGATGAATAATTTCCTTTCTCCTTGGTGTACAGGTTCATCTGTGTGCCATTTAGCACGTGTCCATACTGCTTAAGCTGACCAGGCTCCCCAGGAAAGTGGTCACAGCACCAGCCTGACAGAGTTCAAGAAGTTTTGGACAATACTCTTGGGCGCATGGCATGACTCTTGGGGATGGTTCTGTTCAGGGCCAGGAGCTGGACTGGATGACACTTAAGGGTCCCTTCCAAATCAGCATTGTGATTGTGTGGCTTCTGAGACCAGAACAGTTTAGTTCCCATATTATTTGCATGAAAGTTGTATGTTTAGAGTAAGGTGCAGAGCTCTCCACAGTGAGATACTTCACCACTGTTAGCACCTCACTGTGTCTCCTACTCCTCATTTATGTAATTTTGAGTGATAACACTGGTGCATTGCTGCAAAAAACAACAGCTGACATATTTTTAGTGCTCAGAACCTCTCTCTATTTCTGTGTAAATACATAGAACATAACCTGACTGCCCTCTAACAGGGGCTGGAATAGGCTAGAAAGTAGCTTACGGAAGTCAGCACTCAAATCCTCCAAGACACCTGCTCTGAACAAAGACTCGTGGTGCATCCTTAGAGCATGAGACAAGAACTGAGCTCATTTAACAGCTTTGAATTCCATCATGATCCTTCTTTGTGGGAAAGACAAAATATATCTGTTTCATTACATGAGTTGAATTTGTAATTTGTAATCCTATACTTCTGCTTTTCTCAAGATGTAGAGGCAGATAATGCATTGATTTCAGATGACAGAGCTAATAAATGCACAGTTTGTTGGAATCATATATATTTATTTCTTTATTTAGGCAGTTTAGACTAACTTAAATTAGTGTTTACTTCTTTTCTCTGTTGACAAGTAGCAGGATGACAAGAGCTTGTGTTCAGGCTATTCATAGTAGAATACTTTCATATCTGTCATGTTTTTCTTCTCCTTCTCATGACATAAGGGTAGCATGAACAAATTCCAGTGATCCATTATTTGTTTTTTAATAGTAAATCCAGTCCAGAGCTTTTAGATGGAAATTTTACATGAATAACTCTCCAGTTGGCAGCAATTTCTCATTGAGCTGAAATTATGTACTGTTTTCTCAGATGCTGTGGTCAGTTTTTGATCTGGGGAGCTCTTGGATGTGCCTTTGTGATAATCCAGCACATAATTTCATTTAATTTTGACATATATTTACAATTTTAAAAATTATTTATATATTGGTGTTTATTTTCTTGCTTCCCCCTACCAGATTTACAGAAATGATTTATGGTGGCAGCTATTTAAAGTTCATTCTCCTGGCTCCTGTTGGCCTTGGAAAAACAGCAGGAGTTTTATGGCATATCTTCAGACTCCAACCTGAGGAAATGCTGTGTAACCAGTGTCCTCAGTCTGTGTTATATTCCTTGTCTCTTTCCAGTCTATAAAAAAGTAATGTTTGAAATGCAGTGCGGCTAGCTATCTGTAACTCATAAACTTGCTAAAATGTTGAGTTCATCTTGAAGTATCCTCAGCTGTGACATAAAAAAGAAAATCTCAGGCTAGGAGTGCCCTGGCATGTGATTTGTCTGCTTACCCCAGTCGTTCAATGCACTGGAGCTTCTCTGGGCAAAGCTGCTGTCATGGCTCTCTGTTAAGCTAAAATGTCAGGCAGTACCCCCACCTTCCCCCTCCTGAATTTGATAAGAATGTCTTTTTAGTCCTCTTTTGTTCATCTGTTTAGGTGATAATCATTGGAGTCTGTGTGATAGCCCCTGACACTGCAGCTGTTGGCAATTCCACTTTCTGTATTTATGCAAGTCCTCTGGGGCTCTGGTGAGGGAATATTTTGAAGCCAGAAAGAATTACCCAGTGTGAATTTGGTTTGGAGTGCATTTATATATATATATACATATATATATATATATATATATATCTTTTTACAAGGTCTTTATTCTTGAAGCAGTGGAGAGAAGAGTGGGAAAATTGCCTGTATTTTGGGATAATTTATAGGGTTTTTTTACTACTGTTTCACGAAAAGCACAAAAGTCTTCGCACGCTTGGAATAAAGCCAAAAGTCTCCATTTCTGTTTGAACAAGCATAACACTCTCTTTTATTAACACCTATGGTATCTGAGGCACTGGTCTTCAACTGCTTTACTTCACAACTAAAAGATACTTACATTTCACAAACTTGTATCAAATACAATTTCTCAAGCTTGCTTCTTTAAGGAAAAGAGTAGTTGAAGAGAAGAAAAACAACTGATGGGAGGAAGAAAGTGTTATGGGAAGTGAAATGCAAATTACATGTAACTGAAAGAAAAATGTCAACCCAGTCCATGTCCTACTTAAAAGTTGCTGTTGGGTTTGGTTTTGTTTCTTTTTTTCTTTTTCTTAAGGATGATCTGTAATGGCAGCATATCCCTTTCCCTTTTGCCCTCACTTGAATCTTTCCTGTCTAGGTCAAAAAATAATTCCTAGAACTTATAAACACAAAAAACATTTTCTTCCCAAATCCCTCAGAAGTTCAATAAGCTCAGCCCTTGATTCACAGGGGATATTTTCCAGGCCTAATCATATTTATAGCTCAGGCACAGAGATGAAGCTGAGGCCGTAAGTTGACTCTATCTGGCTGAAGGAAAAAAAAATACTCTGTAATCTCCTTTTTTTCCTTTTCCCCCACAAATGGTGGGTTCTCTAATGTTATCTACTCTGAATACTATATGCATTTTGACTGAGGAATGGAGGTATGTAACCATTTTTAATACTCTCTAGGAATGGCCAGTTACCAAGCATGAAAGCATCAGCCAAAGACCTGCAACAGATCTATAGCTCTTCTCTGGCACTGTGGGCTCACACTGCTGAAGAGCACAAACAGAGAACATTAGGATGAAGGAAATAACTCAATTTGCTTGTTAGGAATGAAATTACAAAGACAGTTCAGGAGTTGAAAGCTGTATTATTCCATGAGAAAGATGAATGAATGTCTTGTAATACTTTTGTAGGAGGAGACAAAATACCTGAAAAATAGACAGGGAAGGCAGTGCTTTATAGGGTTTTCTGGCCAGCTTCTAACACCTTATGCTTCCTAAAACATTGTTGGGGGGTTTTTTTTGTTTCTTTTTTACATTAAGTTTTAAAAATGGTGCAAGAATTCAAGCTTAGGAACAGACCAGCTTTTTTAGTCATGAGGGTAGTATAATTAATTTTGAAACTGGGCCTCTACTGTAACCTGGTGAGAGTTTGTATTTATTTTTTTGCTTACGGAAGGAAATGGGTTTAAATAGAAAGCCATATGTCAGTTGTACTCTTATAAAATGGTAAATGATTATTTATTTAAGATCTGTGAGAGAAGATCTATTATTAGAACAAGTCATATCGTTGGAAAAAACAGACAAGATTTTATGCCCATAAACCCTTTTTCAGGTCTGAAATAGATGTAGTTATCTTCAAAGCTAAATACACATGAAGAAGGGTTATTTTGAGTTTAATTTGGTTGTTAATCAGTTGGAGCATCTTAGAATATAATCAGTAGCTAAAACTGCAGTTCTTCCTGTGAAATTTCTGAACACTATTCTCATGAAATTATGAAATCTCAAATAGGAAACACATAAAGTGCAAAGAGTTTCTGTATTGTTGTCAGGAAAGATACATCTGATTTATTTAATCCTTTCTTTCATTTGTCTACTTTGATCAGGATTAGGGGACCTTGGCCATCTAATCTTAAGTCCTTCCAGAGACACACCACAAATGGTGAACACAAAAATATATATGAGTGAATGATCTGTTGAGCTATCAATGTATGATTAGAATTAGACCAGTAAAGAAAATCACTGGCTGGGCATTACCCTCCAAAAGCTAAGAGGTGGATGAAGATAAAACAGTGCTGAAGGCTCTGAGGCTATTTGTGATTCTCCCTAGTAGCAAGTGAAAATCTTGAGGCTTGAATAATCTGTGAGAGAGTGAAAAGAGTCTGTCAAGTCTAACCTGAGGACTTGTGACTCAGCAGGACCTGCTCTACTGGTCTTTACTAACTCGTTTTAACATTTGACTCTTATACATGCCTTCTCACAGCATTTGTATGAGGTCAACATAGTCCCCATTTTATGGACAAAGGAATAAGAACCAAGATGACTGCCTTCCCTCAGTCAAAACATTCCACTTTGTGATGTCTGAAAATGAAGAAGTAGCAAAATATGTGTCTTTATGTTTTCGTGATTCAGTACACAACTTTCCACACGTGTGCTGTGAATACACTTGTGCTAGATTTTGCTTGAAAGCTGAAACGTGTTCCCTCCCAACAGTAGATGCTCCCTGATCTCTTTTTTTATCCATAGGCTCCAGGCTCTCAGCAACATGTAAGAAAGGGAAGATGCCATTTTCCTGCTTCTGCTACCTTTTGGCATGTATGATCCGTAACAAAGAAATTATCATTCCAAAGGCTGGTTTTTAATGTTGTTAATGTAGCAAGTTATTATTATGCTTATTAAACAGCCAAAATCTTGTAAATTCAAAATTTACAGAGCTCTTAAAAAGCCCTAAATGACTTCTGGCTTAAAGGAAACATACTGTTGCTGTAGCTCCACTGCTCAGGTAATCTGTACTTGAAAACCTCTTTTCCCCCTTATAAGACAGACACATAATTCAACACTTCTAGAGTGTAAAGATTTAGTTTCATGAGGCAACAAAGAGTTAGTTTATTTTGTGGCTTCTTATGATCAAAGTTTTATAGATAACTAGAGGTATCTAAAATTCTCTATCCTCAGGTTTCACAAAGAAACTCCAAAATCCCATCCAAAACCAAGCTCAGACATGTTTTCCATTGAGATCTGTGACCTTTGTAGTTGTCCCTTATATCTGAGGAATGGGAATGGACGTATCTTAGAAGCAGCAATTTTGCATTAGACATTTTGTTATCATCCACTGAGTATTCTTGGCTGAAGTATGTCTTCCCTTTGTTTTACAGTCATGTGTCCTTACAATCCACAAAGCAAACAGACATCTGAAGGTGCCTTTAGTACAACTCAATTTATCTGAATAGAATTATTGAAAAGGAATATGTTTGTGTATGGGGCAAAAAGCAGACTGACTCTTACCTCTCTGTGGAAAAATAAACTAAACTCAGTTAACTGGAGATAACCATAAAACACTAACAAAAACTTATGCTAATCGAGTTTATTATTGTCTATATAAATTTAAGAGGAGAGACCCTCTCTTTAAGTCTGATTTGCCAAATTTCTGATCAGATCAATATGTACAGTAATTCTGCAAAGCACATCAATATAATTAGCAAAAATAAAATGTAAACAATACGTTAAATAGTGAATGAGCATCTGTAAATATTATTTTAAAGACTGAAAAATAAAACCAATATTGTATTTGGGATTAGCACTTTGAACAATGGAGCCACAGAAGAAAATTGGTGGACTTTGATGAAATTGGGGAGGTTTATTGTGATTTCATTGGACCAACAATTCAGCAAGCAGGGTCTATGCATCATGGCAAGAAAAAAGTACTCTGTAAAGAACTTGTTTTGATTTGAGACATTTTCAGAGGGCTATTTTAATTTAATTAATGAAAAATCATAGGTTAATTGCCTTCTGCTTTAATGTGAGGGTATTATGCATGCAGGCATATTTTATTTATATCTTGACTGTTTGATGTACACAATCAATTCAAAAAGGGATAATGAAGAAGTGTTCCGCCCTGTGTAGAATAGTAATTAGAGACTCTAGTGCAGGTTTTTTTTATTAATTGTGCAGTTCTGTAAACATGTTTGACATAAAGCTGAGAAAAGCATTTGTCAAATTTTGCTATTCTTCTCTCTTGTTCTTCTTCTTCCCATCCCTTCTATCCCCAACCTTTTTCCCACGTAGTCAAAATGCCTTGTGTGGCATTAACCCTCACTGCCTCAGCAACAGTCTGACTTCACAGGACAACTGTAGATCAGTCAACATGGCACTGAAGAAAAGCTGCCTTTTGAAGAGCTGATGTAATGAGGAGTATGTGTATCAATAATAGTAATGGTAAAATCTGTGGGCTTTGGAAGAGTCTGTGAAAGATGCTGAGCTACAATAAGGTGCTGTATCTTATAACATCAACCGGGATGAATTGGGCAGAGCAGTCACGGGGGCAACAGGAATATCAGACCTTCTGAGCCAAGGCCATGCAAACTCTCTGTGGGATACTGCTAACAGCATGTTTGTCTTGCTGAAGGTAAAATGAGTGTTGACAAGAAAAATCCAGTCACCTGATCTTGAGAATTATGAGCCCCTACTAAATGTTTTATTTTTCCTGACATATTTTTAAAAGACAGACTGTAGAGACAAAGCAATTAAATGAGGACAAAGAAAACACCCTCCAAGCCTCCAGTTCTCTTGAACCATGTAGGGAAGAGGGGAGCTGTTGAATTCATTGTTCCCAGAGCATGTTGGAAAGTGGGAAGCAGCAGGACAAAAGAGTACTTGAGCTCCCATGGGCATATGCATACGTACACTCACCCTTCTCTTGGTAGCTGGGAACTGTGAGATCAGGAAATCGTGCCTGATCTCAGAAGCTCTTCAGGAGTCTTCTTCTGAAAGTGTGCAGTGGAAGGATTACTTCCCATACCAAAGCTGTAGCATATCTGGATACATGGACTGTACTCAGACCTGCACTCAGAGAGGTGAGTCTGCACCTCAAATCCTGTGTTCAGTTTTGGACCTCTCACTACAAGACAGACATTGAGGTGCTGGAATGTGTCCAAAGAAAGGAAATAGGGGTGGTGAAGGGTCTGGAGCACAAGCGTGGTGAGGAGAAGCTGAGGTAGCTGGGATTGTTTATCCAGCAAAAAAAGAGTCTCAGGGGGCAACTTATCTCTTTCTACAACTACCTGGAAGGAGGTTGCAGCCAGGTGGGGATCATTCTCTTCTTGCAGGAAACAATGCCAAGAGTAAATTGCCCCAAGTTGGGCCAGGAGAAGTTTTGGTTTGATATTTGTCTTGGGGTGACTTTATGATGTGTATCCCTTATCGGCGCTCTATGTCCAGAAATTAATTTTGTGCCTTTCTGTGCCTTTAAACTGAGCCTGAGAGGGGGGAGAGAAAAAAAACCAAGTGAACTTTTCAAAGCAGTTGTTCAAGGACACAGATACACTCCTTGGCTCCTGCTGCAGCAAGAGCAGAGGAAGCACTTTGCTTTTCAGCCAGCTTTTGGTTACTTTTCTCTGGAGGGAGACAGAGAGTTGAACTTTGTTTTCCTGGGACTTCTCTTCTGGACTGTTTCAACAACATCCAAACACACCAGGAGAATTTTCCACCGAGGCCCTGGAGGCGGGCCCACACCAACCCAGCTCTGAGTAGGAGGAGAGAGACCACACCTACAGAAGGACTCTGAAATCTTGCCAGGTTTCTCTCCACAGCGAGAGGTTTTATTATTTAGCATTATTATCCTTTTCCTGTGTGTTTGTTAAATAAATAGTTTTTCATCTCTTTCACTTTCCTCTGAGGAAATTTTTTTTTCCTGGACCTGTTGGGGGAGGGGTGGTTCTAACCTGCCTTCTATCAGAGGATATTTTCCTCCAAATTTGTCCAAACCAGCACAATATTAGAAAAAATTTCTTTATTGAATGTGAGCTCAGGCATTGGAACAGGCTGCATAAGGAAGTGGTGGAATCGCTGTCACTGGAAGTGTTCAGAAATGTGTGGATGTGGCACCTGGGAATATGGTTTAGAGGTGAACATGGTGGGTTTGGGTTAATAATTGGATTTCATGATCTTAGAGGCTTTTCCTAACCTTAATGATTATATGGTTCTATGATATTTAGATCTATGGAGAAATGAGAATTCCTAGAAATAGTTGTCTTCACTTGGAGCCTTCTCTGCCTTCCTGACATCCCCACTGTTTGAAGGCTGAATTAATTGAGGTTACCTTTGGGAATGTTTATCATGAAACAGAGGTGACTGTGTTGTGAAACACTGTGATGGCAAAGAGATTTCCATGGTTCTGATTCTGTAGTTGTATCTATACACATTCATATAGACACAGTCTCCCCTATACTATCTTCTAGGAAAGGGAACATAAATAATCTTAGGTTGGATCTGTTCCACTCTTCAGTAGACCCTCACCAGTGGGAGCAGGCAGTCAAAGTATCTTTTATGTAGAGGACATGGATGTTGAGATCACAGGCGACTTGCAAACTGCTGTTCTTTTTCCCAGCAGAAAATATATGCATTGTTTGATTTTTTCATTTTGTTTCAACGCAGCATAATCAATTACTCATATGCAATGAGCTTCTTTTAAGTACTCAGATCCCAGAGGATGATCTCCTAGTTTCACTTGGCTGTTTTTGGAATAATCTTAGTTTTCACAATAAGATAATAAAGTCTTGTTAATTCATACTTAGTAGGCTATTGTATTTGAAAGACTTCAGATGCCATAAATAAAGGCTTATCTTGGATTTCTATCTTACCTTTGTAAGGAAATATCTAAAGCTTTTTACAGAACTGAAGTTTGAAAAATCACTTGAACTAGTATAATTCAAGGGCAAGACCACTCTTTTGTCCCGTGGATAAACAAAATAAGACCTCTTAAATAAACATTAATGGTGAGAAACTCTTCTATAAATCTATCAATATTAAATCACCAGCAATGGGTGTTTGGATAGGAAGTTTAGATGGACCATGGTCATCTATTTTCTGACTATAGTTCGATACTTTCCAGAAAAAAGCAATGAACTATGACTATGTGACTAAAACAACACATTAATCAAAAAGAGTTCATGGGGGCTAGGGTTCACGTGTTCCTTCAGATGAAAGGAGCCAAGAGTTCCTCTGAATACAGAGGTTATAAAGATGCTGATCAGAATTTATCTGTGTTTCTAGCCCCGCAATTAGAACCATGGGTTTCCTTAAAACTGCTGTCAGGTAAATTAAAGAAGACTGCATATCCATTAAGCAATTATTTCAGTATCCTACATTTGAGTTTCTCAAATTTCTGACTGTGTACAATTTACATGATTCTTGCAACTGATCCCTATTGACCTGTATTCTAACGATGTGAATATGAATTTCTCAGCCATGTCCTCCCAGGCCTAATAATTTCCTTTAATAACATAAGTAAGCCCCTAAAATTTTAATTATCCATTTTGCCATTGGTAATATTGTCAAGATTTCAAGTGAGGCCCATTAGTGGACATGAAGACAGATCACTGTTCACTAGGAAAAGGCCACCTCCAAAGGATCTGAGTTATTACCTACTTGGATATAAAATCATATAACCTAAAATTAGACAAAATTATTTCCCTATAAAATTCAATAACTTTTAGCTGAAATGTGGTATCTGTGGAGGATTTGTTATCTTGGTTTAAATAAGTGGCAAAGAAACCAATGCAAACCCAGGTAACTTGTCTCAATTGTTGTTTTCCTTTATTTTAAAATTATCTTAGGTCTTATTTCAATACTGCATTGATTCAGCAGAAGTGACCAAGCTCAACCTCTTGCTGTATTTTCATCTCCTTAGATAAATAATTTTACTATATCTGAAATCTACATCATCTTTGAGTAATTACATGATCATATTTCCTTCTGAATAGTATACAATAAAGAGAGTGTCTTTAGTTTCTCACAAGGTTTTCTAGATACTGAAACAATTCTTTTACATTCTTACATATGATAAACTTAGAAGCCATTACCACTTAGAGGATTTTGCTAATTATGTCACTGTGGTATAAATACTCTCTAACTGATGTTCCTTGATCCCTCAGTCAAGGGCCATATCCTCTCCTGCAATGAAGCACTGTGTTGGTTGTCCTGACCCCAAAGTCCTGTCCTTAACTGCTTTGATTTCTTATAAATATCATCTATAATCCTTATTCTTAGATTTAGTTTTGTTAAAATGCATATTGCTAAAATAAGCCAGTTTTCTCTTTGAAACTGATCTGTCCTTTTTAACTACTCCACAGATTTTTATATGACTGGCAAAATCTACCTTCAAGATTTTCCTCTTAACTGTTGAATGTAGCACTGGACTAAGAAAAGATTATTACCTGGAAATATCCCCAGAAGATGAGGCTTCCCTTTTTAAAGATTTGCAGATTTACCACTTTTTGATCCATTTAATCTGTTCTAGATGACGCTCATAAAAAAATTCAGAAAATAAAGTGTTTAACTGAAGCTCAGATGGAGAGCTGCTAATTTCATCAGAATGAAGCAAGACTGAGTCAGAAGGTTTTTAGAAGCTAATGTATATCTATCTATAGAGAAATCTTGGGCAGCCAAATTTGAAATTTCATCAAAAAATGCTGCAAGCTTTGTCTGACAGCACCTTTTTTTTCCATCATGCACAGGCATACAGCATATAACTTCCTTACACATAAAGTTTATTAAATGTTTTTGCTGTTTATGCACAATTAGTGAAAATGTTATCATATTGATGTAGTACTATGCTTCATCTACTAATATAGTATGAACTTAAATGATAAACTCCAACCCCAATAATATGGAGAGTGTTTGATTTTGGTAATTAGCAATTCTTTTAATAAGAAAGGAGAAAACAGAGATGGAGTAAAAACACCCAAATCCAGCAACAAAACTGAAAAACATTGCTCTGAAGTGGGTTAGCTGTTGTTTCTGTGGGAGAAAAGAGAAGTGTCAGGAACAAGCCTAGGAAAACTTTAAAATGCTGCTTTCTGGGAACAGCCTAGCAAGAGGAGGGCTGAAAAAGTCCCTGAGCTTGCTGGGCTGTGCTTAGGGGCCCGCGGATTGATGGGGTTGCAAACCCCTCTGAGAGGAAGGTGTTGCGAGCTGTCCCAGCTCCGGTAATTAGATAGGTTCAGCAGTCTTTATGAGTGGCTTACGTTCACTGATTAATGTTGCACTTGTGCACAGATGTGATTTAGCTTTCTGCTGAATAAACACAACATGGGGATGGAAAGGTGATAACTGCCATACTCAGCAAAAAAGAAGGAGCCTATAAATATGCCAGTGGGTCAATAGAAGTGATTTCATTCTGCCTTCACAAGACTGCTGATGAAGTCTGACAGGGAGCTCTACTTCATTAATGCATCACAATGGTGAAGAAAGCCTGAAGGGCAAAAAGAGCCACCTGCAGCAGATTGGAGCCTGGGCTGCAGCTGTCAGAGAACAGCCAGGGAGAAATGAAAAGGGCTGCAACAAGGAAATAAAGAGGATATCATAGGCGGATAGGGTGTGTTTTTGCTCCTGCCTGAAACAGCTGATAGGGGAGGCACAGTGCTCAGGGCACTGACTGCAGATGAAGCTGTGCTGCTGATCAGAAAGAATTCATGGAGGAAGCCCTGGCAGTGTAAAAGATGTTTTGGTTAAGGCACTGAAGACAAAGCTCCGAGTCTAAGGATGGGTAAATGCAGACAAGCATAACAATTTATTAAAAGATAAGAGTGTCTACTGAAGAAAAAATGCTCATGACACAACGAGAAAAAAAATAATGCACTTGGGACAAAGCACTGGGAAAGTATCAGATAGTCAGTATATAGCTGAGAAGTGCTGTTATGTGCTCTATTTCTGAAGGCCTTTCCATGAGCTTCTGCTCATAGGTGGTGTCTCTACTGGCTTCCCACCTTCTGAAACTGCAGTTCCTGCCTGTCTGAAAGGAGTATGTTGCTGAATAAACAAACCAGTGCCGAGGGTGAAAAAAAGGAGAAAAGAGAAGGCTGTGATTGCCCTCTACTAAAAATAAGCTCCCCAAAAGCCATCCATGGACTTGGTTGAAATTGCACGGTGGTGATCTGTCCTAGTACATAACAAAGCAAGGAACTGAGAATAGTCCCCGTGTTCACCAGGAGTATTGAACTTCTTCAAACTAGATTTATAGGTCAGCAACCATGAAAAGGTTCCTTCACTTTGTGGGGTGCTGGGTGGGAAGTGTAGAAATGAACAAATAAGGACAAAAGTTCAGCCAGGATCTAGGCAGAAGCACCTGATCCAACCCTCTGAACCTTTGGTCTGACTCATTCACATCTGCCCTGATGTTTTCACATTGTCACAAAGTCTGATCATTGCAAAGCCCCAGAGACAGCCCAAAACAGTCTGACACTCCTGAGACCAGCTTTAAACCCAACATTGACTCTGTCCCCACACCCATTTCCCATTCCTTGCAGCTGGATCCTGTCTTTAACCACTGGCCTTACCTGGATCACAAGAGAGTCATCTATACTCTACTTGTAAGGTGTCTGCTTTAATTTATTGATTTTTTTAATTTATTTCCCTATTGTGTTACTCTGTGTGCATAGTGGCAGGAAGGAGGTACAGACAGATTGCTTACTGATCCTTCTGAATGCTTTCAGAAAATCCAGAGATTTCTTGTTCTCCTTTTACCCTGCTGGGCTGTCTTTCTCCATCACTATGGTTTCTATACAGATAATTATTACTTACAGACAGAAGTAAATTACTTACTTTCACTAACTGAAAAGATCTGAACTTTCCACAATTTGTTTCAAAATTATTTTTCCATCTCCAACACTTGTAAACAGACAGAGGCAAAAGCTGAATCTATCTCCTGTGGTACTTCCAATTTTACACAGAAAAATGCCACTCTTGTTACACTAGATTTTAAATGAGATGGTCTGCCACAAAGCTGACTTCCTGAGGTGAAAGAGAAAATCCTTAATATAAAGATATTATACTAGAGAGGAGGCCATTGAATATATTTTTGTACAAACCACAGCTTGGGAGATTAAAATTAGAGGCACTTAGAAAAATGCTTATAATTCTCAGAGGGCAGAGATCAGTACTATATAGTTCTGAATCCTCCCCAGCTGACTGTTCCTCACTCGGCTATTCAGTGACTAATGACATATTCAGATGACACAGCTTGAGCTGCAAACACTTATGAGGATGGTGCAGTCAAGAAAATGAACTTAGGAAAGCTAAAAACAGAAAAAGAGCAGTCACCAGGCATGAGGATCTGCCACTTCTTTTGTGGGAGGGAGGAATTAGCTCTCTTTTCAGGGACATCACTCCCTAATCTGCTAATGGGTTAGGGCTTTGTAAGGGAGAGAGCTGAAACCTCTACCTGAGCATAGACTGTTAGGTCTCACCTGTAAATGAGTCCACCCAAGGTCATGGTGAGGGGACATTTCCAATGGGCTCATGCCCCACAGAGCAATTCACAGAGACTCCAGCAATGACACTGCCTTTTCTTAAGCCTCCTGGGCTTAGGAGGAGGACTGGGTCATATCCTTGACCTCTCTTTCTTTTGAGATCTCACAAGGTCATGGTAGCCCAGACATGTGGCAACATCCACACACATGGAAAGGATATGGCAGGGAGAGCCAGTAATACAATGGGTGCCCATTCTCTTGTGTGACTCTTGTGTGACTCTTGTGTGGCAAACTACACGGGAGTGGTTCTATTATGAGGTCTTTCTGTTCCTCCATATTAGTTAAAGTGGTTTCCCTTAAAGTCCCTTTTGAGGAATGTCTCTCTCGATGGAACTTCCTGGGGCTGGGATGAGTACAGAAATCCTTGGCAGGGTAAATCAGCATAGTTAAGATTCATATGGACATTAATGGAGTTCATCTGTCTGACAGCTTCAGTCATCTTTAGCAGTCTTCAAAATAAACAATTTGGACCACAAAACAAATAGATCAAAAAGCAGCAAACTCAGCTGAGTTACAGAAACCATCGATGAGCAAACAATGTCACAAGTCTGGAATCTGACTTAAGCAGTTGCTCTACAAAGGCTGCTGTCATGGAGATGCAATTGATCAGTCATTCTGCTCTCAGCCCATACCCAGAAAACAACCCAAACACCGGATCCCATCAGCTGCCAAAGCAACCGGGCTTTCCAGTGGGGCAAATACCTTGTTGTGCAGTGCAAGAAGCAGCATTCCTGTTCCTGTGCTCTGAGGATGATCTATTACTTCAGCTCACAGCTTTGTGTGAGGGTTGTGCATCCCTGTGTTTAAAGAGCTGCATGTTGCTGACCTCGAGGGGCTGCATCTGCTCAGGTCTCTCTCCCGTCAAAGCAAGAGAATTCTATAGCCTTGCCTGGAATAGACATATGACACACATGTTGCATTCAGAAATTGATGTCTCAAAGTACAGACTGCATCCCTTGACATAATCTGGCCCCCTGTGAGAAGTGATAAACCCCAAGACACTGTTCTGGAGGCTCAATGCAGTGTATCCACATTCCCAGCTGGATTTCAACTCATGGGTCCCAGGGGCACCGAGTCAATACTCTAAAGTAGGAGCATTAGAGCTAAGTGCCACATTGGCTGCTGCTGCAAAGCCTCATATAAATATTACACCTCAGTCTGCAAGGCACAAAATGTTTGGTTTCTGAGTCTATTAATATATAATGATGATATGGTATAATTAATATAGTTTTGATTTTCCTATAAATCCACATTACTAATAAGAATGCAAAGTTATTACTCAAAAACCATTTGCAAAAAATGACCATTTTCACTGATTAAAAATGGAGTTTGTGTTTTAAGTGATATTTATAGTTTTACTGAAATTAATAACTATTAGATTATTTAGCTACAAGATAATTAAGAAAAGTGGTTTTGCTTAAACACACTTCAGAAGCTACCTCAGGGAGATGTCCTTTGTTTGTTTTTGGTTTTATTTTTAACATCTAGAATTCCTGTATCTACTTGCAGACTGAAAAATGAAAGATTTTTTGTTTACACTGAAAAAATCTGAACATTCCAGATGATTATTCCTCTTGAGGTGTTTTGAGTTTATGAAGTAATAACCTCTGTATTGTGAATTCTTTTGTAATCTGAAACATCATTGCAAAGGTATTTTCATTCACTCACTAAAGAATTAAAAGTTGATGTATCCATAGAAAATGAAACTAAATACCTTGGCCAAATTTTGCACATGAATATTAATGTTAACCCACTCTCTGTTGATTTAGAACTGTCTTCAGAGTTTTAATTTTAGCCTTCACAAGTATATATGTAAATTAGTACATAACAAAGCTGCATGCAATTTGAATGCATTCTTCATATTACTGTACTTGTAGAGAACTGGGTTCAGTTGCTTATACCTGATTTGTTAAAAATTTTTTAAATTGCTTAATTAAAGCTATTTTGGTTTTAAACCTGAAGGGGAAATTCTTCTTTGACTTGAACATGCACAAGGTTTTCTCAAACTTCAGAGCAGCGGGAGAAGCTGTGCCAGAGTGATCAAGCACCAATTTTGATCATTAAGCCCTCCAAGTGCATTTTGTGATTGGTGTGGCGAATTATAGGAGCATTGGAATACCATTCACTGAAGGTATGTCCTTCTCATTATTCTACCCCAGTTTGTGACAGCTTTGAATCCAGAGCTATGGGCATTGACAGGTGTTTCGGTTTTTTGTCCTGCATGCAGCAGCTGTGTAGTATCCAAAACTTACAGAACCTTCTCTGTAAGGCAATGTTGTTATATTGTTTACATGAGATTTTCTGCCATAAAGAACTGGTAGGTGATAGAACTTTGGTCATGAATCCTGGAATATCTGAAGTCATCCAATATGCCTCACCTGGGGAGGATTAAGAGAGTGCCAGGAAAGAATTTTTTTTTCCAGTATTTTTCAGTGGGAGGGAAGAGCATCCCAGTGAAGAACCCTGAAAGTGCATGAAGAAGTCTCACAGGCGCATGTTTTATCTGCAGTGCTTGTCATGTTTGTCCTGTGCTATTTAAAGTCCAGCTGCCAGGCTTTCAGGTGAGCAAATTTCTCCTTCATACCCATGGGATCAGTGGCTACTCAGTGCTAGGGCCAGTGGCTTTGTGTCCAGGGTCAGTCTCTTGAATCTGCCTCTTTACTTGTTATTGAGGCAATGAAGCATCTGCTCTGAACAGAGTTAATAAATGTGTCAGGGAGAAGTTGAGGGCATCTCAAGTGAAACTGTTATTTATTTATCTTATTCTAGAATGTAGTCAATAGATATCATCACGTTTTCCTCATTAAGTGCTTCCTCATTTACAGGCTATCGGTTTCCTATCCAATCTTGGAGCCAAACAGTATCAAATACCAAATGATCTTGAAGTTTACAATTAGGTAGAGTGAAAATACTGGAAATGGGAAGACCCTCAATAATTCCATGGCATCAGAAAATTAAATTTCTGCAATAACAAATTACAATATAATGAGGTCACATTAGAGGAATAAGAGGCCCAGATGCCTCAATGATTTAATCTGTCTCTTCCTGTAGGCCTGCACCTTATTTTAATGAATATTTTGATAGATAACATATTTGGTTCAAAATAGGTCTTTAAAGACAGTTGTGAGGGTATTATATTTTAAAGATGCTATGATAGAAATTCATTTCATTAACTGCCTGATAAGAAAGAATCATTCTACAAATGTACTGGTATCAGCCTTACTATTATGACCCATCTGCTCTTATTGAGTGAAGTGACAGTAATATATCTTTATTGGCCTCTTCCTTGAATGCTGTAGAGGCTCATTTTCTTTGTCTAATGAAAAGCCAAGTGACACTAATGAAACAGGTAATGCATATGCCTGAACTTCAGCAGAGAAAACAGAACATCAAGTGAAAAGCTCTGTAAAGAAAATAGTCAGGTGTAAATGTATAAATGAGTCAAAAAAAAAAACCAACCAAAAGCAGTCATATCAAGAATGTTGATTTATTTATTTATTTATTTTCTATTAATCAAATATGGGGTTTAGTCTAATGGCAAGGACTATAAGAGACTCTAAAACAGAGATTTGTTGCCCCTTTGATGTGAGTTATTTTTCAGTTGGAGAAAAATAGATCTTGTTCACAGTTTATTTATTTATATCACAGCTCAGAAGCCTTTCCCCAGCTACTGTGATATTACCCGAGGGCCAAACATAAGCAGATTTGTTCTGAGTGCTCTCAGGTGGGGTGAGGTAGCCCATCTCATTTTTGCCTGATTTCTTCAGTCCTGATGTAGTGAAACAGTGCTCATCACTCTGATATTCAGTTTGTTGCTGTGTAATTATCATGCCATTCCCAAATTCCTCATTTTATCTCATGGTGCACTTTAGCCACAGACTTTCAAATACCTTTGCTTTTGGCAAAAATGGTAATGATGCAGCAGACATGCAGATACACCACATTTAGGCAGTTCATAAAAACCAGAGAATTTTGCATGTCTTCTGAAGGGACATGGACTTCAAATCTGTATCTGCTGAGACATCTGCTGAGCCTCTGTTGCCACACGTATGAACGTGTCATTTCTCACAAGAAAATTCAAAAGTGGCCAAGGGCACCCAAAAATGAGACTTGTTTTAAGAATAAATTTTGTTGTAGTTTATGGAAGGCTTTGAAAATAAGCTCTGACTTGACTTCAGGGGGAAGCAAACAGAGCAGAGCAGATGAATAATATTAGCTGAAGCCCTTTTCTTCTTTGGAATACATAGTCTGAACTATATAATGGTTCAAACCCTTGTGTCATGACTAGCATTTCTTCATATATGAAAGACCTAATAACGGTACCATGAGAAAAGAATATCATAGTCTCCTACAAAATTATGCATGCCCTGGATGTCTGTAGCTGACATTTGGGAATTTAAAAAAATCCTTCTCTCAGTCTTCCCTTAACCTGGGTAATCTGTGAATTTTATTTACTGCCAAAAAAATTAGACATTTACAAATTATTTAGATCCTTTTCCTCTGTCTAGATTCACATGGCCTAGATCAGTTCCTTATCGATGTAGTGGGGATTGATATTGCTGGCTCTTTACTGTCCATTTAGAAATTTACAAGTAAATAAATAAGTATCTCTAAACAAAATACAAAATCTTACCTGGAAAGAGTGGCGACAGGAAACAGCCAGTTAAAGTACCCTACAGTCTTGTATCTACCAACTGTGCACATGCACTACAATAGAGACTTTAATCCACATGACCCACAACAGTTTTTGTTAATTCTTTTGTGAGTGGTCCCATATGTCGTTTAATGCTTAATATCCAAAAGCTGCACTGAGCACAGCTGTATTTCTTTTTCCGGGTCTCTAATGTGATTCTGATATCCATGTCCTCTTTGTAGGTATTAATGAATACATTTATACACATCAGCCAGGTAACAGGATGGTGTCTCAGGTTTACGAACTGGGAACAAAGTCACTGACACAAAAGCCACAATTGCCCTGTATCAGTTCATTTCTAGAGGCTAGTTCTCAAGAATAGAGCCTAGTTTATTCTGTGCATTCTGCTGCCTTTTATGTGTTCAGAGCACAGTTCATATCAAACTTTTGCAATTATGAGTTCAATACTCCAGCTGTTTCAGACTGGGCACTCAGAAAATGAAACAGTAGTGATCACAGAGAAAGTTTGCACAAATGCTATGATCAGCACCACACAGAAAAACTATGATTTAGACAGGGAAAAAAAATCAGAGATCAGGATGATAGCCCAGGGACTTAATCAGGAAGATAGTTTCTCTTCTGGAAATTTTTATCCTGTTTCACCTAGAATATCCCATTTTCAGAAACCAGCCAGAGATGGAAGTCCTTCACATAATTGTCCACTTCACTTTGATTCATCCTTAGGACATGGTCTGTCCAGTAAATTGCACAGGGCAGGAGTACTGCAGATGAACACGATATGCTCTATTTATGAGATAAAATCATGCAACTAAAGATACTCTGATAAGGTATATGTGCCAGTGCAGGTTGTAGATTATCTATAGACATGGTTTGAGGATGTCTTGGGGTGACTTTATGATGTGTATTCCCTATCGCTGCTCTGTGCCCAGAAATTAACTTTGTGCCTTTCTGTGCCTTTAAACTGCATTGCATAATTCTGGGTTCTTCACCTTGTAAACTTCCCAGTAGTGCAGTGGTTTGTTGTTGGGTTTTTTTTTCATCTTCTTAATAACAGTTTTCCAAGTTAAAGAAAAAAAAAAGTGTTCTCTAATGCAATCTGTTCCTTTCCTTCTTTCAGAATCCGCAGGAACTTTAGGTAGAAAAAACCAAATGTTTTCATACTTTGAGCCATCAGTGTCTTTTAGTAGCCCTAGATCATGAATTTAAATGTTTACCTAGTTTGCTCCTCTTCCATCTTCCTCATTTATGCTGGATAGACCACTTAATCTGATTCAGAGCCCACTAGCAAGCTCCTAAATGGGCCAGCTGGCAGAATTAAATGCAAAATATAGTTGAAATAAATGGCACAGTAGGAGGAATGTCCTTAAGAAGCTGATTTTAAAAGTTGCTTCTGACAAGGAGGTTGCACCCACTTTGATCCTTTCAGCACCTTCAACATGCACATGATTCTGCAATTTGTTGTGGCAGCAGAAAAATGACATCGTATGTCAAAGACTGCAAGCCTAATTCTGTCATTACTAGCTTACAAAAGCTAATAAAAAATTCAGTATCTGAACACTAATGGCAACACTGAAAACAAGTTTATGATCACAGCCTTGTCTCCCTATACTTCTATTGCCTCAAATTATTTTCCTATTCATTGAGATGGAGGTTGCAGCTGAGGACAGGCTTGTAGTGTAGTGGGCATTGCTGCTTAGCATGTGAACTTCTTGGACCCTCAAACTGAAGGAAAAAAAGAAGAAGTAACTTTTCTTAATTTGCTATTCTGCTATTTTATTACCTTTTTGATATTGAACCCAGTGTGTACACAATGTCTCAGAAATTCTTCTCAACCAATATTGTTTCTGGTAGCAATTCTTCCTTCATATTTCATTGTATTCCATATCAGAAACTTAATTTACTCTGAATATCTTGTCTTTGATGCTTGTGAAGCTTGTAATTCATACGTTAATGATGTAAAAGGAAGTAGACAGAATTACATATGTGCTTGGATATCTTCCTCAGTGTGCTGTTTATTTGCTCTGGTATCATGTTCATGTTTAGTTAGTGAATTTGCCTTATCTGCTTACCTGTTTGGTACCTGATTGTCCATTCTTGCCTTTGTGCTGTCTTGAAGGAAGAATTCTTCTCTCTTTGCACCCTCCTGATGACATTTAGTCCATTCTGGAGCTCACAATATGTGTGGTCACTGTTCTCTCTGCTTTCTGCTTCCTTGCTCGAGTACACAGAAGAGACTGATCTGATCAGATCTGTACAACAACTCATCTGCATTTTGGTGCATACATGACTTAATCTTCAGACTTTTGCACAGAAAGTGTGCAGACATCCCACCAGCTTGAACTCCAAGCAGAATATATCTGTCCCTTTAAACCACCTGAAACTGCACTTCTTGAGGTAGAAAAGACATCCTTTAATTTGATTTCTGAGCACCTGCTTTTTGACTGTATTGTTCAGAAGAGGAATAGAGAGCAACGATATGAACAGCCAAAATAATCAGTATCAGCCCAGTAAAGTGTGACAGCTCCTCTCTGTGATCTCTCACTGCTTTATGGGAATAGAAGCACATATTCATCCAGTGCACATATTGTATATTAACTGAGGAGATATTTTTTGAACAAAAACAGCATTCCCAGTGTGTGTTTGCAACTCATTATGTCTAGGAATGAAGCCACATACCCTGTTAGAGCTGCATCTGCTACAAAATGCAACAGCTTGTCAGCTTTCTGGTTGCTGTGTGTACTTCAGACTGGTGCTCTTCTGTCTGTGTCGGACTCAGACTTTCAGCCTTGTCAAATCCTCTCTGGGATGAAACAGAGCTGCATAGGAATTTTCTCTTTCTGTCCCTCCAGCTGGGAATTTCAAGGAAATTATATTGGACTGGGTAAGAAAAGCAAGATTCCCTAAAAACCTTCCTGATTTAGAAGGAAAATGAGATCATTAGTGCACAAAGGAGAATTTACTTCACAGAACCCTGGCTGTGCTGCAGTGTGGCTCCCTTCCAGCAGAAATCAAGGAGGAGGATGCAGGAGCATTCCCTAACCCAAGCCAGTGCCAGGATATGCACACAGAACTGGGATCCTAGAGGAGCTCCTGGGTCTGTCAGTTTAGTTGTGACTATGGTAAAGCTCCAGTCCCTGTGACATTTCCTCCCAAAAGACAAAAATTGCTCACTGACCCCCCACACTAATGACCCAGAGAATCACACTATCAATGAGGTCAGACAGCACCACTGGGGCCTTTCTAATCTAGCCCCCTGCTTTAAGCAGGGTCAGCTAGATCAGGTTTTGGATAGCTCCAAGGATGAAGACTTCATAACTTAACTGGCCAACCTGTGCTACTTTTTGACCACTCTTGTAGCAAAAAACAAGTTTGCTTTCTATATTTAAATTTGTGCTTGTTGCCTCTTATCTTTTCACTGGATGTCACTGAGAAGAGCCTGGCTTTGTCTTATTAACTCCTTTCACACACCATCATTGAAACCTTTTGGATTGCTTCTGCTCTGCTGTATTACCCCTCTGGAAGATGCTGAGTTGGTTATTCTCCCATGAGGACCAGGGCCTGCAAATGTGAAACACTTTTCTCAAGAAGACTCACAGAGTACTTCTTACTGATCATGGTTCTGTAACAAACAGCCATGACAAGGTTGCTCATGTAGTTTTGCCTTCTAATCCAGATCCATAAGGTCTCAGCTAGCTCCTCACCCATCCTAAGGCAGAGTTTCATGGATCCCTGTTCCTCTATCCCAGACAAAACAACTCCACTCTTCACCATCCTGGCACGTCCTTCCCAAAGAGCCACTGCATTGTTCCAGTCATGTGAGCTGTCTCACCACATCTCCATGATTCCAGTGAGATCTATATAACCCTGTAAATCCTACACCTGCAGACAGATCTCTTAATCTTCCTGTTTGCTCCCCATCCGGCATGAGTGGCGTGTACAGGCACATCAGAGGGGCACACAGTCATTCTGATTTCCTCCAAAATGCTAAGACAATTTCCTCCATATCCTGTAGGTACTTCCTTCCCTGCATGCATGTACTTGGGGTGGACTCCCTTCTGCTCTGTTTTGGTGATTAAAATTCTCCCTTTTCCACATCTCTCTGCACTCTTTGCTTATCAAACCAGGGGACAATGACATAATGACCTTCATCACTCCCAGTTTAAAGCTCTTCTCACCAGATTGGCCAGCTTGTTGGCAAACATTCCCTACCTGGTCGGGTGTCCTGTCTTTTCCTGTCAGTTCTTGATCTTCAAAAAAGATACCAGAGTCCTAGAATTCAAATCTCTATTTTCAACCCCAGCTATGCAAACATTTGTTAATGCACAGAATTCTGGAATCCATCTAATCTTCCCTGAGCTCTCCTTCTCTAGCAGGTCCAAGGAGACACCAAATGATGTCCATATCCTTGACCCTTATTCCAGAGCCCCATAATCACTCTTGGCATGATTCAGACCTCCTCTGGCAGTGCTATAGGTGCCCATATAGAAAAGCAGTGGGACTTCTAGCATGAGGGCTAGATAAGCCTCCAGAGTGTCCCACATTCAAACCCCAGTAAGTGTCAAAACTCCCTGGACATCAGCCAGCAAAGGTACCTCTGTGGCCCATTGCTTTCCCACTTCTTCAGTGCTGCATCACCAGCTTTGGTCATACCACTGAGATAGGGTTGGGGCTTTGTCTCCGTGACAACTCAAATAAGATCCAGGAGACCTCTTTCCTCACCTCTGATGCCACTCAGATGCTCACCAGTGCCCACCACATGTCAGGAGGTAGCTCATCTCCCTGGTCTCAGCCTCTGAAGAGCCCCAGGCATCCCTGCAGCCCAGATTTGAGAGCCAGGTCTTACCCTAAGGAGCTCAAGATGAGCCTAGAAGATTAAAGTTTGGGTCTTCCTACATTCTTACACTGTCACAGACCCCAGCCATCTCTTCTATACACACTTGCTGCAGCGGATGTAATTTAAACAAAACCCCTTCTGATCTCAACACAGATAAGGAGGTTTTTTGTCCCTAACATGACAAGCTTGAACAATTGCAAATACATAATCTATCTAAAAAGGCAATTTTTTTTTTATCTTTAGGGAAGTTCTCTATCAACTATTTCAACTCCGGATATATAAAGCTGCAGTTAATACTGTGGATCATTGTTGTTTTCTGACAGATGTGTGGTTTTAGTCAGTCATGTTTATTAAAATGCTTAAATGTTTTGATTATCCTAATTGAAATACGACACCAAAATAAACTTTTCAAAATATTTCCACAGTGTAGGGTGTTACATAAAACTGTCAAAAAGTGAGTTGGCATTGTACTGATATTTGCAGGTATTTTTACAAGTATTTATTTTGAAGCTGATAGAATACAGAAGGATCAGAGAGATGATTTCATTCTCCTCTGCAAACCTCCTTCCAGATTCCTAAGTCTCTCACAAAGCAGATGTCATTTTGAAGATTCAAAATAGAACACAACTAAAAAAATCAGCATTCTTAAAGAATTCTGTTCTGCTGTATTCCCATTTTCTAGTAGAAAGCATGTGTCTTGAATGTTAATTACATATTATTTTAGGAAGGCAGAGGACTTCATGAGGCGGATATGAAACAAGCTGCATAAAAGCACCATGGGATAACCTCTTTGGTTCCAGTGGCTGGTGCTTTTCTGCAATCTCTTCATATTACTGCATCTGTTGTTTAGCCACCAGAAGCATAAATGACACACAAGAAGCCTTAGGAAAAAGGCTCAGTTTAACTAAATTCTATATTTAGTCTTTTTGGTAAAACTGCCAGTGTAAGCATTAGGAGCACTGAGATCCTCAGTTTCTGAACCTCTGCTTTTGCAGGATGAAGGCAAAGAAAGGCAAAGAAACCCAGTCTGCTCATCAAAGAGTTGCCTCTCATCTGTGTTATAGACAGCTTCCACTGAAAATCTTTTCCACTGACTCTATAAGGCTTTGATAGAAGCCTTCAATTCAAAATGCAGAGGAATAACTGGATGACTTCCCAAGAGTTGCTCTACAGCAGTGGATGGCTCTCTGGAGTCCCTTTTTTTTAAAGCACCACATTTGTGTAATTGCTCTGAAAAACATGACATGATAGCCAAATTTCACTAAGAGACCATACTAATCCTTTGATACTACAGATGGACTTAACATCTCCATGCCTAAAATTAAGAACAGAACTGTCCATCCTCTCTGGTTCTAGGCCCTTTTCTATGAATTGTTAGAGAAGCAAGAAGTACATATGTTCTTCTCAAAGCTGACACTTTTCTGAAGATATCTCTGAGGTGGTTGGAGTTGCTAAGGGGAAATATCCTTCCAGCTGCAAAATCAATTCACAAGAAAGTGCTGGGGCCTCATGAGGCTAGATGATAGTTAAGGTAAGCTCACTGGGCTGTGTTTTCCTGCAGCAGTGACAGCAGAATTGCAGTGATGCAGAGCTGCCTCTTGGTTTCCTCTACACTTCTAGACACACTGAAGAAGAGTAAAAATTAGGATCTCTGAGTACAGGAGAGTTGGCTGCTATTTCAATGCTGGCATTTTAAAACAATACTCAACACACCTGCAGCAGTGGTGCCATTTTATAAAAGATGTCATTTAACACTAGACTTACCCCAGACTCACAGACATTCCAAGAGTCCATGTGCTGCTGAAAATTCTCTTGGTAAAGAGAAACTGCAGTTAGTACAGCTCTAGATCTCATCAGTGAAATAGGCTTCATTGAATTTCTTTCAATACATACCAAGTATGCATAGGGGAAAGAGATGCACAGATCCTTGACCTGTGGAGCACAGCTTCTTCAACTTTATATCTCAGCCACAGCCCTGACAAGATTACCTAGCTTTCCCTGCTTACCACATTGGATGAAACTGGAATCAAAACTGATCATTCCCAAGGGCTGTTGCCCACAGGACGCTGCTCAGGTTAAGCAGCTTGCAACTTAATTTGATTTTCAAAAGCTTTGGGTTTCTCAAAGTCAGTAAGAGAAAGATACATCGCCAGGTAAACTAAACTCTGAATTCATTACAAATTTCTGTTGAATCCTGTGATAATGTCTAGTAGCTATGGAATGGGTGGTACATGTTTTAGGTTCCTATTCTTACAGTTGGTCTTTCCTCTCTGTGAAACAAAATGTGTAGGCTGAAAAGGCATACATGTAGAATTGTTTCGGCACAGAGGAGTGACATGGGAGACACAAGAGAGTGTTCTCAAGCCACCTATGGGTGTACTGTAGATTGTGGTGTGGACTTTTTATTTGGTTTAGTGAGGGAGCAAACCAAGAATATATTGAAACTTCTGTCATTATGTGGCTGCATGATAACATATCAGGAAGATGAATAATGTTGGTTTGGAAGATGTTCCTAAAGACAGTATAGTGGCTTACATTACTAAAACTAGCCTTTTTGATTTTATAACTGATGTCAAATACATCCCAAAACATGTTTCATTACTGATGGTAGAAAATCTTCAAGTGGTACTTCTTTGCTGGTTGATCCCACATAGGCTCCTGTTAAAAAATTATAATCCTTGGAGTCAATTCCCTGGAGAGTCCCCAAAGCATTTCCTGGACAATAATGATGCAATATCCTATCCTATTGATGACTGTCCCAGAGCACCTCAGAACAAATGCTCCCACTCCCTGAAAGCTGCTCAAGTACCAGGATGCTGCTATAAATGGTTGAAATGTGATGCAGTTTCCCCTTCAACTTCCTCCAGATCAGCCTAATGGGGATTAAGAGCCATTAAAGGCTCTTTGCAGCATATGCAGTTGCTATTGATCAGTTGTTTTAGCCAATGATCTGATTACAACCATCTTCTCTTTACAGTGCTTTACTGGCAGAAAGGAACATACAAACATACTGTAAAAGGTGAAGAATGAAGGTACCAGACCTTCCTTTGTGTGCTAAGAATTTGTTTACTTGCTAAAAAGAAATATTGCCATTGTTTTTTCCCATGAGTAAAAGTTTCTACCTGCTATCCAAGAAGCCAATTTGAAGCAAAATTATATATACGTGTAGAGTTCAGGGGGTTTGCCTTGCCAGAGCATGGTACAGTACATTTTGCATTTGTTGCTGAATGGAGGTAGAGTTAAACAAGATGATTTTGGTAGGTGCTTTCCTGCCTTTCACTGCTGCAAAGTTTAGGAAAACTTCTGAGAATTGGGTCCTGCCCCCTTGGACCGACAAAGTTGAAATCTGCTTTTGCAGATTTGGTGAGTCAGACTTCTAACCCCATGACTTTTTAAACAGACATGTGTTATCCCCTTGGACCACTTCTTAAAAGACCCCAGAGGTAACCCTTTGCTATGTAGAACCCAACTGTGGGTAAACATTTGGACTCCAAAAGCAGGTGCTGATTGAGTCCCTGGGAAGGGTAGTCTGGGGAGCCGTATATCAACTTTCTGACTCTTCTGGGACTGAGCCTTCCAGGTCTGAGGAGCCTGTGAAGACTGTGGAGCATGCACAGAGGCAGATCTGAAATAGTCGAAGTCAAATCTGCAGGCTTCCCATGAGGGAAGGTGAAGCTGAGCAGAGCCTGTCTGGAGAGCAATTATTTAGTGTCAGCACTCAGTCTCACCCAAATTCTGGTTTTGATGCCTCTGTTCCTGTAACAGTTTGAGCAATCATCCACTGAATGATTTCTGTGTCAAGGTGAAGAGAGAAGGAAGGGCACTGAATTGAGAAGTCCGAGACAAAAGAAATTCCTGAAAACTCTTAAGATCCTTTGTGGTCCCAGCATTTATTTTGCAGTATCAGATGGCTTTTGGGAAAGAGGTCAGGCCTCATTTCCTTGATTGTGACAGTTTTTATGAAACAGTGGCAGAGTAGGGGTAGCACACTGGCTCTCTTGTTCAAAGCAATAAAACTGCTGATAATTCACTATTTCAGCATGCAAATTGGCATTGACACAGATTTAGATGCTCATGCAGATGATTTGGGATGGTACAGGGTTACTTTCCTCTTCGTGACTGGACAGGAAATACAACACAGCCATTCATGTCTTGCTCAGGACATAAATAATACTTCACTAACAAAGTCATAAATTTGTTCAGCTACGGTGTGTCATTAATTAGATGGGCCCTAGTAGTCTCTCAGGAGAAGGTTCAGAGTAGGAAGATGCGTAAACACATCAATAAAGTACCAGTACTTATGAAAGTACAGTATGAGTAGGTGTCCAGGACAGAAATGAGATACCTGCCTGACAACGAAAGGATATGTTAGTGACTGGAACAAGTGAGAGAGAGGTGTCTTCCTCTTTGACCACTGCAATAATTGGGTCTTGATTACTAGAAAGGGCAGGGTGTCTTTTGTATTTCTCTTAATTTCACAACAAAAGAAACACATCCCAGCACAGCCTGTGACTCCCCAAAGGTCTGCAGAGTTCTCCATGTGCAGAAGACAGTGACCTGCTTCAGAAACAACAGCATGAGCAGAAGATGATGCTTACCCACCTTTGGAGGTCCCATCATTTATTGTCAACTGAATGACTCCTTGTAGCATTTTAATGTTCTTAGAAAGGAAAAAAACTCAGGGCACAAATAAGCTATTGTGTTCCCTGGTACCCTGGTGGAGGAGGTTACAGCCCTCTTCTGAGCCACGATGATTTGAACACATTTGTTTCCTGTATGTACAACATAGATATTCATGGAGCATTTTATTGGGCCTTTATCTGATTCGTGAGTGTTTTTGTGATAGTCTCCAGGTGTATACTTTAGTTGTAATAGATACCACCACTTTTGATTTACTAATAGATCACAATGTCTTAAAACCTTGATTCCAGCAGGCAACACCAGAAAGCATGTTTCCTATGAAATGTCCATAGAACTCAGTAGATCAGTGTTATGATCCAGTGTAAATCCAGAAAAGCAAAGAAACCTAAGTCTCTGTGCATAAACTGGAAAGAATTTAGAAGGTTCAAAATATTTCCAAAAGCGAGATTAAAACCAAAATGGGGTTAGATGTTGATGCCAAAAAAATTGATGTATTTTATTTAATAGCAGAGAGGCAAAGAGAAAAGAAAGAAAGAAAGAAATGGAAAAAGAAGTGTGCGTGGGGATTGGGGGGACAGGGAGAGGTGACAGAGGTTAGATGGAAGCACATCACCCATCCGAGGGTCCCAAAGACGTCTCGTTGCTCCCCTCCATCTGGTCTGCTGATGGTGAGGGTCCCCCATTGCTGCCCTGGCCACGCTGCCACACGCCAAAGAGTACAGAATTCCATGGATTAATACACGCTTTGGGCCAGGTGGGAACGCCCTCGTGTCTCCCCTTGCAGGGGCTGGCTTGACACACTGTCCCTTGCAACACTGAGGGTCTGTGCATCATCTCTGGTGCTCTGGTGCAGGGTCTGGGGACCCCTTTGAGGGGGGCCCCTGTGATGGGCCATGTCACCCCCTGCTGCTGTGGATAAGCTTCCCCACCTTCCCTGGTGACGACCCCTCAGCTGGGCTCCTCTGCACAGTGGAGGATGGGCAGCCACTGCACCTCTCACCAGAGGCTTTTCCAAGACACCCAAAGCCTCTCCTCCCTCCACCTCTTGGTGCAGGGTCTGTAGAGCCTGGCAGCTGATAGCCCTGGGGCTGTGGTTTCCACCTTGGAGGTCTTAAGGTTGTGCTTTGCGAATGTCTCCAGCTCTGAGCTGTTACTTTATCTTATCTTCATTAGCGAGTGGTGTAAGGCCTCAGTCAGGGCCCCATTCAGGGTGCGGTAGTCTTCCCTGCAGCTTTTGTAAAAAAGTCCTTCATGAAAATGTTTAAGTCATAAACTATAATATTTCAGTCTCTGTCAATCAGGTTGTTGATTTTCTTCCTAGAACAGGAGAATTCCATGCAGGCTTGCACTGCTGCAGGTATTCCCACACCACACAGAGTTCCAACACAAAGAGCGGAGAGCATCAATCTCCTTGTGGACTGCTACTGGTCTAAAGCCATAGCCCCTCAAGAGAAGCAATTTGTTGCCCTTGACCTCAGCAATGAGCCAAGGATTGTCAGAAACTCCTGCTGTCTGAGATGCTGCTGGCACAAAAATCTTCCTCCACCTTGATGCATGGTGAAAAGGTACAGCAGGAGGGAGCTGTCCTGAGGATGAGAATAGGCAGAATACACATGACTGCTGAGAGAAATTGTGGAGAGCTGTTGTAAACACAAGTGTTTGGAAAGGGAGCATACTGCCCTAGACCTCCGCGTGGGAAGGAAACAAATCACTGTGGGCTACCGAGGGGATATGTGATGAGACAGATGAAGAGTGAAGGGGGGATGTGAGGTTTCCTCTAGGGCTTTCAGCATAGCTTGAGGGAACCAGGACAGTTGCACTGATATGATACATAAAAGAAGCCTCCAATAAGTTCGTCCTCTGGGGCAAATATCAATCACTGCTAGCACGAAGAATTCATGAATTGTAAGACACAGCTCCTCTCTAGTCAATTGCTGTTACCCACCTAATTGCTGGGGCTCCTTCCTACTTTTCCCTCTTCACATCCTTGAATTCAGGCACTCCTACAGCGTCTGGTTATTTTGTGTTTGCATCTGAACCTTATCTATTCGGACCGTAATAAGCAAATGGTTCTGCCATGCTGACTTGCCTCACTTGGTGTACTTAGGTTTTGTGCATGGCTGTGCTCCCTCCAGCAACATAGACTGAGAAACTGGGTGCAGCAGGAACACTGCCAATAGCTACTTGCTATAAAAAGCTAATAGTCCTTCATGAACCAAGACAAGAATAACAGGAATACAGCCTAAACTCTGGACTGCTTGCACTATCCTTTCATGAAACTGTGCCCTGACACCAGGATGGTGAGACCATTTTTTTCTCATTGTAGTCATTGCTCACCACAGTGAAGGTCAGAATTTTTCATTGTCAGTCATTTTACCTCTGACCTTGAAAATCCGCAATGCTGCCTACTGTTTCGAAAGCCAAAATCATGATTTTGGTGACAGTTATTTTTCTAATCTTTTAATAGTGCCTGGCAGGATCCCTGTGCTGTTTTATTGTCTTTTCTTAGAATTCCTGGCTCAGAATGGATTGTAATTTTCATGATTTTATATGGAAATACAGTGTAAGTCCAAGCTGTCTGTCATTTCCTCAGAGAGGCAACTTCTAGCTCATTATTTTCTTCATTTATTTCATTGCAACTCTGTTACTCAGATTGTGGTCAAGTTATTTTTGTCAGAGGTGATAAAAAAATGTGCATTTCTTCATATATATATATATATATTTTTTTTTTACATATTGCAACCCTGCAATTCCTGTCTTAACTTTATGTAAGCAAGTTTCCAGTTCTGAAGCCTCTTGAGCTATCAACAAATTTTGGTTGTTAAGTCTGTCAACTTTTAGAAAGTTGGAATACAAATACTTGAGTTTACCCTAGGTGAAGCATCTGTGGCAGTTATGTCTCATCTAATGCTTAATGGTCCAATTGCTTGGTAGACCCATTCATAATTCATCAGGCATCTGATTAAATGTAGTTTAGTCTGATTCATGTGATAGTGTTTGCAGCTAATTTAAAGGCAAAACATCATACTTGCACAACTTGCTGGGATATGCCATGGATGTAGAATGAACTCTCTCCTGATTAAAATATGAACCCTTTTATATGGTTCCATATTCCAAACGTTGCAAATTCCTTGTTTTCTGGGATAGCAGATATTTCTGTTCACATTGATAATTGTTTCTTCTTTTCCCTCCTTTTTGCCTTTTCTTCTTTCTTCAAAAACTGCAAGAAAGGGTTATAATGTAAATCTTTCATTCACATCTCTTTCATATGTGGTGAACTACACAATAGATTTACGGGTCCATGGCTGGGCATGTAAAGGTGACCTGGACAAGTGATAAAAATAATTTCTGTTCTTCAATGTTATGCAAAATAAAACAGAGGTACTATTAGTATTCCTCATTTGTTTTCCAGTTACAGTTCAGTATTGGACGTTATTGAGCAACCTGGTCTAGTGTGAGGTGTCTCTGTCTGTGGCAGGAGGGTTGGAACTAGATGATCTTTAAGATCCCTTCTAACCCAAACTGTTCAGTGATTCTATGATAATTTCCCTGACTTTGTAGCAAGTGGATTGTAGCTTTTAGAAAATGTTAGGTGACTGCAGAGCAGTGCAGTTTTACCATTTATATAATGATGGTCTTTCTTTCTTTAATATCATAACACAGGAAGAATATTATCGAGTATATGTATCTTTTGAAAAGTTATACAAAATATTGGAGTGAAAACGCAGCCAGTCTCAGCTTCAAAAAAGAAAATGAAGAGCAATTCTGGCAATTAATAGTATGAACATTTAATTGCCAGCTATCATATTAAGTGACCATGTGATAGTTTCATATAGCCTCACAAGGAGAGTAGCCCATAAATAATTGCATTCATAAGGAAATAGTTCTTCTAGGTAAATGTGGCGACCTTTTCATAAAAGGTTAAATGTTGGATGTTTTGAGGGAACTCACTGTATGTTAATATGGAGCCATCAAATCTGGTCTTTTGTAAAGCCTGGATTTTGTGCTTGAAACAGGAAATCAACCTTGTTTTGTTTGAAAATTGTACTGTATTTTTCATTATGAGCACGGAATACTATTTCTGAGAATTCCCAAGTAGATTTGCTAATTAGACTTAAAGAACCCTTTTAAAATTCCCTTTAAGGAAAGACATATCAAATCTTTCTTTGTTGTCCTGAGAGATCTTGATAACACAGACTCCTCAAATTCTCCACAGAAATAAAAGCCACTAGAATATTATGCATATACTCCATTTGAAGATTTCCTTAGGAGCAATGATATTTCCACATTTGTAAATAATTTTTGCCTATCATAAGGTTAGCACATAAAATATTCAGAAAAGCTAGCAAGAAATTACTGTCTTTCAAACCACTGCCATTTCCCATTGTTCATAGGCATATGACCAGAGTTTGAACTAAGAAGAAGTGGAGTGTCTCCACCAGCCTTAGCCTAACAAATTCTACTCAGGTGTAATTTGGCTTCATTCTCATTGTATGTGCTAGAGACGAGTAGTCATACATGATAAGGCTGCCATCAGTGGATTCTAAAGCATACTGTTTTACAATTATTATTAGAGATCATAACAGTCTATTAAAACTCAGATGATGAAGGTAGACTTCCATATAACTCTGTCTTGAGCTAAAGCCAAGAACTTTTTAGACTAGGGATTAAGAAAATAATGAGAGGGAGTGGATGGAGGTAGGTAAGGGCTGGAGGCAGGGAAGGAGAGAGATGGAAAGACAGAGAGCAGTGTACAATCCATATATTGATGGTACTGCAGCACAAATGCTTCAGCCATCCTTAGTGGTTCGACATGCACATTTGCTGAGGAAATTAATGAATGGAGTCCTGTGCTAGCTGAGAAAGTAGATCTCTTGGGGAGGAGCACTGGCTGGTTAGACTTATCCTATGATAAAGTGATGGGACAAGTGGGACTGAGTATTTCCACTGCTCCTTGAATGCCAGTAGCTGTAGCTGTTTACCAGGCTGAGTAAAGGAGGAAAAATGCTTTGCTGGCACTTTTGTAATTTCAAAGCAGAGCGCAGTTTCGGGTGTGTTCTGCGTTCCTTTCAGTAGCTCTTTGAGAATAGTTGTAAAACAACTGTTTGATCATGCAGCTGCTAATGGAAAATGAATTCCAGATAGCTACATAACAAAAGAGGTTTGATTCAATGGTAACAAGACTTATTTAATTTTACATCAGACTCCCCTGTGGGTGGCTTGGGAAGAGGACATTCTCCAGTGAGAGAGCAGAAAAGCTAGCACATGACATTGGCATCCAGCTTGGTAAAGGAACACCACAATAAATTTGGAAAAGCAATCAACAATCTGAAATGTGCTTGTACAACATATTTTACTTTTTCTAATAAAATACAGTCTTGCTTGGAATCACTTCTTGGATAGTTTGTCTCCTAATGACAGTTTTTACCTTCCACTTTTTTTCTACAGAAGTCTTAATCTTTTGTTCTTACAGCTTCTTTCTCAGCCTCCCAGCCAGTGCCTCTGGAAGGATAGCTTCGTGCTGCTGCATTTGCTTCTTTGTGTGGAAAGAAAGTGATTTGCTTTTTGTATGCTATTTATAGAGAGCTTCTCCACAGAGATGGCATCCCCTCCCCCCGATGGCTCTGAGCATCCTCGTACTGCAGCTACCCGCCACCTGATGTCCTATTTTCTCATTGGCTCGAGCTGTTCCCAAACCTTGTGACTCCTGTGAGCTAACGCCCAGCTGTACTGGCTCTGAGTCTCCTGCAGTGAGACATAATCTTCACTTTCACTTCTATCATTTGTCCTTAATATGCCAAAACATCTGAACAAGTGCTTGCATTCATTCCCAGAGCCCCCTGTCCCAGGTTAAGCCCACAGGTCACTGTGGAAATGGATGTATTCCTTGGCTTGCTGAGGTGGTAAGCAGTTCTATTACAAGATCTTCATAACTTGTTGGAGGACTGTAACTCATATCATTGCACCTGAGACAGAGATTTTATATTCAGATGACCTTTTATTTCCTGAAATTGTAAATGCTGTTTCACCCTACATCTGTTGTTCGACTAAAAGTCAGGCGACCGATTAACTTTCTCTATGGGATTTCCCTGTGATTATAAAGCCAGGTGACTGTGACAAGGTCACCAGAAAAAACAGTCTTGTGATTTCAAGCTTGACAGAAACCTGGCAGGAAATGCAGATGAGAGAAATGTCACACTTAGGCAATGATAACCTTAAATATCAGAGACTGAACTCAGAAATGGTTTTTTTTTCAGACCATCAGAAGGGTTCATGAAATATGTCTGTTTGTTCATTCCTCCAGGAGACCCTCTCTGTTCTTACATCTCTGTGTGTTATGATAAATAATGCATTGCCTTCCCAATAGCCTTGATAAAACTGCTTCCTTAACCATATGAGGAGTACATTTCAAAAAGAGAACAAGCAGAGCACAGAGATGGAAATTAACCCCAGGACCGCCAGCCTCCATTAGCAATAATGGTGTCTGACAATTTTGGGGTTAAATGAGAAGTAGGTGCCTTTTTACTGAGTTCTGCTCTTTGTTCTTGCTTTAGTGTGTGTCATTGTGGAGACTGTCATGTAAGGTTAATGACAGCCTCTCATTACCCTTGTCAAATATGTAATAATGTGGCCCAACAACAGGGCTGAATGGCTCCTGCTTGTCAGACCCCTATGTTTTGCCTAGCAGATGGTCACTGTGTTTGGAGAGGCCCTCAGATCCATCAGTGCTATCCTGAACACGTGTGTGAGGGAGGCATTTTTCCCTGATGGGACAGTTCATGGATGGAATACTAATTGGGCACAGCAAGACAACCGAGGATTTATTTATTTCTGTTCCTGATAAAAATATGTTGTGTTCCAGGGAGGGAAAGGGGAGGGAGAGAGAGGCAAACCCCCATTTCTGTCGCTGCCAGCCCCTCTTTCATTGTCTGACTCCTCACATTGGCAAAATTGCTGCATGTTATGCCTTATGCTAAAAATATGGGCTCTTCAGCTACAGCATAAATGGGCATGGAAATTCAGGCTTTGGTCAACTTTTGATTCTATATTTTGAAAGTCTGACTCCTATTCTGCTACCTCTTAAAAAGGAGTGGTTGCTTATTCGCTACAAGCTTTGGAGAGGCATCATGTTAACATATCCCCTTGATATTGCCTCCCTAGTTATTAGGATTAAATATTTATATTGTGGTAGCTGACCCTCCTGTGTTAGGTAGTATGTAAACAGAAAATATCTGTTCCTTCTCAGGGGAACATAAGCCTCTTTAGCATGAGGCTGATGATGTGGAAGGCAGTGGTTTGCATTTTTAGATGTATCAGTAGTCTGCTCTGAAAGTTGGTATCCTCAGCCTTTGACCATGCACCCACATCTATTAAACATAGAGCCCTTTGCAGCAGGAACTTACTCTCCTCAGAGTGTTGGGCTGGAGCTGCCCCAGACAGGTATAGAGTTTTATGTGGTTAGTTTTTTTTAAATTCTTACTTCTCTTTCTTTAGAAAATATGAAAATATTTGAACTTTTTTTCTTCTTCTTTTTTTTTTGTGTAAAGATAGTGCAAAGTGATTAATATCATCTTTCCCCATTTGGGGACCCTTGCACTAATGGAACTCAATTGTTCTTTGTTGAAAATG
This sequence comes from Monarcha castaneiventris obscurior, assembly GCA_026261815.1. Lineage (NCBI taxonomy): Eukaryota > Metazoa > Chordata > Aves > Passeriformes > Monarchidae > Monarcha > Monarcha castaneiventris. Next base: position 12,534,108 of record JAMPIT010000379.1, read on the forward strand.
CCTAATATGAGCAGACTGCACGGCCATAAAATAATGCTTTATCTGATGTGGTTACATATAATTCGTCTACATCAAGGAGTGGGATTGATGTGACTAAAATTAGAGTAGTTATAATGGTGCAAATGTTCTTAATGTAGACAATACCTCAGTCTGCAGAACAAGAAAAATTTGTTCTAAAAAGAATAATCAGCTCTATTTGTTTCAGAGGGATGTTAACTCTGAAACTTAAATATAGCACTGTAGAAATAAACATGGTTAACTACTTCACTCCTAAGCCATATAATGGAGATAATCCCTATCACAAAGAGCTTTTTATTTTCCTAAGAAGTAGATTCAAAAAGCATAGTACAAAAATAACGGTGGGAAATTGCACTGGTTGCTTTATGTTATTTTGTATTACAATTATTAAAACCCTCCACCAAGTTGTTGTCACTACCATGAAAGTGGTGCACATTTCAGCAGCCAGGCCAGCTTGTTGCAGAAATCAGATAATCAAGTCTGTTCCAGACCAAGAAAGACAATTGAAAGTAAAAAATAAAAAAAAGAATTTGTCTAGTGTTTCCCAATCAAAAGGCATGGAAAACTCACATGTAAAATGCTAAGCATTTAAGAAGTATAAAGAAAACAAGGTAGAAAATCTACCTCAAGAATATCCAGGGGTCTTTCAGGAGGTTTAATCTTTTCACTCCATCATCCTTTTCAAATCTCATTGATACTAATTTTTTTTTTGCAAAGTGACTAATTTTCCATCTATAAATTATTCTGGTAAAGAAAAGATCCAGAAGTGGAGGCCTAAAGTGGTAAAGCACATACAGCTTAGTCACTTCATCCTTTGGGGCTGTGAGTGTGCATCTGAGAGAGTGAGAAGGACTTTTTCCACTGCCAGCCTGACAGCAGGCTTTAAAAAAAAATTCCGCAGTCAGCAGACTTTAGTACTTTTTTTAAAAGACATTTACTGTGAATATTACTCAAGTTGGCACAGTTCCCTTTCCTCTCTACCACTTTTCTGTTACTGAAACAGCAAAGAAATGGGACAGTTGTGGTTATTAGGTAATTCAGGAGATACCTGCTTCTTGATACTGATTGTTTTCCTCACAGAAAGGAGCCTAAGAATAGAAGATAAGAAATCATGTGAAGTTACTAGGGCTTCCTGAGGGAAAACAAATGAGGAATAGGAAGGTTGCAGCATATGAGTCAGCTTTCTACCGTGCCCACACACATGATGATGCCCTGTGCCCTAAGGGAATGGGGCACCAGAAAAAAATAATTGTTCCCATGTAGTACGTCCACCTTCTTAAGTAGACCAGGGAAATACAAAAGTGTAGGCCAAGCCTGCTAATTAGTATATGTAAAGGTGGTAAAGGAGCAAAATTATGTAAATCAAGATGGCAATTAAAGCCAGGGACATTCTCAGCACGTATCTCTGAAACCAGCAGATACGTAGTGAAGTCAACAGCCATCTCTGCTGATTTTGTCAGATGGCACATTCTGAGGCAAAGCAAGGCAAAATGACCATGGAATCTAAAACTCTCCTCTTTTTTTATAAACCCCTCTCTACTGCACATTGCAGATTACACTTTTAATTTTTTTGTCTCAGCAGTCACTTTGCTAATGCAGAGGAGTTCATGACTTTACAAAATGCTGAGAAATAGAACCCATATCCATTCCATCGCGTGGAACCCATATTTAAAAATGAAAACTCCCTGAATGATAAGTAAGAACACAAGCCTGGCAGCACACAAAATTTTGGCCGACCAGGAGGAGTGGTGAACCCAAAAATATGTCAACAAAAGCCTGGGAAAGCAGCATGATTTTTCTTCTATTATGTATTAGTAAGAACTGGAGTTCTAAAGCATTGTTTTCTCCAGAGAATGGGAGAATATGGTAAGAAGGCAGAAATGATGCAGGAGTGGCAAAAATAAAGCGTAGAGGGAAGAAGTGTAGCTCCTAAGCTCCCAGGCTGAAAGATGGGGTTGGAAGCAGTGTCAGAAACAGCCCTTCTGGCACAGAACTAGAGCGGCACCAAAATGTAACTCCAGAAATGAAGAAGAGTCTAACTTCAGTATTGAGATTCACAGCTGGTCACTCCAAGGCAATTAAAATGAATTGGCTGAATTTGTTTATTTGAAGGAAGCAGGAGGGAAAATTCTCCTTTTTAGGAATTCAAGTAAGGTTTGCCTCTGCCTGGGAAAGGTGGGGGGATTGATTTGACTGATAGAATATAATACAGCTTACTGTTTCAGGGGTATTGATATGCTGGAGCAGACTACATGACCTGGAGCTACACAGATTATTTTTTTCCTAAACTATCTGTCTTCTGAATATGACATGAGAAAGGCATCAAGCTTTTGAGTGTCAATAAGCTAGACTACATATTTATGGGTAGTGAGTAAAATGTGTTTCAAAGTGTTAGCTCCCTGCACCCTTATAAAAGCCCAGTGATGAAAACTTTTCTCAGATAGCCAGAGCTTAAACTTTGAAAAATAAAAAATTTCCTCTGCTTCTTAACTGTCATTTAATTATGACTGTGAAAAGCAAAGTAATTTGTAAAGGCACAGAGCACTTTTTTTTTTGGAGGAACTGGCAAATTTAAGACTCTACCATGCAGCAGCACAGGAAAAAGAGCAAAGCAATCTTCTCTATTGGGAATGGCCATGATTTAATTGGATCCTACTGATCCCTTATTAATTAAAAAATATTGTAGGCTCTTTGAAGCCTGCATTGCTTCCTGTCTGAAAACATGCTTGCCAATCTTGCCCCTCTCTGCATTATCACACAGTGAGTCTACGGATTTTAAGAATGCAGTGAGGAGTCTTTGTGTTTCTTCCCTCCTGTGTTTATCCCAGGACTGAAAGGGCAGCTAGGAGTTAGAAGTGGGGCTTCCCAGCTTGTACATGACTTTTCCAACAGCACCATAGAACTGAAGGCTTCCCCAGTGCCTGCTCTTGAGTATCAAACCCAAGTTTTGTGTATGTAGCTTCAACTGGGATGATTTCACTCAACAGAACTTAACCAGCAAAAAAAAAAAAAAAAGCCTTCTGCAGTTTCTAATGAGACCCAATTAAAAACAAAATTCAAATGCACAGCTCTATTTCCTTGTGTGACCTTCGTGTCAGGCTACTGCAAATGGTCATGGTCCCTGGGAAAAATGACAGACTGAGGAAAGTGACTGAACAAAAGAGACACATCTGTCTACTGTTGGTAGGAAGAAGGCACACAGCCCATCCCCTGCTGATGGTCCTAATGGTGCACCACAGTTTCTCTCAGAGGAAGGCAGAAGCAGCATAAACAAGGCTGACTTTCCCTGAACTGCTTCCTAAGTCAGGATGCCCTCTCCTCTGGGAGGAGCTCTGATACGGCTATGTGCCAACAAAACCATTTGGCTCACACAGGGATGTTGGTACCTCAGTACCTGCATAATGATGGTAGGGTTTTTTTGTTTTGATTTGGGTTTTTTTAATGCTCTTAATATTCTTTTGAGTTTTCACAAAATCTCTGCTATCAGTATCCTTTTTCTGGAAAATATGGACAAGTGAGATATATATCTGTACAGACAATTTTTATTTTAATTCCCCTGCTACTGGTAAATTTGATTAGGAGAAAAGAAATGTTGAACAAATATTTTAAAAATCTGCCAGCTGATTAAATCACACTTTCTCCCTATCTCCTTGGCATATGAGGTTGACTTTGGCATAATTTTAAATCTTCTAGTTTAGATTATGATCTTTCAAATGGCATTAGGCTTGCTTTGATGTTCCTTGTGAGCACAGGACAAAAGCCCAGGAATTAAATGATTGCTTGCATTGCAGCATCATAATAAAATAGCTTCAGACTCTGACCAAAAGGTAACAAATGGATCTTTCCCAGAAATGCTCATGTTTGTTCATTGAGTCATGTCATTTATCTCCCAGGGAAAAAAGCAAAAGTGCTCATAGCCGCAAATAATTTTTTTTTTTAAGAGGGATTTTTTTTTTTTAAGGGGTGTCTGGGGTCTGCTTTCCTTATCAGTTTCTGGCACTGTTTTAAGGCACTATTTTGAGATACATGGGAAGGCTTTGTTTTCAGTAGCTGGAATTGTACCCTTTTTCATACGGTTGTACCACTCTGCACTCCCGTAGAAACAAACTGCAGGTATGTAAACTATTAATGGTCCAACTTTCCCCACTAAAAATTTTACCATCACAGAGGTTTCCTTGATCTGGTGGAAGATAGCTGCTGTGTGAAGTCATGATATTCATTGGGCCAGATATATCTGAGAACAAAATGAAATTAAGAACCCTCTTAATAAGCTGTTGCCCATCTGCTGAGCTATAGTAATTTTCCGTTCTTGGCCCGTTCCAGTTGTGAGATAATATGGTTTAGCATTAACCTCTTTCAATTAACTTTAAATTGAAAGTTCAATTAAGTCGCATCACTTTACACCTGGGATGGGCTAACTGTACACTCATGGCCACCTACCAGTGACTACAGTAGCTCAGCCTACAAACAAGGCTGACAAACTCCTCAAACATGGGAACTCAGGTGCCCTAGGCTGCTCTCATAAATAACCTTGAAGACACTGTTTCTTTAATGAAGAAGTCACAGTGTCCTGTTTGGAGCCAGGGATAAGGACAAGGCAGAAGGGTGAGGTGTTGTTGGCTGCTGCTGCTGCTGAGCTTGCAGGGAGCACCTTTCTGAGCCATCTGTGGGGTTACTGAGGCCTGGATAAACTAGTCCCTGACCATTCCAATAGTAGCTCTGGAGATCACCAGAGCCTGGCTAAATTTATCTGAGAGGAGAGGTGCAAAATCTGGTCAGATTCGTGTATAAAACTAAGCTTTTCACAGCCCCTTACGGAGAACCCCAGAGAATCCATATTGTTTGTGTGACTGTTTGTGTGTATGTGACTGTTCTAATCTGGCTTCCTTTGAGGTTGTTGAAGTGTTACAGTTCAGCTCTCTGGTTTTCTCCACAATAAGATAAACTTACATGTAAACTTTCACACCCGTGGCTCATTGATTGCAAGTTGATGAAACCGAATGAATATAATCTGTAAATGACAGTAAAAATCTCAGTAAGATATTTTATCTTTAGCAAGATATTTTTCCCCCCTTTAAATACATTTCTGTGTCATTCTGAAAGGCTCTAGTTATTGATTCATACTTTGACTGGAAGAAATTGCTGTGGATAAGATGAAGAATAGGACAGAACTGAAGAAGGACTATAAAAATATTAGAGAAGAAGAGTGAGACAATTTAGGGAAACAGGATGATTAAAGCAAGAATTTTAAGAGAAAAGCAAATAACATGCCTTTACTAGCTGCCAAATATGAATTTAATCCAGAAAAAATATTCTTGTTAGAATCAAAGAAATATGTATTTTAGTTTGGTTTTGTTCCTGTTCACCACCACAGTATGTTTTGAATATGACTGCAGTCCTGCCTAATGTGAAGTATACTGTGATAAAATCTCTTGGAGGTGATTCAAACCCTTGAGACTAGAGTTCACCACCTTAAAGTAACAGAAATCCAAAGAACCTGAACCTTGTGAAACCAGGTTATAGTTCCTATAAGCTTGTCCAGAGAAAGAGCTTTCATTTTGAGTCACACATTTAAACTGTTCTAAGATATTTTGCATGTAAACATAGGCTTGTGTTTCAGCTGGTGTAAATACAGTAAGCCTTGTGAATTGGTGGTGATGGTGATGATCTCTGCAGTACCTGGAGACGGGGAGCCGGCGGAAATGCCTTAACAGGCGCCATCCAGGGGAGGGCAGTGAGGCACAGAAACGCTGGTGTGCACATTGCTGTGTGCTGTGCTGCAGTTTGCTGGCTGCTTGCTTGATAACTGGCAGGGAATTCAGTCCAAAATTGACAAGATTCATGTCTTCTGCAATGCTTGGACAGCAGGGTCCTGTCCGTTCCTTTCCCCTGCCAAGCAGCCTGGCACGGAGAGCAGAGTGCAGATGGAGCAGCACAGCTCACCTGGGTGCTCCAGACAGTTTTATCTGCAGTCTTACTGAACTCTATTTGTCTTTTTGCTGGTATTTTCCCAAACTAAAAGCTGGAACTTAAAGCACTGCAGCCTTTACTTAAGTCTCCTTGACAGCATAAACAAAAGAGGATAAATATCATTTTGCAAGAGACAACTGAATTTTATAAGAACCTGATATAACTAGTCACATAGTAATAGGTTTAATTTATCACAACACTGTCTTAAGAAAAAGAACACAATTTATGTACCAAAAACAGTCTAAGCAGTTTGAAACATTGTACCTTTATAGACATTCTTTATATTGTGTGGATCTCCTTTTTCACTGTTTCATATTTCTTCCATATCTGGCCCTGTATGTGGCCATGAAACTGGGGACTAGTACCAAAGAGAGTAGCAAAGTTAGAGACAGAAAGATGTTGGCACTGGATAACTTAATGAATTGGCAAGGGGACTTGGAGCCTTTCAGTCTGTCTGAACCTCGCTGATGGGAGCTGCACAAATGGCTAATGGGGATAAATGGTTTGTGCTCCTCATGAAGAAGTGGAAAAACTGCAGAATGCTGGAATATGTGGTATTTTCTGAGGAAGAGCTGGAAGCAGGAAAAAAGGACAGGTTTGTGGAAATAAAGTAAAGAAAAAGGTGGTTAGAAAGAGATCATCAATGATGATACAAAGAAGCCATTGCTGTCCCTGCTAGGTTTTCTTTTTCTCATCTTCAGTGGGCAAAAGATTATTCAAAAGGAAAATGTTGATATAAATGTCAATTTTCTTTTGATCAGGGCAATTATTCTTAGCTCTGGGTGTGTTAATGGTTTAATATGAATAGTTTCTATGGACAATTAGAAGGTGAAAGTGTTTAGAGCCACTTGTCAAAATATTTTGTGACCCATAAAATCCTATGGAGTAGTTTTGTTTAAATAGGGAATACAGACTGCTACACTTTCCAAGCTTCAAGGTAACTTCAGTTTGTATTTGCTGTAGGCTCTGATTCAGGACTATCTGCTGTGATCACATTTCACTTGTCCTTTTTGTTTTACTTGTTGATAATTTGAATTTTAGGCTTCATGACATTCATACTGTAGCCATGATAGGTAAATAATTTAGAACCTGTCATTATCTATATTGTGACTTATTTCAGTGTTTTGGAGATATACACTTTACAGAGACTAAAGCAGAAAAAAATGACATTGCTTTGCAATGTATATTGATCACAAGTATGTAATGACATCTCTGACTCTGAGGACATTGCTGCTTGCAGTCAAAACCACAGTTTGCTTTTAGCCTTATCCAAACAGGCTATTAAGCTGGCAGGTGAACTGGTCTTCTTCTGCCCTTCTTTTTCCTTCTTAGCTTCTCAGTGCAGTATATTAACCTCTGAACATGTTAAAACAATGTTGATTTCAATCTAAACCAGTAAAAGCAGCAGGGAAAAATTTCCAGCTTGGTATCTTCTCACCTAGGCTGACCAGAAGATTCCCCAAAGTTTGGGGAGACTGGAAATGAAAATTGCCTGCCCTGAGAGAAAAAATAGTCATTATTTCTGGTGCAGACACTGCTCCTAGAGCCTAAAGTCAGCTCTACTTCCCCTGTGCCAGTTTCTAATGGAAACAGAAATCATGCAGTAGAGCACAAATGTGCCCTGAAATTTTAAGGACAATGTGCACTGACCTTTAAGCAACATGCACACCATGGAAGAACCTACCTACCAACAGGCAATTATAAACTGCCTGGGATCTGTAGGGACATTAGTTGTGGTTTCCTGCCTGTCCCTTTCCTCTCTTGGAAGCAGCCATATTTTGCAGCATGACCCTGACAGGGAACACTGTAGGGAGGCACAGAGGGGCTGAGCTGCTGCTGCTGCTGCGGTGCCACAAATAAGAAATCTGCTGCTCAGTGCTTTGTCACTGCACGTGGTAAAGAGAATTTTCTTTTGCTCTCAGTAAACTGTCCACGGAATCAGGACTCTTCCTGGGTTTTGTTGACACCGATGTATCTAATCCTTCTGAGGCTGGTTATACCCCTGTTTGGGAGAAGAAAAGTTACCAGCATGCCCATTCCAGAGGGTTCTGTACAGAAGAGAAAGGCAGCAGAGCAGCACTGTAACCTCTTGGGAGCAAATGGAGTGATGGCAGGGGTCAGGGCTTCCTCAGAAGGAGGATTGGGCGGGCTGTCCTGTGAGGACCTTTCTGCACATACCTGGGGGTGGTTAGTGATGCATCTTGCCAGCCAGTCCTCGTCCTTGTCCCAGTTCTTGGCACCCTGCTGGCAGTGTCTGAGCTCAAGGGTCACGTCTGCTGAAGCACGTGAGCCTCCCTTTACTCAGAGAGAGGTGAGATCTGAGCACACATCACATCCAGGTGACTGGATTTAACCTTTATTTGTTCCACAACACTTTGAGAGGAGGGGGGGGACCTGCAACACCTTTCTTTCATTTTATCCTGGGATGAGTGCAACATTGCAATGTGTGCTTCCTGTTGCCTTTCTTTTCCACAGGTTAAAAATAAGTTCATCAGTTATATACACAGTCAAACAATTTCAGAATAATTTTGGTATCTTCCTCTGTAAGGTTTTATCCCGTAATTATTTTTTTAAATTATTTTTCTTGTGCATTACAAATCTGAGACTACATGCAGTGTTTGCATTAATTTACTTTTATTCCTGTTATTTTTTCTCTGTAAGAATGGATATGAAATTATATTCCCTTTAATGTCATTGTTGTTGCATTCCTTTAGTGGTCACACCCACAACGTATCCATTCAAGTTTGTTACCTGCGCCACTCTGGGCAAAAAAAGAAGGAAAGAGATTTAACAAGGACAGCTGTAATTTTCCTAACAGGGTAGAAACCAGCCAATTGGAAGCCCTTTCTCAGCAGACACTGACAAGACACCAGAATACTCTCTCCTCAGGTGAAGGCAGCAATCACATCCCTCGCTAGCACTACGGCGTGTCAGTGCAGTGGAAGATGGCGAGCTGGAGGCTGCCAGCCTCCTCTATTTATAGCACCAAGAGCTTCGGGGTGTGAGGCAAGCTGTTTTTAACACAGCGGCATTTTCTTCTGTGTAATCGTGGCGTGATATAGTTTTTAGAAAGTCATTATTTCTTCATAAAAAATTAGGCTTCTTTGCCTAGTTAAAAAATAGGTATTTGTGAATTAAAAAAAAAAAATTAAAATCACTTCTCTGTGACCTTAGATGTTTTAAAGGCCATTATGTTGTCTGGCAAATGTAGAAAGGAAAATCAATATATAACACTGAAGACTAAGAGGAAAAATTCAATGAGACACATCAGTTCAGCTCCTGTTCTCTTTCCCTTTTTGGTCACATCCCTTGTGCTGCCAAGCAAAGTAGAGGAGATCCCATGCCCATGAAAATGCAAAGAAACTTGCTTAGACTGAGACAGTGCTTGCAAGGCCTGATAAGCAAAGCAGTAGACTGATTTGTAATAGCAGATTGGCTTACAGTTCACAAGGAATTTTTTTCTCTTCTACCTTACCCCTCATACCTTCTCATGTAATTCTTACAGAGATATTCAAGTACTCAGACAGAAGGGTAGCAGGGTTTTGTCTTTCCAAAATAGGATTTAAATAATTCCTGCTGAGTCACAGAGTTATACAGGGATTCCTGTTACACAGAACATATAAGGATGTTCATAAATTATTAAGGAAGAAGGGCAGAAAATGTCCAGTGAAGGACTTCTCATGTTTTGACAGTGTCAATTTTTCTGGTGGACCCCATGACTTTCCAGAACTAGTTAATCTTTGTGTCACACAAAAAGGTGATTGGAAGACATTGGAAATGCAACAACCCAAAGTTAATTTGAAAGGAGGCATTATTTGTGCACGTTTTAGTATATTGAGCATCCACAGCTTATTTTAATTCTTGCTGCTCAATAGAATTCATACACGAAAAATAAAAAAGTAAAAAAACAAAAGAAGCTCCTGCACCCTTTAAGCAATTAGATGTTTGTACATAGTTTGTACATTTAGAAGTGTTCATACGATATTTTTACTTTTTTTCCCTTCTTTCCCACAGAAAGCAGAGAAAAAGCAACAGACATGGAGAAAACAGGTGAGAGAACATGGTTTGACCTTAAGGGTAGAGCAAATGTTCCCACAGATGCATAAGTGACATGAAAGGAGGAAGGAATGACTCACACACGAGTGAAGATGGATGAGTTTGCTGCTGGTTTAATATTTCCTGTGCAGCCCTAGCGCAGGTATAGGACAGACGTCCATGTATCAGATCAACTTCACAGACAGCTGAAAAAACTGATGTTGACTTTCAGAAACATTCTGGACTCAGTGAGAACATGACTAGACCATGTGGGACTGGCAGAAGGAGCCAGAGGCCATGTGGGCTGCCAAACAGTTGGAAGCATCAGACTTTGTTGTCTGTTTTCAGGAGCTGCATCCACTACAGCCTTCCCTTGTGACCTTGACCTCAGACTACATCTGAGTTTTGAGATGCAGAAAGGCTCCAAGATTTTTAGCTTGTATGTTGGATATGGTCATGCCTCATCTTCATATCTGTGTTAGTCCTTGGTGTGCACCAGCCTCCTTCCTTTCGAGCTCCATGAGGAAAACCTGTTCTCCTACCAGGTCCCATTTCCAAAAACTGGAAGACAGGTATAGCCATGTCGTGGACACACAGACCACTTTAGAGACAACCTAAATCAGCTTTTTTGCTTTGGTTCTTAATATGCAAAACAGAAATGATAATTTTAAACTTTGGATAGGTCAGTGCCTTTTCTTAATAATTAAGCAGCAAATGTGACCACTTCATACTCACAAAGTGCTAATCTTAATAATTCTATATAAATACATAAATAGGTAAGGGGGTCGTGAAATCCCACTATGTTGAAGCCAAGATATGGACAGTTACCTCAGCAAAACCTCAGCCATATATTACAGTCTATCTTCCTCCAAAATCTCTTCCTCCTTCCAGCCTGCCCCAAGCAGGGGTCCCTGAAGTCAATAGCTCCTTAAGTACTTGGATCCGTGTGACTACAAGCAGCAGTTTTGTCATGAACTGGGCTGTGATATCCGGACTGTGAGATAAAAATTATGGGCCAAATCATAAGGACTTATCAATGTTTGTTTTCAACATTGGCTGTCTGAACTGAGAAAAATCACTCTGAAGTTGCTAGCAGTCCTCCTCTGTAAAGACTGCCTGGTTTTAGCTCCTTGCATTTCTTTGCAGAAATAACTTCCATTCCTGATACACTCTCTTGTCTATTAATGAAAAAAGTAATGCATTTTTAGGTTGCTGAGGTGACTTGGCCTTGGGCCCCTTAATTATAATGTACCTAAGGCCTTAATTAATTTGTAGGACTGTACAGAAGATGATGTCCCAAAAACCTTCTGAGAGTCGAATCAAAATCCTGTACTTATCAAAGTGGAAATATTGAATCAGGGCCAGGTGTAATATATTTGCATCCTTTCCAGAAAATGAAATGTTTTTAAGGAGAACAAAGTGCTCTTAGCTGTGTTCCAGGTTTATGTGGTGATGTTGTGCTCAAATTTCAAAATTACCACTTGCATAGGGCAGCTGCAATAAGAAGAAAAATGAAATTTCATACTTAGGGAATAACACAGACCTTTTCTCTCCGGGCCTTTTGCTAATGCTATCTAAGTCTAAAAGCATCTGCCATTGACTTCAGCTGGAACATGATGGCATGGGCTCCCCACTGCAAAGAAACGTCGGAAGCTATCTGGGATTTTACCAATAGAGGGCTCTATTGGTTTGATTTAAGTCACAAAGAAGGGGGAGCCAGACTTTTTTTTGGAGAGGGGGGTAAGGTTGCTATAGTAAATCCTATAACCTATATAAAAGTGGAGTCAGCTGAAGTGCATTGAAAGAAATGCCTAAAGGGACGTCGTTAAGTGTTACTCTATCTGTTTTGTTGTTGGTTTGTTTTGATATTTTGGAATACTGATGCTGGCTGACTTGCTTAGCTGCTTTCGGAAAGGCACAGTCCAGAGCACTGTAAGGTATTTTAGGAATAGGGCAATATTAGCAGTGTGATAATTTTAAATGACCTGCAATGTTTAAAGCCTACCAAAAATAAAATTACATGGCTGTAATTCATTTACCAAATATTTTTATTCATATTTGCTCTTACAATGTATATTTTAAGCATAACACAAAAAGATAGATGTGCATGTAAACGAAAAAATGAAAATCTGTGTTAATAAATATGAAAGTGACTTAAGGGAAAATATTTGCTTTCCTAGCTAGTTAGGGTTTTGTATTATATCCCACTGAAGATTGAACATATTACAGGTCCAGCTGTAGGAGGCCATGCAATAAAGTGAAAAGTAACCTAGAGTCTTTCTGGGGTGTTTAACTGCTATCCAGTGCCTGACCTCTCTCACTAAACAAGGTCTTGGTGCCCTGACTCACCTCTTCACTGCCACAATAGGCCTTCCCATTCCACTTTTTAATTATTGTTCCCTGTTTCCCAGTGATTGAAAAGATGCTGGTCTCACAGCATATCCTGCTTTCACAGGTTAGATAGACTGCAGTGTATATGTTCTATAACTCACAGCAAATGAAATTCACTGTTATTTTAATGTGGACAGCACTGCAATGAAAAAATGAAAACAGCACTAACAAACATGCTTGTAGATGCATGATGGTAAGCATACACATCTGCATATAAATATTATACATGCATGTCTTCTTAATGGGAGTCTGTGATTGTTAGGTGCGCTTGCCTAAACACGAACTCTACAGCTAACCAAGCAAAAAACCCTCTCTACACAAATGTGTGTTTACATACATACATGCATAAGAAAAATATATATCCAGTGTATAATTTCAATGTGTATGAATGTAGCTCATTGAAGTTCATTTTATTGGGCAAGCACAGTTTAAATTCCATTTTTATGCAATGGTGCAGTGACAAGCTTCCTATAAAATAAATATGGGCCATAATGAAAATACTTTAGCTTGCTGGTCTTACATTTTTTCCTAGTAATGAATACAGACTTCAACTTGCGAAAATATAAAATGATCCTGCTTTCGGTATAAATGTCCCTCAAAAAATCAATTCCAATTTCATCTTTGTTTTAGTAAAAGAAAAAAAATGAAAGAACAAAAAGATCAGGACTATAAATAATGACTACCTGTGGTTTTCATAAATAAATATCTCCAAAGCGGTGGAAAGCTATAGAAATGCATGGATATTTTATTTTGTCTTCCCTCATGAATTTGTTGTGTTGCAGGAATGTGTATAAATAGATGTCTAGATATGGCGCAGATTCAGATTCAGCCATTTTCTCCAAATAAAAACATATGTTTCCCTCTTGATGTTGCCTTTTGTCCTTTGGAATGCATTAACACTTTAATAATGGAAAGTCTGCCGTAATGTATGGTCTACCTACGATGTTTTTTAAAAAATCTCATAAATATGAATCTATAGGTACAAGAAAGCTGTATATGCTCATGCTCATGTCATAAATCATCCATCCTTTGTTTAAAAAAAAAAAAAAGGTGGGGGAGGAGGAGGGAGTGAGGGTTTTCTCACTGGAACCATTTCATCTTATCTAGGGAGGGTTAAGAAATACTGCTGTTGACACTTACCTAGATATTTTCACAAAGTCATGTCCCCTTCACTGTTCCTCAATTGGAAGGATGTTTTCCTTCTCTTTAATTTTCAGGAAGGGAGAATCTTGTTCTGCTTTCTAGCCTCATAAGAGAGAAATGACTGCCTTTCCCCACCTCCAGGTTACAACTTTAACTCATAATCCCCCCATCCCAAGGAAATAAGTAGATAACACGGTATGTGCAATGTGAACTGATTTGGGATACTTTCAGTTTAGTGTCTCCAGTCAGGAGAAATGAATACAGTGCAATTTTTTCAATAAATACATATGTGTTTTTATTCTGGGGTCCATGCTATGTTTGCTCAGAGAAAGACAAATGTACTAACCAACCTTGCATATGCACCAATGAACAGAGTGGAAACTACATTATTGCATAAACTGCATCTCATGGAGGTAACATTATCTAAAAGGAAGAGAAAGAAAAACAGCTTAGAAACCAATAGCTCAGCTGTTGGTGCTTATCTTGAGTATCTGGCTTTTAATAATACCACACTGGAAACACTGGTGTGCTACAGCATTTTATTCTTCTCTTTCTTCAGGGCAGGTTGGTAAAGCCAGCACTTTACTCCTGAAAAAATATTGCTAGATTGCTAGATTGCTAGATTTAAATGTACTACCCAGTACTGATGACTAATATGCTGTTATTCTGTCCCTCCCTCACCCCTCTATAATCAACAAAGCATGCACAACAGTGGAGTGTTTCACAGTAATTTTGGTGATGTTTTGCCTTGCTTGATTGGAAAGTATTTCTGAGGAGGATAAATAAGCTTGCCACCAAACTCTCCCCTCTATTTGCCTTGCTGATGTTGTTCACTGCAAGATGTGAAACAAGGAATGCAGTAGATTGGGATGCTTCAATGGGAAAAAAAATTTGCAGCTCACTGGCTTAATCTCCCATCTGTATTATTAGCACCGTATAGATTTAATAATTAGGTGATTGAAGACATTTTGATGATGGAGCGGTTTCTATGATCTGCAAAAGAAAGCATCTGTTTTCCTCATGTACCAATTAATTATTTATACAGCAGAAAATACAGTAGACTACCTTGAGGATGAGCAGGTTGGGTGTTTGTGTAAAAACAACGTGGCCTGGCCTGGACATTATATCATTCTGACCTTCAAAGTCTCTAAAACAATTATTTTTCAGACATGCAGTTAACAAACAGTACCCTCTTCTGTCTTCACTTCCACCTCACTGTTTGCCCTCCTGTCCTCACAGAGGGCCTGTCAGCTTAAACATCACCTTTCCTTTTATTTTCCATTTCCTGTCTATGTGTTTTATTAGCACCTTTTTCTATTTTACAGTCCACACTGATTCGACACCAGCTTCATCCCTCATGAGCTCTACCATTGAGACTAGGCAGAGTTATGCATTGTGGGAAATATGCAAAATCAACCAAACCTTTTTTTTTCATGGTTGTCAGGCATGGATTCATTTTGGGAAATATATATTTCCAGAGGCTAGGACTTACTAAAGTTTGCAAATCAAAGAAAAGCAGATCCTTGGATCTCACAAAATGTGTTGCTTTGTATTATGACAATGGTGTTCACATGCCTGACATCCTCATAATAATATTAAGCCCTTTTTTTTCTAGCATTATGTACTTTATACATTTGTATAAATGTCACAGCTTGTAATCACTTCCTTTGTCATCGACGATTAATCTAAAAAAATCGAATAATTCACTGCCCCTTGCCATTTACATATCGCCTGCTACCATCTGTTCTTCTCAGCAGCAGTAAATGATGGGTAATTAACTCAGTGCCTTTGTCTTTCCCTTGCTGAATGTCTGACACATATAGATTTTCCTCTGTGTGTGTGTGCGTCTGTGCGTGTGTGTGTCTGCGTGCGTGCGCGCGCGCGCGTGTGTGTGTGTAGGAAAAGGAGAGGGGGATAGGAACAACAGAGAGGAAAAAAAAAGCAAAAGATGCTGTAAGCCTGACCTGAGGAAAAAAAACAACTCAGTACAAAAAGCATTTGCAAAGGAGAAAGCAGGACAGAAATGTTGGGGCTGCAAAGGGACTCTGTCATGTGGCCTTTTACTTGCTTAATGTCAAAAGAAAGTGGGACTCGGCTGTGGACAATAGCAGCCCTGCACATGCAAGTACCCTTTTCTAAAGCTGTAAGGTCAAGGTCAAGATGCAGCAGTGAGAAAAAGCTTCATATGCTCCTCTTGTCAGCCTGGGTGCAAAGGGGGAAGATGAAAATGAGGCCAAATGGAGGGAATACACAATGCCATTTGGCTCCTGGACTGGAAGCCAGAAGGTTCACAATGTGTCATATTGAAACTATGATATAGTGGCTCTGCATATTGCATCCTTAGACAAGTGAGCATGAGGCAATATGCAGTGTAAAATTTAAAAAAGGAAAGCAATATTCAAAGAGTTTTTTGCCCTTCCTGCTAAACCCTGCAAGCCACCCTGCCTGCAGCTGTGGAAGGGCCGGAAAAGAAAGCATTCCCTTGGCATCATAGGAAATATGACATGATAGCCTAAGCAGCATCTTCTGGCATGTCCCTTTGATATTGTTTATAAGGAAAGGAAGAAAAAAAACCTGGAAATGGTTCAAAATACTTTTTAGTGAAGGTTTTTAAGATGGAGAAAGCATAACAATGTGTCTCGACTACCATAAAATGACTGTTAATTTACATGTATTTGCTATAATTTATTTGTCCTTAGGTAGCATCTGGAAGCCTCCTTCAGGATTGAGGGCCACATTGTGCCAGGCACTGTAAAAGCATGTAACATGACATAGTATTCTCACTCACAACATCCTTAGGGGCTGGCCAATGCTGAGTGTGATGTGCAGTGTCTTTCATTAAAAGAAAAAAAAAACAAAAACGGAAATAAAAAAGAAGTTAGTTATTTTTTAATGGGATCCTGTTAATTTCAAGGGAGTTACATTGCCTAGATGGAGCTTCATGCCAACTCAGTTATTCTACTTACGTTATCTCTGTGCCACATGTTACTGTGTGTGAAGCTTTGGATTTTGAACATGGGAGAAACAACAATTGGAGATAATTTCCCTATGATTCAAGACTTGCTCTTCCCAGTACTCTGCCCCAAAACACTCTCCCAGGGCTTTTTCTAAAGCCTTTTCAATCAAGGCCATTACGTGGGTAACATCTCTTGCTGATTTAACAGAAACTTTTTTGAATGGTTGTACATCTGTACATCTCTCCAGTTTCCTTCTATTTCAAATAACCAAATAACCTTACTGAAATCTGACTCCCATATTACTGCATACTCCTCAAATGATATTCCCTGCATGTGCAATGACCTTGGACAGTGACTCACCCTTGTTCAGATATCTTAGTTCATGTAATAAGTTTAATTATATTTAACCTGAATGAAAGAGAATTATTTGATCCATCAGCTTCAAAGTTGAGTAGTGCCAACTGATGTGATGGAATGTGAATCGTAGTAGTTGGGGGAAGTCCAAGCAACACCTACACTGCTATCCCAGACAGAGTTTCTTTCATGAAATTTTCCCTGACCTAATAAAAAAATATTCACTTACATCTGACACTGGTCGCTTCCAGATTCTCTGAGGGAAGCAGTGTTACTGCTATTAATGCCTCTCATTAGATTTCTTTTCAGGCTGGGAGGAAAAAGTGTTTCTTGTTGCTACAAACTACTGATAATTTCTAATACTTTTTCTCCTGGGTTTCCTCTCGGTAGACTAGGGGATGTTCAGGTTAGAAGACTGAAAGCTGTTGATACAGAATCACAAGGATTTGGCGAATCGCCTCAAAGGGTCTAGAGGAAGGGAAATAAGGGCAACAAAAGTAAAAGAAGAAAACTAACAAGGTTCTACCTCATTAGATTAGGTATGAAATTATCATTTAAGATGACTAGAATTACCCTATTGGTATCATTAGGACGAGACATTTTGGCTTGTATATAGTGCATGGTAAGCATGACTTGTACTCTTAAGTTTCCAAACAGAAGAGGTCAATGAATATTAATAATTAGTATTTCTATTTTATATTGACAGGTGTCTAGCAGCCTTGATTGCTGCCCAGGAAACCAGTGAGGGAAACAACAAAAAATTTGACCTTGATCCAAAATCTTTAATGGCTAAGAGGCAACAGGGGCCATATATTGTCAAAAAGTGGTGTGAGGGAGAGGAACATGGGGATAGAAGATAATAAAGACGGTAGAGACACACTAGGCAATTATATCAGTCAGCACAGCCCTTCTCCCTGCTACTTTTTATGTGTGGCAATAAAAGTGCTTAAAGGAGGGAAATTATGAGGATTTTCTGTTTGTGTGGAGTGCATTCCAAGTGAGCTAAAAAGATGGACAATCCATGAAGAGAGAAAGCATGAAAACCTTTGAAAAATTATTAATTTGGTGCTGAAGACCATCATCAACACATGAAGAAAGTGGATACACTTTCATTGAATGAAAAATGACAGGGTGGTCAGGGCACAGACTGTGAAAGACTTGAAAGGGAATAGAAGAAAGCCATAAATGGTGCCATAGAGAAAGGGAAACTGTTGCAGGGATGAGGAAAAAAAAATTAGAAAGAAAAGAAAGAAGAGTACAGCATCTCTGTTACTGAAGACAGGATGAGATTGACTAGCACAAAAGAATGAAGTGAGACATGAGGATGACTTAAAAAATAGGAAACTTCTGGCTGTAAAGTTAAAAGTTGAGTGATGTCCATTAGGAAGTGTAATAATCTGTAGCATGTGGTGGAAGGATACTTAGCTAGACTTAGATAAACAAGAAAAAACAGGATGGAGGCAATAACCTTGTATCATCTGGAAGATACACTGGATGGCTGAGATATTTTCCACCTCTCTGCTGCTTGTACAACCTCTGTACTTTAAGGCAGTGTATTCATACTGTGAAAGTGTGGAAGTGCAGACTGACTTGTCAAGAGACCGTGTATCATAGAGAAATACTTCAAAAATCTTTGCATATGAGAGGAATTTCCAAAATGTTTGTGTGCGCATATACAAATACATACATATTCCTTTATACACTCATATATGTATCATTGAATTACTCTGTTGTGTAAGTAGATGTTTCCACTGTATTCAAATCAGGCTTCATTTGCAATAGTAGTGTGAAACTTGAGAATAAATTTAAAATCCAACATTTTTACATATGCTATGCTATTAAAAAGACAATGATTGTAAAAAAACTTAACTGAAAACCATATTTACTAGTATGTATATTTACAACTGTACTTATCAGATTTAGCTTAAAAGCTTCTATCAGGTGAAAGTATTGAGTATGTTTGCGTTTTAAAATAAATGATATATAGAAATAATGAAGACATTTCTTCTTTCATTTATACTACAGATCCTTTATCTGCAGTGCAGATTTCTAATGCATAGCTTGTGTTGTATGCACTAGCAACAGAAATCTGCTTTTTAAGTCATAGATGACAGTTCTGACTGCAGTCTTGTGATATATTCAAATTTTTGGAGGGCTTATTTCCTGAGGGTGTACAGCCATTGTTGATGTACGTACACTGTGTACATATGGAAAACTGAATGGGCGGCTGAGCACAGGGACTTGGACATATGCATATTCTTGGTACTGCCTGAGTTAGGCAGAGTGTGGCTTCATTGAGCTGATGTCTGATTTTTGTTCAGTACTAAGACAGAAGCTTTTTTTACTTGTATCACTCACACTGTGCTGTGTCACCACGCTGGAAACTCCCTCTGTAATGGCTTTCTAAAGCTCGTATATTCATAGTGATGTAACTTCCAATGAATTGCTATTCATGTATATTTGTGAGCATCATATTTTTGCTGAAAGATGGGGAAAATATGTTGTATTAAAGCAGATAATAGTTAAAGCTTCTGAAGTTGGGAAATTAGAGGAAGAAAGCAATCATTCCCTTGAAGGGAACAATATTTTACACTACACAGTAGGTCACTAAGGAAGATATTTGCGGACATTTTTAATTGAAAGAAAGAGTTGATGATCAAGACCAATGGGCTTTAGCTCAAGACTTACTAGTCCAGGTGTCCCCTAGGTTCTTTGTACATCAGTAGATAGCTTAGTCTTAGTGTGCACAGGCTGGACCAATACAAAAATGTTTGAGGTAACTTTACTCAAGTATTATATTGTCCCAGCCAAAAAGAATTTCTTAGTTAACAGAATTGTTAGGGGACCTTCATAGTGTACTAAGTCTGCTTTCTGTGTATTATAGAGACAGGTTTTCATGAATGTTTCTTAAGATCTCTCACTAAAAAACAATTGCAAGGTACACCCAGTAAAAAAGGATAAAAATCAAGTATAAATAGTGAAAGAATGAGAAGAGCACTGATGTCTTGCCATCATTTGATAAAAACAAAGCATTTTAATTGATATGTTCACTGTATCATTCACTCTTATGGTGCTCTTTGACATTTCAAACACAGATATTTGAACCTCAAGGATTTAATGGACCTGGCCTACTGTTTTGTATTGATCCGCCTCACTGCAAATCAGTGGTGATGTTCTTTACTCCCTCCCTGTAAAATGAAAAAAAATCAAATCAAAGTGTCCTAAACTTGTTGATTCAAAGCTGTTTCATCTATCAGTATAGAAAAATTCTATCAGTATAGCAAAATAGGTTAACAGTCTTTTTCACAGTCTTTCTTCTGCAAACTGAATTGAAATGGCCTGGCTTAAAGTAACCTGGATCTCATAAAAGCAATATGCTGCCAGAGTGGCAAATCCAGAATTTATCACTCATGTATATTTCATCTGCACTTGCCTTTATTATTCTTTACTACTCAGCTATAAGAACCCAGGGCATTGCTAGGATATCTGAGAACTCTTTGGCCAGTAAATATGTGGCAAGGCAAATTCAGGATTTAGGAGCCAAATTTTCAATACCCTCTAATTAAAAAAAAAAAAAGCATGGTTTCTCAAGGAAATAAATGTTACCATTTTTCCCCCCTGTAATCCTTTTTGCTGCAGAGTTTGAGCTTTACCTTTACTCTTTCCCCCTTGATTCCTGGCAAAAATGGAGAAGATGTGTTTTCTCAGTCTGGAGAGAATCTTCTTGTGCTGGTTTGGACAAATTTGGAAGAAAATATCCTCTGATAGAAGGCAGGTTAGAACCACCCCTCCCCCACCAAGTTCAGGGAAAAAAATTCCTTGGAGGAAAGTGAAAGAGATAAAAAAACTATTTATTTAAAAAACACACAGGAAAAGGACAATTATGCTAAATAATAAAACCTGTCGCTGTGGAGAGAAACCTGGCAAGATTTCAGAGTCCTTCTGTAGGTGTGGTCTCTCTCCTCCTCCTCAGAGCTGGGTCGGTGTGGACCCACCTCCAGGGCCTCGGTGGAAAACTCTCCTGGTGTATTCGGATGTTGGAACAGTCCAGAAGAGAAGGGAAAAACCAAAGCCCCAGGAAAACAAAGTTCAACTCTCTGTCTCCCTCTGGCAAAAAGGAGCCAAAAGCTGGCTGAAAAGCGAGAAGGTGCTTCCTCTGCTCTTGCTGCAGCAGGACACAGAGGAGTGTATCTGTGTCCATGAACAACTGCTTTGGTTTTTTTCCTCTCCCCCCTCCCAGGCTCATTATAAAGGTACAGAAAGGCACAAAATTAATTTCTGGGCATAAAGCAGTGTTAGGAGACACACATCATAGAGTCACCCCAAGACATTGTGAAGTCGTTTAGGTCCTTTTGCATGTATGAAGAGATATTGAGATATCATGGTGCAGCCTGTCCAGGATCTGAAGACCCATGATTACCTGATCTTTTCTTCTTGGCTAGGACAGTGAATTCATAAATAGTCTCAGTCCTTATCTAATTCAGGATTGTCATTTATATCCTCATTTGACTTTACAACACTACTGTTCTGTTTGAGATACTGCTTAAACTTTAATCTCAGGAGGGAAAAAAAATGGAACTGTAGCATTCCACTATCAGTTATTTTTGAAAGACCTGTAGGTTGCCACAATCTCGAGGTTGAACATGTTGAAGCATTTATGGAGTAACATTACACAAAAATAATTTAAGTACAAAACTGAATCTAGCTGGGCACAATGAGAAGTCTGACCAAAACACTAATCCTTGTAAGATAAAAAGCTAAGATATAAGAATTAAGCTTTGCCTAAGATTGCTTATTTCTACCAATTGTTTTCCAGTTATGTTTAAAAATATTTTTGAACTGTGTATGTAGTGTGTTTAATATGCAATCAGGACTAAATCTGGAATTAGAGTAGTGTACTAGCAAATAACAAAGCTCCTCTGAAAGTCAAAATAATCGGAAAGAACAGAGAAAAAAATCAGAGCACACTGCAGTAAAAGTTGGACCCCAGTCTGTGCCAGACTGCCAACTGTTAATAAATTATGTCTTTGGTCTGTCATATTTGAAATGTTGAACTAAAATGTCAGTAAGAGTGTTCATATGCTCCTATTTGATGCTGAAGACTCATTACTAAAGACAGGTTGTCTATTCAAAAATTATTTGCCTTCTTGTCTTACTTCATGCTTAACCAAATGGACATATGTCTTTCAACGCTGTTGTCCTGGACCATTCACATCAATAAGCCAGGATCTCTATAAACTTGTAATGTGTCTGTGGATATGTTATTTGTAGAGACCATTGTTAAGAACTGGGGGAAGTAACTGGAAGAACTGATGAAACTTATTTCAACACCTATTGAAAGAATATTTCGGCTTTCATAACCCACATATAACTGCATTATTAAGCTCTTTGATAGTCTCATGAGAATTCAAAGATGTATCTACTGATTTAATCAGAGTGGCAAATATGTAGACGAAAATCACAAAATAATTTTTCTGCTTGTCGATGCAGAGAAAATCTTTGCTTCTAAAATCTTAACTGAGCACATTGTTAAGAATTTTTTGTCAGGCAGACAGTGGCAATATAAAGACAGAGATTATTATCAGTATATTTTTCAGCGTCATAAAGTGATAGGAAAATATTCAAGAATGGAATCACTGTCTTTCCATACAGTTGGCGAGAGGACTACAAGAAAACATTAGTCAGAAAATACTGAGCCATAAAGTCAACCTAAAAGTTGAACAGAAATTGAACTAGAAGTTCTAAAAATTTCCATATGTCTCATCATGGTTAGAGTCACAGAACATGGTGGTATTCCCAATGTTTTGGTTTCGAGTTACAATTTTCAAGGTCTCAGTTTTCTGCTTCTCCATACAAGATTATTCTTGTATATATGCCCTGGGGAACTTAAGGATATTAATGAGTGTAAGTTTTAGGCTATTCCCTGCATAGAGTCTTGTACTAAGTCTTCAGGAAGCTTGAGCTGGCATCTATTGAGTACTGATAACTCTTGTGCTACACAACAAAGATTTTTTCTTTCCCTCTATGCCCTTCAGCGGCAGTTTGGACCACCAGCACTCAGTTTTAGGCATCACCCTCTTCCTGATAATTCTCACATCATAACACCTGAAGTGACCAGTCTATCTGCAAGGGATAAAGTTAGGTGCTGAAAAAAGAAAAAGGACATTTTAGAAGAACAAAAGAACTAGCAAAAATATTTTAATACAGTTTTATAAAACAATAAGACAAGAATTGTGGGAATCCAGAGTGCACGGAATATTTCTCTGCCTGTTTTGAAGAATCTAACCCCCCTGAACAATGTTGTCTTTGCCCTTTATCCATGGAGAAAACTGCCTACCCTCTGGGAGGAATTAAAATCCACACAGATGTGAACTAGATGATAGAATATGATGTAAGGATGTCACAGGGTGAAGAATTTAGAAGTTTCAGGTTTGTTAATGTAGTAAATAGATAAATAGTAAAATTTCCAAGATGGAGGAGACCTTGTAGTTTTTAACCTCCATCTTTCTTCTTCTAGTCCTCCATATTTTGAAGCAAAAGTAGTTTAGGATGATTGGATGAAAAGTTCCGCAGTTCCAGCCTGCGTGTCAGAGTGATTTACTAAACATTGGAGGAAAAGTAAAAATATCCGTCGTTTCAAGTTTTTATTGGTTAGTTTACCTTTAAAAGAGCTGTGAAATCTTGATAAGGGGCCATTTTTTTGCTTCCTCTTGCCATGTTCTGTTCTGCTATGTCTTCTCTATGCTAGTAACTGATAACACTAAAATAAACAACTATCTGAAGAAGCAACTACTGCGAGTTTGCCTCGTCCATCTACTGAACTCCTTGCAAGGACTCTAAAATCCTCTCCCATCAGGAGAGGCTGATTTATGGCATGGCCTGTGTCAAAGAATCACATCACTATTGTATACCTGCAATAATGGCTGGCCTAAGAAGAAAATGCTTTGGGCTTAAAGGTGTGGTTTGAAAGTTTCAGTAGGTGTGCCCCATGATTCAGAAAACCATTCTACAGGAAAATGAAATTTGGGAAATATTCCTCTAGTACTATACGACTAGTGGAATGCCTTATCTCTAGCCCAAAGGGAGGGAAATTGTGGTATCCACTGACTTGCAGGAGCCAATACCATGGCTTTCTTGCAGAATAATCCATGGTATAATGTGCTCTGTCCAGCACTGACTGAATATAAGGCACTGGCTACCCTCTGTTTCTGTATCACAATCCATTTACTTGAATAGGTTGATCAGCCCTTATTTCTTAGTTTGAAAGATCTGGACAATAGAGTTTTTTTAAATCAGTGAGTAACATTCTTTCCTAAAGTGGCTTATGGTAAAATTGCTTTTAGGACTATGAGGAGGGGCTGTTACTGGTGGAACCCAGACCTAGATTCTGTGGCTGCCATGGAAACAGAAAGTGGGTATCTGGGCCTTGTTTTCAAGTTTGGAACCAGTATTCTTTGAAAGAAATATTGAATTTCAAATGACTTTTATCCCTTGTAGTTTTCAACATTTTTATTTGAGAAATTTGCAATTACCTCATGTGTTAGACTTGTACCTGAAATACCAGTTAAACCATGCACACATGTCAAGAAATAGCTTTTTGCTTGTCCTTAAGTGTGGGAAGATGTTTAGCTTTGGGTAAGGCATTAAAAAACTTCTGTGGAACAGAATTAAAAGGAATCCATGTTTTCAGGGCAAGTACAGTCAAATTAATAAATTCTGTCACTACTCAGTATATCTTTTAGACTTGCTGCAATGGAATTAGGTTATTTGGTCCTTGCAGTTTATAGTTGATACTATCCATAAGCCTACAGTGTTACATTGCAAGGTACACCTTGGGTCTCCTATAATTCTGACACTTTTAAGTTATCCAACAATACTTAAATCTTAATAGAGAAGAAAAAGAATTGTGTGACAATGTCTGAAGTAAAATACAGCATGTTTTATGCTGCAGCCACGTCCTTAAAAATTTATCATATACTGTCCCACCAGGAGATGCCTGATTACTGGGACAATAGCTTCATTTGTAAGCATCTCCTTTGGCAGCCCAGGAAAGGACAGCCAACTAACTGACAGCAGCATAGCATTTAAGTCATGGCTCTGGTGCAGAATTGAATATAGAAGAGAAGGAATGACTAGCTATTGAACTGCAGTAGAGAAATGATTTGTGCTGCCTGCTGTTATATAAAGCCTACTATGCACAATAAGAGCTGTTTCGTTCCCCTGGATTTTAGGTTTACAACTCACCACAATGTTGGTAGAACATAATGTACTGGCAAGTTTATTCTTTCTTATGGCTTGGGCAATTATTTGGCATTGATTTTCTTAAAGTTTTGTCTTGCATGTCAGCTTTTTGTTGGCAAATTCTGCAGAAGAGTTTGAATGAGTCAGTAAGATTGGAGAATACAGATGAGATCAGTACTTGGCTCATGCTGTCCTTTTACGAGACAGAAGTAACAAAAATGGAGTTTTCAACCCTCCTCTCCAGACACACACCCACAGAGGGAGGGATGGACCTGTATCTGATTTACTTGATTTGATTTTGTTCCCTGATAAAAATCTCACACTTCTTAACCTTTCCATCTACTCTGCTTATAATAACTAAAACACTCTGAATTGGCTCCACATGATGGGACTGCTTTCTCATTTGCATTTTTCAAGCAGTGACTCTGCTCTGACACAAAACCAGTTGACCAGCTATGCTGAAGTGATATAATAGCATTATGTTGCGCTGAATTAAACAACAGAGACTAATTATCTGTGATTTAGCTGAGTACTTTATGAGGTACTTTCAACCATGTAGAAAAAGTGTAACGTGCCATTGTACAGATTTGGTAGCAGTTTCCAGGTTTTTTGTCTAGGTGAGAGTGACATAACATGCAAAACTGTGAGGAATCTTAAACTCTTGGCTGTACACTGTTTTATTTTGTGATGACTGTAATTGGAGCCATTTGCTGGTTATCCTGTTCTCTGTCGTGAACAGTTCAGGAAGTGCTATTCATGATATTATGTAAATCAAGAAGACACTTTACTAAATTGGCGTTAGTAGAAAATAAAGATCACCCCCTTAAATTCTGAAAATGTTATTTTACCAGATAGTCTTATTCATATGCAAGTAGGAAGAATATTGCATGCAAGTAGGAAGAATATTTCCATGGCCTTTTATAACGATTTAAAAAGTGTTTCTGAGAAGTCAAAAGTACTCTAAGTGAGCATTTTTGTCTTCTCTTAGATATGTATTGCCCTCTTTCTAAGTTCATCTTTAAAACTAGGGTGTCTAAATTTAAACACATGACACATAAAGCTATGTTTAATGTAGTATTTAAAGTTGGCAGAGATACAGACACCTGCGTTTTAGGTATTACATCTGAAAATTGTTCCTTCTATCTATAGATACAATAACTCCTGAGGATGTTAACAGAGCTGTACCTGGGCATATCAAGAGAACCACACTGCCCTTCTTTATTGTGCTCCAATCTTGGCTTCTCAGGTGAATTCAGGAAGCCATAGGTTCAACTTGCTTTCTGTAATGAGCCTAGTGGGCAAAGTTATGTGGTTTGAACTCACAGGGGGCATTCCTGACAGAGTTCAAACCTCTCACGGTGTCTTTAATAAGACCTTTCTTTGAAGTCAATTGGAAAACTGAATAGACCACATGAAAGGTGGGCTTGTAGTTCAAGTATATGTATGTTACACCAAACAGAGGCCCTGTGAGAAGAAGAGAGAAGCTGAAGTGATGCACCTACTCTCCTGGGGAGAGAGTTTCAAACACTCGCTCATGAAAATAGTCCATTCCTGTAATGACACTTACCTCAGTGCATAACAATTGCTCACATGAATATGACTGCAGGAATGACCCAGTTTTTTATTTTAAGGCAATTGTCATAGGGTATTTGGGGCTGTGTCATAGTAAAGGTCCTTTGAGCCGGGTCAGCCTCTGAGTTGATGTGTGGCATAGGTGAATGCCCTGTAGAAAGATCCATTTGCAAGTCAGCTCTTTGGAAATTCCCAGTAGGATGGCCAAGTGAGATGGCACTAGTAGTTCACAAACCAGCTTTGTAGTAAGGGGTCCTAGTTTGGCCACGACCTCTGTGTGGATCACCTTGCACAGATATGTCAGCCTCCTTCTGTGCTTTTGGCATGATCTAAGAAACTTTGTTATTGTGCAGTCTTGTGGTCATATACAATTAATACACTGAGAACCTGGAGACAAAGAGAATGATCAGCATGAAACATCCTGATCCATTAGGAGTTGGACTCAGGACCAGTTTTAAGCACAGAGCAGCCCAACAGACACCCAGATGACTTCCTTCAAGTTAATGAGTTGGGGCCAAACCTCAGAGCTCAGATTGCTTGACCTCGCTCTGTGGCTTTCGCCGAAGTCAGATACAAGAGGCTTATGACCTATTTACATGACATAGAAAGAGTAAAGAGTATGGAAGTTCTTTCAGAATTCAATAACAGAAGCAGAAGATGGTGACAGGTAATTGTGCCTCTTTCCCAAAGCATTTTCCCTTGTGAAAACTTTTGTGGATTTTTCCTTACCTCTCCCCCTTTCTGTGTACATGAGACTCCTCTGAGAGGTGGTGAAGAGAAGGTACATCCTTAGAGGGATGCAGAACATTTTCAGAGTTTTCAGAGCATAAAAATGTACTCAAATCCCACAGCTTCTCTGTGGAAAACAGTTGTGCAATTCTCTTGGTATATTTGGAAAGCCTGTCTGTCTGCTTTTAGCAATAGACTCATAGCTTTACAGTGTAGATTTTCTCTTTAACAAGGCTAATTTATAGTCTTATCTCAGTGTTTCCAAAAAGACCAATTTCTGGTTGAAAAGCACAATTTGAAGATCAGACTGAACACTCATTTTTCATTAATAAATTTAGATTAGGAAGGAAAAAAAATTATTCTAGAGGTCTTCCAAATAGTACACCCCAGGCAACAAATGTAAATTGTTTTAAGATAGATTTAAGAAAGTTTATGAAACTGCATGACTATATAGTCACGCAGATAAATGCAAAACAAGAACAAATATAAAAAAAATCCCAAGGGCATAATTTACCTGGGTCCCAGATGACGCTTCTCTGACATTGGTGAATGACTAGAAAATTATCAAGAGCAAGATGGACTTGCTTTCATTTTCATATTATCCATGTATTTTGTATATTGTTTTCTGTTGAGAATCTATATGATACAGAGCCTGATTTGTTCTTATCCCCCTTTGTCTACTAAAAAGATACATCTAAAAGTCAATGCAGACCTAAGTATGGAACCAAGAATTTCTTTTTTCTTCCAGTGATTTTCTTCATTCTGACCTTTTACTTGCTAGTAATTTGGGTCATTGTTTCTTCAGGGCATTGTAGATCTTCCAGACATCCTAGATCTGCTGATCTTTTTTTTCTGGTGCTATTCAAATTTTCATAGATTCTTTACTCACCCCTCTGTGCACAATCCCACTGAACTAAGCCATATTTGTCTCATTATCTTGTCTTCTCCCAGGTCATTATAGGGTAAATCCAAGTTTATGAGGAACCCACTGTCCTCTTCACACTGGCAAGACATGACCTTGCTGTTTATAGCTGATCCTCTTTTGGTGCAGTTACTTCATATCAAAACTGAGGCAGCTGCAGCTACTTATGAAATCTACAAAATGTTTTAATTGCATGGATATTATTGTTAACACAGATACAGAATAATTTTCAAATTTTTGGTTTTGAGTTGTTAAAGAGGGTATGTCAGGAAAAATCCCAATTGTAATAATTTCAGCTATATGCCTGAACCTCATTCCTTTATCCAATATGAAGTGACTGCAGTGACCAGCTGGGCCAGTGATGGCAGCTCACTTGCTCTGGAGGTTTATCTGTCACTCTTTTGTTTTGCTGAAACACAATCATCTTAAGAACTGGATAAAGTTCAGCTGCACAGTTTAAAGGGCACATGTACCACTCACTTCCCTTGGAGACAACAAAAACAAACAAGAAAATAAAATTTTTAGCAACTTACCTGCTGTTTAAATAATAACTGTCTTCTATGGAAGACATAAATAAATGTACATTTGTGTATATTCTGTCTGAATACACTTTTGTGCCAGTTGCTGAATGCTTTGGTCCTTTCCAGCCAGTGGGTAATGAGCAATATCTCACATGTCTGTTAAACTAAACCTGGACTTCTGGTGAAAAACCAGAAGTGAAAACACTACAGGAAAGAGATGGGTTGTATTTCGTCCAACTCATGGTTTTTCTACAAGGCAGTAAACTCTTGTCTCTGCCAATCACATTTTTCCTGTCTAAATACGTTGCATAGTATGAGCACGGTGTCTTACTTAAAAAGAGACTAAAAGCAGGCAGTCAGGACCAATATTCTGATACTCTGTCTCGCTGCAGGTGTTCTTTTAATGCATGGTTGCAGGGGCACAACACATTCATTGGGGTTTACACTGCTCTGCTGCCTCAGTCGCATAGCACTGGCGTGTCTTTGGTCCCTGACCTGGCTGGGGTGGCTCAGGTGCTGCTGGGGGAAGGAAGGAGTCTGGTGGCTGCCTGCCCGTCCTGCCTGGGTTCAGGGTCTGCTCTGCCTCTCCCATTCATGGTTTGATGGCAGAAGTGAGCAGGCAGAGTAGGGCACTGTGAGAGCCTGGGAAAGGGAGCCACTCTCCCGAGAGGCCTCATCTGTGTTGTCTTGTCTTCAAGAGGGAAAGAGAGGATAGTTAGTCTCTCTCTGAGCAGAGGCGCAGTCCCATATGCACCTCAGTGAAAGCTACATTTCATGCTGTAGGCAGTTGCAGACCCTGCTGGCCCAACAGCTTTGACAGTGTAAGGGTTACCATTACATGCACATCCTGGCTGTGTCTTCAGCTGACATTTTGCAGAATCACAGAATGGTTTGGATTGGAAGGAACCTTAAAGTTTATCTAGTTCTGAACCGCTACCATGGGCAGGGACACTTTCCACTAGACTAGTTTTCTCAAGGCCCCATCCAACCTGGCCTTGAACACTAACAGGGATGGGACATCCACAACTTCTCTGGGAAACCTCTTCCAATGTCTCACCACCCTCATAGTGAAGAACGTCTTCCTAATACATATTCCAAATCTATCTTCTTTCAATTTAAAGTGTTTGCCCTTTGTCCTCTCACTACATTTCTTGTAAACAGTCCCTCCCCAGCTGTCTTATAGCCTCTTTTAGTACTGGAAGGCTGCTATAAGGTCTCCCCAGAGCATTCTCTTCTCCAGGCTAAGACCCCAACTCTCTGAGCCCTCCCTCATAGGTGAGGTGCTCCAGACATCTGGTCATCTTTGGGGCCTTCCTCTAGACTCATTCCAACAGGTCCATATCCTTATGTTGGAGGTTCCCCCCAGAGCTGGATGCAGCTCTCCGGGTGGGGTATTACAAAAGCAGAGTAGAGAGGGAGAATCACCTCCCTTGAAACCCTCAACATGAATCATGCACTCCAAATTTACTACAATGCAAGTGTGCCAGAGCACTCTGGGCACTGTGGTCTCCCTGGGGAGAAGTGGGGGCTCCCTGACAAGCCCTGACAACGCACCCCATATCATTCCAAGCAGAAGCAAGTCAACTGGAAGGCATCAGGGAAGCCCAGCCCTGGACATCTCCCTGGGGGTGGGCTGAGGCTGGGACAGGGTGGTTGGTCAGTGGGTGGGAGTATGGATCAGGCCCAGTGAGGATAACCAGGGTCAGACATGCCCATGACATGCAAGCACCGACCTGGGGATGAGGAAGGTGCTCACAAGCTGAGGTACCCCCAGATGTGCCCCTGTGTTACAGGTCAGGGATATGTGTGGGAAATTAGGCTGAACAAATTGCTTTGGGGTGCAGGGCAGAGATTTTTGGGAGTTTTCATAGCTGCAGTTTTGACGTTGAACACTTGTTGCAGGGGGCTGACTGGCTGCCATGGGGCCTGAAAATAATTCTGTCCTGCTTCAGGAAGCAAATGTGGCACTCAAAGCTCTGAGACCTCCAGATAGCCTGTGCCTTCATCATGGGTGGGAAACAAATGTATGTGGAGAATAAAGATCCACCTATGGTAAATACCATGTCCTTTGGTATGACCATCTGCCATTCCTTTAATTCCTCTATTTCTATGTAAACTGTTCTTGAAAATGAGGATAAATAGATAAAATAATTTTCTTTTGTTTGCAGTGACATACCTGTAATATGTGTCATTGTGACATTAGGAAGGACAGTGTAACAGCTATAGTAATATCAGATAAAGTAATACAAGAGTAAACATATGTCTTTTTAAGAAAAAAGATCATTATAGATTTTTTTTTTTTAAATTCAAGTTATTTCTCATTTCCTTCAAAGCACCGTGACCCCTTTATTGTTCTCACTGAGTTTTAGCCCATTATAGATTTACTATGATTGTCCTTTGCGGCTGTGCTGCATTCATCTAAGCTATTAATTTTATTCTTTCTCAGGCAAGATGAAAACAGAGCTTTCATGTTCTTCTGGCATTCTTAAACTCAATCATATTTAAGATGCTTAATTCTGTTGTTTTAGGAACTTGGTGTTCCACTGTTCTTCACATTCTGAACTACCTCTGTCAAAGTCTCTGTGCATGAAATGATAGGAAATCTTTAAAAAGTGGCTAAGGTTCTAAAACATAAACAAATTGAGAAATGTGGAATTTCACAGCAAAGAAAAATATATAAAAATCAAAACCAGAAGGACGTTCATATACATTTTCCTAAAGCATCACTTCTTACATATAATCATTTTGTCATCACTTTATCTTTGTAACAATGAAATTGTAGCATTAGCAGGAAGAAAATAAAAATAAATAATCCTGTGATAAGGCAAAGCCTATATGCTTTTGGTTTTGTTTGAGTCAGAAAAGTTATTTATATTTCATCCTTATTTATATGGTTTTTTCTTTGACACTTGTTTTTCCTTTTAACAAAAAATACCCCTCTATGTCTGCTCTCATGTGCAACAATGATCTGAAATTAATAGTTTATTCCAAAAATCAGATAGCAAAGTCTTTATAAGCAAACTGCTATTTCCTTAAACTAACCTTTTGCATATATTTATTAAACTAAAGTAGTTCTGGATTTTTTGGTGTGTGATGTCATGGTGAGCACTTGATGTCTGTCATTCACTGTTTATCTATTGGTGTTCAGCTCCACCCCACAATACTCTTTCTTTGCCTTGGGTGAGCATAGGAAACCATTCCCACCCAAATATTTGCCTGAACAAATTTAAAAATTAAGTGAACATATAGACTCCCCTATGCAGTGCTGAAATTAGGTTTCTGTGAGCAGCTGTAGCAGGAAGGACCTTAAGTGCTTTTTCAAGCCTTGTCAATGCAGCCCACTGTACAAGAAGCAAATGTGCAGAAGGTGTAAAGGATGGACAGAGTAAACCAAGCCAGTCAGCCTATAAATATTCCTATATAATGTCTGCATGTTCAGTTGAGCTCTGCTCTATCACACATGCTCAGTGGAGAAGCTGGGATATTAAATCTCATCATTTCTGCAAGCCAGGCTTTGCCCGAGAAAGGAAAAAACCAAAGATACTGAGCAAGCCTTCCTCACTTTTTTGTTTAAAACATTCTTTAATTAAATACATTTTGGGATAAAAAAAATCCTT
This sequence comes from Monarcha castaneiventris obscurior, assembly GCA_026261815.1. Classification (NCBI taxonomy): domain Eukaryota; kingdom Metazoa; phylum Chordata; class Aves; order Passeriformes; family Monarchidae; genus Monarcha; species Monarcha castaneiventris. Next base: position 12,566,578 of record JAMPIT010000379.1, read on the forward strand.
ACATCCCTGAATTGAACGGCTGAGCACTATTAGGAATGTCCTTGCAAAAGCCAAATTCTTTAAAAGCGCCCACTATCTCAAATAGTCAAAGAGGAAATCCTAGCAGTGCAGGTTGTTTGCTGGGCTCAGTGGGCTATAATTCCTTCAGAGTTTGCTTAGTCAGAGCCCTAAATATTGGCAATGACTTTTGTATTTGTGCTTAAAGTCAGATTTTAGTCATAGCTCTTTTAAAACTTCAGCCCCAGATCCTTTCATGTGACAAATCATCTACTGAAGGCAGAGGGGACAGGGTGCCCTGAGCTGGGGGCACAGTCCCCTGACAGGCTGCTCTGACTCTAGGCAATTTGGGGAGCAGGAAGAGTCATCTTGACTTTGATGTGTTGGATGTGGTTGGCCGTGTTTACATCTATTGAACAAAATAATTTCTTGTGGCGCAGCTAATCAAATTATTGGCTATCAGCAATCGGGCTGCATGAGGTGAACTAAGGACATGCTTTGTCCTGACCCATTTAAAGGAGTACCAACAGTGCAGTGCAAGATTGATTTATTAAAGCAGAGGACAAAATACAGTCTCTTTAAAATTAGAACTGGCATGTCTGTTTCTAAATTCTTAGCAACAGTACAGCAAGCTGCAAAGAGATGGAAGGGCTGTTGCTACAGGATATGTAAGCCTCAATAAAAAGAACACATCCGTAATTTCACAAAGTAGCTGAGATCGTTCAGCCTACAAGCTGTATTTTTGAGAGGCAATTTAAACCGCCTGTAAATAAAGGAGTCAAGCAATCACTATTATCTCCCTAGAAAAAATATGTTTAAGCAAATAGTGAAGATGCACTTCAATCTGGTATTTTTTGCACAATCCTTAATAATGAAATATTTGTCCTTTTCTATAAAAGTGGTAGAATGCATTACTTTTCATACACGTCTCTGCCTGTTCTTGGTTTTACTTATTTTTCTTAGGTAATGAAAACCTTTCAATATAAAGACATTAAAGGTTGACATAGAAGCTTTCTTGATGACACAGATGTTAATAAGTTCAGCAGCTTGCCTTACCTATTTTAAGCCATATATAGAAACCGAGGGAGACACTTTTCTGTCTGCCTCCAAATTATCAATACAGAAAATTAACTATTTTACACTTTTTAAAAATGCTTTTTTTTATTCCTACATGCTTACTGTGATCCTTTTCTCTCCATATCAGCATTCCATTATTTATTTCCTCCCTGGGGAGATGGTATACTAATTCATAAAATGAATTAAAAAAGAAAAAATGCTGTGATATGCTAAACTGCCAAGTAAAAGAGCTGCAGTATGCAACAACCAAGAAGAAATTTTGAGAAACATGCTGTAACTCCCTTAGAAACAATACAGTGCTTGGTTTTATATTCAGGAACTGGTATAACAGTCTATTTTGCAGTGGTGTTTTTTTTTAACAATGTCTGAGCAGCCTAAAGACAAGCTTACTGAAAGAGAAATATACAGACTAAAAAAAATTTCATACCCATCACTAGCAATAACTATAAATAAACTTCCATATATACACATCCTTATGCCAGATTTTCTTGTATTTAGTTTTAAAAAATACTCCCTATGTAGGGAGCTGAGTTTTGAAATGCCTTTCAAACTAAATTTGGGGATTTGAATTGTACAAATTTATCTCATTCTTTACATTTCACGAAATAATTTTTTTTTCCTGCCCTGAGCACTCTCTGTTAAATTTTGCCACATTTTGACAGTTAGACAGCGTTGCAGGGGGAATGCTGTGGGGTCCCTTCTTGGGAACACAGAGTTCTCTACATTTCAGTTGTAGCAGGAATATTTTCAGTCTATGTTACGTGAAGCTCATTGTAGAATTCTGTGTTAACACTTCCCTCCAGGATCTGAAGAGCTTTATAGCTCACTGCAGATCCTATTCATTTGGTGGGGTTTGTCACCAGATCAGTTGAAGCGAAAAGAAAGGATAGTTATATTCTGAATCTTCTTGGCTGCTTTCTTGTTCTTAGTCTTCTCTTCTTCACACAAGAAGAAGAAAACATTGTCCTTGTCAAATGATAAATGAGGCACAATTGGTGACTTGTATGTTTGTCAACATAAGCAAGATCAAATGATTGCTCAGCAGGAAGAAGCCACAGGAAATCCAATGACTTTTGACTAATTAGGAAAATAATAATAATGTCTGCCTAATGATTACCTTGTACTGGGTTGTGGCCTTTTATCAGGCAGCTGCAGACTACTGCTTTGAAGGGAACCAATGGTTTTCTTTGAAACTGGTGTCACAGACTTGGAGGATTTGTGACAAATCTTCTGAGACTTATTGCTCCTTTGTGTAGATGCTATAATTGGGAGGAAAAATTAGCCTGTTTCTAAATGTTTAAAGAGGAAAGTACTTTGTCCCCAGATTTTATTTGGAAATATTTTTAAACTAGTTGAAGTGTGTGTGCACATAAGTGCATGCAATAACTTCCACAAGGATGAACAAACGTTTAGGTCAGTTAAAACCTACAAAAATTATTTATCTATGTTGTTTTTACATCAAAACAGCAATAATAAGAAGACAGACACATATCTTCAATACAGTTTTATCAGAAAAAAAAATCAGGGAAACATTGGGAGTGAAGTGAGAAAGAAGGCCAACAGTTTGGAGCTTGTGGTTTATATTCTGGTTTCCCCTCACATAGATTTTCAGAGTTCTGCTGGAGAAGCTGGCTGCTCACGGTTTGGAAGGATGCAAATTTCCCTGGGTAAAGATTGGCTGGATGTCTGGGCCCAGAGAGTGGTTACATGTAGTTACATCCAGCTGGCAGACAAGTGTTCCCCAAGGATCAATCTTGGGCCCAGTCCTATTTAATATCTTTATCAATGATTGGGACAATAGGATTGAGTGCACCCTCAATCAGTTTGAAGACGACACTAAGCTGGGCAGGAGCGTTGATCTGCTGGAGGGAAGGAAGGCTCTGCAGAGGCATCTGGACAGGCTGGAGTGATGGGCCAAGGCCAATTGTATGAGGTTCAGCAAGGAAACAAGCGCCAGGCCCTGAACTTGGGTCTCAACAACCCCAGGCAGAACTACAAGCCTGGACAAGAGTGGCTGGAAAGCTTCCCAGTGGAAAAGGCCCTGGGGGTGCTGGCTGACTGGTGAGTCAGAGTGTGCCCGGGGTGGGGGCCATGAAAGCCAAGGGCATTCTGACTTGGATCAAGAATAGTGTGGCCAGCAGGACCAGGGCAGTGATTGTCTCCCTGTACTTGGCAGTGCTGAGGCCACATCTCAAATCCTGTGTTCAGTTTTGGGCCCCTCGCTACAGAGAAAGACATTGGGGTGCTGGAGCATGTCCAGAGAAGGGCAACAGAGTTGGTGAAGTAATTGGAGCACAAATCTCGCAAGGAACAGCTGAGGGAGTTGCGATTGTTTAGCCTGGAGAAAAGAAGGCTCAGGGAGAACTTATCTTCTCTACAGCTACCTGATAGGAGGTTGTGGCCAGGTGGGGGTAGGCCTCTTCTCCTGGGTAGGAAGAAATAACAAGAGGAAATGGTTGCACCAGGGCCGGGTAGGTTGGATATGAGAAAATATTCTTCGCTGAAAGAGTTGCCATAAATTGAAACAGGCTTCCCAGGGAAGTGACAGAGTTTAAACCCCTGGAGGTATTTAAAAGACATGTAGATGTGGCACTTAGGGACATGGTTTAGTGGTGGACTTGGCAACATTAAGTTAACAGTTGCACTTGATGATCGTGAACATCTTTTCCAAGTTAAAGGATTCTATAATTCTGATTTGCATATATTGCCTGCTGGATTAATCATGACTAAATTGCTAAACTTGACAATTCTTCCAGAGCTGCAAACACCAGACAGACTATGCTTTGGGAAATATGGGCCACACATTTCCTCTCATTAGCTGATTCATTGGCAAAGAAACAAGGACAGTGATACGACACCCTGTGGTTTCCATACCATTGATGGTCTGCTTACCCTTGCCACTGTCAGCATGGCACATTGCATTCAGCAAATGGCAGGCACTGTCTTGGTGCACCATGGATTGAATCTGGTTCCCTTTGAAAAACATGTTTATCACACAACTGCTGGAATTTAGGTTTAATCTGGCAATGTTTAGACAAGAAAATCCAAAAACTGAGTCAATTGTGGCATGGTACAGGTCAGACCTAAGTATGATTAGCAGAAGCCTGTGGAGCCAAGAGCAAAATGCCTGCCTAAATTACTGTCACCTGTTTCATTCTCGATGTACAAAAACTTCGCTGCCTAAAATCCAGGTAGTGACTCCGTTCTCTAGGCTTTTAAATAAAATTTCGTGATTTGAGAAGCATTGAATAGCTGCAGCTCCTACGGAAGCCATTTGACCTCAATAAATAAATTAAAGCTTAGAAATCTGTAAACTGATGCAAACCAACCCTTACACTGAAGCCAGAATTCATGGACAGTTGCTACACCAAGACTGACTGTAGCCATGGGTATCTGTCTCTCAGTGTCAGGAGCACTAAAACTCTTTCCATTAGTTAAATACAGCCCTAGGGGTGAATAATGGAAAGGTGTTGTCACAGATACTGAGCAGAAGTAGACAGGTCAGTACATTTCAGCAGTAATGCCACCTACTAGGTGAGTTCAGCAAAGGATGCCATTGTAAGGTCTAAGCTAAAGGGTCCTCCTTTTATTTCTTCCATTTTATTTATCATTAATTGGACAAATTCAGGTCTTTCGCTAATGAGGGGGGACAAAGCTTGTCTTTGAAGTTTTGAAAGTAGTTTCCCACCTCTGAGGAGATACAACCTCATGGCATTGTCTTTCATGGCATTGCTTTTTGGATGACATTCACTGTTTATTGTGCCAGAGGAGAGTTGTGATGCATTTTTCAACCTAGAAATGAAACAGCACACACTTTCTAGATAATATTAAAATAGGAGGTAATATAAAAGTGGATCTTTATTGGAGCTCCAGGGGCAGTTATGGAAGAATGTCCACAAAAGCGCACTCTCACCGGGGTGAATACAGTTTTATAAATTTGGCAAATTAGCATATTTTAACAATACAAAAAGCACCAATTAGGAGGACGAGTGTTAATGCAATTCCCCCCAGGTCACACCCGTTCTCTAGCGACCCCCTCTTGCTACTAGCTGTACTTTGTTTATGAAAATGTGTCTCGAAGGGTTGTTCTCAACCTTGGTAGCCAGGGAAAACCAAGATAAGATAGGGGCCCTGGAATTTGTTTTGTCTTTCTGCTTAGGGAGAGGGCATGGAAAATTACTGGGAAAACCAGCCACTAATACAATAGGCTACAAATGTATGTGTAAAGAATACAGAGAATAAATCAGAAAAAAAGGCAAAACCCAAAATGGCGTTGGTTGGGTACGCAGAGGGACTAGCTGTACATATATATTTCAATATTTAGCTCATATCGTTAGTGTTGCAATTTTGGGAAGAGATCTCCTTCAGCTGAAGTGTTTGGATTATTCTGGGTCAGGAGAAAATCACAATAATGTTTGCTACCTAATTGTCTGCTCTCTCTTTGTAGAGAAAAGGTTTGTCACTGACTTTAGTCGGCACCATGGCACAAGGAGTCGCATTCATTTCTATCCTGCAAGGGCATTCCATCTTCAGGTTGTGAGGAGGGCATGGTCATTCGGGTGTCACGAGCATAAAATCCAGTCAACAGTTCCACAGAGAGCTCTCAAAATGTGACAGAAGTAGTTGAAATGAGAAGCAGTTCTCCTCCAAACCTTATCCCATCCCAATATTCAGGCAATAGGAGCATTGCATACTGTGCTGTCCTGGGCGCTCCTTCCCTCCTTGACAACCTCGTTTCCTAGCTCTGTTTGCTGGGTAGGAATCATTAAAGTTCAAGGGGAAAAGCAGTGTCAAATCCCACTACTATGCCAGCCTGAGCAGCTTCTGAATTATCCAGGTGGCTGTAGAGGTCTTTTCCATGAAAGCAAGCTTTGGTTCATGAGTCATTGTCCATATCTCAGCGATAACTTTAGCAACCAAGTTTCCTTCCTCCTACAGTCACAAAGAGGAGTTTACAACTAGATAAAGGCATATAGGGTGATAACTCCAATGTGGTGCCTCTTTCACCACAGCCAGTAAAGTTCTTCACCTACAGAGAGCAGGGAGGGCCTGCAGGTCTGTGCAGAGCATGCAGAAAGAAGTCAGAGAGTGCCTGGTGAACTGACACTTCACACCAGTTTCTCGTTGTTATCAGATGAGTTGAATCCTGCCAAACCATGAAGCACATCTCTGCAGAGAGGAGCCTGAGGAAGCACTGCATCTCAGAGAGAAAACACCTTAGTAAAAGTGATGTGTTGGACATTTTCTACTCATTCATTTTTAGATTAAAAAGGACCCTGAAAAGTGTATCTTACCGAATTGTATTGCACCTGTGGATGGATGCCAGGTTATTTCTGGGTTAGACTGAGAAAATGTGCTGTGCTCACATAAGAAATGAATAGAACAAATGAAAAATGTTATAAAAATTCTGCTGGGCCTCGAGTTATTTTTTCTTCCTTGTATTTATTTAATCCACAAGTTACAAATATATGATTGATGTCCTGCAAATGAGCTATGACTTCGCATTACTTATTTATTTTATTTAAAATTTTTATTAAGTTGAATAACCCTACTGAGGTCACAGTCTTTTTTCAGAGTAGACCTGAATGAAACAGAAGTGAAAATTTCACATGAATTTCCATAAATTCTGATACATGCAAACACCAGCATTAAATTTTAACAATTGTGTATCCACAGGCTTTTAAAATGCTGCTAGCATTTCCTTTAAAATAATTAGGTCATGTTGCATGAATTATAGTTCTGCATCACTGTTACATGTTTTTCTTCTGTCAAAGATAATTTCAATCCTCTCTGGTATATGATTTCCTCTTTAAACTACACTTGCTTCTTTCTGATCCAGATGTGCAACCAGGTATTCAGGTACAACATGTAAAATCACAGACTGTGCAGCAATAGGCATGTATTGATTTCTTAAGTCTCTTCATCTCATGTGTTTGATGGGTTTAGGATTTTATAAAACACTTGATATGCACCTACTGTGGCTACAACATCTTCCTTTTGGAGCCCTGCTCTCTTCTTAACTCCTACCCTTATTGCTTAAGCACTCACCTTGTTATTATACATAAAATTGGGCCTTTAACTGTCAAAGATGAAGGTAGGTATTTCTTTTACCAGTGCATCTATTCAAGTCTGTAAAACTAAGCACATGAATAAGGACTGAAGCTGTAAATAATCAGCTTTTAAAGGCAGAGAGTTGTTATGCACTGTATTTGCACAGTAAATAGCCTATCTGTTCTTTGTTGTTGAATAAATGCAATAATGTGAACACATAGAGTCAGAATTACAACCTAAATTACTAATTTAAACTCTGGTTAAAGAAGGGAAGGTTTGCATTTTTAGATTTGAATGATAAGCATGAAGGTTGTATATCAATATTTAACATCATCTGTTTTTTTCTACCTTTGCCTTAAACAAAGTGAAAAATTGACTGTTTTGGGGGTTTTTTCCCTAATAACAGTGCAGAAAACATTTAGTCAGTATATTTCACTGGGCTGTTTCCATCCAGTAGCTTTTACTATTGTTCTGCAACTTTGGCAGGTCATGGAAACTTGTTTCAAAATGTTCTTAAAAAGGCCTGCTTTGTTTTTGAAAATGTCTTTCATTTTTTCCCAGGTGCTCGTGGCAGACAGCATGGGGTTAAGGCAAGCCTGAAAACTGCACACTCTTCAAGAAAAAAGTGTTTGAGTGAGCTTTCTGCTCTACATTTCACTGCCTGTATTTGGAGGTGCTGCATTGGTTTTGACAGCATTGACACCAGTCTGTCTCAGACAACTCTGGTTCATTGCCTTGCATAGTCACAGACAAGACCCGCACGGATCCTTATATTCAATAAAATATTGATAGGGGTTTTTTCTGCTTTCAAAAGGCAGTAACAAAATGGTGGCACAAAAGAATTCCCCAGTCAAACATATTCTGTGCTTAAAATGCATTATTAAAAAGCTCGGAAACCAAATGACCACATGATGTTTATTTCAAGAGGGATGTCCACAAGTGTTTAATAAAAAGGCAAGATTACAGAATTTGGCTCACAGTCATGAGGAAAAAAGTAAAATCAATACTACATGATCTAATGCGAACCAAAATCACTATCATTAAGGGAAATAGTCTTCTTTAAAATGTAAAAAAACAATTTCTGGAAGACCAGACCAGGTAAAAAGCCACTACACATTGTTAAAATCAGCTTTTTGGATTACAGATTTTTTTCTGTTGCCTGGAAAGCTAATCTTTTAATAGAAGCATTGGTTTCATTTCTATAATGGAAAATTTCTTGAAGAAATTAAGTTTTTGTTAGCATTTAGAAGTGAAGCTCCTATTGTATTTTATAAGCTTGAATGGTTTGTAACATTGTTTCTGATTTATTATTTCATTATTGTTTATATATTTTGATTAGCACAAGTAAAACTTTACAGTCTTGCCATGTGTGTCTCTCTTCAGGCTGGTTGGCCAAGTGCAGACACCAGTTTAGTTCTACCTTTCCATACGTCCAAAGTTGTAGCCTGATCAGAACTGAGCTATTTGGGGTAGGAATCCCCAACAGCCTTTATTTTTCTGGCTTACAAGATAAAAAGATCTTATACATTTTCTGTCCCCAGAAACACCCTTGAAGTCGCCCAATGCTTTGAATATTACATGCTGCCTCAGACATGTTCTTGTGCATTGCCTTTGGAAATGCTTTTCCTAGTAGGACACAGCCAGGGCCATGCTGCCCCTGTGCCCTCCTCTGCTCCTCCAAAAAGAGTCCTTGGCTTGCTGATGTCATCATTCTTCTAGAACTGGATATTGTCTGTGACTTATGACCTATGAGATGCTTGACTGAAATTTGTGCCAGTGTTTAAAAGTAAAACCGTATGCTCCCCATCATTATTTAGACAGATGCAAGCAGTGTAAGGAAGAAGAGATTGTAAGTCCATGGAAAGGCACATGATGCCTCTATAAATCAATGAGAGTCTTTGACACACTCCCAAAATTGTTACTCCTTGCAGAAGGTATTCTCTGTAATATGTTTCCTTTAATATTGGAAATATGGATATCAGCATACTTGTACCTGATTCAAAATATCAAATGTATACAGTGGACAAATTCCAGAAGCAAGATTCAGGTGGTTCTTTAGAACACCATTAATTAAATCTAACACCATCTCAGGAAGTAGGTGGCAGTATCTTCATTTAGCACATGGGATACAGCCAGAAAAAGGTGACTGGCTCTCCACCACAGAAGTCAAAAAACAGCACTGGTATTTGAGCTATTCTATTAGTGTCAACTTGCTAGACCTTCCACTCTCTTAAAAGGCAGCCTTTGCTTGCCTACTTCTTAATTTGCTTTGAAACATTGCTTCTGTACAGGCTCCAAAACCTCTGATGAGAGGTTACATAATTCCATCTATACGTCCCCACATAGAGCCAAATTCAGTTTTGCAGATGTACATCTGGAGTAACTTTCCTGATATTAATACATGTGTGGCAACTCACCAAGGTAGAAAGAAGATCTGTGTGCAAGACAGTTTATTAGCATAAAATGTCAGAAGTGGACAGTGGTCGTTGAGATACATTTTATTCAAATGCATTCTGCTTTGTAGTTTGCAAAGGACACAAATGCCAGTTCACACTGACATAGTTTTTTCACCCAAAGCAAAGGCAGTCTTTTCAAGGACAATGGCTTCAGTTCTCTTCTCAGTGTATAAAGGCAGAACCAGACATTTCCTATTACGAGTAAAAGGAATTATGCAGAATGAATATCCTATGCCCTAACATTAAAATTTCTAACCGATGAGAAGAACGATGGGTGTGCTTCTATTTGTAACACAAAATGATCAGAACAAAAGTCAAAGCTGTAATGCAGTCACTTACTTAAAAATGTGTATTGTTATACAAGGCAATTAAAGAGTTTCAGACTATTCTCTATGTGATCTGCCTTTCAGATGAGACCTAAAATTGAAGCATTTGATTATGAAAGCTCAAGTGGCAGTTATCATTAGAGGTGTTAACCCTAATATGCTCTCCAAATTCTAAATGAGTTGATCATATTCTCTCTTCCTAAATTCTCCATGGCTTTTAAGTGATAAGACATTCTTCTTTTCCCTTCCTAAAAACTGTTCTAAAAGTATTACTCACACCATATGGCTACCTTGCATATCCATTTTGGTAGCAAGTGAAGTGAGTAACCTTTTTATACAGCCTATAAATTATTTTAAGAAAATAGACAATTTGATAAGCATAACATGTTCTTCCCATCTATCTTGACAGAGAATTCATTCAATAAGAAATCGCTTTTATCTATGTATTGATAGGGATAAAGCCTTAGCTTTTGCTATGGAAGAGCTTTCAGCATTTCCATAATTATTATTAGTATTATTACTATTATTATTATTTATTTTTTAATATAATTAAAATATGAATGCAGTTGTCAGAACTAACTCAGATAGCAAAGTTCAGTTGCTAGGCTCTGAAGATAGACACCTAAAATCTTAATCAAAAAATTCTAAAATATTTTTTCTAGGCAGTCTCTTATTGAGGGAAGGGTCCCCATCAGGTGTACCACAAGCTCACCACACTCCCTTCAGGTTTCACAAAACTGAGCTGTATTGACTCTCAAAAACTAGACAAATTATGTTGTTTTGAGGGATAGACAAGGACTCTTGGCACTCCTGGCAATTGAAAAATTTTGTGATGATGTAGTAATTATGTACCAATATTTTTTCCAGCTTTCTATTAAGTATTATTTATATTCACTGAAATGGCACAGCATGTGTGGTGGGACCTGTTTCTGACTATTTGTACTGTATCTAGCATAGCCAAGCAAAATCAATATTTGTAAGGCGGGTAAAAAGGTTAAAATAATAGCAGAAGCAATACCTTTCTATCCTCATTAGCTAATATTAGCTTCAAAGGTTTCAAGAATTAATGAATAAACACATCTGCAAAACATAGGTTTTAATTTGCTTGTGATTTAAAAATGCACATCGCTTGAGTTACTGTATATTCTGTGATGCATGCAAACATAATCATTGATTCAATTCTCATTAGTGACAGAGAAATGACTGTGTCCTGTTACAAATGTACAGAATTTAGTGATGACTACTGGCATTTATAAAACTGCTGTTTTGCTAAATTCCATGTTCATTTTTCCCTTTGAAATCTCAACAGTATTTTTATGTATAAAATGCACTTGGAATAGCTTCACTACTGAAAACCTGACCGTGGGAAAAAGCACACAGTAAAACAAAAAGAAGAGAGAAGTACAATTTTAATAAACATTTATTCCCAGGAGCACGCATATGTACTGTAAATATACCACAGAGGTATCAAAGCAACACTTCTTTTGAACTGAAGAATGCAAATTCAGTTTACCTTAGTTTCATATCATTTGCTGGTTTTAGTCCTAATAATATATTATTTTCAAAGGAAAGCTAGGTGTGCTCTGCCCTTGTTTTCTGCCTGAAAACTGGGTCTTGCTAACGATTCCAAACTTCCTTGCTGTCAACATTTTTCCAAGGTCTAAAATATATTTTCAAGTTTATTAACAAGTTAGCCTGGAAAAATAATCTTCTGTGAAGAGAGTTAACTTTTGATCATTTGTGACTGATGATATTTTTCAACAGCTGGTGCCATTTCTGCCTTCCAATCATACACAAAAGTAGTTCTGTTTTTAGTCCAGGGGAGATATGTTTGGGTACCTTAGTGCTGAACTTGGCTAGTAGTTCAACAAGTCTTCTCAGTGAGCAACTGAAGTATTTAAAAACTTATTCAGGGTCCAGATCTGCTTCTTCTGGTGTCAGTCAGACCATTTTAATTATTGCTGGCTGGAGCAGGGTCAAACCTATGTTACTTGTAGAATTGAGTTCCTCCCCATAAGGCAGCTTGTCTGCCTAGATTATATTTATTGTCACCTTGGTACTTTCCCTTATAGGTGCTTAACTCTTCCTTATATCAATCGATCCTTTCTTTCATGGATCCATTGATTTTCAATTTCATTATTTTGCAGTACCAGGGATAAAGGTAACTTGTGGGTTGCTCCAAATTACTTTTACTTTTTTTTTAATGTTTTGTTTTAGTTTTTCTTCTTTATAATAGGTTATATAAGATGTTTATACTGTGGAAAAATTGAGTTCATGGTTGGTAATTTTTAAACTTTCCACATTAGGAAAAATTTTACGATTATTTATGCCTTGCTCTGTGAAAATGTGCAAAATGTGGTCTATCAAGAAGGATCTCTTGAAAGGTAAATTATGTGGCACATGACTGCAAGATGTGAAGGTCATGGAAGAGTTAAGGAGTAGTTAGTATAAGACCCTTAAATATGAGGCTTCAGGGAAAATTACTCTGAGCTTTCACATATATCTGCTAAATTGTAAGATCAACTCTTAGCTTCCATCTCCAGGATGAAGAGAATAACTTTCTTCTTTTCAGAGTAGTTATAAGTTCCCATCTTTTGGTTTTGCTGATGGAATAAGTCCCCTGTGGTTTTGCATTTTGACAGGAAATATGCCTTTTGTAAGCCCCAACACCTCTTATGTACTCCTACATTATTTGGTGTAGTTCTGTTCACACACTTTTGCAGCAATGTCAGTAACTATAAAGAAATACCTAGTCAACCTCTTGACTGTTATTTGCTCCATTCCCTTTAGCACACTGTATAATTTAAAAAAGCTATTCTGGGGTTTAACTCACTGCATTTTGTCATTCTAAAAGTTAACTTAGTTAATTGCCCAGCTTCCCACTATTGGCAGTGGAGAAAAAAAAATACCTCCTGATCATAGTCCATCAGCTGTCTCTAACTGCTACTTTGGGGTGGGGTGATTCATCCTTCTGAAATGCTTCCTACTGCACATTGACTATGGAAGAAGAATAGGTGATTAACTCTTTGGTGGCCAAGATGGCCAATGGCAGAAGAGATAAAGGCATTGTGGTTTTTTTCCATGATCCGGGGTCCAGTAGAAATATTCTTTGAGTTAAGCTTAGCCTCAACTTTTTATCTCAGGTAAATTCCTGAGACATTTATATGGCAGGTAAACAGGCAGTAGGAATCAAAAGCTTTGGATTTTTTATAGAAGTTGCTAAGTGGATAAAACTTTTCAGGCATTGCTTTAGAAAGATTACCTCTCAGACAATCTCTCATACTACTGTCAACAGAGAAAACAAGTTAAAAGCTTGAGTTAAATGGTTTGTATATAACACATTGTCCTTTTGAATAACTGAGCTTGAATCCATTTGAATCAACAATACTATCTGTCATAAGGAACTACAGTTTTCAATATCAAAGCATCTTGTATAAAAGCCATTACTCTTTTTTAAATAAAAAGTGATTTCATTTCTGCTCTTAGCAGCAGAAGTCCTACTGTTAACTTTACATTGACTTAATATGCCTTTCTTGTGGATACATCTTTGCAACACTACTGCAGCAGCGGTGGCTGAGCAGCATCCCTTACTAGATGATTCAGTAAGACCAGAGGGGAGAGAGCCCTGGGCATTGCATACATTTGCAGTTTTGCCCCATGTGCAAACTTCCTTTAGGTGTCAGTTCAAGACATGTCACCACCTTGTGCTTCTGTTGTTGGGATATTTTGCTTTCATTTGGCTTATTTTACATGTATGAATTCAACAGGGAAAAGTCTGAGAAGGAAAAAAAAAGACTTTCTGTCAATTCCACTAAATGCAAATGAAACATTGCTGTTAAATCAGAAGTAACTGCTGCTACTGTGTGACTGTGACTATTTGCCTTTGTCTCCCTATGTGTTTTGGTCTGCAGCCATTAATAGCTTGGACTCCATGAAGCAGTAGCAAAGGGGAGCGTGTCAGAGCAGCAGGCCAAAATTAAATTACAGCAACCTCGCGCTTTGCATTAAAATCTCCACTAAGCAATGGAGGCTTGTAGTCATTCGGATTTTCCTTAAAGACAATGGCCCTCCATGCAACTGGCTGCACTCAGTAAATTCATGCTGTCAGCTTCCTTTATTGGCTGTGGGGAATGCAGTATTGATTCTTGAACGCAAAAGCAGCACAAAGAGCCACTAGTGCATGGTCAAAATGCAGCAATAAAGAGCTGGCAGCTTGAGAAAAGCAGCCATTCCATTGCACAAACAAGGTCAATTAGAGGACAGTGCAGCATAATATAAATAGCATTAGCAGCCCTCTTCAACCATGATGAGACCATGCTGGGAAGATGACAATAAATAAAATAGGGTTTAATGCAGAGTAAACACAAAAGCATTTAATGTAATTTAATTTAAAACATTGCATCTCTTTAAAAGTACCATCAATTAAAAAATATTTATCTTCAAAGACCATTCTTTTCAGGTAAATCCCTGTATAAATTAATTATGTACGTATGTAGCATTGAAGGGGAATGTATTGTTTAATAAATGGTTAATTCTTAAATAACTGCTCTGTGATACTATGTCTGTGTAATCTCTTACTTTTTATTAATACAAATCTTTCAGTGTCATTTGAGTGTAAAAATAGGACACAAGCATAACTGCATTTTAGTTCACAAGTTAAAAATCTTGCAAAGCATCCTTAGGTCCTTCTTTAAGATCTTGCAATTACTATCTTTTTTTATGAGAGACTTTTTCCTAGTATTTTGCCAGCTCAGAATTAATTACAAATGTAATATGCATCATTCTACTAACACATAGAATACTCTAAGTGAATTAGGCTCTTAAAATAGCTAATGGGCTGCAGACAGGCAGCTGAGAAGCCTTGATTTTATACGGAAGCTGAAAAAATTTTAAAACTCTTTAATTGTTTCAACAGCAATAGAAGCATTTGTTTCAAAGTCCTGTTAAATAATGAATGTGCTAAAAGCCAACAAAAGAGTTAGGTTTACATCTCTGGTTTATTTGTGTATTCTTACAAATTTTTTTGGCAGTTCAAGTACCTTTCCTCACTTTCTTGATTTTTTGGAGTATTCCCATCAACTTTGAGTGGACTTACATAACTGGAAGCAATATGGCTAACACCTGTGGTGAAGGTTGAGCATGAAGTCGTCACCATTTTTTGTGTCAAATTGTACCTAACATGTAGAATTGTGTCTTGTACCTGCACAGTGCAACAACTATGTCATTCCACATGCAGTATGCTTAAAAACTTTTAGAAGGGATAGAAGTAGAGAGGTTTTCATGGAATAATCACAGAATAAGTAAGGTTGGAAAAGACCTTTGAGGTCATTTAGTCGGTTTTCCTTCCAAAACAAATGGGTCTTCCAAACTGTTCTACAAGAAATTCCTTCCTATGTTGCCAGTGGAATCATTAGGAGCTCCTTGCCTCAGAGAGTGAAAGAAATGTCCTCTGGACTGACTGTCACTATAGGAACTTCTTTTTCAGTTGTTAAGTAGAACAATGAGTAGAATGCTACTTTTATTTCTAAGAGCTTGAAATATTAATAAAACTTGAAGGCAGTAAGGAAAGGAGTAAACATTAGCTTCCTACAATTCCTGCTGTCTAGGAAGCACAGGGTAAAGGATTCCAAGTCTTATTATATGTGTCCTCGGCTGGTACTTCAGTTTCTTGGGAAGTGCAGCTGTCCTTAAGCAAATTTTTTGAAGTTGCTGATATTTTGCAGACAAGGTAAGCCAGAGGATAAAGAAAATGGAAACAAGACAAACACCAATAAAATGAAAGAAGTATGTATGACTCTTTTGTCTCAGGTATTAATTTTTTGTCATGAAGAAATCCTTATTATCTGGAATTTTTACTGTCCTTCATTCTAGAGCCAAGCAGATTATAGAGTAAAGTTCATTATTAGGCATATAAATGCATCCAGCAACTTGTGACCAATTAGATCTTAGGTCTTTTCTTCTTAGTTAAGGACAAGCATATTTTTACTTCTCCTTTGCCTCTTTTCCCTTCATGTATGTAAGCAAGTGGACCCATTTGGCATTTGCTTTTTTTCTGGAAGACAAGGCTGATTAATAGTGCAACTGAATTCATAGCTTTTAGCAGGAGTTTTTGAAGAGTGACTGGCTGGAAAGTTTTTTGCATCTTTTAGAAGACAGCTTTAAGAGACATCAATGTGTTCTGGGGGAAATCAGATAACTTATCTGTTTATTTCCTAAGCCAAAGCAGAATAACAGTTGTAGCAAGATTTGTAGGAAGTGGTAGCATTTTTAGTTTGGTTTTGGATTATATATACTTTTTATTGATTTCTCTTCATGTTACTCAAGGCTTATGGAGACCAAATGAATTTTCCCTAGGGCACTTTGGTAATTTTATAAAGATATTTCTTCTTTGTTTTTGACTTTGAAAATGCAAAATATTTAATCACAAGTGTACAGGGAAGCATAGTGGTTCTCTGAGCTCCTTGGTATTTAGGAGAAGCATGTGGGACAATGTGTCTTGCTTCCTCACACGTGGTAATAATGTCTTAGTGATAGCAAAATATTTCTTTCATCCTTCATTTCCTTTTTGCTCATAATTTTTATTCCAATGTCCTATAAAAATCTATAAATGTATCATGGACTGTAATTTCCTCTGAAACATGCACTGGGTGACTTCTAACTTCTGGTGTGATGCTTCTAGATGTTTGCTTTTAACTCATTGCAAGGGACATAGCCACATTAATAAATCATTAGCGTTCAGAAACCTCAATTCACAAAAATTAAAATAATAATGCCATTAATGTTTTCAAACACTTTATTTTCTTCCCAACACCACAAAACATCAATTCCCTTTGGGAATGAACTTCCTTCCTTCTTCTTCTTTTGGCAATGTGAGAAATACCCTCTGAAAAGCAGCAGGTATTCTGCTGCTGATTCTGTATTAATACCTTGTTAGCTCATTCTGCACAAAGATAGGTGCTGTTTTTACTTTAGTTTCATTTTCAAATTAGGCCTCAGTCATAGGTTTTGAAATTCTAAAAAGTTTGCCTTCTCTAAATAGGGTGGATAGTCGTAGAGAGAGAAATGCAGAGATTGAAAGTGGAGACTTCTGGCTACAAAGTTTGCACCTTATAAGCAGATGAATGTAAAGGAGAGAAGGATGATGAATAGTCTAAGAGCCAGGAGACAACTTGGACAAAGGCAAGTGTTAAGGTAATGTGCTCCTCAGAAATTCAGAAAGCTGCAGGTTTGGATTGCAGCTCAAACAAGGAAAGTTTTTTTCCAGGTCCCCAAATGCAAGCAAATGATTTGACAACATACTCCAGAGGAGACAGGAAGAGGAAAACAGGCTGAATATAAAAATGACAGATCTGTGCTCATTCTTCATTTATGAAAACTTCTAGGGAGTAGAGGAGTGTGGTTCTAGGCCCAGGTCTTTCTACAGTCTCACTGTGAGGAGATCAAGAAGCAAGAATGTAAAGAGTTCTCATTCTTCTGGGCCGTAGAAGAGAAGTAAAAGGCCATATAGGGCCTCTTCATCCATACATGTAAAGGAAATAAAAATGGGAAGCAGAATATGCAAAACATTGGTTCTATATCCTAGTAAAAGAGACTGGTCTTCGAAATATGTACAAGAGAACATGCACAAAAACTGGGAATGGAGTAGATTATATTTTTTATGAAAATGAAGTAATGGTTGAGACTGTGAAGGTTTTAGATGTTGGAAATTGAGAAGATAGCAAACCCAACACTCATAACTGTGTATTTAGTAAAGCAAACGATATCCCAACTCTAAAGAAAACGACCATAGTGTAAAAGTGTTTATAAACACATTTAAAATGGGTAATTTTCAGAAAATATTTTATCATGAACCAACAAGCTGTACAACATGGACGAATGGGAGAGCTTTATGCCTGACTCAAGGATCCTGTTTGTGGATTTTGTGTTCAAGAACAGGGAAATACTTGACACTTTATAAACTAAAGTCCTTTCTGCTTTAGTAGCCTATTCACCCGTAAGGGGCAGAAGAATAGAGCATTCTGAAATTAGTAGTACATAATCTGCTTGTTATACTATGTGAAGCATGGACAAAGTGCACTTCAGTGTCTCCTGAAAATGAGTTTGAAGGGTCCATGTTCTTCAATATTTAAAAACATTTTGCATCTATTTTTTTGCTCAAGTATCCTTGCTAGATTCCAAATGGTGCTTTTGTAAACTATCTCTTAATGGTTCTTTTCTTCCTGTGGGCTCTTCCTAAAATCTTTCTGTCTCAAAAGCTCTTTTATTTTTGTTTGCTTGTTTGTTTGGGTTTTTTTAGCCGCTTGTATAGAAACAACTAGATATAAAAAAAGTCTGCAGTAGGTAAAACCATTTCATTAATGATAGAAATAAATCTAGTGAGAAAATATGCCAATAAGATGATGAAGGAAGAAATTTCTTTTTAATTTGTGTACTGTTTCTTTTGGAAATTTATAATACAGTTAGCTCAATAAGACACAAATAAAAATCTTGAATAATGTGTTGATTCCTCTTAAAAAATAGATGAAAAGGGGGAAATATTTACCTTTGGGGTTTTTTACATGCTTGTTCTGAACTGATGGTACAAACAGAATGACAGCTCATTCCAAGTGACCGATCTTGGTACTCTCTTGCGTTTAAATCATGTGTTCTGAAAAAAAGTCCTAGGAGCCTTAGCATCTCTCAGTACTCCTTCAGTGTCCTCTAAATAGCTTCTCTTTCCCTCCTTTCCCTGCCAAGAGCAATGGCTTCATTTCTGCCCCTGTCTAGAAATATTAAAATAAAAAAAGTGGTTTAGGAAAGAAAAAGAAAAAGAAACCACCACAATATTCTGTTTTACTGAAATACCTCATATAATAATCAGTATTTTAAATACCATACTAGCATATGCAGAGAGATTTTTGGATCCATAACACTTTCCCACCTCTTCAGAAAAAAATTTGAAGACCAATTTCCCTGACATCTTTTCAGTTGCTGAAATTCCCAGGATTCTTTTCAAGCTGCATTGTTGCTGTTTAGAAGTAAATCAAAATGTTTAAAATCACAACATCTGGGAATCAGGATGTTATCAAGTCAATGATTTTCAATGGTTTATATTTCCTGGCAGATACTGCACTCCACTCTGAGATGGCATAGACTTTGTGAGATTATCCTTGAATATATAAGCAATCAGGTAATGCATGCAGTTTATCTAAAGCTGGTCAAAAACCAGGGTATTAAAGAGGAGTATATGTTATAGTTTAATATAATGACACGCCTCAATAGTTGTTGGACGGGAAGTGAAAGAAGCAGTGCTGTTAAACCCCAAAACATCCCGTTATTGGACAATAATATCTAAGTGGAATGCATTATTATGATTATAAATAGGTCATTTCTAAAGGAAACACACTCGATGCAGACGGGAATAACAAATCATGTGTAAAAAGAAATGACCTTTAACGGAACAAAGAACAGTAAATAGAAGAGACTGCATGAAGCTTCTCTCTGTTGAGAAAAGGAACAGCCCTTGTTTGCCAGGGTGATGCTGGGGAAGTTACATGTCTCCTGCCTGTTAGTTTGACTGCACCCACTTGGCTGCAATTTGCAGTGCATGCAGACTGTCCATGGAATGTGAAGGTTAGGAAGGGCATATGATAGGACTGAATATCCAATTATTGCCTCTAGCTGTTTATCACTGCTGAGTCTAAAAAGAGAATGGATGGGATTTAAAGCAACGTAAGAGAATCCAAGGCACCCTCAAACCCATTAGCAGAGATAATAAAGATGATTCATAAATAGAGCTATGCACATCATCCTTCAGAGAGAGGTTTAAGCAGTTGTTTTGGGGATATTCAGCCTCAGGAAGTAAAAGAAAGATTATTTTACTCCACCAAAATAACTGGGATTATAAACTGGTAGTGCATGTTGGGATATAAACTGAAAGTTAATTATTTTATTTTTCCCTGATATTCTCACTCCAAAGTTATATTCTCACTTAGTGATGCATGGAGGGAATGGTAGCTACCAATATCACCAAGAATGAAGACCTAAAGACCTTCTCCATTCAACAGGAAATTACAACATTCTGTATAGAAATGTTTTTAAACAAACAGAAAGCCATTAAACCCCAAGAAGGATTTGGTAGGAAATGTAGGATGAGAATGCAGAATAAGAGTGAATTTATGAAGATTTATCATTTGCTTTCAAATTAGTCTTTCATTTAACATTCAGTGAGTCAGTGTATGAATGCTGCCTGAAACACTGAATTTAAACAAGAATTTGGTCTTAATGCAGAAATTAGTACCGTAACCAGCCACAAAATGAATGTTGACTGATCACTCTGCCACTGAATACATCTTCCAAAAGGGCTTATCTGCATATGTTTTATCTCAAAAGTTGCACAAAAGACATCCTTCTCAAAATAGGGCCAGTCTGAAATCAGCACATCAAAAATTCAGTGACATGTAGCCACTCTGAATTCTAGGCTTGGAACTGCAATTACAGTGCCAGTACAGAGACCAGAAAGCTTTTGGCAAGAGCTTTCCAGTTTTGGCTCATATGCAAAACCTATAAAACATTATTTGAGTTGAAATGTTTAGAGAAAATGTCACATTTTTCTACAGTGGATTTTTTTTAAATTTTATATTCTTTTTGTATGAAATCACATGTATAACAATGCATTTATTCAACTATATATGTTCTCATCTGAAGTGATCCAAAGGGTTCAGCTTTCATTTTTTTCCTAATACTCCTCCCCACAGAAAATAGCCTGTTGTAATTATGGTATTACTTCAATACATTCCATTTTTATTTTCAATTTCAAATCATTATTTTAAAAAATCATTAAAGAATATTGAACTCAGGAAAGTCTGGTTTTATTGCCCTGGAAGTGATATTCTCTAGAAAGAAAGCAGCCTTTGAGTCAGTAATGGAAGACCAAGGATTCATCACAGCTGTGAACATCCTTTAACCACATTGTGAACATTTCTGGTTTATATCCACCTTAATCTGTCAGGTTGTGACCAAGAAAAAGGATGCCAATATTATTAATTGTTTCTGAACTGACAACATTATTGCAGTCGAAGAGGCCTGTTTATGTGAGCCACTAAGTAGTGCGTGAAACAGGCTATGAGTTATCTTCAGCCTTGGAACTTCCACATCAGTTTTGATTATCTGCATAAATGCAGTCCACAGTTAAATGCTCAGGTAGTTTTATTTTTCTTTCTGCTTCTGTTATATAGCTTTTCTATATTCTTGTTTCTTGGACTGAAAGCAACAGCAGTTGGAAGTTTCCTTGTGTAAGAAACCCTTGACTCTGTCTGTGGAAATTAATTACAAAGGGTTCTTAATACTATAAAAACAGAATGAAGAGACATATGTACAAGGACTATATTGCTAAATATTCAAGCTCTCATATCCACTCATAACAACTAATGCCACAGAAAAATATGTTGCGGTTTCAGACCTAGAATTTCCTGTAGCAAAGATGTTGACAGATGGATTTGTAAGCCTGAAACACATGAAAGCAGTGAATAAAATATCAAACGTGTAGAGGAGGTAGAATGTGAATTCATTGCCTCTATTCTAATACACAAGAGATCATTCAATAAGGTTGAAATTAAAGTTACACTATTTTTTCACCATATGAATACTGTGAAACCCATTGCCACTGGATGTTACAAAGATCAAGAATTCAGAAAAATTAGGAAAGGAATCAAACTTTATAAGTAGAGCAGTCCCGTCCAGTGCCAGCCTAATTAGCTATAAGCATGTGATATAATGAGTGTTAAACTTTACACTTTGAGATAAAAGCAGTCTTGATTCTGTTATTAATTAGGAAGAGACTTAGGGTATGAGGCAGATAACTTTTATGAGCCTGCTGCAGGATTTTTAAAACTCCCTCTGGAGTACTAAGTGTTTCCAAATTGTATATCATAACAGGTGGAACTTATTCTTACCCAGCATGGCAAGTGACATGTTTTTATCTATCTAAGAAAAATTTTTGTTTAAAAAAAGAAGTCCATGATATTACCATATTTGGCCTTTAAGTTTAAATTAAATGGAGGAATTTTTATTAAGAATGGCCCAGATGCAGAAAATAGAATAATTTGATTTTTAGGAAGTTCCAATTTTAGAATCTCAAAGTAAAATAAATATTTATCTACAGATATATTCATTAATTTCTCAATGTTTTCAAGCAAAAATCCCATTTATTCATGAAAAAATTAAACCAACCCCAAACATGCAATTGCTGACTTTTCTATTATTCCTTTGATTTTAACTCTATGAATCTTGTAAGCAGGTCGTTAAGATAATGGCACTAATCATACTCATCTGAATATGTGTTGTCCTCTTTGATGTGCCTAGCAATATGCTGCTCTGTATGAAATTAAATAGTAGCACTAACTCCCACAATAAGAAGAAAAAAGTGAGTGTATGAGAAATATTTCCTTAATAGCTATAACCATTTGCAAAAGCTAAAATTTCCTCAGTAAGTTATAAAAAGGTCACAGCTCCCCTCATTTATTTAATACCATGAATACAGCCCTTTATTCAGGAGTTTGCCTGCAGTCAAAGCTAATTATTACCACTATATTACATAATTTTTCCTACATGGTATGTAGATGAGTAAATGCGTTGTAAACAACCATCAAGCTCGAGGATGATCATAGCATGAGTGAGGAAATGAGAAGCTACCTTTCAAATCTCATTTCCAGAAGCTGCTGTAAATTAAGATCAGGAGAAATAATGCTTCTGAATCTTTGAACTCAGCTATTAGACTTTTATTGTCTTTACTAATTGCAAAAGTAAACCTGACTCATCGTTCCTATTACAGACGTATCATTACATGATTGAAGGTTAATGACTTCACAGGCGTATTTCAGGGTCTCAGGACTCATACAAGGTCACCTTGATGACAGGATTCAGAATCTCTGTCCATGGGCCCACCAGATAGCACTTCCAATGGAGACCAGAGCCCTCTGACAACCAACAGACAAGTATTAATTTATTTTATTCTGTAGCCATTATTTTTATAACTTCATGATAGTGCTTCAGAAAAACTTTTTCAGTTATAACACAGAAACATTTTTTGTTCAAAAAAACTGAGGGCCATGGCTGTATTTAGCAATTCACATTAATAGTTGCTTACCTTCAAGCACTTAAACGGTTATTTCTTATTGATTTCTGTAGTAATTCTCACATGCTTCAGGTTAAGCTCCAGCTTAAGTGCTTTTACAGATAAGAAAAAAACTGCTCAGTGTCTTGCATGACTGAAGAGTAAATTTTAGGCAAGGAAAGAGCTTGGTAATCTTCTTTCCTCTCTAGACTTCAAAATATGTTTTTTTAGGGAATGGCTGTGGTTTCTTGTACAATTTCAAAGTATGCAGTATTATTTCCTTTTTTGTTGTTGTTGTTGAAATGTTCTGGCCCTATTTCTTTTATCATATTCTTTCACTAATATTTTATTAGAAATCACTTTGTGTGCTGCTGAAACCTTTCTATCACATGGTCCCTCTGCATGCCCACATAGTTCAGAAAGATACTTTCAGTTTTCGCTTTAAAATAGAATTCAAGTAATTTAAGAGAGTTTCATTCCCCTGAATTGCATCCCTCATCCTTAATAAATGGTATAGTGTAACTTCAAAAGTAAAGCTGATAATTATTTTACAACACAAAATTCGGTACTTTGCAAAATTTTACATTTGTGCCAGCCTTTCATTGTTTTTTCCCAAGTGACAGTGAAAGAATTCAAAATCTTGAGTTTTCATATAAATGGAAATAATTCTTTTTTCACTGCTTTGTTTTAGGAACAGAGGTTGCAATTAAGAGAATTAATGATTGTTCTATCAAGCTGTCATGCTCATATAGACTTCTGGCATCCTTAGGTAACTTCTAAATGGAAAAGGATAATACAGGAGAGTTTCCTTCAGATTTTGAGTACAGTGACTTTATTAGTTGCCACACTGTTGTTTGAAGGAATCTGAAAGAATATCTGAAAACTTCTCCCTGGCAGTTAAAGTGGCCCTTGGGACTTATGACTAGAGAACTATTCTCAACTGGTAGTACAAATGCCATGAAAATCCAAAATAGTCAAGAAAGTAGATGACCTCCAAAGTGGTATCCTATGCAGAAAAAACAGATGGTCCAAATTATTGAAGTATTCTCTTCTTCCATATTTGTCCTAGTCTCTGAAATACACCACCTAAAATCATATTGCCACATCCATGGAAACATTCAAGGTCAGGTTGGATGGGTTTCTGAGCAACCTGATCTAGTTAAAGATGTCCCATGGGGGTTGGACTGCACGGTTCTTAAAGATTTCTTCTGAACCAAACTATTCTATGAGTCTATGACATAGACCGATTGCATCCAGAGACACAGATTGGTCAATGCATTTTATCCCTGTATTCTGCCTGCTGCCTTTGTCAGTTCAGTGTAGTTGGGAAATGCCTTCTGGCTGTGCTGCATTCCCTTATTGTAGGCCTGTGAATGTCCAAAACCACCCTAGGAAAATTTTAGGAAACTTCCATGTGTTGCTTATATGTTGCTTGTTTTTTTTTCCTTTCATCCTTTATAGGTTCTGCAAAGTTAGAAATCTTGGGCAGGAAAATTTAAACAAATATGCGAGATACTCTTGCTTGGAAGGATGTGTAATATTAACATTACACTTCAGTCCTTTAACATGTTTTCTAAAAGCAATTGGTATTTCAATCAAAGCTATTTTATTTAAGTAACACAAAATTAGATTATTACAAGTCCTTTATACAAATCTCTTTACTGCAGGTCTTTTTTAGAGTGCTGTTATAAGAGTGTTTCTGTGAGTGTAAGAAATCCCATTAGTTTTCCAAGCTTTTCCTCTAAAGTAGTACTTTCTTCTGGATCTACATTTTAATACTAGTTCCATGCTGGCACATTGATAATAACATTTCCAACTAATTTTATGGCAATAATATCCATAGTTTTTACTTATTAGCTAGATTTAGCAGTAGATTAGAAATATTTCAGTCAAGATCTTCTGTGGTAGCTAAATGATTCATTATATATTTTTCATTCTAAAGTTTAGTTTTGATAATCTATTAATGCACATATTTTGATGAACTCCAAAATTGTGTGTTTTTCTGTGAAACCCTTCTATAATTTCACAGAATTCTGTACCTCGTATCAGTGGATCTTCTGTTAATGCTAGTTTAATGTAATCAATGCATTATTGCTAGTACAAATTAATGGAAATACGGGTGTGTTTTACATTTTTATGTGAGTCTTTGTTGGTATATTAAATATGTAATAAGTTTTGAATAAACAGAGTACCCAAAAAAAGATTATATTAGTGTGTAGGCAAGGCTGAGTATTTTGAGATTTTTTTTGAGATTGAGACTGAGAAAAAAAATCAATTTGAGATTGCAGCATATGAGAATAAAAAAAAATCAGTATTTTAAAGAGGAAAATATTTACTATCTTTAAATCTGGCATTATACATTTAAGAAATTGAAGAACATGGCTATTCTTAGAAGAAAATCAGATTTTTTTGGTTATGAACAAGTAACGTAAAGTACAAGAGAGAACTTCCAGCAGCTCCTGCTGGAACCATGGGTACAGATTTTATTCCATCCAATTGGATGGTGGAATGTTTATTCCACATTTCCCCTTTCCATTTCCTCCTGTTTCTGCCCCAGTCACTACTAAAGATGTGGTGATAATGTTCTAAACATTGCCCATTATATGGGGCAAACTCTTTACTCTGTCTTGTGGTAGTGTTGTGAGAGTAAACTGTAACAGAAATATATTTCACAAAGACAAAAAATGTTTCTATGTCAGATCATTTAAATTACGAAGACATTCTGAAAGGTTTAAATATATTTTTATGCTTGTGACATTCGATTGGTGCACAACATCACTGGAATGCATTTAAAACCAAGAGTACACCTGAAAATCATAGCAATTCTGAGGGTATTGACTTAATTGTGGAAATTGTAATAGAAATGTGATTTTGCATGGTGTTTGTTAATATAAGAACACTTTGTGCTTTCTTCACTTACTGTATTTACAATTGTTATCAAGTTAATAAAAAATTTTCAGTTACCAAGAGGTTTGTAACTTAACTGCCTTGATAAGAACAGGTCAGAATTGGCAACCATTGGTAACTATCCAATGTCCCAAGTGTGTTAGAAAATACCTCCTCTGCCGAATCTTTAAAAGGTTACGTGGTGTGTAACTATGTACTGTGTCCATGCATGTGTTCCTAATACCTGTATGTCTGAAGTTCAAATAGAAACATACCTACAGAAATATAAAGTTACTGCACTTTGCCCACATTGACGTGAACTTAATAAAGGCAGGTGTTCCTGCACTATTTGTGTTTTTAAAAGCCTATGTGCATAAATATATAGTGGATTAATAAAATAATATTTAGGATTTGAGCCTTAACAATGATTTCATTGTGTCCTGTAGACACAAAAAAATAAAAACAACCAATGTCTACAATGCAGCTATGAGGTAGAATCAATGCTTCACTGCTATTTGCCTGTAATTGGCTTTGAGCATCACAATGCACGTGTAATTGGGTCTGTACTTGTATTCTTCAAGGATTCTGTGCTATTTCTACTTGAACCCATTTTTGATATGGTTCAGCTCAGCAGTGCCAGCTACCTCTTGTTATGCAGTTGAAAAACTGTGGCCATTAAAAATAGGATATGGTGTGATTTTGTTTTGCAGCACTGCATGGAAAATCAGTTGCTGTTCACAACAGCTCTGTGGTTGGTTGATTTAAAGCAGGAGGGTGACTTCAAATTGACAAGCAGACAGTTCATGAAAAAGGATATTGTATCTTTAAGGCTTTCTGACTGATTGTGTTTAACTGCGCTACTCAGCAGGCAGTAATTAGGCGGTAGCTTTGCTGAGAAACTTAAAGCAGAGGCTGTGTTGCTCTGTGCTCTTAAATTTAAAAAAAATAAAAATAAAAGAAAGAAAAAGAATATGGATTTGAACAAATGGGATTTTTACTGGTTTTTAGCCAGTATGGGAGCAAACAGAAAGCAGACCCCTAGAGGCTCCTAAAGTTATCTTCCCATGCAGATAGTCTCTAGGGAGCTGTGGTGCTTGAGAAAGGAGGCAATGAGAACCATTATAGAAGCACATGACACTATTGCTGAAGGTCAGAGTGGTATTGGAATAAAAGAGAAGCTGCTGATACAAAATGGCATGACTACTGCATCTTCTGGACCAGCTCACAATTTTGATTGGAATGTAGCTCAAATGTATCATGAATGTGATTAATAAATAAAAGTACATAATAATGATGATGGCTGAACTGGTGCTTCCCCAGACTGCTGCAGAGCAGGACAGAGTGGGAGTCTAAGATAAAAGCCAGCAAACGAAATATGTAGTTAATGCTACTGCCTAAGGACAGTTTGATTTGAAAATGCTATTGTAGTTTTGTGGAGTGGACACCGCAGTGCACAGTCACAAACACTAAATGCAGGAATGAATTGTCAACCTTTTCCTCTTGAGTGTTACAGTAAAGTAACAAATTGTGGAGGCAAGAAAGAGAAAGTTGAGCTATGATTTTGTCACAAATAATGTAGGAATTTCATGGAAGAACTCTGCTGTCACACCTCTGTTTTCTATTGTGGCTATTTTGGGGGTTATGCTTGCGTATGCAATCCTTTATGAACAATTGGCTTTGAGAAGACTCAGGGTTCTATCGCCATTGATATATACTACAACCTCTAATTGTATTTTAAAAAATGTGGTTAATTTGTTTATGTGATGGCATTATGCTGCTGGAAAATGAAATTATGCAGTAAGAGCATAAATTAAGCCTATACTTTGATTTAGCATTAGGCAGTAGATATTGTAAAAGGGTCACATTTTAAGTGTGATGAGCACTATTTTTACTGCATAGTCTCAGTTTCTTTATGAGGTCCTGCAAAAGTCTTTTGGAGACTATGGTTCAGACTAGAACTGCTCTCTATAGTTCTGACATCGGTTCTGATAACTTTTGAGTGATTAAAGTCAATCTTCTCCAACAAACCTCTGGTTTGAAAAATCTTTTTTATTTTATCTTCTTTATTCACATGTTAACAAAAAAGTAAATTAGCATGTAAGTTGGCAAGAATGCTGCACTGAGCAACATGCATTTTCACATGACCATTGTCCTCAGGTTTGTAGTTTTTTAGAAAGGTTTGATCTGAGTAAATTAAGAAAGCTTATCAGAATTCTCTGACTGAATGTTTATAAGAGCCAGAACAGCTTTCCAATTACAGCTGGGCTTGCAACAGCAAGAGGGATTCAATGCCACTGCCTAAAATTCCCTCATCTTTATTTCCTGCTTTCAAGGTCAATCCATTTTGTGTACTTCATAGATGCTCTTTGAAACTGGGATACCAAGAACATCAGGGATTAAATTTCCAAAGTATTTTTTTCTAAGTGGCAATGAGTCTAATTCACTGTCAGTTAATGCCAGGTGTTTATTCCCCTAGTATTAAGTTCTTCAAAACTGTAGCTGTATAGGACACTATTCACAGGGGCTTAACATAGGGAGGAAAATGATTACTTTAAGTCAAATAAAATGAATAATTCATTGCATCACATTTTGTAATTCTGGTGTTAAGCGTAAAAACAGCGGTTTGTTTTTTAAAAAAAGGTTTTTGTAGAGTTTCAGATAGCATATAATACAAAACAATAACTGCATACCTAATGTGAAAAGCCTACAGGCAAAAAGGGTCCTGCTTGGTGCTTTTAGCTTTTTCTGGGGTGTTTCAATATCCACATTTCAAGGCAATGCCTATGAATGTCCATCTTCCCTTGGAATCTTCTGGGGCCAATGAAGTGTCTGTCTTTTAATCTGATTGTAAAATATTGCACCAGCTCTTTACCACAAATTTGAAAATCAATTTTTATATCTTGCTAAAACTACGGACCTCTCATTTATTTCTATGGTTATTCTACCGAGAACAAACAGCTCAAAGCAAAGAGCCTTTCTGTGTTTTTCTGCTGCAACTCTCCTCTCTCTCCAAACTACTTGTGCACGTGAGCCTGGACACAGATGCATACAGAATACATATATATAGGTATGTACGTGTTTGCATGTATGTACATCTCTACTTATGCAGTATTTATATAGGTAAGAATACAGCAGGCTGGAATTTGTAGAAATGATTATGCCACATGCACACTTTTCTAAAGTCATCAGAGACTCATTGAATGGTTACATGCCTTTTCTGACCTGGATGGTTTTCGGGTTTGTCTTGAAGTATTTTGAGTGGTGTGGTTAATCTACTATTATTTTTTGTTTAATTTTTTCACCTGGTAAACCCTCTGTTTTTTCAGATGGGAAACCACATTGATGGAAATTTGGTTTTCCACAAGTTGTTTCACAGTCTCCAAATCAGTTCAGCTTTAACAATGTCCTTACATGGGCTGATTATTATGCTATATTCCAGGCTGAGCTAATTGTGTACCTGGCCATCTGCTTCTGCCTTTTCCAGCACCTTCCTGAGGACAGCTCCAGGGCACTCAGTGGGGGCCAGGGCAGGATCCTACAAAGGTGTCCACACATTTCTCTTGTGGTAAAGGACAGACTTTGTCAGTGAATTTCAAAGCTGTTTAATTAAGCATTCCTCCTTTCTAAGAATAATAGCCTTTAATAGCCTACATTTCCAACAGCAGCAAACATATCATCTCTGTAAGGTAACAAAAATATCTGCTAGCCATAATGCCAATCCTGCAAGGGCATTCTTACCAGTTTTTAAATTAAAATAGCAAACCGCTGATTAATCATAATGATCAGTCAACTCCAAACTAGATTAAGAAACTTGAATACTCTGAGAATAATATATGGGTACCAATTTCAAAGTGTGGTACAAATATAGCCATTTTGGATTAATGTATATTTCTCAAAATGTAGGAGGATTGATTGAATTCATTTTATGGTGTTCATGGCTTTTAAAAATGATTTTAGTGAATTACTATAGAAACTGTATCTTATTCTTTTAATTAATCATTTATTTTAAGAAATGTTTTCATCCAAGATACTGAAGAAGAACATTACAAACATGCTCAGGCAAAAGGTAATAGATTTTGAGTTTAATTGTAATGTTCTGTTAAGCATTTTAATGGAAAACCTGATGACCCAATTATACAGCAAAAGTGGAAAATCAGAACACAGTATCTGGATTTGAATATAAAAATGCTGTGATGCATAATACATAGGAGTTTGATATCTATTCTACTTCTTGTCAAGAAGGTATAAAATTATCAAGAATTAACAGAGAGCAGAAATCAGATGCTGGAAAAGAGCTAGGCATTCTGGAGAGGAATATAAATTATAGTCTAGCTTGGAATAGTACCCTGCCTTTCCATGCAATGCAGAATCAGTATTTTCTTTAATTTTCCTGGACTGGCATCCCGTTCCTTCTGTACTATCACTATTCATAGGGGCATCAGCAAGATCTCCTTCTCACTATTGAAAGTCAGCCACGGAATTAGCTAGTTTAAGAGAGATTTTCCAAGATACCTGTAGCTCAGTCAGAAGCTAGGTATTTCTTTTACCTTGAAAATCTTCCCTTTCCATCTAAGCTGTGTATTCCAAACTGAGGTCCTAACAGGCTATTGGTGAGGGTGGGAAGAATAAAACATCAGCCTAAAGAACCACAGTATTTTAATAGCTATTTAAATTCTAAAAAGTAAAGCTAGTCTTCACTTGAACCTACAATAGCTCCAAAAATCTACTAGGACAAAAGTTTGAGAATGACTGCAGTGTTCAGATATTTTGTCTTCTAAAAGAGCAGATATGAGTAAAATCTTCTATCTTCAATGTGTCACAGAAAACATAGAAAAATGGTGTTTCATTCAGTAAGTGGTTCTTTTGGTCCCTAATGTTGAAAGAAAATGTAATGAAATTGGGACTTCGAAGATGTAATTATTAATGAAAAATAAAGTTGTTATGCAAAGTACTTAAGTACCTCAGGTGCTTGTTACCTGAGGTAAATATTGAGACATGTGAGACCATAAAATTACCAACTTAATGCCTCAAAAGAGATGACTTTGAGGATATCTGACCTTCTACCAAACTGTACCAAACAGGAGGCTGGGGCACAGATCTTTATTAGCCTGCTGCTGTTTACTTTTTAGCTATCCAAGCCTTACTTTTCTCAGTGCCTCTACGCATAGAAATGCTAGCCACTAAGTAAAAGTGAATGCCAAGCATACCACAACTAAAGCTAGCCTCTGGAGTGCCAACTGGTTGCTTTATTTTACTTGAATAGTGTACAAAAATCTGTATCATATTTTCTATATTATCAGCACAAACCCCATTAATTTATATCTAGCCTCATATGATCTTAATTTTCTGCAAATTTCATGGGGCTATGATAGACCATGGGCATGCCAATATTGATTTCATCTTCATTATGATCTACATCATCAAGTGCAGATGCTCAAAAATTCATTAGTTCAACAATTCAGGTTGTGGCAGGATTCTTGAGGAACTAATGCTGTGGCAGCAGCTGACTGTTGGATTTCCCCTGGGAGAAGCTGACAGGGTTAACTTGCGACCTTCAGATCTATAACTATTCTTAAAAGCCAAGCAGTTCTTCTGGAGGTTCAGAAATTCCGAAGTGTCTTTTACGTCTTTTTGTATGCAAATTATGGGGAAAGAAAAGGTATGTGGAGAATTGGTTGCTCTAGATGTGGTTCTCATGATTCACAGAGGACTAGACGCAAATGTGGAGACTGAAGGCAAAGTGACAGTGGCAAAGCAATGAAAGAGTTCAAGATCTTTAAGGAAAAGACACGTGACCCTGTAATATAAAAGTAATGAATTTCAGATATTAATAGTTTCAGAAAAAGGTAAGGCGTACAGATAAACAAAGTAAATAAATTCTCTACAGAAATAAATTCCTATTAAAAATTAATATTAATTGCTCCAATACAGAGGAACATTGGGAACTGCACTAAGAGACCAATCTCATAAAATCATCAGCTCTTTAGTAAAAGTCTAAAATAAAGAATCTAGAAAGTATGAAGTGGTTTAAATGACTACACATGGATATGAAAAAATAGCAGAAGGTATTGAGACAAATTCAGAAGTGCCAAGGGACAAACCAAGAAACTTTTTACAGGATGCATGAAAGGTGAAAAGAAATCAGTTATAGTAGAAGTAAGACAAGGAATATTAAGACCATTACTTGGTAGACATTGAAAAACTGAAACCGGTATACATTGCTCATTTCTGCTTATATCTACACTATAAATTCTGTGAGCAGTCTGGAAGTTAGTACTACTAACACCAAGGAAAGCTGTGAAATTTCAGGTTAAGACTACCATTTAGAAAAATACAATGAGAACACAGACATTTTCCAGTGCCTGGGCCTAATGAAATTCCTACTATACATTTAGCTAAAGCAACGCTGGAGTATTTTCAGAGGTGATATTTCAGAAAAATTGAGAAGAGCATATGCAAAAACTATGAGAACAAGGTAAAAAGAGAGTCAAGAAACTGTACACTAACCAGCTCCACTTCACTGTGAGAGATGGTCTCAGATAATGAAACAAATTATTTATAGGAACCTCAAAGTATATGAAAAGGTGTGCAGTCAGCATGGTTCAAAGCCAAACCATGTCACACCAGTTCAGCTGTGATACACTACTGGGCAGTGTACTGGATACAAGAGAAAGAGTAGACATTACTGGTCTTGACTTCAATAAATGCTGTCTCACACAAGTATCTCATAAGGAAGCTAGATGAAACTCTTTGACTCTAGATATGTGTAAAACTTATCAAAAAATCATATTGAGTACTTACCAGTTTGGTACTACTCCCTATTTTCATTATTAATCTGGAAGATGCATAATATAGCTTTTTGCTTATTAAATTTACAGGGAACACTACTGTGGGAGTGGCTGCAAGCATGTCAGAGGATGGAATTAGAACTTAAATTGATCTGAAGAAATCAGCTGGAAAAAAATGAGCTCAATTCATTAAGCAGAAATACCTATATCAGCTATTAGATGTGATGAACTGAATAGGAAATAGGAAGCAATAGACTAGGTTTCAGATGTGTAGAAAAAAGCTGGGAGACATAATGGGTCACAGAGTATGAGTCACCAGTGCCATGATACAGTGAAAAAAGCAAATACTGTGCAAGTGTATATAGTGGCAAAATAAAGAGAGTTACGTGGAAAACATAGTCAATAATTAATCAGCTGAATAAGAGCATTCGTTTTTAATAAATATTTAGAAGGATGTATAGAAGTATCATGCTGCATCCTGTATATCTAAGAATTTGTTAAATATGAAATTCAAAGCACCTTAGGTAATAAACTTCAAATAGTACAATGTGTCAAATAAGCACAGCATCATGTGCTGATTTATTTCTAATTCTGCTTGGTGCTGAAAAATTTTCCTGTAAAATGTTCAATCCTCTCAGTTGTTACTGACTTAGCATTTGACATACTAAAACTGAATTTTTTTTTACCTCATACACAGTAGGGCCATACAATGCTGTCTCTTGGCCTTTGGCTACCAGCACAGAATGGAGCTCTTTGCTCTTTATTGGTTCATAAGGCCAAAGTAAGAAAAATAAAGTAGATAGATTATATTGTGTTGAGAAAAAAGATCAATATATCTGCTTTTAAGTTTTGAAAGATGTTCTTGCTTTTTACTTTGAGAATGTAAATATATTAAAATCAATGTTCCATGTGAAATTTTGACAAAATTTCTTTTTTTATTTTTTTAAAGGTAGACAATTTTCATTAAACAAAAAGCGTTAGTGGAATAACTAGAAAAAAAATCCTTTAACCAAGCCAATTTTCATGCTTGAAGACAAGTATGTGCTTAAGTGCCATGTAAAACAGGAAGACCATTACTGCAAGAAGAGCAGTAAAATCTTAAACTGAACTTTATGAATGGACCCCAGGAGAAGAATGCTAAATTTGCAAATGTAAATACAATGTCACATGACTTTAGAGAATATTGTTGGGTTCTGTGACTGGCTCTGTCACAGATTTACATAACAATATATACGTCACTTAATCTCCTTAAGTTTCTCCATCTGTACAATAACATCAACTCTGGGGCAGTGTTGTGAGACTTAGTTAATTGCACAGAAATTATTTAAAGATCCTTCAGTGAAAAGTTGTATTGATGTTTTCAGACACATAACCATTTTTAAGCTAATGATTATCTTTTCTCTCTCCATCGAAATGACACAAGCCAAAGAAGGAATTCTTTTTTGACTGGCGCTTGCTACGCAACTAGATTTTGAAGCAGCCTAAGGAATTTTCACAAGCCAGATACTCTGGGTCCTGGGGAGTGAGTAAGAGAAGGAAAGGAAGGAAAGAGAGAAAGACCTTTTCCCTTTTGGTCTTCCTGGGGTGGCAGAATTTGGTGTAGCAGATGTACATGCACATAGAAGGGAAGGCTGCCCAGATGTGAGCTTCCTGCTTTCCCTGGCTTTAACTGCTGACTCAGTGGAGCAGACCTAATGATACTGGTCAAACGTCCTATCTCTAGTAGGGGCAAAGAGTTTCCATGGTTGCAGAGCAAACAGGAAGGAATCAAATGGGGGAGGGCAAGGGGATGGGTACAGAAGAAATTAATCCACGTAAGAAGCAATAATAATCCGAGTAAAGTGGCACTCCTGTAGAGTGTTTTGTCAAAACAACAAAGACCGAATCTTCCAACAAAAATTATTTTAAATATTTTGCTTGAGCCCCTTTATTAATTATGCTGACATTCTGCCTGCTGCTATAATTAATAGTTTTACAATTCCTTCATTCTAAAATGCTCTCTTAACTCCTGGCTGAGGACAGATGAATGTTGATGACAAGGAGAATAGAAATGAAGAACTGACATTAATGAAGATTCAAAATTAATGCGTGAATGGCAGAGCTTTATCTGTACAACCACAAGAAAGTGAGAAGGGTCTAGAAGAGCAAACATCCCAAGCAAAGCCATCTTGCTTGTTTGTACCAAATATTATAATATGCATGCATGTATGAATATACAAAAAAGGGCAAGTGGACTCTGTTGTGAGAATACAGTAAGATACCATGGTGACAGGAGACTTTATAAACACCCAAACAGATAGCAAAGGGCTCCTGAATGTAATGAGCCTCACGGCTGATTAGGCAGAGACCACACTGTGCGAGAATGAGGCCTAAAGCAAAGAACAGCCTGAAAGAAAGCCATAAGAGAGAGAGAGGGAGAGGGAGAGCGTGAGGGGGAGAGAGAGAGGGAGAGGGACTTGGAAGAATGAGATAAGTAGACTCAGAGCTAGAAACAAAGGCAGAAAGAGATCTGTAGGGCTTCCAGGAGAAAGAGTTTGGTATGTGGCAGACAATAGAGGGCTTAGAAAGGAGCAGTTAGCCTTGGGCCCTCAAAGAGTGCCAAGAGCTCAGGGAAAAACAGACTTAAACAAGGAAATGTGCGTGTGGTAAAGGCATGGGGGAGCAAGAAGAGGGGCAGAAGGGCAGCTGCAGGTGATCACTGCAAAAGAGGGCAATGTGTCTTGGAGAGGCAGCATGAATCTATGGGCACAGTTTAGAGCTACCAAAGGCTTCTGCTATGGATATGCAGCTCCTGTCTTTGGTCTGCTTGCAAAAGAGTGCAAGAATTTCTATCTTCCTCTTAAAAGAAGAGCCAGTATTTTTGGTGAGCACTATTCATCTTCCTCTCAAGTAGCCTGCCTACTAGGTTCACAGTAGTTGTCTCTTCTTTAGTGCTGGGTTTTGAATCTCATTTGGATGTTTGACATGAAGTTAGGGTGAAAATGATCATAATTCTTCTCAACTGTACAAATCCATTGTATGTTTTAAAGGCTCAGAGGTGAAATCCAATCTGGAGTGCAAGCCTTGTATGACAAATATGTCTCCCTCATTCCATGCCAGGCAATTTTCTGTGGGTCAATATCATGCAACAGCTCTAAAACTGAAAATTTCCTTCTGCACATGAATGTAAGCTCACTTAAGCAGACTGTCTCACCATTCTACACATATAGAGACAGGTGAGACATTCGAGCATTGTGAACTCTCCTTTCCCTTTAGCTGTCCTCAGGCAGTGGCTCCTTGCTTGTAACAAAAGCAAGAGAATTGGTTCAGAAGTACACATCTTTTTTTAATGTACTGCACAAAAAAAGAGGATGATTTTAGCCTCATGCAAACATCACCCCACGCAGAGGTGTCCACATCCACAATCAAATATCCCACAAAATGAACTACAGCCCTTGCCACTGCAACTTGAGTTGATTGCCAATCACAGTGAGATGCAAGACTCATGGATAAATAGCCGGTCTTTATTTAGTTACTGTAATAACAGTGAAAACTTGGAATTTAATTTTGTTCCCTTTTCCTTGAGTCTCATTATAAAACTTCAGCAATTCATTGATTTTCACACTTTTATTCAGACACCAGTGTTGGTGCAAGCACTGTACTTCACAGGACAGATACCCTGGGTAATTCTAAGTTAAAAAATCACACACTTTCCATGAAAACTCTTAATATAAACTTATATAAATACTGGCATTTATATAATGAATATATTTAGGAAAATCTCAGTGTTCATGGGTTTAAAAATCCTACTTGCAGTCCATGTAGTTAACAGTTGAATTTCTTTTGCTTTGTATTGCCATAATATAAATTTGAAGAGGAACTCAGAGTTATCCAAAAACTGGCAGAATTAAGGAATTTGTTGACAAAGACATTGAAGCTGCAGTTAGGTATTCAGCCAAGCTGTAGGGTCTATAGTAGGAAAACTTTCACGTTTCAAGACTCCAGGTCAAGACAACAGCTGACCATAGAGAAATAAAAATGACTAATGATTTTATCAGACATATCAGAAGATTTAGCGAAGGTGAAATTTAAACATTAATTTCATATCCAAATGTCTTTTTGTGGGCGAGGACTTCACTCTTTAGCTGAACTTTTCCCTCCTTTGATTATGGAATCCTTTCAAATAATGAATGGTGTAAAATAATAGCTGAACTGAATCCATGTAGCTAAGGAAAAAATCATTCTTTGAACATTAGCTTCTCTAAATCAATTTTTGAATACCAATACTGACAATAATAAAAATAAAATAAAATAAAAATGCAAACCAACCAAACAAAAAAAACCCCCACGGGTCTGTATCGTCTTCAGAGTTGTATACAATGAAGCTGATAAGGGAAAAGAGGGAAAGTCATGCCATGGTCTTTATGACATGACATCACAGCAGACAAGGTTTCTGCCCTGAGGAGTTTGTAGTACAAAACCAACTCAATGAGCTACTGAAGCTAAAGACTTGAAGTGCTGGGAGTATGCTTATACTAATATTCCTGCAGTTGGTAAAGCACTATGTACAAAACAGCATACATATTCATAGGTAAAAATCTTTGCTAAAGCAATTTCAGATAAGTAGCTTTAGCTAGCCTCACCTAACTTCTAAAAAAAACTTCAAACTTGGTGTCTCTAAACTCAACACCTTTGAAAAAGAGTAAATATGCTGTCAAGAGGTTCTGTGTAATTCTCAGTGGCTGTGATAATCTAGCATTTATGACTAATCTATCCAATTCGTTTCTACCCTTGATTTTTCCCCTTACCTTCTTCTTGTACATTTATATAAACCAATTTTGCAGTGTTTCTCTTTAATTATGTAGGAAATATTTTGAAATCATGAAAGTCTCATAAAACACAAGTTGTTACATAGATTCTAGACATCCTCTTTTAATTTGTGATGGCACAGAAATGCTGTTTAAAGCAGCAATGGGATGATTTGTCTCTTTGGTGCCAGAGGTGTATTGGCTATTAGGTATTCTTCATTTGTGTAAATATGAGACGATGTTTTTATTTCTTAGAAGAATCTGATATTTAGATGGAACAGAAATAACAAGCACAGGCTTTTTTTCAATGGCTTATGAAATGATAGTAACAGATATGTTAAAAAAGCTACATATTAGGTAGCAAATATAATCTTGTAGCACTAGACTGTGTGTATGATGAATGCTGAATGACATTTTCTTGAATAATGAATTACCTAATAGCTAATAATTAATTAGATCATTGATTGATTGATTGATTGATTAATTTATTTCAGTTAATTTTAATGGAATAATTTCCAGCACACTAAATGTCTGAAAATGAAGGCCAGTGGGACTTGACTTTGTGTCCTGAGCAATAATGTGGTGCCCCATTATCACAAAGGCAGTGTCACTAAAAACAACATGTGAGGTCCAGTTTCACCTGCAAGATGGAAGTGATCCTTAAATTCTGTATATTTCTTTGAAGGACTGTTGTTCACCTTAAAGCAGATGGGAAAGGAATGATCAAGTCACCTTACAAATATGTGAGTGGCTCACACCATCAGCCATGTTCATTGCCCATATCAGCACACTGCTGGACACACTGCTGGACACACTGTCATGCTGCTGTAACCTGGAGTGTGTGACAATTATACAGCATAGCCATGAGCAACTGAGTTGAAAAGGTAGATATTATGCAAGGTCTTCAGCTTGTGTAAATTGGCAAAGCTCCATTGAACTTAGCTGAGGACCTGGCCCTGTGCGTCCTCATATTATTTGGAAATGCTAAATTGCGTAAATATTCATATTCTCTGCTGTCTGATTTTTATTTTAATCTGGCCGAACACATTATGCCTTATAAATTACATATTAATACACCAATTAGTGGATTTTTTAAAGTATCTGATTAAATTTTCTCTTTAGCTGCTTAGCTTGTTTTACTGCAAATCTAGTTTCTCCATGGCAATAGTGAAATAAGAGTTGAACAGAAGGGTCCTTGAAAATATAGTATAAATCTGAGACCTTTATATAGAATGACACTGTTCACTTTCTTTGATGCTAGTTCTTACATATAAATGCAAATGTACATCTCATTCATTGTTGTATGTAATGTGATTTAGCTCTAATTGACTGGAAGTTGTGGAAGTCTGATTTAGAACTGAATATGTAGATTACAGCTAATTACACAATGTGAGTCTTTTAAAACATGAGAATATATTTCAAATTCTCTGCTTTTTCCCCTAGCTCAGAATAAAAAGTACATAACTTTGAGCTAAAAAGTGCTGTGCCATGACCATTGCACAATGACATGAATATGCAATGATATTATGTCTCTGCTTTCTTTCTTTCTTTTTCCTTTTCTTTTTTTTTTTTTTTTTTTTAACTGTACCCGATAAAGCCAGCTCCAGATAGCAAAACTGAAGTATTAGCTGAAATCTCATATGAGCTATGTTGTGGCCATTTGTCTGAGAAGACAGAAACTTGCAAGGTAAAATTTCAGCTAAAGAAGCAAAAGTATGAATGTTTCCCCTTCTCTTTTATTATTGACTTTATGAATTAATCCTAGTTTACTAGTTCAATTGGCGTCGACATATTTTTGAATACTATTAGCATAGCAATCAGGCCTGTTCTCAGGTTATTGAATGGTGTGTTGATTTCCGAAATAAATAGATATGCAGTGTGAAGGGTGAGCTGTCACTTTGGGAGAGCTTTGCTGATCTAAACTAAAAGGCACTTCTAGTTGAAAACTGTAATAGAAGGAGGGTTAGAGAAACAGTGAAACCACTGAGTCCCTTTCATGTTCCATGGGGCTATGATAGAAGATACAGGACGAGGAGGAAACGGGTATGTTATATGTCAAAGTAAGCAACAGCACTAACTTAGACTAAAACAATCATATAAAAATAGAGTGTTTTCATCGCTTTCACTGTAACTCATTTCTCCTGTATTATTCATCCTTTATGGAAGTCACCCGAGGAAATCTTGGCTTCCTGTGATTTCCCACTGAACTCAGTTGTAATTCCAGCATTGAAACCAAGCCTCCACTCAGTCATCCAGAGGCACGTTAGGCCAGTTTTAGACTGAAGACCACTGAGAAGAGTACAAATATTCCCATTTAATCTAACAGACTTTTTATAGATTTCTAATGAAAAAACATTACAGTGTTTTTTACAATCTATTAATTACACTTGTGTCTTTCAAGAGAATCTTATATTCTCACTAAGGGATATTTGCAGAGCATGACAATAACATCCCATATCCAGGACTGTATGGCAAAGAGCCGTGTTGTTTTCTCTGCTTTCCTAGCTGGACTTTTTTTTCAAACAAATGAGAAAGTTCAGTGGAGCCATTAAAGAAAGTTAAGATTGCAGATTAAAATTGTTTTTATTTTATCCTATTTAAACAGCTACCCTCCATCCAGTGCTGTGTTCCTTCTTTTTTTTTCCATTCCTGACTTGTAAGGGTTAACAATTGAGGCCTGTCTATAGCTCATTTCTATAGTAACAGCAAGGCTGAGACTTTTTTATGGGCACCTAATAATTAGAAAGTGCTAGAAGGTATAACAATATAATGAATCAAAACTGATAGACTTGTGGGTTTCCATAGAAACATGTATAATTATGATAATCGGTCCCTGGCGTACCCTCAGAATCGTATACATTCAGTTAAATGCAATAAACATTAGGCACTATTTAGTGAGCTGTGATGCAGATTAACAGTGTGAGATACAGGGAGGCTATGAATAAAATTGCTGTACAGTTTATCTCAAACTAATTTCCCAGATTGCTTTAATAGATGTGCTATGTGGATGTGAAGAATTGAAAGTGTATTTTTGTTAGTGGTAAAGCTAACAAAGATAATATTTCATAAAGTGGCTGACTGTTAATTTTGATGCAGCTCAAAATGTACTGTGGCACGTTATTGCATGGGAGATCACTAAATCCACTGAGAAAATGACATGGTGGGGTTCAACTGAATTATTTATTTTTTTGGATATGATGCGGGGATATTTGGGTTTCCTGTGCTCCCCTTGGCTTGCTGGCTTGTTTCTTTCTTTGCTTGACTCACATTTTAGAAATATGTTTGTTGCTTCTTCTGGTCTAATTCTAGCTCTATCTTTCCCAAAGCAAACAAATTTCTAGTGACTTTATATACAGCTGCTCAACATTACAAGATTTGTATTCTTGGTTTCCTATGGAATGTTGTTGGTTTTGGTTTTTATTTTTTGGTTATTTGATTTATGAGTAAAAAGAGAATTATAATTCTGTGTTAGCCATTTCAGGTCCATTTAGAAATGCTTGTAGCTGTGCATTGGTTACAAAAACACTTAGACACCAGCACTCCAAGAAAAAGCTATTTATAGAGACCTACAGGTATATTATATTTGACAGAGAGCACTGATGGTGATGTTAGACCATGCACTGTGGGTTAGGAGACTCATCTGAGCATTCCTGTGCATGCCAGACAAACTCTGCAGGAGCATTTAACTGTATTTAAATGTTCCCTAATTCTCTTCTTTGAAGGCTCAAGTTTTACTTGAAGGGTGAATTTGTCTTGATGTAGTCCCTTTGTAGAAGACAAGTTTTGCCCTAATGAGTACTTTGTTTAAAAACATTTATTTCAGAATGTGAGAAAATGGTTTGTGATACAGTTGTTGAATATTAAGAATCCAGATACTCAATTATCAGACATCATAACATTAGGATTGGACTTGTTTTCCATATAAATGTGTATTTACCTTAAATGAACTCTGTTCCCTATGAAATTTCAGGGAAAACTGTTTTTCTCAAAAAATCCCTCTACTTTCAGAATGATCAGTTTGGCCTCCTGTGTTTTTGGTTTTTTCACTGTTAATCTTGCTCGTGACTCTGTTGCAGTAGTGGTTATATGTTATCTGTTGATTCAGTCCTGAGACTTCGGTTCCCAGGAGCCCCATGTGGCGACCAATGACTCTGGGGCAGCTCACAAGCTATTAAGTTCAAAACCCTTGTTTTGAAAATGAGGCTGCCTCTGTTAGTCTTCATGTTCTTGTCTCTGCTAAAGAGAAGAGCCTTTTTTCAAAATCATTTCCACATCTGGTTTCCCCTTTGCTTTACTGCTTTGCTGGTACTAAAATGCCAGAAGCTGACAGGGGTTCAGAAAGCTATTAGACAAATTCATGGAAGAAAATCTATCAAAGGCTACTAAACATAGAGATAACACCTCTGGGTTGGGATGTCCCTGAGCTGTGGATTTCTGGTGGCTGAAAGCATATACCCAGGGAACATCTCTGCGTGTCTTGCTCTTATATTCCTCCCTTGGCATTTGCTATTGGCCACTGTTAAACACAAGATACCTGGGTGAGATAAACCTTTCATCTAACCCAGAACAGCCGTTGTTACATTCTCATGTAAAAAGACTTGACTGCTAACACTGATGCGATAAAACATTTTCAAAAGCTTTCTAGAAGATATGATACCCAAGATGCACTGTAAAATCTTTTTTGTTTCTCCTTTTCTTCCTTTTATTTTCTTTTAGGAAAGAGTAACATGATTTATTGCTGACATTCTGTCATTTTGAAGCTGGAAAATCTGTTTTTTCCCTCCTCCTGCTGCCTGTGTGGATGGCCACTGGCTGGAAGAAATGTTCTGGAAACTGAAATGTTGAAGTACCAGGGATATTTCAGTTATCCCAGTCTATTTCCTTTGCTTTCTTCATGCCGTGATGAGTGGTGCTATTCTTTTAGCATGCACAGTAAAATAAGAGGTAAATTAAGGCCTTGCACATTTAGTTCAACCTGTTTTTCAGAGAGGTAGTGTAGAGTATCAA
Organism: Monarcha castaneiventris obscurior; assembly: GCA_026261815.1. Classification (NCBI taxonomy): domain Eukaryota; kingdom Metazoa; phylum Chordata; class Aves; order Passeriformes; family Monarchidae; genus Monarcha; species Monarcha castaneiventris. Next base: position 12,609,046 of record JAMPIT010000379.1, read on the forward strand.
ATATTTTATGAACTGAACAGAGCCTTATTGCTCCATGTCCAAGACCTTCCCAAATTCAGAAAGGAGCACAAGTGCCTTGGCACAGCAGCCCAGGCAGGTAGGAATGCCCTTCAAGTGTTCCTATTCTCCTGGAAGGACAATACCAGGACAGAGCCCCTTGACTCCCTGCCACTGGGGCCTTTGAGGATATACCTTCAGCATTCCTCATGCATTGCCATTTTAATAAGGAGCTCAGGCAAGTTGATGCTGCTGGCTTGGGCAGGGGCTGGATACTTTTGAGTCACCTGGAAGAATAACAGGGTCTGCCAGTGCTCCAAGAGTACCAGGTGTCAAATCCTGATCACATGTGCCACTGCAGATGTGGAAGGGAAATGAAGCAGGCAGGAAGCAACAAAGACCTACACGTTTAGCACAGTTGAGGGCAGCTGTTCCCGTTGTCATCCTTTAACAAACCTGTTTTTACAAAGCTGCATCTCTGTTTTCATGTCTGTAGTTTTGTATCTGTCCTGTGAACTACCCCATGCTGATGATGGCAGTTGACCTCTTATAGCCTGTGTGCTTCTCAGGGCCTGCCCAGAGACCTTGTGTGCTTCTAGACACCTCTGCAAGAAAGGGCTTTTTGTCTATGGGGAGGGTTACAGCTGCTACTGAAGCCTAAATAATAAATAAGTCATCTTCATCATAATATTATCCTGTGCAGCTTGCTGATCTTGCAGAGCTGCAGCCATGGTTGAACACACAATCAAAAGGAGTTTTTTTAGAATTTGGTCCATCAGAGCCTGCCAATGAGTGGAGGATCCTGTTTAATGATTAAGTCTGCTCCAGTAACTGGCCTCCAGCTGGCAGACACAGCAATAACCCCTTCAGTTGTGTTTCTGCTTGTTCTGTGATAAAGTAAAACAAAGGTCTCCTCTAGGGGGAAGTTTTCTGTCACTTTCTGAATTAAATTTATTTTAGACCCCTCGTACACATTGGTTCTTGACTTTCGCCTCCTGCCTGTTGCTAGATTTCTTTGTGCTGGCAAGCATCCTGTTCCCCTGTGATTTCTTTTGTCATGGCAGAGTGAACTCTTTCTCACAGGCTCACTCAGACTGTTCATAGCCATATTTTCATCTTGCTTCTTTGTGAGTCAGAATTCCCTACAGCTCCACTTCTTGTTCTTCTTTCCCATCCTGCTGACATTGATTACCTTTGCATGTGCATGCATTTCTAACCAGTAGCTGTTTATCACATATGTATAGCTACTGACTAAAATTTTCATAATTTGATAAATACAAAAAACTGGTTTTTCTCTGCTAAGTAAAAAAACATTCAACTCATTATTTAAACTAAGAGAAGTTGAATGTCAGGCAAATCAGGATATGAATGCATTATTTTTTTTTTTTTTGGTTAAATGTATTTATCAGTTCATATTATTTTCTTTATTATTTGTCCATGTTGACAAGTAGTTTCAGACACCCACAAATCTTTGAGCTGCAAAAATTTTCTTATCTAGCAAATTGTGCAGTTCCTTTCTCTTAAAATTATAAAAAAAAGACTTTCTCAAGAGTAAGTTATTTTCACATAGATTTCACATTAAAGGTTTGTGGGAGATGTTCTGAAATTTATTTTTAGTACATTTTGCTAAACTGGAGATAGTTCAGGAACTTTAATTTCTACCAGATTCAGGTTTTCTGGAAGTTCTTGGGATTGTGATTGCATATGACTGACCACATTGTCTCACTGCTTGTTTTAGCTTGAAAAATAAACCTTGAATTAACACAGTGACTGCCTAAACTTAAAATTCGTTTTCTTGTGTTGGGCAATCTTAAACTGTTTTCCCTTTTATTATAGTATAAGTTGCCTCTTTACACTAAGAAATGCTATGATGCTGGCTGTGTAATTTTTGTATGTGGAAGAGGTAAAAGACTGACAAATACCCTATTCTTCCTGATTTAACGAAAACATTCAGGTGAAATAGGTTTAAGTCTGATGTGTCCTACTTCAAGAAAGAGTCTTGCCTTCATCCCATAGGATATGAAATGGCCCATGTTTAGGCATTTGTGTGCACGTCTTCCTTCTTTATTTCCTTGTTTATCCCATACATCTTCAGAAGGGAGAGCTCATAAATAATCTGATTCTAGCCCAGGAATTTAAAAAGCTTTCTTTCTTTTATGTTTAACTCTCCAAGCTCAGGTGGGGAAGACCTGTACAAACCTGACAGCTTAACCAGGCCTGTGGGAGGCAGGTTGTGGGTGAACATTCTCGTGAATCCCCATGTAGTAAGGTGGCAATGAACTAACCATTTTCTGAATCGCCTGCTTGAAAATCTCAAGAGATACCCATAGACTGGGAGATGGGCTTTTGTCTGATCAGAGGGCAGGTCATTATGGATTCAAAATATTCTGAATAATACCCTGTAATGGGTGACATGCAGGAAATATTACAGAAGGAAGTGTGGGATGCACAAAAATAGTGTCAGTGGACTTCCGGCAAGAACTGTAAGAATATGGAAGCTAACTATGAGAAAAGCAAATGGCCTTACAGAGAGCCATGAGACTCTGAATGTGTGAAACTGGAATGCCCAACATGGACACACATCCGCCTCTCAAAATAAGTGAAATTGCCCTGTTATGTCCCCATTAATGCACAGGAGTTGCAATATTCTAGTATGAGTGTACAAACTCCTGGATACATGGACACATGCAGAACCTATCAATTTTCTGTCCAGTCTCACTGCTTGTAACTTTTGTATTACTAAGACAAGATAGCATCATAAAAGAGACTGTTTTGCCTGTCTGGCTCTTTTAAAAGTATTAGGAGAATTTTTAAGAAAACAAGTCCATCAAATGATTTTAAACATATAATTTACTTTCTCTTTCAGTCTCACAAATTATTTTCATCATGTTGCAAAAATTTCTTGTACCACAACAGCAGAGAGACTTTTTCATTCATGAAAGCCTCAAATATAGTAATTTTAAATTATATTGTTTAATTACCAGTCATTTTAATGACAGTTTTAAAAAAACAGATATGAAGCTTTCGTAGTTCACACCAGAAGTTATACTCATTGTATTCTAGGAAATCTGTATAGGAAGAAACTTGAATAAAATTGCCACGGCAAATTTAGGTTTTGTGTTAAATAAAACCATATATTTGAACTGTAATTATTATAATAGTATAGTAAATATAGAGATAATAACTTCCATCTATTATTCAATATGATTACTGTAGTCTTACTATTATTAGGACTGATTTACTATAGTTTTAATAAAGTAAGAATAATTACAGTGGTTTCCCTATAATAACTATAGTTCAGTTGCAATTTTATGCTGAGATCTGGAGCTATATTATTCAGTAATATTTCTTGTGAAGAAAATATAAAGAGAATAACCATTAAAAATAAAACTTAAAGTGTGTTTTAAAATAATTTTTACTCTTTATTGTATTGTATAGTAATATAGAGCAAGAAAAAACAATAAAAATTAATTTTATTTCCAATAAAAATGAAATAAATCTCTTAATTTCTTTTTCTTTTGAAAATTGAGGCGTAAAGATCTCTTCCCTGTTTAAAAGTTGAGTTCACCTTAACATCCTCTTACAGATACTAAATTCTCAAAATTTTATAAAGAACATATGTAGTACATAACTTATTCTTCTTATTTTTCTATAAACAGAGATCACTAGCTCAAATGAAAGTTTTTGGGAAAGTAGGTTGTTTTCCAACTCATTTGCAAAATGCTGTGTACATTTGTAGCTCCCTCTAAGTAACTCATTATCCAAAGTTATATTCACCCTCCCCCTGGGCCTTTGCCTTGTAGTGCCCTTCCTAGGGTGGTACCAAGTAATGCCATATGGGGCTTTCCTCGTGTCGTTCCTTAAACACGGTGACATAAATGGATAGCACTGATGTTCTTACAGAGCTTGGTTGGTCCTTTGTCCCCACGTTAGCCTGCCACTCAGCTGGTGCTACAGACAGGCCTTTTCCCAGTAACAGTGAGAAGGGGCCATCATATCTTTGAATATGTACTTTTAGATCAGAGGTTACATGGGATCAGATCTAGAGGAAGAACCCCTCTGCAGCTTGAACACACACTGTCAGAATTCCAAATGTGGGTCCCTCTTTGCTAGACCTGTGTTCCAAAATGCACATTTACCCAGGGATCAGCAACATTTAGGGAGTTTACACTAGGCTCAATATAGAATTTAGATGGGCTAGTTGAAAACTAGCCTGCTCTAGTGCTAAGTTGCTGCATAGCATTATTCCTCTGAATTTCCTCTACTTCCCTGGCTTTATCTCTAAAGACAACCCAGCTCTCAACCTCATATGTAGCTATTTGTCCCTTTATAAATTATTAAAGGAAAACTCTGGTACTAAAATAAATAATCTCATAATAAAGGGCTGGAGTTTTGTATTAAGAGTTTATATGAATTCAATATTCCAATCCTAGCTATGCATAAAAAAGAGACAACTGAAATTTAAATGAGTGCTACAAAAGGCTATCAGGACATCTACCTAGAGTTCGGCATCACTTATCATACTCACTGTTGCAATTTTCACCTTTCTGCTGTGTAATCACTGACACTTTCCTCACAATCACATCAACTATTCATTAACATGACAATTAGCAAAAAGACAGAGAGGAGAGGCCTGCAACCACTGGTTCTTTTATGACCACATGATATTACCAAACACTAGGTAATAATTACAAGCATCAACAATGGCCACATTCTTGTATTTCTCCATTCAAATGCACACAGCTCAAACTACAGAAGCAATTTCAGCTGCAGAATATTTTGCTCGGTGTAGTGGTTGGCAACCTGTCCATTCAGTGCAAACACCCCCAAAGCTGGCACCCCTTTCGTGTGAGTGGGTGTGTGGGCAAGTGAGCATTTGTGTGACACCCACTCACTGTGGTCTCTTCTAACACAAAGTAAAATATGGAAAAATGCTAAGGCTCCTGTCTTTTTAAGATCCTCACCAGACTTCAATGATGCCTTTACTTTTTTGGCAGGGAAGGTGTGCTTCTGTAGTGGTTACCCCTTGTCCTGGGCACACATCATACAGATACTTTCATGTATAAATGCATTCACCCTAGAAAGGAATTCTCCTAGAAATGAGTGCTTAGCTTAGGAACAGAACTGGTCCTAGCATGCAATTTTTGTTTTCCTGAGCAGCAGGTGATAGCATTACACAGCTGGGCAATGGTCCTTTTATGTAACAAATGGAGTTTCACCTTGGTTAAGTGAGTTGTCTTGGCTACCTCAATAGCTAAAAGAGAAAGCAACTATCTCAGAAGCATGATTCATCTTACTGCTCTTGGAAGCAAATCTTAGGATGCACAGACTAATGTGAAGTGGAATTGATCCAGGCCAAGGAAGATAAGATAAAGGAAATCAAATTATTCATTTATTTTTCACCATATATTTTGCATCTGCATGTATAGTTCATACAAAGACACTGTTGAACCTATCATCTATCTGTAGATCTTGGCTGGAGTTCTCTGAGACATTTTGAAAGAGAATTAAAACAGCTAAATACATCTTTGAACTCTTGATTTGGACATATATACTATATACCTCTGTATTTAATATTTAATTCAGCATACAGAACAACACAATCTGAAGTATCTTCACTACTCTTGTAACTCTACTAAGAAGAGTCATCAACTAATATTAAACCTTAAATCATGTCTTTGTCAACAGTGTTTCAGAGAAGGAGAAAATAATGAAATTTACCAAGAAAATTCTTCAAAGCTTCCTTTCCATATCACTTCAGCCAAAGAACAGCTGCAAGGTCCAGGAATCTGTCTGAAAAACAGAATGGTCATGAACAGAACAAAAGAGAAATTTAAATGAAAGGGGAGAGGAAGAGATGAATAAAGTCAAAGAAAAATGTTGGAGTAGGCAGGAGATTATAGGGATTTTTTAATTGTCCTTTTTACCTTCTCTGCTCAACCAGATCAGACTGATAGAGAAGATTTAACATTAGAATTATGAAATTCAAGTATTAACTCTATTTGAAAGTTTGAAATTAATATCTTCTTGAAGTTTACATACCTCTGTTTAATAAAGAACAAAGTTTGAGCATATAATATCTGTCTGGAAAAGGAGAACCTGAATTGGCCTTTTGGGAAATGACATCATTCACTTCACTGATTGTTATGCCAATTCTGTTTCAAAGTACTAAATCCCTGAGTACTCAGAGACCAGCATAAAACTATTAAATTAAAATAACTCTTACTTCAGAACCTTTTAAGTTCAGCTAGTTTATTTATTCTGAATTTAACACAGAGGTATTTGTTCACACTAAGTTTATGGAAATATTGTGTTCTTGTTAAATAGAAAGCTATGATTATTGAAATTTTTCTCAACCTTTTACAGTTGCACAAATAGACTTTAGCAATTTAATTTCTCTTTTCTAAAGAGACAGCCTATTTTGGAATATGAGCTGGATTTCATTTTGATTATCTATTTCTACAGCAATACAAGTGCATGATCAAGCCAACATATTTAGTTCAAATTGTGAAGTTAGTTTAAATGTGGCTGTTCTACATAAAGATAACGCATGCAATTGCAAAGTCAAGTTTGGCTCATAGGTTCATTTTTATTCATGACCACATGCAGGAAAGAAAAAACCAAAACAGCACATGGTTCAAGAAGAATTTGTAGCACCAACAAAATGCTTTCACCTTACATATATTCTGTATAAATCGGATTTTAATACAATTTTAATTCTTAATATATTTTTCAAGGTACACCTGCACCTTTCCTGATGAAATCAAACAAAAGATGAATAACGTTTATTCATTAATAAATGCACCTCCTGATAATTGAACTTTTGTGCTAAATTTGTGTTAGCATTCCAACATTAGTAACATAGAGGTGGTATAAGGAAAAGAGAAAGGCATAGGAGTGAAAACTAAAGGAAGAAAGTGCCAGGAAAAGAATTTGGAAATATTTGGCAGAGTAAAAGCACCTTTTTTATTGATTCCTACTGCATCCAGGGACACAGAACTAGAAAATGTTCCTTGTTAAAAAAAAAAAAAAAAAAAAAAAGGATTCCAAAAAGGAAATACCTACATTCATAAACAGTTTCTTCTTTGATTATGAGAAAGTTACAAATTCTTGAATGTGAGCTAACTGATTGTATCAGAAAGAATAAAACCGAGGATGAAAGCTGTGAGATCATAACTCTGGCATGTAAGGATGGAAGAATTAATTAGGATGCCCTTAGGAATAAAAATAGTCAGAAGAAATTAAAGCAGGATCTGAAGCAGAATTCAGAGAAAAGGAAATAAATCCAGGGCTGTTACAGAGCCTTACTATATTGTTTGGAGGTGACCATTAAGTTTCACTGGAGGTCTATGTCAGGGAAAGGTGTTATTTTTCAAACAAATTTAAGTAATTCTTAATTAACACACGAAGAAAACCCCATCCCCCCAAAAAAACCCCAAGCCCTCCCCACAAAAAATACAGTAAGGCAGTAAGTAACGCAGAAAACAGAACCTAAAAATCTGATATAAAATAAATTTGTATCAAATTTTTATAGAGGTAGAGAAAAATTATGAGGGAAAGCTTGTAAAAAAGAGGTCTTAATTTGTTTTGTTTTTAAACATGGAAGGTAATTTTTAAAGAAGGAGGGTGTACTCCACATAAAGTCTAGAATATTTGATATTAAATAGTAACACAGGCAGAGGAAGAGAGATGGCATGGCCTGTGAATGGTGGGATCATACACTGCACCAGCTTGAGCAAACAGTGACACATTCACAGGAGAGAGCTCAGAGCCAAGACTCAGTTTCTAAGCCCCAGCTCCAGAGGTAACACAGAGACATGGCCCTAGAAAATTTGCCTCCCAGAACTGTGAGATGATGATTGTGGAACATGAGGATAAGGGGTTTCTATAGATGTGAACGCTTTATCACAACAGAGGTGTCGGTGTTATGAGCAGAGTTTCAGAAACAAAGAACTTTTCTCAGAAGCACATTGGAATAAGCTTTTTCTGGGTAGCTGAAACAAATCAGCAAAGAAACAAAAAAAGGATAAGAGAGAACCCACAAAGATATTACAATAGAGATAAATATAATTTAATTTATTGATGGGATATAACTGACAGAAAAATGTAACTATCACATTTGTAGGTCTTTTTCTTTTCGTTTGCAGTGGGTCTTAGATAGAAACAGTGTTTTGAATATCCTCTATGGGTAGACCTTTGATGTGAGATACTTTCATGCTATGAAAAAGCTTGTAGAGGTTAATAAACCTTTGAGTCCTAAAAGAAAATAAATATATAATAAAAGAGATTAACTTTACTGGAATACTTTCCTTGCTCCAAGAGATGACATTTTATTTTAGAACTGCTCACATTTGTGAAAAATATGTTGCCAAAGTGTCCTTTCTGCCTTCAGCAATATGGAGCTTAGTACAGTTTCAAAGATATAACTTTTTTGATTCCTAGCAGAAATAAGTGGTCACTCAGACAAAAAAATCCAAAGTTCAGCATGTGTTGATATGGAGGCTCCATATTCCAAACTGATGTATCATCACCCAGTGTGATGATGACAAAACCAAAAGTATTGCTTAGTAAAGATAGAAGAATAGTAAGCAACTTCTCACACTAACTATCAGCCTCAGCTTTACAGCTTATACCATAAAGTGTTTTTTTATTTTTTTTTATATTTACAGTCAGTTTTTAAACAAGGATATGAGATCATAAATTTATTTTCACCATTGCCTGAAGTTTCATCTTTAAACTGAAGCAACTCATACAGATCATCAGCCTGTACCATCCAAGTAGATGGTGTGCTTACATGGTAACAAGAGCTTGTTTTCATATGTGAGCAAATCAGTACCTTTATGAAATGTTGCCATCATACAAGGAAGCTGCTGTACGACATGAATAAAAAACATGGTTATCGTTCAGGATGTGTTCTAGTCTCCCATTTGTGAAGTTCTGCAATTTGCTGGCTCACTTTGCACATAGCAGTTTAAATCTGCAGTTTAAGCCCTTTGCCACGATCCAACAGAGGTGAGTTCCGTGTTTAAAAGTGTCAAGGCATCTCTCCTTTTCCCTGTGAAGCTGGAGCCACAGTTTACTGAGCAGTAAGTATTCCCTGCAGGATCCTTCCGTGTTAAAAGAAAACCAGATTCTGGCTTTGTGGCTCAAGAAGAATAAAGCTCCAGCTAATTCAGTAGTTCACATGCATTACTTTGTCCTACACTTCCAACCTATAATTAACTCAGACAAGAGAAAATTCAAAACACAACGAGCCCAATCAACACAAGCTATTTACAGCAAAACCACAAGGAAATTCTGCTGGTTGGATTGCATGAACTGACATTGATACTGACATTCCAATAGAAGTGGCTTTCACTTGTGAATTGTCTTCATAAGAAGATAAGGAGGTAGCAGGCAAATGACACAACCTATTGTAGGTTCTGTGTATATCCTCTTTTCTTTTTGACTTCTTTCTTTTCAGAGAAATAGAGATTTTTTTTACTAATTATATCCTCTTTTCAGAACACTATTAGGGAATTTAAAGACTGCTCTGGAAAGTAGGTTTTTTGGATTTTTTGGGGGGAATGAGGTGGAGGCATTTTGCATGCCCTGAGGCCTTAGCATGAAATACTTAATGCTATTTTGTTTGTTTGGCTCAAGTAAGTAATAACTGAAATTTCTCACCAGAAAAGGCACCTTAGTAACTCATGTAAAGTACACTCATACTTTCATTACACATTTTAACATAGACAAATGTTTGCCCTTTGTAACTGACACTAATGAGAAGACATCCCACATGAGAGAGGGCCAAGCCTGAATGTGTGCAGAAGCAGAGCTGCTCTCCTGTCATTCCCGTTGCCTAACCTCTTGCTTAGCTCAAAGAGACTCCTGCTGGAACTAGCAAGTGGGGGTGCCTGTCCTGCTAGTCTCTTCACCATATGGAATTGTATGAACAATTCTAACTGTGAGTCTACCAAGAGTAGACACCTGACAAATTTAAAGGTAAGTGAGCAGGTAGCTTTCATGTAAAGCAAACTAATTAAGCACATTCATAAAAAAAATTAAGAATAATTAATAATACTAGTAAAAGAGTGATTAATTAAGCATTTTAAGAATAATAGGTTAGTGAGATGGACAGAGAAGAGCCTTCTGAAATTCAACAAAAGCAAATGCAGGGTCCTGTACCTGGGAAGGAATAACTGCATGCACCAGCACAGGCTGGGGCTGACCTGCTGGAAGGCAGCTCTGCAGAGAAGGCCCTGGGGGCCCTGGTGGACATCATCCATCCATGAGCCTGCAGTGCCCTGGTGACCAAGAAGGCCAATGGTGTCCCGAGGTGCACTGGGAAGAGCGTTACCAGTGGGTCAATGACGATCTTGTCCCTCTACTCAGCCCTGATGAGTCCACATCTGTGTCCAGCTCTGGCTCCACAGTAGAGACCTGGAGCTCCTGAAGCAGGTCTAGCAGAGGGCTAAAAAGTTGATCAAGGGATTGCAGCATCTCTTATGAGGAAAGGCTGAGGGGGCCGGGCCTGTTCAGCCTCAAGAAGAGACGACTTAGAAAGGACCTTATTAATGTGTATAAATATCTCAAGGTAGGGTGCCAAGAGGATGAATCCAGGCTCTCCTTGGTGGTGCCAAGCAACAGGACAAGAGGCAATGGGCAGAAACCAATGCATGGAAAGCTCCACCTAAACATGAGGAAGAATTTCTTTACTGCGTGGGTGACTGTGCACTGGGACAGATTGCCCAGAGAGGTGGTGGAGTCTTCCTCACTGCAGATATTTAAGAACCATCTGGAGGCAATCCTGTGCCATGTGCTCTGGGATGACCCTGCTTGAGCAGGGAGGCTGGACCAGATAATCCACTGTGGTCCCTTCCAATGAGACCCATTCTGTGATTCTGTGAATATAGAACAAAAATGAAAGCAAAATATAATGAAAAGACAGAGGAGCAGTCTTTTTGATATTGAACAGGATATTTTTGATACCTGCTATTTTAATAGTAGTAGTGAAGAGTTACTGTAAATAAAATACTTCTCAGGAACCCACTTCTAAATCAAATCTCTATACTCTGTGGAAACTAAAGCACTATTATTTTTCTTTATGAAACTGAATAAACAATGAGAGATGGAATGCAGAGAATAAAATTGGTAATGACTTTAACAAACCCTACTTAAATTCATTTTATCTGAATAGAAGTATTTGAATAAATGATTTGGGATACGCACTGAAAGACGAGTTCTTCCAGGATTGATTTTCTGTGTTAAAGAAACCAAAAAACCAAAGGGTTCATGTTAAGAAGATTACTCTTATTCCAGAAGGTGTTAGATTAGTTTACATTAGTTGTGTAGCACTTTTAAGTCTTACAGATTTTTGATATATGAGGATTGTGCCTAAAGGAGGAAAGTCTAACTAAGTAAAAATACTTGAGAGGAAGAGGAGGTAAGTGGTAATGAGTACAGCAAAAGTCGGAGCACAGGAATAATTGTCATTATTGCAGACCAGAATTAGAAATGCTTTCAAGCATGAATTGGAAACCAGTTTTGTTGTCTGACTAACATTTTGTGTGATTCCACTGAAATCCAATCCTGCTAAGAACAACACTAATTTTTTTTTTTTTAAAGAAGGAAAAAAGATAAAAGGTGTAACCAAAACAGGAGAAATATTTTAAAGTATTAAGAAACTGATTCTGTGTAGTACAAATTAGTTGGCATTCTCATTCATTAATTCAGAATGTGTTGGAAAACACAGAGTTCAAAAAGAAAAAAAAATGGAAATATGTAAGAGATTTCAGTGCAACTGCTAATTGGCCAGAAAGCCAAAAATTACTTGAGAAAAGTTTAACTGCTGGACCCAAAGGGTAGCAGCCCTGCCTGTTTACAAAGCCCTTTGAAGGTCTTCTATTGTCTTTCATGGTTTTGAATGAGACCAGGATCAAGACAAGCTCTAAGATACATTTTTTTAATCTGGAATGAAGAACTTGAAGCATTTGGCTTCAAGAATTACATCAATTTTTGAGTTGTTCTTTACTGAAAAGAAAAAGAGTTAAGCAAAAGATTTTCTTCTGAACTTTCCTAAGATTTAAGATCTTTCTCCTGTTGTTTGAAACTGGGTTTAAAGATGGTATTAATCTCTTACACTGGGTCGGATAGGATTTTTATATGGCAGTAATTTTTATTAAGTATTCATGAGGGGGCAGATTTCAGTGAAAAAACATTGCACTCATCTTATAAACAAGGCCAGGAACAACAACTTTCAAAAACAGCAATCAAAACTAGAGATCTGACATCCTCCATAAGGCACCAGCACTGCAAATTATGTTTTCAGTGGCAGGGAGGTCCACAGAAAATGATGAGAAATTCCTATCCAGACACTCAAAGTTGGATGCATAGACACATCTGCAGATCTGGTGCTCTGTGTAACTTTTTAATCTGCCTCTTCTTGCTAAGTTTCCAAAGCAGTGAGCATTCAGCAGAACCTTCCAAGTCTGACAAGAACACAATGAACTTTGTGCAAAAAGTCACTTGTTTAGAAATTTGCAGCAGGATTCAAACTGTATGTCTTTGGCTAAAAAGTCTGTCTCTTGCTCTGCATATGCTCACTGTCTGGTTCATCTCTGCCCAGTTTCTCCTGCTGCCTTTAGGTGTTAAAATATTATTATGGTTATTTCTTGCTTTCCATCCCTTTGTTTTCTGCTCCTGCCTTTTTCTCCTGCCATATAGCTCCCTGTGTCTCCTTTGTTTAGAAAATCAAGTAGCCACTTAAGTTCAGCAGTGCTTCACGCTTCAGTGATTTTTTTAAAAGAAAAATAATTCCTGAAGGGAATTTTCTTACTAAGGTTTTTGTTTTCAACCTTCTTGGTACCTAATGATGTGATTAAGAATTCCTAATTTTGTTCTTTCTCAGTGCAATTAGTTTACACTCTTTTATCTGGTAATTTTATTTTCTGTCATTTGCAGTCCAATTTTGCAATCCAGCGTTTGTGTATATTGTGGGATGCCCAGACTTCAGATTCTTTGCTGTCTTTCCTGGAAGACTGTGCCTGATAGGATGCCATACCCTCAGCATCTCGACCACTGTCTTATGCAGTTGTGATTTTAGCTTTGATTTGTAACAGGTTTATCTGGGAATGCATCTCCACATCTTAGTTGAACTCATCATTGTGCCTGAACACTGAATTCGAGGCTAGAAATTATTATTTTTCAGCAATTTACAAATCTTTCTTGTGTTCAGGATGCTTCAGTTTCTTACCAATTAGAAGATAACTCTTTCTTTTTGCTGTTTGTTTAAAACTTAGAATTTTGCTGTTACCATCAACAAATTGTATTTGCCATCTATTAGTCCTGGCACTTCAAAGTTCTCAGTCTTCCTGTACTGGACTGCAGTACTTCTCATTATTTGCTCATTTTCTCAAATCAATGCGATCTTCAAATATCGAAGGCGGAAAACATGGTAAGTGCTGGCTAGCTTTTGTTTGTGCTTTTAAACAGAAACAGGAAGAATTGTCAGTATAGCTGTGTGAAGATATAATGAAAGAGTAATCAAAGTACAGATAATGGCCTCCTCCTGGCTGCCTGTGCACCCATGCTGCACAAAATACATGTTTCAGGGCACAGTGGGGTGCAGTCTCAATATCAGACTCGATGTTCAGAAACAGTAAGTGTATTCTGCATGATTCAGAAGCATATTTTACCAGCCTGTAGAGTTCCTGTGATAATACAGGTCCAGATAACATCAAAGTGACTTATGGGTTTCATGTAACAAACCCATGACATTCCCAGGGGACAGTGCACACAAAGCCAGATTCTCATTTGATGCCCCTTAGTAGGGCTCCCATGAAGTCAAGTGTATTTTGGGGAATACAAAACACTAGCATTCTCAGCTCTGCGAACAGACCTGGCTTTCATTACCAAATATCAAATTCTGCAGGGTGTATACGATTTTTTTGCAAGCTTGTATAGTGTGTCTGAATGAGAGGTGTTGCATGACCAGTAAAGCAAACTACACAATTGTGAACCTCTAAATATGTAACATCCCCAGTGCTGAACTCCTTCATTTTTATATAACACAGAGATAACTATGTTAGCCTGGTGTATAATAACACCTGCAGAAAGTCTGTAACAGTCAGTCAAAGCCATTTTGTGCAATATGTTCTCAATTCCACACAGCTCTGCATAATTAAATACAAATATAATTTCACAGTCAGCAGCATATATTGTGGACTCCTTAGGCATCATTGATACTTTAAAAATGCACGATAAAGGTTATTTGACCCGCTCAAAAGAATACAACACAACATAATTACACTCTCAGGAATAATAATATATCTTGGTAATACTAGAAGAACTGCTGAAAAGTAAGATAAATCCCAGAAAACTACAAAGTGGTAAAAAAGACCTTGCAGAACTTCTTACCACATTTGAGTTAACATGCTTAATTAATGCTTCAAGTGGATTCCCAAGAAGAAAATAGAAATAATTTCATTTTCCTTGTTTTTTCTTTTTTCTTTTTTTTTTGTGTGTGTGTGTGTAAAAATAAATGAGGGGGTGTTTATTTTATATTTCTGTAACTTAGCTGTGATTTTCTGTTTATGTTCCATTCCATTTATCTGTTAGGTCAAGGATAAACCATTATAAGAGCAAAGCACTGGAGTTGGTAAAGATATACAGCTACAGAGAGGTGTCTCCTTTATGTTACCTCATAGCCTATACATTTAGCCTTTGTGGATCAAATCCAGAGTACACGAACTTAAACATCTTCCACTGTTTTCAAAAGTCTTTGACTCAAACCTTGAATCAGCCACGGCATTTGTTTTGATAGAGAGTGCCTGACATTTTACAGAGGGTTTTAAAATTTAGAAATCTGATTTCTTTTAACTAGGATAAATTCAGTAGACACCTAATTCTATCAATGAAAAATGAAAATAATAATAATATTTCCTGTTTGTTTCTAGTCTTGTTTCAGCTTTTGAAAACTTCCTATCATAACAGATATCGTATAGTACAGAATGAGAACCTTCAAATTGCAAAGTTGTTTCAACATGAAAGCATGCATTTTAGCTTAAACATAAGTTTTTTTTCTTTAGAATGTTGTTCCAATGGTCAGCCTTGGAGAGTGGTAATAATTGTTAGTAGTGTGTGATTTTAGAAGAGATAATGCTCTCATAGCACTCAAACTCTGGAATGCTATGATTCAAGAAGGTAAATTTCATTGCTTTTTTCCTATTGTCGTCTGATACATGTACCTTAAAATACGCAATTTAAAAAAAAAGTATCTGCATTATTAGAAACGAATATATTATTTTTAAAGTAGAATTTCTTTGATATTAAAAAGTAAAACTTTTTCCATTACCAGGACTAGGTGAGTTTCTGGAGCAGTCCCTAGAAGAAGCACAGCTGAGAAAAGCTTTTCCCATGCATTTCTATCTTGCCTTAAGGTCAACAGCCATCTGGTCTGACTCACACTGCTTCCCTCTCTTTCACATTTGAGACTGAGCCATTTGGCCACTTGTGCTCCTGAATAAAGCTGAGAGTTGGATTATAGAAAATTTGGATGATGTTCCTAATAACCATTTTAGTATTCTAATTACTAAACAAATATGCTCCTGCCATGTTTAATGTCATAAAGTTGCCCACAAGTTCGTTAAATGATCATGACAAATGAATAATTGCTTCACTTTCAGAATGAGACAGCTCTGCAAAATGCTAAGCCCAGGTTTTGAATACAAGTAGCACAAATACCTTGAAAAGAACTAGTGATATATGCATGTTCTTGAAGGCTGTGTGTCTTCTCTTCTTCCATTTTTAGCATATAGATAATTACATGTGTATATCATGTGTGTTTTGACAGTTTTCTTCCATGAAAATGCAAAATGTGTGCTACATGTTTTACACTACCCATGTTCTACACTACCTGGAGAAAACTTGTACTTAGGCTAATCTTTTCACTTTGTTGTCAGAATAAATTTTGAGACCTCTGAAGTATTCTTCTAGGAAGAAAAGACATCACATTCATAGTATCACAATTATGAAGCAAAGTATGCATTGTATACCCAATGGTGTGTATAAATGTACTCTTCTGAAGATGGTTTCCAGTTTATGAAATGCAGCCTTGTGCAGTGATGTGCAATGCTCTCCACAAGAAAGAAATACTTGCTGTGGAGGACATTGTACATCACTGGGTAGAGTTGTCTCCAAGGACTGTTTTGTTCATCTCATGTCTATTCTCTGACTTCTCTATGTAGCTTTCATCAAGGTATTTTCTCTTTCCAGAAAATTGCTTCTGAGGGGTGAAAATGAAAGATGTTTCTCAGGTCTGCTTTGGCCCCATATTTGGAGAATGTATCATGGTTTGTTTATCCACTTAGGTTTCTTTATTTCTTGCTGATAATTTTTGCTGACCTGCTACTTTGTCTTCCACTTGCCTTGCTACTTTCCAAGTTATGTATGGTTGGTGGCTAAGAAAGAAGACAGGATGCAGGATGAGTAACAGCCTCAGATTTAGGAAAACAGTGCCCAGGTCCTCTCACCAACTTCTGCATGACTTCAAACAACCAACGTACCCTTTATTTCATGCAGCTGAAAGAATATGTCTTGCTGCACAGCATTGACTGAAGGAGACAGGTGGAGTTTGCAAGCAGTACAATGGAAGCAGGGGTTTGAACCTGGTGAGTCACCCGGATGTGTTAAAGGTCCAGGTGAATCTGCCCAGCTGGATCAATGCACAGATGCAGCTAAAATGCTTCACACCCGCCACATAACCTGAACAGCTAAAACCACTGTCCTCTGGGGGCAGCTGTGTCTCAGGCTAGCAAACTGACAAATCAGGTCCTTCTTCAGGTGAAGAAAATTTGTGAAATACTCAGACATTATGATAAAAGAGCTGCTGTAAATACTTGAAATGATTTTGTCAAATGTGATTAATTTCATTTTGACAGAGAGACAGAAGAGAGCTAGAGACAAGCATTGAATTTTCACACACCTTGAAGATGCTTGTATGTGAAATGTTGAAGTCAAGTCCACAGCTAATTTAAATTCTTTGTATTTTGAGAGTTCTTGATATCAGATTAACCATTGTTGAATGATGAGCAGAACTGTGACATTGGATATTAGGCTATATATATTTTTGCATATATAAACACACAGGAAATGTATCAATTCAGATGTATATTCTTTTGTCACTGGTATCCCTCAAGGACACTACAGTTGTGGTGTTCTAGATCTAGTGAAAAAGTATGGAAAACAAGCTGTTTTGTTTCTTTAGTGAACAGAAAATCAACCAGGATTTTTCTAATTATTGGACACCATGAGGTCAAGAGGAATCAATTGCACAAGAACTGTGTCTGTTAGTATGATTCAGCATTCAGTGGATGAAAATGTCACAACCACTGTTCAGGGATATGCAAATTTAGATTCCCAACTAAACTTGCTAAGTGAACACCTTCTTTTCTTTGTTAGGTGCTTAAAAAGCCTAACGATTTTTTAAAACAACCTGTCACTTGTAAACGGTAAATCCTCATCTAAAAAAGTTTTACTGGTTCTGACAGCTTGTGAGATTTATAGGCAGTAGATGAAAATCACCCCTTTTCAGAATCATTTCTATTTTCATGGCAAATTAATTTCACGAAGCTAGATGAAAGAAAATTTAAAATCTGCAGCATATTCTGTAGTTTTGTAAGATATCCAAAATGTTGCATTTTGTATTTTCATGACATTTTTCCTTTGTGTCAGTGGGGACAATTTCTCTCACATGCTTAATCTCAATCTTCTAAACAGAAGGCAGATAATTTATCTAAAAGGCTAAAAAGTCTTTGATTAATAACCATGGGAATTGCAGGTATTAAAATCACCCCCAAGTGACCCCATATTGTTCCATGAATCCATTAGAAACTTATTCTGAATTACAAAGAAAAATTAATTAAAAAGTATAAGGAATACAGAGCTCAAATAAAGTATGCTCCCCTGAGTTCACGTGAAGTTCTATATGCATGCAAAATGTCATAAAATCAGATTTAATTTACAGTATAATTTTATTCTTCATCAACAAGAGGAATACAAGAACAGTATTTTTTGTATTTTTTTATTACTATTGAGTTCTTCATAACAAGCCTACCCATTACAATGATTCTTGCATTAATGTCAGAGAAAGAGGGATTAGAGAGAAGAGACAAATATACTTTAGGTAGTTGAAATTGTAGCAGTGGGTGAATCCCATCTGGTTTGGCTGAATAGAATAGAAATCTGTAATGTTCTTGTCTTGACTTCAGCAGATAAGCAAAACTTTAAATGAGTTGTAATGAGCTTTACAAAGAATTTTTGCAGTTTTACTTATGTATGCTTTGTCCTAATTTATAAATATTTTGCTTATACTTGTTTTTCCCAGCCTGTTCACTTTTCTAAGTAGGTCATGACCATTTTCAAATGTTTTTAGATGTTTGGGGAATAAGCTGGGTGCCACAAATGGGCTTGTGTTCCTCATCTCTTGTGCCTCACGTTTCAACATTAGCGAGGTGTGGTTCTCAGCCCTGTTCATTTATGGGAGCATGCAATCAAAATACCTACAATGCTTGCTATGGGCTTTAAAGGGTTTGCTTAGTGTCTCGTAAAAAATTGCAGACTAAGTGTGATATCTGTTTTGTAAAACTCTTTGCAAATCCTGGACAGACACCCATCAGCTAAATCACTTCATTTTGTGAGTTGCTGTGGTGGTCTTACTAGGGAAAGGGCTTATTTAAATCCACCCTGCTGGGGCATTTCCAGGTGTGAGCCTTTCAAAGCTGTCCTGCACAGAAGGTGTCATCTTGATTCTTGGTCATTAAAGCCTAAATATGGTTAAAGCTACCCAAATCCTAAAGAGTGCTAGTGAATTATTAGCTTGAACACTAAGAGCAAAAAATGTATCTGTTATTTACACACACGTCAGAAACCCAAATACAAATCAGCTGAAAGAATTCTGCTGCAATATTTCTGGTGTAGAGTGAAAAGTATCACACAATCACAGAAGAGCTGAGGTTGGTAGGGACCTCTGAAAATTCTTTAGTGAGACCTCTCTTCCAAAGTGAGGTCATCTGTAGCGAGTTGCTTAGGTCTATGTCCACTTAGGTTTTGGATATCTTCAAGTATGAATGCTCCACATCTTCTCTGGGCAACCTATGCCAGTGTTTGACCACCCCCACAGTAAAATGGCTTTTTCATAAGTTTTAGGGGGATTTCCTGTATTTCAATTTGTGGTCTTTGCCTCTTGTCCTGTCACTGAGTATCCAGAAGAAGAACCTTTCTGACTGTTCTTCGTTTCCTCCCATCAGATATTTATGTATGCTGAAAGACCCCCTGCACTTTCTCTTCTCCAGGCTGGCCAGTCACACTTCTCTCATTCTCTCACTGTATGAAAGATACAACAGCCCCTTATACCTTTTGTGCATTTTACTGGACTCTTCTCCAGTATTTCCAGAGTCACATTTGCACAGTAGACAGCAGTGAATAAAGAGGAAGAGCCACATGCCTCCACCAGCTGGCACTCCTTTGCCTAATGCAGCCCACGATACCCCTCACCTTCTAAGTGGCAAGGTCACACTGCTGATTCACTCCTGCCTGGACCCCAGGGCCTTCTCTGCCAAACTGCCTTCCAGAGGGATGGCCCCCAGCCTCTGCTGGTGCTGGGGCTGTTCCTCCCCAGGGGCAGGGCTTTGCTCTTCCCCTCACTGAACAGTGTGAGATTCTCACCATCCCACTTCTCCAGCTGATGAGGTCCTTCTGGATGACAGCATGACATCTGGGGTATCAACCACTCCTCCTAGTTTTGTACTGTCTGAAAACCTGCTGAAGGTTCACTCCATGTCAGTGACTAGGTCATTAATGAAGATCCTGCAGCACGGGACCCATTATCCACCTCTGGAGTACACAACTAGTGCTGTGGATCACAGCTTTTTGAGCCACAATAAGCAGATATTTTTTTCTTGTACTATGGCTGAAGACCAAGCAAGTGTGCTTAGGTTAAGAATTACTGGATGAATTCAACAATTTCTTGCTTGCAAAGCTTAAAGATTATAAACATATATATAGTAACAGCCTGTGTTATTTTTTTTTTTTTGCCAGCGCTGTCATTTATGTTCTGAAAAAAGTGGTACTTTGGAAGCATGCTAATTCAGAAAACATAAGCATACAAAATTTGTCAAAACAGGTGCTATTTATATAAGCAAGGATTGTGAATTCATTCTCTTTTTTCTTTTTTTTACCAGACTGGTCTGAACCCAGAGCAAGTTTATTTTCATTCCTTCTGCTGCCTGTTATAATTCCTATCTGGATCTGTTGGAACCATGGTTAGAGTTATAAGGCATGATTCTTTCACCCTTATACTGAATTTTCATTCCTTCTGCTGCCTGTTGTAATTCCTATCTGGATCTGTTGGAACCATGGTTAGAGTTATAAGGCGTGATTCTTTCACCCTTATACTGAAAATTAATTTGTGGATGCAGCCCCACTAAAGCTAGACTGAACTGCTTGCAGAGTAAGATGTTAATCAGCAGAAGCCAGAGTACCAGAATCTGGGTCATTCTTAATAATTTAGGATTAGACTGTGCAGCCAATGTGAGTCAGCAGCACATTGTACCATCCCAGAAAAAGGTTTGTGTGCCTTAATGAACTTGCTACTTGCTGCTGAGGTCAGCAATTCTTTCTGGCCATGTTGTTCCAGACACATGCTGCTGGCTGGCTTTAGCAGACCAAAAATGGAGGAAAGACTGCAAATTTTACCCAGACCACAAACATTGGAATGTTTTCCACTTCCTCCCCTCTCATCCCGGACCCCGGGAGGAAAAGTGGTAGTTGCAAAAGCCCCTTTTATTTGGAGCCATGTGCTGAATGCCCTCAGAATATGACACTCTGAGTTGTAGCAAGGCTTCCAACTCTCAGATGTGAGAAGTATCAGAAATGTGGTATGTCCTGGACTCAACCTTAGTGCAAATACATGGCTGAAAAATCTAGCTGTACATCGATTATGTAGCTGGTGACATGCTAGAATATCAATTATCCTAAAGTCCATCAGGATACACGGTTCACATTTCTGTCACCCGGGAAGGCATAGGGTATAGCACTTGCATTCTGCTCACCATTACTTGCAGAAGTTTTTCTAAGCAATCCTCATCAGTTCCAATGAAGGAAATTCTTTCTTTAATTTCTTCAGTGTCAACCCATGGCAATGTTTGATTGTGTTAACAATCCAGAATGGACCTTGGATGAGACCATTTCCCAGAAATCTGTATGTGTGACACTGTTCTCAACAACCTCTTGTGATCTGAGCTCTACTCCAAATTGACTGACTCATTTTATGTTATTTAGAATAGGCCAGTAAGGAGCAGGGAATGAATGTAAACAACATACAAATCAGCCATACTTCCTCTTTTTTCACCTTGGCATCAAGGGGCAAATAGAGTACTGCAACCTAACAGGTGCAGCTATCAGGACTGAGACTCTCTGTGTGGGGACAAGAAGGCAAACAAAATTAAAATTCCATGCATGACCTCCTCTATTTTCTCCCTGTCTCCTTTTTCCTTCAGTGAGAAATATTTGTCTGGAGAAGGCAAATCCAACTCAACTTTCAGACAGATAATCAGGTGCATCAGACATTTGACCATCTCAGACACCTATGATTTTGGAAATGGTTCTGGGGGAGTTCCTCCTCTTAAAAACTGCAGGCTCCAGAAAGCTGTGAAAGGACACAAATGAGGACAAGGACAAGGAAAAAGAAAAGGAAAAGGGGAAGGGAAATTAGGAATTTCCACATTGTGATGATTGAGCATCAAACTGACAAAAACCAAATGTTTACTCAAGACAGAAGAGATAGCAGCTGCCTGGAGCATTTTGCTCGGGTTTTCTAAGAGCTAAAAATAATGCTGTGTGTTTGATTTTAACACCAAGTTAACTACAAAGCACAAAACCATAACTGTTTCAACTGCTTTGCACATGCTCCCTCCTTACTTTCACAGGCACAGCATCCCTCTTCAGATTCATTTTTAGCTACTTGCAGAGTTGGCTCTTGAGTAGACTCTGCTTCTCATCCTCCTCCCAGTCATGTTTCTCAGGAAACTTTGGAGTTGTTTTGTGTTTCTGCAGCACCACTGCCCATTGCCTGGCCCCTGAACAGGCTGCAAGGACCGGCAGCATTCTGAGCCATCTGGAAAAGTAAATTCCAATAGAATAAACCCAAGGCTTCAATGCACAGAATAAAAAGCTTTCCCTGACTTAAAATACAGTCCTAGCTTTCATATAAAGTCCATTCTTCTGTAGTCAATTATTATTATATAACAATCAGTTGAGTGTTTCTTCTGTGTATCAAACTCAGCTTTTACAGAACCTTGTTCATATGACTCTGAACAATAGTTATTTACTGGATGTGCCTTGGCAGCCTCCCTCTAAATCAGCAGAAAGAAACTGGTTGCTCTCTTTTCTCAGTATGAGCACCGCTGTGCTTCAGTACCACATAGTTATTTTCCCTACTTATTTTATATTGCTTTTGAATGAGTCCATGAATCCAGAACCTTCTAGCCTTATTTCTTTCTGCAGCATCAGCATTTTAATATATTGCACTGAGAGTAATATGTTGGCTTTCATTCTAGGATCCTGATTGTTAAAACCCCAGTTGTATGAATGAGGGCAGTCACCTTGAGAAGTATCCCTGAAGTCTGGCAAGGAGAGGCTGCACAATCTGTCCTGTACCACAGTGGCTGAAGATTTTGGCTGCCATCCTCTGTAGGGAAATGAAGGCAGAGAGATGCTAAAGGACACATCCCAGTTTTATAATTTCCTTCATGCTGGAAGTAGGACAGGTGAGGTCTCCTTCTAAAATGGGTTCAATTTTAGCACTGATCTGTTTGAATCCTTCATAGTTTTAATCCTCAGCATCTCATAAATCCTTTATGTAGGACCCTACCTTAGGAGACAAAGACATTATAGCTGAAAGCAACTGAATCCAGGCTGGTGCCTGGCAACCCTTTTGAAGCAGTAACAGCTTTCAGTTCAGTATCAGCTAGAAACAACTTGCAAACTTTTAACTGCAAGGTAACTGACATATTCAGTACTCAAGTATTGACTAGGATGGATTTATTCTACAATGGGAGCTGCACACTTTGAAACTCCTCTTCCTTAGAAAATACCCTAGCCCTGTCCAAAGCTCTAAAAGACATGTATCATTATGCCCCAGGAAATTATTTTTTAAAAAGATCTGCTCTGCCTACTTTGATGTCTGGCCTCAGAGAATTGAAAGGTCTGTGTCCCAACAGGGTGAAAATGATTTAACTTTGAATGGGAGGCTGGACTTTCACACATACCCCTGTGTCTGCTGTTGCCTATTCATTGATGGTAGGTGTCTGGTTGAATGGGGGTGTATGGATGAAGATGAAGATGCAGGTGACTCTGCCAAGGCAGTCCACAGGGAGACCATCACCCAGGTTTTGTCTTTTTATGAGACCATTTTAGGGCCAAGGTACTTCAAGTGGAAGGCATCTAAATAATCTCTCTGGATTTTCCTAAAGTGTATTAAACTTAGGAGAAACAAGAAGTGCACTTATAAACAAAGTAGCTGGACAGACATTTCATTTTTCAAAAACAAACATACAACTGTAGCCTGATGCTGCTATGGAAATGGGAAGGACTTGTCTTTTCTCTCTGTTTTTGCTTTTTCTTATGCTTCATGGATTTCAATAATACAGTGAAAAGAAAAAATGGCTTTACATTTGTCTGCTATATCATGCTGGCTGTCTGTGACTTACACATATACAGGCAGCATTAAAAATGATCATGAGCAGGGCAAAATTCAGTATTGCCTTGAGCTTTTGCATGATGCAGGTTTTACAACTGTTTGATTCACTCAGACAATTACCAAATGCTTTGGTAAACTGTGTATCATGTTTGTACATAAAAAATGACCAAGCATAAAAGAAAGGGGGGAATGAATTACATATAAAACAGACTGAGTTGCTGCTGTGGAATTTTCCAATGCAGCATGAAAATCCTATTAGGATATTTATAGGAGCTGAAATAATACAACTTGGACAGTTTTCCACTGGGCAAAACAGTCATTAGCCTTGATTCCTCTCTTTCATGTACTTAACTTTGAGCAGTCCCATTTCTGTTCTTCAAAGGAGGTGTTTTAACTTGAAGTGTGTGAGCAGGAAGACTTGCATAACAAGGATATAGTCTTTTAGGGTCTAAGGGGGTTTGGGGTGTTTTTGTTTGTTTAGATTCTTTTTGTCATTGTTGTTTTGTTTTGTTTTTCTAATGTTCTTAGTGCGTTGCTGATCTAGGAACTAATTCAAGGGACTAACAAAACTGAATAGCCTTGTGCAACGAACCGGACCTGCATAAACTCATTTCACACAAGAAAGCATTGAAGATTGTACGGTACGTGTGGATCCCCTAGATCTTTGTTTAAATATACTCTATGTAAATCACAGACTTTGACTTCCTAAATTTGAACTCATGCTAGATGATTGGACAAAGAACATTGCTTTGTTTAGTGTTAATCAAAAGATAATTTTCAAAGCTGTCAGCAGTTGATGACAAACAAATTTTACTCAGGCAAGAGGTTCTGAAAAGTTAAAAACAACCAACAAAGTAAACAACTGCTTTTTTAATTCTTTTTTTCTTTTTTCATGGAGAACATTCTATGCAATAGATGATGATAAAAGTTCACTTTAGGAGAAAGAAATATTTGACCATAAGTTTTAGTCAGTTGTTGACTAACTTTCCCTACCTGGTGTTTCCTTACTTACACGTGAATTCTTATGATATTACATTTGCTTCTACTGCTTTTGGGAAGCAGCTATACAATCTAATAGACAATTTGAGAGAATTCTTCTTATTTTCCTCCCATACAATTAAATGTTTTCAGAACTGCAGCATTCCCAAGCATCAGAGGTCAGACTGTACATCAAAAATGCTGGCCAAAAAGCATAGTGAAAAAGCTCATTTTTACAAGGCTTGCATTTTTTTTTCAAAAATATGAATTCTGTGAAATGCTCAGCATCACTTTTCTCGGGAAAAAAAAAAAGAAATTCAGGAAGGGGCATCAGGAAAACAGCATTCTTCTGCCGCAGGTCTGCATCTCCTGGCATGCATATAGCTGGGACTGAGTGTGATATGTGTATTGTAACAGTGATGGCCATAGTGTAAAAGCCAAAATTCTGCTGTGCTTTCTCATGAGATTTTAATGGACACTGGATCTGGCCTCCATACTGAATTGCATCCAATGTGGAGTCCTCTGAGTGAAACATTGTTTAATTAGTCAGATGATATATTAGGATAGATGTTCTCAAAGTACAGATGGACAGGAGTGTGCATCCTCCATCAGTCTCAGTGCACATTAGTGAATCCTGTGCCTATCCATCCTTGCTGCTCCCACCCACGCCTTTGAACTTCCACCATTAATACTTGTCCTCAGTTCCAGCTGTGCTTCCTTGAAACTTATAGCTTAGAGCAAATGTTGCCCCTTGAGATAAAAACCCAAAATCATCTTTTTCTCTCTTAAATCATCTATGCGTTAGTGTATTTCTAAAATCAGACTCCGGAGAGTGAGTTCTGCAAATTACACTGTGATATTTTTGAAGGCTGTTGAAGGATTTTACAAATATATTTGGGGATTTATTCCTTATGAACTATGTAATCTCAAATTAAATAGGTACTGTATTCAGGCATCAAAGAAACAGCTTTAATCTGTTTTCCCCATTTTTATAGTTTAAGAGCTGAGACATCAGAAAGAGCTGCTGCTAAAAACAGTCTAACTTACACTATATATTTTCTCTTGTTTTTTCCTCCTGTATTTATCCCCCATAACCTATTTAACCTATTTGTAAAGAGAGACAGTTTGGCTGGTGTCTAAAAAGGAAGAAGTACAAATTCATTTGTTTTGTACAGCCAGTTTACATATCCAAAAATCTGTATTGTGGAAGTGGTACCTGGTGATATGGCAGAAAAAAATAACTAATAGTTCCCTGCACTATGAATCAGACGGAACTTTAAAAATTACTTCTGTGAGTGCATTTGAATGATTAAATATGTACATGTCCATGTGTTGATTCATAGGTCTTTATTCCAAGGTTTCTGACAGATGGTACTGAAATTTGTGTTGTTGTAGCTGTCTGTAAAAGTGATATTTATACTAACATGATTTTCCCCTGTCCACAGAGCTGGTAACTAGGGCACTTTGCCCCACGGTTCTTATTTGCAAGGGTGGCAAAGGCCAAATTCCTTGCTTTATAACTTCTCCCGGTACATAGTGGGTCACATTTTGAAACATTTAGTGCACAGCTCCTGGAACACCTGTTTTTTTGGCAGTTTATTTGGGGAAGGTTGTACGGGGCAGCCTGCAGAGCCTCGGCAATGCAGAATACCTTACAGGTTGTGCTTTATGCCTAATGTTTGAAAGAGGTTAGCCAGGATAACATTTGAGGATACGTGAAATCAAAATAATTTCTGAAAGAACAAAGGGACTTCACCTGTATTTGTACCTACTTTGAGGCTTATGCTGACATGTTTCGTACCTCAGTATCATTTCAAAAATACAAATGTTGAGACTGCATGATTAGAGAAGCAGATCCTGTTTTCTAGTCTGCAATTCTTCTTGTGTTTGGCTTGACTCTAATGAGGGTGAACTTTTGTTCATTTTGTTTTTGCTCTGTTTTGATGAGGTTGTATAGTACCCCAAGCACCTCAGCCATGCCAAGAGGGCTTTATAAATAAGTTATTAATTATTATTTGTGTATATTAAAAAGGAGAACATCTTCAGAAGCAAAAAGAATTTTCCCACTTAGAATTGCTTTCCTAGAAGAAGTCTGATTAGTAAAAGGTTTCATGAATATTTAACTGCTTTTAAGATGATTTAACAGCAATAATCAAGCAGAGAAACTACCATCATGGTATCCGTCTCCTCTCTAAAGGCTCTACTAGCAAGTTCTCTGCAGGACACAGATGGTCTGTGGGCCAAGGTTTCAGAACCAAAGTACTAATCAATTAAGAGAAGAAAGACAGCACCATCAGTCATTTTGGAGAGCTCATTCTTTCATTCACAGAACTCTGACATTGGTTTCTCTTTTAAACGAATAGCCCCTTTAAGAAATACTTTTAAAAGCAATCATCAATTCTCACTGGAACAAAATTTTATATATCTTAAAGTTTCTGTGCAGAAAAAAATGCCTTTTTTTTTGTGAAACCCAGACAGGAAAACAAGAGGAGGTTCTGCTCTATAACACACAAGCTTGCCAATGTGTGAAAGCAGAACAAAGCACTAATCAGATCAAGGCACCTATGTTGGAAAGCTTCTGTGCAAATCACTATTTGGTTCACTAATAAATGAAAGGAAAGCTTTAAACAAAAAATTAGCATCCATTTTGTACTAACCCTCCACAAGCTCACCTATTGCAATTATAAACAATGTGTAAAATAAAAGGAAGGAAAAAGTGACAGAAGAAAAGGGTAAAGAAATATTAATTCTTAAAAAATAGAAAGTATTAAAAGTATTCATATAAGAAAAAACACAAGTAATTTCTTTCAGAGACTAACCAAAGTATTTCTAAGACTTTGCTTTCAATGGTTCCCTTCTGTTTGGCCTTCAGTGTACATCCCATGATGAGTTGCAAGCACTTATTCCTCCCTCAGCAAAGAAAGAGGAAGGAGTTGACTTGACTTTATAACATGGTGAGTACGGCCCAGCATCCGATGGGATCAAGGAGTCATAGGTTAGCTCCCACACTGCTGTTGCTTCTACTTCTTGTGTGTGTATCCACATTGCTGCTGATGGTGCTTTTACCCAAATTAGAGTGGATTTGAATGCAACAGAATGTTGCAACGTTTGGGACACTTTCCATATTGTTTTACTTATTTTTAAGTTCTTGCTGTCACAATGGGAGGAGACCATTTGACACTGTGCTTTGTCATGCAGGAATCTAACCTGAGAGTCTGGATTGAAAGCAGGACACTTTTTTTCCAAGACTGCCTGAGAACAAGGGTGCCTGCCCCAAACTGGCCATGGAGGATGACTGCCCATGGCTGCTTGTTGCACAGACTAATGAGCTATTTTGGAGGGAATCTTCACTTTTCTCCTGCTGGATTCTCCTCCATGCAATGTACTGTGAACTCTGACAGTCAGCAGGACTGGGGCACAGGCAGGCTGGGAGAAACCTACTCAGGAAGAGTAGAGTTTCCCAAGCAGCTGTCTTTATACCTTTCCTTTGTTTAGGCAAGAATCAGTCATCTTTCTTCAACCTAAGAGGAGAATGCAGTTGAATCTGAGTGTCCATATCAGAATGTAGTATTCAGGCTGTCTGACCAGGTAATCTGAGAAAATTAACTCAATAATTTCCTAAATGTTCCCCAAAAAGCGGCATCACTTACTTTCTCTCTCCCTCTCTCTCGTTCTCTCACTAACAGTTGTGTTTTCAACAGCCTAATAACTCAGATTTCTGAAACTTACGGTGTCTTAAAAAAACCTTATGCCATTAGTGTGCACCTCTGTTCAAACAATTGTTAATGCTTTACCTATTGCTTCTGTCATGAACTGACTTTTCTTTGGATGCTGAAGATGTTCCTCAATTTCATTTTTTAATTTATCCCTATCGCATTCACTGGCAAGGTCCCAGGGAATAGGATGACCCCTCTAGAAGAAATGGTGTTGACTGTCTCTGCAGTTTCATTGGCATTATGGTCCAAATCCCACATGGCTCTGGATCGGCTGATTCAAGGTCAGGAACAGAGAGTACACAAGAAAATTATGAATATTAAACATTTTCATTGGCTTTGGGTGCAGAAGGATTTTGCTTTCTGAAAACTAAATGTTGAGTCATTTTAACCTGGTGGGATTCTGATATGCCCAGAAAATTTTCCCTGGATTTGTTTCCTGAAAGCTTTTTTACAGGAGGAATTAGAAATCTGAATCTTTCATTTTTAGCTCTTTTGCTTGCCTACCCTTAATTACCCATAACAGAGATCCAGGATGTAGAAGGAAATCTTTGGTATCTTCCTAGGAGAGCCTCAAGAAGAGAGAGCTGAGCTGTGCCTTGCAGCCATTGCCTGTTTCTGTAGGCTCCCAGATCAATAACTAAAAGGGTGCAAAGCCAGTTGGCCACCAGGGCAGCAGCATCTCTCCCCACTAATGAGGGTGACCTTTCCACCCTCTGCTTCACATGACTGAAATCAGGGGAAATTAGTTTACTCAGCCCAGAACTTATATTACTGGTGATGCTCAGGCTGAAATTCCTGCTCATGGTGTGATGAATGCATTGTGGATCTATTTGAAAAATTGTAGAAATCAGACTGAAGATAAAAGGACTGCAACTAAACCAGCTAGATCCTCTGTAGTTTCTGACAGATAGGTGAAGAATAATGATGTCTCTAAAGCATCCGTCCTTCCGTTTGGAGAATTACACATTTAACTGTAAAAAATCACTGCTGCTGAACCAAAGGTCCTGCTGCTTACACCATTTACAAAGGCCCTTAAAATTATGGACGAGAACACAGTTCTGTGAAGAAAGGGAGACTGCTGCGTGGGTTGAAGGGTAACATTTAAAAGCTTTGCTCATCCCAAAGCAACCGCATCACTTCTCATTGGCTGTTCTACTCAAGCTTAAAAAGGGACCTTGAGATATTATGTATCCATACAGCTAGTTAATCAATTCATTCAGTACTAAACTCTGATACAGTAGCTGATATATATATGGAATACTGCAAATATTTTAAATAAAAATGAAGGGGAAATTTGATGCCATTCTGTATTACCTTGTGCAACAAAAATGCATCTTCAAAGAAGAAAAAACAGTTAAAAGTGTTACACTAAGTTATAAACTGAAATGCATTTTTTTCTTATGTAGACCTACTGCTTTTACTTGAAATATAAATGATTACTTATTATATAGGCAAAATGCAAAACAAGAATGGTTATCAAGAAAAAAATCTTCCTTTAAAAAATGGTGACTTCATGGATTAAACAAGATAAACGTAAGTTTTAAAAGGAATTTTTCCATAACTTGCCTTTTAGAAGTTATCTTTTTAAATTTCCCAGAGATAGCAAATAGCTTTTGTGTGCTAACTGGTAAAACACATCGTGATGATTTTCCCCGTCAAATACTTTAAAAAACCCCTGCATGAATACACAATGCAAAAGACCTAAATTTCTTTGACCCAAATCCAGTTATATCTGGAACTATACAAACAATAAATGGCTTTTTGGTAACTGCAAGAAAAGTTCACCTTTTTTGTTCTATAGTGTTAAATTCCCACAAATGGTAATTCAGACAAATTTAAGAAATTGAAAGAGGCACTATACTTTAACAGCTGTGCCTTTATTTGTTACCCTTGGGATCTATTGAATCTCAACAGCGTTCTATACTCAAGTTTTCTACATATGGTAAGTCTGTGTCTGACCTTATTGGTTCATGAATAATGAGGAAACAGAATTTTTCCCTTTAAAATTCAAATCTTCTACGAGTTCAA
This sequence comes from Monarcha castaneiventris obscurior, assembly GCA_026261815.1. Classification (NCBI taxonomy): domain Eukaryota; kingdom Metazoa; phylum Chordata; class Aves; order Passeriformes; family Monarchidae; genus Monarcha; species Monarcha castaneiventris. Next base: position 12,639,502 of record JAMPIT010000379.1, read on the forward strand.
CATAACAATGTGTTCAGGGCACTAGAATACATTAAGGGTTGTCTTTAGGTGAGTGTGTAAAAATATATCCTTATTTTAGTTAAGGAGAAAATCTATTGTTTGATGAAAGTATGTCCTAAAATTCATTGTTAAAAAACAACCCTAAATGAAAAATTCAGAACAGAAAATTTTCTAGGATTAAGAAGAATAGGAACAGGATTTTGAAGTAGATGTTGGCATTTGATGCATATTTCTCAGGATGACAGGCTGGAGGAGCCAAAAGCCACCTTCACTTTAACCTACCATTGCACAGCCAGAAGGTCCCTTGAAATAATGATCAGAAACAAAGCTCCACTCCCCACATTTGGTTTAATGTCCTGCTTCCTTCTAGAGAGCTTTCTGGGCTCTGCAGCTTTCTCTGACCAATATCCACTGAGATGTTTCTGATAAACTCAGAAACGCAAAACATAAGATGATAGACCATGACTTAGAATATTAGAATATTTTTGGTAAGTGGATGGTGTCCTCCTGTATTTCCAAGACCTTTCTACTGGGCATTATGTCTTTCAGTTAACTTCTTTCTCAATAAATCTTATATTTAAATAAAGTACAGTCTGGTAGCTCTTCTCTTCCCAGATGTCTCAGACTTTGGGGCTTTTCGAGGACTGTAGCATCTATCAGTCTCTTAACCTCCCTCCCATACAAAGGGCTGGTTTCCCGTCTTTCATTAATTATCTTGCCCTGAGTCTATCCCACCTGGTTAAGAACCATTGAAGTTGGTCTTTGCTGCTCCTGATCTGGATGAAGTACGCCTCAGATCCTTAAAGCAGATGCCTCATCCATGGTAATATCCAGTGATGCAGGAATTTCATAACACCTAGAATCCATAGCTTCTCTGCACACTGTATCAATCTTACATTTATACTTGGTTTCTCAGACTGCATTCTAGTGATTTATAAATCACAGAGAAATTTGGAGCCATTAGAGAGCTCACACGTTACAAGGATACTTCTTGGAAGTTATCACTCAGCTTTGGGCCACAGAGGCCCAACTAGAGAAAAATTTCACAATACTTCGGCTGGCTGCACTTAGGACTGCTACAAAGGTCTCCTGAAAACTTATTAGTAAGTACAGCCTAAATCTCTGACAATCTCGGATAGAAAGCACTGTGTATGTGCAAATGAAAACAAAGGTAGAGTACATAGTTTCCAGAAAAGAAAATCAATTAAACAGTAGTGAATTTCTTTCTTCCCAGTGAAATCCAGAAAAAAACCAAAACAAAATAAACCAAAACAAACAGAAATCTCACTGTAAATCCATATTACAACATGCCTTATGATGGAGAAAAGTATAGCAGTAGTGTGCAGAGATGCTACCAAGAAAAGGTTACAATTGCATTTCCCCCATCGAGGAGACTGCAGACAGTGAGTGAGGTGCAAAATGCTGCTTGTCTACTGAGTTTGGTGGGCACTGCACTGTGGTCTGTGGTCAAGATTATCACTTCTCGTCCTGGAATGTTATGTGTGGACTGTAGGAACATGGACCCTTGTTGGCTTGACCAACATGTGTAGCATGTGGGTTGCTTGGTAAGCACATGTAAGGGAAAGGCCAAGCCTGTACTGCAGTCACTGACCACATCTGGGAAGTACAGGGCCAGGGGAGAGTCACCCCTCTCTGATGGCTGCTCTGACCCCTGTCCCTCTGTGTGACCAGCAGTCCTGGTGGGCAGGCAGCGTTCTCCTGCGGCTGGGGTCCAGTGGGCAAGGCCACTGGGCAAGGGAGGCCTTGCCACAAACACCCAGCAGCACCACTCTGGTTCTATGGAGCAGTGCGATGGAAAAGCCAGCAACGCCAGGCTCCTCACTACCCAAAAAGCTCTGACAGCTTCACCAAAGGATTTCTGAGCCCCTGAACAAAAAGATGACGTCACATCACGCACCACACCACCTTCAAGGGTCAAGCATGTACCACTTTGGGCATTGCCTTGAGCATCAGCCAGCCGTGAGGTGTTACCTTTCGCTCCTAAAACTTGAGCCCTAAAATAGTTTACCTCAAACACTTATTTGTCTTCCTTATCTGTAAAAGCAAAGCAAACTGAAGACAGATGACAGCCTTAATTAAAATAACCTTTTAAAATTATATATGTTCTCTCTCATAAAAATTAATAATATGAGGAATCATTAGTATTATTCTTAGAAATTAAAGTAACAATTATGCATGGCTTGGGAGCCTAAAAGGTTTCTGCCATACTTTTTCCCAATTCTTTCTATTTTTTTTCTACAGGATGAAATAAAAATTTTAATAAAATGGAAGGAAAATAAAATAAGGAAAATCTCTCTGTACTTTTAATCTTGTTTTTTGAATGAATAATAAAAAAATGCTGAAATCTGAAACATGGAATAGATAATGAAATAACACTTTTAGGTTTATAACTGCTGTTAGATATGAGGATATTTTCCTAAAAATCAGCTTACTTTCTAAGTTTCTTTATTCAAACCCTATTATGTTCTCTTCACTAGGTTTTGGACAACAAAAGAAAAAGAAAGGAAATAAGATAGTTGCTGTCACATAAACAGACACTTATGAAAAAAGCTGTATCTCCATTCCAGCTGCATTAATATGGTACAGTGCTTTTTCTCTTTACATAACATTTAAAAGGGAAAGTAAAATTATATCAGGGATTTTTTTTCCCCCTTGGTAAGGAAAAGTGACAACACAACTGACAAGCACAACTCCACTATAGAGTTGATGACAGTCAATTTGATACATATCTCCTTCAAAAATTTCTGCCATATCCCTTTTATCAAGAAGTCAGCCCTTCTATCTCCCTGCTCTGGTGTATTTACAGCTTTAAAAAAGAAAAAAAAGAGCTCTAAAGTATTGCAAAGGCTCCTGTAATGACATTCATATGAACACTAGGAGTATGGTATAAACTCAGAAATACAAGGAATGTCCAAAGTGTAAGCCTATTTAATGCTATGCATAGTAGAGTACCTTTTATTATATGTGTTGATGCATAAAAATTGTTACAATAAAACAAAATGCTGTCGGGATTGAAGTAATTCTATGACATCTTTTAGACTTCTCTTAGTGGAGCCACTTCATCCCAATTTGAGTAATTCACTTGAGACAAGTATCACAAATAAGCTGACAGCAATGCTGATTTGCATAACATAGCATAAAAAACTCTGTGTGTGACAGTCTGGACTGGGGATACACCAATAAGAGGAATTGATTTTGTATTAGTTATGTGAAGAACTTTGAGAGGACAAGCTTTGTGGAAGTGATCTATAAATCACTAGAACAAGAACCAAAATTAGCAAGCACTCTTCCTCGGCTTCATATTTATTTGTTATTTGTTTAATATTTTAGGGAATTCTGCAAACCAATGGACTGGTGCAGAACAGTTCTCCAAAGTGCTGTTTGAGATGAGTAAACAGCTGTCTGGGTATATCTCCTGAGATCTTTCTCTGTTCCTCCTTGCAAAAAGCATATGTATACTAAGACCAGAATTTCTAAGTGATTGGAGAACCTAACAGAACTTAGACATTTATCTTTAGACATTTATCTTTAGTCATTAGGTACTGTACTTACATTAGACACCCTGCTTTCATCTTTAGGTGTCAAAATGCTTCTTCAAGTGTGAAAATACTTTTGTGAAAGTTTTCAAGGTGCAATTTAGTGAAGTTCAGTTAATATACAAATTGATTTTGAAGCTCATATCCATTTGTGATGACCAAATTCATCCCATCAGTCTTTGTGGAAAAAGAACCAAAAAAGGATATTTGGGTATTCATGTAACTTTGAAAAAAAGCAAAAATGGGACAGCCTATTTATAGAGTGTTATTTCTTGATTTTGATCTCTTTTTCAGGTTACTAAAAATCATTCACATAAAAACTAGATGTTAAAATGATTACACATACTCACATGCCTTCATTTATGGGCACTACTCTGCCACATACATGTATGTCTATTTCATGTCCCCTGTGATCTTTTGCCAGGGCAGAGTAAATTTGTGTTGGTGCCTAATCTCTGAGTGTCTGATCTCTGTATGTGCAGAAAGTATTTGGCCTTAGGTGCTTCAACATGAATTATTTTTCCCATTGGCTTGGTCACCAGTTTATCTGTCCTTCACTGTGAATGAATGGGCATATTTTCAGCTGAAATTAAATGAGCACAGGTAGTATGAACCAAGAGAAAGATGTCTTAAAGTGTGTTACTAATTATTTATACACTTCATCAAAGGCTCAGTGCTCTTGCTGTGCAACTCATAATCCTTGTCTCGCCATGGCCATATCAATTTTTAACTTTTCCTTTTTTTCCATAATAGTCTTTTAGATAAAAAATAATTGGGTACTTAAATATTTCTAAAGCTAGCAATTAAAAAATACTTTATTGCATAACCAATAATCTTGTGATGAATACATTAGGGGAAAAGAAGACTGCCAAGCAGTTCACAAATTAGAATCCAAATACAAGTACCATGTTTTCTGCATACTCCTTAAAACAGCACAAACCTCTTTATTGTATTATTAAAGTCACGGATGAGACAGTAGAAACATGGTCATTTACTATGAATTCCATGTTCTGTAAATCCCAACCAGTGGCAAAAATGCATTTAAGCTGGATAAGTCTCTATAACAAAAATTTAAAGCTGTTTCCATATCAGGGGGACCAATTCTGTGTCTAGAAGGAAGATAAGGAACTGTTGTACTCTACATGAAGTAGACCCACTCCTTGTGGGTCCCTTCCAACTCCATATATTTTATTATGCTATGATAAGCACATTTATTTGTTAGTTTTGAGTCCACCAGTTGTATCATTATACATGCATAATTATATTCAGCATAAGCTCCTGACCTGTAATGACTGGGTTATTTCAAACTGTTAAGGAACAAAACTTATCCATCAGTGGTCTAAATTGCTATCAGAATGAAAGAGTAATTTGTGATAGGAGAGGATTTTGAAACAAGGTGAACTCACTCTCTCACCTTCTGTAAATTGCGGTGGAGCAATTACAACAGACCTAACCATCTGAGGACACAGTAAGGATTTGTGGGAGATAATTAGTAATATGAAATATTCAGACTACATAATTCCCACTTAAAATACCTCAGGTGGTCTGCAAAACTTTTTGGAAAGGCTAACAGCTGAGGGCAGTTTTCATTTAACCAAGACTGCACTACCCAGGGTTCTGTAAAAGGGCCTTGATATGTAAAAGACTAACCATATTCAGTCTCATGATAAGAATATTCAAATGCACTGCAAAGATGGGGCATGACTCTATATCATAGTTGCAAGAGCACCCAGCAGGTCAAAACTTGAGTCTGACAACTGCTTTCAGAATTACTAATGCATTTTTACCATCTGTGGTACATAATAGATGGGAACTGTCTTTGAAGCCTGGGTTAGACTCCTGTTCCTAGGCCCTATGCTTCCTGACCCTATGACTCTTATTTTCTGTGGAGCAGATTTGGCTGAACAGAAAGGATGGAGTGAGCTCCTCTGCAGTATTTCTCCTCCCTTCAGCATTCCCCAGCAGTAGCTCTATTTAGCCTGATAACACTGCTGGCTGATGACTCTCCAGGCAAAGAAGAGGATCAAGCCTGACTGCCTTCCATTTGCTTGGGCATGAACCATAAGGCTGGACTGTGAAAGGAGAGCTAAAATCAGCCCTGCCTCCCCTGATGTTACATTGCAATTGCAAAAGTCATTTTTTGACTTAAAGCAGGTGTCTCCCTACCTTCAGGAGGGTAGATGGAAGTACTTCTCCACAGCCCTGAGTAAGTGGAAAACATAACCTTTTGCTTAGAATTTTGAACTGGCAGACTTTGAAAACCACACATTACAGTCTGCACATGTATGCAATATTGCATCTTCTCTGCTTAGCTTTATGAGGTGGTTTGGGTTCTTTTCTAATACCCTATGTCCTCCTGTGCACCACCTAGAGACCTTAAAAGCCTGTTGGGCAGAAAGAATCTAAATACTAGAAAGATAGATATATCATCTGAGTTAGCAGCCAGAGCCACTGTTGTGCCACATACCCAAGAAGCAGCATATTCCCAACTCTTGTGAATTCACTAGGACTGACTTCATGAGGTTACTTCAAGCACCAGAGATGGTGCTGTCCTGTGCACCTAAACTGTCTGGCTAAGCTGACCCAGTTGGTGCTGTAAGAAAAATAGAGAAGTTGGAGGTAACACTTAGGTTTTACTTAAAGTGTAAAGAACTCTGAAAAATAGCTACCTACCATGCAAAAAGGCTAACTTCTGGCAAACCTGCTCTTTTCCTATGTAAACCGTGGGAAGACTACTAGATTTTCTCTTTTTTTTCTGGTCTCCTCATAAAAGGAGGGGGCCTGCTTAGCTAGACACACAACCTGGCAGGGTTAGAGTTGAGCTGTGGATATGGCTATGAATTTTCAGAGATAAAATTCGGAGGGGAAAAAATTTATGCTAAAAAGCAGTACCCATTAATGCAAATATATCAGGACTTTATTATTTCACATGAGAAAATTTTTCTGGGTTCATTAAAGGTTTCCATAATGCCTTCAGTTTGTTTTCTGAAGGCTGAGCACAGCTTCAGGTGCTGTTTTGGAGGAAAGGCAGTGCAATGCCATCAGAAGGACTTCCACTATGATGAACAAGATTTTGGTAGAATATGCAATGACTCCCGGAACAGCCTCGCCAAACATCCTGACACAAAAACATTCTTTCTTGCATTTAAATATGGTTTGGTTTCCTCAGGTATTACTCATCACTTTTTCATGCATGTAGTGATCTTACTTGAAATGATAACATTTACTATAAAACATTATTTCATCTTGCTGAAATATATGTCGATGAACTCTCCATATTCAGTCATATGAAGGATTATGATTATAAATTCAAACACATCTTTTCATTATTAGAATCTACTTCTCTCTTGAGTACTTACAAACTATGTGATATTATTTTTTATGACTGGAGAAAAGAGCTTGCCACTGAAAACAGAAGAGTGCTCTAAGGAATCTTCTGGACGTCGTTTTCTTTCAAAGTTTCTTAGTCAAGACATTTAGCACATTTGATACTGTTAATGAAGAATTAAGCTAGTACTCCTGGCTGTTCACTTACACTTTTCTTGACTAAAAAGCCTTGAGATAGAAGGTTATGCTAGTAGAAGACCTGGCATGAATTATTTTGACTTGAGTGAATCATTGGTATGGATTCATGGAGAGAGAGTGGTGTGATGGTCTCCACCTGTCACACCCCTCTGTATCTGCTTGGTGTGTTCCAGTTTCATTTCTTGATATGAGATAGAAAATAAGAATTATTCCAAAATCCTCCAAGAAAAAGCCAAAGAATTTCCATCACAATAAAAACCTGGTTATGTGAATTAAATTTTGCAGATTCAAAATATGGATACCTATCTGGACTGTCATGAACATAACACACTCTTGGAACATGATGTGTAAATGAACAGTTTGCACATGCATATGTGTATTTTGTTTGGTTTGGGTTTTTTAACGTAACTGAACTTCTCATTTTATGAGTAAAATTTTTTTGAATTCTTTGGTCTTTAGATGTCTTTGTGGTTTTGCGATTGGAAACAATTTCCATCTAACTGTAAAGCAGAGTTATAAATAACTAAAAATCCAGTAATTTTTTTTTTTTTATTAAAGACTCATATATAGACAGGTCCAATGGAAAAATCCAGGAATTAAATAAAATATTTAAGCATAAGCAATTCTTTATGCTTCTGATTCTTTGTACATGATACCCAATTAGGCTTCTTGTCTGTATCCGAATGACGCAATTTTGAATGCTAGAATATTACCTTACTTCCTGATGACTGAGAGTGAATTTTCAAAGTGGTGCATGAGATACAAGGACGCAAATCCTGTTCGTAGCTAATGGGATTTTTCTGCACCTCCTGTTTGCCACACTGAGAGACCCAGCCTTGAGATTTTCAATATCTGTGTTTGTCCAGAGAAGACATCTTGTAAATACAGACCCTTCTCAGTTGGCTGAATGACCTGTGTTTGACAGGTTTAACCCATAATTACTAAATTGATCTTTCAGATATCTAGTGCTGTTTCCTATTCCTATCCTGTTTTCTACTCTTATTCCTCTCTCATAAGAAAACAAGACACCTCCATGCGTCACCATGAACATCTTCAAAGAAAGTGGGACACTGACATATCAACCTGTGTAATTTCTAATTTCCCTGGGAAAAGAAACTCAGGCTTTTCATGGATATGCTTACACACACCCTTCTCTCCAAGAATACAAGTAGTTCTATTCAACTAGGTGGGAGAGGGGAGCATGACTAAATGTGTAGAAAGGAACAAACAGCATCTCAAAGCCTTGAAATATTTCCTGTCATGATAGACCTGATGCACTTTACTAGTCTGATTGCTTACCATAGGTATTTTCATTCTGTATTAAATTCTGTCTGTGTAACTCCTGAAGATGCTACAGAAAATTGGCTGAGGCAATTAACTATTAGCATCTATGTCTTCATTGTCATCCTTAAATATTTTCTGTTCCTCATTCTTCAAATTCTTGATATTCCCTTTGCCACAGGAATGCTGAATTTCATTTCTTGAAAAAACACCACATCACAATAAGACCCTGATGAAATCAAACACGGAGTTCCCAGCACAGGAAGGACGTTGACCTGTCAGAATGAGACCAGCAGAGGCCACAAAGGTGATTAGAGGGATGAAGCACCCCTCCTACAAAGACAGGTTGAGAAAGTTGGGATTATTCAGCCTGGAGAAGAGACGACTTCAGGGTGACCTAACTGAGGCCTTCCAGTACCTGAAGGGAGTTCACAAGAAATATGCAGAGAGATTTTTGCAAGAGCATTTAGTGACAGGATAAGGAGGAATGGGTTTAAACTGAAAGAGAGTAGGTTTAGGTCAGACACCACAAAGAAATTTTTTACTGTGAGGGTGGGGAGGAAATTGAACAGATTGTGCAGAGAACTTTTGGATGTCCCATCCCTGGGGGTATACAAGGTCAGTCTGGGTGGGGTTCTGAGCAAGTTGGTCTCATGGAAGGTGTCTCTGTCTAAGGTGGGGGGATTGGAACTAGATGATCTTTAAGGTCCCTCCAAACCCAGGCCCTTCTATTGATTCTATGAAATAGTTGCCATTGTCTAATTCATATTTTAGAGAAAAAAATAACCAGTGTATTTGTTTTAAAATGTTGTATGGCAAAGACACATTGGGAACATGCAGTAAAATAAATGAGTCACAGTTACACCTTGAAATATGTGTAGGCAGGCTTCCTTCCCTGAACCTGACCAAGGTTCCAGCTCCTAAAGTTGAAATCAGTTTAGTTTACACATTCAGAAATTTCTTATTATTTGTGCCGAGGAAAGCATCTTTCTTTAAAGCATTTGCATAGTTATGCTTATTCATAATTTCTTCTTTTGAGGAAAATGCAATTTGTTTGTTCTAATTTAATTTGGTTTTAATAGAATAGGGAATCTTTTTTGCAGATTAGGTGTACACTTTAAAGGTAACTCTTGTAAGAACTATTTTGCTCATGCTTTAGAAAATACTTTTACTAGGAACTGTGAAGTAAAATTTATTCCCTAACAGTAACGAGAAAGTATAATAACATCATGCATAAAACTTGCAACCAGAGTGCTTCAGGCAGTGAAATATTTCTTATGGTTAAATCACTGTGGTTGTCACAAACGCTCAGTTTTTCAAGTTAGTAAACATTAGGTCACTCTTTCCATCAGCAAAATTATTGTGCTGACACATAGAAAGTATTCCCAAAATGATTCAGCCAGTCAGTGGCAATACCACTTGAGATCTCCTGATCCTCAAACCATTAGCTCGTCCTGACTAGACCAAACTTCCCTGAGGTAAAAAAATAAAATAAAGGAAAAAAAGTTGTTGTATTCTTTTTGAGTATCTTCCTAGGAAAATAATGAAGTAAAATGCCTGCTGTGAAAATTTTCTCCATATTTTCATTCAATTCTTTAAGGATATTTGCTGGTGGCTTAACTTCTTGTGACTTCTTTTTCCTCCAAGTTTTGAGGTGGTGGTGAAAACATGGGAAAAGACGGAGCATGTTGCAAGCAGCTTAGAGTGATTCCTTGAACCCGTGCCTCTAATTACAATGAAGAATGGAAATCTTCAATAATTTTTCCAGATTTGTCTGGCGACTAGGTGCTCTGAAATTACACGATTGCAGATGTTGCTGATGATCACCTAAAAGGAAACAAAAAAGCCACAGAGATTTTGGGGAAATTAAAAACTTACTGGACATTTTCTTATGAATCTCAACTTAAGAATTAATTCATTTAATCTCTAACAAAAGCTGGGCTGAAGAAAAGAAAAATAATTGGGGAAAATGGGTTCAAACGTTATAAAAGGTTTCTGATCAGTCCTGTTCAGTTCTGAGGTCTCAACCAAATAACCAGAGGCTGTTTCATGGTTAGACAGCCTACAATTATTATATATCTTGTCAGAGTTCCCCTTGATATCAGTACCTCAAAGTTTCAGGCTGAACTCTGTCTCTTTGGGCACAAATTTATGGTGATCACAAGTAACTCCTCTGAACTTCAGTTAAAGAACTATAATGGTTTAAAAAGAATGTTTCTCTGAAGAAGAACCAAGGTCTCCGAATAATTATTTGACTGCAAAGTAGAAATGAATCACCCACCCAAATTCCACAGTATAATACCAGAGGAGATATAATTTGAACCACAGTTTAAAATGTGGTTTCTTTTATGTACCATTGAAAAGACTTTGGAGGGGCCTGAAAATTACTTTTTTAAAATTAGATTATAATATTCTGGTCTTCAGTGAGTAATAATAAATTATTGTGAAGATTTTCACTGGGATGAGAGAATAATTCTGGTTTCACTGGACTCCTTGGTCGTTCTACAGTGATCTGGGTGAGTGCTCCTTTCAGGAGCTGTGCAGTGCCTGGTGTGATTTAAGATACACCACAGCAGTGTGAATTGGGAAGTTTGGGAGCATGGTGTAACATGGAGACACCACTGCCAGCTGAATAAAAAACAGACTCAATTATTGTTGACAGATGATTTTATTATGCAGATGGCAGATTAGCTTAATAAGGAACTGTTATAACAGAAAGTGCCACTTTATTAACCAGGACAAGTCCCAGATCAGCAGATAATCTGGCTGTAACTGCTTCCTAAATCTTTAGTCTGAAAATTCTCTATGCCTGTCCAAAAGGGCTTAGCTTCCCTAGCAGTTTCAGCTCGGTGTTAATGTCCCTCAGAGCATCTCTCTCTTTAACCATATTCCAAACGCACTTAAGATGTAAATGTGCTGTATGATTAGTGTAGGAAAGAGTTGAAATTAAAGCATTTTACCATTTGAATAATAATTAGAGCAAAACAAATGACAATGTTTTTTGTGCATTGATACCTGTTCTGATACCAGACCTGTTATGTCATATCTACACAAAGCAATTTTTCAAAGGGCTTTGACTCGTAAATTGTTGACTTACAGTTGTGCTCTGAAAGGTAGGTCCTCTCTTTCTAAAGGGCACACAGATATCAGATCCCAACTATGTGGTGAACTCAGGAAAAGTGCAAGAGTGATCCTTGACTGTAATCAGATTTTCTGTGTATTCTGGTATTTTCTGGTGACAATAACAAAATCAATATTTTAAGAAAGTGCATCTTAAATCTCTTCCAAAACATCAAAATCAAAACAAAGGAGAGGATCCATAAAGTCAAATTAAAAAGGCAAAGTGAAAGACATATGTCAAAACAGTGTAGTTTTCCCAAATCCTCTGCTGAAGGTGTAAATTGCCAGTCTGACACAACTGCCAGTCTCAGCTACTCTGGTTAACAGGAATTTTAATCATAAAAATAACTCTTCAAAGGAATAAGAAAGATGGAGTATATATTCTGAAATTTCACTGTACCAAAAAAAATCTGTCACCCTTAAGAATATAAGAAATATTTTTATTTAAGTGTTATTACATGCCAATAGGGTGGTAAAAATGTACTTGTGAAATGCTGGAAGAATACTTTTTAACTTATTTTATGGATTTTTTTGTTAAGCCCATCTTGACAGGCAGATATATTTTAAATTCTAGGGAAATATTTTAAGAGCAGGGTTAGTTATAACTGACTGCCCAAGGTGGCTGCACTTTTAGGAAGAGACAGGCTTAGCAAAGTTAGTCTTCTCCTATGTAGAAGTATTGAGTATAAAATTCCCAGAAGTCTTGCTTGCTATGAATTCTTCTAACTATTGCTATATTATTTAAATTATTGAGAATAAATTATTGAGAAATAGTGGAAAATTATCAAATGTGTCCAAAGAACAAATTTGTTCAGGTAAATGTTGTACAGTTTACACAGATGGAAGACTTGCTTTTTTTTTTTTTTTTTAAGAGCTTCAAGATGTGCCTGTGAGAAGCAGACATTTTCTTGTGCACCCTAAAATTGTGCTTAGCTGACGTTCTCCATCCTGCAGGGAAAGCACTCATGTATGATGATTATGACGATAGCAGGCAGGAACTTGTGCAAGCACATTATACTCTCAAAATTAGACTAGGTTGTTGAAGGTTGTGATGGATGAAGTTTTTTATAAGCTTTATTTTAAAACTGTGCTAACTGTGTTTAGTCTCTGCTCATGAGGCTGGATAGGAAAAAATAAAAGATTGTATTTTGCTGAAGATCATATTTAAAGAAGAACAAAATTCTCAAACAAGTTCTACTTTGCTTATTGTAATTGTAGAAAAATCCATCTTGTCTTTGATATGGCTCATTTGAAATAATAAATAGATGTTTTTCCCTGGAGATCAAGTCAATATACACTTTCCTTTAGCTGTACAATAAAAGAAGTCATGCTATGAGAGTTATAGTTTTCCTAATTTTCCACAGTCCTGGCAGATATTGATTGTGCACATATCAATATTTACATGAATGTAATCAAAAAAATGTAGTAGCTGACTAGTATTTCTTACTGAATATGTCCCATGTATATGTTATTTGAAGTATGTGAATTGCTTCTATGATTAATCTGACCATAACAATTTTTACCGTGCAGCTCTGTGAAGAGTGAAACATGGCTTGTGAGGTGAAAAAAAATGAATCCAGGATTAAAAATCCAGGGCAGCTGTATAGGAAAACCCCATTCTCATCCATACAGCAGTAGGGCCCTCAGTCATGCCCCAGCATCCAAAGTGTCTGTGCGGAGAGTGCTTTGTGAGGAAGGTGCTGTGTGCTGCCCAGTGAGTAACACTGCTGCAGAGCAGGCACATCTCTGTGGTGGAAGTGCCCTGAGATGCTCCCTGGGCCTGTTCTCCCTCATTCTAATGCCTGTGGTAGACTTCTAACAATGAGAGGTAGAAATACAGTTTGGGTTGGCTTCCTGAATAACGGCCTCATGTTCTGAGTCTCCGATCAGTATTTCTGAGCAGCCAGTAGGTCTTTTACAAAATTACTGATCCTAGGTTCAGGTAGTTTCATGGACACAAAGCTTTTACTTTATAAGTTTCCAGCTTTCCAGGTGCTATAAAGAAAAGCAAATTGAATCTAGAAGTTCAAAAATACCACAAGGCGAGAAATCTTTCATTTACACCATTTTTTCCTGCTTGCAATGTTATATGTTAGAAATCCACTCTTATTCAGAAAATTCATATGCAGAATAGCTGTGGTTGTAGTCAATATTATAAAAGACCACAAATGTCTTTGAATATCAGTCTAACTCCCTTTGATACAGGCCTGTCAATCAATGGACTGTAAACATGCATACTTGTTTCATGAAGAACGTCTTATGCAGCTTAAATGTTTTGCAGAAATAAGAACATCTCCAAGTATTTTTCATGTCACTTTTCTGTGATGATCAGTAAACACCTTTCAAGAAACCTGAAATGTTTCAAAAAAATAAAGACTATTTTTAATCACAAACTGTAATTACTTTAATTATAGGATAATTATATAAAGAATATGTTTGAACATAGCTTTCATTTTTTCTTTGTTTTCTAAATATTATCATCTTTCTATATTTTCTGACATGTAAACAGGAAACATTCAAGTTTAGATGAAGAGCAGGTGAACTGCTTCCATTCTTGACCTTGACTTTTAATGTTCCATATACCACCTAACATGTTAGATGTGCAAATGTCACATATTGTGAAAGCCACACATCATTATACAGGGTAAATTCACTTGCACGGCACATAAGTGGATGAATCCACAGGTTTAATTCACAGGCCTAATAGTGATTGATAAGTGAACTCCAAATGATCTAAAGCAGAAATATATATATATATATATATATATATGTATATATATATATATAAACATTTGTTTACCCGTATTTAGCTGCATGAGCTAATATGCTATCCTATGAGCTCAATGTACAACAGGAACTATATATACTGCTGTTTCAAACTGTCCTGTGTAATACAGTAAATCCTCAGATGCCTCTAATACAGTGATGCCAGAATTCCCTGCAATCAGTTCAAATTGATATTCAAATTGCTCATATTCCCTAAGATTTTGAAATGGGCTCTCAAATTAGTTGTTCTAAAAAATCAAACTATCTGTGTAGTATGCTCAATATCAATATGCTTTCCTAGAAAATTAGAAAATTCTGACCAATGCTAAAAAACGTGAATTTTTTTCTAATAAATGAATTAATCCTGCTAGTGAGTAGACATTAACACTACTAAAATAGCTGTAGGACAGTCCTCATGTTATCTTCTTCTTTAATGACATCAAAAATATTTTATAACATAATTGCAAATTGTATGTGTATATATGTTGGTCCTAATTTCTTAACTGAGAAAATATAATTTTGCTACTGCTGTCAATATCCATACGAGTTATAGGTATATAAGCTTCTGGACACATTTTTTGTGAACTCAATTCTCTCCTAGATGCAAAGCTTGCACTGGGGTAATGTCATTGAAAGTCTTATATATATATATATATATATGTGTGTGTATATATTGGCAGGGAAATCAATTCCAAATGGATAAAGCCACAAGTCACATTCAAATGGAAAAGATTCTGGCTCCAATTCTGAGCCATAAATGATGGCTTATTGCTTACTACCAATGTTTGGGAATCTTAACACCAAAACATATTCCTTGCTACAATCTGTTTTATTAACACTTCTTCAGATTCACAGGGGCTTCTGCACAGTCACACCAATGCAAGTTTCTGCAAGTCTCTGTGGAGATCACAGTTAAATCCCACAGTGACAAATCTTTTATGTATGCTTTAGAACTGCCAGCAGACCTCAAGCCAGTCTTCCTTTACTGCTCAAACAAGGGATTTCTTTACTTGTGAATGGAAGCTGTTCATGTTTTTATGGAAAAAAGACTGTCATACTCCAGGCATGCTTTTGCAGTTCATTTGCATGTGTCCTCTTGCTAAGACCCTTAAAATTGAATGCAATCAGCGCGATTTTCCTTACTTTTAATTTTAGGGAAATGTGGAAAAATGCAGAACAGATCAAGCAGGAGACTTCCTCGGCCTTTTGGAACACACCCAGCTACTGAAGGCACTGGCTCATACTGTGTGGCATAGCTGGCATAAAGAAATATATACAGTTTATGCAGCAAAGAAATCACCTATGGCCTCCTGCTGCTCTGAATGTACAGCTACGCATGCTTCAGTACAGTACACTCCTGTATTTCCACTAATGTACAAGACAGAAGAGAGAAAGAACAAACCCATTGCAACAGAAACAAGAATCTCTTCAGTAGCTGAGGTCTCTTCACTTGTGAATAGAAAGTGAAGAGAAATACATTTCACAAGAATGGAACTAAGGACAAGATAGACCTATTTATATTTAATTGGACTTTGTAGACTTCCACGGCCTGATCACAGTGACATGGTGTGTAAACGATATAATTACACTGGATTAAAAGGAGTTTCTCTTTTATCTGGAGTTAGCCAGCAAAAGGTCTGAAATCACCAGATTGTACCACTATTTATTGGGAAAATTCTTATTCTAAACATCTGAGTTTATCCCTTCAGGCATAGTTAGGCCATATGTAGTCATAGCATTTCAAATTTTGCTTGGAGCATAAATATGAGGCTAGAAAATTGAAAGAGAGTTTTTATACTTCTTTAAAAATTATGTTTTAGCATATAATAAGCAAGTGTTCCCATGTATGATGATTAGGTACTTATTTCATCTGAAAGCCAATGATCATGGATTTTCTCATCATAAACTGTGTACTTTCGTTTCCGCTCTTGCTCTTTGTATTCACCTCTCCATTGTTAAACAATTAAGTAGTAGGAGCTGCTAATATTATGTTAAAAAATTCATCCTATTTCACGGGTTTTTTCTAGTCTTGTTACACTATTTTCATGTGAAAACATGGATGAAAACACTTAGCAAAACAAAAGACATGCAAAATATCAGAAGTAGGACATTTGTAGATAATCTTCAAAAACACTTGCCATAAGAATTACAGAATTAAAACCATCAACACATTGTAGCTTCTAAGAGTTTTTTTCTTGTATATATATGAACATTTGTTCTGCTTTAAAGAATGTATGTGTATGAAGCATTTTGCAATAAAAAGCATCAAAATCATGCATGAAAGGTCACTCAGAGCTCTCTTAAATGCATGGTATCATCTGCTACATGAAATTAGGAAAGCTAGAAGGATAAGCAGTTTCCTTTAATGGGAAAAATTGGCAATTTCTCCAACAAATAGCTCTGCATGATGGCAGTAGAGCTCAGAGAGGGGGGAAAATTGAGGGGAATTACACTGCAGAACCAACATCTTCTCCAACCCCTATGGAAAAGAGCTGTTCATTAGACCAGTTATTCTCACTGGGTCTGACGTGTATATTCATGCCAAGGATTTTTTTTTTCCTTCAGATTTAGGTAACAGGAGAATTGTTCATGATTTGTAAGCCTTCACTTAGTATTACTGTTCTTTTCTTTCTTTAAAGGACACTTACTACATTGTAAATGCAGTGTAGC
This sequence comes from Monarcha castaneiventris obscurior, assembly GCA_026261815.1. Classification (NCBI taxonomy): domain Eukaryota; kingdom Metazoa; phylum Chordata; class Aves; order Passeriformes; family Monarchidae; genus Monarcha; species Monarcha castaneiventris. Next base: position 12,656,421 of record JAMPIT010000379.1, read on the forward strand.
AAGCAGTATACATGGCTTATAGCTGAAAAAAAATATTGTGCTCTTAGTTTGTTCTTTGATGTTCAAAAAGCTACTTAAAAATATCAGTATTGTTCTGAAAAATATGTTTAATAAATTATTGGGTGTTTACATAATGTATGACAATAATGCTGTATATGCACATGTAAAGCAAAAGGCTTTTCATCAGGAAATTAGTAAACATCATGCAATGATGACAGCAGGTGTGCTCCTCCTCTGGCCCTAAATTTGATTATGTTTATGGCCTCTCATACCTACAGATCTCCAGATGTGACTGAAAAATAAGAATTCTCTTTCTGGGCATTATCTGTTTAGGCAATGCTAAAAGCTCTTGGCTTTTCCTATTCCAGCAATTCTGAGTTAACTAGACCTCCTGGCCCATGCAAAATATCATCTCTGGATTTATCAGTTGGAAGAGGAATCGCAGAACATCTCGATGTAGCTGTTCTAGGAAAGGAATGGCACAAAGCATCATGATCAGCTTTCTCAGGAAAATAAATAAATATAACTGGTTGAAACCATATCTTCCATTGTCATTTTTAATTAATGGAATTGCATCTAATTCAAACTGGGGCTCCAAAAATTACATAATTCAGCAATGATGGAAAGGTCTTGGAGAGCTCCAAGGTAAATCCTGTATCTTTATATTTCGCTCAGTCTTTTCAGAACATCTTTAAATGTAACCACTTTCTTTTCAGATGCAGTTTATAATTTGGCCATGACTTACTGGAGCCTGATTTGGAGTAGATAATCCATTCAATATATTAATGCATTGTATAATGGAACTACCTCAATGTAGGGAATTCTGGTCTTTCAAAATGGTGATGCATGGAGTGCTGAAATATAGTTAAAGAATAGTAAAATTATTCTTTAGTTTGAACTAATACAAAAATGGTCAATTTAAATGTGTGACTAGAACTATGATATGGGGTCATGTTCTCAGTCCCAGAAATGTCATAATTAAATCAACAAAATGGAGTTTCTGCTAAAACAGTACAAGAAAATGCCAAGAGGTGAGTGAGACCCAAGACAAGACCATGGAAACAAGAAGGTACAGCTTCTTACAGAGAAAACAGGCCAAGGAAGCATTAACGAGCAAGTGGTTCTAATAAAGCACATAGAGGTGGTAATCCTTATCCCACAAAAGAGAGCGGCAAATCTGCAGCCAACTCTAGACTGCCCAGTTCACTCTGATAAGGCATGCAGAAGTAGTATTTAAAGAAAGGGAATAATAACACTTAAATTTAGTATTTTATGTCAAAATACTCATTTACTACTGCTATTAGGACACTCAAATTAAATTGGCTTTTGGTTCATGATTCATTCACAAACCCCTCTTGATTGGTGTCAATACAGGGGTATTTTATGTCTTTGATAACTGGTTTAGCGGAATGATTTTTAGTCACTCTGCTGTTCAGGAACTGCTCATTTTGATTAATCATTATTTGTGGGATGTTGTTGGTCATACAGTATATTTTCTGCTTCTTGATTAGCTGACTGAAATTTTAACAAAAGATAATGAGTTATGACTAACAAATTATGAACAGTGAGTAATGAACAACGCATTCCAGGTACAAATTTGGACAATATTACAGAATCACAGACCGTGTTTTGAATACTGTGAGTACTGGGCGACAAATATTTGGAAATATCTTCTGTTATGGTGGTAAGAGTAGCAGTAAATCTAGGGTCAGTCATTTGTGACGGAATTGCAAGTGTATTTCTTGCATCATTCCAACAACTCTAACTCAGAAGTAGATACATAAACTAATACAACCTCTTTAAAAGATGCAGAGGAGCTCAAATTGGAAGTGTCTCTAAATAAACTGCTGAATGTCCTTAGTTGGTTCTTTTACATCTAAAGTCTCCCATAATCATTCATTTTCAAGACTCAATAAAAAATAAATCTCCACCTGTGAAAAACATCAAAATCAATTTTTTAAAGTGACACATAACCCATTAGTTTTTAACAAAGGTTGCAGCTTCTGTATTGTCTTTAGTCTTCTCAGATTACACTGGTGACATTCTGGTATGTTTGCAGTAAATACAGAATAAAGAGCTCTTTTTGCTACAATAGTTAGCTGCTTGCAAAATCTAATTAAGGCTTCATACTCCTTAACCATTAACATTATTCATTTAATAAGCACTAAATTAGGCAGACATATGCGTCATATATCATCAGGAAATCAAGCACAGAAGGTCGGGACTTTTATGACTTTCTGTGACATTTGAGTAACAAAGACTAAATCCCACACACTCAATTATCTTTCCCTTGTTTTCTAGGGCCAAACAAATCTAAGAGATTCTAAAATAAACTTGTTGGGTTTCCCTGTGTTAAGGCTGAAATAAGAGAGAGATTAACTTTCACTGAAAGCAAAACTAGCTTGAGCATTGTGTTGCCTTAAAGGACCAACCGGAGAAACAGATGCAGAACTTGCTGCAGTTTCACCAGACCCATTAACAGGTAGTGAAAGTCCTTCTGTTCCTAACTAGTCATCATCAAAGATGCTATACTAATATTTTCTGCAATGGTATTTTTTTTTTTACCCCAGGGATGCTGCTTTGAAATCCAGCTGTTATAAGTGAGAAGGAACTTTAAGGCATACATTGAGAAATTTCTCTCATTGGAGTAGGAGCTGCAGTGTTCATTTATTTAGGAGGTGAATTTGAATACCACTATTGCAAGAGTGAAGTCAGAATTTAAAACAAACCCTTCCAATGGCTGAGTTTGTTGTGCTAGGCTTTGTTTAGTCAGGTGGATTTCATTCCTGCTCTTCTCTTTCTCTGATGTTTAAAATGGTTCCTAGAAAGATAAATCAGTTTCTCTTTTCATGTAAAAAGTTAATACAAACACCAGATAACTTGCAGAGACTTCAAAAGAAAATGAAAAAAAATGCTTTGCAGACATAGAAGAAAACAATCCTCAGCACTCTTCATCCTCTCCTCATTTCCTCAGCTCCACAATGAAGAGGCATACTTAAGCAAATTTGGCTGAAAAAGCCCAGCTGAATCTTCAGAACACATTTTATGTTCAATTCAGTGCTGGAAAAAGTAAGAGTGGACATTTTTCTAATCGCAGCATCAAAGTGAATATCCTACTGTTTCTGAAATGTAACCCTGGAATTCAATGAATATAAATACAAGTGGTAAAACACTCTTATTTTGAAAGCAGAATTGAATGGGGTTTTCTTTATTTAATTTAAAAATAACAATTATTTTTGGCACAATCATGCAGTTCCCAAACAAGGAAAATGAAAATCCAGCATGATGCATTATTTCTGTGTTTAACCAAATCACCTGCCTCACTTGTATCTCTCATTATAGAATTTATCATTCCGTTTCTAAGGCCCACTTCCATATCACGGCAAGTATTTTGCATTTTTCAGCAAGGTACAGTTAGTAGTGTATTTCTAAAGTGGTCCAAGAGTAACACTCTTCAGCCAGCATAAAGGAATCAACTCTTAAGATGACGCAGTGGAAAAAAAATGAGTAAAATAATTCTACTACTCAAAATGTGACTTGGATTAACCAGTCTTTTTAAAAATTAAGCTTCTGTTTGCAAGCAGGAACAAAGAATTTCAGAAAGCAAAGTGGGACATCTGATGTAGCTCCTCAGTAACTAGAAATCACCCTGATTTTGGATCCACGTTACATTCTGAGGCTCATCCATTTTCTGCAGGTAGCCTGAGTGTTCTCCCCACTCCCAGAAACTTTCTTCTCTGAATTGTCTTAGGCCCAAAGACCTGTAGGTGGGGACAAAGCAGATAACGACACTTCTTTTTCCTTACATCTTTTAGTAAATCTGAAATTACAAATTATACTCATTATGTCTTGCTTTTATTTTCTGAGCTGTGCTTCTATTTTCTCAGACCCTCACACGGATCCAGTCACCCAAGAGGAGCAGGAATGTGTAAGAAAAAATCCTGAGAAAGCACAAGTGACGATTTTTTCCTTCACTCTGAAAAAAGATGCTATTCTCTGGCAAACTCTGGCAGCAGTCAAGAGAGGTCTCTGTGTGCTATTTACGTGGTGGGTTGACCATGGCTAGACAGCAGGTGTCCACCAAGCCACTCTATCTCTCCCCCTTCCCAGCTGAACGGAGGAGAGAAAATAAGATGAAAAGTGACTTGTAAGTTGAAATAGGACAGTTTATTAAAGCAAAAGCCAAAGTTTGCACACACAAGCAAAGAGAAAAACTAATAATTTTATTCTCTACTTCCCATCAGCAAGTGTTGTCCAGCCACTTCCCAGGAGGCAGGGCTTCAGCACACCTGGAGGCTGCTCCAGAAGGCAAACACCGCAAAAAATGAATGCCCCCTGACTTTCCCCTCCTGTTATGTTTGACCTGATGTCATATAGCATGGACTATTCCTCTGGTTAATTGGGGTCAGCTGGCCTTGTTGTGTCTCTGCTCAGGATCTTGTCCAACCCCATCCTGCTGGTGGGGTGCAGAAGGTTGAGCAAACAGTGGTGATGCTGTGCCAGCGCTGCTCAGCAGTAGCCAAAACTGTGATGTCTGCTGTGTTATCAGCACCTTCCCAGCTACCAATGCAAAGCACAGCTCTGCAAGGGCTGCTGGGGGAAAATGAACTCCACCTCAGCCAGACCCAATAAAATGCAAAGCAGTGCTGCTGAATAGCTTCAAAATACAGAAATCATAACTGTTCATACAGCTCTGCCTGGTGTCCCACATGGAAAGGAAGGTGCTAATTGCTCAGATGGAGGAACTCTCTACTGCAGTATGCTTTGCAAAGAGGAGATGTAGAAGAAAGGGGGTATAGCTGGAACTCACAACCATATATTTTGAAGAAGCCAGAGGACAAAACTAGTAAAAAAGTAACCCAAATGTGACTTTGCTACAGCAAAAATCCACTCTCTATCCCCAGTATTTCTCCCTTCTGTCTCCCTTCAGACATTTGCTGAGTTTTACCCCATTTTTAAGATGCCAGCAATAATTCTCCCATGCAGAAGAGTTATGATGCCCTGTTTTATTAATCTAATTACTTAATCAAATTAAGATGTGATCCTTACACCTGCCAATACATTGTCTTTATGGTACAGCCCCCCACAGAGTCTCACAGCTCCCTACATACATAATTTGCATTGACAGCAATGGTCAGTACCTGCTCAAATGTCTCACAGATTAATGGAAACTAGATTCCTGCATGTGTCAGCAAACTCCTCCAAAATTCTGGTTTCCAATGACACAAGGACCCTTGGAGCTCTGGCCATTCGTGGAGCAGCTTTTGCAATGAGGCCAGTGCTGGTGGCCCTTTCTGACACATTTTAGACCTGTGAATGGAGATGTAGACATAATTTCAGCTGCTTTGCTTCTCTTTCATTAGCTTTCCATGTATAAATTTGTAAATAAATACATGTACAGACCTTTGACAATATATTTACATGCATATTTACATATTTACATCTCTGACCATACATTCATGCATGGGCATGTAAGTGTTTATATATATGTATATTTATATATATATATATATATATATATATATATGAACCCACACATTATATATTCACAGTCACTGTGACCATTAGCTTAGTTCAAAGAATGAAACTTTCATTGATATTCTGGTCTAACTCTCCGAATGACATATTCATGCATAACTGAGTAAAGAAATCAATAACTAAGTCATGACTTACATTTAAAAACACATTTCTTTGTATCCTCTTGAAAACTGATTTTTTAAAAAAAACCTTGATATAAATATCATCTTCTTGCACTACCTTGGTTGTCAGTGTGGACTGAACTTGCCGAACATAAGTCATATTGGCAGTATTGAGTGCATTTGCTCCCATGTATTTTATATAATATGGAGTCCTCAGCCTGACAAATATTTGAGCTGGAGACCGTCTAGCAATTTCAGATATTTCAGATTCACACCAAATAACTAGGGAAAAACACTAGATTGAGGAGACAGTTGGAAAACTCAGTTTGAGCAATGGTGGATGAAGAAAAAGGAAACAAGAGGCCAAAGAGCTCTAAGGTCTAATTATGAAGGCTAATACATAAGACTTTTTTTTCCTGGCTAAACTGTGTGATCAGGGAACAGCTCTCAGCTCAAAGGTTCTGCTCTGCACTTTAGCTGCATCTCGGGTGGGTACTGGGATGAACCTTAGCTTGTGCACTGTTTTCTCTGTCCTGCTATTCTGAAAGAGGAAAACTGAAAGCCACACAACAAAAATGTGAAGCTTTCACAGAAAACTCTTGGTCCCCAGTGCTGCTGAGTAGTACCAGCCATGCAAAATGCCGCTGCTTTCCATTCCTGTACATCTCGAGAGGGATGTCTTTATACACGAAATCCCCAAAATTGAAGAATTTGTCTGAAATTCACATGGTGGCATGCTTTGCTGGTGCAACAATCTTTTGCTGTTCTTAAAAAACCAAACCTACGTTTTTCATGAGAAATACATGCCTCTAGCTGTTCTTTTTTTTTATATGTATATGTTAGTTAAAAACCTATTTGCCATTCCAAGACTGAAATTAAGAACATGGATATTGTTATGTCTTTTTTCCCATACTTTGAGAAATATTATCATACCCATTCTTTGATTCAAAGTGACACCTGACAAGAAAGCAGTCATGTCAAGATGTACTTTCTACAGATCTCCCAAAAAGTCCCAGAAAAACAAACTCGGACAAATTACATGCCTTTGAAAATCATACCTTGCAGTCTTTTTAGAGATCATTTTCTGAAGATTTCCTCTTTAATAAGTTTTGAAGTAGCTGTAAAAAAACCACGTGATCCGAAGTATATATGCTTCATCACTGCGAACCATAGGAATTGTGAAGATTGAAATCTGGCAGAGAAAGGATGGGAATGTCTCTAAACACCATATTAAGCAAAGCACAGAATCATAGTGTCATACAGCTTCACTCAGAAGAGACTTTTAAAGAATGTTATCTCCACTTCTACTGCAATAAGCAGGGACATATTCAACTCAGAGCCCCATCCCACCTGACCTTGAATTTTTCCACAGATGGACCATATACCACCTCAGATGATAGTGTAGATCAGTAAATAAGGTGTTCAGCTTGATGCCTTAGGTTTTAACTTTTATATTTTTCAAATCCTGTACTGCTTAGAGTGTAACTCTGAAGTTCCTTGTAGCCTGTAATTTCTGCTCTCTCCTGCTAGGTAGACATAACAAAGCCTCTCCAGGCTTTGCCTTCAAGGACACCCAGGCTGTTCCAGGCCCAAAATGTGTAAACCAAACTAAGGGGGGAGCAAGCTGAGGGGAATTACATCATTGAACTGGGGCTTTAATTGGAGAATTAACAGTGGTATGCAAATGAACCAAACCTACAAAAGTATAAAGAACTCGTGACCTGCCGTCCATCTTGGGGTCCATTTTTTGGAAGCAGCCTCTGGCTCCCCCAGGGTGTACCTTGAAGGCCCTTCAAATAAACACCTATCTTTATTCCCTTACTCTTGTCTAGTCTCTGTTTCTAGGTGGCTGGAGAAGGCATCAAGCTCCCAATTAAACTCACTCCATTAGCTGAAAGACAGTTCTTGAATCTTCATAACTCATTTTGCACAGACTCAGTGTTCCTGTAATGTATAGTAAGGATTGCATCTGAGGTTGGTGATGAAAAAGTCTTCAATTAAACGTTATAGTAACTCAGAGTGGTTAAATAAGTAGACTCTATTTTGTTATGAAGAATTAACTTCTAGCAACAAAAACGTTCTGTATTACCATTGTGAAATCAAAATGTAATTGCACGGCATCATAGTGACCTCCATAAATAGTATACTGCATCACCTAAAATTTAAGGACATGAGAGTCCTAGCAAAATTAAATTCTAAGTGCTTTTTCAACACTTATCAAAGAAGAAAATTATATTGGGGGTTGGCCAATGAATTCTTGCTGCTTAGACTCTTTGCCCGGCAAATCGCACAATAATTCTTTCCAGTCTGTGATGAACTTAAAAATAAGTTGCAGCTCACTGAAAAATATACGTGAATTTTTACACTTCATAAAAAATTCCTTCAGAAAATTCTGGCATTTCTGACATGATGTAATCTTTTCATTGGCAGCAAGTGCACAATGGCAGACAAAATGTACCACAGGCATTTTTGTGCTACGCCAAAATAACAAACAAGGCTGTGACTTGCTATATTGAATATGAGCTTCCAGTAAGTGTTGCTAATAAGTCAGTAAAGCCTCTGTGGTATTGTGGCATCAAAAAGAATTCAAGGAGTAAAATGCATGAGATAATATCAGTCTATCATGTTTTTTATACTCTCGGGTGAGAAAAGTCCTGGCCTACTCATGCCCCCAGAGCTGGAGTTATCAGCATTCTGCTTCTCACCTCCAAGGTCAGGATTAATTTCCTTTTTTCAATACTTTTACCTATGAAGAATGAACTAAATAAATGGAATCGACAGATAAAGTATTTTATGAATAAATTAGGAAGTCTTTCCCTCCTGTCATTGTCACCTCTTGAAGTGACAGATTAGCTGCTGATCTGAAATCTATCAAGTGAATTCTTGAGCTAACGCCCTCCTGCCCTCCCAGGAGAAAATCCTAGCTAAATAAAAAACAGCTATAAAAAGATCTTTCTCACAGAAAGCTGAAGATGCTGAATCTTTGAGCTGCAGGTCTCACTCCACCACACAGATGCAAACCTTATATAGGCATTTTCTCCTGTGAGCAGTAATACTTTTCCTTTCAGAAAAGCAGGATTTGCAAAGCCTGACAGACTCTACAGACCTCCTTATTAGTTGACATTCACCAAGTTTTAACTAAGATCTAAATCTATGTTGTTTATTCACAAAGAGTGTGCCTTTGGTCTTATTGCTAATTAATTCATTTTGCAAACTCATCTGCCTAACGTTTAAAGTTGTTTTACAAACAGGAGGTTCAAAGTTGATGCTGCCTCTTCATCTTCAGTATACCTAGCTTGGTCTACGTGTTGTGGCACATATGAAATGTAGCATCGTTCATTGATCTAACACACTCAAAATGTGTAGACACCAGGGAACAAATTAAGGGCAAAATCCTCCTCTCAGATCTGTTGTGTGTGGATCAGAGTTAAGCAGTACAAATTAGAGCTTTTCTCAGCTGCAATGCACAAATGTTGTTTCATGAGTTCCCCTCTAGGCTTCAAAAAGAGGTTGTGCCATTTGTGCAATAACATCCTCTTTGGGACAGGCAAATCTCCAAGGGTGTGTGGTCTGGCCAAAAAAAGACCATTTTGTCCTTCAGGTCTTTGCTCCCATTGGGCATTTGCACACGCACACTTCACTGAACATGAGATTGAATCAATACAAGCAGGCCTGCTCAGGAATGAAACATGAGCACTCAATAAAATAAATAAAGAAAGAAATATGCGTACAGTCCCCAGCCTGATGAAGAATTCAAATTGCCTCAGAGTGTTTTTACACTTTTACACACAGAACTTGTTTAATTTTCTGTTAATTCCCTGTGTTGTGTGCTTATTTCAGTTTACTTTTGCTCTAATTAAAATAAAATATTAGACAAGGTTGCTGTGTTTATCCTTCATCAATATATCCAGGAGAAAACCAGTGCATGGGTTAATGATGGATTTTTACCTCCCTTTAATGTTCACAGTGGCTGTGAATTTAGATTTCCACACGATTAAAAGGAAGGTTGTACTGCATGCTGAACTACACGTGAAGCTTGTCTGCTCTTGGTCCCAAATGCTCTGTCATATTTGGCTGGCCACCAAGGCAGGTTCTCATCAGGGTATTCCTACCTGGGATCCAGGGGATGACTATTCCTAGTGAGACAAAGACTGTGATATTTGTATCCATGACATGTGTAATGTGTTTATTTGTGTCAGCCAGAATATTGTTTCTCACACACTGGGGGGAGAAATTTTGTCTTTGAAATCAGATGCTCTGAAGCAATCAAATATATTGAATCCATTTCCAGATACAGCATCAGTGATTGGTACACTGCTAGGGAGGTGTTCAAAGTGTTTATGCTCCAGTAGTCTGTTTCCAGGAAGAGATCCATCATTTCAGTGCTTTGAGGCATCTGGGCTCCAAGCTCTGGGAGGGATTTGGGACTCCTGTCTTGGAAATGGGTTTGATCGATATAGTGCCTCACATGTGGGAAGAGTGACCACTCCAGTTTCTAAAGAAAATTCTCCAGCTCCTGTGAATATTAAGAATAGTTGAAAATCAGATTATAAATCCAAGGACATGTACAAAGTACAAAGTAGGCTTTACACTACTGCCTGCTTTAAGCAAAAGGCCATTCTTCTTGCCTCTTTGAATACTCCTCATTGAAATCATCAAAACTGTGCTGGCTTCTTCTTGGTTTGTAAATGTAGGTGAAATTAATTTGGATTCTAGGATCTGTATCTTTTGTATTTACAACAAACCCAAAGCCAGTATTTATTTTTAACATGTCACTATTGTCCTGTATTGTCAATAGATTTTTAATACTAAGGCTGTTGCATTTTCCTCTTTCAGCTTCTGAAAATCTTTTTTTCCACTGGGACAAGTGCATGACTAGATAGTATTTTGATACCTTTGCATGATAAAATGCTCCTTAGCTGAGAACAGAAATAGGCCCTTATCTACTGACGTTGTTTATGAAAGAAATACAACCATCCAGAAAGATAATGTCTTTTGTTTTTCTAAATTGTTTAGTTGAAAAGGAGACTGTGATCCGCTGATATACAAGTTAATGTCCCATGCTGGCATCTCTCTGCTTAGCTATCTCTCCAGTTCTGGAAATTACTGATCCAAAAACTAAAGGTGGGAGGCAGAGTTTCTGTGGGTGAAGCACAGCACTTCAGATACCATCACGGAGCCTATTCACCAAATTACTGCAGATAAGAGACTTTTTCTTTGCATAAAGGCATTTACACTCTTCTCTGAATTGCATTTTTATCCCCAAAGACTGAAGAGTATGATTAGGAGTTCAGTATTTGGCATACCAAAAAGAAGGAGACGTAGTTTCATTCAAATGCACTTCTTCTAGAAATTTAGAGTACTCTTTTTTTGTAAATATGCAGAAAGGTGAAGGTGAAGTACCATAAATTTTTCTTTGCCTGTAAACTGTTCAGAAGATGGTGATCTTATCTAGCTCATACTTTTTAATACAAGAGTATTTTTGCTCAAAATGCAATTTGTAACTGAGTCAGCAAAATCCACTGGACAGGTGCCAGTGTCAGTATTGAGTCTTCTCTATCCTATTTTTATAACTGGAAATCAACAGGGTTTTATGTAATTTGAAATACTAACTTTTTCATAGAAACCAAATGTTTTGAAAAGTAAGTGGCCTGAACACTGAAAAAAGATGTTCACCTAGCCATATTTTAAGTTATAAAAATTCACCAAACCCCCTTCAGTTTGAAAGTCAGTGAGTGAAGAAGGCAAATTCTAAGTACTTTAAGAAGTTTTTAGACATATGTTTCTAAATAGTGAAATCAAAGGGATATAATCTTACTCCCGTAGTCTCCAGAGCAGCCCTCCTGTGAAAGGCAAGCCAGATTGTCAAATTGACAAAGGGAACTTCACACCAATGAATGATAAACCTTCGAGACTGAAAGGAAAACTAGCACAAAAGGGGTGATGGCAAGTCTTTCCCAGTCCCAACAGTTTCAACAGGAATAAGTTTCTATGTTCTATAAGTCTCTATACTAAGTCTGAGGTCCACCAGGATCTACCATAGAAAAGTTTTGTACTCCTAAGGATTAGTTTTGAGGCTTGAGAATAAAGTCAGCACCAAGTTTTTTTACCCTGTTCACAGGAGTAGGTTTCCAAAGACAAGAAAGATACTGATATATGGTGATGAAGCTTTGGACCAGTGTACGGAAGAAGCATAAAAAATAAGCAACCATCAACGCTAGCAAAATAGGACCCTTAGGAATTATCTAAAGGTCATAGAAAATGAATAAATATTAATGCATGTATCAAGCAGAATCTGAGAAATGTGCTGTTATGACTGAAATATTATTCAAAGACAAGTATTGTAATTAAGGTTTTTCTTTACCCTAGGCAGTGATAAAGAAATGCTGGGTTTATCCTCAGCCTTTAGCCAGCAAGTGCTTTTTCTCTCCTGCTTAACTCTAACGTGAGTTCTTAATGCAATAACCCTTTGAGACTGAATGAACAGCTAGTTAATACTTCAAAAGTGTGGCATTCCTGTTGCTAAGCATTTAATTTCCCCCCCTCCTTTTCTCTTACTTCCAGGTGCTTTCCTGGGCTACAGTGCTTGCTAGTTTGTGTAACCCCGTGATGTCAGAAGGCTTAAGAGCCCCTAGAGCTAATACAAAATGTATGAGCATGCCATATCTTGAAATTCCTGCTGTCGGAAGTGCCGGCTTGGAGGGGAGACAGGAAGCCTGAAGGGGAGAGGCAAACAGAAGTCCCAAAGGGAAAAGAAATGGGGGGAGGCACGGAAAGAAAAAAGAAAGACAAGACAGCTGAGGGCATAAAGAGCACAGGGGATAGGGAAGACTAAAGACAGCTGGAGCTAAGGGCTCAGCTGAGCACAGAGGTGCTGGCTGCAGGGAGGCAGATCTCACTGAGTGGTGCTGACAGCGTTCAGAGGGGCACTCACAGCCAAGCACTGATATTAAGCAGGTGTCTGGCCTTCTTTTCTTCCAGGACATACACTTCTTTCAGAGGAGGAAGTCTGAGCCCACCAGAGGATGGTGGGAAATAAGTGCAGGCATCATGACTTCGTGCTATAGGGCCAGGCTGGTGAGAAATGGCACACAAAAGGCTGTCCCTTCCACACCCAGCCTGTGCTCAGAGGTGGAAGTCACAGGTATAAGACAGTCTAGGGCACACACAAGAGATGAGCCTCCTGACACAGAAGCATCAGCAGCATGGTTGTATCAAACTATCCCATTTTGAACGACAATGAGGACAAACAAGTGCTCACGGCTCTCTGCACTAAGTCTGGGCAAAATGATGTGGCACACACTTGGGGCTTGGAAGCCTCCAGCACAAGTTGGGCCATCCTCTCAGCCACAGGGACACTGAGAGGATAAATCAAATACAGGGCTGCCGCTGGCAGACTCTAGTGCTACCTTCTGTAATTTTTGCTGTTTTCTTCAGTGTTAGTTTTGCTTGCCTTGTTATAATGAGGCGATTAATACTGGCTATGTATATGATGTGAGCTGTGGGAATGTTCATAGAATCACAGAGTGGTCTAGGTTGGAAAAGATCTCAAAGATCATCTAGTTCAAACTCCCCAGCTGTCTGCAGGGACATCTTTCGCTAGACAAGGTGGATCAGAGCCCCACCCAACCTGATCTTGAACACTTCTGGGCATGGGGCATTCACAGCTTCTATGGGCAACCTGTTCCAGTGCTTCATCACCCTTACAATAAATTATTTTTTTCTAATATGTAATCTAAACCTACTGTCTTTTAGTTTGAAGCCATACTCTCTTGCCCTGTCACTACACGCTCTTGTAAATGTGTTGAGTTGGGGATAGTGAAACTGTCAGGAAGGTGCAGAGGCAGCTTCAAACCTACGGTGTTTTTTAAAGTTTGCAGCAGTCCACTTACTGAAGCTGAGCTAAAGCTCAAAATTGTGCGGTTATAGCCCAAATCTTCCAGTGAGCAACCACAGCAGAAATGCACACATAGACAGAAACACTTTCTGCACCTATGTTTATGGGCAAGAGCTACCTCTATGTGGGATGCGGCTGTCTTTTACCACATTATTGGCAAAACTCCAGCACCACTTGTATGAAAAGGAGAGGAAAAGTGAGAGAAAGAGTAAAGCCTATTAAATTGCTGATGCTCTTTTGGGGACCGATGTGTTAGGGGAGGATGCCCAAAGGTCATGTTTAGGGGTGTAAATGCGCTGTTGCCACTAGATCCTGGGAAACTGATTTATTCCATTAGCACCTTCTTTCTTCTTCTTTTCTTCACCCACTTTCTGGCCTGCTTTCTCCTCTGTTAGTCGAGAGTGCTTCTCAAGAGTGGGCTCAGGCAGCAGTAGCAGCAGCTCTTGTATATTCAGGCAAGCCCCTTTGGCCTGCTCTGTTTACTCCTGATTTCTGAGAAGAAAACAGAACATTTCAAAGTGGATGGACCATCCCAGGTACCCTCTTCCATTTGTGATGGGACATCTGCCATCAGTTCCCCAGAACATTGAGAAAACTGGGGCCCACGAGGTGGTAGCAGGACTGGATCACAGGGTTGTTGCAGAGGAGCCGAGAACTGCAAGGTTTTCCAGGGCCACACAGAGATGTGTGACACCCACACGTTGAGCAAAGAGATGTCTGTGTGTACAGGGTGCTCTTTTTTGGACTGTGCTGGAGGTAAAGCCTGCTGGAGGAGGATGCTCTCTATTCAGCCTCACCTGGACTGGGTGATCCCCAGATTCAAATGTGCCACAAGACCTGAACACTGTTATAGGTCTTGTTACAAAACAATCAAAAAGCAAGGCCTCTCTCTTGTTTCAGTGGCTTGTGAGAAGCTGTGCTGTGCCAGGCTTGTGGAGGGGCAGAATTGTGGGGGCCTATACAGCAGAGTTTGCTTTGGGTGGTGCCATTTCTGCTGTTCATTGCAACAGGCCAGAAAGAGCCATTTGCTTTTACAGCAGGAGCAATGTGATGCATGTAAACAGAAAACTCCTCTCCTTTGCCAGAGCACATGGATGAAGCCCAAACTCTAAAAATGATGAACACACTTTTTCATTCAAGTCTTTCTTGTCCCAGATTTGCTCAGCTGCTGTCTTTGGGATATATGATGCATGCTCTGCTATTCCCTGAGCATCTGCTATGGGGGACTATGAGAGGCAGAGAAATGGGCTAAAGGGACCTCTAGTTTGAGCCAGTATGTTCTTCTGAGGCAGCTCCTGCTTGCACTGTAGGTATTCCAGCATTTGTGCTGCTGTGCAGCAAAATGAGGGCTCAATTAGAGCATGAGCGAATATATTCTGCTAGCTTGCCAAGAATGGTATAGGTACAAAGAGCACTGAGGGCACAACAGCACTGGCTCTACAAAATGTAAATCAGAACCCATTGTTGCTGAGCACCCTCTGTACCTCCTCTGGCTTTTAGCAAAGCTAATGCTTATGTCACTGTGTGCCCACTGCTACCACTCCTGGTACACTGTGTAACAGATGTGCGTCTGCATTTCCATATAGACGTGCGCTTTTTTTCTCAAGATCTGTGGGTTACTCTCTCTTGCTGGCCTCGTGGTATCTGCATATCTCAGTATCAGCTGTCTCTGGCTCCTCCAGGCTACATTTGTACTAATAAAGCAGACACACAGCACAGCCATGTGGGTGCGCATACGATTGAGTCACTCCTGCTGCTGTTCTGGTCAGGTTCTCTCGCCAGCAATGCTGGGCACAGCTGGGAGGTAGCACAGGCCAGAGATGATTCCCAGGCGACAATCTGAGGCTATTTCAGAGTGTAAGAAAACATACAGGTATGTTTTTGTCTAGCTACTCAGGGAAAGAGAAAATGCCCTGGCTCTTTTTACCTTATCAGCAAGAACATAGTCTGGGCCTGGATCTGGAAGAACAGTCAAATTCATGGGAGAAAAAAAGGTGACCTGCACTCTCTGAATTTTAGAACCTATTACCCTGTCACAGCACATGTATATTGCTTGATCTCTAATCTTGCATTATAGAAGATACCAATGATCAGTCCAGAAAATGGCGTAAAATGTATGGTTTTCAAAACACTGAGAGGGAGAGTGAGGGGGCATGTGGGTGGAGAAGTAACCTCATGGAGACTAGAAATGACCCCTTAGTCCGATCTCATAAACTGTAGACAAAAACTAAGGTCTACATCTAATCACATGCTCCTAGACATCCCAAGCCACTAAATTCATCCAAGAAGACTACAGAATGTCAGGTCCTTTCATACAGAACAAAACCTTAAAAATCCCAGTGTGCCATAAAAAGGAGAACCAGGATGGGATAGTGCCCAGATGATCTGCAGAACAGTTGTTTGGTGCAAAGAAGCTGAGGCAGAGGATGGGAAACTCACAGATTTCAGAGAGTGGCAACTTAATAATGTGAAAAAGGCAAACCCTCTTTCTGCTTGCATAGTTGGAGTTATCTAGCCCCATACAGTTATGAAAGCTGTCAGTATGTTTTTTTCTTCATTCAGTAATTTCCTTTGATGCAAGGGGGAAGTTTGGGTATGAGACTGTACATGCCTCCCTGCAGCTGAGTTTTGCAGTCCCAAACTTCCCTGCCTAGTTTAGATATGCTCACCTGCTTTTGATTTCTGGGTCTTCAGCAGCTCCTCTCTTCAGAGAGCAAGAGTGGTACTTTCCAATACTGTATACTATGCTTTAAAAGTAACACTTGAGATAAAGACAGAGGTAATTCAGATTTCAGGAGGCTTCTGATCCATAGCAGTGCAACACGCATGGGATGGCAGCCCCTGCAGCACAGCAGCTGGATGCTACTGGAAGCAGCACAGACAGGACGGTTCCAGCTACAGTGGAACTGCTCCTGCAGACCTACTGCAAGCAGAACTGCTGAATCACTGACCAGCTGAACCCTAATAGCTCAAAAATCTGGTTGTAGAGCTGATGATTACAGCCTGAAGCTGGACATAGGACTACCTGCTCAGGTAGAAAAGCAAGCAAGAGAACAATGGAAAGCCTGAGGAATGAGACGATGTGGCTTCACCTCATTCAGCCCACTGTGACTTCAGGTATGACATGAGCTATTGCTTGGTGGAGTGCAGTGTCATGCTGGTCTGGTAAAACACAGCCATAAACTCCTTACCCGAGAAAAAAAAGGGGAAACGTTTTCCTGTGCCAAATGCATTACCATACAGCAAAGAGTGACTCCTCACAGCAAAAGAGAAGAAAGCCAATGAGATGCTGCTAGTTTAGCAGCATCCTATATATATTTAGCCTAACACCCTGTAGGACAGTTATGTCGTGAGCAACTTTTTTCCTCTGTATCCTTATCTTGGTGGTACTGGGGTGAAATTGTTTTTGCAGCTCTGTTGCTGAGTTGTACCAGTTGTAACAAAGGTCATGATATTTCTCCCAAACATCCCCAGTATTGATTCTTCATTTTGTTTTGTTTTGAAAACATAACATAACAATATAATGAAAAACAGGAGGGTGTCAGGCAAAGCTGTTTGTAGCATGCAGTACTGCTGCTTTAAGAGGTGTCTGTGCAGTGCAGAGAATGAGCAGTGTGCACAAGCCTAGAATGAGTTGGGCTACAAATGAATTATTAAGCTTTTCTAGGACATGGACGGGACATTTTCACCTAGGCTGCAATGCGTGTTATCACATACAGCAAAAGGATAAAAAGGCCTGGGCCACCTTGATGAAAATTGATACACATCCTTATTCAAACCCAGTCATATCCCAATTAAAGCATCCTCAGACAGCAATTTTCAGAATAATCCTACATAACACTTTCCAAGCCTTCCTAATCATTAGTTTGTGTTGATTGGAAAAAGGCTTTATTGTGCTGAGTCAGAGATTCCATGTTTGTCTGCTGAATAATTGGAAGGGAAATGTTTTCAAGTTTGTCTTTTCACAGCCACATGGCCGTGTAGCCCATGAAATGTGGAGATTTTCTTGTGGAAGATCCCTGATGTAGAAAGTCATCCTGTAAATTTTAGCTGGCTCGTTTGGTCACCTTAGATATATTTTTTGCATGATAATATGATTTAATCTCATGGCAAAGTTTTCAAAATCAATAAATCCATAAGGACTAGGGGGGTGCTGAGAAAGGGAAGAAGTCTCAAATTACAATGTGAAAAGTTCATGCAATTCATGCCCCAATCCTCTCACAAAGAACTGACATTATTTTTTTTGGTTTCCCATTGAGAACAGTAAAGGTAACATCATGGCATCAGAATATATTTGTAATTATTGTTTCAGATGCACATTAGGCAACCAGGAGGAATTCAGACCCTCAAATTCTAGGGATATGGATTAGAAATCTCTTCCAGCTTCTAACCTTGCGGTGTTTGTTGTCCTGGTCCAAATTTCTTGTCAATCTTTATGATGCCATGAAAAGCGACAGCATGTTTGAAGCACATGTCAAAAGATCATTTGCTTTAAAGTTAAATGACTGTCTTTACTTGCCATCACAGCACCACCTCTGAACCCCCATTTTACAGCACTGCACAGACAAAGGGGAAAGTGGAATTCACCCTTTTGAAGTTTCAGTGTTGGAAGAGACATTTAGAGGTCAGCTTCTTCATATCCCGTCAAAGAACAAGGATCAGTTACACCTAACCCACCACACCTAAGCCTAAATTGTACTTAAAAAATCTTCACTAATTGAAATTTGACATGTATCTTGTTATCTAGCTCTGATGCTTTCATAAATCTTGTGACTAGATTTTTCTCCCTTATATATAATTTAAATATAATTTGTTGAGAAGTAAGCTACTTTCTTCTGGGTCCCCTTCTCTTGGACTCAGGGGATGACAGACCACCTCCTTTTTCACAAAAATCTTTTACAAGATTGGATGTCATTATCAGCCTTCTTTCTTGCTTTCCTTTTTACCAAAAGAAATAAGGCTACTTCATTCGGCCTTGTCTCCTTGGCTGATCATTCCTGCTGTTTTCTTCTGTCTTCACTTGGTACACATCTGTCTTTAAGTGCAATGCCCTAAATTGGGTACAGTACTGTGACTGAGGCTTCTCCAGTGGCAAGTAGAGCAGAATAATTTAATTCCTCTGTCTTACAGCCAACAGTGTTCTTAAAAATCCCAGAATGTGATTTATCCTTTTGAAGCAGCCTCATAGGCAATTGTGGCACATTGTAAACTTGGAATTCTTTTTCCACCCAGTTGCAAACAGGCCATCCAAAATCCTCATCCCCAGCTTCCAAGGCTCCACTTGTCCTTTACAAACCTCTGGTTTTCTGCTTTCAGACTGAAGATGCTCACCTGGCTTTGAAATTCTATGTAGTCTTTCAAATGCTGAACTTAATTAATGTAGGTGCTCTTCCTGCTCCACTGGCCACATTTGCAGTGACAGTATTGAACAGAACATGGTCAAAAGCAAATATGGCCGCTTGAAGTTCCTCCCCAGGTTAACCACAAGCTATTATTAACTACAGTTCATCTGAGACTTTTCACTGCACACAAGTACTAAAAGGAAAGGGAGCTCCTTTGACAGCAATAAATAAATTATAACTTCAGTTTCAGTATGACTCAGTCAGACTGGCTACAGATGGAAGGAAATTTCACCCAGGCAGTTGTATCTCAGGCTGCACTAATACAAGTAATATTTTGAATACATCTGCTGCTTCACTTCAGCAGAAGAAACATACTAGCTTTATCCTGGATAAGCTGCACTGCTTTTAAAAGACATAAATGCTTTTAGACCTGTAAGTCTTGGAAAAACACATGGATTAATTTGTTGTGTCAGTGATCTTGAAAATCTGGACTTGGAAGTGCAGTGTGAGTCAGTGGATGTACAGTGAAGATATATGTAATTTAGTCTGTTAGAGAGAGGAGACATCCTTTTTCTTGAGAGGTACTTTCAGAAGCTTTTGTGCAACTTTGACTCTCAGTTCAAGGCACAATGAAATTCATTAGTTTTTTGCAAATGAAAGTGTTTATCACTGTTGGTGAAGAAGGATAAGAGCACAAAACAGCTGCAAACAGGTTGAGAACCTGAGCGTAAAAATCAAGGACAGGACCAACAAAGGGCACCTTATTGCTGAGACACCTGGTCAGGAGGAGCCTGTTGACGAGACTTTCTTACTTCAGCTACAGGAGGCATCCTGCTCACAAATGCTCAACCTGAGGGGGAATTTTAACCCCCCAGATGTCTGCTGGGGAAGCAACACAAATGTCTGTGGGCAATCCAGGCACTGGAACAGCTTGCCCAGCGAAATTGTGGATTTCCCATCCCTGGAAGTGTTCAAGGCCAGTCTGGGTAGGGTTTTGACCTGGTCTAGTGGAAGATATCTCTGCCTGTGGCAGGGGGGATTATAAGCCAATGATATTTAAGATCTCTTCCAACCCAAACCATTCTGTGATTCTGTGTTAATATACTGCCACATATATTGCAGTACAACAATTTCCTGATACAACATTGTAACTAACTATAGGTTGAAGAAAACCTCTACTAATGTTGAGAAATTACTACTCGGTGTTCAAGGGTAAGGGACAGTATTAGGACAACTCAAAAGGTTTTGCTTCCTTGGTAAGTTCTTCCCTGGTTCAGCAAGACCAATCCTTCCTCACCCTATCTTCTCCTAGATATCCCTCCAAAGACTTAGGTAAAAATCCATGAAACTGGAAACTTAAGTAGTATTGATGAGTCTCATTCTAGTGAATATATTGATTTACTCTGGAAGGGGCTCTGAAAATGCCAGGGTATGCTTACAGAGGTAGTTTTTCTACAGTAGATTAAAGCATTGCCTTGTGTAATTTTTTCTTATTATTGCCACTGCTCAAATCTGTAGACATTTCTGTCAACACCCTCCCTCCTGAACCGTATTGTGAATGAAAGCAATACAGTGACCCTGGCTGGTCAATCATCACTGTGGCCATCTTTGGTGGGTCTGAGGCTACCTTGGCTCCCAAAGCACATTATAAAAGCACTCAGAGTCCCAGACAACAGAAACTGCTGTCCAGGTTTTTAAATGTCCACTCCTTAATCAATTCCTGGTTTTGAGTGTTCATTTTCAGGGAGCTGCTGATGCCCTCATTTACCATTCGGTCCAATTGGCATTGATGCTTTCCAGTACATTACAAATTCAGGATGAAAGTACTTACTTAATCTGAGTACATAAAATCAGTGACCACTTCTGACCCTGGTATAAATAAGAAGTTCCATTATTATGAATCGTTACGCTTGCAGTTAAAGGCAAGGGGAGCAATTTATTAACACAAAACCCGCACCTCTTCAATGGTACTTGTAGGAGTTGAAGTGCTGTCCTTCTCTAGAGCAGAGGTAAGACTGCTATCCATGCTGTAATAGCCAAAGATGCAGGGGAACATGTCAGCATAGGCTTTCTCATTCTAAAGAGAGGGCTCACTCTTAGTTAGGGTAACCACATCAATATAAAGTATTTAATAGATACCCCAGGCTGAACAATGCTCTCTAATATCAGGTACTGGGAAAAAAATAGTCCAGAGAGAAAATATATCTTCTTTTTGCATATATACGTTATGTAAACCAAATGTTATTTCTCAATATTGAGAAAATATAAAGAGAATATAAAGATATTCTCATATCTTTTAAAAATGATGTGTCCAGCTGTTTAAAAAAAGCTGCACTGAAAAAGAGCCTCTCATCAAGAATGAAATGCAACAAAAGGTAGATTGGGGGAGCTCAGAGCTCTCCACGACAAAGTGGAGGAGAATGAAGCCGGCTTGGTTCCTTGGGGCTGGCAGATCTGGAATTCCCTTCATCATAAGCACTGTTTCACTTCACCTCAATGAGTCATGCTGGTGAATCCTGAGGTTAATTATTAGATTATTCTAATGCACATCAAAGGCTTTCAGAGGCTCCTGAGTCTTCACAGTTTAATATGTTCATTTATCAAGTGCAAGTAGGAGAAATGAAAAGTAATTAAATTATTTTTTTTAAGACTTTTAAAATTATCTATTATTTTCAAACTCCACTCATTGGACCATCTCTGTGATGCTGCAGAAACTGCAAAGTAGTACTAAAAGGGATAACTGGGTTGCAATAGTTTGCAGGCTTTTAAATCATGAACTGGTTGGCATTTGAATTTATTATTTGAAATGTGATAGCATCAAAGTTTATTTGGATATTCCTCAGGCCAGAGCAAGCATACACTCAGGTCGGTGGTTATCTTTCCAATCAATTTTAAAATCACAGGATAGGTAAAGTTGGAAGGGACCATGGTGGGTCATCTGGTCCAACCTCCTGCTCAAGCAGGGTCATCCCAGAGCACATGGCAAAGGATTGCCTCCAGATGGTTCCTGAATATCTCCAGTGAGGGAGACTCCACAACCTCTCTGGGCAATCTGTCCCAGTGCTCAGTTCCCAGAACAGTAAAAGAGTTCTTCTTCATGTTTAGGTGGAACTTCCTGTGCATCAATTTCTGTCCGTTGCCTCTTGTCCTTTTGCTTGGCACCACCAAGAAGAGCCTGGAAGTGGTACTTTATTTCCAAGAGGATGATATCCTTACCTTTATTTGATAAAAAAGTGTTTTCTGGCTTTCTAGTCCAACACTGTTTCACATCAAGATGCCTTGCTTACCATCAACTGACAGTATGACATGGGCAAAATTCAGGAATACAGAGAAATTACATGTAACAATAGGAACCAAAAATGTTTCTATTGTTCTTCTATTACCTCATATCAGTGAGGGGTTCATCCCCCACAGTCTTGTTCATTCCAAGAAGAAAATGCAGTTAAAAGAATGAGTAAGATAAAAATTATCTTTTACAGAAATGTAAAACACAGGTGTATTCCTGTGTGCATGTGATCCAAAACACAACAAAGGAGCTTACCTGATCAGTGGCAAAAACCAAAGAGGAGGAAGTTTGCTTGATTCTGTCTTAGTACAGTGACACAAGGCTCTGCAAAGCATCAGGCTGTAAAAGGAGACCTAAGGGCTTCACTTTAGAGCCCATCATTCTGCAGAAAAATTGGGTGCAGTTGGAATTCTGCTGAAATAATAGCGTAAAAATAGAGAACCACAGTGGTCCAACTAAGGAGGACAGGCCTCTGAAAAAAGTCCAGGAATTGCAATGGATTGGAATCCTTCTGACATCCACAGAAGATTACTGAATTCTTACAGGGTTTTTTTTTTTTTTAAATAAAGAGGCTAGATAAAAGAAAACAGTCCCTGGGGAAATGCAATATAATTACATTTCTTCTTGTCTGATAAGTGCAAAATCAATTCTGCAGTGTTTTACCCGCATTCTGCACTATTCTTTAAAATGTCAGCAAAAGGTTTTATTACTATTTATTACTAGTTATAGAGGAGGGAGTTAGTTCATTCACTAAACCTAGCAAAGAAACCATATGATCTAATTCCTTGTAAGAAATGTAGTTTTCATATTTACTACATCAGGAAACAATACTGACATAATAATAGAGTGCAGTAGCTCTGAGGGAACTGTTCTGAGCTATTGCACCAGGAGTCTGTGAACTGAGATCTCCCCTCCGCAACAGGTGGTTGCAAAGGGAGGCCTTTACAGGCAGATAAAGAGATGTGAGAAGAAACTATTGACTTGTGTTCAAAAGAAAACTGGAAAGTGGCTAAAGGGTTAAGGATGGAGGAAAGGCTATCAGCTCGGCATTTCCAGACACTGAATAATTATTCAGTACTTTATCCTGTACATCAAAAATCAGTACACATCATTGAATGTCCTCGACTTAAAATATAAGTGAATTCACAAAAATGGAATATAGACCAGAATTATATATTATTTACAGCATTACTGCTTTGCCTGTATGCATTACATCCATTGTGTATTTCTTTACTCTGATAATGGATCTGAATTTTACGAGAAAACAAAACCCAAAAATCCCCTTTCAGATAATTCTTGCTGTCTTCCTTTAGGCATTCCCAAATGATACTCTCTTTACTGTAAAGGTATAAGAAATGTCCACTGGTTACAAAACAGATTGCTAAATTGATATTTCTGAATGATGTACCACAACTTAGGACACACAGTACATTTCTTATATTGCACAAGCACACAAATAACATTATAGTTTTGTACTCAGGCCTATTGAAATAGGCGGAGGACTCCTTTGCTCAGCTGAACAGACATAAATATCCATCAGAACCTCAAACACTTTTCAACTATTATGCTTCCAAACAACTTTAAACTTCTGGGTAGTGCACAGACAAGCACTTTATAGGCAGGTAGGCAGATGTAAATTACTAAAGTATGATTTCTACTGATCACACCAGCACACGAAATATGCTCCTACTCACAGCTGGCAACCTACTGCCTGAGAGAAACATTGAACTCTGTCTCTGATTCAGTTCTGCAGTGTGTGTATCACCAGACACAATTCCTCTCTCCCTCCTTTATTCTGGCAGATATGGCAATACACCTCACTTTTACTTTTAAATCTATCACATTTTGAAAAGTGTTTTAATTATGCTGAAATAATAGATTTATTTTTTTTCTGAAAATTGGTCTCCATTATGACTTTGAGCAGTAATCTTTGAACTGTGGAAGGCATTGCTATTGCTTTGACTAATGACCTAAAAGCTTAGCCTGAAACCCTCATCACCAGCCAGGTTTGTGCACTTCTTCCCTTGTAATCACTATGAAGGAACATCTTGCACAAAGGTCCACAGTGTCCCAGGGCTCTCTATTTTTATACAAAAATGGACAACATCTGGGGATAAAGCTACATCTGAAAAGTAAATATCATATAAGTGCTCACTTACCAGAAAGAGTAACCTGGCCCTCACCTGGCATCTTCGTGAGCATGTGGAAAGTAAACTCCAGAAAGCACCTGAACTTCTCAAAACTATTACAATACTTATATTGGGCAACAGTGATCAGAATGACATACAAATTATCTACAGCACAGGGAAACAGACTGAATGCAGAACTGTTTGTACCATCAGAAATTGATTTGATGATTATGTCAATTACTTTTGGCACTAAGCTTCCTGTAGGTTATTTTCTGATTGATCTTTTGGCCATCTGTGACTGTTGCCTTATCTATGCTTATTTTCAGAGAGATTTAATGAATGCTTTGTTTATCATAAATCATTCAAAATTTTACCCTATGTGGAATATCTTCTTATACTGTTTGGGTCAGCTTTGATTATTTCTTCTCCCTCTCTGGCAGTAAATGCTATTGCTGAGCAATAACGTTAGTCACAGAAGAGCTCCCCCAAGCCAGTCTTGATTTGTGAGATAACAGAAGAGAATGCAATTTGCCAGAAAAACCCAGTCCTATGCATTTTTTTGCAGTGTACTTTTTTTTCCTGGAACATGTTTTTTATCTCCAAGTTTCTTTCAATCCTATTGACTTACTCATGCTAAAGAGGCTGCTGTAGCAACTTCTGCATGCTAATGTGTCAGATATTGATGCTATTTACGCGATATCTCATTTAAGAGCTTAAACACACATCTTTTAATGTTGCAGCATTTACAGATTCAAAGATGGCAGAGAGAATGGCATTATGTCACTTACCATTGCCTTGTTTTGCTGTGTGACAAAACAGAGTGGCAGCTTCACACTTGTTTTATATTCTTTTTTTTTTTTTTTAACTAAACATACTGGTAATATCAGGTTTCATTTTATTTCCTGGGAGATATCTGTGGAGTACACAAAGAAATGGATTAGCATTTTTTTCTGCATTTTTTTGTAGAACTGGAAGTACTGAATCTTGAAGGAGATAGAAGTAAAACCGCTATGAAAGGAATTTGGAATTAACTAGCTGGTCCCAAAAATATGCATTAAAAAAACCCCACAAAGAGCTCAGCAGTTTTAATTAAAAACTAAAAATGTCCTTTTCTATCCTGACCCAGTATTATTTCCATGGTATGATGTGGCGTCATATCTACTCTGTTGTAGAATCATCCAGGAAAACAGATCAGATAAGATGTGAAATGTGAGGAGGGGCAGAGGCTTTCAAGACTTCTTTAGTCATCACAAAAAACGTGAAAATGGTACAACCCTTCTTTTTTTTTTTGCCTTTGCAAATCACCTCTAAAAGTTCCTGTTGTCATCCATTCACATCAACTGTGAGCAAGCTATTATCTTTATGGACTCAGGATGCTGGTTTCAGACTTGCCATCCCTAAGCAGTGATGCACATCAAGTAATTTTTTATTTATTTATTTGAATGCTTCAGCTCCCGAGACTCAGGCCTGCCCAACGTTCTGACAATCAGGGTTAATTACTGTAATGCTTCTCTGGCAGGTTCTCCTTAAAACATCTTAGCAATATTGTAGCTCATCCAGGATAATGTTGATTGCTACCTGTACAGGACTTTGTCAGCATATTACTTCCACTTTGTGCAGATTGGGCGCCTGCAATTTGAAGTGCTCAAACCAATTTTTAGCACAGATAAGCGGCTTGAAAGACAGATTCTCCAACAACAATCAAACCTCTGATCCGTGGCCTTCTCAGGTACCTTCCTGTTTGTTTGGTACTCTAAGACTTACTTCACTGAATACCTTACAGCTCCATCAGTCTGAAGGCAGCACAACACAACATCTTGTTTCCTGTTTTGAATATTTATGTGAGGTAAGCCTCAGTTTGACGAAGCTGATCTAATTTAAAATACCCTAAAAAATAACTTTTAGTCTACTGTCAGGAAAGGTCTTCCTATCCTCCTCACTCCTTGCTTTCTATAAGAGTGGTGCTGCAAAACTCCTGTACAGAGCCCAGATGACCATTCCTTTGCCATCTCCACTTCTTGGTTTGTCCACGCAACATCTCAGGTCGCATGACTTGGCCTTTAGACTAAGACAAGCCCTGGCTGACTGTAGACAAAGTAGGAAAGATACAGATCTGTTAAGCACTGACCTACTGGGGGGTGCAGTTAAAGCATGTGGGAGTCCAGCTGGTTTCAAACTGACCTCCCGCTGAGAAGTGCTCAGAGGACATACTCAGGTATCTTTGCTATAGAGCGGTTACCTGCAGCTAAAGGGTAGTGTCAGCTAAACACACGACAATAACTAAATGATGTAGGTTTTGTTCATTTTGACATCTTCAGCATCTTGGCAGCAACAGCCCCAAGTTAGACAGCTTAGCCTTTTACAAGTGGGAATAATGAAACTTTTCAGAACCGTATCTGTGTAAGTTTGTGAGACCAATGAAGATCTGCCTAAGCCAATCAGTGGGGAGGGCTGAGCAGAAGCCAAAGAAAATCAGACTGTCACAGGTTAAAACACCCCATGGGCTGCTGTAAACTGTGAGCTGTAAAAGTAATCAGTTAGGAAACTCTCCCAGCAGCTGGTAATGGCTAAATTTATTGCTGATTGAGAGTAAAAGTAAATGAATGTTGTTTGCTTTAACTCTTTCTAAGGTAGTCCCTTTCATTTCGGGAAATTTCCATCTACTTCTTGAGTGCTTTCTATCAGCAGTGCTCCAACAAGGTATGATGCAGAAGTAGCACCACTTTGCAACTTTAACCTTTTGACTACATATTGAAGCTATTGACATAATTACATGCAAGCAATGTTATCAAGTATGAAGTTGCAGCCCAGGTGACATCCTTATGCTAAGCTCTTCTTACAAGCAACCCAAGAGCAGTCTTTGTACTTAGTTTCCTGCTTATAAAATTCAGTTCATTGCATCCAAATCGAAGTACAAGAAAGAACAAATGACCAGCTAACTAAAGAGTCAGCGTTATGTTGCCTTGCAGTTATGCCACTACACTAGATCAAGACATTCAGTCAACTGATAATTTTACTTCAACAACATTTAGCTAGTTACCTAAAGGCATGGGAATGACCGATGATGAATAAGAAATGTCTAAATAAATCTATGCAGGCAGAAGAATTTAAACCAAAATGTAAGTCCAAAGACAAATGGGTGTACCTGTGAGTTTAATTGAGAACAAAGAAAAACTTCATTTAATAGTGCATTTCCATTTCATAGAAATTACATGCAATAATGACTCCCTTTTATGCAACAACAGCAACAAAAAAAAGCTTATTTTTGAGTATAGCTTTTGAGCACAATATTGTGGGAGTTGAAGATTTCAGGCTAAAGTCCTCAAAAGAAAAAACCCCAAACACAATACTGTTATTTCAAACAAAAATCCAAGGGCTGCAGATGCCTAAATCCTGTAAGTTCCTTTGAAAATACTAATTTCAATGTCTAGAGATAGGTTTGATATATACCAAATAAAAGTGGTGTGATCAAATCCCATTTGTCCCCAACTGCCGGTAGCCAGAACTGTGCTGGGGATGTACTTAGCTATATTTTAGACAGTACAAGAAAAAATGTTAGAGTCGACTTAAGGAAAGAAGGATGCCCTGGTGAAGCACCTGGGGGCTTTCTTCCAGCCTTATATTGTGAGAGGTTACTGACTCTTACTTTTTTAAAAAAGGGTACCATTTTATGGTCAGCTTCTCATACTATTTCTTAAGCCAAGTTTCCCCCTCACTGCTTCAGGTCCACCTACCTTTTTCATTCTTTAATCATTCACGGTTTTGACACAATTAATGTTCAAAACAGCTTGTACATGGAATATTCAAAGATTTGACACCCAGCTTATTCTGATGCTGTGCAATACACGTGAGAGTATCATCCATGAATGTAGCATGCTATGATAAATGAAGGTAGATACTTTGTAAGTACATAAATATTACAATTAAAAAGGCTGATTCTACCAATTGTCCTTACCAAGGAAGAAACTAATGTCAGGAGGAATTTTCTTTCTTTATTCCCATTTGAAGATATATCATATTTGCCTGTTTAAAGGTGTTCTACAGTTATCCAGAAGTAAAAGAGTCCAGAAACACAAAACAAGTCGTTTTGCCCTAAATCTGTACTGCTTATCTGCTGAACACCAGTGCACACTTTCTTGGTCATCAGAAGGGTGAAGCAAGACTTCAGTTTCCTCAGAAATGTAAGAAACATATGCTAATAGGCTTCTTGAAAAGTTTGCAATGGGCTAAGAGTGTGTAATCTGTTGCTGCAGATAAGGTGGCGATTGGGAATCCCCCCTGTTCCTGCCCTTGTGTGTATTTTTGAATCAGTCCACTACAAAGAATCTAAGTAAAAGAAGTTGTATCTACATATAACAGGGTGTGGGAACAAAGGAAAAATCTGTTAAGAGAAGGAAAATGCCCTTGGAAAACTAAGCAGTGACAAAGGAGTGGGAAAAGAAGACATCTGCTGTGAAAGGAATTTTCACATGCACGATTTTGCATGTCAAACTCATGCAACGATCTAGTGTTACCTCATAGTAAATGAATGAAATAGTCAATTTTTTGGACTAATATTTTTATCAAAATATGTTTGCTTACAGTTGCTGCCTTTAGGAGACCCTTTATGAGCAGTCTGAGCCATAGCAGTGCTTTGGTGAAGTAGCTTGTAACCCTCGTAAAAAAACTATTGGAGAAATAGGATCACAGAATAATTGAGATTGGCAGGGATCTCTGGAGGTTTTTGGTTCAACCTTCTGCACAGAGCAGGCTCAGCTACGAGATCAGATCACATAGCTCAGGACTTTATACAGTTGGCTGCTGCAAACTTCCAAATGTAGAGATTGCATGAGTCCCTAGACTGCCACTTTCACTTGAGGGCTGTTCCCACTCCTGTTATTTACATGTATGCTCACTGTCATTTTTCTTCCTGCCACACACTGCTGTGAGCAGCCTGGGTCTGTCTTCTTGGAGTCTTCCTCATGGTCCTAGGAGGCCCTGCTTAAGCCCCCCAGAGCTTTCCCTTCTCAAGGACAAACAAGTGCAGGTCCCTCAGCCCCTACTCTGTAAGGCACATGCCCCAGACCCCATCTGGGTGGGCGTCCACTGAATTTTCACCACTTGATCTGTGTCTTTCTTGTACCAAGGTATAAAACTGGATACGGGACTCTAGGTGCCCTCTAAGGAGTGCTGAAAAAAGTGGAATCATCACGCCCCGTGATGTACTGCCCATGCTGCTCTTGATCTGGCCCCAGGTGCTGTTGGCCTTGTTGACTGCACAGGCACACAGCAGGCTCACAGCAAAGATCATCTCCCACCTGAGTACCTGCTGCTTCTATCTCTGCAAAGAGCAAGTAAAATACTGGTGGCCCTGTTTTTCACTCAGTAATTCTGAGCTCTGCCTTGAATTCAGCTGACAGATCCAGATACCTGGTGTCTGGAAAATAAAATTTAAAATGCTTATTTTCTTCTTAAGTGTGCTTCTTTAGCTTAATGCTAGGGACAAGAAAGTGGCAATTTCTTTCCTCTGACCATATGTTATACTTTCTCCTAATTCATCCCACTCCTACTGAGTTTTTTTTCCTGACCTAGCAGATTGAAAGCAAGGCGATTTTCAGAAGTTATATTACACAGACTCTACACCCAGGAAATATTCAGAGGTACCTAAGGCTGTTTGTTGAGCTCACAAATTGAAAACACATATGCTGCCCTGAGAATACTGATTTTTTTTTTATTATTATTATTTTTGGAAGAAACAGGACTCTTTTCATAGGTTCAGCCACAGAAGTTACAGCTAAAGCAGCTTTGACTTGCCAACAGTCTGCCTGGGATGTAAGGTATAATACCTCACTCTGAACTGTCACAACTGCTGGTGCCTGAGCTGTCTCTACAGCACACTGCAGTCACTTCTGTGCAGTGTGTGCATATCAGTACCTTGTATGAGATATATCTCAAGTGTGCTGTAATGCCTTCTGGGTAGCTGCTGGAACTAAGAATGAGCTAATATACTCTCTCCCTCTGCCAGACTTATTAGTTTAGAATGAGTGTTGTGAGGACTACAGCTACATGTCTGCCAATACAGAGATTTGGGTTTTGCAGCTGGCTCAGAGAAGGGTGAGATCAAATCTGCCTGAAAAATACTCTGTACATGTACCCTACCACAATCTCACAGCTCAGTTAAGCTATGTTGCCTCCACTATTGTTTTTTCCTTTCCAATTAATTTTAAGGTTTTGTTCATCTTAGAGGAACAAAGTGAGTTTTCACACTGCGATTTGTACTTTGTTAAACCAGAAGCTTATTCTGTATCATGGTTTCTCTTTCTTCCTTTTACAGACCTTTAGAGAGATAACTCTCTGAGCCAAAAATCAGAAACCCCTGTTAATCGGAACAAACCTACACCAGAACTTACACAAGTTGCCCGCTGGAGACTGAACTCTTCCTGCATATATATCCATACAAGTATTATCTCCTCCATCTCCCAAAATCCACAAATACCCACTCAGCTGATATGAGCTGCTGCTTTCCTTTCCTAACACACGCAGGGACATGTCTGTCTCTTGAAAGCTGTTAGACAGATTGAAAGGAGGTGAGAGAACTAAAAAAGGGCCTGGGTACAAGTTAGCTTGTTACAGTAGGTCGCCTACACCACACGAGGAGGTGACTCATGAGTAAGCAACTGCTGCATACAGGAGTAACTTTTGCAAGTATTTTGCAGAAACGATTTTTTGCATTCTGTTCGTGATGGGGCA
The DNA here is from genome assembly GCA_026261815.1 of Monarcha castaneiventris obscurior. Taxonomy (NCBI): domain Eukaryota; kingdom Metazoa; phylum Chordata; class Aves; order Passeriformes; family Monarchidae; genus Monarcha; species Monarcha castaneiventris. The sequence goes on from JAMPIT010000379.1 coordinate 12,687,443, forward strand.
GATCCTCGTGGCTTACACATCCACACAGGACTATTTATCCCATGGAACATTGTGTTTAACACACAACACTGATGTCATTGCTAGAAGTTGTGTGAACCTGCTGCTACATAACCACAGCCCTGTGTGAAAGTAATGCAATTTGTCTCTACTTCTAGGAAGAAATTCTGTTGTGAATTTTAATTAAAAGCAAAAACATTCTTGCTTATAAGCAAAAAACCCAGGGCTACCACTCAAAATTGGAAAATTCCTATCCCCTCAGGGCATAGAGTTGCCAACAAAAATGTCTAATGTTTTCAGTGAATTTCATTCACAGAAAACGCACTGCAAATTTCATGAACTCTTCTTTCTGTTGCTGGAGGAGAAGAGCTATAGGTTAGAGTTTGTTAATGAAAAAGGACATGTACTGAATAAATGCTGAATATTCAGCTGCATAAATGTTATTCCATGACCATAAGATCTAATTATGTCAACACAAATATTTTAGCACCAAGTAAAAAGAATCCTTAATAAAATTCAAGCAGCTCAATGAAAATAAAGTGACATTGAAGCTAAGGGGCATGGAAGTTGAAATAAATAAATGACAAAAAGCTACATATTTCAATGCCTTTTCCTTTTGTTTTTAAACCAGCTATTATTATGTGTAAAATAAGTGCAATTTCAGATAAAAATAGATTTTTGCCTTTTTCATTGTGCAGGGCATACAATAGCACTTGCCTAAGATTTTCTGAAAGCTGTTGCCACTTGTTAAATCATTTTCCCTCTTCCTAAATAAATTAACTGGTTCTGGAAAGTACTTGGCAGTTTTTAAAATCCCACGGCCACTGGGTCCAAACAGAATTTTGACTACAGATTAAAACTTTATTTTCCTTCTGAAAATCTTGCCCATGAGAGGAGCATCCTTTATCCAAACAGTTCCATAATCAACTGCTTATTAAACTTCCTTGGTCTTATTTGAATTTTCTTAATAGCAAAAAAGGAAAAAAAAAATTAACCAATCTCCTGTACAGACATAAACATTTCCAATTTGTAATTGCAAGGGTTAGACTGGGAAGATGTTCTAATCAGTCTCAGCAACCTTCCTGGTTTACATCCAATCATAAGCTTGATGCTGAAACACTGAGGGTTTGCAAGGGACTGCTGAGAAATGATTGAAACATTAAGAACTCTGTGTAAGGTGTTTTTCGTAAAAATTTCAAATCAACAAGAAATTTGAGAAAACCATGATGCATTTGATGAGCCACAGAGATGAGCAGACAGAGATGTAGTTTATTAAACTAATTTTTCTGAATTGTTTCATTAGCTCTAGACATGAACAGCACCAACCAGAGTCTGAAAAATAGATCTTGTGGTTGGTGATAAGTTTTCGAAGATTTTGGAAAGATATAAACATATAAACAGAGAGGTTAAAGTGTTTTAAAGCATTACTGATAATAAAGATATAACCAGCAAGCAGGTCTTCCTTGACAGTGAGAAGGGAAATAGTAAAAGCAGGGTTGGGAGAATTTGTCTGCAAGTTTCCCGTAAGACTACAAAACTGTTAGTTAACCAAGGGTTTCTTCCCACTGTTGCCCTGCAACTCAAATAAATTGCTCTCACAGGGGCCGGGAAGGGCCCTGCTTGGCCTCCTCTTTTCGAAAAGTCATCTTACTACTACATCTACCCTGAAATCCGGAGTTTCCATTTTCATTAGAATTGTTAGAGAAATGACTTCTCATTAGTAATTTTCATCTAGTGTATCTACAAAATTTATTAAGCTTTTGAAGCTTTAACTTCCATATTGACATGTAAGTATAGAGGTTTGTTTTGCTAAAAGTGACATATAAAGAAGGCAGTTCAGGAAACAGCAAGACTTAAAGCACCCAGTACTCTCTTCTGAATTTAAGGTATTTCCAGCAGCAACATATTTTGATCATAGCTGATTCTCCATAGCTGATTAAACAGCTGTTAATCTGTTTCGTCAATTTGTAAGGGCAAGAACTTTGCTACCCCTGTTCCCAGATGATGTTGCTTGACTTATTTTTCAGTGAGCTTCTTTCTAATTTATCTTATACATCACATGTATACATTAATTACAGTACATTATATGATAGGGAGCTATATACTATGTGTTTGCATCCACAACGCTTTCCTTTTGTGTCTTCTACAGGTGCTGTTAAGAATTTCAGTAGTTCAGTTCAGTCTTGCTTCCAGATTTCATAACCTCAGTAGGATCAGGTGTAGCACTCCAGTGAGCTTAAATTCATGTCTGAGTCAGCACATGGAAATTCCCTACAAACTCTGGGATTCCTGCCAGCATTTTCAGTATCGCTTAGCAGCTTCCATCAAGCAACTTTGAATACAAACATCAGCTTCTACAGGCTCTACCTCTCCTAGTTTTTGCAGGATTTACAGTTTCTCTGTACAGTGAAGGAGCCCATGAGCTATAGGAGTTGATGAAACAAAACTCTGGAGCAGACATAAGGTCTGTGTTTCTAACAAAGTGAGATTTGCATTCCTGGTTTTCCCTCTAATGCTTCTATTCATCCTAGATCACTGGCTTTGCTTTCTGTCTTATCCATTAGTCACACTAACTTGGCATTTCTAACATGCTCGTATAAGGACAAATATTCCTACTTCCTTCAGGGCTCATCCAACCTCTTTATATGCAGTGATAACTGCTGGGGGTAAGCAAGAAAGAGGATTCACCAAACAGTTTCCTTCCTTTCCAGAGAAAACTCTCTTGTGAATAAAAGCTGTCAATTTCTTTACTAATGTTTGCAGCCTTTATTATAAGCAAACCAGCTGAAAGCATTGTTATTTGAAAAATATTCATAGAAAGAAAAAAGCATCTACTTTTAATGGGAATAAATATTCAGGAGATTATTCACTCTGTTTTAAAAAGCCTGTTTAGTATTCTCCAAATAAATTGGGAGTGGGAAAGGGGGGAGCAAGGACATGGTGTTCACAGATAACATAAATGTAGTTCATCTCCTAAGTATGATGCTTAGGTCATCATGACAAATAACATCATGTGATCACTCGTATGATGAAGGCAATAAATATCTACCATGGCTATGAGTTTGCACATTTATTATAACTTAGAATTTACTTCTGATGAGGCAAATACAGACTGTGTGTGTCAGTCTAACATTGTCTGACAAATAGCAGTTGTATTCAAATATTTGGCACAGGGGGCATTAACCCTGGGGTAGGCTTAACGTATGTCCATTTGATTTATATGGATCTCCATTTTTCATTCTGGCTCCTGACAGAGAATTCCCAAATGAAACCAACTAAAATAGCACCACAGAGAGGTATTATCTCCTGCTCAGGTGCTGGTTCTCCTTCATCACAATAATCAAGCTATTCTCAGAGGGTTCATCTAGCAAAGGTTGGAAATTAGATGCGTATCCAGTATTCGATTCCCTTCTTTATTAAATGGGACTCAAACTCATCCACCTCAGAACCTGCACCCCCAGAGCAGGATCATGGGAGAGATAGTTTCATAATTTTTATTCTTAGAAAGCCATAAAAAAAAGCTGGAAAGTAAGCCAGCAAGTATTACTTTCCAATCTGGCTATTGTGACAGCTACTTCAGAGGACAGAGTCTATGAGGTAGGGAGGGTCGTACCAAATGGTTCACGTATTCTACATGAAATTGGCACAGAGCAAAATGCATTGAGCAGGTCTTCTCCTCCATCAGTTTCTCCTCCCTAGGCTATAAGATTATGGCCCTCTTACTCTGTTCCTATAAATTTTCAGTGATTGCATGGACATTGCAAACAAAGAGGACTGGAAACAAAGGGAAGCACTGGCTAGTTCTTTTTATGGCCCAAGAATATATTGTAGATGTGGGAGTGAAGGAGGGAGTCCCAAACCAAAACGCTCTAAACTTCCATTTCTGCTTTCAGAAATAGTTTTAAATAAAAGTGTTCTTGGTACACTGTACCTTTGTTCAGTGAAAGTGTCCCCAGAGTGCCAAGGTAGGCATGAAAGTTTTTGAAGAGGCAGGATTCAAAGGTCGGATTAGCAAACTCTTCTCCCGGGCTGCATTTTGTAGTCTGAAATATGTAACTGCCCATTAACTAACTCCGTAGTCATCACTGAACACTGCCAGAAGGCAGGACAAGCTTTTTCTGTGGCACATCACCAACAAAATCATATATTCCTGTTGGAATTCAATAGAAAAACTACAATGCCTGAACCCTAGAAAAAGTAAAATACCTGAGCCCTAGAAAAATCCATGCATACCTGCTCAGGTCCAATAATAAATAGATAGGCACCATATTTATTTAGTACATCAGTGATTCAAGGGACAGAAAACTGTCAAAAGGATCTTTTGTCTTTCCTAATGAAAACAGGTGAGCTCCCGCAGGGCTGGAATGCAGAGAGTGAAGAGGCTGTAGCAGGAACTTGGAACAGTGTGATGATGCTGCCAGACCGAAACCTTCTCAACAGGTTACATGACTTGACAAGGTTATAACTGAGGTGCAGAGGTTTCATTCATTTCTTCGAATGAAACAGCCCTCTCTAGAATTGCCTACTTTTGTGTCAACTCCTTCAATCATTTTTTGTTTATATGTCAATTATATATTTTTAGCTACCTTGTCTACCTCTTCTTTTGTCCTCTAGAGATGACCCCTTCTCTAGTCCGATATTTTACTGTTCCTGACCCAGAGACTTCTCCACTAAGACCATATTCCTGGCTGCAGGATATCTGCACTGGATGAAGCAGGTGAGACATGTAAGACATGGTCCATCATAGTGGGTCTAATCACCACAGCAACCATCCCACAATATCTCCCTACACTTGGCTGAGCTTATAAATATTTTTCCCATTAACGAGTCTTGTGTTCTTTAGCAGCAAGAGTTACTGCCTGATGCTTGTGTCCAGGAAAAACTCTGCTATTGCCATGAGCTGGGGAGCAGTGGGTTTACCCAGTTTTCTGAAAGAGTAATACAGCAGCCTGAAATAAGGATGGGGGGAAAATGGTTTGGCAGGAAGCTAAAAAATAGAAATTTCTAAAAATTCCATTTTAAAAAACCAGTCCACATAAAATTGACTTCCAGCTGTATGGAAAATGGAGCAGTGATAAAAGACAAGGAAGCTTAGACACACTAAGTAAACCACATAGGACCAAAACAGCACCAGCCATTTACTACCTTGAGTAAAATGGGTATGACACTTCTACAGCCCACTATTTTTGTAGTGCAGCACAAAATAATGTCAGCCATGTCTCTCCCTCTCTTTCTCCAGCTCAGTTACAGGCTGGGCAGCTGTGTGGGTTTGCAGCTTCTGTCCTTTGTAGGCTGCTTCAGAGTTTGTGCAGAGAAGGGGTGTTGGCCCCTCTTGGCTCTTTCATCTTCTCTGGAGTGAGAGGTTTTAGTGCTATCCATGTTGTGGCAGTGGTCTTGTAGAGTAGTAGCAGGAATTACAATACTACTTATTCTTTGTATATTTTTTTAACATTGTAAACTATCCTAGGGGTTTTATCTCTGCAGCATCTGCTTTAACAGATCTTTGTCCATGCTAGCATCCCCAGGTCACTGCAGCAGAACCAGTCCATTTGCTGTCCATGGCTTCTCCATAGTTTCTGCTAGGCTGTCAACATAGCTTTTATAACTTGAGGGTATGGGATCAAAATAAGATGTATCTGCAAGTGCATCAACATTTAAATGGAAAAATGCCATCAGCGGTGTCTTAGAACATTAGAGGTCACTGAAGCAGACAGACCACTCCAGATATGAGTCTGTCATAAGGTGTAGAGGGATAGAAGGAAAGGTATTTCAACATGGATATTTAGGGAATGAGCACTACATGCAGGATATCTACAAAATTAGCATTCATGGGTCCAGAAATGAATTGTTTAAAGACCCCCTGATTCAAATAGCAGCATAATTGAGCAAACCAGAAAAAAAGTACCAAACATCTGCTTACATGTTGGTAACTACTGTTTTCACCCCATTTCTAAAATTTTTTTTGTCCCAAAGCATCACTCCTTTTTTCAAAAGAAGCATTCCAACTCTCTAAAGCTCTCTAGTCTTTATTGTTTTTAGAAAAACAAAGATGATTGAATTTAGAAAGTTTGTAATTAAAAAAAAACCCCAAACATGAGAAAATCTATGTAGCCCATAAAGCAGCCTCAAATACTTATGGGCACTCCCAGCTCTCAAAGGAAAATTAACCCCATTTAATTGAGAGGTGGTAGTTGCTTATTCCTAATTCAAAGTGGAAATTTGTTTTTAGCAATACTTGATCCCAGTAACTCAACTCACAGGAATGGAAGCACATGTATCTCTAGGCTAATACAGCAAAACTATGCTAGGGTCATACATCTAGTCAGGGGGTAGAGGAGAGGAGGAGTACTGAGCTTTGGATGAGCCATAATGCAGACACCTGGACATAGACCAGTAGGTTACAGATGTGTTCAGGATGGAGGGTAGCACCAGGAGCCCACCAGCTGTGCAAAGACCATGGGCAACGAGGGTGGTAGGAGATGCTGTAGACGGGACATATTGTTTGACAGACCCAGGGGTCTTCAGCTCCTCATGGACTATTGCATAGACAAGGTAAAACGGCTCAGTTAAAGCTACCAGAGCACACAGCCTTGGCTCATAAAATGATCATTGATCCTTCCACAGCCTCTCTGGCTGTAGCAGCAACTTCTTAATTATGTGTCCCGGTTTGAGACAAATTTGGAGGAAAAACGTCTGAAATGAACGTCCCTCCCTTAGAAGGCAGATTTCAGCAGCCCCTCCCCCACCAGGTGCAGAAAGAAATTCCTCAGAGGAAAGTGAAAAAAAATCCTATTTATTTAACAAGCAAAGTGCACCCAGGCACAGAAGAATGATGTTAGACAATAACACCTCTTGCTATGGAGAGATCCTGGTAAATTCAGAGTCCTTTGTAGGTGTGGCTCTGCCCTCTCCAGAGCTGGGGTTCAGTGTGGGCCCCTCTGCACCACGGTGTAGAGCCTCCTGGTGATGTTCTGGTGTTGCTGAACAGTCCAGAAGAGAAGAAGAAGCCAAAGTCCCAGGAAACTCCATGCTTTAGCTAACAAACAAGAAGCTAGCTAAAGAGCAAGAGAATGCCACTCTCTTTCCTGCTGCAGAGATCCAAGAGCTGGGAAAAGCAGGAAGGCGCTTCCTAGGCTCCTCAGCTGTAAGAACACAGGGGAATGTGTGTCCTTGAGCACAGACTGCTCTGAAAAATTGGCCTGGCTTCTCTCCCTCCTCTGCTGAGAAACAGCTTAAAGACATAGAGAGGCACAGGATTCATGACTGGCATAGAGCAGGCGATAGGGGATTCGGCATCATAAAGTCACCCCAGGACCGTATGCTAACTCGATCACTTGAGATATTACAGTCACACCTTTAACTAATATATTTCTAACATGGCCACTGCTAGTGTTTACCCATCTCTCTGATTATAAAGGAAGAAAATAAAATGTCCCTCAGTAAACTGCATGACTATCTGTCTCCAATCTCTTTCAAAAGAACTATTTGGAATTATTTTAGTAGCACTCCGAAGGGAAAAATATTGGATGCATCTGGAATTTAAGAAACAACTTACAGTTCATGAGATATTATAAAATTTGTTCACTCCTTCTTGTGATTTTATAGAACAGATGTTTCTCAGATTGAAATTGGAGGTCACATGTTTATTTTGAATTTGAAAGGGAAAAGAAGATACTGAATGAGACCTGAGGCCCGACTGAATACCTGAGTTTGAAATTTCAAAAACTCTTGGCCTTTATATTACATTTTTGAAATGAACAGTCCATGCCTGTGCCTCAGCAGAAGACCAAAAACCGATGTGAACTGTGGTGACCTGTTTTAACACTGTCAGACTATGAGAAAATACACTGTGTACATATTTTATTCTACAATTAGAGGATCTCACATAGAGGATAAGCATAAAGGTTTCATTTTAATCAGTCTGCTCATTGACATATTTTCTCATCATTTTGGAGGGAAAAAATAGCAGTTTGTACTAGAAAAAAGTTTGTGGTTTTTTCTTTTCCATTGAAGAAATTCATGTTAATTATTCTTCTGCACCTGCCTAATGGGGCTGAAGTAATTCAATTGTCATATTGTTGTAGATCATTGCTTTGTGTAATGTATCACCCCTGCTGTTTCACTTGAAAAAAAATCCTTTACTCCTTCATTATTCAGCAAGGCCTAATGATTATTCCAGCATTTGTACATGCTACACTGTTGTTTTGATTTTAATTGACTTCACTTTTTTAATTAAGTACACCAGTTTGAACGGTGTTGTTGACATGCATGGTTTTGTCTTTATCAGTATTTGCTTCCACTTGCATTCTGTATCTATTGGCAATTTATTTAGGTCCGTTCTATGGGAGTATATAGACAGGCACTTTGCAAGGTTCATCATCTCATTTCACATATTATATGTATCTAATGGCCTGAAACATTTGAAAATATTGTAAAAGTATTAGCTTGAAACATACACTGCTTTTACCAGTACTTTTTACTTTTAAACATTATGTTCATAACAGAAATTCTCTTAAATGCTAGGATGGACCTAATTTATCTTTCATGCAAGTTGTCTATATTATTTTTAAATTTTGAGTCTACCATAAAACTTCATTGATATATTTTAAAGTTCATTTGAGTTGGCTTTACTTTACATCTCAAGAATAAAAAAGAAAAAAATCCCCTGTTATTAGAAGAAAATAATGCGAATTCTTAATGGGTTTCTGAAAAAGATCAGTGTTGGTGGATTCCTACAATGAAGCCATTTTAGCTTTCCAAGGGGTGATTTTTCTTCTAAACATCAAACAAATTTTTGTTAAGTCTCTGGACATTTTTTGCATTCTTTCAAAACACCTCAGGTAACTGATTTGTCATAAATACCATCCCTATAAGCATTGCATTAAACAAAGTTTTCCCACAGAATTAATTTGCTTCTTCTTCCTCGCTAGTCCCAAGACTTGAAAGCATGTTTCATCAGTTACCACAGCACAGGGTGCTAAAGAAAATGAACTGAAGAGGGAATAATTTCTAATTAAGATTATTTAAACAAAAGTCGTAGACATTTCAGAGTCTGAGAAATTGCTCCATGCAAAATTAAAGGAACCTTAAAGATCACCTAATTCCAGCCCCTCTGCCATGGGTCAGGGACACTTTTCACTAGACCAGGTTGTTCAAACCCCCATCCAACCTGGCTTTGAACACTTCCAAGGATGGGACATCCACAGTTTCTCTGCACAACCTGTGCCAGTGCCTCAGCATTCTCTAGGAGTAAAGAATTTCTTCCTAATATCTAATCTAAACCTACTCTCTTTCAGTGCAAAGCCATGAGTCTGTTGCACTATTTGTACAGGTTTCAAACCCAAGCCTGGCTTAGTCCAGCTGACAGATGTGTTATTTTAGTGAGGAATCTGTGGAAGGGATGGCATGACTTTTTTGTCATTGAAAACAGCACTGAGCGTGCCAGAGAGAGGAGCAATCCCTGTGCGTTCTTTTCTGCAAACTCCATTGACCAAGCACTGGCTGTGAATGTAACACGACTTCTTCCTCCCCGGAGCTGTGCTCAGACCTCCTGTCTCACAGCGTGTGCCTCAGTGCTGTGTTTGCTGAGCTATCATCATAGAAATGGCACGACTGAGAGACAACCCAATGCAAGAGGCCAATTTCTATGAGTCCTGATTGAACCATACACCACTGACCATGAGAATTAACAAGAGAAGATATAAAAGGAAGAATTTCTGTGTAAAATAAAACATAAAGCACACGACTAAGTAAAACATAGCAGCCAGTGTTTCCAGACAGCTTTTCTCCTCTTTGTTTTTGCGCATTCACCATCATATTTCATTCCCAAGATGAGCTTAGTGACTCCAAGTATTGACAAGTCATAATACACTTCTTTACAAATGGCAAGATTAGAACCTTCTCTGCTCTACACTTGTGCATTCCACTTCCTTGGGACCCCTGTCTTAAAATGTTTATGTTTTGAGGCTTTACAGTTTAATTTTTAGCCTCCGATATCACAAAAAATGTTGTAGGGTTTTTTTTTCAGTTGCTTCCAAAACCTCAGATTTTCTTCTCCTCAGATTTGTGGGACCTGGTACTTCATAAGAAACATTAAAACTGATGAGATTTATGACAAAAATTTGATCTCTTGATGCTGTGTGATCACAAACATGGAGGCTTTCTAAACATAATTTCAGTTCCTCCTTCAAAACAATGGATCTCTTGAAGAGGTTCATTTGTGAGGTGAGCAATAATTAAAATGTGCCAGTGACATTTTACACATCCAACATACAATCTAATACTGAAAGATACTGAAATGATGACACACAGATAACAATTAAAAAAAAAAAAAACTCAACTGTGATTGATTGCTAACTGGCCAATAAAAATCAGCTTTTCTTTGCAAAGGCACTAATACATACCCTGGCAATTTAGGGATAAAATGTTATGTATTTAAAGAAGCCACAGCAAGGAGAATGGAAATGGAGCTAAACTGTCCTAGAGACTGAGGGAAAAATCTCAGGGAATGGCCGGAAGCTGATCTGTGAGAGAGTTGGAAGACTTGAGCAAAACAGAGACCCTAGTTCTGCTGAAGGACAAAAAATAATGGGAATGATTGGCTTCCACTGAATGTGCTGAGGAGTTCAAGTTGTCTTTGTTTCTCTATGCCAAGGAGAGTTAGAAAGCCCTCCAGGGGAATGTAAAAGAAGCTTAAGTATTTTTCTCCTAATCTTTCTCTGAAAGAGTTAAAAATTTGTAAAAAAATTTCATTTCAATCACTTTACAGTGCTATTGCAGGACTCAACTTTGCAACCACTGCTGTGCATGTTGCTCCAGGAATGCTTTGAAATGGAGGTATAAACAAAAAATCTACTGTCATTGTGTAAATATTAGGGAAATGCTGGGCTTTTATTTAAGGCTCCTCCTGGAACATGTAGTCAGGCACTGGTGATAGGCTGCATTAATTTATTTTACCTAATGTCTTTGCAGTTTTCTTGACCTAAGGAATATGAAAGTAAATACCAAGTATCGGCCTGCAAATCCAGACACGGACCTGACAAGCTTAATTATGAAAAAATGTTTAAGCAAGTAGCCCTTGTAACAACAGCAAGAACAGTACTTGAGGCTTTCTCCTTGAAAGGCTGCTCCCGCAACAATGAATCACATCAGGCAAATAAAAATAGAGAGCATGCTGTCAATTACTCAGGTTGTTGCACTGATCATCTTGTGTTTCTGAAACATTTCTTCTTATCCCCAATTCAGCGACTTGACAGGGCTATGGCATTTTCATTGTGGAGATCCCGTACGGAAGGAGGAGAAGCTGTGGGGACAAGGTGAGGAGTGTTGTGCCCTGCCGCGGCAGCGCTGGGGGCACTCTGGCCGGGCGGGGGTCTCTGCTCTCGGACACCAGGCTCCGGCCAGCCCGCAGCTCTCCCTGTGGGCAGCAGCACAGGCTGCCGAGGAGCCGCAGGAGGAGCTGGGGATCCCAAGCTCGCCGCTCTCCCTGTCCGAGCAGCCCCGCAGGCACCAACACCTCTGCTCAGAGCTGGGCTGCTGAAGCTGTGCCCACTTGGACACTGCTCGCAGTGGTGCGGAGCCAAGCTCTGGCGGAGCCAGCTGCCACCTGAGCCCACGGAGCAGAGGAATCCGCAAGCCTGTCCTCATTGTGCTTTTGCTCAGATGAGTCACACTGTTCTCTCTGAGCTCTGCCCCTGAGCACAGCGCCAGCTCCCCGCTGTCACGCCTCCTTTTGTACCCACACTACACGGCTGAAAGCCACCCTCAGTCCTGCTAGTCCTTCCAGTCCTCCCAATCCTTGAACAAATCCCCATTTCCATAAATATCTGTCTCAAAGTGCATCTTCCCTTCTCTAACCTCCCTGTGCCACCCCTTGGATTGCTGGAGCACTGCAGCTCTCCCCCCAGCTGTTCATCTACACCCCTGTCCTTCCCTTCACCATCGCCATCTCCTCAGGGTCTCCCAGTGAGCTTGGGAACAGACATGCAGTGCCAGAAAGCAAAGAAGAGGGAGGCCCACAGCTCAGACACCACACAGTCACTATCACAGACTATTTTGCTTTGGAAGGAACCCACCAAGATCATTATCATCCAACTCATAAATGAATGGCCTGCACGGGGATCGAACCCGCAAGCTTGGTGTTCTTTGCACGGCGCTCTGACCAGCCGAGGACAGAACTTCTGTGTTCAAAAGGAAAATGTCCGTGTGACTTCTGGCTGAAATCTCAGTCCAGTGGGCAAGAGGTCTGGATTGTGGGTATCTATCCAGATGGATATGTCAGGAAAGCAGAGCAGCAGCTCAGCAGCACAGGGTCACAGAAAAACATTAGTAGCTGATAAAAGGGGGAAAAAATCCTACCCCATGAAGATTCATTCTGCTGGACTTGCATATGGAATTCAGCAAATGCAAATTTTAAAAATTATTTTAATGCTTCTTCCAGTTTAAAATTACAGCACAAACTTTACTATGGAACTCCTCTTGATATCTACATGATTATAGACTATTTGCATCTCTCATATTTTTGCATGTTGATAACTTACTACTGTTTTGTTGTAACCCTCACCATTTCCTGGAGTTTTATTATTTAGAATTTATAATGTTTTTATTTCATAGAAAAAATATTATACTATTATGTTCTGGACTGAATCATATTTTTAAGCTTCAGCAATTTTCAGTGCTTACAATTAATTAAGTACAGCCTATTCAAATAGATAAATTCCAAATGGTACTGAATGATTTTTTAATGTTAACTGTATGTTTTATGGACTTATTTTCCTTGTATGCATTTTAAATATTTTATTGTTTTCTTTTATTATTGCTTTTTATGTGATTTCAAAACAATAGATTCTTTGTCCCATTGTCTTATAAATTAGCTTAGCATGCTACTGCTAGAAATATTGCAAGTAAATATTGTATCTGTTAATATAAATGGATCAGCATTTCATTTATAGTTTACAATTCTATTACCAGCCATTTGACTTTTAGACATGGAAAATTCCATCTCAGATCCATTTTTTCATCCATTCAACTAGGGAAATTGTATAAATATGACACATTCTTCTACACTGTGTTTAAACAAATAAGTTACTATTTTTTAAAAGGAGTCAGTCTGTTTGATGTTTCATTTCTATGCGTCTCTGTAAGCACTACTGCATTTTATATACTTTTAAAATTTCAAATCCTTCAAATTCCTATGACTTTCTCTAAAATGCAACCAGTATTATTTCTAAAGAATGGTAGATACAATATATTTACCTTATTGAAAGTCTATATCTAATTTTCTTCAAGGTTGAATCACACCATTACAAGGATCTGGTATATAGAGCTTAATTTTCAAGAGGGCCACACAGTGAGATTTTAGGGAACCATTCCTGGTCCTTCCTGCCAAAACCAGCTTTTCTAGAAATCCCCACTGTATCTAGGCACATCTTCAGCAGGCACATTCTCCAAAGCACTTGGGTGCATTTCCACACCAGTCACTTCTACCATTTATAAAACTCTTAGGCAGAACACACTTTATACCATGATAGCGTGCAGGGCTGTCCTGGGTGGTGAGCTCATCTGGCTGCTTATTCTGTTGTCTGAGAGCAGAGCTGTGTAATGTGTGCAGCTAGCCTTGCCTCTTACGTTGGTGAGGTCCTCTAGGTCACAGTTGTATGTTTGTTTTCTCCATCCAGTGGGTAATTTGGTTTTTAATAATGTTTTTGACCCCATTTACAGATTGCGTGCCATAACTAGGAAGGGATGGGCCCTGCAGTAAGTAATTAAGTCTGCAGGAGCAGGGCTGCTTATTTTTCATTGCAGCAGATAATCAGAATGCTGTTGCTCAAGTGTAAAATGCAGAAATTAATGATCCTATATAATACAGATTAAAGCTTTCATTTTAAAAACTATCAGTGCAGAAGAACAAAAGTAGGGAGCCCTGCACCCACTTTGGAATTTCAGTGTATGATATCTCTAACATACTTGGAGAAGCTGCCTGAATACAAACCAGAACAAAATTCAATCATGTAATAGCTAAATAAATGATCAGATCAGAAATCTTAACTATGCAGCCACCCTCATCACTACTTAGAAAAAGGCATTGTTGAGTGCAAACATTCTCCAGTAGGTTTTGTAACCTTCAAGTTTTTATGGGTTTAATAAAGCAGAATGATTATTTTCTATGAGAAGAATAAAACTGCGCATTAGAAAGAACAAAGACCATATTTCTAACTCCTTAAAAAGCTTGGCTTCACTGAAAAATAAGATTTTTCTAGAAGAGTAGCATATTACTCTGAATCCCACAGAACATCTTTATGTATGTGCACAGGCATCTAGAAACTAAATGTGTTGTTGCCACATTGTAGTGAGTGTTCCTACAGCCTGAAAGCAGATTGGGATCCCATTTTGCCAGGTGCTCTTCAAGAAGCAAGGATGGCAATAGAGTATAAATAGTAATCTCATAAACAAAGAGATCACACCATAGTTCCACTTGTTCTGGTTTGAGTGCAGATGACATACAAAGGCTGCCAATGAGGAAGATTGGACAAAAGTTCAAAAGTGTATATGAGGTACATAAACGACAGGTGACAAAGCATTCAGAAATAGGAAAATACTAATTTCTCCATGTTTTCAGAGAATTTGAATTGTTTTGTTTACACATTGAGAAAATATTCTCCAATCAATAAAATGCTCCATCGGTATCATGAAATGTCTGTAACACCCCTACAATTTGGGGAGGCACTTGAAGAAAAAGGTATTTATTTGTATCCTGTATTATTTAAATACCAGTAGTCATAGACTGTTTTTCTGGGGTGCATATTTTTAGACTCTCACTTCTCTGACTAGGCTTATTGAAACTGGTTTCTTCTATAAAATCATCACCTTTTTATTTCATTTAGAAAAAAAAAAAAAGTGACAGTTTCCCCTTTACCAAATGTCTTTGGATAGTGGTTATTCCAATTGCCCTGACCCAAAAGGGATCGAACATGATCCTGCTCTGAGGCAGCATTGCAAGGATAGGCCCAACGGGAGTCCCTCCACTGCATTGAGTGACCTTTAAATAAGAAATTTCATCCTTCTCCCAGTCTCTCAATTTTGTGTGAAACTACTTAGGGGGGAATAAGAGAGTGAGAGAACCTTAAATAGAAAAATGGTTTGTAAATGACAGCCTATCCTTTTGCCATGTAACAATTTCTCAGTCATAATAACAGTACACATCTTTTTTCTTTTCCACCAGAATAACTGCATTTACCTTGCCATTAATAATTCACTACATAATCACTGAGGATTTGAAGAAGAGAGGATGAACCCTACCAAGAAAAGAATCCGACACCTACTGTCATATACATTCTTCTCACCAGTAGACCTCATAAATGGCATTTTGTGCTCCTCTGCTGTATACACAGAGGAGAAAAACTTGAAGAATCTAAGAAGTAATTTTCACATTTTTTGCTTCCAATGTGATTTAATGCATACTTTGACCAGTTGTTTTTGCTAGAGCTTGAGCAATCTCCCTGTCTCTGAGAACCTAAAAATCTCTAACAACAAACTCTAGTGCAGATGATCAGACGAGTAACGCTCAGATAGAGCCTAAATCTGGAAGTAAGGCACATACATATGCTTTTATACTTTTTTTTTTTTAACTTAAATTTTCATCTTTCTGATCTACTGATGATCATTTTGTTTTGCAGTTAGCTGGTGACAAAACTAACAGAAAGTGATTTCTCACAGGGACTCTCTTCCCTGCCCCTATGCAGTAATTATTCTGTCACAGTGATGTCTGAAATTAATTTTGCCTGAAATTCACCATTTCACTACAATGCTGACATTCAGTAGGAAACCACTGTAAAACATCTAGAATGGTGTTGCTTGTCCACAGTGGCCCTATATATCTGCCTGACTTAGGATAAGGACAGACATCTTTTCCACAACTCCTGTATCCATTTTGCTAGTCCTGAAAGGTCAAGGTATTGGTCTTAGCTTATACATCGAAATGCTGAGAGTTTCATTATATGGTCTATCATGAGCTCATGATTTTGTCATGGTGAACTTGGTAGCAAAAGAGCACCAATAACCTACTCTTCAATTTTCGCTCTAGCAGCAACACTACAGCAGACTTTGCTTTGTGTGGTGCAATCGATTCAAGGGATTTGCGTGCAGGGTTCAGTAGGTCAAATTTGATTGCTGAAATTCCAGTGTTGAGATGCCCGAAAAACTGCAAGCAGGATTTTGAACAGTATTAATGTACTCACCCTGAACGTCAGGCAATCAAAAATGTACAGCTATTCGAAACACATTTTGAAATTATAATTTCTATAGAGGAAATTTAGTGAAAAGGTTAAGAAGGGTTATAAAACAAATGTTTGATACAGGGGTACAGAACCAAATTCAGTTTTAGGCTACTGAAAATATTGTTTGTTACAATGATATTTTCAGTCAAATCCAGGAGGAAGAAAAAACAACGTAAAGAACAACACAGACTGTCCTGCAATATCTGCAGCTGTCTCACACAGACTGTCATATATACAAGTTCAGTCCTGAGCAAAAGCTGTTATCATGTGCCTCAGACAGTAGCTTTACTTACTCCGAGGGCAGGCCCACATGATCTCAACAATCTGGAATATTCAGAAGACCCATTCCTGAGTAAACCATGGCAACCTCACAGCCAGCATGTAACAGAACCTGAATGACAAATGTCTCTGCACATGCCTTGATAGAGGGAGAGGAACTTCTTCTTGGGGGAGGATCAAGATGAAGGAAGTCAGTGGCTAGAAGGAGGAAGCAGAGATCTGTGAAGAAGGAGAGGGAGGAACACAGGGAAGAACTGAGACTCCTGTAACCTAAGGCAATGAGCAAGGGAGAGGGAGTTTAAGGAAGGAGAGGACAAGAGACCCCCACCCATATTTCTCTGAACCATCACCACAAGTACCTTTAATCTTACTGACTTTTATTTCACCAGTAGCTGCCTACTCTACTCATATCCACCTTACCAGCACTTTGCCTCTGAATCTGTCACTGGCCCTTGCACTGAGAATCTGCTTTGGAAGCTAGTTTTACCTGTAGCACTGAGAATCTTGGAAGAAGCTTCACTTGGAGGGAAAACGCCTTAAATTCCAATGGCAGCTATAGTTTTGAAACACCGAGAAAATTTCAGGAGACTTTTGAGAGTTAGCTACCAGCTGTCATAGAAATTGTTCAACTCTTCCATTCTGGATGCTCACAAGTCTTCAGTGTTTGGACCCACTTGCAGCTGTTCCCTGAGCAATTTAATTCTTAAGAGCCCCAGAAGAGTCCAGACACTGGACAGGCTTTGAGTCTCTCAGTACAATTTTGCGTGAGGAGGCAATTCAATAAAACCTTCTTGGGAAATGAAACTCGTGTTTCACAATCTGTCCTGGACCTAGCACTGACCCTGTGGACCTCTTTATGATTTAACCCTGCCCCTTTCCCCAGACCATGGTGAAGGCCCTCTGGGAGTCTGTCCTGAACCTGTGCACACACCTGACAGTGTCCCGGGGCATGAAACCACAATTCTGCACAGTGTTTTTAATATCTTCTGCAGACCAAATTCCCCTCAGCTTTGCTCATCTGTCCCTGGTGGTGTACCAGAGGTGGTTTTTTTTCCCAGGAAGGCACATCACTCTCTGTTTCATTTTCCCTCAAGGTGTATAGTACGGGTACCACTCTTTGAAAGCATCTGAAACTTAATCTGTTGCAGGATTCCCACCATCAGCCCCCTCAGGTGGCTCATATCTGTAGCTGAGAGATTGTTTCCTTATCATTCCTGTACAGACCTGCCTTGGAAAACCAGCTTGTTCTGGGTGGAAACCATTTGCTTGTCCATCTACTTGAGGACAATTAACAGCGCTCTGCTGTTACTCCTGGGTTAGGGTTAATTCAAGACGATGCAGGGAAGCGTCAAAGAAACAGAGCTTGCAGACTGAGACCTGAATCACACAGAACCCAGGCAGAAAGCTTAAGCTGCAGACAGCACCTCCAAACTTCATGCAACCAACCTTGCAGTGGAAAGGGGGAAGAGGTGAGGAGCCTGCGTGCCTACTCAGCCACTTGCTAAAGACTCTGCAGGCCAGAAGTTTCATAGACAGAGACATGGACAGTGAGGGCTCTTGTCTGTGTTTCATTATTAGACATCATATTACATGCCATTAGATTCCATATATTTGCTTCCTTGTTCAGCTAATATTAATATTTTACTGGCACTGAAAATCTCAATGCAAGGATTTGGCTGCCAAGGTTCCAGCAAAAATATAGCCCTTTCTTTCATTTAATTTCATTGAGCAAAGCAGCAACCGGGCTCCCACTGGGGTCCCTGCTCTGCCTGCAGATAGTTCCATACATGCTCGATCCTTTATTTAAAAGATGTATGTATCTCTCTCTCTCTCTCTCTGTGTGTGTGTATGAGAGAGAGAGAGAGAGAGAGTTGAAGAAAATCCCAGAACACCTGTATTATTCTTCTTTTCCTTTCTTATCTTTTAGTTCTTTAAAAGGAAATTCGAAATAATTTACTCATGCCTACTTCTCACCATTTCTTCATTGACAATAATGTAATTCTCATTAGACCCATGGGAAGTTATATGATTCTGTATTTCAATATAAACAGAAGTTGGCAAATGAATTTCTTTCAGTTTTAGTTGGATATGCGAGTTAAACAGAGGGTTTCAGTTGTTTTTCTCTTAATAATCAGCCTCATTTTTAAAAACCTCATCATATTTTTGTACAGTGGAAAAAAACAAGCTCCAGTTTTCAGCTAAAATGTATGGATATCATTTGCAGAACTGAAAAGGGAAGCCAGTTCATTAAGCTCGCCACCATTCACAGTTGTTCATAACGTGGCCACATTAAGAAACCCTCAGTGTTTTACTTCGGTAAAATATCATGCCAGCAGTCACACCATATATGAAAGGGATTTCAAGACAGAAAACATTCCCAGTGCACTGACTAAAATTCAACACCTTTCACGAGCATTTCAGGTTGTTTTGAATTGTTCCAATTTCCATTATCTTGTATAGTCACAGCATTTAGAAACATAAAAGACTGGAGTAAATGCACAGGAAGTTAAAATGTCAGAGGTCCCCAAAATAAAAGCAGTGTAAAATAAAGAATGCCAAGCAAAAAATCTCAGTGAGATTTCTGCACTATGGTTACATATCAGGTTTAATCAGACAATTTACGTAGCCAAAGCTTCTCTTATCAATTCAGCGGGGTTTTGTTTTTATTTTTCAGTGAGCCAGAGACCAACCTTAATTTTAACAAAGCTTTAATGTGCATGTGTGCCAGTGAAAAATCCTGTGCATTTTAAATTTCTTTCAGGCAGTTTCATCAGTCTATTAGAGCAAAGACAGAATTTCTAAATTGTCAAAAAGATGCCAGTTTCGGGCATCCTTTGGATAAGCCAATCTATTCAATTCGGACAAAACCCACCAGTACATAATAGACTTTACAAGCTCATAAACCACCATACCACCCAAGATGTTAACAAGCTGGCATGTTTTGAGCATCAAAGATAGAGAGGAAACTGTGTTTACATGTTTGGCACAAAAACTAATGAGGAAAGTCAATTGGCCCTTTGTCTTGAGGGTCTGAAGAGCCGCGCTCTAATGTTTGGTTTCTTGGTTGGCACTTGTTCAAGTAATCACTCGTGGCCTGACAAAGCAGCACTTGTGTTTTATTAGTGGCCATGCTGAACTCTCCTGCCTGGGCTATGTTGTCTCTCAATAGAGCACTGCACCAGAGGGCACACTTACTTGAAAACACTAAATCAGAGCATGATGATCTTTGCCCGACAAATACAACCAAGAGAGGAGAAAAAATGTGACAACAGCTCTCCTTTTGTTAGAGAAAGTGAGGAAACAACTACTGGTGTGTGTGCATGTGCATGCATGTAAGAACGGTCCTGAAACACCAGTGACAAAATGAGCAAAACTTTGTTCCCATAATGAGATGCTCAGAGCCAACTGGATTTGCTCCATGCTTGGGAACGGGACATTGGCAAAGCTAAAATTCATGTTGCTCAAAACTGGGAGAGCAGACACAGCATTGTTAATGTCTCAAGTCAGTCTGGCACCGGCGACAAAGCTACAGGCTCAGGAAGAAGTCGTATAGTGCAAAGAATTTAAAAGCCAGTGTTTCATCTACTTAAAACAGGTAAAAGTCAAACCCTGGAGGGTTGGGCTTCTTTATCTGATGAAACTCAAACCTTCAGCTTTCAAATACTTTAAAAAGCACAAACTTGTCAGCAAAATTGGGCTGAGATTTGTGACTTGGGAAATTGGACTTTCTTGTGAAACTGTTGGTACTCCTTGCCAGAAAGATGATGAGAACAAACTTGCAAACTCTGACTCATGGCAGCCGTTCCACTGACTGTAAGAAATAATTGCATGTAGATGAATTAACTGTTCCATTTATGATGTCTGTATGTAGGAACCTTCACCAGTCCGGAGGTGGGGAAAAAAAGCCCAGAGGGATACAAAAATGAAAAATAATGACTAAATTGAAGATCCTTTATCTCAGGCTATTCTGTTTAAACCATCTTTGCCTGTCACTTAGAATCTCCTACATAAGATATATAGAATATATTCAAGTATTGCAACAAAGTTTTATACGCCACCTCCACTTAGCTTCACTAATTTAACCAGACCATCTAGTTTTAGTGCAGCTACCTACGTTAGACGTATGCTTAATAACATCCAGTTTTGTAGCTCTAATCTCCAGCATTTTCCAAACTTGGGGGGAGGGTGGGGGGAGTGAGACAAATAGCAGGTGAGTTCTGTTTAAAATGTACTTTTAAAGGAGAAGAAAAAAATCCTAATAATTTTTGTTTCAGTGACACTTGAGTCTGAAATTAAACAAATGCAATATTAAAGCCTTATATATGAAGAACTATTTTTGTTTTCACAGTTCAATATTTGGAATTAATTTTGAAAATTCTCCTGTACTGTGATTATTTACAATCATATTACAATTTAAATTACATAAATTGGGGGGGGGGGGGGAAGGAAATTAAATAGTCCAAGAGTCATGTCAAATAAAAAAAAAAAAAGCTAAAAAAAGCTAGAAAAGAAAAAGCTAAAACCAAATCAAAACCAATCAAGAATTTGGTCTCTGAGTTTTTTTTTAATTTTATAAAGATGCAATGGTTTTCTGAAGATCAAAATATGGCTCACTACACCCTTTCAAAAAAACCCAAGAAATTTGTCACATTTCAAACAAACTAAATATTATACACATAACTGAGCAGTCTCTAAACTTTTCCTGACACCAAAATCACTAACTAATCTGTGAAATTCTACAACAATTCTGGAATCATACCAGAGGGACAACAAATTGTGTTTTCAGTAACTGTGTCTGAAGAGTCATCTTTTCTTAATTTTTGTGTAAGATTCTGGGCATAATTTTTGGCTTTCAAAGGAGCTGTAGTTAATAAATACCATTTCCATCTCAAGATGATCACTGAATTTCATCAGGTTATATATGTGGCAAATAATGCTGTATTTCTTGTCTGATAAAACTCCAGTGCAGTGGGCATAGTGAAGCATTTCTGCATTCAGTTAGGTCTTGGCAGCTGCTACTTATCTGTCCTGAGACTCAAATCAGCCTCAGGAGAATACCTTGTAGGATTATTTCAGGGCACTGCAAAGGATGTGCTACTTTGACACAAAATATATATTCTTCCTGTAGTCTTAAGGCTCCTTGGCACACTGCTCCAACACCTTCCCTCAGGAGATAACTCACAGTGAGTGCTCATTTGCACTTTTTAACCTGCCCTCTGTTGAATACTTAGAGGCTCAGGACTAAAATCCAGTTTTAGCAGGAGCCAGTGTCTGCCCAGTGAAGATGAAAATAAAGAATTCCATAATTGTTTTGTGAACTGAGTCCAATATACCCCCATCTGTATATCCCCTTAAAATCTTAAAATGATAGAACTTTGGTATTTGACTCTGCTTTGGAATATGAAATAGACATTATTTCTCTATTACATAGCAAAGTTTCTTTCTGTCATACAGGTCAGGAATCAAGCAATCCCCTTAAGAGTAGTGTAGGAATGAATGACTAAATGCAATATATAGCTGACACTGAACATTTTGAAAAACAGTCTCTATTAATTCAGACCTGTCAATACTTAAGTTTACCTAGGAGACCAGCAGTTTCTATATTCTGTTTTTGTTTTCTCCTCTAAAATTTGCCATTTATTTCAGCAACACATTTTTTTAAACATTTTAAAAGACCTTCCTTGTCTTAAGGGAAAGAACATAGTACTCCCACTGGTTTAGGGATTGCTGTGAACTTGTGCATTGCTAATGGTGTGAATTACACTTTAAAACACAAATAAGGCATGTAGCAGATAGAACAGCATAAAGAAATTTTCATTACTTCCTTCAAATTTAGATCCAACTGGTAATCAATTTCTTAAATTTCTGCATTATTTGTCCTCACATTTTCTCTGTGTTGGATGATTTAAAAATTATTACAGTGGGCTTTGATAACTGTGTATTATGGATACTGTTTGCTGGTTTACAAAAGATTAATTGCATAGTGTTTAGACGTATTTATTTTATAAACAGGAATTATACATTGATTATTGTTTTATTCTAACAAAAGTAGTCAGAATTAAGTCATGCATGTAGGGGTTCTACTGAGAAAGCTGTAGACCAGAACAATCAAAAAAGATAAGAAATATTAAATGTTTTAACCTTATAATTATCTTTTCTCTATGAAATAGAGTTTTTTCTTATTTCCCTACTGTTTAACTTTTTCCAAATATTATCAGGTAAAATTCTGGGTTTCTAATTTTTTTCCTTGAAAACTGAACCTTCTATTTTGAACTGACACTTTTATAACCTGCTAACCTGGTATGTGCACAGACACATGGAAATGATTTGCTTTGTGAATGAAAATTTTACAAAATATATATCTCTGAGAGCTAGTATTTGTGGTGCTTGTGTAGTATTCTTATAAGGCAAATTCAGTAAAGGCTATATCCTCAGCACTTACATCTTTAAACATTTCTTGCTAGTACAAAACCCAAGTTTCTTACCTATAAAAGAAGGAAAACAGAATCACACCATTTGAATGTGCAGCTTGGAAGTGAATGTAGCACCTTACAATACAAGTTACTTCCTGGAAGTTATATTTATGAAATGCTGGACTAAAGCGAGCGATGAAGTAGTATCACACTATCACAGTGTGACAGATACCTATAAAGGATGTGATTCCACAGCACTGCCAGCAGAATTACAAAGAATAGGAAATGTTTTCAGGAATTTTTACCCTATGCCTTCATGGAAGTTTAGAGACACAGAAATTTTAGTGCTAAAAAAGTAAATGTGAAAAATATCTATTTTATCTCTGCTGTTTACGCCAATCGAAACATACATTCACTGTGAAAATAGTATTATAACAATAAAAGCCTTTCCTTAGACTTTCTTTGTTAGAAATCTCTCTGTGCAGAAGAACAGATAAAAGTTAGCATCAGTATGTTTCCTAATAGTGAATCTTCTGCAACAGGGCTCTATCCACTCTTTTAAGTATCAATGCTTCTATGGATATATTTGTTCTTGGACATAGTTGGCAAAATAGCACCTGAATCAAATGAAAGTAGGAGTAAAATATTTGTATATCATTTGAGAATTAATGACTCTAACACAATACAACAGTATAAATCTCTGGACCTGAAAAATGGAGATATTAATCAAAATAACTTCCGTATGAAACATTACCCAATTTCATCAGCTTCCACATATATACTACTTAGTCCTTTATTTTTCAGCAACTTCCTATAAGACTTGGAAAATCCCTCTACTCTTCTAAAACTACATCTTTTCAAAAGCAATACAGAATGCTAATTTTCGTTTACTCAGACAAAGCTCTCATTTTCTTCATTGAGAACTCTCCTTTAAACTAAACATTTAAACCAATGTGCTGCTTTAGTAACTGGATAGACTACTAAATCCAAACAGGGGCACCTAACAACAATATCTTGATTGATTTCAAACTGCGCCTGTCCAGAAATCCTACTGATAAAATAGAAAACAGAATTCTTAATCTTCAGATGTTTCTGTTGGAAGATTATTTATAGTCCTAATTTCAAACACTTCCATTGTTTTGAATAATTTCTGTGTGAAATTTTCCTTGCATGTTTTTATGAGCTAATGACTTTTCTTTGGTCCTTAGCTTTGAGCTTTGCAAGCTCAACACATACCCTTTACCTTGGCAAGTTATTTTTCCAGTGGTAGCATCATGAAGTGTCCCACTCTTAATGCCAGGAAAACAACACAAATTCATGCAAATAAATTACATAGCCATACACAACTGGTGAAGACATGGGATACAGACTTACTAAAATACATATTTAAAAAAGAGTTTTGTGTTCATATGGCACACTCAGTGCTTTTAAATTGAACCAAACTCGGTACGTGGTATATCTCCTTTGTTAAGCCTTTGATTTCCAGACTATGTGCTGGTGGCAAATGACAGGTATGCATGCATTCAGAAATACAGGTATTTGACAGAAAGACCTGGAGCAGTGGCTTGAGTGTCCTCTTTCTTGCAAAAGGAAAGGTAACGGACTGTATTCACTCTGTCCCTGAACAGATCTGGCCATGAGGTCTTGGAATTAGTAAACAGAGTGAGAACCCTCTAGCCAAGAAGCTTTTCAGAGTTGTGAGGATGGGCACATGCTGACTGAGGCACTTTGCTTCCACCAGCAGCTGCTTGGCCTTCCCACTCCTTCATCTTAATCACCCTGCCCATAGAGCTCCTCTCAATGCAAATCCCGGTGCTATAGAGGAGTGTGACATGGGCAGCTGAGGTCTTTCTTCCTTGCCAAAAGAAAGAAGTGTGTTTGTGGAGGGTCCCCTCCACGCTTGGATGAATGGATAAGCATCGTCCCTGAACACATACAGCCCTTGCTGACTGAACATCATCATTTCCTTGGGCTAAGAAAGCGAGGACCTGAAACCTCAGCTGTTCCTCAGTCTGCCTGTACTAAGGCTTATTAATGCATCACATAAGGCTCCTGTGTTGAAGGATTTTAGTCTAAAATATAAGCAAATTAAACACAAGCACAATACTGTGGGTGTTACATGGAGCCTTAATTTTTGTGCTCCCAAAGGTCCTGTACACTTTGACAATAGCCCCGGTGGACAAAATCTCTAACCAGGTTTCTGAATAGAAAATCCACTTCCTGCAAGTTCGATTAAGCTAGCTAATTTTCAGTCAAACACACTAATTTCAAGACAGGTTCTTCTGATGTTTTCCCTCTGTTTGCAATTTGCATCTTTAAATAGCTTGGTGTTTCAAAGCAGCAGCAGCAGTAAGGTCACAAGGTTTTATGTTAAATAGCAACATCCTCAGCTTTTTAAAGAAGAAACAGAGAGCAGCTGATCTGATGGAATATAATTTTCTTTCTTTCCCTTTTTTGCTTTGGGGTGAGAAAAAGGAAGGATTGGAGCTTCTTATGGATCACAGACATTTTACTCTGGAAGAAAGAGCAGATCTATAGGTCTTTGTGCTCTCGAAAGCAACACAGAATCACAGGTGTCCTTGATTATCAAGAAATCCTCTTCTTTTCTAATGGTTTGCCTTTCTCTCCCTGAGAACAGCAGGTCATCTTTCGGGCATGAATATCTCATTTTAAGGGGCACAAAATTCAATCTTAAAAGGAAAATTTTAAATTAGGTATATGCTGAATTTGAAGATTAAAAAAAAAAAGAAATGCTTGTCAACATTCAGTATGCCAGAAATCCAGGCTGTGCTGACCAATCCAGAGTAAACAGTTATAGAAAACAGATGTTTCTCAATCAATTCTGCCCGTGCTATGTTTCCATTTCTGAGGAATAGTGGTAACAGCACAGCAAATAAAGTGTGACACAATGACACCTTGCTTCAGCCTTTTTCCCCGCAAAATTTCTTTTCCCCCCACCCCCTTTTTTATGGTCACACAAAGTGAATTTGTGGGCTATAGCTACCCTGAAGCAGCTTTTTGTGCCTTGGGAGACTGGCTGGTCACTGGGATTGAAAAAGCCTGGATCTCATAGCTCCAAGCAGTTTTGACAGTTGCTGCAGACATGTATCGGTAAATACTCTAAACTGAACTTAGCACAGCATCAAAGGCTCCCGAGCCGAGCTGCCCTGACAAAGCTATTCTCAGCCCATCAGGGCTCTGGGACATGCAGCCTCACACTGGAAACGCTGCTGGCTGGATTACTCTGTGGCTCTGCATCCCCCAGATTTAAAATCAATGTGTTTTTATCTCACAAATGTAGGTGCACATAAGTTTGAGAGGGGCGCAGCAAGAAATGCTGAATATCATTAAAATCATTGCTGAAAGCAATGGCTTTTGTATAATTACGTGTTCATTTGTGTAGGTATGAATGTATGGATGGGTGAACATGGGATGTGTATCTCGACAGGTAAAACTAAGAGTAAATGCAGTGCTGCCTATACCTCACATTACAACTACTACTGTGACTGATACATCTAAAAGCTTCATGTAATCCTAAGGTTGTCAGTTTTAAAATGCTGATACATAAAAAAAACGTCAAGGCATTCCTGGCAACAGGAAAAACATGCTTTGCCACATGCACAGAGGAAGATACAGATGTTCTGACCTATGTGGAAAAAGATAAACAGAACAAAAATATTCATTTTGAAGCAAATATAAT
Organism: Monarcha castaneiventris obscurior; assembly: GCA_026261815.1. Lineage (NCBI taxonomy): Eukaryota > Metazoa > Chordata > Aves > Passeriformes > Monarchidae > Monarcha > Monarcha castaneiventris. The sequence continues at coordinate 12,714,106 of JAMPIT010000379.1, forward strand.
GGTAATTTTATCACTGAGGCCTCTTTGGGGAAAAATGTGGTATGTGATGCATTGCACTTTTGTTCCACTTACAAGTCAGCAGCTACAATTAAGACAAGACAGTTGGGAAACTTAATTCAGTTTAATTCATTATATATTTTTCTCTTTCCAGAGAACCATGTGATGTGGTAGATGATAAGAAACCATGTCGTGTCATTCAATATTTATTAAGAAAACCAAAATAGTCTGTTTTGTAGAAAACAAATTTCATTTTGCCTGTCATACTACAACCTAGTGCCAGTCTGAGCTGTTGTATAGTCTCACTGAACCCAGTGACTTTGAAGTATATTGTGTATACAAATGTCTTGCTGCAAGCAGTCCTGTGTATCAGCACATGTGGAGACCAGCATGAACTTGCCATTCAGAGAAATACAGGGCCGTGAAGAAGGGCACCTTTTTTCTGCACCTTATTTAGGTGCTGCAGAAGGATATGAAGGTAGTTCAACAAGGCAAATTATACAAGAACAGTTCTTTTGAGTATGTTCTGATGTGTGCAAACATGACATATTTAATTAGTATTACATTCTATCTCTTATAAGAAATCCAAGATTCGAGATAGGATAATTATCTTTTAACAACATACAGCTGCTAAACTTCTCAGGAATATGGTACCCAACACGGGTTCTTAGAGCACGTCACAAATAACCACTTTCACGACAGAACATTTATAAATGTCACGTCATGGAAGACAAAAGCTACTGTAGAAAAAGGGAAGCATTTTCGTTCTTACAGATAAAGCAAGGCCTCAGAACCTCACACCTGTGCAGCAAGCAAATGTGATTAAAGGCAGAACAAACAAGCAAAAACCTTGCATTAAATAGATCATGAATTTGCTTGTGGGTCTGTAACAGATGTGTTACTAAGGATGCTTTGTTTATCCAGTTGCAAGACTGTCGAAGAGAATCATTCCAGTGATGCTGCTTATCACGCTTTTAATTCTGCTCAGGCAAAACTGTTAGCTTTGAAAAAGCAATTTTTTTTTGGCCCTACTCTATCTGGCTGCACAGAATTTTCAAAGCACCACCATGTTGTAAAAAATGCCCTTTTAATCAGATTACCCTTGGCGAACGTCCCAAACTCAGGCTGAAGTGCAGTGCTTGTGGTTTCTCAACAGCTTACACTAAGCCTGCACCATGGAAATAATCTACTTTTAAAACCCAGGAAACAAATCGACTGCACTAAGGACATAAGTCGCTGTCATTAGGGAGTGATTAAGCTAAACATTTTTATACACTCTGGTAGCCCAGTTTCATATTGTGTACCTCTGTGCCGAGAGAAAGAATGGCACCCCAAATAACTGCTTGTTTGATTCAGGCACCCCAAAAAGATCTGGTCTTACACAAATTAAACTTAATTTTCCTCTAATAATCACAAGAGGAAAAAAGAGGGGGAGAAAGAGAGAGAGAGATTTGCTTTTAAGGAATTAGAAAATACAGTAAAATCAGCTTTACAAGCAATAATTCAACTGAGGATCATGAGTTTGATTAAAGACTGTACACGATATTTTTTGACACACATTAGCCTCTCCTAAAAATCCTGTCACCTTATATTAAATTACTGCTACTTGTTTTATACAAACATATTTCCTTTAATACATAATTTATATTGGAAATTCTGTGTGTTTTTGAAGAGGCAGCTACCATTTTTACAATTTACCATTATAATGCCAGGTCTTCAACTTTCTGTGATGTTGCATTTTTCATAGTGGGAAAATACGACATTGAGATATTTGAACAGAAATTACTGTACCTCCCCCTATTTTCCTCTAACAAAACTGCAAAGAAAGGATATGGATCTGACTCTAATCAAATTATCTGGTGTCTGAGACCATCTTGCAATTTCTCTACTTGCAGATCCTAAAGAAGAAAGGATCTAGATGTCAGATCCTGGTGCATGAAGAGCAGAAGGTGTGTTTGTGGGAGGGAGGGAGGGTTGTTTTTGTTTTGTGCATCAGTCTGAGCGCAGGTCTGACATAGATGACATGTTCAACTGGTCTAAGGTACAAATCAGGTCTGTTCTTGATCCCTACTTTGGACATTCTGCTGATAGTTCATTTCTAATTTATGAAGCATGTCATTAATCCTCAATCTGTCAGCCTTTTTTTGACAATAATTCAGTCTGACAGTTGAAGGATTAATATTTATTAAACACCCCGTACTTTAGAAGTCAAAGAAATGCTCAATTCATTTCCACGGCAAAATCTTCCAACTCATAGCAAGCACTCCCCCCAATCCCTTCGTGCTCCCTAAAAGCCAAATCAACCAAATGGACAACACAATAGGAACAGCAGATGACCAAGAGAAGCATAACAGAAACAAAACAAAAAGAAAAAAAAATGTAATTACAAGTAATCCTTCAAAAGACTTGGTAGTGGATTCATTTAAGGTATTCCTCTGCCCAAGCATATGTTTTCTGGCTCTTCCTTTCCCTTCCAGCCCTCCCCCTCCCTTCCCCACTCATAAATTATTCATAACCTGATAAATATGCAATTTCAAAAAAGTGCAGACACGGCAGCACTGCATTAAAAAAAAAAAAAAAAAAGGCTTGTGCTTTTCACACAGAAGACCTGAGCTGCACTTAACGGATGACAGATTTTCCAGTATTCAAAAGCTGTATTATATATATGATAGGAGTGAGACAGTATTTCTGGTCTGATTCCTTGCTAGACATGTTGTGAATTGTCTGTGGAAAGCTGTAACATAAAACAAATGGTGTTGTTGGTTTGGTTTGGTTTGGTTTCTTCTTTTTCTTTTCTTTACTTTTTGAAAGACAATATATGGTGAAAAACAATGATGTTCCCACTATTTAAAGTTTGGCTCAGTGCATGTTTTCAAGTCATTATAAAATTAGGGACTGAGTACTGCAGGAGAAGGAGCACAGCCACACATTTTCTCGTGTAGCCAGTGCAGAATTTGCAGGTAGAGCACGTGCTGTACGTAATTCTCCAGCGATCCCACTGGGAAGGTCTCCCTCCTCCCAGAGCCCAGAGTCCCCCTAAGCAGTAGCCACTTATGGGCCATCGTGTGAACGCTCTTCAGGGGCCAATTTCACAGGCTCTGCAGCAAAGTGCTGTGCCTGCTGCTTGCATGCAGGTAAAGCCCACCAGAAGTAAGATGCAGGATGAGGAGCGGAGTACCTCCATTTTGTGGGCTAATTGCTTGATTACCACACTGAAACAAAATGGAGGAAAGACTTTTTTCTTTCTTTCTTCCTTCTTTTTTTTTTTTTTTTTTTTTTTTGCAAAAGGAGCCCTGGGCTGATGTGACAGAAGAGACAAAGTATCGGGAGAAAAATGGTGCTTAAGGAGCATCAGTCATAAAATCACTAATATGAAATGGAATATGAGAAATATAGATAATGTGTACACATTCCTACAGCTAATAGATGCACAGGACTCACGTACAGTTGATCTTTGGGTTTAGCAACAGTTAGAACATAAAAATGATTTCAACCCATGAAGTGTAACCTTTTGGATGAACATTTAAATTGGAAACACCATGGGTAAGAAATAGACCTCAGCATTTAATTTGGACTGGCTAGTTGGAAGCCTGTATTTACTGTACAATAATTTCAAATTTAATTAAATAACACTGCTGATGCCAGTCACATCAGCACTGTAAAGATGATTAATTGCATGCTTAAATGAAATATAAAGTGCCTTAAAAGTAACATCAATGCAGAGTCCTGGAAGCAGACACCATATAATAGATTTAAACACATGACCCTACCTGCACGCCCTAGAAGCATTCCATGGTTAAAAAAAACAGGCCCTACATCTAAATGTAGCAATTGTACCAAAAGCAGAGACTTTTATGAGTTTCTATTTTTCAAGGCAAGCCTGATCTACCTTTTTTTCCCCCCTCTTGACATGATTTTTTTATTTTGCAGGAGAGCTTTCACATGATTTGCATTGTCATCTCATGGGCTGGCTATCGATAGGCAAACAGTGGCTGAGGCACTGTAACACGGGGCCACGCTGTCACAACAAGGCAGCTGGATGGTTATATATTCCACTTTGTTTCCATTGTATTTCAATCCTCAGAAGCAGCAGGACAAAGGGCCTGACAGAGTTAACCATGGATTGTCACCTTGATTTGTCCAGTCTAGCAGATATGCAGAAATGAATGATACTCTGCCTATAAGCAAAACACAGAAACAAATAAGCTGGCAAACAGCATTTTCCAGACTGAACCATCTGTAAGAAAAAAAAAATAGAAAAATAAAAGAAAAAAATATTCTAGTATCTTTGTAGATGCTACATCCTCCATGGAGGAAATAAAAGCAGGAAGAATCCTGAGATTAGCACACAGAAAAACCCTTCCTGTGTAACACTGTCTATCGAAAACAGCAGAAGAAAGCTCTCTCACTAAGGGCTGGGTTCTCTTTGACTAATCTGCATCATGTTGGTTTATTTTTCAGGAATGCTATGACAGTGCTTCAAAATGGAAGTTTTTATCATAAATGTAAACACTCTGGGGCAGGGACTGTGAATGATAAACTTGTTTGTGGGACTATACCCTTAACACTGTATAGGGAGGTGCAGTTATACACGTGGATTACAGTAAACAAAGCATTTCCAGGAGAGGTAACAAATTAAAACCTTATTTTCTAAAAAAATCAAACCAGTGAATGCAGTTGAATTTCTACTCTTGATATAGCTCTGAATTAAATATAAAGAGTGTCGTATTTAACAATCACTACTTAGAGAGATGAAAAGCAGGCAATTGCCGAGGAAATTCAGCGGTGAAGCAAGAATTATAATTAAAATCCATTACTGCTTTTCTTTTAATTAGAACAGTTTCAAATTTTAACAAAATGATGTACAAAAGAAATAAAAAAATCCAACTTAAAAAAATTAAAGGAATCAGTTGTCTTTTGCTCTCTTTCTGAGTATATAAAAATTCTGGCTTATGCTTCTGATCAGTAAGGCAAATTGAACTGAAAAAAACCAGAGATGACTCAACAGAGCAAAGGTCAGTTCTGAAACACCTTAATTTTTTATAGAAGATGAAAACAACCAGCAAGAAACCTCTTTGTGGCTTCTGACAACCATGTGTTTATTAACTATATGAAAAACATAATCAAACTCTCATTTTGCTTATAAAACATACCTCACCAGAATGGACAAAATAGTTGCCTCTGAAGAAAAACCGTTCAGAAACACGTCATTTATACGTCTTTTTTATTTATGAGATAAGCCTTATCAGAAGATGTGGTATTACATATCACAATAATGTATTCACTTCTGAGCATGCAGTACTTTAAGCAGATATGAAAGACTAAACATGTTTATTATTTTAGCATTGCTATTAGTTTTTAAGAGTAGATTGGATGATTTTTGAATTCATGTATGCATTTCGTTGTTTCACTTGATGTGCACCAATTCTTATAAAAGTGCAAAAGCACACACTAAAATATAACATGCCATCATACAATTTTAAGTATCTACTTGAAGCTATATTATGTATCAGAAAAGGAAAAAAATATATAAATCTTACCCACATACTGGAATGCTAATGTGCATCCATCAAAGGGCTACACATTCAGAGTAAAGGTTTCAGCCCAAATAAAGCCCCTTGCGTTATCGTATACATGCAAGAATATGGAAAAAAATGAAAAACTCTTTTTTTCTTTACCAAAATTGTTTAGGAAAACCTAGATACACCAAAAAACCCATTTATTGTCCAAGGAGAAAATTGCACAGATTTGTCTTTCCTTGGAATTCTATGCAGCCAACCGTAATAGCTCTTTGACAGTTCACCTGACTGCAGCAGAAATGGGAATGTGATGGTTACAGTGGATGACAGAAAGGGGCCATTTGAAGTGCTATTATGCAGTTTACATGAGAAGATTTCCACAGATTTTGGTTTTATTTAGTTATGTTATGTACATTTTTTTGCCATTTTTTTCTTCTTCCTTTTTTTTTTTTTCCCTTTACCTAGCTGTGTACACCTTACAACAATAAAGAGCACATTCTTTTTTGGAGCTGCCATATAGAAAAGAAGACCTTAAAATTTCATTAGTATTTCCAAACTGCCTAGGGAGAGCCCCTGTGCTTCACTACTAAAAATGGAAATGTTCTGTTCTCTCTTGCCCCGACCACATTTTAAAAGACCATTATGTATGTTTTATTTCACTCAGTTTACCCAGCAATTTTAGATAGACTAATATAAACCAGGTATTGTATGTTCATACTTAAGCAGAAGCCTTAGTGGAAGAATAATTTTTTTTTAATATGCACATTTGTGGGATGACTGGAAAGCTTTTGAATGTCAAGAATTGAAAAGGATATCCTGTAAACTTTACACCCTGAAAAAATAATCTTTGAGCACCTTGCTGGAAGGATCCAAATCTGCAAGCTCTCGTTAGGATAAATAGTCTGACTGAAGCGAGTAAGTCTTCTCAGAAGAGTAAAGCCTACTCACATGAGTCAGCACTTATGGCACCAAGCCGTGACATTTAAGCATTTTATGGAAAGAATCGAGGTGTTTTTTCTTTATAGGACTGCTGTGCTGTACAGGTCTCTCCGTTCAGGAACAGATGAGCTTAAATCAATGAACAAATACATATGGTCCTTTTTGTGTCCAGATAACATACAGAAAAACGTGATGGTGACATGCTGGTTGTTTTACACAGAAACATTTAAAAGAAAAAAACACCTTCTCTGTGCAACAAATGAAAGGATAAAAGTGATAATGGCTGAGCTACACTGTCCTAACTTACTCTGCATTTGCATGTGATTTATAATTTTATAAAGGGGAGAATACAAGCAACTGTACCTTTGATATATTGTTAAGCAGTCCTTCTATGTTTCTATTTTCTGCATAGGGTCAAGACTGTTGACATGGGATTAATCAGCTGCTCCTCCTAAACCATGAATCAGGACAAATTGTTGTCGGTTTCATACAGTACAATCACTTGAAAATAGAATTAAACATAGAAAGTACAGAAATATGTGAAACCTAGCAAAAGTTACAGACAGTAATTGCAACATTGGTATAATGACAGATCCTTTCTGCTTTTGCATTTTGAGGAATTCCAACAGTAATTGCAAGAAAACAATGCTTAATTTTTCTGCCACTTTCTGAAAATGCAATGATTCTTTGAAGCATATTTTTCTCTCAGAGCATGATATTTGATTGAAATGTAAAAATTTTGCATCTCTTTCCATAAGCACATTTCTTCCTATGTGCATTTTGTCCAATTTACAAGCAAAAAAAGATTCAGTTATCTTGTGCATATCTTCTAGAGAACATACACCTACACATAAATGTAGCCTGCCACCTGCATTGTTGTTAGCTTATTTGTCAGCCTGTAGCATGATAGGATTTGAGAATATTGGGTGCAAAGTGTCTTCAGGAAGAGGGAGAGAAATCATTCACCATTAGAGATAAGTATGACAAGCTCCCTTTTACACTAGGATACACTTGTATTAAACAGAATGGCGGGGTGCCTGAGTGAGATAGCATCTATTACCAATGATGACATGAAAATGGACACTTATTAATCACTGTTTTCAAAATAATTATCCATAGCTTTATAAATGCTAAGGCTGGATTTCTTCCCTAGGCATTCCCTAATATTCAAAATACCGCTTTCTCATTACAGATAGAACTTAAATTATTTGGTAAAGCAGGTGTTAAGAGTGTGCAGCAAATATGCAAGTTAGAAATTATTAGGATGTTAATCTAAACCAGACATTGTGCAGTTATTTTGAAAATAAACAGCTCATAGGTATTCAAAATAAGTCATACTTATTCAAAAATAAACACTTTCTGTGATATTTCATACATTTTTTTTTTTGGAAGCTCCACTATCACATAAAATTGTTTGAATTTTTACCTACAGAACGGATTTCTGTGGGTCACAAACAATATTTTCAGTTATACAGGATATTTCACTAAGAGGGATGTAAAACAAAGATTAGGGAAGGAAAAGATTTGGAGGACTTTTGCCAGTGAAAGTCCTTTTGCTGATAAACAGCTTTTATGCGTTTTGTGTTTTATTTTTTTTCAGCACAATTCATTGTAGAGGTTAAGCCTCTCTCAGATTTGCAATCAAACCATTGTATTAATGTAGAAAACTTCCATAAACAGCTCAGACAATGTAATGTCCTATATTCAAGTACTTCACATGCAAAAAGCATATCAAAACATTATTTTGCCTCTAGTACTAATTATGTGTATATTTTTTATTATATATATTTGCATACATAGTGCTATATGACTACTACAGAAATATATTATTTAACGGACTAATTTTGGAAAAATCCATTATCTTTACTAGGTATGGACATACTGCTTCCTTTTATGAACATTTTTTATTTAAATTTAAAGTTAAGTTTTGAAGGAGTTGTTCTAGTGACAGGACAATTTAGTATTTCAAAGGAAATGAAGACATGGCATTGTGAAAAAAATCTATTAATGTTCAGAAAATACACATGCATAGATGCATAGAATGGCTACAGTGTTTTAAACCTTTTTTCAAAAGTAACCATATGAACTCAAATTCCAGTAATTTTATTTCTTGTGCAGCACCTTATATCACGTGATGGTTAAATTTTATTTTATAAACTTACTTTAAGTTCTAATTGTGTACAATAATAAACTGATATTTTAATTAAGGAAAGCAGGAGGTAATGCCAGACTGACAACATGAAATAGTGTTGCTGCTTTATTCCAAGCTGCATCCCAAAACCAAGTAATTCTAGATGGAAAAAAGTCCATTTTAAAAAGTCAATAAAGAAATACAGGACTATTGTCTGGATTTGGAATAATAATTGCATATATATGTCTAGGAAATGTATGCATTTCTGATTTAAACAAGATTTTGGAGGAAACAGTCATTTTACTAATAATGAAAAAAATTAATATGGCAACAATTGTTTGCTCGGCGTAGGTATAAATGATGTTTACCACAAGCTCCAGTAAATGTTTTGACAATGATTTATAAGTATGTCTAATAAAAATGTTATATTTTTTCCATTCCAGCAGACAGCTAAATATTTTATAAATATAATTCAAAGTAATGTATTGGTTTATTTTGAATACCTTTTTTCCAGATTTTTTTCACTTAATAAAAATGCCTCCTCTCCTAAGAATACTTTAAATTAAAGCAGGTAGTTTATTTTTGTTGTTGTTGCTGAAGTAGGTTATTCTTCTTTCTCCCCTAATACTAATTTGGTAACTTAAGCAGCTCTTGAACATTTGCAGTATATGCTATTAAGGATTAAGCTTTAAATTTATTTGTATAGGTAAAGAACCTGGTATTGCACAGGTCAAGTGGTTTCAGCATGAACAATAAAGCAATATATTTAAAGAGGTGTTAGTGTCTCCTTTCTGAATCCCTTTTTTATTTCAAAGTGCAAATATGGTTATAAATCACATTACCCAATGCATACAAATGATCTGAATTACAAAACAGACTGGAATATCTGCATCTCCTGTTTAACCTGCCGAGATGACTCATATAATTGAATGGGAATATGGATACTATACTTATGTATAAACTTTGACTAACTTGTTTTAAAGATAAGTGCTTCATGGAGGAATGAAGAATGTGTCTGAGATACCAGCAGGATTAGCTTTCCATATGGCAACTGATCTACTAACATCTCTTCCAAATTTCTCACCTGATTTATACAGAACAGAATATCCAAAAGGATATACCACCTCTGCACTTCTCTATCAAATTGTCCTTTTTCATTTAAGAGAGAGAAAGTGCGTCTCTGTTTAAGTATAATTAGAAGTATGATTAGGAAAATTACCTATTTTAGAAAGGTTTTGATCAGCACAGCTTATTTAAGCACCCATTTTCCTTTGTGCATAGTTTGTGCCCACCTCTGTCCAGAGAAACATCTCCTTAAAAACAGTTCTACAAACATTGATGCCCCGAGCCAGTGGACGTAGCCAGGTTACCCTGTTCCAAAAACTGCACTGCCAGGAGTGTGCAGTTTGGATGCTCTCTGGACAAATGCAAATCTCCCATGGGCCATAAAGGCACCATTTTTCTGCAGACACCTACTGTATGTGTGGGAAGATGAGATCTGGAGGGCATTCTGTGGTGGTGATCACTTTTTGAAATGTATGTTCTCCACATGAAAGACTAAAAAGTGTGTCCCCACTTCTCCCATGACACTTTTTTTAAAAATGTATTCACATTCTGATTTTTGATACATATGTGACACTTCTTGCATGAAAATCAGAGGGAAGCCCAGACATTTTGATGCCAGCTGCTGCACAGAAGACAGCTACTCATCTTTGGAAACTTATACTTTCCCACTGAAAGGCAGGTCCAGTTGCAGGGAAGATTGTGATCACGTGACTATTAGGCAAAATAAACGCACTTTAAGATTTAAGCACCCCTCAAATATAATACAGTTGTGTAGCAAGCACTCAGCCTGACTCTGGTACTAAAGAACCAACTCTGCCTACTTCTGGTTGTTGCTTCCATTGCCTCCCAAAGAGAGGCAAAATTAAGTTCTGGAAGGTAATGGCCTGGAGACTGCTCAACACTGCTAACTTCCCATTTATCAGAATCAAACACTGCCCTGTCATTTTGAAAATATTTGATATCTTATTGGCCTGCCATGATCTGGCACCATATCCCACACTGCAGCTTGTGGGACTGGAAACTACCTGAAGCAGCCTTGTGGGGAGCACTCTGAGAGATGGTCCCTGGCCATGAACCCCCTGCTGCCTTTTGAGGTCAGAGAGAGCATCTGGTGGGTGCTCTCTGTTGCCTTTTGGGCATCAAGCTGGGGGTCCCCAGGGCAGAAGAAGGGCTGCTAGGGACCCTGCAATGCTGAGCACACGGCTCAGGAGCTGCCTCCACTTCTTTCAGCCTAATGCCTCTTTTTGCCATTATGTGCAGATCCTGCTGTGCCCAAACTGGGAAGAGCCAGCTCTCACACCCTGTCTGCCTGGTAATGAGGTTTTTAATAGAGCAACAGAAAGGAAAGTCCTTTTCTTTCTGAAATGGTAGGGAAAAAAAGGAGGAGTGGATCGAGCTTCATAGGAAGAAGATACAGTAGGAAATCTGCTTTGCATCCAAAATTCTCCCATATTAGGCCTAAACAAGGTGATATTACAAGTGTATGCCACAAAAGCAATCAAACAGCAGGGAAGGAAACACTCTCGAGGGTGTTTCCATAACAAATTTTGCATGAACTTCAGAGTCTTTTCATAAGGCAAGAAAATCAGGAGGCTGGGGAGTGTCCTGTGTGTGACTTTGCAGAGGCATAAACTCTTGCAATCTGTATGTAGATGTGCCTTTAGGTGCAAATGTGTGAGTGTGTGTATGTGAGGGAGAGTCAGGTCAGGTTCTTGTTTATGACTTGTGAGAGACAGAAACAAGTGTATTTACTTGCAAGTCTGTAAAGGACATCATTGGAAACAGGATTAGGCCTGTAATATTATTCCTTGGCCAAGATCTACTCTAGAGAAGGTCACTTAGGTGAAAAGTATGTGAAATTGTTATGACAGCTGTTTTAGTGTTAATTTGATGAAAGAGATATGGTGCAAATAAAATGGTACACACTGTAAAAGACTCCCAAGCTGACTGAAAGTCCTTTAGTAACAACCTGAGACTGTCTCAAACACTGAAGACCAAATAATTTAAAATTATTCTTAGAAAGGGACATGTTTTTTTATTTTGACGAGAATTTTGTGAGCTTTAGAAGGAAGTGCCTGTGTATTCCAGCTGCCTGATACTGCTCTACTATTTAAATCTTGAAATGTCATACCTATTCAGAGTCTGGTAGGATTCACCCATGTTCTGCAACAAAAGAACAGCTCAATCCTGACATCTGAAAAATTATTTCCTGCTCATAAAATTTAACACTGACTTCTGTCACTGAGAGAGAGAACAAAAGGATATGCTGGGGACAGTGGAGGCTGTGAAGCACTTCTAAAATTGCCCTGAGATGTACCACCACTCCCTCCATGCCCCACTTTTTGGATGCTGAACTTGGTATAATTTTCTAAGGGAACCTAATTTTTAGACGTAAGTGCTCTGCCCCCTTGTTGGGAGTCACATCCACCTGCAACCTCAAATCCAAAATGAAGGCATTTTAAGTTGCTAAATATTTCTGAAAATCTCACAAATCTGAGTTTGTTCTTGCTTTCAGCAAATAATTCTGCACTAAGTCAGGTATTCTCAACTGTATATAAACACTTATTTCAGTATTTTAATACACTGAAACCATCAATACATACAATAAATACAACCTTAGCCAAAGGTTCAATTGTATTGCTATAGTTTTTCTTTTCATATCACAGAACGTTGGAGTTCTTTACTATGAAAGCTTCACACAATATTCTTTAAAGTATAGTATATCAATGCTTTAAAAAGAACATTTTAAAAATGAAAGATTTTGCCTATTTTGTTCAAATGAATATGCCCTAAGTTATGCTTCTCAGTTGTCCCAATTTATTTTAATATGAAAAAATCTAATCTCTGCTTGTAAAGCAGATTATGCATGTATTAAATTCTTTAAAATTAGAATATACTTAATGCCACATTAGTTCCAGGCATGCAAAGCAGGAGAAAGAATTATACACCTAAACAACAAGAATGGTTTTTAAGCTTAAGTTTCTACTTTGCTCCAATTCTCATTTGGTAAAATAAAATTATGTACAATCTACCATTTAATGAAATGCACTGATGAATTACTTTTTTTTCCAAATAAATCACAAAAGAAAAGATTTAAAACAGCCAATATTTTTAATTGAGAAAAAAGCAAGGCCAATGTTTTGTTTCAGCTGTCTATAAAATTTGTACATCCTGCTCCTTTCCCCTTCCTCGTACTCTCTTGCCTCCATTTGGTAAGGTAAATTCCATTTTGCACTTCTAAGCATGCATTCTGGTTATGGTCTCAGAATAATGCTGCTGACTTCCCTCTGTGCAGGGAGAGGTCATAGCTCACTTGGACTAAGGCCTAAAACATACGAGAACTGTAGGCCCTTTGGTCCTCAAGGTCCACGACTACAAGTTCATTTATGGCAGCTCGCCAACAGTGGCTGTGCTTTGAGGTTGTTGCTCCTGCTTTTCTGCCACGCCATCAGAGGACTGCTGCCTCCACAGCTGCAAGTGTGTAATCACCCACAGGCATTGTTTTTCCTATTAAATCCTCCACAAATCTTGTTTCCTTAGGACCTGGAATATGGTAGGTTTGTTTCCCACAGTCATTATTCTTGCTATCCGAAGACAACAAAAGTTTGTGATCACTAACTGCTGTGGGGATGGGTACATAAACTCCTACATCATAAATAAAATAAAAATTAAAACAAAAATTTAAAAAAGGCAAATGCAATGGAACTCTCATTCATTCATCAGAAAGGGGATCTACTCCCGTAACAGCTCTCACAGGCAATGGAAGAGACAATGGATGAGGCTCAAATGACCAAGTTGAAAGGAAAGAAAGAGGAAGCAGAGCATCATACAGAAAAAAAAAAGGCTAAACTCAGGCACATAGCACAGACAGTCCACCTGTGCTGCCCACCCGATATGTGCAGCTGTGGTTGGACGAAGTGCTGCACGTTGAGTAAATGTCAGTGGATGTAGCAATTTTAGCTCACGTAAATGTTTAAAGGAATTTACTGCTGAGTGCACTGAGGTTTACGCTTTGCCTGGAGAAGCAGAGAAAGATGGCATCTACTCTTCTATTTTACCATGAAGAGTTCTTGATGTATTAGAAGAGATTTGGCTTCAGAGGGGACAGCCTTGCCCTTCAGGCAAAGCTCCTCCTGACCCCAGTGGAGACGCAATTTGATCCACTCACCAAGGTCTGTTTTATGGGATAACGCTGGAAAAGTTCTTCCCATTACCCTTGCTGGAGTGGTGAGGTTGTGGCCCTTTCTTTGTAATTGATGCAGTGCCAGCATTTTAAAGGACAAACTAGAGGATAGGATATAGTAAACAGACAACTCATCCTGAAGGGAAAACAGAAAGCTTTCTTGAGTGTTTGTTGTCTTATCCCTTATTTTAAATTCTGTTTATGTTGCTGAAATTTGCATATATTCTTTTTAATGAATACTACTCAGCTGAGAGACAGTGAAAAATGTAGAATGTGATGCTTGTTAATACCAGTTCATTAAAATAAGCCAAACCTGATTTGCAACAAAACCCTATGTTCTTGAATTTCATAGACAGCCTGTGAAATAATTTTCACCAGACCCCTCAACTATTGGATTGTGTCTATCTATTTAGCTGAAGTACTTGGGCAGCCTTCACTGTCAGGGTGCTTAGGTATCTCATGGTCTGCTAATAGATTTAGTTGCACAATGTCTTATTCATCAGATTTCTCTGTCAGCTGCCTCAGCCCTCAGTGCCTTTGGCAGGATTCAGCATGGTGCTTTTTCAGGTTGGCTTTTTCTGCTGCTAAGGCAGAAACTCTGTGTCCATGCCCAAGCTACTGCCCTGCATCAGCTACAAGTGCCTGCTTCTCTACAAACATCGTTTACTAAACTCTAAGGTGAACACCATGGCAAGAATATAGAAGGTGAGTATTTTATGTTTGCATATTGTCTTCTATGCCAAAGCCTACACTTACACATTCCCGTAAGACTTGGTCCCCTGAGTCATGAGCTTCAATAGGCACTGAGAGAGGAAGCTGTCAGGGCTGCTCAGAGGGACATCTCTAGATACCTCAAAGCATCATTTGTACTTCACCTGAACAAAGCACTAAACCTTAACTTTGGCATGAATAAGAAGCAATGGCAAAAAGTGAGACATTTCTTTTTAATAACTTGCTTCCTTTATAACCTTTCCCTGGATAAAACACATCTGTCTACCTTTAAATAAGTTGGTAGCCTGGGATCTTCCATATTTTAATGCTGGATGTTTGCAGGACCAAGACAGAAAGAGAAACACAACATTCACTTGTGAATGTCCCACCAAGTTTTGCTTTGGTGTTTTAAATTCTTCTTTTGATTATTGCACCTGATTACACCTGTGGATCAAACTATCTAGTACAAAAAAGTTCTTCATCTAGAACTTTATGTACTGTTTAACCCAATTAACTAATCATGCTCTTTACCATGTAGAGTTAGAACTGTTTTTTCTGCCCTGCTACTCAAAGCCCTCTGTCCATGATCATCTCTTCTCTTGATAGGCATCTTCTGCAGTAACAGTCAACCAGTTCAAGAGACTCATGCTTACCAGCAACAAACTTTAAGAGAAGCTGAGCTGTAAGGATAGGTATTCTCCTGCATTTTGGACAAGACTGGCCAAAAATCACACCTTATTCAAAAATTGTCTTTGAGGGTTCCCAAAGCATTTATCACAAGACACCCAGACACATTTCCCTCTCAGCAGACAGGAGGTAAATGTGTACCATGATCCTGGAAGGTCCCTTCCAACTCAAGATATTCTATGAACCTGAACTTTCTAAATCGAAGTTCCCTAAGACGTGGAAATTGATGCCTACACTAAAATAATCTCTATGTTTTCAATCATAGCACTTCAGACAGATATTCTATAATGAAAGACAAACAAAAACAATTTTCTCAAGCGGTAATTATAATAATTTTTTCTTTCATCACAACTTATGAAAGCTTCATCTAGAAATTAACCAGTCACCTGAAATAAACAGGCACAAACTCCTGGCTTCCTATTTCACTTCACGAAATTAAATGTCTGCACTCTGCCCTATCCATCCTGAAGAAATTGGAGGTGAGACTCACCTTTATTTATGTATGTTTTCAATAAACCCATTCAGACATATAAACATTAGAAACATTCTATTCTGCAAGCTGAGGATATCCAGTTTTATATCTGCAGTTCTACCAGGCCAGTTCTACCTTTGGACTGTACCCATCCCTAGGGATGTGCCCATCCCTAAAGTGTAAAACAGAATAACGCTGCAGTATAAGACGAACAATAAATTCAGTCATTCATTAGGGAAAATAGTTTTAAACAGAGCTAGATACAATATGTCTTTCTAATTACTAGCACAAACAAAGAATATTGCTGAATTCCATTAGTGCAAACTGTTTTGCAACTTGTATTTCATGTATCAAAAAAAAAATTCCTCTGATATAAGAAATAGCTATTTCCTCTCATTACTGCTACAAAATCATAAAAAACTCAGTAAGATGGTACAGTATGGCAAGATGAGGATATACAAATTAGTCCTTATATCAGCTGTTTTTCTAATTTCTATGTATTTCTTTGTGTGCTTTCATATTTCATATGGTTCTAGAAAAACACTTAGCCATAAATGCTCTCCCTAACATAAATTCTAGAATGGCACTGGGGAACCCAGCCTTCTGCTGAGTCAACATCTGTAGCGATATCACAGAAAGACATTGCAATTTAATTCTAGTTATTTTTTATAAATATATATATTTTTATAAATATAAATCACAAATTTATATAACATCAATGAATTATAAACATCAAGGGAAAAATAAGAGTAAAAAACATGCCATCTGTGGACAATAACAGAGGAAGCAACAATGGACTTCTACAAAAGCGAAATGGAAATGTGTCAATGCTGTTCTGTAGGACAGTCATTGTTTTAAGAATAGAAAATCTCGGTAGGATATCTTTGCTTAGATCTGGGTCAGCAAGGACATACCCATTAACCTGATGAATGTCCTGCTGAATTCAACGGGCTATTCAAATGCACACTGTCACTTACCTCAGGTATGTTTGCAAACCAAAGCCACATGTAGTGGTAGGTAGCATTCTTAAAATTGCCAGGGTGATTTAAAGCCTCACAGCCTTTTGACAATACCAAATCCTCAGGAACAAAAAAAAAAAAAAGAAAAGCTCCAACCGTCTAAACATTCAGTTTTGATCCCCTGAAGTCTTCAGCCCCAAAGTAGAAGCTTCTGTTTGGAGCTGAGGGAAAAGTTAAACACTTTGGGCTAAACATTACAATAAGAGCTCACTCGGGGTGGCAAGAACTAGAAAACACTGATGGAGGAAAGCTTGGACACCTACCTCACTCAGATGGGTAATGCCTCTACTCTATGCAGGGTCCATAGCAGTGCATGCTCTTCTGAAGATATTTTATCACAGTTTTTCCATTGCTGAAAAGCCAGAGAGAAAAAGGCTTACAGTGAAACATCAAAACCCACCAAGTTAAAGCAAATTTCAACAGAAAAAACCATGAGCTTCGATCTCGCTTCTACTTCTTTGAGAGCAACGTCTTGCACATGGATCTGTTAAGTTCCTGAATTACTTTCCCAGTGATGGTCCTTTGGGGCACTGTACATGAACACAGCTACAAAATTTCTGGCTTGCTGCACCTTGGATGCAGACTGCTTCACCTTCACACCTCTCAAATATAATCCAGCACAATAAGAGAAAACTGACTCAGAAAACTGACTCTGCTCTTAAGACCAAGGGTTCTAAATAGTTTACTTTCTGTGGCAGCATGGAGGTTCCTTGGCACAGACTTACTAATAAAAACAAAAATGGGTTTTGAGCAGCAGTTTTGTGGATGTGCACTAAATAACGGGCTGAGGCACCTGAAAAAATACCCTTTTTGGAGATCAGTACTAATTTCCTTGTGCTAATTATACAAAAAAAGAAAAAAGTCTGAATTTCTTTTGCTGTGATTCTTCCTCTGACTTCAGGGAAAAAAAATAACTATCATCTGATGCATTATATTTAAATACCGTTTGCATGATATGAATATAAAATGAATAAAATAACCCAACTCTGAACTCAGTCTTGTTGTCATGCTGTGTGACACACACCTTTGCTACCTACCCTCTCATAAGAAATGGAACAGATTTCTATTTTTATTTCTGATCTTTTAACTCTGTTAATAGAGTTGTTAAAGCAACTGCATGGATCTGGACCTTTCAGCACATTAAGGAATAAGTCAGATGAAGTATTAAGATGTTGGGTTGTTCTATGTCTCTTAAACAAGAGAGGTTAACATTGAATTCCTTGTAACTTAAATACAAACATGGGTACTGATGAGCATCACCCATGTAACGACAAGAGGCTGTTCTTGATGGAAGAAGCAGCACAAAATATCTTTTGTCACTTGCATTGGAAAGCATTGACACTGTAGCTTGATGGGAAATGTGATAAAAGACAATCCACAATCACCTTACAATCTTGGAAGTAGAATATCTATACACATGCACGCACACACACATTTTTAACTACTCTGCTAAGGGACTGAACTCTAGGCAACCCCTAAGGACCACTGCATGATTACTTGATTTAGACTAGCTTGTAACATTTAGGAACTACCTCTCTTCTAGCTTTCCTGGCTGAAGCGGACACATATAAAAGAGAATAATAATAAAATATAAAAAACTATTTATGCGTTTTAAACACCATGGTAAATGCCACTTTCACCTCCTGGCCAATGTCATGTTTTCAATGGCATTTCCTATCATTTCGCTAAGGACCAATTCTGGTCTTATACATTTATATAGTGTCAAAGTACCAAACGTTTGTATAGTGCTGGACTTCTTGCAGTATACATTTCTATCCACAATGGAACAAAGTGAATTACTGCATTCAGCATGTTCATTCACTTCTAGTGAATGCTCCTCCATGCCTTTTACCCAGTCACAACCAGCCTGCTGACCCAACACCCACTGCTGTATGTAGTATTGGAGCACCCTCCTCAAGTTAAAATGATGCCAGTCCTACCTGTCTCATCACCTTTCCTCTTCTGCTAGGTGCTGCAAGTGAGCCCCCATTAGGTATGCAATATGCATTACCTATTTTAATACACTCTGTATCATTTCAGTATTTACTATTTTTACATGCATGCAGATGGAAAGATAAACAATAAAAGAGGCTGACTGCTGTCAAGTGAGAACGATGAGTGCTACTTGATGAAAGAGGGATGAGGAGATGAGTGATGATGAATGGGAAACCTTTAGCCAACTTTCCAGTATTAATAACGTGCTTGTTCCTTGAACCCCACACATTTTAAAGAGTGGCTTGAGAATATAGGTCCCCTCATTTTATCTGTTAAGAAACTGGAGTGCAGAGAGAGAAGGAGCTTTTCCCAAAATGCATCTGTCATTCAAGGTTGAGAAGCCACTGTGAGAAGTCAATAAGGATAGCTAAAATATTAACTAATGTTACCTTAGACGGTGGAATATACTTAACTTGTCTGTGCTGGTTTTGGCTGGGGTAGAGTTCATTTTCCTCATAGCAGCCAGTATGGGGCTGTGTTTTGCACTTGTGTTGAAAACATAGTGGGGAACTCAGGAATGGTTTGGTTACTGCTGAGCTGTGCCTACACAGCATCAAGGCCTTTTTTGCTTCTCATCACACCCCACCAGCGAGACTGGTGCTCACAGATATTCCAACTGTAGTTTTGGATATATCTTCCTAAGGTAGACGTACTCCTCTCCACAGCTCCCCAGTATGATCCATTGACTGGTCCTGGTCGGTACTAAGGACCATAGTCAGAATTATGGCATGGCTCCTTTCTGGTCCTTGCGTCTGTGATTCTTGCCATGGAAACCAGGATCTGGGCAAAGACAGCAAGATGACTTGTTCATTGCTGGATCTTGCTCTAACAAGTACTTGGACTCATAAATTAGAACGCACTGTGAGGATTTGCAGTTTAAATACACCACTAGTGAGCATGAGGAGCTTCAACAGAGCACAGTTGTGTCTTGACTTACTGTTTCACAAACTCCTTCCTAGCCTGAACTAGCAAGAAGCCATGGGCTCCAGACACATATTGTCCCTCTGCTCTTCTCCCCACAAGTTGCCCCCATGTGAAGCTGCCTTCTCTTGGGCTTCTGGGGCACAAGAACCAGGGCTACAAAATGCAGCAAAAATGTACCACGGAGGTTGGGCCCTCCAGGCAGTGATCCAGTCAAACATTTTGAAAGCCCTTGACATGCTGAACATAAATCTGCATCTCCAAAGGTGTGGTTCCTGTTGGAAGGTTTACAGCAGTTTTAAGTCCCCTTGGCAAAATGCTTCTAAAACAACCAACAAAAACTTCTTAAAATAAGCAAGACTGCGACAGCTATCCTCCTGCGAGTTTTCTTTATGGGCAATCTTTGTGAGGTTTTCCTGCTTTATTAATCTTTATCTTTGGTAATACTGTACCTTACAAAAATCTGGAGAAGTAAAGAAAGGAGTAAATACCTGCAATTTTTATCCCACTGCTTAGATCAATTTCTCACAGCCCAACTACTTCATTTCAGCAGACTCAGTTCAGTTCTAACAAAAATACGGCTTTTTTTATTAGGGAGCTTTTATTCCTTACAATAGTTGACTCTTAAATTTCATTTTTGTAACAATAATATGGGATGTTTTGCTGGTTTGCACATCTAAGAGCTATCTCTCCATATAAAAAACAGATGCCTGTTTGTACATATAGGTGTGCATGTATGTACATAAATTAGAAAGCTGCAGCTCTGGATAACAGCTTTATGTGGACTTGGATTACTAGATCTAAATCTTTTACATATAAATATCATGTGGGCATTGTCATATTAAATATTTAATGAATTCTGGAAACAGATAGTGCTAAAACGAATAGTATATAAAGACAAATATGTCAAGTTACCGTTTAAAAATAAAGTCATTACTTTCTATCATTAGACACGGTTACTTTGTTTCTCAAAGCAGTATGTCACACTTGTATTTTCAAAACTGGCTTTATTCTTGTCATAGGGCTATTAAGAAAAAGGAAGTAAAAGTGCATGATTACTATCCAGAGGATTTATCCACACCTGCATTCTTACATCAAAATGGGTTCTATTTTTCAAACATGCCTCTCTAATGCAATTCCAAATTCTGAATTTAATAAAAATGAAAGTAAGCATTTTATTTTCAGCCTTGAATAACTGTGTCTTTAAACAACACTAAAAATTTTTAACTAAGCAAGATACATACATAATTATTTTAAAAACACAGACTATCCTGTGGCCAAAAAAGGAACGAATTTTCCCATGGCACATCAAAAAAAATTTTTTTTTAATTAATTCATAATCAGTATAACATTCCTGTCTAAAAGAAGTTGGCAGATTTTTGTTTATAGTTTCAACAAAGAGCGCATGTTGTTTTCATCAAAGGCTCCTCAACACGTAGAACCAGACAGTACAGCAGATGCTACTGCGTCTTCATATTGAATTTATATTTTGAAATAAAAGATAAACTTTGGTTACACATTCTTTTGTGTCAGAAATCACCCCTAAGCTCTTCCTCTGAGCCTCCCCTTCCCAGCCCTCTTAGTGAGGGAGCGGTGCTCACTGCGGGCCTGTCCCAGTTAGCACTTGCTACTTGATATGCATATGAGTCACCACCACCTAAAGTAGCTCGTTTTAATATTAGGAACTGGTACTACAGGCCATTTAAAAGAGAGAATTATGCTACAACCTATCCTATGAGCAGAGAAGGAATAATAAAAAATGTGCAGTTCTGTGTATTTCATTACAGACTTTAGGAAGACCGACATAAGTACTGTAAAATGTTCATTCATCAGGGACTTTATAAACCAAAATACTGTTACTTTCCCTTTCCCATCCATCTAAAGAACACTGCAAAAAGAGTGTAGAAATAACATATGGTCAGACATTTTTCCAAGTACAATCTAAATACTGTGCTGTATCACCTCAAGACTTACTTTGGACAGCGGTAAATATTACAATTTGGCCTAAAGGGAAGAAAAGGTATGGTAGGGATGATCAGTGTGAAAGAGCAAGGCTGAAGTTAATTATGTGTCTTGTTTGATCTGCAGATCTCATTGAGATTTCTTCTTTTACTTCTTGCAAGTCAAAACTGATTATGCACTGTGCTGTGAGTTGAGGAAGGCTTGGACCACAGCACAGCTGGCAGTGAGGCAGCCAATGCTGTCACAAGTAGCCAGCTGCTAAAAGCCCCTTTTGATTCCAGGGTGGAGCTGGGTCCTGTGCAGTGATCTTTCCAAAATCACCACTTTACTCCTTTTATTCTCTCCAGGTCCCAGACACGACTTACGCAATATTTGTGGCTGTGTTTGCCTTTACTACTACCTGCTGTAGTTATTGCCTCAAAGAGCAGCTGATGTTGCTTCCTCTTTCTCTCTGCTCAGAATTCCCCCCAAAGCTGTGTTTTCTGAAAACTCTCTCACCTTCCTACCTAGCTTTGAATTCTCCTCTCATAGTTCACTAAGAATCCCCTTGATCTGCACTCAATAATGGTTTCAGAATATAGTCATAGGCATTAGACAATGGCTCCAGAAGGTGGTCATCTGCCCAAACATAGGACACTTGTTCCAAGAAGAGATAACATCCACTTAAAATGTTAGGGAATTAAGCATCCAATTAGAGAGGGCCCATCTCTCACTTTCCCTCTGTTTCTCTCCCTTTTGTTCCAAAATAAAGACCTGGAGAGTGTATTGTACTGATTGAGGAGAAACAGAAAGCACATCTCACCCTCTCTCTCTTCAAGCAGAAGGATGATAATCAGCAGTTCTGCTGATGCTCCCTAAAAGTACTTACTTGAACAGAAGTATGGCCCTGGCTGGGTTGCCTGTTTTCTGAAGTGTTAGAATGTGTGCGCTGTGCTGTGTAAGCATTCTGCTAAACAGATAAACCAAGATACAGAAAATGTTCAGGAACTTGCCCAAGGCCATATGGCAATTCAATAACAATGCTGTGAATTAAAAACAAGGCTGAAGTTTTTCAAAGAGAAATATTTTCTCACAGGGAAAGAAGGCCTTTATCAACACTCCTGGGGAAAGTGGAAAATTGTGAGCTCTTCAAGTGCTTCATTTTTGCAAAGTTGTTCCTGAACAATGTTCGACTTTTAAAAAATGGCTTGTTCCAGAACTGGAAATTACTAGCTAAAAGTGGATAATACTGATAATCTGTTCAGAAGTATTGTGGATGAAAAAGCAACATCTCCAGTTATTCTCAGCCAATTACTGAATACAGCACAACCTGAAAATCTTGAAGTTTTCATGGAAATACATTTTTGTCATTGCTCTTTTTTTATTTTTCTCAAGAGCATGGCCCAGAAACCTTCTGGCTTGGCCCAAGAAGAGGACACAGGAGTGTGTTTCCTCTGGATGCACATGTGGCCTCAGCAGAGGAATTTCTCCTGTCCCAGCTTCCTCTCCCACGGCTTCAGGTTCTACTTTCTGTCCCACACATGAAGTTCAAACACTTGCCACCTTACCAATCCATTTTTTATGACTCATATTTATCACGGCTACTTCAACAACAAAACATTTGGGAAAGGGCTCTACCTGTGTTAAATATGTCTACACAAGGAAGAGCTCGGGTAGCCACAGCACCAGGCAGCTGCTGGGGCTGTATGTGTGGTGCTGAAAGAGAAAACATAGAGCTGTGTCTCCTTCCCTTTTGGGGCATCTCAGGAGACCCATCACCTTATGAAGCTGACAATTTCCCACAGCCATAAGAGGCTGTTCCAGACAGATGTTTGACAGGAATAGTCACAGCTGTACAGCTGTCACATCTTAGGAAAAATCTCCATCTCTGATCCACTCCAGTATGGGAGAGAGACCAGTTGCTTCTGATGTGATTTCCTTCCAGCATGAGGTCTGTCTCCCCAGTAAAACTAATGAGAACACTTGGTGGCTGGACTGATGGTGATACAGAGTTTGTCTTTCTACTAACATGACATGTAAATAAAACCAGAGCCTTCATCTTTCTCCAGTTTTGTATATTCACAAAAGCTCTGGGTAAAGAAGCTTATCAATTTTAAAGAAACATTTCCTTTTTTTAGGGTAGAAAAACTTTTAAAGTTGCAGCACATTTAGTTCCATTCTAAATTAGGACTTTCAGACAGCATTCCTAATCAACTATATTTGGCTGTAAGAGGCTTAAACCGTTTAAAATATGAAACAGAGATGCATTCCTTACATGTGAAAATAAATTACTGAACAAGTTTTATAGCAACTATAATTCAGTTCAACACTATGGTTTAATGAAGAAGTAGCAAAAGAAATAAATTACACTTTCTGTGGCTAATTTAGTAAGCATGTACATTTGCAAAGGTAGTCTCATCACTGACACACAAATGCCTCTGCATAAGCTTTGCTGGGAGACTGAGACAATTATAAAGGCCATCCTTTTTCCTTTCAGTGTGGGTTTTACTGCACATAGCCATGCTTTAGTGTCGCTCACACGGACTATGTCAGTCCCCTCACAGAGGTGCTCTGACAGCCAGTCAGAAATGTCACACCTCCATCCTGGGTTGATTCTCTCTGTCCATGTCATCTGCACCATGTAATGAGTGGGCTGTGATGCCCAGAGTTGCTCAGGTTATGATCATGTAAGAGGAGACCATTCTGCCTATTTTCCTGACAAATCTCTTCAGTTCTCAAATGTTCATACTGACAGTTTCTAGATATCGGTGAACAAGGACAAGGTATTTTCTGACCTCCATAAAGAGTCAGACGTCCGGCACCTTGGCCTTTCTGGCAGCAGCAGCCTTCTGTGGAGGGTATGTGTGGGATAAAGTAAGAAAGATTTTAGGAACAGAGATTCTATTTAATATTGCTAATGAGTTACAGATGTAAGATCTGCACTTTCATTCAGAATTTATGTACTGGGGGATTTTTTTGAGTTCAGAAAGCTGGAAAAAAACCCACATTTGATATTTTAAGAGATTATGCAGGTACTCTGAAGATGCAAGGCATTAGCTTTTCAAGAAAGCATCTCTGTGAAAAATTTTGAATATGTATATTGGAGAAATGGTGTGGATGGGAGGTGGAAGAACAAATGGATGGCTGAACTTCTGGTATTGACCAAGTGTAGCTGCTCCTGCCTCTGTAATGATTCATGACTACAGGTGGCTTCATGACCTTCCTTACACACACTGGTGGATACTACAATACAAGTTTTCTTCAGAAAGGAATATGAGATGAAAACAATGGTGAAAAATAATTGTGTGGCCTGTTGACTTTGAGAGGAAGCCTTTTTTTTTTTTTCTAAAATATTATTGGTGCTATGACATGAAAGAAAAGCCTTAAAATCCCTAAAAGTATTTTCCTAAAAGTGCATGTACTTCTTCACATTTACCAAACTCTGTAGACTCAATATTTTTCCTTTAATAAAACTTCATCCCTGTACATTGTTGTTCACTCTCCATAGCAAGCACGTAAATGCAGTCAAAAATGTGAGTCTTTCACAATAACAAAATTGACAACCAGATTTATCTGAGAGAATTTGACTCAGAGGGAGCACAACAGTGTCACTCAGAGGTATCTTACAGAATGTTATTTTTCAGAATAAATACTTCCAAAAAGTGAAGCAGGATTACAGCATTCCTAGCCTTCAAGTAGGAGCTATGGGGAAAACAGAAATTAGTTTATATGAGTAAAATATAAAAATGGTGCTTCTCCAAAACTCAAAAGGGCCTTATGGATAAAATTTGAGTGTTTATTTTTATGCATGAAGCATTTGTAGTAAAGGACAATTTATACAATAGGATTTGGGCAAAGTGCACTTTCCCTGGAAAGCACACATAGCAACAGGAAAGCACTTCTCATAAGGGGCATACACAGGCTATAAATGTTTATTATGTTATTGACAATTATCTGTTTAAGACTGGGATTACTCGATGACTAGTTCAGAAAATACTGCATTATAGCTTAATTGCTTCAGGATCTAATTCATTTTTAAAATACCCTGTAGATAAAGAAGATAGGAAAATACTGAATGCATGTTTCTGAATGGGAATTTTGCTCTAGCTGCCTTCCTTTTATCGAGGGGGTTCATGTTTGTTTCAATCAAAAAAAATTCTATCGTCGTCCTTTATTTTCTTCATATCTACTTAACATGTTTGAATTTTAGCTTACAAGTTAAGATTAGAATTGGTTGTGAATTCACTGCCCTAATAAAGTGATATTTGTTGGGCCTTTTTGTACAATTGACAGCTAACTTACAGAGACTAACAAATACTAATAATGGCAACATTGTGGCAACCCATGAGATGCCTGGGATCCCAAGACTATCACCAAAAGAGAGACAGCAATTGTTCTAAAGCTTTCTAGGGAAAAGAAATTTCCTTTATTGTAAAAGAAAATCATCTTGTGAATGGATATTCTACAGACTCAGAATTCTTATTAGGTAACCTGGTTTATTCACAAACTAAGAAGGAATCATTTCCTGTAACAAAATTTCCAGTATAAAATTTAATTATCAAGTCATCAGCTTCTAGCACTTCTCTTGCAACTATTCAAAGACTAATAGACTTACCAGTCAGGAAGCTTTACATATATTCAGAGTATATTTTAGGCCATCACACTTAATTCTAATGCACTAAATAATTTCTTGTGGAGGCCTGACCCTCTTGAGTATTCCAGACCAGTATCATCCTGCAGTTAAATTATACATTTTTAGGTTTCCCAACCTATCACCATGATGGAGACCATTTCTCCTATCCCCTTTTCAATTTTTAATTTATTTCTGTTAAGATTGTGGAGGTAAAAATGAGAAATCTTTTATTCAAAGGATAGGATGCAGAAATCAAGATCTCCCAAGAACAATTCAGCCTAGAGAGGCAGGGACCAGGTATGTTTTTGAAATATGAATAAACCATTCTTAAGTAACATATATGGAAAGGCAGTTCTGAGGATGTGATGGAGTCAGAAGTTACAGCACGACTCTTCTTCTGCTCTCTGTATTTGCCAGTATCTTCCTGATAGTGAGGTACGACCAGTGTAAGAAAAGAGTCATTGCCTCATTCCTCTTTGAAAAGATACTCGTGTTTACAAAGCACTAAACTATAATGGATTTTTTAACATATATTCATGTCTAATGAACTAGTTTATAAAAGCAGTATGCTCTTCACTTTCAAACCCCTCATTAAAGGATATTTAATGTTAATTATTTGTATTATTTGAGTGCCTATCTGGCCCAATAATAAATTAGATGCTTCTTGCAGGGACAAATACAATAATGCCTTACAAATTAACAAGTTTCTTGACTCAGGCTTTATGACACTGTTCATCACAAACTGTGGTATGAAATGTTACAAAGAAGAACACATTAGAAAAATTACCAAACCCATTACATTTTAATAGCATTTCAGACCTTGTAAGGGTTCAAAATTCAACACGCAACAACAAAGCCACCTGAGACCCTGTCGGAGGTTTGACACTGGCTAAAAGCACCAGGCACCCACAAGAATCACAACAAAGGGTTCATGAGCTGAGACCAGGATTAGGGGAAAAAACACTCTAGGGCAAAATAGGTTCAAAACTTAAACAGTATAAAGAAAATTTATTACTAACAGAATTAAAAGTAAAAAGGGTAACGAGAACTAAAAGAAACCTTCAGAACACTTATTTTCTTCCCAGCCCCTCCCTCTTTCCCACTAACCACGCAAGGAGACAAAGTGGGGTTTTGGTCAGTTTTTCACTTCCTAAAAATCCTTCTTCAGTATGCTTAGGGAAAGGAGTTTCTTTCTTCTGCTGTGCTGTGGGATCCTTCCCACAGGAGATAAGTTTTCTGCTAATTTCTTAGCGTGGTCGTAATTTTCACAACTAGCAGTCCCACTGGACCTGTTGTAATGTGAGTCCCTCCCACGGGCCAAGAAGTCTTCCCAAAACTGCATAGCATGGGTCATTTTAGTTCATGGGGTTTAGTCTTTTAAGGATGAGCTGTTCTAGTTTGGAAGTAAGGGCTCTCCTTCTCTCTCTCTGGAAGCAATGGTCTTCTCTTTCTGTTCAAGTTCCTTACTAGATTACAGCCTTTCAGCATCCATGTGCTCCAGCATGAGCACTTTTCCTCACAGGCTGCGAGTGGATCTCTGCATCTCCCCATGCACTTCATGAATTACAGGGAAACAGTCTGTTGTATTATAGTCTTCACCACGGCTTGTAGAAAAAATTTCAGCTTCAATGCTCAGGGCACCTCCCCCCTCTCCTTCTTTTCACTGACCTCGGTGCTGCCATGTTGGTTCTCCTCAAGTGTCTTCACTTTTCCTCTGACTCGGAAGAAAATTGTCGTCCATTGCTATTATTGTTCTCAAGCTCTATCAGTTGAAATGTACTTATAGAGCTTTGCAGGCCTGAAAAGGTTGATCTCGTCTGCGCTCCATGTTCACCGTGTTTTCATCGCTGGACACATGGTCCCCACTGGCACCGCACGGGCAGTTCCGGAGTGCCAGGCCCGGGGCCTCCTTGAGTCGGGCTGCCCAGGAGCGCAGCGCAAAGCACGTGTCAAACTCCATCCAAGGCTATCACTGGCACAAAACCGACAGCATAAGGGAAAGTTGAACTTTGAAGAGAGAGCTCAAGCCTCGTGATCGAGGCTGCAGCCTGCGGATGGCATGAGGCCAGCAGCAGACCCCCAGCTGCCCTGGCCCTGCTGGCATCGGCCCCCGCAGCATCCTGCCACCCGTCCAAAGGAAAAATAAAGAATGCCCACCTTCTTTTTCCCTTCTTAAATATGTCATCAACGAGGTGTTACCAACTTCTCTAATTGGGCCAGCAGCCTGCCTATCATCAGAGCCTTCAGTGATTGGCTCTGTGCCAAACATAGTAGAGGCTTCCAGTAGTTTCACCTTTCAGAGCTGTTTCTGTAGCTTTCTCTGCCCACTAAAAAAGTTAGACTGTTTTAAACTAACAGACAGCCTGTCACAGGTACAGACTTCATCGTCCTGATTTCCATGGCCCAGGGAGGAGACTCTTGGGAAAACCTGGCCCCCCAAGTCCCTTACAGCCCAGGTTCCTCTCAGACTCAGTAGTCAGAACTCTGAGTGTCTGTGACTACAGACTACTGTGAGCTACTACGTGATTTGTTTTAAATTAGGAATTTAGGAATTCTTCAGTCCACAAATCTGGGGTAACCCAGAACCAGACTCTTGGGCTGTTTAGACCTGTAGCTCTTTTCTGCCAAAAAGCTACTTCTTCAAAAAACTGGAGAGGAGTGAAATGAAAACCCATTTTCCTATTTCTATTTTATAATGCTATCTGTTGGCTCAACTGCTATTCAGCTTGAATAATTTAGACCATAGCCAAAAATCAATAGTATGAAACAGAGGAAAAAAACCTGAACATTTTATAATTCTTTCTGGTTTTTAATTCACAGTGAATCATATGAACAAGAATAATTGACAATCAAGGATTTATTCGTGCCAGATTTGAAAAAATTACATCCATTTCAGGAAAACAGTTGTGCATGTATTTAAATTTTAAGCAGTTGAGGGGTCCAAAGTATAGCAACTTTATAAACCTCTTGTAGAAGTACCTCATACATTATCGAACATTCAGCTAAAATCCTGACCTTTAAATCCAGTATTTAGTTTATTAATCCCCATAATATAAACCATTCACAGATATTTTATAAATGTGACATATGTGCCTCAGAATGTGCATATTTTTTCCAAAATGTCAACTGAAGGACACCACCTTTCTTTTCAAATGTTGTTTTGCCTATGTACTGACACCAAAAATACTGTACATGTCTGCCAATTTCATCTATGCAGCACATAGCAATTGACAAGGAGAACTCAAAATTCCCTCTTTCCAGCCACCTACGTTAATCTGCCAATTACTCTGCGTGGTTGCTACCCAGACGGGAACAACGTCATGTCAGCCTCCCAAAGGATCACCACCAGAAATCATTGTACTCCTGAAAGGGCTCTTTCCTGGGGGGAGGAGGGAGGGAGGTGAATGTGAAGAAGTTCTCCTGCTGCAATCCTGTGGCTGTTGGGCATGTGAGGAGAACATGGGCACCACAGGCAAGAGCGTGGCTGAACTGGGCTGCAGCCGTAGTGCAGAAAACTCATATTGCAGATATTGTGGCAATATTGGCACTTATTGCCAACTTCTGTTGTAAACTGGCTCAGAACAAGTATGTTGTGCACAAAGAAGCATGACTCTTTATAAAGCTGTTGTAACTTTCCAAATTAAAAGAAAAAAACACTCATAAAAAATACAGGCACTATCTGCTCTTCTCTAACTTTTATATCTCAAGCGGGTGGTCTTTGGATTTGTGCTTTTACTTAAAGAATTTCTGTACATAACACAGT
This sequence comes from Monarcha castaneiventris obscurior, assembly GCA_026261815.1. Taxonomy (NCBI): domain Eukaryota; kingdom Metazoa; phylum Chordata; class Aves; order Passeriformes; family Monarchidae; genus Monarcha; species Monarcha castaneiventris. The sequence continues at coordinate 12,744,082 of JAMPIT010000379.1, forward strand.
CATTATCAGTTCAATGGCATATGGAAAGGCATTTATTCAAGCTTTTCTAGCATGCAAGCATCATTTAATGAAACAGTATTTCTTTGTATACAAAGGAAAATAAAAACAACAAATCCAATTTTTTTCAAAGTCTCTTTTGAGGACATGTACATGTCTGAGCCCAAATCCTAAATCTTATAATCTCTGGAAGGGTGACATCAGAGCTTCTAATCTTATTTGCAGAATACTCCAACATCTACAGTTCACATAAAAACATTAAAATTCTAAATGGAAAAGTCAAGAAAATGTGATTTTTATCATCAAACTCTTTCTGAAATAAGTCTTTACACCCTTTAAAGAACAATTCATCCATTTCCAACATTGTGTAGGCAATCAAGAGAAAATAGCTTGGTTTTGTTTTTGTTTGGTTTTGTTTGGGGTTTTTTTTCAGAAATAACAAGGCAAAAACCTCACCGGCACCACTAATTACCACTGTTCTACCAACATGAGATTTTTTCCTCTCAGAATGTCCTTTAAATCACCTCAAAAATTACTTAAATTAAAATCTCACCTTCTGCTTATAGGGTGAGAGCATATTAAATAAAATGCTATTAAAGTTCCATGTCTTTTTAATTTCATACTTAAGTTAACATAACATTGGCATGAGATTTTGTCCATGAAGAAGTGGCCTAACACTGGTAGAAACCAATGAAAATGCATACAGAATTTTCCTAAGCCAGCCACCTATACTTTTTATCCATAATTATTTATGCTACAACATTTCCCATAGAATCTGTTCTGAAACAATGCAAGGCAGAGAACACTAGCTGAACAAAACAGTCCACATGAAAGTATTATCTTTTTGTTTCCTTCTCAGCCTTTATAATAAAATAGTCGGTATAGAGCCAGATTAGCCTGTTTGTTCAGCTAACAATTATTTCTCTTTAAATTCCAAAAAGTTTAATATCTGCCTAATCTTGAGTGATAGCCCTAATCAAACTTTTGTTGTCCCTTTCTGCCACATCTGAAGAGTGCTTAAAAGTAAACAGAAATGATGGAAAGGGAATCCCTATAGCAGAAATTAAGAAATAAAATATGGGGATTAACCTCCAGCCTTATGTGCCTTTATCTCTTCTCTGCCTTGCAACTAAAGGGAGACTGTTTAACCATTAAAAAAGATTAAAGGTATTAATTAGACTAAGAGATAGAAACCTATCACCCTTCTGTCAGAGCAGACCAGAAATAAACCTTCTTCCAGATAAAAAAAAAAATCTATATTTTTAGAGTTTGGTCAAAACAAAAGTCGTGTTGATCAGCTTTCTATATTCCTATTGTTGTCAAAAAGATTAAACAAATGAGCCTGAAACTGAATAAACATTTTGACGAATTTGTGTATGAGGGGCAGAGCCACTACTTCCTCTTTATATCAAAGTAGCAGCACTACGCACAAACAAATATAATTCTGTTGGCATTTCGTAAATCTATGTAAATAAAACAATGGAAGAAGATTAACAGACAGCCCCCAGCAGTGGAGCTCTGAATTGCCTTTTTTTTTCTCTCCAAAATGAGGAAACTACACAGTACATTTAAATTATGTAGAAAGTATTATAAATGTCTTTTGCAGCAGAAACAGATATTATAGCAAACTGCAGCTATATGCCATGTCTAAGGACAGATTAGACATCTTTTAGAGTCAGTTGTCAGTAGAAGATTACAAAATATTATTCAAGACAGAAGACGACTGGCAGAAGAGAATATACTTTTATCCAAGAATAACCCATTTTTGAATTTTTCAAAGTTGTGTGTAATTCTTTTTTAAAATCTTACGGATAAAAAAAAATTGCAGCTTTCAATCAGACATCCTTATAAAAAGAATAGATGTTAATAAAATACATTCATCCCATCATATGTTAAAGGTGACCCTGTTAGAAAAATAGATTATGATGAGGTTGGAAAATTGTAATGGGCTATATTAAATAGCTCTATTTGAAATATTTTAAAGTCAGCTGCTAAACAGCAAATTGAAAAAAATTATATTAAAGGTCACAATCAAAGAAATACTTTGGACCTATATTATTAGTTAGTAAAAGATAAATTACTCTTTTTCTGAAAAGTCCTTATATATATGTGTGTATATAAATATATATGTACACACATGCAAATATTGAACACAAATACACAGCTCACAAAATACTCATACATAACTACCTTTTCCTTTCTGACTAATTATTCTGTAAGTAGAGGACACCCTAGGGCAGAGTACACCAGATTTACACTGCTCTAAGAAGCAAAAGTTTGGCTCCCAACTTTTAAAACTTAATACTTCTTTACTTATTTAACAGCTAATTAGACAATAATTTCAGAAAAATTAAACTAAAAAGAGCAGACCACTAGAAGAACTTATTCCAATGCTTTTTAGCTGCTGAATGAATCTCGGTATCTCACATAGATGAAATATCAATAGCAGATTGGGAATGATCTTTTCTAAATATTTTCATTTCCAAACAAGACAAGCTGCATTCTCTGCAAGCACTTCAGGATAAATTTTGGGGAAACTCTTTGGGGAAAAAATATTAAAAAATGGCAAAAAGTAATATACTGTGTTTTTTCCTCATCTTAAAAGGTGATCCTAAATAGGTCAGAGAAGACAACTAACTAAATATTGATGCTCATATGCAAAGCTCCAAAACAAAAATTAAAAAAATTATAAAACCCAAACAAAGAGCATTAGCTTTGTGACTGGTAGTCAAACAAACAATTCTGAAGGTGCCTCACCACCCTCATATTAAAGAATTTCTTCCTAGCATCTAAACTAAATCTGTCCTCTTTCAGCTTAAAACCATTCCTCCTTGACCTACCAGTTTCTGCTCATGTAAAAAGTCATTTTCTCTCTTTTTTACAAATCCCCTCTATGGACTAAAAGGCTGCAATAAGGTCTCCCTGGAGCCTTCTCTTCTCCAGGCTGAACAACCCCAACTCTCTCAGCCTGTCTCCGTAGGAGAGGTGCTCCATTCATTCTCCCAGCCCAGCCCACTGTGCAATGGGAGTAAGAGCTGTAACTGGTAGTAAACCCTATGAGAGGAGCCTCCATCTCCTCATTAGTGACCTTGATGATGAAATCTAAGTTTTCTCTACCAACTTTGTGTCAGTGTGTAAACTGCAGTTTTCCACAGGCACAAAAATTGGCCAAACACAGGACTGTCAGGAGACAGCCACAAAACAGAGCACAGAAAGCTCCTTTTCTACTAAACGCCTTGCTCCAAAGCAGAAGGATGCTCGTGCTCTTCAAAGAGAAATGTACCAGAAATTTCCTTTGTTTTCTTTTATAGGGTTAAAAGGGTATTTCTGCTGCTTTTCAAACCTGCCTACTGAAAATACCAGAACGTTTTTGAAAGGAACTTCAAGAGAAAGACAGAAAAAAAGGAAAGAAATCAGCTGAAGCAAATACCCATTTGGGAAAACTTCAACCCATGTACTTAAAATCTAGCAAAACTTTTGCAAGCTGAAACATTTTTCATAATATGGAGTATATCTAATACAAAATATCAAACAACCATAATATGCATACCAAGAAAAGTATCAAAGACCATGCCAAGGTGAAGTACTCCAGAATCTATGTTGAACAGCATCCAAGGCAAGGAGAAAGCTCAGCAGCATTGGGCTTTGGCTCTCTCCAGTACTCAGGGGCCAGGACAGGTGGTACCACCATGACCCAAGACAAGGCCACAGCTGTTGAAGAGAAGCCTTAACCAACCTATTACTATGTAGTAACACCAGCCAGGAATATGTGGATGTCCTCAGATCAATATTCTTCTGCCCACCAACCTGGGCAGCATTCCTCGTGAGTGATTGTAGGTGTTACCTTGCAAGTCTGAAAGAAAGTTTGCTAGTGAACCAGAAAAGTGAGTTCAACACCAGGACCATTTTTAGCATGTAAACCTGGACACTGCAAACATATCAAAAGCATGATTCAAAAAGAAAATGCAGAAGAATCCTGAGTGGTTTTGGTCTCTTCGATAATCAGGGTCTTTCCACAGACTTTTATCTTGGTTTAAAAAATGATTATAAAATAAATCAGAGAAAATGCCTGAGTTACTATAAAATGTACTCAAAGTTTTTTAGTCCACTTAAGATGTGAGAAGGAACTACAGTTTTCTTCACTGGTATCATAAATACCTCTTTTCTTGATGCTTCTTTGCACTTCATGGAATGAGAAGTTGTGCCTCTTAAAAAATTGTAACATTCTCAAGAAACTCCCACTGAAAAATTGATACATGGAAAAGTCCTCCATCCTTCACACAAACTATGGGCCTTATTCATTCTTGTAATAATTTTTTGGGCATTTTTTTTCTCTTCTGTGGAACAAGAAGCCTTTCAAGTCTAGGTGTCACAATATTTACAAAACTCTACCTTCTCAATTTCACCATCTGTGAAAAGGGAATGGTTGAATTCCACTATGTCTTCAGAAGGATAGGAAGGACTGCATTAATCCATTACCAGGATTAAGGTAAAAATTTAGCTGTTTGACTTGAAAGGAAGAATAGAATATTAGGGGTCATTCGTAGAAAAAATGTTGTTGTGAGTTTTTCTTGTCAGGGGAAATAGTATATGGAAATATGTATTTACTTCACAGATCAATTTTTTTTTGTTTGTAGGATTATGGTGTTAGTTATTTTAACCTCTATCTCAAAATTCAAAATAAGAAAGACATTTTGCACATTATTATGCACATCTTCAGCTAGAAGAGTAAAAAAAAAATTCATCTGATTTTTTGATTTAAGAAACAAAAAAAAACAAAAATAACCAGTTTTTCACGCCTTTTCAGTGGGAATTTATGAAGGCTGCAAACTTGCTGTGCCATGGTCCAAAGCAAATTAAAATGTTTGAGTTACTATGGAAAATACTCAAAACAAGATTCGTAATGGACATTCTAAGGGAACATTGGCTCTGGCAATGACAGTGACTGCCTCTGTAATAATGTATGTCAAATTATTTAGCTGACTCAGTGCTTCAAAGAACACAAGAAAATATCAGCCTTTAAGTGGTGGTTCAGCTGAGCATTTTAGATGTATGTAGCTTCCAAAGCATTTTAGATGATCAGAGTTTGACACATGGAAAGCCTGACTCTTCCTTCACATGTACCAGCATAACAGTGCTGATTCTAGTGCTGTTACTCCTGTGTTTTAGCAGTGTACATGAGAGGAGAATCAGGCTCAGCATGTGTAATAACCCATCAGCACACTTTACATTCCTGTTCATCCTGTTGATGAATGAGCTGCTGCATGGTTCTCTGAGGGCCATTGACTTTTGAATCAAAATGATGATATGATTGTGCTGCTGCATTTGCATGTTCTTGTACCTTCTATATTTAAACAAAAACAGTGCCCACCCACAAAAAAAAAAAAAAAAAAGGCAGCAGCATTTGTAAATGCAAAAGCTAGAATGAATCCATTCTAATAGGATCCAGTCGAATTCACGTAACTTAATCATATTGCTATTGTCCTACCTGATAAACTTACCTGTAGCATACAAACTACTGAGTTGCACACTCAAGAAACTTCCTAAATCCTGACTATATTCTGCTAGAACTTCCTTTTTCCTCTCATCCCCTGTTTTATATCATGGGCAAATGCCCAGCTGACCAGCCCCTCAGGTGAATGATCTGATTATTCAAACACAGCTGTAGTAGGACTACGACCTCTCATTTCATTCTGCCTCCCATAGATCCTATGGGTAGGATTCCAGCTCCCAGTTTCCTCTGCCAGTGACACTTCTAAGGGTGTCTTAAACTCATGCTTCTGCTGATCTGTGCAGGGCCAGGAACAAAACAAACCCTGCATTGTGACCATTCCCAACCAACCAGAAAAAACAAAGCATAAGTAGTGTCTGCTCAGCTCTGAAAGTGCCATACCACTGTGAGTTCTTCAAGCTGCAGACAATTGATAACAATGGGATTTAATTGTTTCTAAAAAGAATGCAGTTATCTATGATCAGCAGGTACAGGAGAGAGATTTAAATTCAAATTTATACCAATGCACCTTTGTGAAAACGTGCATCAGCCTACATGTATGCAAGATGCTCAGTCTTAGGGAAGGAGCTTATTCTTAAACTTAATTCTAGGTCAATGAACCTTACTTCATACGAACAATATCATTCTAACAATAACCTGGATTTATTGCCCTAGAAATATAATATTAATAAACATCAGTGATGACTGTGATAGTGCATTCAGAACTGCTAGCTGATCATGTTCAGTACCAGAGAATGTTTCAGTATGCTATGGAGGAAGGACTGTACTATCTATTAATTTTAAATGTCTTTTTTCCTTCTCTCCCAAGATTTGGAGCATCTGAATGTAAATGTTGGCACAGCCTGTCACGCACAAAATCTTGGCAGCTGACTATGCTAAGCAATAGAGGTATTGAATTCAATATAAACAATATTGCAACATTTCAAAATGCTTATATATTTTCTTATTATCTTGTCCCCTTCTGTTTACAGTCATTCTTGCAAAGTCTGTCATCAATAGAAATTTAGCAGCTTTTGGGATGGGGTTTATGCTGGTACTTGCTCTCCCTTATGAAATGAAAAGCAACAAGAAATAGTCTGGCACACATGTACTAAAGCCATTTATAGATTCCACCTTAAGATCTGACTTGGTACAGCTCCATAAAAACCAAATGCACATCTCAGGCCAATAGGCCATCTCATTTTCAATTATCACGAAGCCAGATTAAGTGCCCTGTCAGCTTTTTCAGCCCCACAGTTTCAACAAAGCCTCTGCCTATCAAGGAAAACTGCTGCAGTCATTGCCCTAACCCTAGGCCACTTATTGTTATACTCTTTAATTTAAAAAATAAATAGAAGTTCTTCATGCAAACATTTGCCAAATGGGATAAGATTGTCTTCAAAAATAGCTTTCTATAGGGAGGCTTCTCAAGTAACTGAAATAGGGTTTGGGCTGTATTTTTTTCACCTACTAGCTTACACTTAAGAGAGTCCTATGTACATCCTACAGGCACTGGGAGAAGAGATCATTATGTTAGTCTACTCTAGTGTTCTGTCATTTTTTGTTTTCAATTGCCAAATATTATTCCCCTAATTTGTTTTTACATATAAAATGACATTACCTGTATCTCTGAAGTTTTTTCCAAAGATAACTGTGTCCAGCTGATAAAGCACAATGTGACAAACAGGTTGTATATTACTTTTTATGCCATTACTTTTTATGCCATTGGCTTCTCGAATGTCTTATGACAAGTGATTTAACCTCCCTGAGTCCCTATATCTGTACAATGGTAATACTGCTACTGATCTGCTTTCTTAAATTCTTTGATGAATACACTATGTAAAAAGTAAGAATTAACAGGATTAATAGTCTTTGAGGGCCAGAACGGTCTAGTCTGATCCTGAGTATATAGTAGGCCATGTTATATCATGGCAGTTTTATTTGTGCTGAGCCCAAGACCCTGTATTAGACAGCTGGCTGAGGACTTTGAAGGACACAGAATTTAACATATCCTTGGAACTTTGTTCCAGAGCTTATTAACACCCTACTTCTACCCCGTTATTAATCTGTATCTCATACTAATCTGAGTTCGTGCTAAATCCAAGACAAATCATTAGTTCTCACCTATCTTTTTTTCCACAAGATTAAAAGCCTCTTTTGTACCTGGCATTTTCTCCTTGCCAACCTCCTTACACAGTATGATCAAGTAATTTCTTGGTCTTTTTTCGATATTATTATTATTACTACTACAAATGGAGTCAGAATGAAAATCTCAGCCTGAACACTGAAATCCTGTGCTTAAATACAAAATGAGAATAGCATAGGGTATCAGCAGTGCTGGCTCTCCCGTGGTGCCCTGCCAATGTTCTTTAATCTTGATCAGGAAAGACCACCTGCAAAGCTAAGCTGATAGTCTCATTCTTCCTGTCCATTCATTCCTGGGTCGCTGAGCTCAGTCTGCCAACATGGGTATCAATTAGTGCAAAAAACATCATCAGAATTTCAATTAAGCTGTGCTAGTGTCCCTCCATTTAAAGCACTGTTGTCAAAATTGTGCAAATTGAGACAAAAAAGCTATGGTCTGTAATTAAGTCTGTCGTTTTTTAGCTTGAAATCAAGTATTTTCCTAAAAAAAAAAAAAAAAAAGTAGAAGAAAAATAATTTACTTTCAAAACAGTGGGGAAAAAATGTAAGACAGTCAAAGATGTTATTCCTCTGACTCAAACACATCTTTTATTTTTAAATGACATTTCGCAGGCCATTAGTTCATAATGTGAAGTACTGCTTTTGGGCATTAAGAGTAATAAAAAATCCTTCTGCAGAGAAACCCATGTTCAGGTTACCTTTCTTCTTAAACATATTTTTAATTTGTGGGCTCAGTGTGAAATTGTTACAGAGACACCCTTGCAGTGATTTGCTTTGGCTTGCTTTGAAACAGGAAAATCTTTAGACAAGACATGTACATAGATAAAAATGCTGATGAAGGCCAAGGTACGTAAAATTACACAGAAATATTTATACTAAATTTGGGAAAATGTAATAATTTTCCTGTCTAGCTGAACCCGAATATGATTTTTAAATCTAGAAATGAGGTGGATGAACCCTGTTTATAGGCCCTAATTCTCCCACCTTGATATTTGATGGAAAGCAGAAACACAGCTTGGCAGATGCAGTCCAGAAGGCTCCTGCAAAGCATTAGTGAAAACTTTTTGACTCAGGTGGTGGAGAATCCAGTGAGGAGAGGTGTGGGCTGGACCTTGAACTAGCAAACCAAGAAGGATGGGTTGGGGATGTGAAATCTGGGGACAGCCTTGGCTGCAGCGCCCATAAGAGGGCAGAGTTCAGGATACTGCATAGAGGAAGCAGGGCAATAGGTACCATTACAGCTCTGGACATCCAGAGAGCTAACTTTGGCCTCTTCAAGGACCTACTTAGAGGAACACCACAGGTTAGGGCTCTAGAAGTTAGCGGGGGTCCAAGAAAACTCATTAATATTTAAGCATCACTTTCTCCAAGCTCAGGATCAGTGCATTCCTATGAGTAAGAGATCAAGAAAGGAGACCTGCATGGGCAAGTAAGAAACTTCTGGCAAAACTCAAATGGAAGACAGAACTTTGAAAAAATATGGAAAATAGGACAGACCACTTGGGAGGAATGTAGGAATATTGTTAGAGTACACAGGGATGTGACAAGGAAGGCTAAGGTCAGCTTGGAATTAAATCTGGCAAGGAATGTCAAGGAGAAAAAGGAGAGGTTCTTCAATTACATCAGTAACAGAAGGAAGACTAGGGAAATGTGGGTTCATTGCTGAATGAGGTGGGTGTCCTGGTGATGAAGGATGCACAAAATGTGGAGTTACTGAATACCTTCTTTGCTTCAGAATGCCAGCCCTCAGGAATCCCAGGTGCTGAAGGAAAGAGAGAAAGTCTTGTCTCCTCGCTTTGTTGAGGAGGATCAGGATAGAGATGATTTAGGCAAACTTGACACCCACAAATTCGTGGTCTCTGATGGGGTACAGCCTCTAGGTGCTGAGGGAGCTGGCAGATGCTGGGCCGCCCTCCATCATCTTTGAAAAGTTATGGAGAACAAGAGAGGTGCCCGAGGACTGGAGGAAAGCCAGTGTCACTGCAGTCTTCACAAAGGTCAAGAAGGATGACCCAAGAAACTAGAGGCCAGTCAGCCTCACCTCTATCCCTGGAAAGGTGATGGAACAGCTCATTATGGGTGTCATCTCCAAGTATGTGGAGGAAAAAGAAGACTGATGGTGAAGGGCTCTAGCACCTGACTCATTCACCTGACAGACAGTCCAAACTCCAATATTAATTTTGTTCTGATTACCTGACATGTACACCCAAGTACAAGTGAAAGAAGTACTAGTCCTCTAAATAGCTCAACATAGCATTTTTTTAAGTTTAGTAGCTTAGTTTTCAAACCCATACATTGGTTTGTAGGAGAACTCTGGTCTCTTTAGCCTATACCTTGACAGCATGAACCTTCTTTTTCCTTTTGGTGAAACTTAGTGTCTATATTGTAGAACAAAAATGTGGAGATCCACTTAGCAATTGGGTTTAATATTTTGCATCTTTGCTTTTGCTAGTTTTCCAGAACATTGGACTACTGTTGTCATATTGTCACAGCATCTCAGCTACTTGTCATGAAACATCTTATCCTGGAAAATAATGAGTTTCAAAATAAAGATGAAAGGAAACTTTCTTCTAAAAAGAAGAAAAAATCCTTTCTGTGGATGCACTCTTTGCTTTGGAAAATATGTGTTTCAGTGTCTCTTCTTGGTATCCCACAAAGGTAAGACATCACAAATGCCAAATCTGATTATTTTCATTACAGTGTTCCTGCCAGACATCTTGGGGAAATTTTTGGAGGCCTCTATTTTGAGAGATTCAAGTTTCACCCACTTGTGTATCAGGTTTTTAGACAGTTTCTTGCTCAAGCTCTATGTTTGCTGTGCAGGAAAGTTGCAGAATTCTCAGCCCTTATTAAGAAAAATGTCAGAATTTAACAAACATTTAACAAATCCAGCTTCCTGGCTATGTAACCACGTATATAAAAATTCTGTACATCCTTAAATATAGACTTCTCGAAATTATTGGGAATAAAACTACATGAGAAAAATAAGACTGAAAACTTGTTGACATAGTAAATACAGTTTATAGAATGTAGATCAACAAAACAAAAACAAAGATTTGTATCCTGGCCAACTTGCAGTTTCTAGGACAATATAATGCTCAGCTTTTTAGACTGACCAAAGTCTTACCAAGGGTTTATAGTTCCACTATTTACAAGTAAACATTTAAATTTCAAAAAGCTGAAGAAAATGTTGAATCTATATTCTACCAGCATGATCCCCAAGGAGTTCCCCCATGATAGCTGTCTGGTTTTATCAATGGCTTTTGCTGTTTTTCTAGTAAGGCAATCTTAAATAAAAAGACTTTTAAGTCAGCATTGAAAAGGACACTGAAGCATTTTTGAACAAAACATGAAAGGCCATCCCCTACAACCAGACATATACTATTTGGTAGAATATGTAAGATCCAACTTCCTGCATTTTAAGATTCCTGAGCAAATTTCATGTTTTCTAGTGAACTAAGGGCTGGAAGAGAGGTGTCACCTATATACTGTGGTTCAAGAATGGTGATGATTACATTTGCTATCTCTCTCAAAGACAGAGAGCACTGTCCAAGCATCCAGACACAGAGGGTGAGAACCACAAATGTAAACCATGGATGTAGACAGTGAGAAATTTGAACTGTGAGGCCACATAAAACCACTTTTTTATGACCTCTGTGTATTTATGGTGCTACTGTGTTCTTAGACATTAAACAGAGTGAACAAAGAGAATATCCACAAAAGCGCCCTTTGCCAACTTTCCAGATTTCCACACAGAAATCTGCCCAGGCATTCAAGCAGCTTTAACTTCTGCCAAGATCTCTCAAGAGCTCTAGGATCTTCAGCCAACAGTTTACAAAGGACAGAGATGGAGGGGCCTGGAGAGGGGGGTTTGGTGGCTGAGAATGGCACTGAAGCTTACAGAAAGATACGAAAGTATATCTTCGCCCTTGCACATTTCATTTAATTCTCAGATGCAAACCTTTCTTATCATAAAACCATCTCACCTCTGTAAAGCACACATTACAGCCTGTCATCAAGTGGAACCTGCCTAATCCATATCTTGGCCTCATTCCTCATCTTTGCTGTTGCCAGATTTCACTGCACTGTGGCCAGATACAAAGTGGCCAAGCCTCAAATTTGAAAGCCGGCAGCAGGAGAACCACAGGAGGGCAGGGGATGCCTCTGATGGCCCACTCAACAAAATGGAAGGATGAATTTCTATCCACCTCTAACTCCCTAAGCCATGAAATAGGTGTCTCTAGGGAAATGTGGTAAGTACAAACTGCACTCCGCTCTGGAAGAAACAAGTTCTACTTTTGAACAACATCAGATACATAACCAAAAAGGAGCTAGCACAAAGCTTTCAGCACAATCTGAGATCAAAATCCAAAACTCCTAATGGCATGGGGCATCACATGCATTTGAGAAACCCCCTATCAAGCTTCAGTTCAATAAACTGATGAATGGATTATAGTGATAAAGCTGTATGTTTTTTCCTCTTTGACAGGTATGATGCTTCTAATATTCTGCGTGCTAATAGCTGACTGTCGGCCACATACTGCTTAATGAAACAGGCAGGACTCAGACTCCCAGGGTCAGTGCCTGTCAGGCTATGCCACATAATCTGTAGCTGACAGGAAGAATCTAGCAGCTATGTTCCACCATTGATCATTTAATCTTCAATCCAGTTGTAAAGATAGAGTTTACTTAGTAAAAAGTCTCAATTTTATACAACAGGAGTAAATCTTAGCTTTTACCATGGGGAAAGTGTATAGGCACATGGAAAAACTTTGGAGAGGCATTTTCTCAAAAAATTCAATGCAGGCACACATAGAGTATGTGTATGTATGCGTATAAAGACAGTGAAATCACAGACCTGAAAACACTTATTTGAGTGCCAGTAGGTGTGGAACCCACCCAGTTCCCACCTTTGTGGTCACTGCAGCAGCTAAGGATTCACAGGCACAAAAGACATTTCCTACATCCATAACATAGAGAGGTCTGACTACAGCTACAGGAATAGCAGCAGGAGTCACAAGGTGTCACACACCCACAGAACTCTCATGACTGGGTTAGAAATGCCAAGGTTACAGCTAGAACCAGCCCTTCAAATAAAGCTTAAAGAAACAACAGGCCCAGTGTGTTTAAAGCTATCAGCAAAGAGTTTTCTATTTCTGTTTGGTGGCTTCCAATGTAGGTTTGATTGTCCTTGATAACTAAATGCACTCAATTATCAATTGCTTCTCTGAATGGGAACCATCTGTAAGACCCTGAGTGTTTTATCATCCTTTGAGACACAGCAGCCTCCTGAGAAAATGTATAGTACTTCAATAAATGTGATCTCTGGATGTCATATCATGCTTACAAAAATGTGTGTGGAGATTTTATGTACGTTATGGTCATATAACTTACATAAAATTTGCAAGCTGCCTACTCAAACAACCAAAACAGAAAATCAGTGTTAGTAAGTCTTTTGTGTGTTTTCTGTGTTTGTTGCCTGCAGGTGGACAGACATCCCACCCCAGGATTGCCTGGCATCTCTCCTTGAAAGCTTTTGCTTTCATTTAGTTGTAGTGTGGTCCACTTTCACCTTATGGGCTGTCAGCTTCTGACTTCAGCCTGAAAATTTAGCATTTACTGGAAGATTTCAATTGAAAATTATATTTCGTTTCTGAATAGGAAAAAAAAAAGTACAGTTTTGTTCTTGTGGAACAAAACTTTCCTTTGATACCCTTAATGTCCCACAAGCTAGGACAGGGACTTGACTGCAGACAGTAAAGTGACAATATTGTGCTTCAGTAGCTTCAGAGTTCACATGAGGAGTTTCCTTTTACAGTGATTACTGGTGGATGAAGCTTAATGGCCTGCAATTAGAGCTCTCACCTGACATGAAGCACCTGAAAGAACTACAGCTTGCCTGACCTAGTTGTCCCTGTTCCAGTAACAGCCAGTGAGGAAAGGTGGCCAATTCTTAAGGGTAATTCATCCCAGTTTTAAGTCAGGTGTCTAGTGCATGTGGGTTGAATTATCTTTGGCAGGTTCCTTTGTCTTGCACTGATTGCCTGAGTAATCGACATTTAACTTCTAGAAAATTAAAAAGACACAAACTCTATCATATCCTAAATGTTAACAGGGGCATATGCTGTATTCATTCACTCAGGTCCTGTGCAGATTAATTTTTCTTCCATGGAAGCTACAGATAAAGAAAAGGATGAGATGATCTAGCCTGCTACCATGACATTGAATGCAGAGGCTCTCCCTGCCAAACTTAGGAGCTCAGAGGCACTGGATGCCATCAGCAAGGTCTGTCTGTGACAACTCTTCATAGATTTTCAGGCAGACATCAAAGAGCTAAGAGGTTGCTATAAAAATCAATAGAATTATATTTTTAACTTTTTTATGTCTCATGACTCACTTTTCTATCTTAAGCCTTCTGGGATCCCATTTTCCAGCTTCTTCTTTACAACCATGAAGGGGGAATTTTTTTCCTACTTAAAAGCACAGATTTTGATGATTTCACATTGCTGCAATGGCACAAATTTCAAAGAGCATATACAGTTTCTCTGAGAAGGCTATGGGTAGGTCAGTCTAACTCCTCATTATAAACAAGTAACAGTTATCATTCTTGGGTGTTTGGCTTGGGTTTTTAAAATGAGCTTTATTTAGAGCATGCCTTTATTTATAGCTTCCTCACAAAATCTTGAAAACTAAATCCTCCCTTACTGACTTCCCCATCTAATCCATGTGCAAGAACACTTGTTTGTTTCAACTGTTCTCTGATATTTGGTCGCTTTCATCACTGTTTTACCTTGACTAAAATGATCAGCAGCCTCAGTATAAAATTAGCTGGTAGCTACTTAGAAGGAAAAAGAGTTTTGGCTCTGCAAAACCATCAATTTTCTTTTCAACAAGAATGTTCCTGTTCTCCTTCATGGCACTGATATCAGTCAGGTCTGACATGTTCAGGATTACGTGGAAAACACTGATACTGGCTTCAGTGTTTCACACGAATCATTAGTATTTGCACATTTGCCTTAATATATTTTCAGTCACTCCAAATGCCTTATACACATGAACTCTAACCAGCATGGTATGATCAGCATTTCCTATAAATACAGCCTATCTGGAGAAATTAAATATTCAAAGTGTACTTGGTTTATAGGCTCCATAATTACAGATTGGAAATCTTTGTGGTCTATTTACAATAATTCCTTCTCAAAAGCCCTGTAGTCTTCTCTCTCATTGAATTTGGTAGACTAGACTCATAAAATAACAGCAATGGTAACTTTGCTGAAACACTGAAATATTTTTATTGAAAAAAATCAAGATAGCCTCATTAACCAAGTTAGGAACTCCAGCAATACCTGAAGATGGCAGATGATTCTCAAAATCTCAACATTTAGTCATCACAGGAGCTACAAGGAATGGGCATAGAGAATAAATTTAAATATGGTATCAAAATAAAAACAAAGGAAAACCAAAATGGAAAACTATGTAACAAATATGAAAGAACCTTTTGTTTGTAAAAAAGATATGCTCTCTGCATAAAAATCAATGTGTGGATAGTTCAAAAAAACCTCACAAAAACAGGGTTTTTTTACAATTATGAATGATCGCTCAAGGGAATTTTTATATGTCAGTTTTATACTTCCTCATGTTAAATGAAGTGAAACCACTGAGACCTCAGGCAGCTAACTGCATCACCAGGCAAGGATGGAGTTAGTAATTTCCTTTTTTATCTGGACAGTAAAAAATATTGCTGTGCCACCATAACTTATAGCTTGTGACAAGGCAAAACTTTATGACTTCTGGATTTCTAAGTGGGTCGTAGGAGAAAAGAAAAAGTCCAATGTACCAGAAGCCTGAGAAAAGAAAGGAGTCCATTGTTTCAGAATCTTTTTTTTTTTTTTATAGCATAATGACTTGAAGATGAAGTTTAAATTAATGGATAAATTCATATTTTCCCATCTATCTCTCATTCTCTGTAGTGATTTTAGAGTCCCATGAAAGGCAGTCTGAACCAGTTACTGCCTAAAACAGAGAGTTCAACTGGGGCAACACTTAACATTTCAAAAGCAAACTGTTCAGATTTGATAATAAATGAATAGGACAACATTTTTTTTCCTAAGCCTCCACTACAGAAAAAACAATGTAACGCTCTTCATCCTGATTTCACTAAGGCCTGGAAGTCTGATGAATAGAAGCAATCATCCAAAAGCACTACTGTCAGTCTAACTTTGCAATTTGAGTTCAAGATCTTTCCTGTAGGCTACAACAATACTGAGACTGGGTTAAAGAATGTGTCTTAGGATCTTTTTTATTTTTGTATAGAATGCTATCATTATAGTGTCTTCTCACTGCAAGTATAATTCCATCTCAAACACAGGGGTCTCTCCAGTCAAAATTTGCCCCTGTGGAGCTGAAGGAAGCTGTAATAATTTCGTGGCTAAATCACAGATAATGCACCCTAGTCTGAAAGGAGTACTTTCTCTTTGGCATTGTCCACTATCTGTAAATCTCAGATGTTTATTCATTAGGGCAGTGATTAGAAACCCAGTCTTCCAGGCAACGGCTGTTGTCATTAAGCTATAGAGTCTGA
The DNA here is from genome assembly GCA_026261815.1 of Monarcha castaneiventris obscurior. Lineage (NCBI taxonomy): Eukaryota > Metazoa > Chordata > Aves > Passeriformes > Monarchidae > Monarcha > Monarcha castaneiventris. The sequence continues at coordinate 12,760,296 of JAMPIT010000379.1, forward strand.
ATATTTACTATGAATATTTTAAGTGTTTTATATTAAGTAGATTAGCTTCAGCAAGAAGGGATGAGGGATTCATCTTAGAGCATGCTATTGTGTGATAGCTGGTGATCTCCTGATCTGGTAGAAGATTTTCTGTTGGGACAGTACGATGTAGCTTCAAATCTGTCTTCCAAAGTAAGTGGTGGAAGAAAATGAGCCTGTGTGTTATGAGTGAGTGTTCCATGCACTGGGCTGTTGAGCATTTGAGACAGGTCATTGGGTTTTGTTTCTGACCCAAACTGATAAAGACATCCTGAAATATTTAGTTACGTCAGAACTTGCCAAGAATATCAGAAAAACACACCCATGATTTGTGAATCTTGGTGTGGTTTTTGACACTGATCAGTTAGTTTGGCATTTTCAGGTGCACTGCTTCAAAGGGATCATGCCAAGCAACAGAAATGAAGGCCACTAGGAATACTCTTGACTGCAGTCTCATGCCAAGGTGCCCAGGGCACCAACAGGGTTAGGAAAAAGCTAAGAATCCATATGGAATTAGGTGCTTAGACATCTATTAAATTGGGAATTTCTGTGAATTAACTCTTCCGGGACCAAATCTTCATTTATCTGGTCCAAATGATGGGTCACAAAGGAAAAACTGAAATACCCAGACACCCTAGAGTCAAATATTTGAGTGGAAAAAGGGAAACATTGCACTTATTTTAAAAAGTGGTAGAAAGGAGGACCTCAGGAACTACTGACCTGTCAGCCTCACCTCTGTGCCTCCTAGAAGTTATGCTATGGCACGTGGAGAACAATGAGGTGATTTGAGACAGACAGCACGGCTTCACCAAGGGCAACCCCACCAACCTTGTGACCTTTTACTATGGGGTGACTACAGCAGTGGACAAGGGAAGGGCTACTGTTGTCATTTATCTGAACCTCTGTACAGCCTTTGACAGAGCCCTCACAGCATCCTTCTCTCCACGTTGGAGAGGGATAGATTTCATGGGTTGAGTTTGGTGGATAAGAAATTGATTGGATGATTGCATCCAGAGGGTAGCAGTTAATGGCTCAGTGTCCAGGTGACAAGTGGTGTCCCTCAGGGGTCCATATTAGGATCAATGTTATTCACTGTCTTCATCAATGACAGAGACAAAGGGATCGAGTCCACCCTCAGCAAGTTAGCAGAGCACACCTGGCTGAGTTGTGTTGCTGGCACACCTGAAGGACAGGATGCCATCCAGAGGGACCTGGACAAGCTTTAAGAGTGGCCCTTTGGAGACTCACCAAGTTCAACAAGGCCAAGTGCAAGGTCCAGCACCATGGTCAGGGCAACCCCCAGTCTCAATACAAGCTTGGGGATGAAGAGATTGAGAGCAGCCCTGTGGAGAAGGACTTGGGGGTGTTAGTGGATGAAAGGCATGAAGTGCAATGTGTGCTCACAGCTCAGAAACCCAACAGAATTTTGGGTTGCATAAAAAGCAGCATGGCTGCAGGTTGAGGGAGGTGATTCTGCCCCTCCACTCTAATGAGACCCCACCTGGAGTGTTGCATCCAGCTTTGGGGTCCTCAGCACAGGAAAGATGTGAACCTGTCAGAGTGAGTCCAGAGAAGGCCCATGAAGACGATCAGAGGGCCAGAGTACCTCTCCTGTGAGAGAAGGCTGAGAGAGTTGGGGTTGTTTAGTGTGGAGAAGACACTCCACTGCTCCATCTTAGAGCAGCCTTTCAGTGCCTGAAGGGAGCCTATAAGAAAGATGGAGACAGACCTTTCAGCAGGGCCTGTTGCGACAGGACAAGGGCTAATAGTTTTAAACTAAAAGAGGGAAAACTCAGACAAGATATAAGAAAGAAATTCTTTGCAATTAGGGTGGTAAAACACTGGCATACGCTTTTCAGGGAGGTGGTAGATCTCCCATCCATAGCAACATTCTCTGGATGGGTCTCTGAATCACTTGATCTAGTTAAGGACACCCCTTCTAACTCCAGAGGGGTTGGACTAGATGGTCTTTAAGCTTCCCTTCCAACCCAAACTATTCTATGATTTTGTCTTTTGCTTTTGACTTAATGAGCTTAAAAAGAGTCTTGTTCAGTATTCAAGTCATATTGTACAGCAATGGTGCCCAGTTTTTCTGGCTGAATGGGCCACCTCTTTCTCTGCAAATACCAACAGACATAATGTAGGTAGACTTAGTCATACATGCAGCTGACCCAGTGCTTTGTGGAACTTATGCTGGGACCTCCCATGTGCCATACTCTTGTGTTCAGGAGCTGACTCATAGCACAAGTGCAGCCAGGAGTGGGTCTCCACTACTAATTAATACACACAGAGCCTGTGGCCCATTTTCTTGGAGCCCTACTGCTATCATGTGGCCAGAAAAGAAGACAGCTGGGATCATGCAGCTGCCACCATGACTAGAATAATTAGTTTAGCCTGGAGCAAGCTCCTGTGCATCTCCAAGGTGCCCTGGGAAAGAGAGCAACCAGGATTAGCTGACAGTTGAACACTTGAGAGATGAGATATCAAATTGATTTAATTCATATGTTGGATGTTTTTTTACAAAGTCCTTGAAAAATTGAGTGATTTGGGTCAATGCAAGTAAAAGCTTCAAAGGAATCAGGATATTTTTGTCTTAGTTACTAATAGGCATCCCACTGCTACAAACATATGAGAATTTATAGGTGATGTCTACCCTGATAAACAAAACAGACTAGGGAACCCTAAAGGCAAGTGTCATAATGGCTCACAGCCATCTGGCCAGATTCCCTTTCTTCCTCCCAAAAACAATGTGGTATAATTCAACCTGCCCATGGAGAGCAGGCCCTCACTTGTGTTATTCTCTCAAACATGTGTAGGTTTTATCTCGAAAAATGCTATTTGGCACAAGCCTGAAATGTACCAAGGACAAGTGCTAATAACCAAATACTGTGGACATTCATAGTCTGGCACCCAAGCCCCTGCCCTGACTCTGCTCTGTCTACTGAGGCAGGAAGAGCTGCAGAATCCTCTCAACTTCAGTGAATTCCTTCAGCCCTTACAGCAAGGTCTGCAAAAGCACAATTACATCCAATTTCAGGGCCTGGAACTCTGTATTAATAAATCTTAATTCTCCAACAGCTTTGACAAGCAGAATCCAACATGTAACATGTATAAGAATGGTTGTGACAAAATATTTCTCAATTGACAGATGTTTTGCCTCAATGCTGATCTAACCTGCCATAATTCTGGAAGCATTTCCCATAATGTCATCTTTTGCAATAATGCACTCAAGGTTCCAGAGTTTCTACCCTCTTTACCAGGACAACTTTAAAAGACCATTATAATAGACAGTTCTGGCTTTTCTGACTTGAAGGGCAGCTCATTGCAGGGGGATTGGACTATATTACCTTTAAAGGTCATTTCTGCCTTAAACTATTCTGTGATTCTGTGATTAGTGTCAAACATCAAAATCAAAGCGTTTTTTAAGGTTTCTAAATACAACAAAAAATCTTAATATAAAATATTTTGTCATGGTTGGCTTTTAAAAATAAATCCTAAAACCTGTCAAAACTTTCATCCATTCATGACGGAATGCTGACCAAGAGTTCAACAACATGTCAGGAAAAGAAATAACAACGATAAAATGGCATGCCTACTTTAATGTCGTAAACCGTGAAATTCTCCAGAGCTGCTCAAATCTGTGTGTTTTCCTTAATCTGATCAATGTAAACAATCACATTATTGGTAATGAAGCTCATGGACAGTAGGTGACAGAATGACAAAACCTGTCCCTTCACTTGTAGAGAATTTGTGCCAGATGTTGTAAGTGCAAACATTGGACCTCAGCCAACATGCCAAGCTGCACACATGTTCATACTAAATTCTTGGTGGCATAAGAAAATAGGGAAGGAATGTATATTCAAGGCCTTTTCAGTGCTGCCTTTGGTGTTCTATTCATCCTTATTTCTTCCTTCAGAAAGAACAATTTTGTGATATGTTTTGAATTTCATCTTTCCTCATTTTCAGCTTATGCCAATTATTAAAATACTTTGTATTTTATTATATTCCAGCCATCCTGCTGGAATTATGGAAACTGGATGGTGGAAGGTATTTAATAGAAACCTACTTCTATAGTGAGATCAGCTATAGCTGTAAGATTTGGGCATAAAATTTAATGTCAATATATCTGCATATTATACAGAACTGGATTTTTTTAGAATGGCTTTCTGTTAAATTCAAATAAACCTGTCTGCCACTTAGAAGTCTGCCTGCCTGCCATGAAAGATATAAGCCCTAATGTAACTATTGTGTCTTCAACCTTGTCTTCACTCACTGGGTGGATCTGCCCGACTCACATTAACATTAATGGGAATTCCATGTATGCATCACTTGGAGAAAAAACTCCCTAAGATATTTTATCATTATCTTTCTAGGCAGGTAGGGATGGCATCAATCATGCATCCAATACAGTTGTACAATGCACATTATTAAAGCATCAGAGTAATAAAACATAAATAAAGAAGCACAGACGTTGCCAAACACATTCTTCTTAAAATAGTAAGAAGGATCAAATGAAAAATCTTTGAGAATCCTGGGGGAAGAACATGACTTAGTTGCAAGTTTTATTGTAGTTACAAAAGATCTAAAACCTAAGTTTATCCTTTCTCCTTCTAGAAGAAGAAGCAATGTGATGGTAAAGACCAACCTCATTATGTAAGCAAGTCACAGATAAGATACATACAATTTATCACAAATATCCAGTGGGTGAAGAAAGAAGGGGGTAGTTTACACTGAGACTGGTTGATCTCTGTGAATTTTGGGGATTTTTTCCTTTTTTTTTTTAACAGAAGATTACTACTTCCCATAATTTTAGTATTTTGGGGAAAATAGGAGTTGTGAAAAACAGTACTTCCAGAGAGCCTCATGAGAGTGGTATGTACTGATTAGGGAGCTTGTCCTCAACTCAATTCTGCCCTACTGTGGGCAGGAGCAAGAGGAGGAGACATCAGTATGGTACCACTGCCTCAGTCCTTTACTCTTGTCTCCCTATAAAATTGCACCAGAAGAAAAGCAACCAAAACCTTTCCTCTGACAAATGCTAAGCTGATAATTCTGGGCATGTCCAAACCATGGTTAAACACATTAAGCAAACTAGCTCCAGAACTGAAAATACACTAGAAACACCTGCACAATGCTGCACTCAAAGCAAATTAGCTTTTGGAAGCCTACACTTCTTTCAGGATACCATAGCATCCCACAACTTCTTGCATGGATGCATCAGCAGCAAGCAGCAAAGGAGCAGCAGAAGGAAAGGAAATACTGTCATCTGAGGATAATCAAAGCATCAAGCTCTACTGTCAAGGTAGGCATCCTGTCACTCTTCCCACCTCTCTCTCCCAATGATTACATTGTTCTATTACTTTCTCTGGTAAAAGAGGTTCTAGGAATAAACATCCTTCATTTCAATTTGAAAAACAAGTTGCTAGTTGTGAGTGAGAGTTCAGCCCAGGCAACCTCTCTTTCTGTGCTTCCTGTGGAAGGAGGTACATGCAACACTTTTCTGCTTACATCCTCAGGCATAAATTTGCTTACACTGCCACTCTGCCATTCAGATCACCTATGCTTTGATAAACACTGAGAAATAATAAGTGGAAAGAAGGAATAGGAGCAATCCTGGCAGGCTACAGTGAACTCAGCTCTTCAGCTACATTGCCAAATAAGCACAGCTCACCAATGGCTGAGTTTTCCTGATAAAAACCTCAGGAAGTTCAACAAGGCCAAATACAAGGTCCTGCACCTAGGCAGGGGCAATCCTCAGCACCAGTGCAGAAATGGGGTTGAAATGACTGGGTCCTGCTGAGCAATTGGGGATCCTGGTGAATTAAAAACTGGACATGAGCTGGAAAAGAGCACTTGCAGCCCAGAAAGTCAACCTGGGCAGCATCAAAAGAAGCATGGCCAGGAGGTCAAGGGATTCTGCCCTTCTACTCCACTCTGGTGACACCTCACCTGGAATACTGAACCTAGCCCTGGGGGAAACCAGTACAAGAAAGACATGGACCTGTTGGAGCAGGTCCATTGGAGACCCACGAGAAGAGTCAGAGAGATAAAATACCTTTCCTGTGAAGAGAGGCTGAGAGAGTTAGGGCTGTTCAGCCTGGAGAAGAAAAGCCTCTGAGAAGAAATTACTGTGACCTTTCAATATATAAATGGTCCTATAAAAACAAGGAGAGAGATTTTACCAAGGCCTATAGTGACAGGACAGAGAACAATGGTTTTAAAGTGAGATTGGACATAAGGATGTATTTTTTATGATGTTCTAGTGTTGAGACCCTGGAACAGGTTGCCCAGGGAAGCTGTGGATGCACATGGCAGGAGGCTGGACCAGATGAGGTCCTTTCCAATCCAAACCATTCTGTTTTTTTGTGACAAAGAACCATCTTCCTTTTCCTGCACTGACATTCAGTCTGCAACCAAAGATGGAAATGACATCACCTTTGAGATAAAAATCAGGTTTTTCCACCTCTTAAGTTGGCAGAGATGATGACAAAGACATGCTTATAGAGCTGTTCTCAGGTTGGCTCCCTTTCTTCCTTTACCTCTAGAGCAGAACGGTGGAAGGAAAGAGTAGAAACAAGGAAGAAATTATCTGAGCAGGCACCAGAATAAGTGTCTGCTTAATGGCTTACAATCATTGTGTTGAGCCCAGGCCATAAAACACTGAAGTTTCCTAAAAGTTTTGCTGCCAAACTTCAGCCTATGTTGAAGAGCTGATGCTCTTAGCTTTTGTGCTGTTCAGTTGGTGTCACACATATTCGTGCCTGTCACATAAGACAGCAGCTCCAGGGAGGTCACGAGCACAGGACAGTTCAGAGGATTAGCCCCTCTATGTTAATATTCAAGACCGTCAAGTCTTATGCTTTAAGAATCTAATTTTGAGAGCCACCACCCCTTTAACACATTCATAGTTGAAATAGAGAAATTAAAATATTTAATACCTCCAGAAAAACTGCAGGCCTTCAATTTAGGAAAAACAACATTTTGGACACTGATTCCATCTAACAAACTGTCACTCCAGCAAGTCATATTGGAATCAGCAAGGGAGGAATGAGAGAGTTACAGATTCTTCAGTTTGCTTAATTTCTGTGTTTATACACCTGCTAGCACATTAGTGAATCACCAGTGCTGCCACACTACAACTAATAAATAACATTAGCAGAAGAGCTCATATTTGAATTCCCTTGTGTGCTTATCACAAATCCATTTAAAAATGTTTCCAACTCTTCCAACTCTGAATACACTAGAAATTATTTCAAACAAAGTCTTCTTAAAAGAATGCGACAGTTTCAAATACTGGAAACATAACAGAATAAGCACAGAACAAACTCAGAGCCCAGTACACTGACTCAATAAGGTACATTCAAAGAGTAGCAAAATGATGTCTTTTCAAGTCACTCAGACTTTGGAGGACAAAATTTTAGCTTTTGTCCTGAACTCTTGATTGTGTTATTGTATGCCATAATTATTTGCATTAGAGCAGTATCAAGTGAGAGAAGCCTATATTTATAATGTCTTTGTGTGACTGAGCATACTTGTGAACTAAATCTAATTTACATTTCTAACATAGGTGGTCAGATGTTGTCTAGGACATAACAGTACATTTGAGCTGTTTCAGTGCTTGAAGAAAGCAAGCTTTACCATGCTGACAGAGAATTCACCAAGTGTTGAAGTGCATGAAGAACTTTCTGACAGATCAAAGTGACTGAGCATGTTAGTCAAGAAAGGTGAAGTCTTTTGCCATACATGTATACATGCCCACGATTTTGTGTCTGACGTTTCATGATTAGATGACTGTTGAAAATAAATTCATAAATAAATAGCAAAGCATGTGAAGGCAAGACAAAAGAGCCTAGCACAGATACCAAGAAGCTGTAGCTTTTTATTCTGTTTAAATAATCCATGTGCAATTGGGACATTTTCTGACTTTTTTTGTTATTTGTTTATTCATCAACACACATGGACCATTATGTTTTCTCAATAGATCAATTCTGTACAGACTAAAAGCATTGTGTATCTTCTAGTCAGATGACACTGGTTAGCTGCAGTTATTCTGACCAGGATGCTCTTTTGGTTTTCCAGTTCAATCAGGCAGAAAACCCAGGGCAGGAATATAGCCATGTGCACATTCCTAAACTGGCTTCTGCAAGAAAAGATGTTCACTTACTAGTTCTAATTTTACTTTGCATGGAAATTCAGGCCAGTGAAAACTCACAGTTGTGGATATGTAAAACAAGAGGAAAATCTGGGCTAAAATCCTTCCAGCTCATGTTCCTCAGTGTATTTCCCCAGCTATTTCCCAGAAATACCAGCAAATACAGCTGTTTGTATTCCCCTGGTTTATATGTCACCACAAAATCTGCAGACTAATGTACCAAGTGACCTCATCAGGACAAAATCTCCCTGCTCCCTTCTGTGGAAGGGCAGAGGGCTGAAGGCAGGGACTGTGCTGCCAGGGGGGGATGGGGAAGGTCCCTGGGCATCACAGGGGGATGCTACAACACCCAGACATCAGAGCAGGGACTCTGTGGAAAATAGAAAGGGAGCAGGGCCACAGGGAGAGGACCCAAGTACACAGAACAACTCCTCTGCTGGCAAGTTAAGGGGCAATGCAGCAACCAGAAAAGTGGAGGCAGCTCTCTGGCTGCTAGTCTACTCCCTAGGGAACCAAGCCTGCACAGGAAGCAAACATCCTGGAAGTATAGCTGCATTTGTATTCTGGGAAAAAGAGATGGGCCTTATCATGGAAAAGTAGCTTTACAGGAGGTGTGCACAAGCACAGCAATCTTGGTGCACAAAAAGTTTTAGTCACCTCTTAGCTGGAGGCCCATCATAAATTTGGATCCCTAACCTTCAGGCCAAGCAGCCCACGGAGCACAATGAGAGGACAAAGGATGAGCTGGACAAGGTGGCCTTTGCATAGGCCCCTATTTAATTGTTTAGAAGTAACTATTTAACTCAAATTTAACTCGAAAGTCACATCTCTTCTCTCAGTGACTTAGGAAATTGTTTTCCTGCATTGTTTATCTCCTGAAAAAGAATTTGGAGAAAGAAGCTAATTCAGGTCCAGTTCTTGTGTAACAGAAGCTAGAGTAATATGATTCAAGGGGGCTCCACTTGCAGCACTGTGTGTTTGAATAGTCAAACCAATAAATTTAGATGAGTTTTAATACCTACCACTGTTATGCTGTTGGTACTCTACAGAGAGATGTAATAGAACAACTACTCAGAAGCTAACAACATTATCCAGTTAGATAACCAGTTCAAACTTCCACCCTGTGGGTTTTTTTGGAGGCGGGGAGGGAAGAAAATTAATATTCTTTTTACATGGAACTTAAAACAAACTGTAATTTAAGAAGATTAACTGACAATTTAATGGATTGATCCAAAGATTGTTTTAATTTGCAAATAATCTCCTAAATGTCATGAAATCTCCAAAGCAACATGCAAACTATTCTGAGTCCAAAAATAATGAGCTATTGATTCTTTTGTTATGAAATCACTCTGTAGGTTGGCAATATACCTTTGGGCCACAGTCTATTACATGAGCAAATTACAGTACCTGATGCTGACAATGAAGAAATGACAGCAAACTTTTTCTCATTAAAATATGGGCTAGAAAAAATGTCAAAACTAACTTTTTCCCCTGCACCAAATAAATAAATAAATAAATAAATAAATAAATAAGCACTGTGCTTTCACATACTGTATTTCCAAACAGATAACATTTCTGTATATAGAACTTGATCAAATGTTTTACCCAAAATTCCCAGAATTGATTTTCTACTGAATCTAAACCATCTGCATCTGTGGACTAGAAATCTATATTTATCTGTGCATAGGTACATGGTTTTAAGGAGTTAAACAAATGCCTAAACCCATTTTGGAGGCTAAAACTGTCAAAACCAGGCAGCACATAAATGAATTGAGCACCTAAAGGCACAGATGACAAAGGCCCTGAGGACTGAAAGCACTCATTTATTTCAAGGATTATACTTCATCCCCAAAAACTGGTAAGAAAAACTTGAATATATGAGATCTGTTCAGTTCAGACATCAACAGAGCATCAAAATTTCTCAGCTCATGGTCTCTAGCTTTTCTTAGACCACCTTTATGGATACTGAAAAAGCTTCAGCAGGGAATTTCTTCAGCCCTCTGCAGCATTTTGTGAGAGCGCTGTCTTTCCCATGTAAATTACTTAAAACAATGTTACAGTTTTGTAAACTTCTTGCACCTGCAGCTTGTTTTTGCAGTATTGTTATGGTTCTAACTAGAAAAATATTTAGAAATGGGTGTCTTAGAACTTGGCCAATCCCCTCAGGGTGTGGATGGCCAAAGGACCAATTACCTTATGCCATTTAACACATTTTTGCAAACTAACATATAAAAGGCTTTGGAAAAATTATTAAATCACTTCCATTTATCGCTGAGCCTGGACTCGGTGTCGTTTCTCTACCTGTCCTTGGTGCAACAGCGACACACCTTTATATCAATAATCGGTATAGCTTAAGTACAAAGCAAAGCAAAATGAAAACATGAGCTTAGAGTATTCTACAAAGCCTAAAATTTAAACTAGAGTCACATAATGCAATCATTATGACACTTTCCACTTAGAAATAGAAGATCCATCCAATAAAAAAATCCTCAAGATCTGTGCAAAAAAATCCTCAAGGTCTTTGTCGAAACACAATGGGGGGGTCCCTGAAGCAGATGCAAGTTAAAGGAAAGGAACACACAGCATCAGTCTCCAAAATTAGCTGAGTTTGAGTCTGAGCCTGAGGTCAAAGAAGGGCATGAAATATCATGTACCTGTATTCTGATCTTTTTCTGCATAGTGTCTCAATGCCTATTCCACCAGCCAAAATTATACCCATATGAGCCTGTGATACCCATTCTTGTTTTAGGCAAAGTGCACTCTGGGGATAGAGACAATGGTATCCAGTAACTCAGCCCTCAGCCCAGCCCTTGCCACAGCCCAGTTTCACCCTCTTTTGTCCAGTTTACCACAGAGAATAGCTGCTCTTTTTTCACATCTGAGTTTCTCATGAGATGGTGGTACTCAGCCTTCCCCAGTGTCCCACCACAGTTCCCACCACACACTTGCACTTCTCAAAAAACCTTGGTTTTGTAAAGATACAGGATGAGACCAGAGGAAGAACAAGGTAATACCACACAAAAAAAAGGGCCTGGATGGAGATCTAGGGATTTTGCCTGTGGGTGGAGAGGTTGCCTGATTTTTTTGATTCCCCTGGTGGAGGCTGAGTCTCTGCTTCAGTCTCTGCTGTACGGTGACTTGCCTATCAGATATTCCTACTGATGTTGAGCATGAGTTAGGTGGAACCATGTTTGTCCCTGGATTCACAGATGATATTTTCCTTTTGAAAAGAAAAGTAGTGGAACATTGAACTATCTTTTGAATATGGCTAACAGAATGTAAAAATGCTAGATCAAAAATTGTTGAGGTGGCAAAGGGGACCAGAATATATTACCTAAATATAGATTACAAAATGTTCCAGGTCTTCTTTTGATTAATTGCTTTCTTTTCTTGTGGTTTTTTAAGAGTTTTACTTCCACTGTGGAATTATCTTATAAACTGTCTTTCTTCACTAAAAAACTAAAGGTTAGTCACTACAAATACCATGTGAAATCCATTGTATTCATCCATTGTTTATACTTCTTGCAAAATAGTATAAAGTCTTAATACATAAAGACAAGTCTTTAAAACTGCTTCAGGCTCCAAATTAAAAATTATTCCCTTTTGTGTTGATTACCAAGGGATATTTGGAGAATCCCCTGTGATCACAGGACATTTCCATATTGCCTGTCACTTTAAGGTGAAAAATTTGCAAGGACACTCTCACCATCTGTCATCAACTCGCTTTAGGTGACACAGAGGACTGGTCTAAAATGGCCAAAAGGCCTCATGCATAACAAAGCCCTTGCACTTTTGCATTGTTTGTATTTTGACCTGGGCAGATAATCCTTCAGAAAGGGGCCTGTGTTTTGCTACTTCTTTTTTCCCCTCACACCATGACCATGTCAGTGCTGTCTTTTAAAGAGAAATCATCCATCCATCTAGAAAGTAAATTTAGAGAACTGTCTCATTCTTTGGCCTAAACAACTACATTGCAGACTGAAGGCATTTATTAACAACACTGTGTTTCATGAAAGCTAGTGAAAAACTTGCTTTTCTAAACTAAGGGTCTTTTTTGAGTGACATAGTCACTTCATTTAAACTGTAAATCTAGGTAGTTGTGAATGCTTAATACACTGTCAAGGTTTGTTGCTAACAGTCTCTCATTAAATGGGTAATTTAAAAGCAGACAGCAATCTAGAAAGGAAAAAATAGCACCTTTCTGCAGCTTGACAAAACCATGTTAACCTGTTTGTATAGTCACTCATATAACAAGGACCATTTCTCATAGCAGAAGTCAAAGATAAACTGTTCTTACTGCTATGTCAAGCACCACTTAAGACTTGCAAATACCATTTCCTCATACAATAGAGGCCTCTCCAGCCTATCAGGTTTGTAGCTGACACACTTACAGCACTGGTTAAAGGAATTAAGAAAAAAAGTTGGAAAAATAAACTCCTGGAAAATGTTTTTATCCTGTCAGTTATCTACTTCAATGACTGGAAAATAAAAGACTAATAGGACATTCATCCCAGGGTTCCATCTGCCTCAAAGTCCAACAGCGAAGAAAATTATCAGAAACAGCCATTGTTAGAAGCAAGTGAAGGGATGAAGAGAAGAATGAATATATGATGGGGACATCCCTTCTGTCAGAGTAACAGGATACTCACAGAATCCTCTAGGTTTTATGTCATCTTCAACACATCCAGTGTTTGCATCTATAGAAGCAAGTCTGTCTATATTCAAGGCACAGGCAAGTCATCAAATAATGCATTACCTCTTTAGACTTATTTCTGTTATAACTGGGGAACATTTGTTATTTTTCAGTCCACCCTTATACTTTAGTAATAAACCAGACCTTTTAATTACAAATGAAGTCAACTCCTTCCTCTGTGAAGCAGGCTTCACTAATTCTAAAGGGAATTACACTAAATTCTGAAGGATAAATAAATCCCTTGAGGTCCACTCCTTCTCTCCCACCTGCATCATGCACAGTATATCAGAAACACAGTCACTTAAGCAGGGGAGGGATTCCTCCTAGCTCCCCTCCTAGTTCTGTATTTCACTGAGCATGGCTGCCCATAAACAAACAGCTATTTATTGTTCTATTACTGCTTTAGGTTCTGAAGGGATTACCTTTTTAATCAAATTTCCATGCAGAAAATAGGATCTGTAAAACCATGGGCTAGACAGACTGACTAGGATCCCCTGGTGAACTCCAGAGTTTCTGCCTTCTCCTGGGTTTGGGATCTAGGAATAGGCAAAAAAATTTATTCTGATATATATTCCCTCCTCTCTCAGGCAAAATTCTTGAGATGTACCAGAACCAGACTTCCTGAAAACTGATTTGGAGAGAGAATATCCACCAAGCTTTCAGCTGTGTAGAGATAGGGTGTCACTACAGCTGCTGAAAACTCTCACTGGGTTCCCCCTGCAGTATGAACTTAGCACTTTTTCTTGTTGAAGGTACAACCATGCTTTTTATATGCATTTGACTTTTCAAAACAGCATGACATGCACTAGAGAACAAATAAAAGAAGTTGCCCACATTCAAATGAAATTTTATCTCAACAACTTTGCTGTGTTGTAGATGGCCCCTTTCAAGAACAGATGTGCATCACACGTCTGGGTTGGAGGTTCCCAGACATCTTTTCCTGCATAATATTAATCATCCACAAGTCATCTTTATGCATTTTTGAGCTATAAATAAAAGTTATGTATTCAAGTCAAGCTAGAACTAAATTATTCAAGACCTTTGGATGCTACAGCTTTGTGGTAAATATTTGGAAGTAGTTTCAGGTGATAACAAATAAAGGAGTCTACTTCTTGGTGCATTTTTGTGAAAAGAAATAACAGCAGGAATTCAGGAACAGTTGCAGAGCTACCCAGTAACCTCTGTGGCAAACACTGGGGACTCCAGGGTTGGTAGAAGCATGGTTATTTGTGATAGAGAGTGTGCAGCAGCCCACCTCAGCGACAAAAGTTCAATGACGCTAATTCTGAGAGAAGTGCCGATATTCTGCCAAAACATAGTTTGCAAAAAGCTGCACTTGCTTCTGATTCTGTGCAGATCCCTTGGTACTCTCCATGAGGATTGGTTGAAGGTATAGTCTGTGACCTTGCCTGGTGTTCTCTTTGCCTCCCCTAGAGGTGTTTGGCATTCTTGGCACATACTGCTCAGGATAACTCCCTGCAGAAGGCCTCACATCTCCCCTTGGACCTCTAAAGACCCAAACATCAAAATGTTTCAGGTAACTCCTCCAGAGAAGAGCAGAGCAGGGACCCATTCTGTTTTGAGGAAAGGCATGCAGAGTTCAGAAAAAAGATATGTAAAGAAAAGAGTATCTGAAAGCTATACATATCATACAGACCTTGATCTCCAAACAAGAAATTTATGGAAAAACAGCAAGGCATAATTTAGTAGGTGTGTCAATGCCCCCACAGTGTGCAGAAATCTGCTGTTTGATTTAATAATTACTTTCTTCCAAGGACATTTGTCCCAAGAAGTTTTTCTTTTGCATTTTATTAACAAACATTAAAAAGCATTTCTGAAAGCACAGTCAGAATCTGACAAGCACCCTTGAAGCTCAGAGAGATAATTTCAAAAGTAAACTTTTACTTGGGGTTGGAATAAAAATTTATAAAAGTCATTTAAAATACATTAGATAAGTTTCCTCTTACAATCATCTCTCTTGTTCACAGATTTAGTATTTGTATTCCATGTCTTGAAGAAGTATTTTTATTTATGATACCTAGACATAGCATTTAAATTCCATCCAAGATGCTTTAAATGAAAATGCAAACACAATATAGAAGCTAAGGCATGCATGTTTCCATGCTTCCTTAAACACATGAAAATGCCAGGTTTTACAAGCTAATTTTCCAATAAATGATATGTTGTATTTAAATGTGGAGCACTGAAAAAAAATGAGATAACAATGTTCCGATACATAAAGATTCAGTTCAGTAAGTGCAAAAAGTATCTTTCTAGTGTTACAAGTGCTGGAATGGCACTTTAGCACTTCTGACATCTGAAGCTGTGATTTCTGTGCTTTAAAAAAAAATAAATAATAGCATTTATTTAGGTTGCTATCTGCACTTAAGTATAGGGCTCACTTTCCCTCTGCCTCACACGTGTAAACACAAACAGTCCTATCACAAAACAATTGGCAGTTTTCATTGTCTTGTTAATCTTACAGCCACATCTTTCTGTAACTTAACAGACTCTGCCATTTGGAATTCATTATAATTTGCATTGCTAATTGAGGTTGTTTCTGCTGGATTATTTCTGCATTAAAGATTATTTCTGTATGAAAGATTTTTTTTCTAAAGCTGTTTAGTGAAGTATTTTTTAATCAACATTACCTGTCTGGTAAAGAAGAACATACCTTCACTTCATGGGAAAGCCCATACAATAGCATCTATATAAAATCTATAAAGATATTACAAATCTAATCAAACTCTATGGAGAACTTTTTATTAAAATTACAAGTAAAGGTATCTGAATAATATAATTTTTTTAAATGCTACCCTTTTCATGGAAGAAAAAAAAAAGGTGTTTGATATATATAAAACAAAATCTATAGCCTAAAGTACAACTAGGAATGGTGAGGGGAAAAGTACAGTATAAGGGAGATTGAAGAAATATGTAATGTATTTAATGATTCAAACACATATAGTTCTTGGAAGCTATGAGAAATCACTGTAAAAGTGGTTGCTTTATTTACCAGTCACTAGCTAACACTATTTCATTGCATCACAGCCTTTCTTGGCAATCCTAGGAATTTTGTGGCTAAAGAGGTTTGTGTTTATGACAAGCCATTCTTTCTTAAGTACTCAGCAAGGACTAACAATTTTCTTTTGTGGTTTAAGCAAGGATAGACCTTGCATTTAACCTTTGAATCTGAGCTAAAACCTCTAGTGACATTATGCATGACTTCATGCACAGCAGTCAGAAGTGAAAATGTAGTTCTTGGCCTTGCCTCCAACAGAAGTAAAAGGAAGCTTTACCCTGGGAATAGGGCTGGGTTCTCATTGCCAAACCAGCATTTTGACCAGAGGCCAAATCCCACTCTCTGAATCCAGGAGTCAAACCTGCCAGGGTCACCAATCAAAGAGAGACATGCAGCATTTGGTCCTCACTGTGCTCAGTGAGTGGATGGCCAGAGCTGCAGAGGCATAAAGACACTCTTGGATACACAGATGGACCTCCAGGGGCTCCATTCATGGAAAATATATAACTGTACAAATATTGTATTCCCCAAAGAATGCAGTATATATTTGTATGGTTACCCAGGTACTCTGGTTTTTTCTTCCTTTTTTTTTTTTTTTTTTTTTTTTTTTTTTTTTTTTTCTCCCAGAGAAAGAATGAAAATATCAAAATCTGTAGGATTTTGGAAACCTCCCTCCATCCACTGATTGATAAACTCCACTTGTGGTGCATTTGCTGAATATATGAAAATACTTACAATCTGTTATTCACACTTTCAGTCAATTAAGCTATTTAAATGATTTGTTTTAATTTCATTCCCAAGTCTTCCAAATTCTGTCATCTCATGTTTGATCCAAATAGAGACAGATACTTTATTTGTCAAATATATTTTCTATTCTCTAAACAGGACAAATGGTACCTTTTTTCACATCTATTTGCAGCAACAGCTGAATTGGAGAATTCTTTCAGGTAAACAGTAAATAAGTAGATTCTAGTATTTCAGTATGCCATTAAATAACAACTATGTAATTTTCTTTCTTTGAAATGGACTATTTTTGCTAAATTAATATTTTATATTTATTTCCACCCTATAATATCAACTGAGCTATAACTTCCTGAAATGCTCAGTGAAATAAGGTACTATTTTAAGCTTTATATCATACTGCATTATTAAAAGAAATTGTGATTTTTTTATTATCTCTGATTGTCTTTTTAAGCTTTTCCTGAAATTAAGTAGCAACATTTTTTCCTGCATTGTCATATGGAATGGTGGCAAACCTTCTCAAAGGCATTTTAATAGATGGAAGACATTGTCTGTAACCATAATTTCAGGTACTAATGTTGGAATGAGCTTATTTCTAAGCACTGAATATATATTTCTAAGTAATCTTTAAGCACCAACATTATCTGTGCCAGAAAGAAACATCGCCTCATGGCTCCTGTGGAGTCTCCCCTGCCTGTAACCTACAGAAAGGATGACTTGTGTATTGAAGGTTAATATCATGCAAAAACATTCCTAAGATAATAGCACAATGCTGGATTCTGATATACTGTTTTTAAAGACATGCCTGTTGTGGTTCATCACGTTTATGCACTGTGCCTACCACTTGCTTGGCCTTATCCAATCCCACCTGAGCATTGTGGTTGGCACAATGACAACACTACATCTATCATTTTAAAAATGAGACAGTAGTAGAACTCAGGTTCATGTGAGATCAAACTTGGTCATACCACAGAGAAGTATCCCATAAATATTTTGAACACTAAGTAAAGACATTAAAATGCCAAACAAACATTGCAAGCTGTCTCCCTAGGACCATAAACACTTTGCAAACATGGATTTTCTTCTAGAATGGGAATGGAGCAATTACCAAGGCACGGCTGAAGAAGTAGATATGTGCATCAGGAAGGACAGATGGGACTAGATCTTGCCTCAAGGCTAGGAGAGGAGTTCAGAGAGAGTGGAGCATAAGGAGAACTCCCCAGGAGAAGATCATCATGCTACTTTAAGGGACTGACCAGATTTCATCTCCTTCCAGAACTGTTACCATCCACCCAAATCCTGAAAAAGAGCCCTGGAAATGAAAGAAATTCCAGAGCCTGGAGAAGTTTAACAATCTGATAAAACAAGGCTATCAAGCCTTTTCTTTGTCACTTTAAACCTTGTAAAGTGTGTTGCAAAGTGATGTTTATAGTTATTTCTGTTCCTTACTAAGCAGCTTCTGTAGGAACTTATGTGGTTAAATTTTCACAACACTTACTGCTCTTAGTAAAAATCCAGTAAATATCCAAGGTTCTCAGGAATGGCTACACCAGTTAATCAAGCAGGACCTGGGTAGAGGTTCAGGCACAATCCACAGTTTTCTGCAGTGTTTGGTTGTTATTGCTCTCCCAGTTACAAGGGACCACGGAGAATTTGGTTGCAACTGCCGTATTATTTGGAGTTTTGTGTGCCTGAGGTTATCCTAAAATATCCTGTGGATTCCTATGTAAGGGCCAGAAGCATGCAGTAGAAATCTCCTTCCTTGGGATATAATATTCATTGTGAAGAGTGACAAGCAAAGCAACTCTCATTTCTTGCATCAACTGAGTGTTTCCTCCTGCATCCAAATTAAAAATCTCATCCTACGGGTGTTTGCATGCCTCAGAAAGCAACAAAAATCTTGGAGTAATTTATTGTCTGGAAGTGAAAAAACAACAGAGAAATACATCTGATGTGGCATCTAATGTCTGCTTTTCTAGTGGGCAAAGGAGATTAACTGTAAGAGAAAAGGGAACCATATTTTGGAAAGCTGCAGAGTTAAGTCTGTAGCTCTTTGCCTTTCCTTCCAAGAGAAGCACCAACCTGTGTTCTATTTCCCCTGAGGCTTTCAACACAGAAACCTCATGAAGGAGGAAAATCCCTGCCATGAGACTGTACCGACCTTTCTTCCTCTGGCACTGGACTCCTCACACCAGATTCTCCTGCAGCTGTCTGTGGACAGCATTTCTCTTTCAGCAAACCCGTGCCCCTCTCAGCCCTCCTGTACCCTGCACCACCAGACTTCTGCATCCTGGCTACCTCAGAAGTTGCTCTCCTGGGCTGTGACAGGGGCAGAGGCTGGCAGACACCTGCCTGACAGGTGCTCTTCAGGACAGTGGGTTGAGAGCTGGTGACTCCATGCCCTGCCCTAAAGGGAGAAGACCAACCAACCACTGGACCTTGTCCAGGAAGTCTGTGGGGTTCCCCCTCCTAGGTGTTTGCCCTGAAGAATAAATTTTTCTCGGTAAAAAGGAAGGTGAAATAGGGCATCTTTATCACTCTTTTATAAAGCTACTAAATATTACTGTTACATTTTCAAGATCCAAACACAACGGTAGCAGACTGCACTCTGAAATAGATAAAGCATTCACCTGTTAATCAAAACAGGAATATATGTCTTGACTTTCACTAAAAAGCCTAGCAATGTGAGCTAAAGAACACCAAAGCGTAGTTTGAGTTATTTTTCTTACAAGGCAAAATAGTTGCATCTAGTTGCATAAGAGACAATTAAATACAGCCTTCTCATATCAGACAGCTAATAGTCTGGTCCAAAAAAGATAGCTTTAAAGTTACTATTATTTTCGGTAACAGCCTACAAATCCATGTCCCAGTATTTTATTACTTAAGTAGCAGAAAGGCTTAGGCATTATAATGTAATTCTCTTGTTATTTTATTACTTTCCCATGTAAAATTGTGGGACGTAACAGGAGTATGGAAAATTATGTAGAGTAGGGTTATTCATCCCTACATGTTTTTATTCCTTAAAACTGGGTAAGTCCTTTCCAAAAATTGGTTCCTAGGCATAAAATGCCTTGAGCAGCTTTAATTTCAGAAAAGAGCAATAAATCACTTTAATACAAGAAGCAATATTTGATTACTCTGCATTACCCAGTAGCCACTTTGCAATTATAATCCTTTACACTCTTATCAATGAATATATCACTCCTAACTCTAACCCCTCAATCACCCTCTCCGTCATCCCTGCTCCTACTGTTTGGCAACAAGCCTCCTACTATTATTTAATATTAAATTATATAGCACATATGTGATGGTGATAGTCATGTGATAAATTGCATTTATCATGCATCTTTTAATGCAGCTGCATTAATCATGTCTCTGTTTCACCTTCCCTGCTAATACATCTCTGTCCAGAACTACTCAGTCCCATCCAACCTTTAAGGAGATTTGAGCATGCACCATTAGAAATGGTGCCCTTTCCCAAACACAGAGTTTCATCACAGAAGTCACACTGTCCCAAAGTTCAGCACAAATAACTTTGAGTCTATGAAAGGTTTAAGAGTGAACCATAAGACTCCTTGGAGCCAAAAACCAGAGGCTTAACATTTTCTGTTGTTACAAGGCTCTCCATTTCTGGCCTGAGGTTATTATCCATGATGCTGGGCCTTTAAATGGAAACATTTCATGTTTGTAAAATAGGTGCTCCTAAAGGTCTTTAATACATGTCAGCTACTGTTTTCATTCCCTCCTAGACCTCTAAAGCTGGACTTCTAATGGACAATTAAAAAATACTGACCTTGCAAGCCACAGGACTGCAAAAATACGAACAAAAAAGTATTTTATAACTGTTCAGAGCATTTTGAATTATGATATCTATGAATGATTTGTCCTGTATGCTACGCTGTCTGTCCAATGGTACAGGGCAGCAGATGCATTTTTTTAGCATCTGCTGAAAATTTTTTTAGCTTATCAAGCTGTCAGATCCCTATTGATCTGCCTATGCTGACTTATTACACACCCCTAAATGCTCTTTTTTGCCTTAAATCCAATTCTTAAACATTTACTTAGAGCTTAAACTCATTTTTTTAAACATCTTATAGTCTTTTCAAAAGAAATTACTGAGGTTGCGAGTGTTTCATGAATCTGCACCAGCATCACCAAACTGGTTTGGGATAAATTGTATGGGAAAGCAAGAACGAACTGGGCAAGAACCAGAAAAAAGTGATGAAAACTTTGTTCCAAAATAATAAAATGTTTCAGTTTTCCCAGTTAAAAAGCTTTGTGTTAAAAAAGTCCATTCATATGTATATTTTTAAATCACAAAAATGCTCTTGCAAATATATGTTTATGACACAAATATCGCTGATGAACACCAGATCATTTTCCACATTTTTGGGATAACTTAGACACTTAGAATGTGATTAGTCACAGCAGATGGGAGTGCTTATGCCATTAGAACTAAACATATGGGCAAGTGTTTTGTTGGATCAGGATTTATACATTCTGTGGATCTGTAAAGTTAAACTATTGGTTTAGGCATTCATGCAGCCATAGCTGAAAGGCTGTTCTTGAAATCCTGTCTGTAACAGAATCAAGCCCTAACAGAATACTGTGCTGTTGTTTGCAGCTGGTTTTTTTGCCCCAAACTGCTGGTGGGGCAGACAACATGAAAGGCACTCTGACCACTCACTGATTTGTTCCCACTCGCTTTTCTCCTCCTCTTCCACCTCCTCCTCCTCCTCCTCCTCCCTTATTTCTCTTCCTCATTTCTCTCCCTCTCCTCTTTTGCTGTCTCCCTCTGGCTTTTTCCCTGAGACTCCCTAGTGAAGTGTCCATCATTACATGTTGGGATCGAAAAGCAGACACTGGTCATCTACTAGAGCACCTTTCCCTCATCCTCTTACTCTCTTTCTCTCACTATTATAAATTAAAAACAAGATTTTGTTAACACTTTTGGGTGTGGGTTCACAGGGAAGAGGGAATTAAGGAGGCTGTAGCCAGTCATTTGTCCTCTCTCACAGCCATACCCAGAGCAGTTGCCCCTGTCTTGTGCCCTCCTTTTTGTCCTCCCAACACTTTGTCTTGATGCCACAGGAACCCAGTGTTTGGGAAAACTTCCTCTTGCCAAGTTTTGGGATTTTTTTCAGTGCAGTCAGGAAAATTTTCCTAGTTTTTGTCCATAAACATGAACAAGGAATGCAAGAGATACCTTACTTGCATAAAATGGGGCAGGAGTTTAAAAAGTTTGCTGCTATCGCACTCCTGTGGCTTTGCTGCCCTCACTCCACAATGTTTCAATTTTTCCTTTCACTGAGACAAAAATCCTTGAAGGTTTACAGATATCCTTTCTAATTCTTGATTACTTCCATATCTCCCCATATTTTCCTCCCTGTTCTATCAAACAATGACTGTGGCTTCCTCACTGGAAAAATGCTCGCTCCATGGCAATGTCAGTCAGCCACAGAAAGCAAGTTCTCAGGTCAAAAAAACTTTTCTTTAGGGAACCCCCCATGTCTCAGGAAGACACCTGGGACAAGGGTTAACTTGAACCCCAGTTCTTCCAATCTCTGAAATCCATGCTAAACCCCTCTGCAACTAACTGTAGAGCAATTCAGATAATACTTCTGGTTATTAAATCTCCAGCAACTCAAAGTACTGATATTCGGTTCATCAAGGACTCGCAATGAAAGGAGGTAGGAAATTAAAAAAAAAAAAAAAAAGAAAAAGCCCCCCAGAAAACATTGATAAATCAGAGGTCCTCTTTTCTAAAGCACAAATGAATTTGCTGTTGTCCTGATACATTATGGCCACTCAAAGCCTTAATCATGTGAAATCACTTCAAAAAGAATTAACAGATTTAACTAACGAAAAAAAAAGCTTCAAAGCTTTACCAACAGCAGGAGACCTTCTTTTTAATTGGGAGCATATATCTGAGCAAAACTAAAAATATTCAATAAAAGCAGATTTTGAAACTGCATAAATACCAAAATGATTTAATTATAATGTTTAATATTCACATTTTTCATTGTTTTGAGGCTGAAAAACCTCATCAAAGCTTTATAGTTCTTTCATTATTGCTATACATTTGGGCTGGAGGGGTGTCTATGCTCCCACAAAACCAGATCCTTCCTGTTTCAACAGTAAAAATATCTCTGTCCCAAAAATCTTGCAGTGTACACCAGGAGACAACAACTAGATAAAGGCAGAGAAATGGGAGAGCATATGGAAACAGTCAGCATGACAAGTGGCAGTCTCAGTTTTGGCTCCACTTTCACCATTTGCAAACCCTTTTCATCTACCAGCCTATCTCTGTAACAATAATAGGAGGTATTATTAACAGGTTAGCATCCCCTACCTGCTTTAATTTATCATCCAGGGATGAGAAAGACAATTCCAGTAAATATCTCATGTCATTGTCCTTGTTAAAAAAAAAAAAAAGAAAGAAAAAAGAAAAAAAGAAAAAAGTTGAAAATTCCCAAGATGGAAACTAAGACCAGAGATAAAAACAAATGGAGATCAATTTTTGTGTGAAATAAAAGATTGATTCTTGCAATTACAAGAAGTGTGAACTTTTATTGAAAGAACACTCCAGTCAAATATATTTTAAATAGTCTCTAATGCAAACTGTAAGCTAACACACAAATGAAAGCATTTTCATTGCACTTAAATAAATATCTTTTGTTTCATCCTTTAAGTCAACTGGACTTCAAGTTACCTTAGGGAGCTTGGGTTTAGGAACCACCAATGTTTTAGAGCTATAGGCTTACCTAGTTACACTAGAACAAATCAAATGCATGTGGGTGAAACTGCACATGGATAAATTCTCATGAGAATCCAAGAACAGTACAGGATTTTTCAAGCAGCACAACCTCAACCCTGATGATATGAAACATTCTTTTTCTATGTGAAATGTATCACAAGAAAATAAACCATTAAAAAAATAAAGACTTATTCTATGTAACAATCACAATGAAACCCATTTAATGAGATTTCACAGCACGAAAAAGTTGCCCCATTCCAGTTCAGTCAAAACATGCCAACCAATCATGAAAAGCTATTAAAGAAGGTGAAGATAGTGTCTTTTTATCTCACTACATCTCTGAAAGCTGGCATGCTTTTCTCTACCATTTTAGGGAAGAGAATGAAAAATTAGAGGTACCTAACTCTGCATAAAATTGATTTGAAAATTGTATTTTCATTAAAAAGAATAAAAACCTTAGAAATTTCTGAGAAGCTGCAAAATAGAAAATAGGTAAATGCTCTTGTGATTATGTTATTGTTAGCAGCACTGTTAATCATAGTTTTATTAATATATTAACAATGTGGCTTTCAGTTTACAAAGTGAGAGCATTCTAACTTCCCCTTCAGGCAACCATTGAGGAAAAATAATTAAATGTAAATAAATTACTAACGTAAAAGGATTTTGTCTCACACTTAAGTAAGGATGCTATGAAAATTTCTGTCTTTTTCCTAATGAAGGGTTCATATCTCCTTTAAGAGTAGCCCCAGCCCCAATCAAGTTTTACCTAAGCTTAGCACAAGCAGCACCACTGACCACAGCTGGGACTGAAGTGGGTGGCATTATACATGTGTTTAAAATTAAAAATACCATTAGCTTTTTCAATCAGGCTGGCTGTGTTGTGACTATCTATACCAGTATCCTTATTTTGTGCCATTACTAACTGTCTGCTTTCTTTAACTAATGGTGGAGTAAAATACACATTCCCCAGCTCAGCTAAGTGCAACTGCTTTCATTTTCTCTAGTTCTAGAAAAGACGTGAGACGCCTTGACATGACAAATCAAAGACACCACTTCCATAGCTGGTTTAATATCTGGATCTCTGAAGCAAGAGAAGTGTGAGGAGGTAGAAGTCAGCTGTTTGCAGGCATGATATCCCAAGCCTTGCTTTTCACCTGTCATTTCTACTTCCACATGTGCCCTTACCAGGACAGCAGGTGAGTCAGTCAAACACAAAAGGACAGAACCAAGGACAAAGTATTGCTTTGCTCCTGCTCACTCCGTGCAGCCACGTAGCACTGGTGCATCATGGCAGAAGAAGTGATGTCAACCTCTCAAGGGACTGTCACAGTCCTGTCACAGGCCTCTGTGGCACAGTTTAGTTTTATCCTCTACTTTTAAATGCTACTTTGACCTTTGGAGAACAGTGGACGAATCTCTGTGACTGTTAGAGGGATTTGCAAATTTAAATTATCCACACTTGAAAAAAATCCTTTGTTTCAAGCACAGGTTGCTTCTGGTTATGCTTCTGAGATGCCCGTGTGAGAGCAGTTTATTGCACAACATAGATAAACGACATTTTCAGACTGGTTCCAGGCAAGGAACATATTCCTTGTGTTCAGCTCTGCACTGTGAGCAGTGCCTCCTGCCTTAACCCTGCGTCATCTTTACCACCACATAAAAATACAACACATCAACTGTGCAGCTGTAACCAGGCATCCTAAGTGACAGCCCAGCAGGAAGAACAGCCTTTATTTGTCACCTAAAGTTAATGGAGTAAATTCAGAGACCCCCTCCTTCCTGCCTTTCTCCTACAAAGAAGACTCAAGGCCCTGATTAATATGCAGCCCTATTAACTCTAGTGGCTCTAAGGAGGTGGTGACTGAACGGGAAAATTAATGACCTCCTGTCCAGGACTTGCCCCTTATTTCAGAGTTAAAATAAAAACTGCATTCGGAAGGGAAGCAGAATTATTAAATCTTTAATTGTCAACTGGTGCAATAAACATGTGCCAGAAATGGCAGCTTTGATAAAATTCAATTTTTGTTTTATTCATCTTTATTTGGTAGTGTCTCAGCCAGGTTGTTTCTACTTTTACCCTCATTGCTCAAACCTCAAGCATAGAAAATATACATTTTTTTTTACCCATGGCCTAGAGGACTCGATTTTTTTGTTAATGTCACGTTAACCAGGAAATAGAAGAGACCATAGCTGAATAATACCTAAGGCTGAATAATATCTATCTAAAAAGCACTCCAAAACAGAAATGTCCAAAGAAAAAGAAACAAAATAACAACCCCCAAATACTCATCTCATCTTCTAAACCACATGCTGCAGGCTGTAAAAAACAACCACATCCAATTTACTTGTTACAAAGGAAGGACCTGTAAAAAAACCCTTGACTCTTGGGTTTTTTTTCCAGAAACTTCCTATTGTCCTGCGGAAGAGTGGGTACCTGCATATGTAAACAGCTACAAAAAAAAAAAAAAAAGGAAACACTGCCATTTTAAATTAAATTATGAGTGGTGGCTAGGATGGCAAGCACATGCTACTGTGACTCCTTCACAGGATTCTTAAAACAGCATATAGTTAGCATCTTTAATTTGATTCCTAATGCTTTTCTCTAGCTCTCAGGCAAAAAGTAGAGGCCAAAGAAGCCCCCCCTCTGTAGCAGCCAGAGATTCGGAATTTTCTTTATAGATTAACACCAAACATAAACTTATCTAATTTTCTTTTAGTCTGTCCTGTCTGAGTGCTCCAAACCTAGAGTGAAAGAAATTTACATGGAATATTTAATTACTGAGTGGCTATTCTTCTTTAAA
Source organism: Monarcha castaneiventris obscurior (assembly GCA_026261815.1). Lineage (NCBI taxonomy): Eukaryota > Metazoa > Chordata > Aves > Passeriformes > Monarchidae > Monarcha > Monarcha castaneiventris. Next base: position 12,786,477 of record JAMPIT010000379.1, read on the forward strand.
TTGCAGTATCAAACCCTCATCTACACTCAACATTGTGATTGTCTGACAGTCTGAAACACTGATTACCCATGTCCATATAGTGGGATGTCAAAAATAACTTCACAAAAATACAGGCAAGAATTACAGCCCCTTACTCATTTCTCTCCTGGTATCATGATGCAAAGCAGTCAGATTTTCCTCCATTAAAGTTAAATGTCTCCTCTTTTCACTCACCTATCTTAGTTCTATTCATCTTGTTTGTTCCACTGTTACACACTTCACCATTTCTTCTTCATTAAACTGTGTTTTCTGCTTTTGTTCTGTAGTCCACAGGTTACGTTCATGTACCATCTTTCACTTTTCTAGTCTCACATCCTGCATTTGCCTGGAAGTAGTGTCTATAGGCTATTCATTCACTCCTCTTGCTTGACAAAACACACTGTTTTTCTACTTTCATAACAGTACACTTCACAAAGCTCTTTTGGGTTTAATAAATATCTGAAGTAGAACATCCCCAGTTTCATAAGGATTCCTCTGCACAATAATTGATTAACTTGCAATAATTAGCACCTATGAAAGGTAGAACAGACGTTTCTTCTATGAACTTCTCTGGGAATAAATCACCATCACTTACAGCATAGCCTCAACAACCTTTACATACAACTAAACAAACTCTAGCTACCAATAAGTAATTGACTTGCAACAGAAAACTATTATACCTGCACTAAAACTAGTAGCATAAGCTCCTTCATCCTTACCTCAACTCTACTTCATGCCAGGATTCAGCTGTGTGGGATATTGCCAAATCATTTCCACTTTCACATTACAGCTCTGTTTAGAAAATACTTTACATTTACTGTTAACTCACTTTTCCATGTCACTTAGCAAATAAACAAAGCAGCATTATTGGCATGCATAATCATTAATTATCTTTGGTTTAGGCCAGCCTACTTTAGTTTTTTCTTGAAAACTCAATTTATTTTTCTTTATCCTAAAATAATGAAATGAAGAGAGAAGTAATAATTCCAAGATTCTCAGTGGTGCTAAACTTTAAAAATATCAAATACAAAGTGCTTAATAGCATAATTGTTTTGAGTCAATACGGTATTTTGGGACTAACTTCAGATAAGACTTCCATGGTCACTCTTCATCTAACAATATAGACTCCAGGGCAATACTAAAGCAATTTAAATATGATGCTGTATGTAGCTCTACTGATATTGATTGCCTTGGTGCATTTTAAAGAACAGCAAAATGAGCCACTAAATCCTCATATTTTTCTTCCAGCCCTTTTAATAAAGCAGGGAAATTTAAAAGTTCAACACACGAAGACAGGTATCCCATTCTTGTTACACTCATGTAACATCCCATTTTCATAACAAACAATTACTTTTCTTTCTGTCCTGTTTCAGCTAACAAGACATGCTGGTGAGATGAGTTCTCTCCACCAGTTTTACAATGGTCAAATTCCTCGAGATGTGGTGTAAGAAGAATCTGCTTTGGCAAGTTTTGATGTTACATGTAAAGGGAAAGATCTGAGAGAGAGGAAGGCAAAGCGCTGCTTTCATTTCTCATCCGTGTTTCGTTAGATAGTTTAAACATTTAAATGCAAACAAATCCAAACTGCCCTGTGTTTGCCAAGAGAAGGGCTTGTGAACACTATGGACTCTCCAGAGCCGAAATGCCTTTTCTGGGGCTGCTGGGGACTACAAAGATCTGAATGATCAGCTGTTTCTGGCTTAGGCTTTTGACTCTTAAATGGATAATTTACAGGGAACACAAAAATTGTTCAAATACACTGATAACTAAGAGAGAAATTAGTCAAACTTAGTTCTGCTTTTCAAATTCATTTCTTCTTCTCAGTCAGAAATTCCCTTACCCTTCCTCCTGTTAAGGAAAATTTTATTCAGGTTCAGAAAGGGAGGTCTCAGTGAAAACCTATTCACTGTTCTTCTACTGTGATGCAGTTAAGCAACCATCTGCCCATCCTCTATTACTCATTTAATTTATACAGCACAGTACATTTACTTATATCTCTTCTGTCTGAACAGTTTTCATTTTAATGTCATTATAACCTTATTTTTGCCAGTCATAAGTTCAGTCTCAGCTGGAAAGAATGCGCTTTCCTCTCCTGTTGCCTGTTATTTTCCTCATTTCACTCTTCTGTCAATGTTATTTTACTAACACACAAAACAGGATATATGATTAGAATTAAATAGCAACATTTTAACATTTGTTTCACTATTACATAAATGTTAGGTACATCCTAGAATTCAGCTGGCAATTACATCACCTGCAGAGCCCCACATTTTCTAAATATTTAAAGGAGAAAGTATTAGTTGCCTTTTAAAGCTTTTTTTTTTACCTGTGTGATTTACACTCTATATAATTATTGTTTTTTGGTTTGTATTTTTTTAAATCTGGTGGCTTTTTCTTTCCTTTTAATACAAATATCTCCATGTCACTCTACTTAGCAGCTGTATTCAGTCATAAAAGGGCCACTTGGTATCAGAAAACTCATACATATTTGCCTAATAATGCCTTTTAAGTAATCTGCCCCTTTGTTAATGGCTTTTTTTTTTAACCAGCCATACACTAGGAATCAAAATTAGCATCTAAATGAGGATGTTTTAAACGCATGCCTAGGGGTTGCAGTTTTCACCTTATTTTTTTTTAATAGTTTGCCATGTTAAATTATGTAAAATAGAAATGGTTTTTTAGTTTTTAATGAGCTAATGTAGACCTATCAACCCTCTCTCCCTCCTCCCCCCACTTCTCTGCTTAAAGACTCTGCAAACTGTTTTGCAGGTATGAAAAATGGCCATGAAAGAGAAAACCCAGTGTCAGCAGGCAAAACAGATCTCTTCCTCACCAGCAGCAATGGCACCACTGCACGAAGGAACATTTGTTTGAAGTCCTTACTGAAATGGCCCCATTCCCTATTAATCGCTTACAATACATAAAAAGAAGCAACTATTTTTATATTTAATTTCAGGAGAAGAAATTTTATTACAGCTCCTTTTAAATTGGCTTTTCATTTAATTATGGAGAAAGATTAAAGAGAACTAACAATGTGTGCTGTGGCATGGCCAAATGATGATTGGAAGGGGGAAGGAGAGATGCTCTCCATCTGTGAGTGTAATGTTTGCAGGCAGTAAACAGCAAAGTGGGAGGAATTACAGGGTGATAATCTGGAGTTACCAGGTGAGATAGCCCGTGGGAGGAAGGGAGAGGGTTAGTGTCTGGCACCGAGGGCATGTATCTCCCTTACCTGGGGATGCTTACAAGTGTCACCACCCACCTCTGAGGGTGGGCTGATTCTGAAAGGCAAAGAGGTTCAAATGCAGTGTGTGAGAAACAGGGGAGCTCTCTGAAAAGGATGTGGACCTGTTAACTGGCCAACCCAGAAAGAGGAGAGGTGGAATTCAACACAAAACAAAACTCTAAAATTAACAGAAAATGCTGATATGTGGGGTCCATACCTAAACTTTTGTGTAATACTGCTGCATTTAACTATTCTTGTTTTCCCCTTGCCTTCTCAAAAACCTTTAGTGGTGTCACATGCATAATGAAAACAAATTCCTCAAAACTGAGTCAGCAACAAAATGTCTCTCTGGTGTTTGTTGTTGTTGTTGTTTTAATCCACATCAAGATGGTTTGACAGAAGAATCACATCCCCTGACATCATGTCTCCTAATGCAGCCCAGGACACCATTATCCAATTTTGCTGCAGATGGATGTGTGGGAACATGTCTGGCTCACATTCATCTTGGTATTCACCAGGACCTTCAGGGTCTTTCCTGCAAAATTCTTTTCCAGGCTGGTGTCCCCTAGAATGTGCTGTTGCTTGGGATTGTTCTTCCCCAGATGCAAGATTTTCCCCTTAAATTCCATGTTGTTCCTGTCATTCCACTTCTCCAGCCTGTTGAGGTCCCTCTGGATGGTAGCATGACTCTCGGGTATATCAGCCACTCCTCTCACTTTCGTGCTGTCAGTGAGCTTGCTTGGGGTCCACTCTGTCCCATCACCCAGATCATAAATGAAGGCACTGATCAGGATTTGATCCACTATTGACATCCAGGGTACACCACTGGTAAAAGGCATCCAATTAAACTACATCCCACTGTTGACGTTCTCTGTGCCTGAACATTCAGCAAGTTTTCAGTTCACTTCACTGCTCATCCAGCCCATAATTCATCAGTTTATCTCTGATTATAGAATCATTATAGAATCATATAGAATCATCTATAATCATCTTTATAGAATCATATTATCTCTGAATCGTAGAATGGTTCAGGCTGGAAAGAACCTGAAAGATCATCTAGTTCCAACCTCCCTGCCATGGGCAGGGACCCTTTCCACTAGACCAGGCTGCTCAATACCGTGCAACCTGACGTTGAACACTTCCAGGGATGGGGCATCCACAACTTCTCTGGGCAACCTGTTCTGGTGTTTCACCACCCTAATTTCTTACTGATATCCAACCTAAATCTACCCTCCTTCACCTGAAAGCCATTTCCCATTATCCTATCACTACATGCCCTTGTAAAAAGTCTCTTTCCAGCTCTCTCATAGTTCCCTTCATGTCTTGAAAGGCCACAACAGCATCACCCTGAAGCCTTTTGTTTTCCAGGCTGAATAATCCCAGTTCTCTCATCCTTTCCTCATAGGAGAGGTGTTCCATCTAATCATGAAAGTCTTATGGGAGACAATGTCAAAAGCCTCATTGAAGATAGACAACATCCACATCACCTCAACTATCAAGCCAGTCATTCCATGGTAGAAGGTTGTCAGGTTTGTCAAACATGGCTTTCCCTTGGCCAGTCAATGCTGACTGCTCCTGACTAAGGACTTTCATGTCCTTCATGTGACTGGAGGTGGTTTCCAGGATCTGTTCTGTCACCTCCTCAGGGTTTGAGACAAGCCTGACAGGCCTGTAGTTGCCTGGGTTCTACCTCTTGCCCTTGTCCTGTTTTGTTGAAGGTAAGAGATATTTGCCTTTCTCCAGTCCTCAGGCACTTTTCCATGAGTTTGGACTCATGGAAACAATTTGGAAATGGACAATAATCAAGAGTGGACAATAATCAAGAGTGATCTAGCAATGGCATTAGCCAATTCTCTCAGTGTTCATGTATATATCCCAGTAGGGTCCATGGAGTTATGTGATTTACTGAAGTATTTGCTGACCTGATTGTCTTCCACCAAGGGCACAATGACTGTTATTACCTATAAATTACACCAACATTTTACTACAGAAAACAATAGATGAGAAAGTGTATTCCCTATGTTCCCTTGCAATTCCATGAGCTTTTCTCATATACTCTGATTTCCAAATTACTATTCCCAACCTGCCATAAGACTTGTGGTTACGATTCCCTGCAACAAGAAGTTGATTTACTTTTCTCTACTTTCTGTTGTCCCTTTGGGCAATCACATTGACTTCAGTGTCATTTTCTTCAATTTTTTTGCTTCTTTGTTCTGTATTTGGCCCTCCTGATTTGATCCTAAATGTTTTCAAACCAAGAGAAAGTGTTCTTGCTCTGGCACCACCAAAGAGCCTACCATCCCTGAAAAGGACAAGACATGGGACCCATCAAAGAACTACAGCCATGTTTTCAACCAAAATGGAAGCAAACCTTGAGACTCATTTAATGACCTTCCAACGGAAAGCAGGGATCTTATGGAAGCATCTGGTGATGTAGGAACATAAATATTTCCATTTATAAATCAGAGAGGGACTAGGAGAGCTGAAAGAGAGTAAGGGATCAAGACTTCTCTAAGTCCTTGGCTCAAAAGTGCAAAGGGGCCACTAGTTTATAGTCATCTCATTTGCAGACATTTTCTCTTGCATAAACTAAGGTCAAAGACCTACATTATAAATAGAATATAAAAATATAACTAAACCAAGCCTTTTGAGTTTTGATTGAATCAGATATATTCAGGACACATCATGTGGATACGTATTTTCCTCTCTGCCCTTGATTTTTCCGCGCTTGTCAAAATGTACATGCTCTATAAAGGGTCTAATGGTGTAAGATGCAAATATTTATGATATCCCTTTATGTACTGTTCACACAGGTAGAAGGGTCTGTGTCCTCCTTCACTTAGAAAGGCAAGTGGAGAAGCAATCTCTGGTGTAGAAATTAGGGCCTGTCCATCTCCAAGAGATCAGAAGAGGCACAACAGAGTTCTACGATTTTTCTTTCATCCAGGGTTAAATTTTGCTGGGATATTTAGGAAAGAAGGGGTGAGAAAAGCTTTAACTGTTTAATTTTACTTTTATAATTAATGTCAAAAATACCTAACCTTTGAGGTGGGACATTCTTCTTAACATGGCAGAAAAACAAATAAGTCGCTCTATCAGAAGCTGGCAACAAGATATAATTACGTCATTAGTAAAACCACCTGCATAAATGAAAATATTTTGATATGTGGCGAGATTTTAATATGCAGGACATCTCCAGAAGCTCTTGAGAGAGGAGTACAAGGATGATGGGTCCTCACTGCTATTTAAAATTCATTTTTACTTAGATATTCAGAGAGTAAATGAGCTTCCAGGTGTTATTCAGTGCGTCTGAATTATGGAGGAGTTGGATGTTGCGTATGATATGTGTCTGAAAAAACTGATGGACAGGCTATCGGGCAGGGAGTAACCACTAGTAACACTGGCTATGCAAGGAGTAGGTAAACCATGGCAATTAAGAGCCAAGAGTAGAAGTGTTACTCTGCTGGTTGAGATAAAAGACTTGCCAGTGTCCTGTAACAAACACATGGGAAAAGCATGAACAGAACGTGTAGTAATATGTTCCCACCCTCACTTTCAGCAACCTGCAAATTAGGCATTTCAGAGGCAAGAAAGGGTTTGTGTTCCTCTCTCAGTGTCTGAACAATTTCCAAATAGATAAAAATGATTTAAAAATACAGTTGGAGATAACTGAGGTGTTTGTCCTCATGCTATTGGAGGTAGGAACCACTGATGTTATTTGCTGCCACATAAAATGTGGGCAGTCCTATCCAGGCTTTGCCTAACAATAGGATCAGGCAGCCATAGCCTTTGAGGACTTTGCTATTTTACAGGAGCTCTCACCTGTACGTTGCTCTACCCTGACATGCCCACGATATCACTACAACAGCCTGTCAATGTAAGGAGCTGCCGTGAAAGAGTGGCGACAGAATATTTCACTTCACCAGGGTTGTGGTTGCCAATCTTCCCACGGACAAAAAGCTCTTAACAATTTCTTCATCCGACACATAACTTGGGAAAAAATTACGCATTTCAGAAAGGCATCCTGTAAATTGCAACATTTCGGTTTATTGGGGAATCTGCTAGTCCCTGTGGTAAATTCTTCTGTTAGTTAACTGTTTTCAGTAGCTAGAAATTGATAGGTTTTCTGCAGTATTCACTAGGTCTACATGTTTCCATTTTATTTTTATTGACCTTTCCTATTTTATCATCTTATGGGTAGAATAAATCAAGTAGGGTATCACAGAACTAACCAAGAGGAACTGAAGTTTAACTCAGGAATAATCCCATTTAATTAGAGACATAATCACCTTAAGTATATGGCCTTCATTATTATAGTATCAAACAAGGCAGAATATTCCCTCAGAATTTACAACTTCTGTTGATAATCCTTTAAACTGATTAAAATTTTAAATAATTGCTAATAGCTAAGTACAAAATTTTAAACTTTTCATTTAGATTCTTACCATATGTCTATTTTTAATTTCCTTTGGGTTTTCTCTTAATTTTTTTTCTTATTATCTGTCACATTTTAGAAATTGTGCCTACTTATTCCTTATGCTAAGCTTTGACTTCATTTTATGTATTTCTAATATCTATTTTATGGTTAGTTTTTAATCATTCCATTCTCTTTTCTCAAATCTCTGTTCTCTACGTTTTTCTAGAAGCAAATCCATTTTTCTTCTCTGTTCATTCCCTCAATTATATTTCTTTTGATTATTTTCTTTTCCTTTTTTTTTCATCTCATATCTGATATTTCATTCCATATTTTATATTCCTATGACAAAATATATGTAGATTCATGGAAACTATTTCACTTATATCCATCCTCATACACCAGCCACATGCTATCTATATTAAATGAAAAGTGTAAAGACACAAACCATAATAACCTCTGTATTTTCAAAGTTACTCACTTCACTAGTAATTAAGCTTAAGGGTAGTGTAAAACACTAGATGTGCTCTGTGGCACAGTAACAAAATCTTTTGTTATTTGCTCAGCAGAGCTAGTTGTACTTTTCAAGGACTGCTTTTTGACTGCTGGTGTTCCTCGCTATTTTTCAAGGGGGAAATAACCATTCTAAGGTTCCTTTTTTTTTTTTTTTTTTTTTTGCTTAAATACAACTATATAATAGCATCCATATCCTTAATATTGGAAACTGGAAACAAAACACAAGTACTGCAACACCTTGTTAAAAATGTGGTCTACAGAAAAGTTGCTTTGGTCCAAGTGAAATTCTTCAGAGTGAAAGAGACTGCTGTTCTGAGAACACATCTTCATATATCTTTTTTATATCTTAAATCTATTTTCAAATAGTCTGTTAAGTATAATTTCAGATAAAAACTTACAGCTTTTTGGGACCAAGTCATGTCCTCTTATTTGATCTGCTGAACCTAGAGCTACCATATTTCTGCCTAGCATTTAGAGAAATTATGCAACTACTATCCATATCAAAATGTACATATGAAAATTAAAAGAACATCTAGGAAAACCCAGACAGATGGTAACCCTGGCTATAACTGGCCATGTTGTGTGCCCTCAGCCCACTCCAACTGAGGAGTAAAACATGTCCATTTAAGCCACTTTCATCAAGGTTTAGATATGAGGCAAGCAGATGGATCTTCAGGATACCAGCAGAATTGTTTATTGTCAGGCCCAACTCCAGCAGTCCATTAAGCATACGCTGAGCTTCAGGCACAAGCACATGAGGGGTCCTGTGGATCACAGTTAGTCTATGTGTCCAGCTTAAAGTTAATCACATGCTGAAATAGGATATAAATATTGTTCTGTTTAGAGCTGCAGTGTATGCAAACTTCTTAGCGAAGCTTAAGCCTCTGGCTTAGTACATGTTTTACTTAATTATTAAAAAATACTTCTGTAGTCTCATAGATATCAATCAGTCCATTCATACAATCTACTGCTAAGAATGGGTGGAAATAGTTTCCTTAGGTAGCACTAGCACATAATCCAACCCAAGAAAAATGTAAGCACCAGTAAGCACTGTGGTCTCTCAGTGTGCCTGCTCAGAGCTAAGTGCTCAAAGAAATACTTTAAAATGCATGTCTCTATATAAATAAAAACAAAACAAAATCAGAACACATTGAGGAGTCTTCCAAACACACAGAAATCTGTCTGATGCCAGGACCTCTTTGGTCAGTGGTTCTGTGTCCATCTATTCAAGGCAATGTTTTGTGTAGCACTTTTCATTAGCACAACTGACACTCAACACATCTGATCCACAGCACACCTGTGAAGCATATATCACATCCAGCTTTGTGGGTATGCTGGCTGAGGCCAGAAATTAATATCCATAAAGGTGAACATGAAGTCAGTAGCTGTCCACAGTTCTTAACCCATCAAACTGACTAGTGTTTGTCATTTCCAGTGTAACACCAGAGAAGAAGCAAGGGTTTATATAAGCAGAATGATTTTTTGTTGGTCCAAAAGTTGGTGAGCTATAAGCACTAATAGTCCATCTGAACTCTATATGCTCTTATTCAATTCCTAACCTACTGAATAATGCCAGATACTGCATTTGCACTACTTAGTACTGAGATTTTTGTCATGGTGAGTGGTCCTGGAAGTACATGCCTGAGGTTATTACTTCTAAAATAAGAGAAATAAAAAACTAAGTTAGGCACAATGTCAGTAAGATATACATACTCTGGACTTCATCTATATATGTTCATGTTATTTCAACATCCTATCTTAAATTCTGCCATCTGCCTATGATCCAATATAAAGCATTCTCAATCAACTACTTAATGTATTAATGATTCTTTAATAGGAGGGAGATGGCATCCCTATTTTTCAGGTAAAACTTGAAACATAATGGGAGAAACTTGATAAGTGTAAGGTTACATCCCAATTCTGCTTCTTAGCACAGGCCACTACTCAGCCTTCTATTTTCACTATTAGATTTCTGCCTTTCAAAGACTTTCCTTCAACATTAATTAGAGGCAGAACATGTGACCTTTTTTATTCTTTTGCTTATTTTTTTGCACTAACACCTCATTTCCAGCCTTTCCTGCTCACCCCCACCGTGTCTTATTGTTTGGGGAATCATTTATATTGATTAATACAAGTTTTCTTCATGCAATATACAGTACAAGGAAATCAAACTTACATTGAAGCTTCACAATATATTGTTAATAACCCTACTGGCTGGAAGTTAGCCAGCTAGCTAATCATTACTGCATGAGCATAGGCACCTCACAGCATGTCATATCACTGAGGTAATAAACAATAGATTTGTTAATCTAGTATGAAAGCATTATCAGTTCTCTTTGCTTTGCAACCACTTCAAAATCTTTTCCAAGCATTTCTACAGAACTCTCACACTGTAGATGCTTTTAGTCAGTTGTGGTTCACAAAACAAGAAAGTCTGAAAAATTGATGTAGGAATTAATGCTATTTTGCACTATAATGTATATCATTCCATTAATTATTTTCACCTGTCTTCATCTGTGAGTCTTTCAAGTGGAAAAACAAAGAGTTGTGGTTTGGAGTTTTTTCTTCCCAATTGATTCCAAAATGTCTCTCCTATTTATGTAGGAAATGCTATGTAATATTTTTTTTGTAAATTGAAGTTTCCAGTTTGTCATCAAGCACACTAGATGACAATTACTGGTATTTAACTATAAAAATATCTGTTAACAATAAAACAACTTTTCTCCTCCGCATACTAAATGGCATGATAAAACTACCTTAATATTCATTGTTGTTTTCAGTCATGCTAAGCTAAGAACAGTCCATTTTTATCTAGGAGAAAAATTCAGAGTGATCTGAAAGATATATATAATTTAAAACATATAATGATTTGATTCTTTCTGATAGTAAAATTGGATGAAAGCATATTTTATAGAATTTGCAAACCAGTCATTAATGACATTTTGCTACCTCTATGGGAGAGAAGGAATAATTAACACTTTTGTTGCAGAAAGCAATGTTCGTTATACCTCTGCTTTTCATTACTAATGGTAGACTGGATAAAAAACCCAGCGAGGTCACTGAGATCTATTCTTCTGATAAAGCTGCCTTTACTGCTCTGCTCACTCTATTTCAATTTATTCTCAAAAGGGTTTCTCATTATGTTTGGTTGAAGTCAGTCAAAGTTGAGTTTTTGATAAAATGGTGCACATATCTGTGACTGCTCATGAAATTCAGGGTAGGGTACATTTATACCCTGGTGGGAGGCCTCTTTCCTGAGGTGCTTGGGCTTTAAAGTGAGGGAGACAGACTGGGAGCAGAGAGAGACCTGAGTTCCACGGAAGCAGAAGTAGCAATGCTTTGGGCAGCAAGGCTTTTTGCTTTTTGCCCCCACCTTGGCCACTGCAGGTCCTTGCCTGGCCACTTGGGCTGCAGGGAACATTCACCCAGCACAGAGTGGCAGCTTCTGCCCCTCAAGCAGTCCTGATGCGTCTCCTCTATCCCTGGTGTCCCACTCAATGTGGAACCCACTGCAGTGGGTTTTTTCTTTTTGTAGTTTTTTCTTTCTGTAGTTTTTCCTACAAAACATATCTACGCTTCTGCATTTTAATTCTCAGCAATTTTAATTGCTGAAACCAAAATTTATGGGGTTTTTTTTTTATGATAAATGCCCTACCTACTCTTATATTCCTGCTTCTTTCCAGCTTTCCAGGTCTTCTCATTTAATGGGCTGTTTTCTCCAGCTATGGAACTCACAGATTTCCTAATTTTATGTTAATGTGCTATTTCCTGCATACATTCCCTACTTCAGCCACATATTTTGCCTTATGATTTCTTTCTCTCCACAATTGCAAACTTAGGTCCTGCTACAGAGAGTGTCTATGTCCTGTTTTCCACTCTTCTATTGCACAAAGGCATTAGAATAAATGGAAATAAACACTAATATCAGCCTATCTTTTGCATTAGCAACTCTAGAACCTATCACATGCAAGTATTTTAGAGACAATTCAGGCTTATCTCACTTCTGAAAAATTATGTATTTTAAGGCTGTAGTATCCAATGAGAGATTTGTGAGGAATCCAGACCACCTGGCTCTGGTGGGTTTTGGATGGATCCTGAACTAAGTCACATGGAAGATAAAAAAATTAAGAAGGAACATGTAGTGTTAATATTAGGATAAAGATCTCAATCAGAAATATGATCACAGTGCAAGTCTCTGACCAATCCTTTGAATTGTCCAGTTTCCAAAATTGTCTTCAGAATTGGAGCTTCTCCAGATTTCCTAGGAAATTTCTCTATCAACTGAGAAAGCAAAACTATGCTGTCTCTTAAGCCAGAAATCCATGATAAGGTTTTTCAGGAACAATGTTTTTGCACTCTTACTTTGTATTTAATGTCTTTTTTATGGCTACCTTAGTTAATCAGGAATTATCTCCATGTTCCAGGACTAGTCTTTCCACAGGAATGATTTAGGAAGCAAGTGACAATATGTGGAGAGGAAGAGTAGGAGGATATAGTCCTTTTATTAAGGGCCTCTGTCTGACAGGTGTTTTCTGAAGCGGGAAAAATGAGGAATTTTAGTCCAGATTTATGTAACAATACATGACTGCATAGCAAGGTGTAAGACCAATATCTGAGAGGCAGATGAACCTTGGATAACCTCATGCAACATGGCTTTGTGTTTTCTCTCTTTTAGTCTTGCACATGGAAGGTGAGATGTTTATTTTGCCAAAGATGAGATGTCCTTTGATTTGTTACTTTTTTTTTTGATCAATTGCTGCCAAAATAACAGATCCTTCATGCAGGTAGAATCACTTAATACTGGAGATGCTAACTCTGTGTTAAACTAAAAAAGGGGGGGTTTTGATCTGTAATTCCTCCTTTTTCATATAGAGCTGTAGAAAGGGTGGTGTTCTGAAACAACATTTAATTGTCTTTGTTTATCCAGCACCAATGCCTTTAACAGTGAAATGTAGAGTCAGATTTTTTAGCTTGTTGTGATCAGGTTTCATCTTGAACCTGGGAAACTTTCTGTGATGGAAAACTGCTCTGAGAAGTCTTTGGTTTGATCAATAAGCCTTTTCCAATGGAATCACTGTTTATGGGGTTTTTTAATAACACCTGAGAACGTTGTTCCATCTATGAAAAAACATCTTTATATCTCTTAGAGGCAAAGGGATAGGCAAGAAAGCAGGGTCATGGCTGCAGTTACCTTGCAATCCTACCCTTCTATCGGAGATGCACTCAGTCAATGGAGCTGCAGAGGCAAAATCAGGATAGGCTTTTTCAGAGGCTCGACAAAAAAGAGAAGCCAGGTTGACTTTCAAAGGACTGGGGGAGTCTGCAAGGCTTGCAAGCAGAAAAGTCATCTCTAAACTTGAACATGATGACAAGACTGAATGAATAAAAACTGAGCCATCATCCCCCTTTTAGTCTGTTTTTAGAATCTTCTTTCAAAGTAGAGCAACCACTCTTCAAAGCACTATAAAATAGAATGGCAGTGTTCCACAGACTGTCCCACCAGCATGAATCTTACTGAGATCCCCTCAATAGGTCATTTTAAATGGAATTGTAAAATACAATGTGTAACTAAAAGACCTACTTCAAACAAATCCCAATTACGATGAGCTGCTGGTTTGTTACTGTAATTTAATTCCTCCAAATAATTAGTTCAGCAAAGACAGGAGGGACAGAGTGTCAATCCTGGGGGCAGGCAGAGGTCTTTCTGGCAAAACACCAGCCATTCAAGCTTTTTGGCAAGAACCCCCATGTTTCTTTAGAAGATGCGCAGGACATGTAAAGTTAACATCCGATCTAAAAGAAAAAAATAAAAGAATGCGAACCAGTCACCAATTAAGTACTTTTACAGCTACAATCTACAGTTCCTTTATTTCGCCCTCAGCATCTTTCAGACAGGTGTTTAGAAGCTCCTGCAGAGCTGGTGATCTTCACTGCATTTGTTAACCTGCACATGGCTGTACCTGCCTAGCTGAAAACACACCAAAGCACACCTCACGCTTGCCAACCTCTGTTGCAATAAATTATTGGAGTTGTGTTTCTTTCATCATTTCTAAACAAATTTTAAAGCCCTACAAACAAACAAACAGACAAACAAACCAAAAACCCCAAACAAATTACCCACTACTTTTATTGGCAGGGCTAGACAAATCTTACAGGAGCTACACACATTGCTGGGATGATGCTTTCTCTAATTTGCTTTGCTACAATGTTCCATTTATAGAGGAACCTACAGAGGAACCTGCCTAGGAGAGCCCAGAGTGATCCCCCATATAATTTCTCTGAAGTCACCAAATTTACTTCAGAATTTGAAATAGAGAACCTAGCAAAACTCTGCTATTCCTGTCTTTGACGTTCAAGCCAGTGTTTTCATGTAGAGTGCTTTTCAACCCAAATAACTGGTTGTGTGAATGACTTTATAGAAAGGCTCTTTATAAATCTTGAAAAATATACAGGCTCTGCAGTTTAGATTCCTTTAATAAACAGGCATAACGCCATTTTCTTTTAAGAGTATTTCCAAAACAACTGCAGCAGTATCAAATGACAAATCTTTCAGACCAATTTAGCATCTTTAGGGGCTAATTTGCTACTGTGATAGGAACTTACATTTTTCAGGGAAAATGTGGAAAATGAAGCTGAGAAATCAGATTGCACAATGAAATTTTCTTTCTCTTGCTTCAGAATAGTAAAACCTTCTCACAGCAGTGGTATGGAAGAATACCTGAGGTGTGGATCATGGGGAACTCTGGCACTAGTCAGCCAGGATTTGTTGATGTTGTCATTGTTCTAAGTGCTGCTACTTAACAGGAAACAGTATTCTTTTCTTAGATCTCATGATTATTTCATCCAGTCTTTGTACTTGTACACTACTGATTTTTCTGTATTTGTTCCTACCTTACAATATTTGTGTGTTTACTATGAGTTTTTATAGAGTGAATAGTTCAATGAATTTGAGATTTCTTGTCTCAGATGAATGCTGATAAAAAATATTTTAAATCAGTGGTAATCTGCTCATCTGTCCATCAGCCAGGTGAAGTGTAAAAACAGAACTAAGCAGTTTCTTTTCCATCTCAACACATATATGGCGAGAGGGATATTTCATTTTCTGCAGTTAGTGCTTCTGGCTATAGTCAAAGGTGTCAAAGTGTGTCCCTGTATGGACATCAAATGGCAATTGTGCCAGTTTGTATGCCTGATGCTGGACTACTAAATAAAACAATCCATACTTTCTGCACAGCCAAAACCACATTCTTCTCCCAATGAAATGAGCTGCAAGACATGTACAAATAAAAAATAAATAAATAAAAAAGAGGCAAATAATTTATTCAGGTGCCTCATTACAGGCGTAGGTGCCTATCTTTGAACTTTCATCTGTGATTATCTGGCCATTAAAGCATGATAGGCTGGGTTTTTTAGGAGCCTTTGATGAAGCACTTGGAGACATCTATGCAGACTGTTTCCATCAAATCAGCTTTGCGTGCAAATCCAGTGACTCCTTTGAGAAACTGGAACAGATTAGAGAGAGAGAACTCTGTTCTTTAAAAGTTGATGCTGCTTCTTTTCTGGTATTTCTCCTGTAAACAAAGTTTTTGGTCTACCTTGTCTCCCTCCCCCCTTCCCAGTGAACAAAGAAGCACAGAATTCATTTTGCTTCTCTACATGGCTTTGTTTCCTTTGAGCTTTCCTTTACTATATCCATCATCTGTTGGCCCCACAGACTATCTCACAAGTCCTGCCTCTGATGTGTTTGAAGAGAATTCGCTTTTAGTTCTTACGCCTTTAACAACCTGCTCTTCAGAACCCTTTTTTTGGCTTGCCTTATTGTGTTTAACACCTACTTGCCAAAGCTTTTCTCTTTTTTCTTTTTTTTTTCATTATTTTCCTCACTTGAACAGAACTTCAATTTGGAAGTCAAAATTCTTACATTTAATAATGTCCTTCATCTCATTGTTAATTTCCTACTGCCTAAAATGCATCAGTCTGGGAGGAAGGAATTGTCTTTCTAGAGACTGTTTTGATAGTTAGCATATATTTACTGAATCCATGGCAGTATCTTTAAACACTCTCTTTTCTATTCACAAGAATTTTGACAGTGTTTTGCCATTTGAATCACTCTTGAATTTCTTTTTATTATGCTTCACCATTTCTACATCATCCCTCCTTTTGAAAATACTCTGTACCAAAGTTCATGTCTCTAGCCTCTGAGTCTCTTTGGTCTTCTTCAAGCTTGAGAGCAAATCCAGAACAGGAACTTGACAGTGCGTTGGCTTTGGTTGGCAGGGTTTTGGTAGTCGGGGCCTATGGGTGTTGATTCTGTCAGAAGCTGCCAATGTCCAATGAAGCCAATGCCAGCTGGCTCCAAGGTGGACCAAGGCCAAGCCCATCAGTAATGGTGGTAGCATATCTGGGATATATTTAAGAAGTGGGGGAGGAAATATGAAAACCAACTCTCTCTGCAACCGGAGAGAGAAAAGAATATGTGAAAGAACTCTGCAGGTCCTGAGATCAGTAAAGAAGGAGGAGGAGAAGATGCTCCATGCACTGGAGCAGAGATTCCCCTGCAGTCCATGAAGAAGACCACAGTGAGGCAAGATGTCCCCCTGCAGCTTATGGAGGTCCACAGTGGAGCAGAGATTCACCTGCAGCCCATGAAGAACTGTACAACTGTGCAGGTGCCTCAAGGAGGCTGTGACCCCAGGGCAAGGCAAGGCTGGCACAGGCTCCTTGAGGGATCCCAGGGGGAGCGGAGGAAGAGTGTGAGGAGTCCTTCCTCTGAGAAGGAAGGAGTGGCAGATGCAGATGAAGACCTGACCAGAGCCCCTATTCCCTGTCTCCCTGGGCCAGTGGAGGTGAGGTAGGTAAAATAGGGAGTGAAGTTAAGCCTGGGAAGAAGGGAGGGGTGTGTAGAAGTTGTTTGAAGTTTCAGTTGTCAATTTTTTCTAATCCTACTTGCTTTCATTGTTAACAAATTAATTTTCCCCAATTCATGTCTGTTTTGCCCGTGACAGTAATTGTTGAGTGATCTCTCCCTGTCATTACCTTGACCCACAAGTTTTGTTATCTTTTCTCTTCCCATTTCAGATGAGGAGGGGAGTGATAGAGTGGCTTTAGTGGACACCTGACATCCAGCCAGGGTCAACCCACCACAGACAATAAAGTCTTTTATAGGCTGTACTTTTCCTCTATAAGTCTAGCATAGATACCCTGCATTAGATGATAGGAGTTGCTTGACTTATCTGATCTGACTCTTAGCCATCCTTTATGCATAGGACCAATGCTGCACCAGCACAAGTGTTCTTCCTACATTTCTGTACCCTTGCATTGCAGTCTTTCTGTTTATATTCCTTCTAAAAAGGTTTTTCTATGCATATTATGCCAAATCCTCAAGGTAAATTACTATAAGTAGAACAAATCTATGAGACTCAACATATACAAGTAGCATTTTTCCCCAAGGTCTTATATGGATGTCAAGTTTCTTTTTTATTTTATTTTATACAGAATGTTGTTTTGTTTGACACTCCTTTTGGCTTAGAAGACAGCATTAGAGAAATTCTCATTTGTCTTTGGAACAAAGATATTGGGGAAAATGCTAAAAACTATTTGTTTTCAAGACATGAACGTGAGGAGCTACTGGGATAGCCATCAGCCTTTTAAAGAAATAGAGAGCCTTTCTGTTAAAGGTTACGGGTACTGAGAATGTCAAAGAAAGGAATAAAAATTTTATTCCTTGGTGTTGCATAGAAAGCATTTTTCAGTTGTAACTACTATTATTATTATTAATAATAATATCATTATTATTATATTAAATAAACATATAACTAACAGGAGCTTCGGGTTCTAAATTAAAGTCAGACATAGAGAAGAGAAAACAAAACAGTTCCTAAATGTTTGTTGCAGGCAACATCAGAGCAAATTCCCAATGAGTGATGTTTCTATTGAAGTGTGCGTGTTTTGATCAGGGATCTCAGCATAACTTAACTCCAACTGTAGCTGTAGGCTTCTACACAGGAAAAAAAAAAAAAAGGATTTATGGATAGATAATACATGCAAAGGAAATTTTTCTGGAAACAAAAGACCAGCTCTATATATACTCTGAGTAAACAAACAAGAACAGGATACTAGAGACTGCAAAAAGGAAATAGGACGCTGCATCTATATTTAAGTGTCTCTCATCATACAGTGCCAGTGGAACTCTGATGTTTGTTTCCAACGTGACCCAGGTGAAATCCAGATTTAATTAACTGCACCCAAATAAATCCCAACTAAACACAGGTATCAGGGAGGAAGAGGTTCTTAGAGAAGAGTAGAGAGAACCACAGAATAGTGTGAAAAAACCTAAGTTTTGGCAAAACAGAAGAGGCACTGGGATATGGGGACACATGAAGGACAAGGTCAGATAGAAGGTGAGAGCAATTCTGCTAAGGAAGACTCCAGAGGCCTGTAAAGGTATGTGATATAAGTAGACCCCTTTTCCCATAAATTTTTGTTTCCATTTTAATTGTGGACCACAAAAAAAAAAAAAAAATTGAAATTGGAAAAGGCTGAAAAGTTTACCAAGCAATGCTTCACCTGCAGCATTTCAGACATCCCTCGCCCTTGCTGCAGCAGTAGCACCACCTAATCTGTTTTCCTCACCAGTTAATGATTGAAATATGTCACATTCACGTGGAAAGGCTTTTGTAACCAACCTGATATTTTTAAGAAGTTTCCATTAACAGTGTGATTTAAGGTTTTCTATATTTTCTAATGGACCACAATGAATATATTCATCCATCTCAAAGTTACACCACCTACTTTGCTTTGTATCTGAGCCTTCTAATTGCTCATGATCTTCACTGATGTGATGTGAAGTGTTTTACTGTTTGCCAAGGACTGAAGGTAAAGAGAAAAAATACCAAGAGATCCTTGGAAGCTGATGAAAGAAAAGAAATTTAAATGAGGCCAAAATGGGAAGCAGAGAAATATTTTCAGTTTAGTAGAAGACTAGCATTGCTCTAAAGACAACGTTTCTTCAGAACAACAGTTCTCTCTGCCCAACGTTAATTCCAAATACTCCTGACTTTTGGTAAATAAATCGATGCTGATATTCTGCCCTGACAGACCTGAAACACAGAGTAAGTAATTAACCTTCAGCTTGTCAGATCTGATACTTAGTCATCATCATCAGAGTCACTAAAGGTATAAGCCCTGAAGGAAAATATCATTCTGCTCCCGTCACTCTCATTTGTGGACCAAGTCACACAATGAAAGTTTTTCTAAACTCATTTCAGATGAAGAATGGTGCTTTTACAGTTGGTTAAATGGAATAATGAGCAAGTTGAAAGGTCTTGGTGTAATATTTGAGTTTCAGATTTAACTTCAGTCGGATCATTTTCCTCCTTGCAATTGGCTGAGAGCTTTCCAAGTTTTCCTGACTGTCATTTGAAATGAGAAGCACTGTCAGATTGTAAGGAGTCCAGAAAAGAACATTCAGGTCCTGTTGCTGTGTACTTGACCCATGCCTTTTGAAGCAGCAGTTTGTTCTGTTTAAGACACTTTTCTCCAAGTTGGAAATTTAAAATAGTTTATTTCAGGAACAGAAGCTGCCTGCTTACCAGCCAGTGGCATTGTTTAGGTTCACAGGCATCTGTCTGTTAGATCAGTTGGGTGACTACCCCTTCTTAAATCTCTATTCCTTATATGTATTTCCTTGAGTCCTTTTTAATCTTGCAGTAGAAGCCCTCAGGAAGGATAGGATTCATGCCAGTGGTTTACATGACTAATTGATTCTTGTAGACAAAACCAGTGCTAGAACAAGTACTGCAGATGCCTCCCTCCTTAAGATGGAAGCCAAAGAGGCTCTGTATCACTCTTTGAGCTGTTATCAATTAGTTCCATGAAACATTGCCAGAAAGTGTTTGCTCAAGTTGGGAAGCAGTGAAAACACTATACATTCAGGTTTCATTAAAATGTATAGCCCCAGATTTAATTTGTACTCTCAGGTCAGATATGGCAATCTCACTGGAGTTTTTGTGACACTGAAAAAACAAGTTGGGGCTCAGTAATAAATGCAATGGGGGAGTGGGGGTGGAAAGAGATTTTAGATAATAAGCAAAATTTTCTTTACTATTTCTCCTTCCGAAAATAACAAGCCACGTATAGCCTGATGCTGAATAGAACTGGGGGCAGGGGGGCAGGGCAGGACAGACATTTTTTTATCTTGCCCCCTGTAATAGATTTTTCCTTTTGCTCAATTCTCTCTGTGAATAACAAGAGTGGCAGCCATTTTCTCTCAGCTCAACATCAAAACCCCTTTCATCTGCTGTCTAAATGCAAACAAAGCAAACCTTCCACCAGGCCTTTCTTTCCAGATAAATTAAAACTCTCATGTCCTGGGGCCTAAATCAAGCCTACAGGCCTTCCCTAGATAAATCCTTTCTCAACCTGAAATCTTCTTGCTACACGTGCTCCTTGTAAGATAATTTTGCAGTAGCTAATCAATAATGCAACAGTAAATTGCATTTAAATAAACATTAGCGGCCCTCTTAATGAATAAAACCTCATTTGCAATTTGTCAAAGTCACAAATGCTGGACTCTTTTGATATTCATTAGAATATTGGAAATTGGAGCTTTGACAGGTTTTATGTATGTTGCAATTATGATTTTTGTGAATAAAAGAATTGCTTTATTTTCACAAGAATTCTTGAATAAAAACAGTGATATATGCTATGGATGTGATAGATCTCAATTGCTGCCTTATTAAAAAGGCAGAAAAAGAAAAAAGCCGCTGTTACAGTCACAAATTTTAAAAGGTTGAAATGTACTATACATATATTTTGTAAGAACGTATTATGAAATTCCTTCTTTTATATGAAGAATTTCAATTAATTTGCTGTGATCCTAAGCTTTGGAAAAGTAGAATTCTTGGTAATTAATTTTTATGTGGCAATACAGTATTACAGTTGTATGTGTCGCTAATTTTGTAGTGAAATTGCAAAATAAAAGCGTGTTTACACATCATATATTGTAAATTCACTTAATAAGGTTTTTTTGATTTTATCCCCATTTTTTAATGGAAGTACTTCACATAAATATCCCCATGTGAAACATCTGCACCATGCACATTACTGCATGAATTCACCGCTTTATAAACAAAGTCATACACCTGGGATGGAGGAAAAATTCTAATTTTGAGAACCATTAGGTTGTGGAATAGTATCCCAAGGGAAGAAGGAGAAGCCATAACCACAAGCTATTTAAAAACAAATTGGAAAACCTGAGCAGTACAGGGTAAAGAACAGAGCGTCACTGGAAGAGAGACACAACGCAAATTATGTGCAAGTTGTTTTCCATCTCTTCATTCTGCTGTTGCACAGAAGGATGAGGCCAAGCCAAACACAGGGCACCGCACTGGTTTGCTAGAGGAGTTTCTGTGGAAAAATCCAGATTTCCTTTAAAACACGTGTACATACACACATGTACATAGTCAGATTTGTGTCTTCTGCACTGACATGAGAATCCTACCCAAGCTTCCTTTGTGGGAAGAAAGAGTAAATTAAGATAACACACTCCTCTTGCACTGAAGGAGTTTGAAATCATGCAGTGTGAGCTGCATTTGTGAACAAATGCCCCAAAACATCTCCCTTTCCCTTACAGAAGAAATGCAAGCTCTTTGGAAACATCTTTGTAGTAGTTTGGGTTGAAAGACTAGGCCCTCTATGTAAGGGGGTCTAAAGAGTTGTATATATTTTCAAATTAAATAACTAAATATTAAAAAGAAATATGTTGTAGAAAATGCAAACAAAGCAAACCTTTGTGGCACTGAAAAAACAAGCTGGCTGAAGCTTGTACTATGAGCAATATCCATTTTTATACATGCCAGCATGCATAAATGAGGACCAAATCTGCTTAGCTTTGAAAATTGTGAAATGCACGAAGACAAGACAGATCCAGCTTCTACAAAACAAATTTGTGGCTTTCTGTGATCTCCAGAACATATTTAACCCAAGGAACATTTAGAAGGACAGAGGAGACCAGATTATAATTAATAACATTTCTTGATCGGCTGACAAGAGGCTGGTGAAGACATGGGCTAAACCAAACATCACCTGGACTTCAGGGCAGCCCATGTCTCACCTCACATCCCACCACCCTCTTGCATCCATCTGCAGTAGCCTATTACTCCAAAAGACTGTGTTCCCAGGAAAAGGTTGCCCAAGATTGGTTTATGGTTTACACCTTTAAGTCAAGGCTCCTCTCTTCCCACCAGCAAGGAACTTCCACACAGGCAAAACAGTCTTCTAACCAGCAAAATACACAGCCCCTTTTTCCCCTTTCACCCTCCTGGTCCATGCTCAGTGCCATTCCTAACCTTGGCCTCCAGGAGGGAGAAGCTGGAGGAGCTCTGCCCACCTTTCCTCTCCAAACACTCCAGGGCAAGTGAGGAGTTGCTTGTCAAAAGAAACATTTCAGAGTAAGAGGTCAGTCCTGCTAGCAACAGAGGAGACTTGGGAGCGCAAGAACTAAGCTGCACAAAAACCTGCAGATGTTCTGCACTTCCACTATGAATCAGATCAGGTTTTTCCAAGCTGAGCTACTTTGGGACACACTGCCAGCAGCAGCTCCAGTGTCCTGTGCTTGCTCAGAAGGACCAATTTTCTCCACAGGCTGTACAGATTTGAAGCAGCCTGCGTGCCGCTAATGGTACATCATCGTTTGTGTATCTCTGCTCTCAAACTCATTACCTCAGCTAGGGAGGCTCAGGACAGAGAACCAGGGGTGGCCACAAGACAACACAACACTGCAGGAGTCAGGGCTCTACTCCTGTGCAAGAAAACAACCTGAAAGGCTGTAGGCTGCTCTACTCCAACCTGTCCTTCATCTGGCAGCATGACGGCTGACAGAGCAGGGTCGCAAACCTTTGCATGCCCAGGTGAAAATGAGAAGAGTCCTCCCAGGTAAGGACATTCCCATGTCCCCTAGGTCTGTTGCTGGATGTGCAGTACAGATCAGATCCCCTGAACACAAAGCCCTGGCATCTTTCAGGTGCTTCCTTATTATTGTTCTGATCTGGTAATAAAGAGTCCTACAACATTACCTTGGGACTTCAGACTGCTTGTTAAGTATTATGCTAGGAAATGACAGAAGTTAAATGACTTTTTATTTTTTTCCACCCTATGTACTTTTACATTAGGTAGAGGGAATGTCAGTTATTTTTGTATGGATCCTCGACCATATGTGAAACTATTTCAGGAGGGGTGGGGGGAGTGGGCAGGGAGGGGCAGGGAATGCGACATACCGTAGGAAGCCAGTATTATTTATCTTCCTTTAAATAATCCCATGTGAAAAACTGCAGACAAAAGTTTATCAAAAGTATTATTCAAGACAGCCTCCTCCATGCATTTTTGCCTCTGACTTTGACGGACAGTAGGAAGAAGGAAAAGAACCGTTCATATTCAAGTTGTAGGAAATTATTCTATCTGCTTTCTATGGAGGGAGAGATTAAGTTTCTGCACTTACTGATGCAGAAGTCATCTTGGGGTCTCTCACCAAATTTGATTGTTTATTTAGGATAGAGCATGCTGAATGCCAGACTTCAGTCAGTCTGAGCTGCATTACTCTCTGTGCTTTTAGTCTAAGTATTGTTGATACTTTTGTAGTTTATTAATTGTAAATTTGATGCATTTTAACATTTTGGCAGAAACCAGGAAAATTATATTCCTATTTTCATTTTCTAGCCACATCCTGAGTCTATTACTTGCCTCCTCCTAAGAGAAAGGGAAAAAAAGATTAAATTGTAACAGGTGTCTTGATAAGAGCATTAGACAAACAGTTCTACAGCTGACCCAAAACTCCATGCAGATATTCTCAGTACAGTTGTTAACTGTTTATTTATGCTTATATACACCCACACTTGTAAATATTGGTTCTTGAATCAGAAGGAAATAGAACTATTTTCTTATTAGTGACACTGGGCTCAAATTATAATCATTACTAGTACTATCTTTAAAAATACAGTTTTAAACCTGTGAGCAGATATAGATTTTGCATTTCCATTACAATACTTTAATCTATGACCTTTGTCCTTTTATTACGATACTATTGAAATTAGGTTGTTGGAACGATGATGTGGCTACTAATTTATTCATTGCTTTTTCTTTCCCTTTTTTTTTTAACCTAAGGGTAGTAGAAAGGTCTGAAAATGGTTTTAAATCAGATTTTTTTTATCTGTGATAATGCTTTTCCCTTGAATACAGGGCTTTGTTGAGTACAGCAAAGGCTATTACTTTGTCCTCAGGTTAATACACAGACACACAAAAAATGAGAGGCTGGACCTCATAAACATGGTTAGAGCCAGTAATCAAAGGTATGTCTTAACATAGGCATAACATGTTCCTAAAAACTGTTTTAAAGCAAATATAGTGAAATTTATATATTTATATGTATATGTGTATATATATATATGTGTATACAAGCAATACTATGTTGTTAGTACTAACATTTCCATTCCTACAAGGCCTCCAGCGGTTTCTCAGTACAAGAAGAAACAAATGAATGACATTTTCACTTTCTATTTCATATCAGCACACTAAGCTAAATTAGCTTGTCCCAATTCTCGTTTCAGACAGAAGTAAATCTGGTATCATTCCAGCACAGCCAATGATGCCGCCCACATCACTGGGGTAAATCTATGAAATCATGCCTCTGCTACCTACATTTGTAATGTGTGGAGACAGGGACAAAACAGCACCTGCCTGTCTCCTTACATACACAGAACAGCCATAGTCCCTCCCCAGGATTTCATAACACACAATATTTCTCCACCTTCAGAATTTTACATATCAAATCCTAATGTCATAACAGATAATGCCAGTGCCATGGAACAGTCATAGTCATCCTAATCCCCTGTTTCCGTGTTAAAAACCTGAATGGATAAATTTCCAGTGTACCAAGATTATGTCTCATGTATGTAACTCACACAACTAACAACATGCCTTCGTTAGAGGCACTTGAGAGAATTTTACTTTGTCCATTTTAGCTTTATTTAACAACAGTCATACACCATTCACATTAGCTCAGATTACGCATTTAATTTCCTTAAATGCTACTCTTAAAACATCACCATGCTTAATGTTGACGCCTAAATGGTACCATTTAGGCTTTGCTGTGAACACCTCATTAAAGCAAATGGAGCAGGTAAGGAGGTAAAGCATCTGCCTTTGTTGAGGCAAATGGAGAATTGTGTGCCTTTGTTCGACTGGGAACAGTTGAGCATGATTTTCAGCCTGTGTAAACTGATGTAGCTCCATAGATTTCATCAGAGCTCCTCTGATTTATATTAGTTGCAGATGAGGCAGGGTTTCCTGAGAGCCTCGGATAACATAGTATTCCCAATGTCCATAAGGTCACTTAAGAGATGCCTCCAGAGCACTGATTGTTTATACATTGGATACGGAGGTATTTTTAAAAAAGGGCTACTCATATGTCACCCTTCCAGTAGGAAAAAAAAAATCCTTTTCTTCCTTTACTCGCTTGAATATCAAATTTGTGAATATTTATTACAGTGAGAAAATAGTACTTTTTCCAATTTAAAAAAAAAGGGAAATAAAAAAGTGGGAAGAGAGAGATTTTTCCTGACTTGCCAAAATTTTTCTATTTGAATAAATTCAAGTGCAGACTATTTTGGAGCCCCAAAAGTGTAAAAAAAGCAGGACAATTACTCAAATTATTCTCTATTTTTGCCTTCTGTGTACATAGGTAGATATACCACAATTACAGATTTTTACATGTAATTTTAAGTATTATGGAAGACAAAAAAAACAAGACCAGGGTTTGCTAAAGTAAATAGATCAAGAGATGCTGCTAAACCAGCCAAAACTTGGCTTCCTTTGTTGTACCATCCACAGTAGAATCAATGGATTACAGAGAATATTTTGTCCCTTTCTACTGCAGCAAACTGTGACAGTGACAGATTAGACAGACTATTTTATCTTAAACATGGTTTAGCCATAGAGCTGTTGTCAGTAGGTTGCACCGCTTCCTAAACCTTGCATTAGTGTCCCACCACCCTGTAAATTGCCTTCTGTCTCCTCAGCTCCCACACCACCATGTGACCACTTTACCAAAAGAGAATAAAGTGGAACACCATTAATGTTTGAAAAATCCTTTGAAAAATTGGGATAAAAGCTGCCATACAAGTGCAAAGTATTATTATTATTTCCTTGATGTCAATGTGAGCTGTAATAGTGGTTTTTTCCAATTAGTTACTTTAAAGAGAAGGAAAAATTAGCTGCTGGTCTGTTTTCAAAGCCAGCAGAGGCCATTGAGGAATTTACAGCATTCTGTTCCAGATATTTCTTAACTCCTTTTGCCCCAAAATACAGGGTTAAACATGGTCAATACCATTTCTACTTGTTATGAGTCTTGGAAATGAGGAGCTAATGCAGGCTGCAGCAGCTACAGCAGCTTTTACTGACAGCATATGTTTGTTGTGAGATGAACAGTTTAAGCCAACTGACTACATAGGAACACTAATAGCAAAGGATGGGCTATATTAACTTGAAAAAGCTTACATTAATGCAATGTGAAATTGTACATTTTGTGAGGCTTTCAAGTCCATTTCTTCCAAGTAATTTGTGCACAAAAAGTCTTAGAAACTTTTCTGACACAAATAAATAAACAAATGCCTCCTCGTGCTCCGACGTGTTCATCTAATCTATTACCTAAATGGATTATCCTCAGATTTTTTTCCCCTCCAAAAGTCAAGAGCAGAGGAGGCTTAAATAAGTGAAAGTAAAATCTATTAACACCGTTTTGCAACTTTATTGATAGCACCAGTGCCATCAAAGCTATCTCCTGCCACTCGGTAGCACAAATGCGGAGAGTTCCCATCTCCTCGCCTGGCGGCAGGGGAACCCAGTGGTCAGTGAAGCCGAGTTTCCACAGCAACACCCAGTTATGTTTCCCAGGCAACCAGGATCCTCAAAATCGGGTGGCAATTGGTGAGCAGAGTGGTTTGGGGACAGTAAAATCTATTTTCCCACTTTGCCAAAACAGGAGCTGTGCTGTTGGCTGGCCCAGGTGGGATGTAAGGAAGGAAGGGGCTGCAGCCTGACTACGGGACACAGCTGCTTCTCCTGGCTCACATCTGCATTCAGCTTCTTCAACCTCCCCACCTTGCTCAGCAGAGTGCTCAAAAAAGTAACATTGCACATTTTTATTTACAGTTATTTTCTTCTTTTGCTAATTTCATACTTACCACTCCTACATTCCTGTCTATTTTTAATACTGCCTCATACATATTTTGTGCCAGCTTTCGGGGACCCTATGCTTTATTAAATGCTGCATTAACAGCAGAGGACCAAACCTCTGTTTCATTAAGTTCTCAGTTTGAACATGCCACTGCAGGCAAGGAAAGGATTGTTCAAATCATAAAATTCAGATTCTAATTAATTTTATCACAAAAATCTGTTATTTAGGAGGAGGGGCATGATAAGCTCATGCCTGGTATTTAGAGAGATGTGAACCTAAAGTTTTTTTATGAATCTTTTAATCCAGTGCCCTGTTGTTATTGGTGTTGACCCTGATTGCTTTATCAATACTTGGCTTGCTGTCATCTGAGGGCATTAGGAAAGGGGAACAAACAGGAGCAGATATTTTCTAGGCAGAAATTCACTTCTCTGTGTATCGTGATCATTATTTCCAAATTGGGAAAATGATTATCTGAATATTGTCACTTTCTAGGATTTCTTGAGCTGACTTGCAATGCTTTGAAGAAGTTTTATTACTTCAAAGAACATACTGGCAGCTGATCTTGTCCCTGCAGATGACAGGAATTCAAACAGGCCAAGAATGACCTATCTGAAGATGAAAGTTAATGTTTACAGCAGTTTTCAACAATATTTTTTTCATGGCATGGAGAAACAGCTCCAAACAAGACATATAGCAAAATACATGAGATGCACCAGCATCTTCAGATGTTAATCAGTGACATCAGGCAAGATTCAAAATGCTGCAGAATGTTGTGTGACTCATGACATGGTCACAAAAGAAAAAAATCCCCAAACTAGTATTAGGCAAATAGACTAACCTTAGCTTCTTCAGATATGAGAAACCATCCTGGTTTTCCAAATTATCTGGGCCTTGATATCCCACTGTACCTTCCAACGCAAACATAGCCAGTGCTCCCTCTTCCCTCAGAAGCTGTGAGAGGAGGTGCAGTCACACCAGGTCCTCTTCTCTTTGCCAGCTGAAGCTAGAGAAAGAAAATAACTGAGGTCATGTCAGTGAAGATTTGCTCTTCTTTCTATTCTGTGGGCACAAAAGACAGAAAAATAGAGACTTTTGATGGTATGCTCACATGTGCTGGGTGCTCCATGCTGCCAGAAATTGGTGACTCTTGTGACATGACTGCTAACCACCATGTAGACCTGGGAAGAAAGCATCCTAGGTCATGTGTAGTTTTAATCTTTTCTTTCTGTAAATGCCATTAAGAAGGTCAAAATTAGACATCTCCTGTTACTGGAAACTCTGAGACCTATGTCCTCTGTGCGCTTTTTAATGATATGGCATGCAGCTAAAGAAAAAGATAAGCATCACCTATTTGGTCTATGTTTTAAAAGGCCTGTTTAGAATTGAACAAGCACTGTTAATCTGTGTTCAGTCTCTTCCAACAGCCACTGCTGCAGAAAGAGTTTTGTTTAATGCTCACCTTACTAGATTCAAAATGTAAGAGAAAAAAATCTTCTCCTGTCAGAACATTGTTCTAGTCTACACAAAATTTAATTATCTTAAGCAAACTTACAAACGATGAAGAAAAAACTCAGTTAAAATTTGTGAAATATGTGTCTGAAAATTAGCTATCAAGGCAGGTCATGTATGTATTAAATAACTTTTCAGCTCATCTTAAACAATCATAGATTTATACAAATATGACTGCTCCAAAAAAAAGAAGGGCTATCACCACTATTCTGACTCTCACTCTGTCCTACCCCTCTGCTGTACTTCAGGAGTCTCTGCCACTGCAGCTCTTGAGTAACTGTGAAAAGCTCTTGCAGGCTTGGTGTACTCCTTCCTCCCTTCTTCCCTTCTTTCCTTCCTTCCTTCCTCTGTGGTGCATATGCATTGGCCAAACTGTTGAAGAAGGCTCTAGGATATCACACATATGAAATCTAAAAGATTAAACTTTTGGCATTGCAAGGTTCCAATATTGGGAGTGTAAAGGTCTTCATGGTGTGTCTGGAGGTCTGGGGAGCATGAAGTGGGTCTGTGTATCTGGGGTCAAAGAGGATAAGCAGCTAAAGCATCAGGAGGGCCTGAAGAGCCAGAGAAATTAAAAATCATGATCCATCTTAACATGATATGTTGCCATTCTGGTTTCTCCAGCACTTTAAATTTATCAAAAAATCAAGGCTGCCACTTTTTTCTACTTGAAAAAGAACAAAACAAGATGAAAAAAAAAAAAAAAACAACAACAAAAAAGGAAAGTGGGGTAAAAAGAAAGAAAGAAAACCCAACAATTGTGACACACGCAAGTGTTTTTTCTGAAATACCTGGCCGATTCTGTGTTCTTTCAATGATTCAGTACATCTGGGCCAGAGGAAATATTCGTCAGAGTAATGTTGGTCTGTTCACATATAAAATGTACGTTTTGGTTTTAATCACTCTCCTGGACTTCTGAAAACCCCATCTGAAACTACCCTGTTCACATGGACAGAGGCTACCTGTGCTCACTGAATGGGCTGAGCTCAGGCTGCCTTGGTGAATGGCCTTCCTCAACTCTTTACACCATTCAGCATGTATTCCTGCTACAAGTAGGAAACTCAAAATAGGCAGCGCTGTAGAGTAGGGGAGTGCTGCTGTTCCTACATTGTTTTATCACCAAACAGCCAGCAAGTGCTATTAAATTCCCAGAGCAGAACTAGTACACAAACAGAATTCACAAGAATGCCTTAAGTCTTGAGGGTGAAGCTGCAGGACACAAATGTATTACAGTGTCTAGGCAGCACAGGAAGATATTATACTGTGATCCCTTCTGAACCTTGTCCACTGGCTTTAGATAGGTGCTCTGCACTGCTCAGTGCTGACATTTTATGGTCTAGAAGTCTAAGGTGACTGAAAATCTCCCATGACCTTGCACTGCCTCTGCCCAGCAATGAACCTGGAATCACAGCAGGGTTTATAGAGAGGGAAGTTCCACTTCTGCTGAAGAGAACTATTTATTGCTTTGTAGACACTGGTTGAAAAGTCTGGCCATTCTTTGGACAACAGCAGAACTGTGAGTTGAGCTGATAACCTAGGAATATTTAATCACAAATACCATGTCATATAGCCTAATTTAAAAACTGAGGGGTTTTGAGAATGAAAGGCTTAAAAAGCCCAGCACAGGTAGTACTGTGGGATACTCCTAGAGAGCAACGCTCTTACTGCTTTCTGTGTGATGTTGCCAAGACAAACAAAGCAGGAAAAGAGGAATCAAAGTTTTGTGAGAAGGGTTAAACAATTTTTTGTCATTTACTAGTCCATCAAACATTTGAAAAACAAGTTCTGCATTGCTGCAATGATTCTTGAACCTTCATGTTTACCCTTTCCTCCCTTCCCTCAAAATGCTTTGTCCAGCTCTAAACGGAACAGGCAGTCACCTTCACTCCTGTCTCAGCAAGGTCAAAGTAATTGAATGTGACTTAAAGATAGAAGGAAAGTCAGCCATAGGAGTCAAAAGCAGCATCCATTGTAGCAATGAGGACTTTGCCTACTATTGGGACTGTCTGAAGCAGTTTCACAAATGTGTGTGTGAATCAGACTTTTATCATCAGTATTGCAGTTTTTATTGTAGTGTAGTCAAACATCCATGGTGCTTTTCACAGGGACAGCATGGATGCTTTGCAACATGAACTTGTTCAAGTTTAAAGGACAGAGATTCATGTAACAACACTAAGAGAATAGAGACAAAATATATAATCCTGGGTCTAATCTAGCTGTGCTTAATACTCTCCCTTATCCTGCTTGCCAAAATTGCCTGTTACTCTGATGGTTTTCTACTGCTGAGCAAAAGTTTGCACTGGTAATATTTAATATAATGTTTTGGTTTTCTTAAAGCTCATCTTACTTTCTTTCCCTTACTTTTAAACTTTGTTGCAGGTCAGGTGCCATGCAGCAGTTCCAGAGCCACCCCATGTTTCTGAGATAGCTCGGCTTCTTCCATGTTGTCTTCTTCTAGTCTGTCAGCAGTTGGTCCAACTTCCTCATACTCTTCTTTACTGCTCTGGACATTGGCCCAAGTTGCTGCATTCAAAGGAAAAAGAACTACATTCTGCTATATTGTTCAGTTCAAAGTTACCATGGTGGCCCTGAGTCTTGCATTTCCAGTCCTTTTGTTCTTTTCCAGCATTGTGCTTAAGGCCTGATTATGAGTGCTCACAGATCTAGTGATTTTCATCTTAGCACACTGTCAGGTTGAATCACTGGCAATGTCCTCTCAACGGGACTTTGCTGTTCAAGGACTGCCTTTGGATCAGGCGTTGCATGATTCAAATAAAAAATTCATATGCAAGTGTTTGGTACTGTAGTGACAAGGTGCTATTGCTGCCTGCATTTAGTGACCTTTTTTAATGAGTGTGAAGGACGTGCTGCCAGAGACAGAACCTCACTGTGAAACACCACAAATGGTATCCTCTCAGAGCTGCGGTTCTGGGGTCTCATGCAGCAGAGCAGCCCTGTGGTGCCACCTTTCTTTGTTCCTGATCAATCCTGCACAGCAGCCAGTCCTTTGCTGGGATCTTAGTTTATTCCTGACCAATCTTGTACCCACACCAGCCCAGAACCAAGGAATGATTTACACTGAAAAGGAGGTCTGAAGGACACCCATTTGGATCTGTCTGAAGCAGGTTCAGTCAGATTAGGTTGCTCATGGTCTTTTCTAGCTGAGTTTTAATGTTTACAAGGATAGCAGTTCCACTTTCCTGGACACCCAGCTGAGATTTATAAACACCATAACAGAGAAAAAGGTGCAAAACCCACCCTCATATCTAACAGGACTTCGCCATGTTCCAGTATCTGCTGCTTCCCATGCTATCACTATGCACCTTCTGAGAGAAGCTGGTTACATCCTCCCTGCATTCTCCCATGTGGCAGTTCTAGACAATGGTAAATCCTTCCCAAGTCTTTTCATCTTATGGCTGAACAAAACCAACATCTCCTCAAACTTTATGTTCTCCAGCCCATTGACCACCTTTGTGGCCTTCACTGCCCTCAGTCCAGCATGCCATCTCCAACTGCTTCTGAATGTTAAGAACACAAAACTGCCAAAGAGCTTATAAGGTCATTTC
Organism: Monarcha castaneiventris obscurior; assembly: GCA_026261815.1. Lineage (NCBI taxonomy): Eukaryota > Metazoa > Chordata > Aves > Passeriformes > Monarchidae > Monarcha > Monarcha castaneiventris. The sequence goes on from JAMPIT010000379.1 coordinate 12,818,954, forward strand.
CCTGACTTCCCTTTCTCAGTTTCTGAAGGGGTTAGAAGAACATGTATCTGATCTGCCACAGCAATGCACTGTAGATTTCTGGCACCAGTTAATCACCATGTTTCTGACTGAAAGGGAGGGAAGCAACATAGGAAAATAGAGACCAAAACAAATTTTAATCACAAATGTGAAGTACTGTCTAAGCATTGCAGAAAAAAACACAGTTCAGACTATTTTTTCATACAGTAGATAAAGACAGGAAGAGGTAGCCTAATTATTTATTTTGGTCCTTTTTACACAACTTTGCATACCAACAGTGGTGGTGTAATTACTGCTTGGTCACTTTAAATTCCTATAATGGAATCTGATTGGTGGCAGCACCTTGAAAATCATTAAAGAATTTTGAAATTCTTTAAAGAATTAAAAACAATCTTATTACTAAGAGCAGAATACATTCAAACTCTAACTAGTATGTAGTTCTCCTGAAAAGCATATTAATTAGTGCCTATCAGAATTTTTAATTTATATTTTTTGTGCTAGATAGATACTTGAGTAATAGGACCTTGACTGAGCAACTGAATAATCAAAAATTATTACAATCAGTGTGTACCAGGTCCATTCTGATCCCTGAGCTGCCAAAAAATAAAAAATCACTGACTTTGTTTAGCTATTTTTTTAGCTAGTTCTGTTTCCTGGGTGCTTATGGGGAAGCAACAGCCCTTTGCAGTTCTTGGGGATTAAAAACAGGTATTTTAATGTGACCTTTTTAGGTGTTGAAAAAATGTTTTCTGTAGTGTCACTCCAGTGGATTTAATGGAATAACTGCAACAAGGAATCTTCCCCTTTGTTTTGAAAGGGGAAATCTTTGGGGATTTGCTTTTTCCCTCTTTTTCCTTTGATTAGTAAATCAGCAAAGGGCTGTGTTTCGAATGGATACATGATAGGCACTTATCCTGGAAGTACTACTTTATAATGCTTTTTCCTGAGGGCAAACAGCATTCGAGGAAAATGCAGAGAACCAAGTTAGGTAAGCAAGGTGGGCTGCCTCTGCTACGGATACAGAGCCCTGTGTAAACAGGAACAAAGATGACACAGAAAGATATGTACCATTTTCATAAGTTCTAACTGAAATTGTATAAGCATAAGCATAATCATATTTGCCATTCCCCTTGGCATCACTTTGTGGTTTATTTGTTTTCTGATGTGCCCTACATCATTGCCTTTCGTGTTTCAGAGATGTGAATTGTCAGTAGTTTCCTTAGCCGTAGTTGTACTCCTAAGAAATATGGGGAAGCCCTTCATTACACAGAAGATCATTATGTAACAGATAATGGGGCGGGGGGGTGGGGGGGATGTCTCTGCATCAACTGGTGGCATAATCCCCAAGGGAAAACAGACTTTAGTTGAACAATCAGAAAACTGGCTTGCTTTATGGTGTTTACACTGCTGCTTGCTAATGGATCACCATAAAGGAAGCAAAAGGACTCTTACACTATTGAGTATGCTATCATGGGAGTCTTCTGAGTGCGCCTTTTTTATTTGCTGCAGTCAGGTTAATGAGCTCACCAGCCCACTTGATGTCGAGGACTTTGTAACAAAGCAATCTCTCATTAAATGCTGCCTGGCACCACTCTCTTGAAGCAAAGGGACATTCAGATTATTGAATGCCTTTGTATTCCTCATTCCTACCAGGCTACGGCGTCCAGCAGTGGCATCAGTCCCGCACACTTACTGGCAGCCATCCAGTCATGCGCCTGCCCTCTTCAAACTGCATGGGCATTTGCCAATCTAAGCAGCACTAGTAGGCAAATAAGCATGGCACACGACTGCTTTGGCTGGTAGCCAGATGTGCAGCTGTACCATCTCACTTCCCCACTACTGTACGGAGAAATGCATTCTTTCACCATTCTTTCCCATTCAGTTGATTTACATGGGGAAGTTTTGTTGCAGTACAAAGGAATGTGCATTTATCTGCATTCTCTTTCTGCTTTAACACCTTTTTTTTTAGTCTCAGTAGTGCAGGTCATGAATTCATCTGTGGCTTTATTTAAATACCTCCTGGCTGACAGTTTCTTCAATGAAATGACCCCAGAGTGTTATCAGCTAGCTAGCAGGTGTGTCTCTTTATTCAGAATCTTGCAGGCAACGGTGCATCCTGGGTAAAGAGCAAGCTATGCATGATCCAGCTCTTCCCTACATTACTCAGGAGATTTAATGGTTCGCTGTCATGAAAGCACTTACAAAGATTATTTTTTTTCCTAGGTTGGCGTTCTGCTGGGCTTTGTGCCCTGAGATATTTTGACACAAACACATAAAATGATAAAGAAGGATTTTTTATGAAAGACTTCATCTCATTCAAAAAAAAAAAATTCAGCCTTGGTCAGGCTATTGTTCTTTTAGTTGTAAGATACTAAACAGATATTTAATAATAAGGTAGCTACTCTGTCTATTGTTCCACTAGTAAACAGCCTTGTAAAGGATCGTGTCCCTGTGTGTGTCTGTGCATATACAAGTACACCCTGTTTCTATTCAGCCAGGCTCTAATGTTGAAGAAATCCTCAAAGTCGGGTTACTAGAGTGGCAAGAGAAAACCAGACTTAAAAAAAAAAAAAAAAAAAGCCTTAAAGTATAAAGTCAAGGAGGAGACTACAGACAACAGAAGGAATTCCATTGTCCTTCCAAATACTGTTATACTGTGTTGTAGGACACAGTTTCTCGAACCTTTTCTTTTACAGGGCTACTTCTTTGCCTGCCTTGCCATGGAGGGAGAGGGAAAACATGGAGCCCAGCAGTGTTTTCAAGGCTCTTGCATGAGTTCAGGGTAGTCTGGGGAATGGTTCCCTGGGGCACTACTCTTCTCTTCCCCAGATGAATATCCGATTTGGTCATACCAGCAAACACTCAACCAATGTTCACCCGTGCTATAAGTCCATTTTTCCTTCTACCAGCAGTGAACTGAGAGGAGGTCCTACCCAGGTGATATTTGGGTGCTCAGAAATAAAAGTGATAGGCTCACTTAACCTTTCTTGAGAAATGATTCAGAAAATTCAGTGAAGTTCCTTGTTTGTCTGTCAGTAAAAAGACATGAAAGGACAAAAAAGACAATGGAAATTAATTTTATGCTGACATAAAGTCAAATGGAGTTTTGCTAGAGCACAATCTGACCGGTTTTGCTCCTGCTTCCATTGAAATTAGCAAGCAAGCTCTTATTGACTTAGTGAGCAGGACTGTGATTCACAAATTTGGCTAATCCACTCATATTTTCAATATGAGATTTTGAAAAGGTCACAGAATGCAGAGTCAAGACCGTTGTCCCCAGAAGGGGGTTGGCTTGAGACCAGGCAAAGATAATAAAACCGGTTGTCCAGCTTTTCAGTATTCAATACATACCAGCTGCATTGTCTAATAAGACAAGATGATGTTGGGCTTAGGAATGCAGGAAGGTCTTTTTTTTCAGCCTTCTCTATTCTTCCTTTACCAAGCAGATGATTTTTTAAGTAGGAAGGACGCTAACTTGATTCAAAACCAAAAATCCCAATTATGTGTGCTTTATTTCAAAGTGGAAGAAGTACATTTATAGAAATGTGCTATTTAAAATGTCTTACAGAATATAATGATAAGGGCAAAATGTGAACCTTACTGAAAAATAAATATATTGCTGAAAAATCAGCAAGGCTTCAACATCCATTTCTATGCAAAAATAAATAAAATTTTAAAACAGAATTCAGTTCTTTAAATACAATCCCAGTAAATAATTTTAACTCTGTTGTTGGTTTTGGGGTTGTGGTTTTTACTATGACGTTGCTTCTCTAGTAATTCTTCTGGAAGTTGGATACATTTTTAGCAAGTATCTGGGCAAAATTTAAATCCATCTTTTAACCACTGGTTTTCTCTGAAACACATGACGTGCAGCAAGATCTTCTAGCCAGTTTTATTTGCATTCCACTCAGCCAATGGGGCAAATACTACTTTGCCCATTTGAAGAGAAGGCATATTGGATTTATCTCATTCTACCATTTTTCTACTTTCTCTTTGTTCCCAAGCTGAAGCATCAGTATTGACCATTCAAAAAGACCAATCATTACAGAATCACAGAATTGTTAGGGTTGGAAGGCAGCTCTGGAGACTGTTTAGTCCATCCCTCCACCAAGGCAGCGTCATGTAGATTAGGTAGGAACATATCCAGATGGGGTTTGAATGTCTCCAGAGAGGGAGACTCCACGGTCTCCCTGGGCAGCCTGTTCCAGTGTTCTGCCACTCTCAAATTAAGGAAGTTCTTCCTCATGTTGAGGTGAAACTTCTTGTGTTTCAGTTTATGGCCATTAACCACAGTAAAAATACTTCAATAAACAGCTGCAGCTTGGTTTTGGATCATGTGCACCCAGATACTCAAAAGACATTTAAGAATACAAGCCTCGCTGATCTCCATCTCTAGAGTAAACTGTGAATTTTACTTCCAGGATCATTAATAGATCAGTTTCTGTAGAGAAAAAAACGCATTTTGAAGTCCCATGCATCAATAATTGCACGTACATTTTGCAATTCATTTGCACTTCCATTGCTAAGGGACATTTGCATATATTGAGGCCAGCATGAGTTATTATAGTTCTCTGCTCTAATCCCTCATACTACACAGGCCATAGCATTCCACTTTGTGATACCCACCACACTGCAATCAGCACTGCAGTAAGGAGAGAAAAACTGCTGGTCCCTTCTTCCCCACCTTCAAAAAACTGTCAGGTTTCTATTTCTAGTGCCATTAACTTTTCTGAAAAACAAGCACTTTCATCTTTTTTGTTGCCAACCAGTTTCAGCTCCCTGTTCAAATCAACAAGGATGGGGACAATTGAGGTTCAATCCTGTGTGGTGCTGAGCCAAGGCTTGTGCTCAGGAGTGCTGAAGAGCTGAGTGAGGCTTAGGGGCTCTGTGAGACTCCCCTTCCCTGCTTGTTTCCTACTGGGAATGCAACCCAGGAACAGCAAAGGCATGGTAAGCAGAACCATAATAGCTACCTATAAATGGGGTCTGAGGAAGACATGTTTTTCTTCAAGTGGACTGGATGTTGTTTATGTTTACAAGTGTATTTTTCTTTACTTTTACCAGAAGAACCGACATAATCTCCAAAATTTCATAAAACTTGCAGAATGCACATTTTTATCCAGGCGGTTTCAATATTTTGTGTTTTGCTGCTTTTAATGTTCCTGTTCCTGTTCCTAAAAAAAAACCCTATCAAGCAAGGGGCTATTTACAGACCAGGCGGATGATGTTTTTCTTTCATCAGCTGTCTTAGAGGGTTAATTAAGAAATAGAGCAGCAAAATGGGAATCAAGGAAAAATAGGAAGTGTGCTTATTAACAGTGCTTTTGTTTGTGTTTCTAATTGCTTCCTTCAAATACTTTGTCTCGGCTATTACAGCCAACAAGAGCCCTGGTGTAACTCTGACTCTGGTTCATGGTGTGTTTCGTTCAGGGGGGCAGCTGGGAGCCTGGCACATGGGGAATTCTGCAGGTAGGGGTGATACTGAGCTCAGCAAATATGCCACATCAGCAACGTGCCAGGCCTGAACACCTCATGTGGCCGCACCGACCCTTTCTCCTCGCTCCATCCCTCACTCCTATCTGATCACGTTTTAACAGCTAGAGAGATGATGAATGATGAATTAAGATTCCATTCCAGCACAATCCTGAATGCAGACATGTATACCATTCGAAATTTTTGGTTATTTGGTGTCAAGCTCCAAATATTAGGAGGAAGAATTTGCAGCACAATATTAGTAGGGTAAAAAAAAAAAAAAAAGAAGAAAAAAAAATCAGCCTGTCTCGTCTGCTGACGATGAGAAGATTGGCTGCTTAAATTCTCCAAAAGCAGCCTTCAATTTTTTATCTAGCTATTTATAGAAAAGTGCAGAAACAGCTGAGCTGAGTGAAGTGATGTCACTTTTGCTGGGAGGACGGCTCGCTCGGCAGCATGCCGAGGCGGCAGAGTGTGCTGGAGGCTGGGAGCGCAGCCCCACTGCGCGAGGAGCTGGAAACATGGGCATTTTTCAGCTCGGCTGATCAATACAGCATTGATGGCTCTCAGCTGACCTTCAACCCCGCCGGAATAGCAATGGGCAGGCGCTGCATCTTGCAGGCTGCGAGGGCTGCTGCGTGTTAGCTACCAATTTTACAATCGATCAAAAGTCATCTTTGTCAATAAAGCTGGAGATTTCAAGCAACGGCAAGCAATTTTGGAAAGGTCAGGGCTGGGTTTTTATTTGTCCGACCTCTGCTTTCAAGCAGAAGCATGGTCCCTTATACCCATTAACAGTAGTAAGAAAATTTAAGATTTTTTTTCCCCCCTCTTCCATGTATTTTTAGTAAGCCTTTGGGCATTTTCCCTGTCCCTAAAAGAATACGGTTGCGTGGCAACGTCCCCGGTTGCCATGGCGACTCGGTGTGTAAGCAGCTGCCGCAATCAGCATTAACTCCAGGCTCGCAGGTTTGTCATTCCAATGCATAGGGAGGGGGAGACAAATAGGACAGCAGCGCAGCGCCGTAAAAGGGAAGTCACCTAGATAATGTCACTCACAAACATATGTTCCCCAATTATTCTTTCCACTGTTTTATTGCCGCAATTATAGCTAAACTAAGATTACAAAATTATATGGTTTTAATTTGCCTCCGTCGACTATGTTTCACTTCCATTAAAATGAAGTCTAAACCCATTTAAGTAGCAAACTGTTGGCTCTGCAGAGGATAGGGGATTTTGGTTTACCAGTGGGTATTTTGAGGACTAGGTAAAAATAATTCCTCTAGGAATCTTGATATCTAGGCAAAATGAGGCACAGCCCTGGGTGCTGGAGTGCTTGTCTCTTTTGTGCTGCCTTGAACTCCACAACACAGCCACCACCAGTGATGCTGGCCAGGATCATCCTCCTACTCTTCCCCTCCCTTACGGCTCTCCCCTCCAAAAAATATTTGGAAGTTTTATATTCAACCATCTGAACGTCTGGCACTGGGCTGAGCCCACCGGGTGCTGCAGCATCCTCCAACACAGTCTTGTGCAATTGCTCTATTTGAAGACCCCTGCAATAAACAGACGCAATGGGGTTGACTTCAAAATGAAGTAACGCAGCATTAACCCTGAATTTCCTTACATCGGCAGTCTTCAGACTATCCTTTCATGTTCCTCAAGCATATTTTATTATCTTTGTTTTAGAAGAAGTTCCATTTTTCCCTGTGGCTGCCTGGCTGCTCCTGATCTTATTAAAAAACAAAAGTAAAACACATTAAGAAGTGTATGGCAGGTGATGAAATGCACCTCCATGGCTACTCTGCAAAAACCTACAGTTTGTGGTAGCAAGGCACTTTGGTCTGGATTTTTTAATGTATAGGTAGAAGCATTTAATCAGTGTTAAATACACACATTTGCACAGCTGTGCTGATTCAGTTGTGTAAGCAAGAATCTATTCACGATTTAAAATATTAGGCCACAGAGTGATGCTGGCTCCCTGAGAAACAATTCCACATTACGGGAAAAAGTGGTGTAAATGAGTAGATAAACATGAACTCGACATTCAGATCCATATGATTTATTTACCAACCTTTTCAAACAACCAGTTTTTGACCCTGTTAAATCCTTCCATCATATAAGGGCATTTATTACTGTGGATTTGCATAATTAAAATATACATGCCCAGTCACCAATGTTTATAACCTATGCTTACTCAGATTCTTATTAAGACATGCATCAGAAACACAGCTCTTTTAAGGATAATTTTAATTAAAAGATAAATATAACATAGTATCTTTTTTCTAAAGGAATGTGCTATCAATACCAAATTGTAGCTGAAAATACGTTTTCATTTTTCACCCTGGCAGAAATGGCTGAACATGCATCTATTGAGATTTGCAGGGTAAAAACCATGTTCCTTAGAAGAGACCTTGCATGGCAACATATAGATAGAAACTTGTTTCTATAATCAAGTTACAGTCTATAAACCCCTGAAAATAGGGGTTTATAATGAAAATACACCCAGACCCTTCACTACAAAAATGCTAGCAGGTGCTGTTATAATATACAAATCCAGATAGCATACAGTGACCTATTTTCAAAACCAGGGCAGGCAAAATGACATCAAGAAATTGAATTCCTTGCCCTTACTTTAATAGTGTCTTGTCATGCAATCTTCAAATCAGGACAGGTGATCATTGCAAAACAATCCCTAACCCGAGGGACAACAGGAACGTTCCCAGCACTAATACCTTGGGCCCATCACACTGCTTACAATAATTGGATGATTGCAGAGGGGAGGTATAGACCATTCAAATCAAAAATATCCTTGGACAAGGGGGTATTTTGCCCTTTTTAAAGTTAGAGACCAAAATAAACCTTAAAACTAAATTCTGCCCTATTTTGTTGTGTCATCAAAAATAGCTGGCAACTGGAACAACAAACTGCGCTGCTAAAAATATGATGGTAGTTATGCAGGGATATTTAAAATAGATTAGCATATGGATTAACTCAAATTCAAAACTGACTTTAACCCTTCAATGACTACAATCCTGTCTCCAAATAGGGCAATTCTGCAGCATTAAAGACAAGCTTAGCTCCTGAGTGTCAAGAAAACATTTGTCTGGTAAAAGCAAGTGTGGCTGCTACTCTTTCCATTTAGAGTGGGGATTCAATGGTATCTAAACAAATTTAGGCAGACCAAATAGTTTATGAGTTCTTTTACCATATTGTCACTTGGGGTTTTTTTAACAATGTCCATTTCAGAAGCCTTTAATTTATTGCTGACAGTATGCTCAGAATAAGGCCCTGGAAATTACTACAACGGAAATATATAAGACTGCAACTCTGTGTGCCTGTATTAAATCTAACAGAAGTGAGCAAAATATTTTCAAAGCAGTGTAGAAAGACTCAAAATCGAAGAAATTTCATTACGTAACAGAAAATAAGTTTTCTTAAAGTAAATATATTTTTTGAGCAACAAATAACTATTTCCCTGCTGAAAAAAAGCTTATTTTTTATCAAAATAATCCAGTTCTCTAAAATAAATTACCTTTGCAGCAGGCACTCAGAATTCATATTTTATTACATGTCATTTACAAAATCCGATATTTTGTTGAATTTGTTGAGAAATCAGTATTTAAGTACAGTCAGAAATTATACGAAATGGATAGCCCAGAATTTAAAATGTCAGGTTTGCAAAATTCTTCCTCCAACCTCATTTTTTGCCAATTGTAAGATAGCTGTTTGTGATTTAAATAACTGTAATACTTAAAGCAGTTTCCAAAGTTTTTTGTTCCAGCCAGACACAACCATTTCCACTACATCATTCAAGACACTCTTCCCACAGTGGCCTTACTTTTAGTCACCACAGACTGAAAACAGAGTTTTTGGTATTTACGTTTGTTTGGTTGTTCTTAAATATGGATTCCCCTAATTAACTGGGGGATTGTGGGTTTTTTTAATGCTGAACATTTATATCCCGTTATATGGGAGAAGGATGTTGTTTGCTAAAGTGCAGAATATTAGGTGTTTGAATGCTTTGACCAAAATACTTGTATTAAAACTGCTGCAGTCATAATAAGGCTTTTGGGGTTTGTTTTTAAGCATAATAACTATCACTTATTCTCCTGTTTTCCAATAGGATCTTTTGAAATAGAAATGTGCTGAATTGCTAAAAATATTTGGGAAAAAATAACCTGAGACCCACAAGCAGCATTGCTTGGAAAATCTGCTGTGCACAAGGGCAAATAGCTCGGAGTGGTGGCCGACAATTTTCCGGAAATACCCAGTATTCCTCCTCAGGCCAAGCGCAGGGAAATCCTGTGAAGGTCCTAAATGAGAAGCTAGATTCCCTTCCAAGAGGTAGAAATGGTACTGTGACAGAGCCAAAAGAAAAAGGAATGAAGGGCATTCCCCTGTGTGTTCCTTCTCTCTGCTGAGGTTTCCCTTGCAAAGACAGAAAGAGTCCAGTCTGAGGCAAAATGCTCCCACAGAAAGCAGCCGTTTGGCAAGCAGAGAACTGCATACAGCTCTACCCACAGCTCCTGCTGACCTGTCATCGTGCAGACAGCCTAAGAGGGAGAAAAGTTACTGCCAGAGCTAGTTGGTAGCTGCCTTTGCAGACACAGGGGTGAAAAACCTTGTTTCTACAGGAACATAACACTCATTTCTTTGCTCCTGCACAGAAACATGCCAGGCAAAATTCTTTCTGGAACACATATTTTCCTGAGGTGAAATGCACGTCAAAATCACCGGCAAGAGTAGCATTTCCAAATCTAATGTGGACGGCAGAACCTAGGTGCTACTGACCTGTACAGAGACACAAGAAGAAAAGACATAAGTATGGCATCCAGCGTCACTAAATCTGTCTCTTAGGATGTTCTGTGAAGTGAGGTTACCTCTCAAACTACTTAAAACAGGAGAGTGAATTGCCTGAAGTGTTAGCATGTAGATGCTGCATCAAGATGCTAACATGGGAGGGAGGTGGCAGGGGGCAGAGCGGAGAGTAGAATTTCTAGCAAAGAAATTTAATGGTTATCATTTGTTCCCTAGCTTCAATTTAAATGTATTTTATACTCTAGCATGTACGCTTTAAAAAAGGTTTCTGTTCTCTAATGAAGCTTTTGGTCAATTTGGAAGGGAGAAATCTCATAGATGTTATGGATTTCATTCAAAGTCAGTTAATAAAACCTCCTTTCTTCAATAGCATTTTGGCATAATCAGACAACCTTATATTGCTATTATCAGATGAACCTGCTCCAATACAAGAGTTTTATTACTTGTACATAAGGTTTCAGGGAAAATATTTTGAGAGACACAATGATTGTTTAAATAAATGCGAAACATAAAACATCTGAATGTTGCTTCATGTAAAAGTCACCGGTAAAAAAGATTACAATTAAAAAAATATATCTCCCACTTACATAGCAAAAGAGCTGTAATGTTCTGACATTCTGGGGCCAGCATTCATATTTTCTGCTTTCAAAAATCAAAGGGAAACCATGGGTGTTTGTTCTCCAGCTCTAAGCCAGTGCGGGTCTTTGCCTTGTGCACACGCATATCTGCGCACGTATAGGCAGACACGCACACATGCATGCGTGCCACAACGCACACACACTGCAAGGATGCTTTTGTCTCCAGGGCCATCTCTGCTCTTCAGAGATCAGAACATGCCTGGCTAATAAGAGGAATATAAAGAACAATTATAATATTTAAAACAACCGTTTTCTTTTTTTTTCCTTTTATATATGTTTGATGGCAACTGATGGCCATTAAAGAAAAAAAAAAAAAACCAAAATATGTTTTTTATAATTCAACTAATAAGTAAAAAAAAATCATATTTTTTTGATTAATTCTCTCTCTTTCTCCCCAGAAATGAAGAGTGTGCAGCTGGCACTGAAATTTCCACCAAATCCTATGCTGTACTTAACATAGCTGTTAGCAGATTGAATCATAAACACAAACACAAAATTTTAAAAACCTTACATTTAGTATCTTTTTTTCCTTTCTGTGCATTCTGTCTCATTTTTACTTCTTTGTATTTTTTTCTAGTTTTTGAAAGCAGCTATGATAATATTCTTTTATGCTTTTATTGTGTTTTTAGAATCTATTCTCCATTATCAAAGATGCTACCGAGGGAAGACACTTTACAGAGATTATTAGATTTCGAGAGTAGTCCAACATTGTTCAAAACTAATAAAACAACAGGACAACTGCAATAGCAACAACACTTGGGCTTCATGGGAAAATGGTTTTTCAGTCTGTGCCTCAAGCAACACCAGTCATTCATTCATTTAGTAATAAAGATTGCATTTTAACATTGCTGTGTACTAAAGACAAAAAAATTATTAAGAAAGGTTGCAAAATTCTTTCGAGGGCAGAAACAAATCACAGTTCCAGCTCAAACTTATTTTTCAGTGCTACACAGTTAAAATGTTTACATGTGTTATCACAGCACCTTTGTAAATTGCTGCACAAATATTTCACACAGATATTAATCTGTGGAGAGAAATATTGTATGTATTTCTATATATGGGCAAGTGGGAGATACAGATGCTGATGCTGAAAAAAGTCAACAGCAGAGAAGGTTTTCACATACTGAGCCTCCCTCAAAAACCTGTGAGAAACACCTATTCTGTACGCATTTTACAGGTAGGTAAATTAAGGTGGGGCATGTTTTGCCTTGGCTGAGGGTCAGTCAGTGAGCAGCCTCTGGAAGTGGATGCACAGCTGGGAGTATGAGACACTCCACCTCTGCACAAGGGAGAAGAGAGAGAGGGAGGGAGAGAGAGAGAAAGAGACATCACCAGTGATGGGGATTTCAGGAGACAACCATTCCTTCTGTGTCCATCAAGCAACAACTCGCTCCAGGTAAGGCTGAAAAACTGGTACCTGCCAGCAGTGAGCCTACGGCTATGTCAAGCTGCTCAGACCCTTCTCACAATTTGTTTTTTGGGCTATGGAAATCGTTGCACCTTGGAATTTCATAAATTGTATTTTGGGGAGCCCCTAATGACTGCAGAAAACTTCCACGCTCATGTGCAGCGTCCTTAGCAAGCAGCCTAGGCAAATTACAGCAGATGAATAGCAGGGTGATACTGACCCAAATGTATCTCTATTTTTGTATTTTTTACAGGAGAAGCTTAATCAGATTGAAAGCTGCTTTTGTAGGCTTTCATAGTAAATGCCTTTTAACAAAAAGGGGAGGGGGATATTCACAGAGCAATGGCAAGAACAGAAACTGGAGGTTTGAAAGACCCACCAGGAGAGGGAATTCAGCCCACTTATATTAAATCAGCTGTTATTTTTTTCTCTCCTCCTCATCCCCCTCCCCCCAAGAATCGGGTACCCAAAAAGAAAATGATGTGAATCCATTTTCAGTACTGATTTCTTTTAATCCCACAGATCAAAACCATTCTACAGTATCCAAATGCTTTTTCATTCTAAAGGTAAAACATTTCACAGGAAGATGTGAGGGGTAAGTCTTTCCAATCAGGGATTTTAAACTCAGTTCCTTGCAAAATATAATGAACTTCAAAAAAATCATAAAGGCCCTAAATCCTGAAGACAATGGGGGTTTTGCCATTAATACCTAAAGCAGCGGGATTGTGCACAGTGTAATCAATTGCCCAACAAGGCCCTGGGAACACAGTCAAGAAAGGAGGCTACAGGAACGCACAATATTTCACATTTAATAAATGGTCTTTTGAGATTACAGCTGTATAGAGTGGCAATAGAGAGAAAGACTATAATGCTAAAGTAGGGATTATATACATCTGTGAGTCTGTGTGTCTGTCTGTCTGTCTCTCTGTGGGTTATAAATTCAAGCAATCATTTTCATAGAACCTGTCAATAGTAGGCATGCTTTGGCACTGTCACGGTTTGCTTCAATTTAAATCCTCATTCCTTGAAAGCACAGTGGAGACTATTCTATCTTCAAGAGGGTGGAAGGTGGGGGAGAAAGAGGCAGCGACGTGTCTTCGATAGACTAATCAGACTGGCTTCTAACAATACCTGTCTTGGGAGAGCTAAGGAATTACAATAAAACACTTTAGGTACGCCTTCACTGTCAGATACCATACTCTTTCAGTATTTATTTTACTAACATGTTATTTACAGTAAATTTAGTAAAATAAAATTAGACCAGTTTCACTGCTGCATGTTAATCAAGTTTTAGCCTTAAAATAGTGCTGAAATGGCTGTTCCTTAATAAGCAGAGAAACTTGCAAATGGTAAAATATCTGCAGCACTCCCTCTCTTCCAAATTCAGTATACAACTATAATTTTTTTATAAATTCAACAGTCAAAAGATTGTGTGCTCAGGCAAATCATACTGGAAGCAATGACTGAAAGAGAAGGAGATGATTTTGGTTTGGTTCTTTCCACTACCTCCACCCACTTTTTGTCAGATTCTTCCTTTTCCTTCTCTTTTCCTCTTCCTATCCCCTAAAAATCCCTAAACCCTCCACTTCTCTTTTGTCACTTATTCCATCTTTAACTCAAAACCAAATTTGGATTATACCCTCAACGTGGCCTCAGGGTGGATTCACACAAGATGCTAGGCACAATATGTTCATGTAACAATAAGGGAGACTGTTTCTACTTTTTATAATGCTCTTAACACAATGTCTTAGGCTCCCAATCACAACCTGTATCCCCTCGTCATTTTTAACCCAGCGGCCCACTCATATTTCAGTTCAGTCTCAAGAAATAAAATGATTGTCTCACTGTTCTTGATCACGACAAATTATAATTATTAATGCTCAGCTTTGATTTTATTCTCATAAAGTATCTTATCAGTGGGCTGCAGCTGCTTTCCTGAATGCAGAGAAAATACCAGTTATTAATTATAGTACTATATATCACCCATATATATGACCACGTGTGTCTGTATCAGTCTGCCTAGGTTATAGTAACATGCTGATTCTCTGAGTCTGTGGGGAGGGGGTGAGTGTTCATGGGAAGGGGGAAAAGTGTGCATCTGATGTGATTACAGTTCTGATTAGCATAGAAACTATGTTAAGCTTCTTCTACTACCTTTATAAAATTAAGATCTTATGTTTTGGTTGCCTTTTCTCCTTACACCTTTGCCTGGCAAATAACTTGAATGAGGATTGATTGGTAAATAACTTTTTCCAAAACAGAAAGGTTGCTGTTATGCTTTCCAGTATCCCACACATACACATTAGGTAGCTTTCTCCCCTGGAGTGCCAGAAAAAAAACATGCATTCCTTCTTGCTACAAATCTGTAAATCTGAAAAGAAGAGGCCACATGAATAGGAAAGCTCTTTACAGAATAAAAAGCATGGGGTGTTATTAAGTAGGACTTTAAGCCCTATTCTATTCATAGTAATTAAAGGATCAGATCAGGTTAATGTGAGGACCTAGGTCAATAAAGTACTGTAGGTTCACCCTTTTTAATCCTTCTCAATCCTATAGGCTGGGTTTCTGACTGCTCTGTTTGATGCACAGAACTGTTATAGGTGACAAAGATGTGTGGAGATTTGTCGAGAAAAGTTGAGGATTGTATCAATCCCACCATGCATTTTTTGACCACAAGTGGCAGGTGGCTCTCGGGGTGAGTTAGATGGCAAACTTTAGTTTGTCTGTACCATTTTCACTGTGCCGGATGGTAAAAAAACTTGCCAACTGAAAAAGTTCAGAGAATATTTTGGGTTTGAAGAGTAAATCCATAGTGCTTTAGAAAGATCAAAAATATTTCTCTATCAGATTTTCTATATATGCATGTCCACCCTTTGAAATCCCCTCCCCTTTTGTCTCCCCCATCAGTGGGTGCCTAGTGCAGGACATGCCTGTGTCTGAGCTCTGGGGCCACAAAGATCCAGCATTTCAAAGCAGAGGTGTGAAACCCAGGGCAAGGAGCACTCCTGCCCCTGCCTTGCCCAGCACAGTGGAGAAACACACATGGGCAAGTTAAGCAAATTTTGATGGGGGCCATCCACCAGAGCTGCAATGAAGTAGAATTGGAGAACAGAGGATACTCTCCCTAGACATAGCTCTTGAAGAAATCATCTGGCCTACGGCAGCCAGCCAGCATAAATATCTGCTTTGAAGTAATCTGAAGGATTCCCAGCCCCACACGAGCATGTGTCAATCATGCAGGTCAGCTGCCCCGTAAAGCATTGGCTGGATTTTGCAACATGCTAGAGATTAAGCTGATGGCTCTATCTGTAGGTTCAGTCCTGCATAACAAGAACACCCCATACTCCTCTCTGAAAAACTACAGCGCCTCTCAGGCCCACAGTAAAATCCCTACTGGCTTCTGTCAAGGTAGGGCTTTGCCATCTCCTCCTGTTTTTCTGACCACTTTTCTGATCCAAATTTCTGCTGTAGTCCTGACCATTAGGAAAAAATCTTATGACACTTCTTCCCCTCTCCTCTGACCCTACAAAGCCCTCATTATTTAAGGCAGGAAATATTTAAGGTAGGAGGAGCTGTGCTTTACAAATTACTCGGCCTAACAAGGAGGTGGATCCTGACATTACACCTAAGAGTTGTGGATGAAACTGAGTGGAAAGAAAGACTTTGCTCACAAGTGCAGATCTTTTTTGCCAAAGGACTACTGGCCTTTTATTTCTTAGTATATATTCAGATATTATTTCTCCTGAAACTTTACTGAAATCTCTCCAAAACCCACAGAACTTAATAAGAAAACCCATGCTCATTAAATCTTTTAAATCTTCCCCTAAAATATACCTATTCTGGTTTATAAGATCCGTATGTGCACATCCACACATGGTATGCTACTCCATTATATATATATATATATACACACATATAAATGTGGATATATATATATACACACACACATATACGTGTATATATATATATATACACACATACATATGCATACGTGTGTGTATATGCATGTATAATGGCTCAAAACAAATAGAAACAATTTTTCCTCTTCCAGAAATTTCTAGGGTAATGTCAGTGTAAGTGTTGATATTATCTCCATTAGCTCTTAATGGGATATCTCCAGGAAAGTTAAAACATCGGGAATTTAAATTATTTGGTCTACAGTCCCTAAGATAATAAGTAAATTGAAACCACAGAATTTTAAGGATTCCATTTTAATGCAAGATGACGTATTCTTTGTTCACATGTAACAAATTAGAAGTGCAAGAGAAAGCTAAGCCTCCGGGGGGGAAAAAATGCCATAGTGCATGTTTGCCCTCTGCATTTCCTTCTTTCCCTATCTCTGTGAGCAGTTTATTAAATCTTTTTAAGACAGAAAAAAAAAAAATTCACAACAATACCCAAACCCAACCAAACAATTCTGTGGTAGGGAAAGGACTGATACCTGTAAAGTCTGAGGCAGGAAAGAAAGCAGGGAGACTCCATCACAAAGGCAGAGGTCATCCCAAGAAAATGAGAAAAATTTAAAAAAATAAATAAATAAAAAGAGAAAGCACCAAAAATGTTAGTATTTGAATGATGTGAACTCTGGTAAACGCCAGCATGCAATATGGCAAAAATGAATCAATCAGTTCAGCTTAGTTCAGCCTCTGCAACTGGCCATCTGGCGCGAAATCAACCAAATGTAGCCCTGCATATTCATCTTCATTTTCACAAATACTCAGGAGAATGTCATTCTAGGGCAAAATAAAATTAAATCACCATAATTTTTAAGACATCTTTTCCTCTCATGCTCTCTGGAGATTAGCGTGTTTATGTGAAACTACTCACTGCTATAGGGTTAGCAGGTAATTTCTAAGGAAGTACTCTCCCTCTGATATTTAAAATCACATTTCACTCACTCGGGACAGCTAAGCATAGATTTTGTGGTAAACATTCCAAAGCAAAATGGCATGGGAAGTTACTGTGACTACATGAACAGATTTTTCCCCGGGGTCAATAGAGAAGCATTCTGCATTTACCTTCCACAGCCATCCCAGGATACACCTGTGTGACCTACTGATGTGGTGGGACTGTGCTGGATAGAACTGAGGGCAAGTCTGGGCACTTAATCCTTAAAGCAGATCACAATGAGAGACAGAAGATGCCTGAAGAGTGAGGCCAGAACCAAATATCAGCTGTGATTAAGACTGTTACTGGTTTGGTATGGGTTTTGTCTATACAAATCACAGTGATGAGCACAGGATAGAATAGAAATCAATGTGAAAAAGAACAGCTGAAAGGAAGTAAGAACAGACAATGGACAGAGCCTGTATGTGTCACCATAACTTCAGAAGCTGCACTACACACAGCCCTTTATTCAAGGTAATCCAAACAATTGCCGGTCAGGATAGATTATTTGGGGCTGTATCTTTTGAGTGCTTGAGTTAAAGTCTAGTCATAGTCCATCTAGAAGCCTTACCCTTAGGTTTATTTATAAATTTGATCATGTTAGGTGCTGCCAGAGTTGAGCTAGTTGTTTTGTTTAATGGTTGGGGATAGGAGTTTGATTTGGGTTTAAGGTTGGCTATTGAGTATTTCCTTTCTTGCAGCATTTAAAGTATATTACATGCTAAGAAATAGAAAAAAAGTTACCCAAAGTTTGGCTAACAAGTGACTTCATGAGCTTATCATCTGATGTTGATATTTTCTTTCTTAAGTACTATCTTGTCACCAAAAACAACAAAAAAAGAAGCCTTCAGGTGCTTCTGCTGATACCATCTCTTTGCTCTTGTCCTAGAGCTGTCCCACTTCATTTGATAAGGGATAAACAAATACCCGGCCTCATTTGAATAAATATGTTAAGCAAATGTTAAACAAGATGCATGAAAAGGCAATAAATACATTACAACTTCAGGCTGCTAGGACACGCTAGCTCAACATGGAACCGTGTTTCCATTCAGACAGGGAACATGAAATTGCTAAGGCCAGTTAATCTACTTCTATCTATCTGTCTTAAGGATTTAAACTAAAGCCTGTCACAATGGTATCTGACAGAAATCCTTCCTCCTCTATTTACTTATCCTATATGCAAAACTGTAAACTCTAAGAAGGCCTCCTGTAAAATCTAAATACAATATGCCAAATTAAATATAGTTTTTACTGACTGGGTTTTTCTTCTGAATATTTTTAAGTGCTTTTATTTTGTTCTGTTGTTTGCAATTTGGTTTTGTTTCTTAACTAGAAAAGGCCAGAATTGCATTTATTATTTTTTCTTTTGAAATCTTGATTATATTAATCAACTAAAATAGATGTCAGGCACCATGCAACAATAATTTTATTTATTTTCAAATCTGTCTGAACTTTTCTAATCACAAAGCAATAATGTGTTGAACAGAGTATATTTCCACAAAAAAACCCTCAAAACCAAACAGAAATCAAACACAAAAAGCCCACAACAAAACACACACACACACACCCCCCTAAAACACAAATTCTTGGCAAACATTAGACTTGAGAATCAATTCCAGTCCTCATTTCTATTCAGATATCACTGTGCTCACGAAAATTGCTACAGTTCTACTTACAATTGTTTATTTTAGTATGTCACCAAAAAATAAGTATTTACAAGAAATATAGTAAGCGGTTACAAAATGTTTTAAATTTTTTCTTCCATTTTTGCACATCATCATTTTCTTGTTTACATATTGGTATATTAGCAAGATGACAACTCTGTTTTTAGACTAAAACCAGCCATTTATAAAGCATGCCACGTAGGATTCAGAATGCCTACTTCTGAACCTGCCTTTGCCAACTATGCGACACAAAATTCATGTTTTATCTTCAGGAATGGAGAGGTTTGAAATAAATATTTTGTGCTGTTCAGAAGAAAAGCTGATGCATTTCTTCATAACCTCACAAAGACCCCTTACACAAACAGTCCAAACCTACCAAAAGCCACAGTAATGGCCTCGGCAACTACAACTTACATGACCAATCTCAAGTATCTCAGATCTGACCTTCCATGAGAGAGACAGCTTTCTGAGAAGCATAACTTCCTTTACTAACTTTACTTGCTTCACTGCTTCCTGAGGACAAGAAAACCAGTTTGTGGTTGCTGTACTAAAGCTTTGTGTTATATGTTAAATACATGCAACTTCTGCCAACGTGTGGCTAGTTTTTCCTTCTTTTTTTTTTTTCCTAGGATGACAAGAGATCCTAAGATCTAAAAGAGTGTGCCTCTCCCCTCATTTCAGCATAGTCAAAGCATCTATTTGCATTTTCCCACTTGTTTCTGTTGCCTACAAGCTAGTACATTTGTACTGTACAGTATGCAATATTCTACAAGGTAGAATGATAATACTCTTAAGAACTCTAGAAACTCATAGTTTAGAGTCCTGTTATGAACCATGATGAAAAAGATGTAGAATAATTTTTGCTGTAATTGTGCCAGTATTTTGATATTTAGTAGGCTTTTCTCCTTTATTAAACATGTGTTTGAAGTTTTCTAACTTGAGAGAAATAGTAAAGTTGTTATTGACTCAAAAAAACTATGCTAGGTTTATTTCTTCATAAACATAACAATTTTTGCTTTATAATTTTCATCCATATAATATTGGTTAGGATTTCTAATTAATTATCTGATACTTTTCAAGAAACTCTTTGAACAAGCTCATTAAGGAGCCTGGAAATCAGGAGATCATTAAGAAGAAAAGCTTACAAATATAACAGACAAAATTGTAATCCACATTTTATTGATATTTGGCCCTCATATATGACTCTTGCCTGGAACATGCAGTCTTTTAAAACATGAACATCAAACATGATGGATTGCACATGAAGCTGCATCATGGAGTTTTTAGCTTGTGTTAGACTGAATTTTTTGACATTTACGTCAAAGTCAACATCACGGATAGGACATGTTACTCCCCAGGTGATTTCCTCAAAGACCTTTTCTAAAAGTACTTCCTAAAAGACCCTTTGAACATGGCTCTATTTCTAGTGGTTGCAGGAGGTAAAAAAACCCATACCTGACCAAGTACTGTGACTCTTGTTAGGGGTTTGAACCAAAAATATAGTCAGCACAGTGACTTTACTATTAGGTCTTTGCTACAGCAGCTTATTGATACTATTACATATTAGCAGGATATATTCAATGAGAAATTGAAACACTTATCATAGATTACATAATTTCTATTATTTCTGAAATTTAAATTGTTACCTATTTCCTATGGGTCCTATGTCATTTGTAAATCGTATACTAGTTAAAATAGATATATGTTTCTTACTGATTATACCAAAAGGTGACAACTAATTTAGGGCTCCACACTGTCTTTACTCACTGAGCAGCAGGTGCAAAAAGAAAAGAGACATTTAAAGGAATCAAATGGTCTGAAATGACAAATGAGACAAATGGGTTTGAGTACAACACTACAGAAACATTGGAGACATTTTCCCTAAGAGTAAGAGAATTTGAAAATTAAACAGAATGATACCACTTCATGCTGCCCCACTATACAAGCCTCGAGAATTCTTTCCCATTTCATTTATGCCGATGTTATTGTGAAGTAACTCTGCTCAGAAGAACAGAAACACTTCACATTTACATTAGTGTGTTAATGAAGTAAGACTTTGGCCCTGAGATTTAGCTCTTTCGTTAGTAATTTATACTCTCATTAGGGATTTATAGAAATGAGAATCTAGGCTCAAATGCTAATTGAGAATTGTCAGTTGTAAATAAGTGCTAACAAGATAAATTTGCTCCTGGTCACATTGAACTGAGACCTGCATTTTACAAAATGAAACTCTTCCTTTAATATATTAAAAAACCCCTTCTGGTTAGCAGGATGCAAGTAACTCTGCTGCTCTCTTCCCCTGCCTGCTCTGACAATTGGTGCTGCATCCTCCAACCTCCACCCTCTGCAGGGGTAGGACATGGCCAGGGCTGTGTGTGTGAGGTGTGAGCACTTTCTTTAGTCCCGGTGAATACCCTCTGTGCTCTTACACGGGGGCAAGCAGAGATGGAGCCCATCCTGGAGGAGCCCATCCTGGAGGAGCCCACCCTAGAGGAGCCGTGTGTGTTGTGTGTAATCACGTGGATGCTGTGTATGGTCCCAGGGAACCGGGCACAGGTCACCTCAAAACATGCAGCCACTAGTCAGTCTACATTTACATTGAGCCAAAATATTGAGGTAAGGTTTCAATCTCTCTATATTCAGTGCAGATGTGTTCCCAGGAGTAACTTGAACTCTGTTCACTCCAGTTAGTTAAGCTATGGCTTAGGTCACATCTCCAGCTGAATCCTATTTTAGTTTTAACCAAAGACAGTATATAAATTACAAGAAAGATATGCTAACTCCTGGATGAAGCCTCTGACTTGTGTAAACCTGCAAGAGGCAAACTGAAAATTTGTCTCAGCATCAGAAAGAAAAATTCAGTTTTAATCCACCTTCCCATGCTCTTTCAGAGAAAAATAAATCCTTCCTCGCTCTGGATATCTTTCACACGGAGACACAATCCCTCATGCAGTCAGAACAAAGTGAATTCCACACAAGAGTCTAGTCATTACTAGGAGCCGTAACCACCACCCAAATTTACAATGGTTGCATAATATTTTCTGTGAAAAAAGAATTCAACTTCATCTAGTGAATTGCTGTAGGCAGCAATTAAAAAACAAAGCAAAACAAAGCATTTTATGTATTTAAGGGGAAAAAAACAACAAGGAATTGCCAGTTTTGCTTGTTTGTTTGTTTTTAAAAGACACATAATTCAGTGCTTTCAAAGCCCACAAAACAAACTATGACAAGAGGCAGGACATTCTCTGAAGTTACAGAAGAAACCCCCAGGAATCTCCTCTCAAAATAGAGACTCAGTAACATAGCTGTCAGCTTTTTAGAAAAATAAATGAGTTTTTGGGTTTGGTTTGGTTTGGTTTGGTTTCGTTTCGTTTCGTTTCGTTTCGTTTCGTTTGGTGCTAAGGGTCCCTTGTGATGGTCTGTCCACTCAGCATCACTCACTTGTCTTCTGAGCTTTCAGATAATCTTCCCTAGTAACCCCTGCCTTGATGCAAGGACTCTCAGGGTGTCTTAGCATGCATCTCTCTGAGACAAGGACAATTTCTGGTTTACATTTTACTGGGAAATTACTTGCCAGATGATATACTGAAACACTGCATGGTGTAAAGTTTCATAAGACAAACTTTTTGGTTTTTCCCAGGGTGACAGCCTCTTAACATCATCTCTTCTGCCTTTGCAATAACTTAATGCATCTTTTTTCAGCATACATAGTTTCCCTCAGAGTAGTTTTCTATTATGCCAGTGTACTCCAGAGTCTCAGCCTCCAGTACAAAGGAAAAGGAGGACAAAAGAAGCAGAAAGCTGCACTATGCCCCTTCCTTGAACATGATCCTCCAGCTGAAGTGCGGCTCTGGTTCAGCACAGACACACACCAAGGCTTTTCTCAGCCTGCCCCAAACAGACAGTAAAATACTAATCTTGGGATGCCTTCTTGCAACCAAAACCTAAAAGCAAGGTGTGAGAAACAGAAAAATAGAGGGAGACACCAACATTCCTTAGTTTAAATCTGATAACTATTTATATAACCCTTCTAGGTCAACTGAGTATGAGATTTCCCAGCTTCTCCTTGGCTCCTGAACTAGGGAGCTCTTAGGTTAATAGCCTCTACGTCCCAGAGAGGAAAAGGTCTTGGAGACAGAGGCACTGAACTTAAATTTCACCTTCCCACCACACTTCTCATATGACCTTGAGCAAGTTAATTAGGATAGATATCTCAAAGGAATTTGGGCACCTAAAACTTACTAAGTTCAAGGGGAATCAGGTACATATTCTAATAAAGGCATTTTCATGAGTTTTCTAGTATTAACAGACTACTATTCACATTTTACTGTATAAGAACTTGTGCCTGAGATGCAGGGACAAAAATTTGTTTGTGTTGTTGTTTTGGGTTATTTTACATTTCATTTGGGATGTTATAAAGAAAAAAAGACTGAGCCTCTTCAGAAATTGAAGAAACGAAAATAAGAAAAGTGATCCTGTCTGGGCCTCTGCAAAAGTAATGAACTCCTGCCTAGGTTTGTAACAACCTTAATACCAGAGTGTACACAACACTTTACTTAGTTTACTGTTCTTTAAATGCTAGTTTCTTAATCTTTAAAATACTTTTTTTATGTCTTAAAATATCTATCCTATTTCATCTACTTTCCTAGTTTTTTTAATCTTCTTTTCTTCACACCCCAAGTCCTGTGTCTAGCAGGGCACACCGTTTTCTCGTGGTGGCTAGATTCTATGGTCCCCTCTCCAGCTTTCCTGCCTCTCACCCCAATGCTTTGTGTAGCTACAATTCCCTCCTCTCCCAGCTTATCTCCAACAACTGAAAAATAATTGTCCTGGAATGCAGAAGGACAGTATTTTTGAATAAGTGCTTTAAAACCAAATGTCTCATTTCTTCGTGCAGTTCCACACATGCTTTTTTTAGGTATCACCCAACTTTTAAAAAACACCTCTATGTGAAAAAAAGTTACTGCTACTGGGTGCTGTCCCAATTAAAGAAGGATGTGAAGGGCCTTGAATGTGTCCAGATGAGGGCAACAAAGGTGGTGAGAGGCTCAGAGGAAAGTTTCATGAGGAGCAGCTAAGGACTTTGGGCTTGTCTAGTTTGGAGAAGGAGGTGCTAATCTCTCCTGCCCGGTATCCCGGGACATGACACAAGGGAATGGTTCAAAGCTGCACCAGGGGAAGTTTAGAATTAACATTAGGAAGCATTTCTCTACTGAGAGAATGATCAAACACTGGAACAGGCTCCCTAGAGAGATGGTTGATGCCCCCAGCCTGTCATTGTGTAAGACACATTTGGTCAATGCCCTTAACAGCATGCTCCAACTTTTGGTTAGCCCTGCATTGGTTGGACAGTTGGATTATATGATCATTGTAGATCCTTTCCAACTGAAATAATCTATTCTATGCCCTTAAAATCACTTAAGCATCCTTCCAAGGGAAGGTCACATTCTGGAAGAGAAAAGCAAACAATGGTTAGGAATAAAGCATCCACTTTATTATACTGCTAGATTTTTTTTTAATTTTGAGTAACAGAAAAGAAGTGTCTAGAAAATAAATGGGGTTTATTACCATCTTCAGATAAAAAAGTGCCATCACCTGGTATTATTGGTGTATCATAAACTATTTTAATAACATAAACATAATCCTCTGATCTGGGTGGTTATTATTGCCTTCAGTCAAAAGAGAAAGCAGGAAAATTTTCACAGACCTAGTGCAAATGCCAGGTGTGAAAGAAATCAAAGTCTCATCCTCTAAGTATACCAAAATATTAGAGGCTGTATTGTTTGAAAATTATGTTAAGAAACTATGGTTTAGGTTTGTGCAACTGAGATGATACAAAACCAGATGAGATGAAAAGAGCTAGGGATGGATCACTTTCAAGAGTCTTTCTCTCTCCAAGACACCTTTTTTTTTTATGTAAGGATGTACCTAGATAATAACATCAAATTATTTCTACAGGTTTTCCATCAGTTTGCTTTGTAGGATGAGGAAAAAATGTTCAGTTACATGTATTTTTATACCCATGAACTATGTAAACAATACATCCATAACATCTAGATCTCAACAATGTATTGTGTCCTGTCTCTTAAGTAGACTATGGATCTCTGAGAAATGAAAATATTTGCCATATTGCACCTGTGAAACAAGATCTATCTAATAGCTGAAGTCCAAGGGCTTCAGCCTTCAAGCAATCTCTTCATCATACCACTTCTTTCTCTTTCTTTCCAGCAAAAGCAGCTTATGCTGCAATGTTACTCTGCTCCCTTGATTGGTTCTCCGTGGAGCAGGATATGACAATTGTTCAGGTGCAGAAGCAGGGGAATTTTCTGCAGTGCACAATCCATATGCCAAAACTGTTGTTTCAGCCAAGCTGGATTTGGTAAAATTCACAAAATTATTTCAGTTAGGGGATGAATTTCCAGGAAGAGAGTTACAAGAGTAATAATCTCTTTTTAATTCTGGTACCAGTTCCAGTGGTATAGGCACCCCACTGAGAAATGGGAAACTCTTACACACACTTTCCTCTCCTATCTACCAGCACAGCACCCTTGCCATGATCCTATCAAAATTTGGCAAGGAGTCAGAGAAGAGCCTATTTCTCAGTGATGTTTTTCAATGCAGCATAAATAACTAAACATTTGGTGTGACAGAGGCTCCCTTCTGAACTGACCATCCTTAAGTCCAGACTAGACCTATCCTCACTGGCTAGTCACAAATACTCAACTAGGATTTCAGTATTTAATGCAAAAAAAAAAAAAAAAAGCCCAAACCTTTGGCTCAAAGCTCTGCCCCCAGCTCACCAGAAACTGGGTCTCATCCTGTCTCTTGTGTTTTCAGCAGTTCCTGAGGCTGGGCCCAAATGTTGCATGTTGTCCCCTGAATCCACTGCACTTATTAGAAGCTCTGCAATACCTTTGAATGAATAAACATATGGAGAACTTGTGTGCTCAGAAAGTCGTGGATTTTCAAGAGTGTAGGATAAGAGTCTAGGGTGAGTGCAATAGCTGGGTAACAGCTTAAAAATTAAAGAGAAAGTAAGAAATAAAAAAACTACATTGACAGCTGAATTTTCAGGTTTAGGACTCTGTTAAATCCCACTTAAAAGAGGGAAAATTATACCTCTCAGAACTATTGTGTTAGAGGATCCATAGAAAAGGCAAAAATGGTGCACCACACTCATGCCATACTTTGAAAATCTCCCAAGAGCCCCGTCCTGGCACAGCTCAATTTGACTTCTCTGTGTGACACCATGCTTAAAGGATCCCTGGGTCTATAAGGAGGGGTTGCAGCAGTCAAGTAGACAGAACATTAATAGGAGGCTTCTGGTGTACACTGTTAACAAAATCATTGCTGGGCTGTGGTAGCCGGGTTTGAATGGGAGCCTCCTTCAGAGCAGGATGCTGCACTGAGGGAGGCTCACACTACTGAGATTATCTAGTGATATGACAGAGGTAATTTAATCTACTGAGTTCATATGTGGATTTATACAGCTGAGAAACCCCACATATACCCACTCAGCTTCTTCTGAGGCTCTCACTGTCTGAGACATGGGCTCCATCCTGTAAGATGGATACAGGGATTTAGGCTGAGATGTCTGCACTGTCTCCTGTGAGGTTCCAACACAAAGTCATACTAACATGCTCTGTATGAAAGAGTACCATTCGTGATTCAAATTGACACCATGAACCATCCAAGCACAAATTCAGGAATACAGGTGGCTTTCATGCTGTTTCAACCTGTACAGCAGAGGGACCTGCAGTAAATGTTGCTTGACCCCTGGTACCTTGTCTCCTGTAGCTCTATTCAGGCATGATGAACTCAGTTCACCTTATCTGGCCTTGAAGGGGAGAAGCAGGGGATGCTGCTTCCTAAGAGATTTTCATTCCTGAATTTCTTGGTAGATTTTAGGCTACTACAGCTGCTCTGGGCCTGTGTTTAAAACCTGTATTCTCATATTGTAGCTATTTCCACAAATGCCCTTTGTTCAGTATCTCATTTCTCTCCACCTTCAAGCATGGCTCACCTCACATTGTATTTCCCAGACAGAAGATGGCAAATTCCTTTATTCAACCTTAGACTCTGCATTCAACCATCCCTAGAAAACCCCAGGTGGCCACATCTTCCAACCACCACCACTCCTTAGTCAATAATAACCTTGTATAGCAACACCCAGTTAGATGACAGGCCATTACAACAACTGCCCAGCACTGCTGTCCTACACACGATGTTTACTGAGGACATATAAACTGACCACAGCAAATACAATCCTGTTGCTCAGAACCTGGGATTAATCTCAATTATTGAATAACACTTAATTTATCAATTCAGTGTATGCCACTCTAAACCTCAACTTTTGCCCACAGCTAACACCAGGCAGTCCTTTAAGCGTGAGAGTTGTCCCTGCTTGGTTTCGTTTTGTCACCTACCACTGGACATGATGGAGCCTTGATCCTTTAGACATTGTCATATTAATTTCTTTCAGTCACACCAAGTTGCCATAGCTGGGTTATCAATGTCCGCTTTATGATTTAGTATGACCACAATGAAATTAAAAATATTATTGCTGTAGAATGCAGCATTTGGCAGTCACCTGGATCATGCAAAAAAATAGTGTTTCCTATATAGATCCTAATATTGTAACATAATTTATAACTAAAGCTTGTCTTAAAATAGACTAGATGTTTAAAACATTATATGGACTATTCACACTATTACCTGCCGTTTGAAGTCAGAATGATTTCTTGTACAAAACAAAGTAAGCACATTTACTGAAGGTGTCATATGGGGATACAGAGCTGCAGGACATTCAAAAATCAGCCGTGTTAGTATCAAGGTGGAACCTTCATTTCCTCTTCTGATTCTGTCTCTTTCACT
The DNA here is from genome assembly GCA_026261815.1 of Monarcha castaneiventris obscurior. Lineage (NCBI taxonomy): Eukaryota > Metazoa > Chordata > Aves > Passeriformes > Monarchidae > Monarcha > Monarcha castaneiventris. The sequence continues at coordinate 12,846,736 of JAMPIT010000379.1, forward strand.
GTCCCCTTTGAGAAACCATTTCCCATTTAAATAAATAAAGTTATTAATGCAATTTATGTTACGATGAAGTATAGTTGGGATAGGTACCTCAGGGAAAAGAGAAAAAATCTGCCTCATGGGGCTTGTGGTCTACAATGGTTTCCTCTCATAAAAATATTAACATCTTGCACACATTCACACTGCTTTGGGGAGATACTGAATGGACCTGTCAGTGCAATAGCAAAGGAGTTTTAATTAAGGCAGAATCACACCTAGAAATCTCCCACCATAGGTACACCAAATCTATCATTTTAACTAATATGGTCATCTTCAGAAAAGAGAGAGTTTTCATAAGTAAAAATTCACCCTTTTTGTTTCTCCATATTTGAACAACTATCTATATCACAGAATCATTCAATGACCTGGATCGGAAGAGACCTTAAAGATCATCTTGTTCCAACCCCCCTGCCTTGGGCAGGGGCACCTTCCACTAGACCAGGTTGCTCAGAGCCCCAGCCTGGCCTTGAACACTTCCAGGTATGGTGCATCCACAACTTTTCTGGGCAACCTGTTCCAGTACCTCAGCACCCTCGCAGTAAAGAATTTCTTCATAATATCTAATCTAAACCGACACTCTTTTAGTTTGAATCCACTCCCTCTTATCCTTGTCACTACATAGCCTTGTAAATAGTCTCTTTCCATCTTTCCTGTAGGCTCCCTTTGGGTCCTGGAAGGTGGTCCCAAAGCCTTCTCTTTTCTAGGCCAAACAATCCCAATTTTCTTAGCCTTTTCACCCAGGAGAGGTGTTCCACCCTTCTAATGAACTTGGTAGCCTCCTCTGAATTTGCTCCAACACATCAATGTCCTTCCTGTGCTGGGGACCCCAGAGCTGGATGCAATGTTCCAGGTGGGGTCTCACCAGAGCAGAGCAGAGCAGAGCAGAGGAGTGAAGCAGAATCCCCTCCCTGGCCCTGCTGGCCACACTGCTTTGGATGCAGCCCAGGACACATTTGGCTTTCTGGGCTGTGAGTGCACATGGCTGGGTCATGTCCAGCTTCTCATCCACCAGCACCCACAAGTCCTTCCCTGTAGGGCTGCTCTCAATCCCTTCATCCCCCAGCCTGGATTGACACCAGGGTTGCCCCAACCCAGGTGCAGCACCTTGCACTTGGCCTTGTTGAACCTCATGAGATTCCCACGTGCTGATTTCTAGAGCTTGTTCAGGTCCCTCTGGATGGCATCCTGTCCTTCAGGTGCGTCAGCAGCTCCACTTAGCTTGGTGTCATCTGCAAATTTACTGAGATTGCACTCTATTCCTTTGTCTATGTCATTAATACAATGGTCTATCTATAGATCATTACTTATGATTACTCCCAACAGCACAACTGCACAAGCAAAATCGTGAGGAAGATTCCTTCTTCACTGACCTGTAATTTGTCCAATTCTTTTATGAGGAAGGGATACAATTTCTTCAACTGATTTAGTTTAACAAGTTTTTAACCAAAAAAATTACAAATCTTTACAAGAAAATTGGGGGTTTTGGGGAAAAGGACTGTGTTTTTTATCACAGTCCATTTACACAGTCCATAATGTATCTTTGACTAAGTGACTAGGTAAATATTATCACCTGAAGTAAAGTTTCAAGCTTGTTTCTAATGTTATTGTTACATCAGAATACATCATAAAGACTAAAGAATAAATACATAAAGAATACATCATCCTAAAAGAGAAGCAAATCCTTATTCTGGCAAATCTGCAGCTTAAGCCAGATCTAACACCTCCAATGCATGTAGCTTTTATACACAGCCCCTTGCCTTTGTATATCATAGGAGCAAACAGCAGGCTGGCCAATGTTAATTACAGCTAAATGCACCCTAGTAGGGAAAATGGAGTACAGATAGTAATGCTGAGATGAGAGCCAGCTCTCCAAGTTTCAAGTCAGCACACAATTGCTGTGTGAGTCATTTTAGCAAGAGCCTCTAAACCTTCAACCCAATGTGAGAGGGACTCGCCCTGCCCAGCACTGCTGGCAGGATGCTCACACAGACCTCACACACACTGAACCAGCAACAGGGGCTTCTTGAATGTTTGTAGCTGCACCTGGGCTTCCCTTTACTGAGCCCCTTTCAGCCCTCCTGACGGTGTCTGTCAGGTCTCAGAATTAAGGAAAAGCTACAGCTCGCATCACAGATGAGGTCAAAGATTAAACCCTCCAGGCAGCCACACTCCTCTGTGACAGCTCACACAGAGTGTTCTGCTCCTGCCCGGTGACCTGACATTCCCTGGCACTCCATAGTACACTGGATGCTAAAGTTTGTGGAAATCATGGCTTGTAATGCGCTCTATTTCTTCAGACTGTAGAACAGGTAGACTACAAAACTCAATCTTTTACCAAGATTTTCCCTTGTCAGACTACACATGTGGGTCAAGGGGAGGGAGAAAAAATCTCAGAAGCAAACTTCTGAACCAAATTCTTCTCCTGCCAGCCAGGTCTTCTAACCTCTCTTCCTCATTCTCCATTAAACTAAAGCAGAGAGAACACTCCCTTATCCATGTCAAATCAGCTTCTGATTATTAGTTAATTAACCTTTGTATTCATAAGGTTCTAGAAAACCTTAGAATTGAATGCGTGGGAGGACAGAGTACAATTTGAAAGAAAAAATTTATGTAAGTAAAATAAATGTGACAAGAGATTGATATTACATGCAGTAAGGCAAGAACAGAGAAAAAAATTCAATTGGATACAAGATATAGTCAAGGATGTTTGTTACCCCAGAGAGGGATATTGAAGAATGAAGACCCTACTTCTGAGAGTAATGTTAGGAATTTATAGCAAGAATACAGGCAAAAGCCCACATCTTTCTTAAAGTTGTAGAGAATTTCATAGTAGTAGCTTTTAAATGTAACAGTGGTGGTTTGGGTCTTTGACAATAAAAGGGTTTGAGTCTGACTAATCTGAAAGCTAAATTTAAAACTCGTCTCAACCATTCATGGAAATTTTTTAAAAATGCCAATCCGCCCACTCACTATGATCCTCTTGTCCAAAGTCAAGTTATCAACCCAAGGGACAGAAGAAGAAAAAAGGAACAATGAACTCTAAACCCAGTACTTTTAGAGGTGAGTAGGTCTCTGGGGTTGATAAAATATAGCTGAGTGTCCTTGCAAAGACATGAGAACTGATATCATTATACTTGCAAACTATTTTAAATCACAGCAGAGTATTAATTTTCTAACCTTGCATCTTCTGCTGTTGTTGGCTTGGCTGCTTCTCTGAACTGGTCTCTGGGAATTAAAACTGCTGTCCTTAACAGTGGTCCCAGGTCTGCTTACAGAAACCTGCTCTGCTGTAAAGTATATGCAAAGAGTTCTTTACTCAGAGTTCAAGAAACTTTTGGGTAGCTATTATTTGGCACAAGGAGCTGACTTGTTGCCTTTAAAAAAGGAGGAAAGAGGATAAATGCTCCATAAAAATTGGCTAGGCTGGGTACTGTAAAAAAGCAGGTAATTTCAAATTTCCTTTAAGTAGCCTTCATTAAATTACATGTTTTTTAACAGCACTGCTTATCTTCCTTCACACATACCATGATCACTGTTATCTGGTGTTTCCTAAATAAGTGTGTCACGGCACCCAGTAAAGCCATTAATGGACATGCAATAGATCACATTGTCTGTCTCAATGGAAACCCAAAAAATAATTCTTAGTTCATATTGTAAATAATGGCCCTTGAAAAGCATAAAATCAATACAATATTTGTTGCATTAATAAATGTGACAAAGCATCAATTACTAATAGACAGTTTATTTACTCCTGCAGAATTTTTCATTCCACAGAATTTTGTTCCAGAAAAAAATCTCGAATCACTAAATCTTGATTCAAATAATCTGAAGTCATTAAAATCAGCTTTTGTGTCCCAAAAAAAGGTCCTGGTCCAACAAAAAAAAAAAAAGCATTTAGTTTTCAGAAATACTTAAATTATTAAAAAACAAAAAATCAGATTAAGAGAGAAGAGCCAGAATGATATTTTACACTGAAAACCTCAGATCATTAACTCCTACTGAATTCCACTGCCAAAAGGGCAAGTGAGTAATAAAAATTAAAGTCTTGTCATTTAACCTTTCATCTAGAATGGGTACTTACATGATTTGGTTTAAAAGGGGGGAAAGTATACAACAGAAAAGAATTCAGCATCTTCCATTTCAATTTCATCATAGTGTACTTGATGATACCATATTTTGCCAGTAGACATAGAATACTCAGTTGTCAAGAAAATAAAATAGATGTGACCATTTAAATATACTGAAACACAGTATAAATTAAGTGAATTATGTGTATGCTACATCTTCAAACTGTAATCTCATCTAAGAATCGCCATCATACACATAAAAGCAAGAAATCAAGAAGGAATGGCATGATGAAAAGGTTTTATTGGTTTTGGGTTAAATGGTAGTACTGTCATGAGAAACAGGCAACTTATGAAAACTGCTGCAAATGAGCTCTAATTAAGACAGAACACTGTAGAAAGATGAGACAGACATAAAATATATAAACCTAATAAGAAAAAAAACCATCACAGGATAATTCATTTTATATTTAGTAGGCTGTTTTTATATCTTTCCACTTATAAAGATAGCTGTGCAAATAACAAGCAGAACTGACATAGAGAAGCAATGAGCTATAAATATTAGCAAAACTTTCCAAAAGGCATTTGCTAATTGACAAATCTGTTGTAACTGCAAAGCTGTTATAAAAGGAGAAAATTCTGTCCATTTCACTCTCCTGGAAGCAAAAACCTCCAGTGTATGCAGACTCCTGCTTCCACTTCTGTAAAATACCGGGTTAGAACCTAGCAACGATCTAGATTTTCATCTTTTCTGGCCTGAAGCTCCATGAAACAGTTTGTGCTAGAGCTAGAAAGCCTAAGAGCACCACAGCATATTCCAAACTGTTGTCCAATGGACCTTTCTCTCTCAGTCCTTTGCATGGGCACACTTACATCATGGCCTTGTAACAGAAATCTCCTCTCAGCAAACTCTCATGTGCCTTTATGGTATTTCAGTGAACCATGGTAAACAGATAAGAGCAGAAAGGGAGGATGTTTCTCAGAAGTTTTTTAAGTCTGCATCTTTGAAGGTGCTTGGTCACTATAAATACTTGAACAAAGCTGATTAGTAAGGGGTTTCATCAGTGACTCCCTGTTTTTAACAATATATCAGATTACTAATAAAGTTCAGTCTTTCTTGTAGTCATCTGATGCTCGTACCACACTTTCTTTGACAACCTTATATAATTTCTTTCGGTGGAGCAGGTGGGGAACACCTCCAACCTCAAAACCATTCTTGGAGAACCACGGCGAAGGAGGTAGAGCATCACTGAAATGACCAAAGATACATCAAACACTGTGTTCATGGGTGCACAACCACGACCATGACTGTCTATATCTAGAAACAGTTTCAGAACCTTTTTATATTGGAATAAGAGATACTGGCAGTAAATTCATACTTTTACCTCTGTAAATGGGCAGTATCAACTGGCAGCTATCAAAACCTACTGTCATAAATTACAGTTTTTATCTGAGGTATTCAAATTTTGATCTTTCCTGCAATTGTCTTTATTTTAAAATTTGAATAAAATGTGCTCTACTCTTTCTGCATTTTCCTCCCAAAGATAAAGCCTAACCATGTATTTTGGGCAGCACTGGAGAAGAGGAGACTCTAGTGTGAAGCGCTACAATGAAGCCCTTTCCAGGGAGGAAATGACCATTGGTGAAGTGTGTATGCTTTGACTGTGTTGAAACAGAAGCAGCAGCAGTTGAAAAGCTATTTCTGAAAACATATGAAGAATAGATTAAATTAATCTCACTGTTTTTTTGTTTCTTTTTTTCCCCTACATGGACATCCTCCCTGCTGACTGGGAACCACCTCATTAAACTCACTTCCTACATGTCTTTGTACCCAAAGCCAGTTACAATAATAAGAATTTGGATTTGTCCAATAAAACCTATGAACAGTGCTGAATATTTTTGCACGCCATCTACTGGTACATTTTACCAAAACTATGACATCTATGATTTAAAAAAGAAAAAAACAATTGCCATGAAAGACACAATTGAGCAATTTCAACCTTGCATGGAGTTCAAGTGTCTGCAGCCAAGCTGAAGCAGTTCTTACCTGCAGCAAGCTGAATTTTGCTACATAGATTATCAACTTTTATGTGCTAAAGCAACTAGCCATCGAGCAAACCAGCAGCAGCTTCCCTCCCAAACCCCTGCCCCTGACTCTGCAAGGAGTTACTACCTCTGTCCCTGCACTCCTCTGTGATGCTCATCCATACACAGCCGCATTCCCAACACAAGAGCAACCAACTTTATTTGCACTGGCATCTTCTCCCCACATTTCCACAGTCCTTTACTGAGGATTGGTGAACAAATTTACCCCCCTACACAAATAACACCCACACACACAGAATGACAGAGGCTTTTTAAAGCCTTTTGAATAGTTATTTGATCTCTCTGAGCTATGAGACTTCATATTAATTGCAGGCCCTTTCCTTAGCTTCTTAGTGCTGCCAGCTCTGCCACTTCCATGAGCCAGTGTTTCATAAAGCCCCAGCTGCTGTAATCAAGATATCTGCAAGGGAATCTCAAATCTTGTTTTTAAAGTAAATTTCCAGACTTTGCAGATGAAAAGTCTGAAAGCACTAGGGCCTCAGGCTCAAAAACAGGCAAACAAGCCCTAAATGTATTATTAAAAAAATAATCAAAGGCTTGGAAAGAATGACTCATTAGTTTTGAATTCTTCAGATAAGTAATACTTATTTTTGGTGAGCACTTCACTGCTCAGATTCCACTTTAGAGAAAAAAAAATGTTATAAAGACAACTTTCAAATTGACCAATACCTTCAGCCCTTTATTGCCTGCTGCCCCTCCCAGCAGGCCGTCGGCTCATCAGCTGCTGAGATTGTAGGTCCCAAACTCCTGGGCTACAATGAGCTGAGACCTTCCAGCAGGTAGGCTGTCATCAGCCTGCTCTCAAGTGGAACTGCATGTCACAGGCCTTTGAAATAAATGCCTTTGTTAAAACATGGGACAAAATCTCCACGAATGTCTAATGTTGCTGTGCAGAGCAGGAGGAAAACCTGCTGCGTGGGTAAGAGTCAAGGTGCATGGAGGCTGTGTGCATCAGGTTTTGTTTTATCCCACACAGCTCTGCATTTTCTGTGCTCTCAGTTAATTAAAAGTGCATTTACACCCAACAAAGCATGATATACCTCCGCCACAGATTTAACTGATTATTCACCACTTGTCCTTGTCAGACGCACCTTCAGTCATAGTAACACTACAATTTCTGGAGTGAACAAATAAATATCTTAGGAGGTAAATCACATGTCCGTTTCCCCTATATTTAAATACAGCACAGTTTCTAATGAATGAATATAATGTTGGTATTCAGTATCAAGGAGAAGACTTACTAAAACAAACACACAGATATTTACACATGTCCAAGCTGCAGACCCAAAAGCCAAAAGATGTGTATGCAAGATCTTTTCTTCATCAATCTGTAGTGACACAGGTGAAAACAAATGTTAAAGTTGCAGCTTTTCAAGGGTATGTCAGACAGATTCTTATATCTGTACCAGGTTAAAATTTGGCTTAATTTACCACAAGAACATCCAAATTCATGTGGATACCTGGAACAGTAACTGTAAGATCAGTAATTTTTAACCCAGGATGTTCTCTAGAGATGGGGCAACATTTAAAAAATATTTCTACCTTACAATATCAATGTTAGCAAATACAAAACTTTGAAAACCACAGAAGCTGGGTAAACACACCTTCTGTTTTTTGCGTACTTCACAGTAGCTACCTCAAGCTTATTTTACCTTTTAAACCCTTCTCCAACTCTGTACTGGCCCATCAGGTTGGCATATGTCCAGCCATGGACAAAGTGCCAGTGTCCTCTCCCTTGTGACCTTCATCACCTTTACCTTAACCTGCACTTCTTCCTGCAATCCATACTCTCCACTTTCCATCCTTACTAGCCTCACATGCCTCACTTATCCCCATTGGCTTATGTTTGCCTCTCCTGGCTGAAGCTACAAACTAATACGTGCAGAAATGTCAGTGTTTTTAAAGCTCTGTGAAAAGATGGTGCTTTATACTACCGACAGATTTGAGGATCCTTCCTCTCTCCAAGCTCTATCTCATTCTTCCCATAGTACCATTCAATTCTGTGGGCCAAATTTTGTCAATCCCTTTGTCATGTAGAGTAGGATCTCAGCCTTTGAATAGTCTCACTGATTTAAATGGGACTTATTCACACAATCAGCCGTTAGTAAGAATGGAAAGAGAAGCTGATATTATATAGTAACATTTCTAATATATGTCTTCTGATGGCGCAGAACAACCTACTAATGGTGAAACCTTTGCAAAAATGTAACTCTCATTGCTACATTTTTGACAAACTAGAAAAATCTCATTTCTGTGAATCATATTAGTTTTAAAGAGTATCATCCAAAGTGTATCACAGTGATGCAATGAAAACTCAGAATATAGCAGACCTGTACATCTGTTTTTACATTACTGTATAGCAGAAATTATACGCTGCTTAAAAGAATAAATAAATTTCTGCAACTGTTTAACACCAACAATCCCTCCATTAACCAAACAAAGCTATGATGAAGAACAAAAATAAATATGGACATAGCTGACCAAATTCACATACAGGTGTAAATAAAATTTAGTGGTTTAAAAATGCATTTCTATGTATTTTATACAATATTTTAAGGTAATCATGTATCAGCATCATTAATTTTCATCACACAGAAGCTTCAAGCCACTGAGAATCCTAAAGAGTAAGAAATGAAAGGTAAGGCCTCGAAACATACAGGAATTTAGCATTTTAAATGGTCATATATGTTGAATTAATGCATTTTCTGTGCTTCAGACCAAACCAAAGTTCTAAAATGAAAGAGTTCCTTTAAACAAGCTCCATGAAAGAAACCGATCTGTTAAAAATAACATTGCAGGTGCCACAGTATTATTGTGTATATATTGCTGCTGTATTTTTAATAGTCACTCATTCCTTTGGAGAGCAACTTGTAAAAGAATTATTCATTCTCTCTGTGCATACATTTTGAGAATAATTCACTGTACTTTTCCAAATTATTTTCAAAGTGTACACACACAGGAAAGGATACAAAACTTTTCCCAGGCTACATTTGAAAGCTTGTCAGCACTCAGAGCTAAGGCCTTTAATCCCAGGCTTTAAATAATTTAGGTAACACTTGATTACTCCATTGCTGGAACATCAAGCTCTGCAAAATCTGAGTAACACAATATTTGAGGGGAGAAGAGAGAATACTCTACTTAAGTAAAATATATTTCCTGCAAACAAATTGTGAACTGCAGCCTGATGTTTGCAATGCAAACTGTGGTAAAGCGCCACTGAGGCTGCCCTCCAAATAATATTTTATTCCAGTTTCCACTAACAAAACTCTTTAGTGAGGAATTCTATGGTGCACTAGTCGCAGCTTACACACTATGAAGCATGATATTCAGAAGGCTTAAGGAACAGCTTCTCCTTAGGTTTATAATATTTCATGTTATACTTTAGCTCAAATGTGCACATCAATTTCAGACGAGCAAACCGCCCCCCCACCACGACACAACGCACACACAGTTTAGTCAGAAAAAGAAAAAGGACTTTTTTACCTTTCTTGTGGACTAATTTTTTTTCTTGAGAGAACAATTTCATTTTCTCAGGTAATCCACAGGGGATTCAATATTTGCTGTCTGTATGCATTTGCTAAATTTAAAAAAAATAGTACAAATGGCTTTGTTCTCTTAGGTACATCTGTACGTGTACCGTTAACAAAGTCTGAACTACTTCACTTTTTCAGTTGTGTTCTCCATTTTAAAAATAGTTCTAGCCAACAAACAAAACTTCTCTGTAAAAAGTTGTTTGGATCATTTTCAGGGCGGGTAAGAGTCATGAACATCGTAATGTGTGCTGTGTGACAATCTATGCATATTTCGTTACATAGAAACACCAACTTATTTAAGAATAATTAAACATTCTTTAAAAATTATCAGAAGGTAACAAAGAAGAAGAAAGAAAGAAACAAACATCTCCCCCTGCGAATTAAATTATCACATATAAGTCCCTTTAAGATCCCTTTTCACTGCTGCCTTTGAATCCTTTTCTGCACAGAGGAATACAAAGTTTTTCTCTTAAATCTATTAGTTCCTTTTCCCTCCAAAGCTCATCATTTAGCCCTGTGCAAATATAAACTGCTAGAAAATCAGGACCAACAACAACAAGCCCATGATTGCCCTCATCAGAGTCAATAAATGGCACATTTGACTCTCTCTCATACCATTTTGAACCAAGTCCTCACACAACTTCTGCCCTGACACCTCATCCATCAGCTCTTAAAGCACAAGAGCAGCACCCCACAAGCAAACCTCTTCTCTCCTACGCCATCTCCAGAGTTGAGGCCCAGATGAGAAACAGCCTTATCTTCCAGTATAGCAAAGATACACCTCTAAGATCAGACCTTGGCAATTTGACCTAAAGCCATCCTTACTTGCAAAACAAAGTCTCCATCATCTTCAGTGCAAGAGGGAAAGAGAGTGAGAGGGAAAACAGGGATGGGGGTAGGGGAGGAAAGTCCAGTCCTCTCTGACCTGATTGGAAACTTTGTTGTGGCAAAAAGAAAAAAAAAATCTCTTTGGCCAGTTGAGAAACTGCCTATGGTTGCTCTTGTATTGGGAGGGTCTGTTCAGGGTTTCTCAATCGTCTTTTCTCTCTCTCTCCCCCCTCTCTTTCTCCCCTTCTCTTGTTTCAAAGGGGCCTCTGGTCAGCGCTGATTAATAAGTGTTTTTTGTTGTGAAGTGTTGAATAATAGAAGATGGCCAGTGACCCAGGAAAGACTAAACCTTGTGCTACTTTATTGTGGCAAGCTGAGAAAGGGGCTTTAGGACAGAGACCCCAAGCACTGACCCGCACACATCCTGCGGATTCCCTATTCATTCTCACAGCCTTCCAGTCGCCCAGAGCTCCCATTGTTTGCCAAGCAACAATGGAGATTTTGCACAGAAAGTAAAGCTCTCTTCAGATTCCTCCCTGATGTTTTGCATTTGAGGAAACAACCATCCTTAACAGGTTTTTTTTTTTTTCCCTAAACTGAATTTCACAAAAATTCCTAGGATTTGGGCTTTTATTCTCATTGCTCAAGAGTTTCTATACAAACCTAAGAAAACAAACATTTTCTCTTAGTATATACTATTTTTTTTTTTCTTTTTAATTACACAATGCATTTTTCCTGGGGTACTGCCTCCCTAGTGATTTAAGGGGAAAAGTGAGGTTTCTTTTCTTTTATTTCTTAGCATATTACTATGCTTTAATGCACACTACGTATCATATTATTCCTAAAAATAACTGTATTGAAGTAGTCTCTGTTTGAGTGGGAGCCAACTGGAGAGTGCTGCTTCTTTCAAAAAAAATTAAATAAAAGCAGAAGACTGAAATCTCTTGGTTTATTTCTGCCCTGATTAGGCAAGCATAGCTTTTATCTCCTCGAAGGCTGGCCCTTTCCCCACACTCCAAACAAAGAGTTCATCCGCAGCCACCAAGGAGGGCACATGCCATTCCATAGACTTGCTCTGATTTACCTGTAGGGTCCAAACCACATTTCTCATTCCAACCTAGATATCTATTTGCACTCTAACCACGTGGATAAATAACTCTTGCATCTGTTGAGCCTTTGGTTAGGAGCACAGTTAGAGGGATCAGAGGCCTCAGGATCACCTGCTTTAATTGCTTTCTCTGGCCTGTTATACATGGATTTCCATTCTTCTGAGGTATCCACTTACACATGTCACCAAGTGCCTAGGTTAGGGTGTTTGGTTGTGCCTTGCGTTTGCAGGTTTTTTGTCTTGTTGTAAATTTATTAGGCATAAAAAAAAAAAAAAACAAAAAGAAAAACCACCAAGAGCAGAAGAATGTTGCAATCAATAGGACAAATTTCTGCTAAACTGCTAAGAATGGGATTTCTTCTTCCTCAGTTATTTGAATTTATAACTGACTGAACATTTTTATCAGGACCGTGGCTTTCTCTCGGCGTTTACACCTGCGTAGGGAGGTCTAGAAATCCACCCTTTGGAGTTGAGGAAGAAAAGACCAGTCTGTCAGAGAAACCTTTAACAACTGGAGGGGGAACAACAGTCTTTATTAAGGATATTGGGTAGCAGAATTACCCTGGCAGGGGCGGGAGGCGTTGTAAAACATCCATTTGCAAAAGGCTCTCAGGCTGAAACCCTTTCATCGGTGGCGAGGGGAGGGGGAGGCAGGGCGGGGGCTCGCAAGCCCCCAGCTATCTCCATTTGTCAGCGCCACAGAGGAGGGGTCGCAGAGGCAGCGGTGCGGAGGGGTGGGCTGCCCGGTGGTCCGCCAGCCCCGCACGCCCGGCGGCTGCTGCCCGGAGCGGGACGCGGCCGCCGGCGCGGCGGGCTCAGCCCCGGGCGGTGCGGAGCGGAGCGGAGCGGAGCGGAGCGGAGCGGGGGACCCCGGCCTTTCGCTTTCATGCCCACCGCATCAGCCTCAGGAAGGGGGAAGTGGGGGGAGGAGAGGAGGGAGGGAAGGCGAGCGCCCCGCTGTATTGTTCCCCTGCCGAATTGATATGCTAATTCCCCTTGTGAGGGCATCACAAAGAACACCTTGCACTTCTGAAAGACTTTTGTGTCCTGGACGGAGAAGTTTATTATCAACTAATTAGCAACAACTTCTAGCAATGAGTTGGGTTACATTTTCATAAGCTTTGAACAAACATCCTGAGCTGCGTTGTGTCAGGATGATGGGCTTGCTAAGGAAAATAGAGTCCTAAATAAGGGAATGAGCTTTAATAATTAGCGCCTGCTATATACGGAGCCTCTGTCGACGTAAGTCTTCCTCCGAGGCTTTTGATTCACGTTGCTTCCAGGATTGCAAAGGACCATGACAAGCACTCTACAAAACAAAATCTTACTCAGGGATGACTAGCCATTTTCCCCCTCATATTAAGGCTCTTTTCTTCCAACCAAAGGGCGTTTTAGACTACCCCAATAACGCACCAAGGATAATCAGTATACGAAGAAGCTCAGTACAATTAAGCGTATTCATATTAAATATAATTTTGAGAGGCTTGTTGTACTCAGTCTAGCACTTTGAACATAAAAGTCGTCTGGGAAAATGGAAGAGTGTATTTGAAATAACAAATAGAAAACATCTATAAATTTCACAGGTTTTCTATTTTTTGTGGTGGTGTTTGTTGGGGTTTTTATATTTTTTTAAATTTTATTTTGATTTGGTTTGGTTTTTAATTCTGTTTTACTCTTTTTATAGTCTTTACAAAGGAGGAGGATCGGGTCTCCGTATTAGGTTGGCTCAGTTCTCTTATTGCAGACTTTCTGTATCTTTGGAAGCAAAAGTATATGCTGTTTCTTTGGTTGAAGTGAAACTAGGAAAAAGCAAGAGGACTTTACTTTTACCACTGTAGTAAGCGCTAGTTTTTTTCTTCTTGGCTTTATGCAACCAAAGTAGAGCAGAAACAATCCTCTGAAGATAGGCACGTTCTATGGTTTACTGATTGACTGGAATTCTTATTGACCGGAAACAACGTAGTCACAGCTTCGCATTATGCTGTCGGGTTTTGGCTTTTGAGGTGTGTGATGTGGTGGGGGGAGTGCGTGGGGGAGTGTCATATCGCAGTTCAAATCACTACTAGGCTGATTTTGCAGTTTATACCTGGATCTCCAGTGTGGCCTTCCTAAACCTGCCCTGGTCCTGAGGAAGCGACAAGCCCTGGGCTCACATTGGGATGCAGAAAAAAGCAGATCAGCCCTGGCTGCTATTGCAATTCACCTTATCCTCTCCTATTGAGTTCATTTAATGGGCAAACACGCTCTCCATCACTCGGTCTCTTTCTGTCCCCTTCTTCAAGCACATTCATTTGTTTAAAATCCTAAAAGGTGGTATAAGGTCTTATTGAAACCCAGCGACGTAAGGGGTGGGAGTGGATTAGATTCCTTCATTTCCTTTTGGTAATCCTAAATGCAGCTATCTCTGGTTCCGTAATCTCCTCTAGAGTCGGATTACCACCCATTTGAGCAAGTGCAGCTGGAATTAGGGGACGACAAGCAGGCAAAGAAAGTGCCAAGAACTCCTGAGGTGACAGAGATGTCGGGGTGGCCCTGGCCACCCTGCAGCTCCCTGGTGTCCCCCAGGGCACCCGGGCCGTGGAGTGGGATGGTGGGGCCGGCCCTGGGCCGGACAGTGCCCACCGGCCCCTGGAACAGACCGGACTTTCTCCTCGCTGTGGCTCTGCAGCGGCAAGGGCCACTGCTGGGTCACTTTGGTGTTTCATTTGCCTCATGACAGGCTTCTGCCAGCCCTGCGGCTTTCTGACATGGCCAGGAGAGCCACACTCTGCCATACACAAATGTGTGTTTTTACATATATACACACACACACATATATCCATGAATGGATGTTCCTGCCTTCACTAGAAGAAAGAGTAAACACAAAATAGGTGATGAAATGTGGAGCAAGTACAACGTTGGTTATGCTCTCCTCTGTCCACCTGGAAAAAGCAACCCTGCATGAAAACACACATTTGTGTGTGCGGTCACTTTTTGAAACAATCCCTCATATTTGATTGAAATGGAATATACCACCATGTATATTTAAGATTAAAGCTTTATTTTTAAAGGCCTGTAATCCTTTCAAGGAGATTTTGTTGATATAAGACTTCATTGGAAAGTAATTGTGGATTGTATAGCTCTGACCTTTGCAGAAAGCAGGGTGTGGGTCTGTACAGCTGAGAAATACTGTGCATCAATTTCTTGTGAAGCCCCTGCAGACCAGCTAAGTATGCATACAAGTCCAAGAATTTATTTAAAAGGTTACAATTAGTGGTTCGGTCATCAAAGTTGGGGACGTGGTATTTTTATACTGAGTGAAACACATGATTTAAATATATTTTAAAAAAAATAAGGAAATAAGGCCAGGCCTTCTACACAAATTGGAGGCAGCTAAATGCTCTTTTGTGCCTGCAGCTCTAAGGAGGCTGTGATGCATGTGAAGAAAAGTGACTGACTTAACTCATTGGGATTCAGGGAACGGCCTGCCCTCTTTTGGAAAAAAAAAAAAAAAAAAAAAAAGAAAAAAAAAGCAAGAAGAAGAAGAAAAGTAAGAGTGTGTGTGTCTGTGTGTGTGTGTCTGTGTGTGTGCGTATTCGTGTTCGTGTATGTGTGTGTGTGAGAGAGAGAGAGGGAGAGAGAGAGAGGAGGGGGAGACTCACACAGAGTCCTGCTTTCCTGAGCTGAGAGCCTTTGGTTCCCAAGCAGAAAGTATTAGGAGAAACACAGCTTCTTGTGTCTTTGCTGCATTTACACAATGAAATCACTTCTATTTTTATTCCTGCTAACCGGCCAGTTTTGCTTGAATCCACTCCGAGCCATGGACGATGGGAACACAAAAGTACTTAAAAACAAAAAAAAAAAAAAAAAAAAAAGAGTGAAAGAAAACCCTAATAAACCCAACCACGCTGGGATGAGGATTACTCACTTTAGCGCTGCCTGTAAGTACAAAGTCTCTTGCTGCATTTCAGGGCAATAGTGACAGGCTGTTATTTAGTTTGGGGTTGCTCGGGTTTGTTTTGATTTTTTGTTTTCTCCCTCTTCTTTTTTTTTTTTTTTTTTTTTAATATGTCATCCCCTCTTTTTCAATCTTCTGCCGATTTACTAAAATAAGACAATAAAAGCGGGAGAGGGAGAGGGGCCGGCGGCTGAGCAGAGCGCAGCGCCGGCAGCAGGGCAGCAGCCGGGGGTGCGGGGGCTCCGCGGGCACGGAGGAATGCCCGGTGGCGGCAGTGCGAGGGGCAGAGGGCTGTTTTCGACATCACTTTGTGGACTTGGATGGACTGAATTTTCTTTTTTTTTTTTCTTTTTTTTTTTTTTTGTTTTTTTTTTTACCCCGGGAATGTGCGCGCCTGTGTGTGTACATACACATCCCCAGGCAGCGTGGTCTGCTTGGGTCTGGTGCAACTTGAGTCCGCCCAGCTCGAAGGAATGCGGTGGTCAAAACAGCTTTCCAGCTGTTTGGTTTTTGGGGATTCCAAACCCACACACGCACACTCAAGTGTGCATGTGATGGTGGTACTTCTCCCTGGCAGGATTTGCTTAAAATAAACTAAGACCAAAACTGTCTCACTCTCGCCTAGCCTAGTCGCGTTTCTCCCCCTCCCTTTCCTCCTTTCTTTCTTTATTTCTGTGAGAGCGCTCCTGGGAAAGCGGATCGGATAGAGGGGAAGGCTTTTGAAATCGTGGGGGAAAATGTAAGAGAATTCAGAGGGTCCGGGTTTTCTTTGTGTGTAGCTGAAGCCGCGGAGCTGCTTTGTGCTTTGGAAGGAGAAAATGGCGAGTCCTATTGTGTTTAGGCCATTTTCTTCCGGTACAAGGGTTTTCCCCCAAATCCTAAATACTTCAGGGCTCTTTTGAAAGAAATCTCCCAGCCTACGAAGTGTGAATGGCTTCAGCTCTGCCTTTTCCCCAGTCGGTAGCACATCACATTCGAGAGAGCCCACACATTTCTCTTTGCAGGGCTAGTGCACAATTTCTAAAGCTGCTGCATTCAGAGCCTCTTGCAGCGTAGGGGCTATTTCAGCTGCTCTTTACCCGTGTTATTCAACTCGGGGGACCAGGGTATGAGAGAAAGGGAGGGGGGACTGCAGAAATAATATTACGAGACCTGTCCTTGCTTTTAAATGCTAAGGAACAGCGTTAGCCAATTCTGTGTGTCTGTGTGTGTGTGTGCTGTGTGTGTGTGTGTGATCTGAGACAAGACTTGTCAACAGCGAGTCCTGACTTTTCCACTAAATTATTTAAACTTTATGTATATATACATATATGTGTAAGTGAGAGAGAGTGTATCTCTGTGCGCATGCATGTAGCCACGTAGCAAGATCTTGCTTTTAGGACCAGAAAGAGGCCATATATATATATGCAAAGTGAGATTTTAGAGGATATTTAACCACTGTGTGCAAGTTATTCCTGCTGCAACTTCTAATGAAAAAAAAAATAGTTTGCAGTGTTGTCAGTTCTTTTCAGATCAGCCCGTAGGTAGGTACCGGTTACTAAAAACCGAGTCTGAATATGCACGTTAATCCATTTAAGGAAACAAATGAGAATCCGAGGTTTAAAGACTGTTGTCCGATATTAACCACTTTACATTAGAATGTGGGTTCGCCCAGGCGTCAGTGATTAAAAGCTCTTTGAAACAGGAGAGCTAACAAATAAAGCCCAAGAAAGGTAAACCCTCACTACCACCGCCACCTCCTTCCAAGGTGCTGAATATAAAAAAAAAAAAAAAAAAAAAAAAATAGTATTACTAATACTATAAATAACAAGAACAAAGCAGAGGTGGTGATGGAGCTGTGGCGGAGGGATCGCGGCTCCCGGCCCCGCGGAGGCGCCGGGCCCCGCGGGCGCGGAGGGGCGCGCAGGGCCACGGGCACGGCCGCGGGAGCAGCGCCCGCTGCCGCCGGCGGGTCAGGACCATGGACAGGGACCGGGAGAGGACGGAGCCGGCTGGTGTCACCCCGGGAAAAGGGGCTGAGCGGGGCTGTCGGCCCTCACGGAACGCCGGGGGCCCGAGCTGCTCTGTCTTTCTTGTTATGCCTTTCATGTGGCTGCTCAAGATTCTAAGCAAAAGACTTGAGAAATTGCATTTATAATGCTCCTGCAGGAGAGCAAGCTCTGTTAAAATGCCATGCCAGGGATTTCTCTTCTCACTGCTCTCAAAAGAAGTAAAAAGATCTCTTCGTTCTGCATACGGTTGCTTTTTTCCCTTCAACTCCGAGCCAAAAATAAATCTACTGCTCGGATCGGCTGAATGACAGTGGTGTAAATTAAATTGATTTTATCAGTGACCAAGTTCCACAATTGGAAAAATTAAATGCCACTTTGACAGACAAGGATAATATGGAACAGATCTATAAAACAGCTCCTTTGAACAACAACAACAACATCAACCCAACAGGAGCCTAGATACTGGCGATCTCTTCTTCTTCATCCCGCTCCGTTATGTCACATCATCTAGTTTGCCTTTCTGCAGTACCGAAATGATTGAAACCATTGTTTGATGCAAAGGGACTAGTGATGATGAGTCATGGACTTTATGCCACAGCAAAAGCAACAGACGTGGTTCTCAGGCAAATTTCTTTTTTTATTTTGATCGCGCTTCTAATTGGATTCCCCTTTCAGATGCACTTTGCGGCAATTCCAACCCACCCTACAGCTCCAGCAAACTCGGGGCTGAGCTACGGGAACGACAAGCCGCTCTGCCTCCACCTAAGAATTGCAGAAACGCAACCTCCAAGTCCTTTAGCCAGGAAAACCCTACTTCAGCGCCTGCCGCCGGCCCCGCAGGGCGAGAGGAGGCCTTGAGGCCCCTCGGCGCTCCCTGCGTGCCTGACCCCGGCCCGGCTGGGCTCTGCCGGGCTCGCTGCCCGCCCGCTGGGGCCTGCCTGCCGCAGAGACACCGCGCAGCTCCGGGACGGGCAGCGGGCTGTCCCCGCACGGCCAGGGAGCCGCTCCGGCCCGGGGAGCCGCTGCCCCGCCGGGACGGGCACAGCGGGAACAAAGCCGCGGGCACGGCGCGGCCTGGCCCGGCTCTGCCGCGCTCCCGGCCCGGGGCCGGCTCGGGCCGCTGCCGGAGGGAGGCCGGGGCGGTGCGGGGCCGGGGGCGCGGCGGTGCCGCAGTGAGGGGGGGTCGGGTGCCGTGCGGGGAGGGTGGCCTCTGGGTGAGCCGGGGATCAGGCTCCTCTTCCTCGCTGTGACTGTACAGATTCATGTGACATTGAGGTTGGGGAGGTGGGGGAGGGCGGGGGGTGGGGGGAGAGGACCCGGAGGGAAGGGGGAGGGTTGAACTTTCTGCCGGGCTCGGCTTTTCACACCTTTCTCTCCCGATGATGCGTGAGGACGTTTTGGGAGAGAGCGGCTCGGCGGGGTCCCCTCCGACCAGGTCCCCCTCGACCTTGCAGGGACCCGGCCGGGCGGCGCGGGTCTGGGATTGTGCCGGGTTTCAAGGACACGGGAGATGATCAGGACTTTGGGAGCCAACATCTGCCTGGCTGGTGACGTCAGCAACCCCGTGTAATCCTCTTGTACTGAAGGCAGATGCCTTATTTGTTTGGCTGGAGAGGCATTAATCCCTAATTCTGGAGCAGCAAGCGAGGGGGAGAGACCGGACCGCTTCCTATCCCCCGAAAGCAGCTAGAGGGGCTCTCCTCTCCTGCGCTCCGCGGCTCCGACTGGGTGGAGGAGCCGCCAGCCCTCGGCAGGTTTGACCATTTCCTTTTTGATTATGATTCTCTTTTTTGGTATTTGGGGTGGGTTCCTATTTCTTATTTGTATTTGGATGCTTGGATTTCTCCCTATGATTCTTTGCTCTAGTACGGTCTTCAAGACGAAAAAGGAGGGGGAACTGTTGTTCCCCACCCCCCTCTTACAGTCCCTTAATTTTATTATTTTATTTTCTTCTTTTTTCCTTTTTTTTTTTTTTCCCCAAAAAAAGCTTTCCCCTGTGCTTGCCCTCCGGGGATTTTTGCAGCGGTGGGCAGGGAGGTTGCTCCCTGCGGTTCCCCGTGGCTGGCCCGTTCCCACCGCGCTGCAGGCACCCAGATGCCCGCTCGCCCCAGCGCTGCGGCGATGGGCGTTCCGCCTTGTCCCTCCTCGGCCGCGGACCAAGCAGCCCCACAGGCTCGGGTCTGGCCGGGGCCGGCCCCAGCTCCGCGTCAGTCCGTGTGGCCCCCCTTCCCTTCTCTTCCTCCCCTTCCCCTTCCCCTCCCCGCCCTTCTCCTGCTCTGCCTCCCCCCTCTCTCCCTTTTGTCATTGGCAACCGCGCGGCGTGCGGGCTCCCGGTGCCCTTCCCTCCCCGCCTGCCTTTCCTTTCCTCCCCGCCTGCATTTCTAACGCTCTTGCTTTGTCTGTTTTCCAGGCGGCCGCACGCAGGAGCTGCGGTGCCAAGGGGGGCCGGAGCCGCCTTCCCAGTTTGCCCCCGGATGCCCCGGCCAGCTACGGGAAAAGTCTCTGAGAAGCCCAGCTCGCCGGAGGATCCCGGCCGCCGCCGCGTGCAGCCGCAGCATATCCCGCTTCGCCTCCTCTCTCCCTCCCGGGCCTGGCGCCGAGGAAGCAGTCGAGGTCAGCTGCCCGGTTCCTGGGGTCCGGCCGTGGTCGAGCCCGCAGGGTGATGCAAGGTGCCCGGCCGCTCCGCTCCTCCCCGGCGCACCGTCCGCACCGAAAAGGAATGGTCCCGATCCTGAGCGGTGAAAGATGGCAAAAAGCGTAATAACAATAATAATAATAAAACCTTAGGCTAATTTTATTTTTTTTAAATTATTGTAATGACTTCACCCCTCATTTCCTCACTCGCCAGTTCAGTGTAGGCAGGCCAGATGGGCTGCCCAGACCCTCCCGGGAAAGGGGCAGGTGCGAGTGAGTTAAATTTTTTTTTGCTTTACAAAGAAAGATGACACGTCCTGCCCTTTCATTTTTCATCGCCGAAAGATCCCCTCTTCCCCCCCTCCTCCGCCCTTCTCCCCGCCGAGGGGAGCTGGGATGCTCTGGGGGTGCGGGCTCCCCCCGCCCGTGCTCCAGGAGAGCCGCAGAACCAGGCGGACTGAGACAGCCGGAAAGACACGGTCATTCCTCTCAGCCAGGGATGCCAACTGACAGACGTCGAGTCGGGGAGAGTCAACTCCTGTGTTTAAAATCATGCGAAGACGCTGGCGAAATTAAAGCAGTCGTCTGGAAGTGTGCAATAGGCACAGGCTCATTTTCTATCTCTTTTTATTTTTTTTTAATCGATTAAATACATATTTAACAGTTTCCTGAGCATTGCAAAACAGACTGGCTAGTAAGAAAACTGGAGCATGAGTTATACACAGCCTGGGCCAGTTTGGGATTAGGGCGGAGGGAAATTACTGGGGTTTTTTTTCGGGGATCAGCTGCTGTTCTGCTTCCAGAGAGAGAGGGAGAGAGAGAGAGCGCTCTAAGGCTCTGACTCTCCGTGTTCACAGCGGACCTTGATTTAATGTCATACAATTAAGGCACGCGGTGAATGCCAAGAGCGGATCCTCAAAGCAGCATGAAAGATCTCGCTAGAACATACCATAACAATAACGTGAATAATAAAAATAATTGCAATTAGATAAAAGATAAAAAAAAAAAAAAAGAAAGAAAGAAAGAAAAGGAGAGACAAAGCAATAAAGAGCTCGACAACCTGTACTCACCTACGGAAACCGAGCCTAACTAGGACTGGTGGACTGATTGGCTCAGCCCGGTGGAAAGGAGATGCCGCTGCCACGGGACGGGCGCCCGCGGGGGCAGCTGTCAGCAGCAGGTAACGGGGCCGTGGGGGGCTACTGGATCGGTGCGGTAGCCGTGGTGGTTTTTCAAGGTAGTGGTGACTCGACCTCTCGCTTTCTTGGGCTGAACCATGTAAAGTCGATTAATAGGAAATAAATACATTTTCTAATATTATCATCGCGAGGATTGTTCTTTGCCCATCGCCCAGCCCGTAGCTAGGAGTGCCCGCTCGGTAATGGCTCCTCCTCCTGCGGGGCTCCTCTGGAAGCCGAGGAACGCGGCCCCCGGGGCAGCGGCGCGGTGCGCGGGGGGCAGCGGAGCAGCGTCTGTGCCGCGGGCCGGCAGAGCCATGTGCGGAGCCGGGGCCCGGGGCGGGGGTGCCGGCGGTGCCGCGGGGGCACCGCAGCCGTGTCGTGTGCGGAGAGGCGGCTTGGATGCGCCAAGAAGAGGAGTGTGCGGAGGTTGCGAGGGAGAGGCGGGGAGGGGGAGCAGCGTAGGGGCACGGTGTGGGGAGAGCGGCGCAGAGCGGTGCCGGCGGGCAGCGGAGCGGCGTGCGGGCTTTGTGCGCGGGGCCGGGCGGCGGGGCGAGGCGCAAGGCGGCGGCTGGCGAGCGCGGAGCGGGGGCGGCTGCGGGGTGGGAGTGCGGGGCAGCTTGCGCGGGGGAGGGCGGCGGTGGCAGGCGGCGTGCGCCGGGGCAGCTGCGGGCGCGGCCGGCACTCTGGAGACGCGGCTCCGGGGGAGGCGGTGGCCGTGGCAGGGCCGCGCCGGCGGGTGCGGGGAGGGTGCGGGGGCGGGGAGGGGAGAGGCCGGGGTCCCCGCGCCGCCGGCGGCGGAAGTCTTTGTTCCGCGGGTCCCCGCCGGCGGCGGAACAAAGGAGCGGCAGCGCTGCTGCCGGCGCTGTCCCTGGTGCTGGCGGCGGCACCGCGCTCCCGCCGCGGGCCTCCGGTCTGCTCGTCCCCGGTCGGACAGACGCGCCCCGGTGACACCGGGTGGCCCTCGCGACGGGACCGCCCGAGGCTGAAGAACACCCAGCATCCCGACGGGAGTGAGCGGCGAGCAAGGCGAGCGTGCGGGGACGGCAGGAGAGCGGCTTGGCCTGAGGCTCCGCCGATGCGCAGTGCACAGTCGCTGCCCCGGCGAGTTCCCCCCGCGCATTCTTCTCGTCGAGTCCCTCCTACCCCCACTCCGAAACAGCCAGGTTGGAAGCAAGTCCTGCGGGGGCTCTGTCCCGCTCCCATCCTGACTCCGTCCACAGCCATCTGCCGCGGCCTAATTCTGCTCTCCAGCCATCAAACAGCGGCCACAGCCAGCCAGGGCAGGGGATGCTCTCAAACACTAAATAAGGCAAAACAACTAAGTAACAGCAGTAGCCACAAGAACTGTAATGGTAACAACACTGTCTGCCTGAAGGTCATAGAGCTTTGTCCTCTTTCTCATTGCGCTCAGCAGACAGCCTGACAGCAGCGGGTTTTTACCAAAAACTGGATTTCAGATTGGACTGATCACCCTTCTCTGCAAAGGGATAAAAGGGGAGAATCCCTGTCCTTTCCCCAGCCTGTCACCTCTTCATCCCCGTGTAATCATCCTTGCACTGTCCAGCGGACAGATGAAGCTCATGGGCTACTCCTTTCCCTTCAGCTCAGTGAGCTGAGGTCGAGCCTTTTGCCTGCTCCTGCCGTGGCACATAGCTGCTCTCATTTTCTGCTCTTCATTTTGAGATACCTGTTCACATATACACATCTACCTATACATGTATATGCACATTTTGTGTTTTCTATATAGCATCAGATTGTCACAATTTCTATTCATCACTGCTTCTTGCTTGTATGTCCTTTGTAAGACCCAGTGCTTCACAGGATCTCAGGGGAGCCAAGCAGAGAACAGAGGAAAGTCCATCTTCGCCTGCTCGTGTGTGAGCCAGGATGACGCACAGCAGAGATTGACCCTCACACAGGTAGAGAGAAGGGAAGTATTTTAAATGCCTTGTGTCCTGAGCGACCTGGAGCACTCAGTTAAACTGTTTGCAGGATTACAAACATGACCTGACCACCCCTGCACTGAGACATTATCTTCACCACATTTTACTTTTATTTGTTTTCTCGGAAATCAGTGCTAAAGATTTGTTATAAACATTCTATAGTTCTGTAGCAAAACAAACGTAAATATGTAAGTGAACTTTCCACCACCAATCACTCAATGTAGCTTTATATTTCTTAAGGCCTGAAAAGAAATGGAACTTTCTTTGGAATGGATGGAGCTTTCTTTTGGAAAGCTTCCAGAGACAGGGAACCTTGCTGCCTTCTAAACTTCAATAGCAGTAATAGCGGCGGTGATGAAGATGATGGAGCACGTAAAAAATGGGTGCAATGAAGATCTGAAGACTCAGGTGACAAACTGTGCCATCCAGAGACGTCCGTTTCCTGTTCCGATGTCATACTGCTGTCGTAGGTGCGTTGAGGTTCTGGTGGCGGCATCTGAAAGTAACCAGCATTTAATATTCACCGCTTTCCTTCCTGCTCTGAAAATGGAATGGAAACCCTGCTCTCAGCAATTCTTCTTGGGGTAGCCTCATTTCCGAAGCTACCTCAGTCACGGCTCCCCACAGAGAGGAGCGGTGAGCACTGCCCGCCAGCCTCCCCTTGAGGCAGAAGACAGCAATGTCCTGCCTTCCCCACTCCTTTTTTTTTAAAAAAAACCCGTATTTTTCCTTTTTCCCTGCTTAAGCGACGCCCGGCCGGAGCCCCGGGCGAAGAGCCTGTCCCCAGGGCTGCCGGGGCTGGCCCAGGCGGGGCCGGGCGGGCGGCGGGGCGATCCTCCACCTCAACCACCCCTTCCTCCTCCTCCTCATCTTCCTCCCCCTCCTCCTGCTCCGCCACCGCCCCCGCCCGGCCCCCGGCACTGCCGCGCCCCCTGGCGGCCGCGCACGGCGCCGCGCAAATCCAGCGCAGCGCAAATCCAGAGCAATCCCGGCTAGCGCAAATCCACCGCAGCGCAAATCCAGAACAATCCCGGCTAGCGCAAATCCAGCGCAGCGCAAATCCAGCGCAATCCCGGCGCAGGGCAAATCCAGAACAATCCCGGCGCAGCGCAAATCCAGAGCATTCCCAGCGCGGCGCAGCGCTGCCTCTGCGCCTCCGCGGCAGAACCCGGGAAACTTCAGGTATGAACCATTTCGAAGCAACGTCCTGAATAAAAAATAACTTTAAAACGTCAAGCGCACGTCATTCTGAATGTTTTGCAATGTAGAGCGTGAGAAGCGACGTTTTCGTACCTTCCCGGTGCGAATCAAGGCTATCTGTCTCATTTAGATTCAGACCTATAGAGCATCATCTGTGGCATGATAAAATGAAGGGAAACGAGCTTCTACCTGTGCACTGCAGCTGTTGAGGCAGTCTGGGGCATCGGTTTCACTCAGGGACAAACTAGAGCAAGAGGCACAGTTAAGGTATGGTCCAGTTTACAGACACGGTCTTTCTCAAAAAGTTAAAAGCCTTTAATTTAGCTTATGAATGAGGAAGATTAAACACCGACATTTTATTTTGTTTCACTTGTCCTCCCGTACTCAAGGTGGTGGCTAAGAAAGGTGTAGAGCACAGGTAAGTCAAGCAATAAGCAAAGGAAGCCCTCCAGCAGAACAAGCATTGTCCCACTGCCTCCACCCTGCGGAGCTGTGCCAGCAGCAGGATCTTCCCCAGTCCCAGGGAGAAGCAGAGGAGCAGTGACCTGTCTGGTGCTTCAAGGCCTGGTGCACGGCAGTGGCTGCCACAGGGCAGGAGAGTCAATGAGCCAGCCAGCAAAGGTATGACATAAGACTCATTTTCACGCTCTGCACAAAACTCCTCGCATTTCTTTTGTATTACTTAGCTCCTCTGACACTGATCAATTACCACAATAACTCAGGAGTGAGATAATAGAGATAGTAATTTGCAGTCGAATGTGAATTAATTTTTGCTCAATCTGGAACAGCGTTAATAGCACGGTGGGCATTAAGAGCACCACACTACTCAGTACTAAATATTTTTGTGTCTGAAATAGTCTTAAGAAAATCTTACTAGAGAAATCCACAATCAGAAAACAGGGAAGAAATACCAAATCTTAAATACACTGCTAGTATAAAATATTTGAAATTGTAAATTATGGACAATTTAATTAGCACCAGGAAACTATTAAATTAACTCATGGTTAATTCATACATAACCTCATACTAAGGTTGGTTTATAATTTGCCGTATTGCAGTAATTCTGTTTATTAAGCAATTAAGTACAAGTTGCATGTTAAGCTATGCAGTCAAAAATACACACTTGTACGAAAGTACTTAAAATGCAATCTAAGGTTTTTAACTCCATCACTAACAGGTTTTGCTGAAGTTTTCTGTACAAGGAAATGAAAAATAAAATACTCTGTACACAGGAATTTATTAACATGTGTTTGAACGGATCTTAATGAATGCAGCTGGTAAAGGAGTTAGTAAGCAAAGCAACAGCATTCTTTTCTTAACAATTTTAACAAAGAGTTACAAAATTATTTAAAGTATCCTTGCAGTGCTTGGAACAGGGAAATGTCTAATACATGTAGGTCTTCCTGACTTCAGAGGGTTATAGTTCAACACTATAGCATTTTGCACAATCTGTGCAAACAACTGCACTCTTTTTTGAACCTAAAGTTTATGCTATACATCATTCCTATCTCACAAACTAGACCTATCAGAGTTATTGAAAATATTTTTGGACCATTTAAAGATTTATGATGTGGTTTACTGTTCTACGTCCAGGGTGTGAGACCATCAACTGAGGAAATATTTTTTAATGAATGTACAGGCCCCTGTAAAAGCTCTTACCTTCACACTGTTGTTTTTCAAAGCTAATTAAGAACTTTTTGCTATTTGTTCTTCTTTAGAAAATTTATGTTCTACTAATATTTGCGGATAAAATGAAAAGAGCAGCAGTGACAGAAAAACTAAAGGTACAACCTTTAAATTTTTTACTATGTACACTTCGAGGTAATGTACAGACTGGGTGAAGTCCATTAAAAATCAAGGGCACAACTTCTTTCAAATTAGAAAAATCGGGATATATCTGACTTCTATTAAATTGAACAAAAGAATAACAAAATGTGTGGCTGTCACTAATTAAAGCAATAATTAGTGAGATGTTGACCTATTTTAAAGATTTATAGTTCCTCATCTCTTCTCTGTAGAGGATTCTAAAGGCCAAACAGAAGAAATAATTTCCTTGAAAAGAGTGCCAAAACCCCAAAAGAAAACACAAAAAAATCAGTGGGTTTTTCTTCTTTGCAGTTCTTTTGTTCAATTTCTAACAATTAAAATGTCAGATTCCCCACCTTAGTCAAACCAGTGACACCAGCTATAGGTTTCAGGTCACAAGTATTTCAGAAATACATAGAAACCTGTCAGGAAAGACAAAAGAAGTGTTAATTTTACCATTGTCAATATAACATCAAACCAACATATGTGCCTGTTCAGACAGATCTTCTGCACTTATATTTTGCAAGCTTAATTTTAGTGAGCTTGAGTTTTTAGTAAGATTTTTGTAGTCCTAGACCAAGGGTCAGGCTTAAAGGCACACAATGAAGCGCTGAAGCACACAGGATGCAATGCACCTTCGGAAAGGAATCCCATCCTTCCTACATGACGTCTGGATTTAAGACGGTGCTGCAGCACACGCTGCAGTCCCCAGCTGTGCTTCAGCCCCACAGCTCCGTACTGGATGGAATAAGAGCCCCTGTGTGCTCAGGACTCTGTCAGGGCAGGACAGACACTTTAGGACTATGGAACCCCCCTGAAATGAAGGCTCAAACTACTGGCACAGCAACGGGTATGACCAAGGTCAGTGTTCACACTACACACTTCAGGCAGTCAGTTAAATGCATCCAGGGCCTTCCTAATAACATATACACACAAAATAGAGCATTAATCCTACTTTAAAAGAAGAAACACATTATAATAGCAGAGATGTCCCAGAAACACTTTTCCTTGTCTACAAAAAATACAGGACTTCTGGAATATTATGTGAGAAAAGAAGTATAATGACTTTAAAGACCAGGAATAATAGAAACAGAATTGAATGTCACTTGAGAACATGGGAGATCACACTCTGGAATTAATGAAACTGTTTCATGTTGTGAGTTAGGACTACCAGTGGCTGGAGGCAGTAGGAGCAGTAAGACCTAGAATATTGTTTTGTAACATAATATCTGTACGCCAGATGTGTGATATGCCCCGGAAAAAAATAATTGGGATGTTATTAGAGGAAATTATTTTCTCCTATAACCCTAGGTGTAGGCAAGCCTGCTTTGGGATTATGTGCAGCATGATCAGTTGTGGTCAGACAAAGGGCTGTCAAGACAGCAAAGAGGTGAGTAATCTCCAGCCATGAGCTATTCACAAGAACTTAGTTTGTCAGCTCAGCAAAATGTAATCAGAGGGGAGGTATGACAACTCAGGCAAATACCAGAGAAGAAACAACACTAGGATAGGCAAAGCAGTTATGACTAGGATGTTAGCACTGATGTTATCTTGAAAAAAGATCTCAACCCCAACATAGGCATAAAGGAACATAAATTAATAAATACGCTTCTCATAAGCTGGTGGAAGACAGGAAAAAAATATTTTAAGACTGAGTAACTGAATTAGTTTACTAGGAAGAATATTCTTATTGTCTTCTCTAACACGTCAAAATCTAGGAAAAAAAGAAAAGAAAAAATGGAAGAGATCTTAGCCTGGATCAAGAAAAAATATTTAATTATATTTAAGAGCCCAAAATCTAGGACAATTATTAAAAAAAAAAAAGTTGATTTGAAAGGGAAGGAGAAAAAGAGAGAATGAGAAAGAACGTCAGCAACAGACAAAGAGGAAGAGACAGAGAAAAAAAAGCCAGTCAAAAAGACATAGGAAGAAAGTGAGAAAGGGAAAGAAAGAAGTATTTTCAAATAAAAGAAAATGTTCACATCAAGGTTTTTTAATTCATTCATTCAAAGTATTTTTGAATTGGGTAATTTAACAGAATGTACAATTTCACTGCTTGGTTTCAATGAATCAGCATTTTTTTCTTACAAATATTGTTTAAAAATCCTAAATGCAGCGCTATACAAATAACTCTCTGTTTTTCTCAGAAGTGTTCCTTCTGTTACTACGCAAAACTTGCATAAGATAGACTTGAATATGTCAATAATATTATAAGCTTACAGGAACAGAAAAACCAGGTATGTTACGGCTTTGTTAACATTGCTGGGAATAAATTCTCTAAATCAAGGGATTCAAAAGCTTTTTTCTTTATTAATTTTTCTGATTTTAAGCAAAGAGTTAAGGAAAATGCAAAGACAACTTGCTTATAGATTTTGTGGTTTGACAAAAGAACATTTAATGAGGTTTATGCCATACTAACTGCAAGCAATCAAAGCACGGCACGTCCTGATACTTAGGATTAAAGAGACATGGGAGCTCAGAGACTGTTTTTGTCTGCATGGTGGCTTGGACACAGGAATATATAGATTAAAACATATGGATAAATAAATGCACCCTAGATATCACCTACATTATCATTAATCCATTTTCAAACATTTAGCAGTCCATAAAGTCATGTTACACCACGCTATAAATTTCAGCAATATATAAATTTCATATAATTTCTTTATTATTATTTTCTCTCACTTTCGGAGACAAAGAAGGCATGAGAGAAAAGCCACCTAAGGATGCAAAAGTTTGACGAAATCCTAAATACAGGAAAACAAGAGGTTAGAACTGAAAACGTGACTCTTTATCATCTTAAACTGCAAACACTGCTGCCTTTCCAGATACAAAGCATGAGCCTGCAAGATGAAGGCTATTCTGTGGCTCACGTGGATGTGAAAGAGCAAAGATGAAAGACTACCCAAGCTCATCTGTATGGAAACTGTGAAACTGCTTGGAAAATTTGAGGAATATAGAAGCTGAGCATTTATTAGGAAGCTTGCAGCTGAGGCCAAGTAGAAATGAAGGCTGAGATTCCCTGCAAAGTTAAGTGAAGAGTAATAATCCTCCAATTTCAGAAGTTTATATAGTAATACAGAGAAGCACAGAAAGGAGACAAATAATTCAAAGAACAATGTAACTGTGAAAACTACTTTTTTTTTTAACTTACAGCGCATTTTATTCAGCTGTGTATGCTCATAGTTTTGTGTTCAGCTTAAGACATTTGTGCAAGCAAGCTTCTTTCCAGCAGACATTAATATTTTGTGGGCAAGCACAAAAATCACTAGATTTTCACGTCTCCAGGTACACATGGTTTTGTTCAATTTATTCAAGCACTCACCAATTCTGTCCAGCAAGCAAGAACAACCGACTGGTCCCAAGTGATTAAGGGATGCCTTTGAAGAGTATTTTTTTGATGAAAACTTGTCAGCAGAATCTGTGTTAGATTCCTGACTGTAGCGTATTTCTTCCTTGAGCCACGTGAAGTAGGATGAAGGGCAGAGAAGACAGTAATTTGGGATAAACCTTGAGCCCTGGGACTGCAACTGCAGCACAAAGCCTGCCCTGAAGGAGGGCATATGGAAGTCTGCTAAGGAACAGGAGGACAAATCCTTCCTTCTGCTTATGTTATGCCCAGATCTGGAATTTAGAAAGACCATCAAAGGGAAGCAGTAGCTAAGTCCAGGCAGGAAAAGGCAGTAACAACTGTGAAGCAATTTCAAATATCAGAGCTAAATCAGAACAGCCTTATCAATGAAAAAGAAAGGTGATTGATCTTTTAAAATGCCCTTGAAAAATCCCTACAAAATAAGCACTAGGAAGCTGGCTTTGAATCAGCTAGAATTACAAGGCAACACTAAATTACTGTGTTACATACAGACTCCTTAACTAATGCAAATCAACATAATGTACACTAGTATATCGTATGTTCCTCATCCAAAACTCTACATTTCCCTGTCATGTTTCAGGCTTTACATTCTATTGCAAGTGATTCCTGTGTTTTCCTTAATTTTAGAGACTTAGCAACCTAGTCATACTAGCAACCATTGCTCTTCTGGCTGAGAAGGACAAGGTGAGGTTTTAAAGCTGGGTGAAATGAACGCCCACCCCTAGGTGAGACTGATTAGAGCTGGAATGCCCAAGCTGCACACAGAGCTGGCACGCCCTCCTGTCCCTACTGAGAGCTGACATGCTCAGAAAGTGATTATATCGGGAGAGAAGGAATAGCTGACATCACACTAACAGATCACGTTTTCTGAAGGTTCTGGAGGAAGAAAACTTAGGAGATCTGGAGAGGTTCTGGGGACCCCATTTAGCAGAACTGAATTTCCTGCTTTTTCAGTTTGCCTAACAGTGAGAGAATATATAGTGAAATAGGTACGTTAACAGGGTCAAAAATTGTCTGAACTCTTCCAAACAAGCATCTTCAGAAAAAAAAACCCTGGAATATTCACAGAGAAAACTTGAGAATATGATCAAAATGAGTAAGAAAAGGGACTTGACACTCTGTAGTTAAGTCTTCTACATTCTGGCTCCTGGTTATGAATTATTTAAAAGGTGTTTGGAAAACTTCATTGCTTATGGAAAAAATTCTGCATCTCTAAAGAGATCACAGATTTGTGAACAGGATCCTAATTTATTTTTTCAATATACCATCTCAAGGGTGCCCAGCTACTGAAACAAGAAAAAGTGATTTTAAGAAGTTTATTTATCCAGTTTTCTTTAATTTTTTTTATCCAAATACCATGCAATAAGCTTGACTATCCCTCCTCCAGACAGCTCTCAGGAGGGCTTGTGAAGACAACATGGCACAGCGGGGTCTGTAGAACCACCAGCCAGCCTCAGACACAGCAATTGCCAGACAATCTAAATTCAACAACATCGACAGTCTTCCATCTACTGGCTGGTTCCCACCATGGAGAACTCCAGGGATAGCCACTAGCTGGTTAGCCCACACTTCAGCACTGGTACTAAGTCCAGGCTTCAGCGACTCCCTATCTAAAACTCTTGAGATCTGCCTACTCTGGCAGGAGCAGATAAACACATGTACATATACACATTCCTTGGGCAGGTCATGTCCCCAGTGTCGGGGTTTGGGAAGCACCAGCACAGTTTCTCAGTTCCCAGTGTAAAAAAGCTGTGACCACCACAGTACTGGTTATTAGGGAAGCTGTCTTATTCCAAGTGAGTAAGTATTTTTGCAGGTCAAGCCCTGGCAAGACAGGGGAGAAATGTTACAAAAATTTTCAGGACCTAATTCCTGTGACTCTCTTGTGCTACACTCTATTACATGATACAACTGTGCTTATAGCAAAGTAGGGGCAGTAGGGACTACTTAATTGGGACAGTCTAATGTATGGGCAATAGTCCAAAGTGACACATTTTCTAAATTTTGTATGGGCAGAGATCTTAAGAGCTCTATAGGAATCAGAGCTGCTAACAAACATCTAAGGAGGGCTTTGGGTATTAGATGTGCATAATGACAAAATCTGTAAATTCACTGTGAAGAACTCTGCCAGTTCACTTTATCATTGGCATAAACTGCTTAGCCTGTGATGTTTTCTGCTTTTTGTTATTAGTCTGTCTGAAAGTGGTTCAGAAAGGGGAGACTTTGAAAACCTGGTCAAGCATGCTATTGGGAAGAGCTATTACACAGCCAAATTTTCCTGTCAGGGCCCACTTCCTCAAGCTACAGCATCGTGTCTGCAGGACACATGCTTATTTATTCCCAGGTGTTATATTTGGACATCATGTGCATATAGTGTGTATATATATATATATATGTGTGTGTGTGTGTGTTTGTGCATATATATATATACACACACATACCTTTATAGCACATCTACTAAAACAAAGGCACCTAGACAATTGAGAAACTTTAAAATACAGATTTTACAGAAAAAGAAAAGAAAAAATCTTTCAAAATACTTAATTATAGGTTTCCTTCTATTGCTCCTTTCATTTAAGTAAAAGTGCTTCCACTGTATTTAACTTACTAAAGCCTGAAGATATCCATGGTGTTTACTCCGAGTTCTAATCCGTTTCCTTGGTTTGTGAATCAGTTCACAAAAGCATTTAAAAATACTTTCAAGTACATTCTTAATGGTAAGTGACTTCTTGAATCAGTTTATCAATTTAAAGTAGTATTAATAAACATTATTTAATAAACAATTACATTTACTATCTGTTCACAATGCAGTGCTACATTTATATTCTTTCACGTGTTTCTGGTTTTGCTGCTAATGGTAGCAGTAATAATAGGATGCAAAAAGTTGACTTCATGTTTTTGATAGTCAAGGCTTAATATGGCTTTGAAGATCCTCATTTTCTGAAGCCACCACTTCAAAAAATCAGGTTCTCAACCCTACATCAGTGATTTTTTGGGAAACCCTGGCTTGCAAACCATTATACTCATAGCAACATACAATGGCTTCCAGTTTGACACTGTGGTTTCATAACCATTGGTCGTGTTGCGAGCAGGTTTTGGAACTGGTCACAACTGGTCTGTGCATATGAGCATGCACGTGTGTGTGCGTGGGTACAAGGTAGGTAGAAAACAGGGCTTGCTCATGTGAGGTGTCCTCCCTTTCCTCAAGGCTCAGTCAGACAAGTTTCCATGAGTAAACAGATTTTACTAAAACACCCTCCACCACTTATCTTTGTTTTCTCAAAAAAAAAAAGTGTGCTAAAGTCAAGAATGGGGTAAATTCTGTGTCCAGGTTCTTCAGCAGTGGTACATCAGAAGGACTGTGGGGACAGTCGAGCCCAAGAACTGTGTAGGAGGGAGGAGGACTGACCACCAGCCTCCCAGCCTGATCCCCAACCCAGTGATCCCAGGTGTGCTCCAACCCAGAGCTCGGTATCATTCTCTTCCTGACTGTGTGAGAATGAGGGCATTTCCACTTTCTCCATCAACTACCCTAGCCATGCACTTCCTCTCTCCCACTGCTCTGTCAGTACTGGAGCTGCAATGGGAATCTCCTTTTTGAGGGCCAACTCGTAACATGCAGGGCTTAAGCAAAACCCAGAAATCTTCCTCTCACATTTCAGCAACTACCACAACAACCTGAACTTTCACAAGGATGAAAACGAAAGGCAGGAATAAGCAACAGGACACTGTGTATGAGGTCGGGAAAAAAGCAACACTGTTACTTGGAAAAGGCACATAGATCTTTAGTACAAAGCTTGATAACTGGACACACTTTAAAATGGCCCAGGAAATAGCTGCAAGCTCCTAAGAGGCATGGTTTAACAAACGCCCTGAAGAACAGGCTTAATTCAGAAGTGCTCAGAAGGAAAAAAGATCGAAGTGCATTGATATGTAAATCTAACCAGCAAGCAGAGCTGCTTACAGAGCCATACAAAAGGGATTTATCCTCTTTTTTAGATTTTTGGCTTTATAATGGCAGTGGTGATCTTAGGGACATCCCTAGTCAACTTCAGAACTCCCCATTCGGTATAAATATGCTAACTTAATAAAGTATGGCTGGCCAGAAAGAAAGTTTAAAAAAAGAAGAAAAAGTGATAAGTTTCCAAACTCGTCCTTGTTTCAGATCAGAGTAAAAAAAATTTACTTCTCATACATTACTGGGGAGGGTGTAGCAGGGGGAATGAGCCACCATAGAGGCATGCACACACCTGAAAGAGCATCTTACTCCTGCAGTCTTGCTGCTACAATTTTCTCAAACCCAACACAGCCTCCCTCCTCTCAGAGGGGAAAAAAGAAACAAGCCATTGCAGCTATGGTTAGTCTCATGTAGCTACTCATGTAGACTCTACTGTGACAAGGAAAGCATTTGGCAAGTCCTTGTCTCTTGAGAAAATGCATTTAGTTTGTGGCACTGCCACAAAAGTAGACTGCAAACACAGACCTTCTACTAACACACCAATAAAAATCCCAAGCTAAAAATGTTACAGATGACGTTGATTCAATATTCCTCCTACACACACAAAACCCAAGATTGCCATAAGGACTGCTCTTCATTAAAGTTTCATTAAATGGGCTGTTAAAATAAATAAGCAAATTACTTCTTAGAACCACAGAACACAGTTCCAGTCAGAATAATGTAGAAGGCATGACTTGAGCAGACTTTTAAGCCTGTTATCAAAACTATTAATCGTGTCTTGTCTAACAAAAATACTGCAAGATTATAATTTAAGTTAACATAGTTACTGTTACAAAGAATGCAGATTGCTTTTAAATTGTTGTTGTTATGCAGAAGAAAGTTTGCATTGATGTATTGTATGCATCTCTACTGACTTCAGTGAAATCTGCAGGGAGATGTAAACAAGGTAAAGGTTGTCTGGAGCAATGTGAGCTAACCAAAGATTTGCCTAGTAGAACATGGGTCTACTCCATGTTTCTTTTGGTCTCAAAAAGACAGAAAAAGCCATATACCTTTCTTGTTTTCATGAGAGGAGCCTGGATGAAATCGTCGGAGCTGGATTTAAAATTCTCAACCAAAATCGAAGAAAATATTTGACTCAGAGATGTTGTTCAGATTTACCGACAAACTCAACTGGGAAACCTCCTCAGATGAAGGTACCAGAGGCAGAGCATTAGCTATCCCTCTAGCCTAAACTATCTAGCTAATCCCACACAAAACTACTAAAAGCTGCCTATGAGATATGGTGAAAACATATAGGTTTATAGGAACTTCAGATATACAGTGCTTATGCACAGGGACTACTTGCAGTCTCTGGAGCACAGCTTTTTTGGGAAGAAAAAACAAGACAGTCTGTGTCCTGCTATGGTGCTGAGACCAGCTCATGTGTAAGCCAATAAAGTCTGAGCAGCACTTACAAGGTTACCCTTGCTTTCCCTGTATCGACCCTGTGCTTTTGTGCATGTGAAAATACATCCAGGTGTTGTTTGTGATGGGCCTACAGAGCATGTATGGACTGGGATGCCTTAAAGAGCATCAGCTCCTCACTGGTTACTGATGAGAAAAACTGTTTTCTAACCAATCCCCTTGACAGTCCTGCTGTTTTCCATAACATGTGTCAATAGGACAACCCTGTCAAACGTTCCTGATGAAAAAGTAGAAAATTACTCATAAAACAACTTTAGCATATGCTGTAACTCTTTTTTAAATCTTAGCTATGGAAGGTCCTTCAAAGCCAAGGTCCCTCCCTGCTAGGCACTGCATGTGTGGGTTACTCTCAAGAGCCTCTGCTACTATCTTTAGATGGAAAAACTGATAGATATCAAAGCTGTGAGGAGCTGAAAGAAATTATGGTAAGCAGCAATCACAACCCAGCTCATTCATAATCCTCGTAACTTTTTTTGGAGATGTCATTGATGGTATGCACCCTCTTTCTTCTGCAGATGAGTAACAGATCTTCTCCATCAGTGGGACTTCAGGAGACTGAGTGAAGCAGATAATGTGGTCTTGTACTGTTTACCGACTTCCCATCCCTTTTTGATTAAACCAATCCTTTTCCAGTCCTCCTCCTCTCACCTCACCTGGCTTCTGCCTGTTGACCTCTGATTCAAAAAATGCATTTGGGCATCTAAATGCATGCAAGGGAAATTCCTGGGTATAATATTCCCAGGGTAAGCTAACTGCTACTTTTAAGACTACATGAGAAACACAAACACCCTTTAAAACAAACAAACAAACAAACAAACAAGCAAACACAAATATTGAAAGAAAATAAACCCCAATATTTAATCCAGCACACTGAGTTTGTATTGGAGCTCAGATCACAGAGTCTCAGCCAGAGGAAACTGATGGCAGGCAGGCAGGCACCAGGCTTGTAGCTCCTTTCCTTACACTCCAAAGTGGTAATCCCATTTGATTTAACTTAACAAGCCCCACATTTGTTTACCTGAATGAGTCCTTGCATGGCTTAGCCTTTCTCAGATAGAAAAACAGTGGTAATGAAGACAGAGTTGGCAGCAGAGGGGAGAGCCAGGAATGTTTTGACACTCCAATACCCTGGGATGAACCATAACCATGCAGCACTATGGACATGAGTTTCTAACACATTTCATAAGCAGCCCAGATCTGAGGGAAGTGTTTTGCTTTAAAGGGTGAAACTGTTGCCTAGAATTGAAAGACTTTCCAAACAATATTAAAAGTGGTAAAGAACAGTTCTTTAATGAAAGCTTGCAGGTACACAAATATGGCTGTGTGCACATGTGGCATGAGATCTTCACAATTTTTCTAAGTCTAATTAATTAGTATATCTAGCAGGTATGTCCAATAGGAGAACAGTTGCCCTGGTAACTCACCCTTGGGTCTGCCCCTTAGAGACTCTCCAGGGGGTTCTTTGCCCTATTTCTTGCAATGTCTCTCAAGTCCTGCTGCAAAACAGAAATTCTTTTCTTGAAAATAAGACTAAACAGAATTTCAGGAATGTGGCATAAAGGGTTAACTGCTGTTCTGAAGTGTGACAAAGAATAAGAAAGTGCTAGAAATGATACAACTGTACATTAAAATCTACAAAGCTACAATTATATGAAAAAGCTGAAAATCTTTAGGCATCAAAACAAAAACAAATATGTACGGCACTTTTTGTAAAATTGGAACAAATTAGAAATGCTCAGTGTCATGACTTGCAGGATGATTGTGAAATTGTCTTTTTCCTGAGAGGTAAAGGGAACACCCCCCCCCCGAGTTCTGTAGTTTTTCATCATTTGCATGAAAGGACAGAGATATTAATCTTACTTAGATTTGGTTCCCCACAAGAAGCAATTCATCCACCTTCCTTTTGGTGAAGAACCTCCTCCCAGAGGTGCCTATCTCTCTGTGTCTGCTCTAGAGGAACTCCATCTCAGGCTGAATGGTTTCCAGGCAGTTCAAGTCTGGAAAGGGGGATCCCAGTGGTTTCCCTAAACCCCATCCCCCGGGTCACATGTAGGTCTAAAACCTGCAGGATTTGGGGGCATTGCACTGGGCACAAACATAGGCAGAGGCACTTTAGATTCCAGGGCCAGAGGCTTAGTACATCTTCTAGCACAATTTCTAAGCTGACAGTGCTGTCTTTGCTGCTTTAACGATTTTTATGGAGATGTGGTCTCTGCAGCTACTGATAGGACAAGAACAATTTCCTTGGTCTTGCATTCACAGCACTTCCTTTAGAGGAATTATGTCTTTTCCTGGTTTAAACAAATAAAACAGCATTTGGGCTATATGTTTCAGATGATTAAAACACATTCACTTCTGGTACTGCTTATTCCCTGCAAGAGGGAGTGAATGTTTTTGGATTATGCACATAGCTAAAAACCCATAAATTTTGTCATTCATATCCATAAGCAGCATGGCAAGCTCGCAAAAGCTATTACTTTTCAGTTACACAAGTGTGTTAAATTACTCAGTCAACTGACATCTGGCATGAACTATAAATTGCTCTCAAAATTCTTTTAGAAAGATTATTATATTATTATTAATTTGCTGTGTATGTCAAAGCATATCACACACACAGCAATCCTGAAATTAATTAGCATTTTCAAGGATCACACTGAAAAGGCCCACAAAGCCAGCAGAAATAATCTCCAAGATACTAGCAGGTTAAGCAGTGCTGGCACAACTTGCCTTTAACATATTTCCTTCAATCCATCTTAAAGAATAAAGCACAAAAAACTTTTCTTTTTTTAAAAAAAACAAGCTCTTTGTCACATATCCTTGACTATTACAAATTAGGCTCAGA
Organism: Monarcha castaneiventris obscurior; assembly: GCA_026261815.1. Classification (NCBI taxonomy): domain Eukaryota; kingdom Metazoa; phylum Chordata; class Aves; order Passeriformes; family Monarchidae; genus Monarcha; species Monarcha castaneiventris. The sequence continues at coordinate 12,884,743 of JAMPIT010000379.1, forward strand.
GGGTAAGACTTCATTGGCAATTTATATTCACTAAAAACAAAGCATTTTGAAAAATGTCAGTATTCTTTACTCATTTTTCCAGCAATTCAAAGCCATCCTGATAACATACCCAGTTAAATAAAGGAACACATCTTAACTATTTAAGCATCATTTTGAACACAGTACTCCTTTCCAGGTTTGTTGTGGTCCTTCAAAACACCTTGACAGAAAAAGCAGAATATTTAAATGAAATTCTAATTTGATAAAATTTCGTTCAATGTAATTTCAAATAAAAAACTTATTCACAGCATAAAAACAAGATTAAATTCAACAATGTTTTATGAACATGATTACTTTTCAGCACATGAGCAATCCTGATGAAATCTCACTGAAATTTTTGTTTTATTGCTTATTACAATTTTTCCATAAAAACGCAATGACATCTCACCCAAAGACCCTCAATTGAAGGATTAAGAGCTACAGTAAAAAAGTCAGACACTTGAAGAAGTTGGAACAGGCTGGAATTACAGTTGTCTGGGAAGCCTCACTGCACCCTCCTTGCAGCATTGGCAGCACAGTCACAAAAGTATCACATGAAATCCTCTTCCCAGCCATGACTGCAGGAGGCAGCTCAGCAAGAGAGAAAGTAATACAGGAAGCCCAAATTTGGTAGTTCCTGTTTCCAGGATTTTAGACTTTGCAAATTGCCTTAAATGTATTTTGCAACGATCCTGGAATATGTTCTAGATAGGAGGTGTTGGGTGCCCACTCACCAAGTTATGGGAGTCTTCACAGCACTCACCACCCATCTCTGCGCACCACTGAGTATAACTTTACATGAACATAGAAAACATAACCTTCAAATAAATTCAGGATTATTAACTCTCTTCTATCCAGCAACTAAAACCTTCATTTCCAGAAATATCATATTTGAGGGTTGGCTATAACAAAAAATATCACTGTTAGCAAGCGATGCCAGTTTGCAGAATGAAAGCACCACCATTTTCGAGATCTCTGTACTTTGAGGGTTTTTTTTCAAAAAAGTGGAGATGAGAACAAATTTCTCAATGTCTTTCCACAGCTTTTGCTTTGGATTTAAAAGAAGAATGCTAACAAGCCTAAGGCGGGGGTGAAAAAAGCCTTCGAAACTGGCATAACTCAGTATAAGTCACACAGAAACACCTGCCTGAGTCTGTGGGAAGCCTGAGATCATGCCATAAAAGTGAAACAACAAAGAAAAAAAAAGAATTTATTTCCTGAATCTCTTCTCTGAACAGCCAGTAGTGCAAATTACAAGTGGCACCGTCAGCAAGATGCCCACACTGCCTCTGTGTGTACGGAAACCAGAAGCCTTTTATCACTATGGGGTTTACCCACATCACCTACTTGATGCAAAGGCAGGTATGTAAACTGGAGGCACTCATTTTCCCCTATGGGCCACTATTTCTGTCAGCTGACACTACAGTGGGTTTAGGCTATGTGAAAATTAACACTCATCACAGCCTGAAAGGAGTGGATCCATACAGTGAAACAGTTGGAGCCAAGAGCGTCCACACTGAAAGTTTTGGAGGGCATTTCTTCAGTCAAGCCTCTAATCTTTGCTTGGCCTTTACAATTGTAGCAGATGTGTTTGGAGCGTGACTGTCTTCTGTGCCTCTCACATAAGGATTTCTTGATCTCATCCTAAAGAAAACAATTTTGTGTGCTCTGAGACCACCCTGTGGTGCTTAGGTCATAATATCCTTCTTGATTCAAACTAAAACACTGGAACAGAGGCCCCTGTCCTGCAGACTGCCAGAAAGAGCAAACAAGAAAGCAATTTGACAACATAATCTTTGGCCATCAACCTTCATTCATCCGTAGCATAAATACTAAATAAACCGGCCAACGCTGTGCCCGTCCTCACCTATGTGATGGATGTGAAAGGGAATTAAAGCAGCACGTTTATTCCTACGGGAGGTTTTTGACAGGCTGCCCCTCAGCCAGACCCTCAGCACTCAGACGCAGCGCACGCTGCCCCGCATGACCGCGGTATGGGACATTCCCGGATCGGACATTCCCGGATTCCCGGAGCCCCGGAGCCCGGGCCGCCGCTGGACCAGGGAGCAGGGCCGCTGTCTTGGGGTGACTCTATGATGTGTACCCCCTATCACGGCTCTATGCCAAAAAATTAATTTTGTGCTTTTAAACTGAGCTTGAGAGGGGAGGGGGAAAAAAAAAAAAAATCCAAACGAACTTTTCAAAGCAAGTTCCCAAGGACAGGGAGATAGAGACTCCTCTGTGTTCTCCCCGGCTGCGGGAGCACGGAGGGAGCACCGTGGCTGTTTCTTCAGCCAGCTTTTGGGGTTTTTTCCTTCCCTTTTTCTCCGGTGTGCTTACTGGAACTTTGGGGGTTTTTTTGTTTGTTTGTTTGTTTGTGGGTTTTTTGGGTTTTTTTTTTCTCTTCTGGACTGTTTCAACAACATCAGAACACATCGGGAGAATTTTCCTTCAGGCCCGGAGGTGGCCTACGGCCTCGCCGACCCAGCTCCAAGGAGGAGAGAGACCACATCTACAGAAGGACTCTAATTTCTTCCCAAGTTTTCTCGCTGAAGCGAGGGGTTTTACTATTTAGCATTATTATTCTTCTCCTGTGTGATTGTTAAATAAATAGTTTTTATCTCTTTCACTTTCCTTCGAGGAAATCTTTTTTTTTTTTCCCGAACCTGGTGTGGCGGGGGGGAAGGGTGGTTGTCCCCTGGTTTTCTCCCAGGGGATCCATGGGCAGATTTTGGGCCCAGCGGCAGAGCCGCCCGCGGTGCCCGCTCCAATGGTGCCATCTGCTGACGGCGGCTGCGAGCGGCACCCGCGGCTCGGCCCCGCCTGCGCACTGCGACCCGCGCGGCGGCTCCCAAAACAGCCAGGGACACCAAAAACAGCCCAAAGCAGCCTAAAACACCCCAGCGCCAAGCCTAGCCAGGCTCAGAACAATTACTGATTACAATTCGCAAATTTTACACACCCGGTCTGAGCCAGGATTGAGGTGCAGGAGAAGGTGAGAGGGGTTTATGTTTATATAGCTGTGGCTAAGCCACTCAGTTTCTCACAAACTGTCCAAGTTTTTCTTACTGGACTTCATGGACACTTTTGCAGTTTGCTAAGTGACACAAACACCCAAGTACTGTCAGCCAAAATACCCGAAAACTGTGAGTGAGAAGCCTGATATTAGCCTAAAAGTTATAGGACATTAATCAGGTGGGAAGGGTTGTTTAACAACAGTCTGCCTTTTTATGTCTACGGATTTACATTTTCAAGCCACACTTCCAACATTTATTTAAGTGAAATATTATATATTCATATATTCAAGTGACATCAGGTGCTCAGGCTTTTTAAAAGAGCAAAAAAATTCCTTCACAATCACAAAACCAGAAGAGTTTGTAATACTCAGTTTGGCTTAAAAGACCAGGACTAGGGAAATCAAGAGAGCGTGCCCTTTTTCAAGAGTTTAAAATTATCCATCCATGGCCCCACATATTCAGGAAAGCCTTTCAAAGTTTTCTCCCACAAGCATCAAAATAGCTACACTTCACAGTAGTTTTTCAGTGAAGTTTATAGAATTTAGTTATTTGTCTGACTGTCAGCACACAACGTTCATCCAGCAGCAGGCAAATACATTAAGAGAAGAAAGCAAAATTAGAGAGTCATGGAGAATTGAGAACCCAGCAGCTGTTTCCCCTTGAATTATCTACTTAGGAGTCCCTTCTCTGCATGCTTGACATGGAAACAAAAGAGGCTGCCGTCCCTCCTCCCAGCCGTGGCTGACAGCCTATGACAGACTATCTGGCAAGCTGCAGATCCATTACTGGCTTAGTGGGAAGACTCAGGAGACATCCATGATGCCACTTTCAGGCAGGGCCCTACACCTGCTAAAAGGCTGGATAATTCCCATTCGGGCTCTTTGGTGAAATGCCCTCTTGGGGGTTCTGTATGTTTTATTTAGTATTTTCATGTCAAGTTGCTTCAAGTGACTGTACAAGGACATGAAGCATGTCTCTATCCCTTGAGGGACACGTCTCCTGAGATCACCATTCAGGGCCCTTCAAGCTGTCCTGTCTTTCATAAATAGCTCATCTCTCAGCTGGTTATGATGGGTAAGCTCTTTTGGCACTTTCTTCATCTGATCTGGACAACCCTGGAGTACGCATGAGTTAACTTCCTGCAGCCCTACATCCTGATTGACACTTTGTTGCATCAACTGGATCCTCCCCTCGAGATATGGAAGACTTGTCACATGTTGACAGACCCTATTGTTCCACAGAATAACCTGAATTTTTTCCTGAAAAAGATGCTTTGTGTTGGCCAACACAATTAACATGAGCAATGGCTATTCTGGGCAAAAATCAAAGGTTTTCCAAAGTTGCAAAGTCATCCAAAGTAATTTTCTGTTCTTAGTTTTGAAATTGGAAGAACAGACTTTTATGTGAATTATTTTGTTGTTTGCAAGAGCATAAAGAAAACTGGGCCAAGCTCTAATCATTAAAGCTGCTCAAGGATGACCATTGACTTGAGAAGACAAAGGGAAGAACACAAAACATGAAGAAATTCACCATTAGAAACTAGAGTAGATTACAGAGTTCACAGAAATCACCAATTATTCAACAACAGAGCCAGACTAGGACTGTTTTTAACTGTCAACCTTCTGACAGACTTGCATGCAGAAAATAAAGGCACGTTTTGCATTGTATAGCTCACTTGGCCCAGTGATGGTGTTTGGACATAGTTTGACAGGGAATATGAATTGAAGGCATCTTCCCTGGCCACCCAGAGGACAATAGTGCTGGTCATGCAGAGAGCCAAGCCCTGGGCAGTAAAATAGCCAGCAAAGGGCTGCTACCTGGCAAAGGTGGGCTGCTCTTGTACTCACACCTGGAGACCAGATAGCATAGTATGTGATGTGCCAGAAATAAGGATTCTGTTGATACATTTGCACCCAGAAGAGCACAGAAAAGGCAGGCAAGTGCTAAGCTAAACTTAGCTACCACAACAGACAAGAGCAAAGTAAACTAGGCAGGCATCCTACACTAACAACGACTCAAGACAGATACATTCAGTTGAGGGGTTTTATGTGCGGCCACACAACCACACAAAACAACTGCATGTTGATATTAGTCACCGGAGCTTTTTGATATTACTGTCTTAAAGGGTTTCAACCTTGCCATCAGGGATTCAGAAGGGGTAAGTCAAGTATCTAGACAAAAGTTTCTAGAAATATTTCTGATTTTAATTTGCACAATATTTAGATATTTAGATACATGGGGACCTGACAAGGTCTCAAATACTCAACAGAAAAGAGACCTGAGTAAAAAAAAAAAAAATTATTGTGGATATATATACAGTCACAATCAGAGATTATTAAGTTATTTGTTTCTACAATTACCTCAGCATAAAATTATGCTGAGAAGAACTGATGGTAAAGTTTAAACATCCTGAAACACACAGTCCCAGCAAATGAACCCTCTTAAAACTTGTTCTACCCAATTCAAAGAGAATACCCCAATCTACCTAATTTCTAAGAGCAAACAGGGAGGGCTGAAGTTCCCCTCTGGCCTGCATGTCCTACCATTCTCCCCTAACGATCCACCCCAGAGATATCTTGCCTTCTTTCCACCTTGCCTTTGTCTACCTGCTCATGTTCAGATGAAATGTCAGTCTCCTATTTTAAACCAGTTTATGCAAGATGAACCTTTCTGTTCACTACACAGCACTTGAAAGGACAGACTCTAAGAGGATTCCAGGTTATCGTCCTAGATGCCCCCCTTTTGCCCCCCTCTTCCTTATTTAATCAAGTCTGTAAAAAGAAAGTTCACAATGTGATAACTATGTTCATTTTGGTCACACCCCACCCAACCATATGCTGTTGTTTTTTAGCACACATGGAATTTTTGCACGCTAGCAATATGTTGGAGCTTTTTGGGCTTTAAGTGCTGAAATTAAATTACTTCTGGTGTGAAAACTAAAACCACCTCCAGCAACATGCAAGAATTTCTGAAGTTGTTGCAGATTCCACAATATTTTGGGTGTGGAAGAGAGGAGGTGTACCTCTCCTTTCCTGCTTCCTTAAATCAGCTTACAACACAGAGATACTTCAGCTAACTTGCTCATAGAACACATCTATACAGCACATTGCAGTGTGGCAGGAGCACGGTGCAGCTTTAGGAAAAATTAGTTCTGTTGAAGGCAAGCAAAGACAAAGACAAAGCAGTAACATAGCAACATATAGCTCACAATTGTTTGATTAAAACATACTAGCAGAAAACATGGACAGCTACAAGTTGTTTATTCAAATCTCCTGAATTCCTTGTTTTGCATGAATAAGGTAATGCTTGATGAAAGCATCAAAAGAAAACCCAGAGGTTTCAGTGAATCAGCTAGAGTTTAAACACATCCTTATATAATGCAAAGAGGAAGCAGAACGAGTACTGCAGTTCACTCCTTCAGACACCAAGTTTCCAGTATCCAAAGATTAATAAGTTATTGCTTACTGCAAACTGGCTGCCATGTTTATCTTAAAGATTTAAATTTATCTTCAAATTTAGAATCCATAAAATTACATTTAAGTGTTTTTTAAATGTATTTTGCATACATTGACAAGAGAAAAACCTTAATTGTGGAGCAGCTTCTACTGGGCAGCCACATCTAAAATATACTTGATTATTCCATTTAAAATTTTTAAACAGACAGTTGCAGCATATTCAGATAATTTATTATTTATAGCTCAAATTACACATTTGAGCTCAAATTACACAAGAATTTTATAAGCTTTATTGTACTAATTCACCATAGAGATGCATTTAACAAGTACTCTAGGACAGAAAAAAAAAGCTTCCAGTTTCCTAATTCTGGACCAGTCTTTCCTCATGGTAAGGCATATTTTAGTAGGAGGCTGACACAGAGCTCGGCTTTTGAGACAGAGAAAACAGACACACAAAGAAAAAAAGACTGTGTTTCACAGAGGTGCTGTTCCTCACTTTTGAATCCATCCATCCTGAGTCACACAGGAGCATCCCTCTTCTGTCACCTCAACTCTTTCCTTTCCTTTTGTCCTTATCCATCTTTGATTCCTCCAAGAGCAGCAGCTTGATATTTCCACCAAAAGAGACTTGAAACCTTTCCCCAGCCTCCTGCACATGAAAACCAGCAAACCGACTTATTAAATAATCCTGCTGGACAAAAGAAAACATGTTTCATCCCCCTTCTCTGAGAGTCCTCTCTGAATAATGAGCTGCTCCATGAAATATGGATTTCTACCTCAGTCAATGTAATATGGATTTCTGTCTTTCCCCTGCTTCTCTTTCTTGACCTGCTGGATACACAAGACCTAACTTCTCTAGTTTTTTTCCCTTCACCATGTGAGACCCACACCAAGCTAAGCCTCTGCATAATCTTTCATTTTCTTTGATTGTGATGGTCCCTATCTTCCCTTTGGTTAGTCCATTTCTCCTACACCATTTTAGCTTCATATATCTAAAGGTGTCTGAGATTTATTATATATAGCAGTATTCTTGACCCAGCCAAAACCTGGGGTCCTGCTACACTGTCTTTCAAGCATTCAGCAACAGACTCTCTGACACCAGGCATCACAGAACTGACCCACAGGCATTATGGACAAGATTTCCATTCTGCTCACAAATACAACAGAGCTCTCCTCAAAAGCCAGACAGATTGCGAGGAGTCAGAATCAGTGTGTTTACGAATTACCATCACTATATTGCTATTTATTACAAAAATTTGTCTTCTTGCGTGGTTGGTTTTTTCTGATTTAATGATACACCATACAGTAAATAGAATATTTTTAAAATCACAAATGGGGATCACCTTGATATCACCCTAACAACAACAACAGACAGCTAAAAACATCCTAAAAGCCAGTATGTAGAATCAGGGTGCCTGTCTAAAGAGGGTTCAGTAAGCAACAATGCACAAACCTAAATCTTTGGTACTGCTAGCATTGTACCATTTAAAGAATCATCAACAAAGGAAAATATTTCATGGGAACTTCCAATAGGAATTCCAAACTGAATCTCATATTCACTACATGTGGATCTCTTTTGTCTTTCTACAAGATCAAGCACTGAAGCAATCCTTGACTGAACACTTTCAAAAAAGTGTATATGAAATTGGGAATGCTTGCACTTCAATGAAGTGGAATTAAGAATTATTTTTAGTCACATTTCCAGATGTCACACTGAGCAAAAAAAATACAGAATCGTTTGCAGTTTGTAGACAAACCATGAACTGATAAAAAGGAAGAAAGGTGGGGGGAAAGTGTATCTTTTGGGACCTATTCAATGAAACTGCTTAGGGTAGATTAAGGGGAAGTATCATTTTCACGAGCTCTGAAAAATGCAATATGCTCCAGGTAAAGCTTCCATCACCCTCCAAGGAGTGTGATTTCTTTTTTAAGAAGGCAAATAAACACTTTCCTCCCCCAAAACAAACCTCAAACTAAAGCTTCTTCCCAGAAGCTCAGATATGCCTTGTTTAAGCTTTAACCATGTACAGCTATGTTATTTTTCAGCCTGCAGACTCTCACCAGCCTCTTCTAGTGCTCCCCCAGCATCACGATCCAGCAGGCATCAGCATGTGACCCAGGGCAGGTTGGTAACATCTGCTTAGGAAGGTCAGGAAAATTGTGGCATGCTGTTCCACTTCCAGGAAAACCCAAGTATGGGTCTGAAGTGTTTTGCAGACCCTGAAACATTATTTTATGGGATTCTAAATATAAATGTTTATTATGATTTGTAGTTTCAAACAAGCAGCATTCTGCACTGGCGTGTTACAGAGCCAAAGGAAGGCCTACTGACGATATGCCGTGGTATCTTCCCTCTATTTGAATGTTCAGAACTACCTTTGGACAATTAGACATAAGACTATATTTCCTAAATTTGCATAAAATGAGAATCACACAGATGGACAACACATGCTTCCCATAAGTCCAGTGTGAAAATTACTCTATCACTTGTCGTTGTACCCAATCTTTCCACATTTCTGGCAATTCACATCTTAAACAAACAAGAATTGTGACAAGGAAAACAGATGGTCTCTCCTCCTCCTTCCTAAAAAGTTCCAAAGGCACATTTCCCAAAATTCTTGCTTTATAATGGTGCTGTTCTGCTTGTCACAGCAGTTTTGAAAGAAGTTTCAGTAATACACAAATAGCAGGCCTAAGCTTCTTTTACACCAAGGTCCTGGAAAACTTGCCCAGGAGTGCAGAGATCCACACAGGCAATGAGCTAAAGCCCACAGACCTCCTAAGTGAATTTAAAGAGATGACAGTCAAGCTGTTTAAAATAGGCTTGCTATTCAAAGGCTAAAAGGCAGATTCTGTTTCCTTCTCCATTTATAAACTAGACTATTAATTGGTGCTTGGCCTTGGATCATTATTCAGCATGTGGGAGCTTTATCAAACCTACATATTTGCTAAGGAAAAAATGTCCTGTAACAAAGGGCACTCCTAATCAGTGGCACAGGAGCCTCTTCATTGTGGACATTCACAATGGATATAGAGCCAAGAATGCCTGTGCCTCCCATTGTGGCCTCCCAGCATAGCAACCTTCTCAATTCCACAAGTACAATTACTCCACAAAACTGAAAGGCAGCTAAGCACAACCTCTGCCTTTCAACAAATACTTCATAGTGGAAGACTGAAGGCAAAAAGCAAGGACATTTCTGGGAACATGGTGACCAAAACAGCAGATGCAAGAGCATCCTCCCTAACTCCAAAAGCTCCACATCCTTCCTGGTAAGTGTGCAGGAATCTGCCTGGCTTGAGGGAACCGAGGACATTGCACAGAGAAAGAACAGCACAGGCCAAGTTCTTTAAAACTAATCGCCGCAGTCTGGCAAATTTTTGGCATGCAGCCACTCCCAGCAGCCCTTCAAAAATGCCAGGTGGTTCCATCTTGCCAGAGAGATAATTTGGCAGAGATTTTGCAATGAAGCAATTCAAAGTGAAAATCATCTGCCCTTTCCAAACAGAACTGTCTCAAACACTTGATTAGATTTCAATCCAAAATAGATATTTTTCTGTTCAAATTAACTTACTGCAAGATAAGCCCTTTTTGTCCTGGTCTGTCTGGCTGATTGTGCCCCATAACAAACAATGGTATTTCTGCATGTTACCTTTGCTCAGGAGTGGCCTCTATTATGGAAACTGGCAGGATGCATTTTGTGCTCTCACTAAGTAGGAACTTCATATTAATAAAAACTCTTTGGAGCCACAATGTGCATCTGCCTGCAGCATCTTGCCACATAGTATCTCGCCTTCAACTGCAAGACTTACTAGGAGAAATAAAATAATCCTGACAATTTTTTTTGTTATTTCTAAAATATTGAATAGTCAAAACTGGACCTGAGCTAGTTTTATAAATTTTCTGATCTCAGAAAGAATTCCAGTCTTCAAACTGCTCTAAAATCTTATTTACATGGGGTTAAACATCAAATAATTTTATTCCCAAGTTAAAGAGAATTTGTTGATTTCATTTACATCACAAAGAACTTAAAAGTGTAAAAAAAGACAACATCCAGGCACATTTTAATTGACCTAATGCTAGCTACTTTTGTTTTCCTGGAGGAGATTTTGGCATTCCATAGTACCTAAGTATCAGAGATTTACATGGTTTTTACCATGCTACAAAGCAAAATGTTTAACTGGCTCAACACCATTGTCATGGTTTTCACAATTACTGCAATACTGAAAAAACATCTTCATAAGTATTTAAAAACCAGTAGGGAGCTCTCTAGGCTTGTCCTCTTGCAAAACAGTTTGTGAAGTTTTTTCCTAGTGATTCATCCACCAAACTCATCCGTGCTTTAGATGTAGCAATGTTCATCCATTTTGACTTGCGCTTTTCAAGGAGAAGTGTTAACTTCTGTCAAGCCTCCAGGCAATAAAGCTGCCTTTTTAAGCTCTCCTTTGAGATCTCTGCAAAATAGTCCATAGAGACCAACAGTGTCCTGTCTAAATTGATTAGAGCTTATTGTGTTCACTGTTGCAACTATTTGCCTTCCTGTCTCCCAAGAGCTACCTCTGCTTGCAGACCCAGACAAACCTGCGGAGAACAGCAGAACTTCTAGCCAGATGTGATGTTTAAGGCATGGAGCAGCAAGGGAAGGTGATTCTCTCTACCACCCGTTTAAGTGTGTCCCCCTCGGGACAGTGAGGTCTGAATTGTCGTTTTCAGACCACCAAAATATTGAGATAAATAAAGCTCAGTGGGATCCAGCAGGTTGCAGACTCGAAACAAAAGCCACCTGCATCTGTATAATATTGAGTTCTGCCTAGTCCAACCAGGAGGAAAATGCAAGTTTCCTGGTATTATCTCTATAGCCCATTCTGAAAACACACTGGATCTTGTGATATCAAGCATTTAAATTCATTTCCAGATATTAAAAGTCCATTTAATCTGCTTCTACCTTTGGACTACTTGTTTGTACCTGTTGCAACCAGAGACGTGAACGGCAGCACCACCCAAGTCAGAGGATGTGCTAGCAGACAAGGCTTTCAAAAGTAAGGCCCTGTTCCTGTCTAATTAAATTTTCAGTTAATTATTTTGTTCATTGTAGGGTTTACATTTTGCCTCAGCTCCCCTCTTTTCCTTGAAAAGAAAAAAGCTGGATTGTGCTGTGCAACAGAGGGTCAGTCTCCCTCTGGGGAACTGCACAGGGTATTTTGAACTCCACCTTGCTCTATGCAGGAATCTTTTACAAAGAGTACCAAGGCAAAATGTAAATTGTCTCACAGAGCATATGGCCACAAAATCACCTGAATGAAGTAAGCACATTGAGCCTCCAGGTGGGCAGCAGACAATATGAAAAACTCTTCTCACTAGGGAGAAAAACCTGCAGTCCAGGTTTCTCTCTGTCCTCTCCTACTACCTTGAAGCTTTAAACATGGTAGATTGATTTTAGGTTTAACTATTTACCACAGTGTTCCCAGGTCAGGTCAGACTATTCCTTTTTGAGTGAAAACTCTTGGTTTTGTTATTAGATCCTCATAATGGCATCTTACTCATAGTTCTAGGAAACAATGTTCCTCCTTGGGCAATTTTATAAATTATCGGATTACAAAGGACTGAATTGTGATGAAAGTGCTGCATAAACCAGGTTAAAATTGAAAGCTGCATTTCAAAAAGCAACTTATCTAGTGTTTGATAGATGAAGAAAAGGAAAAAAGAAGAGAGATCACTATTGAGGAAAGCATTCTCAGAAACATTTATTCTCAGTGGACAGTGAATTAACCAACACCCTGTTCTTAGGAAAGCAAGATCTGCCTTCTCAAAGTTGGGCTGTGAGATTAAAAATCATGTTAAAAGAAAAATAAGTTAGAAAACAAGAGAAAAAAAAAAAAGCTGCCTGTCCAAATTTCATCCAACCCTATTGTCTATAAGCACTGTAAGGTAAAATACTCTATTGTGAGACAGAGTACACAATGTGCTGTGGCCACAGAATCATATCCCAGGCTCATTTGATGTGCAAAACAGCTGCTGTGCAAACTTTTATTCAACCTTTCTACATATCTCCTTCCAAGGGATGGCTCAGACTTTATTTGCAGTGCCACAGATCAATATTGTATCAAGTATGAAATTATTCATTACCTCCTGGAATTTTCTGTGATGATGTCATTTCAGAGCAACTGGTCCACAGCCATTGTGAATTTATCTCTCTAGTATGCCTGAGAGATGAGAGCAAGGGCACTTTGCAGAAGGGACAGAAGTGGAGGCACAGAGATGTTTGGGTCCTGTTTAGCTGATTGCCCTTCAAGTGGTTTCCCAAAGTGTTTAACACTTTACAGCATCATGAAGCAGAGAAAACTAGAAAAAAATCATATTCATAATTCTTGCAGCATGGCATTTTAGCTCTGTAGCAAAAATAGAGATTCCACCTAGTTCTCCAAATTCCTGAGGCGATCTTACAAACAAGCCATTAAGTGGCCATTACCGAGACTTCTAAATATCCATTAGTGAATGATGTAAGGTTTCAAAGGTAATGCTGATTTAGGTATTTCCCTACAGTAAGCTTCCTTGCACAGAACTGTAATTTTTTCTTGTGCATGAGTTTAAACAAAGCCAAGGATTTTACATCCACTGTACACACATCTAACAATCATGTCCCCTACCCCTGCATCCCCCCATTTCTGCCCTCTGTCACCTGAGATTCCCCCTTGGCTCCCAGACACAGTCGTTGGAATCTCTTTGCTGCAGGTTAGCTCAGATTTTCAGTCCTTGCCAATTCTGCCGTGTTTTTTCTGCCTTTCTATTTCTTCTGATGCCTTGAAGTGGCTACCTCTGCAAACAGAGGCTAGACAAGATTAAGAGAGTAAAAGCCTGTATTTATTGATGGGCCTTCAATAGGTACACCTTGGGCAGTCAAAAAGCTCCCGAGGGGCTCCACCCAAGATGGACGTGAGGTCACAGGTTTTTCACACTTTTGTAAGTTTGGTCCAGTTGCACATCAGGGTTTATTCTCCAATTGCAATTTCATGTAAGGATGTCATTACCCCAAGTTTGCTCCCCTTTCCCAGAGGTTCAGTTTACATATTTCAGGGCCTGGAACAACAAGGTGTCCTTGAGTCCAGGCCCAGAGAGGGTTTGTCATGTCTAACCAGAATGGCAGAACAGTAGCAAACAGGCTATGGAGTTTTAGTTACACACCAAAGCAGTACAGGATCTGAAAAATATAAAAGCTAAATCCTAAGGCATCACTTCTGCAATCCAGTGTGAGAGACCCCTCTTTATCATGCAGACACATTAAGGGAAAGCACCAAGGGAGCAAGACAGATGTGTAAGTTCAGCAGAAATGATCAGCTGAAAGCCAGAGACTTAGAATGAGAAGCTGAAGTAGCCAGCTACTTCAGTAGCAGCTCTGTCTTTAATGGGTGCAGTGGTGGCTGCCACAACTGTGTCCTTCCATTTTAACACACCAATGACTATTATCTCACTGATACCAAGCTCTTGCCTCAGTTACGTCTCTGGCAATGGATTCCCCAAGGTAGCAAAAACAGCACGGTAAGGTCGGGCCGATGTGTCAATGTTTCATCTGTATATTTGCAGTAGTTTAAAGTTCACAGGAAAGGGAAACTGAATGTGCTAACAAAGAAGTTGCTGCTTGTTTAAATTGTTTTTCCACCAAGAAAGTTCTCAAAGCCCTCACCAAAGCTGTCTAGCACAGATACACACACCCTCAGCACGTAACAGAGATAGACATGGGGATATCCTCATCTCACAGTGCCAGATAATAAATCCCAGAATAATCCTGAGAAGCAGTTTAGGGTGATGTCTTTCCTCTGTTTTTGAGGAAGAACAAACAGTGTGTAACAGCAATATCATGAACAGGAGTTCAGCTGCCCACACAAAGTCTTATCAGTAAAATACTACTTTCTGCAATGCTGTGCCACCAGTAACACACATAGCAAGGCACTTGTTGCAGTGTGTGCTGTAAAGCTTTCTTTTTAGCAAGCCCAAATTTGTTCTCTTTCTGTCTTAGTGATGGAATTTAATCTATCAAACAATCGAGATTTTTTTTTTCTGGTTAAAGCAAAGCTAGGAAGATCTACCACAACTTTTTCTTTTTAACACTGTGCTGCAGAGGGAAATGGTTGAAACAAAAAGGTAAAAAATGTCAAAAGATTATTCAGTGTCTGACACTCAGTGGTCAAAACCTAGTACTGCAGCTACAGAAATAACTACATCAAAAGTGACCCAGCTCAAAAGTGACCCCATTCAATGAACCAACAGAAATATTAAAGGACACATCATCTCCCATTTTTGTATTTGATTAGCATATGCTTTTAAGCTATGAGATCAACACAATGAGAATTAAAACCAGGGTTTAAATTACAGATAATTGAACCTGAATAGAGGGCACAAAATTCAAAGACTCTAATTTAGTTATTTCAGAATCAATGAGATTATTTCTATTTGATCATTAACTGCTGAGAAGTTAGATTTTGGTTTCTGCATTTCTGTGTCCTTAAAAATGCTGGTCACATTTCTGGCATATTTTAATGCAAATGGCAGTTTAAGCCTTTCACTTTGGGAAATTTTAGAAAAAAATTATGAAAATGCAAATTTAATCCCTTGAAAAAATTATCCACATGTAATCAATTAATAAATCGTAATTCAAAAAAAACCATTAAACCAAAATAAGTAGATACAGCTACGAACTACTACTAAATTTCACAAAGATATTTAACTTGCTGAAAGAGAAATCATAATGCCACATCACGTTGGTGTAAGGTAGGCAGTGAAATCACTTATAGCATAACACAAAAACAAAAAAATTCTAAAATAGAATAAAAATAAGATGTCCCCAAAAAGCCTCTCACTGCATGTTATCAGAGACACAGAGGCTTTGCTTTGCATCTACAGACTGAAATCCAAGCCAGACTGGTGCTGAACCCCAGCCAGAGGTGGGAGGGTTGAGCACATCATGTCCTGAGCACACTGGCTGTACTGCCACACCACCTAGAAAAAGTGGTGTGACCCAAACACTCTGAGCCAGGGAGTAGCTTTGGCTGGGGTGGTGGGCACCAGAAATGCAGGTTAAAGGACCTGCATCTTAAAGGACTCATGAGCTACTCCAAGGAGATGGCAACACAAAACAAGAGACAATCCACACTTTCTAGCATCCCATTTCATTTATGGGATAGAAGTTATGCAAGAAAAGAAAAACAGAAGAGCTTGTAACTGAATAAAGGAGATTTAGGTAAATTCTTGTAAAATCCTTTTGCTTAGCAAAGGACAGGGTTTGACCAGAGGTGTATGATGTTGTCCAGGAGAGATATCTCAATAAAGACATGAGAGATATCAAATGGGAACTCAAAATCAGAGATAAGTTTTGTCCTTTACTCCTTGAGTTTATGGAGCAGAATATTCTATATTACATTCAGACCACTGATGGCTTGGTTATGAAAGCCAGCCATGTACATTAGAAATACTTCTGCGTATCTTTTCAAAAGTTACATTTCTTTGCACAACAGGAACTTTATTATCCCAGATACGAAGCTGGACATGCATGGTATTTTTGACAAAAGCAAATATACTGTCTTGAACCCAGAACATTTTGCAGATATGCCTTGACCTAAAAAAGAGAGACTGTGCAACCTTGCTGTTAAAGAACATAGGATGGTCATTCCTTCAAAGAATCCTCACATTCACAGGTCCTGGCCTTCTTGATAGCCCATTTTCTGCTGAAAGGCCAAACAGCAGTGCATAAGCAATCCAGGAGGTTTCTGGAAGGTATTGATAATAACTTCCTAAAACAGGTGATCACAGAGCCAACAAGGAGATGTACTCTGCTGCACCTCATATTTACTAACATGAGAGAGCTTGTTTGGGATGTGAAGGTGGGAGCAGCTTTGTCTGTAGTGATCACAGGATGCTGGAGTTCAGGATCCTGAGGGGAGGAAGCAACACAAATAGAAGAATTCCCAGCTCTGGACTTCAGTAGAGCAGCCTCAGACCTTTTCGGGGAGCTGCTTGGAAGAATCCCATGGGATAAAGCTCTGCAGACAAGAGAGGTGCAGAAGTACTTGTTGATTTTTTGGGACCACCACCTACAAGACTGGAAATTATCCCAATTTTTATTCCCATGTTTGGGAGGTCAAACCAAGGTGGCAAAAGATCTGCATGACTGAGCAAGGATCTCCTGATTAAACTTAGGCTCCAAACAGAAACATACAAGGTTGAAGTAGAATCAGGTTATGCAGAAGTATAGGGACACTCTCTGAGCATGTGATGGGGTTAGGAAAGCAAAAAATCCATTGGAGTAAGATCTGATGAGAGATGTGAATGGCAACAAGAAATGTTTCTGCAAGTACAGAAACAGTAAAAGGAAGAGTGGGGAAAATGTGGGTTTGCTGCTGAATGGGGCAGGGGATCTGGCGACAAAGGACAGGGAAAAGGCCAAGGTACCGAATGCCTCACCCTTTTACCAGTAAGATTGGCCTTCAGGAAACCCAGACTCCTGAGTGGAGGTCAGCAGCAAGGCAGACTCATTCTTGGTAGAGAAGGGTCAGGTTAGGGAATATTTAAACAAACTGGAACTTACATTGTTGTGATCCCCGGTGGCTTGTCGGTGCTGGATAGTGAGGTGTCGCGACCTTCCGAAAAGCGTCTCCAAAGCCAAGCCGCTCGGCAGGGTCACGACACGCTCACACACCCACACACGCATGGATAGCTCCTTAAAATGGGTCACAGCAAAGAGGCAGGAAGGGTCCTCAGATAGAGTTCCACGGGAGCAGTTTATTGCAGCCACACATATGGAGGGTTCCAGGGATGAAGACAAAGAACATGGGAGGGTCCAGGTTTAAGTACGGGAGCGGGAAGAGCACCAGAGACCAATGATCTGAGGGCACGGGGGCGGTACACAGGCGGGACTAGGGAATGGGAACCAATGGGGAAGCTCTGGGGGACTGGTGATGGGGCAAGGGCCAATGGGGGGAACCTGGAGTGGAGAACCTTCTAGGGCATTGAATCCATAAGGTAACAAGGGGCAGGGAGGCCAATGGGCCAACTGAGAAGCAGAACTGGGGAACATTAACATAGCAGGGCAAAACATCCTGGGGGAAGCCTCATCTGTTCACCCTAACCTCGGGAGGATCTTTTGGTACTAGGGTCTGTCCCATCCACTGGACTTTCCTTGTTCCGTAGGCCTACCGGCCACCACATTACATGGCATTGTTAGGATCCGGTTTAAACCCAGAAAAGCAAGGAAAGCTAAGTCTCTGTGCATAAACTGGAAAGAACTTAGAGAAGGTTCAAAATATTCCCAAAAGTGAGATTAAAACGAAATGAGGTTAGATGATGGTGCCAAAAAATTGATGTATTTTATTTAATAGCAGAGAGGCAAAGAGAAGGAAAGAGAAAAGAAAGAAAGAAAGAAATAGAAGTGTGCATGGGGGTTGGGGGGACAGGGAGAGCTGACAGGGGTTAGGTGGAAGCACATCACCCATCCAAGGGTCCCAACGATGTCTCGTTGCTCTCCTCCATCTGGTCTGCTGGCAGTGAGGGTTCCCTGTCGCCGCAGTGGCCACGCTGCCACACACCAAAGAGTACAGAATTCCATGGATTAATACACGCTTTGGGACAGGTGGGAACGCCCACATGTCTCCCCTTGCAGGGGCTGGCTTGACACACTGTCCCTTGCAACACTGAGGGTCTGTGCATCATCTCTGGTGCTCTGGTGCAGGGTCTGGGGACCTCTTTCAGGGGGGCCCCTGTGATGGGCCATGTCACCCCCTGCTGCTGTGGATAAGCTTCCCCACCTTCCCTGGTGAGGACCCCTCAGCTGGGCTCCTCTGCACAGTGGAGGATGGGCAGCCACTGCACCTCTCACCAGAGGCTTTTCCAAGACACCCAAAGCCTCTCCTCCCTCCACCTCTTGGTGCAGGGTCTGTAGAGCCTGGCAGCTGGTAGCCCTGGGGCTGTGGTCTCCACCTTGGAGGTGTTAAGGTTGTGCTTTGTGAATGTCTCCAGCCCTGAGTTGTTACTTTGTCTTATCTTCATCAGAGACCAGCATAAGGCCTCAGTCAGGGCCCCATTCAGGGTTCCATAGTCTT
Source organism: Monarcha castaneiventris obscurior (assembly GCA_026261815.1). Lineage (NCBI taxonomy): Eukaryota > Metazoa > Chordata > Aves > Passeriformes > Monarchidae > Monarcha > Monarcha castaneiventris. The sequence continues at coordinate 12,903,320 of JAMPIT010000379.1, forward strand.
CTCCACAGCTTTTGTAATATAGTTTTAAAAGTCCTTCATGAAAATGCTAAGTCATTAATTATAATATTGCAGTCTCTGACAGGTATCTGGCAGGATGCACCCACAGGTTCTGAGGGAGCTGGATGATGTCATTGCAAGGCCACTCCCAATTGTCTTTGAAAGGTCCAGGTGTTTAGGGAGATTCCTGAGGATGGGATGTTGCTCCTATCTTCTAGAAGGACAAGAAGGAGGATCTGGGGAGCTGCAAGCCAGTCAGTCTCACCTCAGGCCATCTTCATTAATAACATGGACAACAAGACAGAGGGCACCTTCAGCAAATTTTCAGATTATACATAACTGGGAGTAATGGTTTTCCATTAGGAAAAACATTGCCTGGTAGAGGGAGGTAATCCTTTCCCTCATGTCTGCCCTGGTGATACACATCTTAAGTGCTGGGACTAGGTTTGTGCTCCCCTGCATAAGAGTCTGAGGAAGGGCCATAAAGATGACTCAAGGATCAGAATATGTGATGAATGGAGAGAAAGCTGTGCCTATTCAGCCTGGAGAAGAGAAGCCTTGGAAGTATTTCATCAATAACTGGTGGAAGGAAATGAAAAAGATGGACCCAGGCTCTTTCCAGTGGCATCCAGTGACAGGACAAGAAGCAACGGGCACAAACTGAAATGTAGGGAATTTCTCTTCAACATAAGTTTTATTTTCTACCTTTTTCCACAGGTTTCCCAGAGAAGCTATGCGGTCTTCATCCTTGAAGGTACTCAAAATCCAATTGGACACTTCTTGAGCAAGATATTCTGGGTGACCTGATTGAGTAGGACATTGGGCTAGATGATCTCGAGGTCCCTTCCAACCTCAACCATTCTGTGACTGTGTGAAAAATACGGCTTTGACTTCATTTTGGCAATGGACTTCCACACAACCCTGTTGCTTCTGCCATGCTTGAAAGGCACTTAGTCAAGCCCAGAACAAACAGAAGTTACAAGAGGCGGTGGAAACAAAACTTTTCTTCTTAGCCTAGGAGCCCTGAACATGCCAATACAACCTACAAACAAACAAACAAACAAACAAAATGTTCTTGAGAAGCTTTAGGTATTTTCAGCATCCTGAGGAGAAGATTCAGTGCACCACAGTTAAGCTTTTTGTGAAATATTCTGCAGAAGTGTCTTTATCTTCTTTATCATCTTTATCATATAGAAGTGTCTTTATCATCTTAGAAAGTGTCTGTAACAAGCTTAGATGACAGTCCCCAAGTCATTCACCCAAGGCGAACCAGGCAATGTACAAATAGTTATAAACCTAATATTTTTGTCCCAGTAATTCAGTTATAAATAATAACTGAGTACTACTGAAGGAGTGAGAGAGGAAATTTCATTACTGCCAGTAATGTTTCTTCTTACCCCATATGAGGTATTACACGAGACCCTGAGCAGCAAAGAAATATTCCTCATTAATATTCAAATAAAATATCTCTGTTGGCTTTAGCTTTTCACTATACGTACAGCATGAAAGAGGGCAGTTATAAGGTAAAAGTTTTTCATTTGATGAATGACCTGCAAATGTGGTAAGTGCTGCACATCCTCAACATCTGTTAAAACTGTTGTACTGTTGTACAATGTGCTGTATGTAAGGAACAGGTGTAGCAAAAGTATTTACAGGGAAAGCTTTGTAAAATTTTTCAAATGTCTTCTGAGAACTATTTGTCATATTTTTTTGTATGTGAAGTCATGTTCTTACCTTTAGAAATCTATCCAAGTAGAGTAATAACTTTTTTTAAAAAACGGCTTAAAATCTCTTCCTTAAAAAAAACAGTAAGAACAAGCGATGTAAAAAACATAATTTAAAATGTCATTAGGTAGGATTGGTTAAATTTTTTCTCTTTGTAAGCTTTTTTCATGAATCAGAGATGTTTGTAAAAAGTCAGAAAACAATGCCTAGGTATTTTTCAAAAGCAAAAATGCAATCAACTAATACACAAACAAATGAATAACCATTTATCAGCCAAGACAGGACCTAGGGACTTATACAGTCCTCTAACTCTCAGGGTAAGGGAGTATAATTCTGGAGAGAAAATCTAATATTTTGAGGATAGAATTAAAATCTCTACCTGTTTAAATCGGTGTCTTTCTGTATTCTTACCAAGGCACTTGGATTATTGACTAGGTAAAAGTGAGATGATGAAAGAGAATGCTGCTTTGCAGTATGTTCTGTTCCCACAGACATAATTGTTAAATGTGACTTACATACATGCCTGAATACATATGTATTATATTCCATGTATCCAACAGCACAAAAACAAGTTTCCTTCACATTAGGAGTGAAAATGCACTCAGAAAATCAGGCTACAGCCTTTTCAACTGTTTGAAAATAATGTAACTGAAGTTACATCCAGACCGCTAGTTACCAGCTTCTGTGTCAAGAAAATCAAGGCTGCTAAAGTCTGCCGTGATATCACGGGAATATGTTTGGAGGATGCTGTTTCACCAGTAGCTTTTCATCTTGAACTGACATTTCTCACTATTCATATCCATCAATGTCAAAAACGATATCAGGTTTTACAGCAAACTTTCTACATTTGCCTTAAAGGGTGTCAGTCAGCCTGTGCTGTGCGCAGTTAGATGGGCTCAGTGGGCAGCAGGACTCCCAGCTCTGCTGAAATGCAGCCTGCACCAACACTCGTGTGAGACACGGAGCTGTCCTGACAGCAGCGATGCTCAGAGGAGGACATGCTGCTGCTCCCCACACAGCTGATGCTTCCCCCTGCCATAACTGCAAGAGCTTTCCACTGGAAGTAGGAGTTAGTGTTACTATGGTAGAGTGGTTTTGCTTGTGTTTGTGTTCAATAGTAAGTGTAGGGTTGAATGGATGTGCCATCTGCCAGGCTCTGTACGCATGGAATAGAAGAGAGGGAATCTGAGCATTCAATGTGTGCCCCCTGATAATTACCTGAGGGGGAGGGGTGGGTGACTGGCTGCGTCACCTCATCTCATCTCATCTCATCTCATCTCATCTCATCTCATCTCATCTCAACACCTCGTTTTGAATTTGGGCCATTGGAAGATAGATTCTGAAGACAGGAGATATAATGGTAAAATTAAGATCTCAAACAGTTTGCAGATCAGGTCCTACAAATAGAAGAATATTCTCCTCTAGAAAGGATACTCATTTAAAACAGCTCATGAGAGAAAGGATTGCAGGACACTGCAGTAATGTGTTCCAATGTTTTTGTAAGTATCCATCTATGTCATCTCTGCTTGGACAGATTCTTCCAATTCTTCTTTTTATTTTCTAAATATATCATTGGACATGACAATCTGATAGTGAAAACACTATATAGATTCCAAAAGGGCAAGCTCTTTTGAGCTTGCACATTTAAGTGGGTGTAACTAGGATGATGATCATTCCAAGATTTTTAAGTGAAACTTTAGTACTGGTGGCAGTAAATCTCTGAAAAACTGAAAAACTACATTAAAAGTTCAAGTTGATTTCCAGTTATGAAAAACAAGAAGTAACTGCAACCCGAATCCTTTATAATGCAACTCAATTCCATCTATCACAAGACTCACATTTGACCATTTGTATATCTGGGGATGCTTAATGAGATCTCAAACCAGAGATGTTCTTCTAACATTGCTCCAGACAGTAGCTTAATTTTCCTCTCCATGAAGGAAATTTCCAGTGAGTTAAGTCCTGCAGCTTTTCACTTGCCATAAACACCCGAGGCAGTAAGATGGCCATCAGACCTCTTCCTGATACAGAGAATACAGGGTGTAAGGCCTCTACCACAGCTAATAAGAGGAGAAGGAATAAACAGCTTTCATCCTATAATTAGAAGTAGACTAACTATAAAGATATTAACAAAACAGAGCAATTAATGCAATGAACAAGAAAGATTAGTCTGCTTAGAAGCTACTTAACAGGAAATTAATTTTCTATATTTTTCATGGCAAAGGATTATCTGAGGGAAATAAATAGGAAATAGGAAGATCCTACTACCAGTTTGGAAAACTGGGGGCATAGCTGCCCTTTTTTTTTTGCTCCTTCAACTTCTTTGGGAATAAAAAGAAGAGGAATGCACCCAAGATGAAAAAAAGTCCAGCTATAATCAATGCAAAGGTGCTGAGATGATTGATTACAATTGCAACTGAACCACAAATTTCAACACAGCTTCTTCCATAAGTCACATATAAATTGGAGGGTGTTCACAGTACATATTGCAGTGATTTTAAATCACATTCTACTAGAAATAGTTTTTTTAGGCAAGTCCCCAGTTTCTCTGCCGTTTGCACTGGTGGTATTAAATTCCACCATTCAAAGAACCAACAGCAGCTACAGAGTGCAAAATCTTGAGAGCTTCAGACAATGTCCTGTATGCATAAGAAAGTGTACACTGTATGGTTGGAAAGGGAAATCTGGTGGTTTTTTTCTTCCATTTTATTTTTGTTCTCCTACCAAGAAGGGAGACAGACTTTCATACAGGAAGAATTAGGGGGTTAAAGTGATCTCTTCCATATTTATTTGTACTATTTGTAGCATACTTATCTCTTTCTTCTCCTTCCTAATGCTACAGATTTATAGTGCCAACAAAAGTAATGAATGACCTGAATTCACCTTAAAATCCCAGGAAGCTTGAATAGCCTGTATCCACTGAAATAACACTGTTATCACAACAGCTTTAGATAATAAACTCCTAACTGGACTGACAGAAGTCAAGTCTTTGTTGAATTCCTCCTCTAATCATCTCAATACAGAACAAGCTGTTTACTTTAACGTTTATTTTCTTGTAACACAACAAGACTTCATTGTTGGAATTACTGCTTAAATATGGAGCTGAGAAATAGTCACTGGTGAACATTATTCATGGATGTAGAGGTCTTAAATGATTCAGACACTGATTCACTCACATCCTCAATAATTATCGCCACAAAAGCGAACACATTTTAAAGAACAGGATGTGAAATTAATGTTCTGAAGAATTTGTAAAACAAAACCCCTACAGATTTTTTTTCAAGTCCACTATGAATTATTACTGACTTCTAGTAGCTCAGTCAGGAGTCTTTCTTTTTCAAGCAACCACAGTACCTGGATTTTTTTTTTTCATTATCAAAACAAAAGAGAATTTTTAGGTAACTTGAAACTTTTAGAATTACTTTAGGTCAATTTAGGCCCATTACTGATATGGTTCTGCTGTCATTGAACATATGTGAGGTTTAAGTCACTTATACGTGAGGTTTAAGATTATTTTGTAGAAAGCAAAGCAACTTTGTCAACATCTGTAAGAATCTTTACTCAACACTGAACCAAAGACTTGGGGAGATTTACTGTAAAATTCTTTGGGACATCTATCTAAAAATTAGCAGTAGGTTTATTTCCTTCTGTTTTCAATTTAAATTACCCCTATAAGAGAATTTTTAAATACCTTTAAAAGCTCCATCACATGCAACATAGAGAGCAGCCAGCCTAAGATTTGGGTTAGGTAACTGACAAATATTTATTTCCTCAGCCATGGCAAAGATGTTCTAAAGAGATCAAGAGGTCCTTGGAAGTCTTAGCTAGTTGGCCAAATATTGTATGTTGCAGTCCTATCTCAGAATCCCTGACTTCATTAATTGACTGTACCATGTGGCATTATGATTTATTTGCAATGTCGTGCTTTCCTAGCTTTGGTTTTCAGTCACACAAAAAAGTGTTTGCAACACCAGGTGATGCAAATCAACCACGGAGCAAAAGGTAATTGAAGAACAATTTGATGAATATTCCTGAATATCAAATATGGTTGCGCAGATGAAATGAAATGATCACAATCCTATTGTGAGTGAAGAAATGGGCTAATATTTTGCAAATGCTACGAGACAATATTTATTCACTTTTAACTTTAGTATTCATTTGAACCTTTGAATGCCTGCAAAAGCTGAAGAAATTCTCTCAATCTGCTTGATGTCTGCCCAGGTGTAATGGACTGATGCTATAACTAAGGTTTGCCTCATGACTAGAAAAGATTGGTCTAAACAATGAAGTAACTATCTGGTATTTTTTTATATTTGCCTGGGTCATCAGGGGAACAGCAACTGAGAGTTTTGTTTACTTCTTGAAAAATGTCTTGAGGAGCAGGTTGGACTAGATGACCTTCAGGTGTCCTTTCCTACCTTCTTGATACTTTGATTTTATTTTCAGAGATAGCTTGCACCCAGATGAGCAATTAACATTTAACATAGAAACCTTATGTTTCCTTCTCTAGACTTAATGGTGTTCTAACTGATTTGCACAGGTTGCACAATCATAGAAAATAGGGCTGAAAGAAGAGGGTGCATGTTGTCTCCCTTCCTCTAGTCCATGATAATCATTTAATTATGAGTTGGGCATCTATAATAATTTAATAATGCAAGTTCTGTTAGTGCCATAGGACTCCAAATAGGCAGTTAAAGAGAAAGTTTATTCGAAGTAGAAAATATATCCATTCAATTTCATACATTTTTTAGTATAGATCTTGGTCTTGAAAATCTTAGGATGATACAAGATTAAGTTATCGACTAAAGATTATTCCCTAGGAGCCATCCTATCACTATTCCAGAGCAATAATGCCACAGCTACTTCCATTGAGTGCACGGAGATTTCCGATGACTGAAAATGGATGGTGTTAGATTCTCTTCAGTGGTACCCAGTGACAGGACGAGAAGCAGTGGCCATAAACAGAAACACAAGTAGTTCCACCTCAACATGAGGAAGAACTTCCTTACTTTGAGGGCGGCAGAGCACTGGAACAGGCTGCCCAGGGAGGTCATTCCAAACCCATCCGGACACATTCCTGTGTCACCTGCTGTGGGTGACGCTACCTTGGCAGAGGGCTTGGGTGAGAAGATCTCCAGAGGTGCCTTCCCACCCTAACCATTCTGTGATCCTGCGAAAAGGTGTTGGGTTTGAGTAGTTTTGGTTGATTGGGTTTTTGTTTTTTGCTTCGAGAACACAATCAAGGCAGAGGATGGAAAGTAAATGTCATGGAAAATAATGAAGCAAGAGAGAAAGAACATGTAAGGCTGGAGTGCAAGAGATAAAGAAGAAAACAGTTGCAATTTTTCAGGGGAAAAAGTAGTAAGGGAAATCAAGCAGTCATAATGAGCCTCAGATAAAAAAGTCGTGTGAAACTCTTAAAACAATAGATGTAAACAAGACTGTTCTAAGTCATTGGCAGTCATTCCAGAATGTCTAATCATCAGACAAAATGATGATAATTTCATAAATTATTTTGAATTATTATTTTGATACATGATTTCTATAATTTAAGATATTTAGATATTACAGTAAAAAGAAAAAAAACAAACATGAAAACAAAAACAAAACAAGCACACAGACACACACAAAAAAAAATAAAAAAGACAGAAAAAACCCCAAAACACAAGTTTTGGTCTTAGCCCCAGAGTTTGTGATGTTTTAGTTTGTTGGGGTTTTTTAGGTTTTCTAGGGCTGACACCTCACTGGGACAATGGATCCTTCCTGAGTGCCTCTGTGTGTTTTAACATTGTGTTCAGATGCAGGCAGATGTCATCTGTCATTCATCTATCTATCAAGGCAGACAACACACAGGAAGGCAGGAGGATGTGATAAGCTCAAAAATTACAGAAAGAACAACATAACAACATAATTCAGCTTTAGTTCTTCACCAAAAACATAAGACATCCCTTTCTCCCATTTTATTTTCTCTTACTGATCCGAGGACTCTTTGTTTTGTATGGAGCATACAAATGTACTGAATTTGAAAGCTATTCTAAATAGATATTCTGCTTCTAAACTTTTAGTCTCATCACATTTTGAAAATAAAATAAATACAGTCTGCACCCACTCTTCCAGTGATTAGAGAAAGGATAAACATTCAGAAAACTTGGGAGACTTCTATGAAAATTATGTCAACTTTTTCATGGATATTTATAAAATTAATTCAGATTCATTGCTTTGAAAAAACCTATTTTTTTTTTGTTTCCATATAACTGTTGCCTTTATGTATGCTTCTATTTTGAACAAAGCTGCAATGGATCAATAGCCATAAGGTTTAACAGATTCCTAACAAGAAGCTACACTTTCTGTGTTTTTATCCAAAATTCCCAATCTGAGTACATCCAGAAAAGACACACATCAGCCAAGTTTCCTGGACCAAAACTGCAGACCTGAACATTATCTAAAGTTAGATCATCACACTACACTACACAGATTTTGTCATCTTCTCACTCCTCCTGTTCTGAGGTAGTCAAACAGTTATTCCAAATCAAAACTGTTAGTAGGTAAATTATGGAATTTATCCCCAATACCATAATTCAGTTCTTCTTAGTGGAACTTCAGAAATTTGCCTCTAGAAAATGTGGACTTAGAAAAATGTGAAGATGTTGACTGTGTAGGATCTTCAGCCTAAAATGTTGATCTTTAAGTGAGTTAGTTGCCCATTCCTTTAGAGGTCATGGAAGCATCCTGGATTTGTATTATTTGCTCAGCAAATGTAAATGGAAATATTTTATTCAATATGTTTGAAAATATCTTACCAAGGTGAAATATGTCACAAAGTGATACAAAAGGATGTCAGTGGATAAGAAGAAAGAAATCAAACTGAACAACACACTAATTCAAGTTCTTCAATGAAAAGTATATTTAAATTGCAGCTCTCTGTAATGATGTTACTGTTGCTTTTACTGAACAATCGCACATCCCATTTTGTCAGTAAAATAGCAGCAGACAGAAGCTTCCCCTAGTTTTCACATTTCTCCCATACCTCTCAAGCCTGAGGGTTGCTTTTCCCTTCCCACTATTGCCCAGGGCCACCCTCTGCACAAACAGGTTGTTCTGTCTCTCTAAGCAGGTACAAAACTTGGGCTGTCAAGTCTTCTTCCACCCGCTTCTTCTGCTGACAGTCCTTCAGCTACAATTCACCCTCCAGCAGATGAACTCAGATTTGCCTGGAACCTACCTCCAAATTTATACTATCTGTTGTGGGTTTAAAAAAAAAATATAGAATTTGAGGTAAAGTTTTCAGAAGGGATCTGTACAGCAGGACAGCTGATGCTGCCGTCGTTAGTCCTCATGTGACAGTTTGTGCCTCACTCAGCCTTAGATCATTTTCTTCCACAAAGCTGCACCTAACAATTACTTTTGGTGTCTGTTGCAGAGCTGTCAGCTCCGCATCAGCTGTCAGGAGGCTGAATTTCACTCCGTCTGTGTCTCATCCCCATGGCCCTGACTGACAGGCGTCCTGCAGTGTGTGCATCTGACTGCCCCAGTGTGCTGCCAACCTGCTTCTCCCCCAGATCAGGCTCACACCCTGGGGGCTTTAAGCTGCCTGGTGATGGAAAGATGCAGGTTGCAGTGAGGGCCAGCAGTGCGGGGAAGGATGGAACAGCACAAGCTGCTGACAGGGGATCATATTCCACTCCTAGATCCCTGGGTATAAGCTTCCCTTTCCTCCCCATGGGACTCCTTGTTACCTCAGCTCTGTGAATCAGGTGCAAAGACCTCACCTTTGTCCCTCCAAACACTACCAGGACTAAGCACACAGCCATGCCATCCTCTCTGCACTACCTTGGAGCTGTACATCACAGTGACACAACAATACTTTGTGTAGAAATCAAGACAGCTTTTAAAAAAATCCAGTATTAAATGTGCGATGATACCACAATGAAGAGAATACTCCAAGTAACTATCTGCAATATAGTCCAATTCTTTGAAAAACACTACTTTTGTCTTTGAGATTAAACAATCTTCTTTTGTAACTTGCAGAAACTATGTGTCGGTTCTAAGCACTTGTTCGCACAAAAAATCTTCAGTATCAAGTCTAGCTACATGCATAAAAACCCTCACAAATTACTGGCTTCTTGTGCCAGTATCAGTCCAAAATGACCCTGCTGAGCCACATTACCTGTGTGACTGAAGTGACTCCTGACAGACCCAAGTTACTCTCCATTTTTAACAAGCAGGTTTCATTTGGCTGCTAACCAGCCACAAAGTGAGATATTAACAGGAACAACAACAAAAAAAAAGCCACACAAAATAACATAACAATGCTGCAAGCTTGTCCTCCTTTGTTTATATCTACTACAATCTAAAGTCAAGATGCAAAAAGTTGTTTTTAATTTTCTTTTATATATCAGTGGACATATGCACGCATGCACACATACATTCCAGTTTCTTTTAAGACTGTAAAATAACAAATTATTTCTGCAAATTGGTCTTTAAGTACTTAAAAAAGAAAAAAAATAGTAAGACAAATTTGTCTTCCACAGCACAGCTGAATTAAAAAACATGGAAAGGTCCTTCTCTAACCCCCAAAATCTCTTTGCTTTATTCTACACTAACACTGGAATTATTGTTTCCCAAAAGCATCTCAGCTGTTATAAGAAAAGTCATAATTCTGTATTTCCAGCTATAATTTTGATGTAGTTATTTCAGAAGTTGTTTGAAATAACAGGAGAGGGCCCATTTTCAGCACTTAGTTACATTTGCTCAAGATTTTTCTAACAAAAGAATGACAGCTGCAATAAAAATCATACTGGTGCCAAATGCTTTCATTGTTTGATTTTTTTTTTAAATCTCTTTCAACTGAGAAAAGTAAGGCTGAAGTTGGGGGAAACATTTTTTTTCTGGTGTGTATGAGTGGGTGTGAAAATTACTTCTCACTCTTCCTTAAAACGCGTTTTCCCCTCTCTTCTAAATGTGATGGGAAACACCTTAAAACAACTGATGGACAGGGAGACATCAACTCACTTTTTTTTTGCAGTTAAACAAGATTCACATTTGACTTCCTCTCACAAATTCTATATGGCAGCAGGGGTGGAGACAGCTCACACAGGGGACAAGAATGGGACAAGTCAGGGCTGGGCAGGTGTGATCTGAGCATGTAAAGCAATGAGCTTGCCACCCTGGGAACAGGACAACCATGCAGGATCGGAGTTAGAAAAAAGGCCCAGACTTGTCAGCTGCAGTACTCTGACTCTGGCAGAAGAGACTGAAAAGCAGAAAAGTCTCAGCAATTCCCTGGAATCACAGGGAGCCCTCAGCAATTCCCCTGGGTGGGATAGCAGGAGAACCTGAAGCTGCTGAGCAATCCATGCCTGATCGACACTGAAATCATACTTGATCCATAACTGAAGGGCTGTTTGATTATATTCACCTTAAAGAAAATGAGTGCAGTGGAAAATGCTCAGAGCCCTTCAGGAATGCCTCTGGAGTTTTGGAATAAAAACCCAAACCACCTAACATACAACCAGTTTGCAGCACACCTTTGGTGAATACAACACTCTTGCTGTGAACTGGTGCTTTTCTGGTCAGCAGAGCTACTGATGACAGGGAGATGAAAGTGGTTCTTAGCCCATGTCCCTTTCCTAGCTCTTGCTCATTTCAATACCTGGTTTTTACAGTGCTCTGCACAGGTTGTATGATCTCATTCTTGGAAATGGGGAAAACAAGGCATGGGTCAGCAGGAGCACAGGTCAGCAATGGGCCTTCCCCATGCTCACTGTGCAGCTGTGAGTCTGGTTTTCTCACATGCAGACAGGCTGGTGACTCCAAAACCCTTGTCTGTTTTTTCTAGCTGCTAATCTGGGCCCTTACAGCTCACTTATCACTCTTACCAGCTTTAAATAATAAAAGAAATTCTGAAGCTCTGAGGCAGTGGTGCCCAGGGCTGCTGTGTCAGATGGATCTGGAACAGTACCAGAGAGAACAGAAAAACTGGACAGAAAGTGAATAGAGCAAATTATTTATTTTTCTGGAAAAAAACCCTCACACCAGCCTGCATGACTTTACTTTCAAGCTGCCTAATTAAAACAAACAAACAAAAAAAAACCAAATAAAACCCTTAAATTTTATTGAATAGCTCTAGGCACCAAGAGCTGCAGTCCTCAGTTTTGACATATTAGGAAGAGAAACACTGCTTCCAGACCTTTTCAGTACCTCCTCTCTTGACTTTGTGCAAAATGGATGTGAAAGGGTCCAGAGCAAGAAGTTGTGGCTGAAAGATGTGAGGGTCTTCTGAGAGCAAACCTGCAACAGCAGCACTTCCCTGAGGCTCTGCAATTGCCATCCCACACAGTGACCCTGAACACCAGCCCACTAACTCACCAATCCCAGGAAACCAGGGCACCAGGCACCCCAAGCCACAGCTGGAACAGGGCCACCAAGCAGCATCACGGACCACCAAGGGGTAGGGCAAGACTGAACAAAACAAAACAGGAGCTAGGAACATGTTTCTCAATGACAACGTGCAAGATCTGAGAGGCCTGTAAATTAATCAACATCACATCACATCTGGGTGGGGGCTTCACTTTGCAAGGTATTGCATTGCTTATTAAGGGGATAACAAAAGAAGAGAAGCATTGTAGCAGGAGTTTAATTATTACTTTTTATTCGAACTTCGGGAATTACTTGCATTTGGGAACTACCATTAGATTTTTGCCTCAAATAAGAGCCACTTAAGTCCCCAAGAGTGATGTGGTTCCTCTGAAACACCAAATCAACAGCAGGTGGTGAGTTTTTTTAAAGAAAGTCCAACCAGCTTCTTCACTGATCAGGAAAGAAACTGCTTGGTAAAATTCTGGGCTGGCCAGAAAAACTGATTCTGAAGATTTCCTAGTGCCACTTCTTTCCTTCCTGGCCTTGGCTACTGGATTTACTCTTTAGTTCTCTCCCAGTACAGAAAGAGAACTGTCCAGCAGCTTCCAGAGAGGAGGACTTGACCTTTCCTCCTACTGAAGATATAGGGCTGAACTTCAGGACCAGTCACTGAAAGGCCTTTGTATTTGGAATGAAGACAACCCTGAAGTGAAAAGGGCTTGGGAAAACTGAGGTTCTGTAACCTCTCAGCCTCCTTGCCACCGGACACAGAAGAGGACAGTGCCCCTCTTTTTGCTCCCAGAGGAAAATGCCCCTCAGAAACTCTGATCTGTGCCTCACAGGTGGTTTTGTTCATGCTGGGTGGCTTAGATTCTGTGCTATAAATAGTAGAGGAAAAGGATTTCAATCAGCGACTCAGGTATCGAGCTTATATTTCTTCTGCCATCAACCTGCCAAGGACCCTTCTTAATTATAATTTTGTCTGGAGTTTCAAGTAAGATTGAGGCTACAGTGAACTATTTTCCAGGGTCCATTCCCTCCCCATCTTCTCACCAAGCTGTGGCCTTTAGAGAATAGGCTTTAGAGCCTCTTAGGACAGACTGCCCCAGGAAGCAGTGGAATTACTAGCTCTGGAACTTTTAAAAAAAACATGTGGATGTGGTGCTTAGGGACATGGTTTACTGGTGGACCTGGCAGCCTTAGGTTAATGGTTGAATTCAATGGTCTTAGAGGTCTTGTTGAACTTTAATGATTCTCTGAATAAATGCAGTGTTTTCAATAGAGAATGGAAAGAATGAGGCTGCAACTTTGTGAAAGCGTCAAGAACACTTTGTAATGCCTGTGCAGCTTTAAAATGGCAAGGAAAGGAGAATGCAGGAATATAACACAGAAAATCAGCTAGCTGCCCTGCAAACATCTCATAAGGCTGCTGGAAGAGGTGATTTACAGCATATGCCAGAATTTCCTAAGTTTGGTCTGGCTCCACAATATTAGTGCTATTTATAGACTGCAAAATTAGAATAGATCAGAGTGATTTTTTTGCCTCATACTCTGTTTAAAAGAGACTTGAACATTCCCTGACATTAATCCAAGAGTCAGTTTAACTAGTCCATTAGTTTTCAACCTTTTACAATTTGCATACCTTTAAACTTTCCAGTAGATTTGAAGATGCTTTATGCAGACTGACAATCAACATGCATTTCTGAGTTACTTCTCTAAGATCCCTTCACAGTCACCACTGGACCACCAGGTGTTTACAGACACATAAAAAAAAAATGACATATACTTTCAAAAAGCATCCAATCTTAATTTAAAATACATTAAATAAATATTTTAAATTGAGGGAGAAGGAGCCCCTCACAATGTTATTTAAGAAATTACCCTCATGGATAAAAGCTCTTCTTTTCTCACATGAATTTCTCTGGTTTCATCTTCTGGACAGTATATGCTCTGCCTGTTTGCCAGCTAGGCTGAAAAGCCCTCCATTACTGTGCTCCTCTCCTGATGTGGACTCTCAGAGAGTGATTGCATTGCCCTTTTGCCTTCCCTTTGATAAGTTAAATGGATTAAGCTTCCCCCAGCCACACTACAGGGCATATTTCCCCACCCATTAATCATTCCCCATTATAATGTAAACAAAACCAAAATGTATTCAATACATTCTTCGTATTTCTCTGTTCATACTTATGTTACTGTCTGGTTTAAAAGACAATTTTATCTGACTAAGTTATAGATCATTAAGCTGAAAAAAAGTTTGCCCGTTACTGCTGTTTTACCATCTTGCCCCATCTTGTCTCATTAGCAGGAACTGATTGAGCATGAAGGTGTTCTCTGGCTGTCAGTAGATAAAGTAGGTGCTCTTGGCTTTCATCTGTTCTGAATTCTCCTTGTCTCATTATCTTCACAAGGTCAGATTCTTTGACACCAGGACTGCTTGCTTAGCACTCCATTCTGGTAATTACTTGCCTGGCAACCTTAACCATAAGTAGATTGCATGTATATGGCAGCAATGAAAGTATCAGCATACAGGCCAACAGCCATATATCCATATAACACAAATACCATTAGAAATGTGTTCATTCTACTGATGTAATTGCTCTGCTTCTGTATTATCGTACTGCTGCAAGCACGATGTACACATTAAAATGCATGGTTTATATTGCAGCACTGAAACTGAAGTTGCAATTCAGTGCAATTTAGGACCAATCTCATAGCTTTTTTCCTGCAAAACTCAGAAATTGTTTATATGGAAAAGGCTAAGCTGCACTTCTACTCTGAATCTTCTTTTACCTTCTCTTAGAAAGACATACTCCACTCCTGAAATTATGAGGTTGGTAGAAGACTTTGGGAAAGTCTGGGTGGTGACATCCACTACTGGTACAAAGACTATCCTAAAATCAGTGCACGGTCTTCTACAAAATAAATGCGTCTCCTTTGATCTATTTATTGTGAGAAAGCAAAAAATGCATCCTGTGATGGATGCCTCATACAGCTCTCCTTTTTATTCCATTTTACATTCACAAAATTACTTCCTCTACAACAAATCTTATTTACACAGTTCATCAATAATAGTCAAATTGTATTTGAGTCACTTACTTCTGTAAAGTTGTAACAATAATATATCTGTTGTTTATGTTCCAAGAAAATCCATGAAGAATATAAAAATGTGAATGCCTCACACTTTGGCAGAATGCCGAAATAAAAATACCTTCATACCACTGCAGTTCAAACTCATTTATACCAGATTTAAACTTGCTTCTTTTGTTAATGCAGTTCATCATCTGATCACCTCATTCTTCTTAATGTGTCAGCGATATTTAGATTTACGACAAAGCTTTCAAATCACCTATTCAATGTAATTTCGAAGGTGGTGAAGAATCTAAATAAAAATCTGTCCATAAGGCACTGGGGGTAGGTATCACGCTGTACTTGCATTGTGCGATTTATTGATGATGGTCACATCATCCACATTTCACAGATGGAAAAACTGACGCCCTGAGAAATTAGATGAGTTGGCGCTAATCATACAGCAAGTTAGAAGTAAAAATTAGATCTGCTGCCTTCTAGTTTCATAATCTAATCAGTCTAGCTTGTTTTATTTTGACCCCTCTAACGGGCACAGCCCCATACTCAAGTGCAAACTCACAGACCCATTTTTTCTATCAGGAAGCTCTTGCTTTGCTTCCAGCTGCCTCCACAGGTCACAGCCCTGCCTCCAGGTTCAGAGCATTTCCTACCACCCTCTTCCCTGCTTACCACCTGCAGTCACAGAAAATCCATCCTCACCTTGCATCTGTCTTCAGTAAGGAGGATCTTTCCCCCAACAGAAGTCATGACGTCTTTCCACTCAATTCAGAAACCCATGCTGCCACAAAACACAGGGTGCATATCTGTGACAGAGAATACTTTATCTTGTCTTGGACTCAAAATATGTAAGTGCCCATTACGTATTCACAGGGATACTAACATATTTGAGGAATTTTTCTTTGCCTTGTACCTTTTCGTGCAGCTTTTAATATCAAATAGGGAATTTGAATTTAGTCAGAGGAGAATATACTATTAACATCAATACTTAACACTAAAAAGATGAAAATTCTTATACAGGAATGTTTGGTGAAAAAATGAATAGGGAGAGGGGAAAACTGTCTTTCATTTCAGCAGGACTGGATTATATTCAACACAATTGAATATTCATCAACTGAGTGCAGAAGCCTCAATCCACTGGTTGGTTAAAACTGGCCAAAGAGCCAGAATATTATCACAGAGTCCCAGGCACTTGCTCAGCCTCTCACATTATGCAATTCATAGAAGCTGATAAACAAGCAAAGAAACAAAAGCCGTGTGTATCTCTACATTTCTCATCTTAGCTCCAAAAGTGACCTCCATGGTGCAGTCAACAAGGTGTAACGTTCACAGTCTCCTGGCAGATGATCCACTTTCCAGTCTGCTCTTTACCATGGATCCTGAGGATCTTGTTTTCTTCTGTGCTCCACCTTCTTTGGAGACTAGCTAGTTGCAATCCTTCCTCTTCCCCACATCCTTCAACTCAGAAGGACTTCTGAATCCCTAATTCAGTCAGCAAGGAGTTTCAGTCTTGCTCACAACAGGTTATCACCTACCTTCTTTTGCCTTGGAAAACTGGTACCTTGCTTTTTGGGTTTGTTTTGGTTTGGGGTGTTTTTGCCGCTGGGTAAACAAAGTCAGTTACTGCTTGGCAGTGCCTTGGGCAGTCTATTATCACACATTTACCATCAGTCTAGGCAGCAGCCAAGACTCAGCATGAAGTTTATTTTCTTCTTTTGAACTTTATAAAAATATGTACCTTTCTGACATATGGCGGCCACAAGAGGGACAAATATATCTAGTGTTTTCCTGAGACTTTGTGGGATGGTGACCCTTGAGGAGACTCAAAGGCTGAGAGAAGGAACTAGGATTTATTCAGAATGTATTAAAAGGGCAAAGAGTAACTTATATTAAAAAGAGAAATTTGTCAGGGACTAAAGGAGAAAAACATAGGGTGACAGCCAAGGATGAACACTTTAATAGCTGCAGTTTGCCTGAAGAGAAGTCATGGGGAGAAAAAGCAAGGGACTTTAATGATGAATATGTTGTATGGGACTGTGTCAAAAGCCTAAGAGAAGTCAAGGTGTTCATATTTAATTTAGAGCTGTGCAAGATTCCCTGCTAATAGCTAACAAGATAATAAAATCTACTTTCTGCCTCTCAGTTCTTTTAGTCCAGGCCCTGTTTCAAAGCTTTTCCTGAATTACAATCTCTGCAGCAGTACTGCTCTCCAGTTACTTCGGGAAGTTCATAGTGTCTCTCCAAACACATACAAATTAAGAATTATAAACAAATCCAAAAAAAAGCACAGTTTGACAGTCTTAACCCATTTTTAGGAAACACAGCGGGCAAACCCATGCTCTAATTCAGTTCTTATTTCCAAGACAGGCCAAAAAAACAAGAAGCTAGCTATGATGGCAGATATTCATCCGTCAGCAAGTAAGGAATATCAGCAACTGAGGTCTTTGTTCCTAAGACAAAATATGTGCTTTTCACCTTTATGGGTTCTGTATTTGTTAACATTAAATTTGTTGTCATAAAGAAGTCACAGTTTACAGGGGAGGAAATATGTGATTAGGCCTAATGGTGGGGATTTGACACCTCTTGGGCTCTCTGATTAGCCCTTGTCTTCCATTCCCCTTTGGGAAGTTGGAATCATTCACAGTTGCAGTACAGTGCTGAGTTTTAATGGCTCATTGGCCATTCAAGGAGAGAGAGACAAGTGCTGATGAACTTCAGAGCTATAGTCCTAAATACCATCTCAAGGTTTTCTGTGAGACAAATCTGTGTTGGAATTGAGGGGTTTTTTCCTGATCTGAAATGAAAACATAGTAAATGTTGATACTGTGAGGGAAAATTATAAAAATAATTAATATCAGAAAAAAATTCATATTTCAATAAGGTGTTTTCCTTTGAGATAAAGGGATATCACTCTTTCATCAGCCAAACTTTTGGCTCTTTTTAGGAAAGCCTAACATTTCAATGAGTTCTTCAGTGTCCCAATTCAAAGCCAACCCCAAACCAGAGAATATAAAGAACTAACATGCTTGCTGGTCTTCTTCACCTTTGCATCACAGGAAGGCTGGAGCTGTGAAGGCCATGATTTGTCCTCAGTCCAGAATCTCTGTCTTACATGAAAATTGTGTCCCAGAATCCTGCTGCAGAAACAAGATGTGAGTCCTCTCTAAACATGTTTATCCCAGGACCTTTAGGTGCTATTCTTGCTCCCTCACCAGCTGTAGAAAGGTGAACTGATTGGGCTGCAGTAACGTTGCAAAACCTGAAATCCCCGGGCTTGCCAATTCCATGATGATCTGAGCTGTAAGGCTGCTACAGATATTCAGTTCCTGGAAAGTCCAGACTTCCACACAGCCTGTGCAAAAACCACTGACATCACTGAAAGCAAATTGTTTCCATTAAATGCTTCATGGAAGTGAGATCTTAAAACAAAAGCTTGTTTTAACTGGAAATCTGCAGCCACATATGCTCTCAGACTGCTGCAGTCAGTGGGATTTATGCAATCTATGTTGATTTCAGTGGAAGTTTCTCTTTGTCTACACTTCATTTTTATTGAGAGGAAGATTGTGTAAACCTTACCTGTAGTGGTTAAAACTTAGTGCCTGTGAAGAATATCCACACCACCCTCACAAAACACCAAAGTCCCACTTAGGACACTTTGTCAGATGTAAGTGATGCATGATTCCAGTGGTAGCACTCTGCACAAGGGTCAGCTCATCCCACATAGCATTGATGAAGTGTGGTCCCATATCCCTAAGTTTAACCTAGAACTGCAGATCCAGCTATCTCAGCAGATTCCTTAGATACTGCCTCTGCAGCATGTTAAGAGTTCCCACCAGTACTAAAACCATTGACCCAGCCCAGGTTGTTTTATTTCCTCATTTACCCAGGGAGAAAGACTCTGATATTTTTTATTTTTTGTGAAGGACAGTATTACTGTGTATGACAAGTATTACTGGGTCTTCTTCAATGTAAACAGGCAATAATTCTTAAGGTCAAACAAGTACAGATTCTCAGGAATGAATAATTAATAGTGATATACAAAATGTCAGAGCTCAAGTTTCTAGGATTTTCTAAAACACAGACAAATTGAAATCTGACAAAAACAAATTGTGTTTAATAACCCTTAAAGACGTGATTCCTGAAGCATCCTGCAGTACTCGAGTCTCCCCCTGTCCAACTTCTTTCATCTTCATTTACACCAGACAAAGGCTAGTGAAAATAATGTTTGAACTTTAAGTAATAAAATCAGTTATAAAATCACTTACTTTATCACACATTAAATGCTTTTGCCCACTCTTCCTTCTTTTTAACCTTCCTGACTATTTTTTAGGGACTGTACAGAACCACTCCCTGCCAAAATAGCCCAGTGCCACGGGGGTGGTGCCATGCAGGCACAAAAAAGAAGGACATTTTTTGCCCTCTGCTCTCCAAGGTGATGCCAAACCTTGTGACTATTGATGACACAATGCTGAGCCCCAGATAGCAAGCCAGAGATGTGAGATAATATATAGTCTCTGGCTAATTCAGTTAGGTGGATTATAGTTGACTCAGAACGAGGACAGAGTGGGATCACATTATGGGGAAATCAAAACCTAGTATATAACCCTTGGCTCATGCATCTTATGTCCATCTTTAAACCTGTTATGTCAGCCTGACATTGGTATCAGTCCAACTTTATCATCAGTCCATAAAAACTGAACTGCTTCTGAATTATGTCAGTGCTGAATTAGTCTCACTGAAAGTGCAGAATCAGGCCATCTACTAATAATGAAACAAAGAGAGAACATTTCACTGTTGCTATTTATTCCACACTGACCTTCTGGAGATTTCTTGGCCAGATTTATAGATCAACCCTCCAACTCAGAGCTGTAAAACCAGAATATCCCAGAGAATTATGCAGTTGCAGGTAGTGGGCAGTCAAACTGGATATGTCCAAAGTAAAACTAAGAGATAATGAGGAACAACTGTTCAGAAGGGAGATCACACATCTGAAGTCCTCTGCTTTCAGGAGAGAAAAACCCCACACCACAAGGATGTCAAATGCTGCAAAAACTTTACTCCTCAACGTGTGCAATTTACCCTGGAAGGGCATTTAGGGACCTTTTGTACACACTGCATTCAAGGAAAAGACATTTTGTCATGAACATCACTTAGCATATGCATGGGAAACACTTGCAGTACTCATCAGTATTACCAAAAGAGGACCCAACACAGGATCATTAATAATTACCCCAACACAGGATCATTCAGAATATCTAAGACGCTTCTCAGCACACAATACTGTTAGTTCATCAGTTGGGAAAATTCTACAGCATTTATCCCATATTTTCAGCAAAGCGGCAGAAGTGACAGACAGGATCAAGCAGCACCCTGGATACCAAAATCTCCTCTTGCTGTGAACAGACACAGTTGGTCAGTCAAACAGCCAGCCAGTCAATCGATCACATATACAACCTATTTATATCTATAGACAGAAGCAGCCTTAGACCTTGAACTGCAAAATTGGAGGCTCCCAGGCAGAAAGCTCAATGAATCCTTGGAGACTGAACAATGCATGGAGCAGTAGCTGTGGTATTCATTGTCCAATCCCCCACTTCCACACTGTGGATTACAAATTGCCCCCCAAAATGTCCCCAGGAGAATTAATTTTGGTTCAAAGACTAAAAGTTGAGGAGACACATAAAGAAGACATAAAGGGTGAGGTCAATGGGCAGAATATTAACACTTGAGGAGAACCTGCTTAAGAGACACATGGTTAAGAGCCCCAACATGCTCTCTCAGGCAGGCTCTACACTGACAAATAAAGCAAAGGCTCAAGCCCATGATCACTCACTGTGTCAGCAGGTTCCTTGGTGCAGTTTTGGTCTGTGCCCAGCAGCAGCAGCCTGCTCTGCCTGGGTATGGCTCAGAGCACTGGCTCACTGGCCAGGATGCATGCCCAGGTGGTGGGTTGGATATAGCCACCCCCTGTTTCAAGGGGGACAAGAATTGAGGCATGTGGAAGTGAATGTATCGTGTTGTGTGGCCTCACTGCCAGAAGCCTGTCCTGGACTATTTCTCAGCAGTAGCAAAGGCATGGCTTAGTGAAGCTTTTGCCAAAAGATGTGGGTTTTTTCCACATCCTTCTGTTTGCCTTTGCATGTCAAATTGGCATGAGCTCCCAGCTCTGCATCAGCTGTATGCACAGTGACAAGTCAGCTCTACCCCTCAGAGACTTCTCCATACCTGATCTGGAGCCCCAGCAGAACCCTTATCCTCAGGCTGCAACAGGCAGTTCCAGCAGTTTCTCATTAGATGCTCTCAGATAGGTGAAACTTTGGACCAGTATTTCATGTTTAGCATTTTCACATTTTAAAAGAAAAAAGTAGTTCTTCTCCCTTTTCTTGTTCAAGTTCTAGTTTCATATCTTCTACACTTCTGATAGAAAACAAGGAATATAGTATTTCCTCTTTTTCCGGTCATTCAAAATTATATAGGAACTTGTGCTCCAAACTGAAAAATATTTATACTTAAGATAAATCAATAAGGTTTTTACTTTGCATCATAGATTACATGGTTTTGTTTGCCTAGCTTAGGTAATCTTTTTTCACATTATATATTGATCCATTATCTTGACTCATTATCTTGACATCCAGATAAAGGAAATTAAGATATTGGGATAACACAACAGTAATCTTTTTCCATGCTGATTCCAATCAATGTGCTTTTATGCTGTTGCATTGGTCAGAGACCTTGCAAGGCTGCCTAATTTCAGATATGGATAAAACTTTGTTTCTAGATGTTAATGCAATATATGAATAATGAAAAATAAAGAAACAAAGTTTAACTTCACTAAGTGACAAAAAGTCTCCAAGAAAAAGAATCAACTTCACAACAAATGTTGGGGGTTTTACTATTTATGAGTCTGGATATTACTACTTCTGTAATATCCAGTCCTAGTTAAGTTCCTGGTCTCAGCAACATCCTATTACGAGGAGTTCTACAGTCTGTTACCTATTATTACTATTGAACATTTAATCTCTCCCAGACTATGAGGGTTTAAAGAACGCTTAGAGATGCAGAATATGGGATGAGTCTGGGACTTGAACCTTACTCAGCCTGAGCCATGGGCTAACAATCTGCTTAGGGATTAGCCAGTTTCCAGTTTAGCGCTGGGCTGGTTCTAATCGCCGCCGGCCATGCCCAGGGGACATTAGCATTTCCAAGGCAGAGGCAGCCCTGGGCTGCCGAGAGGAAGCTCCTCCCTGGTAGAGCTAAGGATTAGCAAGCCCTGGGGGTAAAGAGAGAGACAGAAGATTTGAATCTGAATGGGACCCATGGAAGCCTCAAGGAGGGGATAGCATCTGAAACCAAGCTTACTTTCCCAAGTCAGGGCTCTTCTCTCTGCTGCCTGTATGCACAGGTGTGCACAGAATCACATAGGTTTAGGAAAGCATTCACAGCTTCACTGCTGAATAAAGAAATGGAGAAAGATTGTTTGCATTTGGCCCTGCAGACTAAACATTACTTGTTTTGCTTCTTCTTGCCTGTGACTTATAGTGGTCTCTTGCATAATTTCATTTCAGTTTTTACAAGACTTTTAACCCCACTTGATTTTCAGCATAGCGAGTGAAGCACCAAGGCTTAAGTGATCCTACAGAAGTAGCAAACCTTAAAATCAAATTCAAATCCTCTCTAAGTACAGTTTATTCACTTTAACTAGTAATTATAACAGAAAACATCTCTGCTTAGTTTTTAAAGCCCTTCAAGCACTGGAGATGCCTGCTTCTTTATGAAAGAATTGTCTTCTGTTCACTAGCAGCAGTCTGGAAAGCTTCCAGACAGTAGCAAGAATTAGTGAGGGGGAAACATGTTATAAGAATGGGCCACAGATGTGAACGCTCACTTCCCCACTTTGGTGAGCTGATCAATTAAAGGTAGTTAGCAGTTTCCTGACTGGTGTTGTCTTGAACATCTGCAAACCACAAATGCAGCTGCTCCCTATCTTCTCCATCCCATAGAACAACTGAGCTGCTGCTCCTGTCCCCTACAAAAATCAGTCATCAGAATGGGTGTAGTATCAACCACCTAAGTCTGAACAGAGTATTTAAGAACCAGTAACTGAAGTGTTGAAAAGATACTTGCCAAAAGCAGCTTTAATTGAATGTTTTGACAGTTACATTTTGTAGTGAAGTCACTCATTCACCATTGATATACTAAACCAGAAGGACCATCATCACCTGTAAGGGTGCAAGTAGACAGATGACCCAAGAGCATTTGTTTTGGGGAGGTTGACGAACCACTTTTGAAGGTACTATTAGAACCAAATTATCAGTAAGCAGAAAAGCATCTGAATCACACAGACAGTTTTCACAGTTGCTGGAAGGCATTATACTATGCTGCCTGTCTTCATAGTAATGTCAGCCCTATGTGTAAAGGGGGTAGTGAGAGATCTGTTTCCTGGCTCAAAGCACATACAGTACAATACCATATGCTCCCATCAGAAGAAACCGTGGGTGCTCACAACTAATCAAGATCAATCTCTCAATTAGGCAGATCATAGGGTTCAAACACAAAGGAGAAGTGGTAGCTCCCAGTGATGCACTTATTCTCTTAGCCATGTTGTTTCCGTGTTGGATTATTGCTGAAAGGCTTAGGTGGAGGAAAAGTGTGTTTCAAGGAGGAGGTGTCGCAATATGTCACTTATAAACAGTGAGTTATATTGCACCGTATACAGTTCATGATGCATCCACGTGGACAGGTGCAGAGACACGCGGGCAGCTTGGTCGGTGCTCTCAAAGGGCTGGATCCCAGCCAGCCCTAGTCTCAAAGCTGTTTAGACACAAACCAGTAACATACACAGCCTGTCACCAGGCCTTCCTGACTGGAGCACAGAGCAATGTTAACACAGTTATATAGACCAGAAATGGCTCGTGTCTGGCCAGGTCAGAAGATGAGGAGACAAATCTTACATCTACATCCACTCTCAGGAGGGAGCACCCATAGATTCCCCTGAACCCCCTCAACTTGTTAAGGAAGATGCCAGCATCGGAGATACAGCCAGTGAAAGAGGGTATTTTTGAACTCAGACAGGATTTAAAATAAAATCTTTACTGTGGGGATAAATATCTATATATGTCTTATCTCCCTCTGAGGTGTGTGGACATAAATATCTATATATATGTCTTAGCTCCCTTTGAGGTTTGTCTTGAATTTTTACAATGTTCATAGACATGCTGATAGAAAAAAAATATCAGTGTTGCATGTCTTTCAAGCATATGGCACTCCTTAGAGCCAACAAGGCTTTTGTATGAAAGATGAATATGAAATCAGGGCAAGATTTTAGTATACCAAAGTAAATTTCCCCCAACACTGTATGTAACAAATAAAAAGAGAAAAGAAAAGACGGAAAATCTGTAAGGTGATCATGCTACCAGTGAGTTTAACTTGGGTCCACAGGCTACCTGAAAGAAAAGATACAAAACAAATGAACAAACAAACAAAAATCCCCCTTAGAGATCGTGCCAGTCAGCTGGCCAGAAAAAAATGCCAAAGCAACAGTGTACTGGTGCCATCTGGCTACTTCTCCTCCCTCCGATGGCTCCCTGCCATATTCCTGACCAGGATATTGGAAGAACCAGACACAGGCCACATCCAAAAAAATCCTCACAGGTTTTATACTGGGCCCAGTGGATGCTGGAACAGGTTTCTGGGAGTCAGTGTTATATAAATGTCAAGCAGTGTGAACATGCCTGAAAGAGCTAATAGCTGAGTACCAAAACTTGCTGCACTAACAGCACACTGGGACTTGACAGCAGTAAAAGCAGTCCTTCCTTCAAGAGACTTCAGGTTAACACGGTGCAGCGTGTAGGAGCATGCTGGGTTTTCTCCTCTGTGGCTGCTTTTCATTTCAAACTTCCCTTTCAGACCCAAAATGGGACTCTTACCTTGAAAACAGCAAGACTTGGGGTCACTTTGCCAGGAACTAGTCTTTACCTTAGTTGAAGAAAACCAGGTTGTGATTATCAGACAGTTGTATTTATTTTGCTTGATATAAATGTAATCTAGGGATTGAAAGCAAAACACTACATATTCAGAAGATAATTCACAGTTTTAGATATCAACTGAAAATCAAAATATGCACCATTTGCAGTCAGCAACATTCGCGAACCACATGTATGGGGTATGTACAGCTGGTGTAGAATTTAATTTGAATGCTATTTATGTGCTATGCATGCTGCATATAAAGCAGACTGTCAACTGTTCATTTCCAAAAAAGGAAATAAAAGATACAAAAATTAAACCTGCAAATTCCAGGAACCTCGAGTTTTCAAAACAATAAGGTCAGAATAAGGTTTAATTCATTTTTCATTTCACAGATTGTTGCCAGTTGAATAGAACCTTTTACTCTTTTGGTGTATTTCTCTAAAGCATAGTGCACTTTGTAATTGTTTACGTGTGGTTATAAAATTCATAGCTCTCTGAGGCACAGGAATGGCCCCTATTTAGTCAATATATATTCCATGGATTTTTTTCAGCTTCTAATATTTTAATACAAGTAATTTATATCTTAAATAATTTTAGTGCTTTTAAAAAGAGTGAGATTGCTAGAATTTTAAGAGAGAAATTTTGTTTATTCATACCACATATACAGCACAGGCCTTTGCTGTTCAAGTGTCCTGGCACTGCTCTAATAAATAAGCAAAACGCAGTACCTCCATTTACTGCAAATTTTACTTCATGTTCATTTGATCCGAATTAAGACTACAGAAAACTGCACCCCACTATTTTAAAATCTGGCTTTGAATGGCCTAAGACAAGTTTTTGCAATTCACTTTAATTAAAAAAAAATAAAGAAAATATAAAAATAACCTGAAAACCTTTTTTTCTGCCAGTCCCATTCCCTTTTATCTTCTCTACAATTATGAATGTAATTTAGCCCTGTAAGGAGTCCATACCATGATCACCACTGCAGAACACAAGAAAATATGTGGAAAGGCCTCCATTTAATCTAAAAGACTTTGGAAAACCTAATTTAAAGATTAATACAGAGCATAATAATGATAATAATAATACAGGAAAAATGAAATTTTACTAGTGTCAGATGTGCAGTTTCTGTGACAGTAAATAAAATAAATCATGGCCATTTGATGACCCTGAAGGTAAATGGAATAATACAGTTTGCATCTATATGCCCAAACTCTTCTCTATCCAAAATGAGGTGGCCCATCTACACTGCTCATTGAGAATCATTGCCACTTGCCAAGAGCTGCTAGACACTCGCTGCAAGAAACTACATGTTCCATGCAGTGACCTCCATGAGAAGAATGAAGGATACCTTTTTTGATGGCAAAATGGATCATTTTTGGCCATCCTTTGCAAAAGGCATTTTATTTTCTGCCTTAAGTTGATTTTAAAGAATTTCTACTTTGGCATAAACACAAATAAAATATGTGCTTGTAACCCAAAACCCAAAATTACCTCCTTAAGCAATTACTGAATCTTGACCTTTCATTCCCCTAAACTAATTTAAGTGAACATAAATTTGGTAAATCTCCATAGGAATTCACACTCATTGGGGAAGATGAATAGCAGAGTTAAGACTGCTCTTCAGGAGAGCAGACTTCAATTTATTCAGGCATCTTACAGGTAGGATCCTGTGGGAGCTCTGAAGGCTAAAGTAGCTCAGAAAGGTAGCAGGTCTTTAAGGACAGCATCCTCTGAGAACAATGCTTCACACCAATACTCGTGAAAAAAAAAAAGGGTAAATGTATTAGGATACAGGCTTGGCTCAACAGGGAATGTATGATAGAGCTCCAAAGCATAAAGCCAGTATATGAGAGGTGGAATCTAAGACAGACTACAAAGGAGAAATATATAAATGTCACCTGGACATGAATGACATTAGGAAAGCCAAATCTCCCCTAAAGTTTGCCTTCCTGAGGGATGTGAAGGCAACCAGAAGAT
The DNA here is from genome assembly GCA_026261815.1 of Monarcha castaneiventris obscurior. Classification (NCBI taxonomy): domain Eukaryota; kingdom Metazoa; phylum Chordata; class Aves; order Passeriformes; family Monarchidae; genus Monarcha; species Monarcha castaneiventris. The sequence continues at coordinate 12,930,431 of JAMPIT010000379.1, forward strand.
GTCTTGCCATAGTGTTATAGTAATAAAAGGCTGAACAAGGAAAATGCAAGTCTATTTCTGAGTGAAGCAGGTGATCTCATGTCAGGCAACACTCAGGAGGGGCTATTTCAGCCTCCCCCAAGGAACAAAGTCTTCAGGAGCCCCAGGCCTGTTCAAGAGAGAAAAACCAGAACAAGGAAGACTCGCTCTTGGTTGAGAAGGAACAGGTTAGGGAACACTGAAACAAATTAAACATACACAATGAGTCCTGCAAGAACTGGATGATTTCATCACAAGGTCACTTGTGATTATCTTTGCTAGGTCTTGTCATGTAGGTTAAGTTCCTGAAAAATGGAAGAAAGCAAGTCTTACTCTTAGCTTCAAGGAGGGCAAGAACAAAGAGCTGGGGAACTACAGGCTGGTCAACCTCACCTCAGTTACGGAGAAGATGATGAAAATCTGCCTGGAAACCCTTTTCAAAGAAGAAAGTAATTGGAAGTAGTAAGCATTGATTTATGAAGGGGAAATCAAGTTTAACCAGTGTGATGGCCTTCCATAATGAGGCAGCTGGTTGGTGGATGAGGGAAGAGAAGTTGCTGTTGTCTACCTTGATTTTAGTAAGGCTTTTGACACTGTCTCATTCTCATCATCACAGACAAGCTAATAAAGTAAAAGTTAGGTAAGTGGAAAGTGAGATGGATTGGAAATTGAGTAAATAACTGGGGCCAGAGACTTATGATTGGCAGCATAAATTTCATTTGAGGTCAAATTATTAGTGGTATACCACAGGGTACACCACACTGGTGCCAATACTGTTTAGCCTCACTACTGACCTGGACACTGGGAGAGAGTGCACTCATCAGGTTCACAGATGACAAAAAACTGTGAGGAGTGTCTCATACACCAGAGTGTTACCATTCAGAGGGACCTGGACAAGCTGGAAAACTGGGCGGAGAGGAAATTATTGAAGTTCAACAAGGAGAAACGCCAATTCTTGTACCTAGGAAGGAATAAGCCCAGGGCCCAGCATATGCTGGGGACAACCATCAGAAAAGCAGCTCTGTAGAGAAGGATCTTGGGGTCCTTGGACAGCAAACTGACTGAGTCACCAGTGAAGCAAAAAAAGCCAACACTATCCTGGCGTGCATTAGGAAAAATGTTGGCAGTAGGTTGAAGGAGATGGTGTTTCTCCTCCACTGAACACTGGTGAGACACATGTGTAGCAGTCTGTCCAGATCTGGACTCCCCAGTTATGGGAGAGAGATGAACTTACTGGAGTGAATCCAGTGCAGGGTCAACAAAGATGATTGAGGGTCTAGAGCATCTCCCGTGTGAGGAGAGGCTGAAAGAGCTAGGACTGTCAGTCTGGAGTAGAGAAGGCTCAGGGGGGATCTTATCAACTTTTATAAATACCTGATGGAAAAAAAACAAAGAGGGAACCAGACTCATTTCAGCAATGGCCACAGGTAGGGCAAGAGGCAATGGTTATAAATTGAAAACATGAAATTCCATCTAAACACAAAGAAAGCTCACCCATTTTTTACTGTGAGGCTGGTCAAATATTGAAATAGTTTGCCCAGAGAGGCTGTGGAGTCTCCGTCTGTGAGGATACTCAGAAGGCAACTGGAAACGGTCCCAGGCAACCTCCTATAACAGAGCCTGCTTGAGCAGGGAGTTTGGACCTGATGACCTCCAGAGGTCTGTTCCAACCTCAACCATTGTCTGATTTGCAAGTTTCAATAGCTAGCAACAGACACTGAATACACTGCATTTAGAAATTGCATAAAATGCTAATTGTGAGGATAATTAGACTTTGCTGACATTTTTCAGTTACTCTGATACCTTCTCAGCAGCTGAAACGTCTGAATTAAGTGAAAATGTGAGCTTGAAAAAGCTGCTTCAGATCACACAGGAATTATATGTTATTTCTAACAAGTACAGAAAAGGAAATCTGCAGTCTAAGTCATGCAAAAGTTAGATCAAAGTGTACAGCTTCAGTAATCAATGTCTGGCTGCTTCTCTTTGCTTCTTGCACTGAACCTGTTCTAGAATCCTCATAGACCAACATAGATTAAATTATGATAATGGTGTTTTCTGCTTTTAAAATCTGTGAGTAGCTGAACACCAGTTCTCTGGTCTGCAATGCATATTTAAATATAACTTCTAACATATTTGAAGTGCACATGCAAATCCTTGTAGATATAGCAGGTGCATTTAAATGAATATGAATTCCCTGAGAAAATGTAGATGAGGGTTACGTTGCAAGACATTTTGTGTACCAGAACTTCAGAAGAGTTAACAAAGAGGCTTACTCTATTCTGTAGTGTCTAAAATACTGGAAAAGTTCACCAGTTCACTAAAACTACAGCAATATCCTGCCCACATTATCTTAAAAAAAAAATTACTGAGTTGAAAAAAAATATTACTGAGTTGATTGTAACTCTCTCAGCTTGACAAAGAAAGAGGGATAATTTCATTAAGGGAAAAAATGGCCAGAGAGCTGAACACTGTTCCAAGTGTAATTCAGGGTCTACTGAAATCTTTGGATACATAAACAAGGAATACCAAGCAGGGAGAAGAGCCTGGTATTCAGACTCAGCATTCAAACATCCAGTCAACTACTGATTCCCTGAAGGAGTGCAGTTGGAGCACACTGTCCAGTTCTGCTGCTCCTCCTCAAGAAGGCAGCTAACAATACAGAAAGGGCTCAGCAACTAACCAGAAGACTCCCTGATGTGTGTTTTACTATGATAAACTGAAGGGTTTCACTTTAACAAGTGGGAAGTTGACAGCTCAGTTAACATTAGTAAGAATGATCTTCAGTCTGGCCAGGAGAGGTGCAATAGTGCAATGCTAAGGAGTTGAAACTAACCAGGTTCAAACCAGGAAAAAGTCACATGTTTTAAAAAGTGAGAACAGCTATCATTGGAGTAATTTATCCAAGGTTATGCTGCATTAACGGAGAAATCAAAACATTAGGATTTTCTTTTCCACATACGTTATCTAGTTTAAACAAATTAATTCAGTGCAGTCTTATGCATTGCACAGGAGGTCCAATTAAATGTTTGCAGTGGTTCCTTTGGGCTTTTTGACTGTAATCTATACTTTGTGACTCTCCTGCCCTCCCCAAGACTTTCCTATGCATGTAAATACTGCTCACACAAGTGCACATGCCTGCCACAGCTACAGGAGGATGAATTGCACACTCCCTCCATGGCACTGTAACCCACATGTTTTATGCTTCAGCATTTGACTTTGGCCCAAAGAAAGAGAGAACAGCTGTTGTTTAGACTCATTAAGAGCCAAGGAGCCCAACAGAGGTCTGTTCCACACATTGCCTGTGCGTGAGCGGATCGGTACGGCACTACGGGAGCACAACCCAACAGTTGTTTCCAAAAGGCATGTGCCAGCACTGTCTACAACACAGCTCCCCACACCTTCCCTTAGACAGCACACACCATCACCATCTTCATAATTTTCCTATGGTTAACACAGCAAAGACCTTCAAATACTTGCAAATGAGCTATTAACTTAATTAACAGAATCGATGCTGAATTAGAGTTGCATATTTGTCATTTCAAACTCTGGGTCTACCCTGACACAGCCTTTTCCTGACTGTGCTGTATTTTGGGACTCGGTCAACTCTACCTGCTGGTCATTGCCTGAAAATGTCTTGTGCAAAACAATTGACTTAATGCCTCTTGTCTGCTCTCCTCTTGGCAGAGCATGTGTCCATCTGGATTTACAACCTCCTATGACCACCAGGCTACCTCTCATGACACAACCAATATCCTCACATATACACAGACTGTTTTTATGAAGTGGTGGCAGCTCCCAGGGCTTTCTGGTTTTGCCTTATCTCCCTCTTTTATTTTTTCAAGAATCAACCTCTCTCGGTTTATAGCAGATTTTTCTGTGTTGTTCTTGCAAGAAAAATCTAAGGTTACATTAACCCTGTTTCATTGTCACTATTCTGTAATAGAAGTACTAAACATAGTAATGAAATGACTCGGTAGCCCTTTTTTATCAATAGGTACTTATTATTTGAGTGATAGTTTACAACAAATGGACTGCAGAAGAAGGGTGCTCACCTAAACCTGCATTTTACTGCAAACTGATAAGGCTGTGTTCACATAGCTGAGACTGAGACTCTAAACTGTGCCTGCTGTTGCAGACAAAGCAGCAAAAATTACCTGAAATACCAAAATCTCCTGTTTAGTTGTAGCAAGGCTGTCTCAGAGATGCAAGAACAGGGAGGTTTCTCAAATACTTCAGCGAATAATCCATGTTAAGTTTGATCTAAAGGCATAACTCTCTGCACCAGCCATGTCACCTATGGGGATAGTCTTTACGTCCTTTTGCTTTAATTATTCTGTATGTTTTGTAGAAATTCCTTAACTGTTTGAACACTCACAATTTCTTTGCAGCCATTAAAACATCTCTCTCATCTTTCTCCTGGATTTTTCAGTTCCAAGATTATTTCTTCTGGGGTTTTTTCTTCTATTTTTGATAAACCTATTTCTGTAACTGCTTAAGAATCACAGTTCAGGCTGAAATAAAATCCTGTGAAAATGTGAATTAAATATTGTGAATATTGTGAAATAAAATCCTTCCTGTTCTGGTCCCTTCCTTCAACTGACAATAATTTTTGTAAATAAGCTGTTCTGACTACTCTATGCTAATGTCCTTACTTTTTTCTTCCAGGGTTTCATTCCAGCAACAGTTCTGGCAGCTGTTGTCCACCTTCCATTTGAAATTGGATTGATTTCTGTTTTTCTGACAGCATAACATAAACATGATCTAGCACTAGACTTTGCTACACTGCATTTCTATTAACTACTGAACCTCAGTCAGGTTTGTATTCAAACTGCAGCATCACTGATTTGGAGTTGAAAGAACAATTTCTATAATCCCAAAGTAGAAGCTGCCAGATCCTTCTTAGTGATGGCAGTAAGTGATGCATGGTCAGTTTCTGATTATCATTGATTGGAAAGGTGAAAAAAAAAATAAATCCAAGGGCTGAAACCAATTACATTGAGTCTCTGTTTGTCCCTAAATTTGCTGACCCTCTGTACTGTCTGGTTTGCCCAGTTCAGTAGAACAAAGTTTCCTTCATCATTTCACATCTTGAGGAAATTGTGCAACCTTCACTTGTCAGCTGAGATTATTCCAGTGATGAAGGTTCAAGTTTTAGGCTATATCTGCACTCCTAAGTAAAGGGAGTGGGAGTCCCTAATCCCCAAGACAAAGTGGCACAGACTGATGGATACCCACACTGCCAAGGCCAAACCCACCTTCAACAGAATGGTTTCACCCAGAGTCCTGAGCACTTGGCCTCTGTCTCCTCAAGCCACTAAGATGTAATTGCTAGTTTGTGTTTCTTTTGCTGGTTTACAATACCCAAAATAATATGAGAGGTGTGGTATAGGCATCACACACAGCATGTGCAACATCACACTAAGAAAAAAACAGAGCATGCTGACAGGTTTGGCATCTGGAAACACAAAGCCTTCCAGGATGGTCTGAGCTGACTATCCAGCATGAAGGGACCCAAACCTGTTTGCAGGTCATGTTACCCTTTCAGCATGAACTGGCAGGAACTACTTTAGGACCCTTAGAACCACAGATTAGTTTGGGTCAGAAGAGACCTCTAAAGATCAGCTAATCCAACCCTCTCTGCCTCAGACAGGGACATCTTTCACTGGATCAGATTGCTTGAAAGCTCATTGAACCTGGCCTTAAACACTTCCAGAGGCATCCACAAAAGCTCTGGGAAACCTGTTCCAATGTCTCATCACACTCTTCACAAAAATTCTTCCTTATGTCCTATCTAAATCTACCTTCTTTAACTTTCAACCTCTTGTGATGTGGCCCAGGCTCTAGCTGACTTCCTGGGCTGCAAGTGCTCTTTCTCGAGTCCTTGTCCGCCAGGATCCCCAAGTCCTTCTCCACAGGGTGGTTCTCAATCCATTCATTCCCCAGTCTGCACTGATAATCCAGATTGCCCTGACCCAGGTGCAAAAATGTGCATTTGGCCTTGTTGAACTTCCTGAGCTTCACATGGGCCCACACCTCAAACCTGTCTCTTCCCAAACTGGTTTGGAAGTGGCCATCTGGAGTGGTTGACAGCAGAAGTAGGGTGTGTACTAACTACACTGTGTGCACAGCCCGGGCTCACTGTCTGCCTTTTATTTTCCTTTTCCTAAAAGCGTGGTTGGTCTGCTGAATGTCTGCTGAACACATCTTTTACTTCTTATGTAAGTAAGAAAGATGTATTAACATCTTTCCCTCGCAAAACAAATAGAAAAAAAACCCAAAAGGCACTTTATAATAATATTGGGCATTTTATGTGAAAGCTCTTTAGGTCCTGTGATCTATCATTTTCAAATCATCTTTGAGAACGATGTAGTAGGTGCCCCCCAGGCTGTCTGCAGCCACTAGGCTTTCCCATCTGGCCCACCATCTTTCCTGTAGCAGACGGAGACCAGATGTTCGAGGAATTAAATTCAGTGGGACAGCTGAATTCCAGCATGAGAGTCTTCAGAGCCCAGCTCAGAGAGAAGCACACCACCATTGTGCCCATGAAAGCTGGGGCAAGGACAGGAGGGCTGATAACATTGTTTCTGCCCATGCCCAGGTTTGTTTTTCAGCGTCCAGACTGAAATGTTAAATGTGCTCCTTGATTTCTGATTGGACTTCTGGGCACACAAGCAAGTTATCACAAGACAGAATGCAAATCACAATTGCTTGAATGCCCCCTGGTCCTGGTTGAAGCTCCTGCTCCCAAACTGCATAGAGAGCTATTTAGCAAGCCCGCATTTAGTACAGGCTGAGGGTCTGTAGCTACAGCCTGTAAACAGAGCCAAAAGGATTCAAATGTTTAAATGTTTTTTCCATACAATATATTTTACTTTACAATCTATTTGCCTCCTGCTAAGTAGTTGCCCATTTAGGGCTTTAGGATTTTTTCAGCTGCTATTGCTGCTGCTGTTCTTCTTGTCAAATTATCTTTGAGCTCAATGCACATCCCTCCTCTGCTCAGCTTGTTGTGTGGTCTGACTTGTCTCCAAAGGAAGGGTCCTAGTCAGGCTTCTCTTTCTGCTAATGAAAAGCCAGTAACACACTTAAGGGCCTCAAAAGCAAAACACTATGATTTATAAGTTCTGGTGCTGTCTGCCTCCCTTTCTCCTGCCACATACTGTCTGCAAATACAGAGTTCAACCTTCTGCAGCTGCCTTGGGAAGAGTTTCAGCTCTTAACCAGTTTTCTGCCTGACTCAAGGTCCTGGGTTTGCCAAGGCTGCCTTAATCCGTGTTGTAACCATGTTGCAGGGGGCTGCCAGAACTCCACTCCTGTGAGGGCTTCGCTCCAACTGGTCCTCATTCCATGCACTGGGAACCATTGTGCAGGACAGCCACAGGCTACCAAAGGCTTGTGCCAGAGCCTTCAGAGACATATTCCCTTTGCAAAGGGGCATGGATTTTGGATGGAGTGTTTTGTGTACAGAGAGGAGGGCATGGTAAAATAGGTTTAAAGGCTCAGACATATTCAGAAAACAAACAATGAGGCAGGTGTGATGTGTGTCTAACAGCCATTTCTAAAAAAGCCCTATCTGGGTACCTCTTGATGAATGAATCCAGAAAATGCAAGGCACAGTTTCCTGGACTCCTGGAATGCATGCCCTACCCAAACAGCAAAGTGGAGCTACATCTCCTGGTGAAGGCCCCGGGATAAGGGTGTTGAACATGGACACCCTTGGTCTATCCTAGAACCAATCTGATAATGGACAGATCATAAATGTGATAAATTACACTTCATATGAAGGAAATGCTGCCAGAGCTTTAACTGAATGACATTGAGACTAACAAAGTTTACTAGAAAGGCTCAGGAAATGTACTTAAAGGGTAAAAAATGAAGTGGCTTAGTGTAAGATTCTGATGTAGTTCCCCAGGGCCATTTGCCCATCTCACAGTCTTACACCCTGGGATTGTACCAATGCCATCAAGTTCAGCTGCTGGCACCAGCTGAACAAGCACTGTTTGTGCCAGTTTCCTGGTGGGAGTGATTGATTAGAGCTGGTTGAGCTTGCTCTGTCCAGAGCAGGTGTGGAGCAAATTTGCCCTGACTCAGTCAATTAACTTTATCAGGGAATCAGAATCAACAGCGTGAATATGATAACAATGTGTTGCAGGGTCCATGCTTCTCACTGTGCCTGGTCTCATGCTGATGGCATAATTCTGAGTTTATCACCAAAAATGGTGCCCAAGCCTTGTGATGTGTGAGCACTTGGGTCCAGTTTCATCCCATGCATGAGCTTCTGCTATTACACTGGATAATTCCTGCAAAATTTCCTATGGCCACAGTTAAGAGAGGGAGGCAGGGAATGTCCCATGACCTATTTGGTAATCTCAAAAATGTGTCTCAGGGAACATCTGGCTGTTCAAGCACACCCCTCTCCAAGTCTGATGGCCAGACTGGTATCAGGTTGACCTCAGTGAACTGACGTCTCGGAAAAACCACGTCATTCTTCACTACACTCTTTAATTCAGGGTTATTGACAAGAAGTAGGGAACCAACCACTGCATTGATGGTGGGCTTCTTTCCTGAGCTAACGTGGTCTGATGTTATATGTGGGTGTGTACAGGGTCAGGGATGTGAAAAGGCTCCACACCCTTTCCCCTGACAGTGTCTCAGCTCACAGGTTCCCAGAAGTAATCCTACATGTTTTGTAGATCAGATGCACCTAGTCTTGCCTCCAGCCTTGCCACTTGCTTTCATGCCCATTATAAATCTAACTGCTGTCCAAGAGGTTCGCCAGTGAGAGAAATGGGACAATTATGAAGTAAATCAGTTTGAAATATGTTCAGATCTCCATGCAAACGTGCCTTTGCACAAGTGACTGTCACCTTGGTGGATTCAGCCTGCAGGTGTGTGGAATTCCTTTCTTCCAGCAGTCCTCTCCTGTAATAATCAAATTACTCTGAAAAGGAAACATCGGTAAGTCTCTGTGACAGCCTAAGACAGGACTAAGGATGCTAAGAGCTTTTGTCAGCCCTCAAGCATTCTCTGGTCACTGGACCTTACCCTCAAGAAGGAAGTTGTGTGTAAGCTTAGTGGTACCTGGACTGTTCTTGGCAACTGAGACTGTGTTGCAAAATACTCTGAAAGCCGAAGTTCCTCACAGAACTGAACTGTATGGGGTTTTTCTCCATGGATAGCATATGGCCTCTGTCTTCACCCCACCTTGGTATCTGGCTCAGCTCTTCAGTGGGTGTGACATGCTTGGGTTTGAATAAAGGACTAACTGAGCAGCACCAAGGCTGCCCCAGATGTCAGAGTTCAGCAGCTGGACCTCTCGGGAGCTCAGCAGGGTCCGCACCTCATCTGCTGCTGCTTTGCCTGATTTTTCTTCCCTGGTCCTTGCCGATGCAGTGAAGTAGACTCCTTTACCTTGCACCAGCAGGCCTCTGCCCACACAGTCAATGAAGTTCTGGGACCATAGCTGGCAGCATTCTCCTCTCTGGATGGAAAAACAAGTTCGAACCCCATTGCAATGGTCTGGCTCAAAAATATTGTGAGTGTCACAGTGCTAATCAGAGCTAGGCACTGTTACAAGGAGCTTTCCTGTTGGTCATGATCGTTGCTGTCATGAAAAGATCCTGTCACTTTTAAAATGAAGCAAGGCCATATGGCATATGAAGCAAGAAAGCAAGAGAAAGAAAAAAAGGTAATAATGAAAAAGACAGAAAGAGGAAGACAGAAAGAAAGCCAGCAAGCCAGGCAGCCAATGAGAAAGAGAGGAAAAGAGAAAAATGAAAGAGGAAGGAAGGAAGGAAGGAAGGAAGGAAGGAAGGAAGGAAGGAAGGAAGGAAGGAAGGAAGGAAAAGGAAAGAGAAAGAAAGAAAGAAAGAAAGAAAGAAAGAAAGAAAGAAAGAAAGAAAGAAAGAAAGAAAGAAAGAAAGAAAGAAAGAAAGAAAGAAAGAAAAAGAAAGAAAGAAAGAAAGAAAGAAAGAAAGAAAAGGAATGCTACTTCCCCTTTTTTATTACAAGCTGTTTCCCCAGAGCCAGTCTGTAGTCAGTATTGTATTGTACTTCAGTGAAGGCAAAGAGAAATAATACCCAGGAGAAAAAAAATGTGATCTAAAAATGGGAAAAGTTCTCCTACCTTGTATTATGTGCAATTCCAGGCACTGTAACAGTGAAACATGAGCTGATATCTCTGTTTCTCTGAACACGCTATGTTTTAGAGGATGTTACTCTCAGAGCTTCTAAACTTTGTGACATAAACAGCAAACCTAATTCTGAAAAAAGCACCTACCACACCTGATTACCATAACCAGGATCACACACCTTTAAATCAAAAGTCAGTTGAGTTGGAAAAGGTTTAAGTTTTTTCAATAAATTACTTTTTATAATGACTATAAAAGTTATATAGTACACAGAGGCTTGCTAGAGGTAGATACTTTACTGTACCTGAATTGCTGGGAATACTTGCTGAGACATAAAGCTGACAATCAGACATCTGAGTGTGTTTGAAAAACATCATCTACCAAAAGATTAAAGTATGAATTTAGCGAAGTAATCCAGGAAGGAAATTCTTTGTTCTTTCTTGCTACTTATCATGGCAACTAAAGGGATATAATGGGAGAGGAGCTTACACTTTACTTCAGAAATAGTTGAAATATAGGAAGAGTTTGAGAACAAAATAATTTTTCACTGTTAAATATACAGATTTTGACTCTTACTGAACTGTATTTCAACACGTTTTTTAATTTTATGCCCATGATAAGTTATTAAACATATAAAATTGCCTTATTTATAGTGTATAAGAGTATTTCAAGTCTTAGTGCCTCCATTTTTCAATGTAGCTACTACTTAGATGTGTATAGATTCTAAATGATCTTTTAATTATGAGGGGAAGAAGGGAATTGCTAGGAATAAAAGAGATTTGTTATTCTACAAAGAAGGGGGGAAAAAGGAGCAATGATTCTAAATTAACAAAAGTACTAATTGCAATTTTTATGAAAAAGGAAGTCCAGGTAGGCAAAACAACCTTGTAGTTAGCATTGTTGACAGAATGTCATAGGGAAGGTTGAGGGAGAGAAAAATAAGATGTGAAACTGAGCATATCCTTCTGATGCACAGCATGGGGAAGAAAGGGAATTAACTAATGAATGTATCCAAAATACTGACAGTATTTTAGTGTTCCTGGAGAATTAGTGAGCTCTAAGATGTCTGAAAAGAGAAGAAGGTTACTGATCTTTTAAAATGGCAGGGGAAGAGGAAGAGAAAGAGTGAACCTGTCATCTACCATCTGGTGAGCCTAACTTCAGTCTGCAGTAATATAGTGGGAAAAATATTAAAAGGTAAAAATCTTAAGCACTTAGGGGAGAATGGATCCACAACCAATAAACAGCATGGATTTATAAGGAATGGAAAGAAAGCACGCAAAAGTATTTTTTTCTCCCTGTAATTGCAAAGTGGCGACTGAAGGGAATACAGTAGGTATAATATACGTGCCTACTAACATATAGATTTGTATGTATGGGCTTCAGTAAATTAAATAGGATCTAGCAGTGTGACCCAAAAAAAATCCAATGTAATTTTTGGGCTTCTAACACAGAGGCATTGTGTCATGTACCTGGGAAGTGATAGATGTCTCTCTCAGTATACAATACTGATGAGATAGCATCTCGACTACTGCTTTCAGATTTAAGTACTTTCAGTACCAATAAAAGTGAACTGGATGGAGTTCAAGAAGCATGGAAGGAAAAGCAAAAGCCTATAGAAACAGTTTGGTGATGAAATATTAACTGAAAATAGACATCTATAGCCTAGTCAAACTAGGGTGGGAAGAATAAGCTCAGTGGCACGTTCCTTACAGTGGAAGGTTTTCAGTACAAAGAAAATAGGCTCAGGACTGAAAGGGAAGGCTGGACAGGTAGTAAATATTAACTGTACATGGCCAGAGCTTTGGCCCCTGCTTCTGCTGAAACTCAGCCAGACATTTATTGGGGTGCAGAAGTGTAGAATGGGGGAGTGTGTTCATGGGGAGAGAAATGGCTTTGAGGGCCTAAAGGAGCTCCTCTGGGGACAGGGCAGAAAAGAAGGTAACAGAAGAGGGGAAGGGAAAGAAAAAAAGAGGGGATGGGGAAGGAAGGAAAGAAGGAAGGAAGGAAGGAAGGAAGGAAGGAAGGAAGGAAGGAAGGAAGGAAGGAAGGAAGGAAGGAAGGAAGGAAGGAAAAAAAAAAGGAAGGAAGGAAGGAAGGAAGGAAGGAAGGAAGGAAGGAAGGAAGGAAGGAAGGAAGGAAGGAAGGAAGGAAGGAAGGAAGGAAGGAAGGATCTCCAACTTCCCCAAACGAAAGCAGAGCATATTGTTTATTGTTTTAAAGTAGGATCTTCCCGTCTTTCTCCACAAGCCTAAGTGTAATGACTCAGTGACCCTGTCACCGCCTATATACCCTGTGTTATCCCTGAAACTGGGATAGCATCAGACTCTTCCATCCTTAATCAGTTTCAAGTACATGGATCTCCTAGTGTGTCTATGCAACTGAATAGAAAACACCTCCTGAGAGCCTCCTGACTCCTGTCCAAGCACAGATACAAGCCTACCGGTTTCAGCTTCCAAAGGGACACCAAAGGAATAATTAGTTATCTCCCCATGCCAAAACAGGCTTAAGGAGTATTTTAAATTTCAATGTAATTCTTTTTACATTTTCGTGTAGTTTTCTATGTCTCCTTCATCCCTTCCCTCCACCGCTGCCACCAGCTCCGCCGCCTCCGAGGAGGGCCATGCACTTCTCCCGATGCCCAGGAGATGGTGCTGTGGATTTTGGATCGGGAGCGCAGCGGCCGAGGCTGGGGCCGGGGCCGATAGGTCCCGGCGGAGCCCGAAGGAGACCCCGGTGACACCTGGGGGGAATCTTCATGTGCCCTTGCTCTCTCTGCAGCCCTCAACACTTCCTTTACACCTCTGGCGGTCGCCCCAGAGGCGCAGGGCCGGGATGTCGGGGGGGGGGGGGCATTCCTCACCCCAAGAAACCCCAAGAACTCCGCTGCGCTGTGGGTCAGGTTCACCAGTGCCGGTTTTGTCCCCCCGCCGAGGACCAGGAGCGGAGGGAGTGCTTTCCTCCGTTTTGCAGCCCCTCGGCACACGAAAGTCCCCCAAGGCCGGCTGTACACCCGCACCCACCACGTCCCCCCGCTCACCCCGGCCCCGGAGAGCAAGATGCTGCACCGGGGGCCCCGGGGATGAGAGCATCACCTTCTCATACCCTACAGGCCTCCTCCCCCCGGCCCGGAGCCCCCGGAGCGCTGCCGGGCCCCTGCCTGCAGCTGGGAACAGCTCCCAGGCTTGGATCCGCCGGCCTCCTGGGGCTGCCTCCGAGCAGACAGACACCTCTGAGGATGCTCGCACGGGGAGCGGATGCAGTGGGGAGCGTAATTTTATTTATTTTTACTGTGTTTTTTCTACACCTTGAACTTCAATAAAGTTTTCACACAGAGAAGACAACACAGCTGCAGTTACGGAGAGAGAAAGCGCTCTCTGAAGCTTGACTTAGTGCTGGAAAAGCCGGGCAGACCTCGAATGGGGGGCTGCCCCTGCTGCACTCGGCGCTCGGCTCTGATCTCCACCAGGCTCGGCGTGTCGGAGGTAGAAGAGACGTGGGGCTGAGCCACTGGAAAAGGACCGGGAAGTTGCGGAAGATCCCAAGCCCTCCTCTTGCTTCGGGGCCGTCCTGCTGCAGCAGGCACACGCCGTACCTCTGCTCAGAGCGGGCAGGGAGAGGCTAACTCCACCTGACTAAAATCTGTCTGCATTCAGCTCTTGGGCGTCTGACGGGAAAATTTGGAAAGTGTCTTTCATCAAGGAAACTTTTTGGCAAACCCAACCCTGGGGAGAGGGAAAAGGGGATTTTAACTTCTCTCACAGGTAGGGAGCGGAACAAAATAACTCTCGAGGATATCTTGCTAAAGACGCCAGAGAAAATCAGGAATCGCCGTGCTGTCCGCTCTCATCTGTATCCTGGGACCTTCCAGCGTCCTTGCCCCCCTTCCCCTGCCTCCCGCCCCTCCCGGGACGGCCCGCGCCCGGCCGCTCACAGCGGAGCCTGGGGGATGCTCCGGGGCGGCCGGCGCAGCCCTTCTGCAGCTCGGCTCCGGGCTGCTCATTTCCCGAAATAATGACCCAAGTGTGGAGGAGCTGGTGGCAGAGGGCTGCGGTACAATTAAACCAGGTAACGAGACGCTGGGCAGATGTGTTTTCATTGCGCTGTAAGATAAACGCAGTGTTAAATGCCTGACAACTTCCCAGAAGCAATCAGCAAAAGTTTACGAGTGCATAAACCTCAAAGACCATTCCTCGGTATTTTTATAAGCGCCGCATTTAAAGCTTCTATAAATTCTTCTGCTTGCTTCCAAACTAAAGTTCCCGTAGACTATTAAACAGCCACTTCTTCGTGAGGTGGGGAGAGGCAGATCACAACAGCCGGGTCCAGGGAAGGCGAGAGGGGCTCTCTTTTAGCCTCCTCCACTTTGCTCTCCCAACTCCCTCCCACACCTCCCACAAAGTAAAGTTTGTAAGAAAGTTGGCATCTTTAGAGCACGACAAGTCACAGATGAGCGCATCGGCAAGATGAAGGGATACATTCATGTCTCAGGAACAGGGAACAGACCCAGAAAGAAAGGGGAAGGAAAGAATAAAGAGCAATGAAAGGAGAAGAGAGGTGGTTGAAAAGACGGGCTAAAGCAGGTACAAGCATACGAACAGATCCAGGGGCAGATCATGCAGACTGACCGGTGGACAGGGAAGAGCAGAAAAAGCTTAGACGGAGAGGGAGATTTCAGACGCAGAGGGCAAATCTAAGCGAACGCAGCCGAGGAGGAAAGGAGGCTGCCGCGGAAGCCGCCGCAGTGCCCCCGTTCCCCCGCCCCGACGGCGCGGCCCGGCAGCACCCCTCGCCTCTCCCCGGGCCAAGGGGCCCCGCCGCCCGCGGAAAGGCAGTGTACGTCGTGCCCGAAGCTGCAGAAAAAACAAGGGCGATAGTGCTAGTGAACCCACAGATCAACGGGAGAGATTAAGCCGGAGCCCTCTGTTTTCGGAAGAAATAAGATGAGCGGAATGAAATGTTCTCACTGGCCATCAAATTATAATAACAGTATCCGTCATCCTTAAGTGACCACACGAGTTTTACAAGTTGGATATTAAACAGATTAAATAATAATAATAAAAAAACCCCAAAGCCCTGTTGCGAGTATAAAGCCCTTTGTTTATGATCCCGGGGAAAATGAAGTTGCTAATTGAAAAACAATAAACCTAAAATGCCTTTGGATTAATAATGATAGAGGTTAACGGTGACATCCATCCCTTGGAAAGGGGGAGGGGAGCGAGGCGCTCGGTGACTGTGCGCTTGGACGGCGACCAGGGACAAGCGCAGCAGCCAAATGGGGCTGGGGGCGGGGGGTGAGACCCTCCCTCTTCGGAGGGCTCGGCTTGTATGTTCGCCTCTGATCCGGAGACACGAAGTGAGGAAGGTCTGTATTGTAGTCATGTCCTCGCTAGATGAAATCTCAGTCAATTACTCTGAAATCTGCAGCTTGGCTTCTTTTCATTCTTTCCAGGTGAAAATTCAAACGTTTTCTGTTGTCGCCTGGTCCTTTCTTTCCTGAAACAAGGCACCCAACTGTTCTGATATTACCATTCAAAAACGGGTTCTGTGGCAAACCTCATTTGTGAATCTATTACAGAGATTAATAGATTATTTCTCCTTTTTCAACTAATTCTCAGTGGGGAAATTTAACCATATGGTAAGGAGAGAATTAGAATTTCATCACATTAGAGCAAAATGTAATGAAAAGAGTCCAACACCTGGGGCCAACTCCGAAAGACACAATTAAAAGGTTTTTAATGGAACCAGAGAAACCAAAAAATTTCATAGCCTTCAGTAATCCTGCCACATAAGAATGATTTGGAAGTGTTGGGAAATACTGTTTTTACTGATGTCATAAGAATGAAAACCTGCCACTAAATATTCTGAGTGCTAACAGAAAGGCGAGAGCGAGCTGCTCGCCTCAGTCATCAGAGGAGTAGTGGGACAAAATTCAGACCGACCCTCGGGTTTCCACTTCAGCTTTTGGAAGAGTGCAGAGGAGCGTGTGCCCGGCTCCGAGGAGAAGCCCCGGGAGAGGAGCAGGGGGTCAGGGTAACCGGATGGCTGAGGCCGCCTCGCCCTGGCACCGGCGGCGGCATCCCGGCGTTGGGGAGAAGAGCGGGGGTGCTCCCGCCGAGTCGGGCTCGCTGGAGGGAGGCAGGAGGGCACAGACCTGCAAAGAGTTGGTCAGTCACAATAAAAAATAAATTTTAAAAAGTTTGGTGGGTTTTGCCCTTTCTCTTCCCGCCCTCTCTCCTCCCCAGATCCGTTCATTTTCAAGGTAACTGATGGGGCTTTATGTTTTTTATAGGGACACGGGGGATAATCACTCGCAAGCAGCAATCTGCTACTTGAAAAGGGATAAGGGAAGGAGGAGGGGAACCTCCCCGTAGTTTGGTCTCCGTTTGTTGGATGGGGGGTGGGGAGAGGGAGGACTGGGGACCACCCGCCTCCCAAGGAAGCAAGGTGGACTTTGGCGGTGGGCAGGAGTGGGCACGACGGCTGGGGCTGCTCCGGGGATTTTTAATTTTATTTTTTCTTTCCCAGGCGACGCTTTTCGGGAAGACGGGTGGGGGTGGGAGGGAGCTATAAGTTAATGTAAATGCAGGGGGTGGGTGGGCTGGGGTGGGGGGAGAGGGTGTCACTCCTGACTCCACGGATAAGTTAGCAGAAGTCTGCTGGCAGCACTCGGAAGGAGAAGTGTTGAAGTGGGCTTTTCTGCAGTGCAGGGCTGTAATTTGCTGAAGGAGGCAAAGAACATCCTTCGATCTAAGTAGGGCTTTTAGTGTGCTCATTGATGAGTGAAAGTCGCCACACATGTCAAGCTAAAGGCAGTTGTTGGGTTACTAACAGGACACAACGTCTTGCAAACATATGCGTTAAGCTGTGTATACAGATGGCAGGGAGAATAATGGAGCAGGCGCCTCTTATAAAGCTCTAGCTGCTGCCTGTCTTCAGACCTGGGAAAAGAAACTATTCAGACTCAGGGCCAGATAGCGCCTGGGATTGTTTGTTACCGTTTTAATCCTATTAATTAAAACGTTAACCTGATTGGGTAGAAAGCTCTGTCCCAACAGGCGAGTCTTCTTCATAATAACCTACTCTCAGAGATAATGATGTAAAAGACTCCCCCGTCTGCGGCGGCTGCTGGTTGATGGGTCCGGAAATCTCTTGAAGGTGAATCCAAGCAAGATAAACGGTGGAAGCGGCTCCACTGGCAGCGCACAATGCCCCAGCGCGGCGCCTGCTGAGGGCGAGCCGGAGCCGCAGCCGGAGCCACAGCCACAGCCCGAGCCACAGCCGCTGCCGGAGCCGCCGCCCGAGCCGGAGCCACAGCCGGAGCCACAGCCGGAGCCGCAGCCCGAGCCGCCGCCGGAGCCGGAGAAGGGGCAGCCGCGGCGCCGGGCACGGAGCAGCCCCGGCGGGAGCCGGGAAGCGATTTCTGCCAGCGGGACGCCGGGGAGCCGCCCGCCGCGGCGCGGAGCCTTGGAGGAGCGGGCCGGGAGCTGAGGGGGGCGGAGGAGGCGGAGGCGAGCGGGGCGCCGATGGAGCGGGCGCTGGGGCTGCCCGCAGAAGAGGACCTCTTCCACAAGAGCCTCGCCGCCTCGGCCAAGCGCATGGAGTCCGCCTTCCGCTCGCCCCCGGGGCTCGACCTCTCCCACCCCCGCGACCGCCAGCCTTCGCCGCTCGCCTGCTACGAGGCGTCGGAGCCCGAGGCGCTGCTGCAGCCCGGAGTCGGCGGCGACCCGCTGGCGCTGCCGCCGGGCTCCGTCTGCGTCAAGTACGGCGAGAGCGCCAGCCGCAGCTCGGTGGCCGAGAGCAGCGGCGGCGAGCAGAGCCCCGACGACGACAGCGACGGCCGCTGCGAGCTGGTGCTGCGCGGCGCCGGGGGGGACCCGCGCGTCGCCTCGCCGGCGGCGGGCGGCGGCGGAGGGGGGGGCGGGGGGCTGAAGGCGGCCGAGGGCAGCTGCTCCAACAGCCACGGGCACGGCGGCAGCAAGAAGTCCAAGGAGCAGAAGGCGCTGCGGCTCAACATCAACGCGCGGGAGCGGCGGCGGATGCACGACCTGAACGACGCGCTGGACGAGCTGCGGGCGGTCATCCCCTACGCGCACAGTCCCTCGGTGCGGAAGCTCTCCAAGATCGCCACGCTCCTCCTGGCCAAGAACTACATCCTGATGCAGGCGCAGGCCCTGGAGGAGATGCGGCGCCTGGTGGCTTATCTCAACCAGGGCCAGGCCATCTCGGCCGCCTCCCTGCCCAGCTCCGCCGCGGCGGCGGCTGCAGCGGCGGCGGCGCTGCACCCCGCCCTCGGCGCCTACGAGCAGGCGGCCGGTTACCCCTTCAGCGCCGGGCTGCCCCCCGCCACCTCCTGCCCGGAGAAATGTGCCATCTTCAACAGCGTCTCCTCCAGCCTCTGCAAACAGTGCACGGAGAAGCCTTAAGCGCCGCCGCCGTGGCCGCCCCCCGCCGCCGCCGCGGCCCCGGGGAGCGGCGACAGCCGGCGGTCCGGAGCCGGTGCCGGTGCCGGGCCGGGGGGCGCGGAGGCGGCGGAGGGACTGACCGCTGCCCGGCCCCCGCCGCCCTCCGCCCGGACTCGCCTCGCCTGGCTCTTCTCCTGGGGTGCCGCCGAGACGGGACCGCGACGGGAGGACGGGAGCCAGCGTGCGTGCGGCGGCGGGGAGGGGGCGAGGGGCCGGGGGTGCCGCGGGGAGGAAGCAAGGCCCGGCCCGGGGGGCGCCGGGGGGGCTCGCTGCGCGTCCGGACAAAGGAGAGGCCGGGAAATAGCAGGCCGGGCTGGGAGCCGGGGCTGTCGCCGGGGACAAATCAGAAAGGGCACTTGAACATAGATTTTTTTTTTTTTTAATTAATTATTATTAGCAGTATTATTATTATTATTCTGAGCCAGGAAACAAACAAACTTGAAATGTAAACTTATTTAAGTGACTCGCAGAAACAAAGAGACTGGACCATTGCTATGGAAGACTTTGTATTTTTTATCGTCTCTAAACTTTGATCCTGTGAAAATGCGCAAAGTTTGGTGAGAGTGATTTAAAAAAAAAATTGAGAGAGCTAAAAAAAAGAAAAAAGACAAAAAATAACCGATCAAAACCCTTACTCCGTGTGGCTGAAAGTATCGCATTTTTAAAAGAAATATTTATGTGCACCTTGTTTCTTTCCACTTTGCAATGATGTATAAACAAGACATGCTATTTATTTGTTATTCTTTAAAATGACCCTTCCACGCCAACAATATTTATCATGTGTTGAGGTCATGGGTCTTATGTGCAGTTACTTTAAATGCTTCTAAAATTCTGTTTATGGATTAACTTAAACTGTGTGCCAAGTGTTTAAAACATTTATTTGCCTACAACATATAACCAGAAATGTTGATGTATCCGAGCTGCTTAGGTTTATGAAAGGTCATCTGGATTTTAAGTTGCATCATCCCTGTATTTAAATTGAGCTTTAATAAATTGCTTCAGTCCAAAAATTACAGGAAAAGTGTATTCTTAATTGCTCAACCAACTGATTTTTGAAAGGGTATTCTTGCATTATAACAGGTAATAACTATTTACTTTTACAAGGCATCAGAGCAATAGCTGCTACAAGAACACTTGCCAAGCCAATGTTTTCCCAGGCGCTGTGTTTTCAAAGGTATAATTTAAACCGCTTTTAATGTGTATGTAAATTATTCTGACTGTGGATGATTATTTAAGTTGAAATACTTTAAAATACTTTAGGCTGATTTACAGAACGCGTGGAATTCTTCTCTTCCTTTTTCAGGGGATGTGGGGGGTGGGTTTTTGGTTTGAGGTTTGGTTTTGTTTGGGTTATTTGTTTGGGTTTTTTTTTTTTTTTTTAAGAAAAATGAGAGATGAAAAGCAAGCAGTAGCTATTTACCCAAAGTGAACCTTCAGTTTGAGTTTGCATGGCTGGGTGACTGTCTCTCTGCCATTTGTAAATCAAGATTTTTTTTTCATTTTCTTTTTTTTTTTTCTTTTTAAAAAACGAGTCCTGCTATTTTCCACTACTTGCAGATAATACAAATTCGGACTGTCAGGTTGGATGGCAAAATAGGAGCCATGATGGATCTGTTGGCAGGTCACGGATGTGTAAAGACTGATATATATTAAATAGGTCAATCAGATTATGACAGCAATGTACGATCGTTTGTATGTGTATCTATGTCGGAAAGAATCTTTATTAAAATATTTTGAACAAACGCTTGTATTGTGCTGTGCTTTGTTAAGCACATATATCCAGATTTAAGGAGGTGGATGGTGGGGGTGGGTAGTTTTCCTTCCTTTGCCTTGCTCTGAGTGCGCCCCGGTACCGTTCCCGTCACCCCACTCCCGGCTCCGGGTGTCCCAGGCAGGGAGGCGAGAAGTTCCTCCCTCGCTGCGTTTCTGCCGCTCCCGTGGCAGCCGTGGGGCAGCGCCGGGCCCTGCCCGCCCGCCCCGAGCCGTGGGGCTGCGTGAGCCCCGGGGCAAGCTGCGGGACCGCCCCCCGCCTCCCCCCTGCCCCCCGAGCTCCGGAGCCGCCCCTCCCCTCGTGGACCCCGCGCCCTGCCCCAAACCCCAGGGCAGGGGGAGCAGGCAGCCCCCTCAAGCTGCGCTGAGCCCGGGCCGGGGGTCCCGGATCTCCCCCTCCCCTCGGGCGGCCCGGGCCGGCGCCGGGTGTCCGCGGAGCCGCCTCTCCCAGCGGCGGCACCACGGGCGGGGGAAGGGGATAAATATTTTCTGCTCCACTTCCCATCAAAAAAGATTAATCAGAACCTGTAACTTTTCAGGAAACATAACTGTAAAGTGCCACGGAGCTGTGGGAAGGCAGCCCAGAGAGGGTGGGCAGATCAGCCCCCAGGCGCAAGGAGAAGCGTCTCTCAGCATTTACTAGACAAAGGCTGGGTGCGTCTAATTATGATTATTAAAACAATTTCCATGACGATGTCTAATATTATGTTAATTTGAAAACAACTGTGTATGAAAACTGTCGACTATAATACCTAAATTCATTTAATGAAACACATCGTTAAGGCAATTAAACCTCCTGGATGTGATTAAGGAACATAATTACGACACTGTTCTGCGCCATAATTGGGTGTCTTTAATCAAGGGGTAAAGTGATCAGCAACACAGCCATTAGTTTGTATTGTTCTGTCTCTGCTGTCCATCATTCTGATTAGGAATTAACCACCGCCACCAGCTTGGCGTGGTGCGTGCCTGTGTGTGTGTGTGTCCGTGTGAGTGTGTGTTCGTGCATATAACATCGCAGGACACGTTGGCTGCAGTATTTACCGCTTAATGTCTCTGGCTACCGAGCGGGCTTCCTTCCCGGAGAGGTTCCCTTGGAAGGCGCGGGCGCTGCTCGGCTTTACCCGGCCGTGGGCTGGGGGAAGACAAGCCATGTCCCAGCAAACTCCTGCAGCGGCCGGGACCTGAGGCGGGGGAAGGCAAGGGGCTGGAGGAGGCCCACGCTCCCCTGGGCAGGGTCCGAAGTGCTGCGGCCGGGCCTGGAACGCTGCCCGCCAGCTCTGGGGAGAGAGGCCGGCCGCTGCCGTCTGTGGCACATGGAGAGGTCTCTCCGTTCACCGCTCTCTCCTGCCTCTGCTTCGGAGCGACGGGACAGCGGAACGAAAATCTTTGTCACCCCTGGCTACCGCTGCCGCCCGACTTAGGGCTCTCTTGCTTCCTCTCCGATCGCTTCGTAGCGGGGCGAGGGGTCCGTGCCGGGCAGAGGTGCTGCCACTCCTGGCCCCACTCCCCTGTCGCGCTGCACCGAGCATCCTCCCTGGGAAGCGGCGCGAAGCCACTGGGCCAGTCCCTGAGCAGGTCTTGCCAATGCAAGCGTAATGTGTGCCGGGCTGGGGGGAGGAGAGAGGCTCCCCCGCCCCCCTTAAAGCTTGACAGATCACTTAGCCAGAAATGAACATGTACCCTTCCAAAAGAGCTTCTTCCCCGTTCAGAACTGCCCCACCGAACCGGGATCTCCCTCAGCCTCATCCGGAGCTCCCTCTGCCCCCGCCGCCCAGCCCGGCTCCCTTCCCCGGCCCCTTACCCCGGCTCGGAGCCTGAGATTGTCCCAGCATGAGTGACATTGGCTTTCCTAATGTAATGACTTATGAAAGATATAATCATGTGTTAAATTGAATCCTCCGCTTAACTGTTAATGGTGTGCTCTGGGCACATTTACGTATTAGATGCTATGGTAACTAATTACCACTAGAAGAAGGGATAATACACTTTCCAGACTTTGACAAATAATTATGAGTGTTCACATCCCTGCTAGCAGCAGTTGCAGCGGATCTGCTGGAATGAGTAAGTGAATAAATGAATGGGTAAGTGAACTTGTGTGCATGGAGGGGACTAGATAATGAATAGTGGTCAAGTGAGTTTTCTTATTAAAACCTTTAATGAAAATGTGATTTAGGGTGGAAGGGGGAAAAAAAAGTACGACGCTGCCTCTAAACGTAATTAAATCGCGTAATATAAACATCAGAAACATAAATAAGTTTGCTTTTAATTAAACCGCAGCAGTCAAAGTAAATTATCCACGTGCTCGGAAACTTTACAGCAATTAACACCCTTTTTT
Organism: Monarcha castaneiventris obscurior; assembly: GCA_026261815.1. Classification (NCBI taxonomy): domain Eukaryota; kingdom Metazoa; phylum Chordata; class Aves; order Passeriformes; family Monarchidae; genus Monarcha; species Monarcha castaneiventris. The sequence goes on from JAMPIT010000379.1 coordinate 12,953,152, forward strand.
TTTTTCTTGGTGGTGGTGGCGGAGGGAGGCTGTTGGGGGGTAAAACAGACGAGCCGGGACTCCGCGACTCCCTCCAGGATCATTTGTGACTGTGATCGTATCGCCCCTGCCCACAGGCCGGAGGGATCCCGAGTCTCTAAGCAAACAGCGGAAAAGCTCCTTGTCGGAGCGGGACAAAAGTTTGGGGAAGTCGCTCTGGGCTCCGCGCCGGCCCCGGCCCCCGGCCCCCGGCCCCCGCCGGCTCCGCGGGGTCGCTGCTGCCGCTCGGGGCCCGGCCCCCGCCTGGGGAGGCTCCGGCACCCGGAGCTCCTGCAGGAGCCCACGGAGGGCGTAGGGCAGGCTCTCCCTGAAGTGCCGCGCATGGCTTGGGCAGGCGCCGCAGGGGTTAAGCCGATGGTGCCCTGCTCCTGCTCCTGCTCTGCCATCCCGCCGGGCAGGGGCGAAGGCGGCGGCCGCTGCCGGGAGCGGGAGCTGCAGGGCTGCCCCGGCCCCCAGCCCCACTCGGGGGCTCCTCGCAGCCGACCACGTCGCAGAAGGGACATCTGCTAAATGAGCACAGAGCTGCAGCCAGCCCCATTTCCCCGTGGTCACTCATCAGCTCGGTGTCACCCAGCCCGCCCACACCCGCCCCCGAAGCGCTCCGGAGGGGAATTTGGACTGGTTCGGCTGGTTCTCCAGCCTCGGGAAGGGTTAAATCCTTCCCCAAGCCCCTAGTTGCCCTTGTCCTCTCAACCTGATTCAGAGACGTGTAATAAAATAGGAAGCAAATTTATGGTCTGTTTCAAGCACTTTACTGCTGTATTTTTAAATTCATATATGCACATATAAGAACTATGATCTGTGAATAATTTGAAATGCTATAGGAAAATGATGTATTTTAGATCAAACATAACCGTTTTCTTACATAATTGTCTCGGATTAAAATAAAAAAATAAAGATACATTTCGAAGAGAGACAAAGCTGAAAATCTAATGACAGCCATAAACTGCTAGACAGCCATAAATTAACGTCTTCATCAAACACTGAAGGGATCAGTGCTTATCTAAATCAACAATTATTTCTTTCGAGAAGTTGCAGAACAGATTGCCCCTTTAATACTATTTTTAAATCTTCATAATTGAGGATTAGGGAAAAACAATCGCCTTTCCAGAGCAAACCTCCTCTCCACCAGCCGAAGCCCTCCAAACTCACCGAACACTCAGACCGTTTCCCTAGGAACCTCCTCGGAGAGTCCCGTCCCCTTGTCCCACTGCAGCATCCCTGGAAGCTCGTGATGCTTTCAGGAAGGGGCTGCAGGAGTCTTTCCTCACCCCCCTCTCCCCTGATTTTTGCGGGCCGGGCAAGGTGGGAGCGCAGGGAGCGCAAGCCGGCGCCGGGAGCCCGGCGGGCAGCGGGCAGCGGGCGGGCGAGGCTGCGGGTCCCTGCCGCCGCCGCGGGCCGGGGCATCCCGGAGCGGAGCCATCCCGGAGCCGCAGCATCCCCCGTGCTTCGGCATGAGCTCCACTAACGCACATCCGCTTTCCAGGTTCAAAGCTTTAGCCAGGCGGCACTTCTCCCAGCTGCAGCCACCTGCAAAGCCGGTTTTGCAAGAGGCTGCTGTAAAGAATTCATTTTTAAAAGGCAACTGAAAGATACGTTGTGACGAGGGGCGATTCACTTGCTCACAAGATGGAAATTAGACAGGGAAAGACTTGCTGCCTGTAGGAGGTTAGCGAGCGACTAAACTGTTTGGAAGAAAGAGGTAGTTGGAAAGATGAGCTGATGGGGAAGAAGTCGCTGTCAAAAGTCATCACAGGGTGTTTGCTTACTGACTTTTACTCTCCCTGTGGCCAGAACTTAAGACTTTTATTCAACTTTTCTATACTCATAGCTGCTGGTTTTGAGGAAAAGGAAAATAAACCAACACATTAGTGTCAAAATCAGTTTAACAAATCTTTGAAGATAGAATCCTGCAAGGCTTCTAGTAAGAACAACTGAAGCTTAGGCTTCTTTTGATTATTTATTTTGGTGTGAATTGTTTTGAAGAGAAGCACATTTCTACTATTACAAATGATGTACTCATACAACCTCAGTACACAGGATCCCAGGAAAGCCTGATGCATAGAATAAACACAGTACTGGTTTATATGAGGACCAAGATCCCACTACAGCTTCCTTGCTTTCAATTTAAAATGGAACATTGCCTACTTTTTAAAATACACTTTTATATATGCAGCAACCATTTCTTCATATTCATTACTAATTATAAACATAGGCAATAACTTAAGGATCACAATACTTTCATAAACATAGGTTTAAGGGGTGTTATTGTAGTGAGATCATTTTTCTGATATGTTGTGGGTATGGGGACACGACTAGCCAGAGAACATAGGCTGGTTTAGGTAGTAGACAGGAAAACACTTTCTGTGGTCTGGCAGTTAGAATAGCTCTATTCATATGAGCTAAACATATGCATAAATTGATACCTTGAACAGTTTTAAAATACAGTGCTATGCAAATAAGATCAAGAGAGTACCTAGTATCAAATCAAATACTAGATAAAACACAGTGTTAGGGGGTCTTACTAATTCCTTCCTTTCAAGCTGTCTTTCAGAACATTATGGAAAGCTCAGTCAGAAATGTGTCCTTCAAGAAATCTCAAACGATGCCACTTTTTAATTTATAAATTTCAGTAACTTTTAATATAGCCTGGAGTTAAACCAATTGCACAGCTACACACATATTTATCAAACCCAGGAAATGCTGCAGGTCTGTCTTCTCTAGGAACTATGTTCAATAACCCTCGCAGACATACCTGACAAGCATTTCTGCATGAAGGAATGGAGAAACACCCATGTCTTTAGGGTACAACCTTCATATTAAATACCCACTAGAAGAACTCAGCAGCTACAGTGATACCTAGAAAAGCCAAGTTGTGCTTTGCTGGTGCAGTGCTGTGGATCGTAACAATTTCATTCATATCCCCCTTTAAAATGAATGATCTGTGAAGACAGAATATTTTACACTAGGTACTACATCTTGTACTACATGGAGGTTTGCAAAAGCAAAAGCTTAGGGGTTGTACTTAGGAATCACTAGTGGACTGCAGATCTTTATACTAATTCTGAATAATGTCCTAAGAATGTCAGAAGTACCACTTTTTCTACCTCCTCTGATGAGAACTGGCTTATGTTTCATGGTGGGGGCGGGGGGGGGGGCTGTGGTAAAAAAGACATGATCATTTCCAATATTTAGAGGAGTTTCTGCATTCCACTGCTGAATTAAAGGCTTTTTTTTTTCCATTACAGAAATATGTGTCAAGATCAAGTAGCAGAAAAATGCAGTATGTTGAAATAATAATTAAAAAAATAAAGCAATAGTTACGAATCTGTGAGAAAAGTATAAACATAAGCTGGAAAAAAAATACCATGGACAATCATTCAATATTAAAATAGATATATTCCTTTTTATTGTGTCCTTGAAATACAAAATTCCATTAAGATGTTAGATTACTAAAATAATGAAATTTAGATTTTCTTGCTCAGAAGTACCTTAGTCGATCTAGGAGCCTGAACAATGGATATTAACTGTTAAAGCAGAACCTAGATGTTGTTCATCTATATACAAATTGTCAGTTTGCACAATTAAGAGCACTTCACAATCTCTTGAATGACAGAAAGTTCAATAATGACAAAATAAAAGATCACGTATAATTCTACAAGAGAAATTCACAGACCAGTAATTATACATAAAAATAGCAGTGCCAAAAGTAGTGACATGCAGCTAGCTTCAAAGCATAAACTAAAGAACAACTCTTACTTGTTTCTATTATTACATTAGGACATACTGACAAAGATGTGAAAATATAATTTGCAAACAGGTACACATATACTAGATGGTTTCCTAAATAATGGAACATTTTAAAAAGTTTACAATAGCATCTAGCAGTACTAAGTGTAAGCATGAAAATGGAGAACATACAATCTGTAAATTAAAATAAGAATAGTAATTAAAAAATACATTTTAGCATTCACATTAGTTCATGATAAATTAACTTTCTTCTTGGGTGCTATGAAGGGCCATATTGACTTCAGCCTATTTTTTTATGAGGAAAAAAGGTGCTTATATATATTTTTTTTTAAAAGCAGAAGATGCTATTGATACAGCCACAGACATCAACAACTTACAGTCAGAGGCTGGTAGTGACCAGCCAAGTCACATCTCAAACTGATGGATGAGTGCACCATTTCATCGAGGCACAGCAGAGAAATTCAGGGGGCACCTATGCACTCCTCCTGCCTGATCCTGCACCTGCCAGGCCTGTGGATGCCCCCAGCAGACACTGCTGGGCTGGCAGGGCAGACCCCTGTGCTGAAGTGGAGAGGTGGGAAAGGGAAGCTCGGGCCTGACTGCCTCCCCCCACCTTGCCCTGCAGCCCCACTGGCACCTGAATGCTTGCAAACAGCACTGCTGTTTCTGCTTAGATGGTTTTGCCTCTTCGTGCTCCAGCGACAGACACCCAGAGCTGCACACTCCTGGGTCCTGCAGCAGAGGAGATCATCAAAAACGGTGTTGTGCCCTCTGTAATGAAACATGCTCTTCTTGGCACAGCACCTTGCAGCCAGCTTGGCTCCAGCTGGCACTTTTGGGGATGCTGCACCCTTACCCTGTTGTGCTGTCTCAGCTTATTGACCAGGAATACCAACACCATGGGGCTTTCAGTTCTGCTCCAGGACACTGAGTCGCTCCTGCTCAGACCAGCTGCTGGCTCTCAGTGTCACCTCCTCAGCTGCTGAACACATGGATCAGAAGGGCTTAACCTCTCCTGTGTCCTGCTCCAGCTCTCATGACTTTACATGGGGGTAAGGTTTACTTCCTCTGCAGCCAAGGTATGCCAAGGTAGTGATGCATTGTGTACCAGCAGAACTAATCTACCAGGAGTCTGGGGTACCAGGGACACAATTCCAGGCCAGGCTGAGCAGACCCTGCTTTGCATTTGATTATTTTGGTTCCTGAGCAAAAAGAGCAAGCAACTTTTATCCCACCAGAATGCTGGCCTCTTGCATGGTGCTCTCTAACTCTGATGCAAGGCCTCCAAGTGCCTTCATAGAGGTTTCCTACAGCTCCTGGGAAAGATTCTGACCCTTTCCTCTCTTTTTTTTTTTTTTTAAATGGAGAATACCCTACAGATTTAATTTGCTACTTTGGAGACAATCTAGTTCTTCTTTTAATTTCAGAGTAGATACTATACAAATTGATCAGCAATTAATCTGAAACTACTAATGATTTGCATGTACTTTTGGCACAGTCCTATTATGCCCTATCAAATTATGCAGCAGCCAGTGATACTCTAATTCAAAATCCTAAAAATAGAATACAATTATAAAAAAGAGGCTTCTGTTTAAAACAAATACCCACTGTTATTTTCACAGTTGCTTCAGGTTTGTTTTAAAGTTGGATGCCAAAGAAGGATTCATCATAATTGTGGTATGAGACATTTTACAGCTTACATTTAAGCAATAATGGAATACAGTCAACAGTGTAATGATATCAACATTCCCTCTCTCAATAAACCAGGCTCTAATGTCCAAATTGGATTGTGAGCTACAGCTGAGTACAGAATAGCTTCTACAGAGTGACTACAGGAGTAAGTAACCTGACTACAAGAATGTTCCCATAAAAACAAATTTTATTCTGTGGCACAAAGCAGTAATCAGCTTTTGCTGTTGATTGAACGTTGAAGTAAAGTTAAAACACGTAATCAACTGCAAAGCCCATTTAATGTAAGTGTACTCCAAATTTGTAGACATTATCAATACTATATAAGAAGAGAAAATGTTTATCCAATATATCTCACAAAACCACAATTTTCTTCTTAGAGGATTTGGAATGTGGCTGTGCCAATCTCTGAAAGCCTTTCTACTGATGCTGATGCTTATTTAGGGTATATGCTTTACACAAATAACTGAACTGAATTAATAATTATTGATATGTAGGTATAGTTTTCATCCACAGTCCATCAAGTGCTCTACAGATGAGTAGAATTTCTGATTTTGAAAGAATTACTCTGGCACATCCCAAAGAGAGATGTTTTTTAGGAACACAAGGCAAGGCCCACGGACGTGGCTATTCTCCCATCACAATTATCATCTTGGCAAATTGAGACTGGACAGGCACAGGAATCCTCATCAGTCTCTGAAGTGACGGCTGGGAAGGGAGACAGGGTCTAAAATTTCAGATCTTGTGCACTAGGAAATTATTTTCCAAACAAGAGCTGGGCACCCAGTGAAGCAGGTTGGGCAGCCAGTATAAACTTCTGTGGCTGCCCAGGGTTTTCACTTGCTCGAATTTTGGCCCCAGGGAAGAGCCTATTTTCCAGTTTGCAGATGGACAATTCTGTTTCCAAACACAGGTCACACTACTCTGCCTATGCATAACTTAGGCAAAGTAAAACAATATTAAAAAGCAGTTTTAGATACTACACTTGCCCTTGAAATCTTCTTCCTCTTTTGCCTTTTTGGAGAAATGAACAAATATAAGAAATGGTCAAAATAAATGCTCAAACATGTTACTAAGAAATAGTGAGAGAAAGAGAAGCTAATTTTCGAGGTGACAGAATAATTTCAAAAAGGCTTGTATATTTTCTCCCTGAAGAATATGCTTCTTTGGGGAGGGGCTCAAAAGCCAAAATAGATAATTTAGGCTTGGTTGAGAGCCTATTAAAATCAAAAGAACTCCTCTTCTGACTTTAAATTATTGCATGAAAGAAATCACATATTTTAATTTTTTTGCACTGCACAAAAAAAACCAAAAGAAGGAGCAAGAAAGCAAAGCATTCACCCTCAGTACATAAACCTGAAGTTAGAAATGTGTTGTCAGTAAGACATTCTTGCAAATCATCCTCCACCACCCCACACAACTTCCATCACTTCTCCCAAATAAAGGGCTAAGACTCTCAAGACCATGAAAGAAATAAAGTAAACACAAAGTTAGGATAATTATAACTAGAAATTCTTTCACCCTCTAGAAATAACCTCCCCCTTTCTTGTTGTTATGCTTCTATGAGCAGATGCTGATATTCCTCTAGATGATGGGTGTATGGGACTCCCAATCTAACCCTGTGACAGAGGGCTGCTGGGCCCATTTCTCATAAAAGTGGCCTGGATTCATCCTTCCTCTAAATCCTGCTCATCTCACTGCCAAGAGCATGGGGATGCACCTTGTAGGGATGCTGGGCTATTTACTTGGCCAGACTCTTGTCATGTCACCTCACTTCTCACAACTCAGGCAGGACAAATTGAGGTTGCACATCCCTGCATCTGGTCTCTACCTCCAGCCCAATGGCTTTTCTCCTTAGAAACAAAGAGGAAGGAGGTAAAAGCAGAGAGGGAAAAGCAAATGTTTCCAAAAATATAAAGCTGAGTGATGAAACAGAGCAAACATGGAGATTAGTGGAAGGCATATAAGCAGCTGCTCAATTTCTTAAGGACCTTAGCTTGTAACGAAAGGCAATATCAACGTCTGGCAGGAGGATACCAAGGCCCATGCGACTGTTATCAAGTCTGACAGATTTGTTTTCTGCTAGTTCTACATCAAAATGAGACAATAGTATGAAAAGAAACATCTTCATCTCATTCATTGCGAGGAACCTCCCTGGACACATGCTGATCCCAGAGCCAAAGGGCATTAGGAAATACTTCAGTTTTCTTCCTGCCTTGTAGAATGTGGTTTTCTTCTTGCCATTCTCTATGTATCGATCGAACTTATACTCCTGAAAATGAAAGAGAAAGAGAGAGACAGCGTGATATCTAACAAGGCAGTTACATGAGCTGCTTTCTTTGCACAATGGTAACACGCCTGAAACCCAGAAAATAAGATAAAGACGAAGACAAGGAGCTGACAGCTTCTTCTTTTTAGTTGGTTCCCTCAAGTTTCATTAACTCACATTATCTTCCCTGCAAAGAACACTCTTTAAATCCACTTATTTAGCTTAGTCCTTTTACATCAAGCTCCTTCAACTTCCACATCTCATCCAGCGAGTGTCTGGCTTATATTGATTGTAATTAGATTTTGACCGCTTTGTAGCAGGGACAATGAACCTTAGGTGGAAGGACAATTTTCTTGCAAAGCATCATACGCACTCAGTGTGGTACACACATCATGAATAAGGGTAATCTGCTAAATTCTGCAAATGCCTATGAATAAATTAATGCATTGCACCAATTTCACTCCTGCAAGCTAGAGCAAAATCCACCCTTCTCTTGCACTGAATGGTGCAGATTATTCAAAAACTCCAGTGCTTTGCAGTCAATTTTCCTTTCAGTTGGAGATGGTTGCTGCTTAATTTGTCACATCTTACCTTCAAATATTTTGCTCTAGAAGCTGTGAGCAAAGCAGGACAACTGCCAGTGACTGACCATTATAAAGAGGCTGCTTTCAAGTAAGGCTTGAGGTCACACTTGTAACCTGTGTTCCATAAATTGAGCATATTTCTAACTATTTTTGAGTAGCAGGATCCCTGTTTAGAGATAATTCGTGTTTTTGAATGAAGGAGATCTGGCATCCTCACTCAGTCAATGGCAAATTAACCACTTACAAAACCCTCCTGCATGCTTTGAATAAAAATGACAAGCACTTCTTGCTTATGGTCACTCATTAGCATTTGTCCTGCTTTGCATACATCTGCTATAGCAGCAGCCATTTGGAGCTGCCTGGGAACAAGTCAGTCAGACAGAAACCGACCTCAACTGATTAAAAACCCCACACCACCATTAAAAACACACTGATACTGATCTACCCATTAGATTAAAGGCTCTGAAAATCACGCACTCCAGGTCTTGCTGTTGAGAAGTGTCAGGGGAGGTGGTCAGTGAGAAAGGGAATGAGTACTAGGTGCAGTGGGATCTAACTTTGGGTGCTGAAGAACAGGAGCTTGTTTCACTAAACGGCAGAGGCCTGGATTTTCCACAAATATAAAGGTGATTCTATGTCTGCTTCCACTGATGAGTAATTATTTCCAGTCTCTTTGAACACCCCAGCCAAAAGGAAGCATGCCCTTATTTTTTTCTGCCAGGAAGTTACTGCTTCATTTGAAGTAGAACAGTAACAAATGAAAGCCCAGAATACCATAAGATTTACTTCCTGAATTCTAAATCCTACTGGTCTAAAAAAGCACCGCTAAATATGAACTGCAATAGCTTAAAAACCCAAACCAGAGCTCTTCACTTCGCTCAAACATTTTCACACGGTGCACTTCTGGTGTCTGGAGCAATTAAGAACTGTGTTATTGAACACACAGACATACTGGGTCAAACCTTATGCTTTCTTTGTCATATTAAGAGCTTTCTGAGACTTGTAATTGCTTTTAACAAAAAATAAATTGCTGTCTGAGGAATAGGGAAAACACAAAACAAGTGTGAGACAGAAATGTAGCCAATGACAGCGACATCAAACTCAGGCTTGTGCTGCTGAAGCCCCTTGGGTTGAGTAGTGTTTCCTCAAAAGCTTGTTTACTGGCTAAATAAAGACTAATTTTTAAAAGTGAAGGAACTTTCAGCCATGTGCAAAGTCTCCTGAAAGAGACATGGTGGCTGACAGCAAGGAAAAGGTCAAGATACTGAGCAAGAACAGGTAATGAAGTTCTGTGTGGTTGGGCTGCTACAAGTATTATGAAAACCGAGCAATCTCCTGCAACTGATATAAGTCCCTTTCTGTCACATACTGTATTTAGCTTTGTTTGGGACATCACCATAGAGGGTTTCCTGCAGGGTTTCCTGATATTTACTCTATGGGTTTTTCAGAGTTCATTTACTGAGCTCTGTAACTAGCTGAGTTAGAATTTAGGGGTTCACTTATACACTTTATAGAAAACTGACTAATTTATTTAGGCCTTAATGGGTGGAGAAAGAGGTCAGAAATATATGGTTACACTTACACAATATGGTGCCAAAGCAGAAGATAGCTTGAACTCAAATTTATGTATCCAGGAGAAAAAGCATTGCTACAAAATTATCTCGTCAAGCTGCCTGTTTTCCCAGGAAAAGTTTTCCCTAAATACATGACAAGCTCAAGACTGCACCTTTCAAAAAATTCATTCTCCATCTCTATCTGATCCTCAGTAGTTATTGTTGAAAGCACACTGCATATTTTAAGAACCAAACAGAACAGTGATTTCCCCACTTTTCGAGAGGGCCCATGTGCTGAAATCAATGTACTGCAATGTGCGGATTGCTCATTCACTATCAAAAAGATAAAATATATGAACTAAAGCTGTACTGTGAAAGCTGAGCAGAGCTGATACTAAGCAGATATATCCAAGCAATGGAAATATGGTAATATATTCCGGCAATTATTGGATAAGGGAGGAGATCAGTTTCCACACTGATGCTTTTGGTCTAGGACCTAAACAAACAGATGGACTTTTGACAAATCAATAACGTTCTCCAAAATAAAGTGTTAAGGATAAAATGAAAAAAAGAGAGCTTATTTGTTAGCTGTTATCTATCCTTTTTAAGGATAAAAATATTAATCAACTATTTGCCAGTAGATGAATTATTTTTAAAACCCTAATTTTCTCTGCAGGCTTTATCTTCATTTTTGGGTGGGGACAGCCAGCAGAGCTCCCCTGAATGTAATTTTCATTCCCCCGGCTCCAATGTTCATCCCAGTGACTATACCTTACTCCTGCTGACTCCAACATGCTCCACACCTCCTCTCACTGAGGCTGGCAGAGCTCCTACACAAGGAAGTGCTGTCCTGCACCAACGAGACACTTGAATCTCATCTTTTCTTTGCAACCTCACGTCTTTAAATCCCTGAAAGGGAGAGCTTCAAGGAGAAATGTCTGTAACATGGGCTTTCTATAAACATGTAAAAAAAAATCCAGTTCCTTTCTTCTTTGGCTCAAATGCCAAGGATGGAAATCAGCATGGCTGGGAGACAGCCATTTGCTATGGAAAACAGGGGTGAGGAATGGATGAGGTAAAAAGTTCTTGCCTCTCAGGCAGACGAGCCATTTAATAACCTTGGCGTGCACCCTTGCTCTTTCTTGCTCTTCCTCTGTGGCACCCTGGGCTGGGGACAGCAATCTGGGGAGCAACCTAGCCGAGAGGAGGACTATTCAATTTGCATGCAGGTGGTGAACTTCTGAAGCTGTATTACGGCTAAGGCAGGGTGGATTAATTTCGAGTCTTTGATATTCATTAACTTGAGCGTCAGAGAAAAATACAAGGAGATGACACAATTACCCTCCGAGCTTCGCTGCAGAGCAACAGCTTTACAGTCTCAAGTTCACAACACTCTAATTGATCAAGAAGGGGTGAATCCCTACGAAGGGAGGTGAAAAAGCATAAGGCTCAAGTAAGACACTGCTATTATAGGGCTTCAGAGAGTCAATGATGCTTTGCGGGCACTTAGCTAAATGGCCCACATTATTTGCTATTTAAACCACCTTCTATTATTCAGCCCTCCTTGGGTATCAAATGATCCACTGCCAAACAAAGCCCACATTTAGCCTAAAGTTTATGGTAGTCAATGTGCAATTGTCAATTCCTTTGAAAGCAGTCGAAGTCAGTCTCATCACCATATTTCTCTCTTCAGGCCATGAATCCTTTGACCTGCAGGGCCCTAGAAAATACATCTGAAACTAGGAAGATTTGTTCCACAAGAAGGAACAGCAGTAAAAAAAAAACAACAACCCACAGATCACAAAAGGCTTGGCTGCCTAGATGTGCCTGGAGTAGGAAGAGTAGCACCAGCTGAATGTTTACCTTAGGATCTTCATAGACCTCAGGGTCCATGTGCAAAATCTGCGGGTAAAGGGCTATCCAGTCTCCTTTCCTCAAAACGACTTCTTGATTCCCTTCAAGCTTGAGAACAAAATCCTCTTGGCTGATGCGGATGTTCATGGAGGACGAGCACATTCTTAAACTCTCGTTTAAGGCACTCTCTGCGATTAAACAAAACAGGGGAGGGGGGGAGGCATCAGAAATATGGGAGATGACTGGAAGTTATACATGGCTACAGCTGCTGATTCTCCAGGAGTTTAGTAGGGCAGGCTAAAGGAAAAAAAAAAGGGAAAAAACGACACAAACAAAGCCAAACATAAAGCAGAGACCAGGAGGAGGCAATAAACAACCCCGCAGGGTTGGGGTGGGGCAGTCGGGATGCTGAACCTCCCGATGTGATTCTCACTGATGGTGATGAGAAATCCTGTCGGTTGTAAGCAGCACCAAGTTTTGGGTGGAAAGTCATTATTCAGGCATCATGTTGAAAACAACGCAATCAAAAGACATGAACGTTTTATGCATTTACATATATTTTGGTGGTTGCAAACAAATACCAGTGAGAGCATCCATGGAGCTGTTTAGCTTGCCTTTTGAAAGCTGTTGGATGTAATGGCAGGACTATACATTAGAAATCATTCTGCTTGTTAATTCTGTAGTCATTCTGAGAATTTTTAAATGCATTTTCTTTTCAATGCACTGTGCTGCCAAATGATAGTGTCTGTTGTGGTCAGAGTGAATGAAAGCAATTCATTATTTGCCTGGTAATTTTAAGAGAGAAAGACACTTCTAATTGGCCTAGAGGAAACAAAACATAGTCCTTTCAGGTTTGGGGAAAGCAAGATTTCTGTCTCCACCATCACATCCTGGAAGGCTCCAGAAGCTGAATGTCCTTGCTTTCCCAGTGGCCTTCACCTTTTGCTCCTAGCACGACAGATTTTATGGCTAATTTCCGGCAATTTATCCTGGCAGTTTGAGGAGGAATTCCTTTGGGAATAATATGCATAATTTGCATAAATCATTCTGATAGCATGTATATCAGCATGTAGCTCCTGTCTAGGGCTGCATCTCTCACTTTGTAATCAAAACTGACTATTTTTCCACCAGCGTGTATGGGCACTGCTATATGTGACTTGATTCCTTCTAACCATTAGTGTGAAAAATAGCCTAAAATAGGGTTTCATTTGCATGTAATAAACCATTTGTGTCTTCATTTATGTTTTGTGATATCAAATAAGCCTTCTCTAAGTGTTCACCAAGGCACTGCAATTGCTGCACCCAAAAGGTTAGTTTATTAGAGACAGTAGCTACCCAGTGTAGATGCCTCTGAAAAAAATAATAACAAATGCTCTTTCACTAAAAATTAAATCTGGTGCAGCATGCATAGCAAATAAAGTGGCCCTGGATGCTTTCTTGCAGGAGGTTTTTCCTTAAGCATGCATTTGTCTAAAGAAATGAGGCTGCGGTCAGCTTTGTGTGGCCAGCACCGTGATTCAATGTGACGTACAGTGAGTCTGTGCATATTCTTTTGGACTGCCTTCGTTACTATAATCAGGCAGAGTCAAATCGGCTTGTTGGTGACGAAGCCAGAAAAGAACCCTGGCTCCAGAAGATGGCCTCTACTGCGGATAGCCACAAGGCACCTGACACGATAGATTTCAACTGGCAGTGCTCTGGCAACAAAACTTTACGCGGTACAAAGGAAGGGTCCAGCCTCCGCTCCAGACTGACTTCAACCTGCGGAAAATGAAGCTGGTAGCTTCCTACCAGTCCACCATTTGGAAATGGTGGTGACATATGTAGAGACAGCAGAAATCAAATGAGGAAGAGGGAAGGAGGGAAAAAAAAAGACGAGAAATAATTATTAAAGTGCCATGGCAAAATAGCAGGTTTGCGTTTAACCACCCAAGCAACGCGGTCACATCCTATCGGTGGACATCCTCCCAGAAAGCGCAGCAGTCCCTGCCTGCTGCCGGATCTCAAATGACAATTGGGCAGCATATCTTATGCAGAAGTTAATCACAATAATGGAGCACAAAGTGTGGCTTAGCGGTCAGATCGTAAATGACAAATCTGTTTTACCTTCCAGTACCAGTTATGTGTGGAAGGCGAGCTTGGCTCTCGCTCTGAGCGATCATGCCGATAATCATTAGATGACAAAAGTAATGAGTCACATTATGATCAACAAAGGAGAATGGAGCTTATATGGCTTTGCAGGCTCACATTAAAAAAATAGACAGTCAGCTTTCCACAAATGCCAGAGCTATACATTGAGAGGAATGACAACTGCACAATAAAACTGCAGCCTTTACTTGCAGTTGTCATAGTTCAGCAGACACCAGCCATCGCCGCTGACAGACCAGCTGGGTAGCTTGGGAGGCCTTCCATTCTGCACCGTGAGGTACAGTAAATTATCCAGCACGGTAGAGCAACATCTGTTTCTGTGCTTGTGCCGAACAAACAAGGCAATTTAAAGCATACCAAGGGATAACCAAGCAGCAAATGAACATGACCCTCATTTTTTCCCCCCTTCTTACACACATGAGATGCTAAACTTCACTGTGCAAGCGCTACATAAAGAAGCCAGGCTGTTGTTTGATAAGGTGTTGTCAGAGAGATTTTACATATTTTCTAGAGAGAGAGAAGGAGGGGGGAAGAGAGAGATATCTCTCATAGTATTGTTATTCTTAGAATCCTCCCACTTCTCTCTTCATTTCTCTTATACTAAAGCTAGCACTCAGCTTCCAATTCATTCTAGACTTTTTTTTTTTAAAAACTGTTTCAATATACTTATAAATATTCAGTCTTTAAACCCTAATTTGCTATACTTAGTTCACATGCCTTCAAGCATTTGTCTTCCAATTTCCACTGAATAAATGCGTACTAATGAGAAATAGAGCAAGCTGCTGAGGCAAAGCTGGGTGACTTGAGCCTGGCCTGCCACCAGCTTGTGATAGGCAGGCAAATTGAGTTAAAATGAAAAGTCTTGTCAGCTGAAATACAACATGGTAGCCAAACAGCAAGCTGTCAATCATCCAGCCAAAACAAGGGACTGCAGGTAATAAAAGGTCATTGCGAATCATAAGTGCATTTGGCTTTAGTAGGCAAGTTAATTTTAATTAAACATGATCTCTATCTGTAAATGTTTTATAAAACTTATTGTATAATAATGGATTGTTAATTTTACACTAACACAGAGCAGGTAATAGGGTACAATAATTATTGGAGTGTATTGTAGGAAAATAGCTATTGAGTATGCAAATATTTGGGGGGTCATTTACCCATGGGCATCACGGTGCGCCAACACAAACGATAATCTGAAACAAGTACATTTGCATCTTACTAGCAACTAAATGGTACTGCCCAGCCCATTCCAGAAAAATATATTTATTTCTTTCAATTCAACCAATGATTTTAACGCTTAGCATTTGTGTTATGACTACATACTCTGTATAAGCTCTTTTTGGGTCCCTACCCTTTCTTGTGCATGAAACAATTTTTCAAGCTGTGCTCTTTTTGCAGGAATATCTGGGATTCAGCAATGACCTGGGGCAAGAATACTTCACCATATAAATGAATGGACTAATATTAAACAAACGAACTGACTAAACATGCCTAGCATTAAAGATGCACTAAGTACATCTCTGCTTTACCCTTGGCATTTCCATTATAACCAGTTTAACTGACAGACCATTTTCATGTGTCCTTTACCATATTAGAGTTCTGTTGTGAGCTACAATGTCTAATAATGTAGGCTATTCTGTGCACACAAATACACACATTTGGATTTTGGGATTGCATTGTTTTATGTAGACAATACAATGAGTGCTTCCCCAGAAATGCCATCAGAAAAAGATAATCAGGGCCAACATCTGCAAGCTTTATTTTGGGTTGAATGTGTTTTTGGTTTTGGTTTGTTTTGGGTTTTTTTTAAATAAAATAATCACATACCTGTGCTTAGAATTTAGAAGTAAATCAGACCATGTTATTCCCTAGACCCAAAGAATCTGACCATAATAACAATGCTACTTCCTCAGAAAGACTTTTACCAATCGTGCTTCTTCTCCATAGCATGGAGAATCAAAAAAAGTCTCCTGTTATAGTAGGCCAAAAAGAGGACAGAGAATCGGAGCGCTTAAAACAGGAGAATGAGATGACAAGGTGATGAACATGCAAGCATCCCACCTGGTCTGCCTCACTCGAGAGCAGGGACACAATCCCAGTTTCCTACACTCTGGGTTGGCACAGTGGGAATGGAAAGAGGAAAAGCTCATGGAGGTTTGGGGTCAGTGGCCTTCCTGCAACAGGGGAGTTTTTGGTGTGCAAGCAATGCAATTTGGGACCTTCATCCCTCCTACACATTTATTAACAAAACATCCCTTTCCCCTTTCCACTGAAGCATGACTCTAATTCTCCTATGGTATGGATTTTTTTCTATATTATTATTTTATGGGACAGTATCCAGCCCTTTATGACTTAAAGTGCCAGAAGAATTGAAATCTAGCTTCTGTTCATATCACATTATGTTTGACATGATTATAAAATTTAACAAAAGTGTTACAAGAATACTACAAAGTAGGATGTGGCACTTCCCTCTTAACACATAAATCAAATGCTACCAAGGTACTTCAAGATTTCAAGAAGCAGAGGAATGACACAGTTAATGTTTTTAAACTGTTCATACTGTTTTGCACCAGATGGTTTCAGTGAACTACATGCTTTTATTTTCCTTAGTCCTACACTTTTGGGGAGCCTTTTTTTTTTCCCCCTTTTTTTCATTGCCATTCCCGTCTCAGTCTATAAAGACAAACGAAATTCTCTTTTGATCTTCTTGATGCTTGGTAACTTATTTATTGGTGTATGCTAGCTCTGGTGTGAAGTAGTTTTACTAGTGTTCCTTAAAAGTCCATTAAATGCTTAGAAAATCATGTTACTCATCAGAATTGTCATCCGATATCTCCTCTATTTCAAAAGCATTCTCCATTTGTTAGAGATAAATCTGCATCAAAACAGCTATGACTCCAGATGTAACCAAATTAGTAGACTTATGATATATAAGATTAATATTAATGCTCTAACACAAAGGAAATGGACCAGCCTCAATTTTATATTTGTACTAATCAAATCAAGTTTGTACACAAATTCTTGAGACATGCCTCACTGGATGATCCTGGAGAATGGCAACTACTACAAGGATCCAAACCAGGCACAGAATGCACTGCTCCACCACCATCCCTTGACACAGCTTTGTTTAAGAGTGGAGCATCAGTTCAGGTCATGAGATACCAAGACCTATAGACATGAGCTTGTTTTGAACACGGGATTGGTTTTGATACTTAACAACAGAGGATTATTGAACCTTTAATCTTTTATTCAGCTGCTGTCTAACCTTGTTACACTACTTGTGGAGACTTTCAGATGCTTAAAGATTCGGTACCTACCTGCTACACCCTCTTTCCTCCCTTGGGCTATTTTCACCATTTCTCTTGCCAGTGTCTGTGTACTACCAAATGAAGTGAAACCAAGAGCTGATGTTCTGAAGGCTTATACAGCTCCTGATTCAAACAACTTCCAATGACCACTGGCAAGGGTCTCCTTCTGAACCCCTGATCCAGAACCAGAAGATGTGTAGCTCCGTTAAAGCTCCCTCTTTTGAATAAAGTACTGAAAACACCATTTCTACTCTGCAAATTTTTATCTTCTTGTATTTTATTGGGAGGCATTGCCCAAACAGAAGCCTGCTTTAGAAACCTTTTTTGTTTTGTTGAAGAGAGAAAGAAAGAAAGTGCTTGCAGAAAAAACACATTTGCCGTTTAAATACGCTATCCCACTTTAATTTCAGAAAAGGGTCTTTCTTGGCAGTACCATCCAGAAGTATTTGAAATGCATTAACACTTCGGCAGATGCTCAGAATCAAACAACTTAATAGGCATCAACTTTTTTTCAAATAATTGCAAAGCTTCGATTTAGCCTTTTGCATACCTTGCATAGTTAATTACCTAGGCTTTAATGTTTACATGCAATGAGAGTATCTACAGCTATAAACTACATAATTTATAATTGATGTAAATGGGTGTTATTATGTCAATTAGGCAGCTGTGTCCTCCACCTTCTCAGTAAACAGAAATGAGTGATAAACCGAGTTTGCCGGGAGAGCCCCTCTTCTCTTCCTAACAGATAAAAATAAATTACCTAGGTAGACCAGGTTGTCCAATTGTTCTCTGGTGAGGTGGATGTTATATGTGGGCCCTCTCTTTTGACCTGTTGACTGCAGCAAATGGTCAATCTCGTCACGCACCGCTGCAAGAGCTTCTGGGTGCCGCAGAAGATAATACATGGCCCAGAATGTAGCTGGAATCGTGTTTCCCACAGAGGCCCACAGGAAGGCAAAATGATGTGCTGGGAGAAAATAAGTGAAAAGGAAGATTAATAGCGTTTATTACACTGATTAGATTTGCAGTGTGCTAATTAAAAGATGTTAGGACACAGACCCAGCCAAGGATCAGTGAATGCTAATGAGGACCAATAGGCTTCTGAAGTCTAATTTTCTGCTTAATGAGAATAGTTTGAAATGTAATGTCGGGGGGGTGGGGGGAATAAGGGGAGGAAATGCAGCTCAGTTATAATCTTTCTCATTATCACCATTAAGTATCTTGTTTTACCACCTCAGCACAAAAAAAAAATCAATTATCATAGAGGGTTGTTTCAGAGTAAAACATTTTATCATTAGCCAATTAGAAAGAACATAAAAAAATTTCAAGGTCGCCATTTTGCCTTTTTATTTCAAAGGTCTATAGTAAATTATTTTATTTTAGACAAGCAATCATTCATAAGTTTCCTACCTGCTTTGTCATAATCTCCAAGCAGCTCGTATTTCTCAAATATATCTTGTCTGGCTTGGACCACTTTTGACCCTCCCAGCCATTTTGTCATGTTCTGAAGTAAAAAATGATGTATAAGCTCCTTCCGAACCTTCTTGGTAGCTCCTAGCAACTCAATTGGTATGTTTGCAGCTAAATACGGAAAGCTGGCATCAAACTTGATAAATTTGTCTCTGATTTCACTAATAACTTTGTGGCCATCTGCAGCAGGAACTCTTCCATATAGTGTTACAAAACTGGCTTCAAACATTACAGAGCAGCAGAATTTGTACATTTTTTCTGTTTCCCAATCTGTTGCTTGTGAGCATTTCCATTCAAATATATCCTGGAGATTTTTCATCATGTGGTCAGAAATGATATCCAAAGGCTTGCCTTGTAGATACTGGTAGATTCTGTGCAGGTTTTCCTTGAGTTCAGGGAATTTTCCTTTTGACAAGGCTGGGTAGTCAAAAGTTTTGGATGCCATTTTATTAGCGAATTCATGAAATTCAAGTTGTTTGCTATTTCGGATGACATAGACATATTGAAATGGGTCCATGATAAAGGTAATATATCTACCTGAATAGAAGAAAAGAAAATAATAAGAGACACTTCCACTTTTACAATCCGATGACACTTGCAGAAGCAATAACCCAAGTTGTGAAAAAAGCATGCAGAAAAAAAATTCAAAGCAAAGATACATAAATAAATCTGCAAAGAAGAAAAAATAAAAAAAGATTAAACAAATTTTATTTAAATTTTCTTTGTCAGGATGCAGATTCCACCTGTGTACACTTTTCAGGTTCTTCTAAAATCCACAGGAAGCCATTTCCATGTAGACGGATCTACTGTTTGTGTCAAGAGTTGTGTGTGATCTCTGCAACTGTGGTGGTCTGAAAGAAGTCATTTACTACTCTGGTCTAATTCATGAAAATACAATGTGGAGTCACAGCAACATTTGGAAACTGTAGATTTTCACCAGCAGAAAGAGAGAAGCACACACATTTCACCTGCAGAGAGGAGAGTGAATGACAGGGGCTGGAGTGGAAAACATGCCACCTAGGCAGCTTTCTTCCGAGCCGATGACACAGGAACTCATAATCTGTCAGTTATGGCTTCAACTGCATGCTGCAAACCCCCAACATTTAAAGCTTCTCTCACATCTGGTTCTTTTTCCCTGAAGCTTTGCTAACTCTTTGTTAAGAATGTGCGTAGTATCCATAAGACAACTACCTTAGTTTGTGAATGCGAAGTCATAGCTTACACTGTAGCAGGCACCATTTTCAGCACGGGTTCTACTTTGGGGTACACACTGTCCCAGTGCCAGCATCCATTGTGCCAGAGTGTACTGCCAACCTCCTACCCTTCCCAGGGTACTTAATGAGGAGACACAGCGATACCTTCAGCTCCTTGTACAGAGGGATCGGATTGCATCAAGGCAGATGCTTTTTCAAATTGTCCCTGCCAGAGAAATCCTGCAATTTCTCCCTAAACTTCAAATCAACTGCTGAAGAAAAGCATTTGGAGGAGCTACCATGAATCAAAATGCTAACACTCCCAAAGCTCAATTAAATCTTAGCTCTTTATAGATGATTCTAAATTTAGAGTTCCTGATTCTTACCTTGAATGAAGAGGTGCATTAGGGAAAAATGGTACCTATTAAAATGTATGCTTCCTCTGTGAAATATCCCAGTTACAAACTCAAGGAGAGAGCAAAGCTTCCAGCACTTACAGTATAATTCTGTCTCACTAAAGGGACAGATCTCCTTTGATTTTAATGGGAACACTACATGCTTAACTGAGGACCAAATTTGGCTCTGTGACAGATGTCCAGAGATAAAGTAGTCACTACCACTAAAAATGTCAAGTATCCATGGTTACCATATAGTGATATTTGAATTATCATAGTTATTTCATATTCTGATTTATATACACACACAGTGCTCTATGGTATTTGGCTACACTCTGGACTTTCTCTACAATTACCAGCTGTTATAATTTCCCTCCCAATTACATCAAGTGCAACCCCAGTGAACCAGTTAGGAAACATAAGGGATATATCAAGACAGAATTTGACCCTTTTTTCTTTTCCGTCAACAGTGTGTGAAGGTTTTTAAGATACTCATGGATTTTGTTTTACTGTATCATACTCAACCATAGCTGTAAATTTAATTTTAAAGAGTAAGTATATTTAGAATAGCATGAAAGAGAGATGCTGAATTCTCAGTCCCTTTTTGACCATTGCTTTCCTTCCAGACTACAGAGGCTAACAGGCATTTTTAGTCTTGACCTCTGCAGGATCTTTGTTAAGAGTCCTAGAATTACTCTCTCTTTCCAGCTTTCACCCACTTTCATGGTCTTTATTGAGGCTACCATCTTTGTGAACAAAGCTTGGAAAGAATGCCCATTGGAGCAATTTTTAATAAATAGATTTGGAGTGTTATTAACCCTAAAGATGAAAGCTGGCTTCTTAACTTTGCATTTACAGGGTAAACAATTTAAGTTAAGATTTTTAATTAATATTAATTTAAACCATCTGTCCACCATCTGCTTATTTCTGATGCAAAATATGAGTTTCTTTGTGATCTTTAATCAGACACTTAGCAAACGCACATCAATTCTTATAATTTTTAAGTAAGAAAATCATTTTCAGCAAATGAGTTTTCAGACAAACAAACTATTTTAGTAATAATTTTAAATCAAAACTCACTCAACACTAGCACATACTTTGAAAAAAAAGTCCCTGAGAAAAAGAATATTACAGATCCTGTTTTTATTATTCTCATCAGGTTCCTGGTAGCAAAAAGTAAGTATGTACCAAAATATAATTCATTTTGTAGAATCAATTCAGGCTCCAGACCACATCACTGCAAGTCAACAACATATATAAACACATAAACCAAAATATTTCTTGTTGCTGCATTTAGTAAAGGCCTAGATAATCGGAAAATTGGAACCCCTCTATAACAAAGGCAGCGTGTTTACATATGCCATCGAGAATCTAATTTTAGATCTCCTAATTAGAAAAGTACTAAAACCTTGGGCTAATTAATGGCAGTTAGAAAGTCGTGAGAGTGGGTATAGGAACCTTTAACAATTACAGTCATCCCTGCACACAGATGAACTACATGGCTACACTGCTTACCCCAGTCTCCTCCATACAGGAACAGATTGCTAATTACAAAACCATGCCCCAACACCTCCTCTACACCCTGAACAGCAAACATCCGAAGTGGAACAAACTTTCTCACCTCAAGTTACGATTTTAAATTTTTGAAGTGCCAATATGGTCCTTAGTTTTGCCTTTTAAATCCTGTCATTGTCCCCCAGTGAGGGTGCTTCCCACTGTAGTCCTTGGTGGTGTCGTAGACCAATGAATTTAAGCCTTTCCTAAAGTTTTCAGTTATTGGTATTTTAAAATGCAGCTTTCCCCTGTACTCCCATGTCTTTCCACTGCAGCTAATACCAAGACTATCTTTGGAAAGTAACCTTTCCTGAAATCAATCCAAAATCTTGATACTCATGAGTTTCCATCAGAATACTAGAAAAGGTAATGCCAAATCAGCCAAAAATGGAGGCATACTACAATCTCCACGAATCAGGTAGCCTTAAATATTGAAGGTATTTATATAGAAACCACTAGAGACTAAGCCTTTCCCTGTTAATTTGTAAAAAAACCCTTCAACACCAAAAACTAAATAGACATGTACATACAGAAATGTCACACTACAACTCCCAATAGCTGAAGTCACTGAGCTGTCTTATTTAACACAGTAGAAACAAGTCAAAACAAGAGATGCTTCTGCAAAAAGAAGGATTTTTTTTTAAATGGCTACAGAGAGCTCATACTTCACTATCCAGTCCTTCAGTCTGCATTACACCCATGCTGCAAATAGCCTGGTTATCTCCATTTAGTTTCTACAGTCTCCTAGAAATAGAAGATTGATGTGGAAAATATGAAAATTGTCAACTTCGGTAAATCTAAGCACAAAAGCCAGTATTTGTATGATAGTTAAGAAATTACTCTAATAATGCATTCTGGAGCTTTTTAATGCTAATGATGAAAGACAAGCATTTCAGATGGCATCTAATGATGGATGTTATTTCAGTAATGCTTGCAGCAGGCTTCAGCCTGGTAAGGAGTTAATGTAAATTACCTTTTGCCTTAGAGAGAAAAATGTGATATGTTACTGTAGGTGTATCATGCTTTAAAGAAAAGAATGACGTAGAAGCAGTATTCGAAAAGGCAAATGTGCTTAGTAAAAACCACTCAGATTATTTTATTAAAAGGTGAGTTAGTTTCAGAGAGAATGTTGCAGGGTTCATTATCACTGATTTCAACTTGAGAGGAAAAGGACACAAAGTTTAATCCCAATAAACAACGACAAAACTATTTCAAGCTCTTTAAGTTCTTACCTAGCCGTCTGCCTATGCTGCTGACCCTTAACAAGCAGAGAGGCTTGGGAAGTATGATCATCTCAGCGCCACAGACTCTCTCTCTCTCTCTCTTTCCCCTCCTTATTCTTTTCTTTTCTGTTCCTTTTTTTTTCCCCCAAGACTATCGCATTTATGTAATCGTCCTCTTATTAGGGAGATTCTGCTGAACTGCTGACAATGATGTACAGTGGTGCTGCGCTGGCATGACGTTTGGGGAAAACGATTCTGCTGCACCACCACACAAAACCAATTAGAGAACTATTTTCTGCGACAGGTCAGGAATTTACATTGTTTCTCATAGAAAGATGTGCTTTTTAATTTCTTTATTAAGATGACATCCATGTCCCTTACGACTTTTAGGGATGACAATCATTTGCTCATCACATGGGAAAGTACAATCAGCAAAATCGCATTACCAGTACGGGGCAACGCCAGAAACTCCAAGCATCGTTCCACATTTTCCAAATGAACTAGTTTGAGAACCAATAATTAGAACAATATATATTGATAGAATTTTTTGACAGGACCTTTAGACATCCACCAGGGGGGTAAAGTAATGATAGTCCACATACAGCTGGCTACGCTATGTTTGTCGAGCACAGAAACATCATCTTTGTCAAATCAGTAAGACATACAGAAATCCTGCGTGCCTTCGGATCAGGACACGACAGGAGGTCCTAACTAGCTCTGGTTTCTTCCCTGACTTGCAGATGACAAACTATTTCTCTTTAATGAAGTCCTGACAGTCAGCAATTTTATACCGAAAAAGAGAACTTAAAGTGGTGTCTCTGTTACGACGAACTCACAAAATCAAACATTTCCCTGCACAAGACTGAAGTGATATCCAGAACTAACTCCATTTACCTCAGTCTTTATTAAGGGAAGCTTGTCTCGAAACACTTGAACACAGGGGGATTATCTGAGATGGAATTTGGTTTATCACGCAAATAGAAATTTCTGAAACTACACTCATAGACTGCTTACACACACAAATTTCTAAACACAGTCTTGCATAAAATAATAAAGAGGCAAAATAAATAAATATTTGATTAAACACTTTTAAGATTCTGAAGTATGACTGTATCTGGTTTTATGGATGTACTAAGATAATATCTGAATTATAGTTATTAATCTGTATTTGTAAGAAGCCAAAACTGTATTATAGTGTGAATTCACATTAACAATAAGAAAGACTGTATTTCAACAAAAGTTGGTGCTGTACTGTGCCAAACTCACTTTCAAGTTGCAAAAAAATCTGATCATTCCAGTTTCCAAAAAAGAAATCCTGAATGAATTTTAAAAAATCACATATTTAATACAGTAAAAATTCTCTTCCAATGGAACAAAAGGACAGATTTTTTAAAAGGAAGAAAAATTTTATTAATTAAACACTCAGCTTGCAATTAAATTAATTGACATTTGAAGAAAAAAATTATTTGCATTGCAAAATATTGCTTATGTGGAAATATAAAGCTAATTCTACTGCCCTGGAATTACAAAGCAAACTTTATACTTTACACTTAACATTTTTGTTTCAAACTCTCTAAAATTACAGGAATAACTAAAAATTAGATAGACTGAAGTTGATAATTTGAACAAGGATATCAGCATATAAAGCTGCAGAAGATTATTACATCCACCTATATTAATAAGAGCTTGCCTTTCTGAATACAAGAAAATACTGGATTTTATATTGACTTTAGTAAAAAGTAGATCTCTATGGATAGATAGATAGATAGATAGATAGATAGATAGATAGATAGATAGATGTAAATTTATATATTTCACTTTCATTCAGGATTCCAGTTTTATTCTATGTTTTTCTTCCACAGCTAAATGTCTATGTGAAATCACTCAAATGTTTGTATTCAATCTAGCTTAGTAATACAGTTATAAATACAGGAAGCAGCAAGGTTATATCATACTTTATTATATTGTTATTTTCAGCAAGCACGATCAGAGTAAGAAGCTGGCAACGGGAAGTTTCTGTGTTCCAGTCCCGATTGTATCACTGAGTCAATGTGTCATTCATTCCCTTGTGTTCCTGTCAACCAGTTGTAAAATGTGTGAGAACAAATTCTGCACTTTTTTTCTTAAGTGTTTTCTAAATTTAATCTGATATTTTTCTGTGCAGTGTCAAGATGATGTTAGTTCTCCCTTCTTTAGGGAAAAAATCAACAATATGCAATTAAATGTGCTGGCAAAACCTATGTTCCTACAGCACATACCTACAAAATCTGTCAAAATACATATATACTTATAGATGTAAATAAATCCACACGTTGATAGTGATATTTTATGGATAATTATTATGCTTCCAGTACATGTAAATCTGAGGGATTTTTATGGGTCTATGCTAGAGAAAAATGTTTTGGGTAAGGAAGATTCTAAACTAAATATTTGGATTAGTATTTAACTTTATTGAGGGGAAAAAATCAAGATATATACTAAAATATTTCTCACCAGCAATATGTACAGTGAAAATATCTCCAAATTTCTTTTGCTGATCCAGTAAGAATTTGTAAGCATCTTTTCTAAAAATCAAAGCTTTCCCAAGGTAAGGAATCCAGCCATTTATTAGTGGGGGCTCTCCAGTCTTTCTGTTAAAAACAGGAAAAAAAATAAACAGGAGTTAACTTTGGCATGAGAGCAACTCATCTTTATATCTATTTATATATTACCCTTAGACCCACCATTTACATATATAATTCCTGCAATGTATAATATGCTGTACAGAAAGTTCTTCAGATATGATGGCAGGTTAAATCTAATCACACCTCTGAGCACTGAAGGCTCCATGTGGTGATTAGGAAAAATAAGTGAGAGAAATTGAGACGCATTTAACTACAGGTCGTCCAGTTATTACCATCAAGTTATGAACACAGAAAAATGACATTCGGTAGAAAATCTCCCAGCAAAGAGTTATCTCATTTTCAATATTTGGCATGTCAGAGGAAGATGTATTGGAAGGCAATTATGACAGATTTAGGTAAATAGGACGGCGACACACCACACAAAACAAGTATCCTTACAGACAACGTTTTAGTAATTTCAGCTTACCAGCAAAGAGAACAGCCATTCTAACTAAATATCTTTAAAATGTAGGATAATAATACAGGCTGAACATTAACTGTAATAAATCTTAGTCTCTTCATATTTATAGTCTAAGATAGGAATGTGTATGAACAGTTTAAGAAGAAATTCCAGGTACTGATGTTTGCATCCCAGTCTGAAAAGGCAGCCACGGTGCGTCAATTATCTTTACGGAATAGTGTAAAATACCTTTTAACAATCTACTAAGTTACATTTTTCTTTAAAAGGAAAAAAGCTTTCCACACCGTCCTACTCCTGACTGCAAGTAAATATCTTTCCTTCATGCTGGTCTTTAGTTGCTTGAATCTGATTTACAACAAAGAAACATAAAGCGTGCTTGTTCTGGAAGGGATTAAAACAAATATTCACGAACAACTCTGCCGCTACATCCCATCTGTGAAGGTGACTTATACTACATGCAGAACAACTCATTCTGATTAAACACAAGATATTTACTAGCTTGGATCTAATCAAAGATCAAGGGATCACAAGCTTTACTACTATCATACACAGCATGGATTTTTATGTAGCTGGATTAACCCTATCATAGTCACATTCTCCCTTGAACTGCTGTAACACAAATGAAAAAAAAATTACCATGGCATGCTGTATTTACTTTTTATTTTACTTTCATCATTAAAACTTCTTGAGGAGGAAAATACAAGCCAGAGATTTGCTCACTTACTTTAGAAAAGTTGTTATAAATTTAATTTACAGATAAACAGATGTGGCTAAATCAAGCTGCATATTTTGATCTCTTTCTGTTTAACTGACTACTAATTTCAAATTTTAGTTTCCAAGAATATCCTTTTGTCCTCTGGAAAGCCAGTAAATCTTCTTGTCAGTCTCACGGCCAACAGTTTGCTGTGTCTTTTTCATTTCCTTAAGTTTTGTGGCTTTGGGGTTTTGTTTGGCTGTTTTGTGGTGTGTTTTCTTATATTGAGGAGAAGGTGGAGCCCCTCTTCCTTCAATACCTCCCAGAAACCACTGCATTAATCATCCTCTAGTGGTCAAATAACATTATTATTTACTCAAGTGGTCCAGAAAACTCGTAATGTTTAATTCTGTATTAAGTGAATAAAAGCAAAGAACTAATCTGAGATTACATGAGAAGGGTCACTAGCCCTGGAAGCATAGCAGCCAACTTGATACCCTCAATTATCCCTTCCAAGCCTGTAAAGAATCTGGATGATTTACCCATTTTTTTCCCCCCAAGACTATTAAGTCCCAAGAGTGTCTGCCTTTCACTTCCCCGGCTGGACACTACGTCCTGTAAGTAGCATCCTGACAAATATTTAGATAGGCTTTTTGTCATCTTCTAATTGAATGCATCTAATTTCACCCTCCATGTTCTGTCATTCGGTCAGAAGCTGTATTCTTCACAAGCTCTCTGCCGGGTAAAAAGAAGGCAGCTCAGAAATCCAGGGGAAAATTAACTTAATGCTCCAAGTCTTCAGGATCACATCAGGGAGACATTTTGCTATTGCAGAGACGTGAGGGTCATCGTTCACTTCAGACACATTCAGCTCAGCAGCAATAAGCTTAACACTGTTAAACACTGTGTCAAGGCTACGCAGCTTTCAGAGGAAAATATAACACCAGTTCAACTTACGACCCACAGCAGACTGATAACAGAAATGTGTCTTCATTTCTGGCTTTCTGTCTCTTTGGAAGACGGAGGTCATCTCCACGACTTATCGATGTCTGCTAACACACGGCGAAGAAAAGAGCGGTGCTTGTATCTTAGTGCCTCCCCAAATCCAGTGCTTCTCTGCACAAACTTTCAAGCAGGGCAGTGCAGCTAACCGCATTTCCTGAGGGACTCTTACCTGCATCCCGGGTATCTCCACAAGTCTTTGTCAACTTCGGATGCTAAACGGAACCATTAACAAAGCCCACAGAAACTTTTACTGCTTAATTAATTTGCTCATGAACTTTAACTCTGGACTCACACTTAGAGAAGTTGTAAAATTTGATAATTAGGCAAGATATTACAAGCATTAAAGTTATATTTTTCTCATGACAAATATATATTGTTGTACCAAATGCAAAATATAGTGAAGAAACATAAAAGAGCTCTATGAAGTGTTTTGATGGAAATTTAAGACTGCAACTTTTTTAAGTGAAGCATTCAGAATGCCTTATATTTTATTCAGGTCTAGTCTAACTGCTTAAATTCTAATTCACTTAACAAACCTCATGATATTCCCAGGTCTTTTCACTCCACATATTGAGCTGGTTTTGCTTATACAAAGGAGTATCTTTACTTGTCTGAGAAGCCTCTGTGAAGCCAGAAAGACTTAACGAACAAATTTCTCACATATGTGAGTGAATTTTACAAATAAAGCATCAGCAACATGTCCAATGCAATCTATAAGTAGACGGATCAGTTACAAAGTGGAGGGAGAGCAACACAGTTGTATCATCCATCATTGTTAAATGGATAACTTCAAATGGCATTATGCAAAAATCAGCTGGCTACAAATACAGCCCATAAATAGAACGAACAGATTTTGATAACTGTAATTTTTCTTTGCTCTCACAGAGTAAAGATACTTCCTTGTTAGCAAGTAATAGAGTTGCAACATCTACTTCACCAAAACCGGCAAAGTTTGGGAGTTTGTTTACAGTTTCCTTAAGGGAGTATTTTTCAGCTCACCTAAAACGCAGAAGGCACTGACTCAGGTGTGATTATTTAGCTGCTGAGGTAAGGCAATACTAAAAAATATGGAAGCTGTATGTGTGTCTCACTTACGCTAAGCAGCAGTGATGCAATAAAGCAGGAGAAAAATGGGCTTCAACATAAGTATTTTGAAAAATATTCAATTAAAAAATTTATTAAATTCAATGTCTCTAAACACTGTGTTATCACATAGTGAAAGGGAATTATTTCAGAAACCCCAACAAGGTCATTTGTAAAGGTATCTGAAAATTACTTTTTTTTTTTTTTAGTTATAAAGAAAATACCCTAAAGATTCACAAGCAAACAGACTTTGCCAAAATCATCTCTCAAAGAAATATTACTGCTCTATAAAAACACACAAGACTATTCTTTTCTTGGTTACACCATTTCAACATCACTGCACTTTGAGGCATTGGACCTGTGTAAATGAGAGAAGAATCTTTCTCATCTCACTGGTTATTTGTATTCCAAAGGAGCAGATGCCTTTCAAATTATGCAAAAACCCACAGCGCATCTTGTACTATAGCAGATGAACAGGTTAATTTTTCTTTTTGCACATAATAAATCATAAGTGCTTTAACACCCATAGTCGCATTTCATGAACATAAACCTTCTGTTTAATAATGTCTGTTTACAACTAGAATCAGACATACAGTAATCTCTTGCCTGGGATAAACATTAATCCAGATCTGTCTAGAAAAATTATACAATTCATTACCATAAGTAATCTCTATTGTGCCCCATGCTTAACCTTCATCTTTTTTCCTGTCCTATAATCTTGCAAATCCACTGGTGGTGTATGATTGGCATCTGGTGTTAACACAGCCTTCACTGCACACAGCACAGCTGAAGAAGCCCGACATGAACACGTCACTCTGCAGGGCAACGCCGGTTCAGCTGAGCGCTTTTCAAAACAACTTTCACCAAAGGCAGGAAAAAACCCACAAGCCGAGGAGAAAAAGCTCCAACAATATCACTTGCCACAGAGGGGTCATTTTCACTTTCCAAACCACCGTTACCATCCACAAAAGCTAAAGGTAGTGCTCTGATTTTTCCATAGTATCTCCGGACAAACCATCACACACCATGTCCAAGCTGGAACACACCATGTCAGGGGACTTTAAGGAATGGAAATGGATAGGTACAGAGTAGAACAAAAGCTATTATGAACATGTCAGAGCAGTTAGAGATTATTCACAGGCTCGATCACAATATTTAAGCAACAAGACATGACAGACAGTGTCTTTCCAGGGGCTTAGGAACACTCTAACTGTGAGGAAAAGAATGAGGCCAAAGGCTTCAACCCCAAGAAAGGTAATCCCCAGAAATGTGGTGTCTGGAATGTCTTCTTGTATTATGAGAGAGAGAACACAGGAAACTTAGGACAGGAGAAAGCCAGTGAGTCTATCTTCCTATTTTTTTTTTTTTTTTTAAATTTAGCAGTTTTCCCCCAGACCTGCTTATAGGTGTATTACACCTATGAGGAGAGAAAATAAAATTTTCTTTCAAATATGTGGCAACAATGCAATATTTGACATTTGTAAAATTATGTGTGTCTTAAATCCTCAACTACATTATCTGAC
Source organism: Monarcha castaneiventris obscurior (assembly GCA_026261815.1). Taxonomy (NCBI): domain Eukaryota; kingdom Metazoa; phylum Chordata; class Aves; order Passeriformes; family Monarchidae; genus Monarcha; species Monarcha castaneiventris. Next base: position 12,983,570 of record JAMPIT010000379.1, read on the forward strand.
TCAGTGATCTCCTGGAACTCTAAATTTTCCAGGTCAGATACATGCAGTATGAAAAAGCATTCCCTGCAGAACAAGCCAGATGAGAGTTTTAGCAAAATACAGTCTTCTACCCTTGAATTCTCAGCTTACATACTTCCTGTGGAGGTAAAGACATTGCTCCTACCTGATCACTGCTTTCACTGCTTGTGGGGAGTAAATGGATGCATCATCTTGAGAGAGACATGGATTGACTCAATGAAAAAGTGAGAGTCCTGGATAGAAAAAACCTCACACTGCCACTGCCTATACTTATGCCTAGGTAAAGTGGTTTCATGCTGCAGTACTGATAACCATCTCTTTTTCATCAGGATAAAGATCACTGGTAAAAGAAAAGGAGAAAAGACTCAGGAAAAAGTAGTGAATACACTTTTGAGCACAACGGGGAGAGAAGAGTTTATCTGTGCTCCCAAAAAGAGCAGTACAGCAAAACAGACTCTAGTGGTAATGTGAGACAAACTGGGAGAAATGCTGACAAAAGCAAATCAACCAAACAGTGAATTTTTACAGTGATTTTTTTTTCCACAGAAAAATGCAATCCTTTTGTTGAAAGTTTTTCATGTCAAAAACTTCAAAGATTTTAATAAAAATACATTTTTTCTCCTTCAAAACCATACAAGGTTTTGTTGCTAAGATTTCCAACTTGTGCTGTAATCCATTCACCACGGGAGCATCTTCTTTCCTCTCTCTTCTAGTAATTTCATTTAGGTAATCCCCAAATATCCAAAAAATACCAAGACTCAATAACTCATTCAGTAGCTCTGAAATATCACTCTCTAAGAAATCTTATTCCTTTCCAGTTTAGGCTAAATTATCTCAAGAAACGTACATTGATATTGTACATAACAATTCTTCACACTTCAAACTGTGTCAAAGGACATACCTATAAGTTCTACCTCCACTTTTAGTTACCAGTTGGGACATGGCCTATAAAGCCAAAAGGCAAGTAAATGCCATCATGGGAAAGTAATCTGAACAGTTTTAAAATGGAAACCCACCAAAAAAGAGCTGTGGCTCAGGCTTTATTAGAGGCTAAAAATTTTGAGAAATTTTACATTACCAAATGTAATGTAAATTTTCATAACAGCCAGGACAGGAGTCATGGTGAAGACAAGACCTGGCCGATGAGACAATAATTCATCAGCATTAAAAATTAATACAGATTTAGTGCTCATAGCTCTCATTTTGCAATCCCACTTTGCTTCTGCTCTGGGTGGGTGCAGTGAGAGCAGCCATGACTACTCAACACTTTCCCTGACCAAGCCCAAGGTTATTCTATTATGTTTTACATTTGAAGTTATTTGTCCAGCCCAGGACTTTTCCTTTCTTAATTCAGCTTTAATCAAAGAAAAATAGGCTAGGAAGAGAAGACAAGAGGTTCCTTATTTCATGCTTTGTACCCCAGGTCGGGTGCTGTGCACTGGTATTTTCTTATATTTTCCTACGCCCTTCTTGAAGATATTCAGTAACAGTCTCTACGGTCTCACCAAGCAATTTCTTTCTCCTCAGATCTAACATTTATCTTCATGTTGTACCTCAAGCCCACTACTTCTCATTCTGCCTGCAAAGGATGAGAGAATAAATGATTCCCTTCACTTGTGCAGGAGCACTTAATGTATTTAAAGGTACTTATTATATTCTCATTTAGTTTTCTTTAGGTTAAACAACCTCAATTTCTTCCAGTATTTCCTCATAACTATTTTCTAGACCTCTACATACTTGTGTCACTTCTTTCTTGATTTTCTAACATTAACCCACACCTTTCTCTATGGCAGTGCTCTGCACTGAGCACAGCAGTGCAATTACCTATTCCATCTCAAGGGTGACACCCTTTGCCACCCAGCACAAGCTCAGCTTTCTGTGCAAAATCACCCCCGTGCTGATAAAAATCCAACTTGGGAACCATTACAGCCCTCAGCCTTTTCCCAGAGAAAAGATTGTGCTCTCATCCAGATGCTGTTGATTAGTCCTCTGTGTTTTCCAGTTCACCATTTGGAATGTTAATCCCTCCTTTGCAGGCTCACAGACACTCCTCTTTAGGTATTATCCACAAACATAAACACTTTTTTTCCGTCATATTCATGGGAGAAGGATGGGATCAGAATATGAGGTCCACCTGTATTTCCTTTTACTCCTATCAGGAACATATTTATGCTGCATGTACTTATGAATTTACCGAAGAGAACCCGATGACTTTTGTCTGATATCCCTCTCTTTCATAAGTCATTTTTGCACTTCAGTATACTGCTTTGCTGCAACACATGCTAAAACTGTATGCAGTAAGTAGCTCATAGTAGGAAATCATATTAACTGTCTGGCCTGGAAGTGACAAGGGAAGTGTGGATAAAAATGTCAGCACTCCCCACAGAAATATATTCAAACAGGCAGAAATCATTCCTTACGTAATAAAGAGCAAACAAATAAATTCAGGAAATCTCAGAAACAGTGGTGGGACATTATCACATTTTAAAAACCCTGGTAACAAGGAAAGAGAGGAGCTTGCTAGATGGAAAGATATTGCTGCTTCTGTATGCAGCAACAGTGTTTTCTTTGAGAATGCAGTGTATAATTTCAGAAGTAAAAAAATAATTATTGCAAAAATCAAGTCTTGTTTTCTATAGAACTGTACAAATGCTAAATAATGCAGGATGATCATTAGAACAAAAAGGGTAATGAAAATAGACCCTTCATTTAATATAACTGAACCATCCAGAAGTTTGGAATCTTGGTTAACCAGACATCTTTTAAGTTCTCTATAATCACCAGAGAGAAAAGGAGCTTTTTGGAAGTATTGGTCTTTATTAATGATACAGATAGATCAGAATTGCTCACTTAGGTAGCCAAGATGATGACTCCCCTAGATTTCCCCAACTTTGTCTTGTCTCTTCTCATATTTGTTTTTTGATGTCAGTTTTTATGACCCATCTAGATGAAAATGTTTTTCTCCTGGCCCTGATTCCTCTGAATACTTCCATCCTGGCTGCCCATCCCTCTTGGGATGCCTCTGTGGACCTGCCACCACCATTCAGCCCCTTTGCCAACCCACTGCCAACTTTCTTCTCAAACCAAGCTCCTGTTCAGATCCAGGGAGCCTCTGCTCTCATCTCCTGCAATATGTTCTTAGTCCAGGTATTGTCCACCTGCTTTCACTTCCACTTCCACTTCATCCTCAATCAAACCCCTTCTTGAATCCTGGCCACCAGAGCCACCATGGTGAACCACAGACATACCGCACTGCCACAGAGAACGTGTAAGGCTGTTGGTGAGTCTTGTCCAGTTTCCCCACTGTGCTCTCCTGTCTTCCCACACCCATCTGTTGTCTCCTGTCTTAGGCAGAGACAGGAACAGCCTTTCCACAGTGCACATCTGCATTGTTCACTGCAAAATTCATCCTCAGTTGTGAGATCAACTAGTACTGATAAAATCATTCCCTCTCTCCACTTCCCCTTTCAGGGAGTATTAGCCATTTTCAGGAAGCAAATACAATTCATTCAGGATGCATGTGTGTGTGTACACATGTATTTATCAACACAGATTATGTGTACATAAGCATTCTTACTTCTATATGCACACACATATGCATTTATGCAATCCTATTTATCATAGGAAAAACGGAGTGGTGCTGCAATTTTTTTTTTTTTTGGTAGCAGTAACATGAACACTTTATATGTTGTAACACAAACAGTTTTGTTGTAATATTTTGGGCTTTTTTAATTGTAATATTTTTTTTCCCCAGTTAGCTTCTGATGTTATAGCCATGATGGCATTTTGAGTATCAGTACCACCTTTCTGACCTCAGTGCATTATATACCATTACAGACCAGCAACAGAACACTGCAGAAAACTGCTCCCTCCCTCTGTCTACCATGTAGATAATTTTCAACCAGCAACCCACTCCTGATTTATTGAGGTAATTAACTAGAAAAACGGGGCCACTTACTCTGCCTAAAAATCTCCATGTACTTAGCTTTAGAAGAAAAAAATTTTGCATTTTATCTTAAAAAAAAAAAGATGCAATACAGCTAAGAAGATTTTTAATTAACAATTTCTTGACTCCCACAGTTATGGCCATACATTCCCCAAGTGGAAGCACAGAAGCACATGGCGATCTGCAAGCAATTTCCCTCCTCTCCCCCATGAGCTTCAGATGTCAGACATTTCACGAATCGTATTACAGAATTAACAGCCAGGACATATTTTGCTCAAAAATGTATTGAAAAATTTCAAAGTATAGTCTCAACAGTCGGATAAACACAAAAATGCCCCAGGTACCTTAATTAGTTCACTTATTTGCAAATAAAACTTGAAGTTGATGTAATGAGAGAAGGTAACTAATCCTGTCAGTGAGGCATATATCACAGGAAAACAGCATTTGAATACTGTACTTATGTCAATGTTTAAAAAGCTTTGAAGTCTGTAAGACGAACACAGTATTAGTAGGTCTTCCTCTTTTTCAAAGATTATTCAGTTGTTCATATTTGCTTTCCAGATAACTTCTTTTCCCTCTTTTCCTTCCAGTGCTACAAGTCTATTGCACATACTAAGAGAAACAGTCTTGTGACAGGATTCCCCACAAACATTCATTCTCTCCTGCTTCATCTCCTTCTGCCACCAGCCCAGATTAACATCTCAGTTTCTCCATCTGAACTGATTTTAGTTCTCTCAGGAGAAACTGCAGGTGATCTATTTCAGCAGAAAGCATGCTGCAATCTGCACTCTTTATCTTTGGCTTTTCACTAGCTGCAATAAGTTTCTCCCTTTTTTACCCTTCCTAGATGTGCTTCTTTACTCTTCTTCCAAAACTTCTCATGTCTGTTTTTTATTTCACTTGTACCTTCCCCTCCTTCTCTCACGCTGAGGTCTGCTCTGGCTCTGCCCCTGCATTCAAAAGCACATGGGTCTTTTGGGTCTTTTTCAAATCAGACTTTCTCATAGTCCATATTGGACTTAACGAGCTGCCACAATTAGAGAGCAACAAATCCAATTACTTGCAAATTTATTTTCCTAGGTCTGGGCAGCGATACTTTTCACATAAATGTACGTATGAGCATTACCTTTCTATAATTCATACTACACGCTATGAAACAGCAATCTGATGGACTCTCAGGTCTGAAGTGAGTGGATATGAGAAGTGCAGCCTTTTACTAAGCAATCTTGGGAAGGACTAGCCTGAAACTAGATCTCTCATTACGAAGGGAATTCTGAAGTATCTGAAAACATTTTTATTTTTAAATTAAAAAAAAAAGGCAAAAAAAAAAAAAGCCCTTAAATATATTTCCCACAAAACAGCTGCTCCTCAATTTTATTTAGCAAATATCAAAATGAAGCCAGTCACAGCCTTCTCAGCTTGCCCACAGCTTTTCTAAGGATCCTGAGAAGGCTTTAACAAGAGGGATGGTGGTGCCCTGTCCTCCTTGGGCAGATTTGCAGAGCAGCCTGCAGCCACCCTCAGCCACACAGACACTGTGAGCTGGGCCGTGGGTCGTGTGTCTCACAGGCAATCTCTGCCTGACCTCCCCCTGGGGTGCTCTCATCTGCTTTTCCCTCTCCTGAGCCTAAAACTCTGCTGAGCCCATAACAGATTTAATATGTATTAATTTAAGAGCATCAGTGCACTGCCTGAAAACAATGGTTTGATGCTTGGAAAATATATTCCTTTAATTGGTCTATGGCTGCCCTTCTTAAATATTTATGTAAACTCTATTGTGTTCAAGGGCATAAGGGTTAAACCCAAATGAAGCTTCTAGCCTTGTATTTGTGTGAGTTCTCTCAAATGTAATCCTTGTCAGTTTTAGGCAAACTAACTAATTCCAGTTTTAGGTAAATCAACAATACATTTTCATTCTGCAGTCAAAGAAAGTAAAATATTTTTAACTGAAGATCATAAGATGGAACAGTAACTGGGACAGTGTAGGTCTGAACATGTTTTAAATCCCTTTGCTATAAAATATGGAGTAGAAAATAAAAATAAAATTATCAATTTTTTAATTAAAGTGAGCAAATGTCAACTTGGGGACTGTAATCAGAGACATTAGAATTGCAAATGAATACTTGTTTCATTTTTTTCCTAAGCTGTTTCCTGCACAAAATAATATTTAGGTTATAAAGGATCATCTTTCTGAAGAATTCAAGACTTGGCTATTTATGAAAATATATCATCTTTTCATTTTCTTTTTTCAAAACCAGATAGCATCCAACTGAGTTATTTCATAGCATAATGGAGTAACTTAGGCTGGAAAAGACCTTTAAGATCATCAAGTCCAACTACTGCCCTAGCACTGACAAGTCTACCACTAAACCATGCCCCCAAGTGTCGTCTCTACACAAGTATTTCCAGGGACTGTGACTCAACCACTTTCCTGGGCAGCCTGTTCCAATGCTTGACTGCCCTTTGATAAAGAAATTTTCCTGACATCCAATCTATACCTCCCTTGTGGAACTTGAGGCCATTTCCTCTTGTCCTACCTATTGTTACTAGGGAGAACAGATTGACCCCCACCTAGCCACAACCTCCTTTCAGGGAGTTGTAGAGAGTGATTAGGTCATTCCTGAGCCTCCTTTTATCCAGCTTAAACACCCCCAGCTCCCTCAGCCCCTCCTCACAGGACTTGTGCTCCAGAACCTTCACCAGCTTCCTTGTTCTTCTCTGGACGTGCTCCAGTGCCTCCATGTTTTCCCTGCAAACTAAACAGAAGAGCCCAAAACTCAGCCAACCCATGATGAAAAATAGATGAAACCAGGTATTGATCTGCTGGCTCTTCCTGTTTTTCCCCCATCATTCCCTGCAAATAGAGAAGAACACTTGTGTGCCTGATCCGTTAGCCAGTCGTCCCAAGCCCTGAGGTGTCTCTTGACTGCCCTCAGACTTCTTGTGGAGACTTTCAGGCTGCCACCTGAAAAAGCAATAGTGGGTGATAATCTGAAGGCCTTAACAGAGTGGGAAGGTTTCTCTTCTCATGTTTAAGCTGGGCCCCAGGAGGCAGCAGACTTCCCGAAGAGGTGTGTCCAGTCTGCATGTTGGGCCTTCTGTTCCCATCAGAAGAGAGTTCCCTGTGATAATGACCTGTCTTTTTTCTGTCTGGAAGTGGTTTTGACAGAGGGTGTAGGCTGACTTAACCTTGGTGACATCTCCATGCTAGAGGGACCCTCGTCCTCACTGTTGTCCAGTTACACCCACAGAGCCTCACCCCTGTTATGCCAGGCACCTGGGGAGGCTGGGGGGTCACACAGGCGATGTTTCTGCTGCACTGGGCAGGAACTTATCCCCATTGCTCCCTATCCTGTAAGTCACTGAGTTTAGTTCAGTCCGTGTGTTCAGAGAGGACAGGGAATCCTCCATATCACATAGGCACATGTTGTCTGTTGGGCCTGTCTCAGGGAGGACAGGATGGGATTCCAGTAGTCTGTCTATCTGGTTGTCTGTCTATCATACACCCTGATGCTCCTCAACCTGCTCACCCCCATCCCATCCTAATTTGAAAATTAGAAATTTTATTAATGAAGTGTTCAATATTTTTCAGCCAGCTACTTCAACTGGGTACCATTACAACTGTTTAGGAGCCCCACATAATTAAATGCTGAATCCGAAACAGCAGATGAGGCAGCTGTCTATCCACGGGACATAAAATTCACAGAAGTCTCGAAACTTCATGAAATCTTGAAAGTTTAAAACATTTTGGTTGAAGAGATAATGAGCTTTAGAGGTTCTAATGAAAAGAATGTGGATGCAGACAGAGAAGGAGACGAAGACTTAGAACACCTCATCGACACTAATCCATGGATGCAAACTCAGGACTACAGACTGGTGACTCACCCATTCATCATTCCCCATGCTGAAAAGGTTTCAAGACTGGCTGCACTGCACTCACCTAGCACAGAAGGCTGTAAGTGTGGGTGTTTTAGAGTACATTCAAAGATGGACTCTCGTGTCTTGCTATGTGAGCTAGCAGCCAGACTATTTGCACCCCAAATTGTATCATATGACTGGTGCCAAATAGACAACACAGCGCCAATTTCTTCCTAGGAAGGACCTCAATATTTCTTCCCAGAAGACAGTTGGGTTGGTAGGAAATCTGAAAATCCTCTAGCTCAGGTTGTCAGTAAAGCTGATATGAGATGCTGGGTCTTGTGGATGCCCTGGACATCAGATCCTGCTGGGATGAGCCACCTCTGACAGATCATAGATGCAGCATGCAATCTCATCTCCATCTGTATGCCTGAATCCCAAAACATGCATTCCCATTGTCCCAGTGTTTAAATATTTGCAATTTTGTCAGATTCTGCAATTTTTGTTTGTTCTGACTGAAAGCTATTGTGCCTTACAAGTACAGTACAAAAACTTCCTTTATTCCAAAGGATATGTGGGTATCAACAGCATCATAAACTGCTGGAGAAATATGGACTCGCTGAAGTCAATATTAAACTGAATATTCAGTGGAAAGATTTCATACCCTGTGCTGCGCCAAGATGTCAGGCATAGGGTCAGTCCTGAATTTTGTAATCTACATGCTATCCCATTGCTCATAAACAACTGGTGACATCATAGGGGTGATAAGGAGTGCATCAAAGGCATGGCCAAAGGATGCATTGGCCATGCTGAATTTTGTTTTGAGGGTAGGCAGAAATCCTGAGTAATAAGTTTTCCTAGCTATGGCTCTACTGTAATTATAAACTTGAGCTCTCCATCACCAATAGCTGCTTCATATATATATATAATGTACCTTTGCTATTTTTCAATTATTAAAAAATCCCAAGAAAATGAAAATTAGAAACAAAAGGTTACTAGCAAAAATTTTTAACATTTCAATTCCAACTATTTGCACCATTCTGATCCAATGTAGCCTTCTGTTAATGATGCATCTGTCATTTTATTGACACCCTTAAACAGCTTTATTCTCTTTTCTAATTAAGAGACAAAGCTGATTATGTCAATCTATGAACTGGCATCTGAGTGCTTTTGTTAAAATGTAAGAAGCAATGAATATGACTATTGTTATGCTAAAACAAAAAACTTGGTAATTTTTACTGGAAAACCCAAGATAGCATAATATATAATGGCTAAATTAGAACAGATTCTTTCTATTCATGCAAATGCACATGTGATTGTATTATATAATTAAATGGAGATACTCTGTGAAAAATTAATTCCCAGTAATAGAAAACATAAAGCAATAGTGATACATAATATGCCTGACTAAAATATGTGAGAAGAAATCATCAGATCATAAAATATCAAACAAATAAATGACAGACTAAGCTATCAATCCTCAAGGAAAAATTAAGTTATTAAATAATCCAAAATGCTTCCATGTCAGGACATGATTTCAGCTCCATCCTGCTGCTAAATCAGAGGTACCTACTCAGTAGGTTCTTTTAAGACAATACTGTGGATGGGATGAAATGCTCACCATTGTAGGAAGGTCTTTGTGTTTGGATTGTCACAGGTAACTCTGAAACCATCTCCCACACACTGGCATGAATTGCTGCAATCTGCCCTACCTAAAAAGGCCGGGGAGAAGAGAGCAACAGGGAAATCCGACAGTCAGATGATCTTCAACATTTTGGGATCTTAGCAGTTTTCAGACTCGAAGATAACACAGAACAGTTTTCCCCTCAGTTGTGATCAAAGGCAGCAGACAGAGGTTATGTGTCTCTTCTGGCAGCACTAGATCTTCAAGACCACTACTGGTGCTGAGCTGCTGGCAGGAAAGCACTGAATCCTTTCCAAGGAACTCTACTGATTCCATGTATGCAGTTCCTGCTGACGGTACTGGGTGTCCTCAGGACAGAGCTTAAAGTACTGCAGTCTGACACAGCTCTCCTGGCATCAACTGAGCTAAAAGAATTTACACCCTGAAGATCTAGTCTTCAGCTGCTGACTATGTCAACCAGTGCTGACATACATCCAACCAACACATACATATTTCCTTTTTTTCCTTTAAAAATTTCTGTTCCAAACTATCAGAAAAAGACAAGACATTATAAGCTATGATATCAACAGCATTACATTTAATTATAGCTTCTCTGCTCCCTCACGTGCACACCACACCTGTGGGTACAAACTACAGTTCTGCCATTTTCTCATCAAGGGATCATATCCTTTTGTCTCAGGTTACTGCAGGCAGTGAATGGAATATCCATGACCTTCTACTTCGACCTTCATGGAGGTTTATTCAGTGGGGAAGGTAGCACTTCACATTTTTACTAAAATAGATCTGCAAGTACAAGCTAAAACCTTTGCACAGTACATGTGCAGATTAAGGATATGTCTCTGCATAACTTAAGGAGATGTCTACTACTTATAAGACAAATGGTTTTGCTCAGTACTTCAAAACATCACCCTACTTCTGTTGCGTATCATGAAATACCCAGTTGACTGAAAACAAAATTTTGAGAATGCTTTTAAGGAATTTTTAAAAAGGATAATAATTTTTCCTCTGCTGCAGGATCTCCTCTAACAGTCCACTCAATAACCTGCTGTGACTAATCAGTTTGGTAAATTTCAGTTTTGACTACCCACTAGTAAGGTTGAGCTGTTCACTGTTTAGTGAGAGAAAGGGAAGGTTTCAGAATGTATGCCCTTTGGCTTGGGAAGGTCTTCTTTTAAGAAGGTCATGGTCTTCTTTTAAGCCCCAAACGTTGTGCTCACACTGAAGTAGTAAGATTGATATATTTACAGAAGAGTTTGGAAACAAATTACACTCTTAACTGCAGCTTCCATCACACATAGGATCATTCAGAGGTGACTGACAACAGCATCAAACCATCACAATACAAAATGCAAATATCTGGAGGTAGGATTATTGATTGCTGTTATTTGCTCTTAATATTGTTTAGAATATTCCTCTTAAAAAAAAAAAAAGAAGTAAGCAAATTAAATCACAAGCTCATGTTTTTCCTCACAAATCGGGGAATATTTTTAGTTTTTAAGAGCTTTTTAATAAAAGTTTAGTTTTTAAGAGTTTTTTAATAAAAACAAAATTAAAATCATGAGCTACACTCAATGGCATAAATCCAGATGGCAGTATTAAATACTGCTATTGCTAGGCCAGAGAGTACTGGGTAGAGATAATAGCTCATTAATGCTGATACAAAACTGACTGTGGTGGTCACAGAATACGAACATTTGCACATGTGTAGGACCTACAAACCAGTCACTAACAGATGAGATTCCCGGGGAAAAGAGACTCGATATAATCTGAAGAACTCTCAAAAAATGCCTTTGAAAATCAGATTAATAAAACCAAACCCTACCACTGCACCTGGCCATGGCCCAACCACAGAATTCTTCTTGCTTGTGCTGGGATCCGTTCTGACCACAGCCAGCCACTGGACCTCTGCCAGCCACAGCAGAAGCAGGGATCTTCCAGCAGAACAGGCATCACAGCCATTTCTGTGCTTTTCCTTCTCTTCTTCTCCCCCAACACCCCCTCACCCCCCTCCCAACAGCTCCTCTGGATGGGCTAGAGGACATGGCCAAAGGAAGGGAAGTTCAGCCAAGACTTTGCTATGCCCCAGCAACCCCTCTCTGCTGTTGCAGGGTCACTGGCAGCCAGAATGATTTAGAGCAGCCTTCAGGCTATTCTAACTTACAGTGAGGGACTTGACTGACTCATTGCTGCTCCAGGACTGTGGGAACATAAAGCTACCTTAAAGCCATTTCAGTCATCCCTGCTTCTGAGCTGTGCTATTTTATCCTTGCCTGTGACTGAAAAAAACCTGAGAGTGCGGGTTGTTTACACATCTTGCAGCTGCAGCAAGGGGTGGTTTCCTCTGCCTTTCTTCTGCCTTTATTTGTTGGGGGGTTTTTTGCGTCTGTTTTGGCTTTACAGATAGCTCTGGTAGTGTTCATAGCCCTGCACTCCATCTGAGAGGGTGATTTATGGCAGCCTCTGCTCTATTGATTGGTCTTCCAAAGCTGAGGCGCCTGTCAGCTGCAAGGCTGTGGGAAGGCATGCTGTGCTGGAGTTTGCTGTCTGCAACCAGGACAAGCAACATTCTTGTGGTTCCCATGCATGCCATGCACATCAAGAATACTTTTGTAATTTAGCGTCTTAATTTTTACGGAATCTAATGCTAGTGACAAGCCCAACAGAAGAGAGATCAACTGTTTCATTTCATTGCTTATCAGCTTTGCTTACATTTTAACTCTGATGGTACTTTGGATTACATTTCTGCATCAATAATCTGTTTTGTTAGGCACAGAAAAAATCAAACTACATTTATTCTACTAATTCCTGTAGCATTCATGCACTTACATATACCTTCCATATTCTCTTCCTTTTTATATTTGACATTTTATATTAATGCTCTTCATTGCCTATTTTTCACACTTACCCTCTTTGTCCTTTTCTTCTAATACCTTTATTGAATTAAATCTTTTTATAAAAAAGTACTTCCATTTTTTAATATTATTGCTTCTTCTCTATCACTATCTAGATTTAACATTTCATTAAGCAGACAGTTTTAATTTTACTTTTCTCCAACTGTTCTTTCATTAGACTATTTCTTAACTCTTTCATTTTATTTTTCTCTTCTGTAATTTGCTTTTACCCTGCCTAATGGACTTGTCTCTTTTGTAATTTGCTTTTACTCCCTGTTACTCTCCTTGTGACTTCTCTTTGTTGCTCAGTGCTGACAAGTGTTCTTCCCCATCCCCTGTGAGTGACAGTGACAGCATTTGAGTGGTAGCTGGCAGATTTAGGAACAGTAAGTATCTGTCTGAAAAGATTTTATTTGGTTTTATTTTTATTTTGACTGTAAAATCAGACCTCTTGAATCCTAGAGCACCAGGGGGCATTGTTTCATTTAGAAAATAAAAATTGTCGTGATAGCTATTAACTTCCCAACAAGTCCACTGCAATACCAAACAGAGCCAAAGGGGAAAAAAAATGGAGCTATTAAGTCAAATGCAGCAACCAAGGAGGGTTACAGGTCAAATGTTTTAGTGTTTAAAAATGGGTATTATTCTAGAAAGCTGCTCTACAGTAAATCAGAAGTGTTGTACCCCTGACCTCCACCCCTGGATGCCTCAATGTTCAACTATAGCATTGAGGAGGAAATAAGGTATTGGGAGTTACAATGACAGCTCCTGAGCAGAAACATGAATTTCACCAACAGTGGAAAATACTGACTGAAGTATCTAGAAGGAGCAGGCAGTGACAGCCAAGGGAAATTACATATAAACGTAAAGAAACTGCTTGAACTGCCATTAAAATGAATGGAAATGTAAAGCAACAGGAGAATGTGGAATGTCCCACAGGTCCAGCAGCTACATTTTAGTGAAATAATTAATAGGCTGCATTTCATAACGAAGTGCAGGGTAATAACAAACATAAGTGCAGCTTCACAGCTGGCTAAACTCACAATAGCAACAGGCAACTCTATTACCACTACTGAAACAATCCTGTTTGCCAAAGAAAAAGAGAAAAACAAGGCAGCAAAACTCTCTATAATTATGAGGGAAATCATCTATGTAACAACTTAACTAATGCCCAGAAGCTGAATGACTCACAGCATTAAGAAAATTAGAAAGGGTGCTCAGTAGTATTATATAATTCAGGACACGTACGTTAGAATACCGTGGTTTTACCAAGCCAGCATCAAATTTAAGACCTATGCAATACAGGGCTCCAAACCCTGCAGGTCACAAGCAAATGCTTAATTCAAACACTGCAGAATTAAGTGTGTAGCTATTTACGGATTATGGATCAGCACATCCAAAGACGCATTTTTGTTATTTGGATTGGGAGGGGGGGTGTTTCTTAGTTTGTGAGTTTGTGGGGTTTTGTTTTGGGGGGGAGTTGTTTCAGTTTTATTTTCATGCTATTTGATGCTTGTGTAGCCTCAAGAGTTCTTGCTCTAAGTGTGTTTATACGGAAAATGAAATGAAATGAAATGTAGCCACCTCTGAACTGCCTGCTGCAGGTGACAACTTCCTGATGGAACTGACGGACAGCACTGTCTAAAACACGAACTCTGCTCACACTGCCAAGTCTTGCTACAGCTCTGTTAGCTCAAGTCATCTTGACTCAAGCCCAGGGCCAGGCCACATGCAGACCAGAAATACAAACTAAGAACAAGCTTGATGTCATTTACCTAAGCCACTAATTTACAAATAAGCAAATCTGGGTAAAAAATTACCCCTTTTTTAGTTTAGACCCCATTTATAACAAGAAGAATCACAGGTGCCCTTGAGCAACATGTGCTGAAACCCACAGGAACTCCTGCAAGTTCGTATTTCTCCTAGGTAGAGGCAGAGCCCAGGAGATATTATGCCTGCCCCAAAGTAAAGTCAGCTGGAAGGCAGCAGAAATCAGGTATCAAGTTCAAACTTGTACAGCAAAATTCTTACAGAGCAACTGTTTCATAAATCTCCACTCCTTTATATTGTCTTCGGCTTCTGAGCCTCTGCTGCTGTGCATCCCAACAACAGGGCACCACCTGGCACATTTTGCTTCTCCTCTGAACAGCATATTGATTCTCCATAGAAATGAGAATCACACATCAGACACTTCATGGCTTTCTGTAGAGACTTCTAAAGATTAGAGAAATATATGTCTATGTATATATGAATACAAATAAAACAACCAACACATCGAACACAAAAACCTCCTTTTATCCCTCTATATTTCATGATTTCAAGTTTTTTTCCACTACTTGCACAGATGCATTAAGTTTCTTTATTTTTACTAATAAAGCTCATGTTGACCTCTCTCCTTTATAATGAAGAAACAACAAAGCATACACTCATATTACAAATAACACATTATTACACACACCTATACAGAGCTAATTCAATTCCTGACGTTCTCCTTACTATTGGTGCTGTATTTTACCTACTTGTACATTATCATTTTACTGTGGCAACTCATATGACTTTAAATGCTCATTTTCTTGTTATATTATAAGCAACCTGTTGAAGTCTAATTGAATACCAGATAAGTAATTTAATCTTGAGCTTCTACTGCCATCTGTAATATTAGGAAAATATTGTGGGTAAATTATAACCATATACCCAATTGGTTAAGAGTTTACAGTCCTTCAAAAAAAAAAAATTCAGCACAACAGCTTGCAGTAACTCTGTATTATTTCCCATATACACCATCAACAATATCTTTTATCTATTTCCTTGTATATTAGCATTTAAAAATAAGTGTTTATGCTTATTGTTTCCTTCATTAAGATTTGTTTTGGAAATAATATGGCTACGTTTGAAATATAATGTTTACAATTAACAAAAATCCACATTCAGTGAATGCTTACCTGTGGAGCTAATGTATTTAAAACACAGGTTAAAGCTCAAAAACAGGTGGACACAACATCATTAACCCATCAACAAATCCACCTGTGAAATTTGGAAGCATTTGGAAGCATTTTATATGCAAAGCCTTTGAATACATTCAGGGTAAGTCTTAAAATCTTTATCTGAAACAACCTGTCAGGATATCTAGAGAAAGATCTGCATTTTCAAGAGCTGCTCTGAAATCTCAACCTAGGCAAATCTGTAGGGCTGCAGTTATGTTACATCTGCCATGTCCTAGACTGCAATGATAAAGAGAATGTTATTGTTCATTTCAATTTAATGTGTGGATAATACTGTCCCTAGGCACGAAATTTCTACCAAGGAGCTTAGATTATTGTATCCACATAATTAATTGCATTATCAATTTTTTTACTTTTTAAACATTTGCTTTTGGTTAGAGAAGATTATTGCACTGCTTCTAAAAATGTCTTTACAATTAATTATCTTTCACTGCAGCAAGCAACAAGGAAATGGATATTAATCATATAAGACTTTCTCAAATTGCTGGGATTATCTCATTTTTAATCACAGGTGGCATAAACATTGTGCAAGAAATGCGGCAAAATACCTATAGCTTCTGTAATATGCCTTCTTACACCAAAATCATTCTGCTTTCTTATTTACATAAAATATTCCAGTCTGCCTTGGAAAGGCTCTTCAGCCTTCAGTATTATCTGTGGGAAGTTTCACCACAGAAAACAAACATCAGCCATCAGTTCAAATCTGCCTTGCAGCCAGAGAGTCAGGGATGTCTTCCTAGGGGCTTTAAACCGGTTGTGCTCCCAGACAACACAGAACAATGCCAGCATCTCATTTTAAAGACATAACTGACACATTAAAGGCCCATGATTCTTAATTAGAAGCACTTCTTGACTCAAAAATGGAGCCGCTAATCCCACTAAAAGGCCTGTTTTCTAACCACCAGAACATCCTTGGTCCATTAGAGACACACTTGGTGGTTCCACTGGCTCTGTCCACAGTGAGCCTGGCACACCCTGTGCTCAGCGAGTGAGTCCCATCTCCACTGGGTGAGAGCACAGCAGACATTCCCAGCCAGCCAACTGGGCTCAGCTGCCTGAGGTAAGTTCCTGGAGCAGGAAGAAGGTAAAAGGAGAGGGAGAAGTGAGAACAGGACCAAGAACGAAACAAAGGGGAACATCAAACTGAAAGAGAAAGGAATAGATTTAGAAGACGTTCAAAGACCCTGGAAGGCAGAAAACAAGAAAAAGAAAAATGCTGAACTCTAGGGAACAAGGCAGCAGTATCTTAACCAAGTAGGTCCAGACTTCATATAAAGAGCTGTCCCTTAACTAGAGCCAGGCGGGGTGCCTGTGGAAACTACTGTAGAAACTAAGTTTGAAGTATTGACCACGCAGCAAAATCCATCAATGGAAAATTTAAAATTATAAAAATACTGTTCATAGGCCAGAAAACCGGAGTCTCTAATTCACAGAAACTGCAAGAGGCGAAAGGCATGTGTCCGTGCATACCTCTCCTGCCACACACCTGCTGCTGGCCCCAGAGTCAACAGGAAATGCAGCTATGGGAGCTCTCAGTCTCACCTTGACCATTCTAACCTTTAAACATAAAATGACAAACATGAAATATTGATAAAACATGTTTCTGATCTGGGGAGTGGAGGAAGAAAGCCAGAAGCAGACACAAGAGAATACAGCCTTCATTCATATATACTCCCAGACCAAAAGATTGCTCCTTCTGTATTAACACAATTTTCTATTTGTGAAAGAAAACTACTAGATAAAAAAGCACAAGCCAATATAAGCTTTTTTGCAACTAGTGAAGCAGAGGTCTCATCTTGCAGCCGTGGTGCTGAAACTATGCTGCTTTCATGTGTGTGCTTACTGCTCTGCTCACAGTGTTATTATTTATATAAACTCATTCCTATCTAGCCTTTTACTTCAGCAGTTCAAGTTTTGACTGAAGTTTTAACCCCATTTGAGCCTTACACAAGGAATTGAATTTACCTCTTTCTTTCAGGTTTCTGTATTCCTGAACAGCTTCTGTGCAATTATTTACTTGTTCATCTTAAACCCAAGCAATTGTGGGTTATATAAAGACTCTTTTACCTAATACCATATTTTGGTCCAATTAGCACTACCATGTAGCCTTCCCGCTGCTCAAACCTGAACCACCTCCAAGAATGACTCTCCACAACTCACCTCAGAAGGTACAGCAAGGTTTCTCCTGTGCAAAGCTGGATTATTTCTCTCAGAAAGTGCCTAAATGTTAGCACAGGATGAACCTTCTGATTCTTGCAGGTGACACCATCTGCAGCTGTTCTAAAAAAGTTTATGAGGCAGAATTCCCACTGAACAGTCTTTGCTTTCTTATGTGATCTCCTTCAGCTATTTCCTGAGTCAAATCCTGTCTGTAAGGCTTGTTTTCACTAATTCAGATCTTCAACAATGAGCTTTTTTTAGAGCAGACAACGAGAATAGATAACATATTGCTACAAAGGAAAGGAGAGCTACAGGAGGAAGGATGATTGAGCAATGTACAGTTAAAAGCAGTAAGGCTCATGAAAAGGAGTACGGCTCATACTTTCAAATGAACTTGAAAGATTACAGGGAAACTGCGAAGAAAGCATCATGACATGAAGTAAGAGATAGGAGAACTGTAGGATTGTGCAATGGACCCATTTCACAAGACTGCTCTAACAAAAAGCAAGATCCTGGTCAGAATTACTCTGAAGTATCTATCCAAAACAGTTTGTACACTATTAAATGTGCTAGCTGGAATTTAAATTCAAAGCCTACATCTCTTTCACAGTTACTATGGAAGCGCCTACCCTCTGTATATTTCAGATCTACAGTCTTAGACTTGGCCTTCTTTGCATATTAGATTACAACAAAATGTCACTTCTTCCCAAAAATATCTCTGAAGGCTGACCTTCCCCTTCTTTCATACAGCTAGAAATCTCTTCAAGTGGCCATATCATCTTGCCCCTCACAGCTACTGGACGTGGTTTAGTAAGGATTAAGTTCTACCTTCTTCATTCTGAGCACCTCTGAGGTGGGGTGTTCTGGTGGGGAAGGAGGCCATACCTGCTTTTTGGATTTCTTCTCTCCTCTTTATTGGGTGCAAACTTAGCTTCTCCATTAAGATTCTTCATGACTTTCCTGTGTTCTTGGGGAAAAGAGAGTTTTCAGCTAAAGCTCCAATCTGCCAGCAGTACCACCCCTCACTGCTCAGGTGTCCCTTTCTTGTTACACTACCAGCAGTTGAGAGAAGACTGCCCCAAGCACCCAAGGCCCAGGATGGTTACACCTCAGAGAGCAGTGGGGACGTAGCCCCCTCACTTGGGCCACTCAATATATGCATTCCCATATCATTTTATAAAGCTAGACAGAGCCCAGCTAAGATCTGTCTGCTGATGATTTCTACATATGGTTATATGCTTGCCTGATAATGGTCAAAAATTTTAGTGACCTATTGGCTGTCATTAGCCAAGACGAAATGGATTTGCAGCTCATTTCTATCTAACAGATGGATATACCCATGTATATATATATGTCTGTGTGTGTATATATATCTATAAACCCAGCATTACAGAACTGAGGTCCCTACTCATGGCAGATGTACAGGACTGTGACCTTTATGTGCACATTTAGTAAGGTTCTCATGGAGAGACCTCCCTCTGCTGAAGATGAGTAAGTCTGAATAACTGATACCAAGCTGTAGCAGTTGTATGGAGTAACAAAGGCCTCTAGGGCTGTCTACATCATTTGCCACAAACTCTGGAGGTGCACAAACAAAAATTAATTTCACATATCCATAACTTTATGCATTTACATTACAATTGCATCTGTCCCTAGGTTACACATCAAACAAAATGTTTTGCTGAGGATAGGACCATACATTAGACATGTAACCTAAGATCTTTTCCATTGTGGTACAAACCAGACTTCAGTGGTGTTCATAAATATGATCATTCTAATATTGTCAAAGACTGACAACATTTTTTTAAAGCAAAAGACCAGGGTAGAGACAACTTATTTATTCTTGTCTAGAAAAAAGCAAGAAGTTCCAAATTGTTTGGAAATAGTAGATCTAAAAATTAACTGGAAGTTAGTAAAAGGAAACATGGAAGCGATGATATTTCCATCTCCCCAATACTTGTTTATAGGAGAAGTATCTAAACACATAAGAGCATATATAAACCTTTAAGAAATAGGTAGCTCTTTGTAGGAGTACACAGGACATAGTAAAGGGAGTTATCTAACATGTTACTCAAAATAGACCAGAGCTAAATATGCCGGCTCTGCTCACTTTCCAAACTTTTTTTTTTTAATGCTGACCAAGCTCAGCTGGGCAAGACCTGCTTAGTATAGTCATTTTCACATTCCCACTGAATATATCAGCTCTGACAATATTTTTTTTAATCTCAACAGCAGAAAGTAATACATAATTCCCTCTTACTCAGCCAAGAAAAAAAGAATCAAATTTAAGAAACTAAAAATGCAGATACAGTATTATGTGAAATTGCACAAAATTTTACAATGGTCTGATGTTCCTGATATTTTTATCTTAACACATCAAGGGTGATAGAAGCTTCTTTTTGCTGTCAAAGTGATCAAAGAGAGGTTGAGAAAGAATCTATAAACAGATGCTGCCCAGTGACAAACCTTAAAGAACAAGACTGTGGGGCCAGATGTTTGAGTGACCTTCGGACTACAGAACATGTTGGCATGGTGTTGATTTAGATAGCTGTTGGCAGGGGCTTTCGATCCAGCAGCTGAAAAAAAAAATCTAAATTATGGAAATATTTTTTCTCATCTTTCCCCTAACTATAAAAACTGAAACTACTGGTCAGTGGGGCTGATGGCTGTCAAAGAAGTTGAATTCACCACACAACCCTGCCAGTAGGTATCACATCAAAAAGGAGTTAGCTGAATGAACAAGAACATCTTCAGGCTGTGCCATTTTGCATCCCCCTCAACTTTCAACAGCTGTTTCTTGAGTGAATACAGATGCAGAATAATTATATGAAATGTTTTACATTTTCAATATACTACATCATGTAAATATGTAACCTATGATTACCTTTGGGTGATATAAGAAGACACAAGAAAGGGTTTGGGATGTGGAATAGGAAATAGAATAATTAATCCATAATGGTGATTTTCTTAAATTATGTTCTTCATACATACTATATCTGTAGAATTAAAATGGCATTACAAAACAAAACCCCCAAAAACCAACAAAGCAACAACAACAAACACAGAGATAATTGATCACATATATGTTGTTTTTGTCAAATAGTAGAAGACCCTGGAAATTATTATTACATGAAACTTTAGCTGTGCTTCAATTTTCTAGGTCTGTCTCAGCAAGCCCTTCCATTTTTTAATCCGATTGAAGAAATTAGTCATGTACTAGGAAATACAAAAGGAAAAGAGAAAGTCATCAATCCAAAATTCCAGCAGATACTCAAGTCTGAGCCACTGCACGCTACCAGAATAAATGGAGAAAGCAGAAAAAGTCTTGCTTTGTAACATTAAATGTGATTGAAGACTGTACAGTTCTTCTTACGCTTTTAGACGTTTTGTCACTTTACCTGGAGAAATATACACTGCTTATTCTGAATTGCTGCTGATGTCCAGCACTTGTCAAAACCGCTATCTGTCAAGCACTTCACAAAGTGTTGCAAAATGACAGATCAGGATGTCTGAATAGATGGAGCCCCAGGAAAAACAGAACAGATAGAAAATTCATGACTCTAAACTACATCAAAGCGACTTCTGTCAACATCATGTCAAAAGAAGGAAAAAAGAACTGTTCATTTTAGAGGGTTTTTTTCATTATATAAACACTTTTTTCACGTATGAGCTAAGTGTAAGGAAAAATTAACTTGGTGTACAGTATGATCATTCGAATGTGCCAAAAATACTCTTTAAATAATCCAGGAATAAGGAAACTTCTAACAGTAGATACTGTCTGGCAGTTAAAACCAATGACATCCAAAAGAAATGCATGAAGAATCTATCAGCTTAAAATAGGACAAACCATCTGGCTCCAAAGAAATAAAAGTATTCTGCTGTGCGTGTTTGTTGGGTTCACAGAATCCTACAACTGGATTAATTTTGTATTTCCTCTCCAATCAGTTTTGATCATCTCTACTTAGTCTGTCAATTGCACAACCCTAATTCAATGTTATATTCCAGGCAGCAGATTTAGTAATATCAAGACAATACTTTAATTTAAAAAAAGAAGCACCATCAGCATAATCAGACCTTCCATTACAGAAAAATCCTTTAAATTGTTCCTCAAAGGTTCCAGAAAATAAGCAGGTTATGATACATCACTATATGTATTCAAATTATACATAATCAAATTTTGAGAAAGAATCACATACTCAGAATATTACAAGTAGTGCAGATCTGGAAACGCTTTCTGTCTCACCTTTCACCATAGGCCCCTGCCATCAGTACTAAATTCAAAGTAGTTTACTAATGCTGTATTGACCTCTAGAAATCAAGAGGCTAAATGACCCTGTACAATGGGCTCAGTGGCTTTTAGAGCAGTGGGAAATATGAAGCACACACACTCATCAACTTGGAAAATGGAAAGTGGGCACAATCAAGTGAGCATTAGCAAAGTACAGAACTTGCAGCAAGTTTGGAATTCTGCATTGTCCACCTTTAGTGTCTCGGTGTCCCCTTTGCTTGCCGGTCTCTGGCTTGTGGAACCGTATGGAATGGGATGGGTTGGAAGGGACCTTTCAAAAGCTGTCTGGTCCAAGCCCCCACCCCAGCCAGGGACATCATTCTTCCATCCACTTTTTCAGAGGGCCTATAAAGCTGCTGCAGACTTTGACAGGAGCGACAGCTAATCCAGAAACTGGTACTTGCTGACTGGCACAAACATGCTCCAATTTTCCTTGGAGAAGATGCCCATTAACCACTGGCCAGAGAAGTTTCGCTAGTTTCAAAACATTCGCAAGATCTAAATGAGCATAAAGAGGACTAGCACCTTCTGGTTCAGAAATGTGCTTTAGGACCTGTTTAACATCCTGTTGAATGTGTACACAGCCGGGAATTGAGATCTATTAACACTGGAGTGTGTGGTGTGGTAGTGGAAGGCATGTCTGCTTCTTACTGTACGCAGAACTCAATATATCTTGCTTCCTACTTACAAAAAGATGTTTATTACCTGTAACTGTACAGAGGTGTGTGCTTCACAGCAGCAGTGATTGGTAATAAGCCTCCTTTTCTCATTTACATTGATAGCAAGCATTAGTGAAGATATATGCATTTCATTTCATGGTTCAGAAAGAACAAAGTATATGTATATGTGATAGCAGTGGGTGGTTAATGAAATGGTCTGACAAACATAAGCTAATACATAATCATACCAGAATGTGGACTGGAACACCTGTTCCTGCTTCACAGGCTTACAATTCTTAAAGAAAAGTTACTATTCTCAAGAACTGAAATCACTACTATTTAGACATCAATATGCTCCGAGCAAATTTTAGTCATTTTTTTTGCAAACACTAAAGGGGGGAATTTTAATGATATCAAATCTCTTTTGCTTGTGTCCTAAGAGTAATGAAAACTTCACACATGCATGAAGCTCCAGTAATTATTTTAAACTGCCTTCTGTTGTCCCCCTGAGGAACACGGTGGTATTTGTTTGATGCAGTTTAATTAGTGTCAGGGTAATTAATGCTATGCTATCTACATGAGATCAAACCCCTTTCTTTGTAACACTCTGGTAACTAAGAACTAAGAAAAGGAAGTGGCTTGAAAATGTGGAAGCTTGGTAGGCTAGATTCAGAAACAAATCAAATTGCTCAAATCTGCATTGACATACCCAAAATATTAAACACATCCAGCCAAGTCAGAACCTACAAGTGTGAGATTGGGATCATAATGCATTAGAACGGTGCTGTAAGACAGGAGACCTACTGCTGCCCATGGAAGTGAAATGCTTTTTCTATGGATGTAATCAAATTAAGTGAAACATTCATGGACACCATGCACCTTGTAAGGAGTTTAAATCCTTTAATAATGAAATTATATACTTTTGCACAACCAGATCACCATAGTTATTTATAAGCAGCATGTGGTGCTACCATGTGCTGATATATTTTCCTAAATAAAAGCATCATTTGAGTTTAATGAATGAATGTGATTCTGCTTTAATGCCTGAATAAAATTTGCATTTAATTGAATGTTCAGTCTCCACTTCAAAATAGTGTCCTCTACAAAAAGGACCAAGGAGGCACCAGAGTGCAGAAGTTGGAACATACAGAAATTCCAGACACACACACTGCACACACTACATAAATCCTTTTTAACTGTTTCTTTGGTAATAAGGAACTGCAGTATAAATCTCACAACACACAAACTCGGGGTGATTACAGGCTTAAGGAAATAGCTCCAGTTATCTTGACTGGATAAATTATTATATCCTAGAGGTTATTCTGTTTTTTCTAATAAAGCTTCAGCAGAAAAAAGGAAGGAAGGAAAGGAAGGAAGGAAGGAAGGAAGGAAGGAAGGAAGGAAGGAAGGAAGGAAGGAAGGAAGGAAGGAAGGAAGGAAGGAAGGAAGGAAGGAAGGAGAGAAAAAAAGAGAAAAAAGAGAAAAAAGAGAAAGCTTCTGAATTTTTTCTTTACAACCAAAGAAATTGTGGGCTTGCCATAATACCTTTGACACTATTAGTTTGAAGAAGAGAAAAAAAATGTTAGAAGCACACACATCGCCTAGAAAGCATACTTTATGCAATGATACAGAGTTTCTGTGAGGCCTCTTCAGAAAAGAAACCCCTGATTTGAAGACAAACAAAGTGGCTTGGTCTTTCACATGCATGTCCTGAGGGTACAAACAATAGCAGCTCTGTTCAGAACTGGCAAATATTCTACCAAAAAGCACAAGCAGTAGCCCTACAGCAGTCTGCAAATTGTGTTGGTATCCATTACCATTAAGTTCATGTTTATCACAAGAGATTTCACCAGCTTATGCTTGTGGCACAGCAGGGTCTGAGGGTCTCTGCAAAACGCTGCTTTTGAGATCATCCATGACCCACCATCCCCGCAGATCAGCTGACCAGCAAAATATGCTCCTTCCTCCTTCCAGCCCTGCTTCCTGCAACTTGGTTGTTTACCAATTAAAGCCATAAATACAAATTACTTTAATAAGGCAGGCGATGTAGTAAAGCAACCTGCCAAAAGCTTGCCATAAGAAGCGCCCGCAAAGTTCAACAACTGTGAAAGAACTATTAAAAAGGACACACAAACAAGTGACCTTGACTGACAAGCGCACTTCATCCCCGCAATAAACAGCGGCGGGGCTGATAAGTGTTCATTGGCGCAGAGAGTAATTACCTATCTGTCAGCGTTGCTGGTGTGTGCGAAATAGTATAAATGAAACATACATAATGTACAGCAATAATATCGGGCATGCAGAACCTAATGCATTATCATCATTCTCAGGGCTCAGGTTTATGTGGCTGCCACCACTGAGTAAATGCCTTCTAGCCATGATAATTTCATTCTAATCTCTGTTCCATATTATAATTTTCATAGCTAAAAGATACTGAGGAGCAATACGTTTCAATCAAGGGCTAAATAGAACACAACCTGTAACTGGGTATTTTATACACCTATATATATTTTTTTCTTTCAAAAAAAAATTTAGTCAATTTATGAATAGACTGAAATAAGCTGTAAATTTATGGATGACAAACTCTGTCTGTAGCAATGTCACAATGTCTGGAGACAGGCTTTACATATCTTCTACAAGGGATGCCAGCTTTGTCTATCATATCTCACAAAAGAATTCAACCCTCTGGAAGAATAAAGGTTTCTGTACCACTTCCTAGCACGCTATCAAACAAGGTTAACTTTTAAATGAATGAAAAAAGGGGTCCTATTGAGTTAAAAATAATAATAAAACAACCTGTTAAACAATTCATGCAATTATTTTAAATGCTGTTTAAAATTTCATTTTATTACATAACCTCCACAGCTAAACCACCACTGTGATGAACAAATATGCATGCCTGCTTCCTCACTAATGTCGATTTTACAATAAAGCCTTTGTATATTTTGAAATTATTTGGGGGATCCTTATGAAGAAAAAGGACAGTGATTTAAAGGTATGCTCAGCCTCCCCTCCCCATCTCACCAGGAAAAGGGAGAGAGAACGTCACTCACTGCTTCATCAAAATCCATTTGACTGCATGTTAGTACTGGGGGAAAAAGTGCAGTGAAACGTGCACTGGAGCCCCTGTGGCACCAACTGGAGCCTGTGTGGCACCAGTGGCCCCAGCCTTACAAACTGTTGCGCTGCCAGCCTCCCTTCCTTCCTCCCTAAAGCCAGAGGGATGCACACACCTAACACTCCATGCTCAAGGACTGTCAAAATGGGGCAAGAGCTGAGCAGTGTGCTCCACCCAGCTGCATCCCAGGGGACAAAATGGGGCTTCTGGAAAGAACTTTAGGGTGAGGGTGACTCCCCAGGGCAGAGATGGTGTACTGGAAGCAACCCTGTGCTGGCTAGAGGAGAGGGAGGGAGGGAGATGGGTACTCGAGTCATGGGCAGGCCACCCCACCCCAGGGCCCCACCATGGCCCCCATGGGCTCTCACCCCACCTCTGCAGGGATTTCCACACACCACTCTCGCCTTGGCCAGCCCCCACACGTGCTGGTACTCATTACACACCCATCCTCATTAGATAAGCGATGCATGTCTGGGAAGATAGGCAAATGTGAGAGCTCAGTGATTACAATGAGCAGGGGTGGGAGGTTTATGCAAACCTTAATTTCAATTTCCATTAGCAGCCTGTCTCATCATTTGCTTTTCTGACCTTCCACCTGTGAGAAACTCAACTCTCTGCTGAGGCTCACCTGGACCCAGCCCTGGTTTGCCCAAGCCTTCCAGCAGCATCCATAGAGGCAGGCAGAGCCTTTGCCAGCTTCCTTTGGAAAGCAGCCACCTTCACCATCAGATTTCATGAGCAACCTCTTCGACAAACCCAGATGAAGCTTCAAGTGGTACAGAAACCTGAAAGCCAGCATGTTTTGCCTGGCTGGGAGTTTCACTAGAGAAATTTCACATGGTTCTAAATATAACTCAACAGCAATATTTATTTTATTTAAATGTCTCAGAACATTGCATTTGACAGAAGACAACAGACTGGAAAATTGCTTATACAAAATGCAAGAGGTAGTTGCAGTATTTTCTGGCATGTGGTATTGCTTTGCAGTTCGCTGACACCCGTATGGCTGCAGCCACCCCTCACCTTGTCCCATCACCCTCTCACTCTCTGCTTTCTGACACGAGTCCTAAGACCATCATATTTCAAGTAAACATCCATAACCCAGGAGATCAGCTGACACGGGGCAGCATTTGGGCTGCTGAAAGTTGTATTTTTACAATATGCTGACAGCCAAAAGTCAGGAGGGTGAAACTTTCTACTGAAGTCAGTGTTGGATCCAATGATGGACATATCAGAAATATATCATGAACTCAGCCCATAAACATAATGTTGGTGATCTGCCTTATAAATTTAACAACATGTTACCAACACAAAAATATTACACATTTCTTGTGAAGTCAAAAACTGAACAAAAATGTCTAAGGCAGGTTTCTGTGTCCACCTTACAGTATTAAAAGTGTGGCCCAAAACCTGTTACACTGCAGCTCCTGGATTTACAATCAGGATGAGGTTTAGAGGAACAGAATTTAGAAACAAAGGATTTTTTCAGTCTGTTTTCAATAAAATGAAACAGTCTCTTTGAGAGGGAGAAAAAATAATAATAGGGAAGATTTTTTCTCTGAGAAATGAGGTGAAAATGAAAATGTTTTTTAACCCAGCTCGGCATGCTGGAGTAAGCAAAACAAACCTGGAGCTATTCTGTCCCACTTGCATTATCTGCAAAGCCAAAGCAGCATCCTAACTGGAATACAACCCCCCTCTTTGTGATGCTTGCTGACATCCAGACGGTATACAAAATTTAGTGCCTTGCTCCCAAGTACTGCCTGCAGGTGCAATAAAAAGGAAATACAGCATGGTTAAAGGCAGACAGAGGCAGGGTCCCCAGGAGCCACCACCCAAGAAGAGCCCTCTTCTTTGCAGATTGTGCATCAACCCCAAGAGCAGCCAAATCAGAAAGCAAAACCATCCGGGGCTCAATACACCCTGTCCCAGGCTGCTGGGGTCTCTCCCCTCAACTGTCCTGCACTCCTCCTTTGTTTCTTTTTCAATCCTGCTAGATAAGGCACTGTTCAAACGTGATGTGCATACCCCTGTAATAGCTGGTGCCTAAAGGATAAAAGGCTTATTACGCTTTCAGCTAAAGTTGTTAATCCCCTAACAAGCTGAAACAGCATGTGCCGCAGTCCCGGAGGCCGGCGTTGGACAGGCGATCATCACCTACATGGGAAGTTTTTGCTACAGTGGCAAGCAGCATGGTTCCTCTGGGCCCTCTGAGAATACAAGGGAAACAAACAAACTCAAGGAATGACAGTTGAAATCTCAAGTTAAAGGTACCTTGTTTTATCAAGCATAAAATCAGGAAGTATCAATTAAAGCTGTCCGGTGTTAGTGTATCCCTTTCACTTTCTTTTTATATGTCATGAGCCAGCCATCAGCTACAGGCTTGGATATGTTTTCTTCTTCCACAGCCTCAGTGTATCATGGAAGTAGATAGTTTTCAGGGAGCAAATTAAGACTATGCAGTAAAGGAGGCTGTTTTCAGCAAGGCCTCTCTGCCTCTAAATGGCTCTCAGGGCCAGAAATTTTCCAGCAACACAGAGATAAAAGAAATAGTGATAGGGAACTGGAGAGAAGCACTGGTGTGATCAAAAGAAATGAAAGGCACACCAAAACCAGTCCTGCACTTCATGCTCTCCCAGAATTCTTGTGCCATGTGTAGCAAGGCTATTAAATTAACATTTAGGCAGACATCTTAACAATTACCTCTCATCCACTGGATGCAGAATTCGTGATACCTAGAGCCTGAATTTAAGGAGGCTTAAGGCACTTACAGCTGGCATAGGTATAAAAGAGTTTGGGGATGCAGCAGTCCAGCAGTAAAACAATGTGGTTTGCGGCTGAGGAAGAAGCCTAGGAACCAGTTAGGAGGTGTTATGCTATCATCCTTGCTCCACCAGTGTGGTTCACCACATAGAAGTGAGTTGTCTGAAACTATCTCAGTTTCCCCATCTGTAAAACAGGACTAATAAAAATCCTCCATCTCCCAAAGGAATCATAAGGATTAATTAATTTCACATTTAATGATCTCTAAAATACTCTACTGAAAAGTATGAAAAACCTCCGCTAAGTCTGGGTTGGTTTCAGTTGCTAATGCAGTGAGTCATGTTTCCAAGAAGTTCTTAAATCATCCTCACCTCCTCTATTACAAACCAACCAATTACCTGAAAATAAGAAATCAGACGGCTATCACGTGGCAATAAAAAGCTCATTACATCTTTGGATCTAACCTTCAGGACTACCTGTCTTGAATAGAAGAGAGTCAGGGGGGAGGGTCACAATGCCCTTAGACCTGTTAGCCCTGTCTTCAACATGACGTGAAAGGGGAGGCAACACCCATGAACTGATGGTGTATTTTAGCGATGATAACTTGAAAGCCCAGACAGGTAAAGCTGTAAAGGTACTCTGTCCTGTGTCCTTACTGGAAAGGGATGCCAAGATTAAGGCTGGTTCTTTATATTTCAAACAGAGTATTTGAACTGCGGGGTGTCCTTTTATTGTGGTGAAAAGGAATATTCTTAGCTGTTCCATTCCCTAAACCTGTGAAATGTGAAAAAACAAGCAAATGCAATGGAGAAGAAGGACACTGCTATCCCTTCATGATCCTCTTCAGCAAAGTCACACTCTTCCCAGTACACAGCCCAAGCAGAACATACGACCCATTGTTAAAATAATGCAGTGCATTAATAGCTCCCCCTAAGAAGAATGAATTCAGAAGAATTCTTTTTAAACCAGGATGTCACTGTTTTTTTTTAATTATTAATAAATTCTCCAACTGTTAGTATTGCAGAAGCAAGGAAAAGTCCAATTAAAATTTGGAGTCCCTTGTAGTAGGTGCCTTCATACCTGCCTCTCATGTCCTTTTGTGTTACTGTCAAACACTGAATTTCCCCTAGTATAAATTTTCCTCTTGGAAACCACTGGCATCCTCCCTCCTAAACAGCCTTGTCAGAGAGTGGACTAAGGCAAATTACATTGAAGCCAAGAATATGCCTATTCTGGCTATATACTTATTTAAAGTCAAGGACATTTTAAAGAGCAGCTCCGAGCTACTGTAGAGATGCCAGCCCATGATATTTTGTGAAGTATGTCTATGAAGTAAATAAAAATAATAATAATAAAAAAACGTAGCACATAAATAATCTTTAATCAGAGACATTACCCAGTATACAATACCACTGAAAATTGCTGTATATGCTAGCTCTTAGTCTGAAAATAAAATATAATACATTACAATTAAAATGTTCACATATGCATTATCCATGCCCAGAGATGAATTATTTAGGAAATTAAAAATTTCACTAGGTGCTTTATACTGTCACAGGAATAGTTCCTGCTCCTCAAGTAAACAGAATTACTCCAGTGAGCAAGAGCAGCACATTTAGGCTATACATTTGGGCTTTTATTAACAAACATCTATGCTGCTCTAATTCTCTAAAAGATAATTTTCTTGATAAAGGCTGTCTTATGCAGTTTCCAGAACTGTAAGAAATCCCAACTCACTAGTGTGATATTATTTTTCTTCCAGGAGAGAACGATTAATAAAATATTGCCTCAGCAATGAGAGATAATAATACATTCCCAAAATAATATAAATACATAAAATAATATTTATTTCATGCAGTTAGAGATACCTACTGAAAGTTGTATCTCATCTTGTCTAGGATATAGGTGTTCTGTCACCTATTCCATGCACCAGATCATAATCGCAACAATGAAAAATACCAGAGCTTTTCTCCCAATTTTTATATAACATTATTCAGATCTTTGTAAATTTCTGATAGAAGACGACCGTATGGCACAACCAAACATATCTGCAAAATGTCTGAGTTATGGAGCGTGAGAGAAACATAAACATGGAGCTGTTCCACTTTTATGAATTTATCACTTGGTATCATTTGAATGTATGCTTTATGGTTGGATCTTTGAAAAAGGCCTCACATGATCTCTCATTTCACCTCCACAGCTTAACAGTGTTAAATTCAAATCTGTACCCATAGTATGTGGAGAAGTAGGGTTATCTTATCAATATAGCTGGCTGTGCTTTTGAGCATATGTTGTACTGAACATCCAAATGACATTAGCTACATCCAAGTCTAGCTATTATGTAAAAAGGAAAGAGTAAGGGTTTAAGGTTTTTAAAAACAGATAATTCCCCTCCCTAGTATTTTTACTATTTAAAAAAAAAAAAAGACTATGAGTACATGCGTACACACATTAACTCTTCATATATATATAAATAAGAGAATAAAGAGCTTCCATATTCCTGTGAGAATGCTCATATAAAACAGTTGCATAATTTCAATAGCTGTTTTGAAATAGTTTAATTTAATCAGGACAAAGCTACTCTTTTAAATATCATAATTAATGTTGAAAATACATCATTTCTATAAATTTTACAAAGCAATAATCCCACACTCAGACATTTAATATAACAGAAACACTTTCCCGCTGAGGAGAGGCATACACAAGAAACCATGGTCATGCCCTGGTAAGGACACAGTTTAAATCACTCGTTTGTTATCAGCCTGCATGAGTTTGAACCCAGTGGCTGGAGGTGAAAGATCTCTGTACTAATTTACTACATCACTGAAATGCCTCCTAGTCTCCCTTCTGTGACTCCAAATTAATTTGAATCTGTCTTTGTAATCTTTTCTCTTATCCCAACATATTCAACAACAGCTTTTACTAACAGTGGAAGATCTCCTGTTCTTCCTCTGTAAACAAAATGAATCTGAATAGATGTCAACATCAGCTGTGTTCCTGGGATAATAGTGAATTTCATCCTCTGTATCCAAATCTAGTGTGGTGCAGCAGTTCACATCTGCAGTAATACAGGTTACCAGGAGCACCTTGCCTTCAAGTCTTTATACATAGTTTGCATTTACTCCCTGTTTTCAAAACCTTTGAGAGACTTGCACAGTGTTCATAGAAAACAGCCTCCTCTCCTTTAAATGTCAACGACTCCTGACAGCTCTGGCCCTGAGGACTTCTGAATCCTGAAGGATGAATCCTATGCTCTCAGAACTAGGCTCCTTCAGTAACCAGCTTCCTCCAAAACAAGCTTAACATACAACCTGTGAGCATTCACATTAAAGGCAAAAAATAAAGTGGAGCCTACTTCTTTAGAGAGAACTATCAGGGTATTTTTCCTTAAGATCCAAACCATCTTGTGCTTTTTCTTTTACTTAAAAAAGTACCTATAGAGCTTTATAAATATGTATGTATATAGTATATATATCAATATCTATATCTACATATATATATATAAATATATATGTATATATATATAAATATATATATATATACATACATACACAGTGATTTTTAATACCACAGTATGGAAATTTGGAGGAATACTTTGTGTTTCTCCCTGAGCTTTATGATGATTTCTGATGACAACTTGTCTTGTTCTCAGTTCCAATAAATCATTATATCAGTTCAAGAAGTTCCTAACCTTGTAAAAAGAAGGAGCAGTAGAAACATCCTGCAGCAGGCCATGGATTTCCAGCAAACATTACACCTGGCCTACCTTCAGTACACCTTATTTCCTAAACCTTCATCTATGGTTTGTTTTGATACCAGATTTTATTTTGTTATTGTATAGGAAGATCACTGAATTCCTTTGGGGATATGCTGGACATGTTGAAGTCAAAAGGAACACCTTCAAAAAGCATGCAAGCTCTTGGCTTTCAAGCCATCTAGAGGACAGATGGCACTAGAAAGAGTGTACGAGATGCTATTGCACAAAGATAAGAGTCACCTGAGATGCCAGTCTTCTGGACCTTCAGTTTATTCCAGCACTGTCACTCCTCTGAGCAGGCAAGCCCTTGCAGTGGCAGAGAAGGGCAATTTCCAGGTCAGAGGGTTTTTGCTAAACAGCTGGAGCTAGACAGAAGCTGGGACTCCCAGACTATTCCCAGACTTGGGACTAACCCCGCTATGCATGGGGAGAAAGAAAGAGCCATCCAGTTCATTAGCAGAAATGAAAAGAGTGGTATATGTAAATTAAGGCAGGATGGGCTGGGTCAGCAGGGATGATCTGTGGATTTACACTCCTTGATGTCAAAGAAGCTCTGCTAATTTTTAGCACCAGACGTCCTGTCCTATTTATCTGAAAGCTCACTGCATCTGAATTTTGCACACATTTATCTCAACTGCACATCCATGTCAAAGTGTGAATGGGTCTAAGGCAACCTCTTTACATGTACATTTATTCAATGTGCATGCCTTACATAAACACACACATCAGCAGAGAAGTGACAGACATTCTAAACCTCATCATTTTATTAAGTCTCCCCAAAAAGTAATCAGGCCATCAACACAGCACACTCATCAGATTTAGGAAATTTAAAAGCTTTGCAGGTTAATACACATCTTCTCTTTCCTCTCACTAGATCTTGTAAATCCCTCCACCCTATATTTGATCATTTGCAGCACAAAATTATGATGACACAATGAGGACCATCAGCATCATCATCATCGTAACTTAGATAAAAAGCACATTTATCATATCCAGCAGGCCATTGCTAAGGTCATTCAGATAAAGGAAGAAATTGGGCCTCCACACAGGGAATTCAGTGCCTGCCGAATCTTTTTTCCTCTGTTGCTGTGTCAAGAGGCAGATCTTTCCAACGCACAGATCCACACTGGACTCAAAGCTATTGCAGGAAGCTTTAAAATGAGATATATGAGCCATTCTGCTCAGCTCCTCTGAAGTCTTTAGGGCCTTGTGTGCCTGCCAGATTACAATTTGCCTCTGGCAAAGAGACCACTATATTTTGAGTCAAAACTAAAATCTGTGTATAAAAAACTAAGAACTCATTTTCTAGGTAACTATTCTGGTGATGTCTATCTTGTCAAACAAAGTTTGTAGTCTCAATCAGAAAAAGAAAAGTCCAAACCAACAATAAATAGATTGGGGATTTCTCTTTGTTAGCCATATGAGATCGTTCAAAGAGAAGTCATCTTTAAACAGTCAATTAAGAACATGATTTAAAATTGGCTTCAGGGGGCAGACCTGCCCTCAAGACAATTTACCAATTTTGTAGCTCTGCAACCAGATTTGTGTATTTAGAAAAAAAAAATACACCCAACCTTCCTTCTTTATAAAAGGCACAAATAAACAAATGTTAAATCTGACTAATGCTCCACTAGCTTCAACAGGCTTTGAATTCATTTTCACCATTTCCTTCAGGGAAACAGTCTAACAGTTTATAAACAAAGTACTATAAAACATAAGCACATGGAGAAAAAATATTTTCCCTTTTTCCAAGACAGTAAACTAGCTTGGAATAATAACAGAAATGCAGTCTAAATTGTTGGTGTTCTTTATTTCGTGTTCAGTAGTCCTGAATATTTATGGAAGGTTTTAGCTAGGGATGCTGTTACTTTATAATCTCAGAATGATTTGTTCTGACTTTGAAATTTACAGGACTTTAAAAGGTACTGCTTGTAAGTAAAACTATAAAAAAGACAAGACATAAACAATGCTATTAGAGGTAATCACTAGAAAAAACTAGTTGTACTTTATTATTTTTGGAACTGTGTCTATAACCTAAATCATGGATCAGAAACCCAATGCAAAAACCAAAGCAAATGAAAAAGGCATTTACTTCCTCAAAGATCTTACTTTAGACAATAGACAGCAGCTGTTTAAAGACAGAAGGAATTAGCATAGGAAAAGCATTTAGTTAACATCAATTAGCAGTCATCTTGGCACATAAGCAGATAAACCATTTTCTGCGTAGTCACAAGGAAATGCAAGCTCTGAAAGTCATTTCTCAAGGGCAATATCCCCAATATCCTCAAAGATGAAATGGCATTCTGGGCTGATAAGGAAGAGTGTGTAAATACTGGGATAGTGTATGAAAGGTTAGTTGAATCAGTGAGAAGACAAACCAAGAGAGACTGCAAAAATGCAAGTAAGGATGTTGTATTTGATGGACTCATCCCCAGTGGTCATACGCTGAGGTGCAATAACTAAGGCATAACAGAGCAGGGAACCCAACAAGCATGTGAGATACACAGACAGAGAAGAAAGGTGTCTCTTAAAGATGTTATGCAAAATAATCTCTGACATTTGGCATAGTCTGGCTAGAAGACATGAACAGATGATAATCATGTCTGCATCACACACCTGATTCACCAGAGTGGTGGCAGGAGGTACAGCAATGGAGAAAACAGCAACAAGAACAGTGTGGTTGGAAGGAAGGTTAGATGACTGTAAACCTTTTTTGTATAACAAGGGCAGAAATGAGAAAATGAGGTATCCTAATTAAAACCAGGCATGTGCATATTCATGCCTTTAAATAAACAAGTTCAGTTCTGTGACTGGTGTTTAGGCAGTGAGGAACTGTATTTGCCTACATAACCTAGATGATTAACTGACGCAAGTTTTTGGAAAAGGTAACTCTTTTCTGCCAAAAAGACAGTGGTTATTCATCATAAGGGCAACAATAAACACTGAAGCACCAAGTACTTATGACATGGCATGCAACCTTGCATTGAACTAGGAAAATCAAATTCACACAAGATGCCTCCTAATGTACATAATGCCATATCCATGTTTTGTGTCCAAGGGATCAGACAAGGGACAGTTTCTCATCCAATGCCATGGCATTTATCTTAAATGATACTGGCATATCTGGGCCCAGTTTCTGAACCACCCCTGCGATGCCCTTTCTTTACCAGCTATAAACCATGCCAGAGAGTATAAGAGACAGTATACGTTCAAGTGGATGCAACAACCATGTGGGGTGTGCTCTGACTTAAATAAGGATAGAATATATCTGATAAAGACAAATAAATATGATTATAGCAGCAGAAAAATTGCAGATATTTATATTACCAGTGTCCATTTTAATTCTACTTTCAGTTCATCCCAATTATCACTTTCCTTCTGAAATTTCCTGATCTTGATTTCTGTCTGAACATACTTTTAAGGAAAGTTTGAGCATCAACATCTCAGCCATCCATGAGAAGTGAAATGAAGTCTTGCCGTAATGAAAAAAAATCATTGCATCCTTGCTTTAAATAGCTCCCTAGTCAAGATGGCCACAGTTGGAGAGCCAGCATTTGGCAAGAAAATTTCTCTCAGTGGGAAGATATCTTGGCTTCTTTAAAGGAAAACTTGATTTGATTTGGTATCTTCTTTTCAGTACATACTGAAAGTTCATGATACAAGGTCTGCTGGAGAGAAATCTTGTCACTGACTTCTTTGGTTTTGTACCAAGTGCCAGTAACTGAGAAGATATTTGGTGGTTGAGGCCACTTGTGTATTCTCAAACATACACAGAAAAATGTTGGTAAGTCACTGTTGTGAAACAAGAGGGGTACCAAAGCTTAAAGAAAGAGCTCCTACAGCTCTTAGAAGTATTCCTGTCACCTTCCATGATCTGAAGGATCTGTAACAGCTGAAAGAATAGCTCCATGGATATTCAGTTACACTGAGCACTTGCATTTTAAGTATTATCTTACCTATAACCAAATGGATTTGTTTTAACATCTCAGGAAACATCTGTCTGCCCAAAAATGAGCGAAGTCCCACCAATCCCCCCTCCCCTATTTTCACATGTGGTTTTGCTGCTATTGAATTGAAGAAACCAAAAACCCCTGGTACCAATTTCCACCAAGACAGATCTTGTACACCACATTTTGGAAACTATCCCTCATCTAAAAAAAAAGCTGCAGTACCTTGAAAGCAGAGGCTACAAAAGGAAAGCTTATCTATATCATCTATATCTTTATCTATATCTATATCTATATCTATATCTATATCTATATCTATATCTATATCTATCTTAAACAATACTGCCATCCTCACATTTGGAACATCTCCTTGTAGTTTGCTAAGCTTCAAACTTCTCAGTGCCTTTGGGCTTTGTCCTCTTGCCTATCAACTATGCAACTCTTGCATCCATACTGATAAGGAATGGTTATTCCCCTACATACAAATCCACTTCTACTGAAAGCTCCACTGCTGAGATTTTCGCATGTGCATCTTCAATTCTGCTGGAAGCAGAAAACCATTGCAGAGCAGCTATAGCGGTGCTGCACAGTGTTGGGGCACGAATCACAGCACTGGAAGGGTGCCAGGAGCCAAGAGAAAACTGCCTTCCTGACGCCAATCATTTTACCTGTCAGTCTCTGAAATGAGACACTGCTTAGATGAAATTAAGGCTTAAAAGGATGCTCAAAGCCTTGCTTGTTTCTGGAAGACAAACACAATATAACTCCTTCCACTGTTGCTGTATTATTCCTCATCAAAGCATTTTTACTTTACAGACAGAAAAATTATTGGGCAGGTTGTTCTGCCCATAAATCACTATTTTCATAGAAGAACTAAGCCCTTCTTTTTAATGGAAGAAAACACAGGAAACATGGGCTTTGCCCTGAACTTTGAGGAATAACACCCTTTCACCATTGGGTCAGTGGATGTGTCTGCCTATCCTAAACTCATACCCTATTTCTGTGTTTGGTCTCCCTATAGCATATCCTACCTTTTACTTCCTCAGATCTCTCAGGCTGAAAAAGAATTGCTTTGAGGTGAAAAGTCACCATGACAATCTTTCCAGGGAATTATTTTTCCATTTTTTTCTTGGAACTAACTATAATTTACACCTTAACAAGCATTCTAGATAAAAGGTATACTTACAAATATTTTGATAACATAAAAATATTCAGATCTAATGGAGTATAAATCAGCAAATTTTTAGAAATCAAGATCTTGGTACAGAAACCAAGCTGCCATGCCCAGGAACAATTTCCTTACAATTAATTTGATGCTGAAATGGTGCTGCCACACTCAAACGGCACAATAAACGTACAGTAATGTTTTTGAAATGTTAGAATGTATCAGTATTTGTTTCTGCAATAGCTTGCAATGAAATCCAGACCATAGTAGAAATTGTAATTTCTAAAAAGCACACATTAGAGATGGGTGGGAAGGGAGAAAGCAAATGCACTGCTTCCCCTTCAGCAGCATACCAAAACCAGTGGCATGGAGGTACTGGAGCTAAGCTCCATATTAGCAGGCTGTCCATCAGGTCATAATCAACAGCTTGAATGGAATACACAAATGTGGAGTTCAGGATGTGAACACACATCGGTCTCACAGACACTGTACCATACAAATTCAAACATGATCTTACCAGTGAGTAGTTACCACCATAAAAGACAATTTAAAATATACACCCCAGACTTGCAGTTCCACAGGAACACAATGCTCAGAAACCAAGGTATTGCAACCACAGCATCACACCCGCAACCACTGCATGAAATTTAGATTTTGCTGATGGCAAAACCAAGCACCTGTCTAGTCAGAAGTGCAGGTATGTATTTACAAGATGTCCAAAATGCACTTTTCCTGAGAAGGTCAATGATAAAAATCTGTGTGTCTCTGAACAGAGGAGTGTCTAGCGCAGGAGCTGATGTGCTGTGAGGGACACGTGTTAAGATATTCTCTGCTGAGATAAGATGGGGGACAGGGAAGATTGGGGTGGGTAAGGAGGAACTGGAGCAGTTCCAGCTTTACTCAGCGTGGCTCCTTGCTTCCCTCACATATATATGCACAAACAGGGACAATAACCAACCTTGTCTGGTAGGAAAACAAGGCCTATCAGGAACATTTATATCACAGGTCCACACAAAGCCTGCAGATGCAGTCTGCCACAGGAAGGGTTTACTGTCCATACTACAGCCTGTCATTGTAAGTGACTGTATAGATACTCCACAGTGATAAATTAACTAAAAGACAATCAGCCATGCTTAGGATGCTTAATTTCAGAGATACATTATCATGGCTGTAAAATGCTTCTGAACATAAAGCTCAGAATTGGTCTGTGCCTTAAGGCACTTCTACTCTGCTTGAGCCCTACCTAACTAAGACACCAAAATGTACTTTGTGACAGTCCAGATCAGTTAATATTTCTGTGCTAGTCAGTCCTTGATTTTAAGGCTGACGGCACTGGATTTTCAATTCTTTTTAATGAAGAGTCAGGACTGTGGTAAACTGAGAAACTGTTGGCATTATCTTTTATAAATACTATGAGAGCAGCCATTTGCCTGCCCAGATTTGCTCTGATACCTGTTAATCTGTGTGACTGTGCCCAGAATCAAAGAAACTGTAACAGCAAATATATAAAGGAAAGGTTAAAAAAGTAATGACAGCTACAGCTACCTCTGAGGAGGGAGAAATAACCACAGTTGGTTTTCTTCAAGCTGCAATCCTCCAGAGATCAAGCCTGGGATGGACAGAAACCTGACATCTTCAGAGGCCTGAGAAGGGAGAGGGATTTTTCTAGGCGTGTCAGAAAAATCAAAGGATATGTTAATGAAACAGCCAACAATTTGGAAAAGCTGAACACCAGAAGGTAGAAGTATGCTGTGGGCTGAACAGGCCTCTGCAGGGGGATCTGCACAGGCCAGACTGATGGGCTGAGGCCAACAGAGGTTCAACAAGGCCAACTGACAGGTCCTGCACTTGGGCCACAACAACCCTATGGGTCTAGACACCAAGTCCTATGACGAACAGCTGAGGGAGCTGGAGTTGTTTAGCCTGGAGAAAAGGAGGCTCAGAGAGGACCTTATTGCTCCCTACAACTGCCTGAAAGAAGGTTGTGATGTGGGGGTCAGGCTCTTCTCTTGGGCAACAAGTGACAGGACAAGAGGAAATGGATTCAAGCTGTACCAGAGGAAGTTGAAGTTAGACATCTGGGAGAATTTTTTCACTGAAAGGGTGGTTAAGCATTGGAATGGGCTGCCCAGGGAATCACCATCTTTGGAAGTGTTGAAGGAGTGACTGGATGTGGTACTTAGTGGTTTAGACATGGTGGTGTTTAGACGTGGTCAGAGGCTGGACACAATGATCTTGGAGGTCTTTGCCAACCTTAATGATTCTATGACTCTAAGAGTAATATAACAGAGCTCCTAATTTCACGTATAGTATTGCAACTAGCAATTGTCCCTAATAATTTGTATCTACAGCATGCCCATGCAGATGAGGAGGCTAAAATAGCAACAGAGATTTGAAAGCAAGAAAGGCATTCTATTTTACATTCATAGAATAAAGAAAAAATATACATAATTAGTACTGGACACTATCTTGATGGGCAGCTTGGAAGTCTCTGATGAATATAACCTGTTAAGGCTATGCCACAGACTAAATTATTAAAAGACTGCCATTTGCTAAAATAATTCTTTAAGTGTATGCTAGCTCCAGACTGTATCATGAGAAAGTCACCCACTTAAAAGAATGGAGTTTTCTATGACTTCTGCCTAAAAAATTTTGATTGAAATCTAAAGTGTCAGCATTGAGAACACAGGGTTGACATAACAAATGCCATAGCCAATTTGAACAATTACGAGCCCAAATCTGCCATCATTTACATATACATGTGATTCCAGCTGGTGAGCTCAAATTATGTATGCACAACCAACAGAGAACACTTTTTTATATATCTCCAAGTTTCATCACAAAAAATACAATGGATATTCAAGTCAACGGCATTTAAGCAAAACAAAAGATGCTTTAAGGAATATGCTGATCATCCTTCTCTGTGTATCTGTCCCACATACTGCGAGTTTGATAGTGATGTATGGTTTTATATGCGAACTTGCACTGTAAATACTAAATGAATGCAAAAGGATGCACTAAGGATGTGAACTGCAGCAACAAGTCAACAATTTTTTGTATCTCAGCTGCTGTATTGCTGTTGGTTTTGTTATTGCTCTCCTCTATTGGTACCCAACTCAAACTGGTGACACTAAGGCTTCCCAAAAGGGAGCGTGACTTGTGCAAGTCTTTTTTGTGTCCGAAACAGAACAAAATCATTCTTGAATATGAATGATTCAGCCTGGAATCTGAAACAATCAAAGACGAAGATGATCTGATGTGTTTCTCCTTCCAAGATGGAGGAAGTTATCTTTACTCTCTTCCTTGGGCCAGCTTTGTCCATATGAAGTCTGACAGTCCAATGACAGAACTTAAGCAGCAAGGCAGCTTCTGGTGTGGCTGCCTATTCCATCACAGCCACAGAAATATCAACCACACCTGTAAACAGCACCATGACCACTGCACGATCAGTAAAGCAGTAGCAGCTCAAGCAGCATGTAAAATAAGGTAACACTGGCCTCCAGATGTCAGGAGCTTTCAAAGTATAATCCCTGAGTCTTTGCCGATCAATGATTTGCATCTCAGACGTCCACAATGGCTAACTGAGAAAAGCAAGTGTCTTGCAACCAAGCCTGCATCCCCAGAGGAAAAAGAAAATAGGTGACCACAGATCAAACACTTTGAAAGGCTCTAACTTGCTCACTTAACAGAGCCAAGTAGAGAAAAGGGCACTAAGATAAAATGGTCTCTTGGAATTTACATGACAACAATGTGAAGAAGTTTGTTGCCTTGCTTCACACATTATTTCTTTGACATATTCCTCTCTAGGAAGAGTTGTTAATGCTGTCTATGGCTCACCTACAAGTGCCTTCCACTAACTTAGCTGAGAGATCACAACCCTTTCAAAATGAAATGTCAAAACTCATGAAAAAGACTGATCCAAACAACATTCATATTTGTCATTTACGACTTCTCCAGGCTGAACAAACTCAATGTCTTCTTAGCAGAGATGCTCCAGCCCTCTGATGATCTTTGTGGCCCTCCTCTGGACTCACTCCAAAAAGACCTGGTCTATTTAATTAAAAAAAACCCCAACAAAATAGAACAAAGCAAAATGTGAAAGGGGAGCTCTCTTTACTAATAAGAATATATAGTTTGAAGCTATCTTTTAATTCAAATAATAAATTCCAACTTCAGTATCTCACTTAAAATGGACCACTGCATTTGTGTTTTCTTATGAAGTGTAAATCAGCCTAACAAGTGTAGCACACATTTCTCTGCAAAACCAAGGCATACATGAGCTGATCCTTTCTGAGACCCAGTGTCCAAGTCCAGCAAGATGAACCAGATGCAATACACTATTCTTCCATTTACGTTACATCCTTCTTTCATTACTTTTATTGAACACCGAGTGTCTCAGCTCCACAGACTTGCAATATATCTGGTCTCAATTTGCTGATCAGCTTATTCTCCAGAAACAGACAAAACAAGCCATGGCCAAAAAATTACCATCCATCTCAAAGAGAAGGTATGGAGCAGAACACAGAATGGAAAATGGTGAAATAGAATGTGACCCTGACTTGCTATGCTACAGCACATCATTTGCTCTTTTGCTAGCATACCTAGAAATATATATTGAGAACAAATGGTGCATTTGACCTTACTGACAGTAGCACCGGAGGGAATCCTGTGTTGTTTCAAAGCTGGTAAACCTGTATGTATCATCACTGGAGTGCAATCTGTCCTTATTTTTCTTAAAAA
The DNA here is from genome assembly GCA_026261815.1 of Monarcha castaneiventris obscurior. NCBI lineage: Eukaryota > Metazoa > Chordata > Aves > Passeriformes > Monarchidae > Monarcha > Monarcha castaneiventris. Next base: position 13,025,527 of record JAMPIT010000379.1, read on the forward strand.
ACAACCACCCCAAGTCCCTACAACATTAAAAGCAAGTTAATTCTTTTTTTTCATAGCATTGTTATTTTAAAACACTGTGTGTTTGTACAGATATGTTGACACTTTCTGGAAAGGAAATGGACTTGCTTGACACCATGAGGGTAAATGAAGTTTATGGATGTATAAATACAAACCAAAAATTACTATGTTTATGGTGTGATACAATAAAGGAAATCAACTTTTCATGATTCATGATGAATAAATTTACTGAACTACACTTTTTAACTTATGGGTACACATATTAACCCATGAAAAAAAAAATTATTCCTTAGCACTGTAATTTTTTGAAGTGAAATCTCAGAAGGACCCACTCCTGTAACCACATAATTTCTAAAGCTGCAAGGCTGGGGAGCTTAAACAGCAGCAAGGGGCAGATAGAGACAAGACTGAGAGATTTTCACCCTTTTGAGTCAACAAGGGAGTGTTCCAGCTGACATATGCAGCCTCTGCTTGCCCTTTGTCATGTCTGTGTTTCACCTCAAAAACTGTCAGTGACTTGTCAGAATCAATCAGAAAAGCTAATGCAATTCTGCAATGATGTACAAGTTTGGACAGCATGACATCAAATTTCTGGTAGTGTGTGTCAAGTACCATATGAAAACAGATGTCCTCATTACTCCACTGCTTTGGTACAAAAGAGTACATCTTACCTTTTTGACCCGTATCTGGCAATTGGGGGATTACAATAAAGGACAGCCAGCGATTACAGCCTCTAGCCATTACTTTTATCATATAAATCGAATTCTAATCCTTTTTATCTTCTGGCAAAATAAGTTTACTTTAGCAGGTACAGTTTTCCTACTGGATGCTGTTTTACATTCCAAAGACTTAGAAGTCAGACTGTCAGTGCTTCAATGACCTGAAAAAACCCATCATCTTGCTTTATGCAACACAGGGGTTCAGAGTTCCAGTCAATAACTGCTCCAGTTTGACCAGAAAAGCCAAAGCCTATTACTGAAGGGTTGTGCAGCTCCTGGATGAAGCTGGAGCTTGGAGCGTGATTAGGGACCTGAGATGCAGCCTCAACAGGGATTTACATACATTGCTGTCCTTTCCCACAGCCAAAGTGCTTGCTCCTAATATGTTCAAGTGTCATAGCTGCAGGTGAAGAATGGAAAAGCATATATGGATGAAATTTTTTTCAAAATATAGCTGGTATTCTAACTGCACATTTTTAATTGTCTTACATGATAAACAGCACTCCTCCAAAAGCTTTCCCTTTCATTAAACCAGGACATACAAAACCCAACTGCTGCTACACTTCTCCTTTTTGATACCATCACCAAGCTCTACCGATGCTTTATCAGAGAAGAGAGCATTTTTTTGAAGAAGGAAGTAAGTTAGGGTGCCAGAAGACTCCAACTGCCAAGGACCCTTTTGCCCAATGTGTAACTGCTGAAACTGGTAAAATTCCCAGAAGAACTAGTCTATCCAAGGCGAAGCATGGATACAGGTGCCCATCCTTCAGAGCATCTTTGTGAAAACAGCCTTCAGACTCTCCAATTCCATTAGTAGATGAATTAAAGGAACTCTATTAGATGAGGTGTATTAGAAGGCAAAAGAAACTTGATATAAAACTGATTTAAATGTAAAAAGATTAAATTCCTACTGCACACAGAGGGAAAGGAATAGTTTTATCTCATGAGGAAAATGCAAGCACACTTCCCTGTACAAGGTAATACACAGGAACAGAGTCATAATTAGATGCCTTAGGAAGGAGAACCACTCTCCCTGCTCAGAGCAAGCTCTGTAATCTGAAACTTGCCAGAGAATTCTCTTTGTGCTAACCAGGAATAGCAAAGTGAGTCTCTGAATTACTCTGTTTGCTGGTTGTGCCTCTGTCACACTCAGTGGGTTCTTTGGGCTGTCCAGGCTGCTCTTATTTAGGATATCTGTACAGTCACAGTACTTCTCAGGGAGAAAGCTGGAGAAGCTTCTGCACAAGGATGGGTAATGGCAAGGGAATGAATCTCAACTGCAGGAGCCCACACTGCATATTCCCCAGCAAGGAGATCTGCTTGCACAAAGCCACTCAACGTAACATAATACAGTAATATCCAGAGTTTTGTATCACTATTCCTGTTTAAATCTCTAAGCATATTACAGAAGAGACACAGCAGTAAGAAGACCTGGTTCATGAAAATGTATTATCTCTGCTTTATTAACAGGTCATGCTACCACCAGTGCCTAGAAGACAGTATTCTTCCACAGCAATGGACAGATAAATATGGATAGAAGTGTCATCAGTTGGAGTAGGATGGTAGTAAGCCTTTGCATCCTGTCAGTTAGTGGCTTTGAGAGCCAAAACAGATCCTGCTCAGTACAAATGATGGTTAAGTTCTTTGTGGTTTGTGCAATTAGCACACTCACTGTCACAAGAGCCTGAGCAACTCATCTTGGGTGCTAAACAACTCTGGTTAACACTAAATTAGCCTGATCTTTAATTTGCCATGGAATTGGCTTCATCTGTGTCCACTCTTCACAGACATTTTAGTAGCTGGCTTTCCTCCAAGTATTTCAGAGCTTCTTACTCTAAATTCAGCCTTTTCAGCTACCCACAACCCAACAGTTATACACAAAACATTTTATTCCATTACAACATCTAACACACTTTGAGTTAACACATGGTTTGCAAGAGCATGATAATACCATTTAGCACATAATATATTATTTAGCACACAAAAGAGATAAAATCTTTGTGGTTATGAAGATCAGGCTCAGCATATTGCATTGCAGTTGTACCTACTGCACTGCATGTACAATAAAGAGCTTTTATACATCACCAAAAGCATGCCCTTACACGCATACTGCTGCACAGTTTAGGGGCACCATAGCTACAGTCAAGGATTCCTTGATGCACACCAAACTCATCCTTTTGACCTGCCACACCTTGTACATTATTTTCCTGTGCCACTTCTTCTCATAAGGCCAACTTTCTCTAGGAGACGGACAAAATGCAGGTCATCTAATGAAAGAAAATAATGATGAAGATGGAATTTTCACCCCCATCAAATGTACGAGTGAAGAATGATCAACAGCGTTCAGTACAGTGCTACCTAGTAAAGAAACTGTATAAATATGATTTTAACTGTATTAACATTATTAAGACAAATAAGAGATTTTTTTAAAGGCATGATAAGTATGCACCAAAAAGATTTGTCCATCATCTGCATGTCCTGTATATGAGAGGATATTGCTTTAATTACCATTGCAGTTTAAAAGATTATCATTACAGAAGAGGAGTTTCTGGCAGCCAATCTGACCTCCTATTCCATATGCAAGCTACTATTCTCCTCTCTTTCCTGAAACACATGCCAACAACATGGAGTACTAGAACCCAAGCAACATGCCTACCAGAACAAAATACTGCACGGTACACAGAAACTTGCCATTGTTTAGGTTGGGAGGGACCTTTTGAGATTGTATAGTCCAACCCACCTACTCAAGCAGAGTTTTGTACCTGGTTGTCCAGAACCATGTATTGATAGATGGGGAACACCATAACCTACCTGAACAACCTGTTCCAATGTCCGATCACCCTCACAGTAAAAACATGTTTCCTTGTATTCAGATGTAAGGAATAACTGAACAGACCACACGTGACAAATATTAGCCATGCTACTTCACGAAAGATGTTCTGATAACTAGATGCTGAAGAAGAGTAAGAACCTTGGAAGGTTAGGAGGGGCTGATCTTAAGTGACCTTCATGCAAGCAGACAACTGATATTCCCAGAGAAATCTCTCTCCTGTTTCCCTACAATCTTACCTTTTCCCTACTGCAATCCATCAATACTCACACCTGGACTCCCTGCATTTCCCAGCCGATCAGGGTTTCTCACCCCGGCTCTTTCCCTCTCATCCCAAGAATCAGGAAACTCCAGAATTCACAATGCATCTCTAAGGGCAAATATCTTCCACTGTATCTGCATGACACCTCCAGCCACTAGCTGCCACACTTCAAGTATTGCTGATCAGACAAAACCAGTTAGAAAACAAATGTTGAACAGATTTTCTTCTTAAAATTGAAATGAATGACATTTCTTCAGTAAATATGCAGAGTATTTTAATTGAATTTTTATTTGCTCTTCTGTTCACTGAGTCCTCTTTGGACCAAGTGACAAACATATTTGGCTCTAAGACTGCTCTATCTGTTAAATAAATCTCATTTATCAGTGAAAAAACTCAAAACTCTAATATCCTCTTTCCTTAATATACAGAATATGAATCATCTCAGGGTTCTTCTTCCTTTGTGACTCTCAGTGATGTCACAAAAATATTTTATTAATTTCCTCAAACATTAGCACAGGCTTCCAGCTGCTAAAATTGTTCTTTCTGAAATGTGCTTCGTAAAAACACGATCAAGGACAGCATTTAACTTCTGCAAACATCAATTTTTTATGATAAATCAACAGGGCAGCAGATACATGTATTATGAAGTTAATGGTCTGTCAAGATATTAACAATGTTGATTCCTGAAGAGAAGTCTAGAATTTAAAAGACAAAACTGGGTTTATTGGATAGGACAGATTGCTGCTTGTCTGACCAACTTAGTCTGTGTGACAGAGCTACAAGCTGCCTTTGGGTTCACAAGTCCTTCAAAACCGAAGATTCATGGTAATAGAAAGCTTTTCAGCATAAAACACCCAACAATCAGAGTTAAAGTTTTATTTATTGGCTCTGACCATCTACTTCTGTTATCAACCATAAGGGCCCATACACTTCATCAACTCCCAACAATAGCCGCAAGCTTGGACAATCTGTCTTGTGTCTTCATTGGGTAAAACTTCAATGGAGCAGCATCGATTAAAGAACAGCCCACGCATAAAATGGAAACTCATTAAAATAAACTTTTTCAAAGGGGGAAGAAACTTCAGTTCCAATTGAATTGAACTGTTTTTATTTCAGAGATGAAAGCTCCATTACCCAGCTATACATTCATGTGCTCATGGCTTAAGTGCTTTTTATTTGACTTAAACTTTTGGTTTCTTCCCATGTCTTTTTGGAGGCTTGAGAAACATAATAGGAATTCAGAGCTTATTGAGCTTGATTGGAACACAGTATCTGTGAACCTCATCATAATACCTCCTGGACCTTTATGTTTATCGTCTCACTGTGGCCTCTTTTTGTGTGTTTTTCTGGCCTTTCCTACAAGAACAATTGTCTCCTTTCACACGTATCTGCAGAAATGTTTTTAATGCTTTAAGCATTTTTAAATGAGTGGCCAAAAAATAATGAAGAAATAAAAATAACGCAGGTGTAGTCATTTACATTATAGATGGAAGACTGCATCAGCCACTGATGTCAAGATGGCTTTTCTAAAGTGTTTATATGAAAACTGACTTGCAGCTTACTGCCTGAAAATCTCACCTTGAACTTATTATGAGGGCAATAATAATATGAAAAAATACAGATGGTATCCTGTGCTATCTGGAAACTTCAGTTTAAACAGAGGAAGCTTAATACACGGTGGATTACTCATTTATATCAAAGCTAAGTATTAATATTCCAAATGCTTTGATTTTAGATGACGGAACACTAAATGAAATGAACTATATTCTCGGTTACTTACATATACTGAATGTCAAGAGAAATTTGTTTTACACTGCGAAGCTATACAGAAATATTCACCGACTGTGCCACCAAACACCCTGCATTGCAGAAAACGAGCCCAAAAATGCTTTACAAAATTTCATCACACTGTGTGCTTCTGCCTTCATACATACTTTTATGAAATATAATCTAACTATTAAAAATACATGCATGTATTTCTTAGAGCTTTCTTCTGAAATAATATCACACAGCTTGCATAAAGATTAACACACAGAAGACGAATATGTTTGTGCTTCAAATTCACCACCAATATTTTTTTCACCTAAATTATCATTCAGGGTGAAAAATGTCAAATCACCTTTGATTTCAGCTAGACACAGATGCACACAACAGAACTCGGTTCCTCAAGTTTACATATGGCCACACAAAGGCTGAGAAAACACAAAGGTCTATTAACGATCATCTCCCTGGAACACAAAAAATGTACTTCATGCAGCACATTATTTAAAAACAAACAATGTGTGGGAATCAGACAGATTTAAGACCTGCATTATTCTAAATTTTTGCATAAAGACTCAGTGTTGATTATAAATTAGTTTTTCTTATCAATGTGTTCATTCTCGCACATTTAATTCCTGAGGCTGATAGACATTAGTCTAACACTTAAACAAGACAAGGAGAGTCTGAATACTCAAGAGAAAGCCATGCAAATCTGGGAGTCTGGGACTCCGAAATCTGATCGTAATCTTACAATTTCTAGATTGCATTTGTCCTTCGGATACTGAATGAAGGTACAGCTCACAGTCTAGTGAGGCAAACTCCAGTTAGCTTTCATCTTGGTGCTGCAGACAACATCAGTGAAGATATACCAGGCTGCCCCGAGTCCATCTGCTGACCACGACACTGCCACAGCTTCCCTACCCTTCACTGCTCCCACCGCAGCTAAATTAAAAGTGGCACAGTTGTGGCAGCCTGTGCTTCAGTTGTCCCACAGAGATGCCAGTCACTAAATATATATGCTTAAGCACACCAGAAAGTCCAGTTTTTCCACCTCTGCCTCAGTTTCACCAGCTGTAAATTTAACCTGCTCCATGGAAATCCTGAACTAATTGGCCAGTGCTTGTACTTAATGTAGCCAAAACATTATACAAAGAACCACCTCTTTTAAGGGGTTAAAAAACTGTTTTCCACTCTAAAAGGATTTTTAATACCTGCAAAATATCTCAGCATTAACAAAATTTATTTCTTGTGTTTCTTATTTAAAATCTCAATCTATAAAGTCATTTGAGAGAACAACCCCACATTAGTCAGGCCCCCAGAATCTGCAGCCATGGATTTTCTGCACAGAAAGTCACTCTAAAGTAGGGTGGGAGTTTGGGTGCACTGCCATGGGATCAGCTGCAGATAGGGTAGATTGCTATGCTATTTAACAGTTTTTAATGAGAAACTCAAAAGGCAATTTAGAACAAAAAAGGTGTACATCAAATACAAAAATGTGTAATCTACATCAGAATCAATTATAAAGTAGGTAAATTAAACATATTTGGAAAATAGAGCATTATTACTGGAATGATGAATATTTTCAAAGTATTTCCTGATAGATTTCACAGTTCAAACACGCTTAAGTCAAAAGTTAAACATACAAACCAAAGCAAAAGTCTATAAAACTGAGCTATGCTTCTACATTGCTGTTCCTAGAGTTTATGTTCAGTATAACTCACAAGGATTGCTACTCCCTATCAGATATTCTCAAGCGAATCGGAGAGCTTATAAGAATAAAGCAGAAAAGAATAAAGTAGGACACAGAATTCTTGCTTACATTGTCTTCACAGGCCATTTAATTATTTTACAGGTCATTGCAATCTGCATATATTTTGCAAAGGTAATATTAGATATGGTCATATTCAGGTTCAAAAGTGCCTTTTATAGCCCAAAACTGAATGCTGTAGTTTAAAAAATAAAATATGAATGCATCAAATTGTTATAGTTTAACTTGAAAGTATTCCTTTTTTCCTGTTCTCATAAAATACAAACTTGCACTACACACACACACACACAAAACCCAAATATTCAGAAAAGTTTGCTTATGCTACTATTGTAACTGCTGGCACAGAGCTCTATCCCAATTAGACCTTAAAGAAATATACTGTCCTATTATCTGAGTGTGTTTTTGGAAATGGCAATCAAAGAAATATTCTAACATGAACAAGTGTTTCTAAGTGCTAATTATTCATGGTATCACTTGCTGATTGGTGCCTGCGGCCATGAAAATTTATTTCTAGGCTGTATTTACAGTAAAACCAAAAGTGCTTAGTGGCAAGTAGCTTAATCAAATTTAAGAACAGCAGACAGATAACATAGGAGAATTTTTTTTTTTTTGTTGCTTTAATCCTCTCATTTGGTTTTGAAACATAAGGCCCTGTTCACTTCATTTAAGTCTCACAATGACTGGAAGCCTGATCAATCTGTCTTGTGTCTTCTTAGGGTGAAACTGCAATTGAGTGGAAGCAACAGATGAACAAAGCCCACATTCAAATCTGTAGCTCATTAAAATAACGTTAAAATAGGGTAAAATCGCAATTGTAAGTGAATTGTAGTTGGCTTCTTTCAGCTACATACATTTGATTAATAAACCATACATTCATTAGCCATGAACCACTGGTCTTTAAAGTAAATTTAAATGAATGACCCTGCTTTTTTGATCTTCAGACAGTTTTGAAAACAGTTATGAAATAAAGCTTAAAAAAATAGGTCAAGGGCTGTTTCCTACAAGCCAAAGAGCTAATGGGATACAATCCGTCAAATCCCATAATCAATTCAAATTCTGATACAGAAACTTAGAAAGCTGCAAGTTTACAAGAGACATATTGTAAAACAGCTTTTCAAGAGGGAAAAAAAAGAAGTATTGTTAATTTGCTTTAAAACTCACAAGCAGTTCAACACTTCCAAGAACATTTAAAAAAAAATACTGTAAGAAGGCAACCTTAATTAAGGTTACAGCAACTCAAACAGCAATGAGAGAATGTGGGGATGGAAGAAACCCTCTAAGTCATGAAGCTGAGTATCCTGAAGGAATGCACCCAAGACCATCCTGTTCAGAAATGTAAACAAGGATGCTTCTGCCTGATGGGTAGAAGTTAAACAAGTATTTTTACACAGACTTTCCCTCAAGACCATAGAATCACAGAATGGTTTGGGTTGGAAGGGACATTAAAGATCATCCAGTTCTGCCCTCCCCCTGCCACAGTCAGGGACACCTTCCACTAGATCAGGTTGTTCAGGGCCCCATCCAACCTGGCCATTTGCAGGGATGGGGCATCCACATCCTCCCTGGGCAACTCGTTCCAGGGCTTCACCACCCCCTGAGTAAAGAATTTGTTCCTAACAGCTAATCTAAACCTGCCGTCTTTCAGTTTCAAGCTATTTCCCCTTGTCCTGTCACTATCTGCCTGTATAAAAAATGTCTTTCCCTCCTTTTTATATGTCCCCTTGAGGCATTGGAAGGCTGCAATGAGGTTTCAAATGAGGTTTCCATCTCTTCTCCACGCTGAACAACCCCATCTCAGCCTGGTTTTGTAGGAGAGATGCTCTATCCCTCTATTATCTTTGTGGCCTTCCTCTGGACTCAGTCAAATAGATTCACGTCTTTCTTGTGTCGTGGATCCCAGACCTGGACCCAGCACTCCTGGTGGGGTCCTACAAGCGCAGAGTAGAGGAGCAGAATCCCCTCCCTCGACGTGGTGGCCACGCTGCTTTGGATGCAGCCCAGGATGCGTTTGGCTTTCTGGGTTGCAAGTGCACACTGCTGGCTCATGCCCAGCTCCTCATCCGTAAGAACCCCCAAGTCCTCCTCTGCTGGGCTGCTCTCAATGGCTTCTCCCAGTCTGTACTCGTGCCTAGGATTGCCCTGACCCAAGTGCAGCACCTTGCACTTGCACATATTGAACTTCATGAGGCTGCTGTGTCCTGCTTCTCAAGTTTGTCCGAGTCCCTCAGGATGGCACCTCATCCTTGTCTTGTGTCACCTGCACCACTCAGCTTCACGTCATCTGCAAACTTACTGAGGGTGCACTCAATCCCACTGACTGTGCCACTGATGAAGATACTGAAGAGCCCAGTCCCAAGGCATATCCCTGGAGGACACCACTCGTCACCAGCCTCTGCCTGGACATAGAGCCATTGACCTCAACTCTGGCTGAAATTGGACCCATCCAATTCCTTATCCACTGAGTAGCCCATCCATCAAACCCGTATCTCTCCAGTTTGGAGATAAGGATGTCTTGTGGGATCACATCAAAGGCCTTACAAAAATCTAAATATATAACATCTGTCAGACTTTCTTCATCAACCATGGCCATCACTCCATTATGAAAGGTCACCATATTGGGCGGGCACAATTTGCCATTGGTAAATGTGTGTTGGGTGCCTTGGATCACCTCGTCTTTTATGTGCCTTAGCACATAACTAAATGAAGAGTAAAGCTTTGTCCCATGAACAGAAATCACTGTTAGATGATGATAAGAGTTATCAGGAATTCTCCTAAAGAACATTATTTTATTCTAGGAACACTTTGGTTTTCCTGGGAATTGATCAGCGGTTTTGTCTCCACTGGAATAATCACAACTGTCTGCCACTGTTTTTTTAGGAATTCTGCACGGAGAAGACAGGCTGCAGGACATGGTGACAGCTGGAATAAACCATTACTAATCCTATACCTGACAAAAAACTACCAGGCCATGCTTTTGAAGAAGATGAGCGAGAAAATAATTCCTAACTCAAATTCAGCACTCAGCCCAACACCTGAGCCAGCCAACCACCAAATCAGTTTGATATTTGCCTGTCTCTCTAACACCACTGAGGTATCACTCCACCCTCCTTGCAGACTCTTTATTATACTTGTTTTACATTTCAGGGGTTCTCTCTGAAGCTGTAACATGAAAAAATTCAGGCCCTGATTTACCTCTCTTAAATTAAAGCAATTAAGGATCCTAATCCCCCTGCATATCCTATACAGCGCATGGAAAGTATAGTTCCTAGCGTGAGTGCTAATTCAGGTGCTCTGAATTCTTCTTTAGAGATACCTGTCTTACCTCCACAGCAGAAGGACAACTGCAGTCTTCACTTTTCTGTGTTCTGGTTCATGAACTTAGTATGGGTGAACATCTCACTTATCAGAATTTCACATTTTATTTAAAGATGAGTTTGCACCACAATGGCTTTAGCTTGGTAGAGGGTGGCATGCCAGCAAGTTTCCAGCCTCCATCCCATGTACCAATGAAGACAGTAAGTACCCTGCTTTTGGCTGTATGTTGGTTTCAGATTAAATTTTAGGTACCTGAATGTAGGTACCTAAAATTGCTTGATATCCCTGTGCCCAACAGCAATCAGTACATCAGTGGTGCTCAAACTGATTTACTTCGTCTGAAGTAAACAAGCAGGACTCAATTCAGCTGCCTCAAGATAGGGGTCTATCTAGTATTGTGAGATGCTCCATGGTATTTATTCCACATTCACACATAGCTGGCAGGTCTGACACTGCCATGAACAGAGAATTACATCCTTCTGGACCCACAGCTGGAGGCCTCACAAGACAGACATCTCTGATTAGGAGAATGAATGGTGACCTTTATGTCTTCATTACAAGTATGTCCCTGCATTGTAAATGATTTCCACAAAACCATTACCAGTATCTCAGGAGAGGTGACCAGGGAGAGAACAAAAACAGAGGACAAATACACTGCAACTGCTCTCACTGCCCATTTGGATGTGCTGGAAGCTCAAAGGGTTCAACACTCTGAGGTACAAATATCACCACACTGAAATAAGGGGTCTGTGCATGTATCCCACCAAGCCCCAGGCAGGGATCATGCTGAGAACTGGGTATCACATACAGACTGTATGGAGCAGCAGAGCACTCCCACTTATGTGTCACTGCTTTTATCCTTTAATAAAGCAAACACTTTGCCCCGTTTTCTGGCAATAGCTAAATAATGTCAACACCCATTTTTGGAAAAGTTACTGCATCTGTGGCAACCATTTTTTAACTCTCCCTTAGTGCATGCCATAACATAGTGATTCTCTGAAAGGCTAATTATCCAGTCTGATCAAAAAGTATATCTCAGTTCAGCTGGGCATGGGAAGTTTTTAAGTTAAACTCATTTAATGTTTTTCCTATACTGGCAGTATAAATCAAACCAATCAACCTTAGGGAAGTTTCTCACAGAATTAAGGAAACAGTAAATTTTACTGCTAAGCCTATTTAAAAGAGGCTAAAAAACCTGTACTTTTGTCTTTTTAATTATGCCAAGAATTTATTTTACTACAGCCTCCATCCATTGGTTACTACTGTTATTACACAGCATTTTCCATCAGTATTTTATGTTTGTGTGTTCAGTGCAGGAGAGAAAATGGCTATAAAATAGTAATAGAGGTAAATACTGATCAGTCAAAAACAAAGTGACGGTAGCAGAAAGCTTTTGACCTAAAATCTTTCATATTCTGGAACTGGTTTGATATTATAATCTTTTGTATTTATTTTATGCACAAACTGTTAATTTAGCTGTGTTACTATAATTAAACTTCAATTCACTCAATGCTGGAATTAGAAAGTTGACAGAAATGTTGTTTAAGAAGAAAGCCTTTACTTCAAGCTGAAGGCTGAGAACACATTCATCTTTTGATACTGATCACTACTATGCATATTGAGGACAGAACATTCAGTAATTGTCTGCAGTAAGTACTGAATATCGAATTTGTTTAATAAATTTACACACAAAAGTTTCCACATCTTTAGAAATATCTCTCACTTTCCCAAACACATAGGAACTGAAAGGACATAGACTCCTCCTAATAAAACAAGAGAAAGCTACCTGACAGCCACCCTTGCTTGAAGAAAACAGAAATAGCTTCAATTTTGCTGGTGGCCAGCTCTGTTTTAAGGGCTGATGCCACTCAGTTGCGTTAGAGCCACTCAGAAACCACTGCATCATCAAATGAAACCTAAAGCAAGTATTAGTAAGGGGAAGCTGTTTTCTGAGATGACTGGGATACATGACTTGGAAGCAACTAAAGAACTGGATAAACGTGCCAGGGCAAAGCTTTCTACAGGCTCTCCTAATAACCAGAAGCAGTTTCCTTTTTTAAAACTCATTTGCAAGAAAGTAGGATAGTTTTTCTCTCAGTGTGAATGAGTCCATACTTGTTGGCTTCTACTTGGAAAGTGAGAAAGACACCTTTCAAGACACAGAAGTTTCTGATTAAAAACCATTCCAAAATGGAAATTTTGTATGATAAATTGCTGCATAAAACTCTTTCTTGTGACATAAAACATCCATAAAGTACAATGGAACTTCATTTCCAAACACTGAAAAAAAGGATTAAAACTCAAGAATAGTCTGCTTAGAGAAAAAAATCACTGTACTAATTTGTTGAATTAATTGTACTAATTGTTGAAATAAATACTCTTCATACAAATCAAGACTTGCACAATATGGTTATGACTATTTCCTTCTAATTTAGCCATTGGGAAGAAATTCCTTACTGGGAGGGTGGTGAGGCACTGGAGCAGGTTGTCCATAGAAGCTGTAGATGCCCCATCCCCAGAAGTGTTCAAGGCCAGGTTGGATGGAGCTCTGAGCAACCTGGTCTAGTGGAAGGTGTCCCTGCCTATGGCATGGGGGACTGGAACTAGATTATCTTTAAAGTACGTTCCAACCCAAACCTTCTATGATTCTGTGAACCAATATTTTACATTAAAAAACTAAACCAGCAAACCCAGTAATTCTTAATCTGTCTGGAATTCAGCAGAGAATTCTAATAGTCACAAGCAGTTCTGGAATCAGCTGCCAATGCCAGTAGTTTACACACTAAAAGAAATTATTCATATGGGAGGGAGGATATTAATGAAGTACTTTAGGAACTGGCTTCAAGGTTGGTTAGGTTTAAAATTTCCACCAACAAAATATTAAATATAAATGTGAACATGAAGTCAATACACTAGCAACAAAAAGAAGGACCAGAAATCACAAAGATGAAATATGGGACATGAGTAATGAAAGATCTGTTAGCCTTAGCTGAGAGGTTGTGCACTTCAGGACAGGGACAAAAACTGCTTGGTGCTGTGCTTCCACAACTGAAAACACAGAGGAGGCCAAGGACCAAGAGCTAGAAATTTTTTCTAGTAATGAGACCCAGAGACACAACAGTACTGTCAATCCACATTTTGTCAACAGAAATATTTGTATCACCCCCCAAAAAATCTCTGATGAAGCCTCATCTAGAATTTAGAAGAAAATTTAGTGGACAATAAAATAAAGAAATAAATAAATGGATTAATATGCTATACGAGTGACACCAGTTCTTTGGACAAGGACTTATACTTACTTATCATAGTAAAACTTCAGCTTCCTAAAAATGCACTGGGAACAACTGGTATAGTAAAAACAGCATTTATTTAATCTAGAATAAAAGTGTAGGCAAAAATGTCTGGGTGTTACCTATTAGCCTATTTGGGGTTGAGACGAGAAGTCTAATTTTATGGGTTTTATTAGCTTTTTTCATCTTTGTCTTTCTGTTCTCTCAAACACAAGAATGATGCTTAGAACCACAAGTCAAGAAACTTGTTTGTGTCTTTATTAAGATGAAATTCCTGTTCAAGCCCTTCACTTTGCAAGTTGAATCCTCTGAAGAAATATATAAACCAACAAACCCAATTTTCCCCATTTTCCAAAATTTGTAGCAAAATGACAGCTTGCCCCAGGAAGAGCGGAAAACAAATCTCTGTAAGCGAAGTCCTTCCACGTCACAAATTAGGCTTGATAAATCAGATGCCTTGTCATACAAGCCTTGAATTCATGTGCCAAATTGGGGGTAGCAGGCAGGTCTGCCTTTCCACCGTGGTGAAAACCTGTCTCTGCCTGAAGTCCACGGGCGATGTGAGAATTCTTAGCCATCTGACAGCTAAAAACGTGACCCACCTTCAAAAAAGAAGCATATGGCTTCCAGCACCCAATTCTGACAACATTTTGTCCTTATTCCAATTTTGTGCCAAATTCTCTAACTCTACTACATTTTCGCCTAACATATTATTCACCTTGTGAAAGGATGTTAATCAGTATCATTGTCAAAATGCTTCTCTGGGAGAAGAAATTTCCACCAGGAAAAAGAGACTGCTTAAAATTCTTTTTAAGGAATATAACAATATATCAAAAAAAAAAAAAAAAAAAAAAAGGTGGATTTAGATTTTTATAATAATGAAAACTATAATCTGAAAGGAAAAAAAGTCAAAGAAGCTTTATTTCTGTGTGCCCATCCCAAAAAACCATTATTCATATCAGACTATTTCCCTGTCCCTATAGGATGTAGAGAATCTGAGTCTTCATTTGATCTAAAGAAGAAATTCCCATTTTTAACCCTAATAAAAACTCAGCCAAATAATATTAACACACAGACACACAGTACTAATAGATTACTGTTGTTTGTATCAATCTCTTTTACAGCCCATGTTCCCATTTGATTGTAATGCATGGCAGACATGTGGGCATTGGGTTGACCAAAGTAGAGTCTAATCCAACCTGAGATGACAGGTGAATGATTCCCTTCAGTAACTGCAGCATAAAATCAAAATCCTACAACTCCACAGTTTTTCTGATGAAAACTGCTAATGAGAAGAGGTTAAAGTGCAATACACTACTGATGTATTATTTTTCCAAGGCTCTGATTTCTGTCTGTCTATATATTTATACTGCTCTTGATCAGAAGGACTATAACCAAACACTGATATTCTGCAGCACCTGTTTGTGTAATTCCATCTGAAGTAAATCAGATCCCAGAATTGCACTTGGTAAAATCTCTGTATGTAACTGAACTGTAATCTCATGACAGCAATATTCAGGTATTCAGAATACCACTGGAAGTAGGCACTGGAGTTAACTGCTCAAGGCATATAACAAGAGGATTGCAATACAAGCCCATGTCCAGAAAGCTGTGTGAGAGCAAACAAAAGACTAAAAGCAGAAGGAAACGGCTACTGCTTGAGAGAGGCTGGGGCTCTTCCAGCTCTTTCAGCAAAGGAATGGGCCTTATCAGTACTTTGTGCAGTGCACTGCACACAGCTAAAAAGCATCCTTGAGCAGATGACTTCGGACTCTACAACACAGGATGAGGCAAACACAGCCCTGAGTCTGACACAAGGAGTGAAACTTTGAGCAGACTTTCAGAGATGTGACAAAGAAGTCCCTGAGAGGAAACAAAGATTTCCAGGATTCCTCCACTCCACCCTTTCCAGGAGGTGCAAATAGCAGGTGTCTTGGCTCCTCACCATTCCTGAACTTCGCTGGTAGTGCAGTATTCCCTCTGTCTCTCTCTTGCTCAGAGGTTTGGTCCTCTGGCAACCAGCAAGTAGGTGTCTGATACATTTTTTTTCTAACTTCATGGCAAGGATTGCACTTTGTTAATACTGCCAGACATATATGATAGCTGTCAAGCTGGTGAGTTATTTTAACACTTGGAGAACTGGCTCTGAAACAGGTAGCAAAATGCTAATGAAAAAGATAAGCAAATTAGTCAAATCAAGTATGCTACACTGTCTGTCTTAATGTTGCTTGGACATCTGGAAAGAAAACCAAGTCTTCCTACTGGCCGAATTCATTTTTATATCACCCAAGTGCCTTCCTGTAATTCACTAACTCACCTCACTCACAGGTCTCTCCCCTGGAGATAACTGCAGATGCAGTCTTTTCTGAGTACTTGAGGTTTTATTTCTTCTACTCACCTCCAGTTTCTCTCTGTGGAATTTTCCTGCCAACAGCCATGGACCTACATGCACTTATAGGGGTAAAAGTCTCTGAAGAATACTATTCTTCAATATTTAGTAGAAGGAAATGCTTAGAACTCTTGTATACACTGTATGTGCCTGAAAATGAATCAGTAATGCAGAATTTTGTCCATGCTTAGGAAACTGGATACTTCTTGAAGTTAGTATAATTTACTGCTCATCTGCTTTACCATAGGTTTTTTCTTCAAACACCTACATGATCGAAGACTTCACTTACCAAAAAAAAAAAAAAAAAAAAAAAAAAAGGTGGGCCAAATCTAGAGCAACTAATACAGGAGCACCATCTTATTCAAGGGAATCAAGCAGGGTTTTTTTTCCTTCATATTAGAGTTATTAGTCAATTGACAATTCAAAGTACTGCAGGAACTGGACGTTTATACATCACATGGAGTGTTCTAAAGACTACTTACTCAAACAAGAAGGAAGCCCAGGAAGGAAGCATTCACAGATACTGCTAAGAGAATTACTCCCAATGAAGTTAATGGTGGTGCAAGTGCAAAAGGACAATGTCGCTACTTTTACTCACGTTTTTCTCTTTTTACACAGAGGCTGACAGTAGTTTAGTAATAGTTTAAGTTAGGCTGGGGTGTCCCTTCATTAAATTATGCAAGCAGCCTGAAAAGGAGTACATTTGAAAAGCTACTGAGAGCTGTGAAAAGAAACATGTTGCAGCTGGTGCAGGTGATCATCTTTTCAACCAGGCTGCCATCCTCTTCTTGTTTGCTTCCCTCCTACATGCACATATACATCATTGTTAATTTTATAAAAGACATATCCTTGAATGTGTTCCCTCTGCAGATTCTTTACTACCTCATCATTTCCATCCATGAATCACAAAGAGACAGGAAAAAAGATTCTTACACAAAGAAATTAATACTAAGCTTTATGTGATTGTGATATGATTCTTAAAGACAGCAGTCCCCTAACCACAGTTGTTGACAATTACATTTTCTAAAACATAATCACAACTTAATTGTAAGTTTAGGTTTCGTAATATCACAAATAAACAAAAAAGATGTATCTATGTATTGTAATTGGCTGATCATACAAATACTTATTAAATATAAACACATATGCTTTTGTAGATTTGTTAGAAAGATTCGTTAATTGCTTAATGAAAGATGTCTTTCAGATACTAATTCCTTCATTTAGTTCGACAGATTAAATTTTATATGAGGAGATATTAGCATGCATGCAATGAAGTGACAAGGACAACTAAAAAGCTTAAAATGTTAATGGATGAAGTGCAGCTTTCTCAGTTACTCCAAACTAAAAGCTATAATCTTCATTACATGCACTAAAGATCATATTTTCCTCTGCTTTCTGCAGAGATAAGACAGCTATATTTAACACAGAAACGAACACCACAATATGTTTCGATTCAGCTGCTATATTTTCATCATCATAAATAAATTATGAAAACTTGAAACAGTGCATGAATGATTCCGCATAGAAAATAACAACAAAAATGCAATTAATTTTTATAGAAGAGAAAATTGATAGTTGACATCCAAGCAATCCAATTGCTTCTATATTTCATCACAGTAGCTTTAGGTAATTATCTTCTTGATAATCTCTCTTCTCAATGTGCTTCCAGAAAAAAAAAAAAAAACCAAACAATTGCCTCTAGTTGCTAAGGCACTACAGGGTTAATGTCAACCATTGCTGTAAAAAGCAAATTACTAGCAATACCAACAGTCCAGATCCTTCCTTTTTGCTGTAGACTGAAGTTCAATCTGGCATCATCTTTTCTGTGTCCCCAGTAGGGTGCAGGGAGCCCTCTAGCTTCCATGTGGGATTCCTACTGTGGTACATATTGGCCAGCATACAGCTGCTCTAAACAACTATTTGCATCTACAATGCGGTCATCCCACCACCTTCTTTTCAGATCAATATGATTGGGACAAACAATAGTTTGATTTTGATTGCTCTATAGTACGCTTGGGTAGAGCTGCTGAATGCAAGCGCATCGCTCAGAGACAATGGGCTGGTTCATCATCCAAAGCGTCCCTTTTCAAACAGCTGCCTCTGCCACACTCACCCTGACAAACGTCCAGAAAAACAGATGGTTTCAGCATTCATGGGCAGTTTAGTGAAAGCCCTAGAGTCAACTATTCAAGACATTTTATCATCTAGCTGATAATAGAGCATTGCTTGGAGATAAAAATTAAAAATACATTTAAAAACTCTATTAATTCGCACCCACGTGCAGCCCCCCTTGCACATACACAAAACAACTTCCTCGTGCCCTGCGAAGTACAAGCACTAAAGGAAGCTTCAGTCTTAATCCCTTCTGTGGGATAGCAGCACCACTACGAAAAATGACAATCAGCGGGTAATCTCACCAACCACATATACTGCAATACCCACAAACAAAAGCAATGAATTAGTAATTGAATGGGAAGTTTAACTTTGAGCTGCCTGAGGTTTGCTGTGCATTAAACCAGGTCCTGCTTTTTTTTCTTTCTTTTTCTTTTTTTTTTTTTTTTTTTTTTGGCTTGTGTGTATCTAAGAAACAGAGATCTTTTTTGCTTGTTTTTTTTCAGGCTGAAACACAAATGCATTTGAGGCATTGTATTGGGAAAGGCACAGGATGCACTATGACATAGATTCTGCTCATCCCTATGGACAATCACATCATTTCCAACTAAAGTCACCAGTATTAAGCAGCCTCCAAGGCAAAAAAGCTGTGCTATTAAAAAGCTGAGGGTCTGTGCTCCCTTGAACATGGCTGTGCCACACTTGTCTGGAGGGACATGAAGGACAATGGCTCCTCAGCTCCACTAGCCACAAAGCCTGACCTAGAGATGAGAAATGGGAAATATTATCCTTCTAGGATGTCTGGGCAGTCTTATCTTTCACAGGATGCATTCCTGTTCCAATTTGCTCCACGAATCCTTACAGCTTTGGGGAAACTTAAACTCCTTCAAGTCACACTGAAAGTCTAACTCTTCTTGAGGGTGGATAGGAGGATTTGGCTTCTCTGAAAAAAATGGTGTTCTATTTATTATTCCTCACTTAACATTTTTTAAAAAATCATTATTACTGATCTATTAACATTTTGTTGGGCCACATGAATTTTCCACAGCAAAGATAAATGCCATACTTGGCACTGCATTAGTCCAAAGAGCTGAGCTGCTGCACAGTCATGCTCACTGTAACTCTGCTTTTCAGCCGAGCACGTGGAACTGAATCTTGCAAATGCTGGGAACTTTCTGGCAGCTGTATGCAAGTATGTGTCACAGAGTTCTAAAGAAAAGCAAAGAAACAGAAAGAAAGGGTCAGCAATAATTTTTGCCAATACCTCAATGTCTAAAGGATACAACTCAGCAGATGTATTTTGGAATTGAAAAATACTCATAATAGGAAGAAAGACAAATATGACCATATACTGTAAATATGGACTAATTTTCTTCTTAAAATTTGCTTGTTTTCTAAAAACATTGTGCTCAATCTATTGCTTTCAGTTCAGGAAAATGGTATTCTGAATCCAATCAGAAATCTCCAGCAATGAAAACTTTACTGAAGGAAATCCCTGAGTGATGAGAGATGGGACCACCTTGTAAAAATTAAGATAATTTAGTCCATGTGGCCATGCACAAATATAGTCATCATGTATAAAGTAGCTTTTCTCTACACTACTAATGATGTCAGTTTTGAACATGGGCTTGTATTTCTCCAATAAACTCCTCCTTACTGCTGAACTTGCACAGAGACCCCCTGAAGCTACTTCAAGTGTCTGCTTCCTCTTTCAGAACTTCTCTCATACTTCTGCTCTAACATCAGCTCAGTGTTATTGAGGTGCACATGTTATTCAGATTGGCGATATTATCATTAGGGCTACAAAAACAGAACTCTCAGACACCTTAGGAGATTGTTCAACCCCTCTGCTGCATAAAAAGGAGCAAGGGGCATGAACATTCTACACAAAACTAACTCCGTGAACTCCTTTCATTTTAAATCATACTTTTAAAATTCTTGATTTCCTCATGATTTCTTTTGGAAACTCTCCAATTTATCTACATCTTTCTTTATATGCAGTCCCCAAAACTGGATTCAATACTCCAGCTGAGGCCTCACCAGCACCATATGGTGCAAAATAATTACTTCCCATGTCTTACACATGACACTCCTGTTAAAGAATCCCGAAAAAAGAGGTGCTTTATTTGCAGTAGCATGTCCTTTGTGAGTTGTATTTCACTTGTGATCTCCTAAAGCCCCAGACACTTTTCTGCCTTCCAATTAATTCTACTTTTTTTCTTTTGTTTATTTACTGTATTGTGGGTAGTATTTTGTCCTTTACAAAAAATTCACCTGGTCAATTTTTATATATATGCTTCTGAACCAAGTCATTACTCCAAAGTGTTTCAAACCTCCCCGCCTGCCCCTGTCCAACTCTATGAAAAAAGAAAGTGCATTTTCTCATCAGCATTCTGAATGATGGATTAGATGGACTAGAGAGCAGAACTTTCCGTGGAAGAGCCCATTCAGCAAAGCCAGGTGAGCTGCCCCTGCTGCAGCTGGGAAGGGCACCACCAATAACTTCTCTTTGAGAACACTTTTCAACTGCTTTGCAGCCACTTATGGTGATTTCATCTAGGCCATATTTTTCAAGCTTGCTTATAAGAATGTCATGTTGGACAGTGTCAAAAGCCTCACTTAAGTCAAGATACATCACATCTCCTAGTTCTCTGTTATCCACTAGGCCAGTTACTCTGTCAAAGAAGGAAATGAGATTGGTTTGACACAATTTGTTCTTGACAAATTCATGCTGGCTGTTTTTTATCACCTGATTATTGTCTAGGTGCTTATGAATTGTTCTAACATTTCTCTGGGGGATCAAACCAGGGCTAAACTGGACTTGGCAACTGGAAAAAAGAGTATCCAGGGAATTAATGACAAGCCTGACTTTCTTCAGCCCTGCCACACTGCTTCTGTTTACATTAAATACAGCTTACAGCTTAAGATCAAACCAACAAAATCTGGACAACTTCTAAAGTAGGACCCTCTTGCAGTTAAACACTAATTACACTCCATTGCTACAGTGCAATAATCATTTAGATCTAGAAGAATAATTTAATCTAATTCCTGTCCAAGAAGCTGCAGGGCTGAAATTCTATTCCCACTTTCTCCAATAAGGCCAGGACTTGGTCTTGCATCTTGGGATAAATTACCTCAGACTTCTGCTGCTCAGACTTTCAGGGCTGGCTTTACATCTCCATATTATTGCAATATGCAGACACATATATAGTTTTCCAGCATGTTTAAAATGTTACCCACTCAGTCACATTAAAACGAGTCTTCACGCTTCTTGTAATAGCCTTTGAACGAGGCTTCAGAACACAAAATTTACCATCTTTCTTTGTTTTCATAGCCTCTTTCCCAGAAAGGTCCTGACCCTGTTTGAGACTTTGAGTGGTACTGCAATAAGAGTAATAAATATTATGGGAAAGCCATAAATTCCACCTCAGTTTAGAGAATGAGAATATGTTGTGAAATAAGGAGATATTTAGCCAGGAAAAAAAAAAAAAAAGGTGGGGGGGCAGCAGCAATCTGGGAGCATTCTGTTGCCAAAAAAAAAAAAACCAACAACAAAAAAAGAAAAAAAAAAGAAAAAAAAAAGAAAAAAAAAAGAAAAAAATCACAAAACAAAACAAAACCCAAACAAGACAGCCCTTTCCCTCACTCTTTTACTTCCAGTTTAATGTTTCCCTGGTCATCTTTCCCAATACTTTATATTTTCCTAATATTCAAGTGAGCTCTTACTCATGCACATATTTTTATGCAAGAGATAAACAAGAAATTCTTTTCTTCCTCCTTTCTATCCCTTCTTTTCAGCCTTCCTCTTACTTTTTTTCCTATTTACTCCTCTCAGTTTCCAACACATCCATCCTCCCCCACATCCCTCCTCTCTCATCCCCTGTCATGCATTTTTTTTTCCTGTCTTACTGTATAGGAACTATTTCTCAGTTCCCTTCCATAAGTCTTTTTAACCATACAGGGTTTTATACAGGTATTAAACTAAGTGTTGAACATCGTTTTGCAGCCATGTGTGGGTTATCTCAATTCAGCTTCCCACACTGCTGTTTCCATTCATGTCTGCTACAACACGTCTCACCCTTTGCATTGCAGAGGTTACAGGGCACCAAAGAGCAGCAACGCGAGCACGGCCATGGAAAAAGCCATGTCAGTGCCTCTGAAGACAAGCGAGGGTAGACGGAGAAGACCAAGCAAAAGAACACACAGCGCTGAACATGGCTTCACCAGAAGCCTCCACACCCTGAAGGACAGCTCACACTTGACTCTGGTCACAGCTGTTCCTCAGCCTTATTTAGATGAGTGATTCTGCAACTGCTGGAGACCCCAGGTGGTCCATATACCATTTCTAAGGAGGATATGGTAGACAGCTACCATATGATACAAGGCAGCCTACATATACCAGAGTCCCCAGTCTTAAAAAAACCCACATAAACTAGAAAAGCAGTTCCAGTTTTTTTAAGGTGGTACTGAAAACATTCAGCAAGACCAAGACCTTGTTTCAGTACTCCTTGAAGAAAATCTTTGACCTTCTGTAGAGCAGTCCATTCCTGTTCTTCTCTGTCTCCTCTATGGCCATCTGTTTGTCTTGTTTTCAAGATGCAGTTTCTTGCAGGAGAAATTATTTCCAGCTCTTCCCATGCTTAGCACTAATGTAATAATAAATAGGTTTGCATTTATAGGCAACACTAATAAAATTAATTTGGTTCTCTAATCTCTGTTTACTTTGTGAAAAAGGAATTAATGTAAGAAATTCACTTAAGAGTTTGTGCATAAAAGTATAATTTTGTTTTAAGTCTGCCTCATTGTTAAACTGCATAAATGGATTTTCCACTGCTTTTATGACAGCCTTGCAGTCCAACACAGGATATAGAAGTCATTAAAGAGGAAAATGTAACAGCAGAACTACAGAAACTGGCAAGGTAACATAGAAATAGAAACATTTCCTGAAACTACTTGCTCTATTTTTTTATGAAATTACTGGGTTTCAAGTTGACGTTGTCAGCGCAAGTAATCTTGAAATTTACACTACAGTAGTTTCACTATCTCAAGTGAAAGGCAAAAAATTTAAAGGAAAAAGTCGTTTTTGAAAGCTTATGCACTAAAACTTTGAAAGTTATTTGCTGGCTTGATGAAGGTTATTTTATTATAGACAGAAAAAACATTTTTTAAATTAAGACCCATATGGCTACAAATATTTTGATGCAGTGTCATCACTGTTACAGAACAATACATAATGAATTTTTAGATCTTCTATCCAGTCTGAGTGCTGTGAAATCCAGTCACCTAAAAGCATGAAGCAGAAGGTTCAGATTTTATACTTAGTATTTCATAGGAAACATAACACTAGATCACTTAGGAGTTAAGTGCAAGATTAGAATAAAGTATATCCTGTAAATTTTGTATATGATATAGGCCGCATATGGCCAGTTCTTCCATCTGCCTAGATGACTTCAATGAAGACACGAGTAGATAAAATTGAAGTTAATTTAGTAACATGTACCCACATGATAGCAAGTCCAATTTTGATTGAAATCATTTGAGGGTTCTAACATTTGCATCTCTTCAATCAGCTTTCATTTCTTACAGAGATTCATCATCTCAGTATCTAGCTGGATTGCACAAAAATATGGACCTCCATTAATTTCTAGAACAAAAAATTGAAACTAATCCCAGAGACCATCTGGAATGCATGAGTAGCATAAAAATACAGCTTCTTGCCTGTAAGGCCACAGCTTTTCTTTAAAAAGAACAAGAAGTAATCCCACAAACTTGGTTTCATTTTCAGTTGCAGGTGCAATTCAAGGGCCTCGGTGTCTCAGTCACATACGTCTTGCCCATGAGGAAGGCAACGCGGCACCCAAACTCAGAATTCAAAAGCTTATGAAGTTGGAGCTGGTGGCCAGCATCTTTGAGAGCATTCACTTCCTCTAGCTGGAATAGTTCTGAAATCTAACAAAGACTTTCTATTGATGGATACAGAGAGGACAAAGTGAATGCAAACCGCGTATTTTGGGACAAATCTTGAAATGATTTTTGATCCTAATTAAAGGTGTCTATGTGAACATCAACCTTGCCAGAAAAAAATGAAACTGTCAAGTCACAGGAAGAAATGGTAGATGACATGACCGTTGTCTCATGTTACTGCTACTTACATGTGTAGCTTCAGTGTAGCAAGTTTGATTATAAACATAAATAAAGGTTCATATATGAGTATGCACACTTACACATAGATGAACAAAAATTTTCTAGTCTTTTACAGAATCAACATGTATTTTTTTACCATTAATTCTCTTAAGAATAAATCTCATAATAAGATTTTTAAAGCAGTATATCATAACAATATTAGAGATGTGTTTATATTAATGTGTTTCTGGAAAAGACCCTGTCTACATTTTGTTTCAGGGCTAAAATGTACTTGGGGAAGAATGAGCTCATTCAGAATAAATGCTTCTTTAAATCCGCTTTAATTTTTTCTGTTGAGTTAATCAGATATGACACTGATTTTACCCTGTACTCAGAACCTGTTAGGTATTCTGTCCAGCTGAAATACAAACACTGTTTCAATTACAGAGGAAGGCAGGTAGAAATTAAAAGAGGCATTGCTCCTTTAGGCTTAAAGTCGCTTGGCTAGTCAGATCTTCAAGAAGAATCTCTGTTACCGAGCTGAAGATTTAAACAATCGTGACTTTCAAGAGTGTGTTTCCACACCATTAGTGATATAGTAGTTCACATCAGAAAGAACTACTGCATTTTACAGAATTCAGCAGAGAAATGATTCTTATCTAGTACTTGGTAGAGGCAATATTTCAGGTTTTTTATGCCATGGTTTTTACAATCTAAACACAGAAATTAAATGCCTGTAGTCATAACTCATATCCTCCAATTGCTTTAAAATGGACATTTAGCTCCTCAAAGGGGTTGACAATGTCTTTTTAAATTACTACTGCTGATTTATATCATGGTGATATGACGAAGTAGACTTACACTACTCAAATCTGAAGATAGAACAAATATTCTTTGCACATAGTAGCGGGCAAAGGTTCTTCAGAAATAAAATATGCCTGCCCTCTACTGACCATCTAAGAAACTCTTTTTAAAAAAAAAACCAATATTTGCACGAGTAAAATTTTAAATGAAATTTTACATTTCTTTCTTCATTTAAACTGTCTCATAACGTCATGTGTCCAAATTAGATTTCCAATCTCCATGTACTTGTTGCATCCCTCCAAAAAGCTCAAAGCCTGTTGGTTTGCACAATATATTACACGTATCCAAATATTTTTTTTTTTCCTTTTTTTATTCACTTGTCCCTTGAGAAAGTCGAGGAGAAAGAATGGAGTAACCCAGAGTTTAAAATCTGAGTGTCTGCCCAGAATTGCTAATGTAAAAGACTCCTTTTTTTGCAGCAGCTGTTACAAATCAAGAAGCAATTGTACTTGGGACATTCACACAAAATGAGTTTTATCCTCAGGAGAGCTTAGAAAAACACAAAAGTGTTTGCAAAATTCATTGGATACCAAATTTCCAGGATAAACTTAATTCAGTTTGAAACACTGTGCACATGTGCTATCAGAATGAACAATTTTTAAGAGTAGCAAGAAAAACAAAGTCCTGGCTATATACATGTGGCCAGTTCTGGCAGAGACACACGAGGACACATCTGGATTAGCCATCTCCTTTTGAGTTACAATTTGTCTAATCTGTTTTAGACTTACTTAAAATGAGATGAACCATGCTTTAGAAGTGCTCCCCTCCCCTAATTGTGCATGCAGTCAGATGAATCTTGGGAAAGGCTCTCTGTATTATTTACGCTAACCACAAGCAAACATAACCCACAAGGAGGAATAAAAGGAACAAAGGAAATGCTCCTCTCCTGGCAAATCCAAGGACACAAACTGCTTCAAAGTGCAAGAAGGAGGAGGTCAGTCCAGAGAGGATTTTACCCCTGTACTCTGGGGATGGAATGGCATTCCAAAAAATGAAGTTACCACCATTTCTTTTGGGCTAGATGGGGCCAGCACTGACCCCAGCATAAGCCAGTGCTAACTGCTGCTGTTTTCAAAAGCTTTCAGAACTTGTCTGTGCACAGTCAACATGAACAAATTAGGCTGTGAACTCTAAACAGAATAATTATTCCTGTGCAGTTCTCCATGTGGGCACTCAAGGATAGGAAAGCATCCAGAGCACAAGCTAACCATATAATTGCACAAACAGGACCTAAGGGTCAGGCTATCCAACCCTGACACTGATTTTAGCAGTGATGTCAGTGAGAACTTACCCAGACCCACTCTCAAGTCCTACGAAGAGCCAAAGACTTAATGCATATTTAAGCCATTGCTCTTGCCATTGAAAACCTACATTCACTAGGTACAGTCCTGTGCTAGTGCGAGACTAACACACTATGCTTTGCTTTCTTCAATAATGCTATGACTTTCTGTAGTCACCAGAAAGTGACTTTCCAACTTGGAAACATTCCAGTCCAAGTTTTCATCAGCCTTTGAAGCAAGTTGCCATCTTCAGAAACTGTAGAACAGCTATAGGTAAAAAACTCTGAACAGGCATATAAATAGATAAGTGGAGAATCTGAACAAAAAATTCCACTGAGGAAATAATTTTCTTTTCTTATTTATATCCCTAGCTAACCTGTGAAGAAGCAACAGAAGGTATAGGTCTTAATAAGCCATGTGGATAGCTAGCCCTTTTCTGAATATCTCTCTCTATACAGCACACAAAGACATAGAGAATATGTACAGATATATATTATTCCCCAGTAATAATAATCAATTGCTACATTTTTATGGAGGTGCACACTAATGCTACTGCTGCTAGACAGCTGTCTAATGCTTGTGGTTTGTGAACATCAACTTTCTGAGGATGAACAAAAAGAAATATCTCTGGAGTGGAGTATTTTAAAAATTGAATCACCTGCTCATGAGTGAATTTTAAAGAAAAAAAGCTTTCTTTCACAATCAATGCTCTCCCTATCTGGGCATTTGAATATTCTCTCATCACTGCAATTTATAGTGCCCTGGTTTGAAATCTTTTTCTACTGGGAAGCTGAGGCTCTGCTCTGGAAGTCCACACAGCACAGGTGACAGCAGCAGCACCATGCAGCCACTGGAAGTCAGCCCCTGTAGGTGGAAAGGAGAAGGTGGAAAGGAGAAGGTGGAAAGGAGAAGATACACCCATCATGCTTATATCATGTACTTAAGGATGAACTTTCATCGTAAAAAACATAATGACAGTAGTGACATGATCAAATATGAACAATATGGACTATACTCATATTAATTACCTCTGGTTCTTAAGATGAGACCAACAGTTCATAATAGGAAAAAAAAAAAGTTTCAAATAATAAAAAAAAGTCACGTTGACCAAATATTGATCATTAATAAAGCACACATGATCCTTCCCAAACAATCCCAAAAAGATTATTTATGCATGTGGAAGCAATAGGCAGTAATTAATCCTCACAGTATTCACAGCAAAATTTCCTCTGGGAATTTTTCATCACTCTTTCTTTAAGAATAGCCACAAGCAAAAGAGGTTGGTATTTTCCCTTACACAAAAATTAAACACAACCCTTTGAAAAACCTAACTACAGCAACACTGAAAAACCGAGTCCAGAGACATCTTCAATATCTATTTCTTCCCTACCAACTCTGCTATAGATACCATAACAGAGACAGATGCACAGTATCAAGAAAAGCACTCTGAGCGCTGCCGCTGCCAGACTATTGAGCCTCACAATGTACATAAAAAAGTGTTACCCCTGAGGCAAATAAACATAGCAAACACAGTCCTCCAAGAAATACTACACAGTATTGGAAGTTTTATGCTATATTTAAATCTTGTCCTCTCCTTTTAATAAGGAAATATTGATGCTGAAAGAGAAAATTACTCTTCCTGATAATTTAAAACAGTCTGTTGATTTTCGCAGTAGGACTGTTAAGTGTCCTTTTGAAGTTCCTTAACCACAGAGTCTCGTAGAGGCAGGACATATCTTTGGAGATGGAGGCTGAACCGAGCAGAAAAACACAGCTCTCTCACTGACACTGGAGAATTTCACAATCCT
Source organism: Monarcha castaneiventris obscurior (assembly GCA_026261815.1). Lineage (NCBI taxonomy): Eukaryota > Metazoa > Chordata > Aves > Passeriformes > Monarchidae > Monarcha > Monarcha castaneiventris. The sequence continues at coordinate 13,054,066 of JAMPIT010000379.1, forward strand.
TTGTCTGGGAGGTAAAGGCCTCTTTCACGTTAGCACTAAGACAAGAGCCCCCCTGGTCCTGCACAGTGAGGAACATGGGGGTTTGCAAGTGGTCATGCTAGGGAAAAGACAGGTATAGGCACCAGACACCATCTCCTAATGACACAGACAACCAAAGAAGGAATGCTAACCTCTGCAATTTATTGTTGAGCATTTCCCAGATAAAAAAAAAATAAAGTCATCTCTTTAAAAACATCTTTAGTACTTTCTTTTAAGTTGAATAACAGGACACAAAACTAATTGGTGTAATCCCCTGTCTTCAAAAACAAAAAAATCTACCATGGTAGCTTTCACTTAATGTTATACATTTTAGTTTTGATGTTCAGCTTCTTCCTTTTCCTTCTTCATTTCAGCTTTCTGAAACCATCTGCTTTCTGTTAAGATGAATTCTTAAAATCCTCTGAGCTGCTCATATGAAGCGAGTAAAAGTTGGGTTTTCTAAAAGAGGCAGAGATTTGCAATGTAAACAACCTATATGCAGCTTATATCTTCATTCAGGTTTATAGCAAGTGGGTGGATGCATTGCATAACTACACTTCAGGAGAGGTAATTAGGTACTGAATCATGCATTTGCTTGTGTAGTGAACCAAGTGCACTAACCCATACAAACCTGCTTATTTTTGTGCTCATAACCGTGTTTCTCTACCTTCTAAAAATGTGATCTCTTATGAGAAGGAGTATTCAATGTTATAAGGGCCCACAAATCCCTTTCACCACTGCCTGTAACTTCTGAGCTTTTCTGTCTTCAGTTACTCTTCACCACTTAGGAGAGTGCAGAGCTCCACTGAGCATATTTCGTGTGCTAAGGTTGAGAAGGCTTACTAACTGCTTAACAAACATTAAAAAATAATAATACCAGGGCAAACTGTGCCTGATTTGCTTTCTTTAGGTGCATTATATAGCAAACAATCCAGCTGCAGCCCAGAAGCAGCCTAGCTGAGCTTACACAAGAGGGGCACCTGCTGAGATGGTCTACAGGCAGGTTCCTGCCCCAGAGCTGCATGGAGCACCACACAGCCTCATTAGCTCCTACTTGTTTAGATAGTGGTTCTCTTCCCATTGTGAAGGCTCTTCTTGAGAATTAATGGAGATGGTCTGCAGGTTACAATAATAAAACAGCAAATTAATAAATGTAAGGATGCAGAGGCCAGTGCCCATTATCTGATCCAATGTATGGGATTGCCATGGACTGGCAGTGGATCAGACATGGCTCCTGTGGTATCTAACTGTGACTGCACAGCTGAGCCCCATTCTAGTTCAGAACCCAATCACTTCCTTTAACAGCATCTTTAAATCTCAATCCATGCCTCATTCCCCTCATCAGTGGGTTATGGACAATAATGCTGTCTAGCCCCAAATTACTGTGATGACAAGATGCTCAGAAAGGAGGTGAAAGATGATTGCATAGCATTACTAAGTATTGCTTTATTCTTTTTTGAAGTAGATGGAGCATAGATCACGTTAGCACTCAATCACATACATGTCTTTTGCTCTGACATACTAGCCTAATTCAGCCTAAAGTTAGGGATAAAGAATATTTTTAGGTATCCGAACCCCACTAAGAAATCATTTAAGGTCTTTCGCTTTTAAATATCACAGCTACTTCTGTCTTCCTCAGACGACTGGATCACATTTGCAACACGGTTTGTCTCTGATCACCTTGGCTTAGAAGACCTCAGCAATGTACTCAGACTTTGCAGGCAAAGGACAAGTTCATACCCATAGCTGAACCACAGCTTATACAGAATCTGTACCTCTGATCTTGGTTTGGAGAAGAAATAATACAAGAGGGATGGCTGCATTTTCAAAATTTGAATTAGTAGTCTGCTGCTCAGCCCTGGTGAGGCCACAGTTGGAGTATTGTGTGCAGTTCTGGGCTCCACAGTACGAGACAGACATGGAGCTCCTGGAGCAGGTCCAGTGACTGAGAGGGGACCTCTTTAATGTGCCTAAGTATATAAAGAGTAGGTGACAAGTAAGACGACAAGAGGCAATGGGCAGCAACTGATGCACAGAAGTCCCACCTGAACATGAAGAACAACTTCACTGTGCAGATGAGCAACAGAACAGATTGCCCAGAAAGGTTGTGGGGTCTCCATCACTGGAGATAATCAGGAACCGCCTGGACACAGTCCTGTGCCATGAGCTCTGGGGTGACCCCATTTGAGCAGGGAGGTTGGACCTGATGACCCACTGTGGTCCCTTCCAACCTGGCTGATTCTGTGAGTCTGTGGTTATATTGTCAAATGCATACATGGAAAAAAAGTCATGTGCTCTGTTTCACAAATGATGAGCACAACAAGTCTGACTCTGGGAGAAGAACAGCTGTAAGCAGCAGCTCTGAGCAAACACTGTTGGCATGGTAAATAAAGCTCTCCAGAAGAGAACCACGAATCCTAAAAGGTGATACAATCTAGCTGGTTCTGGATCTGCATCCCATTTAGTTCTGCATTAAACATTCAAAACCTGAACAACCATACAGCGTCTGAGTTATTAAAATGTCTATGGTGTGAGGTACCTCTGGAGACACTCAAAAGGTTACAAGTTCAAGCACAAGGCGAAGCACCCCATTTGCCAAACTAATTGGTCAGTGTAAAAGCACTAAAGTAGGTATGTCGTCAAGTTTCAAAGAAAAAAATTGGGAGCTGTGGAGGGGGAGTTGTTAATAAATCTGCCCTTTAATGAGGATATTCTATTACAAAATAATTTGTAAGTATATTAACCTGTAAAAGCAAATTGCTGATGGGTTAATGGGTTTGAAGATCTTGTTATGGAAAACCATTATATATGTAAAAGAGTACTCACAACAAGGAAAGGGTGAAAAGTATAGACTGGAAGTACAGACTGCATTTTTAGCATTACATCAATGGCACACTTACTGAGTGTGCATGCACAGAGACAATAATTTATAACAGCATTTACATTTTGTTCCCTGTTTTATAAATTTTATTTTGAACCCTTTTTTCCCTCTTCACATCGTGCAAAAAAACCCCCAAACCCTCCTTTTTATCACATACACATTTTTTCATGGTTTTAGTTATAAATACACATCCTATGTCTCTGGGAACTTAATGGATGACTGGAAAATTAGTGAGACTGTAACATCAGAGGTTTGAGCCTCACCAATGTGCAAAACAGATTTTTAACGACACTTCTGAATGCTACTGTTCGTTCAGGCCCAATTAATTAATTCATTCTACAAATTAGATTCTTACAAGCAGACCAGACACTTTCTTTTAAACCATGCCTTGTGTAACTGAGATCTTTATTCTGGGATATTCGAGAATTCTTGTAAGGCATTTTTTTGACCACAAATAGGTCAGTCAAGTCCCTAACACATATTTGACAGGAGGGGAAGTGAGGATGACTTAAGGACTGGAAATCTGAAAGCAGGGAATACAGAATGAGAATGCTACAATACATGCTTAGGTTTTAAGGTGAGTCAAAAATAAATACTGACCCAGGAACCCCAGACCTGACAACTAAGGAGATTCTCAGATACAATGCAAACACTGTAAGGAAACAGATGAAGGAAGACAAGCAGGAAGAAAGAGTTCAGTGACACAGACACGATACCAATGAATCAACTAGCACAGTTTTTAGGTCCTAACTCAAAGCTGAGACTTTTCTCCTTAATATTCCTCCCAGGACATAGACAAAATGAAGAGGACTGGCAGGCAGCTAAGGACACAGGCTGTGTAGGCACTTCTGGCCTGTAAATTTGCTATTTGCAGTATACATTGCTCAGCCCATTACAAAGGCCACTTTTCCTGCAGCATTGTCCCTAAAGCTCATAAGGTCTCGTATTCGCTTTGTAGCATCCCGGGAGTATTTTCTGAAGAAAGACCCACTGTTTCCCTGGAGCAGCCCACTTGACCACAGCTCCCGCTGCCAAGGGAAAACACTTCACTTCCTCTTTTTCAGTGTTTTGTGCAAACAGATAAAAACAAGACACAGGCTCAACATAAAGTAAGTAAACCCCAGAATTAATATTCTGGTAGAAAACCATAATAGTTAATATTGCCATGTTTTGGGGTTTTTTTTCTGGGGACACATGGTCTTTTCCCAACTGTGTACAGATAGCTGTCTGCACCAAATACGAACATACTCTGACCAAGCACTATGTTCTGACTTCTCTGCAAGTGGAGAAGGGAGATGGAGAGATGCCATTCTTCATGGCATGGTTCCAATACCAGAGCAATCATCAATATATATTGAAAGGAAGGTAGTGAATCATTTTTTGCTATGAAAAGAAGTGCTACTTTGCCATGAATTCCTTTGTTAAAACAAAATTTATTTAGCTTCCATGTTTTTTAACAAGCAAAATGTTCTAAGATGGTATTTTAGAATTTGCTCATGCAAATTCAAAGGAGACCTCTTGGACACACTTCATCATTTCAAAATATACACTTTACACCTAGGAAAATGTATCAAAGCCACAAATGCTTTGGTCAAGAAGTTTCACCCCTCTTGAATTGACTGATGATATCATATGTTCTAGGAATATTTTTATCATCTGGCATGTTGCTCGGCACCATATGGCACAGCACACTGACAAGAGAGAAAGGACTAGTTTTAAATATTATATATATATAGGTAGATAAAAATAAATGTTACACTTCTATAGAAGTATAAAGACACTATTGCCCATTTCTGTAATTCTTATTACGGTAGGGGTTCATTGTGGAAGGTATGTTTTTCATCCTCACACTGAAATACAGAAGAACAACAGAAGCAAAATGTAGAATAGTTTCAAAAAAAATAAATGCAACCTCTCAAAAAGAGCTTGAACTGAATGCAACACTTTTTTTCTCACTTAGCAATGCTTCTTTTTCCAAGACTTGTAATTATTATAATAATGACATATTAACCCTTTCTCATGGAATTAATTTCATGCAGTTAATTCAGATAGACAGGTTTCATAGTCACTTATAATTTTTATATAGAGCAATAGCTCCAGTCCTTTCAGTACTGGAGGGGATGAAGTCTGCTGTTTTTTCCAAGAAAACTTTTTAAAGGGAAGCTCATGTCATTTGGCACAAATACACATATATATTATCTCTCCATTTTTCATCATTATTTGATGTAAAATGACATTATGAATTGCACAAAATACTGTAATGAATATTTATTTAGGTAGAAATCATAGGTTTTTTCTATTTGGCAAAGGAAATGTGAACTTTGGGGTTTTTTTGGTGAGGTCACTAACTGCGTATGATAGAACATTTAGCCCAGAAAAGTGTCCACCATATTATTCAAATTTCTCTTTTATTTTCCTCTCCGATATCTTCTTGATAGTTTTTCATTCAAACTCAAATACAGCAAGAATTCATCTTCTCCTCCAATATGACAATACCCCAGAATGTGAAAATGTGTCTAGAGAGACAGAAAGTTTAAACATATTCTGTGCAAATGCAAAAACAAATGTCCATGACCTCCCCATAGTAATATTCTGCTGCAAATTCACCATTTTAAGAACAGAATACTAAACTGCAGATAAATCTTTTCAGGCCTTTGGAAACATCTTCCTGTCCATCCTGTGTCTTCACCACATGAATATTTGTCTGTTTGGGCTTTTCCAAAGTACCTTCAGACAACCCAAGCCTGTAGGAAGCCTGAGACAATGACTGTTTATCTTCCTCCCACCTCCACATTCTCCACCTTCTCCCAAATCCATGCACAAAAGTCTGCCCCACCTTCAGAGATACTTGTGCTTACAAGACACTGTTTTTCAACTTTGCTACTGTTCAAATCTTTATTAACCTGTCCATGCCCACAAAGAATTGGTCTATCCCATAAGCTGCCCTACACTCTCCTCCTGCCTGCCTATCCTGGCACTGGCATGCTCCCCTACCTTCCACCCATTCTTGCCATTCTCAGTTCCAGACCTTGGAAACAGTCTTTCACCTCTCTTCCTTAGCAAATCTCCACATCATTTAAGATCTTAAATGAAATTACTGAGTTTGCCTTATAGTTGTTCCTATTATATCTGGCATTAGCATCCTACAGTACAAAGCAGACAAACATACAGTGCTCCAAGTACTCTTCTAACGTCACCTATTCCTTAGAGTTGAAAGTTCAAAAGAGATTGAAATAGATGGTTAAATTACATATATTGCACAGTATCAATAGAAAAGCAAAGTCTCATTTGCAAGAACTACAGCTTCCCTGACTGCCACCATAGAAGCTCGGTGAAGCTGGAGGGCAGTGCAAAGCACTGGAACTGCACAGCTCAGAACAGGCTCTGGCAATCAGCAGGGCGGATGCTGACATGTCTGAGAGCTCCTGAAGGCTGTCTCTGCTTGCTCTGTACCCTTGACACCCAGCTGGGTTCCCAAGCCGGTTCTTCATGCTGGACTCTGAATCAGAGGCACGGAGGGGTGGAAGGTCATGGCTTTGTGTATTTTGCAGATCCTATGGCCCAACAAAGCCACAATACTGCCCAGTTTCACTGTAGTTTCATAGCTACAGCTCTGCACCTGAATGGTTTGGGGATGAAAGGGTGATACAGAAACTGTGCGTCATTAGTAAAGCCCTTCTCACACTGTAGGGATGCACTCATCTACATCCAGTATGTGAAATAAAATTGTTCTGCTGTGAAGAGGCCTTTCTTTGGGTGCCAGGCAGACAGTCAGAAAACACCATTAGAGTTTTCACCTCTTATCACCAGTAGAGATACCCTGTTCAAGATAGAGTAACTATGCAGACATACAGAGATGTAATAAATCACTGGGCTGGAAGCTGGTATTGCAGTAATCAGTAACCATGTCCTGGATTATGTCCAACATGGACAGTTCCAAAGTCAACAGCTTTAAAGAACAGTTTCCAAATGTTACAGGAAAGCCTAATAGTTGTAACTCAAGAGAGCAAAATTAAAAGAGAAAATGCAAATACAATTTAGAATTCTTCAAGAGAATTTGGATTTTTATTAGCTGAAGCACCAAAATCTAGAAAACTATACAACTTGGGCCAGTAAAGAACTGAAAACAACATTTACTAATAAAAACTAAGGTCAGAAAGGGACATTATATGGATATAATGAAAAATACATAGTTTTACTTTAAAGATTATACTATCCACACTTTACTTCTAATTTTCTCTTTTGCAATTAATAATCCTCTGTAACTACATGTCTCAGGCCCTGAGTCAGTCTATTGCAAATGGGCATTTGGAGCCCTCACAGGAAAAAATTCAAAACATGGTAATGGTAGGACTAAAAGTTAGAACAAGCATATTAGAAACAGTGAAAAATATAGAAGAAGAGCTAAACTTTCTATGAAAGCATACTGGCTTGGAAATATGGGGAAAGGTATTAGTTATCAACCAAGGGAGGCTTGAATTCAATCCTACATAAACAGGGCTTTAGCCCAAAAAAACCTCTTAAAAAGACACTATCTCTAAAGAGGGAAGGGAATCAACCACCACACAGGTAAATGAAGAAGCTTGCAAAAATTCAGACAAATGAAAAAACTGAGCAGGCTTTCATCTTAGAGAAACACATAGCAACCACCAGTGACAGGGAAACAACAAACCCTTGTTATAAATATGGTATTTTAAACAAGAGTATGAGGAACAAAAGGATCTGGCTTCCAGGAAATCCACAGGGATGGTCTGGAAGACATATACTTTCCAAAGACATGATGGCATTGGACCGCCAAGTGAAATGCTAAGGCTCGTTTCTAGAAAGGGGTCAGAGTAGATGCTCTCCCAGACTCTTGGATTTATTATCTAAAAGATGAGAAAATCAAATACCTTATGCTCAGAATAGGCCTAATCATAACGAGGCAACACAGAAATGTCCTCTGAAAAACAGTAAGGCAGAAACAACAGCACTTTATTTATCATTCAGTCTTCTATCTACCGTTAATTGTCAAATTCCTTTGCCCCCAGTCCCTCCCCCTGCCACCATTTGTTCCATTCTCCCTCACTGTGACTAATAAGTCCCACTATCTTTCCAATATTTGCTCCTGATCACTTTTTCAGCCAACCCTAGAGATCTCCAATTCCCTGTGGCTCGGTTAAGGAAGGAGGAGAGGTGGTTTCACAGGCAATTACGGAGCTGGAGTCTCTGCACAGGCTCCAGGTTCCAGCCACCATCCAGGCTTTGCATTAAAGGACACCAAACATTTCAATATATAATTTGTAACACAACATCACAGTTAAAGTCTTAAGTGTGCTTTTACAGAACAGTGGAAAAGAAGCCAAGACTATCTTTACTTCAGCATTTAAAGCAGGATTACAGATACACAGCAAGTGTACCTCAGCAGGCTTGAGAATTTGGCCTCTAAGGATTATGTTTTCTATAAGGGCCTCATTAAAATAAAAATTAAAATTGTCTATTAACTGGTTTTTCTTAAAATACTTTTTGTAAATATTAACACCCAGAAGTAAAACCCAGTATAAAACCTCCACATCTACAGTATTTGTAAAGCTACTAATATAATTTTACTATGAAAGGAAAATTTTATCCATCTTTGATTTTTCAATGTTTCACCTTAGTGTACACAGAGTTTATCAAACCAGTTAGTGTGTGAGAAACCTTTTGTCAAATTTTTGTAACTTATCTTAGCACACATTTATATAATACTGGTGTGCAAATAGCTACACCTTCTCTCAGTTAGTTTCTAAAGTGGTGGAGGAAGGCTAATGAATTGCAGAGTCATAAAGGAAAATAAAGTGAGATTCATTCAGTATTATGGGTGCCCAAACTTCAGTTTCATTTCAAACCAGAAACTTTTGTGCATTCAATGGAGCTAAATGACAATAATATCCAGGATGAACGGGAAGAACTGAGCCTACAAGAGAACCAAATCCATGAGAGGTGGAGAACCATCAACTCACTGCAGTGACCAGTGATGCAGATGGTCAGGATTTCAATGACAAATGATAGGATTTCTCCTGTTAAAATCACTGGCAAAACCTCATTTTGATAGATTAAGTGAACACCACCAGGCTCAAGGAATTTTATTTATAAAAACTATGTAAAAAATTAGACGAAAGACTGAATAAAAATTTTCAGTGGATTTAAGTGGTTGGTCAAGTGAGTGAAAAATCTAGCTGTTTGCTGAAATTAAGGACAGATGCATGGTAGATAAAACTCCATGAAATACTCTGCAAATCTATGGGTATATATTAGCAACAGAATAAAACATTCCCCTCCAAGTTCTGACAAAACTGAAAACATGGAAATAAAGATGTTAGTTAAACAACCCCCTTCTGGAAGAATGCTAATTAACTTTTATAGGTTACATTTTCTTGATATACCGAAATCAAAATGACACAGCCATTTGTTTTCCCTGGCAAAGTCATGCACATCACTGATTATTCAGGTTTTGAAAACTGTGTATAATACATACTACCACCTACACAACAGCACAACGCTGACATTTCAGCACAGAAAATGTTGAAGCAGTATTTCTATACTGGAAAAAAAGAACAACTAACAAAGACATTTCCTAGAAGGTATCCATCGAAGAGAAGAGAATAATGTATAAAACATGGGCCTTTTCTTGAGAGCCTGAGGTTACAGATGCCTTTTTCACCACATCATGTTCCCAACATAACAAATCTGGCAGAAGAACCAGGTTGAAAAAATGGAAAGCAATTTTCATTTTGATTTTGCAGAGCAAAAAAGACTTACCAACTTCTTGCAGTAATTTTATGTGAGGCAGAGTACATTTAGGGGAATTACAAACAAGTTGCCTGAAGGTCTTTATTCCATATTCTTTCCTGATTAAAAAATGTATAAATTATTGTTGCAGTCATCACTTTTAATAAGACAAGATGAAATTACTGTATTCTTAATACCGTATCAACCTTCCTCTGTTACTCCTGCTGAGGAGAGAGACATTACTTTTCATCCATGAGAAAAGCCAAGTGATCCTATGTTGTACACAAGTTCCACCCTGGTAAGTTTCTAATTACTTAGAAAAAAAGTTTAAAAACCTCCTTATACAATAGGATGCTCCCTGCTGAGCAAGGGGGGCACTCCTTGCTCTGCAGGAGCCAGATGTACCCAGCATACACCAAAACCCTGCTGTAAATGGGAAACTTCAGTTGTCTGCGAAGTCCATCATTCCAAAAAGAGTTCAAAGGACAGGAAAACCAGGCTGGATCCTCACAGCACCCCTGGCACTAGCAGGAGGGTGAGGAACTATCTGTGCTTTCTAGGCAGATGTGTATGTCAGGGGCTCTCACACACAAATCTGAGAAGTATGGCAGATGACACGAAGTGTGGAATCCCAAGTGTGGACTAACTGCTCACCAAACTCTTGACTAATCATCCTCTAAAAAGAGGTTAAAGTTTCTGACAACACTATATGACTGTGCAATAATAAACTGAATTTTGCCATGAAATTTAGTGGTGAACACTAAGCATTTTTATTTCAGTGTTGAAGTAAAAGTGATTTGAGTCCCAATGTGGCATCACTGCAGTAGCAAAGTCAAGATGACCTTAGGGTACCAAGAATCAGCACAGTCCACCACAGATGACATGGTTTAGAAATCTTCAATACAGCCCACATACAGCATGATTCCAGCACTGACAAAGCTGCAGCACCACAGTCATGCTGGGGAGTCAAATCACAAATCTGAAAAAAAGCCAAAGACTGGTTACATTTTGGTTCCCCTAACGTGTTTTGTGGTTTAAGAAAAAAATAAAAAGGGAAAAATGCAAACTCAGAATATCGTAAGTGAACTCTGAAAACACATACATTTCAATACATTTATATGAAACAGACTCACTTTAAAGAAGTTGGACTGCGCTTCCAGTTTCACACAAACATCTCCAAGTGCCTGAATTGATAACAAATGGTAACTGACACTACAGAAAATGGCAACCAATGGAAATCAGTTTTACGGAAAAAAGAGATCTTTTTCTTTTAAAAGTTATTGTCATAAAGCTGTAGGCTGACAAGACCTATGTTTGGATATTTTATAGATGATATATGTCATGAAACATATATCAGTATTTTTGACACCAAACAGTACAGGTAAATGAATGCAAAGCTTAGATAAAAAAAAGCATCTAAAATAGTATCTTCAGGAGTTGAAGGAGAACTGCTTATTTACAAGCATCCATAATTGTGGTTAATTAGCATGCTAAGACCGCAGCAATGTTTGAGCCTGATAGTAATCAAAGGATAGCTGGGTTTTCAGTCTGCCAATCTCTTCTTATGAGCTCTCTTTGTTTCCAAAAGCTTTACCACCTACTCTACCCCAATAAAAATACCTACCCTACACTTTTCTCATTGCACACCTGGAGTTATCTTCCCATTTACTTCAGTCCTCATTATTTTAGGATAAACTGCCTAAAAAGACTTTAAAGTTGAAGCAGAAGCAGCTAGTTCAGCACTGAACATCAGGTTTAGGAGAAGTGATATTCCTGATGGCAAGGAAAAACAGAGCAGAGGACTCACACTCTTCATGATGGCAATGGCATAAACAGGAACACTGATGAGGCAAATGTCCTTTCTTTTGAAAAAAAACCCCAAAAAACAATTAAAAATTAAGCTCAGTGTGGCTCTGTCTACAGAGTAGGACAAAGATTGCTTCCCAGATACTGACTGGGTCCTGTGACTCACCCCGTGAGTACGCTGGGATTCCCGCCAGCCTGCCCTCCTTCTCCCCTCACTGCTGGTTTCTGTGGGAAGAAGTGCCCAGAAACACAGGCACATTTCACAATAGGAAAAGCCCATTATTTTTACTACCCACAGAATTTTGTTCATACTAGAAGGAACTATATTGTACTAAAGTGACCAGAAGAAATTCTTAAAAATTCGATAGTAACAGTCTGTTCAGTTGAAAGCTATGTGAAGAGCTTCTCCTGGGAAGCTCTCACAAACTCAGGATGGATTTTGTTAAAGAAGTTCTATCTTAGTTTCTAGATGCCCAAATCAAACAAAAAAATGCTAAAACATCAGAAAATCTTTGTGGCTCAAATGCCACTTTGCGACATTTAGCAACTATGTTTTTAGTTTCATCACCATGATTGGAGAAAATTCACATCTGATTGGTTCACAGTTGGAAGACAGAAGTCCTTGACTGTGCATCTTATTGTTTACAATTGCAAAAAGGCTCTAAAGGCTTCAGCCTTCTTAATGACTCAAACAGAGTACTTTTGTTCTCTGTAAGTCCATATAGAATTACACCTCCCCATATTTTTCATGAAAGGGGAACAAGCTTCAGATTGCTTTTAAAAGGTTAGTATCCCACTGGGAAACACCAGATCAGACTCGTTAGCCAATGTGGTTAAGCACAAGCGTGCCAGCTCATGGAAAGAAAAATAAGGGGCGGGTTTAGCAGGAGTGAGTATGCCAATGCTGTCTAGCCACAGGCAGCTGATAGCATCATAGACCCAGGAGGGGGTTTGAGAAACAAGTCACTGTTTCCCAGTTTTAGGAATAAGAAAAAAGGTTGCCTCATGATCAGGGCCATGTGGCCATTACAATTCCATGCAATCCATAAATTCAAACATACGTGGCATAGCATATAAAAGGAAACCTAGAACCAGCACCAGCCTTGAAAGCTCTCATCCAGCATGGGTATGTAGATGGAAGTGAAAGTGTTATTTTTAAGTAACCTCAGTTACCGACAAGAAGTGGTCTCATCCTCTATGAACTTTGAAATTCTGTTCAAAGCATAACTTTAGAACCACATTTTCTCCCCAGAAGTTAGTAGCACTAAGGAGAGGAAACCCGGCTCTATATTCCATATTATACCATCAAACCGGAAATTCACATTTGCCTCAGCATGAAAGTGCTGATCTGTCAAAAAACTTGAGCTTCTGCTCCACTTTGAAGCTCAAGTCCTGCTAAAACCAGAAGCTATTAAAAGACTTTAAAAAAGCCATCACTCCAGCAATTCAATGAATCAGAATGCAAGGGAACTTCTATGAACCCAAACTAAACTCCCAAGTATTATCCTTTAGATGGTGAGGTAAGTCACCATGTGTAAGGATGGTGAGATAGTGAAGTCCAGCAAAAGCAAAGAACTCGTGCATGGTCAGGTTGCATGTCTTCAGCATTAAGGTTTCCACTCCTTCCTGTATGGCCTGGTCTGCCCTAATCATCAGTAAATTCCATTGAGCAAACATGTCTCAAACAGACAGGCTAAGGTGGCTCCTCAACCACGGCAACCTCCTGTATGCCCAGGTTCTGCTGCCACTGCTGGGGAGCTCCTGCAGGCACAGCTGTGGTGGGGAGGACAAATCACAAGCCCATCTAATGCAGCCGGGTTGGCAAAACTTTGCTGGTCTTTAAAATGTCACCGAGAGATCCAGAGTCTGTAGTTCTCCCAAAAGTACCCTTAACTACTGTGTATTTTCATCCTGCAAAGTAAAAATGCAAACCCTCCCTCTGTAATAAAATCCAAAGCTGTTTCATGGTAGAAACAGGACCACAAACCAGAGCACTGCACCCTTTACAGAAGCCTAGGGCAGCAGGAATTGCTGTGATTTTGAACAGATTTTCTTGCTGCCATAGTATTTCAGTTGTTACTGATGTGCTATGAACCACAAAAATGCTAAATCTACACACACCACTTACAGAAGAGATTTCATTTGGCTGTATGATAAAGATGCAGCTACATCGAAGATCTATGCTGTGAGCAAATAACTAAAAAAATACCAGGCTTATTGAAATTCGTGGAAAATCTCAAATGTCTAAAGTAAGGCCAAAAATTCATGTTGAATGCTGCAGTAATATAAAGTCTGATAAGGATCTGTTATCACTTGTTAACCACTTTGATATGAGATTAGAAGAATTAAAGGTCTAAAAGTTAGACAATTCCAGCTGTAGTGGATATTTTATGGTAAAGAAGTACAGAAAAAACCAAAAGGGACTTGAGATAAAGAAACAAACTGCTCGAGTGAATGACAGAGAAACTGCCAGAAAAATCAAGGAAGACTTAAATGCACTAATTTTTTACTCTGTCTAAAACTGTTGAAAATCAGTTTGATCAGCCAGTCAAGAAGATTACACTGATGTCAAGGCAATGACAGAATTATATGAATGAAGAGAATAGTGATGGCTCTAATCCCTTCCCTGGGTGAAGCAAGGAGTCCTGCAGAAGGCAGGTGTGGCAGAAAAGGCAAGAAGCTTTCAAGCTACTCTCAACAAAGTCAAAGATAAGAAGAGACTACAATAGAGCTCAAAGGGAAAATGTCAAGCAAGAAAAAATAATCCAAATATATCTTGATTTAACCTAAACCTCATGAAATATGTAAACACCCATAATTAAAATTATTGGTTAATAAACTCCATTAGGTTCAATGTAAATTTTCTTCAAAAGCCAGAGCAGAGGTCAACCCAGGACTCATGGAGGCTGTCTCCTTTTAGATACACGCAACTAATAGCTGGCATTTCATTTCTGAGCCTTGAAATTGATTCAATTATACTTTCTTTGGAAGTTTACAAAACCTTATGCTAGCCTCACGCTGAAAATAATTATATGATTGTGGGGTAGGTGAGTGCTGAGGTTGATGTTCAGTACAGTAAGCAAGACTTGGGGAAGAAGATGGGTGCAAACAGATAATTGGGAAAGCACTGAGGCTTTGTAAAGGGTAAGTGTTGAAGTCCTCACCCCTTAGGTCTGCAGAAGGGGCAGGGTCCTGGCATGAGCTGAGCTGTTAGGGAAGTAATAATACAAGTATGAACTGAGATGGCAAGGGATCAGCCACAGCCACAGGACAGGACAGGAGGCTGGATGAAATTTCTTTTCCTGATGCATGTTGGCCATCCCAATTTCATTCTTTTATTCTTTCTACTGCTGACTGGAGATACACTCCATCACAACCTGCTTTCAAGTTTCATCCCATCAACTGAGAAATCCCACACAAAGAAAACAGAGGGGAAATAAAGGGCAATTAGAGGCACTGGGCGTTAAGGAGTCACTCACGTTTGCTGACAGCTATGTTGAGGATCCATAAGGAATTGCCAGGTGACTTACCAACAAAAGCACTTCATATTTTGTTGTCATTTTGTCCACAGAAAATCCCCTTACAGATTCCAGTGTGATAAAAGCAATTAGCAAAACTCACTCAAATGAAAAAAAAAGGGTCTCATTAGCCCAGCTTACCCACTGAGCATAGCAATGAGAATTCATGAAGACAATTACTATAGAGCACAGTGAATTCTGTGAACAGTAAAAAAAGTGAACTGAGAAATCAGACCAAAAAAAGTACTCTAATATCTGGCAGAACAAAATGGATGATACAAAACATAAAGCCTGCTGAAAAAGTGAGGAGTGATAAATAGAGATTTTATCCTTTCATGACGTAAATCTAGTGCTACACACTAGCCAAACTCTGCGGTCAGGTTGTAATGATTATGAAAAGATTGCAAAAGAGCCTAAGAACCTTACCTGTATGATGCAATCCAACTGTGCTGGTTGCTTTCCCTATACAGAGCAGTTTTGAGAAATTTAGCCTGTAAACTCTTATGTTTGAGGCTGCTTTGACCAACCCAACCCTGGGAAATGAAAGAGATGCCCACTGAAACAGACTGCCCAAGGATGGGCAATATGCCCATCCCTGGAAGTGTTCAAAGCCAGTTTGGATGGGGCTTTGAGCAACCTGGCCTAGTGAAAGGTGTTCCTGCCTATGGCAGGGGAGTTGGAATAGATGATCTTTAAGGCCCATTCCAACCCAAACCATCCTATAGTTCTATGATTCTATGTTATTCCATGCTGACTTGCAGTAAAATTCATACTTCAGCAGACAATTAACTAATCTATCCCTTCCACAATCTTGAGAAATTAGCTGACTGCCATGAGCAGAAGAGACTTCCCAGCACCCTGCTGCCTTTAAGGAGATGATTTGATATGTGCCACAAAAACTAAGAAGAAAGATCTGGTACAGCAGGGCTGAAGATGCAGGTGTAACTGATCGCTGCACCTAGGACTAAATAAGATACCAGAGGTACTAATGGTCATGTGTGGTAACAGCAGGGATTTTGTCACCCAGAGCCTTGGATCCTGACCACTGAACAAAAGCTGTGGGGGTGAAAATGCCCTACACGTGGGAATCCTAGGGCAGCCTTCACTTCGGAAGCCACCACCGCCATCATAGCACACGTGGGGATTTCCATCTTCCAGTCATCTCCAATGCTGCAGACATTCACTGAGAGCTGAGCCGGGGGTGCACTCTTCAATACAATGACCAAGGGATCAAAACCGTATCTCTGTAGGACGTTTCTAACACCACCAATTATCTACAAAGTTGCAACTACATGCACGTATGGAAGAGTTTTTTCACATGGTCTAATAGCAGAAACTATCTGATGCTCCAAATCAGCCCATTATACTTGAGCTAAAAACAATTACAAGAAAAATCTTCCTGGGCTTTCATTTTGATGAAACCAACTGTGTCACTACAGTTTAAACAGCTTTATACCTCACATTTCTACTGTATACAGTGTGTTTGAGAACAGTGCACCTGGAACTGCTGCAACACAATTTGGAGGCATGAGATAACACATATGCCTGACTCCTAAATAATAGTCTCAGAGATATTATTAATAACAAAATATGCTGAAATAGTGTGCAAAACAAAACAAACAAGATTTTATGTCTAAGCAAAAAAAAGAAGCACCGGTTCATCTGGTCCCATCTGAATTATCTCTGGCTTTCACAGTCTCTGTTAAAAGAACTGGCTGATCTTTTTACCAAAACAATGAAGCAAGCATGCAATGCAGAGACTACAGAGCAGCAGCAGGCAGCACACATAAATTGGTCCACCCAAACATTCTTGGCAGTGGGGCAGAAAGCATAAAAAGCCAGTTGCTTCAGTCCATACTAAATTGCCACTGAGCCACAAGTAAAGACATGTCAGATGAGCTTGCCCACGCCTTTAAGCAGGTATTTATTTCCAACAGAAGTATTTAATACTTTGAACAGGAGATGACCTTGTTTGTTTGTACTGGACGACAACTCAGGATATCTTTCATAACTTTTATTTAAATCTTTTCAATGTTTAAAAGGATATATACATCCACTAATGAGACTGAATTCACCCTCTTCTAGAAGTGAAAACACAATGGTAAGAACATCACTCAAAGTAAGAAACAAACGAAAGGCAGGACATCCTTCCATACACAGTTGTGTTCAAAGACAATTTAATATAGCTAATGCAGGAGATGTTGCAAAGGACTAGACTATGTGGGAGGTAAGACTGGATGGGTCACAGTAACTGTGCTTTATTGGACTTGGGTTTCTGAGAGAGAAACACAAAGGTTTCCTTCTGGAAAGGAGATCACGAAGTCAGGAAACCTGAACTTTCTTTTGAGCGCAACAGATCTCAGCATTGTCTTATTTTAGCTTCTTACCACTGAACAGACACAGCCCGCACAGTTTTATTTTAAAATCTTCATAACAACAGGTTTTCAAGGCTCTAAATTTATTATAGCTGATGTGGTTCTATCTGAGGAAGTCCAAAGGTTATGAAAAAAAAATCCCTTCACTCATAATGTGGTAATACCAAGTAGGATCTAGCACTGTTTTCACTACATAAGATGCAAGGAACTAACCAGCTTATAGAAGAAAAAATAATTCTGACTCATTCACATATGCAAGATTTCTTTGAAGCTTGATTATAATTTTCGTATCTTAAAGCAGCAATGCCAGAAATTGAGCTGTCTGTTCAACCACAAAACCAGACACTGCGCAAGCAGCTGTTTCCCAAGCCACTGAACACTGACATACAGGGGGAACCTCTCCAGTCCTGCTGTGAACAATTCTGTGTCGCGCCTTAATGGTGACAGATAATTTAACCTGGCTTTAAAGGATATTACGTGCAAGCTGCTAGGACACAAACTTCAAGTTTCCCTCATTTGGTCCTCAGAAGGAGCCCAGGCTCTGACCCCAGCTTACTGCCCTTGTTCCAGGGCCTAGAAATGAATGAATCACCATCAGTCATGGATACTGTGATGGCAACTGCCACTGAGAGGCCTAAACATCTTTTGTGTAGCAGTCATGCACTGTGGGCTCCATTTCATCATCAGATACACACATCTAAGTCCTACTGCTGTTGAATCAGAATCTTCCAGGCATGCACTTAAGGTTAAAAAGAGCACCACGTACAAGCCAGCTCTCACAGTACTTTCCTTTTTCCTCCCAAATAACAATTCAGAGGGTTCATCATGTTTTACAATTGGTTCTTGGATGACTCCTGAACTGAGAGACATTTTCACTTCTCGTACAGCTACACAGCTGCTACTTTTTAAACAGGAATCGCATATGAACATTGCAGCGCGGGCTCTGGCAACACGCCTCGCCCTCAGCTGTAGGTCTAGGAAATTTGCTATTTAAGCAAAACAGTTATGCTGAAACTAACCTAGTCATCTTAAAATCTTGCAAAAACATTAAAAAATCTGCTCCAACAGAATAGCAGAAGTTTTTGAGAGGGATATGAAGGAAACACATAATGCACTGGAAGCATTCTACAAATACTGGTACCTACCAAAGCAAAAGCTATCTTCCATGGACGTTTTTCTGTCTTAATGAAGTATAAGTCTGAGCTGAGTAAATATTGCAGATCAGTTCCTGAACAACTGAAGGAAACAATTATGCCTTGTCATCAATCCACTCTTTAAGCTATTTTCAGAGAAGCATACCAAATGTGACTACCAAAGCTTCTCATGCTGAAAAACCAGCTGGAGAGAATTAGGATGGCTATGATCTATCTCACACCAGAAGCTCTGAAGATGAGCTATTGTAACCTGACAAACCATGCCAGCACTGAAGAGGAAAACACAGAGCAGTACCTTCCAGCTAGGGATGCGATGACCAAACACTACTATAGCATCAGGTGGGTGGACCAGCAATGGAAGTCACTCAAATTTTCTCTGAGGAGATACTAGGAACTGCCCTTCTTTTGTAAGCATCCTGCTTTTTGTTAGCCTGATTAAATGGGAGTTTCTAAAAATATTTTTTGGTTTTCCTTGGGGCCCTATTAGAAAGCTGGTGACCATCTCTCTGAAGCCTTCAGAAACTACAGTATTACTCTGTGACAAAGGGGCAGACCCACACTTTTGCTGGCATGCATACAAAGGGAAAGACAGAGTACAAAAAGACTGAAGAACTGACTTCTTCATCAGTTCTGTCCACTGTGTTTTAACAGCAATAGTTTTCTCATGTTAAGGAATATATGGGTTCCTTTTTTGGTTTTGTGGTTTGTTTTTTTTTAATAAACAGAGCCAGAGCTAATAATTGCAAAACTTCTGAATTCTCACACCATGCTGAAATGACACCGTAATTTTTTTCTAAATACTATATCACTTTAAAAAGTAATGAAATGTAGCAATTTTTTCAACATGTCATTCAAAAATTTCTAATTTTGTTCAAATCTTTTTAGACAAGGTAAGTTACATAAAAATTTGTAATGACTACTCGAGAGAAATCTGGGGAACAATCTTATGAGAAGCAAGACAGTGGGTTAAGGAAAGAGCAGGTCACTAAGCAGTTTGTTGAATTTTTGGTGGAGTCACAATAAAGCAGACAACCATGCTTAGCAGTGCTGCACTCTGCCTTAGCCATCAGAAGCACATTAAGTCATAGAAATAAGAGCTCAAAGGGTACAGAGCAAGGCTGTCAGCATGGAAAATTAGTACCTCGTGACAAACATGCCTGGGCTCTCTGACAGATCCTTGCGATGCCATGGGCCAGGAAGGAAACACTTCTTCAACCTCCCAATAGGGACATGAGTCTACAAAGAGCAGTGCTGCAATCCAGGTTTCCACTGCAGTGCCAGAAGGGGGCAGCTGGATGGTGGAGAGGGTGGGTACTCCTCTAACACCCCATTTTAGCTTCATTTTGCCTGTTTTTCTCTTCACGTGCCTCCACAGGGCTTGAGCAGGCCACTGTGCCAGGACTCCACACATATTCTCCAAAATCAACAGGAACGCATCCATTGCATTCGGCTAGAACCTCCTACCACTAGGCCTGCACACTGAGAGAGCATTATTTTTTTAAGAGCATTGGAATATTGCTTAGGAAACTACAAGATTAAATCACGAGAAGCACAACCATAGCATTTTTGTGCTGATTTGAATTACGAATAGAAAGTACGAGCAGTTAAGAGGAAACAAGATATGTTCTATACAAGAGCCAAGATTTTTTTTTCCTGACATGTGCCAAACAAGGAGAAGAAACAGAAGAATCTGGCACCATTAAAAACAGTTTGTGGAGAAAGGGACTGAATATCTACAGCCAAGATCCATGTGGTTTGTAAAGAGGAAACTTTTGTTTTATGGGACTCTCAGTCAGCCAAAATTCTCCCAGACGGCATGCAAATGGATATTAGCCTAAAATCCTACATGCTTCTTGTAGAAGGATCAGTAAACGGTGGGGAAAGAAAAAGAACACTACTGAAGTTTTAAATCAGAATTCAAAATCTGCCTCCTGGTTGAAAAAGTTAGTTTACCAGACAGCTATAATGTCATACATATATGTTAAGTGTCTTGGAAAGAAAAGGCAGCAAGTTAAAGTACAAAACTAGAAGTCAGGAGAATGTGTTCCAAGCCTGGCTCCACTACCAAGGAGATCTATAAAACTTGGATAAAAGAGAAAAAGACTGCCAACTTAACAGTGAGATTTTCCTTAACTTCATATAGTGTATTAACATTGCACTTATGCTGTTTCTTTTAGCTTCTGTATTTCCCCCACTCTCTGGCATTACGATGCACTAAGTTAAATAAGTGACTAGATGGAGTGCTAAGAACAGTTATATCACTTTATCAAAACAAGCCCTGCCCAACTTCTTAATCAAAACACTTGACTGGGAAAAAAAAACCCCAACGAACCCAAACAATTTAATATAGGACCATAATTCTCATAACTGAGCAAAACACTAAAGTGGCTGGCACAGTCCAACAGCTCAGCTGAATATTGCAAGAATACAATCCCTAGAATTTGTATTTCAGCATACAGGAGAAAGGGGTGGACAGCCAACAGCTCCTCAGCACATGTTGAGCAGTTATACCGCGCAAAAATTCTTTTCAGCATCTCTGACAATTGTCTGAGTGCCCAGTGAAGCATTTGTCTGTGTTATGCATAAATCAAGAGACCACACTGACCTCCAATTTACAGTAGGGGAACTGAGTGGGAGTCCACAAACAAGACTGCAAGCTTGGGACTTAGTGAAGTCTCTGCATCCCAGTGAAGTCACTCCTTGCTGGGGGAGCTAAGATCCAGGTAGCTTTGCAAGTCGAGACTCCAGGAAGTCCTGCAGTCACCTGATGATGCAGCTCTCTAGTGATATCACCAATTATTAAAACACATCATGGGGGCAAGTTTTGTCATCATGCTTAAGGGAGAAGTAGTTCATAGCTCATGTAAGGGGACACAGGATTAATATTTGTCCCTTTTGTCTTCCTTCACACCAGCCTTTATTTGTAACATTTCAGCTAAGATTTGCCAACCAGCTTGCTTTCCTCCTCTAAATATAGTGGTAAGCGTGAATGTAATTTTTGAAGCCCTTTGTATTCACTTGGGCTGTCATCATTCATACCTTTGGGACTATCACCTTGGAAGAGGAGCAGAAGGGTTAATTGTTCAGAACTTTCTGCAAGCTCTCTGCAATTGTGTACAGTGCTCTAGATGGACACTCCATGCTTCATATTGCACTGGAATAATGAAAAGAGCTGGAAACAATCCCCTTTAATTCTCACCCTTTAATTGTATTTGCTCCAAAGAATAAATAACAGAAAAAAGGAAAATCAATAATTCCAAGGGGAAAAAAAATTATAGGCCCTTTCTACAAAAATACAGGGAGGAAAAAACACCATGAAAGTATAAACTATTGTATATTAGTCAGAAACCTGAAGCTAGCAGTTCTTATTGCCACTAAAAATATCTCCACCTCTCACACACATACATTTACCAGGATGGCATCTACTGATGGGTTCTGGATGCTGATCAAGACCAGACCAGGTATAGACTATACAGCTGAACAACCCCCAACAAAGTAGGTCAAAAAAACTGGGAGGGAAGGGAAACTGTTGCTAGGTGGCAGTGTACCTTAAGTAAAGAATACTGTAAATTAGATTATTGGGAAGGTTCATTATCTTCTAAAAGAGGTATCATCTTTACTGTCATCTTCAAAGCTTTGGTAGGAAGTGGAACTCAAAACGTACGTGACACCCAGGCTACACATCAGAAGGATGAGAAGCAGCACTGAAAAAAAAAAAAAAAAGAGAAAGAAAAACCTGTCTTGAAACACACTACCATGCAAGACCCATGATGTAATGGCTCTCCGGGTCTATTAGAGCCATAAGAAAAAACAAAAGCCTGTGAATGCAGACTTGTACACCTTGAGAAGGTTCTGGTTTTGCTGACTTCATTTCATTTTACCTTCACTTAAGATCTGACCAGGAGAAGCAAGCAAAGAAATAAGCTTCCACCACATCTTGGCACAGCAGTGAACAGTTGACAGAAAACCCAAGTGTGATGGTGAGAAAGAAAGGTTTTCTAAGGCTACTTAAGAAACAGAACTGTTACATTTCTGCCTTAAACAGTTTCAACCTTCAGTCCTTTTCGGAGTGGAGTAAGAGAGGACAATGACAGTAAACAAAAGGAGGTCATGAAAACAACATGCACTCCCTGGAGCTCCAATCAAAAGGATGGAGAAAAAGGCCTCTGTAGAAAGCCAAGGTAAGAAGGAAGAGGCAAGATTTTTCTGGCATCCTTCTATCTGTCCTTCCTGATGTTCCCTCCAACTGAAAACTACCTTAACATATTGCCTAAATTAGCAGAAGTGGTAAAAAAGACAGGCTGATGACATCTTGTGAACTACAATTCGCTTGGTAAGAGAGCTGTTAGCAAGCTCACAGCTTGTCACAGAGAAGGATAAGATGTTCTTGAAGGCAAAGACAAAATCTATATTCTTTTCAACAATATCTGTCTGGGTTCAAGAGAGCAATTTTGGGGAAAAGTATCTTAGATGAATGTAATTGTATAGATCAGAGGTATTTTAAAATACAGAATAAATGGGAAAAATGAAAGTCAGTCTGCTTCAGCAAGGCTTTAAATCCATAACTCAGGTCACATTAAATTCCTTTCTGAGAAATGTATCAGCAATTCTTCTTCTGTTGACTTCAATCTACAATTTAAGTTTGGGGTTTTATTAATACCACATTCTGATACATTAGGAACTGGTCAGAAACAATATATTAGAAGGTACAGGTCCTATCTAATGTAGCACAGAAATTCCTATACTGCTGTAAAGCAAAACCCACAATATGTGCCACATATATCATTCCTCACAAGTGATCCTGACTGTGAAGACCATTCCTAATAATTAAAATACCAACCCTACAAACCTACAGAATCATGGAATGGTTTGGGTTAGAAGGGACCTTAAGGATCATCTAGCTCCAAATCCCTGCCATGGGCTGGGCCAACTTCCACTAGATCAGGTGGCTCAAAGCCCCATCCAACCTAGCCTTGAACACTTCCAGGTATGGGACAGCCACAGCTTCTCTGGAAAACCTCTTCCAGTGTCTCATCACCCTTACCATAAAGAATTTCTTCTTATTATGTAATGTAAATCTACCTTCTTTGATGTTAAAGCAAGAGAATTGCAGAGGGAATAATTTTTACAAACTCTGTCATTGATGCAGCTGACATCAGATGTGTGTTAACTTCTAATGACTGTTTCCAGGTTCAGTCTGTATTTTCTTTATCTGAAAAACTGGGATGTAAACCTTAGGAGAAGGATTCAATTCCAATAGATAAATAGGGACACAACAATCTTTGTTCCAATTGTCTCCAGGGTCCCCTTCCCCTAAGGCAGTGGTTTTAATCTGTAGTCAGACTGAGCCTCTTCTTATTCCTAGTAATTTGCAGCTTCTGTTCTTCAAGGAGGGAGTCAGAGAACACCCCAGCCTTTCTCACAATTTGTTGGTTACAATCTGTGACCGTTTTCAGTCATGGACATGCAATGAACACTAGCAGCCAAAAATATGCATCAATTTGAGCAAGAAAAAGTGGAACAGTACTACACCTATGGACGTTAGCAGGAGACAGCCCCTAGGGATCTTGAGGGCCCTTCCCTGGCTTGGGCAGCATCACTGCTGGAAGACAAATGGGAGTCAGCTTCACCTGACATTTCACCTCCTGCTCCATGAGACTGTGTACAGCTAGTGGAAAAACAGCTTGAAAACACCAAAAGAAAACCACATAAAGCTGGGGCTGACATAAGACATTTTACAAAGGCAAAAGAGAATAATCTGTACAGTCTACAGGCTAGGAAATCGTCAGGTTTTGCCATAGCAGAAATACTTTTGGGCAGCAGCAAAAAGGAAGTGCTCTCTGGAGAAAGTACGTTCCCTAGCAAACAGCCTAGATAGGCTTTTCTTCATTAACCAGTAAGAGGGAGATCTCTCTTAGCATGCAGAAGGCACTGAGACTCATTTGACATTGAGTTTAACTCAAATTAATTTTTTCTGTGATTACAGAAACTTTTGTTCTACTTCTGTTTCTTCACCATCTGTGATACAAAACCTGGCAAAGACTCCAATTAGTTTCCTTTGTGTTATTACTGCCACAAGCACTCAAATGATAAGCATTTATACAAAAGGAAATTCCTCTCCCTTTCTACCCTATCGCTAAGAAAACTGGTACTGAACTCACCCTCAAATCTTGTAATGTCAGGTTACATCAACTGCATTACAGAAAAAGGCAACAGCAGATTAAGTCAATACAACACCTTTTCTAGCAAAACCTTTTCTCCAGTAATGAGCACCTCAGCCTGAGAGGAAACAGAGGGGAAGCACCTCATACCAAAAAAGGTGAAATCCTGTAACATGTGCTTAAGAAGCACCAGTGATGGATTTAGGGAGTTCTCTTCTCGAGGATATACAAACCCTCATTATGCTCCTAGATGTGTAGCTCTCAAGAGCCACAAAGGTGGTTATGCTTTGCCTCAGTTAAGCAGGACAGAGATATCACCCAGCAAAACAAACATACAGAACTCTGAAGAGCAAGTTAGTGGTGTTTATTTACTTACTTAAGCTCTTCATTTATATATACACACACACTTGCCTACTGTAGCGATCCTGATGGAATCCATGCAAGGCTGTGCTTAAGATGTCAAATTTGATTATTCTGGTAAAGCTTATCTTGGTACCTTAAACAGAGCAATCCCCTTATACAGAGTTTGCACACTGCTACAATCATACCAACATTAAGGCAACATATTAACTTATATAAAAGCACATGCATACCTGAAGTAGAAACACTTTTTCTAGCACAGGCAAGCTACACATTTTCGGCGTTTCTGTCCAAATGGGAGTGATCCATGACCAGAAATATAGCCTTGACTTTAGCATTTATTTACGCAGTAATTTGCCAACATTCTTCTATGTCAACAGGGTCCCAAATGTTTACAGTGGATTCCTGACACAGGGTAGGGGGTAGCCCTACCTGCTACAGGGTTTGTTACTCAAACAGAAGAAAGGGAAAGAAGAAATCTTGACAAGTGGAGGACATACTGTGATGGATAAACCAATAAGGGTTAGATAAGGAAGGGGAGATCACAGACTTGCACCAAATCTGAGAAGCTTGAACTAAGCTCTAACCCTCTTTTTTAATCCACTGCACCCTTTTCTTCCCACAGATCAGAAATGCCTGTTGAACCACCAGGCTGCTTCTAGGCACCTCTACAGACCATGTGTAATTTCTTTTTTTTCTTTATGTTAAAAGAATTAATGGCACATTTTACTGGAGCAGGATAGTGTGTAATTTCTTTTTTTTCTTTATGTTAAAAGAATTAATGGCACATTTTACTGGAGCAGGATAGTACCTCAACACCAGCACCTTATGCTGAGGGCTGTACCACACGGAGGTTGATGGGTTTTACCATTTGTTATTTGCAGTTGCTTGCTTGCTAGTGCTTCTTTGAGAAATAACACAGGCTTTCAAGTAGTTAATTAATCAAACAGCAGTTTGGTTTTTGGTACAAGACAGGACGCCTTTTTGTGAGGTCTTCTGTATAACATCATTCTGCTGTGACACAAACATCCAAACCATTTTGCTGTAGACTCTAAATAGTGCACTTGAAAAACTCTACAGCCAGAAGGGGTATAAAAATCATTCAAAATGGGTTCTTTGATCCTTTTTCTCTACCACTCACATCTGGCTGAAAACTTGACAAGCAAGAGCTTTGCCTGTTTCCATTTTCAAAAATTCTGTCTTTTACAATTGTACTAGAATTTAAACTAATGACAGGCACAATTTTATAATATGGCTGAGCCAGTATAATATCTCCTAGCCTTAAAAAGACACCCAATCCCATTTGCCTGGCACCTAATCCCATTTGCCTTCCTGCTCCCCTTTTGTTTCCTGTGCTGATGTTCTTTAGGGAGCTAGACTGGCAGCAAACTAAACCTATCAAAAAAATTAGTAGTTTTTATGTGTTTAACTCCCAGAACAAGCTCACAGAGGGTCAGATAAGCAACACGGATGATGATAAGGAGGAGGAGTGACCTTTCAAACAGCAGTTCACCATTTCATAAACTGAGCTGAACCATGAAACTGCATCGCAGACTAATCTGTCAAGTAGTTTGTGTTATGGGATGACCCCACTCAAACATTGGGATGGATGGGATGGATGCCTCACTTTAGGAATGGATTGGGCTCTCTAAGTCAAAACATGTATAATAATGGTTCCAAACCAGACATCATGGAAATAACCCATCTCTGTTTACAGATGCCTTCTGGCATCAAAACATGAATTTTCACTGTTTTTCAATTCATTCTACACATGATCCCAAAGTTAGGGATACTGGTCTAAAAACTGCCAGACTGTCAAACTTTTTTTTAGAACCTAGTAGTGCAATTTATTTTTCATATTTGCTTGTCTATGTCTTCCAAAAATAACTTACAATTATTAGGAAAAGTAATGGTTTACTATTCAGAATTACATCTATTATTTTCTGCGCATCTCGTTTTATGAATCAAGAATAAGCAAACAATCCAGTGAATAGTGATCCCTCCCCTTCTTCACTCCTCCTCCGTCAGCCTTTACACACAGCTTTACATTCATCAGCTGCAGAAGAGACACTAAAGAGCATCAAGTACTGGCTTCAGGTGGCCAAGCGTTTCACCGCCTCAAGTGAAATATACGTGGGAAAATGTCAGCATATAAAGTAACAGGTATTCAGAAAGCATAGTTCCCGTGCTTCTTTTCCCCTCTAAAAGACCTGCAAGTTCTTCTTGAAGTGTCCCGAAACAAGTGCGTACCTTCTTTGAGTTTATAGATCGCACACTTGAAAGAAACTAAAGGCAACAGCGTGAGAGACGCTCACGTAAGTCACTAGAACGTCCACGACCCGAGCTACTCGGCACCAAGAGCAGGGCAGCGAGGGCCGATGTCGCAGCCCCGCAGGTAGGGCCAGCGCACCCCGGGCTCCGCGGGGCAGCGGCCGCGGGCCGCTCGGGCTCTCTGCGGCTGCACGGGGCGCAGCCCACGCTCAGGGTCACAGCGCCGCGTACGCTCACACACGCCGAACTTCCCGGGGATGCGCTACGTCCACAGCTCCCTTTGGAGCACGGGATTCCGCGCACCCACGGGAGGCGAGGCCAGAATCCCACGTGCCAGCGGCCGCCCCCGCCCGCGGTCGGGAGAGCAGCAGCCACCGCCCCCGCCGCACCTCCCCGGCTCTCCCTCGGCCCCGGGGCCGCAGCTGCCGCCCGCAGCCCCCAGGCCGGCCCCGGCCGCAGCGGGGCCGCCATCCCGCGGGGGCCGCCGCCCCCGGCCCGGCGGGCGCTGATAGGGCGGCCCTGCGCGGAGGGGCGGGCGGAGGAGAGCGCGGCCCAATGCGCGGCTCCGCTCCCCGGCAGCCCCGCTCCCCGGCCCGGCCGTGCAGGAATGCGCCCCCCGCCCCGGTACCTTCTCCTCCTGCAGAGCACGCACACGGCCCAGAGCAGCAGGGCGGCGGCGGCGGCCGCCCCGCCGTAGGTGCCGAGCGGCAGCGCGTCGGGGCCCATGCTGGCGGCGCTCGCCTCGGCGGCTGCTGGTGCCTCGCCGCCGCCGCCGCCGCCGCCGCCGCCGGGGAGGAAAGTTTCGCCCGTCCTCCCGCTCCCGGCAGGAGAGGCGCCCGGCCGGCCGTCCCTCCCCGCCCACCCCGAACCCAGGGGGCTGGGTTTGGCTGCTCGGAGCCGGACTTGGCGAGCGGGCCCGGTGCGACCCGGCGGGCTCCTCCCCGGGGAGCGCCCGGCGCTGGGAGGGTCGCGCCCGCCCGCCCCCGCGGCCTCCCGGCGGCGGCGGAGGGGGAAGCCCCGGCCTTCGGCTTGCCGGGAAAAGGCTCCCATGCCTTCCCAGACCCGGGAAGGATGGGGGGAATGTCAGTGCTCCCCGCCCTTTAGTCACTTTCAGCCGTCACGGCAACCCGGGAGGGTCTCGGTGCCCCGCAGACGTGTCCCCAGTGCGAACCGTGCCAGACTCGGACAGGTAGCAGCTCTGGCAGCCCTTTGATCTCCGCTTGATTTTGATACAGATACCCGATATGTGTCCCCTTAAAAAGCAAGACAACGTCCCACAGCTTCATAAAACTTAATCTGAGGTATGATAAATAAGATGCAAATTGGTTCTTAACGTTGTGCTGTATGAGAAGAAACTCGGTCCAGTCGTCCCACTGTGCCAGCTCCTCTGGTGTTACGGAGAGGAGAGGAGGAGGTGAGAGACAAAAAAATGAGGCAATAGGGACATCCCCAGCGTGAGGAAGTGGGATGAGGTGGGGTGGCAAAGAGGTCCAGGGAGTTTGATACTTTGTGGCAGGGCACGGACTAACGAAATACCAGGGCAGCAGCGGTACCTTACACTCCACTGCCATTTGGTACAAGGAACACTCAGATGCTGCTGTGATGTAAGATAGTCTGCAATCCGAATTCACACTGAGAAATGGAGTAAGATCCTTCAGGCTTTGAAACTGTGGTTTGGTTGAATGCTGACAGACAAGTTCATGCTCATTTTCAGCCGTGTGCAGTATCGTATGTTGTGTGTTTCATAATGTTTGGTGGTTTATTCCTTTCATCTTGGAAACAAATTGTAGAACACCAGTCTTTTGACTTGTCCTATTGTAAGCTTTTTCAAAATTGTGGAGTCCCGAATGCATCTCAGGAGATAAAAAAGCCGGTTAACTAAAAACCTTCCAGACTTTAGCAGATTTCATAATTTTTAAGAGCCTGAGGCATATCTGAGGGTTTGCAGTCATCAGAGCTGTGTCTTTTTCCTCAGCTATTCCTTTTAGTTGCATTGAAATACTTAAAATGCCATTGTTTCAATCAGGGAAAATCTAATTAATGTGTCTCACATTAAAAGTGACCCAAATGTGAACAACATTGCTTAAAACCATCAGCTGTCTATCCCTCCTGAGACCAAAAAATGAGACACCCTTATTGTGCAATATGATACATGGAGGGAAACCATAAGAGAAACTAATGCTTCACTTGTAGTTCTTCAGAATTTTTTTGCAGGTAGCTGTATTTGAAATCCCCAGCTTGGGAATCCCAAGGGGTTTCTTAATCCTGTAAATTCATGGGAAAGGAGTAATTCAGAACTGAAAAGCATTGCACTGTAAGTCATTACACAGTAAAATATTACTCATTTTACAAGTGACCTCTGCTGTGAAAATTTAGTGTTTCAGTTCAGTTTGGTGGAAAAGAACTGTCCACATACAATTAAATAGCTGTGGCAGCTAGAGTAAGCCCTCATCCATAATCAAAACATCAAACCACCAAGATCACTGTAGTTCTGCCAAAGTGTGCGAAGAGGGTTACAACAATCTTTTTTAGTTTTCACTTTTCATGTTTGGTGAAAGTTACTGTCTCAGGTCAATTGCAGATGAAAAAAAAACCCACCCCACACACCAGAAAGCATTTTGAACCACACCACGAGCACTTTGAAATACAGGGAACACACCCTGAAAGGTCCTAAGTCCCCTAAAAATGCTGAGTACTGTTCTCTGTCAACCATTTAAAAAGTCCAAGAGGATGGATTAAATTCTTAACTAGTGAAGGAATCTCAAAGAGCTAGAAGCTAAAACATTTAAATTTGATGTCTTATATATAGTATGAATTACGTCAATGCAAATCCAGCTGGATGATATTTACACATAACGTACCCAGTTAAAATTATAATAGATGTATCCATAGATATTGGCATCTCAACTAACTGGAGAAAGAGGGTGAGGCTGAGCAGTTCCCTTTAATGTAGCTCTAGCAGGAGAGAGGAAATTAATTTAATTTTCAGAATGTGCAAGCCTAGTCTATAGTGGTATGGTCTCGTGTTGGAAAAGTAGTTTATTAAGAATTGGAGGGATTTTCAGTTTTCAAGGTGTCATGAGATCTTTAAAGAGCTCTCGCTGCAGCATGGTCAGAAGTGGGGAGAAAGAATGCCAATGCTGTTATATTTGGAAATGGATAATGTTACAGTCCTGCTGGATACAGCTGTGTCCAGCTGTTATTCTTCCTGGTGGGGTGTAATTGCTGTTATTCCATGCTGGTAGCAGTGGCTCCTTGACAAGTTTCTTCAAGTGTCCTTTGTTGGTATTGGAAATCTTCTAGAAACAACTGCACGCTGGAGAGAGGTGAAGACATTTGCAAGTATTACAGGTTTGGGGGGACGGATGGAGAATTCATAAGGTAAGCTTGGATGGCTTTTCAGTTGGACAGGTTTCAGAGAGGTTCCGAATACTACGGTAGTAAACCTACAGAGGTGGATAGATAGATAGATAGATAGATAGATAGATAGATAGATAGATAGATAGATAGATAGATAGATAGATAGATGCTCAGCTACATTTCTCCTGTTTAAATTGTGAACATTCTGTACATATGCTACAGTTCAAAATGCATACTGTGTGTATGTTTCATACTGCCAATGTTGTAAGATGATATAGATCATATTTTTTTGTCTTATGAAAATGCAGAAGACTCAAAATAAACTTTGAACAGTATATACTGCAATCTGTACAGTATTTTACACATCACAGTGTGATTTTGCTATATGCAGCACATGGACAAATGCCTGTTCTGCTGGGTAGCTTTCATGTGCACAAGGATTTAAACTCCCAGTCTTAGACAAGAGCAGATTCTCTACCATCGAAACACCAGTGACATGTGTCATAAGCAACAGCGGGAACAAGGCTTACTTTTCCACTCACCCAGCACTACTCATTCAAAGGTTATTTTCAACAGCTCATAGCTTTGATCTGCTATAACCATTGCAGTTGCAATACTGCAAGGCCATTCTTGCCTTCAGTTTAAGGGTGCATGAAGTATTTCAACAACAAAAAAAAATTATGTATTTTTGTGAACAATGCTAAAGAAAAATACCCATGGTAACATTTGCAGTGATTTTGAGAAATGGCAGTGGCATTCAGCTTTGAAATGGGGTCAACAAATTAACCTCTGTGTCAAAGATAATCTGTCCAAATTTATTTAGGTTATAAGCCCCACAAGAAAAGAGGTTTTGTATACTCTAATGACCTGCTGGACCTTTGGGGCTTCACTCCATGAAGATGCCACTGGAACTGGGTCTGCTTCCAGCTCTTAGCTCAGCAGCTGTTTTCTCTGGAAGTGAAGCTCTGAGCTAATAGAGATCAGGCTGAATTCAGGGCAATGCAACTAAAAGCCTTTTTGTTCCCTGCTCTCTGTCTCCCTTCCTGCTAGAATACAGGCAAAGGGAAATGCAGTGATTTAAGTGTAGGACGAAAAGGCTTACAGACCTTTTAAATCTCACTTGATTCAAGAGTAATAATTTGATTCTCACTTTGTGTTCTCTCTTTCAAGTGCACGCCAATCTGCATTTAATGCTTTTGTAACACAGCACTGCAGGCTCTCTCCCAGGGCCTCCTGTGTCAATCACAGCCGATTGGCCTGAGCTCTGAACAAGATCCCACGCTGAGATGGCTGAGAAGTCCCACTCGTCTGTCCCTGCACGTCAAATGGCTTGGTCCCACTTCCCACTATCATGTGGAATGCCATGCCAAACACATACTTGCTACATGCACCAACATATGGACTCATCAGAAAAGAAGAAGCTGAGAGTTCTACAGGGACAAGGACAGGAACTGAATAGGCAAAGAGATCATGAATGGGAGCCAGGAAGGGGAAAAAAGGAGGATTAGGAGCATATGAGGGGAAACTGAGGATGAATGGGCAAGATGAAACCTGGGACCCAAAGGAAATGAGATGGCAGTAAGAATAGAGAAGATTTTGAGGAGAAATGTGACAGACTGGCAGCTGCCTCAGTGTAGAGATTAAGATGTGGAATTGTGATATGACTCAAAGGTGAAGTCCAAGAACAGAGGTGGAACTGGAAATGAGTGGGAATGAGAGTGTGGGAGAAGAGAAGCCAAGAGAACTTAGGTAAAAAACCTCTGAGATGGTTCCTACAGTTTGCAGACTGAATCTCACTGGGAAAAAAGAAGGGGATTTGGGTTAAAAATTGACCCTGGGAAAACATAAAAGTGATGGGCAAGGCAATCAAGATAAGAAGGAACCAACAGAAAATGCTATGTCTTCCTGGCTGCAGTTTTACTTTGTACAGCTGCAGAGCCTCAACAGACTTGGTCCTGTTTCTCTGTACTGCCACCTGTGCCACAAGTCATGCAAGCCCTTCTGTTACAGCTATCATGTGGCCACAGTGAGAACTGGTTACTTCCTTATCTGGCATAAAACTCATTCACTAAAGAAGAAGAAGGAATAGCTAGTGTGCCACCAGATAAGCCATTGATTCCACTCATCCTGGAGCCATAGAGTTTTTACCTTTGCAAGAAAATAGACTGGCAGTCTAAGATGTGGACTTTGGGAAAGTGAGATATCCTATTCTGGGGGTTAAATAAAAAGGGAGCTGTGTTACAGATGCCATGTGGAAAAACTTCCATATTTTTACTCTGAGTTTTTAATGAGAAAATTTTGATATATACATGTATCTACAAGGAAGTAATTTAGGAATGAGCTTTACAGATAAACCTAGATTGTGTAGTCAAAGACACTGGAGAACTCCTGCTTCTTCTTTGTTGTAGATGGGAACTTGGTGAGGCAAGGGGATGACTGCTAGAGCAATGACTGTCCTGGCTAAGTTAACCAAAGACTCTCCTTGATAGTTATATTCCATCCATTTCTGTGGATAATTTCTATACCATCATACCATGGCTAATTATCTGATAGACCCTCATTTTCTGCAGATCAATTTGAGACCTTAGGTCTGATTTGCCGAAGTGCTAAGCCCATCAAAAGCAATACATATCTATAGTATCTAGCTATAAAAAACAGTGGTGTATTCAGGACTTGCCCTTTGAACATGTAAAGCACTCTTAGCATAAAAAAACCCCAGCATTTAACTTCCCTACTGATGAGCATCCATGAAAATATTAATGCTGGTGCACCCTAAACAGGATTTATATTTGCAATATAGTAAGGTAGTCAGTTGTATGCTCTGAGTAACATAACAAAATTTTGAAGAATGCTGTGTTCCCTGCACAAGATTATATATTCAGAATTTGGCAAAGTTGTAGTGAAAAATTAATGTACCTATATTATACTTAGCTTGATTAAAGGCCTGCAATTCTGGGATTTTTTTAACTTTCTAATAGCTGACTTTGTAACCTTCAAAATGTGCTTTTTATTTTTCATTGCTATAATTCAGTTTAATTTGCCTTGGGAATACTGCAGTCTTTGCTAGCAGCAAATATTTGGGGCAACTAAAGAGTGTTTGTACTATTATAAAAACAAATATCATGTATTAACTCATTAGCTGGCAGGTGTATGTATATAAACAACATCTGGACATTTTTCATTTCTCTGGAGTACTGAACATAGCTATAGCTCAAATTGGAAGATAGGAGAGGGGAGGGGAGGAGAGAAAAAGGAATGTGTGTAAAGAAAGCTTAAAAGATTCAGTTCTCGCAGTCCTGTCCATTATAAGGATGAATCAGCAGTAGGGTGAATATCCTGTTCTGCAAACAGAAACAGTTCCAAGAGAAAGTCTAAAGAGTACACAGTTACCCAAGTGAGAAGAATGAATGATGAAGATTGTAGATGAAAAATTCCAGAGCTATTAAAAAGTGTGTTATTGATGGACTGTGATGCAAGAATATTATATGAGCCAAATGGTTAGACACAGAAGCAGTGAAAAGGGAGGCAGTAAAATCCAGGCAAGGTTGTCGTCATGATCAAGTTTGTCAAGGATGATCATACAACTGTGATTCCACCCACAGACATTTCTGAAACCCCACACAGGGAAATGCAGGAAATACATGATCACAAACCAAAAAAAGTAAGTGACTGGGGTATTGCCCTAAAATGAGTAAGCATTCATGTCATGAATGCTAGCCATTGCAAAACAAGGCAAATACAAAGTGTTTAAACAGGAGACTAGACCTAAGCCGAAATAAAATCAGCAATACAGTCAAAAACTTGTGAGCTGTGTTGGCAAGAGCAAACAAGGTGGAGCAGTGCTGATCAGATCAAAGTGCAGTAGAAAATGTTTCAAGAGTAATGCTAAGTTACTGCGTACGTAGAAGATAATTAGCAATAAAACACAGGGTAATTATCAATTAAAATCATGTTTTATGTAAAAAAGTAGAGATATGCACCAGTTTCTAAAAGCATGTTTGTGTTTTAACATTCACACTGAGAAGAAATGCAGTTAACAAATAAGGTTCGAAGGAGGAAAAGCTCACATAGACTTAAAATGTGACTTGAATAATATGACTCAGTCACACAATTTCTAAATCCTGCTGTGTTAGACCAGAGCTGACAATGATTCCCAAGGTGCTAACTATACTCCTGCACAACCAGTTTTTCTTCTTATTTGTCATTTCTGGACCATAGTGTACCAATATATTGGTGCTACAGCTTTTTAAACCATGCCTTTAAATTTGTCTTCTTCAGGTTTTGTTAACTTACTGCATTGCTTGTTCCTCTGATATTGCATA
The DNA here is from genome assembly GCA_026261815.1 of Monarcha castaneiventris obscurior. Lineage (NCBI taxonomy): Eukaryota > Metazoa > Chordata > Aves > Passeriformes > Monarchidae > Monarcha > Monarcha castaneiventris. The sequence goes on from JAMPIT010000379.1 coordinate 13,089,042, forward strand.
GTATGAGTGGTCTTGCTGATCAGTCAGATCATTAAGATATTATTTAAAATATTTGGATATTTTATTGTAGTTAATAATTTGATTAAACTTAACTGTGAAAAACAAAAAGCAAAACTTTGTAGCACAGTAAATTTTAAATGTATCTGCAGAGTCCAGAACTTGGCTTAGCAGACAGTGGCTCAGAGTTAATGTACAACCAGTTAAGTCAAAGGTACTTGATATTACTCAGCACTTTTTATAATTGACTTTTAAAAACCAAATCAGATGTACTTCAAGATGACTTGTATGTTTCTTTTCTTTTTTTCCATTATTCTCTATGTTTATTACCTTAACTGTTTCTTCTCCTTGGGAATGTCTTGATTTGAAGCTTATACCAGAACCTTTTGAATCTCAAAGTTCACCAGCAGATTAAAATCTGAAGCTGATTTCTTCCACCTATCTGGGACATTTTTGACTGACCCTCCCATTCTTGAGGTGAAGACTTTTGATTTGCCTGTGAACCAGCTCCTGATCCACCAGTTTTCAATTGCCCATATCAAAGTAGAAGGAATGATTCCTTTGATATTTAATGTGCAAGGCTCAGCTTGTTCGTGGGGCATGTAGGTTCTTGCACCAGAGATCTCGCAGCAGGCCTGGGGCATAGGCTAATGACCCATCATTATGTTATTCAGATTGTGATCTTGTGCTGCAAATCTGTCAAAGCCTGAAGTAGTAAAACTGTTGAGGTTGCTAAATGTGTGACTGCCTGTGTGTGGGACACACCTATGGGAGGTGTTGAGATTAGAGGAACTGGGCAGAGTATGGGGTAGAGTCTGTACTTTGGGCTCTACCCTAAATAGATACTTTTGCTAAATTAAATGTTCCAGTGAGTGGATGGAGGCTAAGCTCAGGCAGGTCTAAAATGGGACCTCAGAAGTTACTTTATCTCAATTTCTCCCTAAGGAGGGAAGCAAGCACAGATCCTTTAAAAGGGGAAGTGGGAAATAGGTATGCAGCCAGCCTATGCCCACAGTTACTTTCCAGGTTTGTTACAGGCTAAGTTTAAACTGAGGCCATTTGTACTTTGTTACTGAAGTCTCTTTTGATTGCCTTCAGACTTCTGTTTTTTTATTTAATTGCTGCCAGTTTGAACAACCAATAGTGGATAGTAATCAGAGGGCTGTAGTAGACTGGAGAGGTTTCCAGTAATGTTCCTTATCTGAGCCCCCGGGAGACAGCAGACTTCCTTGTGAGTCGGGTCTGATCTGCATACCAGACCCTCCCTTCCCCTTAGAAGGGAGTCTCCTGTCACATCTACCCTTCTTTCCCTGTTACCAGAGGAGGTCTCAATACAGGGTGCAGGTGGGGCTGTTTTAGGATGCCCCACCACCCCGGAAGGATCTTTGCCCACCTCATCAGTTGTTTGGCCTTCTAGATCCAGAGCCCCATACCTGTTGTAAAAGGTATCAGTCCTACTTGTCAAATTCAGAGAAGGGGGAACCTTCTTGGTACGTGCTGTGATGTGCCTCCAGCCTTCATCTTTAACAGACCCTTGGCTAACAGTCCTTTGACTAATTACCCTGCAGGGTTCTGCTTCTTCACCACAACGGAGGTTCCAGACTCCTGGGAGTCTGAGGCTGTAGCATTGCTGAAAATAACCAGTCTATCTCTTGCTCATTCACTCCAATACTGCATAGACTGTTCACTTCTTCCTGTAGCTCCTTCACCTGGCAACACAGCTCCTAAAACACAGCTCACCTTCTGCAAGACAACTCCTTGTCATCCCAACCTCGCAAAGAGGCACCAGACACTCCCAGCAACCTGTGACCCAGAGAGCTACACCTACCAACAGCAGGTGTGGCTGGCTGGAGGCCTCTGACATGGCTGGGTCAGTGACCCTCGCTACAGGGGATCGAGCTTGACGTGTCAACACCACAGCTAAGGGAGCTTAAAATACTATGCTAATAACACTGGGGCTAAAAGGATCTCTTTGCTCTTCCTTCCAGGTACTCGGTCCATTTGGTGCCTCTATTGGCTCCACCTGAATGGTTGGAGAGGAGCCCTTCCTGCATGAACTGCCACGCAAACTGATGTGCCACACTCCAGGTTGCTCATGGGCCCTGGAACCATTTAAATCTCCCATGGTTGCTCCTGGCACTGCCCCTTCCTCCCCTGATTAGCTGCTGAGGGCTTCCAGATCCTGACAAGGCTCAGGGCTGCTGCAGGTGTTCCTGAAGAGGAGACCCCCCCTGTACAGCTCAATCTCATCCCGTGGACTTTCCTTCAGTCACGGCTGCTTTGTGGACTTAACCAAATTTTAATTCAAATGATGATTTCATACTTTGAGTTATACTCTGCAAAGCTGGAGGAGTTGAAATAATATGTTGTCAGATGCAGATGTCAGTGTTTTAACCAAAGCAGCAGAGGCTTCTGATCATATCCCACGTGAGTGTGGAAAATCAGGCCAAAATGGAGCTCACAAACAGCAATCAAATAAATGGCTACTATAAATTAAGCAAGTGAGAATAAATAAAAGAATTATCTAACCAGAAAAGTAGTATTTAAAGAAGTAAGATAATTGTGTGCCTTGAAAAACATCGGTAATTTGTGACTTTTCTTTCCTTATGGGAAGGAAAATTGGTGGTGTATGTGTTATGACATTTCCTTGATGCAAACCTTTTCTCTACAGAGAGCAAAGGCCTGATTTCCAGCTCAGACTAAAATTGCATGTTTCCATTGTTTGCAATTCCAAACCTTCCTCTAGCTGTTATATTTTTTCTTCTGCCAGGTCCACTGTTCCCTGCTTTTGCTCTCTCCTTGGTGTTCTGACTGTTTCTCTTTTGCAGATCACAGACTCATAGAACAACTGGGGTTGGAAGAGACCTCAAAGATCATTTAATTCTAACCCCCTTGCTATGAGCAGGGACACCTTGCACTAGACCAAGTTGCTCAGAGCTCCATTCAACCTGGCCTTGAACACTTAGAGGGACCACAGCTGGCCTCTGCTTCCAGAAACACCCAAATGTTATCTTCCTGCCCACTTTCCCCAGTTTTAACTTCTGGGTGAGCTGTGTTTTGGACTGTGACTTCCTTTCTCTCCCATTACTCCAGATAAAAGCATCACTGCTCCAACATTTGTAGGAGGAGAACCTGTGAAGGTCAGTAACCAGTTGCATCAGCTTCAAAGATGTGCCATCCCAACATCCATTACGCCCTTGTATTAAATTCACAAGCACTAAATGGATATATATGTATTTAATACATCCTTATAAGTTTCAAACTTGTATATATTCAGAATATAAATTATCATAGTTCTTTTCTTATTTTGGAAAAGGTCCAATTTAATTGAAAAACAAGTCTTTCCCATTGTTTTTTCTGATAACTTACAGATTTTTCTATCACCTCAGACCCAATTTTATATTGCATGACATAGGCAGGTTGAAAACATAATGATACCATGAAAATTTTCTGTTGAATTCTTTATTCACTTCTGTTACACCTCTTTACACTTCTGTGGTATTATACTGGAATTATCCTTAGAATTCCATGCATTTTTTTCCTAGGTAAATTACAATTTACTGCTAAAAAGTAGAGGAAATACCTAATTAGTGATAAAGGAGTTACCTAATACCTGATAAATTTTATGCTTCTTGAGCTTCTCTCAAAATTAGAGTTTACTTCTATTTGCATTTAGATTTCTAACCCAGTGCTCGGCCTTTGGAGGAGAGCAAAAAATGTTCACTTAAAGGATCTGTTTATATCAGGTTACTTGCTTAAATATCCCAATAAATAATTTCATTCTGTAAATCTCTAAGTTATATTTTTCATTATATGTATGTTTTAGAAAAAATTAGGTCTTCATCTCATCTATCACTATCATTATCTTTAAAAGCCTGAATGGTCTGTCTCATTGAACTCAAACTGAGAGACTACTGAAGTTCAATGACATAGTGAGAGGCATCTGCTGGAAATTTTGCACTTGTAACAGATACTACTTCAGCACTGAGAACAACACCAAGGACTTGAGCCTGTATGTCTTTCACATTTAGAATTCCTACCAAAGTCAGGGGAAATCTTCATGAAGCAGAAAAGTGTAATAGTATAATTATTCGTCTGCTGGAAAATGGCATATTATTCTAACACCTATTAAAATCGATATCTTTGTAAGTTTCTATCTCAACAATTTTGAAAGCAGTAAAATATGTGCAGGAATTGTTAAGTGTTTTTTCTTTTCTGAATCATAAAATTTTGCCCTTAAAAGTTTACAGAAAGTCAAATACAAGGCAAATATTTTCTCCATACAATGGTACCTGTCTTTCTACACTGTTTTTGTAAGCAAAAACTTAGGAAGTTATAGAAAAAAACTACTAAATAAAATTCAGTGTGTCAATTCACTTTTATTTTAAAAAGAATTTTAACTGACATTAAATCAAAGCACTTTATGTTGTGATTTATTGGCAGTGCAACATGTTGAGTTTCAAGTGAGCTGTTTGTCTCCTAAAATGGACAGGAGAAAAGACACTCTGAAATTACACTTACAGAAGATGTGAATAACTAGTACTTCTCATTCATTGCTTAACAATTAGTGTTAGTTATTGCAGATATGAAAATATGGACTTGTGTTGCAAATAACTTTTCCATTTTCTGACTAATAGATCATCTCTAGATGACAGCAAATGGAGTGAGGCAACAACCACATCATTTATCACCTGGTATGCATGTGAGTGTCTCTCTCTTGTCTGCAATACAGCTATGTCAGGATGGGGTTATGACCCGAAACTCTGAAAAGTAGATATCATCATACTGGCTATCACAAGTGGCCCACTCTTTTTTTTAGGAAGTAGTTTCTGTCAAAAGTGGTAGTGTAAGCGACTAGATCTTTGCCAAAGTTAGTTACAGAATAATTTGTGTAAAGGCTGTCTCCTATATCCAAGGGATATTGTGCTTCTGCTTGGAACAATGAGAAGGTGTAGTTCTTCCCAAACACCTGATTTTACTGTAATATTTAGTGCTGTAACTATGGACTTAGTTATTATTATTATTGTTACCCTATTTATGTCCCCCGATATGCATTTATAGGTCTTGTTTATGTATAATAATGATTGGAGTCAGAAATGTCTGATCCTGCTAAACACTTGACCCTTAGCCTTTATCTTGAAAGGTTTTTTTGGTCACACTTAGCTTTGAGCATGTGAGTCCAAAGTGTACCTGTATTATGGCTCCAACATCTTGGCAAAGAGCTGCTCCAGCCTGGGGGCTGGGTGCCTCAGCTCCACCTTAAATCTTTGGGTCTGGTCCAGTGTTTTGCCTTGGAAAGGTGCGAGGTCAGAGTCCCTCAAGGCTGAAGTTCTTCCCTACATTCAGGAAAAGGCAATAACGTGGGTCATAGCAATGCCAGACTGTTCACACATCTCAGCAAACAGCTCTGTACAGAAGGAGCCATGTCTTCCCTGACAAGGCTCTTCAGCCACTGGGTGGTTCGATTGATCCAAAGAGTCAAGAGCCTTGGTTCTTCAGCTTGGACTGAGCAGTCCAAGTCCACTAATTTATTTGATGTTACACCTCTATAAACAGCTGCCTAGCACAGATAGTGCTTGTTTTGACCAAGAGGTGATATAGGTTCAACAAAACATAGGACTAGATTCCAGACTACTCAAACCAGTCAAAACAAGTCAAGTGTCTTTCCAAATCTCAGCCCGCACTGTCCTCCTATGCTAAAAGGCTTATCAGTGCTGCAATTTGGCAGTCAGCAGGATATAGCACTGAGAGAGAATTTCAAATTCAAAGATCATCCTGATCTTAAAATGTCAACAAAACACCTGCCCTTCCAGTGTCAGGAAGCCACTGATGAACCACAAATGCCATTTTAATTAGGTACAGATTACTATATGGGAAGTTTGAATCACCTATGTCAAATTTTTGGTGTAAATTTATAAAGCAATGAGTGCTTAAGTTTGCCAAAACACTCAGGAAATGCCTTTAAAAACAAGTTACGGGTAATACTCAGCAGCACAGACCCAGCCAGCAGTGCCCTGCTTTCTTTCCTGTGACAAGCAGAGTATTGATCCCCAACATGTCCACTGCCTCAATCAGCCTCTCTTTTAGATGTATGGCATTTTGAAAAGCAGTAACTAACACTAGGTAAAAACCAGATAGTTAATTTTCTCTGACAATCCCTTCTGATACCATTCACAGGATGGAAATGCTTGTAGTGCAGTATTATCGATAAGTGCTTGCATACAGACAAAGTCTTTAGTTCCAATGAGCAGACAGAACCTGTGTCACTTAGGTTCTACCTGACTTTTGTTGATGTTTGCTGATGCTTGTATTGCTCTTACAGGGTTTGCTTTCAAGAAAACAAAAGAAAATAAAACACTGTTTACTGAAAGTAAACAGTAAACTCAAGCTGTGGCTTGGGATGCCAGGTTGGTCTTCAAGAAACAGGAGAGTAATGCAGCAGTGGTAAAGGTTATACAGAGAAATCAGTTTATCCCACCCATGGAGATTTTGAGCAGCTGTCTGACCTGATCCTGAGTCGATGATGGTCCTGTTTCAAGTGAGAAGGCACAGTAAAAAATGTCCATAAATCATTTCCAAACAATGTGAAATGTGTGTCCTTTTTTGCTGCATTCCTAGGATTACTGAAATTAACATTCTGATTTGAAAAGGAAAAGCAATTGTTAAGCCTGGATATTTAAACTGAACAAAAGTGTTTTTCTAGTAGTGACTAACAAAAAAGGAAGAACAAATATAGATTTTAATACTGGTATATTAAAATTAAGGTGAAAATATATATGGCTGCAGAGAGCTACAGTGGGAATGTCTCCCTCACCAGTCCACAGAGGGTTGCACATATGGTAGCCCACTTCACATTGCTTGGAAACTTTTATCACAACATTTGCAAAAAGTGATTTGTGTTTTGGGACAGTAATTCATTTTTTAGAAACTTTCTTTTTATTCACTGCTAGAGATGGGCTGAAGCCAGTTGTGCCTGAAATGAAACCAAAAGCCTCATGAGCAGATGGCCTAGCATGTTCAGCAAAAGTGCTATCTGGAAATGTGATGTTTTCTTCACTAATGAAGAACCTTGAGGACTATCCTCTCTGTTTTCCATCAGCCTCTGAATGTGTATCATTCCCTTATTCTCACAGGCACTGCTACAGATGAGATATAAGAAGTAGGAGTAGCACTAAGATTTAAAAGTCACATTATAATTATATTAGATTTGTTTTGTGGGTTTTTTTGGTTTTTTTTTTTGCTTTCTTAATACTTAGCAGCACAAATACTTCTAAGGGTTGACTTGTCTATATATATGAACTGAAATATATCTGCAAATGTAAATTATACCACACTGAATGGACATTATGATATCCCTTTCAGTGTCTTTAGTGTAGGCTGCCTCATCTAATTTTTCTCCCTCTTTATTCAGTTTAGGGTGGGGAGGAAGAGAAGGAGACAGCTCCTACTTGCTTTCAGCCATTTTCAAGGTTAAAGCTTCCCTCTGCATCCACTCCTTTCCTCTGGTTAATGTAATGTTTGCCTGGCTTCCAGTGTCAGATCTTACAGCAGCTTCTGCCACATCATCACCTGCCATTTCAACACAGCCTATTATGTTGAAGATCAGGACACAACTGTGTTTTAATGTACAAAGATGAATACATAGGTGTCTGATAAGGTGTCCACAGTTAAACTCCCGTTATCATAAATGGTGTCCTTGAACAGACAGGCATTATCATCATAAGTTCTGGGCTCCACTCAGCATAACTCTTCAGTAGGCACCAAGGGGACACTGAAAATCAGATGTAAATACCTGCAAAAGAAGTTTAAGCTGTTAAATATGAAACTGAATCCCACCCTGGCTGATTGCCAGCAGTACTTTTCCTTTCTCCCCAAAATGGTCACTCAGTCTTTTCATATTTCCATTTCACTTGTTTACCTGCTCCCCTTGCTCCTACATGTCTTGTTTAATTCCTTGTTTTGTTGTCTCATATCATCATTTGTTCTGGAACAATGTGTTCAAAATCTGCTCTTGAACAAGAGTTCATACGTGGTTGAACTGTCGCTCTGATAAAGTGCCTTCCTCCTCCTGACAGTAAGTTTGACACAAATCATTTATCCTCTCACCTCAGCTTCATATTTAATGTACAAACATGCTTGTTTGTTTGTTTGCTTGTTTTCTGAGGGAGGAAGATTTGTCATTAAATTCTGCTTCTGTTAAAGAAAAGTGAATTTTTAATGACTGATTAATGTTTTAGCTATCAGTTTCTAAACCAACACTGCCTACAGTCTTGTTAACATGCCTGATCCTCAGGCATGCTAATTTTTACATCCTTTGTAATCAAAGCTGTGGAAGTTTAATGTGTCTCCTGATTTCTGTGAAGGTTTTTCTCCATGGTGGTTTGTGACTGTGTCTATATGAAGAGCAAAACAATAGTGCACAGAATCTGTGAGCAATGCACAAATTACAACAATAACACTGAAGAATCCTCACAGTCCCCCAGATGTATCTCTCCAAGCAAATATGAGAAGGCTAGCTCACACACAAGAAAAATATATGCTGTATTCTAAGCATCATTGAGCTAGTTTAAATCTAGAGTGATTTCATCTACTTTACTGCAGCCTAAGTGAGATCAGGATACGCCTGTGTGATCAATACAGTAGGCATGTTGACCTAAACCTTCTGGAAATAAATAAATACTGTCAGGAACAGTCCTCTTGCAGGGAAACAGACAAAACCACCTGACTTTAAACAGACTTTTAAAAAACACATCTCTTATGAAAGCTCTTGGGAGCAGGAGTTCTTTCAGTCTCCCGGGGCATAGCAAGCAAAGCAAGGTAAGTTATCTTGACACCAAGTCCTCGAGCAGCAGATCTTTTGGGGAATGAACAATGTGCTCTGTAGAGCCAGCCTGGCTTATCATCAGAGTCATCTGTATCCTTGAAAAGTACAGCTGGGGTTAGGGAAGCTGCAGAGAACACTTATGTTAGACTGACATGCTTCTCCAAGCAAAGGAATCATCATGACTTCAGTTTCAGGCTAAGTATTTTTAGTGCTTTTTGCTCCTGAGGGGAGTTTCTATCATAACCCATTGATTTGCATGGACCTTATTGCTAGATATAATGTTGTTGGCTTGTTTTTTTTCTTTTAATTATTTATTTACTTGAAAAAATTCCATGCTTTTCAAGAATTTTCCTTATTACAGTAACCCTGTGTGAGTTATTTCCAGCAATCCTGAACTTTAATCTGGGAACCTTTATGTACTTTATCTATTAAATACTATGTTGTGCAAATAAAATATATGCATATGAACGTCTACAAATTTTAAAAAATATTTCTTTCCACTGTTTTGGTAATCTCATGGAATTCACTGACACTTTGGGAGTCATGAAATTTAATGCAAACAATACTCAGTTTACCAGTCTGCCAGTAGAAATAAGTCTGTATTGCAAAAAAAGAACAAAGACTATATTTTTTTTTTTGTCCTGGTTTTCCTATTCCTCATTAAATAGTAAGTTACTTTTGACAGCTGTTCATTTTTAATTTTGGCCATATGGAGGCATAGTGGAATGATGTTTCTGACATTCTACTTATTCAGGATTACTAAAAATGAGGGAAGCAAATGTTCACTCCACAAAACCATACAGAAATGAATTTTTCTTTATTTTTTTTTCCCGCCAGAGAAAGTCAAAAAGAGATTTTCCCAAATGTATCAACTGAAATTCTCATAAAACTTGACCAGACTCTGCTAAGTGGCTGGGAGCAGGAAAAACTTGCAATCCATTGGTGAGACAGTAGGATTTTGTGAGGCAGGTATTATTGGTTCAAGTGAGGATACTATTCTTTTTACTTCCTCCTGAAATTCATGTTTACAAAAAGCCCATCAGTGCAGTTTTGCACCACAACTCCACAGTTTTGGTTTTTTGTTTTATAAATGATATTTGTGTAAGCTAAACTCATGGAGAGTGGATGGCTTCTGCTTTTCATTCACATGTGCTGGCAGCAGAGAAGTTCACCTGTGTTCCAGAAGAAAATTGTGAATGCTAAGGAGAAGACACATGGCTCCACCAATACTTTCAGGCTGGTATTTCTGAAAGAAGCAATTCAAAAGCTAACATTTCATCAGTTTATTTGCTACATGCCAGAGTCTGGTTTTCTCAGTTGGTTGTTAAACAAAACAGCTGTCTACTACACATCTGTTTACAAAACGCATTACCAGATTGTGCAATGAGAGATTAGGGAACCTTGTTTTAATTTGAAATGATACCGTGCATAAGTCTTAGATCCAGTATCTGTGCCTGAATCTTTGCTTTGCTGTGGAACAATGCTGACCAAATAATGCTTGGTATCTTCCTACTGTCCTGCTTGGCGATCAGACACATGACAGCAGCCTTTGGTCACATCGTTTGAAGCTTGGGGAGACCAGTGGTCAGAAGACAATTCAATGGAAGAAATATCCTAATTTGGCAAATTATAGAAAATACATTGATTACCTGCTTATGTATTTTACAAATAGTGATTGAGAGACCTAAGCATGGCATTTGAAGACCAGGGACAAGAGGAATGTTGTTGTGCACAATTCAAGCCTCCTCTTTCACCATGGACTGAGGTGGGCTGATTAACCTTTCCTTTGTCATGAACTAGGCATGTATTCACAGATGGATATTGCCCTTCAGCTCATATGAAATAAATAAAAAAGCTGCAAGAATCACATGGAATGTCTGAGCCCTGAGTTCTGATTTGCGCCTAGTTTCTATTTGTGTAGCTTCTCACTGCCTTCTTTAATTTTCTCCACATATTTGCATGGGTTGAAAATAATGGCTTCACTTGTGAAAGATATTGTGCTAAAAATACTTGCAAGGTCTTCGAAGATGTGATGTGCTGTTCCATTAAGTCAATGACCCAAACCCTATTTGAACTAAGGCCTATCTGGTTGCTTTCTTTTGGGTGGTTGTGTTGTGAAGCCCCATAAAACCCCAGTCATTAGAAAGCTCTCAGCAGCTGTTCTCTGAAAATCGGAGCCACTGAAGACAGTTGCAATACCAGTTGTGTTCAGACGGTTGTCAAAGCAGATGTGACAGAGCTTACTGGAGGCAACAAGAAGCAGTGACTTTCAAAAAAAAAAAAAAAAGATAAAGGAGAAAAGAAAAGAAATCAAGATGTTAAATAGTAAGAGATCAGAACAGACCTAATCTGCTGTAAATAAACTCTTTCTCTCAGTTGATCTGGACCTCTTAAAATGTGCAAGGAGATCTATAATCAAACTGCTGTGACAAAGTTTCTGGCTGTGTGTGATAACAATTATTTTTTAAGTACGAAACTCACTCCTTCATGTCATGGAAAATTCCCACAACTTCTCATTTCTCAAGGGGAATTCTAGGCACACCAAGTGAAAATTGTTTAAAGGAACATCTGTTTTGTCCCATAAATTATGTGACAACATCTTAATAGAAGCACAACATGCTTGTATATATTTCTGTGCTTTCACCCATTAATTACAGAGAATATTAAGGTTCTATTTTACTGTGCTTAAAACATCTGGTACCAAAAGAAGCAGCAAGGAGAAGGGAAGCACAGTTATGTTATTAGGCTCAACAATCCCAAAATACTGATCAGCACTTATTACTGTCTGTTGTTTCCATATTAAGTTAGTATTTAATGTGCAACTCATTGACAAATATATATTATGAAGTATATATTTTGAATACATTCATAACAGTGTTCTATCCTATTGTGCAGTATTTTTAATAAACTCAATTTATAATAGTTAACAAAAGCATCGTGTGGTCTAAATTCAGCCAGCTTTTGTATCCAACTTGGTAACACATCCAAATTTTAATCTGGTGTCCCTTAAAACACCTGCAAGACTTTTTAAGAATCCAGTACTACACCAGGAAGAACATTGAAGCCAAGCTTTTCATTCAGTCCTGTGGTCTTCATGTGCTAAACAAGCAGCAGATGCAGAACAATCAGCCCTGTCACAGTGGGAGCGATCCATCCCGTCACATTTTCGATGACCACAGCCAAGGCACAGTGCTGAACATTGTGTAGGAGTGAGAACCAACACTCCAGCACTTCCCAGCCTAAGCTGGCCACAGCAATGCCAGGAGAGAAAAGCAAATGACTGGGAATTTCTACAGGTTTCTAAAGGAAGGCTTCCTCTTTATGTAAAACTAAACCAGCTCCAGATTCCAGCATCTGTTTTTATGCTTTAAATTACCCCAAGTAGTTTCTTCATTTTCCAAAACTGCACTTCCTTAAAATGCCTCCTATTATACTATTACATTTTATTGTGCATTAAACATCTGGTATCAACAGCCTAAACAACAAAAAAGCATGATTATGCTGTCAGACTTAATAATTCAGAAATATTAACCAGCTCTTATACTATCAGGAGTTTTTCATGCAAAATTGGCCCTTAATGTGTATTTTACACTTATGAGACTTTGCACATACCAGCATAAGATAACAGTGTTCAATCTTTCATGTAACTAACAGAGTTAATTTGCCTAAATGAAATCACTTTATCAGCAGTACTCTTGCCCTGCAAAAACCAAGGGATTATCATAGTCTGTTAAAACATACCAAACTGTGATCTGGAAAATGGGGGCGGGAGGGACTTCTTCTGTGCAATAATAGATTAGGAAAGCTATTTAGCCTTAAGCAAACTTGAGAGCTATGGAGGCTGAACCATGTGGAAGGAGACCATAAAGCTCCTTGCCTGTTCAGTAACCAAATGACTGCTGCTTAGTTAGCTGTAAGCTTCAGTTTGAGACCTTTTGCTCCCATATTTAATTAAAACATCATTGTCATCTTCTGTGAGTACTGAGCTGTAATACTGCAGGCCTATTCAAGATCTGTTTCTTAATTGGTCTTAAATAGGTTAATTGCAATTCAAAGAACAAGTCATTACCAGTGGGATGCAAGTGTATGATGCAATGGGACAGAGCATGAGCTATTGGCTGTAATGCCTGATGAGCAGCATAGTTATTATTTTAAGGTTATGGTTGGAAACATTTTATTACATAGATTTCTGGAGTTTCCTTCACCAGCCACCTCCTCCTTCCTACTTCTGCTCTGTGAAATCTACCCCTGCAGCTGTTACAAACTTCACATTCACTGCTTGTGTGTTTCTGCACTAATGAAAGGGCTGGGAACCTTTGGTGAATGGCATAACACTGATAATGGGGGGTTTAAGAGACCTTTTTCTTTTCTTTAATAATCAGTTGCAGTCTCAAGACAACAAAACCAATGTGAGTACCTGTGAAGTCTCACTGCCTGAGAAAACGGCCCTTGAACCTTGAACCCATGGGGTCCCCAGATTGTCTGTATGAGAGTGGTATGAATATGTACCAGGGATTTAATGGCAATGTCATTGCATTAGGAACACTTACAAACAAAGCATTTGGAAATGGTACTGCAAGTGTTTTCTGACTTGTCTAATATCACTTGATTGAGTAACACTACACAGCTTTGTTTCTCAGTTACACAAACCGGTACTATTAATACATTAATGTTTCTGTGTGGTGGGCTCTGGATAGCCAGCCTTTTCAGGGAGTCTTGAAATAGTGTTGTATATGGAAAATGTATAGTTATATAATCCTCAGAAAGCCTAAGTAATTTAGGCATTCAACTAGGTAGATACAGATTTTGCATTAATGTTTTAAGGAAAGTTGCATTTTTAATCCTTTTACTGGCTTCTAGTCCTGCCAGGCACATAGCAACATCCCCTGGAAATTGAACAGAGATAATGCAAACCTCTTCAAGAGGCAACAAGACTACTATCTTCCCCAAACAACCCAAAGCACAAGGGACTGGCATGTGCCTTGGCATGAGGAAAAAAAAAAATCTAACTTCTCTGGCACTTGCCTTTACTTTCACTCATGTCAAGCTACAGGTCCTGGTACAATTGTACCACCTGGCCTCTCAATGGCTGTAGTCCTGGGAAGCACAACACTCTCTCTTCCGAATGTTTCAGAGTTTTATACCACTCACAGAAGTCCTGGCACTATATGAAGGCATTTGCAGTAGCAAAGTGCAAAGAGGTATTCAGGGAATCTCCAAAGCATCTAAGGCCAAAACTCTGTTGGGGGATGGCTTTCTCAGATAAGAATTTGACATGGAGAAAGCAAAAGGTATTCAAATTGTGTATTTTAGTTTCTGAGGCTGAAAGGCTTTCCCATGGCTTTTTGGACATTTCCTAATGCTGTTTTCCTCTGAGATGTTGCTCTTTAGCTAGATGCCTTGAACAGAGAACACTGTGTCCCCAGCTTCAGTCTTAGCTTTCTGGTCAGTGTAGTCTCCAAAGAGCTTAGCTGTCAGCAGGATTCATAGATACAAATTTGATGCAGCTTGGGGTTAAACCATGAATTATTTTCAGAATTAGGACAAAGGTCTTAGTTGGCATTGAGAAAATGATGTCAGGACAGTGGAGAGCTGAAGTGCAATTCTGTATTTAGGAAGTTCCTGTCTCCTGCTATCCTGACTGGTACTTTACTGGTTGGTAATAGCTCTAGACAATAGAGTTTTCTGTCATGACCAGATAAATCTGTATTCCTCCCCTTATTCTTGCATTTGACATAATAATTACCTAAAGAGCTTTTTTTCAAGGAGGTACAAAAAAAGCATGTTTAACATGCCTGAGCAAACACCCCAAGCATGCAGGTAGTGGCAAGGTAGCAGGTGGATGGCAAAAAGAAGGTTATTTTTAGGACTTTGTAAAACCTAAATCTGAAGACTCAAAGCATGTCACATAGGTCACTGAACAGCTGTTAGACTGTGAGCACTCTCAGTCTGCATTCAAATCAGTGAGCTGGAGGTAAAAGAACAGATTTTCAAATACTGTATGTTCTCCTTTGACTGCTTTTGTTAATCATAGAATTATATAAACATAGAACGTTAAAGGATTGGAATGAACTTTAGGATTGTCTAGTCCCCCTACTGCCATGTGTAGGGACACCTCACACTTGACCAGGTTGCTTAAGGCTTTATCCAACCTGGCTTTGAATACTGATGGGTTTGGGGCTCCCACAACCTCTCTGGGCAACCTGTTCCAGTGCCTAACCACCCCCACAGTGAGGAAATTTCTTCCTAATATTGAACCTAAATTTCCCTTCTTTCAATTTGAACCCATTGCTCCATGTCCTATCACTGCAGCTCCTGATGAAGAGTCCCTCTCTGGCTTCCCTGTAGGCCCCTTCAGATACCAGAGAGTTGCAATGAGGCCTCCATGCAACCTTCTCTTCTCCAGGCTGAACAGCCCCAACTTCCTCAGCCTGTCTGTGTAAGGGAGGTGCTCCAGTGCTCTTATCGACTTTGTGGCCCTCCTCTGGACTTGCACCAACATTTCTGTGTCCTTCTTATGTTGGAGGCACTGGAACTGCCCAGCAGTTCAGGTGAGGTTTCACAAAAGCAGAATGGAGGGGGAGAATCACCTGCTTTGACCTGCTGGCCGTGCTCCTTTTGACACTGTCCAGGATTCAGTTGATTTGAAATATTACAACTCTGAAATTTTGCAGCAATTGAAACTTTTCAACTCTGAAAAAGTGGCAGCCCACCCTGTGTGGGATTCATTTGACCCTGTAGATATCCGCAGAGGAGACTCTACGTATGAGTTACTTGACCCCTTTGTTAGCAACATAGAGACATACTCTTTCAAGTTGTGATTCATCCCATCATAAAGCAGATGTCAAAGACAGGTCAGATACATTCTCCTTTTCTCTTGACTACTGAAGAAGCCAAGAACAATCCCATGAGTTACTGCAGATGTCCAAAATTTTGAGATTATACAGTCCTTATACCTTATACCTTACACCTTGTACCTTATACCTTATGTTAAGAAAGTCAAACCACATTTTTTATTACATTAATATTCATGGAAACTGGACTCAGGAGAACACTAAGCAATAAAACCCAAACAGAAAGTGTTTGCCAACTAAATAGGGTCTTTAGAAGTCCATTTAGATGGCAACAGCCATATGAGGACTGAAAGGAAAACTCAGTCTCAAACTTTCCAGAGAAAGTGTAGACAAATAAAATATCATTAGTCCTGAGTCTTTTGGCAGTGGGAGGATCAACATCCTCCAGAACTGCCAAGAAAACAAGTGATAGAATAGAATTATTGCTGATCACTACCCACTGAGATTTAAGGACTTGAACAAGTCAGGGTTTGCAGGCAGCAGTAATATCTCCCATCAGAGCAGCTGAGAAATTGCCATTGAGGAAAGTCATTGAGAAAGCCACAAGATTTTAGGTACACAATTCTTTTCTCTAAAGCATTCTGCTTTTTCAAACAAGGATGGATAAATTCTGAGCTAAATACAAAAGAAGAATACTTGCCTGGTTCCACAATACTCACTAATATAAGGCCATATTTCACGCACATTTAGTGGTACGCTATTAAATGGTCTTTCTTGTATCAGTTTGTTATTTGTGGAATATGGTCCTTCACTCCTTCTATACCAACAAACTATTTCCCCTTGATAATACTTAAAATACACTAAATATTTGGGAAAAATCAAACAGAATTTTTCCTACAGAAATCCATGGGTACATGACATTATTACCAATCCTAAGTTGGCAGATGTGAACTGCCTGTGTTGTCACAAGGTAAATACAAGGATTTTTAATATTTTCATTTGCTCTTTTCCATTCATCCAGATGTTGGTAGCATCTAAAAGGAAGTTGTGTATTACAGTACCATCTACATTCTTTCTTGTATTACAGCTGCAATTTTTAAATTTTATAAGTCAATTACTTTCGTATTGCTCTACAGATTCCCTGCCTTTCTGAATTATTCTTTATATAATTATAATTGTTAACTTAGAAACAAACCTATGTGCACCAAGACATGAGTTATCCTGAAGGTCTGGAAAAGAATTGAGGAAGAAGAACAGAATAGGAAAGGCAGTTAGGAATAGGAGGCCTTTTCAGGTTGCAGGAAGCACTCTTCTGGCCAAGGGTCCAGAAAAGGGAAAAAAATTAAAGCATAAATTCTAGTACTGTGAATAAAGATAACAAAAGAAAATATTGAAAATAGTTTGATAGAAGTATAAAAGCAATAACAAGAATGTTTGTCATAGCAGAGAAGAAATTGTGTGAAACAACTTTTGAGGTCTGAGAAATTACTCAAATATGAATAGAGTTGTCAAGAATCATAACACCGTAGGAGAACATCTGGGTGAATTCTCTGTGTTGATGGCTGCTCTAGAAGAGGACACACAGGTTCTTGGACAGAAACTTTTCTATACAGGGAACAAGTTGTAGAAAGAAATGTCAAGTATCATGATGAGGAGAGAATGCCATGAGAGTCTTGCACAGAGCCTCTCCTAGGGGCTGGAGGCTGGAGAAGGGTCTGGAGCCTCTTCTGTTTGCATTATAGATAATCTGGAAAGAGGGGTGACAAAGTTGCAGATGATTTTAAACCATTCATGGTAGTAAATGTCTGCAAGGGGTTACAAAAGGATCTCACAGTACTGAATGACTAAGAATAATACAGAAAGCTCAATATCCATAAGCATTAAATAATGTGCCTAGGGGAAAACAATCATAAACTATGTGTACACAGTGAGATGCTTTAGTTTAGCTGTTACTTCTCAGCAAAGAGATCTTCACTCATTGTGTGTATTAAAAATCAGAGGCAATAAAAAAATCCCAGATAGATTGTTAGAAATTATTGAGAAAGGAACAAAAACCAGAAAGATCATTACGCTGTCGTGAATCCCTGTGTGTCCCACGAGTTCTGTGTGCTGTTCTGGTTCCTTCCGTATCAGGAAGGATACAGCAGAAGAAGAGTGTGAAAATGGTGATCAGAAGAACAGAGAAAGGCTTCCTTCATGAACAGGGATTAAATAGACTCAACTCCCCTCAATCTGGAAAAGGAAAGTTTGAGGGCAAGTCTGTAAAGTCACGAACATCATGGAGATGAAGAACTGGGAACAACTAGGAGTTGCCTCTCTGTTATAGAAAAAAAGTGCATAACCAGGCAACAAAAATACAATATTTTTTTACATGGTAATTAAGTTGTAGAGCTCATTTCAAGGGTATCACAGACTCTGTACATGGGTGTAAAAATAGGACTGTTTAAATGGAAAGATGTGGCTGGCACGTCCAGCTCATAACGTACATAAGACTGCACAAAATGGGAATGTGTTTGAAGGGAGTGTTGTACATGCTCTAACATTGTCATATATTATTAAAGAACATGTACTGGATAGAATAAACTGTCACCTGACCCAATATGAGAAGATGTACAGAGTCCAGTACATCCCAGAAGCTTTCCTGGCTTTTACCATCTCGAGGTAATATCAGTTTGTGCCTGTCTTGTAGATATAAGTGTCTATAACTAGCTGGGGATTTCTCTATTTGAGAAGCATCTTTAAGAAACAGCACTGCCTTTATGTGCCACATGGGATCACTTAGTAAGAATAAGGAAGAGGTTTTTATGAAGAGAAAAAGATTAGGAGTGACTGTTACTGGCCTTGTTTGGGGGACTGGAGGGAGATTAAAAAATCTCAGATATTTCAGAAAACAGACTTTTCTTTCATTCTCTTAATAAACATCCAAACTCTGTAAGGCAGTAAGTCCTGCTGTAAGTTATGTCCTACCTATCTCTGGTAATAGATGCAAACATCTCTTCTTATGGTTTCTCTTAATGATGGACATTCTTCTTTGCAGACAAACATTTTGCTCATTTCTGTTTTTAGAGACGTTATAAATCTTACTTCATGCTTGGTGCTAAAACTGCTTGCAGCAGGAATGGGAAAACAATGGTTGCAGAAAAGATTATGCTTCAAGAAATTAAACTAACATAGTACCAAAGCCTTCTGTAGCAATAATTTTGCTGTGTCCCAGTATTTGGGGTCTTTGTGCTGTGTTATTTCCCACATCTGGGCCTTGGCAGGTGGAGAGGTGCACTTAGCTTCCTTCAGCTCCGTGCCATTACACTGTATTTGTTTTCACTGTTTGCACAGATGTAACTGTAAAAACTTTGCTTGAATGGGAGCTGTGAGAGCTTGGGAAAACCCACCTGGAAAACCAGCTTGTTTTTTTAATATATTTTGTTCGGAATAGCTTACCAAACTTGTAGGCTTAGGGAGAGCTTAAATAAAACCAGTGTAGAGTTTTAAATGGGGGAGAGTGGAAAGGCTCATGAAGCAGAAGCACAAAACCATAGTAAAAAGACTAGATGGCAAAGAGTTAATGGGGAGTCAGAAGCAGACTATGCCAGTCATCATTGATTTTGCAGATGAAATGTACAAAGAGTGTAGAATGGGACAGTGGAACCACCAAAAGGTTGAGCAAGAATTTGTCTGACACCTCTGCCTTGGAGAGGATACACACCTGCTGCCCTCCTGCCAGCCTGCTGAGGCCGTGGGAAGTAGGCTGGACTCTGAAAAATGGCAGTCTGGGACTAAGGATTCAGTGAGACTCACAGATTCAACATGGACATTTTGTGTCTGCTGGTGACAAATGAGGAGTGTCGCTTTAGAGCTGGTAGCTGTGAAGAAACTGTAGCTTTGCAGCAGCAGCAGCAGCACAGATGCTCCAGGCCAAAGATGGGCTTTCAAAGTACCCATGAAATTCTTCTCATGTAGAGCAAGGCTGTACAGATGTGCTGTAGAAGTGAAGGGTCTGAAAGGGGGCACAGAGAGTTGTTCCTGGCCATGATTCACTAGGAGGAAAGAGCAAAGTTTCAATGTTTGGAATGAGTCTAATGAACTTGACAGCTTTCCTGTCTAATCAATGGGGGCAGGAGCACCTCTGTATACTGTCTGTGCAGAGTTACTGTTATAAGTGCACCATGATTGGTCAGGAATGTTGCACAAAAAATCTGTGATAAGGTCATGGATTGAGGAGTGAACAATTTTTGCTTTTGTTTCATTTGGAAAAGCAATATTCATGGCACCCTAGATGTCTCCATATTATTTTCATTCCCATGAATCCTCTTGTTTCCCAATTGGAGCAAGGGTCTACACTTCAAAACTGAGCTGAATGACAAACAATAATGAATAGAAGGGAAAGTTTTCCAGCAACTTATAAATTTCTGAACACTTAAAACCAGAACCACTTCCCATCTTCTTCAGAAAATAAGGTGCATTCTAGGATGAAATCTCTAAAGTGTGATACTGTACCATTCATTTCTGCATAGGTCACTTTATTTTAAAATAAAACCCTTGTTTTAATTTGTGGAAGGTGTGACTATTCAGACAATTACTAGTGATGAAAATGGGAAACCCACAGCCTCAGTAATTTTAGCCCTTGAGGGAAAAACAAACTAAACTGTTACTATTTGCACTACAGAATTAGCCAAACACAGGCATGATACACACTTACAGAAGGGCATCCATGTCCCAAAGAACTTAATGTTGAGGAAGATAGGAAAAAGAATATTCAAAATAGAAGGAAAGAGGATTTTTTTCCATCATAAATGAATAGAACGGATAATTTCAAGGATTTGTTGGGGTTTTATAATGCATGAAGTGTTTCATACTGTCCTTTGAGTAAATTATTCTTAGTTGGATGATTTCTTAAAGGTTTGGAAACAGAAAACAGGTTTGAAAACTCAATTTTCCACCCATGATGTAAGTAAATGTTTTTGTAAGAGTAGCTCTGTTCCATATCTCACCACAGTGAGCAAAATAAAAAAAAACAACCAAGAAGCTGTAGGTTAGAGGCCAAGTCCTGATGTAGTATAAATGGATGTCACTTCTCTGACTTTAGTTTTGCTCAACCACTTGGGCCTAGCTATCTGGGAAGATTTTCAATCTATCAAGTACTTAGCCTGAATTTAAAAAATAGGCAACCTTATTTTTCTTCCACCTCTATTTCTCTGAAGCATCAATATGTGTTTTTTGCAAAAGGATATGAAAATTAAACCATGAGGTCATATCATCCTATTCATAAATCTGCAGCCTCCAAGGTTGTGATCTGCCCTGGAATTCTTCTTTTTTTTTTTTTGTTGGTGTCCCTTTTGGGACCAAACCCCTTGAATTCTTAGTATAATTTATGACTTGGCACACTTAGAATTTTGTTTTTACTTTTGTAGATTTATTGATACATTTCCCAAAAGCTTGTATTTGTCAGGCTCTGGCATTGTCTATAGTATGAAACTTAGAGCATCTGTTACTGGAGGTGGTTGCTTTTCTGTCTATACCTTGCTGCACATCAGGATGTAAATTCCATATCAGCATGTGAACACCGCAGCATTTTAATCCAAAATGAACTCATGAGCAGTAGAAAAGAACCAGAGGAGCTTGAGGCATGTCCATAGCCAAGCTCAGAAGGTAAGTAAAGAGACAAGCCTAAGCTAGCTACAACTTGTACTGTGTACGTGTGATGCTCACAGAAGAGTTAACAATGGACTAAGTGAATTTATTGCTACTCTCCTGATAGTTGTCAGGACAGAACCTATTTGGTGATATGAATCTGTTACTTTCCTGTTTGTGTCACAGCAGGGAGATATATACATATAAGCTGTTTCTTAGTGCATATACATATAAGCTGTTTCTTAGTGCATCTTGACTCACCTTACTCCTCAGTTTTACAAACTAAGGACAGGACTTGGAGCAAACTAGTCTGTAGCACCATGACTGGCATTTTGCATTATTTCAGTAAAGAATAATTCCACTGCAGTCAACTGAATTACATACAAGGAAATATTGTCTGTGTTAACAGAATTTAACTCATTCACTTCACTGGCATAATTCACATTTTCAGTGACACAATTTGGTAGAATCAATTATAATGGGAGTATTGTAGCTAGTCTGCAGTACATACCAAATTTAATCCATGTGCTATTGAAAAGATCTTACTGGGCATTAAGGAATGTATTTTGCAACAAAACATTTATAATAGAAATTAATCATCAGCAAACAAATCTGCTTTACTGTATCACTGAATGCAATACAATGCTATGCAATTTTTACCAGGAAGAACTGTCCCCATCTACCATTAAGGGCATAAAATTATTTGGAATTCTCCTGAGAGAGTGATTCACCCATCAGAAGCATTTCCTTTAACCTAATTTATCTGTTGCTGTCAAAAATACGTATTTTTAAAACTTTCTTTCTAGAGAGTCATTGAGGGATTAAAACCAAATGAGAGGAAAGCAGACAGTTGGTAGCACAACATAAATCATAATCGCAAACATCCTGGTAGTATAACATCGCCAGACATTTTGAATGGTTTGCGAGGCTCTGAAGAGTTCCACCGTAGCATGGCTTTTTAACATCCTGCTCAGTAGTTAAAGGGTATTCAGCCTGATCTGCCTTTGTTGATAGCTGATATTATTTGACATTTTAACAAGGTTCTGTATTTGCAGAAGCATCTTATGGCACCACTTTCAACATCAGAGTCTATCACAAAAAACATTTCAACTGTTTTGCAAACAAACTTTCTTCCAGTTAATAATTAAACAGAGGAACAGCTTGCGGTATATGCTTGGAACTAATTTTACTATATATAGTTGGAAATGACAAGAGCACATGAAGATGTGACTGAAGCCTGGTAGCATTTAAATACTCAGTACTTCCTCTGTTACCTTGACTTGTGTAAAGTTGGTTCCCAAGGTAAAAACTAAGTGGTCTGCTGGCATATGGTATAACCTCCATTTGAGCGCTAAAAGCTGGATACTGTTTTTGTGAAACAGATGTTGTTGAGTGCAGCAATGCACAACTGACTCTATCTAACAGCTGGGAATCCTTCGTGACCCATATAGCTAGAAATAAACATGGTCCTATGCTTGGCAAAAGTGTAAGGAAGCAAATTTTCATTTGTTAAGGGCTTATCAAAATGAAGAATAAATGTTTTTAGCCATAAACTGATTTTATTCACAAGAGTAATCTTTCCAGCAGCTTATGCGATGGCCTCATAATATTACAGGCACCCTTTGCCAGATGAAGGCTGCAGTTGCACTGACATATAGTGCAGATGGAAAATAAACATCTGCCTCAATCAAGAGAGAAGACCAAAGACAAGGTTGACGAATATTATCTGGCATGACTATCTTTGCAGGAAAGCATATAAATGCTACAGGACCAAAACCACTGGCATCGTCTGGTGTTGTCCTTATGTGGTTACTGACCATGAAGAGAGATGATTAGTATGCACTCTCCAAGGAGGAGTAGTGCAGATGCTCAGGATGATATGATTCCAACTCACTAGTATGTGTTTCGCTATAGCCATACTATGCTAGCAACAGAGCAGTTTGAAATATTTTTGTTCTCAGGGTTTCAGTGACATTTTGTATCCTCAAATGTACTTCTTTTTGGGGGGTGTGAGGAAAGGGGATGTTTAGTAGCAATTATGTTGTTAAACATAATTAAAATATTGATATAGTGGCAATTTTCAGTGATTTTTTTCCTAAATATGTTTAGGAAAATAATATTTCTGTTCTGCTTTGAGCACGGCACATTGTAGAGATAGAGTTAAATGTAAAGATCATTCAATTGACAGCAAACTGTTCAACTTATTCCCATTTTACTTTTGGGAGAGAGAGTAGTACACATTTAAGGTAACTCCACATGTGTGCATGGATGCACAAGCCTACAGAGCCGATATGGAATTCCTCTGATTGTCTGATTCTCCCACAAAGGATACACACTGCAGGATGGCTGTAGCTTCACAGGTTTGGTTTTTCTAGGAGTGTTTCTTGGTCAGAGTAAAATAGCAATCTTACCCGTTTTTGGTCATTTTGATGGCATCTGATTTCATATCTAATTTTAGACAATATAAGTTCAAACTGCCTATAATTTGCTCCAGAATAGAGCTACCCAGGAGGGGCATATTAATGATTGCTCAGTCTTAATTAGTGTTTTTGACCTGGTAAGAATGACATGCATGATGTGTATTAGCTAAATTAGTGGTAAACTTATTAAAGATAGAAAATCAATTTAGCATGAGGATGAAGGTGTAAATTTGAAATTTGGAGATTTCAGATCTAAACAAATCCTAGCAAACTACTGGTAATGTGCCCAACAGAGTTAAAAAAAACCCAACAACCTCATGATACTTAACAGTGTTTCCATTAAGCTCCAGAACTCTGAGCCACAGAAGAATCTTTGTTTTATTTTAGAAATAATAATTTACTTTGTAGATATTAACTAAAAGGTGTGCTTTTGAAGTCCAAAAAAACAAAAAGGAAAAGGAAAAAAGGAAAAGGAAAAGGAAGAAAAGGAACCAGCACATACAGTCTCAGTGTGTTTATGACAATCTCCTGGTTGTCTCATTGGCTTTCTTATTCTTTTCTATCTTACAAATAGAACTTTTTCGCTTTGGGGAATGTTCCGGGAACTTGGAATTTGACTTGCAAAGTTTAATGGGTGCACCAAGGTGTACTCAAAATTATATTTTCCTGCCATGTGCCATACCAGATTTATCAAATGAAAGGGTGCAACTACAAAAGAGACAACAGCACCCTCTGTGCCTCATGTCCCCAGTGTATATCTGTTAGCAGGCAGGATGCAAGCCCTAAAACATTTGCAAGTTTTGAGGGTTTCTTACCAGCAATTCTCAGAAGTCAACCATAAGAAAAATGTGTGGGATAGGTTAAAATTGGCAAAACCTCAGTTTCAGTTGGGATATTCAAGAAGATCTGGTCCTTTTTTTCCCAGTTTTTTGTTTTGTTTTGGGTTTGTTTGTTTGTTTGTTTTTGCTTTTTTTTAACAAGGTTGCTTCCCACCTCTTGCCTGCTTCGAACAGCAGTATGTTTCCTTTAGGCAGTTTTCTTCCCTTATGTGCTGTTTTTTATTTCATAAACTAGTCCTCAGACTTGTCTTTCCAACTGTAGCCCCAGCAGACATCCTCTCTAATGCTCAAGTCTTAAAAAATTAATTTGAAGTAATAGACTAAAACAAGCTTGTTAAGGATGGTGTTAGCTGAGCCAATCACTAAAAGCTCTAGTTTTCAAAAACATATACACATCTATATGTGTGTATGGCACAGGGACAATAGGAAAGTGACTTTCTCTGAACGTGCATGAAGCTTCACAGGCTATGGCAGACTCCAGAATGGACAACAATAACATAACAGTACCCTGAATATCACCCAAATACTCCATAAACCAGCATTTTTTATGACAACCATTAGCAACAATGAAAGTGAATTCTCAATGTATGTGGCAATGAGACAAAGGAAAACTCATATCATCGAGTGAAGGAATTTAGAAGGTGGGGTGACAGCAACATCGCCAGTGAGGGCAGAGCAGCTCTGGTACTTCTCTAGATATAAATAAGACATGACCTTCTGGATCACAATCCGAAATAGCCCTAAATTTGTTCAAGCAACAAGAGTCATGGAATGATCTCTGAACTATTTCAGTCACATTGCCATTTGGCCCTTGCTGCAGCTAAAGCACTTACCACAATACTTTTTCTTAGCTTTTTTCAAACTTCTTCATTTTGTGTTGGATTTCATTGGTTTTATTATTTCAGTCCCAGATGAGATTTTCTTTCTGATACATGGTCTGAGAACTGACAGACTGAAATGGCACAACCAACCTCCTATATTTATCAGTAAAAAGTGTTGCTTGGCAAGTGATGCCAAGATGTGATCTTTCCTACTTACCCAGACAAAACTTGGAGTGTGGACTACAGAATTCAATCTTTTGTACAGTTAATGCAGAAGAAGGAAAGACTTACAATGTTTCAATTTTTTTTTTAGTTACATGGCTTTTTGGGTTTTTTTCTAAGTAGCTCTATCACAGCTTGAAAAGCAAGTAGAAATTTCACTACAATTTTGCCCTGTCCTGATGTTTTCTGAATAATTTTATTTTTTCAAAATTTTTTTTAAAATCTTCTATGTTCCATAGGCTTTCTGTTTGATACTAAATAGCAGCACTAAAAAAAAAAGTGGTGAGATGCTGATAGAGTGAGATGACAGATTTTTGTCATTCCTAACATGTTAGTCATTTGTTTGGCCTAGTATTTCTGCATAGGATATCAGTATGTTCAATGATTGTGGGTTTCTCACAAGATATACCCTCCATCAGAAATCTCAATGTTTCATGCCATCACCAGCAAATATCTGTGTTTTCTATCAAAAAAAAGGCATTCAAAATTAACCATAGCTATTCCATAACATTAACAGCCTTGCTTTTTATGGGGCTGGAAATGAATTATATATTTAAAGCTGCTCTGTATATTTACAGTTTGCACATAATTTTTACATTTTAAATACTTTTGAGCAATGTGAAAATTGGTTTCATTTTCTCAATGCTACTGTAACTTATTCCTTACTTTTAAACTAAAAAGAGCATTTGGACCCCTGTATACTCAGTGGAAAGATAAATGTTTCTGAAGGACAATACACTACACCTTCCTAAAAAATGTTTTGCAGATGAGAGGAAGCGCTGTGTTCAGCTTCAGATGGCTTAGACTGGAAAATTACTGTTTAGGCAGCTTGAGTTCACCCAGATAGATAAGTGTGCAGCTGAACACAGCATACCACAAGGCATCGCATGTGGCAGACACTTTCCTGTTCCTCATACCCTCCTACATGGGTAACATGGCACGTATGGAGTTTGTCTTGACATTTAAACATGGAAATGAGGAAGGATGCTTTTATTAGGTGCCTCAAATGTTTGTGTGCATACATATAGACAAGATGTGTAAGATGAAGAAAAACCGCAAACAACAAAACCCCGAGGGGTCTTCCTAAGATTATGGGTTTTTTTACTTGAGACAGCTTAATGCCATTTTGAGCACAAAAATGCACGTAGGAAAAGCTCTGAATTATTACAATTGCAAAAGGGAGTGTTCCCAACTCTTCCTGTGCCTTACTGTGCTGGGTGCAGCGCTCCCAAAGGAGCAAAGCGAGCCCAGTGCGTGCCCTTACGCAGCCATTGCGAGGCCATTTGCACAAAGGTCATCTCACTTCTGCACACAGAACAGAGACTGTGCCCTTCACACGGGGAAAGGCACGCACAGTGCACTGGAACATCGACTCCAGCCAAGCTTTCTCACACAGCTGGTTCAAGCAGGTAACTGGCCACACTCAGGGCTTGTCCTGCGAGGTGGGTATCACTGCAAACCTGGGTTTTAAAGGTAAAAAGCCTGAGGCAGAGGAGTGATGAGCTGCTTGAAACAATGTGATGAGTTAGTGACAAAGCAGGTTTAGAAGGCCCATTCTTCAGTGTCTCTGCCCTCAAGATTGTGGCTTTCCTGGTTCCTACAAAGCCATGGTTTGTTAATTATATTATTTTTGCCAAATCATGTTTATGGAAGCTAAAATAACTCTGTGTTACTTCCATCATAATATAAATATGAAAGCCTGAGCACAGGGGAGCTAGTTCTACAGGCTATTTTGATTTCAGTGAAATAAAAACATTAATAAAATAATTTTGGGGCTGTATCAGAAATTCATTTCATTGGAAAAAAAGGAACAAACCCAATAGTAACACATAGAAACACAATCTTTTATTTTTAGAAGAATGGTAATATTTCTCTGAAAGTAACACCTGATTAAGCAAACTTATTGAATAAGGTCCATTATGTCTGCTTGAAAAAGCTATAAGTTGAGATATTTTAAGTTAATCAGATTGTAAAACTGCACTAAATTCTTAGCATTAAGCTACTTCGCTTACATTGAATCCTGAATTCTCATTACAACTAATCATATTTCCATGCAAAGTAAAAATAATTCAGGTACTTGAAACTCAGGTATATTCTGCTCTCAATAGCCATGTACATCTCCTACTAGCAGTAACGGCAGTTAGACACAAAGTGGGAAATATATATTTATATATATACATGTCTCCCAGGTTGGCAGGTACAATTATATTTGTGAGAAGGAGAAACAGTAAAGATGCCTATATATTCCAAACAGCAGTTTCTCTTCACAGTGGGAGTTTTAGATAGAGTATTTATTTATCTGCAATTGGCAGCACAGCTTTGCTGGGGATAGGATTAATCTCATTTGACCTAAGCCACCAAAAGTTAGATTCCATATCTAAGCTAGCTGTCTAGAAATGCCTTTTTCTTTTCACCATCTTGGGAGCTGAGACAGTTGTTTTATAAGGGGTTTAGCATCTCTCTCTCTTCAAAGCATCTTAAAATTTGAAATAAAAATTAGATGAAGCACCTGCTACCCTAGATATCCTTTAAAAAATGCAACAGTTTTTACATAGGTGCACACACACAACCACCAACACACACACCAACACAACACCCAAAAACCAAACCAGGATCTTATGCTTATGCTTATAAGGTTTAAGACAAATAACACTAAATTACAGTTCTTAAAATTACTTAAACACTCTTAAAACATTTTCTTAACTATCTAAAATAAAAGAGTTTGTTAATTTTATATTTCAGTTAGAATAATATTTCATAAAAATATAGCAGCTTTGATACTTGATGAAAGGTGATGCGAAAGTCTTAAAAAGGGTTCATGCATAACAATCTTCATGTGAAGCAATGGAAGTAAAGAACAGGGACAGTCTCCAATTTCCAAGTGAAAAATAGGAATTTGTTTATCTTTTTTTCTACTTATTTCACCCATTTCTGAAGACTGATAAAGGAGAGAAAAGTATATCACTTGGCAGAGTCAAAAGGTGAGATGTACAGCAGTTATACATGTTTTTACAGCTGTGGAATCTCATTCCCAAGGTTTTCCCTCATGTGGAGCTGGTCAAACAATTACTTGAAAATAGATTTTATTATTAGCCTCCTTTCTGGGAACCAAATGGTTTCAGTCACCTTAGCTGGTATCAGAAGAAAGTCAGATACAACGTTCTCAGCTGCCTACAGCTCTTGCTTTCTTCATTTGTTGCATATGATTGGTCAGTGAAACTTTTCCTAAACAAGAGATTCTTGAAGCTAACCATCACATTTGTTGAATTTCAAATACATTATCTCAATTTAAAAATGAATTTACATTTCCACCTAATATATTTCTGATATTTTTCTTCTTGTTCCTCACTAAAGTCTGAAGCTCGGTCCTTAAATGGGATACATAATTTGTATGAGATACATAATGATGTATCTCATCATCTGCTTAAGGTTTCTCAATGTTTTTATTTGTTTATTCTGAGTGTTGATTTTCTCAGTTATATTTAGATTAGGGCAGGATTTATTTGAGCAGTTAATTGCAGCTGTCTCTGAAGAATTTATATCCACTTGATGATCTCATGTTTAATATTTTTGGGAAACTTAAACTTGGCAAATGGGTTTTTAGTGGTTTCAGCAAGGTTACCACACCAAAACCCACCTTGGTTACAGGGTGTTTTCAGGGTGGAATTGAGAAGGAGGTTGAGAAGACCAACTCCCAACTGCTGTAGTCCATCCTACTGTAAACAGAGCTTCACTGTGTAGTCTTACAAATTCTCTGGTAGAGTTGACATGTTTATATTTTTGGCTAAAAGGAAACATTTTTACCACTGAAATGGAGCCTTCCTGTCCTGCAGCATGGCTGAAAAGAAAGCCAAGCTGGTTAAAACCAAAACAACACAATGAAACCAAACAGTGTGCAGCTGCCTCCTCAGGAATATCCCTGCAAGGCAGACAAATGGATACATTTATTTTCCCAGATTTATTTGCTAATGTAAACATCCCAGTGCGAGCATTAGCACTTCAAATCATTATATAGTTCTGGGGCAGTCTTGTGAGGAGTTTAATTTCATTAAAACAAATCAGTAATTTGAGATTGCATTAATTGTAGATGTATTCTTGTTTCAATATATTTCATGAAGCAGTGCCAAAGAAACCATTCTTCAGACAAATGCTCAGTAGCTATGCACCTTTCTAGATGAGTAAACTGGGCATAGTACACGAACAAAAGCTTGACTTCCTTATAACTTTGCATCTCTATTGACCAAATAAAACATGTAGCACTTTCATATTTTCAAAAGCTTTTGAAGTAGAAGATGAAATAATTGTATGCTACTCAGGAGGAGAAAGCACCATGTTTATCCATTCAAAAAGGGGAAACAGGCTATTTTCTCCTGCTATTAACGCTCTAACTTGCATGTCCAGCTGGCAGCAGGTAACCTTGGTGTCACATCCGACAGTCAGAGGCAGTGGCTGCATTGCTCACCAGAGCAGGGGCCAGAGCACCACCAAGGGCACAGCACATTCCCCACCTCCCTGCAGCCACCCTGGGCTGCCTGCTGCCCCTCTTCAGTCCTCAGTACCCATGGTATTGGCTCTTTCGGTGACCCCAGCCCAGCTGCACTGCCCAAATTCAGCAAGGTGCTGTCACTGTAAGGCAGTGTGTACAGGCTGGTGACTGGCACAACTGCACAAAGCCACTTCATGCTGCAGGCAGGAGGGACATGGCTTCTCTCTGCGGGGGGAGGTGGAATCAGGCTTTCTCTCCACAAGCACTGGAGCTCATGGAATGCCCATGCCACAGCCTGGGCTTGTGTCCATATGCTCTGGGCTTAAGCACAGACTTATTATAATATAACTATAGCCAATGAAACCCAAGTCCCTCCGGAAAAAACGTTAGCGAGGCTTAGAAATTTCCATATAAAACCACATCAGATTTTTAGCCATACCTTTTTAACATACCATCCTTAGGCAATGCGATGCTGATGGGCAAGATGGTTTTGCCACCCCTGTGTGAGTGGGAAGGGCAGTTGAGACCACCAGTGAAATTTTGACAGCCCTTATTCCCCATACTGGCACAGCAGAGCACTTTGGCCATCACCTCTAATTAGGTTCTGGTGCCTTAATTTGGACAGTATTTGTGGGTAAATAAATCCTACCCTGGGTTATCTTTAACTCTGCGTTGTTTGCTCTACATAGGTGAGACACTGCCTACCTAAAAAAATTTACCATTTTTTCCTGCTGCTTTATGGCCTGTAACACTGCAGTCTCTGAGATTTTGCATGGTACGACCTAAACTTCTGTCTTCTGTCCTTGATGCAAAGCATTCCTCAGTGAGGGTTTAAGCATGAAGACAGACAGAGGCAGTTTCCTCTGACATGGGAACAACCAATTTTATTATAAAATATACAGATCAGGGAGGAAAAGGACTTCTTTTATGGCTTATTTTCACAAACTAGACTGTTCATGTTGTGAATTTGTGAAATTTTACATGGGTTAAATTGTACAGGGATTCAATACAGAAATTGACTTACACCAGGAGTGTCAGATATCAGTCTTTGTTCAAGTGGGTTTTGATAAATCTACTGCATAATTTTTGTGCTTCATTTCAAAACGTTGCAGAATGTCTTACTCTGCCTAGATTAATAAGATGTAAACAATGTTTAAATAAATGGGCAAAAAAACAAGCTGGTGACTAAAACCCAGGCTCCAGCAGAAGGGTGAGGGAGCACAGAAGTTTAGCCAGCTGTTTCCATGAAATGCAGAAAGAAGGCAGAATGCCACTTGACAATTTTTAATTCTTCTGGAGGAAACAGTTGGAGATCATATGCTCTCTAGCAGTTAGAATACCAAAATAAGTACTCCTTTTGCCAGCAGCAGTAGGAAAACACGTTTTTGTCCCTTCTGTACTTTGTGCTGTGTTTCCTAAAAATCACATACTGGTATCACAGCCATGTTCAACCTGTGAGAACACTATATTGAGCTAAAATTTGATGGTACTGCTGTCTCATGGGACACAGTCTCCTTGTATCATTTAAAAAGATAGAAAAAAAAAAAAGAAAGCTCCTCTCTTTTTATATGTCTGAAATCCTTTGGAGAAAACAGTTCTTCAGAAGTGCTTTTTTGAGTCCTGAGGGTTAGTCACGTCTGGCAAGGATGGGGAACCAAATGTGGTGTTTTCATCGATTAAAGGGAAATAGACTAGCTTGGGTTCTTGGAAGTTCCCAAGCATTCCCCCAGAAAATGACTGAGCTGGAGAGCCACAGAAAGCCTCAGTGTGTGCCACCAGAGCTGGAAAGCTGAAAACTTCATCACAGCTTCCTTTGTTATATGTTAGTCACATAAGACAAATCATACCACAGCAGGGAAGTGATATTTCTCCGTTGCCCTTAATAATCTGTCACCTAGGACCTAGAACCTAGCTCTGGAGAAGACTTTCCTACTTTTTTTTTAGAGAGAGAAAAGGCAAGTGAGCTGAAGATAGAGACAGAAATACTGCCTTGATTTTCGGGAACCCCATGAAAAATCCAGATACTTTTTCATCACTGTCTCCTGGGTCTGTGTTATTACAGTAAACAGTGGTTTGCTATATGAATACTTCCTGAAATTCCCCTGCTTTTTCAGACCTACCTCATTCTGTTTCAGTGGCGACAGTAAATTGCAGACTACCTAAAGGAAAATCAAGTAAAATTGTATGCTCTCTGATTATGGAAAATCAGAAATAAGGACGTTTTTGGCAACATTAATCAAATAGCTTTGACATATCTTTTTGTTCATTCAGAGGCTGACTTCATCCTCTGACTCATGCCTTGGTTGCTGCTAGCAATTGCTGAAGCCCATTTAGCACTCGGGGCATTAGGTAAGGCAGAGATGCATTGTAAGCATTACAGAGTGCTGCTTACGTGGGCCAGCTGATTCAGCCTAGAAGACCATGTGGGAGCATGGCAAGTTTATCATAAAGAGAACTTGCCTAGTCTAAAAACTGATCTCAGAAAATGCAGACATTCTCAAAGTCATTATAAAGCAGGAAATCAGCAGGGTGGAAGGAGTTCTGGAAGGTTTACTAAGTTATCTGCTAATGAGTGTCATTTCCTACCACCCCTGGTGAAGGTTGGTATGAAAAGTATTTTCTTTCAAAAGATTCTTGCCATCAGGTAATGTTTTCTTTAAGCTTCCAACCATTTGCTTCTTCTTGACATTCCTCAGGAGATGTTATTTCGGGGTTAACAACAAAGAACAACTTCTAACTTAAAACATCTGTGGAAATGGACACAGCCTGCAAACACTGCATGATACACAATGGCTGATTTGTTCCACAAAACTTAAATAAAAGTCATGGGGAGCCACTTGTTTAAGTGCTTTGAGTCACAATATGAATTGTCCTGGTTCCCTGTCCAAGGGATTGCTAAATGATGCTAATAGTATATGGCCTATTTGATACTACCACATTTAACAATAAATGGATAAAAAGTGAGCATTTATTGTTTTGAAATCCATACTCTGGAGGTTTTTCTGTTTGTTGTTGCTACTATTCCACAAACTAAAGAATTAAAGAAACAATCTCCTTTAATACAGAAACTCCCCTAGTTTTCACATCCCTCCCACCACTGCCTCCACTTTTTCCTAATTTTCATGCCATAATCCTAGCCCAATTACCTCAAATGGCCACATTAGTTCCTTGAATAAGTCTTTCCTTTATTAACCAGCTTTTGACAGAATGAAAACAAAAAAAGCAATATTGAGGAATGTCACTATAACAATGTAAATTGTATGCCTGCATTTTTTATTAATAAGGTTGGACTCTCTGAGGGACTAAGTTACACTGTTTTATGGGATTAAATTATTAGACCTGGAACTGAGAAGGGCCTTGTCCTATTGTTGAAGAGGCTGCTGGGGAGCATGGAACTGCAGGGAGCATTGGCGAGTCATGGTGAGATCTTATTTCTCCATAGAGAACTAATATCCCAGCTGCTCCAAATGCACCTGAATGGGTACTAGAGAGCTGAGGAAGCTAACTTGTGGCAGATGGGACCAGACCAAATGGTCAGTGAAATGAGCACATTCAACTAATGCACTAACCATCTCTAAACTGTTCTCCATCAATAATTTAGGGCCTTATGTCATAGTTTGTTAAAAATTATCTTTGATTAGTTATGTTATTAATACAATATGCACATTACAATAGTGTCACATTTTCTATCCATCAGAGTCAGAATAAGTCAATATGAGTGCATCAATAATTTATATTGGGTATACTAGTCAATTTTCTGCATGCAATAACATTGCCTGCTGGCAATTATGAATGCAACTGGTGCTTTTACCTCTATATTTTTAATTAGGTCATATTCATTTTCCAAAATACGTGCAATACTGGATTATTTGGTGGTTGATGTTGATTTTTAACAGTGGAAGTGGTTTTTTTATGTAAGGCTCAAAGCAAAATGAGAGAATATGTGCATTTCAGAAATAAAAGCAGACAATTCATGACTTCCTGCATTTTGCTTCTGTAAGATCTAGCAAGGAGCAAACCCCTCTCTTGGTTTCTCTGGTACGAGTGTAAATGGAAAGTAATATCCTTCATTTAAATGCATTTACAGTATTGCAGAACCGAATCTGAACCAGTGGTTTGTGACCCTCACATATTTAGTTTCACGTAAAATAGCAGCCCACTGAAAACCTTATTTGCATGACAGCCTCAGGGAAAAAGAATTAGTTACAACTTCTTTAGGATTTCTAAATATCCTTTTTGGGGTTTTGGGGTTTTTTCATCAGTAAGGAAGTATTCATGGAAATTTACCTTTAGGGAATTAGCCCCCTCAACTGGAAAGGTCAAGTCACTCTATAAGAGTGTATTGCAATGTACAGAGTAGACATGTTTATTCTGCTCCATCTAGAACTGAGTGTACTACTGTCTTGGGTAGTCTAAGGCTTATCTTTTTTAGAACAAATATTCTTTACTTGTGATTCAACAAGTTGTGGAAACCTGTTTCAGAAGGCAGGTTGTGTATGTTGATTACCTCAGGCATTTTGTCTTCATGACACTTTTTCCTTAGTTTTGGATGCCTCTGTTAGGCTTTCCCTTTTTTCCACTCACTCAGACTTTGACTTTTGAAACTAGGAGCACTTTCTATGGATTATGATGGGAAGATACTTGTGTGGTTCTATATATATTATACTAATTGTGCGGTTCAGTAAAATAAAAGTCTGCCAGAACCAAATTATTTCCTCTGCTTTTGCTTTTACAGAAAAAGGCAAGGGACAGATTGTAGAGGCAGAAGACACAAAGTCCAGCAGAACCTGCTGCAAATCAGCAGGTTTGCCTGGTGGCATTACTCATGGAAGATTGAGAATTCGATTGAGAATTCTGTCTTATGAGGCAATGAAAGTCTTCAGAAGCAAGTCCTCTGGGCAAACACAACAGATAGTAAAAATACTAGTATTACCTGATCTGCTAGTTTTATCTTTAAAATAGAAATATAGACTCAGTTATTGTTATTATTGTTTTCCTTTTACCAAAGGAAAACAGGTACAGAAGAAGGAAAAAAAAGAGGAAGGAGTCAACACTATTCTCTTAAATGAAATAAGTTAAATTTACTGAAGAACTCTGTAGGCTTAGCTACTGAAACTAGTTTCTGGTCATTTCTCTCTCAATGTACCTCTGTAGCTGGTAGCTCAGCATCTCAATCCTTACCTATATCATAAGCCCAACTGAGGAAAAAATTTAAACTTTTTATTGGATAAAGAAGATTTTTCAAACGTAACGGAAGTGCTCTGGCAGTCACAGCCTATACCCCAGTGATAAGGGATCTACATGTCACTGCAGCAGCTCTGAGCTGCCTCCGGATCCACTCTGGTTACAGCTGCCTTCTGCTGCTGGAGCATTAGACATGCTTCAAGTGGGGTTAAGGTGCTTGGTCCCCATTGCTTCCCACCTGCTCCCTGAGCAGTTTGTTTTCATACCATCAGCCCTGTGCTTGCTGCTCTTGTTGTGCTCTTTTCACTCCGAATGGTCTTCATCCTCACAGCCACGAAACATGACAGAGTTCAGGATACCAGCTGACGCTTGCATGCCATGGAGCCGTGGTAACTCAACTTAAGGAGCTTGTTCTTGCTCTCTCTTTTACTGCTGGGATATGAAGCTTCCCAGAAGCCGTCTCCTTTGTCTTTCTTGTGTCAGGTGTGACCTGAATTTCATGCAAGCCTCAGTAACCTGGTTTACTTGTTAGAATTCCCCAACTTAGGAGGATTGCGTCAATAGCATATGCCATCATCATCATGTCCATCAAAAGCAACATGTATTTCCCTATAAAGGTAGACAAGTGTTGTGCAGCAGAGATGTGCAGTGCAGCACCTCTCTGAGAGCTGGAGCCCCTTAGTCCCATGCTGATTGTTCTGACTGCTTCATTTTGCTTGTACCAGGATCATCCTTTAAATGAGTTGGAGGCCTTGTGGCATGAGCACCAAGAAAGAAAAATGGACTGTTACTCTCTATATCAGACTAGTAGCATACACCATACTAAACTTCCAGACAAACATACTGCTTAAAAATATTTAAGCAGTTTTTAAAGCTTTATGACAGTCAATTTTATTATCTGTAGATTATGAATGCAAAAAATGAAATAAAACAGAAACTACCCCTAAAATAAACGCTGAAGTTTAAGGATTTTTAAAACTCTTAATTATAACAATGCTATTATCATTTAGAAAGTAAAAAGAGAAAGCTGAAGCCAATAAGTGGTTCCAGATCTATTTTCTGTAAAAAAAATTTAACATCATCATCCTGTTCTAGTCATCATCATGAAAAGCCACCTAAATTGCAGAAAAATATCCACTCAGGTTCAAATTTTGGCTAAAAAACAGAGTACTCCTGTTCTTCTGTTCATCTCTATGGATCACCAGACAACCTGAGACCAATCTTTCCAAGGCAGAGTATGAGTATTTTGAACACAGTGGAATAGTCACCTTGGTCAGAAACTCAGGACAGAGGGACATTCTCTGAAGCCCACTCTGAAACTCGCACCACAGGGAAGAATAAAAGAAAGAACTATGAAGAAAGTAAATTATCTAAAACAGAAGTCTGTACCTCTCCAATGCCCCTATAAAAGCAGATGGCTTCGTTGTTTGAAGTAGATGCCAGTTGTATTAATAACCTCCAAATTAACCTAATTAATTTATCATTGCAGAATCAAGAGTTCTCATAGCAAAGAGAAATTAGGTCTTCAGTTGAAAACAGCCATTTCTATTCTCTCTGCTTATCTGCAGAGCATACAATGCCAGCTCTGGATCTTAATCAACAAGTATCAGGCATTGTTATTTCATCAGGATTTTACATTTAATGGACTGTGCAATGCTGGACAACCACAGAGATAACTGTACTGGAAATGCATTCTTAAAACAACTCCTCTGCATATACTATAAAAGATCATAGGGAGTATCAGAATATTTTAAAATGTTTGGTTAAGTGATCTCAATTCATAAGCATACTATTCCTCCCTTCCACAATGATGCTTCCTCTAAACATCTGCTGGTATGAGCCACACTATAAAGAGGAGCTATCAACAGAAGGGAATTTTAATAAACACTGTTCTTTGTTCCCTGTATTTTAATGACTGATATAATTAGAATGAAGGTTAAGGGAATATTTGTTTTCCTTCCCCTCAGGGCTACTTTGAAACAGTTTGACTTGCAAACAGGTTTTCGAACCCTTCCAGCTATAATGCTTAAGCATTCTGGTGTTGTACAAGGAAGGAAAAAAAAAAAAAAGAAATGCTTACACAGTAAGAGCATCACCCAAACTCCTTGAATATAGCAGAGGAATACATGGAAATTAGCAGTCCCACACTCTGTTGCCACAATATCCCCTACAGATCCAGCATTGTAAATCTCCCTTCCAAAATACAGACAATGATGATATATTTTCCAGAAATATCT
The DNA here is from genome assembly GCA_026261815.1 of Monarcha castaneiventris obscurior. Lineage (NCBI taxonomy): Eukaryota > Metazoa > Chordata > Aves > Passeriformes > Monarchidae > Monarcha > Monarcha castaneiventris. The sequence continues at coordinate 13,126,494 of JAMPIT010000379.1, forward strand.
TGATGCTTGGTAGCTCAGGTTTTTCAGGAATTTCGTAGTTAGAGATGAGCTGTGTATCAATACTCATATTCACTTACATCGGTAATTAAAATACGATAGTTCATGCAACAGCTTTGAGTAGACACCATCTTCCACTAATTCAGACAAACTGACATCAGAAAATGTGAAAAAAAATTTTTTAGACTTCACCATGAACAGGTCAGAGTCTGCACATTCCTTCACAATGACCATCATCAGGATAGAATCAACTCTTAATACAAGCTTGATCCAGGAGAAGTGTGTATTCACATCTACCTGTCAAATTAGTCAGAATACAGATTTCATTCTGTCCGTATATTTTACGAAGGTCTGTGGCAGCTGGGGGAGGCTAGATGATGCCGGATTTAGTAAGCTGCATGCATAGACAGTACTTGATCTGTCATAAAACCTGCTGTACAAAGACAACTCTTCAAAAATTTTTTGGAGATTTTGAAGTAGTTGAATCAGTTCATACTAAGGCAGCACTTCTAAAGTTACAGAGTACCCAGAGTTTGCATTCAGTCAAGATCCAAATCTTTAGGCACTCCAAAAGCTGTGAATCACTATCAATCCATATAGAATCTGGAACTGGATCCAGCATCATACCTAATTTTGGGTACCTTGCCTGCAGATTCAAAAGTTTAAGCTTTTCTCTTTTCTGGCTGAGATCTTCACTCTCATGAATATATGGAGAGCTTCACAATTTTCTAAATGTTTTGGAGATAGAGGTATCCAGGGAGAGCTATCATTTGGCCCTAGCAAGGATTTATACTGAAGTATATCCAGAAACTGCCTGTACGTATGCAGGTTAATAACAGTGTCTAAGTTCAAACCTTTCAAGAGCCCTTCAATGGATCTTGCATGCCAAACAGAGTTACTGTGGACAGAGAAGAACAGACATTTCCAGAGTGGATGGGGCAAGCAAGAGCTAATGATAGTTGTTAGACAGTTGGTCAGCAAGATCATCAGGGAGGAGAATACCCCTGTAAACTGAGGGGTAGTTTTGAGAGCCAGATCCACTACAAAGCAGCTTGAATCAGCTGGCCAAGATGCACAACAAATTAATACTTTTCCAAGGCTTTACAAGTACCATAGGCCAAATAACACAGCCAGACAGAAGTACAGAAACACAGCTTGCAGCACTGGGAACAAATGTAGTAGGATGCCCTGCCCTGGAATGTGATCAAGCAACTCAGACAATGTCCTCTTTGGAGAGCTCTCAGCGGTGGGTTGAGAGGGGTTACTTGTGATGGTTTTGGTGTTGAGTTATGCTAAAACCAGTCTGGCTACCTAACCCTGAATTAACATCCTGACAGTGAGGCAAAGATTTGGCAGATAAGCTGCTAAACTGACCTGGGGACACATGGCTGGCAGTCAATAATTTTACACTGTACAAGTCCAGTCCACTTTCATACATTTAGGTTCTTCTAACATATTTCCCCTTGGAGTGTGCAGAGATTCCTTCCTTGGGTAGGGGATACCCCACAAGTATACTCCTCAAGGTTAGGAAAAAGAGACCTGTCCACCAGCATTGGCATGGTGAGTTACATCAATCTCCACTTAAAAATTGTTTCTTTTTGCTAGCTTCAATATAATTGCTGTGATGCAGTTCAATATGATATCCTATATACTATACACTACTAGTAATTTTAGGTTTTATACTGTATAGTAAATAATCCTGATTAAGATATTTTGTCTAATCATTTGCCATAATAAATAATTAATTTTCTATAAATGTATATTATTTGCCATCCTTAATCCTGCAGGACTTGGTTACTTAAACCATTGGCAAAGTTTGGGGCTAAGATTGGATCCAGCTGCCCCCACGCTCCTCTTTGAGAAGGAATTTAGAAAGCAAGGGGGTCCAGTCTGCACCTCATGGCTCAATGGCTGGGCTTCTCTAATAAACTTTGTCTGAAGCTTCCACCCCCACCCATGACAAGAACTCAACTTATTGTAGTCACAATAAAGGAGGTGACAGGCTCCCACATCCAGTAGGAGAGAAAACAAGGACTTGAGAACATGAGTATACCATATTCACTACAGAAGGCTGGAGATGTTGGGGTGGGAATGTTGTTATAAATAGACTAGACAGGAGAGCAGGTGATGCCAGAAAGAATGTTGCTAACAGTCTTCTTCACATACGAGGAATTTTGAGTCGTTTGATAATTGAACTGAATATAGTTGACTCCTTCCCATCCACATTGAAGGATCAAGCCCAGTGCCTTGCACTGGTGGCTGGCTGCTCCATAGAAAAAATGAAATGTATCATGTACGTACAGGTCATTATGGAACATTTTCTTCACCACACCATCTTGATTCATATTGTCAGAGCTCCACTGCCAAGACCTACTTCTATGAAATGATATCCATGAGCCGAAAAGACATTTTTTGCTGTTGTTGTTACAATACTTAATGTGTAGAAATAAGAATCATCATTTGTTAGCTCAGTCCTGGGTTTTGGTCATCACGACAGTCAAGCAGTACTGTACTTTACCTGATACACAGGACACAAACAAAAAGGATACAAGGACACCAAAAAAAAGCAGATACTAACAATCATTTTTGCAAGGAAAAGCAAAAAAGCAGCCCCAGGATTTTAGTGGCTCATATTACTACAATATTATATAAGATAACCAGGAACCCTCCAACTTTTGCAGACATCTCCAATTTTTGCTATCTGATACATATCTATGAGGTGAATTTTAACTAAATATCAAGAAACATGGTATAGAGATGATCCAGTGTTTTTTTTACTGAAGTAGTATTCAATGCATCAATGCCAAATGTGAATTGCTTTTATTTGTATTTGGTACAAAAAGTGTTGTTTATAAAAAGGCTTGGTATGAACACTCCTGATGTCCTTTACATGTAATAAACATTTATACTTGAGTTTTGGGGGGAGAAGCAACATTTATTATGGAGAAATCTAAAACATCATGTACAAGTTGCTTCATAAAGTGCTCTGAGAGCCTGCTGAAATCAGAACCTTCACTAGTGACAGTAGAAGTCTGATGTGGTTTTCCTGCTTGTTTTTAATAGAAGTACTTCAGCTTCCCACTTCACTATCCATTTTAATCAATTTTTCTTTCATATTTAAGCAATCTGTGGATATGGTTTATGTTTTTAATCAGATATAAATTATTAGCATCAAAAATACAATTTAAAGTTGCTCCCTGATGTCAAGACCAAAGTGACTGCAGTCTGAAGTAACTCCAAAGAATTAACTCCAAAGCAGCATCAAGGAAATGGCAACTTCTGTCAACTTTTCCCTGCAGCCAAGTCTGCTGGAGCACCACTGAGATTAGGGTCTGGGGCTGCCTCACACCCCAGCTCTGGTCAGAGTCCCAGGGTGAAGCCTCTCTGGTGTGCAGCACACTGCCACACTCACTTGGGAAAGTGGAACCCAAGTAATAAATAAATAGTGGCAATGCCAGGAGGAGCTCCAAAGAAACAGCATCCCCACGTTCAGCTGCCAGCTGCACAAGGCTCATGTGCCATGTGCTTGAGCCTCTGTGGCAAGAGGTCTTTCCCTTCCAGCAGATGGTTGTAGCTCGGGTCAAACCCTGTCATGGTGCCTGTGCTGCACAGTCCCTTCAAATTTACAGGAAATTAACAAAACCAGACATAAACATAAGACTATTAAATGACTGAGTTTAACTTCCTGGGTTTAGATTGCACTTGCCCTCCTGGCACAGATTTCACTGTTTCTTCTCTGGGAACAAAGGCTGCATTTTGCAGGATTCTTTCTTTTCCAATCTGCCTGAATCCTTTGCAAAGCAAGGCCTCCATAAACGTGAATGTTTCTCCATCTTCACCCTATCCTGCTCATGATCACGCTTTCCCTGGTCCTACAAAAATCTGGCCAAAATTCTATAGCAGGAAAAAACCTGAACTTCAATCATTCCTAACTTTTAGAGATTACATTACATCAATGGATGCCCACTGAAATATTAATGGTATTGGTAATTTGTCAGTAAATGTTACTAAAAGCATGAAAAGGCTGGAAATACCTTCCAGGCAAGTTCCCATCAGTAATGCCAACTGAATATTGCTTTAATCAATGCTGGTACAGTCTCCTGGATTTATTAATATATAATGCTTCCATTCAGATTTAGATTAATATTTCTACGCAATGATTTAATGGGACACTTTAAACTGTGTGAATCACAGATGCTGTTACATATATAAGAGCTCCAAGCATGGTTGGGGTAAGGACAATTTCCAGCCAGCATCTTTAAAAAGGATTTTCAGTAATTCATCCAGTGTCTGAAATTGGTTACACATAAATACAACTTTATCCCAGGCCAGTGATAGTTTGACCCTACTTAATAACAATTTTAAACTCTTACCACATATCTGTGATAAGAAAACATAATTTTGCAAGAACATGATGATCTATCCAGCTTATGTTCTGAAGGGTGTTTGGTAAACACAGCCTCCTACTTTAGATATTTTTTTTCTCCTCCTACAGATTGGCCTGAAAGGGAAATTCCAAAAGTTGCACAAGAAAAGTTATCACTGCATCGCCATAATGTAGCAGTGTGACCTCAAAAAAAATGCAGTCCCATTTTTAATATTTTGTTGTTTGGATTTTTTTTTTTACATGGAAGGCTGTATTTGGAATATTCCATTCATTTTGGTTATTGTTGGAGACAAACTGCTAGCCACAATTTCACCTGGTGCAAACTTGCATCACTCTCCTAGGACTGATTCAGCTTCTCTGGTTTGTAGTGTCTGGAAATCTGGGGGATTTTCTCCATTAGTCCATCCGGATTCTCCGAAGTGCTCTGCTCCCTCTGAGGACTTGTGTGGGTTTGTGACCCCTGGTGAGTCACAGCTGCCTGGGTGTGCAGCTGGTCCCTGAGACTCTCCCCAGCCCTCCAGGTTCAGCTTGGCTTGGAAGCACTGCTTGGGTGGTGTCCAGCTCAGAGGTTTTCTTTGCACTTTGCTTTAAAGCAGCTCAGTTTCTGCTATTATTTATGCTGTAGCATCTTCCCTCATATACCTCGGGCTACTGGCATGAAGAAGCATCACTTAAAAAGTAATTTAGCAAATAAGTCTACTTTCCCTAGGGTGCAAATAAGAGGAAAAGTTGTAGTAAATAGCTAATGTAAGCAAAAGGTGCCTTGGGGGAACCCTAAGAATCACTTCTTTGAAACCAGCAATAACTTCTGGTGCTATTGGTCCTGAGGCAGCAGCAGTCAACATTGTTTAAAAAAGCTCCCTTATGGTGTACTCATTAATTAACTGCACTGTTTGTTGATTCTAGATTGATTCAGTTTGTTCTCAGGAGAGCATTTTTGGAAACTCAGTAATGCCTTGATGCAGAATTTCATCTTCAGGCCCTAAATTCCCAGGATACTGCTTTACTGGGACATATAGGAGATGAACTAAAAAGGAGAATTTGTCAGACAAAAATGATAATAAAAATATTTTAAATTCAGATGTAATTTTTGAAGATTTTCCCCACAGAGCTAAAAAATTACCTGCAGCAAAGTTTGACTGACAGGCAGGCTTTATCAAACAGAGAATAAGACAAATGGTATGCAAAACAGAGAGGAAGGTGTTTGCTCCTAATTACTCGAGAAAGCATTTTAATTAAGTTGTTTGCCAATTAATGCCTCATTTTTAACATTCCATAAATATTTAAACACATTTCATAAACTTTTCTTCACAAGGAAACACTTGCAAATATTGTTAAAGAGATTCTTAGGGCTTTCTTAATGCAATACACTTTACAAAATAAGTTTTATTTGCTCTTCTTGTGAATAAATAAGCAAGTAGAAAAAAAATGTCATTTCATATCAGAAACGGCATATCTGTATGTCTATATCAAGTCTCTATCAAGAAGATATTTAAAATATCTTTATGTGAGGACTCCCTTCTATTATATGAATGAGAAACTGGGAAACATTTTTGAACTTGAAACAGGCCATTGAAATGCAAAAGCAGATAAATGCAGATACCTCTCTTTTTCCACACTCCTTCAAACTGATCATTCAGAGCTATTTATAGCCAGTCCTGCTGCTTAAAAGTATTTCCCTTTGAGAAAAGTTAATTAAGAAAAAATAATAAGCAAATGGCAAGGAGAGAAAATTGAATGATCTCAGTAGTACTGAGGCCTGATTCAGCCTTCATCTTAACACACACAGAGCTCTACCCTTCATCCACAGGGATTTGCTCAAGCTACAAGCTTGAACTGTGTCTCCCTGGCCTCGTCAGAGCAGAAACCTGCTCCTACACTCATGTGCACCGCGAGTGGAAATAAAAGTGTCAAGGGTTTTTTTTCTGGGTGCTGAAAACAAATGCCTCTTTCTCCTCATATTTTAAAGGCTTCCTGTTTTTATGGAGAAGCTGACTCTATTTAAAACTTCACACAGGCACTTTATCTATTTATTTACTAACTCATTTGTTCTCCCCAGCACTCTCCTTACTTGTCCAAGGTTTGTTTGCTTAAACGACCACAACTTCCCTTGTCTCAGAGCCTAACTTTGAAACCCAGATCCTGCCCCACCCCTTTGCTGTCATTAGTCATTTGTGCCCGGATTCAGTCTCTTGCCTCATGATACAGGAGAGACCCAGACTGGGCTAAAACACCAGGGGTCTGGATTGAAGGGGGCACAGGTAGTCAGACAGGATGAGATTGAAGGGGAGGAGAATGTTGCAGCTGGGAAGTCTACCTTTGTGTGGATTCATCTCAAGGGTTTTCCCAGCCATGCTGCACTCACTGGGTCACTTCTTGAAGAGAGTGGGTCCCTGGTGGCTCCCTGCCATCCAGAGCTGCTGCTCAGTCTGTTTGCTCAACTCATAAAACAGCAGCAAACTCTGAGCCCAGGGCAGGAGGGGGCCAGGTATGGAAGGAAGCACTGCAGTGTCGTCTCTGTCTCACTGTGTGCAAACAAGGACCTGCAGCTCCCCAGCCGTGACAGTGTAATGGACAGTACAGACTGTCAGCTCTCCCTTCAGCAGTGCTTAACTTACAATGTTCTTCCTAAAGACAATTTATAGCAATGATCAAATTAGAGCACAGTGGAGCTGGCTGGTTCCACTGCACTCAGGTTTTTCTCAGTCTGCACATTGGTACCTTGGAATGAAAGCCTGGAAATGATGTTTCCTTGCATGTCTCAGCCAAATTTATAACTAACCCTCTCTCTTTGCCTATTTGTCTCCTCCAGTTCCTTGCTCAGACTTGGGGCAATTTATACCTGCAATGAAGCAGCCCTCAGCTGTCCATGGAGATAGCCAAGTTACAACATCAGAATAAAGATAAGTTTGCAAAACAGAGTAATAAGTTACTGATTAGTTCAGAGGGTAAGTTTTGCAACCAGTACTCTCAAAGTCATAAGGGAGTCAAGCAAAAATTTCCAACTAAAATTGTTTACTCAGAAAACACTTTTAAAAAGAAACAAAAATTACTGCTCATTCAAGCCATTCCTATTACGAGAAAGGAAGATCTCAAAGGAAATGTTCCCTGGCAGGGGGCGTTCTTTGTAACTTAGTCACCACATAAAATCCAGGAAACACATTACATGAAATATTTTTTCTGTTTTCTCTACTGATTTTCAGAAACAAGACAAAGAAAGAGGTGACAAGCCCCTGAGAAAGAAAGGAAAAAAAAAATCAAACAAAGTTGTAAAAAGCTAAAAATGGAAGAGGAGACCTTTTAACAGGTAAATAGGATAAAGGACAAAGAGTGTTTGAATGAAGGTTAGCACAAGGGAGTCCTGAGGCTGACTGAGGCTCCTGGGTCCTGCTATGGACCATGAATATTAAACAACAGCTTATCTTTTCCTCTGTCTTGTGACACACAGCTCTTCTCAGAGCCCTTGCCAGTGAAGGCTCTTGACCACACTTAGAAGGCACATACAGAAATAAGAAGCATTGCCTTTTCTGCTGCATTACTCCTATTGGAGTGTTACCCCACAGAAATCAGCAGCTTCTGCCAAAATTGTCCTCAGAAAGGGACATAGATGGTCTCCACAAAGTCCCTGTGGCCAGGCTGAATGGAACTCCTCATTCCAGAGCAGCAAGACCTCCCTGATCAGGGAACATTTTAACTTTGCTCTTTAGAGCTCTGAGACCAAGAGCTGCAGGACTTCACCTACACTTTCTAACATTTCACTGCTGAACTTAGCCAGAAAATTAAGTTCACATCTAGCTACTCACATAGAAAATATACTGGCCAAAGGGCAGAAGCTCACAATAACTGATAACCTCAATATTTCCCTGGGTATGATTCCTGCACCTCCCGAGTCTTTGGGAGGAACTTGGTAAGGCTGGGGAGATGGGGGAGAAGGAGCTGTGCTTGATCTCAAAACTATGCCTCCCCTGTGAAGAGAACCAGAAATAGTAGAAATACATGACAATACAACATTCACAATTTTTCTTTCACCAGTGTCATGTGGAGAAGCCAGCTGCTGCCAGGTGTACTGCAGAGCAGGGACTGCCCATACTTGGTGTGTTTGGGGCAATCCAGCGTTTCTTCCATTTGCTGGTTTGAACTGCAGCTCCAAGCAATGAGCAGTCTCAAGTGAGAGGGAAGCATGGGGACATCCGTATCAGTGTATCAAGCACAGATTTACCACAAGGCAGAGAAACAGGTTTTAGTGTCAGGCAATGCCTGTCTGAAGCCTTTCCTTCTCCTGCAAGAGCTGCATGAAAGAGACAAGTCCTTTCCTTAAGGACTTGTTTTTCTGAGTCTGGATTTTTCCCATGGCAATAAGCCAAGACTTCAGGTTTGGAGGACTGGTTTTGCGTGGTCCTTTGTGCGGAATGAAGAAAAATCACACACAACCGGTTTGCAAGGTTTTGATAAGATATGTAGGAAGAACATTTCCTTTCTGTCACACACTGTGCTCATGCATGTTGGTTTTTTTAAACCTCATTCTACCATTTGCTGAAATTCAACAGAATTCAAGGGTTTAAGGAAAGAAAATTGCTGTGTGTCCTTGTTAGCAAAGCTAACCCAATAATCAGTTTCATGGAACCACAGAATATTCTGAGTTAATGGCAAAAGCACAGCATGGGAGCAAACCAGAGATCTTTGGCCCCTCTCACACATTTGTTACCTTTGCCTGCATTAAGGAAGACAACTATGAGAATCTGGAGTTACTCCAAACATTTGCCAGCTGGTTTTGAATGTTCTCAGCTGTGTGTGCTGTTGGATAATCTTAGACTTATTTTGTGCTGTTTGTTGCTGCCAGATAGTGTTACTGTTTAATGACAGTGTTAGAGGAGGCAAAAGTAGGTCCAGCTTCTGAGCTAGAAATAATCCAACATAGCTCTGGCTGAAAGTTAATGCAGTCTGAAAAGAGAAAAAAAATCCTCCAGTGCATTCATTTGGCTGGTCCTCCTAATACTTGTGGGAAAATAAACAATTTTCAAACCTTTAGTTTTGGTTTTTTTCCCTGCCATTATTAAGGCCAGTACTTTTCTCTGATGTGGAAAAATTCAAGAAAGCCCTTGCAGAATTTCTGTCAGATCAGTCTTCTCACCAGGGGAATTTTCTTGGTTACTTCAAAGATTCACAGACTCACAGAATGGTTGAGATTGGAAGGGAGTCCTGGAGGTCATCTGCTTAAACATCCTTCCCTTAACCATGTAGCAAATTTAAATGATTTTCCATCCAGGTTCATGGAATTTTTCTGATTTGCTCCTAAATCCGAGTAGAAATTTCAAAGGCAGTCCAATACTCCTGCCTTCTGAACACATATTCAGCAGTTCAATGACCCACTATTATTCTCTCTTAAAAATAAGATACTCCATCTTGACCCTAAAGTCACAGTCAGGTTCTTCCCAGCAAAAGGCCTAATTAAAGACACAAGTGATCTGATGGAAATTTTGCCAAGCTCTGTGAAACTGCATCAGGATTTTCTTGGAAAAGGCAATATTTTTATTCAGTGAATCAGTTCAAAACAGATTAAACTCTCAGTTAAAAATACTATGGGTCTGTTCAAAAACATATACTTTGGTATTTTATCTGCTTTTATTTAAAACAAATCTCCTGCTCAGGTTTTTTTTAATCTCTCCTTCAAATTTTCCTCACGCCTTCAGCTATCATTTTTCTTTGCCTTACAGAAATGTTCCTCTCTCTTATTTTAAATACAGAAAGTAATCAATAATTTGGATATTATTAACCTGTTCACACCTCCTCAGTCAGTCTCATCTGTGGGAAATTTATGCCACCAAAATCTGTAGTTAGCTGCCAATAATTAACTCGCATTTCTAGAAGTGTTTAATAAATCAACTATGGTTTTGGTCTCAGAGTCCAGAACTAAAACTGTGGTGAGAATACTGTTCTTGCAGACTCAGTTCTTCTAAACCAAAAACTTGTGGACATTTCTGGACAGCTAGATTCTATCAGTAAATAAAAACATGTCACTCACTTCTTCCCAGAAAAGAAACATTTCATCCCAAATCTCAGCTGGTTTTGGTATGTTGGAATGTTTCTTTTTGTTCCTTGGAAACACATAAACAAACAAATGTTAAGTGCGTACACATTTTAAAAGCCTTTTTGATAACAAATATGTGATAAACTGAAAAAAAAAAAGTTCCAACATGTGGGTCTGAAAGTATTTATATATTTTGAGTCTATAAATACTATTCACACTGAATTGAGATCCTGTGACTGTTGGATTTGGACTGTGCCTGTTATTTGGTGAAGGGGTGCAGGTAGACCCCCAGAGCCAGCCTGGACTCACCGAGCCTCTGCCCAGCCTGTGACACCCAGGCAGTTTTCCCAGAGCGAGCTGGCTCTGTCTGGGTGAGATTCAGGGTTTCGTCTTCTCGACCCTGCCATCCCAGAGCCTCTTTCCACACACACACCACAGCTCCACCCCCAAAGGCTACCTGTGTACAGAGACTGCACAAAATACACAGTGTGCCTCAGAGCACCTCCCCTGCGCAGAGGAGCAGGACCCTGGTGTGGGCAGACAGCCACACATCGGTTTACAGGCAGCCTAAGCAGGGTTTCCACGGGCTGGATTAACTCTCATGGCCACATGATTGAGATTATGGAGGGAAGGGCCACAAAGGTGATTAGGGGTCTGGAGCATCTCTCTTGTGAGGAAAGACTGTGGGAGCTGGGCCTGTTTAGTCTAGAGAGGAGACGACTGAGAGGGGATCTCATCACTGCATATAAACATTTCAAAGGCAGGTGTGAAGAGGATGGTGCCAGACTCCCTTCAGTGGTGCCCAGTGACAGGACAAGGAGCAATGGCATAAACTAAATCAAGAGAAGTTCCATTTCAATAAGAAGAACTTCTTTACACTGAGAGTGGCAGAGCACTGGAACAGGCTGCCCAGGGAGGCTGTGGAGATATGGTCGTGTCTCTCTGGAGGCATTCAAATCCCACTTGGAGGCATTCCTATGTCACCTGCTCTGGGTGACCCTGCCTTGGCAGGGAGCTTGGATAAGATGATCTCCAGAGGTCCCTTCCAACCCTAACAACTCTGTTCTTTTAGACCTTTCAAAAGGTCTAAAAGTGCCCTTAAAACTGGCATTTCACTCTTACCTCTGGGACACTGAACAGCCAAGTAACGACCACAAAGGAGCACAGTGTTTTGCAAGAGGGAGGTTCTCTCAGGGGCACTTGAAATTGTAGTTGTGTGCTGTCCTCATTGGCCTGACACAGGCTTAAGAAATGAATAGTAGTCTTGTTCCAATAGAACAGGAGAATGGTTCAGTACTGAAAATGTTCGGATCACTGCATAGACACCATGAGAGCTCCTGTGTGCATCTGGTGCTCCAGAGATGTGCAGCTGGTGCAGGGGGTAGGACGAGCAGCAAGCAGCTGCTCTCCGAGGTACGTTCCCCTCGGGACTGAGCATATCTCTAGTCAGAAATATGTCAGGGAGTTAGTGCTGGCTGAACCAGAAGTCCCACCCAGCTGAAACAGCCAGTGGGGACTGCCTGGCAGTGCTGCCAGGGGAGTCACAGTGCATAGGTATGGAGAAGACAAGGAGCAGCACTGGATGCCTCTGTGTGAGTGCAGGCCTGTGTTTCAGACCCTTCAGAGTGTAGCCCACCTAGACTAGGAGGGGCAGACAGGGGCCAGCCCCTGTGTTCCCCCTAGGCTCTCCCTATTGCCCTCCTGCCAGTCCTTGGCACAAGGGAGCTTCGTGCTTGGCAGCTCAGCCCATTCAGCACAGCCCTCTCATTTGAAATGGTGTTCCCACCCGCTGAAAAAAAAGCCCAAGCATGCACAGCAAGACTGGAGTCCACACCAAAAATCCTGACCAACCAAGAGGTCTGAAGGGGAATTTAGGGATCCATCAAATAAGGGAAATGTGATGGATCTGAACCTCACACTTGTCAGCTTCTACTCTCCCTAGAAATAGGGGAGAAGGGAAGTGCCACCTTCTCCAGATCCTGTCATTTAATAAACCTATGCTCAGTTTGACTGTTTGAAAGGAGATCAGATTCCTGCTTTCTTTAGAGACCTCTGTAACCTGATGCTTAGGGTTATTTCCATCCATGGGGTTCCCTTGTTTGTCTGGGCTTAAAATACTGCACCATGACTTCTCTCAGCTCCTTGCTTTGAGCTGTGTCCCTTTTAAACCCCTCTCCAAGACTTCAGACTCATCCCACTCACTGCATTCAGAGTCCAGTGTTTTCCCCACCTGACGGCCTCTGCCATTTTTAGATGCTGTACTAGACTTGATCTGTAGGCCAAGATATATAAACCTGACACAAATGGGCAGTTTATCCTTCACCTTAAACAGGAACTTCTTTCACCTCCCCAAGGACGCTGCATCTCCTATGGAATAAACGCACTTTTAGTTTCCAGTTCAGATGTGCTTAGATTAGTGTAACAAAAGGACCTTTCTAAGGCTGTCCTGATGCATTAGCAAAAAGAACCCTTGTGCAAAGGGAAAATGAAAATCCATGCTGTTGGATGTAGTTTTCAGTCACTAACTCACAGAATTGCAATAAGGCTCCCACGTCCCAACTCACATTAGAAGCAGCCTACAGTGGTCCCACACATTAACATGGATTTGCTTTCCACCCTTCTCTTGCTAAACTCTGGTAAATATGACTATTTAGTGTTGTCCATTTCACAAAGATACAAAAGACTTAGAAGATGCAGTCCATATTTTCCTTGGTCCTCGGCATGTCTCCCAGATCCCCTTGTTTTTAAACTGCCTCACCTGTATCCATTGATATATGGGCAAACATATGTCAAGATAAATCTTTCACCTTCTCCTCCAGCGACACATTACAAAGGTAACAGCTGCCACTAGATTTCGATTAACCTTTTTAGAAGATCTTTTACTAGCCTATCCCCAATCCAAATCTCCTACTGCTGAGTGTAATTTGTTCCACATCCAGACAGCAAAAATATCTATGTTCTGATTAAATGTCTTACATAAAAATTAAAAATTAAGAATTTTCAAGTTGGTTTTAAGAACTAGGTGTAAAGAAAAAAATTGCTGAAGCATCTACAAGTGCAAAGAGACCCCCCATCTACATCACTGTCCTTTAAAACCTGTCCCCTGGGTCTCTTAGGTGCAGCCAGAAAGAAAATATCTTATGCCATATCTGCACATACTAGATTGCTGTCTGGATTTTGCTAGTGAATACAGTTTTCATTTAAGCTTAGTTGAGAAGACAGGCATACATCCATTTTTATGTATGTCATCCACTTCTGCAGGGATAAAGATCAAAATCCTTAATATCCTTCTTCTAGCCTTCTTTAAACAGAGATTTACACACAGATTTATTTCAATTCCAGTTGATAATGACTTGTAAGAGCCTTGATGTCTTTGGAAAAATCAGCCTTGGCAGTTCTCCATTGACCCCCATAGTCAAGAGCACCACATCAGTTTGAAATGGCTTATTTCTGTGCCTGAAAAGAAAATCCAATCTACTTATATATTAGGTCAATTATTTAAATTAAATATTTTCATAAGTCTTCCTTTTAAGTGTTCTTGGCATGATTTGGGTTTTTTATTTTCACAAGATATTGGCTAAATATTTATTGCATTGTTATTTGTATTTAAGATAATCGGCCACCGGCACCAGGGGTTAATGGATTTACGTTTTGCATTAGGGGAAACCAGCATGCGGGTTGTGTTTCAGCTACAGTAAGTGGTACTATGCTCATGAAATACCAAAAACTTCTGCGCAGCCCAAGTTATTTAGAGGAGAAAAAAAATCAATACAGTGTAGAAAATAAAAAGAGTAAACATGCAAATTAACTCCTGGCACATATTTTATTCTGGGCTGTAATACTCCTTTTAAGATTGCCCCTTTTTAATAGCTTTCGAAAGAATTTCTTGCATAATGGCATTTTAGTCATCATGTTAATGTCAACAAACAAGGCAGATTAATGCTTATAATCCTGAGCTGTCTCACACTCTGCTTATTAGAACTGTAGGCAGATCTTCATTAGGATGAATGACATCTGAATCTATAAGCTCATCACAACAGAGGCACCTTCTTGCTGTGGTGTCACCCTGCAGATGACAATGTCGGCCATTATGAATGACACTCCACAATTCGTTACTTCCTGCCTCAAATTGCAGTTAATCTTTCATCCAAACTGTACACATGTGCAGCTTTAAGTGGGCTATCACAGCAAGTACCCAGTAATGCTGCAAGCACATGGAGAATGACAGAAGGTAAATTGCTTGTCAGGAGGTCTGTATTTCAATTCACAGCATATTCCAAACACGTTGTGGTGAAAGCTCTCCACAACAGCTGCTTTCATTGCTAACTATTTTTGATGTAAATGTCAATAAAGCTCCAGGCCCTTTCATATTTTTGGCCAAGACTGTCCATCTTTCCCTATGCAGGCTGGCAGGTTGAGCTCCATTTATCTACTCTTAGGAACATGTCCTATAATAATGATTGTCTCTGGAGACCGTTTAGAGTGATTGAAAGCAGTGATTGGGACAATAGGCTGCTGAATTTCATTGCTGGATTGGGTTGACAGGTGACTGCTTTTATATCCTCTGGAGGAGAGATGGAAATAAAAACACAGTTATATCTAATCAACAGACAGGCATCTACCAATTGCAAATCTATACCTTCAGTTTACCCTTCTCATTGGAACAACTTAACCATGGATTATTACAGGACTCTCATATTTCATCAGTGGTCAGAGGGGTTTCAGAAGAAAGGAAGATGGGGAAGATATGTGTTGCCTCTCTAGAGGTGAGAAGTAGGGAAAGAACATGTCACAGGCCATATAGCTCTACCAGTTTCAGCGCCAGCTGCTGCTTTTAGTAGCTGCAGTTAAGATCTTCATTTTGCTTTAATGAAAATCCCTGGGTGTTACAGAAAGAAGGGATTTCATTTTTAATCAAAGAGGCCATGAATGTTATACATTGACTATGAATTTTAACACGCTGTAACAGTGTCCTTTTTTGTCTTGCATTTAAGCAAAAGTTCTGTAAACACATTTAGCTTACCGTGGATATTTTTTTCTTTTATGAAGTTGATAATTAACATACCACTGGGTTTTCCAAAGGAGATGGGAAGATGATCAGGTAGAATTCTGAAAACAGTATGGCAAACAGTCTAAAATATTCACTCTGCACCAGCATCTGGCTCTTTGGCAGACCCCAAAGACTGTTGTGCTGGCACCTTTGAAATTCCCTGTGAGTCCATGTAGTTGCCCATGGTTACACAGCAGCTGGGATCTGGCTTCCTCATCTTCCCTGCTACCACGTTCCCCCCCACCTCCATTTACCTTTGCTTCTGTAAATCACATCCACTTCTGTCCATCAGTGGTGCCCATTGCAATCCCTTTCCCTCTCTAATTTGCAGACCAGGGGTTAGAGGGTAAGTAGGAGTCTAACCTTGCCCATTTCATTTTGTCGTAACTCTGCATTGCTGTAGTTTTGTTCACGTTTTACACTGATTTTTGTTTACTAGAATCTCTACAATACTGAGCAGCTTTCTGTGGCTCTAGGCAATGCTGACACAAGTTGTGAGAATAATATGATTAAAAGCAGCTAACTACCCAGCTGTTAGAGTCACATCTCTAACAAAAACCTAATTCAAAAAACTCAATGCCTGAGTTCTAGCCTTCAATTAAGAAAACCCCAAACAACTGAGTGCTTTTTGACTTCTGTAAGCCATATATAACAGCAGTTTTATTTTGAAATTTTGGATGTGTACTGGGTTTGCATGGCAAAGTTTTGGTAGCAGGGGGGCTGCTGGGGTGACTTCTGCGAGAAGCTGCTAGAAGTTTCCCTCATGTCCAGTGGAGCCAATGCCAGATGGCTCCAAGATGGACCTGGAGCTGGCCAAGGCTGGGCCAATCAGGGATGGTGGTAGCACCTCTAGGATAACTTGTTTAAGAAAGGGAGAAAAAAAAAATACATGGAGTAGGAGCAGCTGGAGGGAGGAGTGAGATTATGTGGGAGTAACGTCTCTGCAGAACCCCAGGTCAGTGAAGAAGGAGAGGCAGGAGGTGCTCCAGGGGCTGGAGCTGAGACTCCCCTGCAGCCCGTGCTGCAGCCCGTGGTGAGGCAGGGTGTGCCCCCACAACACCTGGAGGTGCACGGGGGAGCAGAGATCCACCTACAGCTTGCAGAGGACCCCGCAATGGAGCAAGGAGATGTACCCGGAGTGGGCTGTGACCCCCTGGGAAGCCTGCACTGGAGCAGGCTCCTGTCAGGACCTGTGGCTCTGTGGAGAGAGAAGCCCACGCTGGAGCAGGTTTGCTGGCAGGACTTGTGACCCCATGAGGAGCCACACTGGAGCAGTCTGTGAAGAGCCTGTGGGAAGGACTCACCTTGAAGAAGTTTACGGAGGACTGTCTCCCATGGGAGTGACGCCATGCTGGAGCAGGAGCAGAGAGTGAGGAAGAAGGAGAAGAGACAATGTGTGATAAACTAACTGCAGCTGCCATTCCCCATCCCCCTGTGTCGCTGAGGGGGAGGAGGTAGAGAAATCAGGAGTGAAGTTAAGCCTGGTAGAAGGGAGGAGTGGGGATAAGGTGTTTGAAGATTTAGTTTTTATTTCTCATTACCCTGCTCTGATTGGATTGGTAAAAAATTAGATTAATTTTCCTCAAGTCGAGTCTGTTTTGCCCATGATGGTAATTGCTGAGCAATCTCCCTGTCCTTATCTTGACCCACAAACCTTCCATCTTATATTCTCCCCACCTTCATTCAGCCGAGGAGCAGAATGATAGAGCAGCTTGGTGGGCACCTGATCTCCAGCCAAGGTCAACCCACCACAGTGGGGAAAATACCTACTCTGTGACAAATATTCATAGACAATTTTATTTCTCCATGGAAATAAAACCAGCTCATTTGAATAAGGCTCACATTATAGATTCAATGCAAATTTTCTTTGGAAAGAGAAAAAGAAGCAATTCTTTCCAATTCTTGAATAACAATTTTTTATTCACTTGCTTAAATAAATGCAGCTGATAGGTTGCCAAAGGAATAAATTCTAGTTTAAGACCCTAAAATCATCTTGGAATGTTCAAAGCCTGATTAATATTATAAACACTGAGCCCCTTGTATCAGATCCTGAATGCCAGCTTAGCAGTTTGTTCAGGCTACCACAAACTGGGGATAGAAGTTCTCAATGTCTTGCAGGCCATGTGAGGAGGCTGCATTGCCAAAGAGCATTATGTTTTGTTCTTTTTATTGAATGTTCTGGTTTCATCTGGGACAGAGTTCATTTTCTTCTTAGCAGCTGGCACAGTGCTGTGTATCTGGATTTAGTATGAGAATATTTGTTAACAAAGGAAATAAAGCACCTGAAGTTTTGGTAAATCTATGCAAAGATGACATTATAAATTTCTTTCTATATATTGGTTAAACTGACAGACTATAAAGATCAAAAGTAAATTCCAAAGCAAAGAAACATATTGTCCAAGAAGAAAGAATACATGAAACAAATAACCCATGCTTTGTTTACATACCAGTTTGAATCTCTGTGCAATGGCAGGTTAACAGTTGGTTTGAGAGAGTCTAGCAAGAGGAGCCCATTTCACACGTCTGATAATGTAGCTGTCACTCAGGCTCTATGTCTTTCCTCATCCTTACCCCAAAGAAAATTGTGTGCGAATCCAGACCTTAAGCCAGGTTGGCTTTTCTTTTTTTTTTCTTTAAAAAGTTGTCATTTCTTTCCAAAAAGAAAACTGGATGAAAAATTGATTACCTTGTCAAGAAGTGCACTAAAAGCCAGAAAATCCATAGTATTTAGAAGTTAGGAAGTTTTCCGCATGCAGTAACATTGACTAAGACATAAAAATAGAAAGTTACTGAATTTCACTACCTCACTATACAGGCAAAAGCATTACAGTGAAAATACAGAACCCTGTTCTAATTTATTGCTTAAAAAAGATGAAATAGTTTATTTTTATTCACAGAGATATGGAAATACATGATCTTTCCATCAGCTGGGACCAGATTGCCCTAGACAGACACTCAGAAAAAAGGAAAAGCAGGGAAATTAATACCAGGTTATTTAAACAGAAAATGCAAAGTCATTTTGGTCATTTGTAGAAGTGTGATTGTTTCTTCAAGTAATAGTTTTTAGAAAAATATTGTCCAACAATTTGCAATAATTGTTCTCAGATTGTTTTCGTGGGCAAGCTATCAAAGGAATATGGCCAGCTGAGGCAATTGTGTATTACTTTGGAAACAACTTAAAAGTGAAGAAGCTGTTTACTTGCTTGCCTTTTATTTTATGTAACATGAGTTACTGTCAGATGTCTTTTGTAACCAGCATTCACCTTTGGTTCTCTCTCCTTATCCAGAGAGATATATGAAAGATTTGACATATGATCCCATGTACATTGAACAACTTAGGTTTGCTAAGATCTTGTGTAAATGTTTTGTAGGTTTTCCCTTCTCCAGCATTTCTGTGGGTTAGATAAGCCCTCTCTTGAGCTCTGTGCAGAACTTACTCAGTAAAGGCTTATGTTAAAATCATTATCCCAGAGTAAATGTCTACCAGGACTAGATAACATCTGTGACCTCTCATGGAGGTGTCTGTGGAGTGGAACATGTTAGATAATGTGTCTGTGCATCCCCATGCCCCTGGTAAAAGGAACTTGGTATCTGTTGAAGATCTTGAAATATCAGTGTTAGTAAAAGTCCAATCAATTGTGCTCCTCATCAGAGGAGATTTGATCTGGTATTTCAGTTGTTAACTGGCATTCTCTTTTAATAGTTACAGGGTCTTAACTTTTTTTCAGAATTTCATTACATTTTAATTTAAGTTATCCCATCTAGGTTTTGGCACCTCACTGAGGTAAGCTAGGCTCAGTAGAAGGAGAGAGAGACATAGTTCAAGGGTGTGAATCTTAATGCATCAGCACAAAACTCAATCAACCTAAGTTGCAGGGCACCTAAATTGCTAACTTACTCACTTCACTTACAAGTCTAAACTTAAACAGAATGAATTGGCCTCAGTAAGGTAAAAGTCAATGTAGATATAAACACACTTGGCAACTCCCTGGCATATTGGGGGGTCACACACCAAGCTGATGTGAGACATTATCAGCCCTGAAGAATGGGTGGTTGATAAGTATTCCATACTCTGTGAAGCACTGTGTGAAACAGCACCATGCCAGATTGACAGTTTCCTATCAAAAACATTTCTCTGAGGAAGGCTAGTATTTGTGGTCTTTCCAGGGATGGAATCCACCTAAATAATAGCTAATTAATATAAAACTATTGATTTTAAACTTCTGCATATTTTCATTCTTCGCCAGAGTCCACAATGAAAAATTTCAGTATTCATTATGTAAAGTGAACTCTGGCTTATTAAAATATTCAGTAAGCCAAGGAATGCTCTAGCAGACCAAACTGAAAGTCTGATAATCGTCTGTGTCACATCAGCAATGCTGTAGCTGCACTGTGGTACAGAAAGAGCATTTGGCTTTTGGTGGGTGTATTTAGCTCACAATATTAGATGAATAATTAATCTAAACTTCTCTTAAAGAGACATGCAGGGCATAGCCTGGAAAATGACTCAAGCAGTAAAGCAAAATTTTGATATATGAGGATATGAAAAAGTCTGTTAGTCAAAGTGTGTAATAAGGACCTTTTATTTAGAGTAAAGTGACTTTTTATTGTCTATAATTTTCCCATTTAAGTGTTCACAATGGAGGAGTTAATGTTCAAGAGAGGAGTTCCAATTAGCTCACGTCAAAAAGTCAGAAGGAGAGTTTGTCTCCAGAAAGGTGTATCACTGTCCTGCAGCTCCTGCAATCCAGTGCAGTGTCAGACACGTCCCCTGAAATCTCAGATCAGCTTCCTGAAAACACATCTACCATGGTCTTACAACAAATCATTGAGGAAGCAAATTTATGCAGTAGTGACTGACTGTTACACAATTAAATGTGATGGCATGAGGTATCAGAGTAACATGGAAAATTTGTCCATTGCTATATGTTATGTAAGGGATGATTCATCCCTGAAAATATCTCAGAGAAGAGGTGCAACTCAATCATCTTCATGCCAACTGCACCTCTGACATGATTATTGCTCCTTTGAAAGCAGCTGAGTTCTTTTCTAGTGGCATCATTAATTTGTGCTATTATAAGGCCAGTCTGAAATTTATGAAGACGAGTTGGCATATAAATACACGTCCAGAAGGAATGTGAAAAGGAAATACATTGAAGTATGCATGATTTCAGGCATCTATTTCATTGAGGAGGGCATGTCTTGAAAAGAACATTTATGAAAATCTTCCAAATGGTGATTGCTGGGGCAATGGTGGCTTGGGTTTTTTCATTTTTTGAATTTATTTTGGTTGCTGTCATTGGCAGGATGATAAGGAAGAAAATGAAGAAATGTGAAAGGAGAAGCACAAAACTGACAGCCCATCTTTTCTAACATTGATACATATATTTGCTATTCTAATATTCTATAATATATTGTTACAATGGGAATTTCAATTGGTTCATCCATTCACACACGTGGAGTAGGTGGATTTGAATAGTCTTTATTGGAACAGAACATTGTAAGAAACCATGATGAAGTCTGTTTTCATAACCAGGCAAAGTTTTGACCCTGTAAAGCTTGCAACTGGACTACAGTTTTTGACTCCAGCATAAATCTGTGCTGGAAATATGCTGAAAACCCAAACAACTGTTTCAACTGTTTTGATTGTGACAGCCTAATGAAGTTTTCCTGCTTTTTAAAGATTATCCAGTCAGAGACTGAAAATAGTAGAAACATTATCAGATGAAAGATTTAAGTTATTAGTGCTTTTTATAAACATCTTATAAATGTTTTATAAACAGGTCTGAGACTCCCATGACCCACTCACAGAAAATCTACGAGAGAGGTAAAAGTCACCCTGTGTGAAGCATCAGGAAAAATGTAAATCCCAGAGAAATTCTAGTTAGGTTCTGAAGTTCACAGTGTCTCATGTGGACCCTCTGTATAAAGCTGAATCAAAAATCTAAAAAAAAAAAATAAGAGCACGACTGCATGAGCAGCACAGTAATTGACATTATCTATTTATCACTGCTTGCAAGGGCTTTTGTCTTCAAGAAATGTACGGAAGTCTGATTAGAATCAGTGACAGAAATAGGAGAGAGTAGGCATAAATAATGTTTCAGGCACACTTTTTTTAGGACATAAGAAAGAGTAAGAAAAATTTTCACACACTTTTTGCATCTTGCTGGGGTATTGATCAACCCTTTGCGTCTTGAATGCTGTGGGCATCACAGTAAAGGATTTCAGTCATTTTAGACCAGCAAAGCTTCTGGCACGGGGCAGAAAGACCAGGCAACAGATGCTGCACAGATAAGGTAGAATGTGTTCCCCACGAAAGAGTGAAAAAGTTTAAAAGCCACAAAGGAGAAGTGAGAGGAGATAGCTACCTCCTTGCTCAGTGTATGGGTGTGGATGAGTCAAGTGAGCACACAGCGGGAAGCTGGCTCCTGATTTTCCCAGAGCACAAGACTGTGTTTATTAGCAATTCCTTCTCACTTCTGTGCAGGCAGCAAGTCTGTGCTCTTTAGCTGCCTGCCAGCAGGACGATACTTTGGGGTGGGGAGGGAAGGAGCCCTTGCCCTGGGATGGTGGCGTGGGGCTGTCAGGAGCGAGCAGGCGGCACTGCAGACAATTGCAGGCAGGGGGGAGAGTACACGCTTCTCTCGTGGCTCCCTTTGATGCCTGGATCAGATCGTCTCTTGGACCAGCAAACTCTAACACCTCTTCTGAAATCAGCTCCAACTGGTGATGAGCTACATCTGGCCTGTGAAATGAAAATAGCAAAACCTTTGATTGAGTCCAAGTTAAGTGGATCTTCATCATCTGCTCAGTCAACTTTTGCCAAGATGAATGATACTATGACAGTATTCTAATAATTTCTGAGGTGGATTCCCTCCTTTTTTCATCCATCTGCAAAGAACAAACTGCAAACACTTTGAAAATTTACTGCTCTCTAAGGGAGAAATTTTGCTCTTTTCAAATACATCCATGGCATTTCACTAAGTGAAATGGAGTGCTACATGTAAGCCTGAATCAACCTAAAAACACAGACCTCAGTGCTGAAAGAGGAATCAGATTTTTAAAATTATTGCAGTGCCTGTTTTTACATTGTTTATGTGTCAGTGTTTTTCCTATAAGCTGTTATTATATTTGACTGGAACTGGATATTTTCTTTTCAAAGAGGATAAACTAGCCTGACAGATACAATGGTCTCCGTTTGCCACCTCTACCACAAAGCAAATGAAAACAAATCTTTAATAATATGTTCACAATGAAGGTTTTTAAACAAACAGAAACTGGCACTTAAGAGTGCAGCTGTACAATGATCATTTGTACTAGTCTGCAAATTTTCTGGAAAGCACTGGATTTCTCTACTTACTGTACAGGGCATTGACTCTCCAAGTGCTGAAGGTAGCTATTGAATCGCTCTAACAATTTTCCATGTGTCAGTATTCCAGTTCATTAGAAGACACTCAGCAGCCATGCAAAGCAGACACCCATGGCTTGCTTGCCACAGTGCCTGTCTATGGCAGGCACAGAACACACCAGGACTCTGTTCCCCTCCTGGCCTTTCAGTTTCAGTGTAGGTCCTGGTATTTTTCCAAATGAGGTACCCAGATACCTACACAGGATATGAAAACTCTGCCACCTCCTAAATACAAGAGGGTGCCACCCCCTAAAGCCCGAACTTGTCTTTCCCTCTGGGTTCAGGGAACAGTGGACTCTTCACCTGCCCGAGTTCTGCAGAGAATGCAGAGACCATTTGCTTCACAACACACGTTTAACTAAGTTAAGGCAAGATTAAAGCCACAAGAAGTCAAGCAAAGCAATACATCTGTCTTCTTGCCATGGAACCATGGTAAGATCTGGTTTCTCTCAATTTCCTGCCTTACTGAAAATGAAGAGATTTACCCTCCTGCAAAACAGCAGCCTAGCTGGCATTTCTCTTTCTCCCTGTCCCTCACAGTCTGATGTCTCCCCTGACTGGTTAAATGCTAGCAGCTCTTTCCTGACACAGAAGAGCAGAATAATGCTGTGGCTTGTCACAAATTTCAGTAATGGGCTGTTTCTTTTCCCTGCATCAAACAAAATCATGTTGAAATTTGTTTTCCTTCAACTGATGTAAGAGATCAGAGGAGTTGTCTGATTTTCCACATAGCACATTTGACACTATCTTTCCCCCATATCCATCCACTCACTGCCTTTAATTCCTTTGTTTTCCTCTCTTTTTCCTTCTGTCTTCCTTTTCCTTTCCACTTTCCCTTTATGTTCACTCTTTCCTAATCTCTTACTTGACTGCCTTCACCTTCTCCAGACCCACTTGTTGGTCCTGTCTGTCCGGGGTCATTCCTGAGATGCTGCTGGCAGTCCTTTTTCTGGCGGGACTGTAACCATGGGCTTTATTTACTGCCTTCTTCCCCAAAGGTGGACTGCATCTGGCTTCCAAGCTTGTGCTATTCTCCTTTAAAGATGCCTTGCTGCTGCCATGTGTCAGCGTTTCTTCTGGACGACGATGATTTTTTTATGCCATGAGCTGAGATGCCACCTCACCAGAGGGTTTACAGTTACTTAACGACGTTAAATTTGACTCAAATTGCTTTTAAGATTTTGAGGATCAGTTGGTGGGTTTGAAGATGTGGATAAATGCTTTGAAGAAAGGAATGACAGTTTCAAACAAATCAGATTTTTGTTAAGTTCTAACCCGATATAATGCAGTCTCCAACAATGGCCACAGAAAATTCTCTTGTCTTTTCTTGTGTCTGGCCTTCAATGGTTGGAAACAACAGATAGATGGTTAAATAGATAGTTATGCATTACATTTTGTTATGGAGATGGAAAATATGGAGAGAAAAATTTTATCACTGGGATTATTTAGAGCCAGATTTTAGAGGGAAAGACTAGTAATTAGTCTCAGTTTAATCGCTAGTGGGAGATAGTTCGCATTACCAAATGATTTGATGTTTCAGCACAAATGACAAACTGTGTTCAGAGAGGTCCAAGACTCTGTCAGCATGGCTGGAGACTAAATCACCTTTCCTCTTTATAGTAGATTGAGTTGTCCTTCCAAATCAGGGTTAAGGTCACTGGCAGGGCAGTCTGAGAATGAGAGCATCTGTCTGAAATATACCTGGACTGCAGATGTATTCAGAAATTCAATTTCTGACGCTGCCAGTCCCTTGACCTTCACAAGCACACAAAGCCTATGAAAAGGCAAAAAAAAAAAAAAAAAGGCAAGAAAAAAGCCTTGATATTTTTATTTGACTTTAGCTTTAAACTCCTGAATGGACCATGAAGAGCTGCTGCGTATATTACAGAGCCAAAAATAATCATGTGCCATACAGAAAAAGTACATGCTTTTTATCTTAATTCTAGCATAGCTGCTCTGTTTCCTTTCTCCACATGCACACACCCCTCTGCCTGCAAATTATTTCAGGTCCCCTCATGCTCCATTGATGACAGCTAGGCTTTTTCTAAAGTCCTTGAGCAATCATGCCTTGGAGTAGATACACTGAAATCACCACACCAAATAGACAAGCGCAGGAGTCCTAAATACACGTTTGAGCATTTCTGCCCACAAGATGACGTCGGGAGGGATGTTTTGCATATGCTGACGAAGTACAGGCTCCCAAGAGCCTGGGGAACCAGTGTCCCTCGCGGCTGAGCAGCAGGGGCCAGTCCCGGGAGGCTGCAGGGCTCCGGAGGGCGCTGCTCATGGGGACTACCTGCTTTAGCTCCGCGCAGCAACAGTGAGAGCCATATGTGGAGCTGCAGGAAAACAGATGCTGTTTCTCCATTTGTGAAATCAAGTTGTTGGAAAGTAGTCAGCTTTCCGATGTATGAGAGAGAGCTCATCCGATCAACCTGCAGAGACGGCGTGAGCTTCTTTTTTTGAGAAATATTTGTCAATATTTCCAAGTTATTGGTGGAGAGAATGATGCAAGAAATAATGGTATGGAAATAATCAGCTGATAAATGGCTTTGATAATAGGCAGGTTTTTGATGACCTGTGATTTTCATAAACAAAGGGGCTGTGCGACCTGGATTTTGACTGCCAGATCTGCTTCCAGGGATACATCTCTAGATGTACTGTAGGTTTACTGTAACAATTTGATTTATTATATAACAGACATAACCACCCAGTTCAATTTCTTCTTGCCATCAAAACAATAACATTACTCCCCTAAAATAAAATGAAGAGTGCTGTGCTCTCAGAGAAGCTTCAAACATCTTTGTGTTAAACCCAAAATAAATAGCTTTTCTTTTACTGTCAGCTGAAAATGTATGCTATATTAGCAAAATGTGTAATTATTTTTAAAAGTTAATAATCTGAAATTATATTCTAAATCACTGTAACATAGTGAAACATAATTGTATGTAATTTGTTGTCCTTTAAATATGCAATTTGTCTTATCAGAAATGCAAAGATTTAAAGCATCAGCTGGCTCCAGTGTCTCCAGACTGATAAAAATCATCTTTTCTATTTCTCTGGTTAACAGGACAGTTTAAGGTACTACACACAAATAAAAAAGACTTACTGGAATATAGTAAACAAAGAGTAGTGTTCTTTTACCAGGATTGTACTCTTAAAGACTCTGTGCCAAGCTCCCTAGGATATTTTGTCAGCATGTTAAGATCCTTCACATTTCTCTGCAGTGTATCTATTTTCCACTGGTTCAGACCTATGGGAATCTGTGCTAATTTTAGCATTAAATCTACCTCTTTCCGGCAATATTGCTGTTCTGTTGATTGTATAAAGAATTTAGGATATTAGTCACATCTTGGATATCTAAAATAGATGGTGTAGGAGGTACGTAATCAAAAGTCAGACTCCAGTTCGAATTTGTGTCAGAAGGCAAAAATTATGCCAAAGTTAACTCCAAAAGATTTAGCTGCATGAACACTTTGTCCATGTCTTTTGAATTTCTTCAGTTAAATAAACTGTGTCTCACTGTTGCGATGTGATCCTTGTTAGAGGTGGGCATCACAGCCACACCAGTGCTGACATTTGTGCTCAAACATGGGCTCTTTTACAAATCATAAAAGGTGCAACAATTCAGCTTACCTTGCCTTGGCTCCCAACCAACAATATTACACAAATCCCATAAATTAAGCTAACTCCATGTTAGTGCCTGGCACATGAATCCTCTAGCACAATAGCAATTTCTACTGAAAGGATAAAGGTGATCTTTGCAGAGAAGGAAGTACCTTCTCTGGAGCTGGTCTGAAACCAGTGAGCCTCAAATGCAAATCCTTGCATTCAGCAAGCAAGGAGCTTCACCCTGCACTGCCTCCTCTAACCAGCAATATGTGCTCTCTGGGGGGGTCTGTATGGGACTGTATGTGGGCTTATCTGTTTCTCTCTCTTGAATACACACACGTGCAAACATGCCTAGAACTAAGCAAAGGGTAATGGCTTTAAACTGAACAAGGGTAGGTTTACACTAGATGTTAGGAAGAAATTCTTTACTGTGAGGGTGGTGAGGCACTGGAACATTGCCCAGAAAAGTTGTGGATCCCCATCCCTGGAAGAATTCAAGGCCCTGGATGGGGCCTTGAGCAACCTGGCTAGTGAAAGGTGTCCCTGTCCCATACGGCTGCAACTCTAGTCATCAGTTTGATTACAGAGAGGTCAGGGGAAATGTGAACCAGTCACTTGCAGTGTAAGATGCATTTTGCCCTGGACAGTGTGTTCAGGGCTCACTTAAAAGGCAACCCATCTGTCAGAGTACAGGGCAGTTGCAAGTCTTCGTAGCCAATTACAAGTCTCTTGTGAATGAAATTGTGTCCATCCTAAAAATACATAAAAAAGATTTAAACAATCCCATGAATGTGTCACTACTCTTGTGGGAGACTGGACTACACAGGGTAGGTAGAACTGGTAACCTCTCAGTCAGAGCACTGCTGTGTGAGCTGTCAGTGCCAAATTCCTCCTGAGGATTAACTCTGATTTATAGAAATATTCTTGACCTTGACTAAAACTCTTAGATTTTGTTTCTTATTCTTGCAAGTGCACAGGGTTAGTTTTTTTGTTGTTCTTCTGTTTTAACTTTACTTCATGTTGGTTTTGGTTTTTTTTTTTTTTTTTTATCTAATGCGAAAAAAAGGAAAAACAGTTTGAATCATGTGTCCTGTTGTGGGGACCAAGTTAATTAAAATCCTGATGTATATATACAGCTGATACTCCTCACCCTAATGAAGAACATTAATTCTAGAACATGTGTGGCTGTAGTCACATTGCTACAAATTACTGGACTCTTTCCTTTATCTGTTTCCAAGAAAGTCTCCCCCGGTTAGTTAGGAAAAAAGAAAAATATGATGCCTTAGTTCTAAGCAGCATAAATTACATGCATCAATCAGAGGAAGCTTAAATTAAAATACACATTTGGCAAACAAATATGAATATGTTGATCTCATCTGTGAATCAAAATGATTTAATGCCAGTACTGACCCCCCACTGATCAACATGAAGGTCACTGCAAACTGCTTGATTCTCATTGAGAAATGTTGTCGTGTCTGTTAAAGATGCAGTTTTATACATTCCCTAATGCTCAATCTAATCGGTAATTCCAATGTAGCAGAATTGATTTATTTTAGAAAGAAAATACAGAATTCATTTTTTTAAAATTTATGTAATCCAAAACAGATAGCTAAATTAAAATGTTAAAAAAAATACATGTGGTGGATGGGTCTGGGCTGAAGGCTTTCCAATGTGTTTATGATGTTTTCCAATCTAGAGGAATACTATTTGTTAAATAGAATGCTACACCTTTCAGATACCAAGTGATCATAAATCAGTCTTCCCTTATCATCCCGTTCATGCATTCTGGCTATAGGAATAACTAGTTGTTTAACTCAATTATCAGGTGAGCTGTGGCTCTGAATGGATAATCCAAGGCCAGTTGGGTTGTCATTGCTCTCCAAAGGTCTCAAGCAAACAGATGAGTAGGACACTGGTTTTACCAAACTTGGATTAGTGTTTGCCTTTTATTGTTTTGCCTACACTTAGTACTTTTTTGAATTAGGGATGGAGAAAATCATCCTGGCCCCAGGGTAGATAGAACTGGGAAGGAGAAGGGCCACACTGTGGTGGGATGGTACACAAGATCAGGAGCAGCAGCAACAGGGATCCACATCAGAATTCACCCATGGGGACAAAGTCCCCAGTGAGATGCAGGGAAAGAGGTCAGTCCAGGAAATATTTCTTCCTGCAACAGACCCAGTGGATAGAATTCATGATGTTTAGATACATGCACACATGTATGGAAATGGGGTTTCCCATAGGTATGAATGTTTTTACATTGTCGTTTGTGAAAAATTGCACTTTCTAAGTAAACATTTCACACCTCTGTAGCTGGGGACTACAGCAGTGGTGAAAGACAGCTTCTCTGTTCTGCTAAAAAACAGAGTCCTTTTTTTTCTTACAGTGTGAAATTATGACTTGCGATGTCCAAGACTCAACATCTTTCTTTCTTAGATAATCCTTGCCAGTCTCTCTACTTAAAAATTATTTCCATCAGAGGATTTTTGCTATTTTTTTCCTTCTTCTTCTCCATGTGGAGCTGACACATTCTCCAAGGATATTCAATAATCACGTCTTACCTTCTAAGGCTCCCAATAGCCCATCTATAGTGTGAAAACCTTTCAAAGCATACTCCAATTTAAACTATCTACTGGGAAAAAGCAGGAAGAGACATCTTAAGAATGCATTGTGACAGGAACAGATCAGATGTTCACTAAGGAAAAAAACAGTTTTGAAATTATTGTTCACCTTGAACAAAGCTTAATTCATGAATCTTTGGCATTTGGATGAGAAGAAACAAGAATTCACTCACCTTTTGTTTAATAAAATAAAACCATCAAAAGCACATGCTACTGTAACATTAAAGTGCAAACCACAAATAAGCTGTTTGCATCTTGGGGTTTATTTAGGTCTCACTGGCCCTGATGAAATTCTCAAATAAAGTATTGCAGAACAATGCTGTACTGAGGGATGATATTTTTGTGTTCTTCCTACCACATAAACACACTTTAATATAATAAACCATAAAATTATGAGAACTGCAGTTTATCACACATCTTCGATTGCCTTTTCTACCTTCCATTTTCTGTCTTAGGTAGTTTCCTCCCTTGGTCCATCAGTCAAAAATCCCTGAGCAGCCAGATGTAGCTTCTAGTATCAACTGGATATAGAAATATTTTGCATCTCTCGATAGAGAGAGGATTTTGTCACTGTCAGCCCTGCACATCTGTACATAGAAGTCAAGCTGGATGGCTGCTGTTCCAGTGAGGCATCTCTGAGTTCTAGGGATTAAAGCCACTAATGTTCCTTTTGAAAATTGGAGAGCATTTAACTATGGCTCTCAGGGTGGTCTCTGGCACTTGCTTTTAGACCAAGCCATGTTGGAATAGCAAGCCACTGAAACCTGGCCTGGATTGCTAAAAGGCCATTGTAGATACAGCTCAGCAGCAAGGAGAGGAATTAGACACACATGATACACGTCTGTTCTGCCCTTTGAGGCAGAAAGACTCTTTTAATAGAGAAATCAAATATGAGGATCCACCTGTTATGACAGAATGAGGCATGGCATTGTTGGACGACTCCTCCACACCTCAAGTTACTCCATATTAAAGCCTGCTGAGCCAGGGCAAGTATCATCTTATCCCAGTGCCTCAGAAAATTACAATGTTCATAAATTCTGACACTTCTGACAAACCTGAAGGTCATGAAGATTATGTAAAGGAACAATTTTCTTATCTGATTTTTGATCAAAGCCACATATCATAAATGTGCATAATGCTGTTTCCAGCTCTGTGCCTTCAAAGCCAAAGCCCCCCCATTACTAAGCTGTCAGAAAAAAATTGGACATTGATTATTTGCTAAAAGTCATTCTTTTTTGTCTGTATGGAGACACTTTAGTTCAAACTAATCCTACCTCTAACCCTGAGGAGTGAGCAAGCCTCACTGTTCACCAGCATTCATGTGTGATTGACCTCAAATGAAGTGTGAAGACACAAAACCAACTCTAATAGGACAATGGCACGAACACGCCCATCTTCTCTGCTGCAGAATTTGCAGAGCCAAGTAGAAAAGCAGAGCTGACAAGGCATTGTTTTCTTTGAAACTTTATTTTCCTCCTCTGAGGAAGACAGGTGACGTGAGCGAGCATCCCTGATAAGATCATGCTGGAGCAGAAACTGATGGTACTTCTGCGCTCTGTGAGGGAGTTTGGTGCAGTCACACCCACAACTAAGACAATATAAAAGATATGACCACTGGCAATGAGATAGTCCTTTGAACATGTACACCAATCTTTTGATCTGCACACATAGAAACCTGTGGCCTTTGCCACTGCTTACAGCTTAACCAGCATCAGTACCAGATCCGTACAGGAATTCTATTGTTGAAGCTTAAGATATAAGTGCCAGAAGCCAGAGACATCCTTTCAGTGTATACATGAGGAAAAAAGAGAGAAAAGACAATGGCAAGTCAGCACTAGCTTGCAGATGGGGGAAAATGCTGCTGGTGACTTTGCTTCATGAAATTCTACATCCTTCTCAAAAGTAAAACTATTGTCATGTCAAATGTCTCTACTTTTTATCTGCTACAGTATTAAAAAGGAAAGAATCTTTTCCTCCAAATCACTTTAGTTTCCTTCAAGAGGTTCTAGTTTAGCTATTATTGTCATTTTTAGCCAAATTTCAAACTTCTCTTTCAAAGCAAGATTTTTTGTCTTTATTTGCAAGAGGAAGAAGAAAGATAGATTTTATTTGCCACATCATATCAGTTATTTTTTTTTGCTGAACAAGTGCATCAAAACATCATACTAAGATCTCTTTACTCAGCAAGTTCACTTTGGGATGAGTTTTGAATGTTTTCTGTTTGCTATCATTCATAGACTTAGTCAAGATGATAAATCCTCACAAAATAAACATTATCACTCACAACATTGATGGATATTTATTTATCAGTAAAAGGAACATTGCACTTTTATATATGCAGATTAGCTCCTAAATAATAAACAATTTCCCAGCTATGCAGCAAGAACTGGTTGATCAGAAATAGTTTTATGTGTTTGAGTGAGTTGACCTTCATCTATTGATCAAGGGTAGTTGGCAAGATCTTAAGTAATAACATTCTTGGCTTCACACATCACTTTCATATTGATAGGGTGGAATTGTTTCTGAGTCCAATACTTATCTGCTGGTGAAATACGGGAACATATGAGTCTAGTCAGTCACACCCAAAATATTGTGGAAGCTAGAAGCAACATATGTACTTCCTCGAATTTCTCCCACTGGTATGGAGCATTTGGAAATGCAGCAACTCTTTGGAGAGGCGCTTGCTCAGTATCTATCTAATGTGTGGCATCCCCTGTTACAATCTGGAAATTGCTTAAACCGTTGTGGAAAATCAGCTGGTTCAGTGACAACACAAAACAAAACGAGTGTCCCAGTTAAAAATCCATTCCCAAGCCTTTAAAAATGTCTCTGTTAACTCTACAAAGGCAAAATGAACTCATCTTCCTAAATGCCTTAAAGGTATAAAGAAGGAACTAAGACCACTCTTCCCTTGGGGTGCAAATGTATCCTGCTAACAAGGGTCAGTCATCTTCTGTCACCTTCCTTCTCAAACAGACTGTTCTCTAGAGTGGTTTTTGAGCATTGCTGGGGAATAAAGAAGCCTTCAGCATCCCACCTGGCACCCACACTGGGTGGTGGAAGAGAAAGACTTGCTCACTGTAGAGTCAACTTCTTCCCCCTTCCCGTCTTCCAGCAGAAGAGCATCACCCTCCTTCTTTAAATTATATAGAAAATATTTTTGATTTGTTCCAATCTCTCACTGACTACAAATCAGGGTAAATAGCTCTGAAATGGCTCCACAGCTAAGAACTATTATCTATGTGTTTTGATCAGTTTTAACAGCAATGGTCTATAGACCTCAATTTCCTGTTCTGAAGTGCTAAAATTTATGAAAATAAACTCCAAGGCTTAGTAAGCATCCTTTAATCAAATAAAATTGTCAGTATGAATCTACCTATGCTAGTGTAACCTTATAAAAAATGTTTGATAGTGGCTTTTTGCGCCGTGAAACCTAAAACGGCAGTACACTACAAATTTTGCAGGATAAATTTGATACATCAGTGATGCTTTGTGGGTTTTTTTTCCTTATTTATACCGTTTTTCTTCATTTCTGTCTGTTTTACAGTGTTTTCTCATCCTTCTCTGTGTAATCCTCACCATTTTAATTATCTGTTTTATAAAATCATGTCTAATTAGAAAATTTTAAATTCCTCATTACAGCACATTCTCATGCAGAACTTGAAATAGGAATGATTATGAACTCTTCTAATAAGCACCAGCCTTGCACTCTTTAAAAGATTGGAATTGTTGTTTGTATCTGTATGCACATTAGTTTACCTCAAGATGTGCTAGATTACATTAATTATCTTTGCATCTGCAACAGAGAACATTAATGATCCATGCCAACCTCATTCCTCTGAATTTTTGAAAAGTTTTGTTGTTTTTCTTTTTTTTCTTGACAATGTGTATTTGAGATACAGGGAAATTTAAGAGGGATGGACAGAGCTTGCTGCTGGAACCTGCAAGACCACTGTGTTTCATGGTGCTGCAGGCTAATTGTAAATACCTTTACCTTTTTAAGACTTCAGTGAAAAATTCTGATTTTGCAGCTAGCGGTACTTCTATATCACTTCAATCCTGATCTGTCTCAAAACCAGGCAGATTTATTGCAGCAGTGTCCCCATGTGGACTTCTACCAAAATAAATGTGACCAATTGAATTTTGGTTCCAGTTTTGATGCAAACAAATCCTAGCTAAGCAAAATACAAATAAATGCTTTTAATAGTTTTTAACCAAAGTGATTTAAGTAGGAATTTAGACAAAATAACTGTCAGCCAGTATCTGGAATTAGCCTTCTGGAGCCTCTGCTTAGTCCCTGCCTGCTTAGTTCAGGCTGTACAAATCCCTGTTGTTGCTGTTATCAGAGGTAGCATGTCTCTTATATACACAGACCGGGCATCCCAGCTCACCTAAGGACATGGTTTTCACATTCTAAGGCTGGCCAAGTGGACAGAGAATTCAATATTAAGTGGTCAAAACTCCAGCTCCTTAGCACTTGGTGTAAGTTTATAAACAGACTCAAGACCCGAGTAAATAAATTTGCTTTATGGGTCATAAGAGTAAGTACATCTTTTCAGGTCTTCTAGCCTATGGCCAGAAACAAAGATACTGGGCCAGGCTGTCAAATTATTTTTCTTTTCTATTGTTGGGCATTTTCACTGCAAAATTTTTATATTGCAAATTGAACCAGTACTGATCATCCCCTTGAAATCAATAGGAAAGTTACAAAGGAACTTGCAGCTTGTAGGATCCAAGAGTATAGCAATCTAAACCCTAGTTAGCACTGAAGAACTTATTTAAATCATTTTACTGTATTTGCTTTTTTGTGAAAGTCTGCATTCAGACTGTAATTCCACAACATTTATTTGTTATTCAAAGTGATTTGATGAATAATTCTGTAATAATTTGTCTCAGCTTATTGTGAATATTCAGGATTTGAAACATGAACTGTGATTGCTCTCCTAAATCAAATGCTGTTTTACTATTCCTTCAGTGAATGACAGTCTTAGAATCAAGTGAATGACTGGGGGGAAAAGAAAGGGAAAAAAGAGAATTAAACTTGAATATTATCCAGAATTTGCATAAATTAACTCTTATGGTGGGCACTCCTGCCATGACAAAGCAAGCTCATTTATGAGAAGCACACATAACTGGCAGGCAGGCATATTGTTAAAATGCATTTGTTCAGCGATACTGTATGCAACCTGGAATTATGCTTTTATTTATTAGCTCTGCTACAGCTAAAATGTGGTGGGAAACAAAAAGGGGAAAAGACAAGTAACAGGTCTGAGGAGGCATTAAAAAAAGCATTCTTGAAAAGGAATCCTCTGTACAGTTAAAATCAGTTTAGGTATTCCCCTCAGGCTCTGAAAAACAAACATTACAACATTGCACTCAGGAATTTCAGTGTTTTATGCAAATGCAGACATATACACACTCTAAATGCAGTGACCTCAGAGGCAGAGGCTCCTGTTTGAAGGAGGATTTTTACCTACTGTTTGTTAAATTTCTAATCCCTGCATGCTTCTGCATCAAGCCCTCCGCTATTTTCTGGATGACTGAAAACTACAGCTTGGCTTTGCTCTTTTGAGTTTGGTCTGTGAGCTGTGGTGATGTGCTGGTGCTTGAGGGTGCAGCTGACACCACTGCAGCTCCAGAGGCAGAGGTGCTTCTGCTGGGTGGGCACCAGGCTCAGATGAGCCTCCCACCACCCTCTGCCCTGGGGCGGAATCAAACTGCATCTGTTTGTCCTTAAACATTTCTGGGCTGCATCAAAAGAAGCATGATCTGGTGGTTTAACTCTGGCTGGATGCCAGAGGTGCTCTAAGACTCCCCTCCTCAATTGGACAGGTGAGAGAAAATATAAGAAAAGGCCCATGATTTGAGATAAGGGCAGGGAGAGATCACTCACTGTTCACTGTCATGGACAAAACAGACTTGACTTGGGGAAATTAATCAAACTTATTATGAATCAAAATCAAAGCAGGAAAATGAGAATTAAACCACGCCTTAAAGACACCTACACATGACTACCACATCAAGGGAGATGAACCTGCTCTATTCTGCTCTGGGAAGACCCCACTTGGAGTACTCTGCCCAGCTCTGGGGCAACCAACATAAGAAGGATGTGAACCTGCTGGAGCAAGTTCAGAGAAGGGCCATGAAGAATAGCAGAGGGATGGAACACCTCTCTTACAGGGACAGGCTGAGAAAGTTGGGGCTATTCAGCCTGGAGAAGAAGAGGCTCTGGGGAGATCTTCTAGCACCTTTCAATATCTAAAGTGTCTATGGGACAGCTGGAGAGGGACATTTTACAAGAGCATGTAGTGACAGGACAACAGTAAATGGCTTTAAATTGACAGAGAGTAGGTTTTTTTTAGATATAAGGAAAAAATTCTTTCCTGTGAGGGTCTTGAATACACACTAGGGGGGTTAGAGGAGATCCTGGGTGTCAAGACTTCCCATGGAAGCCCATGAGACCAGAGTTGTGCAAAACGTGCTGCCGACTGGATGTGGCTCAGGACTGTTTGCACACAAAGCTTCATATGCTTTCAGAGCACATTAAGGCAAACAGCCTTCTCACAGCTTAGATGTGAGTTACGGTCAAAATTATGTCAGCCACAGAAAAGGTATGACCAGGTAGCAAGTCCCTGCAGCAAACCAGTGACTCTGGGACTGCTGAGGACGCAGAGACTGAAGAAACATCTTTGACAGCCTTTAAAATGTGTTACATGATGGTGCTTGTGACCCTGCCTTTGCCCCAGGCTATGCTATAGCTGCTAGAATTTCAAATCTCTTTCAGTGAGTGGTATCCGGGCAAAGAAAAGAAATAAATAGGTTTGGACATTATACATTTTCCATTTGGGAAAGTTAACTTTCCTCAACTTCTTTTCGCCTTGCTTTATTTTATTTCTTTGCCTTTCTAATATCCGAAAGCCTTATTTTTTCACACTTAAAAAGTCATGTGATTACTGGTATCTTAGGTTATAGACCCCCAGTGGCTTAAAATGGCTTCATCTGTACCACTTTGTCATCAAGGCTTGGTAATAGTCAAATATTTCAAGTTTTCACACACAAAAAAAAATGGGCATCGACATTTCTGAGCATATTTTATTAAGACCAAAACATTGACTTTGAAATTAAAGGTCAAAGTTTTTCTGTTAAAAGTCAGAAGAGTGACACAACCAACATGATGGTAGCACGGAATATCTTGTACCATGCTCTGATTTAATCCTATTCCTTTTGTCCACACCTTTGGGTTTTGTAACATTAAGTGTTCTTGTTAGATGTGTATGGAGAGGGGGCAGGAGGCTGGAAGGAGTTTTTTCATTTTAACAATAATATCCTTCTTCCATAACAGATATGAAGCAGAAGACTGAACAGAAAATCTAGCTATTTTATTGCCCCAAGGCATTATTCATTTTCCTGACACATTATGTTTTTAATTAAAATTGCACATGAGTTAATTAAAATGTTCATTCAGCTTTCTTTTTTTTTTTCCTTGCATGGGTGCCTTGTTACTCTCCTAGCATTTTAGTAGAAGGCCATTACATTTCAACAAACTGCTGGCTTTATCAGCTCAGACTTCTACTGACAGACTGTCATGTTCTCTACACCTTTTTATCTCAGATGTTCTAATTTTTTTAAGTACCTTCTCTAGTCTGGGGACTGGTTGGTTGGATTTTTAAAAAAATGTTGTTATTATTATTATCCTGCTACCAGCACCTTCCACTAGTGGTTTGAGCTCAGGTTTATTAAGGAGACACTGTCAGGAATGGGCAGGAAGGTTTCACAAATGGGGGTCACTGACGTGTTATCCCACAAGACCCGGTGAACATTGTCAAAGCTCAGTCTTATGGAAACTGCTCAGATTAATCTGCAACACAAGAGCACAGCAATACCAGTGCACAGTAACTTGGGAGCATCACTAAAGAAAAGGAGCATTCAAAAAAAGTAATCATCAGAATCCTGCAGATGCCTTGCTTATACTGAAGTATGTGGGATTCTTCAGATTTATGGATTACAGGTACTGAAGTTTTGATCACCCGTTTGGAAAAAAGAAATACTAGAAGATAGAACCAGAATTTTGTCCACCTTGTTTAGTCTTAAACTCTATTTTCAAAAGGTATAGCAGGATTTAAACAGTTTGAGAAAATGTTTCTTTTTAGCTGAAAGTGTTCATGGTGGTATATTAGGAAGGGCAGGAGAGATTTCTTAGGCTGTGGTCTAGTAAAAACTGCTATACTCAATTTTCAAGGAACCTGTTTCTACACTTGGAACTCCCAAGTCATGAGTGGAAGTCCATCCTGCTTCCTTTGTGCTGGCTACATAACATGTTGAAATGCAGTTATTTCCCCCAAGCACCACCAGAGCTGACTTTGGGAATGGAGCCAGTGTAGGAAGAGTTCTCTGTCCCAGGTGTCAACCAGCTCCTAGAAAGGAACAGATTTCACAGATGGATCATCTCTGCTTTCCACAGAGGTTGTAAACAGACATGGTGCACTTGTTAAATTTATCCCTATTGAGCGTCACAAGTCAGAAATGCATATGAGGCCAATAAACTATAGCAGGGGTGAAAGGTAGAAAGCGTGTCAAACAAATGTTTTCTGAAGAGGTGTACAGCAAGCTGTTGTGCCTTTGGTGAAGTCTTCAAAGCCTGCAGAAACACATCGATGTTTGTAACTAACATCTTGCGTCCTGGCTGCGGCACCGGCACGTGCCTGGACAAAACAGAGCTTTTGAGCAGAGATTTATGTTGCGTGTAAGTGCCACGCACGCCTTCTAACAGCAACACTGAAGCCAAGTTTGAAAACCAGACCTCAAAACGACAGCTCCCATAACTCAAACAGAGAAGGAGGGATGGGCTGAGGGGTTCAAACTTTGGGCTCAGCTAATATGCATTAATGCCATTTGCTTTTTTCACACAGCATGAGTTAAGGACAGGCTGTCAGCTGTAACTTTGAGCTTCCTGGATGCTGTCAGCTCATTTCACAACCTTCATATTACTGAAGTGGAGCTTTTTACATTTTATTCTTTGACTTCTTGTTGTATCTTCATAAGAATAATGTGATTTCGGGGGAAGTGTTGAAAGGTTTGAATGTGGTAACTAAACATTTACAAAAGATCTTTAGCCTGAAATATGTAAATATATTTCTCTCAATGGTTCAGATAGCAGTGTTTAATTTTGCAGAAAAATTGCAAAGGGTTGTTTTTTAATTTTTTATACTGAATTTATGTTTTGATGAAAAGCCCGTCACTTCAGGAAGTAGAAGAAATTATTTATTTTTAAAGCCCTCTTAATATAGCATCTTAGTTATCTTGCAAAGGGTGTGAAAGATAAGGTTACCAGTCAGGAATAATGTTTTACAACATCATTACCCTGATATCATCCAAAGCAGCTTTCTTTGAATCGTATCGTTTGGTATATATCTATATTTTGATTCAAATAATACCCTCCTTGGTTATGCCAATGTTGCCATGTGATATTTACTTAGGCATCAAGAACAACTACACTGAAACTCAGCAACTGAAACTCACCCCTTTTGCTTTCTAAAAGGTCCTTTTGTTTAAAATACACCTTCATATTTCATTTGTGGTAAGACTATAGTTAGTTCACAGCTTATTAAAAATTCTCTCCTTTATTACTTTATATTATCTACACACTGAGTAGAAAAAAAACCCAAAAGGCACAGACAGGACAAACCCTGAATACTCTCTGGAGTTCTGGGCCCCATGATTTACGAAGGATGTGGAGGTCACAACCCTGAAAAAGTCCAGAGGAGATCAACAAAGCTGGTGTGAGGGTTGAAAGACTGTGAGGAGCAGTTGAGGCTTTGGGTTTGTCTACTTTGGAGGAAAAAAGGAGGCTGAGGGGTGACCTCAATGCTCTCTCCAGCTTCCTAAGGAGGGGAAGTGAAGAGCGGGGTGCGGATCCCTTCTCCCTGTACCCAGTGACAGAACACGTGGGAATGGTTCAGAGCTGCACATGGGGAGGTTCAGACTGGACACTGGAAGCACTTCTTTACTGAGAGGGTGGTCAGACATTGGAACAGGCTTCCTGAGGAGGTGGTCAATGCCCCAAGTCTATCTTCTTGGCATTTCCATTTTCCACTACTTTCTGACTTGTGCAGTAGGGTTTTTTTTTCTTTCATGTCTCTATTTCCTAGTTTTACTGCAGTCTTCTGGTCCTAGTAAATCCCTAGTCCTTCACAGAACAAGTGCCTGTCTCTACCACAGACTCTTGTGTGAAATTCTTACAAATCTGTGTCAATAAAATTCAAACATTTGTGAAGTTGCATTATTTTTACTAAATTGTTCATTTAGGAATATTAAAATATTGTAAAGGTACACTGAAGTGTTTTTCTTCAGCATTTTTAAACTTCAATTTGCATTTGTGGGTTTGTAATAATTAGTTCTTGGTTTAAAATTTTCTTTAACACCAGTGCAAACAAAGGTTTTATCCCATAATTCTTTTAACAGTTCATCATGCTAACAACATTTCAAAAACACTGGTTTTGAAAAGGCCTGGAACATTTTTCCAACATTTTAAAAGGACTCTAAAATGAAAAAGAATCCCTTTTCTCCTTATTTTTACACCCTGTAATCTGGGTACCTTGAACTTCCCACACAGCATCAACCTTTTGTGCTTTCATGTAGGAAAAGTCAACGTTTAATCATAAAAGAGTTTGAGAGTCTATATTAAGAATACAATCTAACTTGGTAGCTGCTGTTTGAGATCCTGCACGCTATGAATTTCATACAGTAGAAATTAAAATCTGGTATAATTTCATGACCCATATCACCTTTTTTCTCACAGATTCCAACTGTGTGAAGTTATTTCCATAAAGAAATGTGGGGATATTGTAGGAAGCAAACTGGATTTACCAACAGTTCAAAGCTGTGGTGAATATTACATTTAAAGCCAACTCCTCTTATTATAGCTACGTTTAACACTTCCCGAAAATTCCCTTCAAAAAAGTAACAGTAATTTTCATCAGCTCTGGGAAAAGAGTCATCAAGTATCTCCAGGTGTAATGTATTTTTAGTAGAACCACCCAAACTGTTAGCCACAGTTGTGAACTCTGCTGAGGAAGTCTCTCGGCGCTGCGGTGGCAAGCTATCTGCCCACAGGCAGTTTAAGTGCTCCAGATAGAGGTGCAAGACCTTAAAAAAAAAATCTAAAGCCATGCCATAAACAAGAAGCATTTTTAAAAATAATTTTCCCCAGTTTGGAAAAGGATGGAATAATAGAAAGAGAAACAAACTGTTCTGAGAAAGGAGCAGCCTGAGGAGACCGGCTTTGCTGCAGGTCATTGATCCTCCCCTCCTCTAGCTCTCATTTTCTCACGTAGGCACTTACCTAATTCTGGCCCTGCAGAAGCCCCTTGGCTTTTCTCTGCTCACGCTCTGCCTCCCTCACTCCCTTTATGCTTTCCTAGCAATTCCCAGGAAGTTGATTTCCAATAATCACTTAATTTCCTGCATGAAGCAGCACAGGACGCCCCAAGACTCCCATCATCTTGCATGACCACTTTTAGCATGCTCAGACTTGTAAAGTCCTGCTGCTCTCTGCCCTTGTAGACACAAAGGTTAACAGAGACTAAGCAACTTTTCTTAATTGTCAAACTCCAGCCATTTAATTCCTGAGACTGGGAAAAGAGAATTTCTTAGAAGGATGTTAACAGCCTCCTCACATTTTCCCCCATTAAGGGACAAATGTGAGATGAGAACAAACTCCACACTGGCTCCAAAAGCTGAGCTCTGTCAGAACAGGTTCCTTTCAGAGAAAGTTTCCTCACCTAGAAGTACAGGAGAACAAGTGAGTAAACAAACAAAACTCCAGCCACCTTGGACACACTTCCTGCATGCTCACAGATCATCCTGCCTAAGCACAGCAGTACTGACAGCCCCTGGCCAGGCCACGGCAACACCATCAAGACCTCCTGGAAATGCAGCAGGTGGTAACCTCTGCAAGGGAGATAAAGACTTGGAAATGGCAGTGATTTGTACCCCATGGAGATAACACAGAGTCACTGCTAAGAACGCATTTGGGTTTTCTCTCTATTTGTTCACTCAGCTTGAGTAAAGCCATTTGGGGAGCTTTTTGTTTGCATTTTTCTTTTTATTCCTTTCATTCATCTACATCATTCAAAACTGAAGCTTTGCTACAAATGAAAATATGGAGCTGAAAGCACTTTTTTTTTCTATGCACAGAGTGACAGATCCACCGTGCAGACTTGCAGCTATCTCTACCTATATGAAGATGCAGCAGGACCAAAGGACAGCTGTCACCCCTTAAACTCTCAAGC
Organism: Monarcha castaneiventris obscurior; assembly: GCA_026261815.1. Lineage (NCBI taxonomy): Eukaryota > Metazoa > Chordata > Aves > Passeriformes > Monarchidae > Monarcha > Monarcha castaneiventris. The sequence continues at coordinate 13,167,887 of JAMPIT010000379.1, forward strand.
TGGCAGTACAGATGGGTTTGCTTCTATACTCAGAGAATTTGGGGTTTCCATGTATGTATTTTTAACTTTTAACTCCTCAATAAATGTGGATGGTCTCAGACAAGTAGAGAAATAAGACAATGAAATATCTGTTTTGCTGTTCTAAATTTCACTGTGTATTGTTTTAAGGCCTTTGCTGCATTTCTTACTCCCATTTATCCCCCCCACTCTCATCAGAAGGTGTGGATAGCAGGTTTACTTACCGACTTGCCAGTTGTATATGCTCAACAGCTCTAACTCAATGACATCACTTATTAGGGAGATAAATGAGAGCAATTAAGCATCATGGCCATAACTGGTGAAACTTTCTGCAATGAGAGCATTATTAAAATGACAGAGTGCTTGTCTGTGCCTGCCCAAGGTGTATGATTCAGCCTCTCTCCTTTGCCTGGTGGAGTGACCCTCAGCAGCACACCTCACATGTATTGTTTCTATAGGGCTATAGATAACCTCTCATGTGAACTGGCAATGTATATTGATTGATGCCCATTTAATTTTTAAGAGCCATCTTCTTCTATGTTGTTTAAACAGGACAGCTGATAAACATTACACTTTAGTTCATGTTTGTTAAACTACTCACTTAAATAACCTCCTCAGATGCTGATAAATGGCACCTTCAAAAAGAATAGCTGTTACTTTTTCGCATAATATACTGGTGTTTAAGGCTTTTTATAGTAAATCATACACATAGCCTTGCTCTGTCATTCAAAACCCAAATGACATTTTACCAAAATGTTTCTTTTTAATCTTGTCTGGCTAATGTTTCCAATAATTTTTAATATTGAATTTGGGGGAAGGAGGGAAATTGTCTTGAGGAATGGAAACTCCATTTTGCAAACAAAAAAACTAGGTTTCAGATTAGAGCTTGTTTCCCTTAAAAAATTCAGTTATCAGTTTTGGGCAGAAATGCGCCTATAAAGAAAGAACTGGAAAAATAAGACCATTTCAGGGTAAAGAAGCAAGTAGGAGTAATACTGGTCAAATAGAGTCCAAAGAAGAAAAAAAAAAAAATAGGCAGAGAGGAAAAAACCTAAATCTACAAAAACCATGATGCAATGAGAAAACACGAACTAGACAGGGTGCTCCAGACTTCCCCCAGCAGCACCAGGATATAGGACTGAGCAGCCTTACCAGTCTGGGGCATCCCTGCCTCTGCTGCCTTCCTGCAGAAGGGATGTGATCTGCATCCCCATGCCAGAAAAAAGCCACCATCTCTTAGGGAAGATGATCCCAGCATGGGACCCCTGTAGGGTTTCCTGGGAGTCCTGGTCTGGCTGCAGACCATACATGTATGGAGCACACACAAAATGCATATAGATGAAGCAGCTGTGATGGCAGATCCTTGCCCTTTTTAAATGCCATAAAGTAAATGTATTGCACAGGCTGTGATGTGGCTGGCAAGCAAATGAAGATGATGTCCCTCTACTCCTGGATCCAAATGCTTCATTTTATAGAGCACATGATTTACCTGTGGTTTGTATCCTAGCACACACTGCCCAGAGCACAGTGCCCAGAAGCCTGTTTCCAACACAGCTCCATTGCCAGGAGCATCAGGGAGGGCGAAATGGGAGCCAGGAGCAGTGGGGTAGTGCAAGCTGAGGCCAGCTGCACCCTGGCCCCCAAGAGCTGCCTGGGAGAGGAAACCTGAAGCAAAGCATCACTTCTGAGGACTCTCCTCCAGGGGTGTGAGGAAGGATACAACCCTGGGGTGAAAAAACAGAGAAGAAAAAGAGGCAATTTGAGGCTGGATTTGGAAACCAGACAGGTCCCTATCTTGAAAAGATTTTGCAGATATGTTAAGCTAAATTTAGAGCAGCCGTCTTCTTCCTCTGAATTGTTGCTCTGTATTCTTGATGTCAGGAGACCTTGAATGCTTTTATTGCCATCCTTTCCATCTCTACAAAGCCTGCCACAGTGACAAACCTATGGAATTAAGGTGCAGAGAAAGATGGAAATGAATTAGTATTTTAGCCTTTAGGTTGGTCTTTAAGTGTTGTTTCACAGAGTTGAAAGGTGGCAAGAGTTGAGGAGGAGCATACAAAGGGTCTCTGGGGAGAGTGTTCAGACTGCCAGGGAAGGCACAGAGGGCAATGGGATAGGGGCAGCTAAGGCATGTGAAGTAAAGAATATATTTTTTTTGTGCTCAAGGATGTACCTAAATTATGAGAGGGATAATGCTAAAACAGACACAAAGTTAAGAACCATCAGAAGGAATATAAGAATCACCATGCCACATCAAACCAAAAGTCCATCTTATTGGCCTCTGACATGTCACAGCAAGGTTTAAAAATGCATATTAAGCCATCTTCTGCACTGGAAATAATGTGCTAGCCAAGATGAGCAGGCAGTCAGGGTATTTCCTTCTTTAAGATAGTAGTATTCATCTGTTAGAAAATAATTTATTCTAATGTAATGTGACTGAATGCTCTCAATAGGCACAGAAGTGTTTTACACATTTGCTTAATTCTGCTGATTTTTGGCTCAGTACTATCTATGAAAGGCGTTACATTAGTTAATAAGGAGTTATATAAAGACAACATTAAACTTTGATCACTGTTAAACTATCTGCAATTCAGGTTCATTTATTGCTCCTATTTTATGCTTTTAAGGAAAAGTATAGAAATAAATATTTTTTTTAAAGACTGGGCCAACATTTTTTGGGTGGAAAATGTTGCTTCTCTAACCTCCACTTTTTGCTCACCACCCCAATACTCATCTTTCTTTTCAAGGAGCCAGAACCTCTTTGCTGTCTATGGTCAACTGTTTTCACTGCTGTTGACTTCAGCCAAATAACAAAGCCAGCTCAACACTTATATTTCTTCACAGGAGAAAACCAAGAGGGTATTGGTTGTTGCTGTTGTTATTTCATCAAGGATGCTATCCATGTTTACCATATGATGCTATAAAAATGCAGAAGCCCATAATATGTATCTTTATTGTTTCCTATATGAGATGATACACTGGAAAAAAATGTATTCGTCAATGAAAGCAAATATACATGTTCTGTGTTTCCCTGAGTGTATCTGTGTTTTTAAAATCAGACAGCCTCTGGCATGCAATGAAATCAGTGTACTTGTGTCATAAATTAACAGAATTTATTCTTTATGAAGATAATTAATATATAATTATCTTCATAAAGAAAAGGCCATCCTTTTAGGGAGAAGTAGAACATATATATTATTTTAAGTTTTTAAGAAAGTTGTCACCTGTTTACTTCTATCATACCCTTTAACCTTGGATGGTGCCTGTTACATCTCACTTGACCTTCACTATAGATGAGTTCCTGCTCTCCAAAGACTGATGAAATTTCCACTCTCACCTGTGAAAAAGCTGAATATAGATATATAGATGCTACATGATAGATACTGCACTAAGTGCCCAGCTTTAAAATGGCACAGTATATAATGGGACAGGTTTTCATATACATACTTCAGCTGAAGGTTTTATTCTTATTGCTATGAAAGGAAAAAAGGTTTGGATTATGCTCCTTCAGAAACAGGTTGCAGTCACAGAGTAGGATGGTCTCACAACAAATTATAGCACAGGTTATTTCATAGAGAGTTTATTCAATAACAAAATCTGGTATGTTAGTACCAAGCCATCACTTCTCACATACATTTCTCTATGCAGTTAGAATTCACCCTGCACATTTAAAATTTGTCCTGCACAGTGAATAGATTTTTAATAAAAGATTTAAAATAAATCTTATCTTTTTTCAGGAGAAATGAAGTGAGGTGGGTGCCACATTTTGCATTTCACCTCCATCCTTGTGCATTTTGATGTAAGGCAGCAGAATGCCTGCTACTATTTAATTAAACAGGAATCTGGATTAGCTCCAGCTGTGGACCGTGTAATCAGGGCTTGTGAGTGTGTTCAAAAAGGGGTGTTTTCCCTGGCTCATATTTCATTCCTGCATGGAAATCTGCTCTCACTCAAACCTGTCCACATGCTGCAATAAATGATTTTCCCTCCCTTCTGAATCATACACTTAGGCACCCCCCACTACAATTCTTTGAAAAGAAACAAAAAGGCACAAACAGCTTGACTGGTCCACTTACATTAAGTACTATTTAATGATGAGAGGCTTTGCTTGTTCATGTATAAATCTACCATTTATTCAGGTTTATACCCTAATGGCTGTAAGATCTATTAAATTGTTTTGTGCAGATTTATGTTATTCTCTCCAGATGATGACAATTTAATTGTTCTTGTCCATGGCTTAAGATGAGCTCCATGCTCAGAAGTGAATTTACCTTTCCTTAGCCACGCATATCACCACCATAAATGACAAGCACACTTTCAAATCTTACTACTTCTCTAAATACTTTTGCTACCATTCAAAATGATAAATTATATATAAAATAAAGATGGTAAGTCTGGCTGAAGCTACAAATCCTTTTTTTGTCCTAATAGAAGAAAATTATCACAAACCCATAAATACATTTTGCATACAGTCTACCCCACCCATGAACATCAAAGTGTTCAAGTCTGAATATGAGTGTGCAACAGTGCAAATGTGTGTATAAATTAATGAACCAGTACATCGATGAGAATTTGTGATCATATTTTATTTTCAATAGTCTTTCCTGAGTATGAATGCACTTTGCCTCTTTAGATGTCATCATTGATCTCTGGTGGTGCTTTTGACAGAGTATGTCTCAACCAACAGAAAAGACAATTGTCAAATAGATGTTGCTCATTGTTCATTTCCATAGGCTGGACATCTTTTTGTGGTAATTTGATATGGCAAGTTTTCTCAAGCTATCAGCAGAGATTCAGACTACAGATGATAATGAAAACTAAATCAGAGTTCATCATGCATAAAAGATTCTGAAACTTTGAATTTTTTAAATTTTGTAGCTTGTGTGGAGGTTACAGATGGGTAAACTCAAAAACGTTTGGCTTTACCACAATATTAGATTTGCTGGCCAAACATCACCTGCCAAAACAAACTAGAAATAAATAGCTCTCCATTTTCAGCAGAACAGAGCCATTTTCCCTCCCTTTTTTATTTCTATTTTAGTCTTTCTTCCAATCCATCAGCATGAAAAGACTGTTGAATGAAATTATGGAAAATACATCCAAATATTTTAGACTTTCTGATAAATTTTCTCAAGGACATCGTAAATGGAAATTTTGATCACGACATATTGCATATCTGAGATACACAGAGCTGCATAAGGACATATAGTTGCATGTGGCAGGATGTTTCTTCGTCTGCCATAATGTCCCATAGTCAGTCTCTGGGGAAAGTGAAATATTAGATCTCACTTCTGTTCCTATTACTTTTTTAAAAATTGAAGAAGCAAAATTACCCTATGTTTTCTTTTTTGTCTTCAGGATGTTATCTAATTAATTTTCTAATGGTGTTCTTCCCTTCTTTTCCACCTACCCTTCATGCCAGTCCTTACAAAAAAAATAGTATTACAGTACTTGTCTCTATAGTGTTTCTCGTCCAGATAGTGGGTGAGGAAGTTTTAATGTCAGTCCTAGAATCTGCTCTGATGAGATTCTAATTAAGTTGCCAGTATATAGAAAATTAGAAAATCACAGCAGTTTAAAGCTTAACCTTCAAGGAAGCTTGAGCAGATATGAATAACGTTATTTCTGAAAGATGGCGTGAGTGCAGTTGCGGGGCTGATGTGAAGTGATGCATGCTCAGTACATCATCTTTCCACACTGTTAAGTGGAACAAGTCATAGTGCAAGTGTATGTTTAAGTCCTTGAGGATATAAGATAAACTCTTATTCTTGAAGGAAATGGTGGTGACAAAGGCAGTTTAAATGCAATCATATGGTCAGGAGTACTCTCTGTACTTTTTATTTCTGTCTCCAATCCAGGTCATTGTTTGACTGTACCTACATCATTTCACTGTTACCAACTCTCCCCTGCCATAAACAACCAGACAAGCTTGTATGACATTTGAATTTTTGCAGCAAACTCAGATGTATGATTACACGGATATCCAGTTTCTCTTTCTGGACGGAGAGCTGTTTGTCTCAGATTTTATATCATGTTCACCATTCTAATATTTAATTGCATATGTATGTGATGCAGCAACTACATGTATGCTTACATTCCACTCGTTTGCATATCAGAAGAGCAAACTTGAGGTGAAAAACTGCTCATCCACATTTTTATGTACTATCCTTTTATCCTTCTTGTGAGAGAATAAACACTGGGACTGCTCTGTGCAGATATACTTCAGCAATTACTTGCAGCTTTAACAACATTCCAGATTTTTGCCTCGACCTCTGTTTTTAATACTGCTGTGGTTTTCAGCCACAAAGACAGCACAAGTCAGCCAGGCAATCCCGTGACAAACTCCACTAAGGACTTCACAGTTAACAAAACAATGAATGAAACATCATTCTGGCACACAGAACAGCTTTCTGCTGTCTTCTGCCGCCTTTGCTTTTTTTTTCCCCAAGTGGAAAAGCAACTTCAAAAACAAGGTGCTGTCATTTTAGCAAAGGAGAATTAGGACTGTGAAAGGATGAAGTGTCCTTGCACAGAAAGACTGCAGCTAAAATTGTATCAATATTCCTGTTATAAACTGATAAACACAGAGCTCCGTGAGGTCAAGTTGTACATGCTTGAGCTGACATGCCAATCTGCCAGCAGTCATATGGTTCTCATATGGCGACACGCCACAGATGCCAGGAAAATGTGAGAAGTTTCTGGCTCATTTCATTTCACTCTCCTGAATGCCATGTTTGCCTGCACACACACACACACACACACAGAGACACACACACACACACATACACACACAGAGAGTAGATTTTCTATTTTAAATAGAGCTATTGTAGCCCGTGTATTCCCATTTTCTTAAAGGATTTGCAATAGCTCACCCAAACCGATTCCCGAGACTTCATAACAAGACTTGTCTTGGAAATGAGAGCAGGTTTGTTGGGTTGTTTTTTTTTTTTTTTCCCAAGCCTTCAAAACACTCCCCTAGCCATTTTTAAATGACATCAAAAGACGGAATTAGAAAAAGAGACAGACAAGATAACAACACATCATATGTGGACGCATTTTGCACTCTTATAATATACATTTAGGGAAAGGAATCTGAAAAGTTTTAGTTGTCTCAGAATGAGACTTCTTCCAGTCTCTAACAACATTAAACCAGCTATTAATGCTTCAACAGCAGCAAGTATTCCTATCTTTGGTTCTGTTTCTTCAATGTGCACTTTTGTATCAACAATATAATGCCTCTGTCACATGGGCTGACATGATAATACATTAACAATTGTCTATACTCATATTTGGTAAACAGACCACAATTATTCATTGAGTATATAATGCACAATTTACAAATTGTTGAAATATGTATTTCCACATCAGACCATCTTTCAAGCTTTTACAGTCTTTTGTGTCAGGTTCAATTGTCTTCAAGAGAAATGGTTTTCCTTTTCTTTCTTTTAAACTGTTACTAAAGGGAAAAGGCTGAGACAAATATAACTACAGTCATTTTTAATGAAAAGACTTTCTTCTATGACTGAGAGTGTACACTTCACCCTTGCCTCACCAAATCCAGATACTGTGATTTTCAATCCACTCTACTTCAAATTTTTAACACAAAACCATAAACTGGTTTTAGGCTTAAAACATGAAAAAGAAAAAATGCACAATGTGTGTGCATATGTGTGTGTGTGCGCATGCGTGTGCATGTGCATATGCACACTTGTACACACGTGCAACTGTACAAGGAGTGGTGATTTCTCCATGCAGGACCAAGTTTCAAAGTTTACTCACCAAGTTTGAAGTTTACTCACCTCTGGCACCTCACTTACCTTTGGTCAGAAATCTCTCTCTTCAAGAACATTAAAAATATCACATTTCTGGAAGCTTCAAAAACTTGAGATGAGTCTACAGGAAAGTAATTTTTTCTTTTCTGGTAAATGTTAATAATGTCAATACATTTACCTCCTTAGGATCACACTTTATAAATTTTGAGATAAGAGCACTGAATCAGGAGCAGGAAGTAACTTTCTCACGTATAAAAAAGGTAGGATTTGGTGTTATTAGTCCTTGAATTAATAAAACCAGGAACAAGAAATAACAGAGAATTCTCTGTGCCGTGAAGATGTGTGCATTTCAATAATAAACATTTAGATTCTTTAAATTTTACTTCCATGTACACATCACTTGTGAATTGAGGGAGAAAGGTCAGCTCAGACAGTAGTCTACCGTTGAGAAAAACCAAGTTTGAGTCCTTGCTTGGCCTAAAGTTTCCTGCACATTCCTGTTCCTAAGTCTTTAATTAAGTTACTGCCCCCCATCCCCTTCCCCAAACCTGCTAAGGTTTTGCACTTCACCTCTAAATGTAGGGAACCAGGAATGCTTCTGATCTTGTGGGTTCAAATGAATGTACTGTCTACATCATGATGCTGGAGAAATGCTTGTATTGCTGTCTCCAGCGCCCTAAGTTTCATGGAAAAGTGAGAACACAGTTGGGCTTTGGTGTGGTCCCACATCTTGCCAACAGGGAGTCCATGACCACAAGACAGACGATGGCAGAGGTCAAAGTACACACACCAGTGAATCAGCTCCTCACATGCCTTACAAGAATGCTCAGGCAAAAGACAACGAACATGTGATTTAGGAGTTCTGCAAGTCCTCACATGACTTCTATTAAGCATTTGAAAGACAAATAATAATTGAATTAAAACTAGGCCAAATAATTTTCCTATTTAGAAAGGGAGCACTGCTGGAACACGCTCCAGTGACAAATCCCTATTTTCCTTCCCTCAAACCCATGGGTTTAATATCACTTGCAAAGGTCTTTCTGTTTTTTTCAGGGTCTTGCCTAGTTTCTCAGGCTTCAGTCAAGGTAACTGGCCCATAGAGATTGCTTTAAAAATAACCTATTCTCAATAGAATGAGGAAGTATTCCTGAAATATTTTGACTTTTACGTTTCATCAAAAAAAGTAAGAATAACAAAGAAGCTCAAGAACAGAACTCCGGTTTGTTTGTTGCTCTGTAAAACACATACATTTGCACAAATGTTTTGGAATAAACATTTGTGTTTGAGCTTGCACAGCAATTAACAGATTGTAAATACCATCCAAAATACAGCATCCATTTAGACTTATTGTATATACAGCCCCTGCTTGAATTTTGGTACATGAGACATGAGTCCTGACTGGATTTCGCTTTCCTTTTTTTTAGCCATCAGTGAACATAAAGGACTTCTTAAATGGAGTCAGTCTTATTTAACTCAAGGTACTTGCTCTTGAGATTATATTAATGGACAGCAGCAGTCTCAAACACTGATTTCAGCATTGCAGACATTGTATATTGTATATGTGCTGTCAATACTATGACCTCCTTGCAGTGATCAGAACAATTTTTGTCCCCAAACAAATTAAAGCATTAGAACATAATTCAGATGACAACAAACATTGTACATGTAGCTCTATCTTAATACTCGAATCATAATTTTTTTTAACTTAATTTGTCAAGTTCATAACTATCACTTGAAACTTGCTGACAAGGAACCTGATAACACATCATATCAAATTCCATTTTACAACTGTTTCCTTGGAAACACAGGCATAAAAATGGGCCATGCACAATGGAATGAAATCAAACAAATTAAAATTAACCTTAAAGAATTCCCACGAATCACAAACTCTTTGCATTGTTAAAATTCATGCAAAACCAGGGATAATGATTCTTACAATAAGAGCATCATTAGCCCCGCATTGCCATAGACCCTACTTGCTTTGGCCCTGATCCATCAAACCACTTTAACATGTGTGCAACTTTAAATGCATGAGATATCCCACTCAACAGAATGAGTCATGTGGTTAAGGTTATTCATGTCCTTAAGAACTGCACAAGAGGTGGCTTTGTCTCCAGAGGCTCACTAGTTATTGGGGAGAGCACACATGCACACACATATATGTGTGCGTATACATACATATACATTTGTATATCTATGTATGTATCTATGTATATGCATGCTGCAGGCTATGCATACATCATTGGAAGCCATGTTCAGGGGTGAAATAACATAAAAAACCCTCAAGTCTTCATATACCATAAGTTATGACTTCTGATTATTTAAAACTGTGAGAAGATAACTGGATAAAGGTAAGAAGACATTAATTTTGAGCAATCTGTTTATACAGGGGTATACATTTTATTTATTGTAAAAATTGCATGCCAGTTCAAAGAAGAAAAATTACTTTTTTGTTGACTTTTGGGATTTTCTTTCATAGCTTTGAAGTGACTTCAGAGTAAGATTACAGGTGACCTGATAAGAGAACTGTTCTGAGATCTACAGCTACCTTCCTAAAAATGTACTGTCCATTAAGTTTGGGTTTTTTAATTATCAAGCAAACCAACAGTTTTCCTCTTTTTTATTGTAATAATTATGATAAAGATGGGTATGTAGATTCTTGTGCTCGCGTTCCAGACTTAGCGCATCAAATTTATATGGCAGGGCTATCAAAATGCAGATATTATGCTGGCTAATGTATTCTTTCTCCCAGTAAAGCACAGTACCAACTACCAGATAACATTTTAATTCTACCACTCCTTGGATAAAAAAAGCAATCTGATCAGAAGCTTTTCAAAATGCCATTCTTTTTTTTTTTTTTTTTCCATCCACATTTAGGTAAAAATGTCATGCATAAAGAAGGAATTTGTTTGGGGGTGTTAATTCCATACTGTACATCACAAAATATCTTCTTTCTCCAGATAACTGCTACCAACAGTTCACTACTACCTTAACAAAACCTAGTTATTATATGGTATGTTCAAAGACTTCAGATCTCAAAATACCTGTAATGAAGTTACATATTACTGACTCATTTCTACAGACGGGAACACTGATGTACAGACTTCTCAACAGAATGTTCTATCCCCATAGATCTTAGATTTGCGCTGAGGTATTTTAATTTCACAGATTTTTCAAGGATCTCACAGCAACTGGACTATAATTGAATTCCTGCTTGGCCTAAGCACAGTAAAGAAGAGATAAAACTTAAGCTTGCAAAGTGAAAGATATCTAACATAAAGATGAGAATGGGTATCAAGTGCTGTTGAAAAGGACCTTTGGTGTAAGTGCTTCAGCTTCAGAATACAAGTCCTGAGACAAGGAGAGAAAATTCATAAGTATTTGAATGATCTCCTCTTCTACCTTTTGTCTTTCCTCAACTAGAAATGTTAAAAGTACTTAACTAACTCTCATGCGACCTTTTTTTGCAGTATTTTTGTCTCATTAGCATAAAATGTGGACTATTTAGTCACAATTTATTTCATGGATTTCAAAAGCAGACGTGTTTGATTTTTTTTGGTAGTATATATCTCATTTTGCAAAGTTCAGACCCAGTGTTTGCAGTTTTTCATATAACTCTGGATGAAACCAAACCTTCATTTGTCTAAAACCACGATTATTAGTTTTTCCTTCAGCCTTACCTAGTCTTTGCATGGCAAGTTGATGCTTGAACTTCTGAGGCAGAAGCTATCTCTCACTAAATATTTATAAAATTTCTGCTAGCCCTCACAATATTTCTTTAACAAAAGTTAATGCAAAAGAATTCATAGAATCATTTCAAAACTCCAGAATGTCTCATTGTTTTTGTCTGTTGTTATGTTTACCTTCACTATAACAGGAGCCACATGAAGGAAATCTGTTTTCCAGAGCTTTAGGATAAATGATTGAAGGTGTAAAACATCTCAAATTCTCTTGAAATTGAGTTGTTTATAATATATGCCCTTATTCCTGTGTAGAACGGTACTCTTATATGTTCTCAAATGTTTTTTACTGCTGTTTTCTTCTCATGACTTCTTGCAAAATTTGTACATGGAAATGGAATACTTGATGGTCTTTGTAAAAGTTAAACCAGGTATAAATAACATGAAGGAAATCATGAAATATGCTTGCTTGTTGTCACAAACTCTAACTGGCCAAGAAGGATGCATGGCAAAGTGTTCTTCTCCGCTGCCCTTGCAGTTAAACATCACTTGAATGTGGTTTCAGTGTTTGCTAACTAAATGTTTAGAACAGGATTTGAAATTGTTTTAATAAAAGTCAATAGGAATTCTTGCCAGCTGTAGAGAGAATCCTGAGAGTGGTCAGTTTCTTTATTTCATGGGATCTAATTTTACATAAAAGTTCATGGTCATTCTTGGAGATCTGTATGAGCCAAGAGAATGTTATGTTAGTTGCATATTAGAGCAATGCCTTTGTATTTCTTGGTTACTAGTACGTGGAAATAGCAGGCAAACTGAGGGATCAACCCAGGGATTATATTTTAGCAGTTGCTAAAATATGGTAGATGCTTCAATGAGGAATGTATCTTTTCACAACTGCACATGGCTATCACTGTATTACAGCAAAAGTCAATGGTACTCAGAGATAACTTTGTGTTGAGAAATGTGCCAAAATCAGCATGTAAATTCTTGAATATTTCTGGAAAATTGCAAAATTAAGCCCAGTTAAATTATAGGATTTAATATAGAGCTGCCATCTCCTACCAGGGACTAGAATGTTTTTTTCTGGCATAGTGGCTTTTGGACTGTTTTAGTAATTTGATCCTAAACATTTGTGCAAATAAGTAAAATGAAGTGTCAGGATGCTTTAAATGATGTTAGTAGTTACAAGTTGAGTACAGCAGGTATCTGTAAACCTCATAACACCTTTTTGCCCTGGAAGTCCAACAACAAAGATTTTAAGGCTCCTGTTGCAGATTTCAGTCTCTTTTTGAGACATAGTTTAACTGAGATTTCTGTTGGCCCTCTTTCCTCATCTTGTTTCTTCCTTTTCAGCTGAAGCCATTGCATTTATATCTGAAGAGCATGTAACATTCCCCACCCGTGTGGGCAGTGTTAGCAGTGTGAGAGCTGCCTTACACCTCCTGATCCTGAAACAAATTGCATTTCCAAAGTCTCTGCAGGTTCTGCAAGGTAATGATGTGGCTGCCCAAAATTTGTAGAAGGATCTCCAGTGCAGGATAGACCACCACCACAGTGTAGACCACCAGAGAAAAAATTCCCATATTTAATCCTACAAGACCCCAGACTTCTTGGTATGACACAGAAGAGAACTGCAATCACTGTCCATGAAACACCATCAGGAATCTCACCATGCAAAATGTAGTTAGTATCAAATCACCAAAATTACACATACACCCTTTTCTTTTTTTAGTAACCACTGCTTCTCACACCTCTTTTGTTACTTAATTTTTGAACCCTTTTCCTTATCTCATGGTCCTTAAGCATTTAGCTAGTCACACCTTAATGAGAGTGATACACGGTGACTGAGAAAGTCAAAAGTCACTAAATTACTGAAAGACTGAAGTATTAAAATAAAATCTCCCTGAAGGTTGTTGATTTCTAATTTTATATACAGAGAGGAGGAGCAGAGGGGAAGGTTTTGCTTTTCCCTTAATTCTGCCATATTGTCTGATTCACAGCCGGAGACAAACTGAAATGGCCATCTGGTTGATGTGCATACAAAAGGAGTGGTTTGCCAGACAAAGAAAGTACCTTTTATCATACAAAGCAATGCATGTCCTCTTATCAGGCTTCCATTCTGTAGCTCTGGTGGAGCTGCAGGTATGTAGGAGCAGACCCTGAGCAGCACCCAGATGTAGCAGATGCTGTTAAAATAGTAATGCACGTTCATAATGGTCCGAGGGCTCTGTGGTACATTCATAACATGAAACATACTGCAATCATACTGAATATTTTCAGCTTCTGGTTTCTGATTTTAGCTAGACCATTCCAGTTCACTAATTTGCTCCCATCACAGGAAAAAGTACAGCATTTTCTGCTTAAATGACAATTAGAAATCAGACTGAGACCACTGTGTAAATGGACCTTTTTAAATAGGGGCATGGTTTTCGTAGCTATTTAATACCATCCACAAATGTATCTGTCTACTTTTTGGGATGTTGCTTCTGTGTCCACATGCCTAAAAGAAAAAATTGCTTGAAAAGCATCCCCTTTTTGCCCATATCGACTTTTACATTCTTAATAAACATACCCAAACACTTCCAAATAGACACTCCATACTAGTTTGATTTCATCTCTATTTCAGTTCAAACTGCTGATCCCATTGTATCCACCACTCAGACTATGTAAAATGTCCCATAAATTTTAAAAGAAAAATTGACAGTAGAACATTATGATAACCATTTCCCTTTCCTGGCCATAGCTGATCAAAGGAATGCAAGAAATTTGTGTTATTTCACATGCACAAGATATCTGCTGTGTTTATGACTCAATTTTCCCCCTCTATAAGGTACCTTCATTAGATGAAAGACAGTCATATCTATGAAGCACAGGCATTGTTGTTCAAAATCAATCCTTTATTTCAATTTTCTCATCCTCTCTTCTCCATTGAAACCTCCTGCTCTTGACACTGGACTCTGTTGACCTCCTCTTTAGGGGGTATTTCATTGCCTTTGTTCCAGCGATAACTATGGAAGTAGAACATCCCATTTCCCCATAAAGCTGTCCAGGGAAATGGAATGGAAATTGCCCTGAACTGGCAATGGAAGAGACTCCACTCCTGAGAGTGGGTTGTTCTATGCTGATATTCCCCTTCTCCTGATTTCATTCCATTTTAAATGATTTGTAAAAAAGATTGAAGCAATATGGTTTTCTAACTAGAATGAGGGTCAAAGAGATAAAGCCAGCAAACAAACAAAAGAGGGGTAAGGAGTGATCCCAGGTTACTAAGCATCATTAGGAAGTTCATTTCCCTGGTATGTGGCAGGCATGGCAATATTATTAAATGTTCCCCAGGCAACGTTGCTAGGCTCCAAATTCTGTATTTTACTTCCAGAAAACAAAACACTTTCCCTTTACAATCAACTATCCCCTCCTTCAACACGTAACAAAATGCCCAGTATAAAAGCTGTTTCATTTCAGGCAGTGACTTTCACTGTACTTATGCTGTTGTGGTATAAGGTCATATTAAAACAAGGAACAATCAACTTAAATGTTACTCGGAGAATATGGAAGTGTAATTGCAGCAAAAATACTCTAATAAGGTTTTACAGGTCCAATACATTATTTTGAAATAAATGTGCACAAAGGATGCCTTGAAAGATGGTACTGAATTGTAAGTGTCAGTCATGCAAGAAGCAGAGATTTAAAAGCAGTCTTTGTATTCACAGGTCCATGACACAGAGTCCCTATTTGGAATACGATGAAAGAACATTCAAGGACAAAAGCATTTCTGGCCCTAAATTTCCCTTCACTTCATTCAATTATCTAGAAACGTATCCTTTTTTCCTCCTCATAATATATGACATCAAATTTCTATGCATTGAGTGAAACTTCCCTCTGTTGGGGAAAGACCTCCAAATTTCTCATCCATGCAGTGGCAAATTTCAGTTGGGCCAGGCTTTTTTTTCATTGATCTAATGCACATGTATATTGAAATGTACCGTGCATTACGTGTCATGCATTGTCACCACTAAACAAGAAATAAAACCATTTGTTATACTCAAACCAGTCTCTGAAGGTGATTTCATATTCATCTTCCCACAGAGAGAGCAATTCAAGCCTCTTCTCCAACAGGAGATGGAGTGCTTGTAGAGACCGTCTGGAGATCATGGTGGGGGAAACCAAACTCTGTAGCAAGAGGTCTCCACAGTGGAGCTGTGGACTGGGGCTTGTCAACTAAACCACCTGATCTGGTCTTTGCCATCTTTACCACAGGAGAAAAGCAGATTTCCCTGCTACTCTCTGTAATCAACTTGAGAAACAGAAAATAAAATAGAAACAAACAGAAAATAAAACAGAAAATAAAACAGAAAATAAAACAGAAAATAAAATAGAGCCCAAGACAGAAAGCTACCAGGGTTTAGCTACAATTTAGAGATGTCCCAATTAGACTTTGCTTGAGGCAAGTGCATAAATTTTTCATAATATTTGAGTTCCAAAATCTTAGGATCCAAATGCTTAAATGTCTATGGTTGGTGGCCATAATAAAGATGTCAGGTATTCAGATGTTTTGACAAGGTCTACAAAAGAACCTCAGGCTTATAATATTGTATTTATTATTTTCCACTGTTATAGTAGCTCTGTTTTGGGAACTGTACCATAGGAAATGTCCATGCAGTTCTCCAGTTCTGGAAGAGGTTGTCCATATACCTGTTCTGCTGTGCTCCCTATTACCACCTAGCAGGAAAAAGCAGAGCAACACCTTGTAGTCCCAAATCAAACTTCTCAGCAGAAACAGCAGAAACCTTCAGGAGTTTATCTCTAAAACTCCCTCCTCATTCTCCCAACAGCACCTCTTGGTCAGATCAAGGTTTGGCCACTACCTCTTTAACCAAATTCCAGAATGCTTGAGCAGCACAACACCTTTTTACCTGTTCAAAACAATAGGCTTACACTGGGCCATTTCTGTCACAGTCTCTTGGCACCTGTGTCCTGGTGAGAGGGAGCACAGATCTTCTCCCATGCAGGCAAAGTCATGTTGGTAGAGAGGAACAAAGGTACAAAGGCAACCTATTTATTTGTTTTGCAAGCAGGGTGGTCAGCTGTATGTGCAAAATTAGTCAGATGGAACAGAAACCTGGAGTTCAAAACGTGACCCAAGCTCCACACTGAATCAAAAAACAAAATTTTAAAAGAATTGCCTTGATAACACTCTGTTTTACAGAGAAGTGTGTGCCAAGGACTTACTCAAACCCAGTGATACGAGTAACGAAGCTAAAAATGAGTGGCTGGAAAGGCTAAGGGCGATAGGGACATTTTAAAATGTGGTGGTAGAAAACCAAACATGCAAGCGAGCAAACCGAGAAAGACAGTGACCATCTGCCACATGGAGCGGGGATGCAGACGTCGATCCACTTCTTGTACCAAAGCAGGCCAGGAAGATCTTGGGGCAGGATCCCGCGGGCAGGAGGAAGGCTGCCCATCCTCTGTCTCCTCTCAGTGTGTCCTTCTTGCTTCAGCCTGGCAATAAAGCTTCAGCCTGGAAGTCCCCCTTGCAAGTCCCCTTGCAAGCTTGAAAACAGCAACAAGCACATTATTTTACCTTCCCTTAATAAAAAAAAAAAGGAGGGACTTGATCAAGCCACGGACACCATAAAAATAAGTATAAAAAGTAGAAAGAATGAGGAAAAATAAAGGAATGGATATGTCTCTTCACCACCAGTTTCAGGAAAGTTCACCTAAGACCCTTGGCTACTCAAGCAGTAGGACGAATGACAGATAACACCTGGCAGGTACCGCTCTGCCTGCACAAGGATGGAAGTAGGGCATTTGGGGCTGCTGGTGGTGTGAGTGGTGGCCAGGGAGGGACAGAGTGCTGTGAAGAGTCTGACCTGGGCAGGCTGGTCCTGTCAGGTACTGAGGCACCTTGTCAGGTATGTTGGGAGCCTTGCAGGATTGGGCCCTGAATGCCTACCCTTGATAAGCAGTCATGGCAGAAATGTTATACTCAGATATTCATCCAAAACCAGAGAAACAAGAATCACTGTAATTAGCAGTAGATGTGGAATTTTTAGCATAAATGGGAAAACCCAGCATTTAATACATAACACAAGGTCCATTTCCAGCCATATAATTACTGTCAGCTAATGCCTGATAAACCCTGCCTAAATTGGGATTTTATTATATCTATTTTATTATATATCTATATTTACGCTAAAAAAAGTTAGACAAACTTGTCCAAAAGATCAGGGGTCCATTTTATGTGCTTGGGTGTCCAAGCACCTGCCAGCTGTTTGTCCCTTGAATTGAGGACATCATGTTTTCAATTTCCTTCAATAAAGCTATGAATCTGGCAATTTGCTGGCCTGCTTCAGCTAAACAGAAAGGACAATTTGAGAAAGATCATAGTTCAGGCTCAGTCAGACGGAAACGATTGAAAACAGAGAGCTGGCTGCTATGTTTCCCCAATGCAGCTTGCTGTCGCAGTTTGACTGACAAACTGACTTTTTTGAGGTGCTCATGCCCATTTCAGTCAGAGTTTATTGAAGGTGATTTTGATCTTCTCCATGAGGCCACAGCAGCGGCCATGCCATCTGTCACCTTGATTGCATCGTGGATTCTCTGGAGAGAGTGCGATGGCTCCTGATCATTTACAGATTGTGCTGCTTTCGCCTCCATAAGGACCACATGCACAGAGCCAGATGGTGAACATACACGCTTATTATAAGTCTTTATCTCTGTGCAGGAAGGAGAGGCACCATTAGATCTCCCTCAGGAGCTCCGCTCCTCTCTACCATCATGCTGCTCTTCAGCAAATACAGTCTTCTTCAGCTGTCATCAACCTACCTCTGAAAATTAAAAAAATAAACAATAATTCCATCAGCGCAGGCACGAGACGGACAGACAGTGCCACAAAGCAGCTCCCCCCCGCCCCTTCCCCCGGCACACACACACACACTCGGGCTCCTGCGACTGTCAGCGTTAGGTGGAAACAAGTTTGTTCGCGAAAAGACAGTTAATGTGCAATTAGGAGAGACTTCTTTGTGAAAATAAAGCAATGCCATCCTGGTTGTTCTTGGCACATTTTTAATTCAGCGCGTTCTCTCTCTAAAGCAAAGCCTGAGCAGGCGATTGCTGTTTTTCCAAAGGCAGCTTTGTGTTTGTGTCTGTGTTTCTCCTGTCGGAGAGCAGCGATGGGATTCTGGTTGCCACGGGTTGCGTGGCTGAAACCCGACTGCCAGAGCCGGGGAAAGAGGGCCCGGCTGCCGGGAGGGAGCGGCGCCGGGGCCGGGGCCCGCTGGGCGAGGCAGCAGCGAGGCGATGGCCAGCGCCGAGCCTGTCAGTGGGCCACCGCAAACAGATTTGCTGAGTCCTCTCGGCACAGAGCGATCCTGCCGAGGCAGAGGGGAGCGGCGGCGGGCTGCGCCTCGCACAGACGCTCACCTCGACTCGTTTAAGGCACGTACGGCGCGCCTGAGCCCGGCCGCGGGCTGCCAGGCTGCACGGCCCGAGCGCTCCTCTCCGAGAGCTCCGGCCTGGGCTCCGCGGCTCCTGCACGGCAAACACTTCACTGCCGTTCCTCCTTGTTCGCTGCCATGCTCCCACTAAGCTGCAGTTCCTCCCTTAAAGAACCGTAATTATTAAATTTCAAAATCTTCGCAGAAGAACCATTGCAGACACGCATTTCTGGGCTTTGCCAAGCACAGAGCATCCTTCAGAGTGAAAACCTGGCCTACTTCCAGCTACAGTGTCTTTCCTGAAGCACATGGAGATTAATTTGTTTGTTTCTTTCTTAAAAGTGCTTCTTTTCTGAAGACTGGATGTCAGGGAAATGAGATTCAGACACAAGACTGACACCTTCAGAAATGCTTCGGGAACTTGTTAAGGTCATTATCCCAGAAATGGGGGAAAATCAGGAAAATGAAATATAATGGATTAAAAAGAAGAGGGTGCTAGATGAAGATAGCATCACTTACACTGATTATTCTTTGCTTTTTCTCTTAACATGTAAAAACAGGGCTCATATAAATGCTTTCTATGAGTTCTCTCTACAAATCGTTCATAAAAATACTACAGCTGTAAAGTTAACTTCTACTACAGGAAAACCTCAGTTTCAATATGCTGAGATTCCACCCTACTTTTCACTTTATTCAAACCATGTGGAAGAGAAATGCATGTTTTCTCAAAAAATTGTAGATTTCTCCACAGGTAAATTTTAAATACTAGCTTTGGCAGCTCTCACAGATGACAGGAAATTCTTTCTTTTCTTCCTGCTCCATATTAATTTACTGTATTAAATTTCCAATTTTGCCACAAAGCTTTTAATATTTTGCAGAGTTGTTCCCCATACTTTGTGTTTCAGATCCTGGATGCTGTGGCATCAAAAAACAAAAACTAAACAAAACAAAAACACCCCCCCCCCCAAAAAAACCCAACAAAACCCCCAAACAAACAAAATAAATTCCCCACAAATTAAAAACAAGGTTTTAAATATAACTGTATACCAATATCTCAAGCTTATATCAGGGCATTATGTTAGTCTTCTTCCAGTATTGCATAGACTACTAGCTGATGATAATGCTGTATTTTGTGAATTTGTAATTCCACTAGAAAATATAAGGTCTCCACGTGGTATTACAAGTGCAGTACATAGAAAATTCCCTGTGATAAATAGCAATTTTTTCTACACTCTTTTGTCTGGGTCTGTGTATCCCTAGTATCCCTTCCCAAATTAGGCTAGCATGTGGCTATCATGTATCCCCTCTGTGGATAGAATTATATATTGTGTTCAAAATCTCTATTAATCTGATTAAGCTAGTGAGTGACTAATCCTTTAATCTCCTTGAGAGCACTTTTATGTCTGCTGTGTGTCAGATTTGTAACTAGTAATCAGTTAAGTAAATGCTAAAAGTTAAGCAAAAACTACTTTGGACCCACTTTAGCAGCTGCTTTTGGTTAATGACCTTTACAGTTGAAAATGTATGGAGAACATGAGTGAAAAGCAGAAATTGCTGGTGGTGACAAATCTGCTGCTCCAAGCGTACCAGTTGTAAGGACCATCTTGCTACTGCTCCCTCAGTCTTCAGATAATTATAAATGAACAGGTAACTTCTCCTTTGCTTTGTTTCTTTCACTCTGGAAAAAATTACAGAGAATGGTTTCTGTAAATTTGTAATTTAGAAAAGAAATTCTGTTGCCAATTAATTTCCAACTATTTGCTTTACTCTTTCTTTTCACTAGAGTCATCATTGCTGTGCTAATTTTGGACTAGTTTTGCTAGTTTCTTCATAGTAGCTGGTAGTGGGATTACGTTTTCATTTGTGCTGAAAACAGTGCTGAAAATTCAGGGATGTTTTCGTTATTGATCAGTGCTTACACAGGGTCAAGGCCTTTTTGCTTCTCACCCCACCCACCAGCAAGGGGGCTGGGGGTGCACAAGGAGTTGAGAAGGGACACAGCAGGACAGCTGACCCCAACTGACCACAGGGATATTCCACAACATATGGTGTCACACTCTGCATTTGGAGGTGGGCGAAGAAGAAGGAAGCGGGGGACATTCAGACTGATAGCATTTGTCCTCCCAAGTCACCATTATGTGTGATGAAGCCCAGCTTTCCTGGGAATGGTTGAACACCTGTGTGCCCACGGGAAGTGGTGAATGAATTCCTTGTTTTGCTTTGCTTGTGTGCATGCAGCTCTTGCTTTACCCATTAAACAGTCTTTAACTCAACCCACAAGTTTTCTCACTTTAAATCTCTGATTCTCTCCCCCATCCCACTGTGGGGGAAGTGGGTGAGCAGCTGCATGGGGTTTAGCTGCTGACTGGAGCTAAACCTTTACCTGAGCACACACAGACACATTTTAAAAGCTGCACTGAAAAAAAAACACCCACAACTGTTTTACCTTGATAAAAGGAGACTGAGTGGAAGGAGATCTGGGGCAGGGGAAGGAAAATGTGCAATCTTCATAAAAAAAATGTGTAGACCTATTGCTGGCAGATGTAGAAGCATCAAGTCAATATGGTAACAAGGATCAATATGCCCTCAGGCAAGATATGACTATGACAATGCTGAATGCATGTATAAATTTCCCACTCCAACTAGCTGCCTAGGAATAAAATGAATTCAAAGCAGCCGTGCAGAGAGGAGTAAATATTGAACCTGGTATCCAGCTCAGAGGGGTGACCAGGGCACCAGGACACAACCAGAGGGGCCAGTGGGAATCCTTCCCAGATGAGCTGGCCCTTCATGCTATGCTTCCTGTTGTCACCCGTGTGGCCTCAGGTCCACATTCCCCACAGTAGTACCCATCAGGAATGCACAAGATATGTTCAGTTTGATTTTCATGGGGGCTACACAGCTAAATTGGCTTTTCCTGGTATTATATATTTGCAAATGAGTTCTTGCAGACCATCCTTTACTCCCAGACTCCTTTACATGAGTGAAGAGGAGGCATGCTCTTGTGTCACAGAGGCAGCAGAATGTTTACTGAATGTCTCTTTCCAGGCATTCTTTCAGGAGGGCAGCAACTGATGGGCAGCTGAGGATTGGCAGAGTAAAACCTGTGGGGAAATGACCATGTTTGCTTGTTCTTAGGGGAGAACAGCCAGGCCTGTCCAAAACTCTAAAGGCTGCAGAAACACTAGATTTCTGTAAACCCATTTATATAGTGATTTTCAAGGAAACCTTGGATAAAGAACATGCGTTAATTATAGTCACACACAAATGAAAATACTGTAGAACTAGAGGTCTTTTTTTTTCTTTTTGTGAGATTATCTTTAAATATGGTCATTTTACCTCAGTTAAAAAGAGAGTAAGTCAAGCAGACATGAGAAATATCCAAGTAAGAAGGAATATGAGCACAATAGATTTTAGGCCAGATTCCTCTTTGGATGCACAAGCTGGTCTCCCACAGATTTCTATGACAGCCACATTGACAGCAGTGGGAATCAGGCATACTCATCCAAGGGCATAATTTGGCCCATAATGTATGAGGTTTGTCCAGCTTATGAAAGCAGCAAGCAGTGTATTACAAACACTGCCTCTGTGTAGCTTACTGGGGGCTTAAATCCTCAGTGGCATTTCCTGTGCCTCTAAAATGCATTTGACAAAAATATCTGAGGCTGCTTGAATCAATACCTGTTGAAAGAACAGACCTGCTAAAAAAATTAAAATTTGTTGCGACAAGGTTATTCATTTAACAGGTTTCTACTTGAATAACCAAACAATCCTCATTTTATAGCCTAGTTAAAGCCATGGTGCATCCGCTGGAGAAAGTCTGATATTTTCCATCCTTGATTCTTAAGCCTGTCTTTGCAAATGTTTTCTACCCCTGCTCGCAGTAATTTCTTTTCACCCGTACGATGGTAATGGCTTATGTAATTATGATTTTGTACATGAGCTGAACTCCCTACGGATGTTTAGATTCTTATTATCTTTAACCTCACCCACCTCTGTCAGTGAACTCTCACCTTGGTGCTTGTTGGAGGGATCAGCTGGTGGCTGAGAGGAGACCAGGGTGGTCACAGGGGCTGGCGGCTGGTGGGCAATTCCTTAACCCTTATGGGGCACAACTGCCAAGGAAGGGAAGACAAGCAGAGGTCCTTTTCTCTCCAGTTATGCCCAGTTGACTCTCATCACTAGAAGCCATTTGCAGCCACCTCTGAGAAGCCAGTCCACTCAAATGTGGGAGTAGAGGTCAAGCTCACCAGGCTTTGCTTTTGCTTTTCTAGGAAGACCCATGTGTTCTTGGGAGACTTTGACAAGCCTATTTGAAGAAAAAAAAAAGTTGGCTATTAATTTCTGTTGTTATTATTTTGCAGCTCCCATAAAATTAATTCTCCTTTTCCTTGCCCACATACACTGGACAAGAGATTCAAGGAGCTCTTACTGGTATAAACTGCTCACCCTGGGATGCTATTTGCATTCTCCTTTACCCTTTCTTTCTCTTGTATATCCCTTCAGCCTGTACCGTTAATAGCAGTGGTAGAAGAAATCAGTGTCCCCGTAGAGCAAAGGTAAGGCTTCCTTCTGGCTGAAAATGTGTTTTGGGAAACTAGTGAACTCAGCACAGGCTGGCCCTTGTAACAGATGGAGAAAAGTCCTGTCACCATGAGGGACTGACCCCCCAGTCTGACCTGACTGTAGTGAAGTCAATGAGAGAAAGTAGGTCTGAGTCTAAATAAAACACAGTTTAAAGCTATTAAATGGAAACCCATGGAAAAATTTTTCAAACCCTGCTGAAGCTTTCTGCTTGACACAGCTATATGTTTAATTTCATTCCGAAGGTTATCAGTTGTTTTAAAATCATTTTCCCTTCTTATAGCTAAATTACCCATCATACGAAAAATAAAAATCAAAGCAGAAATGTTACCGTAAAAGTTTTCTGAAACTGAAAAACCACAGGAGGTGTGATAAACCATCTGTAAAATTTTTGACAATTAATTTGAGATCTCAGTCCAATTTCTTCCGGCCATATTAAACACTGAGCTAAGTGGAGATTTTCTTTCCCAGGAAAAAAATCACCAAGACTGAAACATTGGAGCTTAGTTAGCAGGGACCCAGACTGTTAAGATCCAGTCTGTGTGCTGAGGCCATTTCTGGTCCCATTGAGCTGCTGGCATTTTTCAGTCACATTGTATTTGCTGGTGGGCTTCATCCCTCATCAACAATTCTGTGTTAGTGCACGAGTTCTGACACTCATCCTTTTTCATGGAATTTTGAAATCGACGCTGAATGCTGATTTATAACATTGAACATAAGCTACATGCATGGTGTGTTAAGTGACCATCGAACCAAAACTCACAGTGATTTAAGCTTCAGGATTTTACCAAGGTGTGCCCTCATCCATATGGGCCAGCAAGATCCAAAGTCAATAAAGAACTTGCTGTTTTTTCTTTTGGACATTACTGAGCTTTGGATGTTGTGTATGTCACCATAAAATGAAATCAACAAAAGCAGTACAGCCTGCATTGTGTTTTCACACCATTAAGGATATAAATGACCTCTCTGTAGGAGAACCACATGTTAATAAATTTTTGGTAGTCTAAATAACTACTTTTTTTTGGTCAAAAGCAAAAACAATTCAACTGCGGCAACAGAAGAATGAAGTCAAATGAAACTGTAATCACAGTATTGACCCATTTGGATGTTATTAGAGCAAACCCCCAGATCAATTAAAAAAGCGCAATTCGGTGCCCCATTAAAAAACCAAAACCAAATAAACAAGAAAGCCCTCAGGAAATCAGATTATGCCTAGTTCCCTTAATCTAGCAATTTACTTAATTTTTTTCACAGTATTTTTCTTTATCTACCTTTATGCAACTCCAACACTGTACTGCCCTGGATTCCTCTTGTCTTCCTACTCAAGAATGAAGTGTGCATACCAGTTTTACATGGATGTGTAGGGATGGCTTGACAAACTGTTTTGGGATGAACACAGACGCATTGTCTATAGCATGTTCTTTATGGTGGAATTAATAGTCATGTCTTTAGATTTGCTTTGTGCATCCCATTCTCTGATGAGATTAAATGCCCATCACTGGTGCAGCAAAGATGCACCATTTTCCTATGAAGTTCTGCACTAATTGCCAGAGAAGTCTGTGGTTGCTTTCCTCAGAATTTCTAACCCCAGCAGGATTTCCTTCTGAAGTCCTCATCATCTCCATGTGCCTTTCCTCTTTCCTAGCAGCTGTGTCAGTTCTGTACTGAACGCTAGCTGGGTACAAGAGCACTGCAGGGCGAGCAGTAACTCCAATAGCCAGTGCTGATACGTGGTGTCCATATGGACAGTATAACTTTACATTAAGGCCTTTCTTTACTGAGTTTGATCCTGGCCCCATGAGTCAAACTCTAGCTGTCAAGGGATTTGTTGTAAGTAATGGTCATTTGTGTTTCATAATTATCTTGAATAAACACAATTAGTTCCACATTCTGCTGTTTTCTTCCTAAGGCATCTGTAAACATTCTGTACTATTCTAGCAAATGGCTTTTGGCAATCATTAGAAAATAAAAACCCAAAGCAAAATGGTTCTCAGTGGATCCTTTTAATTTATTCTAAGGAGCATGCCCAGAGGAGTAATGAGACCTACTAGGCAGTAATGGCGAAGGGATATTATCTTTCACTTAGTTAACCATCGTAACCCACTTTGAAGTATCTCCAATCACAGTCCTCATGTGGTTAAAACAGAACATGCACTCAAGAGTTTTCACTTCAGGGTTTCTCCCATAAGCCAACCTAATGTGTTTGGTATAGGAATAATGTAGGCACCTTACTTCCGTTCTTCCATTAAAAAGGATATCCAAAAAAGCTAGCTGAAAGTGTTACTAAAACAAAAAACCCAACGAAACAACCCCCTCCCCCCAAAAAAACACAAAACCCAACCCCAAACTAAAAAAACAACACTCCCCCTCCCCCACCAAAAAAGGAGTGTAGAAATTTTTGACAGCACCAGGCATGCAAAAATCTGGGGTTTTTTTCTCAAAGCTCCTGTTTCTTTTTAGCCTTTGGGCACTGGACAATTTACTTGTCCTCTCTGTGTCCCATTTATTCTGCCTATGACATAGAGATGCATAGCATTTGTGCAAAGTCATAGTAACACCATCCCCTATATAATACTGGCACCAGGTTTTCATACAGTTAAGATAATAGAATAATATTTCTTTGAGATAATGGACTCTATTTTTTTCGGTGGTACATTAGAGAAACAGAAAATCAATAGTCCCAGTCTATTAAAAATAAATAAAACAGTGAAAAAAGGCTAATTGAATATGGAGGAAGAAGTGTTGTAGTTCTTGTTCTAGTAAACAGGCAGTTAAAACTAGGAGGAAAGTGTCAATTGGTAAAATTAGCTAAAAAAGTTACTCTGAGTTTTTGCCCTACATTTGGACTATCAAAACTGAGGCAAACTTTTCAAAGCAAATTGCTGAGGATTGCCAAGTTAACAAGCTGTTCTGTGCTGCAAGGGACATATTTATGGACATACTTTCAACAAGACGTACCTAGTGCTACCAAGCTGTGCTGTACTAAAGAGCAGTAAGTATCAGATAAACTGATTTTTTTTAATAAAGGATTTCACACATGAGACTGATTAAACACAGCTCAAATATTCAGAAGTGTACAAACCTTTCCCTCCCCCCAACCCACTCCTCTTTTCTTCTACAATAGTGTCTAAACAAAGTAAGAAAACCTAGGAAATTCAAAGATAAGAACATGCAGAATTTTATAATTCATGCACTTGGGAAGAAGACACTGCAAAGTTAATTATGGGTGAGTACTAGGTCTTCAGTAGTAATTCTTACTTAAGTGGGGCTGTGTGTAGCATCTTCAATGACATTTCAGAGTACACCTTTCAAATCTATCAGTTTCTTGTTCTTTAAGGGCTGTGTTTTTAAAATGTTTCACAACCTCTTCTCAAAATAAACCTTTCTAAAAACTACTTCTAGACTACAAGACCAACAAAGTTAATATGGAAAGCAAGAATAGCTAGGCAAAGGGCTTACTTCTGGTCACTTTTTATAAGGAGCAGGGATTTGAATGGCAACTTTCTTCAAAATCAACCTTTTATATGCAATGGGCCAAATTGTAACTACCAAGACAAATGCTATCTCCAGACACAAGACTGCTTTACACATTCAGGTTCCTTTGCAGCTCCCAGCCCCCAGGAATACTGCTGTTCACAGAAGAATAAAATCTGAATACATGCACCTTCCCCATTACTGGGAACTAAGGACATATGTAGTGGGCAGTGGGCCAGGCATACAAAAGCAAAGAGAACTGGCTGGTGAGACAATCCCTCGTATCAGAGATCCCTCCCCAGGTCAGGGTGAACAGAAAAAGCTTCCTCCAGCATGCACTGTTCTGCAATGTTAATGTAGCCCAGCTCTGCACTCCTGGTTGGCCGCTGGGTGCCCCTGCCCTTGTTGTTTCATGCCCTAGAAAATTCTCCACTCCAGCTTCCCCCCATTGGCCTTTGCCCCTCACCACTCCCCCAGAGCTTCCCCACTGGCTCCCATTCCCTAATCCCGCCTTTGTACCGCCCCTATGCTCTCAGATCATTGGACTCTCGTGCTCCCGCTGCTCCCATACTTGAACCTGAGCTCTCAGTTGTTCTGTGTTTTCGCCTCTTGACTCCTTCACCATGGGGACGCAATAAACCTCCATCCACGGAACTCCATGCAGAGATCCTTCCTGTCTCTTTGCTGCTGACCCACATTACTGAAGCTATCCATGTGTTTGTGCGTGCCCACGTGTGAGTGTGTGGCTGATCCTGCTGAGTGGCTTCACTAACGAGATGCTCTTGGAAGATCGCAGCACCTCGCGCTCTGGCACAGCAGCCGCGGAGCCCGGGTTAGCGACAGACATGTGCATGGACAGAACCCGTTGCTGGGAGGGCACTCGGTGTTCTGGCATCCCATGTCTAAGCCCACCTGTAGCATTGCAAAACCTGCCAGAGAAAGCCTACATAGGCCATAAACAAAGACAACTTTAGTTAAATACGTTATTTGCCTTCAGCCTCATTTCTGCTTCCTGGTTCAAATTAGAAGTGGTGCTGTGAATAGAAGAAGATTTGTGTCTGTAAATGTGTTTCCAAGCTAGCTGGGCATTTTGGATCTGCTTTGTCCAGAAAGCGTGAGCTTCACTGGTATGTGTCCACAGCCGTTTTCCTAGGATAGTTTCCTGTCCTAGAAGAGACCTATTTTCTGGTGTTGTGCTTCTCTGAGTATTTTGCAATGTCCTTCATTAAAGTGCAGGAGCTCAGGATGAAGCTTATTCTAACCAGAACCAGAATGTCGCTCACCAGGAGGTAACTCCAAGATATTAAAAATGCTTGGAGTAGTATTTTTCCTGTATTCCCTTTCTTTCATGTAACCTTAACCATGTTTCCAAATATCTGCAGTCTCCCATGGCATTTGTACATTGGATGTACCATATAGAACATATATATGCATCATCCTTTATCCTGCTTATCAGATGAAGCAGTTCTATCCAGTACGCCTTTTAATACTTCCAATAGAAATAAACCTATTAAAATTTTTGGTTTGTGAATAAATATGAGGTTTAGTTTTCATTATTTTAAACCACAAAACTCCTAATAATTGAATAGGAACAAAAAAAAATTAAAAAGGAGTTTGAATTACAGAAGTGTAAATAACAGAATTTAATCTAAGTAAGTGATCTGCATGCAGCACAAAACCTGGAACACTGCAGAATGTTTTCTCACTTTCCTTCTGGACTCCTACGGTTCTCAAAAAATGATTTTGTATTTACCTTTAAGAGTAACCTTAACCTTATGGCCTTTCAGGGAGATATATTGATTTAACTATAGCAAACATAACAATATCCCTTAATGAAACATCTGAAAATACATTTATTCCAGGGCCTGAAAGTCAGATTCCTTCTTTTTAAGTAAAAACTTGAGTTTTGGAGGATTTTTCCCTCCTAGTTCTGGTATGAGATATTTAAGCAGAAAGAGCAGCTTGTTTCCTTGACAGCAGAGAACCAACTGTTTTGGTTTTCTTTGTTCCATGTCTGTTCAACATACTGTATCCATAGAAATAGCTGCTGTCCCAGAAGTTCAAGCATTTTGTATTATATATACCCAAAGACTGAGTTAATGCTACCTTAACTTTGCAGAGTTTCTATCATAAAATTTCAGAAAGGAAAAAAAAAGCAAGAATGCAAAGGTTCCCAAGGCAACGTTGCACATTCTGTATGTTTTCTGATTTATATTTAACATTTCAAAAATACCAATATTAAGCTACACATTTAAGAAATGAAGACAAATGTAATGTGATGGTTGTAAGCCACATTGCTGACTGTGACAATGGAAACTGCTGCTTTTGCTTTTGCCATTTTTGACACATAATGTGGTGAACTACTAGTTTGCAGTAGACCTAATACTTCACCAAATATTTCCCCTAATTTCAGAAGTGAAGAAATGTGAAAAGAGGCACTCTTAGGTTTTGTATTTGAGGGCCAGGGTCTCATTTTTGAGATAAAAATGCAGCTGATGAACTGTACCTGCAAGCAATCGCCTATCTTCCCTCCCCCACTCTCAGCCTCATGCACCACCCAGCTCTACCCCTGCACTCAGAAACCATGTAAACTGCAGCTTCTTGCACTCAGTGAACTGAGGGGACAAATATTTTGAAGATAAAGATTGGAAAAGTCTTAGCAAGACGAGGGTGAGAGCCTTGGGCTCCATGTTCTCCTTTAACATGGTATTTTTACAAAGACACTTCCTACCACGTGACAAGTTTTGCAGAGAAGGATGACTCCCAAAGAGCTATGAAACAGTGAGAAGGGATATGGCAACGAGGTTATAACTGAAACAGATTTGTAACTTCTGCTTCCATCTCCCTTGCCTGTAGTTGTTTACAAAACACTGGGTGTGCATGTGGAAACCACAAAAGCAGCTCCTGCCCTCCTGAAGAACAAACCACCCTCCAGGTTTCAGAATTTAGATAGTTCCCTGTCGTGAGCACCCAGGCTGCTCCACAATAGCTGGTGTATGGAAAGAGGCTTAATTAAACCACAAATCACACAAATGCAGGATGAGGCCTAACTGCTATTTCACTCAGGATAGACTTATTTTTCATTTTCCTCCAGAAAACAAGCCATCTCCCAGCTCTGTGCTACCCAGCTCAGAGTGGCTCTCTTGGCGACCCTTGGGTGATGAAGCAAGGAGGGGGATCTGTGATGGGGCAGGCTGTGCCGTGGGAAGTGCGAACCCCTGTGCACGCCTGGCCTTCCTGGGCCGTGGAATATTGATGAGCTGTGAAAAAAAGCAGCGAGGCTTGTTCCTGTGATTTGCTGTGCCTGCTAGCTCTGTCTCTCTGTATATATGTATACATGTTTACGTGTGTGCTAGTGTGGGTGTAAGTACATATTCTCAAAATATAAATAAATATAAATAAGCATGCATGCACATATCCGCACAAATATTTATACAGATCAAAAAAAAAAGGGAAGGGGAACAGTGATGAGGATCAGTATTTTTGTTCAAGGCATCCACTGTGCATGGGGAAAAATGTATTGGCAAAGGATTTTTTTCCCTGAACCTCAGCTCAGCCTCACAAAACCCGATTTCCAACATGGCCTTCATACAATTGCTTTTATCACTTTCTCTCATTGTGTCCTTATGTACAAGGGTAAAGACTATTCTACTGCATCCAAGTACAGTGTGCTAAAGGGAGGGTGAGCAGTGGGGAGCCGTGCCTGTGCCACTGTCCTTTGCCTGTTCCTGATTCCATGGCCTGAGGCAATGGTTTGCATTTTTAGGACAACAGCCGGCTATCTGCAAGCAGGAGACCACTCGTCAGGCTTCATTACTGCACACAAAATGACACTAGTGAGCCTGTGGTCACAACTGTGCTTATGGTGCGCTGAAAAGCCATTACATCTCATTGCAACAAAAAACTGCACGAATGTACAGGCTGACCAGCCCCATAAATTGCCAAAAAGCTGACAGGTCAGCTTATTTATGCAATGTAGTACCTGCAGTAAAAATTTCTGTACAGAGCAATAGTAAGGGACCAGGAACTAGGGAACCTTTTCATCAAAGGTGTTATAGTTTAATAGGCAGTGCTCCTGTTTCCTTTATTGAGTACTGAGAAAATAAAGAATTTCATTCTGCTGCATGCTTGCTGCATTAGGCATGGTCAGCTGAAGTGTCTTCCCCTTCTTCACATTAACAACCCTAAAGCATAGTTAAAATCTAATGACTAGCATCAATGAATTTTCATGTTTGATGTTATTTTTCATTGTGTAAATTTTTGGTGTTATACAGATCCCATTGACATATCTGACATACAGCATTTTACTTAACTATAAGTGAACTGGTTTCTGCTGTAATTACAGACATTACTTGTTTAAGTCAGGCAATGCGTATATCTAATAATGTTGCATGTAAAGGGTAAAATTCGAAGAGACAAAGAAAATGCAGCCATTAGGATTCTGGAACATTCTGTTCTAAAGGAAATTCATATTGTAATACGGCTAGCATTTATTTATGTTGTATATAATTAGTACTCATCGGCAAGTGCTGTGATCAAAAGAATTCTGGGCCAGATTCTGATCTTGTGTGCATGCTTCTGTGCACATATAAAGAGAGAGAGGGAATAATTTTATCCTGGTGAAACAAGATAGGAGAAAGAGGGATTGTCTTTTGTGAGGTCAGATGCTATAGCTAGGGAAAGCAGAGGGGCTTCCAACTCCACGGTGGCTTTCTCAAGTGATCCTACTGCCTTAGCATAATTTGTTGATTATAGTTATAACAATGTTGAATAACTTTAGATCTGTGATGGAATTGTGTCAGTTCATGGACATTGTGACTGAGATCGGCAACAGGGTATTTCCTTATCAATAAACTGTTGCTGTAGCCATCAAATGTTAATACATGTTTTTCTTTCCTCAGAAATACGTTCCTCGTCATATTCTAGGCTAAAAATGTACCCAAGCATGCATGTGGTAGTTGGTGGTTATGATGGGGAGAAACTCATTATTGTTGTGAAAAGTCATATCTGTTTCTTCCAAATGGAAGGTTTAACCATAGGTCATGCACCCACCTTCTTAGTGGATGGTAGAACTCTGTAAAGTACATATTTCTATTACAATAATATCTGGCTTTCAAGCGGAGCTCTTCACTCACTTCAAATGTAAAGGACATTGGGTATATTAAAATATGGGGGAGGGGAGTTGTCTGCAGAAAATACTTCAGGGGACTCAGCCATGTGGATTGAACTTTACCTGGAAGCTGCATTAAAGTTTTCCAGGGCCTCTGGGGTTCAAAAAAATGTAGGATGCTGTCAAATTGATTAAATATCTGGGTGTTGACAGAAGGTCCATCAGCTGTAACTTTGAAGGCCACAGACATGATGATGGAAGTATAAAAGCAGCCCATGGACCTGTGAATGGTAATGCATTCCTTTAAAAAGATTGATATGCTGTCACAGTAACACCTCTCAGTAAGAGGGACTAGTCTGTCAGAGGTTTTTCTACATTCAGTTACCAAGTTGCTCCTGTAGTGACTCTTGCCACAGACACCAGGTCATGTGGACATTGGCATCCTGTAACAAGCTTCTTCACAGCACATACAGAGCAGTGTATAGGTAATTGCTTTCAGCAGTTCACACTGCTGTCAATAAGTGGAAATTCTATTGAAAACTACAGGGTTGCTGTGGTTGTATCCAAACTTAGGGATCGAGGCTCCATGAACTGGAGATTTTATAATTCATTCCAGCACTGCTTTTGCCTTGATAGCTTACACACGACCTCTAAATAAATATTATCATTTCTGGAACAAACCTGGAGTGTAGAACAGGCCAATAGCTAGAAAAACTGGACTGATAACTTAGGAGCTACACTTTTATGACCTGTATTGGCCCGGGCTCACCAACTGTCCTTGGGGATGTGGAGAGCTTTGATTTCTTTTTGCCACTTACGAAAGGAAACCCTTTTTGTACTTGACTTCACCCAGGAAAGTTCCTGGAGGATGAACTGTTTTTAGAACATTACACAAGTCTCTTGGCATGACCAGCTAGGCACATGTACTCCTAGTTAAAAAGAATTGCACCAGCTAAAGATCCCTGGCCCTCGTAGAGATGCGGTAACCGAGGAGGTACGTGGTGCTAACCAGCAGCTCTATGAAAGAACAAGGAAGTTATCCTGTGATTCTGCATAAACCATCCCCATGGCACCTCATTTTCAGTAGAGATGTGAGCTTACCCATTTCCCTTATGTTGTGCCTGATAAGCACACAAATCACATTCAGATACCTCCACTGTCATGGACTGTGTTGTGGAATTAACTGAGCAGAATACAAGGCTAACAAGGAGATAGGGGCTCTCCTGGTCACAGCACCAGGATGCCTTATAGTCATTATAAAGACTATTTTGATAATTTCAGATGTTTAAACACGGAGCCGACTTCGACCTCAGAAAAACTACAGGTATACAGGTATGAGCCTATTAGCCTCATGAGGTCAGAAGGGGAAACCTGCACCTTTAGCCACTGTATGTTAAGTAACATTTGAGGTAGCTGGTGGGCAGTAGGATAACACAAAATGGATTAAGCATAAGGAATACCAGCAGCTAGTCTATTGTCATTCTCTACCTCTAGCACCTCCTGGAGCCCAGGATTCAGGAGTTTAAAGGTAGCAATATGAGTAACAAACGCTTAGCATTTGTATAGTGCTACATCTTATGTGTTACATATGCTGCCAGAATCTTACTTGAAAAGGGACCACAACATCCCAGTGTAGGAAATGGCTTTCAAGAGATGAGGAAAACTAACGTAGATAGCAAGTAATGTGTATTTGCATGCAATAAAAGCAGTATTTCCTGGGCCTAATGAATATCTTTCCCAACCATCTTCCAAGGCACCTATTGCTCCAAAGCCAGCTCAACTACAGGCATGACCAATGATGACAGACAAGGCTCTTTGCACAGCTTAGCACCATCATGGTTTATCTTCTGGCATTTGTCCTATCTTCCTCACTTTGCTCTAGGGTGTATGCTAGGATATTTTTTTATGGAAAGTTAAGTTGACCTATTCAGTGAACCAGGGAGCAAGAGCACATGCCCAAAGAGACAGGATAATTTGCCTTGTGTGTTTCTCAAGTTGTTGAGGTACTGGGCCTCTAGAGCAACAGCAGTAAGGCCAGCAGCTGGACTCCCTGTCTGTGCAGTGGGATGAGCATTGACATCCTAAGCAGTGCAAGTGGGGGAAAAAAAACAGATTTGAAGAGTCTTCTGTGTGGATATTTGTGCAATAATAACCAGTGTACTAATTATTACAGGTATCACATGCAGGGTTTGGCAATTCAGTCTCTCAGCTCACCTGTGAATTATATGTCCCCACTTCAAGCACCAATCCGTCAAAAGCAAGTGCAGGTAATTTTATAGCAGAGGAAAATCTTCGGTGTGATTTCACTTCCCCTTTAGCTTGTAAACAAAGCATATCAGTTACGCTCTGTGATGGGAAGGCCACACAACCTTCAGTTGAATTCAGGATGTTTGCCCCATCAGAAATCCTGGTTCACTAGGCCTGCCCTATTCCCTGATCCCATTTCATGTAGTTATTCTCCTTCTCAAGCAGACATCCCTCAAGGAATCACATGCCTGAGTCAGCAATAGGTGGTTCAAGATGAGAGAGATATGCCCCATAGGTATTTCCAGCAGTTGGCAGAAATAGAACCCAGAATAAGAGAAATGAGATCCCAGACCCTGGTACACTCCTACCTCACTTCTCCTCCTGCATCCGGTCCTGAAACATTTTCTGCAGCCAAAAGGGCTTGCTGGGTGTTTGGTTGTCATCAGTTCTCCACTCATCGATGTCTTCAAACTTTTTAATGCTGTAGGGATAAGAGGTTTTTACACTACCTACAGAAAATGATGACATAATAGTAGTGTGGTAGAAAACTCTCAAATACACAGATATTTCAATTTATTTTAAGTGTTCCATCTGGAAAATTGTAATGCACTATTTACTGCTGTTCCTATATTTAAAACCGATAGGCTACACATAGAGTAGCTGTTAAGATAATAACCAATGGGGAACAGATTGATACATAACTTAATATGCCATCCTTTTAAAAGCCCTTAAAATAGTTCAAACCCATTTCACTTTCAAGATTTACACACGTGCAACCCTACAATTTCTAGGGCAAAAATCCCTTATGACTTACTTAGGCTTTAAAGCCCAAGGTTATCACCTAAGACAATCCTAGGCCTAGGAATAGTGTTTGCCCAAGACCCTGATGTGTTGCCTTTAAAAATGTAACAAAACATGGGTTCCAGTTATGGGGTTTTTTTTCTTCATACCAAAAATTATTCATCCTTTCCTTTTTTCCTTCCTTCCCCTTTTAATTCTGAATAGTTAGTCTTCATCACTGGGATTGTTTTTTCACTCAAGATTACACTGAAAAACTGCTGAAGTCGGCGCAGAAATACAGACCTAGACCCATGATTGCCACCTCAAAATTCTTTGTTCTTCTCTTGGGCCACTCATCTGCTCTCATGAACCAAACATGGGGCAAAACCACCATGCTATTATGAACTAGATGAGCACCATATTTGGCATTTAATAGGGATTTCTTGCCCAGAAGACACCTGGAGTCACCTTTACCTCTGTTCTACACTACCAGGACCTCAGAAAATGTGCAGAGGAGCAGCATTAGGGAAACCTGTCACCACCTTTTTCCATGACAGGTAGCACTACAGGAAGAAGCATAAGGCTTTACATGGTAGAAATGGAAAGATCTGATTGGATCAATTATGTTGTATCAGTGGGGTTTAAAGAACAAATTAGTTGACACTCACTTGCTGTCACTGCCACCTGCACTCCTTGGCTGTGGCATAAGCAGTCCTGTTTGGGGACTTGGACTTTTGAACTTTCTCCTGTTTTCATTTGTATTCAAAAATACTTGTGATGGGGAATGTAACCCATTACCACAGGATAAAGGGAAATTTAAAACTGGAGATGATTAAATACTAGAATGCAAT
Organism: Monarcha castaneiventris obscurior; assembly: GCA_026261815.1. NCBI lineage: Eukaryota > Metazoa > Chordata > Aves > Passeriformes > Monarchidae > Monarcha > Monarcha castaneiventris. Next base: position 13,203,845 of record JAMPIT010000379.1, read on the forward strand.
AGTCCATCTTCACTTCCTTAGCCCACAGCCCCCACCTCTATCATTGCTCATCAGTTGTTCATATAGTCATTTCCTTTACCTGATTTTCAGATGTTCTGATGCCTTGCTTTCCCCTCTGGCTTGAACAGGAGCAGCCAACACCCAGCACTCAGAATTTCTGATGAGACTGGCTTAAAAGGAATTACTTCTCTGTCAATGAAACTGAAAGCACATTTTTCAGCTCCTCTCTCGCACCCTCTTTTTCTCACCACTCATCCCCCTCCTGCTTTAGGGTACTTTAATGTGATAAGGTGCGATGCACAGTTAATCTAAGCTGCTGGTTTAGAATTGTTAGTGAGGGCTAGCTAACACATGCACTGTGTGTACATATTTTAGCATTACCTTTCCAGCACAGTCAAGTCTGTCAAAGGAAGTATGGTTTTATTTTACAGTTTTCCATTATATTTAATGTTTTACACCTCAGGAATATTTTATAAGTAGGGCATAAGTTGTAAGAGCAATTGAATTCAAATCAGATGCACAGTCTAACTCCAAGTCCCCTATTAACTTTTTCATCTCCCTGCAGAAGTTGTTTCTGTCCATATTTTTATTTCAGCTGGGCTGAGTGGGAGAAAGAACTCTAAGGGAGGTCTTAGCAGATGGTTGTCACAAACTGCATACGGCAATTGAGAATTAGTGTGCAAGCATATGCAACCTGGTACAGTATGAAACATTCCAGCATATGAACACTGAAGTAAATCAAGCTTGGACAGGATTTTTTTTTTATGATGAAAATTAGGATTTAGTTTGTCTATTCATCTACGCATATGGATCTCACAGTTTCACAACATATGGGGCCAAACTCTGGACTTTGGCGTGACACCTTGGAAATCCAGGTCGTTTAACTTAGTATAAATTTGGTTCACTAAGTTTAGTGTAAAAATAAAACATGCACAAATACAAACATAGCCATTTTGTGTGTGTGTGTGTATATATAGGTATGTGTATATGCGTATATATAAAACACCTAATTTAATCATCATTCCCCCTGCTCCACACACTCTCTTAATAATCTGTGAAAGAAACCTAGTGAAGAAAAGAATGAAGAGGAAAGGGGGCTCCAAAAATTATAACTTGGGTACATATGTTGTTGGGCTTCTTTTTCCTTCAGAGAAGCAGCATATTTTCTGGGAAAAAAATGACTGAAACAGGAGAAATATCAAGTGGGTGAGCAAACACCCTTTTGTAGGTCATGCTTTAAACAAGCAGGAGAAAGGGTTTTGATATTGTGCCTTGAGATACAGCAATGTTCAGGCGGGTCTCTGGCTAAGCAGGGGTTCAGGTAGCATCTGTTCCCCTGTGTCCTGCTTTCCAGGCTGCAGGAGTGACCCCGATCCAGGCTAGTGTCACCCACCTCCCCATACCTCCCTCCTTCCTCTTCTCTGTGTGTTCGGGCTGTGGAGCAGGGGAGCAGGGGAGGGGTTTCAGGAATGAGTTTGCTGTGAGGGAATCTCCTGGAGAATACGCCTTGATACTTTCTTAACCTTGCCACTTGCCCTTCTTGCTAAGTTATGGTGGAATAGAACTGAAATGGAGACAGGGGAAAGAATGCAAATACTGGCACACAAGAAAATACTGAATTACATATTGGTCGACCAAAACACAAATCAACTCAAAACTACAGGAGTCCACCAACGTGTACATAAATCATTTATAACGATAATCCAAGGCTGGGTCCAAATCTCATTAAAGTATATGAATCCTTAATCTATTTTGGCAAAAAAGAGCCAATACACATTTTTTCTTTTTATCATAAATTACAGTTCTGTGGCACTGTGCAAATATTACCAAGCTGTAAGACAGCTGTGCTCCATTAAAATGTGTAATGGTCGCTGATTTCTTACAGCACATGGTCATCAGGCTGAATCTACAGCCAGTAATTAGGAAGATGAAATGTTTAATTGTGCCTTAATTTTGATAAAATTTATCTGTCACACATCCCGTAGTCAAGCAGTATGCTCACAAATCAATGTCATCAGGCCTGAGCAAGAACTGAAGCACCACACTCTTGTTTCTGACAGATTCATTTGAATATCAAACTGCTCCGGATGAGCCACCAGACTAGCAAAACAAATAGAAACTTTCCTGATGAGCACAGCTTCTGTGGCACATGTCTCACCACCTAGGCTAAAAGACATAGAGGTCAAAGCAAAAGGCAGGTAGTTGCCGTTCAGCTCGTGCTCAGCAAGTTCCCTGGGCACAGTAAACCACCTAAAATATTTTAAAAGCAAAAAAACTTTTTATTGACTTCTTAAACAGGGCTCAAGGGTTGCAGGCTGGAGGAGTCAGGCAGCGGTTTTCATTTCTTGCTCCCCTCCCCCCTATTTGTTCTCCTACTGAAAAACCATGCAAGGCAAAGCCAGTGCCCATTGTGTAGGCGAGAGGCAATCACTCACTTCCCTGCTGGCAGTACAGCAGTGCGCATTACAGCAACCAGTCATGTGCAGATTATTACCACACATATGCATTACTATTCTTTTTTCTTTTTTTTTTTACACCGGAGTCCACATGGCTTGTCAAAATGGTAGTGCCCTGCCTGAACAGTGCCCAGTTCCATTTTCTAAAAAATACATGCTTTGTGTTTAATACGTTCGAATGTGGGACTTATTTTGCTCATTATTTTCTTTCTTTCTTTCTTTCTTTCTTTCTTTCTTTCTTTCTTTCTTTCTTTCTCTCTCTCTCTCTCTCTCTCTCTTTCTTTCTTTTTCTCTGTCTCTTTCTCTTTCTCTCTCTATCTCTCTTTAGATCAGACTAATAAGAACCCTACCCAAGATAGACCAAATACTTTGCCATGATGGTGGGCACATCAGCCCCTGCTCCAAAATGTTTCTTAATTGGTTTCAAAGAATCATTGTTGATATTTCCCCTCTGTCCTACTGGAGGATATAGTTGCAATATAGTAGTATCCCTGCTACAGGAGCTGAACACAGCAGTGCTGGGTTAATGAACATAAGCCTTCCATTGCCTGAGAGAAAAGACAGTCCCCATAACTTCGGATGCTGTTGGTGACCTAGAACAGAAACATTGATATATGGTCCAGAGAGACTCAGAGGAGCAAGGGTAACATTGGTCTTTTTGTGGGTCACAATACAACAGAGCCTACATAGGGATCAGGGTGGCGTGAGTGACAGCAGTTATTATCACCTCCTTGATTTGGAGTAAAGCCACACCAATCCTCAGTTATCATTATATAGTACTGAGGTTGGAAGAGCTTACCACCATTTATTTGTTGGACCAAACTTCCTGGTGTTTGGAATCTGTTTTTTTCCCCTTTTGCACCTATTGAAGGGCATGTCTGTGTGTCCAAGCAGAGTCCAAGAGTTCCATTTTTGTTGCCCTAGATTACATCCGTGTACACACAGCCATGTATTCTGCAGAGAGCTGTAAACAGAAGGTTATTGAAAAACTGGCAAAAAGGACAGCTTTGGTAGCACCTGCAATTCTGATACTAACTCAGACAAAACTTAGGATAGGATAATACTCAGTCTGTTTTTAAGACAGGAGATCGCATTTACTGGGTTGCTTACTCATTTTCTCTACAGTACAGTCAGGTGTCTATCCTTGTTCTTTTATATCTGAGAGCAGGTTTTGCTACCCCTCCCCTGTTAACCTTCAACCTGATTGTAGTGTCTTTGTAGTTTTTCTGCCATTCATACTCTAGACTCAGAAGATCCTCTGGAATGATTGATCAAATGTCCTAGCTGGGTTGTTCTGTGAAGCCTTGTTATCCCTCTCTCTGCTTAACCTGCACATGAGCTTGATTTTGAAAAGTGTAAACTGATGAGGGACCAGAAAGCCAACTTCTCTGCTATAGAAGTCATAATTAACTGTATGAATATGTTCCTGTCTTGTTTGTAATCACCTCGCTGTTGCATTTCTGCTTTGAATATAAAATGTGTGTTTCTTATCAATGATGCCTCTCACACTGCCCCAGTCTTAGTCTAAAGCATGCCATTTATCTGAAATGAGTTATTTTTTCTCCTGGTAGAATTCTCATATTGTTTTCCACAACCAGATACCAGTTTCAGCAAATGTTGGAGAATCACAGGTCTGGACTGTTTTTTCTTCTATAACATCTTACCTAACATTTTGATTTTTCAAAATTTTAAATACAGTTTTATATAATCAGATATACAATCTAAGAAGCAGGTAAATTCTTTGAAAATCAGTTAGCTGATGTGAACAGGTCAGTTGTGGGGGTTTTTTTCCTACTTAGAAACTTAGATTTACTGGTAGATACTAACTGCTTGCATCAAATAGAAAGCTCCCACCTTTGTTTAAAAAACACATGTATGGAATATTCAAAATCTTGTAAAAATATAATGGGTGACAAAAAGTCATAAACACGCTCAAGGATGTTATCTTCATTGAAAATCTCACAATTCTGTCTGCAAAAGCAACTATAACTGAGGTATGCAATGTGGCTAAGCTCACCAGCTCCTTCTACCCTAGACAAAAGCCTAAGAACAAAAATGCTGATTTTGTGCTTCTAATGAATTAGGCAATTTTGGCATAAACAACAAGAATGTACAATCAATCATTTGATATAAAAATCATTGAGTAGATATGAAGGATTTTTAACAATGGAGAAAATTATCTGCCATTCAGTCCTTTCAGATTTTAGTACTGCTGGTATGCATCATTTGGATACACTTCCTGTAATCCATGACAGAGCACTCTTAACAAACATTAGTTTGGAGTAGATGTGAGATCTTCAATTGTAAGTGCTGGAAAGGAAGGCTGAAGATAATTCACCACAGCTTTCATTTCATCAACCTCTTCTGAAACATTCTTGCTCTCCTTTATGTCCTCTTAAATTTCATGACAGCACTGGAGGCTGTAATAAAAAAATCTTTTTTGAATGGTTTTTCAGTTTTGTTCAGTTTAATTCCAGTTCTTTGATGTCAATGAGGTTACAGATTTTAGAAGTGATTATGACCGTGTTAGAAGCCTATAATCTGTCAAATCCTTCCATAGTCTCTTTTGGCTAAGGTTTCTTATATAATTGTCTGGTTTGCTTATTTACTTAGTTAATTCATGAACTCAATGGCTTCTTGTAACATCTCAAGAAATAAAGCTGGCAATCAAAATATTTTTGATTGCTAATCTTAAGATCTTTGAGGCAGTCAAGCATAAATTTATAAATTCCATCTGAGGCAGACAAACAAGCAGGTAACTATGCTGCTACCATTAGTATTATCAGAAGATGATAGTCTTTCTTTTTCTTTTTTGCAGTTATTGGGATTTTTTCTCCAGACAATCCACAATAGGGGGCTTGGTAGGGTGAATTTGCAACTCAGCATGAATAAAGTCTGTGGTACTTTTTGTCATGGGTTTCTAGATCGATGGAAATGGTCTGTAGCCAGAATCTTAATGCAACCTGTTCACACCAAAGCAGAAGTCTCACCACTTACATTAAAAGTTTTGTTGCCTGAGGAGTGACAAAGACCTTTTATTATTTATTTGTATTAGACTACCTACGCGCACAGAAAATGAGAAATGGGTGCCTGCCACAGACAGCTCACAGCCTGGCTTTCTGAAGAGACAAAACAGATGATGGAAAGAGACAAATAGTGTGGGTAAGTGAGGAAATGAAAAAAATGAAAATGTTTTGCTGCTTAAAAAACAGACTCCTCTCTCTCTGCTTAGTCATTGTCAATGGGCATTTTGCTGACACTGTGTTGAAAACTAATTGTAAAGATGAAATTACAGGAGCATAATGTTGCAGATTTCTGGATTTAGGCAGAAACTTTTCCCCAAGCATAATGAGTGCTGTTAAGAAGAGAGTAACGATGCTCATTGTCAAAATCACTGAATTTTTGAGTCAATATCCGCGCTTTCAATGCAATAGTCTATTCTTATCCTTCCTACCCTCCAATTAAAAGAAAGATTCTTCTGTAACCATAAATATGACCATTATGCAATTCAACTAAGGTCAAAGTTAATGCCTTTGACTATTCCTTCACACCATTCTAGTCCAGTTCCAATTTGCAAAGGGAGCAATCAATGTGTAATACATCAAATACTAACTTGGGTTAGTTTGTGTCCATCAATCTTGCTTGCATATTATGTCTCTTCCTCAATCTTTTTCTCCCAACTTTATAACTGGCAGAATATGAAGAAGACTGGCTGTCCCATGAGAAGATCCTTTAAGGTCAATGAACTGCCGGTGGATGTAGCAAGCTGCTTTAAATACCACCAATTGCAGAAGTGCTCTAAGACTACAAAGTCTGTGATGTTAAAAATCAAGTGCTCATCTAGTTTTTGTGTTTGCAGATGGGGTGGCACAATGGTACCGCATTGATCTGCAGATGTTACAGGCATGCAAATTGATCATCAGTAATGTGACAATGTTACACAAACCTACATTTCACTTGGCAGCAACTGAATGAAAAAAAGTCATTATAATTCAGCAAACATGCTGAAATAGTCTGACAAATTCTGTAAATGAACATATGAGAGGTCATAGCTATCACAGCCCATATCATAGTCTTACTTCAGAACAGTACATTGTCCTGGTAAAACGCCAATGGAAGGAAAAGAATCTCTATGTCTTTAAATCCTCACCTATTGGGGATCTTTTTAACTATTTTTTCAAAGACCTCAGGAAATCAGCGTCAATGGGTCAGTAGAATGAAAACTAAAATGTTCAGGCATGACTGCAGGGTGTAAAAAGTACACTTCAAAATTATTTGGAAGGAAAAGAATGTGCTGCTTACATAAAACTCAAATTAGTCATTTTACAATCGTTTTTTAGCATGTTTTCCCCACCGATATCCTTTGGTCATTTCTTTAGACATAAAAGTACTAGTATTAAGCTATATATGTATATGAGTACCACTATTAAGAAGCTGGTGATAAATAAAGCCTTTTTTGTGTATGAATTTTTTACTTATCTGATCAGGGAGGAGGAATAATGCAATGTAATTAGAAGACCATGAAGCCCACAAAGAGGGAAAAGACACTTCAAATAATTTGCAATTAAGCAAATAATTTTTGCTGTTTGCAGCATCAGAATACAGCATTTCATGTGCTAAAAAAAATCTAGAAAACATCAACTGTTTTGAGGAAAGCCCTTAGAAAAGAAGAGTGAAGTCTGTTGAATACATTTTCAACATAAACTGTTCATCCATTTCTATTTAGGATTTATTTCTTAGCACCCTGGTTTAGAAGGCTACAAGCCAATACTTGGTTGTAGTCCAACAACATCCCACATCCCCCAGGCAGATGATTTTACATTATAATAAATTAATATATTTTAAAACAAAAGCCACACATAAACCTAAAAAACCATCTGCCAAATAAGGTGCCCATACTCCTAGGGCAGTATTTGGAGCCTGGCAAAGAAAGGTAAAAGGAACACTAATTTTAAGGAACATGCTTAAATTCAGGATTTTCTGGATTATCAGAACCTGGCAAGACCCCAAATATCTGAAAGCTGCTTCCTCAGAAAAATGGGCTCCACAGTACTGACAGCGGGAACAAAGCCTCATCTCCAGCCTGCGTAACGCAGTGTCCATCTGGACAGTGGCCACAGTAGCGAGTGACGGGGGCTAGTGTGGGAGTGGGTCCAGCCTCCAGGTCCCCACTCCAGTGAGCGGGTGGTTGTGCACCTCAGCAGAAGAGGCTCAGCTCGGGCCAGCCAATCTGCCTCTCTGCAGTTGTATGGGCTACATACCATGACACCACAAGCTGCCAGGCTGTTGCCCGCACTGCTCTTCCCCGGCAGTGCGTGCCCGAGCCCTGCCATGCCTCCGCTCTGCAGTTTTACCCTCACCGTGGAGAGGGAGCAGGGGCTTTGTCCTAGAAAAGGACAAAAACCCCCTCAGACCTGTTGGACCATTTGTTACCAGCTGTAAAAAATGACAGTAAGGAAGCAAATGCAAACCTCATGGAACAGTTCCATGGTTACGATAAAAAGATATTCAATTTATGCTGTGTCTTAAAACAGGCTCAGTGTCTAAATTCTTAAACATCCTGGTGAACGTGACATTCCCCAACCCAACCATGTGCTGGGGACATATCTGCCATACAATCACAGCATTGCTTTCAGGGAGCACTGTTAGATTTGACGTATGTGCAGTAATTGGCTTTTGTTTGAGCTACTTGGACCAGAAAAAAAAAAACAACTTCTCCTGTGCTGACCCTGGGCGCCAGCCATATTGAAGAGTGAAGGGTTGTTGGCCTGCGGTGCCAACATACTCCACCTTCACGGGGAGGCCATGCCCCTCACGCTCCAGCAATGCCAGACGGCGCTCGGATGAGGCGGGCTGGGTCTGGCAGGTGGCGGCACAGGAGGTAGTAAGTGAGAGCAGCACAGCATAACTGGCTGAAGCGTAGCAGTAGAATAATATTCTCGCGTCCTCAAAACTGTAGGAGTGTTTTTGACTTTGACTGCTTCCAATACCTAACAAATATGAGATCATGGCTTCTGGCATAAAAAGGACGAGTTCGTTGCCATGCCAGTAAGGCTGCCAGTAGTGGGAGGAGGTGTCACCTACCCTGTCCCAACAGGTAGTCCATTGACTTCAAACCAACATCAACTCCTCCTCTGTATGCTGCCCCAAAGTGCTTTATATTCACCCAGTCAACGCCCATGCAAGCCAGCAGGTCCCCCAAAGGGATCCTTCATGTAGCAAATCCCCCTTTTTTATGAACTGGGAAGGGCAGTGTGGTATGCAGCCTCCTAGGCTGGCTTTGTTTGCTGTTTTAACTCTTTGCAATAAATAACTCTTTGTTTTCAAAATGTGCTTCTTCTAAGGAACACAGATCTATGGAAGTGAATGAGCAAAAATTGAAATGTGAGAGCACAGGCAGATGAGCTTACAAGCACTGGGCCCAAACAGCCAGAAAACTTCACTATGCAATAAAAGTCCATGAATAATTGATTTCACTAGTTGAAATGAAGACTCGTTTTTGAAAAGCTGGGTTTGGTACCAAAAATAGAAATACACTGGACAGAAAAATGTTGCAGTGCAATATTTTAACAAAGTCATTCTCCAAAATGTGTACAAACACCCCATTTTCCAATTATAAATATTTCAACACCTAACATTTTTTTTGCCAAAAATCCTTGTATCTGCCAGCTAATTTAAAGGAGAGCAAGTTTGAAGCAGGGGTTTGCACTCTGGAGGATCTATCTGTCCCATCAGTAACTGTGTCTGTGATTTATGGGTGAGACTGCCAGAAAGTAGGATAAAGGGAATGGCTGTAAACTTCAGTGACACATACTGTTCTATTGGATGTGTGCCCAAAAAGAGAGAGTATGTGCATGTGTGTAAATGTGGGTGTAAAAAATATTACAAATTCATATCATCGTGCTGATATTTGGATTGTTTCTGGGATACCATTAGAAAAATGTGATGTATTTGAATTCACTGCAGTTATAGTGAGATTATAGTCATGAACTGTGCTTTATGAATCCTCCAGACCAATTTGGCCTTTTATCTGGCTAAACATTTGGCTAACAGAGTTGTGAGATGCTGAGGTACAAGGAACATGGTCAGAAATATACAGGTACAGTAATAGCACAATGAATGAGACATCCTGTTTACATCAGGAAGAGCATAGCCAATAAGGGTTTTGGATGACTTCTATACACACCAACTGAACAAAATGAAGAGTCTGAAAGATTTTTCATTCTGTTATTTGGTGTCTAAAGCAAAGAGAGAAAATAACATTGATAGAAAAAGCTAATTTCGTGTTGTTCTTTCTGCAAAGAATTCTCCCACCAACAGGGTCTGGTCCAGGCACAAGAATCACAAGTACGCCAATGGAAGGTTGTCTCAGAGTTTGCCAGAAAACCAATGAAGGGCCCATAGGAACTTGATCCAGAGAAATTTTGTTTTGTCCTAAAAAATCACTTGCAAAACTGAGACTGGCTGCTGTTTTCACAGTTTTGCTGCTGATTTGATCCATTTCCACTTGCAAGCCTTCATTGGTATCGGCTGCACTGATGTTTGCCTCTGAAATCAGGTTAGCAGCAGCTGCGTGATTCTATCCTCTCACAGCTCATATGGGAGCATTCAACAGGAAAGCCTGAGGAATTGTTTTGCACTTTAAGGAAGCACCTAAAGGAAAAAGAGGAAAGGTAAGGTAAACGACAGAAAAAGACAATGAGATCCATCCATTTTGGAGAATGAGCCAAATGTGAATAGAGCAGAAAAAAGGTTAAAGTCTGCAGAAAGTTGATGTGCAGCTCTGGGCACAGGTTTCTGCATTTCCTGCACTTTGTGCTTCTCTTATCTGAATCCTTCTGCTGGTAACTGTCATGCATAATGATCAAGTTCTATGTTACCGTGGAGAAAAAGAGACACAGGGAGAGAATGGATGTAAAACACAATGGTGAAGCACTGTCGAAAAAAACAAGATAAAATCTGTGCTTTTAGAGATATTTATCTGAAGGTACAGTGGAATCACTCAAAACCAGCTCTTTACTTTTAATGAAAAATTGTCACTGAAGAGTATTTTTAAAGTAATACCACAGCAGAAAGACATTTCTGAAGAAAGTCCTTGCAACAATGGAGTTATGTAATTGTGGTTTTGGTCAAACTACTCTTCTGTTCTGGGGAAATATGATAAAGAGGTATACAATGATTTTCTGGGCTTTTCTTCTTTAGGAATTCTCAATTGAATTTCTTCAGTTCCTATGTAAGAAGATACTGGGCATTTCTTGCTATTTATAAATATAATTTCTGCAAATATAATCTCAGATCTGAAAAGAAAAAGTGATGTTCTTTCCAGGTTGAGTATCACTACAAATGGCAAAAGGCCTTAAAGGCATATTCTGTTCCTAATTTACCTGAATGCAGTGTAACAAAATTCAGACAATCTAGAATGCAAAATGCAAGCAAGAACCTGATTTGCACAAATATCTGTGCTAATTCTTCAGGGAGTATGAAAAGAAAGAGAAATCAAAGTGCGCCCTTCTTTGTGATAAAATATGTATGATTCTGATTCAAAGTGGGCAAAGATGTGATGCAAAAGAAGGTTCTTGATCTCGAATGGAATCAAGCTTTATGGTACAATGAGATTACCAGGTCAAAAGTTTCATTACTTCCAGTGAGAAGCATGTCTTCTCTTGTCAGCATTTTCACAAGTCATAGAATCACAGAATCATTGTAGTTGGAAAAGACCTTTAAGATCATTGAGTTCAACCATTAACGTAACAACGCCAAATCCACCTTTAAACCATGTCCCTAAATGCCACATCTACATGTCTTTTAAGTTCCTACAGGGGTGGTGACTCTACCACTTCCCTGGGCAGCCTATTCTGATGCCTGAACACTCTTTCAGTGAGAAATTTTTCCTAATAATCAATCTAATCCTCCCCTGGTGCAACTTGAGGCCATTTCCTCTTGTCCTATCTCTTCTTAGTTGGGAAAAGAGACCAGCCTCCACCTGGCTACAACCTCCTTTCAGGTAGAGAGTGATAAGGTCTCCACTGAGCCTCCTTTCTCCAGGTTAAACAGCCCCAGCTCTCAGCCACTTCTCACAGTACTTGTTCTGTAGACTATTCCCCAGCTCTGTTGCCCTTCTCTGGACACTCTCCAGCACCTCAGTGTCCTTCTTGTAGTAAGGGGCCCAAAACTGAACACAGGATTCAAGGTGCAGCCTCACCAGTGCCCAGTACATGGGAACAATCACTGCCCTTGTCCTGCTGGCCATGCTATTGCTGATACAAATGTTGGCAAGTACTTGCATTTGCCTGAAATTCTGCACCAATATTTTTTTATATTTCTAATATTGCATTAGGAATAATAACTATATTATTGGGAAATATGTTCTGCAAGTTTGACTAGATCATTTTACCAAGTTTCGGCTCAAGGAGTATATGTTGATTATCATGCTACAGACTGGAGCTTATAGATCTGGTCCAGTATTTTTTGAAACACTACATTCATTGGGTGATGAAGCCCTGCAATAAAGGGAAACTAATGGAAGTAATTAGGAAAGAACACCTGTCGGTGGAACACTGCAACCCCTACATTGACCATAGCCAGAAATTGCTCCCAATTGTTATTCACAACAATGGAAGACCTCTGGACTGTGAATGCAGGCAATGATGGACTGCAATAAAATTTGCAAATGGGTTTTCACATTGTCCCATAAAATTCTATGACTTTGTCAATCTGTGTTGACACAGACCAGCACATGCCTAACAATAAAATGATGTAAGAAAGGTACTGATCACTATTGTTGGTGAAAAGTATCTTTGCACTTCTGAAGGATCTGTGACCAAATTTTCCATTGTTTACAAACAGGTCTGAGAATATTGTTTCTGTCCTAATAATTGGTGAAAGTTTAGCCTTATGGAGCAGGCTAGGTCAGCTAGCACTCTCCGTTCCACATCCACAGTAATGAAGTTATTTTTAAGTCAGCCACAGCAGCAAATCTGTAAGGAAAATGCCTTTCTGCACTGCATGGTTTAGCCAGCAGATGACACAGAACTGCTCATTTTACTAGAAACACATGTAGACATAAACTGTCCACAAAATAATCCATTTTTGACTTTAAGAACTACAGGGACTGTTAGAAAGGATTATTCAGGTAAAAGCATGTGCTTGTCTTGAAGTTCTCAGTTAGAAAATAAATATTTGACACACATTTTAATTACTCATTGAAAATAGGGCAGTGGAGGGGAGGAGATGCAGCAACAGCATTAGAGTGTAAGGAAGAGGTGTGGGACAAAAGAAAAAGAGATGCTAAAGGAGTCTTTTTGCAGTGATATCTGTGGACTCAGCATGCTGTCTGTGAACCGTATGCATTTATATGTGAATGATGAGAGACCTATGAACACCAGGTCTTCATGCCCTTCAAATGACCATGGTGTTAGCAAGGGAGAGACTGGCAGGACTGACAAAATATCTCTAGTAGAAACCTGAGAAGTCAATCAAATGTTGTTTTCGAAATTCTTATCACCAAAACATCAGAGAAAAATAGTCTTCCTGGTTTATAATTGTGTGACTGTTTTTCAATTATTATTATTCTCCTGTGAAACACATATATAGCAATTGCTTTAAATAGAACAGGCAGTTCCCTTTCCCTTACATATTCTTCCCCTTACTGCTGTAGTGTAACTAAATGAGACTATTTCATGCCTCCAAAAAAGCCCAACCACAAAATGAACATTTAATCAATAGACTTAATTTAATTCAATAACGATGAGCTGACTCTCTTCAGGGCCTAATTTTCTGTTCTCTACAGATAGTAGAACCAATTTTTTTTTGTTACTGCAACTGTTTACATACAATGAGGCACAAAACTGTGTATAGAAATTGATTAATTAGAAAACTATTAAAGAACTATAAATTGTAAAATAATTATAATTAAAACAACACTGATTTTGCTTGAGTAGAATCTTGTACCCATAATTTAAATGTGGTTTTCAGAAGGCAGATAATTACTGCCACATTTCGTTCTCTCTCCTCTTTCCTTCATCTTCTCTTTTTTCATTTTATTTTTCAGGAACCAGGTACAGAAAAGGTTTCTGCAGAAGTGCTCAGAGCCTGATACGTTTCACAGAACCTTCCAGTTCAGAAGACTTCTTCTGCAAATAGCTTTTACTCACAATGTAGAAAAGCATCAGAAAGAGGTACCAAAACAGTTCTGTCTTTTTTGTTCTCTCTTAATTATTTGTTCAAAGCCTAACAGTGATTTGTAGAAGAAAGATACTTCTTACTCTTAGTTCCAACCAATCCAAACTCTGCATGTCAGGCTATACCTGTCTGGTAACTGTATAATTTTCACACATAGAAATACAACATTTTACTGAATTCATCCAAAACTTTGTCTCAAATTCCCACTCATATTGAAGAAGAAAACAAAAGATTAATTGGAATAAAAGTTTTCAACAATGAAGAATTCAAACAACGGATTTACTGAGGGTTCTGTAGTATGAATAAAGAAATATATAAGGTTTTTGTGCTTCCTTTGCCTTAGTCTTTACTTGTTGCAAGCTATGAAAGTGGTAACTAGTAGAAGGGAAATGAACATGTTCACCTCCTTCCCAAAAATGGGGAAATTTGTCACACATTTTGTGAGATGAGACAAGTGCACAAACAGTCAGCACTGCACTCATTCTACAGAGAGGTTCAGCCACGCACAGTCTGGAGAACAGATCTTAGCAGTGTACAGAGGCAGCACTTGGGCAACAGGCACAAGTTGTAACAAGGAAAACTGAAATGAGATACCAGGAAACAATGGTTCACTATGTAGGAGGTCAAACACTAGAACAAGTTACCAGAGAAACTGTGAAAACTCCGTCTTTGGAGGTACTCAGACTTGCACAGACAAGGTGCCTGATGCAAATAGCCTTCTGTTGAGCAGGGGTTTGGACCAGATAGGTGGCCTTTTGCATTAGTTTTCTTCCTAAATTGCTCTATGACTTTATGAGGCTATAGAGTGACCTCACAAGTTGCTGGAAGGGGGAAAGGCCTGCCCCCACACTTCCAATAAAGTTTCTTTAAAAAATCGGTGACATCACCCTTTCTTGAGTCACTGTGAGACAAATGAAAATGGTGTTTATAATGGAGCAATCTGCCTGTAACCTATGATCAGGTCCACAAGTTTTTTTTGTAGTTTGAAGGAGGATGAAGCCAAATTACTCACTGCTAATGATTGAAATAAGATGAAGACTGAATATGAAGCAAGAAAAAAAATACAAACCTCCCTCTTTTCCAGGAAGGGAGATCTATCACGTATCTCTGGACATGGAGCTCTATAGTGAGACCATGATGAGAGCACATGAGTCATGATGAATATCTCTGGGATTCATTTTCTTATGAGAATGATTCCTAATCACAGGTAATGGCAATCATGTTTAATGATAATTTTACTAAATGGGAAATTTTCACCTTTTTTTTGGTCTTTCTATTTTTCTTTAGGGAAATTCTCATCACCAAACAAGCATGCAAAATAGATGGACAGATAAAAGATGGGTGCCAATACCTCAATATAAATTTAAAATGAAAAATAACTCTTTCCGTTATAGGTAGTTGTTTTACCTGGACGACATGATAAATAATTGTTCTTCCTGGGAATGTTTCCATCATAAGCCTTATTCTGAGACGTGCTTGCCTTCTTTGCAGTCTGGCTCTTTTGTCTGATAAAGTCCTAATGAGCAGCATGGATGAGGCTATTCACCTGGAGGTTTTTGAACGTCATGTAATAGCTTCAGTCTTCTCTCTTAGGTTTGTATCTTCCTTGGCTTAATCTAGGTTACAGCTGAACAACCAGGAATAGTTTCTTTTTAGTATCACAGGCTGGCAGCCTTATTCAAATTGAACAGTTCTTTGCTCTCAGCATGATCTCCTAAAATGTGGAAACTCAGCTTGTTCTGCAGAAGTTGATCTGCACAGGACAAGGTGTGAGGTTAGAGCTTGAGGTGGGACATCTGGCAAGCAAGTGTGGAACAGTACAGTACTCATGTAGAGTAAAATCGTGTAGAGTGAAATTATTTGTGATTTGCTTTATGCACAGAGGTCTCCCCGCATAAAATCTTCAAGAAAGGCCTCACCAGGTTCTTGAGGAAACAACTAAAACACTGAGTATTTTCATCACATATGTGTATTTAGAAGCATATGTATTTAGCATTTTAGCTAATACAGAAATTATGGCTAAACTCTTTAGTATTCAAGACAACAGTTATCAAACTTTTGTTTTTATTTTCTGCTAATGAAAGGGAGTGGATCAGGTATGAGAAGGGGGAGGGAGAGTGGGACAGGGAATATGCAGAAAATCTTCAGGAAAAAATGTTTCTTAAATAGGAAAAGATTTTACTAGCCCAAAAGAATAAAGAAATCTGGCAGTTGCACTGCAAAGCAGTATAAAAGATGTATACTAGGAATCAAAATCAAAGCTTGTTGGTTATAATAACTATGTTCAGTGTAAGATAAGGTATTCTTATGGAAGTTACAAAATTATAGTATGAGTCTGTGAGTATTTTGAGTTCAGTATATAAATTTGTATGCAATACCTTCTTCCATTTAAATCTCATTAGCTCCTACATGGTATTTCTGAATTTATTCTTTATGCATAATAACCAAGAATTATCTCAAAAGACCTGAGACATCCCCCTAAATTCCTGATTATAAAGTATTTACTAGGAGTTGGATTAATCTCATCTGAGCATTAGCCATATCTAATCTGTGACTCTAGTAATTGGACAGAATCCAGCTTTTCCAGGGCGTGTTTCATCAGGTCTCTAGGACAAGTACTTTAGAGTGAGATGAACCCCACTAAAGTATGACTTACCCAATCTGCTTCTGTTAGGACAGAAGGATTCTTCTCCTGTAGTCATCTAGCTCTCTTCAATGGCTTCAGAGAAAGTCAACACAATTATTTGTGACTCAGTGTCTGACTTTCAGGTAACTGAAGTATAGGCATAGGTTAGTAAATATCCAGCAAATGTTACTCCAAGAAAATTCCACAATCTACCAGTTGTGGCAAAACCAAGTTCTGTTTCCAGAGCAAAGCTCATTATATCCCTAATATAAACCTATAAGCATAATAAATATGATAAAACCGAGCAAAGTAACATTGAGAGGGAAATAATTTAAATTTTGCCAGGAATCACATCCAGGTTTTGCATTACTCTTTCAGTACCCTAATGCATGGAGCCCTTTCCAATACGTCTCCTGTCCCAGTTGCCACCTACTGCAATGACTGGCAGGCAGCAATGGCTCCATATGGCCTTTTCATTTCTTATTGTCATTTCTGGCATTCATCACACTAATTTTTGGCCCACCAGAAAGGTGTGGCTGTGCTGGCGTACAGCAGTAGGACAGGAAGAGCTCACTTTTGTGCATGTTGAAAAGGCCCCTCATTCTGGTCACAGTCACCCTGGGCATCTGTGATTGAGCAGGCTTTGTCAGAAGCCTTGGATCTACTTGCTCTGGTGTCTTATTCACTGTCTTAAAAAAAAATAAAAGCAAATTATTAACAGTAGCAGTTACACTATATTATATATTCATCCCCATAAAAGCAAGATATAAAGTATTAAAACCAAATTATTGCCCAGGTTTCGAAAATTACTTGAAAGACTTAATGTCCTTTTGTTTAATTTAGTTGATGTATTTAAGTTGACCAAGAATAATTTTTAATACTTAGTAGAATAAAACTTACTTTTTCAGAGCATGAGAATAATTTATCCCAGGCATTGACAAACAAAGGAATGTATAGAGGATATCCATGCACATGGCAAAATCTCAGTCTGCAGTTGGCCTAGTAATACAGAATGACTGCTGAGAAGTCAAGGTCATTTCCAGTGTGTTAATCTCAAAGCATCAGGACAAGATCATGCTTTTAGTTTTGTAAATATGGAAAATCCACAGAGTAGTCTGGGTAATTAAAACATTGGATGCCCCACTGGTCATTCCTAACTCAGTTATCAGCAAGAATCTCACTAATCATAAGTCAGGGATGAGTCTGTGCATGTGCTGTACATGTGGCTTTCTGCATATGTCTGCACATCATTTCACAGGAAACTATTTCACACTACACCAGCTTGGTGAGTAGCTGTTGTTCACACCCACCAAGAAATAAGTACATGTGAGAATAATACCTTTACAACTTTGAAATGTCCTTAGACAGACTTTTAATCTCCAGGCCATCAACCTGCTGTGAACTCTCCTCCTGACTTTTCACACTTACAGAGAACAGGAGTCAAGCAACACACCATAAGGCAATATGAAAAGACAGAAAAATTCTGGGAAGTGCAAAATTAAGTGCAAATAGAAATATGTCATCTTTTAAAAATATGTGGCTGTTTCATCATATATTTACGCAAAAGCATGCATATACTGATATAAATTTGACTAATAAATTAGATTGCAGTGCTCAAAATGCAAGATGATACTGATGTATTCTAACAATAGTCTTCAGTTCCATCTCCTTGGTGTCTGCTCCATATGTCATGGCTGGCACAAAAACACCAGTAGTTAAAACACCTGTGTTTTCACAGATTTCCTACTAACGTTAAGTTTAACCTCTGAAGGTCTTTTCATTCAGTCTGCTACTATTATTTGTATATTGAATGAAATATATATCTTACTTAGTAAGTATATAGCACAACAAAGTTCTTGACCTCAGGGTTTTTCAGCTCAAGGCCTTGATGTGGTACTAGTATAAACCTTGATATCAACATTGATTGATCATTTTTAGAGACAAAAACAAAAAAAAATACAAGGCAATTACTACTTACTTGCATCATTCTAAAGAGAGAAAATGCAAAAATGAAGGTCATATCATGCCGAGCAGGAGAGTTAGTATTTAATGATAACAGATGATAACATTTGTAAATCTTGTGTTTTAATTTATCTTTTTCTGGTTTTGTTATATTTTCTTGGTGAGAGGTCTACTAGTCCATGATATAGAGGTATGGTCACTGGCAGGTGAAAAGCAGTAATGTGAGTTAAGGATGGATTTGAAAGGGGAGGGTCTTGATGATTGGCTCAGTGGAGGCAGAAGATTGTTTCAAGGACAAGGAAAAATCTCACATGAAGGATAATGGGAGGAGTGCATGGAAGGAGAAATGAAATAAAAAGCACATTAGTAATAGAAGACAAGAAATAGGAGGAGAGGAGAATCCAACGATTTGAACATGAAGAATCTTAGTCATGTAAAAGACAAAGATTTCAAATGGAAAGGAAGAAACTTGAAGTCATCGTCAGTGGTTTACGGCCTTCAGGAAATTGGGATAAAGGGAAAGGGAAATGGGGAGCTGTAGATGAAACAGGAGTGACCACAGCATCAAGAGGTGAAAAAATATGAGGCAATCTATTTTAGCGAGAGAATTACTGAAAGGGTCAATTGAAGAGTTATGTAGCTAAATTTCAAGAAAATAGTTTATGGGAGGTGAGTAGTCATATATCCCATGTCAGGTTAGCTTAAAACCTAAATTTCTATCTGTGAAGATAGGGTTTTACAAAATGTATTTTCTTATTCTTCTGGGAGGGAGTGTTCTCTGTTCCTTAGTGTGCTGCAAGGGAGCCAATCCTTGATCCTAAGACCCTTGATCCTTAGTATCATTGGGATTCACAAAACCTGAGGGGTAACATCAATCCTTTTAACACATTAACATTGGTTTGGTAGCTGAATGTTTAATTATTTTATTTTTTTAGTATACTTACACAACACAGCAGAGAGTTGAAAATATGATTATCAACCAAGAGCAGCCAGGTAGAACTGTGTTTTGCACACACTACTAAATGCCCCAGATCCTTCAGATTTCTCATTACCTTTTCCTCTCAAACTGCATCATAACACAAGCTGCATCATGAACAAGTCTGTGTCCCTAGATGTAGCAGATGTATAATACTTTCTAAATTACTCAGTTAACCGAACATTCTCTCTAAAAAAGTTCTCCTCTTCCTTGCCACCATTGCCACTTGAATTGTCCTGGTCTGGATACCATCTTTGCACACGGTGCACAGATGGGACAGCCCATCCAATTAAAGAAGTCAAAATGGCAATTGTTTCCACTGGCCTTTTTCATTTGCAAAGAATGCCGCTTGGTAGTACAGTTTTGGTTTACTTCAAACAGTTCACAAAAATTTCACTCTACAATTGCCTGCAACAAAATGTCACCTCTCTGTAAAGAACGATTAAGACAGGCAACACTGAACTTCACAAACAGGCTGTCTGACAATCTTGCTCCGTCAATACACGCTAGGGAATCATCATCCAAACAAACTAGAGAAGCTGTCTCTTTTGACATCTGCTCCTGTTTCAGTACATGAATTATCCTCTTGGGTTATCCCATTTTCAGCTGCTTCAGCACTGGTGCCATCTCATAACTTACCTATCCAACAATTTGTCCATCTTTTTAACTGTATGCATAAAGGGATAAATAGTTTAGAAAGAATACCCAGAGAAATATCACTGGCATTTTCTGGGATGACAGCTATATAAAATGGGAGCACAGAGGGCTATGGGTTGACATGGAATTCTTAAAAAATCTATATCTCTCATTAATAAAAAGTTTTAAGCAGTCAATGTTAAGAGTCTGTAAATATGTGAAGCAGTGAGGATAATCTTTTTATTGACATTGCACTAGTAATGAAAACCTCCGCTCTCCTTTTGGTATCTTTTTAAATTAAATAGTAAGGATTCTGAGCAAGGACAGTATCTCTCTATCCCCTGAACAGTTCCAGGGAATGAAATTTCAATCTCATGTTGACTTTTATGTTCTTTTAAGGCCTTTGTTATTTATCTTCATTAATGACATAGACAAAGGAATCACCCTCAGCAGATTTGCAGATGACAACAGCCTGAGTGGTGCAGTTGAGACACCTGAACAACAGAGGGACCTGGACAAGATTGAGAAGTGAGCCCACAGGAATTTCATGCAGTTGAAAAAGATCAAGTCAAGGTGCTGCACCTGGGTCAGGACAATCCCCAGTATCAATCCAGGCTGGGGGATAAACTGAGCAAGAGCAGCCCTGCTGAGGACTTGGGGGTGCTGGTGGGTGAGAGCCTGGACATGAGCTGGCAATCACAGAATCAATTAGGTTGGATAAGACCTCTGAGATAATGGAGTCCAGCCTATGACCAAACACCACCATGTCAGCTAGACCACAGTACTAAGTGCCACATCCAGTTTTTCCTTAAACAAGGTGACTCCACCGTCTCTGTGGGCAGTTCCTTCCAATGTCTAACCACCCTTTCTGTGAAGAAGTTCCTCCCATTGTTCAACCTAAACCTCCCCTGGCACAGCTTAAGACTGTGTCCTCTTGTCCTATCATGAGCTGTCTGTGAGAAGAGGTCAACCCCCACCTGGCTACAACCTCCTTTCAGGTAGCTTTAGAGAGTGATAAGGTCCTCCCTGAGCCTCCTTTCCTCCAGGTTAAACAATTCCAGCTCCCTCAGCCATTCCTCATTGGACTTGTGCTCCAGATCCTTCTCCAGCTTCATTGATGTTCTCTGGACCTGCTCTAGGACCTCAATGCCCTTCTTGTAAGGAGGGGCCAAGTACTGAACACAGAATTCAAGGTGTGGCCTCACCAGTGCCGAGTACAGGGTAACAATCACTGCCCTGGTCCTGCTGGCCACACTATTGCTGATACAGGCCAGGAGGCTATTTGCCTTCTTGGCCACCTGAAGCTGTTGACCTGCACCCCCAGGTCCCTTTCTGCTGGGCCACTTTGCAGCCACTCTGCCTGTAGCACTGCAGGTGGTGGTTGTGGCCAAAGTGCAAGACGCGGCACTTGGTCTTGTTAAACATCATGCCATTGGTGTCAGCCCATTGATTCAGCCTGTCCAGGTCCTTCTGTAGAGCTCTCCTACCATCCAGCAGATCGACACTCCCACCCAGCTTGGTGTCATCTCCACATTTGCTAATGGTAGTCTCAGTCGCCTCATCCAGATCATCAATAAAGATAATAAAGTGGACTAGGCCCAAAACTGATTCCTGGGATGGTGCCTTGAAGTGGCTACAAGAAAACAAGAGTCTACACAAGATTTAGAGAATAAAAACGTGTATTTCTTTGAAGGGCCTTCAAAGGTACACCTTCAGAGTCAAAAACTTCCAAAAAACTTCACTGAAGATAGACCCTGGGTTTTCCACACTTGTATAAGTTTGGTCCATTTGCATGTCAGGGTTAATTTGTCAATTATAATTTCAGGTAATGATGTAATTGCCCCAAGTTTGCTCCCCCTGTCCAGAGGCTCAGTTTACATATTTCAGGGCCTGGCACAACAAGGTGTCCTTGAGTTCAGGCCCAGAGAGGGTTTGCTATTTCGAACCAAAATATGTTAACAGTAGCTAACAGTCTGTATCAAGTTTCAGAGTTACATCCTAGGCAGTATATGAAAAATATAAAAGCTAAAACCTAAGTCATCAGGGGACACCACTAATGACCAGATGCCAACTGGATGCACCATTCACCACCTGTCTCTGGGCCCGGCCATCGAGCCAGTTCTTAACCCAGCAAAGGGTGCGCCTGTCCAAGCCATGGATTCCCAGCTTTTCCAGGAGTATGCCATGGGAAATGGTGTCAAAAGCTTTGCTGAAGTCCAAGTACACAACATCCACAGCCCCCGCCTCATCCACCAGGTGGGTCACCTGGTCATAAAAGTAGATCACGTTGGTCAAGCAGGACCTGCCTTTCTTAAACTCGTGCTGGCTGGGCCTGACCCTTTGGTTGTCCTGTATGTGCCTGTGATTGCGCTCAAGGCGCTCTGTTCCATAACCTTGCTGGGCACTGAGGTCATGATGATGGGCCTGTAGCTCCCCAGATCTGCCTTCCAGCCCTTCTTGTGGATAGGCCTCACATTGGCCAATCTCTAGTCATCTGGGAGCTCCCCAGTTAGCCAGGATTGATGATAAGTGATGGACAGCAGCTTAGCAAAGTCTTCCACCAGCTCCCTCATCACCTTAGGATAAACCTTATCCTGTCCCATAGACTTGAAAGCATCTAAGTGGCTCGGCAGGTCACTGCTTCCTCCTGGATTACGGGAGCTCCATTCTGCCACCTGTCCCTATCTACCAGCTCAGGAGGCCTGAGGATAACTGGTCTTACTATTGAAGAGTCAAAGAAGGTGTCAAGTACCTCAGTGTTTTCCTCATCTTTGGTGACTATATTTCCCCCTTACATCCAGTAAGAATGGAGTTTTTCCTTGACCCTCCTTTTGCTATTAATGTATTTATAAAAACACTTATTATGCTTTACAGAAGTGGTCAGATTAGGTTCTAATTGATATTTGCCTTTCTTGTTTTCTTTCTGCATGACCTAATGACATCCTTAAGTACCTGAGTCACCTGTCCCTTTTTCCAAAGGTGATACACTCTTTTTTTTCTGTCACTTCCTGCAAAACTCCCTGCTCAGTCAGGATGATCTTCCTCACCAGCTCACTTTTCAGCACAGTGGGATGACCTGCTCCTATGTCTTCAAGATTTCTTCTTAAAGTATGTCCAGCCTTCCTGGGCCACTCTTTTTTTAAGGGCTGCTTCCCAAGTGACATTCTGAATTGGTGTCCTGAATAAGCCAAAGTCCACCCTCCAGAAGTCCAGTCCAATGTGCTCTTGCAGCCCAGAAAGCCAACCAGTCCTGGGCTGTGCCAAAGGCAACACAGCCAGCAAGTTCGTGGTTCTGTCCCTGTGCTCCGCACTGGAGAGACCCTGCCTGGAGTGCCTCATCCAGCTCTGGGGTTCTTAGCCCAGGAAGGACAGTGACCTTTTGGAGCAAGTCCAGAGGAGGGCCAAGATGATCAGAGGGATGGAGTACCGCTCCTATGAGAAAAGACTGAGGGAACTGGGATCGTTCACACTGGGAAAGAGAAGACTTCAGGGTGAACAGAAAGATTCCACCTCAAATTACACAGGCAGCAGTTTTGCATACTAAGAAATAACATGTCATGGGCGTAGAGAGATATCTTTTCTTAGGACATGATTTGGCACAGAAAGATAGAGAATCTGTACATGATAGAGATGAAAAAGGTTTGGAAATTCTTTTACATTTTTATCCATATATATGTACAGTGGACACAGCTCCCTTATGGGAAAAATTAGCTAAGATTATTGATCCACAGCTAAGTGAGTTCTGCAGGGCTACTTAACTCACTGGACATCTGAAGGATCAGGTCTGGAAGTTAAAGTATAGCTGTTAGCAGGGTTAAAAGCTTATCTTTTTAGTGCAACACAAAGTGCTTCACAAAAGGCACTGATATGTCAAGTTACCTATAGGAATGGAATGACACAGCAAGCAGGGACATTAATAAAAAGTACTTTTTGACAAGTACGTAAAAGGTCCTTGACAGTTTTCACAAATATTTCTGAATTTGAAGTTAAATGATAAGCAAAGGTAGTGGATTGTTGAGGTTCCATTTTAGCATACCTAATTTTCCAAGGGGATAATGTTCCATATGTAAAATTGCAAGCAGCAATCCTCATTAATAACTTTGCCTGACAAGTGACCCAGCCAGAATGTCTTACCAAGAGTGCTCAGTATGCAGCAAAAAAATTCTCTTCACTTTTAATGACACCCAAACAGATGACTGATAAGTTACTGTCATTTTTCACTCAGTTTTCTTATTCTGGGGCACTAAAGTTTGGAAAACACTGAGAGCTGGAAAAATTCTTCTTTGTGCTTTTCATAAGGTAGTTTTTCTTCTTTCTTATTATCCTTGAAGAAGTACTGCAGGAGCTAGAATACCACAGTTATTTTTTGCCCATGAAGCATGCATGGCTGAATTAAGAGTTCAGAAGATGCTTTGCAAAGCAAATCCAATGAGAACCAAAATTGGTCTATTATTTTTCAGCTCTCTTTACAATGAAATAAAATCTATGTAGCAAAACTACTTTCATTTACAGACACTTTACCCTCATAGTCATCACAGACCTGGAGTTGAAAATTAAGTTACAACAAACATTTCTGCTTTAATATCTGTAAATTCATGCAAATATAATTAATTCTGCAGCAAAAAATTTCAAAAGCCTACAAGGTATTATGGAGAAGTAAAAAAAGAAAGCATATCCAATGTGCTCACTGAAATTTTAAGTCCCTGTTATGAGACATTTCAATTTATAGCAACCAATTGTTTAGGATATTTTTCCCTACTTGGGTAATCAAAGAACTTTTATACTAATAATGCAGGAATACTGTCAGATTTTAATTTTAACCAATAGCCAAATGAATAGTGGTCTTTATTCCCCAAGAAGTGATACAAGTTAGATAAAAAAAGATGTTATAGGTTTGGTGGGTGAAGGAGGCAAACACTAAAGTTAAATGAATAATTGTGTAAAATACTATCTGTTTCTCAGAAAACTAATTTATTTTGGCAATGTTTATTTTCCCATTTCTAACTTTTTTCTTCCCCTCAATGAATTTCAACAAGCAAGATCTACCACTGCCTAGAGCTATTGTCCAACAACCGAGAAAAGAGAGCATTAAGCCTGGAGAGTGTAGCAGAGCTGGCAAACAATCCCCAAATCCCTTATGCTGAATCCCCAAAACCCAAGAATCTCCACAGCACACGAATGAGAGGTTCAGCAGGCTCTGACTTCGGAATGCATGAAAGAAATGTCCTCTAAAAGTGGCCAAACATTTCTAAAAAAATGGATTATTTAGTAGAGTAGTAGGAAATATTTCTAAGAGTAAAAAAATATTCAAGTACACATGAAACCTCACTGTATAGAGGAATGGATCAAAGTCACAGGTGGACCTGACTTAGTCCAAAACCAAAGATGTGAGTTCAAGTCCACCTGTATGAGTTGGCATTACCATAAGTTTTGCTCTAATTCTCAAGATGCACAACCCCTGCAAAAGTTTCGACTGTGCTGTGACTGAGAGGAGTGCCATGAGCTTCTTTGTCAACAGGAAAGGGTCATGGTGTTTCTGAAATGCCATAACAATACAGGTAATAATCTTAAGTCTGAATGTTATTAGCCTCTCCATTTAATATTAAATTGTAAAAAAGTGAAGTCCTGCATTGATTTTTTTCACTGTGTCTGTCTAATTTCTTCATTATTTCTCCCTTGTTGATGGGGAGACGGGGCCAAACAAAACAGAAAAAGCAGAGATCATCAGTATAGAATCAAATTTCTAAAGTAAGTCATCCATAGGGAGCAGAATACCAGTACTCCCCTTTTCATTCTCATAGTACTAAGAGATTTGTTTTATTACAATTACAGAGCAGGACCAATTAATGGAATTAGACTGGAACAAACTCCACAGATAAAGCACCCATTTTATTTTTCTTCCTCCTCTACAAGACAGTTAATCAGCTGAGTATTCTTCACACTCCTTTCTATTTATTCTTCCTCTGCAATGGCATAGTTCTGTCCAACACTAGGCACACCTTACAGAGTGAAACAGGATCACAACCGGAGCTACATAGGATTCAGAGTTCCAATGGAAGGACTGAAGCCAAGCATTTGATTTTTGCCACTTGTGTTTTAGATGGAGGCTGACATTGTCAGATGAGGATTTCACATTAGTGAGAGACAATTTCATCAGACATACAGGTAGTGCATTCTTCTGGCACTGCAACAAGGAGTCCATTCTGCCCTCTCAGGGAGGGGTACAAACAATAAAAGCTACAATGGAGTTGTACCAATGCACAAACTGGTCTGGGGTCAGAATGGAGCCAGGCTTTCATCAATATCTGGGGTTAACCACTACAGGTGCAAATGTTTCTACTAGTTCACGTTAGCACATAACCTGCTAATGTTCTAGAACAGAAGAGATCATTATTTTCTAGCATTGCTTGACTTCTGAAAATTTCTGGACTGCTTTCTTGTCACTCAGTACAACTTGAGGTCTTTATTTAGCACTCATTCAATCACCTTATTGAATAGGTTACAAAAGTCAATAAGAGTTTTTCTATTTCCTTTTGAGCCAGAACACAGATTCTTGGACTGCTATGTGGGTTGAGAGTTTTTACTGTGCAGCTGTAAATGATGCAGAGCAGTCAGTCTGCATCAGAACTAGCAAAGTAATTCTCTTTCACTGATCATTTTACAAATTACATCAGTCTCTTTCCAGGAGGCTCTGTATATTTACTTATTTCCAGCAGACAGTCTCTGAAACCACTGCATGTGCAGTGCACTACATGCTCTGGTGCATGTTCTGAGCTGGGTGTTAGCCCATGTTTCCAATGACAATCTCTCACAAAAGAGATTTCCTCCCTTAGACATCACAATGTTGATGACAAATCTGTAGATGTTTTTAGTGTTCTATTTGATGGCAATATTTCAAATTGAAGAACCACAAGTTGAGGCCTGATTAAGGTTTACACGTACCTCTAGAGAGGAAACAGGGAGTATGAACAAGTAAATGCTCAGTGATAAATATGGGCACATATATTCGAATGTCAGTCTTTCTTGAACAATATAGCCAAATACAATGCCTCTGTCCTTGGTGTAACTCAAAATCCAGCCTACAACTTGTGTTAAATTTTATATATTTATTTAATTTATTATATTTATTTAATTGCTCCTTCCTTTTTATAGCACTGAATTCCTCTTTAATTTTTTCATTCCTTCCTAAATTCACAATTTAAATTTCTGTTTAGAGAACTTTATAGGCACTTTACGTAAAATGAATAATTTTTACCTTAATCTAAAATTACACTTTTTACCACCTTTTAATATCTGAGTTATAGTTTTCCTGTTAAACTGAAATTTTTCTATACTTATGATTTTAAATGTGATACTAGCAAAGAACATCATTAATATAAACCTAGAAACATGTTATTACAATGGAAAATGTTACAGACAATAAAAGTTGTTATTCCTTATACCAAAACTCTGCCTTAGGAAGGTTAATTGTCATATTCTACTGAATATGACATGTAGTGTTATAATGAGAGTGCCTGGGTACTAGAGGATTAGAGTACTGTACACAGCTCTAGCAAGCAGAATGAATAATTGAAATCCAGTGCTTTTATGCTTCACTGAAAAAAAACAATATTTCATGGCACATAAAGTTATTCAGCTTATTTGCATTAAGGTTGAATGATCACCACTGACCAAAACAGAAGCAATGATGGTACCTTGATGTAAGTGGCAAAGAACATACATAAATATTCTTAGGAAGCAAGATGTACCTGCATTTAATCAGTACTTATTAAAATTTTATTCCCTATAGTTATTCAACAGGATCTGTGGTATAAAAACATAATTACAAAAATCAGATTTGAGCTCATTTGACAACAGAAGGGTTTTATGGTGACCTATCTCCAAATGTTCCTATTTGTAATTAAATGCAGCGATCAGCAGTAAGGATTTTGAAGCTGTTTTAGTAGTTCCGCTATTCTGCTTAACATGTGGCACCCGTAATAATTAAAATGATACTAACACATGCACAATTTTATGGCCCTTATGGTGCAACCCATTATGCCAAATAAGGGCCTCTGTTTTCACAGCATACTGCACATGGTCTCATTACACCCACTTTTCTTTTCCTGTCTTCACACTAACAACTGTTAAAGTGAATCAACACACGAAACGTACTATAACAGCTTAGTGTTTATGATATGTGTGCTGTTAGTCAGTGAACAGGAAAATCTAAACATTTACTGTTTATGTAAAGAATAGCGTTAGTGTTAGTGAATTGCTTGGGTCTGCTTCCTTTATTATCTAGATCACAAACATAATGATGGGTGTCAATGGTACCTGTATTTCCCCTTTGCTTTGCTCTCTGTGTAGATGTCTATAAGAATTAGAGGAACTTCACATTTGCAGTTCTAGAAATGTTTTCTGTTAAGTAATTTTCCTTTTCTGTATTAATGTGCAGGAAAAATATTTCTATCATAAACTCCCACCACGTAAAAAGTATTTCCATACATTTTCTCTTCCTCTTCACCATATTGTACTTGGACCAGTTTGGTTTATCCAAGGTGTTACAAAGTTACACATTTTTTCTGCAGCACCTCAGGAAATTCTACAAGATACTGTGAATTCTAGTTTAGTGCTTTTTTATCATGAATAATTTTGCAATTACGCAGCTACTCAAAGACCTCCTACACTCATTTTACCGTCATCAGTTCGGAATGGCTTTTACTCTCTTGGTCTGGGATTCATTCCAAGGGAAGTCCCATAGGTGGGACACCAATGGATTGGACTAAATCTATCCTCTGCATTTCATATTATAGCTTTGTGTGAACATTAGTTGAAAGTTCATATAAAGAGTAACAACCTGTCCTTTCATTTTCCCCCCTTATCCCCTGAGGACTGCCACTTATTCCTAACAGTTTCAGGAATTCACTGTGTTATCAGTGCTAAGGGGAAACTAAAGCCCCTGAATGCAAATGGCAGAACAACTCTCTTGATTTCAAAGACATAAAGTGAAAATAGTCACAAAATTGCAGTGGTTGGGCTCCAGATATGATGGAAACAGAGAAATCAACCAGAAAACACTCAGGTATGTAATATATAGGTGCCACATACACACTGAAGTGTAGCTTTTTGAAAAGTACATCTGGAACCATGAGATTTCAAACACCAGCAACAGTGCCATAGTGCAGAAAAATGGAGTAAAAGCCAGCACTGGACTCTTTTCACTGTTGTCGTCATGTCAGTGGTGAGTGATACTGTGCAGACAACTTGCAGTTCTGCTCTCTGAAGATTCAGGAGGAGGAGGTGGTGAAGGACATGCAAGGGAGTGGACCAAGGCAAAGAAGGACAATATCCATAATGTTGTAACAACTTCTGCTTGGCCTGAGCTGGTCTGAAAAAACCTTGCTTAAAAAAAAAAAAACAAAACCAAAACACCCTTATCAGTGATATTCAAAAAGACTAAGGAAAAAAACCACTTGATAATTACCTTCTGTTTGAATTTCAGGAAAGTTGAGTTCCACGATCTCTTTTTCTTTGATTAAAATGAATGTTTGTTATCAGCATTACTATTTACTACCCCATGATCAAAAACAAATAACCCACTTTGTTTGTTTCTTACTGCAAATGAATTAAATTAGACGCCATTAGGAGCACTAGCTGTTTATATCCTTGTTTCAGCAGTGGTAGTATTTGAAGTTTCCTGCGGTAAGTTCATTACTCGTATTTTGTCCAGAATTAGTGAAGCGTGCTGAAAATTGCTAATGACAGATGTTTCTCCACTCTGTCACACTTCTTGTATCATTTGATTTGGAAAGCAACATACGGTGTTCTGCTCTATCAGTATGTCACAGACTGTCTGTAAACAGCTGGTCATAACTCAGTTCAGTGAAAACCATTACTTTCCAATGAAGTGCTGGACACCCTCCAAATTGCATTTTGGCATGGCCTGAGCTGCATAATGCACAAAGTTCTTCTGTTCTGAGGTTACCTAAGGAAGGATTTTCTCCCCCTTCCACTTGTTTATTGTGTTTCGGGAAACAAAATATATTTTCAAATGGTTAGATAAGGGGTGAAAAGAACAGGAAATAAAAATGCTTTCTCTTCTCTCAGGAACCCATAAAAGCTGTGACTGGTGCTGTGCTAACAGAAAAAAAAATGCAACCCTACCTCACCATTTCTG
This sequence comes from Monarcha castaneiventris obscurior, assembly GCA_026261815.1. Lineage (NCBI taxonomy): Eukaryota > Metazoa > Chordata > Aves > Passeriformes > Monarchidae > Monarcha > Monarcha castaneiventris. The sequence continues at coordinate 13,233,841 of JAMPIT010000379.1, forward strand.
TTTGTGCCTCAGGTTGAATGGGGTGTATTATCAGGGTCAGGGCACACAAGATGATGACAGATTGAAATGTCTCCTATCAAATAGTTGTGGCATTCTAACATTGCTATGACTATGGGGCTATTCCACAGCTCCTAATCACAATGAATCTTATTAAAAACATCTCCCTGCGGTTTATGCATTGGTCAGATGCAAAGAAATCCATTTCACTTATGCATGTGAGAAGCACAAAATGCAGAGGGCAGATTTAATGCCACACACGTGGGGATACAAGGGACAATCTGCTACGTCTTTCTAACAGAACCACTGCCATGGTTGTTTTAAGATGATATGATGTTATTAGCACGTATTTCACTGACTATGTATCATACATTTCATGAATACCAGTATCCATTTCTGAGACAGAGAGTTTGGCATAGTTATGCTATTTATAAAGTATAAAGCATTTAGAAAGCATGTACTAATAACTGTGTTTAATTGACAGTAATTACCACTTGTATTATATTTAAATGAAATCTTTAGTTAGATCTTCTTGGTTTAGAGCCTGACAGTAGGAAAAGGCATCAAAGCCACCTGCAAGCCCTGGAGACTTCTGCAATGCCTGTACATTACCGAGTAAAGAGCATTAGCATCTTTCCAACTACTATAAAATTATGGTTTTGACACTTAAATTTATGACAATAAAACAAATATTTGGAATCAAGAAACCTGAAACTCAAAGATCCTGGTGGAAAGGGATGAGATGGATGTCAAGACATCCAACAATTCCTGCAGCCTATACCAAGGTTAACATCAACAAAGATTGGGGAGGGAAAACCATTACCAGTAAATTTGGATATTCTAACATTTGATAAGATAGCATAATATTCTGTCCTATCATAAGATGCTATCAAAAGTTATCCTTGAAGAGGAATCCACTTAGAAAAAAAAAAGCTCTCCTGCAAGAAATAAATTTTCCAGAATACTAACACTGAGGAAAACAAATCATATCTCAATGCCTCTTTTATTTCTTTGAAATGTATCAATCTATAGGAAGAATAAGGCCATTATATTAGGTTTGGGTTTTTTCTTTACATGTTGAACACAGATGAACAGATGGGCTTGAGTGAGATGTAGTCTTACAGAAAATGTTCAGCTGAGTCTCGTTGAAGTGGATGCAACTTTTCTTTTGGTGTAGGACTTTTACTGGGCTCAAAGTATAAGCCTGTTTTGAGGCTCTGGAAGACTCTACAGTGAATTTTAAAAAGTCACAAAAGTCTCTACCTACATTACTTCTGCACAGATATCATGCAAAATATTTCATAGGCCAGTACAAACCAAGGACCCTGCCCTTAAGAAGTTATTATCTCAACAAAATGGGTAGCATTAGAAGAAGAAGGCCATACAGCAGCACCACAAAAACCAGAGCAGCTAAGTTTTGCCATGTGTTAACACATTGACTAATGCATAAGCTACCAGCATCTGTTGATATAAAGAAAAGTTTTCTAATTATTGTTTAATTTAACTCAGTAAGTAGACAGGGAAATTTACATTATCAAAAATTTAAGTAAATAAATTCACTTTCCCTTGTCAATAAGTGAGTACCTGTTGTTCATCATTATACAGGCTGTCGAAAACAGGATTATTCACTCCTACAGTTTTTACCTTTTCAGAAAATGTCAGAAGTTTTTCATTTGTCTTGGTATCCCATCCCACACAATAGGTCAGACATATCCTTTAACTTATGTTATTGCTTATAACTTATGTTGTATAATAAAATCTAATTAAGCAAGTTAACTTCCTTTTTACAGCTATTTTCCTGGTAATTTTGTGACTGTGCCCTCTGGCTCAAGTAAACTGCTGTGACGTTTGTAATCCAAAAACATTGTAATTTCTGTTCATCTCTTCCATCAAAAATAATTAGCCATATAGTTTTGTGAAGTTTCACCAAAACTGGGGCTTGGGCATAATATATAATTATTGGTTTGGATCTGCAGTGAGTTTGTTTCAGCATAAAAGTTCAGTTGCATCAATAAAAAAATGCTCAACATTCACAAAACATTAGAGAAGCAGATGCCACGAACTCTGTCTTATGCTCATCCCCCAATGCACACCAGTCAGAAGCACAAATAACAACCAATCATGGTAGACTTCTGTGCAAAACAAACCATAACTAAGCAAGAACACCCAACTGAAGGTCTCGTACTACTTTACCAAACCATCCCCTAGTCTGCCTACTTAACTCCTTGGATTTCTGGTATTCTCCCATTTATTTAACTCTCCAGGACCAACCATGTTCTCTGAGGGTACTGAAGAGACAACATTTAATGGCAGTAAATGCAAAAGACCTGATGATTGAGCTGTCAAACCATTGCCTGAGATCTCAGCAGCTCTCTCTTCCATGCTACCTCCAAGCTTGACTAAAATAACCTCCAATGCTACAGTATCACTGAGTCTCCATAAGTTTTGATCTAACTAGGCTGAACACATTTAGGTAGCCAGTACTATACATTACTGGGCTGAGTTTCAAGTTCTTTGTTCACCATATGGAGGCAATCATAACAAGACACAAAAGCATGCAGAGTAAGGGGGGGCTGTCTCATATCTCCAATAAAATTTTGCCAAAGTGTGTCAATCTCAGCACAAGTTGCAAAGACACATAAAAAGGAAACATATTCATGAGTGCACCACAACAAGGCAAAGCTCGGATGATGTTGATACCAAAACAGAGGTCTTTGTTGGGTCTGTTGATCAAAGCAAAATTCTATAACAGATTGGCTTTGTGAAAATGGAAATAACCAGTCAAAGTAAATTTCAAAATAGATACTGGAGCTAAATACATTATCATCATTCTAAGCACATGCAAAATTAAGATTGACCTCCCAGTACTGCAAGCAAAACCTAAGTTTTCCTCATAAAGCAATCAAAAAAAGTAGACAGGGCATAGAAAGTACAAACTCATACTGGCACAAGATATCTGTTGAAAGATATAAGATGAAGAGAAGTGGTATAACTGTCTACAAATCAGTGTTCAAAAGCTATTCTTAAAGAATCTGATGAGGCAGTTAGCAATCTGCGAGGCTCTAAGAATATAATATATCACAGTTGCAGAGATTTCAGTGTGCCATGAAAACGCTTGCTCTGTTAGTACTGGGAGATGGAGTCTGAACTTGAGTGAATGATAAAGTGAGAAGTTACTGGGCACATTCACACATCAATTGGCTGGAGTAGCAGTTATGTTGCCATAACAAACCTAACAGTTAAAGATTGTCAAAATCTATAAGATTACAACATGATTATCAAATATTATCATTAGCCAGTAATGACAGCTGATACAGAGTAGAACCCTGACACTCAAAAATATTGTGATTTCCAAATCCAAGCCATAAGTAGTTCACACTGAGGAAAAGTCACCAAACTGAGCAACTTCCCATGTCCCCCTGGTATCTACTTACACAGAAGACCTATTTTTAGACTTGTACCAGTCTTGAAGGTCACATTCTTACAGAGGTGGATTAAGTCCTAACATTTGTTGTCTGAAGTCTTAATTTCTTGATTTTCATCTGTGTTGTAACCCAGAATACTTTATACAAATAATTTCTACAAAAATGTCCCTTACTCCAACACTTTACAAATTTAAGTTTTTCAATGATTAATTAAGGAGATTCTTGAAAGGTTTTAATGCAGAAAAGAAAGTAATTCTGCATTTGTTGTGTCTTTCAAATATTTGATTGTCCAAAGCAGTCACATATTTGATCCAATGTTGTGATTCAAACCAACTTTTTGAATGCTGGACTTTTGCCATTCAGCACTGTGATATGTACCAAACTGGGAAAAAAAAATCTGAGAAAGGAGACTGATGCAAAACAGAAAGACCAAGAACAATCCAAAAAATGTCATATGTATATTAGCTCATATTTATGAAGCATATCTAACTATGAAATTTGAAGAAGATTTTGACCTAACCTTGCATTTATACTAGGAGAATAAACTGCATGTGACAGATTCTACTCATATTATTTAATGCTCTAGGGGAAAACTCAGGTACTGTGGCACTGTGTGTGGTAAAGAACCTGAATGGACTGAGGCAGCTTTGAAAGACAGTTGAATTACTCCTACCATTTTCCATAACCATAAATTTTTATGTAGTAGCAGGTCCAGCATATCCTAATTACCTTGTAAATGCGGGCATTGCCTAAAGGAAACCCAAAAAATGAACATTACACAGCAGGATCTGATTGTTTCGCTGCCACAGAGATGTGTATATCTTTCTTGCACTCCCCTTTGGGTTTTTACATGGTCCACTATGAGGAGGTCAGATGCATTGAATTCCCAGGTAAGGTTTTCTTCTGTCACTGTGGCATTATCTGAAACATGCAACAATTTTCTTGGTATGAAGAACTAGTGAATTTTCCCATAAATTGTTTGTACATTTTATTTGAAAGCTGTCAAATGGTACTTGGCTCAAGAAAGGAACAGTAACTCATTTGAAAGCAACTCCTACTCAGAACATCAGGTTTTATCCTTTTATACCCTACAATTTTAAAGAGCAATGAAGAAAAATCAATATAACTTATGGAGGAAAATATGATGAAAAAAATCTGTTATCAAATTTTTCTTTTTGCCCAAAAACTGAACGAGTTCTCTCATTCCTCCTTACATTACAGAGTACTGTTTCAAGGACGATTGCATTAGGCTGTTTTGTTCCCTCCTTAATTACTGTTGCGTATAGTTATAAATAGCAGACAGAAGGTGAGCGGAAAATGACAAAACAAGTTTATTCTGAAGTCTAACATAAAACACTACAGGCTAAATATGTACAGGGAATTACACAAACAAGTGTTGAACTATATACACATGTTATAACAGAAGGAAAGACATTTCATACATGCAAGGAAAATCTTCCCAAAATAACTTCAGTGAAAATGCCTACTTATGCTTAGCTAAACTAGTGATCTAAGAGGCCAGAGAAAGCAGTAACTTTCTCTGGACACTAACATCTTCCTGAAGGTAGTCTTTTGGTGGCTTCCCAGGTTCTAGAGGGTTTTCTGCAAGCTTCTCTTCTAATCTACCCTCTCAGTCCTTTTGACATCGCTACAGTACCCAGGCATCTGTACCCAGGTAAGGCTGTCTCATCTCTAGATATGCAGGCAATATAGATGAGTTTGCCAAGCTGTGCTGGATCTTTCCTCAGAGCAACCACTTGTACCAGCTGGTCTCTTCAGGTACCTTCCAGGCCTGTATTTCAATTATTCTCTTCTCCCTTGTAGAAGATTGTCATTTCAACTCAGTGACTCACAGCAATCAACCAACCTCTTAGGCTGGATTCCTGGTACAAAATAAATGTTACAAGACTTGAACTATCAGATACAATGATGCATTGAATCTGCCATCCTCAGTTTCCATAGAGATGCCGTACGGATGCCTCCTCAGGTCTGTCAGGCTAGAGCAGCACTCACATTGCAGAAGGAAAACTCGATTGAATCTGTGCCTGGTCTACACAAGCAAAGCAAAGTCACTAGGATCATTTAATCTTTGCTTTCTTTTGTTCAAGAGTGGAAGATCTTCACAGAGTTTTGACTGAAATACAAAACACTTTAGGAAAAATAGTCATTAACCAGCAGTACAAAGGTGCAGCACTCAAAAACTATCTAGATAACACACTGATTAATTTGACATGAATTATTAAGCTTGGAAAATGCCATCTCTGTACAAAATAAAATAACAGAAAATTCCTTGACTAGGAATCAACTAGTTAGACAGCCTTTGCAATGATATATGTGGACTCATTTCCTACAGTCGAATCCTCTTTCCAGATGTGATTCTGCTAGGTGATTGTAAGAGGACCAAGGTCTGAATTAGACACATTTGATGCCTTACCTGACAAAGTTTTTGGGAAACAGACTTCAGAAGAGTTTCAGAAAATGGAGCAAAGCAAGTTAGGAAGATATTGTTTTAAGGAAAAATTGTTTTCAAGCTCCATCAGATTCAGTGCTAGAGCTAATTTACGTCTTAAAGTATGAGAATTTTTTCTCCCAAAAAAAAAGTGCTTACATGCTTAATAGAACTATGTTTATGTCTATAAATATGAATCATCTAAAATACCAAATTCTTACGCTTACTAATATCCTTCACTTTTGTCATATTCTACACTCAGATGCGAGTGATGCAGAGAAGCCTCTTATGTCAGATTTAAATGCATCACTTTTCCTCATCTGTTAAATATCTCTTTTGCTATTATGAAGAAAGGCAAATGTGACTGTCTGGTTCACCTTCTCTTTACCATTCATGACTCACAGATATGCAATATTTTTGCTTCCATTCACCTTCTCAGGACATCCCAAGCATCCATTCCCTTGTCAAACTGAAGCTTGACATACAACTAGTAATTTCCTTCATTTATTCCAAGACTTTGCATTTGTCTCTTAGATCTTTTTTATAATAAGGTTTATCCACTGTCTTTGTGGTAAGGTGCAACAAGTGATATATATTTATGTGTGGATCTAGAACGTTTCCCTTTTTTTTCTCTTACAATTACTTTTATGTGCCACCATTTTCTTTTGCTATAATAATATATAAATATCATACATTAAAAAGAAATTTTCATTCATATTTTAGAATTTGTGCCTGGATATGCAAATCTAAATTCTTATCATTCTTTGTGGTATATGTAAATTCACATTTACCAACACAGCTTAAAACTGGTATTTTTCATAATTCTTCTCAGATTGGTCTATACTTGATTATTTGTCTGTATTTGATTATCTAAGTATCATCATCATACTTACTCTCCAAATCTTGCCACAGGACTCAGATTAGATCTGACCTAGGCATAGGATGAAGCCCAAGGAAAAAAAGTGATCCCTATAATAAAAGACTGCATATTAATGCCTGCCCTTGGAGGTGCCACAGCTTGCCAGACAGCTTTAGTTCTGACATTCAAAATTCTACTTTGCTGTGCTAATAAAATTCTTTTAACCCAGGGGTTTTTTTCTGGAACACTTCCAACCAACTCCCCCAAAATATCTGAAGCAAATGCCGCAATGTGCTTTCAGAAATGGATCCTAGGAAAGGCTGCAGTCCAGTGTACAGACCTTCATCTCACCACAGGGTGATGGACATGAGAGCAACAAAATTGTCTCTCGGGTGCACAAGCACAGGGATGACACTCTAACAGGGGACCAGATCCTTCCCTCACTAGTGCCACAGATTCTTGCCTTTAGCACAAACGTGGTGACACTCAGGAACCTCACTCCAAACACAGTAAGGGAACTGTAATGAAATTCCTCTTTGAATTTCTATTTTTTTAATTTTGTTGATTTACCATTTGGCAAATTAGTTGCAAAAAACTATGTTTGAAAGTAGCTTTTACAAAATATGTGGAAATTATTTCCTGAAAAATACAGTATTCAGGGTGAAATCATTTATAGTGCTTAATGTTCATGTTTCATCTTTTTTTTATTTATGAAACACTATGTTAATGATCTTTCCTATTTCCTAGATTGTATCTTTACTCACATTTGTGCTTTTGGGTCAATATCAAAGTTCAATTAACAATGCAGAAAATTAACATTGCAGGTTTATAGTAGTTAAAGAAAATTATTTTAGATATGCAGTATAAAATATAAATACTGTCTTGCATTACTAAATGACCAATTTTTAATAAAAACAGTTGATCATCTGCAGTTATAAATGCTTCTAGACAAGAGAACTTACTGTTCTTAAACTCTTAAACCAATTTTTAAATTCTATAAAAAAGGAGTAAAATACAACATTCACCAAAATTACTTTTGTTATATTTTCCTCTTCTAAATAGCTTTTCTAGTTTCCATTCAGTTTTTTAAGAATTTCAAAAAATCTGATGATATTGAAGTCAAATTAATAAAATCTCCTGAAAAGGGTACAGCTCTCCAAAGCAGGCACTTTTTTCCAATTTCTTGTCAGACACAGAACTAATGATTTCTCCTGGTTTAGTAATCTGATTTACTTTAGAGATGTGCTGTTTAAGTTCTACTCATCATAAGTTATTTAAACAGATTATTGGAAGTTATGTCGAAACATATGCTGTCATAGTTTCAAGTTTAAGTTTTAATATGTTTACATTTACAAGGAGAGATGTATGCAAAGGCAGTCAAATCGCAGTAAAACACATCTCTTAAATAAATGATTCATTTGTTCTGCTCCACAGTCAGCAGTTATGACACAGACTTGCAATCAGTAGTGCATGCACAGTGATGTATGGAAAGACCTCCACCAAGACCCATTCAGTAGGATGGCCTCAGTTGTATATCAGCTTCCCTAATGAAAATCTAGACACTAAAAATATTCTAGCTAACATAGTTAGCTTAAGAGAATATCAAGTTTACATATCAGCTTAGTTAGTTCTGTAAAAGATAAGCTATTTATCCAGATTTTGCTTTAAGATCAAATATTGACTAAAAACAGCCATGTTGCCAGTTTTCTAAGAGGTCCTCAAAACTATGTTCTGAGAAATAGTTGCTAATACTGCTAACATGTAATTATAATGATTGTATGAAGTTTCCATTTCAGGACAAGTAGTTACTTTTTCCAAAACTTGAGAGTAATACAGACTTCTTATTTAGAACTTTATTTGTGATGTACAAAAGCACTCAGAAATCAAACACGAAGACTGAAAAAGAAACTAGGACAGTAACACTGAAAGAATATAATTCATTTTAATAGTAGGCGATTTGTCCTCATTTATTCTCTCCCAAGCCCACGATATTAAGAAGAAACAGCAGAAATCAATTTTGTCCTATAAAAGGCAATTTAAAGGACAAGTAGGAAGGTGTGGCTTCTGTTGGAATGAAAAAATGATTTATTATTTTCAGTGAAGTTGATCACATTATGGAAGTGCTATATAGAGTCCCCAGAAATAAATAATCAGATTTAGGGGGAAAAAATCAAGTTATGGAAGTTTGCTCCATGTTGCTCAGTGCAAGACATTCCACTATTCAGTACAGATGACTTAGCACATAAAACCATGGCCAAGGGTTGAGACAAGTTGAGACACGAGCCCTTTGTTTACTAGAATTGCAAGCCCCTTGAGTATGTCACCTCTTGGGCCAAGCATGCTAAAAGCAAATCACAACCACTGTCTCATGAGGCTTCTTAGGAGTTGTTGAAAATAGAAATTTCAGCCACTAACAAAAATACCATGGCAAAGTGACCTTGGAGACAACAAACGACATGACTGCAAAAAATCAAGATTTTAGTTCTGGTTCTTCTAAATTGCGGCTCTTCAGCAGCTGCAGGTCTTGCCTTGGTATCATGCAGCTTTATTGATCTGGTGCCTACAATGACAGCACAGGAAGTGTGAGTGATTCTGTGGCCCAAAATTTGTCTGCTGCAAAATGGGAGGGGAGAGGGAAGCAAATCAATGCACCTTTTCCCCCTTCAAGAATTAGAAAGGGCTGAATTTGAAACAGAAGCGTACCTCTACCCAATGGTCTAATAATGTATCTGTTACAGCAAATAGCAGTCAGTGACTGGCAAATAATTGTCCTATCAGCCCATCCATTATGGAAGTGAATGCTCAGCTCATACGACCAAATCCCTTTTCTGTTTGGGCATATAGGAAAATCAAAATGATTTGAACAGTTTCATTCCCTGTGTGACATCAAAGGCAAGAAGACCTTGCCCGTACACATTACGACAGTACATTTCTGCTTGACCAAGAACCAAGTGGTGCTAATCTTACCCCTATAAAACAAAGGACATTTTTCCCCAAGGATGCTGTGCTTCACCACCCAGAGGACACATCCCACCTGTTCCTGCAGGAGCCCCTGGAGCCTGGACCATATAACATCAAGCACACCAGTGTGGGGATGGGATGCTTAGGGCTGGGTGCCTGCTCTGGCAGACCAAAGCTGGCCCTTCAGAAGTCTGCTCTGCCTACTGGATATTGCCTACTTGTGTCTTTGGCAGGGATTAAGGGGCTGGGTACAGAGCTGCACAGATGTAACCAAGCTGTTCCCACTGATGCATCTTCTCAGGCCAGGCATTCAGGTAGTTAAAACCAGCCTGACATGTTTGCTGAGGCAAAACAGATGTACTGTAAAGCCCTATGGTGTCATTATCCAAAAATAACGGTGCCTCTTCAGAGACAGGATTGACATGGAGAGGAAAGTTTTGTGGTCACTGAAAAGAGAAATACTTGCAGGATGCAGAGTAATATTACGCAGGATGGAAAACAAGAGCTTAACTTTTGATACCCTGAAAGCAAATGAGTATAGTTTTGGGTGCCCCATGGAAATGTTTTCTCATACTTTGCGTTGGACATATGGCCCAGAGAGACGCAGTGCTCCCACGTTGCACATGGAGTGAAGGATAGCCCTGGATGTTCCATGACACTTAGCACCCAGCTCACTCTAGTTCACATGTTGGGGTCCTGGCAAGCTGAGAAAAATCTTGAGAAAGCTGTGATCCTAGAATAACAAAAGCAGCATCTTCTAGGACACCTATATACAGTGGGAAAGAGAATGGCACAGATACCCTCACCCCATAAAAAGACCCAACAAATAAGCCTGTATGTCACAGTGGAGCTAAGAAATTGCATCAGCCTTTGTCCAAGAGAAATTTACTCATATTTATGCCCAAACCATGAAGCTCTGCATCCCAGTATGACCAGATGGCTGAGTAGTCTGCAACCACCAAAGCCTTTACACACACTTGTTTTAATCATGCTGATGAGATAAGTTCTCCTCAGATTTTAAAGAGCTTCAAATTTGTCTATATTTCCTGTATCTGCCACTTATCTTTTCACAAGACTATTCCCCCATGCCCTCCAAGGGCTAAATCCATTAAAATATGCAGATGGATTGAACTGATTCTCTGATATTTTATTTTCAAGGAGACTGCAGTCCCAGGTCACCCTGTAGCCATGGATATTCTAGGTTACTGGTGAGCACAGTTTTATGTGATAATGAAGATACCTCTGTTTGTCCAGAGACACTCTCAAATAATGGAAATCAACACAGATCCTCATTCAATAAAATAGAAATTGTCACCATTTTACTGTGCTTCCGCCAGAGCAACATATGGTAGCACAGCTGACAAATATAATCTTTTCCTTTTTTTTTTCCATTTCACATGCACATTTCATTTTGCAGAATACTAAGACTTTACATAAATTGCTTGTTAACCCCTTGTAGTCACAGCATTTGCTGCTTGGGCTCCCTTGAGCTCTCAAATATATGAAAGATGGAGTTAAAATGCAGTCAACAGTCAGGGAACAGTTCATGCCTTCAACATACAGCCTACTTGCACTTTTCACAAGGAAAATCTGCTCTTTTTTACCTTCTATTCTACTCAACCCTTCTTTTTAACCAGAAGCAGTATACTCTGGCTATATAAAAGCTTATTGATATAATAAATTGATACTCGATGCACTTGCTGCTTCTTCAGGGGTTTTTCAATGTCATAAGCCAAGTCATGGGTGCCCAGTGACTTTACACTAATGTGACTTATTTACACGGGTTGCAGGAATTTGATTGTATAAAACTGAGAAGTGTCACTTTCTAGTGCCAGTTCAAAATACTTTCTTTGTTAATCACTAAATCCACACCAAGATCAGCTTTTTCCTGTTCTGGGCAGATACACCCTGGTGCAAAAACCTTCTTGGTGCTTGGTGGCCTTTTCTGCAGTGGAATGACTGTAAGGAGTTCTGCATCTGGAGAAATCTCATGGGCTTTCTTGACTCTTCCCCAAAGCTGATTCATTCATCTTACTCATGCCAAGTTTCGGCTCTTGTCCAGCCATCCAGGCAAACTATGAAAGCTCCTCTCATACTTGTCATGGTTACAATCAGGATTCACTTGAGTTTGACAAGGGGAGGAAGGTGTCTTTGCTTTTTCACAGGACTTTTTGGCACCCAGTAAAAAGGCTCAGGGCTGCAGAGGGCGTTGAGAGAAGGTATTCACACTGTCTCACTGGAAGTAGTGACCTGGCTGTGTGAATAAGCCTAAGCTAATTTACTTCTGTTCTGACTCACTCTATTAAGGGTCATTTCTCTCTCTGCTGAACATACAGGGAAACCAGAGAAACTAGCCCCTAATTTCTGTGTTGTACAAGGAACCTAAAGCTGAGCTAAATGAATGCCATCTAACAAGGATGGCTCCATTCAGAAAAGGCAGTTTTGTATGGGGGAAGACTTAGAGGACACTGAAATGGGCTAGAGTGATTGTAAGGCAGAGAACATCACTGTGAGGTGAAGCTGCTTGCTCCAAGGAGGATTACTTAAAGAGAATAAAACTCCTCATTTCTTTGTCTTAAAGTCAGATTAACCCCAATTACCATTGGTTTTCTTGGTGTATCCTTGCATATATACAAAAAGTAACATCTTGACACAGATAAGGCATAAATCATAGCTCTGACCACTTCTTAAACACATTTGCGTTTAATTTGTGAGCAGAAAAGAAAAACCTGCTTTTCACAAATGTCATTTGCTTCCTGACAGTTTGCAAAAACACACTCCAACAAACAGTTGCTTTTAAGTACTGAGAGCACCTGCACAAGCTAAAAGGGAAGAGTGGGGGTTGAATAACAGAGTTCTGACATGCATGCTAAGTATTCCACAATTAAAGGCTAACACCACACGCTACTGCAGGGCTGCTAATATGAACTGCAACAAAGAAATGTGAAGGAAAATATATTTAGGCTAAAATCTAGAGACAAATATGATTTAACCACTTGCACAGATTAAGTGAGTTTTATGTGCTTTCCTCCATTCAAGTATTAGCCAGCAGCAACATCATCACATCAAGCTGGATGAGGACCTTTGGGCTGACTCAGTGTGTATGTTCTTATGAAGTGCTAATGCTTTGGGATACCTGAAAACCTGAGTTCTCTGTTCATGGATTTTCACCTGACTGGAGCTAAGTTTTGCCTAGAGTAGGAAGGTCTCTGTCACAGTAAAACACAGCCTCATTAATGGCAATCAACATCAAAATATTAGACAATATCAGAAGGGACCCATTTTAAGGGGAAAAATATTGTTGCTGAAGCCTCTGATTTTCACTTGAATAAGTGTTTTTGAACTTGCCGTTTTGTTAGCTAACATATCCTGAGCATTTGCTTACTTTTTATGCTGTTCATTTCACAGACTGATACTTTCATATTATATCTAAACAAATTATCATATCCCATCTCCATGAAAAACTGTATCGTATTTTATTACATACTGTAAGCAAAACCTTTGGGGGAATAGGCACATTACGTCTTTTTCAAATCACTGCATTTTTCCAGATGTACGGTACGTTAGAAAACTGACACAAAAGATGTGAATTGAGTTAACGAGCCCTGCTATATTTCCACCAAAATAGGCTGTTGGTTCATTTGAATAACTTTGACCTTTTTTTTGTTTATTGTCTTTCAAAAAAAAAAAAAAAAAGGAAAAAAAGAATAAAAGAATAAAAGAAAAAAGAAAAACATGATCCCAAAAAACCCATAAAAAAATCCACAGCCAATCATTATGATGACCACAAGTCTACTCAGGCACCTTGACAGCTGAATCACCATCTCACATCAAGAGATTTAGCCTTGGGCATCTGGCTGAGCTGACACACATTAGTTGGTCCTTTTTGCACATTAAATGTCTTTACAGTTTTCATATTTCTTCTGTTTTTACACTCTCCAGCTCTGCATTGTTGTAGAAAGAGAACCTAAAAAAGAAAACACACTGCACAATGAACACCATTAACACCTTCCAATTCTTTGGGGTCTTTAGAAAAACTAGATACAAGGGGGCTGCTTAAATTTTAAAAATACCAAAAAGTATATGTACCATATATTTAAGCAAGAACAGAATGAAAATTACAAACTGATAAAAGCCTAGAATTATACAATTCACCAGAGAGTTTCCTTTTCAGTAACATTGCAGGGAAGAAAACTGAGAGAAAAGCTATAAGGACATTATGTTTTCTCCCCTCCTGTACTTTGCATTCCCAGGCTTTTGTTGTCTGGTGCTCTAGAAGAACTTTGTTTTCTGATGAGATGGATAAAAACCCTTTGGGACGCAGAAAGATTCACACATAGGCCTGATTCAGCAACCTGACTCACTTCACATGGGAATAGTCCCAACTGGTTTCATCTTCTACTTATGACTCCAGTGATAGCCACTTTAGCTGGTTTACTCATGCAAACAAACATTATTCCAAGTGAGCAGAGACTGTAGACTGGAAACATCCCCCTCTGAAATATGGCCAAATAAAAGAGAAAATGGAGGGAGGCTGAAATGTGAGCATTGAAAGGTATTTTTCGAGGCAAAGCTCAAGGGAATTTTTCAATATAATCAGAAATCTATTTAGCAGTCTCTTTGCATTTTAAAATCTTTGGAAGGAAAAAGTCACTTTTCTTAGATTCTACTTCCTTGCCAAGATTTGTATATCAGGAATAAAAAAGAAAACAGGGCATACAGAAATAAATGGAAACCCTAATGCATCAGATTGACTGACCACATTTCCTGACTGTAATCATTCTGGTTTTTCTGACCTTTGAAAAGCTTTTACACTAAAGCTTACAACAAATCTTATCTTTTTTTTTTCAGTGTCATGGTTTTGCCATCCATAGCTGTGTTTTTTGCAGTCAAAGCTGGAGACTGCAAGCTGCAAAATGCATTGTGGTTTTGATTAACTGAATTAATTAACAAATATAGATACCAGGAATGAGGCTGGCAAACCTGTTTACCTGTGTTTATTAATTTAGGCAGAAGGCAAACTACCCTCTATTTCTTGAAGGTTAATATATCACATCCAGCTGATATGGCATGGTTTCATCTTGGACTCTCTTTAATACTGGGTATGTGTGAGTGAGGCAATGTATATGGGTTTATTACTTTTACTCCCACACATGGATGTCTCACAGGAGCAGGAAGCAGACGGCCAATTTAGGCATTTTATACCTTTTCTGATTTTTAGTATTTCAATCAAACTTTTTCAGTTGATGTCTCTATTTTGTGTGAAAGATATTAATAACATAAAAGCAAATGACAAATTTTCAGAACTGAGGTTCAGCCTGTTCCAATTTTAACTGTTCTTCATAGATAAATGGAAAATACTTCCCTAATACAGCATTTCTCAAAATCAACAGTTTTTTTTCTTGACAGCATGATCTCAAAATTACAAGATAATCAACCCAGGGCAGGAATAAACTGTCTTATTTTTCTAGTAAATTTTCAGCCAAATGCAACTACAGGAATTACGTGAGAGTATATGAACAGCTGTGATTGTGTGTTTGCAAAAACTTTCATCTGTTTCATGTACATCCAGGTTGTTCTTCCCCCAGTCTAAAACCCCTGCATTACTAAAAAGTCAGTCAATGCCCACTGGAAGTTCTGCAAGCACAGTCGCTGCCTCCTTCCTGCTTCAGCCTCAGCAGGAGAAGCTTCCCCGCCCGGCACTGCGGGGACCACCACCAAGGGTAATTGAATTTCCATGCCTATTCAACCCCGGGTCTGCGCGCTGACGCTGCCAGGCTCCAGCTCTGGTTTGTCTCCTCAGAGCGCTCACCGCTGTGGCACTGAGGGCTGCTGCCGAGGGACAGCCACATCATCCTCCTGCCAGGAACGTGCCGAGGAATAAGGAGCTTAACCCAGATAACCACGTATTGCAGAAGAGCTCTCTGGTAGATATTGCATGAACGATCTGGCTACTATTGACTTCAGCTCGTTTTAATTCTTAAGGATACATCTGATGGACCACAAATTTATTTTTGGTTTCTTTGAACCATTTATTCCCTTCTGTGTTGCTTGTCCCTGTGCACACACACCCCATTAGATTTTCTTTTCTATTTCCATAAACCTGCCAAAAGATAATCCAAAAAATTTAAAAGAGCGCTGTCACTAGGACAGTAGAGTGATTCACACTTGACAGTGATGTTTAAAGTTTAGCCTGTTAAATACATACTGTAACTGCTAAAGGAAAGCATTCAGTGCAGATAAAAAGGGACGTCTTTCTTCCCCCTTATCACCATGGCTAAATATCCCCTTTTTGTAAAACAGTTGAGCTGTTAAGTTCTATGCTAAGGCACGTACACACTTTGGAAAGGTAATTTGAAAGCGAGTTGAGCCATGACAAATAGGGACAGCTGGCCTAATTGAATCATTTGATCTAAGACAGCTCAACTTGGTTATCCTCACTGCAGCCCACATTGATATTAGCGAGTGAATCATTAGCCATGAAATCATGTCGACTTTCCCGATGCAGCGTTCTTGACATGACAGGGAACGCAGTCTGCCTTTCATTACAGCACCAATGAGTTCTTCAGTCTGTCATGAAGGGACGAAAAAAAAAGAAAAAAAAGAAAAAAAGTGCTTTGAAAACTTTTAGGCTCAGCAACAGAAAGTAATTTACTCCTCCATACAACATAGAGCAGCTAAAGGAGGAAAGACCCTTTCTGGTGGGTCTCAGGTTACCTGTCACCCTCAGCCTCACTCAGCCTCCTGTGGCAGGCACAGTCTGCAGTGAGACAACAGGTCACCATTTAGTAGCTGTTTCCTTATTTCCTAGGGCTTCCTTGTGCTTGTGTGGATGAAAGAGCCTGCAGTGTCATATGCATTTGTACAGGCTGCTTCTAGGGGCAACTTCTTATGTCATTACTCTTTTCTAGATTCATTAGTAGCAGGTCAGAGCTGCATCTTTGCATTTGGACCATGAGTTTTTGTTATTCTGAATGCTAACTGGACTGCTCCTTATCTAACTCTCATCTCAGCTATCCTAACAAAAATAATCATCACAGTTATTTTCCAAATATCTCCAAGGTATTTAGGAAGAGATGTCACTCTTTAAAGTCCTTCCTTGATTTGCAAAGTAATGGGCTCATTCAGCTGCCATTGGCTGGAAATTTGGACACAGCCAAAGTCAGATCCCAAGCTCTTTTAACAGGCGTAGGTGGACAAAATTACCTGATGGTTTAGGTCAGGTTATTGGTGGCAGAACCAGACAAACATCATTTGGGCAAAACTAGGAGCCTGATGAAATCTGTATAATGTCCAACTAAGGAAGAGCAACAGAAGCAGATTTTTTTTTTTTTTTGCAAATCAGAGAGATGCCAGTACTGGCTTGGGATGAGATTCAGACCTTGGAAAAGAGAACTACCATATTTTATTCTGCCAGTAGTGGTCTAAATGGTATATCTGCAAACCATCAGGGAAAGAAAAGGAAAAAGGAATAAGCATGAGGGCAGGGGTATTTATAAATCAAAACTATACAATCCTAAAGACAAAGTGAAACAAATTGCAAGCCTGAAAAGATACGAGAAAGTCTGATAATGGCCTAAAAATCTGATTTTCTTTGTGGGGGTTTGCTTAATAGGGGTTTTGCTTCCACTCATAATATGATAGATAGGTGCAAAGATTTCATTTAAGAATCTGTTTCCCTGTAACAAGTGGCTATCAGTTTGGTAAGCAGGGCTCTTTCCATCCCAAATGTGGAGTTACATCTATGCCATGACGGCTGGGAGGTGATCATTATTTACCAGAAGGGGAAAACCTTGTCAGTCTGCCTTCTGGAGAGATGGAAATATAACAGTAGCAAATGGTTAGGAGCTAATCAACATAGAAATTAAATGTACGGAAGGGAGACAGACTTTTTTCAAAGAAATAAAATAGTGAGAATTTTTCAAGTCATTGACACCTGTGTTCTTCTCAATTTTTGCATTAAAATAGCTTTGTCAGTGTGGTTACTCGAGTTCAGGGTAGGATTTCTGTTCAGTACAAATCCCTGAATGCTTAGGAAATTCATTTGATTGAGTTAGTGTCCTAACGGCTCAGTTGTAATGGGGCAGTAACCTTTAATTGAGCTGTTTTCTGTGAATAACTATATAAATCATAGAGAGGGCAGCTATTTGTCTATTCTGGTGATTAGACTAATCACCTGGGAAGTGGGAAACCTGTGTTCAGGCCTCCCCTGTGCCTGATAAACCATGTGTACACTTCAAATACTGCTCATATATCCCTGTGGTGTTTCAGAGTGCGCGGAGGGACGGGCATGTGGATTTGGGAAGTGTTCCTGGTGCTGGATGTGAATTCCTAAGCCCTGCATAGCGGCTGAGCTGCAGCCAGCAATTCCAGGCTGTGCTCGGGATCTCAAGCCTGCTTGGTCTAAGTGGAGATTCTGAAACTCAGGTATCTATCTGATTAGCTGATGTTTGGATGTTAGTTTGTCTGCAAGAAAGGCACAAAGATTATATGTAGGTCAGCCCAAATGTGTGTCAATGAAACTTTCATAGCATCGTCTCACATTCAGTAGATGTCAACATGCCACAGAAAAGCTGGTCCTGAAAGATTTTATTAGTCCTGAAGTTTTTCATTGGTAGTGTATACGTGCGTGTCTGTAAAATATGTCTGATTCTCCTATTTCCTAGGCAGAAGAAAACATATATACTTCAGAAATTTCTGGAATGGTCTCAGATGCCTTCTTTAAACATCAGGAAAGTGACAGTAGCTCTCCTGAGCTCTCCCAAAACAACCTATGCACAAACTTTTTATGTTTGGAAAGTAGATTTCCTGCCTTTCTAAAACACAGAACAAGACCATATTTTCACTTTGGACATTCAGATGGTGATAGACCTTAAATCCACCCAAAATCCCACGACTGTTTCCCTCCCTGAGCTGCGGTACAGTTTTTCAGTGCACACAGCCAGCTGCAAGGAAAAACATTTCTCTGCCAACCCTTTCAGACCAGCTGCTGAAGGAGCCAGAATTTGGGTTAGTATATGGTGAATGAGATGTCCAGCCTGCACAGATCACATCACTATCAGCCACATTAAAGCTTTCATGAGTGCATGTACACACGTCTGCACCTCCATAACACAGATGTATCTCCCTCCATTACCAACTCCAAGCATTCAAGTCCCAGTCATAGGATCAGCTAAAAATAAATTTTAATTATGTCTAAATATATATTTGACTGTATTAAGGCAAAGAGCTGAACCTTCAAATGAATAAAATTGCTTAATGGCTATTGACCTTCTTTGCAGAAGTTGCTGCTGGAGAGCACTTCCACCAATCCAGGTCAGCCAGCTAAGCTCCTGTGGATTTTTCACCAGTATAGAAGTAGAAAGTAACTAGGGTACAGTAAGCTATTCCCTTCATGCATATGCTGCACAACTTTTCTAACTCTTGCTAAGATTCCTTTTGCTTTGTGTTTCCACTGAAAAATGACAGGCATTAATTTCCTGTACCTTTCTGCCCTCCCTCTCTATCAACTTTCTGATTTTTAAAACCCATTAAAGAATGTCCTCAACAAATACAATTTTCACAATTTTTTCTCAAAAAACACATACGGCTTCACTTCTTTGATGCTAAAAGTTAGCCATAAAAATCAGTCAATTTTAGGGATTTTCTTTAAAAACCTTTCAAAATTGCAGATGTAACACTGGCCCTGATTTCTTCATCTGTCCAATTTCTTCTAACCTAAAGATGCAAGGTTTATTTAGTACTTAAGAAAAGTGAATGCTCGCTGTCTTGGAAGAGTCTGATTTAGTAGCTTGTTTCAGCATGAACCACAGTAATGTAATGCTTTTATTCACTGATGAATTTGAGCAGTATAGCGTTAATCACTCTCACTACCGTATGTCACTTGAATAATCAACAAACCTCAGTGATACATGTTCCCAGATCCTGTAGAGTGCCATTTATCACTGACACAGAGCCTGTTTATTCTTGACATGTCTTATTTGTGCAGAATAAGCAGAGAATTTACTGCATAAATAATGTTAGGTGGGTATCATTTGAACCAATATACAAGAGATTTGAACCTCCTCAGAACCAGATATGTCTGAAAGGGGTAGAAAAGGTGGGAAAACAGAATTTCAGCAGTAATTATAGAAATGCATTTAATTGATCTATAACTTTCAAGAATGAGCTGGTGAACTCTTTTAGGGTGGTTTCTAGAACTTGTGTAGGCCATCAGATATCCTGTGTTGACAGTCTCAAATGCGGTTCACAAGAAAGTCTTTTCACACAACCAGGCTCAGCTTTTATGCTTTATTGTGAGGGTTTTTCGTAACGTCATTTGCATGTCCTTGCCTGAGTGTACAAAAATGGTTTTATTCTTTGCAGAGTTTTGAGATGGTGGCAGGCCAGTAAAAGAGACACCAGGTGACAGGATGGGGACAAAGGTGACAGTGACACTGCTCCCCACCTCTCACAGTGCCTGATGCACAGGGCTGAGCCCGCAGATGTACAGGCTCTGTGTCTGCAACCACTCCACCCTCCAACACAGATCACAGCAGATGCAGGATGTCACACACTCTATGTGTGTTGTTTCTTAATCTCCTACTGGAGCTAGGTTCCAGTCTCTGAACTGGTAGAAGCAGTGAAAATCTATCTCCAGGTTTCTGTCTCCTAAGGATTTAAAATTGCTTTTCAAGAAGACATGATGCAAGATATAATAGTATTTGTCTAAATGTTGAAAAGCAGAAAGAGAGCGTTTTGAAGCTTTGGCAAAGTGGCAAAAGTCAGGTAAATTTAGCCAGTTTTACATGTGAGTGTGAAATCATCCTATCTGGCAACAGGGAGTATATAACTATACTAAGGTGATCCATCAGGCACAAAACAGCAAAAGATGGAAAAATATTGAAACAACACGTTTGCATCACCAAAACCTCTCTAAGCATCTGATTCAGGCGTTGCTTTATATGAGCATAAATCAGATATTTGGTAATCCCTCAGCATCTTAACTCTCACATTTCTTTATGTCAAGTATTTTCTGAGGTGAAAGCTGGTCCAAAATAACAAACTTCCCATGTCTGAATCATGCTGTAAGTGTAACAAGGTTACTAGCAGTTAATGAAAAGGCAGAACTATGGAAACAGGACCAGCTATGAAGGGGCAGCACTGCACTCCATAGTTTTACTGAAAAGTCCTTCAAATGGTCTTGAAGAAGTCTTTCTACAAGCTCTGCAGCCCAACCTGGGACAAAGTAGTTCATTCTGCCACAGATAAACAACTTTATTTAGAAATTTGAGGGCTATTAAACAAGGTGAATTTCCCTAGTGGATCACCACAAATTTATTAATCCAGGTGTTACTCTAATTGTGATTCATTGGGGATAGAAACTCTGTTCAATGGTCCTCAAACTTGCACTTCCATTTAGTGCTGTGCTGGAAACCCAGCACTGGGAACTGCAAGCTGCCTTAAAATCCTTCATATTTCTTTATATTTTGCCATTATTTGTACTTAATTATTGTAGCAATTCTGTAGCAATTGTTGCAGCAATTCTGGTTTTATTTGTCTAGTTATAAAAAGGTTTTTCACAGTCAGGTTTGCTGCTCTGTCTTTTATCTGGAGTACCATAGTTATCATTTTTCAGTATGAAGCAGTACTTAAAAGGAGGAAAGTCAACACCCCATTAAAAACAGGACAGGGGCAAACCTCAGTTAGAGCAGACTTAGCTGTCACATACAGACATCTAACACTGCTGCACTTGAAAACCACATTTCCTATTCCTTCCTTTGCAGTGGAAGGCTGTTTTAAAAACCCATCCCTGCTCTAAGCATCTGGTCTGAATTCCCAGCTATTACTTTCTTACCATGCTGTTGACTCATTATAATATTTATCTTCACCCTTTTAACAGTCTTTTTTTCCCCCTGCACTTCTCTGTCATGCCAAAGAAGGTAGACAAAGTGGTCACTATCAAAAGCATCCTAAAATGCCACTTTACAGAGATAAAACAAAGCCCACAGACACCATAGAGTGGGACCAGACATCACAGAACCCAATTACTCAGTGTGATATGGCTTCCTATCTGTGCAGTAACAAAGTGATTCAGTGTCTTATTTTCCACATATGTGGAAAATGTTCAAGGCAATGGTGTTCAAGGGAGAAGTAGATGGATCTACCTTGCATATGCATATAGACATTTAAACTGAATTAAAAACAGAGGGGCACACAAGGTGCATGACCATTCTGCTCCATTGGCTTCACTTGTAAAATGCTGCACATAGCTACAGCACTGTGGAAATGTCAAGCTTGGAAATTTCCAGTTGGACACAAGCATTCATCTGTTGGGTTCACTGGACCAGCCAGTCAGCCAGGGAAAAGGGCTGAGACCGGCTGGTGGAAATAACCTAGGCGAACCCAACATTTATCCATTAGGCTGCAGAGATCAGGCTACCAAATAAACAGATATCAGTCATGATAGTGGCCTTTCTATTGCCCACCATCCATTTACTCCCCAAGCACTGTATTCATGGGTTTAATTTTATTTGCTGAAATCATTAAACAGGGAAATATCTGTATCTGGAATGTGTGTGAGGTAAAGAGAGGCAGAGATTTAGCACCAGTATGTTAAAGATAAGGGACCATGACATCTTTTAACACCATCTCTCACTCTACTTGAATCTGTTCAGCATAGCTGTAACTTGCTGCTGTGGAGAAAACACTTCCAGATGTAGAGGTTTTGAGTCTCCAGTACAATTTTCGCTGGCTCAAATGGGAATTTTATTACGGCATTATACTTGTCACTCTCAATGATTCATCTCTATTGCTCAAATGAGTTGTGTAGGAAATGTATTAGGAGTACAGATATACCTACCTAGGTTCAGCTCTGCAAACAAGGCAAGGAAAACTAGTGCTCTCTGGTGAAATAACCACATGATACTGTAAGGTAAAATCTCCCATATCAATGCACTTAACTCAGTGTCTAATAAGGGACTCCAGCTCTCTGTACTTTCAAGCAGGTTAACACTTTCAGAGTTTCCTTCATGTTTTCTTTAAAATTGCTAAGACATCATGAATACACCATATAGTGAACTTTAATTTAATTCCTGGAAACTTTCCAAAGATATACCCCCTCACCTTTTCTCTTTGGTTTACTAGAAAACAAAAGGTTGGTATGAATTATCAGATTGAAACTGGCAGACTTAAAAATTTGTCATAAATCATATTTTATGGGGTTCATTTTGGTATCACCAAGAAAAGGAAACATCTTGCAATTGTTTATTTCCTCTAATGGCCAAGATCACAAATCATTAAGATTCTCTTACAGTGGGGCTTCATATGTTTTCAGAGGTCAAAGATTAATCCATTATATTATGGTGTGGTGGCTGTAAAATGACTAGAAGTGACCAAAGAATCCAGACTAAGATGAGAAACAAAAAACATTAATGAAAATTGCCCATAGCCTCCCATAAATAAACACAGAGGTGGAGCCAGGCAGCAACTGCTAGCTCTGAACTATGTCCAGCTGTAGGGTGTTTGGTCTTCCACACCAGCCATGTGTGGATAAAAAAAGAAAGGGGAAGATTAGGAAAAAAATTGTGGAGAAAGCTGTAAGGTGTGACAGGAGATCTTTGCCAACTTTTCCCTGGGCTGCACCAAAAGCAGCATGGCCAGAAGGTCAAGAGAGGTGGATGTCCCCTTCTACTCTGCTCTTGTGAGACCCCACCTGGAGTACTTGTGTCCAGCTCTGGGATCCCCAGAAGAGAAAAGACATGGACATGTTCAAGTGGGTCCAGAGGAAGCTAAAGATGATCATAGGGTTGGAATACCTCTCCTATGAAGGCAGATTGAGAATGCTGGGGTTGTTCAGCCTGGAGAAGAGAAGGGTCTGGGGAGACCTTAGGGTACCTTCCAGTACCTGTAGGGGGCCTACAAGAGACCTGGAAAGGGACTTTTGACAAGGGCAAAGCATAATAGGACAAGAGGTGATGGCTTTAAACTCAAAGAGGTCAGGTTTACATTGTATCTAAATACTAGGATGAAATTCTTTACTCTGAGGGTGGAAAGGTGCTGGAACAGGTTGCCCAGATAATCTTTGGCTGCCCCTTTTCCGGAAGCATTCAAGGCCAGGCTGGATGGGGTCTTGCATAACCTGGTCTAGTGGAAGGTATCCTTGCCCATGGCAGGATGGTTGGAACTAGATGATCTTTAATGTCTCTTTCAACCCAAACTTTGCTATGATTTTGTGAAACCTCTTGCCTAAAGCACGTCTGTGGTGATTGCTGCAGTCTCCACTCAGTCAGCCAGGTATCCTGTTTGCCAGCAGATCAGTCGCCTCAGATTCCAGCTGATAACCACCTCTGCTGTTTCATCTCTTATAGTTATCCAAAAGCCAGGACAAGCCAGAGGGCTCTCTTACCTCTTTGAAGCGTTTGGGGATTTAGAAGGATTTTTTTTACCATTAAATGCTTTTGAGCTCAGCTTGCAGCCTAAGCCTCACTGATTCCACCAGATTAAAAAAATATTTTTTTTTAAGTGGCTTGTGGTTTGATACATGGTTCCCCAAATTCTAAGCAGAGGAAGAAGTTTCCAGAGGAGCTGACAAATTCATATGTAAAATTACAAAGCCAGAGAGCCTCAACAGAGGAAGAGAGAAATAGGGAAAGGCTATGACAACTGAAAGTAAAATGAGACATATGTTTTATCTATAATGTAAGGCTGCCTTTTTAATTAATCTGCTTTCATGAAAATCCCCAAAATCCCTATTGCAGATTTTTTTTTAATTGGCAATTTTTGCTGTTTGTATTTCTTTGTACCTGATACAGAGATGTATAGGATTTTTATTGGAACTACATTTTAGTTACCTCTTTTTCTGAAGTTCCAAAGGAGTTTTCTAAGCCTGAAACAGCCCACAGAGTCAGTCATGTGCTCACAGCATTCTTCAATGAAGTCTAAATGAAATCTCTTTATACAATACTAGCTAGTAAAGAAATTTCCATTCATCTGCTTCCACTTTCCGTCATGAAAAATCTCCCAAAAAATTAGAGGTAAAAAATATCACCCACTTACACCATTCTCCTAAAGAGCAAGTATTAGAAACTAGGAGGAAAATTCCTACTTTTCCCTGTCATATTTCCTGTAATCTTCTAGATAATATATGAGTGAAGACATTCACTTTCATTTTGCACACCAGCTAGAAGCTGTAGCTGGACTCTAATCACATATTGCTGCAAAATTTTAGGTATATTTTACTTTTATCAGTCACGTATTTTGTTCCTTTAGAAAGTTACGCTAGTTTACTAACACTTAAGGATCCTCTTAAGGATTCATGCAAGACCAAGCATGGAAGGGAAAAACCTTCTTTGCCTTCAGATTAAAGGAAAAAAAAAAAATAGTGGAAGAAATTGATCCTGTTTTGAACATTTTTCACCACAGCTAAGATGAAAAGTTTGATGCCACTGTGAGTGCTATATTACTAATGATTCACCATAACACACAAATTTTTTGTTATGCTACTTTAAGCTAAAAACTTTTCATTTCCTAGTCAAACTTACCATCACTGCAAAAGCTAAAAATCAATAGCCCTATTCTAATCTCAGCTAAATGAGGTTTAACATCCTAAAATTTGAGAGCTTCATTAAATATTAATTTAATGTGGGGGTGGGGGGATCCAGATTAATTTCAGATTAATTTGCATATAGGTATTTGTGTAGCTCAAGCAGTATCTTTCCTTTCTGTCATTTCCATCATCTGATGGACGGTGGAAAGAAGAAAATGTATAGAGAGGATGTACAGTGATAAAGTAAGTTGAGGAAGATTTAATTACAGACTGTTATTACATATTCTGCCCTGGCAAGCACGCAAAAGGTAAGAGAGCAACATAAATTTGCTAATGACTAGAGTGATAGAAGATACTGGAACATCTTAGATAAATAAAGTAGGCAGTCTGAAATAGCAGAGCAAGGTACATGACTATTAATGGTACTGCATTCTCTGCTAAAGTTTAAAAATGGTTTGACAACATAGGATGCTTTATGCACATCAAATGAATTGAATATTTCTACTAGCACAGTTAAAAATACATAAGAAATTTCAGAAAGTGGGTTTATGGGTGTCTGAGGGAAATCACCACAGATGGGTATGGGAATTCTGAACTGTTTTGAAAATTGCTAACACTTGCAAAATACTAGCTGAAAGAAAACAGAAAAATATTCTTGCAGCTCCCAGCATAATAATTTATTTATTAGGGACATGGCATTTGTGTTTGGAACTTTTTCATATGTTTCCAATAGAGTATGTCTACAGGGAGGAGTTAGAATGAAGTAAGTTAGGACTGAATATATACAGTACAGTACAACTCAGATCCAGAATCTTACTAATTATTTTTTGGGGGGCCCTGTAAATCTGATACCTTGGCTTGGATTTCCATTGGTAGCAACGGAAACCCAAACTCACTTGTGGGGAAGTTACTTTTGCACCACTTGCTCCCTTGCATGTTCATACAATGCAACCTGCTAGATTTCTGCCAGGTACTTCATAGCTGGCCTTCTGGAACTCATTGAGCACTTCATGTCCCCATAGCAGGTAAATGGACTTGTTATTGACACATGTTGCAAAAGAGACCATAATTGCCCAAGAATAACAGAGTTGGTGCTATGCTTTGCCCATTGCGGATGTCAAGGATGGACACCGCTCAACCTTGAGCCTCCAGTGCAGAATCTGGGTGCGATGCTGATCCTCCATGCTCGGATGTCACCACTCATTTCTTCTCTAACATCTTCAAGACCAGGGCATAAAGCAGAGCAACAGATGCAGCCCAGAGGGCCACATCATCACTTTCATGTGAGGATATTGCAAACATAACACCAAGGGCGCAGGAGGGAGCTCTCTTAAGAGGAAAGAGACAATATGGTTTGCCCCTTAAGGAGAGAAGCCAGCCATGTGTGATAGGAACAATGGCTTAAATCACCAACTGCCAGGAGAAGCATTGCTTTGATTGGGGGTTACAAGAGAAGAGCATAAAGAAAAATCATTAAACAGCTAGTGCAGGGTGGTAGCTACAGCCAAACAATCTGCTAAAAATAGAGCTCAAGATAAATCATTCTTACCATTGTACCCTATGTGCTACCCCATCATAGCTCACAGAATAAAACATTGTCAATCTGAGTAACGATAAAACAAACAATGAAATCATACCACAATATTGACAAAATGTAAGATAATCAACAAACTATTAGAATGGGCCTGTTGACTCAAGCAAATGGAATGTAGTAGAACAGCTGTTCGCTTTATCCTGCCCATAAAGGAAAACCTTGGTGACTCACTGAGGGCTTTATAAATTACTGGCTTCTTTTTTGCTCTTCCCTGATATAAATAGAATTCTTCAGTCCTGTCTCCTGAGTCCAGCCTGCACCTATCTCACCTCTGCTTGCCATAGCAAGTGCTGTTAAATACTCCCTACCTTCCACAAGGAATTGAGATAAGAAAACCACTAATCTATTTTCAAAATTGTTAACAGTGAGTTAAGTGATTTAGCTTCCACCAACGGGCAGAAAAGAGCCTAAGAGCTTTTGGGAGCCTTTTCAGCTTCCACATCAAAATGTAAAGAGGTCCAGTGGGAGCAGAAATGAGGTTTCACTGACTGATGCCAGAAAATATTCTTATTTGTGTTTTCAGGAAGATGGTATGGCAATCAGCATGACTTAGGGAAAACTACAGCCCAAAGAGTCAATTCTAGATCATTGCAATGATCTCAATCATAATATTTCCTCATTCAGGAACTTGAAATAATACAGACATAGACCAAAACAGATGCTTAGAGGCACTCCTTAGGGACTATAGACTTTCTAGATTTTTTTTTTAGAATTGAGTCTCAGTATGGTGCAAAGACATTTATTTCCCCAAGGACTTACACTTTCTAGAACAAAAAAATGTTTTTATCATTGGTCTCACCACTAAAATGACGTTTAGTGTGCTATGTGCAAAAACACTCAATCTCTAAGATATTACACAGCAAAATAGAATATATCTAAATTGTTCCATCATTGCAATTATAAAAAACTACTCAAGGTTGGAAAGTTAAACTAGAAGAATTCATTTATGTAAGAATGACTGCATTCATTTTTGATGGCTGATACTGAGTAGCACAGTGAAAATCTAGCCCAGAAGCGGCAAGGACCCTGCCCTACCACTGGAGAATCCTGCTTTGAGATTCAACCCAGCAGCTTGCACTGGGAGCTGTGAAGCTGAACCTAGCATTTTAAAAATTAAGGGTTTGGGGAGAAACTAAGAGACCAAAAAAAAAATACCACAGAAAAATCACCTCATAGAGGGCTGTAGCTCAGAAAGTAATTGTAGAGAGAGAAGTTCTGCCAATGTAGGATTGAAAAAAAAATCCTAAAAACCCAAACCAAACCAAAACCCTCAAACAATTAACAAAAATTAAAAGCAAAATACATTTGTGAATATTTTTATATAGCATATGTAACATTTATAGATGTTCTTGTTCAGCTCGTGCAAACAACGCGTTGATGTGTGTTGGCTCATGCCCTAAGCTGCTGTAAGGTTCAGGTGAGACTCTACATCAGGTAGGAGCAGCCAGCTGAGTTATGAAAGATGTTGTGCCATCTTCAGAGCTTCACCTTTCCAGCCATAGCCAGGGTCTGCTGCTGCCTTGAACGGGTCAGCCTCGCCCGACAAATCCCTTTTCCCGGGAAAACAGAGGTGATTTCCAACAGGTAATTTTCAGGAGCTGTGGAAGGCAGGGCTCCACCAGCACCACCAGCACCGAAGCTGGGTGGCCGCCGGGCACGCTGCCAGTGGCCAGCCGGGACCGTCCGTCTGGCAGTTGCTAAGAGACAGCACATGCCAACGTGGGTTGAACAGGAGCCAGCTGAAACGACAGGGCCGCAGGATGGAATGGCTCACACCCGGAATACCAACTCCTGGCATCTTTATTCTGAGCTCCCCACTGGCTCTTTAGTGTGGTGGGAGCCGGTTTTGATTGGGGAGGCCTTCCTGTGAGTAGCAGCATCTTTGCCAATTCTCCCCAGTCCCTCTTCATAGCATTTATTGATAATAGCAATGTGTTAATTATAGGAGACTCGTTCACGGACTGTGAATCCAGCAGGAAGGAACACATTGCCGTACAAAATGTTCCTCTCGCACCAACATGCACCCATCCACCCACCCACCTATTTTCCTTCCTTTTGAATTACTTTCCACTTGTTTCTCAGTATTGCCACTTCTCCTTTGTGTTTGCCAAGGAGCCAGGGCTAGTCGGATGGCAGAACAAGTCCTCCAGACGAAAACATCACATTCAGCTCCCCAAGACCTCTCCAGTGTGAGAGTGCTGGGAAACAGTCAGGCAGCTCAGAGAGACTTCATGAAACTCAAGAGTTCCTTGGATTTCAATCTCAAGGCAGGTCCTCAAAGATAAACCAGAAAGATTTTATTCCAAAAATTTCAGGCATGCCAACAAGAAGTCCACTTGTCCACTCCATTCAGCAGACACATTGATACAAGCCACAATTAGTTGCAGAGTAACCATCGATGTCATTCTCTTATGAAGATCTTTCCAACTGCTGCAGATTTTAGCCAAGAGTTCTTCTGAGTTTTTAAACTCATTCACAAACATGCCTACTGCAAAATACCTGTTTGGAAAACAAATTGCAACAGTGGAAAAGGAGATAAATAAAGTGAAAAAAGTGTTTTAAAATTCCTGTATACTATTCAATACATAGTTTACTGCTGGTCAAAATAACATCTTTGGGATATTTCCCTACCATTAAATTTTATGCAACTACTGTTTTTTCTAAGATACAATGTGCCCTACTGCAGCAAAAACTTAAAATACACAAAATACAGAGTCTTAAAACAGATATAATAGACATTCCATTAACAAACTTCTGTTAATATATCTGTATAATCACACATAATTCACATGAGGCTATCCAAAAATAAGGCTTCCTAGGAGCTAATCTCTCACTCACATACTCAATCATTTTTCAGATTGTTTAAAAGCCTACAAGACAGAAGTTTTAAGAGCTTTAATAGGCATTTTTGCCAGTGTAATAAAATATCTTTTCTGGGTTGCATATCATCTTATAAAATCAAACTTTAAAAATACAAACTAAATGTCCAGGCCTGCAATTCTTTATTAGAGCAGACCCACTGAGATAAATTAAATGTTGCAGTGGCAATGAGACAACCGAACGGACTGTTCAAATCTTATGAAGGCTTGCCCTGAAAACACATTATTTTCCAACTTTATAGAGACATAATCTTTAATTCACCCTTGGTTTGGCAACTTCCCCCAGTGGGGAGAATTATAGACAAAATGACAGTGCAATAAGGACACAGTGGCAGCTTTATTTCTGATTTCACTGGTTTTTGTCAGTTTTTGTTACAATATTAAAATTATTTAAATCTGGGGTTAGTTTTTCTGTGAAGCAGACAGGCTATTGACACTGTGTGACATGGGTGACTGGGGGAGATTTTGCATGTCACAATATATTTGTGCTTTGACTATTCTACCTATAGATAGATCTGTTTTTAAATCTTCAGTTTACACTGTGTTCCCCCAGGCCATTTCTTTGAGCTGATGAAGCAAATAATGGGGTTTTTTGGCTTTTTAAACGCAGCTTTTAAGGACTTGTCAGAGAAAGGCTGATGAGGGGTTAAGAATTTCTATTTGAAGTTGTACAGAATTACCAACTAATGAGTTGATTTCTTTGATGGGTCTTTTATAGTTGGCTGCAGCTGTACAAGAATCAACCACAAAGGGATCTTGATTTTGTTCATCGTTAATTCCAACTCAACAGATGAAGTCTGGCTATCATTGTCACCTTCTCAGTTTGCCTTTGTACTATGTGAAGCTCATGTACTCAATTAACAATCTGATTAGCAAGTTCTTACACTCTTCAAGTGGCTTTCTTTATACTGCCAACATATCAGGTCCTTCAAGCAGGATTTAAACCGGTAATACTTTTTTGGCTATGATATAATTTATAATGCAAATGTTTAAGATACTGAAGCACACAGGCCAGCAGGGGAACATAGCAATGAACTTAAGAAAGATATTAAGAATGATGAAGATTTAAAGAGAATTATTTCACTAAAAGCTATAGTGAATCAATCTTTTCTTTCCTCCTTTGTACAGGAGCAATGCTTAATGTGGTTTTTAGTTTTGCCACTTTTGTTAAATTATTAAGGTTTTACAGAACCAAAACAGAACAAGAAATATCTGATGTTCTGGACTGTGGTGCAAGTTTAAATCCTGTTCTGGACTGGAAACAGGTACTGATGACTGCTTTGCTACAAAAAATGACACACTCTTCTTGACCCCTCTTTTCCCATCTGAAGCCTGGAATCGCTGTTTCAGGAAGTTAGACCAAATGGAAACAATGAGGCAATGGCTGAACTTGACATGGTGTAGAGCTTTATTTTGAATTTGCCTGTTCTAGAAATAAGAGTAAATACCTGAATACTGGATAGCATTTGGCTGGTATTTAAAAATAATGTCAGACTTATATGTGTGCCTAGAGGAGGTACACTTGGCCAGAGAGAATATGCATGAAAATATTTGGTTTCCGTTTATAATCACATCTAGCCCCAGACAGAATCAGCAGCAAATGTACAAAAGATGTTTATGATTTTTTTAAACCAAGTTATCTTATTGCAAACACACAAAGAAAAAAAAAGAAAGACAAAAGCATGGGAGTGAAACCCATTGCATTTACAACTTAATTTACAATGATGTGTCAATGTTTATGCTTTCCTATATCATATCTAGCAGGTACAAATAGAACTATTCAATTTCTTTTCTCTGATTAGCAGATGCAAAACTCTGAATGTTTTGCATCTGCTAAACTCTACAAATATTCAGATGCTCTCTTTGTAACATCACATCATGTTGCCACAGCACATGATGAGGCTCCCCTGCTACACTAGTGTCCACAGGTTTAAATTCACAAAAATTTAAATACAGCACAGTGGAAGCAGTCCCTTCCTTCACAGTGTCCTCTGGAATAGGCCATTGAGATATGATGCTAGAATGGACCCTGCATGCTTCAGAGGATGCTGTATTCCTTGGAGAAACATGAAATGACAAGCCTTTCAAGAAATAAAAATGTGAAAAGAAATAATAGTTTTTCAAGGAAACGCTAGCACTTTTATTACTGCTGCTAAAGGTTTATGTAATACTTTGCACTTGAATAGCACTCTCTACTCAGTGATCCCAAAATCCTTTGTAGTAGTGTATTTCACTTTGTGACAGCCCAACGAGATAGGCAAATAACACCATCTCCTTTATATAAATTGGTCAGTGAGTCTGAGAAAGTTAAGCACCTAATTCAAAGCCTATTAAGGCAAATGAAAAGACTCCCAACAGGCTTTTGGTCAGTTGTTAATGAGACATCTCAGGTCATACAAAAAATTTGTGACAGAGAGCAGAACTCAAGCGTCCTTATTCCAATTCATGTGTCTTAGGTAGACATCATCCACCTTCCATATAAAAAAGATTTTTCAAAGGGCAGATTTGTGGCTGTCATAGCAGAGTGTCAAACCTGTAAGGTGATATTACACCTATTAAAAAATAGCTACACAGCAGAAGGTCCCAGGTGGGCAAAGAAGGGTCTCACAATGAACAGCTATCCAAACCACAGTTCCAGGAAATTAAGGCCATATTTCAGACCAAAGTGACCCAAGTGTGTGCTGTCCATTTTTATAAGTACAGGAAATCCTCACCAACTGAAGCATGGAGAAATAAGAGGAGGAATAATAATCTGATGGGAGGGGGTAAAGGCAGCATAGCCAGACACCTTTTAGGGATTTCCAGTGATGGAACAAGAGGCAATGGACACAGATTGAAATGCAATAAGTTCTTTTTAAATACATGAATTTATTTTTTTACTGTCAGAGTAGTCAAACACTGGCACAAGTTGCACAGAGAGGCTCTGGAGTCTCCATCCTTTGAGTTATTCAAAAAACAACTGGACAGAACCCTGAACTTGCACTGACCATACTTATGCAGGGTAGTTGGACTAAATGACCTCCAGAACTAATATTATTATTAAAAAATTCAGTGGTACCTAAGGCAGAAGAAATCATCCTGGGCTGCTCAGTTTAAGCATGGTGTGCAATAGCAGAAATCCTTGCAGTCAGTTTACAACCATGATAAGCAGTTTTAAAGAAGATCCTTCCTCCTCTGCTGACCTCTGGGCTCCCCATGCACCTTGCACTGGACCTCCAGGTCTCACACCAGTGGCCATGACACTGCAGTGACTGCTGGGGAGCAGGGGCCATCCAGGGATACTGCACTGCTGTAATTGAGAGACACTGTAGTTTAGAGATCCACCATACCTGGAGTGACAAATGTATTGCTCATATCTAGCTACAGTGAAATAACTCTCTACTTAACCATTTTCTATAACACTCAAAATGGAAAACACTTTTTCAAATAACCATTTCAGAGACAGGTAAAGAAATGGTGGGGGGTTAGGACCAGGAAATACCTTATATTTAATCTGTTCACACTTTAACTGAAAAGGTTTGTCTTTCCCTTAACAAATTCTGAAAGACCTGCTTTTTGATAGCTTTTATCTTCCTGTATATCTTGCTTCACAGGTTGCATATTTCAGAAAAATAAAATCTTTCCTAGTAGTGTGCATTCCCTTTATTGATAACCTTTTAAGTTAGGTTAATTAGGGACCAGGAATATAGACAAGTTCATGCTTTATTTCCAAAACTTGTCTAGTTCTTTCTCTCTGAGAGACAGAATCAGTTCATTCCCTTGGGGATACAAATGTCTTTCATGAAACTGTGGGACTTCTGTAGTGACAAAGCAATTTGTAGTCACTGCAATGATTCTAAAGTCCTTTTCTAAGATGTATCCTAGTCCTTTCCCTGATGAATCAAAAATATTTGTTCAGTAGAAGCAGAACCTTTCCTTTCCTGCAATGTCTGACCTAAGTTTACTTTCATCAGCATACCGCTTGAAAAAACTGGTCTTTACCCATGAATGAGCATATCCTAGATAATACTGCATAAAGCTCATCAATTTTGCACTTTATTTATGGAGACTCCTATGAGTATATAGTTATAAGGAACAGAAAAGAACCCTGGGTTCTATAGAAAAGAACCCTGCTGACACTGTTTCTCTGCAGATATTAGATATATTATTAAGGAGAAATGTCTTTACTAAAAACATAAGTGATTGATATGCTTGCATCTACTTGAAGATAACTGCAACCATACTACAAAACCCAGCTTTCTGAAAGTTATGCCCCCCACCCCTCGTGCATTTTAGTCACTACGATCCCTTACTGAGTGCTAAAGGTAAAGCAACACATTTCCCTGAAATGGCAATGAAGTGCAGCCAAAATAGAGATAATTATTTTAATTAATGGTAATGATTTTAACGGTTGAACATTTTAACTAATTAATTATGATTGATTGCTTGTTACTAATCAGGAATGGGATTCAAAGTTCTAATTGAAAACCTGAGAGCAACGTGCACTAAAATATGATATACTTCTGCAGCGAGAACAGGCATTTATTTTTTATAGGAAACACTTCAAAGTAAAATTCATTTTGACATTTAAGATGGCCAGAAAATAACATACATCTCCTTCATAGGAGGCATTTTACCCTCAGACACAGGAATCTAAAAATACCTAGATAACCAACTTGAAAAAATCAGGGTAATCTTTCTGATCGTGTTTGAAATCTGTTTAACCCTCCTGTGTTACATCCCATGTTGTTCCCTGTCAACATGGCATCACACTGTTGTACTTTAATACACAGGGGAGAAGCTAACTGCATAATATTTATTCAGGATATGAACTCACTGAAGTGGCTTTATAGATCTGAAGCTGCTCTAAGGATCTCAGTGAGGCATTTATTGAATTAAGCAGCCCTGCAATCTATTCTCACAGACAATCTCTCACCAATGCACTACTCCTGGCTTCCTCAAGCCTGCGTTGAAGACCACACTAGTAGACCAGCATCTCTCCAACCAAAATATCTCATGTTGCACCTGTACACCTGGTGGCACAGGCAGCAGCATACCATGTGAGGGGATGTTGTTCCTCAGAGACATAGGGATGTGTGCCAGGGGCTACAGTTCACCTTCCCACCAGCGGCTGGGACTCTGAGGCAGCAGCAGGGTTTACAAGTGACCACTGTCTGCCACACCACTGCTAACCAGAAGGCTGGGCTGCTCCCAGAGCAGCTTCTGGGCCACCACAAATGCCAGCAGGATGTATCAAGGAAAACCAGCCTCACCACCAGGCTTTCCAGAGATGCCAGGGCTGGCACAGCCAAGCCATCCATCCTTCAGGCTGGGCACCACCATGAGGATGGCTGCACAAGGATTGAGAGCCCTCCATCTAAATTTCTGGACTGCAAGGAGAGGTAATCTAGTGCCACTGGGAACAGTTCAACATTGTTCCTTTCATGTAAAGGCAGCAGACCTCTGAAAGGGGCAGCCCTGCTTGTACAATTATCCTGGCCTCTTTTTCTCTTCACTTCTCCCAGCTTTGCATCGGATCCAAACATCCCATGGCAGCAGGGCAAGTGATTTCAGCAAGCTGATCTGGCAGATAATTTATATTTTGGGGAAAACAGAGACAAAAGCCTCTGTCAACAGCAGCCCATAGTCAGTGGCTTAGGTGCAACAGCCAAATGTCAGCACAGAGAGAGATTCACAAGAGGCAGCAGCCCCAGGAACAAACACCTCAAGCTGTGAGCAGGAAACATTGCAGATTGGGAGGGTCAAAATCAACCCCCTTTCCAGGAGTGGGGCATCAAATACTGGGCTGAAAACAGATCCTATCTCAAAACTACAGTCAGAAAACTCTCCCTGCTACCAGAGGAAGGAAGGAAGGAAGGAAGGAAGGGGAAAGAGAAAGAAAGAAAGAAAGGAAGGAAGGAAGGAAGGAAGGAAGGAAGGAAGGAAGGAAGGAAGGAAGGAAGGAAGGAAGGAAGGAAGGAAGGAAGGAAGGAAGGAAGGAAGGAAGGAAGGAAGGAAGGAAGGAAGGAAGGACGGACTGGCCTGGGCAGAACAGAGTAAAGCAAGAGTTGCAGTGCCACCAAAATGTTTATAGAAGAACCATGAAGCCGTTTCACAGTTTTGAGAGATTTGTTCCCTTGTAAGCTGATTTTAAAAAAGGAAAGTCCCCAAAGTACCACTTGTCAACTACTATAAATAAATGTTGCAGACATAATACTGCTTTCTTCTTCCAAAAAAAAAAAAGTATTAATTCACAATACATGTATGGGTTAGAGACCTGAAGAGCTGGATTAAGAGAATGTGACATTTTAAACACAGCCTCGATACTGCCGGCACCAGTGAGATGGCCTGAGGCAGGCAGTGCCTGGTCTGTGCTGGTGGTGGTTGTAGGGAGGCAGGATCCTGTCCCACACCAAGTGGGCAACGCCATGGCACTGCACAGCACTGCTTATGAGCAGGCTGACGACTGGACCAAGCACCACACAGAGAATGGAAACATGAGGGCTCTGGCTGCCTCCACCCTGTAGCCCAGCTCCCAGCTTTGGGTCTTTGTTGCCTTTTTTCCTGGTTCAGGGATCTGAGGATGCATCCTCCAAGTTCAGACAAACCAAGTAAATCACTACAGTGATTTACCCTGGCAGCACTATTTTAAGACTGTTCTGTGAACCTAAATGTTGTTTTAATCTAAATGGATATTTTCATCACAGACCTTTTATGTATGTTGTGGGGATCAACCTGGAGCAATATGCCCAAATTTCTAGATCTTTTAAGTCATCAGGCATTTCAATGCAGAGCCTGAGATTCCTTGGGCACTTAAATCTAGCCCCATACACATGACCAAAACCCAAGGATCTCACCATGACCCCAGCTTAAGCAGTCATTCCACCTGAGCTCCACCTAAACCTTCCCAAAGCCCAAGTGTTGTCAGACTTATGCTTAATTATGACAGTAATTACCCTTGGCTTTAGAGGCTTGACTACTCACATGTGCAGGTGCTCCATGCCCATCATGCTGTGCTACCTGGGGACACTGCACTCACACCCCATACCCACCAAGAACTGATTCATAGCTGGACCAGACACCCTTGATTTAGCCATAGCAATTTCCATTAATGGAACACAGGCAGGAACAAACTCATTCACCCTGATTTCCCATCATAGATATACCAGTACCTTGAATTCAGCCCTTGAAGTTGAGAAGGAGGATTGCACCCTGGACACTACATATTTACCTGCTGTGTTAAACCATAAAGTTAATCTTGGAACAAAAAAAAAGCAAAATAAAAGGTAGATGGCTTTGCTGATCTAAAGAAGGAGAGAAGGGAGTCAGTCTCAAAGATAAAACTTCCACCTACCTATGTTTACATCACAGGCAGAGAGTATTTAGCAACTTGATGGTGCAAATAGCTTTAAAGATTCTAGCGCATTTCTTCCATAACTAATTGCACCAAGGTAGAGGTATGACTTTTCTTCCATAGCACTCCTATAGCAAAAGTTCACTGCTAGAGCTGACGAGCAGACACTAATACAAAATAGAGCACTTGCAATTTTATCTTTGGGAAGAGACAAACCAGAATGGATTATTTCCTGACATTATCTCACTCTACCTCCAAGCAGCAAGCTGAGAGAACCATGACTCCAAGGAGCATGGCTGCCAGCTTAAAAAGAGGAAAAAAATGGCAGTACTGTGTGGAAAGGACTGTGCCCTTCAGTTTACTACTTGCATGTTGAGTTATTTAGCTGGGAGGGAAAAAAAAGTCATATTTGCTGATTGCATAAATAAGCCCCAAAGCTGCAGCCCTATGCATTCTGCTCCTTTGAAGGACTGCC
Source organism: Monarcha castaneiventris obscurior (assembly GCA_026261815.1). Classification (NCBI taxonomy): domain Eukaryota; kingdom Metazoa; phylum Chordata; class Aves; order Passeriformes; family Monarchidae; genus Monarcha; species Monarcha castaneiventris. The sequence goes on from JAMPIT010000379.1 coordinate 13,271,339, forward strand.
GTATCATATTAGCAGTCATCAGAGAAAACCATGCCTAGAAACTTCTCTGAAAGCTGCAGCACTTCAAGAAGGATCAGAAAGAAATGTCGCCAGGCAATACTCCCTCTTGCCCCTTTAGCATAATGGCTCAGGAGAGGGAGATTACAACAGGTTTTCATCATGAATATTGTGTGTTTGAGCAAGGAGCAATTTCCTGACAGCTTTGATTCCAAATTTCAACATTATGTCACTTGCTGAAGTATCAGACACATCATTAACCAGCTCTAGCAGGTTTTGTTATGATATGATGAGTCAATATCTGCCTAGAAAATTTAACCCATTTTTCTCTCACACACACATTTTGAACAAGCTCCTGGAAATGCCTTTCTGAACAGCATTTCATTTGAGTCATAAAATACCCTTTGAAGCCTTATTATTTACAGAGCACTTGCACATGCTCATGCCTTATTCTCTATCATTTCCATGAAGTAGCTCTACACAAGAGTCAAGGCTCTTTCTAGATTTAATTTTAATTGTATTCTTTATTTTAGGCAACTCCTCCCACCCCTTATTTCAGAAAAAGGGAGAGAGCTGTGATATCTCACTGACTTCTGCTGGATGGTCGTGGGCTCAGGCCCTCTGAACGGGCAGCTGCTGGCATGCACAGCCAGCTCAGACCCCTCTTGCTATGCTCCTGCTCCCAGACCACCTTTTCTCTCTCACTGCACTGTCCTGAATTAAAGGGGTTGACTTGCTGGATGAACCAGTAAATCCAGCAATTGGTGTGTATTGCTATGCACAGTGCTTTGCAGGATTAGGACCTAGGACAGGTATTTTGTGAAACTCACATGTTTTAAGTACGAAATGGGCTATCTGAAGACAATGACTACTCATGCCAGAAAAATATACATCAATGTAGCACTAAATCTCTCTAACCTATATTCTTTAAATTCAGTTTCAGCCAGGCTCCATTACGAACCTCTGCTAATCTAGGAGCAGGGAGGCTGTCTAAACCCAGGTGTGCTACATTATATTTTCTTCACTATCTGTGTTCATTTAGCACATATTTTCTGTTTCTTTAAAGCTATTACATGAAATATTTTCAACAAAATATATTTGTCTATTTAAATGCTCTGGAATGCGCTTAAAGTAATACACTTGGGTTTGTGAAGCTGTCAGCCCAATTTTATTTTCAGCAGGTTAGGATTGTTTAGAGAATTGCTTTCCCCTTTCAGAGAGAGTTTGGGGAAGGAAAGCCTGGGAGGATCTTCTCCTGGGAATCTCACACACCATCTTTTAAGCCATCATACCCTGGCTTTGTGTTGAGATAACATTGTGGGTTATGCTCAGAGAGCTCAGTCAGTTCTAGACTATTAGTCTTGACCTTTAATGCAAAATACTTTTGGATAAAAAGATACATATTTTTAAATGAAACTGCCCAAAATCTGACTTGGATATGAATTTAGCTTCAGGTTCTCCCTGCTATTTCTTGTGTTGTTTCTGAACAACATGGTTATTCACAAAATGCACCCAAGAATATTTCTTAGCTAGTAGACTGAAATGTCAATGCAACAAAGCAGGACTTGGGCAAATATTTTTCAAGGTTTTCACATGTTTTCTGGCTCCAAATAAAGCTGGTTTTCATCAGCACTGTGTCCTCTGTATTTATGAACTTGTTTGCCCGTTCTTTGAAATACAAATCAGAAAAATAGAGCCAGAGGTAGTAAAAACACAAAGCTAGTTTTAAGTTGAAACATCAGCTTTACCAGTATCAGCTGCTGTCCCAAATAAGGTGTTCCAAGTATTTCACCCCTTAAAGGAACAGTGAGTAGGAAGTTAGAGGTACAATGAAGGCTCTAGTTCAAAATTTATTCCTTTTAGGTTACACCTACATCTGCTGTGTCTGTTAATCGTTAATTAATATCTCTAATAGTAGTTACCTAAATTAGGTTTATTTGCAAAGAGAAATATAATTGCATAAACTTATTTTTTTTAAGATGGCATTCAATACGTCAAGATGTTACGGAAGAATGAAAAATAGATTAAGATTCAACCTGGTGCCCTTTCTCTCTTACAAAGGTGCCTTGAAGTGGGCTCATTCAATATGGCAGTAGCCTAGATCTCAAGTTTCTATTGAAAACTGCCTTGGAAATGAGGATCATACTGCAAAACCCTTGGAGAAAAGGTGGAATAGAGACAGAGAAAAAGCTCTGCATTCACTTGAGCATCAAAGAGATACACAGCCCTCAGACTGAAGTATTCTAATTTCAGCAAATGACTGGCAACTGAAACAGAAAGCAGCAACACCTTAGTGCTAGCCTCTGACCTGCTAACCACTGATAATTCAGCATAGTAAAGCTGCCTTTTAGCCTTACTGGTGACTCATGGGTGGGGAAACTGAGGCACAAAGCAGTTTTTGTCATCAACACCCAGGCCAGGAGGAAAAAAAAACATTTCCCAAGTTGCTGGCCTGACTCCTTCCAACACAACACGGAATATTTACATCCCTCTTGCAGCTCCCTGCCCCCACAGGACAGGAAATTGTTCCAGCTGGTACCCAGATTGTCACCAGTTAACTGAAACTGGATCCCAAAGGTGCAGTGGTGGAAGTCCATGACTCTCAATAGAAAGCCATTTCTGTTTTGTTAAACCTAAACTGTGAACTTATTCCAATTTCTTGGTCTTTTATTTTGTTTTCATCACAGAATAAAACAATACTGAGAGCCTTCATAATTTCTGTATGATTTGGAAAATCATATATATCAGCCAATTCCCTGATAACTGTATTATTAAGTCAGTAGGTTACCACCTGCTTAGATCATCTCCTCTAAAATATTCCAGTAAGAGAGAGGGGAAAGCAGTGAAAAGAAGGTGAGTTGGAAGGAGAGAGAACTTACTGTGAAGAATGCAGAAGTCTCTTTGACTATTTAATAGATAAGAATGAATGCTGCTGTTTAACTAGATCCAGCCACTGAAATATCTAATTAAAACTGATGTGCTTATTTAGTTTCCAATTCATCACAGGTGGGCCCACATTAATGTGAAAATGAAAGTAAATTACCAGCATTTGGCAATCTCACTGAATGTCATTCACATTATTAGCTCAAATCTCAGAATGCATTTTAAAATATGGTTCATAGGTAATAATGTGCCTGAGAACCAGTGAAACCCACAAGTGTGAATTCAAACTGCACGGGGGGAGCTGCCGAATAATGCGTGTGATGTTCTGTACATAAGTGCCTTTAGGCAGAATGTTCTGGGGGAGTTTCACCCACTTTCCTACCACTAATATCACTTGGGAATGGTTGTTTATATTGGCCCCACTCCTACCCGTCCCCCTCCAGCTAGGAGCTCATAATAACTTCAATCCATTTAATTGTAACCAGATTTCAGGCTCACACTCAGATCACGGAGACCCTGTGTGCTTCAACTGCAGGGTATTCAGCTTCATAAATGCAAAACAGAAAGGGAAAATAGACTTGAAAATAATGTGTCTTCCTAAAGCATTTGATTTTCTTTTCGTAAATACTATATTCATAAATTTTACCTGTTATATGAGCTTGAGCTGGTTGGAAAAAAAAGCTAAAATACATTTGAGTTTGACTGAGAAAATCTCTGCAAATCTTCAAAATTTGTAGGGATGCATTTAAGCCACAGGTTTTGATAAACTGAATGTTTACCTAGAGCTCAGAGTGGGGCTATCCAGAAATATAAATATCCCTTCAAATCCGGTTAGTAGGATTCTGCTAAACTGAAACCATTATCCATATCTGGTTTTGTTTGGATCAATGTAACCAACATCTCTTAAAATGAAGCACTATAATCAGGGACTTACCTCAGGTGCTCCATGTCTATGTAATATAGTGATGCCAGGCTTTGGATCACATTTCTCAAGTTCAGACAATTATTTTCTTTAACATTTGATCGCAGCATTGTCTTGAGTATTATTGGCAGCTTAGAACTCTAACACATGGTTACTATAGGGAAAAGGGCAATTTCTATTTCTATATCAAGACTTCAAAATAATTTTTCCTCTGCTGCTTTCAAAAGCACCACTTTTCATTTTGGAAAATAACTATAAAAATATTTTTACTGGATTTGAAAATTACTTTTTCAATCTTTTCCTGTTCTAATAATCTTCCTGACCACCCCTTTGCTACTAAAAAGAGGAACTTAAGGGAATTTATTAAAATGTAGCGGGAGATATGTGGAAAAATTTCTTCACTAATCAATTGTTAATTGCAGCCTGTGGTTTTACTGGAAAAAAATGGTTTTCCCTTGGCCAAACTCCTATGTCAAGGCGCTGCAGCCCCTTGCAAGCACCATTTTAAACACTGTCTCCCATTATCAACCACAACAAAACATTCCCAAGACCTGCATTGCAAAGCCAAACAGGCTACAAAATCTCTCTTTTATTAGACAGAGAAAGTGAAGAAAGGTGTAAGATGAGCCAGAGCACACAGAAGAAGAAAAAGAAAAGGGAAGAGAGGGAAAAGGACTAAGAATAAAAATAGTGTGCCAAAGAGAAATCAGCAAAAACTTAGTTTAAGGAAAGAAAAAAATATACAAACAGGAATGTTATATCACCTAAATAGTCTGGGAAAAAAACCACTATGTGGTTTTAAAAGCAAAGAAACGAAGGAAAGACATAAAATCAGCAGATTATCCAAGGGATGTGGTGGACCACCATTCTGTGTTTTAGACACTGGAGAACTGATCTCAAGGTGCTGCGTTGCCAGCCAAGCCTTTCAGAGTGTGAGGTGAGAGTATCCTCCAGCCCCATCAGGAAGAGCAGTTGGGGTGCTGCCAGTCTTCCAGCAGGGTGGGGAGAGGACACCAACATCCCTAGTAATGCTGACTGAACAGCAGCTGGGGATCAGGCTTTCTGCCTCTACCCCACCACAGACTGTCCTTTCAAAGACTCATTTGCAGTGCATGCAAGAAGAGGAGGAGTAAGGCCAAGAAACTGGTGGGAAATAATAGGAAAGAAGTGCGGTAGTTTGATGAGGATAATAACCTTTTTAACTGGTGTCCTATCATATTAGGTTCCCCATGAAATTATTTAAAACAGCAGGGAATCAAACATCCCCACATTATTAACCTCTAGCTCATGCTTATTGAAGAAAATCAGGCAGATATTTTATGGGTGGCTTCCCAGACGATGCCACACAGTGCAGCAAGGACCTCAGGACCAGGCACTCATCAGCACGCTGATGAGGACCTCCCTCTGTGTCCCACCTCTGGTGGGCTTGTTGCCACCCCCACACAAGCCCAGGTTGCCCAATAGCCACCACCATTCGCTGCTCCCTGTCACTTTCTGACCAGCTCAGAGCACAGGGTTTCCCCATCACCTCTGGGAATGCAAATACCCAAAAGCAAGTGAAATCCTCAAAAGCAAAGTGTGTGCTGTGAGCCACAACACGATGCCAGGATGACACCAGACCTGGCTGTCAGTCCCACTGCCCTATTAACTAAGCCCTTAATAAGGCATTTCAATATGGCTTTTTAGATGAAAGCTAGTCTCATGTTAAACATTTCAGGGGAAATATTTTTAAAACCAAATGAAGACCATTTATGGAAAGAAGCAAAAGTTTCAATTCAGAAGCTGGCCGAGCTGGGAAACCAAAGCATTGCACCATCATTCTTACATCATATCACTTGCATATCTTCTAATGAGTGACAAAAGAAATAAAAAAAGGAGCCACCTTCAAAAACAGTTATCAGAGAAGTCTGTGAATTTATATCATCTAAAGACAGAGCTGAATCATCTGAATGATAGGCTCTTCCTACTTATTCACAAATTGTGTTGGGAAATAATTTAGCACCTTTTTTTTTTAATTGTAGTCCTCCCTCAAAGCAGGACGTTGCTTGGCTGGAGATCCACTGCTGTTTTTTGTGTTTAAACATTCTGTTTTACTTAAATGCTTTGTAGGAATTTTTTTTTTCTGTTGCCAAAAAATTCTTTTCTTTATTCCCAGCAAAACTCATATGACTGTCTGTTTTTCGAATGCTTATGCTTATTGACTAAACATGCACTTTTATAAAATACTGAGGAATTTAGTACAACAGAAAGTCAGTGAAATGCTACTTTGAAATATTTAAACCTTCAGAGGGCAGGTTTGGTTTTTAAGGGTTTATTTTTGACATTTGTGAAGATATACATACATAAATTATTGGTAGCACTGAATTCCAGCACTGGAAGTGCAGCGAAGGACCTTGGCGGCACCACAACGAGCAGCTGCTTGTGACGAGCCTGCCTTCCCAAACACCCAGAGGAAGGTAGGGAGCACTGAAGTGTTGGCTGAATATTCAAAAACGTTGCAGAGAACAAACCTCACCATAAAGCAAAATGTGAGGAACACACTTCTGTTCCTAACACCCCTTGGGCAACACTGCAGGAAGGACCTGGCTGTACATTTTACACCTCTGCTATGTACTCATACAAACACACTCTTCTGAAAAACAAACAATTACTATTTCAGCATCTCTGCAATAGCATTGGTGTCCCATAGAAAAAAAGTATTTCCCATGTACGGCACAGCGTAATCATCTTGCTGCATGGCGGGAGGTATTTGCCATTTCCTGAAGTGTCACTTATTAGCCCTGGTGGGACTACAACTGGCAGAAAAACGGGATGATTCCTGCATGATCAACCGGATGGCTCGAAGGTGCTGGGGCGAGATGAGTGAGCAACTTCCGATAGCAAATGCAGATTAGCGTTGGGATGAGAAGGGCAGGAGAGTTTTATGGTGGTGTAGGGTCATTTCTGAGAGCTACATTCTTGATCACCTTCCAGCAAAGAGGTGCCTGTCAAGAACAAGGACTGTCGCTACGTCTGGAGCTGCGTGCACACACCATAGTAAAGGCAGATTCCTCCACAGAGGTTTTACAAGCCAGGTTTATGACCAGACAACATACAGATGTAATACACAAACACAGAGGAAGAGAGGAAAGGAGATAACAGTAAAATGAGCATGCATTTTTCATAATAGGCAGTAATTTCATGGCTTAATTTAATCAATGGTCTTACTTAGTGCAGTACCTTGCATTTCTCCCGTACTCATAAGTTTTAAGGCCTCATTAACATAGGATGTGTATGGAATATTTTATGGGGTCTTATTCCATTTTAAGTAGTGGCCTTAACAGAAAGTATTTACCAACCATCATTTCAAGAGGTAGGTGAGGTGTTCTGTAATAATTTATATTTTCTGTAGTGAGAGCAGTAAATGAGTGCTGAGGTTTGGACTGTGCTAAGTGGCAAGTACCAGCCAGGGCTTTTAAGGATGTCCACAGCATTGTGTTGTCTGACTTACACTTACCCCTGTGTTACATCTGGAAAGGGCTTTGGGAACTGCTGGCAAAAAAGATGTTTCAGCACCATAAGTTGTGAAGTGGTGTTGTAATAAAACCTTTGCCACAGAGAAGAGGAAAGCACTGTCAGTTTAGAAGGTTGAGCTCTAATCCTGAGGACGCAGTTTTTGCTGGGGAAGAGTGATCACCATGTTTCATTGTCTTTAGTAGAAAATCAGGCTGTGTGTACCTTGGCAACAAGTCATTAACATGAATATATGTACAAGGGGAGAGGTAATAGTCTTTTACTCTGTGTGCTGTCGTTATTCCTATTCTTACCTTCCATGCAAAGATGACCTCCCATCCCAGGCTTACCTGCATAGGCCTGGCCAAGAGACTGCCTATGGATATATATGACCCCACACCTTTAATTTCATTTCAGAAGATTACATAACACATAAGGAATTTTTAAGTAACTATCTTGATAGGCCCACAAAGCCCTTAAATATCAAAGGAGGAACAATCATCCTCCTACCTGTGTTGAGACCAAAATATACACTGATGCTACCAGAATTAATTTGGATATAATTGAAATTCATCGTGCAGGTTCAAGATTTAAAGAAATTGGAGCAAATTCAAATCTGGTGCCAGCTGAACAGGACAGCAGAGTTAAAGGAGAAACTAATTTGGCCCAATTATTTTGATGTGAATGAGCTGCTCTTGAAAGACACTGCATTAATGACAGCACTTTATTTATCCTAAAGATTACAACATGAGGGACACAGAGGCTCCAGGGAAAGTGTTTGCATCCCCTTCATCATGTCCAATGGCATCTTTGGGCTTCCAGGTCTCACCGGCAGAGCCATCATCATTTTATCAGCATTTTTCACACAGTGGGGACTTAGGCTCGCAGAAAAGGAATGAGATTGACTGTTTTGTAAGGGCTGCTGAAACATGGCTAGATGATAAAGCCTTTCCCTTGTAAGAGAACACAAAATCTCAGAGCTAAACTAAATCACGAGCACAGTAGAGGTGCATCTCTCCACAGGCTCCCACTTTCAGCTGCAAGCATGGCTCTACTCACTTCATCTTGCCATTACTGAGAGCAACAATGTAGTTGCAAGTTTCTGAATAATAACCCAAACTTCTAGAAACTTAGTTGGAACCAGGTCTCCCCTTCAATGAGAATATACTGGCTGGTCCTTTAACAATGTTAACAATGAGGTTTTCATAAATACCACTTTATAGCAGAAATTTCATTTCCAATTACATTTCATCAGTCTTCAGTGCAACTTTTGGAAGAAACCTATTGATTTCTTTAGATTTATTTTTTAGGAGATATCTCTTTAAGGAAATATGAATGAGCAATTACCACACACTTTGTCACAGGCAAGTCTATAGAGTTGACACTGCGTGTGTTTGGTGTCTACACCCATGATACAGTGCAACAGAAAAATGTGCATGTGTTTGGCTTAGTGCTAATGCATCCAAGATCAGGCAGACAAATCAAAAGCTAGAAGCAGTAAGTCAAACACCCTGCCATGACATTTGTGTATGAAGATCAGCAAACTCTTTTGCACTTAGAGCAGAGGGAAAGAAACTTCCATGTGCCAGATAAGTCTTCCAGACATTCATTTTTCTACCATGGGGAACAATTCTTCACTCACAGCTCAAAACTTCTGTTTCCATGGGAATTTCTGGTTTCTGTAAACCATTTTGCTCAGTATTCAGGTCCAGCAGTTGTGAAATTCCTTCAGAGAAGTGCTGAACAGTACAACCCATTTTTTCTTTGTGTTTTCAAATTTTTCAGAAAGAACGAGACTAAAGAAACACAGAAGTTTTAGTCTTACACTAACTTTTGTGATGTTTTTATCCAGAGGATATCCATATCTATCCAGAGGATGAAGTCCATTATGTAAATTTTAAACTTTCCTACAAATGAAAACATTAGATAGGATATAATCCCTTACGATCACTAGGAAAATGAAGTACCCAATCTGAGATTATTACAATTTTGGCAGAGAATTCCAGACCTCAGAATTTCTAGAGAATTCTATATATCCTCAGTCTGTGCTCCCACTCCAGTTATACATTTACAAGTATCTAAACTGGTATTTTGGCCCTATTCAGAATTTGTGATCTCCATCACTGGTGAGCTGTAGTTATTACACAGCTGAAATAGTACTGAGTCCTCACTGGATAGTGCAATAGGCTGAAGAGGGCAGTTTATCTCTGGGATTTTAGGTGATTTTAAATCAGACTTTGAATTTTATGCCCACCTTTTCAAACAGAAGGGTGTTTTGTACTTTGATTATATACTAGATGAGGTAGATGTAGCAGAATAGTACACAGAAAATGCTTGGCTTCCTTACTTCCACACATTTCCTCCTCCTTCTAGTGTTAATCACTCACCAAAGTAGACTTTAGCCCAGAATAATGTATTTTCAATTAAAACAGAAACAACAACAGCAACAAAAAAAAGCATCATCAATAGCATCCTCATTAACAATCTGCAATTACTGTTTAGTTACAGCACTTGTTCTGCTTTGGGGCGGCGTGCATCCCCACGCTGATGACGGTGATGATTGCAGTAGCAAAGGTCAGGCTTGCAGCCTCGCCGAAGCCAGTCATCCAGACGATTACCATCATTGACAGTTTTTGCCAGAAGCACACTTATTGAAAGCAATGTGAATGCCACAAGGACTGTGTATAAAAATAGAGGAAAATTGTCTGCAGTCTTCCCTCATCTCCTGGTTGCCAATTGTAATTAGATCTTCAGGCTGCTTTGTAATCAGCCATCAATTCTGCAGTATAAAGACCTCCGCAGCAGAATATGCTCTCTATGTCTCTATCATCAGAGTCCTCCAGTCATTCAAATGGCTTACAGTATAAATATCTTTTCCATATAACTTAGGACATCTAGGGAAAAATAGGTAACTGAGTATACCAGAGCTGCTTCTAGCAGAAACTAGAAAAGAATATTGATTGCAATTACTGTGCACCATTTCCTAATGCAACCCTATACTTAGCAGAGATGCCAAAATAAGGTCAGAAAGAATCTTCATTTATACATATAATTGCCTTTTTCAATACATGGGATTATGTGCCCTCATGCAACATATTTAATCTTTTGCATATCACTGATTTAATATTCCTAATTTCAGTGTTTTGAGGGATCTAAGCTCAATTTGGTTCTAATGATACAAGCAAAAAATATACAAGCAACCTCTAAGATTGTTTTCACCTACATGTTGCATGATGTTTCTGCATCATTTTCTCTCAGGCCATAAAGGTTTTTCTTACCTATACACTGTTGTTTAAGTAATATGAATTACAATTTTATTGCTTTATAAAGAGATACGTTTATAATCCTTTTCCACTGTGTTTGGTTGTTAGATGCACACAAAGAAGAGTGTTCATTTTGTTGACCTATAACCTATGCTCGTTGTATTTATTGGTCTTAAAGGAATCTATATGGACAAAGACTCTGATATAATATCAGAGTATATCTGATATATATCAGAATATATCTGATAACAAATACTTGTTTTAAGTCCCTCTCAGTTAGTTGTCTTTTAAAATGCATTTAATATGGCAGAAATCTCTCTCAGCAATACATCTTCTACCAAGCAATGCCAGAAATTAGAGTAATACATAATTTTTCTGTCTCCGAAAATGCTGCCCCGTGCTTCTCTTTAGAGGAACTCCATGTGGGTGGTGCAAGAATAACTACTGTTACAGCTCATAAAGCCACAGGCTACCAGCACTATCCCTTGAGGTGAGTTTCAACCACTCTATAGCTACAGAGGATTTTCACCAGCGGAAGACTTCAGGGTACAAAGAAAAATTGTCTGTATCTGCTGGGCCTGGTTGTTGGAGCTGGCAAGTCCCATCTCCATCTTCTCAGATGCTCATCCTATGAGTTAAAGAGAGATTCCATAGTAAGGACAGTTCTGGTCAATCTAGGCATAGGTGCCCACTGCAATTGTGAAAGCTGTTTCTTTACTTAATAGGAATAATAATGACTTTGCGATGTAGAGTCAACACAGTAATAATTATCTCTGCAATGGAAGTTCCTGCAACTTTTATCCTCACTTCTAAAATCATTGTCAAGAAAGAACTAGTGCTATACTCCTTTGATTTTACCTTGTCTCTCTAGATGAAGAAGATATTTCAGTTGAAGAGATGGGGGCAAAACTTAAGAGTCAGACATTTAAAAAATGTTTCATGAACTTTGGAAAATGTCATGCTGAGCTTCTCAGGTGAAAATTCAGTTTCTATGCATTCCAATCTTCTTTCACTATGCCCATCTGACTCTCCAGATTCATTAACTGAGCAGCCACATTTTCTAGCAGGTTTCCTACAGTGATTGAAGTTTGCAACACATCTATTTCTGCATATAGCAATTCCAACACTTCTCAAAATGATCCCTTAAAGTCCAGACTTGTGGCAGATTGTCTTTCCAGCAGGACAGCACAAGATGGGCTCTGGTATGTGTCTTGAGATGTAGTGGTAATGCACGTTGAAATAAATTAACTATTTATACAGAGCATTTCATCTCAGAATTGTATGAGCTATCTACCTCACAAACCATGCATAAAAGTATCAGCCTCCAGAATGAGACAAGGAGTTTATGCAGGTCAGGATCTTAGGTACTGAGAAGGCACCATGCTAAGGAAACCTGATGAACTTGGGTGGTTCTGCATATAACAGTGATGGTATTCAGATCATTAAATGTGTGAAAAAGTTTCCTGGATCAGGGATTAATGGTTTAACCTAGGCAATGAAAAGCGGACTTACACCTTGGTGGAGAATAACTTTAGGTGATGCCATGATGACTTTTGCCTTTTCTTTTATACCCTTTTATACCTTTTTACAACTTCTGTATTCTTAGTGCTTTTTGCCTACATTCTAGGACTTGTTTGTCAAGCAAGGAGACTAAACATTTTAGAAGCTTCATAGTTAGGGATCAGTGTGCCCCAGACCCCAAGGTCCTCTCCAGAACACATTTTGTAAACTAAGATAGAACCATCCAGGGGAAGGCTCCTTGGGGAGGGGGGCTCGCTCAAACCTCTCATTGGAAAATTTTTGATAGATATGCTAATTAGTAAGACCTATAAAGTTATACCAGATCTTTGGTGGGGTGTGCATTGAGGTGCATTCGACCTGGACGTGGTGCACCTAAGGATCCTTAAAATAAATACCAAGGTAAAATCCCTTTTTCCCTTCTAACTGTGTTTGACTCTTGATTTTAAAACCAGGAAAAGGTATCATAGGCATGACTGGAATGTTCTGCTTTTTTTTGTTAAGAACCAACAGTTTTAACCAACCTGTATTTCAACAGTCACAGAATTAATTAGAAAGAGAAAAGTTCTCGAAGTTCTAACTCCTTCCTTTCCCTCCATCAGTCTTACTCTCTGCTATGACAAAGTCATGAAAAATAGCTAGTTGGCAATTCTCTAGAATCACATCAAGTGAAAATATTTTAATAGTTTTGTTACATTGTGACATCTACAACTCACACTTAATGGTTAATGGATGTTATTTTACTTTGTTTTTTTCACCTACCTTATCTCACACTTACCAACTGTAGGATGCAATCAGAATTGTTTCTTGCACGACTCCAGCTAGCTGAACCCAAGTGACCTTTAGAGAAATGCAAGCCAGGGCAATAACGTGTGAAATTTCTTTTTAGTTCCTGTTTCCACTACAAGAAAAATAAAACAAAGCAGGCTAAGATACAGACTTAATGCTGAGCAGCCAGGAGTTGTACTCTCAGAGAACATCCTATACAGTGAACATCCAGTTCCAATTCTTCCTTGTCCTTTTTTGTCAGGATTAATCATAAAATCATATAAAAGGTTGAGGAAGACCTCTTAGATCATCGAGTCCAACTGTTAACCTAACACTGCCAACCAAGTCCACCACTTAACTATGTCCCTAAGTGCCACATTTACACTTCTTTGAAATAACTCCAGGAATGGTGACTCAACAACTTCCCCAAGCAGCCTGTTCCAACGATTGACACCCTGTCCATGAAGAATTTTTTCCTAATATCCAGTCTAAACCTCTCCTGTTACAACTTGAGGCCATTTCCTCTTGTTCTATCACTTGTTACCTGTGACAAGAGAACCCCACCTTACTACAACCTCCTTTCAGGCAGTTGTAGAGAGAAATAAGGTCCCCCCGAGCCTTCTTTTCTCCAGGTTAAACAACCCCAATTCCCTCAGCTGCTCCTCATGAGACTTGTTTATACTTTAGACCCTGTTGCCCTTCTCTGGACTCACCCCAGCACCTCAGTGTCTTTCTTGCAAGGAGGGACCCTGAACTGGACACAGGAGTTGAGGTGAGGCCTCACCAGTGCCAAGTACAGGGGAACAATCACTGCCCTGGTCCTGCTGGCCACACTATTCTTGATACAAGCCAGGATGCCATTGCCTTCTTGGCCACCTGGGCACACTGGTGCCTCACATTTACCCAGCTGTCAACCAGCAATCCCAAGTCCTTTCCACTGAGAAATTTTACAGCCGCTCTCCCTCAAGCCCTCGTGGGCTTGTTGAGACTGGAGTGCAGGACCTGGCACTTGGCCTTGTTGAGCCTCATACCATTTGCCTTGGCCAATGGATCCAGCCTGTCCAGATACCTTTGTAGAGCCTTCCTGCCCTCTAGCAGATCAGCAGTCCTGACAAGCTTTGTGTTGTTGCCTGCAAACTGAACATGCCCTCGCTCCCCTCATCCAGATTATTGATAATGATACTAAACAGGACTGCCCTCGTTGCTGGGCCCTGAAGAACACCATTTGTGACCAGGCAGCTACTGGATATAACCCCATTCACCACCACTCTCTGTCCTGGCCATCCAACAAGTTTTTCACCTAGTGAACAGTGCACTCATCCAAGCCAGGATCAGCCAGTTTCTCCTGGAGAATGCTGTGGGAAATAATGTCAAAGGCTGTACTGAAGTCTAGGTAGAAAATGTCTACAGCCTTTCCCTCATTCACAAAATGGGGCACCTTGTAATAGACAGAGATCAGGTTAGTCAAGATCATGAATTAAGGCTATCATTGGTACTGCAGTCCATAAAACACAGTGCCAAATTTACCAATTTTTTTTATGGGAAATGACATTAAAGCAGCCACTTCTATATCTCTGGTAAGCTCTACATATTGTACAGACAGCTCTGAAGTTGCCTTTAGATCTGTCATATGGTGCAAACAGCTGTCGATGAACCATGTGAACTGCTTTGACCTCCTGCATGCCATTTTCCTCTGGCTTCCCTTTGACTTTGAGCATGCGGCCTCTTTTACACAGCTCACAGGATTGCAAGGCAAAAGTTTTTTCCCTTTTGAAGGGATCAGTGATTTTTCTTGGAGAATACAAATACAAATCAATAGCTTCTCATTTTGACGGAAGGGAAATGCTTTTTTTTTCAATGAACTCTGTTTTCACCCCTGAGACTAGTACAAAGCAACCAAAGAGGCTCCATTAGAGATGCACAGGGGATTTTAAGACTCTGCTTCACTTGCCCCCACTTCACATTGTCAAAACATGTAAAAACAAAGGATTTCATTTCACTTACAAAAGACATGTCAGTAAGTGTACAGCTTCAGAAGAAGTTTAATTACATGGTGAATTCACGGGTGACAAGGTGCTAGCATTTGTATGTATAAAAACTACCTGGCTTTGTATATATTAAAAATACCAAGCTTTGAGAAGGATTTTTCCTTCAACACAAGAAAATTAAGTCTACTATGTCTCACATTTATTTGAGGTCAAGAACTACACACAGAAGAGCACATAAGACCCTGGGCTGACTGAACTGGCAGCAGAATAAATGCAGAATGTGTCCCTTGAACTGCACATTCCCTTTCTCCTCCTGGACACCACAATGCTGGTTTTTTGACATGTATCTTTTTTTGGAGGGTTCATTTTATCTATTTAATATCTGACTGATTTAGCTAGAAAGTGAAGTCATCATCTTTACACAACATGCCTCAAACACAAAGTGGCCTGCTAGGCAGAAATTTCATCAGAAACAGCTGCCCTTTAAACTCTCCTTGTAGAGAAAGAGGCAACATGAAGCCATAGGAATAGAGCAGAGGGCTGTTCTGGGGAGCATTACCAAGCCAAGACCCTGGGCACAGCTGGAATGAGGAGCAATGATTTCTTTGTGGGTACTTTACATCAGTTCAGGGAAAACACCACATGCCCCAGCTCTGCCCCACCTTCTGCCATGGGGGAAAATACCCCAAGATGTTTCAGTCCCAAAGTGCTCAAGTAACATATCCTATGCTCAGGACATTACTGAGCAGGAAATTATATCAGATGCAAGTCTGGAACCCAGATTTTGCTCCAGTAACCTGTGTGGCTTGCTGAAATCCTGCAAGTCTTACACAGGACTGAGCTGTTTTAGACCAAAGACAAAATTTGTTTTCTTTTGTTTAGACTTTACAGAGCTACATTTCATTTCACGTTCCTTATTTGTACAGCAAAGAAGCAGATTGATATTTCAAAACCTTTTCCAAATGTTTATTTTAAGCAGTGATACAGGAACTCTGTATTTTTACATATGGTTAGTGGTGCTGTTTGCAAGTTATCAGTCATCAGTTTAACTTTTAATCAAAGGGTTTAAAACATTTGTGTATCTTCAAAAGTTTCACACTTATTTAAGTGAAGCTTGATAAGTAGCAAAGTTTTAATTGAACAGGTGTTCAGGGATGGATGCACACCTCCCTGATAGCCCTCCGTGGGGCAATCCCTGGGTAGCAAGGCACTACCTGAGTGGCTGAGAGTGGCTGAGAGTACATGTAGCTGAGAGTAGGTGTGCTGACAACGCACCTAATTTAGTACAAAAATCTCTAAAGCAAAAAAAACAAACTAGGAAACAAGGACAGGCTTTGATGGATATAAAAGGTATAAAGATAATTCTACAGCTACCATTACATATTACACATACTGCATAAATTATTTTCTGTTCCATTATAGAAATCTTCATATATTCAAGTTTCCTGGGTTTTTTTGTTTT
Source organism: Monarcha castaneiventris obscurior (assembly GCA_026261815.1). Taxonomy (NCBI): domain Eukaryota; kingdom Metazoa; phylum Chordata; class Aves; order Passeriformes; family Monarchidae; genus Monarcha; species Monarcha castaneiventris. The sequence continues at coordinate 13,287,632 of JAMPIT010000379.1, forward strand.
GCTACTGCCAGTTTCTGATGATTGTCTTTGGTAGTATTACTTCATTTAAGTTGACTGTTTATTCCTCTGCTGCTAGAAACAACAGAAAAGGATGTATGTAAATAGTGTAGGGAAATAATCTAAGCCTGGGGGTCTAAGGACCAGCATTTCTGATTCCTGTTACTTCTCTCCATTTTGGGTCACACATTACCTGTAGTACAGAGCCTTAGATACTTTATCCTTGTTAGTTAAAATGTCATAGATTTAGAGGCATACACATTACACAGCCAGAGAGACAAGAACAGGTACAAACATTCACAGACAGACATGAAGATTGAATTATACAAGCAGTTTTGAAGCCTTGGAATCAATGTACACATACACACACAGAGACACACATAATCATACATACACTTAAGTGCAAAGTGATATTAATACTGGGTATTGTTTTCTAAGTGACAGTAAAAAGTAAGTATATGTCTGTTGCATTCAAAAGGCAGAATTCAGTTCCTCTAATGAATTAAAATATAAATACACCAAAAAGTAAAGATGAACAACAGATTTAACATAGGAAGAATTTAAGAAAACTTAACATCACAAAAATAAAATATATAAAAGTGGATCCAATTATTTTAAGGTTTCTTGATGTACACAAAATTCTAAACTATTAATAAATATATCTGATAAATAATGATGATAGTCTCCATATTTCTTTGTTTAATTCTCAGTTTTCTTGCAAGATCTTCTTGAAGTTTGGTTGTAATGGATCATTACGTCCATAATGTGCTCAATGTTGGAGTGAATTTTGAACAGTTTTTCGGCTGCATACTGTTTTCTTCCAGATAATTTACTGGATTAAAATTAGCAGTGTGAAAAGCTGTAGAGAAATCTAAATGCCTGCCAAATCAAAGAAATAATCACATTTTTATGAATATTTAATATCATAGTCATGGCAAATAAGGCAAGTAATTAGTACTTACCATAAATTTGCAAAGTATTATTTTATGTAAATGTTACATTCTACTAGTTTGATATGAATTATTCATTGTATTACCAGACACTGACACAAACCAGCAAACACTGAAATCTATGTGTTATTAGTTTACTTACCTTTAATGATATTGTTTAGAGGGTATTTTTCTGAGATTACTATTTTTTCCCAAATGGGATGGAAACAAGAAGAAAGTCATTTAAAGTCACCTACTGCACATTCCAATATTGGAGTAAGTCAAGATGCAAATCGACAAAATGCAAGTTCTTTCATGTGTGCAGATGGAGAGCTCTCAGCTATGTCTGTGATTGCAAAGACTGCACAGGCGATTAGTATTAATGAAGTATGGTAAAAGCTGTTTATAAAAATAATGGATGTGGGAGAAAAACACACATCTTTACAGAAAACCTCCATAGCCCCTCACTGTCAAGTGGCAGGGTCCTTGGGTCAGGTTACCAAATGATTAAAAGGGAATCTAGCCCTGATAGCTTCCAAATAGCACTTCAGCACTAAAAGACCCCCCTAATTTATCTACAGGTGTGGGTTCTCACCTGTCTTTCAAGGCTCGACTGCTAGTTTTTCTTGATTCCTACAAAAATCAGATCCTTTTCCTGATTTGTGATTGGCTCCTACTGACCCCTGAAAACCTCAGTCCTCATTGCACTTCCAGAGTTAGAGTATATTAAATGGCCAAAGCCACTTAAAACCCTTGCTTCATCTTCAATATAATCTCCTTCTGATGTTAGCAAAACCTTTCACTTCATTGTAACTGGCAAATTTTCACTGATACTCCTTTTAGAAGTATTCTTTTTAGAATCACCAATGTAGAGAGTTACTCAACACTAATTTCTAAAACATACACCCCTTTGCAATTACCTTATGATGTGAAAAATAACTAATCCTCATCTATCTTTCACCTACCAAACTATTTTATTGAATCTTGATGAGCAGCATCTGACTGTTTTTCTCATACAAAGCAAATCTTCTCCAAACAGTAAATCTTTCAGTCTAAATAAATTACATCCACTGCTTGTCAGCTTGCTCTATAACAAACTTACCAAAATTAAAATCAGCTTATGCCATACACCTTCTCCATTGGTAAATCCATGCACATTTTCTGCAGACAATTTTGATCTACTCTAGTATTCATCTATTCTAGTATAAACTAATTAATTGTTCATGAGACTTTCAGAGTAATTGTTTCTGGACCCAAATTCTCACCAAAAAAATCTGGTATTTTACATACAATAAAAAACATATATTGGTCTTTTGGATCACAATTCAACTTAGACCTGCCAAAATACACTTGGGATCTACCAAGGGATATTATAACTTTCAGTGTCTGCTTCATTCTTCCCCTCTCTGGCAGTGTCTTAGGGCAATAGGGTTCAAAGTACACAGAAAAAGGTAAATGTTCTATTTTTTTCAAATTTCATCAAAGCAGCAAAGAATTTTCTTGTCCTAATAGAACTCTGAATAATGAAAATGTGAACTACCTACATACAGCAAAAAGCAATATTACCATCTTTGGACAGAGTTTGGAGCAACTGGAGGAGTTGTTTTACTCATGGTAAGTAAATCAGATTACAAGCTGGTTGAGGTAGCTCTTTCTGAGCCTTTGGCACCTCTGAATTGGGAATTTGCAAGTATGAGCAACACTGGTCTAAATATTATTTATTTTATTTAAATACAGCTTTCCTTATGCAACTTTGTGTTACTTGTGCTTTTCACTGATTGGTATCTGGAGCTTGTTCACCAAAGGCAAACTTTAGTCTTTCATGCTATCACTGTAATGTAGGTGTGATTTTGAGTAATGTCATGCTAAGGCATGCACCAACCAGAACATCTCTGCAGCTTCTAGTGCATTTCACAAAATTAAAAACATCCCATTTCCAGAGAACTGAAATACAAGGATTTCAGCTAGGGGAGAAGATGAATATCAGATGTGGCTTCATAAAACGAACTATTTCAAAGTACAGAGGAAAAGGTGATGTTGTAATAGCTCCTCGCTATGAGTTCATGGTTTCATGCTGTGCTTGGGAAACTGCATCAAGGAACTGGCAGCTAAGCTTCCAGTATTAGAAGCAGTTTTAGAAACCACAGCTCAGTATCCCCCATTTTAAATAAAATCTTGCCAGCTGGCAAGTGGGAGAGAAGGAAAGTTCTTGTTCTTGTGGGTGGTTTGGACTGTGCACCAGTAAACCATCAGTCTGTACCCTAACAAAACTCTCATCAATATTTGGAAGTTGCATGTTTTCCCTTAAAATCACCCCTGTGTAACCTATTTTATCTAGGTCCAAATTTATTTCCACCTCCAAATAAGCAAGTTAGCAGGGTCTGTAGACAAGCATAAAGAAACAGATGCAATGATCAAAAGCTCACACTGAAGAATCCTTCAATCCCTGACTCTTTCACCCTTTGGTATAGACTCTCCCTCACTCCTGCACCCTACTCTGGCCTTGTCTCCCCCAATCATAGTGATAAGCAACATGTGCAAAACATCCAATTAAAAGCAAAATTAAAATGATGATAGAGAAGAACACAGCACAATGGACAGCAAAAATGTGGTTCACATAAATGTTTGGTTTTAGCTTTAATATTTTAAACAAACATTTCCTTCCACTTAGACTCATCCTAATCTGCAATCTCCACCTGGTGTTTTTCAAACCAGATGGAAATGTAAATTATTTAAAATCATGAAATTCCATTAGCAGTTGGGCTTAAGTGCTTAAAAAAAAAAAAAAAAAAAAAGAAAAAGGAAGAAAGATAACTTTTCAGGGTTCCAGAAGGCGACTGCGCCACCCATTGTGCGTGGCTGTGGCCACAGAGCAGGGTCCAGGAGTGCTCTGCTCCGTGCATGCCCTGGCTGAGCTCTTAGCACTGGTGGAGAAGCCCTAGATCCAAGTCGTGGCTGAGATTTGCACTGCAGCAACACCTGCTGCTCACTCATTCCCACAGCAGAAAGCGTGTGACCCCTGGAGAGCCTGCAAAGCAGACATCCATTTCACCCCGAAAACCGCTTCGAGCAATGCTACCTACTTTGCTTCTGTTCAATGGAGAGAAAGAATTTTCCAAAAATGGGGGTTTTTTTTCCAAAGTGCAACAAATGCCCATGGTGATGTCTGTTCATTCCTGTTTGTAGCATAAAAGCTTGTGAGGAAATCCCATACAAGGAACATGCCTGCATGAACAAATACCACAGTGAAATGAGAAGGACCACAAGGAAGAAAATACAAGCCAGCTTCATCTTTCTATATGCAGGATTTTTGGCCATGGCGACTAATGACAAAAATTACATTTGGAGGCACGCTGTTCTTTTATTTCTCCTCTTTATTGAGGCCTTGTACAAAAGGTGACTAACAAGAAGCAAATGCTGAGGTTGTATCAGGTGACTCACAGCTCACAGGTGCATCACAAGACAGGAGCCTACAGCCACTAACTCCAACAGGCTGAGTCACAAGATCTTCCCAGTTCCCATCTCCCTTCCTTTAAGCTGATTGGGTTCTGCCAACCAACATCACCCTCTGCTGAGCTCCCTATTGCCCTGCACAGCAAGAAATCAAGACCTGTTCACCACTGGCTGAAGGACTTTATTCTAGCACTTTCAATATCAGTTTTTGTGAGATGGGAGCTCTCTGACTGATTACTGTTTGCTTGGCTTATCTTGGATTAGTATTTGGCCTCATCATACTATGAAAAAGATCTCTAAAGCTTAATTATATTAATTAATGTACAAGAACTTTAAAGAATATACAAAATATGGAAGAAGGTACATGGACAAGAATATATTCAGTGGTATGGATATATTCTATTCACACTCAGTGGTATCCTATATACATGTATGATTTAAAAAATCCACACCAGACATACCCATTCTGGCTCTGATATTGAACCCGTTATTAACAAGCACACTATTCTTACCCAACACCTAACCTCCCAACTTCAGCCAGATGGTAACCACACCTCCATCTTTAATCCCACGTTCACAGACCAAGGAAGTGGGCTGCATTTATTAATTGTTCATGGACCTAATTCACTGAAGGAGACTTGGGCATTGTAACGTTATCCTATCTGGCTTATTATGAATCCAGAACTCTGTGAGAGATGGCTGTGGGCGCCTTACAAGGCAGGGAAAGGTTTGGTGCTTGTGAAGGGAATTCACTAGTATCAGCACACTGAATGACTGTTAATGCACCTCTGACACCCTAGATCTCTCAGAGTACTGACCTGATGTAAGCATTCCCCCAAGCTGGCACAGGTCTCTCTGCTTGGTTTGGACCAGAGATCTGAATCCAGGTCTAGTTTAACAGAAAATGACTATGTAAGAAATCTTAAGTCATACAAGCAGAGGATACAGCAGATCGTTAAGGGATATATGGGTAGCAAGTGAGCAAGGATCTGGAGTCCCAGGCTTGATTTTAAGTTCTTTGGCTGAAGGTGGTGCCAATTCTATGAGTTTGGCCTTCTGTTTGCACATTTCCTAGTCCAGTATGAGTCCTGACTGCTGCAAGTTTATACGCTCTGTGAAACTCAGGGAAGCTGTGTTTAATAATGATCATATTTACTGTGGAAACAATCATTTTGGACTTTTTCTTGCTTTGTTCCTTCACACCAACATTTGTGCAAATCTTCTATGCCTTTGGTGCTTGGACCAATGTAATAGAAAGACTTCCCCAGAAAATCTTGTACCTTCCTCTTACCTCTAAAATGCTGGCATACTGGCTAAGGAAAAAAACTCCTGAGTCACAGATATGACACTCTACAGGGCACTATCTATGTACAATTCCTGGTATTTCATACCACTGGAAAAGAAAGTTCTTGTTCACAGGGGAAAACCTTATTAAATGTAATACTAAAAGCACCCAGAAGTGGCAATGTAATCAACAATCCAAATTTCAGTGTCTCCAAATGCATTTCAGAGCAGCTTCCTTACGGAACAGAGGGCTGGTTATTTCATACAACTCTGCTCTTCTCTGCTCTGCTCCTTTTTCTCATTGCGTCATTTAAATTCTGGCCATGTGCTTATCATGGCTTTTCCTCTCTCTGATTCCAAAGAATGAGCCTGGGGCTTCTGATCAGGATGGAGAAGCAATGAAAAAAACATTCCTATAACAAGGGGAAACCTCTCAACACATTTTAAAATAAACAGTATATTATAGGTATACCTATTTTATAGGTATACCTATACTGTATTTGTTGTAGGTTGGGCAAAGAATATTATATTCACTGTATGGATCCTGCAGGTGATAGCTCTAGTTGCACAGAAGTTGGTGGGACTAAATGTCCAAGTGTTTGTTTAGTCCCTCAGAAGGGCTTTGCAGCCTGCATGAAGCTTTCTTTTATGCCACCAGGAACATCCAGGTAAGTCAGTTTAAATCTAGCTAGGATTTGTGTACTGCAGTCAGCTCAGCTGCAGAGTAACTGCAGTGTAGTGTCTTCTCCCATGCAAAACAAGTGATTCTATGTTGTTAATTTTCTATAAGCTTGCATACCCCACAGATAGTCCAAAATTATCCTGCTTCATGGAAAGAAGTCATCAGCCATCTGCACTGGAGTGAATGGCACTCAGCATGAGAGAGGTCCCAGCTGGGAGCAAGACTTCCTCTCATTCTCATCCGAGACTTTCCCTCTTCCCTTAACAAAACCCAGAGAAGCCATCAAAAAGTACTCCAAAATTCCCATAGCTTTATATCCATATAAAGCTTATTTTGTACTCTCTGTGTAGAAGAGCTTGCAATATTTGGGGTTATTTCCCTTTTGGGGGTAGGAGCCTCCAGAAGTTCAGTCAGTTTGGCCACAGCCCACAGGGGCAAACTGCTGTGGTTTCTTCATCATCCTGCAGATGATGCCAAAGGTAAAAAGGCAAAAGAAGGTCCAGCAGGGGTTGTACCGTCTATCACCTTGGACTCAGATTTGCAGAAAGAGAAAGCTTCTCTCCACTGCTTTAGGGAGATCAGAATTAGGTAGGGATTGCCCTCCATCCCATGTGAATCAGAGGGCAATACAACTTGGAAGGGTGATCCTTCTTAAAGCAGGCACAGCTATGAGATCAGATGATGTTACCCACCAGCCACAAATTCTAACAAATACTGTAAACATCTGAGTGGGCAGTTAACCCACCCTCGTCTGTGGCTTCACTGTTCTCGTGGTGAAACACTTTTTCCTTGTACCCACTAGGATACAATTTTCCTTTAGTTTCTGTCCTTGCAATGTCTCTTGCCCTTTCAGCACACACTGCTGTAAATTCCTGGTTCCATCATCTTGATAAGCTCCTCATTTTTTCTGGTACACTTTTGAAAGGTCCCCCAGAGGCCATGTCCTCTCAAGGCTGAATGAGGCCAGTCCCCTCAGCCTCTCTTCACAGGACAGGTGCTCCAGCCCCTGACAACCTCAGTGGCCCCCTCCAGGATTTGTTTTGGTTTATTGATGTCTTACTTGTGTTGGGATGCCCAAAACTGGATTCATTAACTAAGCCACTAGGAAGATCAGAAGGATTCAAAGCTGGGAGACATTCTGGGAACATTCTACAGCCTTGACTGCGCATTTCCCCACCCTATTTTATACGTTGCAACATGAAATCATAAACGATTGCACACTCAGGATGCAATAAGTTATCCCCTTCTGGCTAACAGGAAACCAAGAACCAACAGAATGCACACATCTTTTTCCTGTGTGGCCTAGTTGTGGCCAGTTAGGAGCCTGCACACAGCAGGTCTCACCATTTAGCTGACGGGTAAAGCCTATTAACCTTCAAGTTTAGTTTATCTGCTCAGCTTGGTTTATCTGACCAATGAATGCAAATTAATTTCTGTATTGTCTCCCTGTCTCCTTTTCTGCACTGCCTTTCAGTTCTTTATTCCTCTAAGACAGCCAAATCTTTTCTTTCTCCTTCCTCTGCCATCTTCCATTCCAAAACTCTGTGGTAATTCCTGCGGCAATTGTCAGCATCCCCTTACCCCCGCCACGCAATTTGAGTCTAATCCATTTCAGTGATAGTCTTGGTGGATTGGGGACCACTAGACACTTCAATTTTGACCAATGTCTAGAATTAGGGGGCTTCTTGGTTTTCTGATTGCCAGCTCCATAAGAAACACAATTATTCACAATAATAACAAAAGACGTCACAAATTAAGTGTGTGCATTACTATGGGTATATCTTTAAGATAGGTCCAGTACAAGGATGCTAAGGGTGGACTCCTGTTCAGATTGAGGGACCTTATTTTAGGTGTTTACAAGTGCAGCACTGACCTAAACTCCTATTACAAAAAGTGAATAGTTAAAATAGTTATGAGCTTCCCACATACAGCTGCAGGCTTTTTTGCCCACATAACCTGCAGGCTACTTTTATCTCAAATCAAATCCTACCTGAGGAATTAAAAAATGGCTTTATATAACTTAGAATTTTCTTTTGTTACTACTTTTATTATTCGATATCTGTAGTATAGAATTACTACAGACACAGAAAGGGAGGACCAATGTTAAGTAATTACCCTTTTTGTGCCAGCTCAGATCTCCCAGTGGCTTGCTCTGAATACCAAAACTTGCTGCCTTAAGATGTTAAATGCAGCAGGTCGGCTGATCAGCTCCTCATCAGATCAGCTCCATTTAAAAATATTTCTCACAGTTCCCACATGCTTTGCATTTTGCTACAGGCCAACTGTGGCAGAGGAGTGCAAGACCCTCCAGAAGCCTCTAGCACACCAAGTTCCCCAGTCCTGAGGGCATGTCAGTGAACACAGACTCCCCCTGGGGAGTCAATTCCCACCTGGGGCAGGGAGTGGGGATCCCTTCCACCAGCAGGTCCCAAGGAGAACTTTGCCAATAAATGGAGGCCGAAAAGAGCTCCCATGTGAAGGGGTCAGGCTGAAGCAGTTGGTTGGAGCACAATATCAAGGGGGAAAGAATGCATCCTCTCCAGTAGTCACTGTGCTGTCTTTTTTTTGTTTTCTTCTTTGTTTGGATCCAGGGCTATTCAGGTCCAGATGAGACCAGGTTCAGAGCCAGGGGACTGAAGCAGTTTCCAGTTAAACAAAAACCATTCAAAGTTAATAAACAAGTCTCTGCAAATGGGAAGAAATAGATTCATGCATTAAAGCTGCATTAAGAGAGCAAAGAGAAAACAAATAATTCTCTCTGTCTGCCACCAGCTTCACTTTAACTGAACACTATTGGAAAAGGAATGGTGTTGGTCCCCAGTGCAAAGGTGGAAGGGGTGGGAAGGTTACGTGGGGAGAAGAAGAAATCACTTTATTTCTATCACGATGCAGTAAGATATAAATACAATCAAAAGGGGTTAATCTAATCCTTTTGTGAAGCACTGAGTCAGAGAACAAGACAAAAACAAATCTGTGATCTGGAACTTCCTGAGCACCCACTCAGGGTGGATTAATGAGGAGTACACGGCTGTGAAATTACGTGCCCTCTGAGTCAGGAAAATGGTCCTAGTGGTGCATGACCTTGAAATGAGGGGAAGCAAACTTCACCTGATCCACAATTATAAAGACCTAAAAGGAGGGGGACTAAGGAGGAGAGAGAACACATTAAGAGCCGAGAAAATGTTTCTGAATATGAAAGCAACAAAATACTAAACAAACCCAAGGCTTGAAAGATGAATTATATGTAGCAGAAAAAAATCCAGAGGCTTTAAAGGATACTGGCATTAGTGTTTGAGCATTATAAGGAAAGCTTGTCCTCTTTATTTACATGAAGTGGATATTTTGTTGCTGTTGTTATGGACTTAGCGATGTTTGTCTGCCTTCAATTTTCTCTTTGCAATGAAAAATTGTTGTGAGATGATTTCTAGTCTTAGCTGCTTTACATGACAGTATTATCAAGGATTCATCAAGAGGCCATCTGTCGAATTTATGAAAAAAAATGCAAAAACAAAACAGATGAAAAGGAAAGAGCAAGACAGAGACTAGTCCAGGGGACGATAGATGTGGCAGCATGTGCCTCAGTGTGAAAATTACAACATTTAAATACTGTAGAATAAATTACTGTGCCGAAAAATTAGTGATGCTCTCCCACTTCAGATTCTCTCCTTATGATGAGAACATAATGAAATAGATCACAGACCAAATCATTTTTTCCTGTGGCTATTATTATATTCTAATGAAAAATTAAAATGGGGTAAAGACATAAAACCTGTAAGGGAATCAAATAAGCTAAGCTACTGAGTCATTTCTTAGGTACCTCCAAAATGTACAGCTGATGTGGAAACAATAAATTCATAGCTTTTTATGTGTGTAATCAACTGATCTCCCCCTGTTTTTCATATCTTCTTGCATCTTTATTGTTGGTATGTGTAGACTCAAATACATGCCTGTAACACAGAAAAGATAACAGAAGGGCAAAAAAAAATATTTGTCTTCATTAGAACTCATTGAATTGCATAGCAAAGTAAGTAAAATACAAACATCTATTCCCAAACAATATATATTGTGTATAAAATTCACTATCTACAGTTTTCTAACTACATTGATACCTACGTTTACATACTTTGTATAAGAAATAAATTTGAATCAAACATGGGCTTATCAAAATCAGGTTGTTTGGATTTAATCGGAATCTAAGAGTTTAAATCAGCTTGTAGTGTATTTTTTAAAATTCCATGTCTTTCCTAGCATGTTCTTTTACCTGCCTTTCATAAGGAATGCACTTGAACTTCTGTGAAAATTTGTGATAAGCTGAGAAGGAAAATACTGCACTGATTATTGTACAAATTCAAAGGTTTTCAGTAACCTTTCCCCAAACAAAATTTGTATTTTACTGATTATGTTTAAAGTTACAGAAAGCCAGCCACCAGGCTATACCCATAAAAATGCAAAAAATCAGAATTTGTCATGTCATATATTCTTAAACATAACTGTAATACATAATGAAAAATTTGATTTCTCTATGTCCACTCAGGGAGAAAAACTAAGAGGAAAAAAGGCTGATATTGTTTTATACCACAATTAGAAAGACACTCACTGTAGTTAACTCTGACTTTCTCCACCAAAACCTCCCCCAAAAGTAGATGGCCTACCAGTGATGACCTATCCAATGATGATTTTCTGCACGTGAGAGTAAGAGCAGATGAAATTGCCCTCAAGCTTCATTAAAGACCTTCCTAAACTATTCTAGCTTATTCTAGAAACCGAATTCTGCACTGAATTCCACAAGTTCCAATTTTTAACTAACATGTAAAGAAAGGCTACATCTGGAAGTCCATCAAACAGTCCTCAAGCACACAGTCATTTAAGTTAGATGATGAGCATACTTGGTGCAAGGAGAAGGCAACATCCCAAAATCTTCAGTTGGCTTGAAATAAAAGCACAAAGATAATCATTAATTTTAACATAATTGAATTGGGAAGATCATCTTGATGCATCAGTAATTAAATGACAGCAAACATCATAAAAGTAAACTGTGCATATATCTTAATGGCACAGAGCAAAGCAAAACTACTTACAAGGTCTGAACTCTGTGTCCTTCCAAAACTACAATACAGTTTATGGCTAAAGACCATTATATAATTCCCTGTAGCCTGGGGAGACAGCATTAGGGAGGATCTATAGGTTTAGCCCTGAAAATATATGCTTACTTTTTTAAGTTTACTCATGAGGGTAAGCCCACAAATTTCTGTTGTACTTGACCCAACTGTAAGGGCAAGCATATACAAATCCCTCTGAAAGATGGGCCATAAAATTTACATTCTGGAAACTTTTTTTAATACAATTATGCAAATATTACTAGCACATTATTATGCTTTAAGGATCAATTCTTTAATTATATAAGCATCAATATTCACTTGACAACTGTGATGTAATTACAAGCAAAAGAAGAGGTAGTTATGCTGGGTGGGGGCAAATTAAGTAAATACTTATTCTGTGCTGTATTTTCTTTTGAATCTACTCAAATATTTGAATATTAAAATCAGGAGGACAATTCTCTGACAAAAATCTTGTCTGCAGGACTTTCCTTCTGATGTAAAAGAAGACTGGTATGTGAAAGCCAGAGTTGGTACCTTTTTTGAAGAAGGAGCTGTTACGCAAATGCAGTGAACCCAGAGCTTCTCAAGGATCAGTAATCTTGCTTGTGAAAATTAACAGAGAAGAAACCCACAGCAATCAAGTATATTCTATCATATATACTCTATTAATATTTATAATATGGCCAAGTATTTAGACAAAGATTGTGCTGTAGTAAAAGGGAAATAAACTTGTTGATAGTGATTTTTGATCCTCACTTCACTGCATCTCTAGGAACAGTTCAGAAGCAAAAAATGGCATCAATGTCTTCTGTGACTGGTTTTTAAGGATCCAGCTGCCTTGTTTAGAGCTGGACATTTCTTCTTCTCTGCATTTTCCAAGAAAAATAAATTAAAGCCTTTGCCTGAACCAATGTGAGGACCAGATCATGCTGAAATAGTACAAGACTCCTTCAAGTTTCAAGGGAGTGGTGTTTCTCACACAGATGCAGAATTCTGCAGATGTCCAGCTCAATTCCTGCTCTTGATGGATCATTTAAGTGCTTCACCTATGCCAAACCATTACTGTACTATGCAACAAAACCTAATAGTCATATACAATAACAATCAGAAACAACAAAAATTGTCATCCAAGCACTGGAGGTCCAGTTTCACCAGGAGCAGAGAATTCCTGGTAACTCAAATTAATTTACTGGGCTCAAAGGCAGTTGTTTCACTGACAGCAGATTTACCACAGAGGCTGTGGTCCCATTTTTGGGAAATCAAGAGCTTTTCTGCCACTCTTCACCTGTCCCAAATTGCTGGCGCCCCAAGAGGAGAATTATGCTGGGGCAGGGCTGTGTGGGAGAACATGAAAACACATTCCATTAAATTAGTTATTCAAGTGTGTAACACTGCCGTGCACAGGAGTCAATTACCCTGATAGCCCTGCTCTGGCCCACTCCCTATCACCATATGACTGAAAATCCATTGTAAAATAATATCCTGCAATAAGGTGTCAAGAAAGGACATTAGGGGTCTCTGAAGCAATGAGCATTAACTGGGTGCAATATTTTCCTGGGTCCATTTTATTGGGATAATCCCTGAACTATTCAAATACATGAACTCCCATATGAAAGGGGTATCTCTCCATCTGCACAAGCTCCTTTACTGACGAGCAGGCTGGAAATATATGGGAAGCTACGATATTTTAAATAACTGTTCCATAAAATAAATAGTAAGCACACAGCTCAGCATTTCAAGAGCCATAAAATAAACCATCATCAAAAAAGCTTATTTTATGAACTCATAAATCGCCTGAAAATAAACGTTTTCTTCATCTTCCTGTGTTTTAATAAAAAATTCCCTTTTTTACTCACTCAATTACAATATCACTATCAGTTCAAATTACAGGTCAAAGATATGGGGCTTAATGTATGTACAGCCAGTTCTCTTCTCCTAATAACCTGTCATTCCCAGGATTTGAATGTCAGAACAGAGCCTGCCGTGGTAATGCTACCCGGCAGCACAGTGATGAAAACTTTGGACAAATCATGAAGAACATTCCAGATCCAAATCATCAGAAGGTTACTGGGGAGAGCCTTTCATCCCGCTCTGACCCCTTGATCTGACAAGTGACACCTACAAAATGAACAGCTCTCCAGCTTAAATTGTTTAACTGTAGCCTGATCAGTTTTATTATCTTGCTAATCCGGATATCAGCCATTTCATCAGAATGGAAGATATGCATATCATGAATTATTTTGACACCAAGACCTTTTAATTTTTGCCAGCAATATTTCACTACACCAATCAGGGCCTGCAGTCAGTGATGCTGTTCGCCTCCTGGGATGTCAGAGGACAGTGCACTCCTGACAGCACCAAATCATCTGGGAGCTGTAACGAGCTATTGCTGCAATTATTATTATCTCTTGTAGTCATGCATTTCATTACAGTGCAGGCAGACAGAGGTTTCAGTTTTGGGCCACTCTTATTTAGGAATCTCTGCCATTTTATGGGCTGTAGGGCTCTGTAGTATAATTTCTTTTCTCCTCGGTAGACAAGGATAGGTGAATTTCTAATAAAAACAAAACACTAGCAAGGTACTGTAGAAAGAGGGAGCACAATACAGTACATTAACCAGCAGTGAAACAGCTTAAATGGCCCACTTGTAGTTTATGAAAGCAGTGGTTAATCAGCAATATGGTTTGCTGCAGAGAGAAATAAAGAACAGTTTATCTTTAAATACGTATATATTATCCTTTTCCAAACTACCCACTGCTAAACTTTTTGAAGGCTAGCACTAAATCTTGAAGGGACAGATCTATGGCTTTTAGTGAATTTTTTTCTGCTGCTTCATAAAAAAACCCCTAAAACATTTTAGCATATATGCCTGGGATTTTTTGTCTAAGCAGCTTAGTGGCCATTATTGCAAAGCACAGGTATGCAAACAAGCATGTTGGAGAGAGAGGGGAGAGGAGCACTCTAAAAATGAACCTATCTAAAAATGAACAAAAATTATGAAAATTAAAAAGCGGATATTCACAGGTAGAACACAGCATGTCTTATGAGGGACATCTGAGAGAGCTGGGTTTCTACATTCTCAAGAAGAGGAGAATCAGGGGGGGACCTCATCACTCTCAACGACTCCTTGACAGGAGGTTGTGGTGAGGTGGGGGCCTGTCCCTTCTACTGTGCCTGCAGTGAGGGGACCAGAGGGAACGGCCTTAAGCAGAGACAGGGGAGATTCAGATCTGATACAAGAAAAACTTTTTCACTGTTTGGGTGGTCAGGCATTGGAATAGGTTGCCCACAGAGGTGGTGGAGCCACCATCCCTGAAGGCAACATCTGGATTTGGCACTGGGTGATGGTTTAGTGGTGTAGGGGTTACAGTGCAGTGCTGGGCTGATGGTTGGACTTGGTGATCTTAAATGTTCGTTCACCTGGTGATCTTAAAGGTTCTTAAGAATCACACCTGATTCTGTGACCAGGGGATCTTCCCAGCAAGTTGGTTGGAAAGCACCAACAATCACCATTTTACTTCCTTCTTCCATCTAAGGATAAATGGTGGCCCAAAAGACCTTGTCCTGATGACCACATGTTGAACATCCTTTGGAGGGTATCACCAGCTTCCACAAGCATTATAAAAGAAAAGAAGAAGACAGAATGTGAGATGACTCTCTTTCTCTTCAGGAATTCCTTTTTCTCAGTTTCCTTTCCCCTTTTCAAACCCACTCCTTCTCAATGTTTAAGCTACAAATTACTTAATTTTATAATAGAAAAAGAATAACCAGCAAAAACAGGGATGTATTTCACCAATTTCATTTTCCCCCATGCTTTTTAGTAATGGTATGTAATACAATGAGTAAAAAACAAATAGGAAACATTCTATTAAGTGTGAGGGGCACAGCCAAGCTCCTGGCTATCTGTGTACACATGATAAAACACTGGAAAGCCAACCACACATTCAGAGAATCTAAAACCAAGTTACTACTGATACAGACAGAAATTGCTGCTACATTAAATAAAATAATGATTTGAAGAGACAAATTTAAGTGTAAACAATAAAAAAATTACTTCACACCACCATTCCCCATGAAAACTACATGATGTCTTCTTCTGTGCTGAGGTTTTTAATTATGCACTTTCTGTATTCAGCCATCTCCTCCACATGTATAGTTTTTTTTGACAGCAAGAGAGACGAAGTTCTGAATATTAAACTTAAAGTAACATATTCTGCCTCATCACTTGTGTAAAGACAGCTGATATTGCCTGAGAGTTTGGCACCAGGGGCCAGGCACCATATTTTCAGCCACCCACACATAAACCCTTTCAATACAATCACTAGCAACTTGACTGTGAAATTTCCAGACATTGATGGCTAGCAAAGACTAATAGCAATGCTCCTGTGATGGACTCCCGTCATGAAAACGCAGTTCTTCAGCGTTTTGATCCCATCTGTGTGATGCGAAGAGAGCAGGGAAGACTTTGCCTCAGCAAAGATAGGATAGTGTGTCCAAAAAGGAGCAGAGCAGCACACCAGGGTCTGTAGTGTTGTGTTTATTTACAGATGCCATGCAGTTTTACATAACTCCCTTGTTAGTTGAGGGTTGCTGATCCTACAGACTCTTACACATGTGAGCAGTTCCATCAAAGTCACTGGGATGTGCATGAATTAAGATTCCTTTTTCAAGAAAGGCTTAGCAGGATCAAGGCTGGTCCTTGTGGCTGTTGAAATCCTTGAGATTGACTCAAAGGAGAAGCTAAATCCACTCAGACCTAAACAAACTAGAAGGTACTTTCTGGTGTCTCATCACCCATTTCAGTCTCTTTTTGTCTGGTAACACAGTCATTCCCACCTCTGAGGGACTGGCTCTGCCAACCAGTGCTTGTGATATGCAGCTATGGAGTAAGAGAGCTGGACCACATCCCCGGAACAGGTAATGTAGGTTAGCACTGAAGAGCAGCAAGGCACTGACATGGACTGCAAATGTTGCTTTATTGCCTGAGGGTCATGATGCCCCCTGCTCTGCAAGGGCTGGTCCATGGGTGACTTGATTAAAATGGCAAGCATCATCCCTCTCCTCCTCTCTTCAACTGCAAGACTTCAGAAAACAATTTTTCAAAGTCAATGCACTTTACAGGTGCTTTAACATGAGTTTTACATTGGCTGTGGCTATCACAAGTCAATCACAAGTGGAGACATTTAGCATAAAACCAAAGCAAGACAGCTCAGCCAAGTGAATCTAAAAGCATTCCAAATCCAGGCTGGAATTTTCTAGACATTTGCAGCTTTTTCTCTACCTTGAATACAAACTCTATGTTTTGCTCCACCACAGTTAAGGACCAGGGAACAACTGAACCAAAGTCAGGAGTGTGCTGGCTGTGCCACGTGGCTTCTTTTTGAGAAGGGGTGGGAAGGCACAACATTTCCTTCAAATTACTGCAAAACCTTAATGTTAAAGAAATTTTTAAAAATTAGAAGAATTACCAATTAATTAGAAAAGTTTAAGAGGGAATCCAGGCAGTGGAGCTCTCCCACTCCCACTCTAAAACCTGTCGCTGCCTTCAATGTCTCTTATTTTATTTATTTTATAATAATTTTTATTCCCTTTAAGACAAATGTTTTCCTAAATGACTGCCAAATCTCTTTTTAAAATCAGCTTGAAACTACTATAACCTCCTTATTATCAGTTTATATAGATAGACTTGATAAAAAATTGTTTTAACACTTGAAAAGTTGCAATTCTTGCACGTGCATCAGTAAGAAATTAAAAATGCAATGCAACAAAAAAAGAAACATTAAAATTGCCATGCTTCATGTCAGTGAGGAGCATTTCAAACACATTCATGCAAACACACAAGGGTACAGACTTCATACAGTGTCTTCTTTAAGGTAGTTTTGAATTCTGCATTATTGTGAATAAAAATTCCTAGGAAAATATGCCAATAATGTCAAAACCACCTGCATTTCAAGCATCTTCTGGTGTTTAAGTGGTGTGTCTTTGTTTAACAAAACACAACCTGACTATGAGGAAGTTATGCAATAGATATAATTATTTAATTAGATCCTCATCATATTTCCAGAAGATCAGTTCCAGAATTCTCAGCATCATCTTGGGTCAAATTCCACAACATCCACTAAAGTGAAACAATGTTGTTAATTGATCTGACTCAGATCAGATTCCTTACATTTTTCAGGGATTTCAGCATATTTTAGCATGTTGCCTAAATCTTGTAGTGGTTATTATTTCTCGTTTACTACATATTATGTTGCCTTAGCAACATCTTAGTTTGTTTATTTACCTTCAAAGCCAGGTCCTTTGTATTACAGTCTAAAGAGTGTTCTAGCTTATAACATCAGAATTTTAGTTATCTTTTATGACAACACAACAGATTAGCACTAAAATAAACACAAAGTTCTTCATTAACTTTAGAATGTGTACAGACTCAGCCTTTTATTTTTTACAAAATCAAGCATGACAGATTCTCCACAATACTTCTTAAAACAGAATTTGACTTCCATCTGAATCCTGATGATGAGCTGCAGTGTAACATTGCAGCCACCAAATATGGTGCTTCAGCATTTACCATCTCAGCTTACAGGTGCATTTAGTCATCTAAATGATCTGACAACAATTAAGCAAAAAAACAGGAGGAATTTTTAAAAATCTGGCTCTCAACAACCTGTCAAAAGCTATATCCTTAAATTCAAGTCAAAAATTCAACACTTCATAGGTATCATGACTGAGCTTAAGCCATTAATTTGTTCCTTGCTGTAACTTAAGGAAAAATTTTCCTTCCCCCTTTGCCCTCCTCTAATGTATTGTGTCTTTCATTCTCACCATGCTAAAAGGTTAAGGATGCAGCAGTAAGAACACTTTTTACTTTTACACTGGTAACATCATGTCCATGTAGGGAATGTAACACAACCTGCCTAAATTCCAATTGCTTCTACCTTTGGTGAATTTAATATGTTAAATATCCTGCAGTTTATGCCATACTTAAAAGTAAAAAAACTAATTTAGAGAAAGTTTTCATGGCTTGTGTATCATACAGACATGAGCACTCATTTTAAAAGCAGAAGCAGCAATCTGCAATCCAAGAATGACCTGATAAAGGCTAGACCAAAGTTTCCAAATGCAGTTCCTGGTGGCAGGCTTCCAAGTCCATGTTAGGCTCCCAAGCCTACAGCTTCCATCCAAAAAAAGGTGGTTAAGCCCTTTGTGAGGGAGCCTTACTGCATTTCAGTAGGCACCTGCTGTTTTTGCAGGGAAGGAGCTGAGCATTGCCAAAAACAAGTCTTGCTGGATCTGTGTTGTGCCAAGGTATGGGCTGGGAATGGAGCAGCTCTACAGGCTGTGCCAGGAAGGAGATCACTCTCAGCATCCAGGGAAGAGCTGCAGGCTTTAGGGAGTCAGTAAACCCCAAAAGCTAGGTGCTCTGGAATAATGTTCTCAGCAGAAATCCTCAGGGGTATAATGTTGGACATTTAAAGCAAAACTCAGAAATAATTAAGTGACCAGACTCACATTTGGTTTGACTTAAAACCACTAAGTGCCTGTATGTCCCACTGATGCCAAAACCTACTGTGGCTTTTTTATGCAAGAGACAAATCTGGAATGTAAAATTAAGCAAAATATTTGAAAACTTTGGCCTATAAACCTTGTGTGTATAGCCAATCTAAACTGAACTCCTAAATATTTAAAATCTTGTTTCCTTTTTATTGGACATAATTTTGGTTTTAGGAAAAAGAAGAATGGAAATAAAACCTCTTATTTTTACTCACAGGATTCATTTAGATGACTTCATATGATCACAGTCAGATACATAAATTAAATTAAACTACATAAAATAAGTCTCCTTAGGCTTGAAAAGAAAGTTAGGGAAGAACAAATGACCTTTTTTCCCCTTCTGTCTGATTTCTTTTCAACCATTCTTTCTTGTGCAGCCACCACTACCATTCATGGTGAAGTTTAAGGGGATTAGGAAAGTATAGCACTCTGCTGCATTTACAATCACTTACCTAAGTTTAAATACTGTACATGAAGTTCTACAATACTAAATCCAAAAGACTAATAATGAAAACTTCCTGGGAACCCTGACTAGTGGAGTGACTCCACCACTCTCATTTTTCAGTGGAACTAAGAGAAAGGCCCTAAGTTGTCAGTCAGTGTAGGGTAATGACATAAGTGACTTTCCTCAGAAAACCCACTCTTGGCTGCATGTTTGGCAAGTTTGAAACCAACCCCTCTGTTGGTGCTTACATGCTGCAGAGAACTTGACATGTTCCAACAAAGCCTGTGTGAAACTTTCAGAATACTTGCTTCCAATATACTGGGTACACACTTTTCTTTTAAACCTAAGGCAATAGAGCACCTACCTGAGCTGTCAGTTTGTTGTTCAGCCACCACACTGGAGAGGGAAGCCACTGGCTTTCGAAAGAGGGTTTGTTCAGTACAGCTGCTGTCTACTTTATGGAAAGCTTTAGGCTTTCTTTTACCTTTCTCATTCACACGAGGAAGTTCTCATTTCCAAGTCAGTCTGAATTAACTCATATACTGCTACACGGACATATTGATAATTTTGTTTTACCCTGAACAATGTTTCTTGTTAATAATTAAAAAACACTTGGGTTGGTATAAATCAGTACTGCATATTTGCTGTTGCCATTCTATAGTAAATAACCTTCTGAATTACTTGTAAAAGGAACTGTCCCAAAAAGGGGAGAAAATTTCTTCAATTAAATCATAAACATTTTATAACATATATTGTCATCCTGGGAAAATAAATACTTACATTTTTGTAAAACCATGCAATCAAAGCTGGAAAAAAGCATAATGCAACTCAAATCTTATGAAAACAGTTTTAATAATGCATTTTACTTTGTAAGCAGGTAGGCAGCTAGACAACTCACACACTATTACAATATGGAGAGGATGGGCCACTTCTTGTAGAGGTGTTGAAACTCGATGATGTGCTCAAATGTGTGTTCATATCCAAGTGTATGTAACCAGTTTTGTTCAGGAGCAGACAAAGCTACTTTTAATTACAGTCCACATATTAAAAGCTGAGTATGTACTTGTCTTTGCAGAACTGTGGCCAAAATGGCTTTACAATGCAAAAGGTGAGGCAGGTCACTCATTTCTCTGGTGAAAACTTATGTGCTCCTGGGTTAGGTAGGCAAAACAGTACTTCACTGTCAAATTCAGATCAATCCTAGTTTGCTTTATTTGCAATCATTCTGCCATAGGAGGCTTGCGGTTCAGTCTTCATTACATGAGGGTTTAGAAAGCAAAATGAAAATGTGAAACCCTATCAACATGTGAACTCTGCACCCTCTGACATATGGGGCATGCCCCTCATCCAACACAATCTTTGGTTAACAGCTGTGAGGAGTTTTACCAGGCTAAACAGCTTTTTAGTCTAACCCAGGGGAACTGGCATGTGTTAGCACAGCTACAGAAGGTCTCTGCAGTCCCTAAATGCAAAAACATATTGAGGATTGCAAAGAAAAAGTTACAAGGGGGACAGAGTTCAAATAAAATTTGTTCTCTGCTTCATGGCAAGATCAATCTATGCTCACAAACACATTCAACTCAGGCTCATTTGCCACAGGTTTGCATTTGTGAATGCTCAGTATGAAGAGCTCTCATTGACATCCCCAGAAACACTGGCACACAGAAACACCACTTCTCTGTGGAGTGCAGACAATTTGCACCACCTAATGATTCCATTCAAAGTGCTTACAAGATGTGGTTAGAGAGCTGTGTTCCTTTAAAAGCAAAATGAGGGGTAGTATCACTTTTGTTTCATTTTTCAGGGCTGAATTCTTGCCAGTGGAATATCGTTAAAACTCATCCTGGTATGCAACAATCCATGGGCATAGCAAGAACGGAATATGGCAAAGCAAAAAGATTCACCTAGGCAAATTTTTGGTGTGGCCACTGTCTGAAGGTAATCCTAGGAGCAGCATACATTGAAGTTTTTCCACTCAGATTAGCAGTGGAATATTAACAGCATGCAAACTGGTGTCTGTGTCTAGGGCTGCCTTACTTCTGCACCTGATTCTTCTGTAACACAGATGATGCATATGGGTCTTAACAAATCTGTTATGCAAATACAGGCAGAACAATATATCCTGGAACTTGAGGCTTACTGCACCTTTGGAGTTCATCTGTCATGCCCAGCTGCCCTCCAGGGCACATAGAGCCTGGTCAGACCCAGTAGCCTGAGCAGGCATCAGACAGCCTAAAACACTGAGCAAATGGCAAAGTGTTCTTTTCCTGCCAAACAAATGAAAAAATAAATTATTTTCAAGGAAAACTGGATATATGGCAGCAGTGTCCACATAATAAAGAATCCAGACTAGTTTAACTAAGTCTGACTGCAGGACAGTCTGTTCAGGCCAGTGTAGCCTGTAAAAAGCCCATTGACCACTTCAAATCACCACCGTGCTGCTTAAGGGGGGGGCACAAACACTTAGGTGCCACAGACACATGAGAGTCAGGGAGAGATGGGTGTTTACTCCCTTGTCAGTGCGAAGGGTTTGTTTCATTATTCTGGCTTTGACTGAGTTCCTCTGCCTCTTGCCAAGTTAAACTTCCATTATCACAATAATTCTAGGTGCTGCTAAAGGCATTTGGCGAAGCATGAGGAAAGCTAATTGACATGGAAAAGGAAAATTTGCAGGCCATGTTTTCTCCTGTGGAAATTATGTTAAAGCGTTGCTGCTGCATTACACAAATAATTTTGATGCATTAACTTGTCTTTTGCTTGTCTTTACCTCAATCTCACCCAAATACTATGCTTTTTACCATACCCTTTTTAGTCCTTAGTTGACTGGTTTCTGGAGAACAACTCACAAAGGCATCCTAGAGAGCAGCTTCCTTCGCATCGCTTCGAATGCCGATACGGAACACCAGTTATTCAACAACACAATTATTTCCTTAAAAAGGAGCAATACTTTACAAAGCCAGCCAGCATTTCTCTGAAGGAATTGACAACACTGACTGCAGTCAGGCTCTGCTGTGCCTTGTGCCATGGCACGAGCTGAAGCTCCGCAGTGCAGCAGGGCTGCTGCCAGGTGAAGGTTAAGTCCTTCGTGGCAGCTCTGCTGTGCCCTGCTGAACTATTTTTGCCTGTCATCATCATCCTCATGCACCACCTCAGGTAAAACCCCGACCTAGCCCATGCTGCTTGAAAGTCATATTCCCTGCTCCTGTGGGGACAACTTCATGTGACAACAGCGTTGCCGTCCTTCCCCATCAAAGGTACAGAAAGCATTACTGCCAGAAAACAGCAACATTTCTGAAACGTTTAGTTCTGCCTTATCTCTGTCTTTGTTCAGTGCTCACCCACACTGACTGTGTCATTAGTTTCTAACAATTTAAGGCATTCCTGTTTTCAGCTTTCTCTGAAGCAGCATGTAAGCCTCTGACAGTCATAGCTCACTGACACTTTTCTGTAATTTAGCAAATCTAAACATAGATCAGAATCTGACTCCAAAAAATTGAATCAACAGACACTTTATAAATTTTACACTATTTTCACCTACCCATTGCAGTGACAAAAGCAGGGACTATTTGTTTTTTATAGTGTTAAAAGTATACAACATTTATAATTCATATCTATTTCATAAATGCATAAAAGCTTAAGTAAATTACTTCGCAGCAAAGTGCTGAAATACATGCCCACTAAATTGTGGCCAAATTTGAAGATGGCTATGAATGAGTCCCTCAAAAATGGAAAAAAAAAAAAAACCAAAAAAGAAGAACAAACATTGATGTTAAAATGTTTTTAATTATTTACATCTCTGTTGTTTCATTGTATCTTAGATGTCATTTTAAAAATGAAGTGATATTTTATCTTGATTACTAACAAATATATTATCACTATTTTGCTATGGACTTCACAATGCTATCTGTCTTGCTAATAGATATTTTCCTCTTTAGTGAAAATGAGAACAATTATGTTTTATTTAGAGAACAATAATATTCTTGATAGTTCATCCTCACTGTTCTGGAAGAACAATGAAACAGCACTTACATGAAGGATTTACTGGTTTGCATGCCAGGACAAAAACAGATGGACAAAACAAGTTTAGACAACTGAATCTGAAAAATTGGATGACCTTTATTTCACAAACAAAGTTACAGAAATTCAGAAAAAGCCAAACATTATTTTATTGCCTTCAATGGAGAAATTCCAGTATTTGTGCTAGAGCCAACCACTTTAAATTAAACCTGACGATGTAAGTTAGTAGCTAGCCCTTATGGCCAATACAACACCACTCCAAAAGCACAAATATCTCAAACGCTTTTAAAAAAGCCCCACTCCATCCCCCAAATGACTTATCATTGTCTTACCTAAGGGTAAGATCGGGGTAATGAAGGAGGCATGTGGGCTTGGGTTTAGTTTTGGGGGTTTTTTTGCATTTGGTAGCATGGACTTATAGACAAGATCAAGTAACCGGCAGTGACAATGTCAAGCTTGGGTGACAGCTCCTGACTCTGACAGCTCAGGGGTGGAATAAGGCAGAAATACACTAGGGAGACAAAACAAGAGGTCTGGTAGGCTGCTAAAGAGTTAAGGAGGAAAGAGAAAAACATACCCTTGTTAGCAACAAAGCACAAGGTTCAGATCACTGGTTATAAGGCATGCAAAAGGAAATTACACAAAGGAAGTCTTCCATCGGTGTTTCTAAAATATCCAATATTGCTCTTTGCAATATCAAAAAGATAAATAAGAAATCATACGAATTGAAGCAATCAAGGCAGAGAGCCAAGATATGGCAAGGCCACTGCAACAAGTAAATTTTGTATCTATGCACATATATTTCAGATTTTGAAGGGGTATTTAAACCCTGTAAAATCTATTGAATTCAAATACTGAATTAAAAATATTCCCACATGTGTTCTTCACACCCATTTGAGAGCACAAGTGCAAACTGAAATTATCATAAAAAACTGATGACTGACCTTTCAGCTTTAAACACAATGTGCTCTAAGAAGTTGGAGATACAAACAAAAGGAAAATTAAAACCTACACAGGAGAATCACCTAATATGGAAGCAAATAGAAAACCTTTGAAAATATGGAATAGCAAAGTTTGGAAATTGCAGTTCATTCAACAGTCAAGCCCCAGAAACAGCTAGGTATTTGGTAGATTTGCAGGTAGATATAGAAAATTGCTTCCTTTTCATCTACCTACTGTTAAGAGATCAATATATTATTGACACAACACGCTAGAAATCAGCTGCTTTTGTAGGAAATAATCAAGGCCAGTTCTCATGTTCATGTGGTCCTCCTCAGAGAAGCATCCTACTCACTAAGGATTCCTGTCAAGCTTTCTGTCCCTCACTGCCCTGATCACTCTGGGAACTTACATTCACACACACTCACGTGAATGGGTAGCTCCTTCCTCCATACAGCTCTTATGCAAAAATCAACTTAATACAGATGGAAAGGGTAGCCCTCATGAGAGTGTATTAGGCAATGTAGCAGAGGGACAGCCTTGCCCTGTCATTTTTAAATGGATACTTGCAGTCCTACTGTGGGAATATGGGTTTGTTATGTTCTATGCAGTTTTGCATGAATTCCATATCTAGAAAATTCATTTAGTGCCATGATTTTTTTTTTTTTTAATGAAATTTATAAGAGCATGGGGACATTTACCCTTCACTTTGTTGCCTGTCCAGCAGTGTCTCCTCTGCAGTCATGTCACACACAGAACACAGACCTGTGTTCAAGCACCTGCTTGAAGTGGCTGGCACTCTAAACTGGGCACTGTCATGTCAGAATATAGTTTATAAGAGACTCCTCTGTCTGGATTTCTGGTGGTTATGACTTTGGTCTTGACTTAATCCATGTGCACCCTGGTACCCAAATTATTCTCCATTAAATTTAATGGGACTCTGCCCTGGCTCAGGAGAGACAGGATCAGGCCCCAGGCACAATCTGTGACTGCAATAGAACCAAGCACTTTTGCTTTCATGTGAAAGAGCATCTCTGCAATCATTTTCCTGACTGCTTGAGTGGCAAGCCAGGAGAGATGCTGAGAAAGACCACATAATATTATGACCTTAAGAATTTTTATTTTCTTTTTTTTTTTTGGCAGGGATAAAGTGCTCCCTCTCTTTCTCATCTCTCAGCTCTATCAGCCTTTGTTTCTCAGAGCTGTTCAAAGATCCAAAAAGACAGAATCCTCCTGTTCTGCCTTTTGCAAAACAAGCTGCTGTATTCAGAAGGAAAATGCTCTGCAAAGATCCAGCTTTTTATTCTCAGTAATTCTGTTTTTCTTTTTTAGCAGAAAATGGTTTAATTCTGTCTAACAAGCAATTAATATGTTCTTCCAAACAAATCAGAACTGGAGAACCAAATTAACACCCTTCAAGACTGATATATCAGCGCAGGATTTCACAGAATGCTTTATGACCCTTCCGCCTAATCTAATGGATGGATTTTAAACATAAGAAAGCCTTAACATGGCTTGAATTTGAGCACTTCGACTTCTTATAACTGTGTATCACTAATTACAGTTAGACTTTATTAAACCAAGTAGTCACCTATGTATTTAAAAGACAAGAAAACCTTTTAATAAACCAGCGACCATTAAACATTACATTCACTGTTAATTTTATTGAGAAATACCCAGAAAAGGAATATTTACCATTTCAGTACTGCATACATATCAAGATTATTTGTAAATCTAAAATCAACTAAATATTAAACACATAGCAGTATCTAGTCAGAACCAGGGATATCAGCTGCTAATTTTTTCCACTTGTCTTTCACTTCCTTCAGCTCATAAACAGATTTAATAAAAAAAGAATCATGGAATCAAAACAACATATTCATGGGGAGGTATGTTCATTTAAGCAACAGGCTGTTCCAATGTAGCTTTTAATAAGATAGATGAAATTGAGTAAGTGATAATTTAACCAATGACAGAAATGGTTTTGCATACATTGCAATAATGCCAAGCTTTGAATTCTAATGAATCCTCTGTTTTTCTCATAAAACCTCAGCTCTTATAGTCTGTTAATTAGGCAGTAATTTCTTTTTTTATTCGGGCAAGTGTGCAAAAAGGTACAATTCTAGGTGTTGTATTTAACAAAAAAAAAGTTGATACGAAGGAAACACCTTAGAAAACAGAAAATAAAGGAAAAAAGAACACAATGTTCAAAATTATGCAGCTTTTGTGTTGTATGGCAAGCAGAGCTCATGATTATGCATATATTCAAAGTATCCACACCAGGATGTAGATGCTGGTAGTTGAGGTGGTGCCATTGCTGCAGCACCTGCAAAAAAGATGGGGCAGACTGGGAATATAATTTGTGCTACTGAGCTGTTCATGGACTAATATCCAGGATAATATCCAGGATAATATCCAGCATCAGGGTATATAGCCCCCATGAGAGTGGTTGAATGTACACAGAGTTAAATAGCCTAAATAAATGGGCAACAGCAGGGCAAGATCCTAATGATGCCTCATTCACATAGGGTAACTTTGTCCTGAAGAAGTGCCTCTGAAAACAAGACTAAATCAGCCTGCATGCCTGTACAGCTTCTGCACTGCCAAATCTGGCAGCAGAGGTTTCTGCCAATTATTTTTTGTTAAGGGAATTGGACTGCAGCCTGTGATTCATTTTACATATAGTAGAGCAAGAGTTGGCCTACATATGAAAATTCACACTGGTATAACTGTGTCAGTTTGGGGTGTGATATTTTGCTGACAGTTTTACCTTTAAAAGACCTAAAGTAGGTGCGGTTAAATCTGTGCCCAGATACCTTATACTCACTGAGGTTGTTTTTTGGGGGGTGTTTTTTTCCTGGTTTTCAGCTGGAATAAACAAGCTAAACTATACAACTATGGCACCTTAGAGCAGGCTGCATATTTATCTGTTCTTATCAAAATAATACAGATAAGGTAAGTCCAGACATGTACCAGAAGCTCCCCTCCAAAAAAGAGAGGATCATAGGCCCTTTGCACCAGTCATCTCTTTATAGAATCACAGAACAGCTAAGGCTGGAAGGGATCTCCAGAGGTCATCTGGTCCAATGGGCCTGCTCAAGCAGGACCACCCAAAGCTATTTGTACAGAACCATGTCCAAACAGCTTTTGAATGTCCTCAAAGATGAAAAATCCACAACCCTCCTGGGCAGCCAGTGCTCAGTCATCCTCACAAAGAAAAAGTGTTTCCCAATATTCAAACTGAATCTTTACAAGAAGAATAAACTTGTATATAGATATACAGATATTTTTTAAATGTACCAAATATACCAAAATTTTAAAGATGTTAACTAATTTATGTAACACCCAGTGTTACCAGAAATGAGTCTATGTCTTTGTTCTAAAAATGGTATCAATGCAATGGCCTCTTTATCCACACTTTGTAGAGATCAGTGTTTTTTACTGAGTAGGGCAATTCACCACATTTAATTGGAAGGTCTGAAACTAAACCCCCTCCCCTT
Source organism: Monarcha castaneiventris obscurior (assembly GCA_026261815.1). NCBI lineage: Eukaryota > Metazoa > Chordata > Aves > Passeriformes > Monarchidae > Monarcha > Monarcha castaneiventris. The sequence continues at coordinate 13,315,528 of JAMPIT010000379.1, forward strand.
AGATATCAGCAAACTGAGACTTGTCAGAAACATACAATCAAAAATTAGCTTAATTTTTAATGTGAGCTCCCAGTTTATTTCTCCTGTTAGCTGTAGGTAGGAGATCATAATGTAATACTAAATGTTTCAGAAGCCAAGATTTACATGGGGAAAAAATTACTTTGTTAACCAACTACATCTTGTTTTATTAGAATCATTATTTCTAAGGAGACTGAGCAATGAAAAAAGAATTGGCTTTCATTTTTAACATTTCCTTCCCCCATAAATACTCTTCATCAATTGCAGTAGTCAATTTCAGTTTGACCCACTGAGACTTCAAATTGTAGGGTCTGAAGGGGGTAGATGGCTTTTACATCTTTTCCATACACTATTTTCTCCGACAAAACTAGTTTGGCAACCACATGTCAGGCTCTTGGCAAAGTATCTGACCTGACCATATTAAGCACTGTTTTCTTAATATAATGTTGACATATGGCTATTGTGCTCTTAATGTAGTTATTTTGTGTCTGCTGTGTTGTTGCTATCTCATCTTCTGAATTTTCTTCAGGCAATTACTGTCAGAGGCATTTAATTTCTTCTGCTACATATTAGCCAGTTGCCAACATTCCCCTCTTTTCCATGTGGAGAGGGTGTTTATGGGGCCAAAACAATACTATTGCAAGATGTCCTAGGTATATCTGTATACTTGCAAGGCCATCTAAAAATATTCTGATCACACACCAAAGAAAGGTAGAGAAGCTTTGGAGAGAATAAAGCTTTCCTTTTGGCCTTCATGTGTCATGAAGCCAGAAAAAAACACGCTGCGTCGCTTTCATGTCTAATATGTTGAATAGTTGCCTGTGGTTAATTACACTGCATCGTGGAAGGTGCCACAATCAGGTAGTAGGTTTAAGCCAGTTGAAAGTGATGTGAGGAAACAGATGGAAAATAACTCAGGTAAGCATAGAAAGCAAGTACAAAAGCTCTAGTCACAAGTGAGCAAAATACCACATTTAACCATTTTAAGCAGTGAAAAAAGGAAATGCCCCTGCGAGAAAAAAACAGTACAAGCTAACACACATTGTTCACTACCACGTGTCGACAATATTTTGACCTTGAGCATGCAAGACCAAAGGTCATATGATAAACTGAGAAATTAAATAGCTGGTAGGCACAGATTTAACACAGGAGAGGGGAAGGGTTGTCCTTCATATTAACTCTTGCTGGTTCACAACACACTCCACATCCTGTGATGGGGAGCAGCTGCCCTTTTGCAATGATATCCAACATCCATCAAGGCTGCATCCTCCTTGACCAGCCTGTAGTATTTATTATAGTGTATGGCTTCTGTTTGGTTCTTTTGTCTGGTTCTAATGTCCCTTAACTTTGAACTGTGAAGAAGCTGCCAACAGAGTATGAGATCAGGAAGTTTTTATTCTACCAGGCTTCACAGGGCCTAGTCTGAATGGTCCTCTGAGGAGCTTCTCTCTATTTCCATTAACTGTAAATAATTCAGCTCACATGCACCTAAACTGGGCAGAGTGAGGACCTGCTCATCGTCATTGTGTTACAGTGCTTTGTTCACATTCCTGTGCATGACACAACTTCATTTTTCTGTGTCTCTACTTACACAATGGGGATGGCAAGACCTACTTCATCAGCTGCAAGTATTGCAGCATGTTATCATGTGATCAGCTTTGCTTTTACAAGCATGACTCGTGGTCATAATATTTGCTTTCATGGAACAAATTGCAGATCCCTAGAAAATCAGCATCTAAATTTGCTGCAGAAACTCATTTTGAATGCAAGCTAAGTCCTATGTTTTCAGATTGTACCCCACAAATACTAAAATAAGAACTTCCTGGGGGCTGGAAAATAAACCTCGAAAAAATATACCCTTGATTTCTCAGAGAAGCAAGAGTAGATATTTGAAGAGAAAGAATGAAAGATATGTGATCTATTCCTATATTCGTAGTTTGCCACATTCTGTACTGAAATTCAACCAACCATTAAGTCATAGGATAGCGTGTACTATTTGCAACAAACTAAATATAACATTGGTTTTACTCACAAATGCACGTACTTTTCTTTAGTGATTTCTAAAGGAATTTTATCATATGACCATAGGTTTCACAAATGCCAGTTAGACAGACATGACAAGGGTATTGATAATATCATAAAAGCAGCAGTTACACTTGAACACTTAGAATAAATTGTATCTGTAGCAGCTAATCAGACAACTGGTTAGCAATTTAGAAACCAGTTTATTCATAAAATTAAATGTAGCATCAAAAATAATGTGGCAATATGACTAAGCTGTGATCATACAGGTTGAAGCATATTGGACAAGAGACCTGTTTCCAAAGTTCATGAGAATTCGGCTGTGCTGCAATATTCTGTCAGCCATCATCATTATCTTGTACAGGTACCTAGTGGACAAAATAACAATCTGAACTGCTGAGAAACTGTTAAAATTCACAGTTGAGTGAAATGCTGATTACAGCAGCAACCCTCTTTTCTTTTCCCTGTCACTCCCACCCTTTTGTTCTCATGCACTTTGTTTTTCTCCTCGGACGGCAGGCAGCAGTGCCATGGCGTGGGTAACATGTGGTCTATTGGTCTTATTAGCACTCACTTACACCGAGCCACGTAGCTGCACCCCTCCCAAACCCACACTGCTCAGCATCCCTGCTGCCAGGGCACACTCCTGCCTGCACAAGGGATCAGGACACCTTCTTCTGTCATGGGCTGCCTTCTCATCTGCCCCAGAAAAGAAGAGCTGCTTTCTGCCCCCTTTGTGCATTCGAATGCCTCATTGCTTAAATCAAATTACAAGCTTACATTCTGGCCAGTCTCTCCATCCCCTGAAACCAAGTTTGAATGTAAAAGATAACACAGTATTTACCATAAATATTGCTCTGTTCCATGACTGTAATTTTTATCTCCTAGTTAAAATATTTCTTATTTTCCTTGCCTCAGTGAGCTATTTTAAGGAATAGCTGAATGAGGTTGTGTTGGAAGACACACAGAATATTGCTCAAAACAATGATCTTTTTTTTCAGGGAGCAAAATATACCACTTCCAAAATAAGTTTACCTGACTTAAAATTGTTAAAGGTTAAAAATTGGCCTTTCCACCAGCTTTCATAGCCAAGTCATCATAAAAGCAGAATTCATTAAAAGTTTTCTGAAGAACACCAATATGTCATGGCTGGATAGAATCCTTTTGTGAGGACTTACATAAGTTACAAAAATGTCCACCCATCTAAAGCATCCTTTCAAGTGCCACGATGTCACTGTGGCTTGCTGAAGGAAAGGTCTCATTTTTTAAGGAATGTTGTAAGATTCTTTAAACCTCAGCAAACCATACTTTGCTCAATATTTTTACTTCAAAATGTAAAGAATTATTTTATATTTTTCATGGTAATCTTAAAATAGGAAACTATGGGAGAAAAAAATAATTTCAGACAACAGCCCAGCAACTGAATGGATTACTTGATGCCATCCCCAAAACCTGGTTCACAAAATATCTGGCTCATTGGTCAGGGAAATGGGAAGTCTGTGCAGTACCTGATCTATTATTCTGAGCTGCTGAATTTTTCTTCTTACCTTTCCATCCCTGATGGATTTTAGCTAGCACAATCAGTGATTAAGAAGATGTTCTAAGACAGTGCAAGTCACCTGTGAGACAACAGATACATAAAAGCAAGGGTCAGGAAAAGGACCTGCTTTGGGGCTTGGATGGAGTTGCTCCTCCATCATGCAGCAGAGTGAAAAAACAGGTGTCTGCTTTAGGACAAGGGAAACATTAAGAAAAAGAAAGGCATAAAAAAGGAAAAAATACAACTAATGGGTTTCCTTCTTCCTTTTGCTTTCCTGCCCCCCTCACCACCAACAGAGAGATAATAAATTGAAAGGCTTGGTATTGTCAGTGAATCAGGGTCCAGCCTCCATCAGCGTCTAGTATCCAATTTGAAATCATCATGCCATTTTCCAGGTAATAGATATAAAAGTTTCTGTAGGAGACAAAGCACCTGAAGTTGGATCACATCATCGGTTTTGTACTGATGAGACATTGGATGGGTTTTCTATTACATATCCAAAGAGTGAACATCTGTCTTACCAGAAAGCTTATTCAGGCTCAGCCAAAAGCTTTCATATTCAGGGATACATGTCATAATTCGAGCCTAGTGAACTGGAGATATTGTGGGAGAAGAAACATGCCAGCACAGAATATTTTAACACAGCTGAGATTGGTCTAACATGGAAAGGACACTCAGGAAAAAAACCCAGAACCTTGGAGTTTTCTATTCCTGTTTAATTCTGAGTAAATTTTCTTTCCTGTAATTCTAGTCTGCTATATATACACTGGACACCTAATAGGAGATAAGGCCACTCTCAAAAAAAAAAAAAAAAAGGAACATTAAACAAAATAACAGTAAATTTCAAAAGCATTGACTATAAAAGAGATTTAAAGCATGTGGGTTTTTTTATAATGACATAACAGGAAAATTCTCCCAAGATAAGGCAGACCTCCCAAGACTCAGTAAGCCTCCAAAAAGCATTTCCTTCTGGCCATCAAGGAGATGAGGGAAATCTTCCTTTAAAGTACATGGGGAAAAGCAGGCTTTGAACATGCATGCTCTGGTTTGCCTCCTGAAGGCAGCAGTCTGTGCAGTGACCAACCTCCACACTCCACACCTTCCCAGAACACCTAGAGTCGGCTGGGGTAAATATTGCCCAATCTGGCTATAAAATAGAACCTTCCTGGAGTCACATCTTGCTATAAATCAAGCAACTGTTAGAAATTTTAACATTCCCAAGCGGACTTCTAGAAGACAATCCATTTTGGATGCCTAGGTATCCAGGTACAAAACAAGAGGGTCCAACCTGGAAACAACTTCTTCACATGGGCAGCACCATCAATTTTAGTGTAACTATTTGCATGAGTAAGTCTTTTGCAGACTCATGACTTTATTTCCTAAGTACCTTTTGTAGAAATGGCATCCTAAAGCCCCTTATGGAATTAAATAACACTGTCCACTCTCTTGTATCTGATATAAATTACAGAAAACAGCCTCATAAAGATATTGCACGGTGAATAAATTAAACCATTCAGTCGTAAGGCCAATGACCGAAGGGAAGAAAAATAAAGAGACATAGGCAAAGGAGGAAAGATACGTTTCAAGATGAGGTTTGAAAAGAGATAGAGTCGATGAGGCAGAGAGAGAGATTCATGCAATGGGACTGAGTACCAAGAAAAACTTTCAGACGTTCTGATATCCAGACAAACCAACCATGGACAGGTTTGACTAGACACACGGTACATGGAGGCTGTCACACATCTTCCTACACAAACAGCAATTCTCACACCTCACAATTTAATTATAGGGAGAAGCCTGGTTCTTGACTGGTCTATAACTTGTTATGTCTCTAGTTTTTCAGTTCACTGCCCTATAAAAGGCATTTATGCTAGCACAAATCCAGCGAGACACTAGGAGTACAGCTTCAACCCATAAACCAGAGACACACGGGGTGTTTCCTGAGAGAAAGAGCAACATTTGTGAAGGTACTTCAAACCCTTCTGCAGTTACGTGCAGCCAACTTGGGATGCTTGCAATCCCAGGTACTAAACAGGTGGACAAGATTACTGCAGTCACAGTAGTATAGTCACAGCAGAAATTCCAGTTCTGACATTGGGTTTGGTTTTCACTTCTATCAGAACTCATGGGCCATACCCACATTCGTGTTTAGGTGTCCTGTGCCACTAAGTTCAATGGAACTTAGATACCTAAATACCTCCATGAGCACAGGTTTTATGCCTGGTCTTCAGCAAGTCATTTAAAGATTGTGTACCTCAAACCCTTCCCTACCAAGGTGGGATGTTAGCACTGGTAACAATAAATTAAGCTAGTGAAAATTTCCTGCAATAACACTGCACCAGAGCCATAATATCTGCCTAACACTTTCCATGCCACATCAACAAAGAGAGAAACAACCCAATGCCACAATTAGAAACAGCTGCCAGATAGGGCTTACTGCCACTACAGGCAGAGCAAGACACTGTCAGACATAGAAAGAGATTCTGAAAGTTCATTTAAAACCGGCTTGTATGTCAGTTTCAGCAGAGCTGATGGAACAAAGCTGGAGTCCAGGGAAAGACAAACACATGAGATTCCTTCCATCAGATACAGAGATAAAAGCTGTATTCTTTTCCCGCTCTCAGACTGGCTCTTTTCTCTTAAGGGGGGGATGGATCAGTTATAAGATTGTAAAAGAATCATTGCACTATGTACATCTTCACTCAAGTCCTCTTGCCCCTGTTCCCACATGCACCTTCTCCCAGTCATTATGTTGATCAATGTCCCAGCCTTTCTATCCCTGCCACCTCCACCAAGAAGACTCCCAACCCCATATGAATCATCCCCTTTTTTTTTTCCCTTCAGAACTTATCATCTGAAGTTTCCCTTCATGTCAAACAGCTTAGGTACGACCCGAAGAGCAGCACTGCAGAAAAGGCCCTGGGGATCCTGGTCAATAGCAAGCTGAATGTGCATCAGCAGTGCCCTGAGAGCCAGGAGGGCCAACCGTGTCTTGGGGGGCATCAGGCACAGCATTGCCAGCCAGGTGAGGGAGGGGCACTCTGCTCTGCTCTGCTCTGGTGTGGCCTCACCTTGAGTGCTGTGTGCAGTTTGGGGCACCACAATAGCAAAAAGACATTAAGCTATTAACAAGTGTCTGAAGGAAGGCAACAAAGATGGTGAAGGGTCTGGAGAGGAAACCTTATGAGGAACAGCTGAGATCACTTGGTTTGTTCAGTGTGGAGAAGAGGAGACTGAGGGGAGACCTCATTGTGGTTTTCAACATCCTCACGAGGAGAAGTAGAGGGGCAGGATGAGGCTGTGAGTATCCTGGTCTAGTGGACTGCCAGGTAGTAACCTAGCTGCCAATTGCAGCAGGGCTGGAGCTAGATGATCACTGAAGTCCCTTCAAACTCAAGCCATTCTGTGACTCTATGACTTAAACCAGGAAACCCTCAAAACAGTCGCACTGTTAAACTGTTTCTAAAACACCTAACTTTTAATGCTCTATGGAGACAACTGCTGATGAATAATATGATCTATCCTGCTAAACAGAAGTAAGAGAAAAATTAGTTGTCTTGGTTTTGGCTGAAGACAAGAGAAAAATGTAATCTTACAGGTCTATCGGTAGAATAGGTAGTGAGAATTTAGGTTCTCAGCTTTGGCAAAGACTTTTCATGTTTCCCAAGCCTAGTCACACTGCCCTGTGTTTTCCATGGTGACATCTTTTTTTACATCATGAGACACCATGGGCTTTGACTCATGATGCACTGAGCACTTCCAGATTCATAGAATCATAGAAATGTAAAATCATCAAGGTTGGAAGAAAGTTTTAAGATCTGCAAGTCCAACCATCAACCCAGCACTACCACTGTAATCATACTATTTTATCTGGAGGTACAGCCAAATCATGCTTCCATGAGCACTGGTTGTGAGGAGACTCAAGTAGACCACAGAACTCGTGAAAATGCACCACTGCTTTTGAAAACTTGGATATTAACAACCCTTTCTCTCAATTTTCTCCCCTAGTGCAGAAATGTTGTACCTGCTCAACACACCAAGGCATAATGAAGCTGAAATCAAAGCTTAGAAAGAATATAATACTCTTGGAAGAAGCTGCCTCAGAGGAATGATTGCTTGGCAAATTCCTCCTAGGAAAGGGAAGGGACACATGTTATGTCTTATTGAGCTCGATGGTTGAAGTGAGACCCCAAAGACTGTATGGTACACGGCAAGGTTAGACATTTGCAAAACAGACACATTCTTAATATGTTCTTTAAGTCTCATGGACACTCACTAATTCTTCATTAGGCTGATAATCCCTACGCATGAAAGGACAAGGACTACAGATTTTTCCATGTAGCCTGGGAGCCATGAGGTCAGCTCTACTGAATGAATTTATCAATAGAGTTAGAGTTTCAATTTATCTAATATGCTTTACCTAATAAGGCAGTTCCTGTCGTAATTGCTGTTGTAGAGATAGGAGGTTAATCTTTTAAGTGATGGCACTGGACTCACCTGCTGAGAGATGATCTGGAGCTCTCCAATAAAACATTCATGGCTTCATGCCTCCTCTGCTGCACTTAAATCTATGTTAACAGTTACAAAAAGCTAAAAAGCCAGGTCTATGCTCTGCAGTGATCAGTGGCATCACGGTTAGATATCATTGCATTCAGCTCAGTCAGATAAAAGTTCAGTCTTTGGTAGATTTAGTAGTGGGGGGAAATGAGAGATGGAATTTAAGTCTTCTTTTCAAAAGCTTTGTTCTCCTCCTGCATTACTGCAAAGAAGTTTTCTGTGATGTTTTGCTTTCTTTCCAAAGGACCTGAAGCACCAATCATTTTGCTTTGTTCCCAAAATAAAATAAAATAAAATAAAATAAAATAAAAATATCGTATTTACTGAGCACAGTGTGAGGAGAGGAAAAGGGCGAAAAGGGTCACACATCCACCCCTTCCCTACTGAGGTGACCCTGAGAAGATTACATAGGGTAATTGAAGGATTTAGAAAACAAAGAGCTAGAAGTAACTGATAAGAATGGCAGAACTTTACAGGAATGACTCTGCCATGTAATAAAATTGCAGTGTGGTTGAGTAGCACTTAAAAACTAGTTACACCATACTATTAAATCCAGGGGACAGAGGTTGTTTTCATCTTTTAATGACAGAGTTAAGAAAGACTATGATTATCAGGAGAAAAATGGTATTCGGGTGTGAATCATCAAGCTCCCAAAACTACAGGTTTTCTTTCTGAAAAATAAAAAGCATCTCTTCCACAATGGTCGTGTTACGAGTGCAAGTCAGGCACAGAGTATGATTTATGGGTATCCTATTTGTTATCACTCAATGGATGCTAAACTTCCAAATTGCTTTTTATAAAAGTGAGGTAGTTAACAAAGATACAGTGGACATAATTTTAAACCTGTGACTCAGATAAGGTTATAGATACCTGCAATCTCAGCAAATACCAGTCTGCAATGGAAAATCAGTAAACTGCCACCAGCCCACCAAGGGATTCCGCTGAAGACTCAGAAGAAGAAAAGCAACAAATATAAAAGCTGAAGGTTAAAGTCCAGTTACCAGTGACAAGGTCAAATACAGTCCTGGGCAATAATTTCCTCAGAAGTTGAAACAAACATCTCATACAAGGCCTTTTTCAAGCCACATTCAGAATAATTTGATGTGCTTCTTCCTGAAGACGGATAGTCAGGTATAAAGGAAGAACCTAGAGAACAGAGTTCAGCAGTAGACTAAAACATAAGGATTGAGATAACAGCATCAACATTTCAATCCCTAAAAGGAATCCCTTTTGTTTCATCAATAAATTTTTCTATGAACAAAATGGAACTTGAAAATCCTTGAAAAATCCTACTAAAAAAAGGCACACAAGGGTTAGAATAATTTGGAAGATGCAGCATAAGTGGAGCCATACTGAATATGAAGATGAGACACATTTAGTTTAAACCTCAGAAAGGGATTTTCTCAAAGGAGGATGAAACATAATGTTTGCTATGTGCAAAACATAAAGATTGCATCACCATCCTTTTAGATACAGCATATGAACATATCTGCTGAAAGTCAAAAGTGAAAGACTCTAGGAAGCTGCCAGACCTAGGGAAAATGAATATTCTGCAAATATATTTATTTTACATGTAAAGCAAAGCAAAGAAAAATGTTGTTAAATATTTACTCAACACCCGGTAGCTTATTAATCTTTGTTGCAGCAAATACAGCTGACTATAGAGTGTGGGCAGAGATGGTCCTTACCAATAAACAAGTGGAGGATGCACCACCACATCCTGGGGCTCCTAGGTGAGCAGAAGCCCTGACTCAGCTGCATGAAGAGCACATGCAAACCTTGCCATTACTCTTACATCCTCTTGCTTTTGTTTTTGCTCTGTGATTTCCTTCATCTGGCCCCCAGAGCAATCCTGCTCTAGCAGACATCTCACAACTATTACTGCAGCACCACTCCAGCATCACTGGAGCCCATGAAGACATGGACTATATTCTGATGACCTACTTTAGACACTTAATATTGAGGGTTGCAATACCTGAAAATCAAATGCCTTCTTCCAGCCTGATGACTCGGGAGCAAAGGCTCCTCAGCTGGTCTGTGAGTGTCTTGGTTTGAAAGACAGGTGTCAGACTGGAAAGGCAGGAGCCTCCCCTGAAATGGAAAATGCAACCCCCTTCCCTCCGAATTATTATAAATTTGAAAATAAGGGGCTTTCAGGCAAAGATATGAGGGATAGGAATAACAGTTCTTTACTAATAAATATATATGTATAACAACACAAACAAACAGCAATAGCTGTGGCAGTCACAGCAAACAGCAGCCCGAACCCAGCGCCGGCCTCGGGCACTTTCCCCTGGGTGCAGTTCCTCCTCCCGCTGAGCAGGGCGGGTGCGATGGTTCCCCCGCGGCTGCAGGGGGCGCTCCGCAGCGAGCTCGGGAGCACCGGGAATGGCGGCGCGGGGTCCCGGGCAGGAATGGATGAGAAAACCTCACAAACCCCTGGGCGTCCGGCCGGATCCTCAGGAACAGCAGGCTGGAACAGCAGGGGCGAGCGCAGATCTCAGGTGGCAGTGAGAGGTATCAAACTGCGGAGCTGTGGCAGGGAAACCCGGCAGGTCTCTCAGTCGGCAGAGCGTAGGAGCTCCGTTTCCAGACGGGACAAGGAGGAGAGCAGGCTTAGGAACCCCGGGGTTTGCCCGCAGAAAGCAAAACAGCCAAAGAAGCAGGAACCCACAGTGTGACCGAGACGTCCACACCGAAGGGAGGCAGCTCCCAGACTGAACTCTGAGCACCCAGGCAGCCCCCCGCCCCGGGTGTCCCAACCCCCAGGTGACAAAAGGGTGGCCAGTCCCACCCCGCTTCTGTGGCCAGGTCTTTTGTTTCTTTTAAGTATCCAGCGGTTTGTCCCCTAGCAACTAGTATGGGTAAAATTCTTTAAGAGAAAAAACAGGCTAAAATCCTAAACCCCAACAGTGAGGAATCTGATCCATGTCATCAAATGTCTTTTTCTTGGTCCTCTGGGTTTCCTGAACATGAAACATTCTACCTCCACCTTGTAGGAAACACTGGTTCCTAGCAGGCCTGCACTGGAGCTTGGTGCAATTTCACACCAGTGAGAAAGGACTCAGAAGTTCAGGTATTCTTCTGACAGATCAAGCAGCCACAGTGATTACCTGCCTTTCCACAACAACGTGGTGGCAGATCCCCAAACCCAGGAAGAGAAGACTTAAAATCTGAACTCTACTTCAGACTGAGGGCATCAACCCCATCAAAATCCCATTTCCCTGGGAGTACCTGGCTGTACGGGTTACACACTAGGAGAGAACATTCCCTTTCTTAAAATTGTGCCTTTTTGTCCCGCTACACACATCTGTGCAGGACTCATAGCACCAGAACAGACAGGGAACAGCCTGCACCATCCAGAAGAAGTGAGAGAGGTCTGATTCATGGTTGCTGTGACTCAATGGTACTCATCAATTCAAAAGAAAAATACCAAGGCTCCAGGAGCAGGAAGCAGATGACCTTGAGAGAGCCTCCTCCTCATGGATGGCATAGAGGAAGTTCTTTGATTAGCACTTGATCAAAATAATTTTTACAAAATAAAATAAAATTAACACACCATACATGGAAAACACCACAAAACAGTTAACAGATTGCTTCATTGGAAAATGTGCTAAGAGTTGCAGTGGTCTCTGGCAATAAAATCATGACTGGCTGTTTTCCTTGGGGATACACTGGCCTTCAAGTGTGAGTTATTTAGCGAAAGTCCAAAGGTCTATGTTATGCAAGAAGGCAGATTAGATGGTCATAGCTGTCCCTTCTGGGCTTTTGCAATTAATCTCTGACATGATGTCAGAAGGTTGGTTCATCACAGCCCAAAAAAGAGCAATTTCCTTGCTGATAAATGAAAAAAGTAAATCAATTTTTAGTCCTAGATGAGGATGGGATTCCACTGGTCCCTAGGGGCTGTTTCCCTGTTCAGGCTCTGAGCAACTGAGCAGGGGACTGCTGGACTAAACAGCATGTGCTCTTGCCAGGACCTGGATTTATTCTCTCTGTTTCCAGCAAAATTACAGCCACTAAAGGTGAATTCTGGCTTCTGAAGACACTGATGAGTTTAGATGGGGTCTTGGCTTCCAAAGGAGTACAGAAAGCTCAATGATTTGCAGCTAAACAAATTATGGAAATCAGGAAAGGAAAAAATGGGCTGATATTTATGCTGCAGGATCACAACCTCACTGGTCTACATTTTCCCCACTAGTTTAGTTCTTCAAGTCAAGATTGGACACTGAAACACAGTTTTCAGGAAATGTTACTACAAAAATTGTGCAAGTATTGAGTAAGCAATTCTCAGATATTTGAGTGACGCCATGGGCACTGCTCTTCTTGCCTCCAGTTCCCCAGGGAGGGAAGTAAAATGTGAGAGGACACAGCCAAGGGACAAAAAGAGTAAGTAAAAGAGAAAGGGTTGTAAGTGGAATAAGTAATCTCCCAGTCCCATATTCCTACCACCAAGTTTCACAATCCCTCAAAGGTCATTCTGTCCATTTCCAAGCCTCATGCAATTTAAATGTCCATGTAAATTTAAATCTCCACTTAGATAGCACTGTTTTCTCTTCCCTGTACTGGGATCTTACAAAGTGAGAAAACAACAGTGGTCAGAGCCTGTGCCTTTTTCAGTTGAGGAATGGCTGTAATTCAAAATGGCAGAAGGAAACCAAACCACAAAATGAGTTGTACACCATCATCCTCAAGCACTAAAATTGAGTGGATTACACTGGCACTACATTCTTAATGACACCACTGCCAAGAGGATTTCTCCACAGCAAATGTAAATGTAAAGTTTTCATTAATGCAGTTGCAGAAGTAATACAATTTATTATATTTTTTAAATTTCTCGTTGGTTATGTTTAAGCACATAACTGAATAATTGATGTACACATTTGCAAAGGACAGATACAGAGGAACCGCTCAGAAATAATGTGCAGTGGAGCCACAGTGTCTTTATTTTGTACTTGAGGCATCTTCCCAGTCAATGAACCTCTGTGAAAGATTAATGTCATTTGAACTTTTATTGTGCAATATCATTCGTGCACTGTCACACTTCGCACAAATGGTGCTTCAGTCACAGTTCGGTAACACTCCAGCATATTATTTCCCAGGCATTTGAGAGTTTAGAGAATTATTGAAGGGCAAACTGTACTCATTTGGTAATAAGGCAGAGCGCAGTTGCAGTCTCCATATGAATTCAACAAATGGAATCAATGTTAATTTCATTGAACGTAGCAAAATAGTTGTGATAATAACCCCAGTGAAATATCCACCAGAGAAAAGAGATGGAGAATAGTGTCACAGTGTTTTATATTATCTACACAAGGGATCCTAGAAAAAATGCAGAAATGGGCTTAGAAAAAGTACTTTAATAATTTCTGAAAAAAATACACTCATTTGACAATCAAAATTGCTATGTCTCCCAGTCTTTATGTTTTGATTTTAAGAATTTTCTGCAGAAGAAAAAATTAAAGAAACCAACAGAGATTCACATCCTATTTTCACCAACCACATCCAGCTTTGAGGCAGACTAGATGTTTCAATTTGGCATTACTGTTTGTGCAAATACATGTTATACTGATCCTGAAAGTAAACATTTCCTAAAGCCATGATTTGTTAGCACTGTCTTCACATATTATAGTCAATTAGTCAATAATTAGTCAAATAATTAAAAATATAATTATGCAACGATGGTGCCTTATTTTTAAATTAAGGACTCATTCACAAGCTGATTCCTCTTTCTGATTATATGTTTCTTTGCTGCTAAGCACAGAAAGTTTAAGCACATAAGCCTTGGTTGCTTTTTCTCCCTTTTAGATTTAAAACAGGATTCTGTTAATAAACAGACAAGTGCTTATTAATATGCTGTCACCAGCAAAGACACATATGTGCAACCAAACACTTATGCAGCTCCCCCAGATGCAAATGTATCTGTAAGAACCATCACTGATGTGTTAGAGACCTCTAGAGCAGCAGCTCTTCTCATGAAACTACAATTGCTGATATTACCTATTATTTTATTAGGGCTATGGTTCAGGTATACAATATCGAGATTTAATTTAAAAAACTAAACAAACAAACAAAAAACCCTACAATAAAACAAGCTCACTAACTAAAAATGAGAGGTCCCTTGCAGAATTATCACAATATCTCCTATCCACAATCATAAAGTGCACAACACCCCAACAACCACCATGGTTTCAGTATCTTTGGATGCTTACCTGAAACAGAGGTGTATGAGCCTTTAGAAGGACTCTTATGTCCTACAGGGAACATGGCACCACTGTTAGAGAAAGAGAGAAGCATCAGTGTCTTGTACTGGCACCCAGAAAAGTAACTTCTACATAAACATCACAGCCATAAGACAACCAAAGTGAGGAATTCAGTGTGTCTTTAACCATCCATTCATTTACCTGATTCCCATCTACCTATACCAAGGCTGTGGGACTTCCAGCTTGCAAGGTCTGCAAGGAGGGCCTGGGACAGCTTGGAGTGAAGCAAGACACACTTCACCTCATCCTTCAGGGCTAAATCTCTGTTACTAACTTAGAAACAGAAATGTATTACACCAATGCTTTCCAATGGCTATATTCACACTCCTATCTAGCCACCTTTTGTAGTCATGTTAATGACACACTAATATTCTGAGAATTTCTTTCATCTGGGCACATAGTTACCAAAAGGATTGCATGGGGCTATGCCATGCTCCTTTGCAGCTACCTCCTTCCTCTTCATACCTTAGGGCTGTGAAGAGACCTTGTCTCCCAGCAGTCTCAAAAAGTTAGAGTTGGTCACAGAATCAAACAAACACAGGACTATTCATTAGTTCTCCTGTAGGCGGAAATGGAGACTTACGCAAAACACTTACAATTTGAGCAAAACTCTTGCCAATCATCTCATGTCTTTAAAAATGCTATTATTTTAACTGATGCAAGCCATTCCTATCAAAAACCCATAAGAGTCACGTTTCATTATTCTTACGGTCATTAAAAATCACCACTATGGGCCAAGGTATTGTGAATTAAATCTCAGAAACCAATGTATTCTAATATTAGAGGGTTAAATACTGAATCACAGAACCACAGAATGGGTCAGGTTGGAAGGGACAACAGTGGGTCATCTGGTCCAACCTCCCTGCTCAAGCAGGGTCATCCCAGAGCACATGGCACAGGATTGCATCCAGATGGTCCTTGAATATGTGCAGTGAGGGAGACTCCACAACATTTCTGGGCAATCTGTCCCCATGCACAGTCACCCACACAGTAAAGGGGTTCCCTGTATTCCAGTGGAACTTGCTGTGCATCAGTTTCTGACTGCTGCCCCTTGTTCCATTTCTTGGCATCCCCAAGACTAGCCTGGATCCAGCCCCCTGACATCCCCCATTCAGACACTTGTATACAGTGATGAGGTCCCCTCTCAGTCATCTCTTCCCGAGGCTGAACAGGCCCAGCTCCCTCAGCCTTTCCTCATAAGAGAGATGCTCCAGGTCCTTATTCACCTTCGTAGCCCTTCACTGGACCTGCTCCAGAAGCTCCGTGTTTCTCTTGAACTGAGGAGGCCAGAACTGGGCACAGCACTCCAGATGTGGTCTCACCAGGGCTGAGTAGGACAGGTACCACCCACTTCAGACCACTTAGGTGAGTGGGATTCTTGCCTGAATGAGAGCTGAATAAAGAGATCAAGACTTGACTACAGTTATGAAGGCAAGCGTGCAATTTCAGTCACGCATAACATAAACTTCTAAACTGAATGCATCCAGTACACTATCAAAAAGATTCATTTTTGTAATATGGATGTTTTTCCAAGAAAACTCTCAACCATAATTGGTACCAAGATGGGGGCTTGGCGGGTGTATAGAAAACTTCAATTTTTGTCTCTTAATACATGGTACTAGAGATGGGAAACATTTTTGCCTTCATACAGGACCCAGATGGCAAACTGTGAAAGCTTAATTTCAAGAGCATTCAGGCTGACAGCTCTACAAGCAGCAAGCTGAATTTAACTTATGTGATTATGACACATACACAGGACTCTTCAACCAAGTGGTCCAACACTCCACCTATTAGAGGCATGGCTATGAGATCTGTATGTGCTGCATGGAAGCCTTTACTGTGCAGATCAGGTCTGGATTACTGCACTAGGAACCACACGTGCACGTGCATACAACTTACTTCCATGGTCTAGCTTGTCAGCCGGGATGTTGGTTCTATTTCTGCTTGTGCAAAGGGTAATGAAGAGTCTCCATGGTCTCATAGGCAGAATCACTTTTACTCTGTACTTTACCTAAAGGGTTTTACTTGTGCTATGCCTTACTCAACTCCATGCTGGCACACCACCTACTGACAGCCCAGCGTTGCTTTCCGTGTTTCCTAAAATCCTGTCCCTATGCGAGCCCAAGACCTCTGACCCTGAGATGTATGGCTGTGCAAGCCAGAGCAGCAGCATTTTTCAAGACTCTAAAAAGAGAAGGAATTGAGAGAAAGGGTCTTCAGGCCACTGGTGGTATATTGATAAAAATTAATAAGCTCAACTGTTCAGCATTTCAAACCAAGCAGTGGGAAACGAATTGTCTCCCAGCCGAATGAGAAGCAAGCAGTCAGACAGCTTATCAGCAAGTAGTTAATGAGACTCTGGTATTCTGAGAATCTCTTTCATCCAGGCACAAAGTTAGCAAAAGGAATAATAATTGTATGGTAATAACCCATCCTCCATTTCAGGCACCTCCTCATCTCCCAGGTGCAAAGGTCAGTTTAAGTTTCTTTTGATCCCACATTATTTTAAGGTGTTTGTATATTTTAGTGGTTGCAGATATGCAGTCAGATTGTGGTGCACAGAACAGGAATGCATTAAAGCGTCACCTTTTCTCCTTTCTGACATTTCTTTATATACCACTACTGCACAGCTCCATAAGGCTGAATTTCCTATTCATGTTTTTGGCACTGCTTGATGTTCTTTTCCATGTATTTACTTCTATACTCCATAGGTAGCACCCTTGAACCTCACAGGCTATCCTCAGTAAGAGGAAACCATGACAAAATAGTTGATCCTGATAGTGAAATTAAGCATATCTAGAGAGAATTGACCCCCCCCCCCGCCACTTTCTCCAAGTTGCAGCTGACTGCATATTAAGTTAACCAAGCATTCCTGAACTTAATAATACTGGGATTTGACAGATACATCACATCATCCTATCATCTTTAACATTATTTGAGGTACCCTGATCCACTGACTTTGCCTCCTTCAGCAACCCAGTGGTAGCTACTTGTCTCCCTTTCTCCCTGACTTCCCATGACACCCTGGTTTGGTGTGGATCTCCAGATCTCAGCCCAACGGTTTTACCTTAACTCACAAAACTTCCTTAAAAACCCTGTTTCTGTAACTTTTGGTGCTAGGAAGATGTGAGTGATAGAAAAGGAAGGAGAGGCTATTACATGTCTGACTGAAGAGCTGTGTGATTATGCTCCTTTTCCTCTGCTCACAACATGAAGGGTACACAGTTACACCAGTGGAATTCATGTTCCTCAGTGCCATGATCATCATTTGCTTGTGTCTGTTAAACACTAAATAGCCATTTAGAGTTATGAAAGGAGGGATATTTCCTATGGAGGTTGCTAGTGCTGCAGTATCTTGAAAAGATTAGTCTCTAGAAGTATCTAGTGTGTCTAATCATCTCAAGGGTCAATTGGAAAGAAGATTAAGACTGGTCTGATCCAATTAGCAGGGATTTGAAGAATAAACAAAAAAAGTTGTAGATTAACCTTTAATAAGTGCTCAGACGCATGTCTGAAGAATTGATACAGATTCTGCATAGCTGTACATGTGTTCATTTTGGTGTGTGTGGTCTTAATGGGATCACTGCCACAAGGGGCTTTGCCCTCCAGCTAAAGCTTCCCTTTTTGCTGTGTGTAGCTGAGTTGCGATGGCACAGAGCATCCAGCTCCCTCTGCAGCTACATCCAGCCCAGAACACTGTCATTAACCACCCAGGGGGAAAACCTGATGCCTTCATTTGCCCAGGTTAGAGCTGAAGGTGAAATATTGGATGACTTCCCCAAGTCACACAGGTACAGCAGGGAACATAGCCCTGGCATCACCAACCAAAAATTTCTGCCCACAACAAAGAACTTTTCTACCTGGAGATAGAAGAAGCAATGAGAGTTAATCCTAAAGTAGAATCACAAAGACCACCAGGAAATTGTCACAAGTTCCTATTGCACAAAGGTATTTGTAGAAAAAGCATCCTCTTTACTTCAGTTTTAAGTGTTGCTGCTAAAATTCCATGAAATCTAACTGTAACACTTAAACTAACGAAGATCCAGCAGTTGGATCTGTGATATTTTATAGCATTATTTTAATTGGGGAAAGAATCCAGTTTTGCTAAAATATTAATGAAAGCATGCTCATTTTGCTTCTGGATTCACTAAATGCCTCTGTTCAATAGCTTGTTCCTGTTTCCAGTTCCCACTGTTGCTTCTTCATCTTACTGGTAAGACAGCAATAGGCAAAAACAAAGAACTAATAGTCTTTGTGCACTGAACTGTTGAATGTACGTTGTGAAGAGGACAACATAGAGGCTGACATGAACATATTTTTCCCTCTATGAGTGCACCTTGGAAACATGTCCAACTGAAGCCAAATTGAATTCAGACCCCTCAAATTTCCTTTTGATTATGTCCATAGTGCATGAAAAAAAGTCACAGGAGGCTTTCCAAGTCTTGAGCTTCAAACTGCAAATCTCATTTTGGACAAAAATGAGAAGTCGGAATGAGGTGACTTAGTACCTCATACTGCATAGTAAATTGGGAGGTTTTCATATAACAACTACATTTGACTTAGTACGAAAAGATAAAAAAACCTTAAGTTTTGCACTCAGCCTAAGTCACAGGATCACAACCATCTAGGCTTGCCATGAGTCCTTGCCACTTGGAACATTTCTAGAGGCCAAGAGTGAATTCTCATTTCTGACTGACTGTCAGGAGAAGTTCTCTTTTCTGTCCCCACAACAGAAACCTCAAATTCTGTCATTTCCCTAACGAGCAATCCTGTGCCTTTTTTTTCCTGAATCACCCTGCTATACGTGCCTGTCTCCTGTTATACATCTGCTACGGCACAAGCTCATTTCCCCACTGTCATTCTCTGAGTCAGTATTTGTACTTCTGTCTCATATTATGAAGAAAACATCTCTAGTGGCACTACATTTTAATTGGTATGAAAATATTTGGTAGCACAGTCAGTAACACCCACAAGTTTCATTTATTGCTTCTCTCTCTGTGGAATATTGGTATCATCATCCACTTTTAAATGGCATTACTCTATCCCAATTTTTTGTTTCAGTGATGGGACTCCTGGTTTACTAGTACATCAGACTCTTTTCAGAGAAGTATCCTAAAGACATGAGAAGGGAATTTAATCATGCCACAAAGACCAGTAGACTTTACACAAACATCTTCAGTTGCACTTAGAACCAGGGCCTGAGACAAGGTAAGATAGGACCATAACACAAACCTGTTCCGGAAATTTCTGTGGGCAGGTCTTCTTGGTCAGCAGCTGTGGCCACAGACCAAGCTGACTTCTGTCGGAAAGGTCCAATGAGGGAAATAACCACGGTCATGTGTCCTGTGTATTACACACTGCTAGAATATCAGAGCGTTTACACCTGCAGAAATTTTATGAAATTTAACTTTCATGTAAAACATAGGGTATGGTAATGAACACGCGCTGAGTGCGGCAGGGGGAAGTCTGTAAAAAGACTGTTGTCTATTCACAACCATTCAGGTAACAAGAAGAGCCCAACAAGAACGACTATGCACAGCATTTCTCTCTCCTACACCTACATGCATCCATATCCACCAAGTCAACTGATCTTCCAGAAACCCATTTTAAATAGGGCCTTCAACAGGAAAAAATACTTGTTTCTGCTTGCTGTCCTTTGGAATTAAATGCATACAGGCCATTGGGAAAAAGATCTCCTAGTTTCTAAATTAAAATGCCTTTTTGTGCCCCAACTCTATTGATTGTCTCAATAACAGTGGCACTGGGTTTCTCTAATTTCACAGTTAATTTCTCTGTTATTTAGAAGCTAAGCCAAACAGTGTGGAAGGGCATCACTTTCTAAAGAAACTTGGAGTTCAAATTTTGGCTTCATTAACCTGGGCCTAACTTTCCGTACACCAGCCCAGCTAAAGGGTGCAGACCTCTCCTTTGCCCCACTCAACCCTCCACACACCCATGGCCCAACCCCACAGCCACAGCAGCCAGGAGGCACTCGTGGTGCCAGCACCAACCTGGCAGGGGAACAAGCTCTCCCTAGGAAAGGAGGAGCCAGGCTGCCATCCCTGCTTCCAATGCTGAATGAGGCACAGCACAGTCCAAAAGAAAAATAAACACACAGAGACAAAGCTTTAGCCACTTCCAGGAAACACTTTGTGCTTCTCACCTATTCCTCATTTAGATGGATGTTCTTTCAACAGGTATCACCATGAGAAACACCAGAATAGATGAAGAAGAGCGGCACTGCTCACATTCCTGTATTTCAAAGACAGAACCAAGGACAGTGATGGGGCATTGGGTGAAAACCTGTTACAGCAGCCTTAGCCATGTGCTGGGCAGGTCTGAGAGCCCACCACCAGCCTCTGTGACTGATCATGCAAACGAAACCTACAAACTCCTGGGAAATACCTGGGGCCTGGCTCAAACACGGGTCTGGAGACTGAAGCAAAAGGAATGTCCCTTGCTCTGGAACCAAAGCATGACCTAGAAGGGGACTTTTATTTGCAAAGAACCTGGGCTGAATTCTGATTCCTGTTACATTCAGGATAAAACTAGGATTAAGTTATCCTGTGCTTGCTGTGCTGCCAGGTAGACCAGCTCAGGACTTCTGTCACTCAAGCAGGTGGTACACAGAGCATAAATCTGCAGATTTTTACGCACAGACATACAAAACCCACTATCCATTCCATTTCATGGGTCATTAAGATTGTCTGTAGCGCTTTATATGCAGTTATGAATAAATTAATTGAAAAAAACAAACAGTGGGCTTTAGTTAGAGACAAAAACTCACTTCCAGGAGTTTTTCAAAAAAACAAAAACAAAACCAAAAACAAAACAAAAACAAACAAAAAACCAAAACCAAAATTAAAAACAACAACAAAAAAACACACCCCAATAAAATAAAAAAATTGAAGAAATGTAAGCATGAGATCCATATGAGAACAAAGAAAGAGTAGTGCTCTATATGAAAACCACGCAAAGTTCGGCAGAAAAGTGTAAGAATGCATTCAAAAAGAAACAAAAAAAACAGAAAGAGTCAAAGATGGGGAGACATCCACAGCCTCGCACCCCAGCCGGGAAGGCTCCGGGGGCTGCGGTGCCAGCATCCCCCGGCGGGCTCCCCGCTCTCTCGCTCCCTGCCTCCCTCCCTCGCTCCCTGGCTCCCCGGCTCCCCGGTTCCCCGGCTCCGGCCGCCTCCCGGCCATCGGCACGTCCATGCTGCCATCTAGTGCCGCCGCCCCGCACCGCGCCCGGCCCCGCCCGGCAGCGCCGCAGCCCCGCAACAAGTGCCCGGGAGACGGGAACCCGCGGCTGGGAGCGGCACCGCGGCTGGAGCGGCTCCAGGGAAGGGAAACGGGGCTGCTGAAGGGGCTGGAGTACAGGTGATGGGGAGCTGGGGGTGTTTAGCCTGCAGAAAGGAGGCTCGGGGGTGACCTTATCGCTCTCTGCAAGTCCCTGAGAGGAGGCTGTGGCCGGGTGGGGTTCGGCCTCTTCTCGCAGGCAGTTTGAGAGAGCATGGGA
Organism: Monarcha castaneiventris obscurior; assembly: GCA_026261815.1. Classification (NCBI taxonomy): domain Eukaryota; kingdom Metazoa; phylum Chordata; class Aves; order Passeriformes; family Monarchidae; genus Monarcha; species Monarcha castaneiventris. Next base: position 13,337,446 of record JAMPIT010000379.1, read on the forward strand.
GGGCACAGTCTTAAGCTGCACTAGGGGAGCTTCTGGGCCGGACATCAGGAAGAAATTCCTCACAGAAAAGGTGATTAGATATTGGAATGGGCTGCCCAGGGAGGTGATGGAGTCACCGTCCCCGGAAGTGTTTAAGGAAAGACTGGATGTGGCACTTTGCCATGGTCCAGTTGACAAAGTGGTGTTCGGTCACAGGTTGGACTCAGTGATCTCAGAGGTCTATTCCAACCTGTGATTCTGTGACTTCTTAGCTTTCCTTCTTGCTTAACGTGCAGAAGGGGTTTCAACAGGATGGCAGAACATCTTCTCAGAGCTGGCAGTACCAACAGTCAGCTAAGGGAGCAGCCCTCTGTGGCATTGCTGATGCCCAGGGTACAACTCTGGGGCTTGACACGGGTCCAGGTAAACCATAATGGGAATGGGCACAGGCAGCAGCAGCCAAAAGGGATGCAACCACCTGAGATGCAATACAAGTGGAGTTTCTTCCTAGAGTCTCTACCCATGCAGTGGGAGACCAGCATGGCCATGCAGCCCTTTTATGACTTTAGGACTCCAAAGGCTGAATTCGCCTTAGGTGTTGCTGAAAGCATCTGTTTAGATGGGGAGTCAGCCAGTCCCTCCTTCCCACTGCCCCTTCACACAGGGGGGTTAGCATGGTCAATGAGATGGAGATGGAGCATCAACCAAGCCAGCACTGCAGGTCTGGAGGCTGGCAGAGGAGGAGGTGGGGAGAGTTTTCTCTTTGCATCAGAACTGCCCTTAAAAAGTCCCTCTTCAGAAGCTTCATAACATTTACGCAGTCATCAACCACTAAGTAGCAGCTTGGAGAAGAAGGCCAGACCAGCAACTACCAAGAATACCTGAGCTGGTGGTAGAAGAAGTGCAGGAGTCCTTCCTGCCAGCACTAGTGGGTTGCACTAGCAGCCAGCCAGGCCCCCGCCAGGAGGAGAAACCAATACTTCAAACAGAGAATAAAGGAGTTTCCTGGTATCCCACATTTTCATTTATACAAGAATCATCTAGGAGGGGAGGCAATACAGCCTCTCTTCATGATCTTCACATCTCAGAGACAATTTCTGTGATGTCCTAATATGTGTGGGGTGAGATTTACTAACAGCCCCTTCGTATCTTGGCCTTTACATCCAGTGCTGCTCAGTCAGGTCTCTCTGACTTGGTTCAAATACTTCACTTTACCAAATCCCAAAGGAGCAGAAACTCTCTGCCCTGTTATCCTGCTTTGCCCAGTTGAAAAGTGAGATGCAGAGTTATGGCAAGCAAAGCAGGCAATAAAGCAAAACACAATCCAGAAGACTCTGAATTCTTCAAAACCACCAAGCCAGGGAAACAGGAAAAGGTTGCATGAAACTGTGGAATGAAGCTGAGGCCAGTGAGGAATTAGCAAAGTAAGAAGGGTGGAAAACTGTTTTAACTTTTTGGTTTGTTTGGTTTTTCTGATGCAAAACCCTAATTTGTAAGGAAAGCAGTTCTACAAGGCCTCAATTTTCATTAAAAAAACAAGCATCCCTAATCCTCACAGCTGCAGAGATGATGGGAAAAAAGCTTGGAACTGCACTCTAGCATTCCCAAACAGCAGGAGAAAACAAGCAAGAAACAAAATTATTGGGTTTGAATCCTCAGGGAATTTAAATCCAGTTTCTTGTGGGATCTACATTTCCATATTTAGTATTATAAGGACTGAATGGATGAAAGACTACAATAATGACAACAGGAGTATTGTAATAAGAGCAAAAACAAGGAACAAAGTGTGCACTAAAAGAAGAAGGTTTGTACAAAAGAAAAATACTTGCTTAAGCATCTCACACTCTGTGCTGATAGATGCTGCCCCAAGACTGGAAGTCCAATCAGCCTTGGATTTATATTTTTCTATGAAGGGAACTGTAAAGTGTTTGGAGTAGAGGCCCTGAAGAGCAAGAAGCTCAGGTCACATAGCCCAAACCAATTTCCCTTTTTCATGCTGATCAAGCCAGCATTTTTCAGGATGGCCCAGCAGGAAGCGCTGCACAATTTTGGTGGCTGTCCAGTTTGCTGAACAGCTCTTCCCTTGGCAGGGGACAGATTTGCTTCTTAGTTTTGCCTTTCAATGTCTGACACAGCAACTTCCTTTGTGTAATGAGATACCTTCATCCACTTTATATTATTTCATAATTCTCAGGTTTAGAGAGGGGAGGCCCATAGTTACACTGGAATTCAGTTACATTGTAGGACAGTCCTAGTTGCACTGCTCTCTACTATAGGAAAAAGGGAAAACTCCTTTATGGAAGCCAGTACTGGTCATTTCTTAAAAGCTGGTGCAAGGAGCAATCACCAGTAACTTTCTTCAGACTTGTAACTTTTGCCTGCCAGATTTAAGGTCCAGCCTCAGAATAGTATGAAGGAAATATGTTCCTGCCAAGTCACTATTATTAGAAATATCTATTCATGGAACAACCATTACTTTGGAGTATCGCTGTGGCACTGCAAACTGCTACTGGTAATTAAAAAGTGGCTTATAAGAGCTTTGTCTTAGAAAAGTGAGACCACATTTCCCATGGATGAAATAAAAACATTTTTACATTATTTATTCCTATCAAAGAAAGTTTCCCACTAATAGCAGGGGAAGATGTTGATCAGCTCACAGACTTCTTTAAAATCAGCTTAAGGACAACATTGCAATCACAACAGCATTATGTGGGGGCATTTTTGTCAGCATTGACAATTTTTATCCTGTACAAATGGTGGTGTTTAACAAAGACATATGTTTACACAGATGGAGGAGGGAGGTTGTAGTAATGGTGTGATTGAAAGTAAATTGGATTGGTTGAGTAGCTGATGCCAGCTGCCGTTTCAGTCTAGGAGTAGGTGGGTACTCGAGATGGGCTGTAGTCTCTGGGACCAGATATTGGAAGTTTGCTGGGTACCTGTTATCATCCATTTAGATGATCCTAAACCCATCACTCAGCAGCTGAGAGCTGGCTCAGAATTCAGTGAGGCATTTTGGGTTTGGGTGTTCCTATCCTGAAGGAAGGAATGGCATTCAAGTACACATCTCTTTAGAGGTGGGCACACAGCACATAGGTGAAGGCTAGACTTAAGTATCCTTACAGCTCTCCAAAAGGAGAACTTACATAAAGACCACCCTTTCTCTCTTCCCCTGTGGCAGCTGACTGCCCAACAAGCCACACACAGAGACAACTACTGTTGTTTAGCCAAAACAGCATAACATGGACCTTGCAGAAGAAACACTGGTCCTAATCTTCTGGCTGGTCAGAGGGGTTTCTAAAGACAGAAGCTCATTTTCTGTATTTCAGTCTTTATGAGCTACAGTTACTGGAATATTGAAATACCACAGAGCTAATGGGAATGACAACTTTTTCCACTTTGTGCCAGTCTCACATGAGCAAAGTGTCTGCTCCTCCCTGCATCTCTGTTTACAGACCCTGCTGCAGTCTGGTGATGATGGTGTTGGGACAAGGGACAGAAAAGGACCAGGGAGGGCTGGGCTACATTCAAGCTTTCACTTTATTTCATGGCATTAGGTTTTTTCCTTCTCTTCTTCCTACTCAATTAATTTAAATAATGCAGGAAACTTTTACACACTGAGGGTCTTCACAAATAATAGTCAGGTGTAGCTGTCACTGTAATTAAGCAGATGTCCATCCATCCTACAGAAAGGTCTGCATCATACTTCCCTATGTATTACCTTGTATATTGTGAACAGTGTCTGAAAAAAGCATTTTTTTAAATTTAGACATATTACAATTTTTAAAAATTCTAAAGCTACTTTTGGTGCTTTACCCAAATAACTACAATTTCCTTTTCATAAGTTGTGGACCCTTGATTTACTGAATTGCAACAGACTATTTAGCTTTACCTGCATCAGGTTGATTACACTAGTAGTGGTGCGTGTGTAAGGTTGAAGAAAAAGGAAAACAGCACAACATGATATTCTTAACCTCTTTAGCCAGACACATAAATATGAACTACAAACATAATATTAGAGAGGGCATGACTTCTGAGACATCCCAGGTGAAGAACTAGCTAGCTTTTATTTACAGATTCCTAGCTTTGAAAAGGGTAACAAACACCTATTTGATAATACACACTGTGAAATTATGTTTCAAGAAGCTGTTTTCACAGTGAAAGCTTATATACAAAAAAACTATTTCCTTTTTTTTCTTAGAACAAAATTTTGCAGAATGGCCCAGAGAATTTTCATTGTTGAAGCTATTACAGTGAAAAAAGGTTTCAAAAACCAGTCATTATTTATTTTATATTTGCTTAGTCTGTTGAAAGGTTCAGATATAACTTCATTTAAACAGCAGGAGTATCCTTCGAGCACGTATAATTTACTGTTACAAACAGCAGTGCATTTTATACACCAGAACATCTACACATATGGAGAAACAAAACCAGCTACATTGACTATAACAATAAGATTGCTTCAGCAACCTAAATGACAGAGTTAATGCTCACCTATGTTAAATGGCTGCTATTTCCCTATTATAGTGGGTGATATATCTTCATTGTTTCAGTAATGTAGCCAACAATTGAGAGCTAAGTAGTAGCCACTCTTCACCTTCAGTAAGCTTTACAGGTATTTTATATGCAAAGAAATAGACTCCTTAAAATATGCCATTTAGTACATCCCACTGAATTACAGTGTATAAACAATAATGGTTATTTGCTAAAACATTACAGCACATACTTGTAGCAAAGGAGGCAAAGCCATGAAACCCAAGGACAACGTATAAGCTTCTAGTTTTATACCCAGATTATGAACCTGAATGGCATTGTCAATATTGAATGAGGGACTTCCATATGAATAATACAGGGATTTACAATCAAAAATCTATGCGGCAGTTTAAGTTTTTATTCAGAAAAAAAAATTAATCTTGCAGTAATACAAATTAAATCCTCAGCTTTAGGCAGTCTCATGTAATGCTAAATTACAACTGTTCCTCTGGCCAAGAGGAGCAGCCTTTTGCAGATGGAAAGCCTCTTCCTCTGTAAATTGCCTTCTAGCTCCCTTCCACTCCCTCCCAGCCTTCCCAAAACCAGAATTGCCTGTGCTGGATCATCTACCTACCCTTGAAAGTTAAATACATAACAATGCACCACAGATACTTGCCCAGTGAAGGAAGCATGGCCAAAAGATCATATCACAAAAGGGTCACAAAAGTTGCTGTGCTATCACTTTCCACCTGTGCTACACACAGGGGCAGGAAGGGAGTTTAACCAAAACATGCTCTTGATAAGTAATTAAAAAGAAACATCACATTTATAAGATATATTGTGTATACAAGGAGTCTAGAAAGGAGACCACACCTCCTAAGAGCAGTGTTAAAGATCAAAACCCACTAATAACGTTAACTGCTGGAAAGAACATAAATACCATGGTCAGGGTGGTGTTTAACTCGGGTGAAGGCAGCAGATGCCTCGGGCACCTTATGCAGGCAGCACTGCTGAAATAGGTCATGTTGTGCAAAGCTTTTGAAACGGAACATATGCAAAGATAGCCCATTTTTTTTTCTAAACAACTCAAAAGGGTATTTGTTACCAAAAGTTCTTTGCTACCTGGAACTTCAACGAATCAGTAAGGACTATTTTGAGATGCAAGTTTGCTTTTGACCATGCTTTTCAACATCGTGATGCAGCCAGCGTATAACTCAATACGGAAAGTTCCTTGTGACAAGTTTGACTTTCCTACTCCAGCCCAGAGAAACTGACAGTGCAAAGGTCCCTCTTAAAATGGAAAATGTTTCAGTTTATTCACAAAGTGAAGCATGAACTAAGAATCAAAGACAGCTCACAAAATTTTGCACTTCCCAGGATTCCTCAGCAATTTAAGTAAACAGACTCAGTTATGCAGTTTGTAAAATGAGGCCAGTAGAAAAACCCTTTTTTAGACCTTGTGTTACGTATGTTCACGTGTCTGTGGGATCCTAGGTGTGAACAGTGTGCCAGCTGCTCCCTGCTAGCTCGCCATGGGCTGATGTGGGATTTCGCCCTCCCCTTTCACCAGCAAACATCCGGAGGGGCAGTTCCCATGGAGAAGCTGACACAGCAATTCCCTGCACCCGTGGGTTAGCCCACCACGTCCCTGAAGGATGTCTGAGAGAAGAGGTCTGAAACAGCAAAATATTACCTCAAACAGTACCTCCCTACTTTCAGTATTTAAACTTAATTCAGTGCTCTGACAGGAAATGAAAGCAACAATCCTGTCATATGGTGGGTTTGTGGTATTCAGATTTTTGTATCTGCTACTTAAAGACCTTTGTTATGCCAGTCAGACATATTGCCAGGCACTGCTGGCACACAAGTGCTTTTGACATAAGAAGTTTGGTTCCGCTTGCGATTTTACTCAGCTCCTTGGAAACAACCAAGGTCAGACTAGCACAAGCAGCGCTGGCCAATCAACCTGAACTGTAGCCACTGGGCGAGTATTAAACAATGCAGAAATTATTTAGCTACCAAGTTCTGTAGCTTGGTAGCCACGAAGAGAGAGAGCTGCTGGGAACTTGATCCAGATAGCAGCCTTCAGATCCTAACATAATAAACAACTTCTACCATGACAACTGGCACAAAAATCTGTTAACAGTGTGCATCTCCTCTGAGATGTGTTTGTATCTTGAGACTTTAACTGCTTTAAGGGACCTTAATTTATTCCACAGAGGAAGCTCTAACTCTTGCAGTCACTAACAAACGTAGTGCAACATGCATATAAATGAACAGTAACATGAAGAAACTTTAAAATAATGTAATTCCGATGTGGCACATGCATCAGCTTACAGAGGTAGACCTTGCTCTCCATGTGTTAATCTATATACATGCAAAGTACTGCAAATTTAAATCAGCTTTTTTCAACCCTATTCAAAACCGGCAACGCAGGCTAAACAAAGACCATTGCCTGCCCTGTGTAAACTACAAATAGGACAATTTCTTTTTCTAACAGCTTTATACTAAGCTTTAGAGCAGGAATCTCAACAGGCAGTCACCCCTGGGGCTAATTAGATGCTGTACCTCACTGAAGAAGTCTCCAGTGACCCCTCCACTCACTCCCTTTTGCCAAATCGTGTGCTTTCAACTTTTCCCAAAGTATTACAATCAGCATCAGAGATGGGTTGAGGGGTTATTCTCATCTCTATGTGTTTTCAACCCTTAATTTTAACAGACAGGGTTGTTAACATTTTAGGAACTCAGAATAATTAGGTACAGACAAAGAAACAGGAAAGACTATACGATTCAGCCTTCTGCCAAAGGAATACAGCAAGGAATGCTGCTGCTAATTTTTATTAGGTGTGTTTTTAAACTCTGCTAGTTGACAGCTAGAACGTTGTCACAGGCAAAAAGGCGCACCCACATTTTATTTTACGTTGCAGGCAGTTACAGGAGTACTTCACACCTGCCAGTTTGCATCTGCCTAGGTATTCAATGTTTTCTTCCAAATAAGCCCCACACAGTACTACCCTCACCAGTTTACACAGCCTGTGGCAAAACTGAGCCACATCAGCTATTTTTGTACAGAATAAGCCATAGGTGATGTGGAGAGGGAAAGCCAGAGTATAATGCGTTTCACTGTACTGCAGAATGCTTACAGTGCTTTGACAGCTGCTCACAGAGGCACAACTGTGAGCCTCAATTTTGCCTCTACCTATCCCATCAGCATTTACTCTTATTATGAGGAAACATGGTAGTGATTATTCCATTATGCTGTACACAGCCATAACCCTAGGACAATTAAGGAGCTTCCACCATGATGTAAGCAGTGACTTCCTAGGCAACTGAGTACTTTGCAACTTTGCAATGCAATACCAGCGCCAGGTCTCCCAGTTCAGCTTCTTTTCAGAAGGCTCTAATGTTGTAGTAATTTTTTTTTGTCATATCATTAGGTCAGAGCAAAAGGGTTTTCTTATTCTTCACGTGACCTCTGAAAAAGCACAAGCATAAAATTAATGAGTTACTCCCCACCCCTAGTTTTTCTCAAAAAAAATTCTCCAGAAGTGTTGATTCTTCTTAATTTCCCTAATGAAATATGACCTACATAGCATCAGTTATTTAAAAAAAAAAAAGCTAATGTCCAAAGAAACCCCCTAAGAATGAATTTGAGATAATATCCTCAAGTACCTTCTGCTTACCCACTTTTTACAAAAACTTTGTTTGAAATGTAAGCATGTTCTACACAAATACAAAAGCCCTGCTGTGATACAGCAAAGGACTCACTATGACTGGACATCTGAATTCCTCTCTGCTAAATTAAAGATGAATAAATACACTTCTAAAACCACAAAGAGCTTAAAAGAATGTCAGAACATTTAAGAAGGTACCAGGTTTTCTTTAGACAGTTAAAAAGGCACCAGTCATGTTTTGCTTAGTTATATTATCCTTTATTATTTTACAGGGTATTTCAAAAACTTTTACAGATGCCTTAAACTGTTCTACAAGAGCTGCAATACTGTCATAAAAGCACACCTACAGACCGAATGCACAAACAAACTGTAATACCTACTGGTATTGAACCATTAATATCCAAAGGGTGTAGTCTTTTAGTAAATAGATGTGCAGTAATGCAAATGCAAACAGATGTTAATGCAGAAAAACAAAACTCTGCATTCATGGCTATAGAACAGAGGACTTTTCAAACACATTTGGTACTGTAACATTCTAGACAGCAATATGAGTGGTATTACATACTTAAAGCAATACATGCCCTGAAAAGCCTGTATTTTCAATCTGTGCGTGTAAACCTGAATCAAAAATAAACTAGATATTTAAAAAACATGAGACATCTAGTCTGCCAGCAAGATTCTGTTTCTTTTTTTTTTTTCCCTAGAATGACAATTAACTGGGGTGGGTGAACTCTGACCTGCATTATTATTATTATTTTACATTATCATATCCTCAGCATTTCTGTAGCACTATGACAGCCTGTGGGTTTATTTATTTATTCCTTGTGCATAGGCACAGGAGAATAACTTTGATGCATTAAATTTCTTTTCTGAGTCTCCAAGTGGTAAATATGATTCATATTATAGCAAATACATTGCCACAAAAAAGCACTGTATAACAACATTTGTAACATGTTTCAGAGTTCTCAGCTGCATTTCTCTGGTGCAACAAAGCAGGGGCACTGCAGTTTTCAAGCACTGTGCATTGAATCCTCTCACACACAGTATTTACTAACAGCTCAGATATATGTTATTCTCTACCTACAGAAGTTTTGCTCTTATTATCACTTCTGCTCACAGGAATTACTAAGACTTCTTTAAACTTATACTGTCTGTAAGTTACAGGGCAAAGCCAATTGTTTGCATACATTTTTAAGCCAAGCTGATGTACTTTCATGGGAGTCTCATGAAAGACATTAGGAGGAAACAGTAATTGCATATAAGAATTGTTAGGGGAAAACAAACGAAGAGTTAAAGTCAAAATTTACGAGTGTGGCACTGTGGCAAAAGAGGCATTCTGTCCTGCTTTATACTTCAAGTTTAAAGTTTTAGTTACCATTAAATACTTCCTAACAGTAAACACCATTTCTTAATCAAATATAGTCTACATTCCTCTATTTTCTGCAGGCAGAGCTGCAATGGTTCATCACTACATTAGACCATAGCTTCTTCTGCTAGTCTTCCCAGCTAGCCTGAACAGCAGTCAGTGGTATTTATTAGTTATATATATGTATATATATATATGTATGTATATATCAGTCAGTCACACCCATCATTACAAATATGTTCTAGTTTATTTACTGTACAATGTATGTATACATATTTGTGTTTATTCAGTCCCTTTTTTCTTATTTTAAGCACTCCAATAGTTAAGGGCAGGCTGGGAAAAAAAATCAATATACATAAAAGGGTTACACATTTCAAGTCTGTAGTGATTCTAGTTTAACAGCAAACGGGGATCCTCATGTTCATGCTGTGAACACAGCTGGCAAAAACAAAGGCAAAAAAAAGAGGCAGACTGTATTTTTCTCTGGAGGCAAAATCTAGAATTTGAACAAAATAATGTTAGTCCAAAGGGATGTAGAAATGAAAAGGGCATTTCATTTAATGTACAACTGGAGCTATTAAGAATTTTCTTTCACAGAGGCCCTGAGACTTGAGCTGAATGAAACTCCCTACCATGTGTTTCACGTGAAGTCAAACTTAACTTAAAGCTCTATACGTATAGCATAAACATTTGGTATATAACAGTGGACCCATTTTTAAAAAGTGAAGCAATAAAATCTACATGAAAAACTAATGAAAGAACAATTTGATTGGAGGCCTCTGTCCTTTGACCCCTGCCCTATCAGGCTAAATGTCCAATTAAATGTAAAATGCAGCATACATTTGCTTAATCTAAAATTTTCGTGATGATTTATTGCAAATTGCACTTGGCAGTTCACCACACCAATGGAAAACTGGCCCCCTTGTTGGTTCATTCACACAGTCTTTTAACACCAAATACAAGTCACCAGTAGAAAGATCTTGATAGAAAGTTTGCTGCTGTGCTGAGCCAGCTTGCTGCACCTTCTGGGTGTGACCCAACACGAGACACTGCTTTGTCCTGCTCCTTAGTAGGGCTCTCATCTTCTGGCAAATACTCAGGTAGATCTGTGTTCTGCTCTACTTCCACTGGAGTATCTTGGAACGGAACTAGCATCTGGTAAAACACAACAGAATAAAATTATGTCAAATGTTGTAACTTAAAAGAATGAACCAAAGTTATAATGTGTTCAGGGTGACAGGCATGCACATTGTGAGACTCCTCCCCATCGCCCTATAGAGCAGGAACATAAATGGAACCTACAATGCTTAGAAGATACACAAGAAAAGCTTTGGCTTAACAGGAAGAGAAAGCATCAAATAAATATAGACTGCCTTTGAGTGTAGTTGTGAAACAAAAGCACATCAGCAACTCCAACCAAAAAAACCCACCACATTCATTGTGACCCTTTTCATATCATTATGGAGCTAATCAATTACAGTACTTTTGTCCTTCTTGTGAACAGTAATTTCTGTATAACTGTTCTATGGATTCATATCCTGACATAGGATAACCGTGATTCCCCTCGTACTGGATGTGTAGCACTCACACTTAAAAAATTTTGCCTACCATCAGATGTTATGGGCACAGAGGTGCTGATACTAAAGCTGATACATGCTGAGCTGTAACAATTGCTATTTAGAAAGATACAGATCCTACCTCCTCACCACTTTCACTTTTCACAACTTGCTGTGCCTTCATAACTTTGGTTGATGCTATTGCCGTTGCCAGTGCCTACAAGTACATAAAAAAAAAGGCAAGAGCTCAGTGCAACAGAATGCAGTAATGTGAGGATCTGGAGGGTTACCAAGCACTTACCTCTGCTTTTAAATCTGAGCGAATTCGGACCACGCACCTTTGAACAGCCATTTGAAAGGTAAAACTAATAACACCTTTAATTTTCAACAAGGCTTCTTCACAAAGATTCCTTCGAGACTGAAAAACAAATAAAAGTCCCACAACTAAAAAACATACCATGTGAAAATGCTCACAATTAATTATTAAGGTGTTCCTGGATGTCTCAAAGCACATGGTTACAAAAGTGTGGTTGAGTAACAGAAAAACTAAGACTTATATTTTAGTGTACAAATATTAAACTCTCTTGCCACAAAAAAAAAAAAAATTGCTTACACTTTAGAAGTCAAAGAAGGATGGAATCAACTGTAAATAATTAGAGAAAAGTGCTGAAAAGCAAAGAATGTTTTTCTCCATGTGATCAGCTAAACAGTCCCCTCTGGTTAAGTTCTGATTGACTGAAGTGCTCATTGATGAGTAGTTAGTGTTTAAGTTGCTATTTATCAGACACCTTGGCTCCATACTGACTGAATGCATCAAAGCAGCTGTTGTATCTTTCAGCTGCTTCATCTGTGGCAGCTCACAGACATCATGGCACAGCATACGCTTAGTTCTTATTTTAAAGGGAAAATATTTGGTTGATAACCCAAAGAATGTTATGTTTAAAGCAAGTGACATCACCTACTGTGCTGTAACATTACATTGACCCGTACTAGTTGCATCTGCTACGTTACCTTAGAGTGTTCTACATTTTCCTTTTAATACTTGCACAAGATGATTGTAACAAAAAGAATTAAAGTATAGTTCCGCTAGCTCAGAAGGGGATAAAAAAGGTGGATTGTATCAGACAAACTGACAGCCTTTACACAGGTTTAAAACAATGATATACTTAACCTTTTTTCCTGCAAAGTTTTAAATAATTAGTTATTTCAAAGCATATTTACATTAGTTACCAAATAATGACTGGTCAGTATTCACTATATGCACAACAAGCAAATTAAATTCTTTTAATCTCTGGAAGAACCAACTGAAGCAGTTTGAGGGGTTTTTTTAGCAGTTTAGCATATATATTGAAACAATTCATTTGTGTAAGTTTATGTATTGAAATCGTTAACATTTTTGCATTTTACAAAAAACAGCTTTGTCAGATAGGCTACCTTTACTATACAAAGGAAATACTTGATGCAAAGATGATATGCTGCCTTACACAAGTGAAAATTGAAACCTAATTCTGGACACAGGAAGTAACACATTCATAGCTTCTTAGCCTAAAGAAATAAATTTATACATGGGTGTATAGCAATTCTGTGACAGAATTGGGCTTTTTACTCTTAAGATCCCAGGTAAATCACAGATACCTCAGTTTAATTCGAAATGAGGCTTTCAGTGATCAGACAACTGGTGAATCATTTCTTAAAAGATAAAGCTTATTAAGGTCCATGCAAACTCCTTAAAAAGCTGGCAGCTCAGCAGCCACCAGCTTTGCTGCACAGACATGTTTTGCGAAAGACATTTGACTGGCAGGTAGCCACAAACCCCAGCAATACACAACAAAACATCTTCCTGCATGGTACTCCTGAAGCATGAGCACAGGCAAAATTTAGGTTATTTCCCTGCACACCAAACCCTGATTACCATGCCCCTCAAAAATACTACTAAAATGTACAGACTGAGTACAGACTAAAATGCCCCTGACTGAGGGGCATGCCACAAACTCCTGCACTATTGCCTTGTTTTTCACCTTTATCACCAAATTTGGTAATTAGATCTTAAAATTAAAACACATGACCCCACATTAAACGACAAACAACCTTTCCCCTCTCTTCCAAAAAAAATCAATATCTACTATTTAAGGTTTCGAAATCCACAAGCATTTGTAGGATCTGCAACCATTCCTAACAGCAGCTTCCATTTACAAATGTAAATGACTGAGAACACCATGTCTAAAGATCTGTGTTTACACTCTATGCCTTTTCAAACTCATACATGCAACCTAATATTCTCTGCTACTTAAGTCAGGAATAAACTATTGAATGAAACTAAATGGCTTTTGTTGCTCACAAGCTTTATCACCCTCCCAGTCCCAATTTATCATAACATTTAAAACAGCATTACAGGGATGTTTAACTTCTGGTAAGCACCTCCAGTATCTAACATTTCTTTAATCATCTGATGAAATACAGAGCTACGTACATCAGCTATCAGTCCCTGCACAGCCAGATTTTCCTTTAACAATGAGCTAGGAAAACATGCTGCTGTGATCCACCTGCAGTTTTGCTCTCTAGACCTAAATACTCTATGCTTTTTCACAATACCTTTACCTCAGCATCGCAGAGAGAAAACTCCACAAATATTGCTAAGTTCCATTTGTTGACAAAACAAAGACACACTTTTAAGATAGAATTGGACTACAGGCAAAATATGTAAACTCACGAAGTAGAAGTGGATGAAATTTCTTGCTTGGAGATACCTGTGAACAAACACATCAACTACAAGCTTAAAAACAACAACCTATTGGACTGAATTTTAAAAATTTCACAGAGTAGAAAAGCCAATGGTGTTGACAAAGCACTGCCTTTCTAGATAGAGCAAGTGCTGGAAGGACAAAACTGTAAAAAATATTTGTATAAAGTGAGCTAGAGCAGCATGTTATTTCTAAAGGAATTAACTATGGTCTTATGAAAACACAACAGTGGGCATGCTGTTGGGTAAACTGGGCCCGTGGACATGCTTACTTGGCAGAATGTAAAGCAACAAAGCAAAGGATCAGGTTTGATCATTTAAAATGGGTACAAAACTGAAAGATACAGGGTCCGGAGGGCACTTGTGGATAACATGCTTAAACAGCCTACATGCTGTTTGGCAGCCGTAAAAAGGCAAACATGGCCCTGGGGTGTTATCTACAGGAGTATGGGAGATAAATCTGTAGAAGTATTCTGACATTACATAAAGACTCAGTGAGACCTCATTAATTCAAATGCCATTCTGGTCACTACAGTAGAAAAGATCTCATAGACAATGAAAAGATGCAGGAGAACCAACTCAAAGAAAATAAGCATTTCTAAATTAAGAATAATAAAAAAATCCCTAGTGTCTTAAGTCTTTCATAACTAAAAGGAAACTTTTTTTAGATAAACACACTTACACAACCACAAGATACACAACCACAAGATATCCTTAAGTGAAAATTGCTGAAGGCACCTTGCTTAGTCTATTTGTTCTTGAAAAAGGAAAGAAAATTAGGAGAGGTAGGAACAGAATAGTTTTTTAGAGTAATTAAAAAACCATCATGAAAACTGCCGTAAAACATCTTCTTTAGGCAAGATTTTTATACATATCTCATGGTTCAAAATACAATTCACAGAAGTGGCTGACAATTGATGTCACACAAGTAGCTGGACTGGGTTCCTGTGGTTAAAGTACACCTCAGTACAGGATGCCTAATTGACAGAAACTCTGAAGGTTTCCTTACCGAATCATCAAGGCCATCTATATGCAGAACCACGGTCTTGGCACGCTTATTTGTGCTGCCCAGGAAAAACTGTGCTTTCCGCCGCCGGTAATTCATCTCATTCACACTGTCCATGTCTGACATGTTGGAAGACTGAAGGATATCATAGACTTCAGAAGCCAGAAGTTTAGTCTCTCCTGGTGTAGTGGTCCTTAAAGAAAAAAAGGGACTAAGATTTCCAAGCATTTGTTTTCACATTAGTACTCCAAAGAGCTATTGATTACATCCTTGCAACTGGAATGCTCCATGTGGTACAGTAAAAACATGGCAAAAATGTTGAGTGGGGAAAGCAGAAATTGGGTAAAACTATTTTCTTTTCCTGACTCCAATTTTTATGTCAATTTGTTGATTCCATGATCATTATAAACAAGTCTGTTCTCTAACAACATGAACAGTTTACATCAGTTTGACAAGTACAAACCAAACATGGTAGTAGATGGTCAGTGCTCCAGGGTTACTTTGTGTTGAGCTTTATTTTTTTATAATGAAACTTCTCCAATTGCCTTGTGACATGTATTGTTTCCCACTTTCCTTGCTACATAATAAAAAAAATTTCTCTGTAGAACTGGCATCTTTCCAAATGTTTTCTTCTCCAAAGTTACCGAGCATCAGCAGCACAGCAGAAACGCAAATTTTCGTGAAGAATCCAAAGGTTATTCCTGATTAGACTAAAATTTATGGCATGAATTATATGATAGCATTTTTTTAGATAGAAAAAAAAGTAGATAATAGACTCAACAGATATTAAATTCTTATGATTAATTAAAACTAATTTTAATAAGGTACAAACATAAATCTGTTGTCCAAATTCAGCTCAGTTTTAATTATGCCAGTGATTTAAAGCTTTGTGTAGAAACAAAATTATTACTGCATCAACTTGCAATTAATCTTAAAATGATGAATGACAGCTTTGATGCTTTGTTTAGCAAACACTAAGTAAGTAACAAGTACCTTTAGATTTATTTTTTTTTTCCATTTGACTTCCTTAATTACCAGACATTAAACACATTTTCCATCCTACCATATGGACAAGAGAGAACACTAAAGCAAGTATGTTAGGAGTTCTCAGCTTGTGGGGGTCTCAGCTAGCCTTTTTTTTTTTTTTTTTACTTCTCTGCACCTTGTTTTGAACAGCACCCATTTGGAAAGAAAAATGTCAGTTCTTGTGGTAATTCAGTAGGTTAATAACATTCAAAGGAAAAAAAAAAAAGAAAGAGGAAAAAAAAAGAGAAAAAAGTGGTAATAAGCAAATAACCAAGACCTAAAAAGGGAAAAGCATTCCAACATATGTTCAGTTTTAAATACATGCTTATGTTCTGCTTTCCTATACCGAAAAATCACTTACGTTAATTCACAGAAACAAGTGCTGGGAACTCACAAAGATTTCAAAGTCATCCTTCCATAATTTATTAGATAAAGTAATAGAACTGTAGTTAAAGCCATGCAACTGGATGTCTTTAGGTAGTAATAAATCAGCTTTTGCTAAAGAGACATCTTATCAAGAGACTAAGAAATTAACCCACCTATCAGTTTTGCCAGTTTCTTTCAACAACAATCCTGTCCATATTAATTGATTTACAATAGAGGAGTTTTATTTTTTGGTAAGTTTAAATACAGCTCACTAAGCAAACTATTGAAAATGTCACTATTCCACTTACAGCACCCACTATGCTGTTGGTAAGGGGTCTTGCTTGAAAACAATTGTGTTATTGCATCACGGAGTTAAAAAAAAAAACACTCCGAAAGACAAATGAGAAATAAAGCATCCTTAATGTTTGCCATAATATATATGTATATATGCATATATATATACACACCTACATAAAAGAAAGAGAATTTAAAGCTGTCACTATGTCAGCAAACATAAAATATTCAAGTGCCTAAAGACAAAAAATCAACAGTGACTTTAAAATGTTTTATTCTCCCAACATTACAGTTGGCACAGTTCTTGCAAAACTAATGACCTGCTATTAACTGCACTACTGACACAACCTGTTGACTTTAAAACACAAAAGCAAATTGGTTCTTATTTGACACAGTTATTCCAAGATCTTCCTAAAACAAGTCTATACTGGTAAATTTTGTGTGTGTACACATATATACACACACACACTCAAACAAGATACTCAGACAATTTCCTGTATTTTTCCAAACAGAGGATTACTACTGTACACCACTAAGTTACTCCTATTACCTTAAAACAAAAAAATGCAAGACTTTAATTTTATATAAAGACAATCTGTAATAAGCAACTGACTGTGTAATAAAAAGCAGCAAGAAAGTCAGACACTACACTACAGGGGCAAGGACAATGGCTGCCACATAGAAATATCAGATTGCAAAACAATCCCAAGTAAAGGTATACACCAGTTTTATTCTGCAGAAACAAAATACTATACTTTCAGCAATTCAGTTAAAACAAAGATGCTCAAAATTCCCAACAAAACCTTCTACAATTTTAAGTGTACTGGTAAAATGAGTGAATACAAGTTTTCGGCAACCTGTTAATCCTTCATTAGAGCAATTTCTGCAACAGTTGTAAAAATAATAGAAACCTTTATATCTTAATATCAGACTAGATGAAAGGAAATTTTTTGTGATAAGGGTGGTGAAACACCGGCACTGATTGCCCACAGAAACAGTAGATGCCCTATCCCTGGAACCATTCAGTGTCAAATTGGACAATTCAGTTGCAGATATCCCTGCTCATTGCAGGGGGTTTGGACTGGAGGACCTTTAAAGGTCCCTTCCAACCCAACCTATTCTACGATTCTATGATCTTTAAGGAAAAGAAGTACCTATTTGGAAGCAAGTATAATAAACCCACTTTCTTGCAAAACCAAGGTGATGTTCAATGCTGAGTCTGTTTCTTTATATCCCATATTGCTAATAAAGACAAATACAATGAAACTGCACATAAAATTAAACCACAGAACAGTGGAGGCTTTTTTAAAAAAACTACTGTAACTCACAGGCTGTGGTTTCTTTGCCTAAAATGAAAAAAGTTTAGGAGGAGAGTTCTGAGGGCACTGACACCAGCCCTCCCAGCACCCGTGTGTCAGCAGTTTCAGGTAACAATGCCCACAGCTGACTGACCCAGTCTCCTGCTACCACCAGAGCAGCACAAGGGAACTCTTGCTCTCTCTCCCACTCCAGTACAGCACTTCAGTCACCACTGAGGGTGCAGGTACATACTATAAAGTCACTGTGCAGCTAGAGCTAGTTTGAGAACAATCAGTCACTGGAACAATCTCACCAAGGGACACGGTACAGCCCCCATTGCTGAAGGTTTTCAAGATACAGTTGGACAGGGCACGAGATAGTCTCATCTAGGCCCCCTTTCCCAGGAAAGGTTGAACCAGATGATCTTTTGAGGTCCCTTCCAACCCGGGCTGTTCTGTGATTCTATGACTAGTGTTCTGCTACCCTGCTAGGGAAATGGAAGCATCTACTTAGAGCAGAGTAACAGCTGGCAGGAGTTGGTCACCATCTCTTTCAGAGGCGGTAACATCTTACATTACTTCAGCAAGATTCAGAAGATGCCTGTCAGAAACCCAGCCCTTTAGTTTTCAATGTCTTCCTGAATTCCTGTCATCCTAGATTGCTGCCTGTCCTTCCATCATGTTCACCCAAGGCTGGCTGTATAAGCAATATGAACACAGAATCCAAGTGACATGTGCTGTATCTGTCAGAAGAGGATACAAGAAATAGTTCTCATTTTCTACACAATTAAAAATAACCTTTTAAACATGGTCCAAGTGCTGCAGAGGTTTTATTAGCATAGCAAGACATTTTAAGTTTTAGCTAACCTTAAAGAATGTGAAAACTAATGGCTACAACTCCAAAGGTGTGTGTGATGTGAGCAGAGTACAGATGCTTGGAAAGAATGTGTAAGCAGTGTACTGCATAACAGCTGTACAACGAGCACATGACTTAAACACACACACGGCAACATAAATAATAGAAGGGCATGACAACCTTCCTAGCATAGCTTCATCTGATGCAAAGGCAACAAAGACTTTGTTTCTTCCTTTAGAAGAAGCACAAAGACTGAGAAAGACTAATATAGTGGATTTTCCCCTTTTAGAGAAGGGCAGGACATAAATAAGTTTATAAATATATATGGGGGGGGGTGAGCATGTAAACGATAATCTTACCCTTTTTAAAGCTATAATATTTTCTGCATCTTTTAAAAAATAAACGTGTACATATATGTACATTACATACAAACTCCTGCATCAGAGGAAACATGCAACTGTAACCCTGCTCCAAGTAGAGCAGACCCTGTGCACTAACACAGGAACTATTACATGCCTTTCCTTAATGGCACCCATTGTGCTCTAAACACACATTAGCCAAACATGTAACAAACACACTACAACAGCATTTCATTACCATGTTTCTGCTCAGTTTATAACCTTGACACAAGGTTTCCAAATAAAAGAGGGGATTTTTCTTTACCCAGGCTTCAATTACATCCCAGACTATCAAAAGGAGATTTATGTCATTTAATTGCAAAAGTTTCACTTCTGTAGCAATTCTGCTTTTGGATGTACTTGCTCAGTTTGTCCACTACCCACAGCAGGACAACAAAGTTAATTGTCCATTCATGAAATGTCAAGGTTCTGATAATCTCTGAACCCCTGGGAAGGTGATGGAACAAATCTGAAGTTGCCCAGGAAGGGCAAGCGTGGATTCACAAAGAGGAAGTTATGCCTGAGCACCCCAGGAGCCTTCTACAATGAAACGACTGCCTTCACTGGGATGGGAGAGCAAATGGGTACTGTCTGCTGACATTGGCCCTTATACAATCCCCACAGAGAAGCTGATAAAGGATGGACTGGCTGACCAGATCATGATGTGGACTGAAAACTGGCTAGATGGCCAGGCCCAGAAGGTGGTGATTGAGGCCATGAAATCTAACTGGAGGTCAGTATCTAGCAGTGTACATCAGGGGTCAACACCAGGTCCCATTCTGTTCAGTATCCTCATCAAAGATCTGGGGCACAATGGACCCTTAACAAGTCTGCAGATGGCACAGAACATGAAGGAGTGACAGACACAACAGACAGCTGTGCCAGAGAGACCTCAACACACTGGAGAAATGGGCTGACAGGCACCTCATGGAGTTTAACAAAGGGCAAGTGCAAAGTCTCACACCTGGGGAGGAACAGCCCCAGGCACCACGCAGATCAGGCACAATCCCAGAACAACCAGCTGGAAAGCAGCTTTGCAAAGAACCTGCTGGACACGAAGATCAGCAGCATCAGCCAGCAATGTGCCCTTGCAGCAAAGGTTACTGGTTGTTCTGGGCTGCATTAGCAGGAGTGCTGCCAGCAGGTAGAGGGAGGTGATCCTGCCCCTTTCACCAGCACTGGTGAGGCCTCACCTGGAGTGCTGTGTCCAGGTCTGGGCTTCCCAGTACACACGATGTGTGAACATGCTGCAGAGTCCAGCAAAGGGTCAGGAAGATGATTACAGGGCTGATGAGAGAAGAGAGAGAGACCTGGGACTGTTGAGTCTAGAGAAGACTCAGGGGGAGCTCATCAATGCATATAAATACCTGAAGAGGGTGCAAGGAGGACAAAGCCAGGCTCTCTTCAGTGGAGCCCAGTGCCAAGACCAGAGGCAATGGGCACAAACTTAAAAATCAGAAAACACTTTTCCACTGTGAAGGTGACTGAGCACTGGCAAAAGCTGTCCATACAGGTTGTAGAGTCTCCATCCTTGGAGATGCTCAAATGCTGCCTGGACATGGTTCTGGGCAATGAGGTTTAGGTGTCTATGCCTGAGTGGACAGGAGCTGGACCAGATGCCCTGCAGAGGTCCTTTCCAATCTCAATCACCCTGTGAGTGTGCGAACACATATTGAGAAGTCATTAAGTAAATCCAAACAGCAACACACATGGAGCATATCCGTTTTTACCTACTTGTGGATCTTTACATTTTCGGGTCAAGAATATTTTAGAAGATAAGCTTTTACGTAAGTAAAGCGAAAATTTACTTAATTTTCCTTACACATTGTCTTCCAAAGAGTTCTGCATGACAGATTACATAACTCTAATGCATCTGATAATTAGAAAGACTGATTTCAGAAATTTCCTGCTCTCATATTTAGATTTACAGTTCACTGCTCAGTCCTAAATTGTTTTATCTTAAGACATCATGAACTAAAGGCAAGACTAGATGTAAAAAGGAAGGCATTGTTCTCAAAGTCATTACAACTTGTCAGTTGGTATTTCAGATGTTTTCACCTTCATAGTATCATAGAATGGCTAAGGTTGGAAGAGGACCCTGAAGACCACCTAGCTCTACTCCCCTGCCATGGGCAGCTGCATCTTCAACTAGACCAGGTTGCTCAGAGCTGCATCCAACCTGGCCTTAAACACCTTCAGGGATGGCACATCCACAACTTCCCTAGGCAACCTGTTCCACTTTAGCTTATAGCAAGATCTTATTACATACAGTCATCACAGAAAAACTATTGAGATTACTACACCTTATAATAACAATTTAAAAACTTTTAATACAAAACTTAAAAATTCAATAGTTCACTGGTTCAAACATGACATTGATTTTAAGAGAACACTGCTCCCAGTTTTCTCACTCAAAACATGCAATTTCTTTATAATTCTACTTAAAGCAGTAATTGTATTTGGTAAATATATTATAAAGCCAAAGATGAGATCAGACAGGTAAACTAAAGAAATATTGTAATCTCAGGTAACTTCACAACACAGATCAAAAAGTCAGTATATATAAGCTCACTCAGCAGTTTACATTGCTACTCTCTTATCTGAATCCAGTGCAGCTCAAGAGTATTCACTTTGTAATCTACGGACCAATATCAGCCTTGTACTGTTGGGCCTCTTTTCCCCAGGGCTGCCCATGAGCAAGAGAACCAAAGACAGACAGAGACCATTCTCAGCTTATAGGTTTAGAATCAGGCATCACTTAAAACTCAAGGCTGACCTGTGGGGCTGTTCTGTGCAGGGCCAGGAGCTGGACCCAATGGTCCTTGTGGATCCCTTCCAACTCAGGATATTTAACAATTCTCAGGATACATGGAAAAGAGCTACAGTTCATTTCTCTAAACTGAGAAACCTCTGTGAGAAGAGGGCAATCAGACATAGACTCTATGATAGAACTCACGCCTCAGAACTCTGTTAAAATCTGAGCAAGGAAAATGATACATGAGAATGGTACATTTGCAGTACACCACTTCCATAACAACACTTTCATGTAAAGAGTGTCTGCACTAGATATATTTTCAGTTGGCCTGGCCCCATAAGTAAGGGGGCATGACATACAGCCTTACAAATCATGGACAAAGGCTGTGGCACAGCCAAACAGGAAAGGTGGATGTGCACTGTATGGTTCATCACTGTGCTCTTGCTCACTAACACTTGGGAAACCAACACAAAGAAAAGAGCAGGTCTGTAAAAGCAAAATAAAAAAGTAGCTAACAGTGGTGAAGGAAAGATAAACTCTTAACACAAAACTAAGGAAACAGATCTTGACGTTTTAAGGTTAGCTCAGGTAAAATTTCCTGTATTGACATCTCAAGGCTTTTACATAGTAATGGAAAGTAGTACTTTAAAGCACAGATCTTTAAAAAGAATCTGCTACACAATTCAAGTCTAACAAATATGAAGAGTTTGAAGAAGAAAAATGCCTTCATTATCCAAGTTAAGGCTCCAATATTTGGCAAGACCTCGGCTGAATGCCATCCTAAGTAATCTACTCATAAATTAAATGTAAAAACAACTCTCTGACCTAACTTACAGTCACAGAAGAATCCTGAATCAGTAAACATAATGAAGGACTGAATGCATAATTTTTCCTTCAAAATACTGGTTTGAGACACTCCATTTACAGAGTGACGCAAGCACCTTTCCAAAAAGTTAGAGAAAACCTATCATCACATAGAAGCAGATATTTTCATTTGGCCCCAATTCCCTTCAAACATGCAAGTTCTGTCCCTATAAGGCAGAGATAATATTTTTCCCTAGGATCCTAAGTAGTGATATTTTCAACCAACATTTTATTTCCATAGTAAACTTCATTCACTGCAATGAACAGAGTAACCCATATGACACCAAAAGCACAAGTAAGTACTCCACGGATAAAAATGAATTCTATCATTCTATTCTACTATCGTTGGGCAAATGCACGCATATCAGAACGTTTAAAGTATATACATGGTAGAGATTGATCATTTAGTTATGGGTACCAAATGGCTAATCAACACATACTCAGATCACTATGCATTAAGACCACTGATGTATTTGTTTCCAGGTGAACAATTTCTTTTGGAACCCATTCTTCCTATACTTAAAGACAAATTGTTTCCAGCAACTAAAGGGAGCAGTAAGCTGCAAAGAGTTCTGCAATAGGGGGGGTGCAAAATCACTAATCCTTGATTTTAGAAGTGAGACACAGTGATTGACATGGTTTTGATGAAAACTTTGAGCATGAATGACAAGCCTAAAGAAAGAGCATGGTATTAGAGAAAAAGCAATCTGTTTCAAGACAGTTATCTGATCTAGCTGCTTTTCTGCCTGTTGTGCTCCAGTGCCAGGGCAAGATTCTTTCTTATCTCCAAGAATGCTGCTCTTTCTTGTAAGCTTTTAGTGCATCCCCTGATATAGTGGGCTCACTCACAAGCACATGACTGCTCTCCTGACTCGTTCCAGGTAACAGGCACATTATTTGAAAACAACTTGAAGAACAGCATTACTTCAGCACACACTTTCTCAGAGTCCCAGTATGGTGCCATTACCATGCTATACCTCAGCTCCCTCTCGCCTCAAAACAGAGCAAAGACCAGACAATATTATAGAGCAGCTGACAAAATGCACCTGCCTTCTGAAAAGAAAAGAATACAGACAGCAGAACCTTATGTTGGGCAATAACAATACATTAAGCATAGTAATGGGTTAACAATAGGAAAAACAATTTGTAGGTGTAGAATAGGAAAAACAAGAGAACCTGTAGGACTGGGCAAGCCTTAAGTGACAGAATAAGCAGCAGCACTATGGATCTCCAAACCCCAAAACCAAGCAGGTGGACTGCTCAATGAACCTGTGCACAGCCTGAGTACAGCTGTATTATGTGGCTACATTCCAGTGGTATCAGCCACGTGCTCCAAGGCTGTTGCACCATGGACACAAGGCAAGGTCACACAGATTTCCCTAGAATGCTCTCTAGAACTGCAAGATGTCTGTCACTTGGCAAGCCTTCCAGACTCTACTCATGTTACTGGCTGGGAGAATTTGACCAGGAGACACTAAACTAAAAAACTTGCAATGAATGAGGAAACCTGATGTCTTAAGGTTGATTTTGTACTTAACAAGACATATCCCACTGAAATTAGGAGTGAGGATTGGATTTCCCAATGCCACTTCCAGCTCAATTTACATCATATACCTACTGACCCTGCAATTGAACAGAAACCCCGCATAAATGGTGGGATGTTCTGAAGACTGTTGAAAACAAGCAAAAAAGCCTAAATATTAAATGAGTTGTAAATAAGAGTAAAATCACAGTACAATCCCATTAACTGCTGTAAAATCAGGGACTGTGATGTAATTTAAACGTTTAGCAAATTGATTAATTACCTGTACTTAGAACATTTTCCTGATTCATTCTATTGTCCTCTGATCACAAGAAGAGAATGAACTTTCAAGAAGGGGATAACAGAGTTGAACATATGCCATATGCTTAACCCAGCTATTCATCCAATTTTGTTTTAACTCTTGCTATTTATACACTAAATGGAAAATCAACTTTTGATCTCCCACAGCTTGGTATCTACCATATGGACATACTCTACATTAAAAAAGAAAAAAAAAGCCAAGCAGGGCCTGTTAACTCAACTAAACTCAAAAGGCTCCATAGTAGCATTTGCTAGACAAGAGTCCACCTGACAGACAAACTCCATGTTGAATTTCACAGTAGCTAATTCCAACATCTTGCCTGCTAATGAACAGTAATAATTTCATGGATGGCAGAAATCATGTTTATTATATGCTTTCAACAAATTGCATCAGGGTTAAAAAAAAACAATCTTAAGGGCAACAACTGTCTCTGGTCCTTTACAATGAAAGATATAAAATGTTGGCATTAAAAAGCCAATTCTTCCTGGAAATGATGCTATAGTGACCAGGTAGAAGTATTGGTAGTGCTGAAATCAGGCTCAGCACAGAATCATTTTAGAAACATCTTGAAGGAAGCCTAATACCACTTTCTTGTCTTAGCAGCATGCTAACAGCACTAAGTATATAATATAATAAGAGATCTAGTCTATATATAATAATAGATTTAGTCTCTAATTATCTGGAAAATCCATTTATATCTTAAAATTCCCACCATCTATTTTAGTTTTTAAAAGTAAGGTTCATCTGATTCTTTCCCTGAAATTTACTGGAGAAAGTTAAAGAAAAAAAAAGGTTGGAAAGCTTACAGATACAGGTTTCCCTAAACAAAGCCTGTATGAATAATAATTAAACTACAGCAGCAACCTGTCCCAGAGAAAAAAAATGCAGGTTTAATCTATGTAGGCATACCTGGGTCTAAGCTTTGCATTTGATTCATTTGCTAATATAGTTAATACCAATTCAGCAGAGACTCAAAGTAGGTAACTATTGAAACATCTTGTTTTCTCCTACTCTTAAACTACTTATTTATTAGCAAAGAACTAAATTTTTTTTAAGCAAGCCAGTATTAGCAGCTTCACTTCCAGTCAAAGGGACTGCAGTCCCCATGCAAAATAGGTTGAAGCATACAACGTTTAAAAAAAATGTTGTGGGAATTTGATGATGTACTGTATAAATACAGCATGTGCTAACAATTTTAATTTGTTTCAAGTTATTAGATAGGACTTTCTGCTGCAAAATTCCACAGAACTCCTGCCGAAAGATATCATAACAGGTACTGCAAAACAACAAAGTATCAAAACATATTCCTGGATGGAAATACATGTAATTGAGAATAACATGCTTTTACATTAATTGTTCCACAATAAAATTCACTTTATTCTGAAATAACAGCTGAATCTAGAAACTACTAATGAAGGCTGTTTCGCCATTAGTATCTTTACAGGCACTTCCCTTTGTAGCATTTATTGCCTGTAATACCCATGTGAAACTATGCAAGTTCTAATCACACACCAGCACCGTACTACATTTATTGACCAAGCAGCACTCAGAAAAAAAGAGTAAAAAAAGGGCAATCCACTCATGGTTTATTAGAAAAATAATCTGCAATTTTTTGAGGATGCTTACTGTGAAGGACAAATATCACCTATGGACAAGGTCACTGTAAACCAAATGTAGACATTTGACACTGGCAGAGGAAGATGAGAAACCTCAGTGTTAAGCATGCATCAACTCCCTTTTCACAAGTAAATGACTCCAGCCTACAATACTGTCAATCCACACCTGCACTAGTATGAAATACTTCACCACAGTTTGTTACTTTGATTTCAAAGCGTCTTAAGCCTTCTTAGCTCTTCATTTTAGTAAGCATCAGTAAAAGCCAGCATATTGAAGAACCTAGCTCAGCACTTTCTTGTAAACTCAACAGTAACCAGAGAAGGTCACTGTATTCCTGAAATGCTTTCAACACCAACGATGACAAGCATTATCCAGCATTAAAGGCATCCTGTGTTGCCATTACTAATCCTGACACTTCTGCCAATCCACTTAAATCTCTACCCTTCCGCATAGGTACAGAACTGCACCACGAAAAGAGAAGAAGTTGCCTTTTGGCACACCATGTCAGGCAGATCTTGAGGCACTAAGTTCAGCATTATAGTATTTGTTTCCTATCCTACAGTCTGCAGTTATTTAAATACCAACTCAGATTCTATTATTTTTTAACGTATCATAACATTGTGTCTCACTCTGTAAACCACTTCATTTTTTTGTAATCAACATTTCTCAGAGTTCCCTATTTGTTTTAATATAAAGTCTGCAAAAAAATAGAAAGTAAAAACATCTTAAGCTTAAATAACGTTCTAAAATATTTAACTCCCTGTTTCAGCCAATTTCTAAATAAAGAAGAAACTGAATAAGACATTGAGCACAAAAGGCTTTTAAAAGGATGTGGTTTTATTAAAGTCATTTTATACTTTATAACCTTTTCTCAGTGTTTCAAAGTTCTCTGCTTTTTTAATTCTGCAATACCCATCACAATATTTCTTGCCTACAATGAAAAGCAACTAGCTCATTTTTAACTTCCCAACTGATTTTTTTCCCCATTTAAACAGAAAGCACACAAAGCAACTACGATTGTGGCCCTCCCTCTGTCAGAAAAGCAACACCAGAATAATGCCTGTTTACTCGGTAACAGGTACTAAAAATTCTTTTCCAGGTTTAAGAACCTATGATTTGGTAATTGTACATCAGTCACCACTGTAGAACTTATGCACCTCAGTGGATAGGTAACTACTTTCATTGCTTGAAATGAGTATTATCATATTCTTAAGCCAGTAACTGTAAACCAGTCAAAGGCTATGATTTTGAAGAACTTGCAGGTACTCCTTAAATCTTACACTACATAAAAGCACTGCATTAATAACTACTTAACTTTGTTACCTCACTATTTGTCAATTAGTTAACGTGAAATTCTCAAAATGCCAAGAAAATGAAACATTTATATCAAAGAAAAGAGACAAAAGAAACTGTTGAAATCCAAGCACTGTCGTATGAGAGAAAGTTTTGCATTAACTGCAAGGGCTGCACAGAAACCAGTAACAAAAGTTCTACTGTTTCATGGAGTGTGTGAATGGTTTGATGTAGCACAGTAAAAGCTGGTCTATTGAACCACTGTGTACTGCACTGGGACATGAAAAGTCCATGGAAGCACAGTACCTGGATTAAATTGAGACAGACATCAGGCAATGTAAAGCTGAACAACCAACAGTCCTGATGCCAGACACCAAGTGGAACATTGTGAGGTAAAAGCAGCAGCTTGGAGAACAAAGAGCAAAACTAAACTGTATTTCTGACTGCAGTCAGAAATATTGTAGTAGGAACTACACACACACGACAGAATGAAAAAAATAATAGCACAAACACAGAAAATCCAAAACCAGAGATTAACAAACACTGAACTGTTGAGTACAGAAACAGTACAGATCATACAGAGCTCACTAAGCAAGTTGCATGCAAGTAGAAATGATGACTGTGTGACGTCTCTTTGACTACAGAGAGGTTCTGAGATAAACAAAAAACCCAAAAAACCCCCACTAGCATCAAAAGTACATCTGGTAGGGCAGAGCACACCCTTCCATTGGGTCATGTTTTTGTATTTTTTTGCGATCAATTCTATACACACAAACAGTGCGCTTATCCTAAATTGTACCTCTCATAACGAACATTTAGAACAGTTATTTACATGACTGCTAATTTCTATTAACCCAAAATATAAACTCACAGTAGTATTTCAACGTGTAAATTACAAGTTACATTTGAATTGCCAATGATCCAGTCTTTGACTAGTATTACAAATGACATCCATCTTTCCAATACTTTAAACCTTATTTTCTTACCTCACAGCAGCCATAAGATTCTCCCAGAATGCCTATTACATCATGACTAAAGTCTAGGTTAGCAGCAATATTATAACACTAGGATTTTAACTAATGCTTCTGGTGTTCTATTTGTTATCTTTTGTCCCTGTGCTTGCACCTCTGTGTTGAGATCATAACCTCCTATATGGTTACTAACACTGAAATACACTAGAGGAACCAAAGATTGCTGAACCAAAGTCTGAACTTTTGTTAGTTTGCCATGATCCACAAACAAAACGAGCAGGAACTTGTACTGAGAACATGCCTAAATAACTGAGGTACTACATTAAACTCTCTCCCCCAGATAACCTCCTTCAAGTACCAGAAAGCCTTTGACAAACAAAAGGAGCTTTCAGTTCTTTAGAAAAAATAATATGGCATATTTAAAGAGATGTCTCCTACATTTCATAATATTTCATTGTTTTCTTTGGGGGGGAAGGGGGCAGAGGATGCTTTCTCAAAAATAACTTCAAGAAACAATCTATTTCCAAAACCTGTAACATTTAGAAAATACACAATAAAAACATTCCTTAAAGAAACTCGGGGTATCTAGGAGAGAGGGGCACATTAAGCTACTTTGCTTAACAATGCTGAATAGAACAGCCTGCAGGCGTCTCCCTGCTGGGACCTTCTATTATTAACAAGCACGTTGCTTCAGCAATAAATACACTGGATCCCCACAGCCCAGAGATACACCAGCAACCAAGGGTGTCATTTTCTTAGGAAAAACAACAGGAAAGCAAAGGCCAGGAAAGTTAACATGGAACAGACAGATGTTTGTATTACCCTTCCTTCAGGTGATACACTACAATTTGGAAATAATGACTAAAACCAAAGGTTTTGAAACCTACTGCTCACATGAAAATCTAAGACCTAGGATAGTCATATTTTTCTCCAAAAACACTTCTCTGTGCAGAATCATAAGTACGGTAGAGTTCAAAAACAATCACGCAACAGAATCATGTTACCCATTACCCAATCTCAACTGTTTCTCAATTCTGACATGTTAAAAATCCCCCCCATGCCAAGGATTACAAAAACAGCATTACTAAGTGATTCAGATAGAGAAAAATAAAATCTCTATATAGTCTATAAAAAGCTGCTTCCTTCTCCTTTGCAGATTAGAATTTAAGTATTCCAATTAATAATATAAATGCATTAAATGCAAGAAGTTTACAGAGTTTTTAGCTGTAATTTCTCACGAAGTATTATCCTGAAGCTAGTTATATGGCAACATGCCTTTAATCATCAGATATCCCTTGAAATACATAGCTTGCCTTCTTGCTAATTAATAGATGGCCTTTGCCCTGTCTTTCCCCAACCATTCATCCTCTCACAAAGAAGAAAAAATAGTATGCCACACAACAAAAAAATGATAAAACTATTGTGATGCTACATCCCTATTTTAATTTCAACAAATGCTATCTGAAATACTTGGCTTTTGCTTTTTTTTTTTGGTCAGACATCATAAATTTAAACTTTGCTGGTTTCAATGAATAATTAAATTTTCAAAAAGTGCAGGTAATTAAGACTACCAAAAATTAAAATTGAGTAAGAAGTCAGCAATTATAGACTGCATGTATTTTACCAGATCTGCAAGGGACTCTAATTAAACACATATTAATTGCCCTAATCTTCTTAGGCAAGTAATAAATTGGAAGAGCTGATTAATGCACTGGATTTAGTTCAGCTTGTTAAATCTGACAACCTGGCAAAGGAAGGCTATCTTGAAAAGCTCTTTTAGCTAAGTAATTGGAATTTTACTCTCAGTAATTTGCCGTTCCATAATAAGAGCTATTTAGTATATTCACTCTTCATCAGTGGTTTTTTTAAAATACATACTAGTTATACTGAAACAGTACCATTATGCTGCTCATAAAGATTATGAAAAATTATGAACTTTGACCTTTATTGTCTATCAAAAGACACTTTCGCTCTGAGCACAAATTAGTGTATTTCCTGTAGGCAATAAATCCTAATTAATTTTAATTCTAGAAGCTGCTAATAACATTTTAGAAAGTCCATATGGACCCATTAAGTCCTCTATACAATTCATAAAGCCAGCAACTAAACCAGTTTTCAGCATTAAATAACTGCTGATGACTGCTGGAATACAATGAACACCAGTATCCAAAGAGCTTCAATCTCTCCTCTCTTCTTTACCTATTTATGCAAACACTTCTGCATATACACGTGACAAGGGAGTGTAACATTTTTGTTACATTCTTGTATCAGCCGTTAAAAAAAACAAATAGAGAAGTTTAGAAACCTGCAGGTAGAGATTTTAAAGGTTTCCAACACAGTTGCTTACTCCTGGCTTGTAACATGGAAAAATCCATCAAGTTTCACTTAAAAATAAGCAGATGTAGATGACCATAAGAAAAAAAAACCCCTTCCTTGCTAAAGAAAAAAGCAGCAAGTAAAGAACAGGGAACCAGAAATTTTTATACTTGAAAAATGTTTTGACGTATTCCATGAAAGGTTGAAACAGCTTTTCATATGTCCTAGAAAGCGTGAGGGTATATAAAGCCTTTCACATGAAGAAGCTTAGAAAGTCATGTGTTCCAAATCAAGTTCAGTCAGAAAAAAAATTCCAAAATATAAAAATATCTCATTGCCTTCCAATTTTTATTCTGTACTCCTCAGAACTGACATTCCATACTTCTCCCAAGAACCTCTAACTCCCAGGATCTACATTTAACATTTGTTACTCTTCTGTTAGCAAAATCTAGTGTTCATACACCTTGAAAATCAGTCCCAGTGAACCTGAAATCTATCCTTTGTTCCTTACATATAGTATCAAGTAAGGAGTCAGCTAGACATCAGTTTTAAGCAGCAACATGATTTTCATAACCGAGCTTTAACACTTAAAATAAGCAAAATACCAAAAAGTTGATCAGATAATACCAGAGGACTGGTAAGCCATGGAAGGAGACATGAAGGTACCTCAAAGAACTGTCAAACTCAGATGAGTCAAGTATTTGCTACCCATTCTTCATGATGCAGGGCAATTTACTGCTGATCATTGAGGTCCCTAGCACAGCAGAAATTCCTTACTGGGAGGGTGGTGAGGCACTGGAGCAGGCTGTCCATAGAAGCTGTGGATGCCCCATCCCCAGAAGTGTTCAAGGCCAGGTTGGATGGAGCTCTGAGCAACCTGGTCCAGTGGAAGGTGTCCCTGCCCAGAGTAGGGGGGTTGGAACAGATGCTCTGTAAGGTCCCTTCCAACACAGACCATTCCATGATTCTGTGATTGGATAAACAGGCAGCACTCAATTTCAACTCTCATCCTCAGAAGTCTTCATGAAGGAAATAGTACTTTACCATCATGATACTGAGTTTAAGTAAGTAGTCTATTTTTTTTCCATTGGTTGTGTATAACTTGCAACAAAAGGGTTGGGGGCTTGTGCCTGAAGCTCCCATGTACTACTACAAGAAGTCCTCAGGATAAAACCAACTCCAACTACTTTCCAGTTGATGGCATTGACTATTTAAAGATCTGTTACATTTGCCAGCTGCACATAGGTTATGAGAAGAAATTCCATATGTGAACCTGAGGTCTCTAACACAGAGACCTTCAAGACTTATAAAAATACACATGATGAGAAAAGCCCTCAAATTTCAGGATTTGCATAACTGAAAGCAAAAGAGAATTGGAATTCTAAAAAACCTCAACTTCCTAGCACAGTGTCAGTTCAGCACTGCTGAACATAAACTTACATTTGAAATATGGCAAATATTTAGTTTGTGATCCGCCTGTGCTCCATTTCATTGCTTGAGAAGACACACCACAGCTTTATCAGTGGCAGAAGACAATTTGTCATAAATCAGTACTAAACAGGGAAAGCCACGGAATGTTACTTAGTTAAGTGAGAAAATGAAGTGGACAGTGAGAGTTGAAAAATTCTTGGTGAAAAGGAACTATGCAGATGACAGGATGTGCCTCATCTGTCAGAAGCAAAAAGCCAGTGACTACAACTTCTGGTCCAGAAGTTGCTGGGTTCTGTCTCACTTGAAAGAAAGAAACAATAACTGGAAAAGCAGAATTCTGACAGAAGTTCCTATCTTTTTTGTATGATTTGTTTAAATTTTTGTAGCACATTACAAAAGAAAATTTAATCCCAAATTAAATTCTGAAAATAATAAAAAAGTATTTTAGATAGAGCAATGAGTTAAATACACAGATTCTGAAAGTACACAGGAACAGAGAGCATGAAGTCATTTAGACCAAAGCATCTATAAACATTTAGTTTCAGTTCAACAGACTACAATATCTTCTGGTAAACTGCAATCAATTAAAAGCTAGAACCTGCATTTTGTAAAGCAAACCAAAGACATTAGAGACCTTGTTTTCTGCCCTACAGACTTTCTAACAAAAAACCCACAATCCAAAACCATTGGGTTTTGTGATAAAAATAGGTCTACATTTATCTTCTCGGCACTTTTCTACCATCTTTCTCCATATTTATGCAGGCAGTACAAAACTTAACTTCAGCATTTCCTGTCAACATTAAAACCTAAAATCCTGACAAGCACATGACAAAGTCTTGTGGTTGAAGATGCTATGTATTTAAATTTTCATATCATCACACTTTCCAAATGTTACAAGCATACAAATCAAACGTATGTTCTTACTGTTGCCAAAGAGCTTTCTAGAAAAAAAAAAAGGAACACCTACAAGATTTCCAGTTTTCATTGACTTATCTCTCATTTTCTGCACATATCTGAACTTTGCTCTTTTGGCCCTTGAAATTGAAACCTAGAAAAAAATGTCATTGAAGAGATTTTTATAAAGTTCTTTAATGTTTTTCAAGTAATATTTGCAAGCTACAGAGACTGATAATGAACTACCAGTTCCCTCTCAACAACTTCTTCAGGATGTCTCTGCACTCTAAATTTAGACACATAATCTATACCAAAAGTGAGTTCTTTTGAAATACATGCTTCAGTAATTACCTAAATGTTTCAGGTCTTATTGTTATTATAAAAGTAGCAAAGACTTCTGTATATCTCACCTTAATTATGCCTGTCCTTAGAAAAGGTGAATATTTTAAAACTTAATTCCATTTTTCTCCCCATACATAATATTAGAACACCTATCATTTCAAAGGTTATAATGACAACATTATTTTCAAAAAATTGACACATCTTCTCTTCTGAATTTTAGTAATTTCATTCATTTTTCTTTTTAAGATGTTTTAAATCCTTGTGTTTTGCGTAACAGGTGAATCACAAGATGATATTCAGTCATAATGCTGAATTCCATGCCAATACATAATCAACTTTAGCTTCAGCACAGTTAATGAAGTACTTAAAGGTAAACAGTAGTAGTATTTCCTAGCTCACATAGAACTTGAGCACAGACCATAATTTCCCCTCCTTCAGGTTCACACGTGTAGCTAAGTAGTGTCAGACAGAGGGAATACAACAATCCTGTAATATCCAATAATAATCCTGATCATGGGCTGCATCAAAAAGAGCATGGCCAGCAGGTCAAAGCAGGTGATTCTCCCCCTTTACTCTGCTCTTGTGAAACCCCACCTGAACTGCTGAGCAGTTCCAGTGCCCCCAACATAAGAAGGACACAGAAATGTTGGTGCAAGTCCAGAGGAGGGCCACAAAGTCGGTAAGAGCACTGGAGCACCTCCCTCACACAGATAAGCTGAGGAAGTTGGGGCTGCTCAGCCTGGAGAAGAGAAGGTTGCATGGAGGCCTCATTGCAACTCTCTGGTATCTGAAGGGGCCTACAGGGAAGCCAGAGAGGGACTCTTCATCAGGAGCTGCAGTGATAGGACAAGGAGCAATGGGTTCAAATTGAAAGAGGTTAGATATCAGGGAGAAATTCTTTATGTGAGGGTGGTTAGGCACAGGAACGGGTTGCCAAGGGAGGTCGTGGGTGCCCCAATCCTGGCAGTGTTCAAAGCCAGGCTGGATAAGGCCTTCAGCAACCTGGTCTAGTGAGCAGGGACTAGATGATCCTTAAGGTCTATTCCAACCCCTAAACATTCCATGATGATAAGACACACCACCAAGAACTGGCAGGGCTGTGGGATGAAGGAACTAGCAAAGTCTGGCCTTAGGTTTTTTCTAAAAGAAACTTATAAATCTACAGCACAAGTGACAGAGGCTCAACTAACATACTAAAAAATTCAAAACCTTTCTACTTGAATATTTAATATACAATTTCACTTGTGTTTTACCCTTTTCTAAATAATTGTTTTAAACATTCATCTGAGACATCTCAATGCAGCAACATGACTTTTCTCCTCCCCCATGGAGCAGTTCCTCATATCTGCAAAGTCCACAGCTCCAGCAAAGCACTAACAAACTGTGTGTAAAATAATCACCTTCAGACAGTTTGATGGCAAGTTAATTTATGCTATGACAGACTAATCTTTGAAGGAGGCTGTTGGGGGTTTTTTTGAGTAGTGATTCACCTTAGTTCATCCCATCAATTTCTACTAAGTGCACATGTGCATCATCTCCAGTGTGCATGTACACAGACATCTTCCAGCATTCAAGACTCAACGGTTAGAAATCTTGACAAAATCCCAACAATCCAAATTTTAAGAGACACAGCCCATTTGACACATTGTACAAAGATATCAGAGACCACTACAAACCTCATTAATTTCTACTCCATCTGCAAGACGTTTTCCCAACACAGAACTACAGATACTTACTTCTAAAACTACATTGAAACAAATTCCCTATCCAAAGGTGGGATTCTAAGAATAAATGTGGCAGATGCCAAGCAATTTCTTTAAATGCACTGCTGCAAGGCAACCTTACACAATGATGAGAAGGATTATAAGAGAACCTAAAGGAAAGGGACAAAATTAGTTATCTTGTAACAAGGCAAAGAAAACTTGTTGTTTGGCAAATGACCTGCAAATTAATATTTCTTGCAGGCTTTAATGTTCCTTGTAGGCTATGGTCTGACTACTTTGAAATAGTGTAAAATGAAAATCATTAATTGCTTGCAGCCACATGATTGCAACAAGGAAATATTAGAATCTCAGCATACAAATTCAGTCAAAATTTTACTTTGTATCACAATGATATGTTTACACTGTTTGGATCCAACAGCCCATTGTAAACTTACTTTTGTATTACATTCTGTAAGCTGAGCATCATACCCAATTCACTCTTCATCTTTTCTCTGTTGACACGGCACTCAGCCAAATATCGGAGAGCCTAAAAGAAAGAGAAGCACAGCAGATCAGCAAAACACCCAGTACATCATCATTCATTTCTGTTAGTGCACATCTGCCAAACAGCCACAGAGGCAGCTCTAGTAGGAAGAGGAAGAATTATCACCTACTGTGAACATCAAAAAATTATTTTATTCTTACAAATACACAGAAAGCACAGAATAACTAATCTATGAGAAAAGGTTGAGAGACTGGGTTTGCTTATACCAGCTGAGAGCCTAAGGGACAATCTAACAGCTGTCTACAGCTATGCAAGAAGCCTTTACAAAGATGGTCGAGCCCAACTTTCCTCTACAGCAGCAGACAAAGGGGAGCAGCCACAAACTGTAGCTTGTGTTCAAATCAGGAAGTTCAAATCAGGTATTACAAAAAGCTTTTTTCCTCTGAAGCTAGTACAACACTGGAACAGATGACCTAGTGGAACTGCAGAATGAACGAGACAAAGCTACAACTGACCTGATTGAGTGCTGGTGATAGTCCCAATTCAAACAGGAAACTGAAGTGAATGACTTCCAGAAGTCCCTTCCAATAAACATTAATGTGACCTGAGATCTAAAGTACTTTTTATACATGATGCTTCCAGAATAATTTCCATCAATTCTGTAGACTTCTCCAGTATGAGAAACCTCACCACCACCAAGTTCCTACTGTCCACAGAAAGAGGTCTAGCACACATAAGCTTTTGAAGACTAATAACAATTTCATCATTCCATGCAGAAATAAGAATACAAGCAGCAGCAAGCTTCTTAGCTTACTCTGACCTAAACTGGGAATTTATACTTATTTGTTGCCCAAAGTTTTGTTTACTTGACTTTCAAGGTAGATTCCTTGCACAATTTTACACTGTTGACCCCAGTCAGTAACTGTATATTCATATGATCCTCCTAACATAACACTCTTCCAATCAAAATGTCAGTCCTCCTTTTCATGAGACATTTCTCTACTGTTTCTGCTGAGAAAGTTTTCTTAGAAGGAGACTCCAGAGGTGTCTTACTGATGTAGGTACAAGAACTGCACTTGAAAAATCCTGCAATACACAAATGCAATGATTTATAAAATGGGGTTTGTGACACAAGGTTTAGTATACTCATGTAGTAGCTACACTGCTCCATAACTGCTTTAAAAACAACATGCTCCTTAATCCCTTCAGAAATAGAGGACTAATCTTCGGGGTTTGTTTTTTCCAAGTCATCTTCAGCACATTTTAGGTAAAATTCACAAGACTGTTTCACTGCCTTTCAAAAAACTCTGGCTGCTGTCCGGCATGATAAGAACTTTAGATATGATGTGGGCCAGTACCAATAGTTGCAGCTTATAAATGTTGTAAATCCATTTATTATCTTACTTTTCAACGATGGGGAAATACCTGAGCGATCGCTCTCAACTAACTTGCATGCTATGAAATGTATCCTTGCTGGTGTAACAAGTTTCTCATTTTTATTACTCTGTGTTCTGGCAATTCGTAAGGGTGCCACTCAGCTGGACAAAGAAAAACCTGTTCTCTTAACAGCTAATTTTTTTGAGTCACAACTCAGGCAGTCTCCATCTGTTACATACTCTTACCACACAAATACAACTTTCACTAAAATAAGACTAAAGTCATGAGACCAACTTAATTGACCCAACTTTCCAACACTACGAAGTTCCCATTCTTCCTGCCTCTCATGCGAGATACAAAGATCTGAAC
The DNA here is from genome assembly GCA_026261815.1 of Monarcha castaneiventris obscurior. Classification (NCBI taxonomy): domain Eukaryota; kingdom Metazoa; phylum Chordata; class Aves; order Passeriformes; family Monarchidae; genus Monarcha; species Monarcha castaneiventris. Next base: position 13,374,759 of record JAMPIT010000379.1, read on the forward strand.
CTTCAATGAAGTGAGATAATTTACACCAATTAAATCCAGTATACTAAAAGCAAAGGGAAGGTTATTGTTATGAACTTTGGCTCAGCTTCTGTTCAGCTAAACACTTACCTATGTTAGCTTTAAGGCTCACAAGTAAGTTCATCAAAATCAACAGGACTACTTTCATACTTTAATATAAAATACACTGTTGCAAATCTTAATAAAAAGACACCTTTGATGGTTTTTATGTGTAAAGTAGTTCCTTAACTTCAGGGTTCTATTTTATAAAATTTTAGTCCAAATTTAAGATGGAAGAAAAAAGTAGTATTGCCTGTGTGACTTCTATTTTTTTTAATTTAAATCATTCAAAACTCTTAGCATTTGAAGTGTATCAAAGAATTCCTGAAACCAAGCCTAGCTAAAACTAGAAATAGAAATATATAGAAAATACATATCACTTCTTCATCAGATATAAAAAAATGACTGAGCTGAAACTGAACATGGGGAGAAAAAAAACCCTACCTGAAAAGTTCTACAACACATCAAAAAACTTAAATATGGGACTAATACAATACATATAGATCATTACAATTTCAAGTACAGGAACCACTGAGTAGTATGAGAAGAAATTTAAGGTCAGTGCTGCACACCCCTTTATTAGGTACACATTTAATGAAAGATCATTTACATTTAATGATTCCCATTCAAATGGAAGCACTTTTTGACCAACAGGACGACTACAAAAACAAAAAGACTTTTCAGAATGGAAGAATACAAAACATGAAGTCTAAAAAGTTGTCAGCAAAGATATTTCAACCTTCAGAACCTAAGCAGTTCAAGACCTCATGAACATGAGGAGTCTGAGTAGCAGACCAGAACATGTTTTCACAGTAAACTGATCCATTTCTCATTGCAGCCACGTCCTGGTCTCCTCTAAATCCTGATTCTTAATCCACTCTGTTAGGTTATCACTACATGGAACAATCCATCTGCCTCCCATCCTCACCCAAAGAGATTTCCTTTCAACACAACTTGAGTACTATCAGGGGCTGTGGAACCACACTGCAAACTGGATTAGTCCTCATTACTCTTGACAAAGGCAGTCCCTTTATGTAGAACTAATTTTAGTAACATGATCAGAGACTGATTTCTGAATCTCATGCACAGCCCAACATAATAAAGGAAGGAAAAAGGCACGGGGACATCCAAACAAGATCTTCTGTTAAGATCACAGCCTAAGGAAACTACACTGGGAAGAAAACCAATGCAACACACTCCCAAGAACAGTTAACTCAACTCTAAGTTCTCCTACTGAAGAAAATTATAGTCTATTAAATGCTATGGCAAGGCTAACTTAAAATTAGCAGGACACAGGTTTCCTGGCTTATGGGACCTCCTTCCCCTAACCCAAAAGAAATCAGAGTCACTAAAGTAAATTCAACAAGTCCACTAACACCCACAATGAAAACAACACAGATGAAAAAAAAGAACTATGGTACAGATAGGTCTCAGTGACAGGAAGAATAATATACACTTTCATGTAAAAGCCAGAGCTCTTTGTTCTTTCATATTCAATGACATAATTGAAAAAAAGGAGCATCACATAAATTTCAGTAACTTAAAATCTTAGAACTCTAATTCAGCTCTTGAAATGACTGAATTCTGACTTTCATTTCTCCCATTTCTAAGCAATAAATACATTTTTTAAGCTAATACCACAATTCAGGATAAGAAATCAGGACTTCAGCATTTATGATTTAGAATGAGAAGAAACGGGCAAAATATGAAACAAGTTGTATTAGATATTGATGGATTTGGGGTTGGTTGGTTCTTTTGGTTTTGAGAGGGTTTTGTTTATTTTTACCACCATGAGGTTGGTCAAACACTGGAACAGCATGCCAGAGAGGTTATGGAATCTTCATCCTTCAAGGTGCTTAAGATCAAGTGGACACAATCAACCATGAACTGTGATACGAGTGCATCTAATTTTGGGCATGGGATTGGACTACATCACCTCGGGAGGTTGCTTCTAACCTAAGTTATCCTATGATTGGATTTCGGTTTTTATAAAATAAGTATCAAATCACTGTCCATATTTACCAAGTTCTCATCTTAAGAAAGAGATTTAAGGGTCCTTACCTCCCTCCACACAATAAGTGAAATAGCTGTATTAGGGAAAAAATGCAAAGTAAATTAATATCTTTAAAAAAATCCCCTGGAACAATGTGTCATTTTTGAAATACATGTTTTTTTAAAAAACACATGTGATGAATACCAACAGAAAATGAAACCGGGCATTATTTTTCACATTTTTACTTGCTTAAACAAATTGTTTAAACAGCTTTGTTTGTAAACTGCTTGTTTAAACAACCTGTTTAACAAAGTTTGAAAATGCCCTACCAACACAGAAATTTCCCTCCAGAATACTTACTAGTAAAGCTGAATGAACAACCGGAGGGTTGGGATGGTCCAAAAACAGAATAAGACCTGGCAGGCATCCCTGATCCTGAACAATGGCCCGTCTGTTCAATGGATCAGCTGCTAGATCTCGGAGTTGGTTAACCACAGACAGTGCATCAGGCTCCTCACTCATAGCAGAATTCATCTTTTCTGCACCATTCATACAAAATACCTGCTGAAAAAAAAACTTATTACTACTACCATAACATTTATCATCAATTAAAACTTAGACAAGAAAAAGCACAAACGCACCGTTTTGTTCTAAATAAAAAGGTATAAAAATCCCAAGGACTAGAATTCTTGGAAGGTGGATGGAATTGATAAGGATGTGGGTCTTGAAATTTATAAACTGTAAATCTAAACTTCCTATGAAGAGAACAGGTGTATTTGGTTATTAGGATTTTTATTTGTTTTCTATATGCCATTTCAGACCAATCAATCTTTATGGGAGTATTGTGTGCTGGTTTTTTTTCTCCTTACACTAGTGACAAATGCTTTCAATAAATCCAGTTTTCTCACAAGACACCCTAGAAGCCTGCAAATATCCCTCTGTGTAAACGTGTAAAATCAAAGTATTTTCAGAGTAGCTTTGGCAATCAAAAAATTTTACAGAAAAATGAACCCCAAAAGTCAAAATATTAACAGTGCATCAAGAACAGCGAACATTAAGCTTTATTCTTGATCTATATATCAAGTAACTAGTGTAATGCCATACATTCAAAGGCAGAGAGGGCTGCAGAGGCTGGGTTTGAGCTGTTTTTTCTCCTTTTCATGAGTATCCCTCGATAACAAGAGGGCAAGCAGGTCACGCCTTGCTCCAGTCGAAGTCCAAGCCACCAGATCAATTTCAAAGGAGACACGTGTTAGCTTGAGAGTATCAGATTTCAGACTTGTTTAATAATAACTACTTAACAGGCAACAAAAGCATAGGTTTGCTCAGAGGTAATGCTAAAATCTTGGTGCAAAAAAAATAGTTTCTTTGTGCCTCTGAAACTACTAAATGCTAACTGTAGTCCTGGTTGTTGCCAGTACCAACTCAGTCAAGTGACTTAAAGCACAAAAGTGGGAGTGAATACATATTGTTAATTTGTTAAATCACTCTTTTCCCCCAAATAAAACACGTAAAATTTTTTACGTGGTCACATTCTTTTAACATCATCTGCCAACATTACATAGTTTTTCCTCACTGAAGGTCGGCATCTGAGGAACACAAATTTATCACACTCATCAAAAACAATAAACCATAAACATGCATTTGGATTATGATAATTTCTGACATTTTCACATAGAAAATGCTGTTAACCTCTATGTCAACGCTTCTTACTTCAGGAAAGAGGGTGCTGGAATGAAAAGTCCAAGGCCAAAGATTAGTCTCCAGACTATTTTTGTTGACTATCAGAAATCAAAAAGTTACCAACTGGGAGATACAGCAGCTCAACCAACACAAGTTTGTGTTTCCAAAGGAAAAAACTCAAAACAAAACAAACAAACAAACAAACAAAAAAAACCAAACCCCATCCCCCCAAAAAACCCCACAAACCTCAGCAAACAAAGCCACCAAACAAACAAAGCCAAAGCAACTCTGTTGAGTATTAATTTCCATAGTACACAAAGGAACTTACTCAAAACTTAAAAATCAAGTCAGGTGTGGAGCTGGTGCTAATCAAAGCCTCTGACTTCCAGGTCTGTGTCCCAAGCACCATATCATTCCTACAACTCTCTGCATTCTGATCACCTTTTGCCTTTTTCCTTCTAATCCTCTGAAACCCAACCACCCCCCCACGAAATCAAGTTGTTCTACCCCCTCCTATTCCATTAGGCCACACTCATCTGAAGGGAGCCACAAAAAAGATGGAGAGGGACATTTTACAAAAGTATATGGTGACAGGACAAGCAGTAATGCCTTCAACCTGAAAGGAGGTAGGTTTGGATTAGATATTGGAAGAATCTGCTGTAAGGGTGGTGATGCACTGGAACAGGTTGCTCAAAGAAGTTGTGGATGCCACATGCCCAGAAGTGTTTAAGGCCAGGCTGGATGGAGCTCTGAGAAACCTGGTCTAGTGTGGAAGGTGTCCCTGACCAGAAGAGAGGTGTTGGAACTAGATGCTCTTTAAGGCCCCTTCCAACCCAAACCACAACGTGGTTCTGTGTTATCCCCAGACCCTTCTCCATCTCTCCTAAGCCTCAGCTCCACGGGCCCCTGAAATCCTCACTCTTCTCCATGACCTGCAACAACCACTTCCATCAAAACCCGCGCCCCTGCCCGCCTCCTGGAGTTTTTTAACAAAAAACATTAAGTGGTCGAAAAATTTATAGTAAGTTATCCAGAATACAGGAGTCCGGCAGATCAGCGAGCCAGGTGCCTGCTCCTGTCTCCTGTTGGTAGCTTTGAGACCACAGCCTAACCCAGGCACCGCAGCTTTAGCTCTCTGCCGCTCTCCCCCTCCGCTCCGTGCCCTCGTCGGGGCGGCCCCGGGCAGGAACCTCCACAGCCCCGCTGCCAGCCCTCCCCCGGCGGCCGAGGCCTCAGCCCGGCTGGGACCAGGCCCCGGCACTCAGCCTCCAGGCCCCGTGGTCGGCGGAGACTCAGCCCCGCATGCCCCGGGCAACACGAGCTGCGGGATGTACGTGGAAAGCAGGGGGGATCTCGGCCGCACACGCCGCCTCCTCTCGGCCCTCCCCGGCGCGGCCTGTTCCCCTCCCCGGCAGAGCCGTACCGTCGCAGAAGCCGTCCCTGGCGGGCTAGCAGCTCAGCCCCGCGCCCCCATGTCCCGCGGGGCGGCGCGGGCTGCGGAGAGCGGCGGTGGGAGCACGGGAAGAGCCCCGGGAAGAGCCCCGGGAAGAGCCCCGGGAAGAGCGCCGGGCCCAGCGCGGCCGCACCACCCACCGGAGCCCGCTCCGACCCAACACCGCGCAGCGCGATTGGCGCGTGCCCAGCGTGACTCTCCGCCAATCGCGGAGTGCTTTGTTCCGGGAGGGGGCGCGGTGCAGGCTGGGAGGTGTAGTCCGAGGGCTGTAGTCCAGAAACGCACCACCCTGCGCCGCTCCATTTGTTTTGGAATCTTTTTTTTTTTCTCCAAAGACGGTTACCGCCAGAAGTTGAATTTACTGCTCAAATAAAGTGTAGCGTGTACTGTAAAACACTATAGTGTGAACCACACCTGATGCTGCATGGACAGAGAGTGTCCATCCCCTGGTTTGAAACCCGAAGTGGATATTCCCCACCCCATGGGAGACCGACAATTAAATTCGGTTTAATATAGGACCAAGGCATCGTTAAGGCTGAAAAAAACCTCCGAGAGCACCAGGTTCAACATCTCGATCCTTTAGGAAGGTTTGGGTCCCCACACCTTCCAGGCGGCAAAGGTTTTCCGCTTCCTCGTTCCGCCACTCCACGTCACCCTGGCACCTGATTTTGAAGTGCTTGAGTAAAGCTTTCAGTGAAGTTTCTAAAGCTGAAAACACCCGCTAAGTAAATCTTATTTCAGCACGAAGAAACTCTCCCTGAGCTCCCCTCCATCCCGCAGCCCCCTGTGCCCCACAACGATCCCGACTTCCCGGCCGGTTCCCACAGCGCTCCCGGCCGCCCTTCCCACAGCGTTTCCATGGGACACAGCCGGCACCACCCAGGGCGGCACCGGCGGGGCCGCAGCCGGCAGTGGCACCGGCCCCGGGAGCCGCAGGCCGCCCGCAGCCGCCGCTGGGGCCGCACAACAGCCCGGAACAGCCCCCAGCCGGCACCCGGGGCTGCTCCAGCCGGACTCGGCAGCGCTGGCTCGGCCGGGACAGAGGAGGGCCGCTGCCCTTCCCCACCGCCTCAGGATCACGGAATCCGGGGGGCTGGAAACGACCTCTGAGCTCGTGGAGCCCCGCCTGTGACTAAGCACCACCTTGTCACCTACAGCACGGCAACGGGTGCCACATCCCGTCTTTCTTTAACACCTCCAGGGATGGCGACTCCACCACCTCCGTGGGCGGCCCATTCCAACGTTCGACCACCCTTTTTGTGAACGAATTCCTCCTGATGTTCAACCTGAACCTCCCCTGGCACAGCTTGGGGCTGTGTCCTTTGTCCTGCTCCCTAACTGCCGGGCCGATGAGACCGACCCCGACGTGTGGGACCGGGACCGAGACTCCGCATTCCCGGCGGCGCTCCCGGGGTCCCGCCCCTATTGGAGGCTCCGGGTCACGTGACGGCGCGAGGGGACGGCTACCCCCGCCCGCTGCCGGCTCGGCGCCTGCCGGGTAGCGCCGCCCCCACCGCAGCGCGCGCCACGTCCCGCCTCCCGCGCCGGCAACCGCGCCTCCGATTGGCCCAGGCTGCGCCGGGCCGGCCGCGGATTGGCTGCCGGGGCAGGGTCGCGAGCGGCCGCGCGAGCAGCGGGTGAGGCAGCGCGGCGGCGGCGGCGGCGGGTGAGGCGAGGCGAGGCGGCGGCGGCGGCGGCCCGCGGGTCTCCCCTTCCACCGGGGCAGCCCTTTCCGCCTGGGCAGCCCCTCTCGGTGCCACCGATCCCGGGCGGGGGGCGATGCGGGACGGGAAGCTTGGCTGAAAGGTACAGGCCGCTCGGGGCGGCCCCCGCGCTCTCCTGGCAGGGCCGTCTCCTTTCTCGGGCCTGTCCGGGCAGGGCAGGTGCCGGGCAGGAGCGTGGGAGCGCCTCGGGGAGCTGAGCCGAAGCTGTTGTTCCTGCAGGCGAACTGCTGTGGTGGCAGGGTGACAGGTCACGGGAAACAGTGTAAATAAAAGATCATCTGGAGATAATATGGAGGAGTTTGAGGGAAGTTTTTTAAGGAGGCTTTAAAATACAGAGTTGGCGTATAAGAGGAAAAATGAGCTTTAAGGGGCATGGTGCTTTTATTTCTCTTTCCTGTAAGCTTACGTTGGTGCACCTTTAGTGATCCTGCTGCCGTGCTCAGGTTCTTCTGTAGTGATCATGAATAAATAACTTGCTGGGTGCGTGTTTTCATTTTGTTTAACGAGCTGTTGAAATTCTAAATATTGAGGGTGGCTAGAGTTTGAATGCTGAAATCAATCGTAGTGCATTGATCTCTGCCTGGCAGCGTTAGCAGTACTTCATTAATATTAACGTGCAGTCCTCAGAGTGCTCTGCGGCTCTCGTGGCGGCAGGACTTACCAAGATTAAATGAATAGGAATTATGTCTTCTGATCCCCACTGACTTTTACCTAGGTGATAAAAATGAGTCAGCTGTGTTTTCTGCACATCAGCTCTAGAAGTTCTGCTTAGTTGTTGCTGAATCCAAATAACGTGCTTCATAGAGGTTGCAAGCTAAAATATGATTGCTGTGTGTAGGAACTTGACATTGTTACACAGAGAGGTATCTGAGGGGAAGATTGGACATTTTAAATGCTTTTTCAGACAAACACACCCTTTTGTTGATGAGACTTCCCTGCTGTTGTCTCTCAAAGCTGTAGCCAAAAGACTGGCATTCACAGCAGCTGGGGGGGAGGTCTGTGTCTGGCAGGGAAGTGTAGGTGTTTGGTTGTGTCTGTATCACATAATTCCTTGTGGTTTATAGGTGTTGAAGGGTTTCACTTACCTCTCAGTTGGTATCATAGTGCACTGTCCAGGTATAATCATTGTTGAGCAAAGGCTTTTGATTAAACTAGTGCTGAAACATGGATTTTTTTTTTTCCCTGCCCGTAGTTGGCAAGATAGGATAACATGAATGAAATCTGATTAATAGGGTTTTGCACGTTCAGGTAAATATGATGGGCCTATATTTTTAAGAAAGCTTTAGCAACTTCTGTTGCAAGGATGTATGATTTTCAATTCCTGCTTTAAATTCCTTACCAGTACTAGCATAGATTGTCCCTCTAGTATTCACTGACTTTTATATCTCTCCTCATATCTTTCCAAGCAGGTCTTTCTGTAAGTACTGGGGTGCTTCATTATTTGTAGCTTCCACACCAAAAAACAGACCTCTGTTGCTGGCTATGTGACCTCTGCCAAATGCATACTTCCTTATAGCTGGTCTGTGTCAGTTTGGGACAGAGTCTGGTCCTCTGTCAGAATATTCTTCCTGCCCATTTGGCTGTTGTGATGATAGTTGGTTTTTTTTGCTTTATCTTCCTTTATTACTTTTTTAATAATGTTTCCTTGCGGACGGAATTTTATTAGATGAACTTGGGTCATGTGTCAGTCTAAAAGACTGAGGAGATATGCGTGCCCTACTTGCTAAAATAAGGAGGAGCCTGGTCTTTTTGTATTTGATTTTTTTATGTGGTTGGTATTCCTTTGAACTCATGCTTCTTAGAAAATTTTATACTTCTTAATGCTATACCCTTTTAATTTAGAGACTGCACCTTTCATTTTTCTGATTTTGTGCCTTTGTTTATTCTTTGTTAAGGCTAATCTGCTCCATCAATCCCATTAAGTCATTCTCTTTTATGTTTGTATGGATCTTAAGTGAATGAGAGAAACCTTCTTCAGTAAGAAAAATGTGAATATCAAATTTCTTTTAAAGAGCAAGAATTCATGCTTTGAGAGGGACTTGGATAAATACAACACTGGAAAAAACACATAGAAGAATTTCAGTTTGAAAGCAGTTACATCTGATTTCTCTTTCTTTTAATCTTTCATATGTAGGACTCAATAGAAAGCCTGGCAAAGGGCTCCTGTTAATATTTACTGCATATTATGCCTTATGTGTACAGACTCCAGAGCTTTTATATTTATTTAATGAACTTTTTGTAATTTAAAAGTAATGCTATCTCTCAGCTTTGTAGACTTGATATTTGATATGAGAGTAGTGAATGGAGCCTGCAAAAGTGGTTGGGAAAAGTAGGGGCAAAGGAGCTCAAGGGGGCTTGGAAATGCAGACCTCCTTGTTTTTAAACCAAGGAATTCCTCTGTATTTCCATATCAGTAAGAAAGTTCTTCAGCACTGCTAATTTCTGGGTTTCAGTGAAATGAACCTGTGAAATTCCAATCCCTTCATGCTTTATGCAGTGAAATGTAATTCTTTATGTTACTGCTCTTTGGACATCTTGGTAATCTTGTCTATGACTGCTGCTTGTCCTTGTAATAGTTTTGCTGAGGCAGAGCAGAAGGACCATTTTTTATGGCAATATTACTACACTGAGGACTCTTCATTGTAGAAATTGAGTTGTGGAAATGTTTGGGGAATTAAACTGTATTTACTGTAGGTAGCACCAAGAAGACAGAGGATAAATACCACAAAGATCAATATTTTAAAAGAGGTATTATTCTGTTTACTAAAAGCAATAAACATTTAACTCCTGCTTCTGAAACTGGCATGGATACGGAACATGAGAGAAGAATTTGCTAATGCTTTCATTCTGGCTGTCCAGCAGTTTCTTTTGGAATGAACCCTGTCTGTTCTTGGCACATAAACCAGTTGTGAAATAGCCGAGTTTTGTGAAGAAAGGTATAGTGCAACATAGTCTGAAAGAAATAAGTATGAAGTTTGCCTGGAGATAATTCTGCAAAGCTTATATAAAAATATCAATCTGATATGCTTGGAAGCATTTGCGTTTTAGATAACAGCTTAGCTGGAGGCTCTTCAAGCATGGTGGTTTTCCTTAGTGCCACAAACTAAGGAAACTTGTCCAGGAATGCAGTGGTGCTCTGCAGATCGATTTCAGTCACTTTGTTCTGCAAAAGCAGACAGGTCATTGACGAGAGCAAGGCGTTAATGACCCCAGTCTCGGGTACTACAAGTATTTAGGCTGAAGAGGAAACAATGACTTACAAAGTGAACTGTAAATAATCATTTTACTGAAGTAGTTGTTTTTGTTGAAAGAATTCTCTTTTATGTTCAGCCATCAAAGTCTTGGAACCCGGAATTATAAAAGATCACCTTTATGTTTTAGAGCAGGATAGGTGTTTTGGACTATTCCCAATGCTTTGTATCATCATGCTCCTTCTTTTATTCCTGGGTCTTTTGAATCCCATTTAACAAGTTTCTGAAATGAATTACCAGTATTTCAGAAATTGCCTTAATGTGTTTCTGAACTTTGCAAGGTGAAATTCACTAGATGCTGTTGTCCTGGATGCTTTATAACTTTTCAGCATTGTCTGTAATCCATTCTAGTCTGTCCTACCTACCATTGACAGGTGAAAATATTGAATACACACTGACTATCCATATGACTCATTGCTTTCTTTCCTCTCCTGTTACATCATGGTTGTCCCTCTTGTCTCTTACTGCTAATACATGTAGGACTTTTTTATGCCTGTAAGATGGAATCTATTTTGTACCTTGCCTTTTTTAGCTAACTGCTTCATATCTATACTATTCTGTCATCCTTGTATTACGCTGCTTTTTTTCTACATCTGGTTTTATGCCTTTAATTGATTATCTTGTAAGTTTTTGTGTTGTTCTTTTACCTGTTTGCCTTTAAGTTTCTTAAATTCATGGAAGCTTTCTGGACCTACTCTGATTTTTTCAGAGGAAGTTCTAACACTCGCTTTTCGCTTCTGTCCAAATTGTCTCTCTTTTTGAAGACTCGGGCCTCTCAGTTGGTCAGAAACAAAATCATACATTTTCTTCTCTGCCTGAAGGAAAACATGACTGACTTCTTTAAAACTTAGGAGCTGGCTGAAAGACCAGTGTATCAGTATACAGTCATTCCTTTTAGTCTGATCACTTGCCTTTCTCAGCCAGCCCTGTCTCTGCAGTTGCTCAGCAGTACTCTACCTTTTTTCTCTTTGTTTGAATTTGTCTTGATACAGCTTTCATTTTTCTTCCTTTGATTTCCACACTGCTTGTTGAACAGGTCTGGACTTTGGAATGAGGTGGAGTATATCCCATGTAATCACACCTTTGGAACAGGCTTCCCCTTTTAAAAGAGCATTCCTCTCTCTTTTATGTCACTGCATGTCTACAGTGACAGATACGATGCCAAAGCCAATGTGGGCCATGTAGAAGGACTTGTGTTCTTCCTGTTTTAAGAACACAGCAGGTCCAATGAGATCCAAGATCCATACAGTCCATAGGGTAGATTGTGTAAGGGAAGAATAACAGATGCCTGAAGGAATAATAGATCAAGGAGATGGTAATGCTTCCCTAATAGCCTTCTCCATCATTCCATAAAGAAGTCCATGATTTATTTCTTTATTATGAATGACTGTGGCTTGTATTCATGGCCATTTGGTAGCTAGCCCATTATTCTTCCCTATTGTTTTTCTTACAACAGTTGCAGTTTCCATTCTGATCTCATGGTGTAGATTAATAGTTTCTTCCGAGTTTAGTCACAAACAAAAGAAAATCCTGTGATGATGAGAAACTAATATCAACTTTTTTTTAAGCCTGTCTAAAAAAAGATAACTGTAGAATTGTACTGTTTCTGCCAAGTTTCCGCAAGAAGTGCATTATTACTAAGGAACTGTAAACTGTTGAAAACAATTTGTAGTGGAAACAATGATGGTTTAACTGTAGGGCTTGTGGGCACTTCCAAACAGCATAGCTTTTCCATCTCCTGACTTTCCAACTTCCTGAGTGCGGGTTCCTTGCTGCCACGTTGCTTTAGTCATTCCTGTCTGGATATAGAGTGGCTTCGGCAACGCTCTTGTTCATACTACACATACATTGCTCAGGGTGGATCAACAGAGAGTTGTTTCCAGCCTAATACACAAAACAAACGTGAACCTAAATCTGTGGCTTCCTTTCCTGGTTTTGGTGGCGTACACTTCTCAGCAGTGTCCAAGTTATGGCTGGTGTAGAACACTGTTAAGGAAAAACTACACTGTTTTCACTAGAGGAGCAATAAAACCATCTTGATTTAAGTGAATGGAAGTGTATATAAACAGGCAAAATTTGAAATCTGTTTAATTTTATAAACTGCTTGAATATTTTCATGTCCTACATCTACAGTATTTCCTATCATTTTCCTGCATTAGTCATTTTTCCATGTTTCCTTTCTCTCCTTGATTGTAGGAAAAAGGAAGGAACAACAAAGCTGTCAGAGAATGTGAATCAAGAGAGGTGATCAGCTTTTTGTAGTCTGTTCCTGCATAAAAATGAGTTTTAGATATGAGTATGGCACTTCAATCTTAGTGCTAATCCCCATCTGCAGGCATTCCATAGGGCTTGATGCTCACTTTGAGTTGTTGAACGCCATCATCTGTCCAAGCTCAAGTGAGCAGTCTTTTCCCCAACTTTTTAATTGTTAACTTTACAACGGCTTGGATTTCTTTCCAGTACCTGAAGGGGTCTACAAGAGAGCTGGAGAGGGACTTTTTACAAGGACATTTAGTGACAGGACAAAGGGCCGTGGCTTTAAACTGAGAGAGGGTAGGTTTGGATTAGGTATGTACCACCATGAGGGTGCTGATGCACTGAAACAGGTTGTCCAAAAAAAATTGTGGCTGTCCCATTCCTGGGAGTTTTCATAGCCAGGCTGGGTGGGGCCCTGTGCAACCTGATCTATGGAAGGTGTCCCTGCCCATGGCAAGAAAGTTGGAACTGGATGATTTTTCAGGTCCCTTCCAACTCAAACCATCCTATGATTCTATAAAAATGACGCTACTAAAGAGTCTTTGTTACCTGTATTAGGTAGATGCCCTCTGAACGCCTTTGCTTTGTAGTATGGGGTATTGGTGTCATCTAATGTCTTGTATCTAAAGCTTGTTTTGTTAGGAATGTAGCAGTTCAGTTCTGTCCATGTTCCACAACATGTATCTAAAATTCTTATGTGTCTCATTTCAGAACTACTATGGAACCTTGGCAGCCTTGTAGGTTTGGAAGGCTTAAATCCAATTCCAGAAAGGCCTTTTCCAGTCCAGATGATTTGCTGGCTGAAGCGCTTAATTAGGATGGCTTTTGAACAAATTGGATTGAACATGGAATCAGTAAGTGTTTCAAACTTCCTTTATGTTTTCTGAAAATAAGGTATAGAAAGCACTTAATGTATTTTAGTTTGTGCTTATCTAGCAGAACACTTGAAGTATACTCAATACTGGGATGATTCTGCATTGCTGAAAAGTCATCAAGTTTATGACTTGGACACTGAAATATTGAGTAATAAATGTGTTAAAAGTACTATGCAGTTCCTCCTGGCTCTAATAAACTGTTTATTTTGTAAACACTGCTTTTCATGCTGGACTTCCATGTGTGTTTTAAAGCTGAAGGAGAATTTAGTCTTTTTTTTACCAGTGATAAAATAATCTTATTTCTTGTTCTTGCCTTGGAGATACAAAAAGCCCCATGAAATTGAGATTATTATAATTGTGCTATATTTACCTCTTCTGTGCTATAGTTAGCTCTTCTGGAGGTGTTACAGTGCATGAGAGCAATACAGCCGTGTTCTTCACTGGGTAAACAGAGGAATAGGCCTGCATAGCTCTCCTCTTGGAGGAGACTATATAGAGAGTTTACTTTGAATGCTTAGCAGAGGGAGACAGAGAGCTGCTACATATCACCTGCTTGTCACTGGGACCTTTAGGAAGCTATTTTGAGTACAAATGTTGACCTCAGTGCAACAATCCCTGTAAGTTTTTGAAATATTTTTATGTTTTAAGAATGGGGAAATCCTTAACAGCTATGTGCAGTATTTAGTCAGTATTATTGTGGTAGAACCTTTTATCACTCCTGGGAATCTATGGAGAGTAAATTGTTTCTACAGTGTGAATTAAAATTGACAACAAGAATCTGTATTTTAGGATTTTATTTGAATTTTGATCTGAGATTTCATGTAGCTTTGAAAATTCAAAGTATAAGAATATGTTGCATTCCAACACTGTGGTAATTCAGCAATTTCAGCCTAAATAGGAAGAGGAACAAGTTTTTAATCTGTTTCTCCCCATTCTCTACTTATATCAAGCTTGTGATAATTCAGTTACAGTTCCAAGTGTCAGCTGTTCTGGACAACACCAAAACACTGATGCAATAGGAGTGTATGACTAAAGAACATTTTGCAGACTTGCTCAGCCAGTGCTTCAAGTCAACAAGAAGTTGTGTGAACTTGGTTAGAGCAGTGCTGAGACCTCAGCTCAGCTGAGCAGGGAACTGACTTTACTTGCAGCCCTCGTGGCACAGTTTGCATGCAGTTTTCTGAGATAATGTGCTGGCACATCTTGTACTACCAAAACTGAGTCAGCCAGAGTTTTGGTGCACCAAGCCACTGTGGTTGAAGAGCCCCAAGGGCATTTGGAAACCAAATCTTTTTGAGTGCTAGTCAACAACTTGTCTTTGGTGTGAGCAATATCTAAACAAGTTTTGCTGCTTGTTTAAAATGCATTGCACTTGTGTTGGTAATAGAGTGTGTAGTCTAGACTCTCTTGCTGCTGTGGAAGTACTTCTGCAACTAATTAAGCCTTCCTTTGACTGGCATTATTTGTTTCAATGCCCCATCACTTTCAGTCTCTTGCCAACAGTTTGCTTTAAACATCAGAATCAATTGTGAATAATGAGGCTGTATTACTGTGGTGCTGTTTGTCTGTGACTTTTTCTTGAAGGCCACTGATCTAGCTGCTGTTTGCTCAGACATGTAAACAAACAGTAAAGTGATAGGCACAAACGTGAGGTCTTTGTTGAGGCAACCAAAATGCAGCATCAGTAGACTACTCTGCATTGAAAAATTTGTGTTCAATTTAACAGTGTATTAAGCAATAGAATGTATTTTCTATAGAATAGGAAAAAAAATAGGTCTGGGTGGATTCATGGCAAAGTTGCAGCTCTCATGTGAGGATGTAGCATAGCATATGTGCAGTGCACATTTATTTTGTCAATATTTTTACATTCCAGTAAAACCAGAGGAAAGAAGGATACAAACTAGAAATAGGCAAAACGTTTGTGTGAAGTTTGTGAAATAATCTGGGGGTCAATACCATGGAACATAAATTTTTCTTTTTGATAGAACCTTCAACATATAAGAGCAGTGATCTTTGCTTAGTATATCAAAATATTCAGTTGTGTGTTATGAAATTCCCACAGCACCACTACAGTCATCATACAGGCAATATTGCCATTGCCAGTCCAGAATAGCCTGGATTTTTTCTGTTTTCTTTGTTGGGCAACCTTCTAACAGGATGTCAAGTTTGCTTGAAGCTATGATCTTTTAAAAACTGAGGTCTGACTAGTAAATTCATATTTACAGCCATAATTAAACACTGGCCAAGTTTTTGAAATTACCATACAGTGTTCTAATTGTTTACTAACAATGTACCCTGTGTTAAGAGTCTTCTCATTATTCTTTTTCTTGTTTGCATTGTTTTTGTTGCCTTTGCCTGTGCTGAAATCTTTCCTACTTCTCTCTGGGGCTTTTCCTTCTGTTCTGGCTCATTTTGTAGTATTCTCCTAGGATTAAACTCCCATTTTATTTAATTTCGTAAGGCCATGGTAAATATTAAATACAACAAAAAAAGGCACATATCTAACCCCTGTTGAAACAACATAGAGAAAATCTAAATTGCAGTGAAGCCTGGTGTCTTGAGTTCCTGTGGAGAGCTTTCTCTAGGTGAATCTATTTTTTGGGGCTGGGGACAAAGTTCCTTTCTTACAAAAATTTCCTCTGATTTACTCATTTTTACTTTACTTTGCTCTTTAATTTCACAATTACGTGTTCATATTTATTGTAGCTGATACTTATTTCTATTAAAAATGGTAGACACTATTCCTGTTTTAGAAGAGCTATTAATTAAAAAAGAAAAAGGATATTTTGAGAAATGAATGGATTTTTAAAGATTGAGTGGCTTTTCTTGAAACACTGTAAAAAGAGGTGTCTGACTGAATGTAGGTTCTTTATTATCTTGAAAACTGGAATACTGTGTTTTTGAAGATACTTTCAGCTCGTGAAGTCTTCTACATTACCTGATTTGTTGCTTTGAATTTAGGTTTAATGCAAAGGCTGTCTTGACCTTAAGCAGCCCTGGCTATATTGCAATGATGGTGTATAATGTGTTTGTGCCAGTTTGGGTATAGAATGTGAGGAGTTCACTGAGACAGAATTCCGTGTGTAAACATTATATCCTACTATAGCATGAAAGGAATGACTAAATACATTTACCACAAGCATGGTGTGGAAGAATCAGGGAGAACAATTGCAGTATGATACAAAGATCAGTTCCCTAACAGCTGGCTTCTTTATTCTTCCCATCCAGGTGCTTTGGTCTAGCAAGCCTTATGGTTCATCTCGAAGTATTGTAAGAAAAATTGGTACTAACCTCTCTCTTATACAGTGTCCAAGAGTTCACTTTCAGGTAGGTGTTCTCAACAGTTCAGAATCTGTGTTTCACTTTTCTGATGAAGGGATTTGCTCATGACTAGAAAGTTTGTAAAAGTAGAATATGATAAACTAGACATAGGAGAATTAGCCTACTGAAGTTCTTTCTGATTCCAGTTCAGATTTTTTCCAAATAAGAAAGATGAGAAAAAAATATTCATAAAATAGAAAAATGATTGAGACTTATTTCTATAAACAGTACTTATAAGCTAGGCTTAAGAGGCATTTAAAGATGAACAGTGTTAAAAATACTTGGGAAAATAAACAACTTTATCAGAAATCAAAAAATTAGTAACAAGATAACATGAGTACACTGTTTGCTTTTGTTTGAAACACAAGGCTAGCACTGTGTAGGTGAAAGGGTAGGGTAAAGAGCAAGTGTAAAAGCTGAAGGGAGAGAAAACCCCTGCTTTCTGTAATGAGTCTTTCAAGAACAGATGGGAAAGTGGAAGCTGTTACACATAATCTCTTCAACTCTGGTGTTAGGGGTAGGGGGTGGGTATAGAATTGGAGAAATTCAGTGTTTGAAATTCAAGCTGAGAGAGGAATGTTTCGTGGGCTGAGCAAGGGTGGGGAGTGTAAAGATGAATGGAGGGAATCAGCTGCCACACTAAGATAAAGTAATTTCCACACTGCTAAATGGTTCAATGTTTAAATTAATTTCTTTATCATAAATGAAATTTATGAACAATATTTAGACTTGAAATTACAGTAGCAAAACCAGATAGTTCAGATTGGCATAGAAACCTTGTTGGTATGGTAGTAAAAGCCATGCTAACATTCTGCCTCTCAAAAAATTACATTGAAAAACCTCGGGGCAACATTTCTAGTGGCTTGCTGAAAAAAAGTAAAGGGATGTGGGGTTTTGTGCAGGTGAGGACAACAAATGGCATGCTGGATTTAAACTTTTGAGTATATAATTAGTAGGTTTTTTACCAGCAGTAAGGCTCCCTGTGCCTCAGATTTAAAAGGTAGTGAAGTCCTCCTGTGTGTCTGATTTTCTATACTGTAAAGGCCATACAGGGACAGATGATGCTCATTTGCAGATAGTTAGCCAAATACAGACTTCTCATAATATGGTACATAAGACATTTCTAGTTTATGTTCTTGCAGGAATGGTAAGATATATCTGGGGAATCTTTTCCTGATTAGTGTTTAAGCAAATAAATTAATAAATACATAAATAATGTTTTGGTGGGAATTCTGTTAAAAGAAATAGAACATTTGCCTTTTATTCCTGTTAAAGAGACATTCATTCAGCTTTGTGTGTACACTAAGTCTAAACATTCACCTTCTATTAGATGAAAGGAAAGGATCCTAAAAATAGAAGTACAGTTGTGAGAGTTGATTTAATTAAAAATAAGAATTTCAAAATTTGAGTCTTCGAACACATTAAGATTTATTTGGTTTGTGCAGACTCTAAACTATTTTAATATATAAACTGCTGAAAATGTTAAGTGTGATGCTAACATCTGTTTTTGTGTCTTTATCTCAGCATTAAGATTCTATAGAGAAGTCCAATACTGATCTCAGTCGTATTTGTGCTGTTGCAACTGACGCTTTCCTATAGCTGTCTCTTCCTCTTTCTTTCTTGCCAGCTTTAGCTCTATTATGAAAGGACCATGAACTGAACCTTGCTGTAAGTCACTCTTTAAAAAAAAACCAGATCAAATTTTACTTGCATCATCTGAGGGTGCATGTTTGTAATCAGTGTTTCTAATCCCAGAGCAGCATTTTCCACAGGTCTTCATTTTCCTTGTGATAAATGGATGAGACACTTGACAGAGTATCTCTGTAGTGTTCATACTTACCTTCTAGCATGCCTTTGTTCTGCTAGTCTGAAAAAAAGAATAGTAGCCAAACATTTTGATGTTTGAGGTCTGCTGATTATTGTGTCCGTCTCTGTGGATCTTGCTGTAGTCAACATTTAAATTGACTTGTAAATGCTAAAATGCTGCTTACATACTCAGTAAGAGGTGGCAGAGCTTAATGTACGTTATGTGCTCTATATGGCATGAGCAAATGCAAATAGTTCATATAGATCTTTTGTATATTTTTTAGATTTGTAAGTAGTCTTTAGGAGAAAATAAAATTAAACTTACCAGTATAGCCTAGATAGATTCAACCAAACCTACAGCAGTGTCTCTCAAGATAGCATCCTTCAGCTACAGCATCTCTGTTTTAGTCCCATGCTTCTCCTGTCTGTCTCCTGGATACCTGACAACTCAGTAGAAGTCTCCTAATAAATTGGTGTGCATGTAACAAACATCTGAATTTACTGGGCTAATCTGAAAAATCATAGCAAGTTTGTCTTTCTTGATGTATTTCCAGATGTTTAATACATAACTCTATTAGTAATTTGAAACAAGAGGTTTTTATTCTGTCCTCAAGTGTATAAAAATATCTGTTGTACTTCACCCTTTCTGGAGCAAACAAAAGGGCAGGGAACCTGCCCTGCCTTGCTGCCAAGCAGCGTTTCCGTAGTGTAGTGGTTATCACGTTCGCCTAACACGCGAAAGGTCCCCGGTTCGAAACCGGGCGGAAACACTGGCGAGGCTGACTCTTTCTTTGGGAGTTGGACTCGTTGATTCTTTACGTGTCCCTTCCAACTCGAGGTGCCAAAACAGTGCAGTGTGTGTGGTCTTCAGAAACCCGTGATGGGTCTGCAGCCCTCAGGCATGTCTGTGTGTCTGCGTGTGCAGCATGCATGTGTGCTAAGATACGCAAAAAGCTTGTGAAGGGAGAAGTGGGGGAAGCAACTGCACAGTTTCCAGAGAAAGAAAAGCTGGCTATGGCTACTGCATCATTCAGTTCCTGCCATCCAGTAGAACTGGGCCTCTGTTTTCAGTACTCTGGTCTCCATTTTAGGTGCTGGCAGAGCAATTGTTCAGGTTTTCTTCACCTGGGAGGAATAGGGTAGTCACAGAGGTGTTTACAAGCTGGTGAAGGTTTTGAGAGATGGGTGTTGGCTTTTCACCTTTAAATTAAAGTAAAAATCTTGCATTAACTTGAAATTCAAATTCCACTGCTGAGGAAGGCTTTGTTGTTTTTAGGGATAGAGAAAAGAAACATCTGTATATGGGGTAACAAGCAGATTCTGTTTATATATAAATAAGAATTAAAATAAGAAGAAACTTGTATCACAATGTAACAGAAGGCTTACTACTCAATCTTGGATTAGAAGTTATTTATCTCATGATGCAGGAGTCCTGGCAGTGGTAAATATATCCCTTACTGTTGATTTAGAAAATTATTTTTGATTCAAGTGTGTGTAGTGCCCTTATTTAAAAGTAGCTTCAGTCTTTTAATGGTAATATTACTGCCAGAAAAATCTGTATCACCTGCAAGAAGTGGCTAATGTATTACAGATTTTTTCAAATTGCCATTAACATTAATACAAACGCTGTGGTCCTGAGAATTTCTATTTATTTTTAAAAAGAAAAATGCCACAGAAACCTCTAACAGCAAAAATCCTAACATGCAATATAGTATTCTCTAGATTGCTTTAAAGAGAGGCAGACTGTAATGGTATTAGGCACAACTGTTGATGTGATAAACATATTACCATCTGTGCTGATGCTACCTGGAAAAAACCCTGTTGTTTCCAAATGATCTGATGGTGCCAATACACACTCCTGGGAGCTGTGATAAAGACTCTCATACAAGTGAGAGTGTGAGGTGAAGACAACTAATCTCAATTTCTAAGGCTGTGTGCAACAACTCCCAGGGAAAAAGACAGCCCTTAGCCCAAAACTTCTCTCTTCCTGAGACTTGTGTATCAGAGGCTACTGCTACTAAAATATGTGTGGATGCTCTTCTGAAATGGTTTCACCTCGTCCAGACTGCAGTCCTACTGTGATAGGTCTGCTCTGAATTCAGATTAATGCTAACATTTCATAGGAGTTTGCTCTTGGAGAGTGGGGTTGCCTTGAAAACTGACCTGTGTGCTGATGGGCTGGATACAGGCTGTCCTCACAGACTGGCACCTACTGCCACCATCTCTGCCAGTATTCCCAGCTTCTTGGCCACTGCTGGCCACGGGCAGCACCTAAACGGCTGCAACGACTCGTGCAGGTTTGGCTGTGGGTTTGTTTGTAGTGTTGGGTTGACAGCTGCACTCAGTGATCTTAGAGGGCTTTTCCCACCTTAACGGTTCTGTGATTCTCTGGAGCACAGGCAAAAGAGGGGCCATGGATGCATTGGAGATCTGTAACTCAGAGCGAAAGACTGAGCAGAGCAAATTACTGGAAGTTGTTTCAGTAGCTTTTATCTGCTGAGACACTGAGCTCAGGCTGCTCAGGAGTCCAGTGACTCTGAATACATGCCCTCATCTGACCTGGGGAAGCAGCCAGTATTTCAAAATAGATTTGAAACCATTTTATTGAGTTGTGACTATGGAGCAAGTATTGATGGTCCAAACAATTTTTCAGATCACCATTCAGGTCGCTTAACTAGAAATGGAAGAAAGGTCCCAGTCTCTGGAGCCTTGCTCACCTTTGGCTTCAAACAGCTGTAAAGCTAATGGCCAGAACCATGCTGGAAAATGGTCCATTTGTTTGGCATGTTGTAAATAAGATTGTTAGCACATAGTGTATAATGTTATGATTGTATCCTACTTCTCACTCAAAGTCTTTGTGATTCCTGAGCTGGTAGAATTGGCTTTTTGCCTGGTTTTGGGATTGCTTTGCTTGTTTGCTTTTCTTTTCCCCCTGTGCAATGTACATACTTCTTGTAGAGAAATTCAGAAGTTGTAAGGAAAAGGAAACTTTGGCAGAATTTCTTTTTAAAAAATAATACTGAATCAGAGCAAAATACTTAAAAAGTATTGGCAGCCTTAATGTCTTTTTAAACTACTGGTCATGAATATAATTTAAAAACTTACTGTATGAGTTAATATAGAAAACTGTGTGAGAATGTTGATGTTTGTTTGTCTTTAACGTAACAATTTGCATTGGATTTTTAGTATTCATTAGCATCACGTGATAGTGTATGTAGTTAGCCATGAACTTCTGCAAAGTGTTCAGCAGAATGGATTGAATAGTTTGAAGTCAGTGAAATGGTTCTGGACTGAGCACAGGACAGCACAGTGTTTCAAGTCTATATATAGTTTTGTGCATGTATGTGTTAGTAGTTACATGTAGCCTCAGCTCAAGTGTTGGGTAACATGAATGTGACTTGGGCTGGGAATATTGACTCTAAACCTTCAATGTTGCTTTTAAAATTTAGCTTATATCTCATGTGACGGAAGGAAACAGTCCTGTTCAACTCAGAGAAGATGCAGTGGCCTCCTTTGCAGATGTGGGATGGATTGCTGAAGAAGAAGGTGAAGTCTCTACAAGGCTCAGGTATGTTTCTGAAATCTTCTCTCTGAATTTCTGAACTGAGGAAGAAACCTCACTTCTCTCCAGTGAGAAGTTGCTGTGCGTTACAATTAACAGAGCACTTGAATGCTGGGAGCAGA
This sequence comes from Monarcha castaneiventris obscurior, assembly GCA_026261815.1. Lineage (NCBI taxonomy): Eukaryota > Metazoa > Chordata > Aves > Passeriformes > Monarchidae > Monarcha > Monarcha castaneiventris. The sequence continues at coordinate 13,396,862 of JAMPIT010000379.1, forward strand.
GACAAAGATAGGGTCTGGAAAAGAAGTAGTAGAGGTTTGACTAACAGGATTATGAAAGCAAGACTGGCTGGAAAACATACAGGAGGTTGGCATTATACAAGGAAGACTCTGGATTTTATTTATTTATGTATTGCAAAGAACTGCACACAATAGCTTCAAGCAGCAGAAGTGTCTGGTGTGCCATGGCACAGTTGCTAACTGTGATTCTCCAGTTCTCCTGAGATTGTCATTTCCATGGGGCGGTGAACTGTACAGCTTCCTCATTAGCAGCAATGGTCATTCTGGCAATCCAGTAATTGGCACGTTGTTTTTCACCTTTCTGGTTAAGGCTCCACAGTCTGCTAAGTACAATGAAAAAACAGTGGTTTGTGTTTCATCTTTAATCTTCATAACAAAAACTGTCAGGGAAGCATGTGAGCTGTGTCTGGAGTGATGGGAATAGGTTCTGTTGTATTGGACCAAGGGTTCTACACAGCACTGTCACTACATGAAGCAGGTTGGCTGAAGGGATGAAGTTCTCTATTCCATCCTACTCGGATTGCTGCTCAGACTATCCAGAAACAAAAGTACAGTTCTGTAGTGCAGAGGAGGTTTTTCTTCCCAGCAAACTAATCTGTCAGAGAAGGGCACAGATTGTTGGCTTCAGAGATTACAGGAGGATACTGTTCTTAATTTGAACGCATAAAATAGGTTAGTAATGACCTAGATGCCCTCCAACATGACTTGCTACAGTGAAGCTTTGCATAACAAACATTCTGGCACTGCCACATTAATTTCACAAACTCAGAGGGGAGTCACAGAAATCAGCACTTGTTTGGGAAACACTATTCCTGAAGTCTATTTGATGCAAAGGAAATTAACTGTCCAATACTACTTTTGTTTGCACAGAAGTATTTTGTTTAAGGATTGAACTGTAAAGCTATTACATTTAATGGAGACAACAGGGAGAATGGCTCTTTGGTGCTTCAAGGAGCCTATTATGAAAGAGGTAGGGCTGCATATTTGCAGAAATGTCTGCATGGGAAGGGGGGAGTGGGGACAGATGGATGTGGGGTGGGACTAAAATAATCCTGCAGATACATAGTGACCTTAAGGCAAACAGCTTATGATGGAGCACAGTAAGTGAATTACTTAGCAAATACGAGTATTTCAGTGTGCACTGTTTATTATGTCTGTGCACAGTATTGGAGCTGGTATGCATTAGGTGTTCTCCAGGCATTTGAAATTCTCTGTTTCGACAGGATCACATAGGTGTTACTGTTAAATATTTATCCACTGTATAATTCAGTAAACAGTCTACGAGACAGTTTTTTTCTGTTAATACAGTTTTATAGAGGAAGCAACTAAATGACAAATCATTTTTCCTCTACCCCTAGTCAGAACAGTAGTGAGAACTCAGGCATAATATTTTTCCACAGTGTTAGATTACAATCAAGACATCTCCTTAAAACAGTATTACTGCTCTGAGCAGAAAACACCCTTTGTTATTTAGCTATTCTGCTCCTTTAAAGAGTTTCTGGAAGGCATGAAGTGACCTTTCTTTGAGGAGTGAAGTGACCACTGGCTCCTTCCACCTTACTTAAGGAGAGCAGGAAGGTGGCTGCTATACAAGGTATCCTGTTCTGAGCTTTAGTAGCTCTCTATTCCTGTCTGGATAGCAACACCTAAATGTTACCATCCTTGATAATATTCAGTTTTCCTTGATCAAATTTTTGCAAGTTGTGCTGATGGTTTTTGGCAGTGTCATGGAAGACTTAAATGTGTATCTAATCCCGGTTTAAGGTGGTCAGAGCACAGGGCTTGTTCTAGCTTTAAATCTTGGCACTTGCTTTAGGTCTAGCACAACTGCAGATCTAACACGGTGAGCACCCACAGTAGCTTAATCCCTGCATCCAGAGTGATGGGGCACTTGGGCTGTGTTAGTCTGGAGCCATTCTTTCTACCCATTTCCAAAAGTCCTTCTACCAGCTCCTATTCTCACTCTCGTGTTTAAATAAACAATGGAATCCTGGCATGCCTGAGAAGTTCTGGGATTGATGTTAAGGAGGATTGAGGAGTTAAGTATGTGGTCATGTTTTGTGTTTTAAAGTTTATCATCATCTCTTGCCATCAGTCCTTATCAACATTTCTACTTACAGAATCATAGAACAGCTTGCATTGGAAGGCCCTTTAAAAGTCATCTAGTCCAAGTCCCTGCAATCAGCAGAGACATCTTTAACTTAATCAGATTCCTCAGATTCTTGAGAGAAAAGGTTTTTAAATCCTGGAGTCTTTGTAAGGGCTTATTTGACTTGTTTGAGCAGATGCTCAGTAATGCCTCAGTGTTTAACATGGCTTGGGCTTTGCTGGGTATTAAAGGAAGGCAACAGAGTTACATTTTCTTGTGAGAAGGGGAGGGAAGGTCAGGGACTCTTTCAAACTGCATGAAACTTTCTGCTCTATAGTTCTAATTACTGTGTTAGAAAACTAGATATCCCATCAACTGGCATCACTGAACTGTGTCATGTACTCTGTATTTCCCAATGCTGCTAAAACTGGGGATTGTCCCTTCAGAAATCCAAGCAGTACAAAAAATATCCTGTGGAACTAAGAAACTCTTCCTTCTTCAAAGGAATCAATTGCAAATAGCTATTTGCTGCCCATGGGGAAAAATGGTAGCATTTAAGGGAAGAAAAATTAAGTTTTCGTTCAAATAAAATATACGATAGGCTTGAGGCAGAGAAATAGATTGGGATAAGGAGGAATGTATTCCTCTTTTTGTCTGAAATCAAGGGTTCTACAAAATGCTCTCTGGGGGAAGAGAAGAAACACTGCTTGTGATGCAGACAGGATGTGGAGCTCTTATTTACCTTAAACTATTTAAGGTCTTGATGGAAGTGATTTGTATAAAGACAATTTTGAAGTCAGGTCTTCAACTTGTACCTCTGATTTGTAGGTAACATTGGTTTAGTTTCTGTCTATTTCAAAGCCTTTAAAATATGTTGTGATATTTTTTACAGGTCAGAAGTTTGGTCAAAAACAACCCAGCCTCTTCCAGGTGAAGCCCATCATCCCAGGAAGTCCCCACGCAGCCAAATGCCCTTACAGAGCCCGGAAGAGGAGCCAGTGCCCAGGAGCGCAGTGATGGCAAATGAGGAAGCTCTGCAGAAGATCAGTGCTCTGGAAAATGAACTGGCCTCTTTAAGAGCACAAATAGCCAAAATTGTAACCTTGCAAGAACAGCAGAACTTGACAGCAGGTATTAAATTTGCTGTACTCTTAGCAAAAATTGCTTAACGAATGTGTCCCTTTTATAATTAATGTTGGGCTAATTCTTTTTTGTGAGATACTGCAACACCAAGCACTTTTCCATATTGTTTTGGTTAGTTTGGCACACTAACCAAGGGGTACAGAATAGGTCTTGAAGACAAGTGACTTCCCAGATTTTCTGTATTTTTTAGTGTTCCTAAAGGCTTCATGTTTGTCTGTAAATCTGCCAGAGTTCTGAATCTGTGAATGAGTAAAGAAGTATTAAACAGCTTTCAGAGCAAAGCTCATGATAAACATGATGGCTTAAACCAAACTAAAAGAGCGTAACTTAATTACTAGCACTGAAGTCTTTCCATTCAGTAAGGAAATAGGCTCTCTGATATCATTAAGTATTCATACAAGATGCTAATTATGCTTTTGGAATCTGTAATATACATCTCAAGTAACAGAAAAGGCAATTAATTGTTTACTGCAATCATCTCTGGGACCAGACACATTGTCCATATGGAACCAAAAATGGTGCACTGTTTCTGGTAGTAAACAGAATAATTCTTTTCCTGAATTTCTTTCTCCTCTTTCCCTCACCTCTGACTCCTTTCAGTTTCAACTCTTCAGAGATTAGCAGGAGACGGCCCCTGTCAACTGCAGATGACAGGCATTTGGTTGTCACTCTTTCCTAAGGTCACTTAACAAGTACAGCTTTGCCTGTGTTTGTGTATAAAATCATATTCTGAGTTTTCGGATGCTCATTTAGCTGTGAACTGATAGCAGTTACTTTTTTTCCTGAACTGCTCATATTCAAAACTATGAAATAGTTTTAAGGATCACCTGGTTTCACTCTTGAATTTTAATTATGGGGGAGTGGGGGCATGTGAAATAACTACTAACTTATTTTTTATTTTTTCCCTTCACCTCTATTTATTAGGGAAATTAAATTTTTATTTTATCATCTTTACCTCCCTCTTCTGGTAGAACGTGGTAATGACGCTGTGTTTTCCTACAGGTACACGGAGTAGACTCCTCTGTTTTATTTCTGTAAATGTCTTTGCACACTTTATACTCCAAGCCTCAAAACTGTAGTTTGATCTGATTTTTGTCTTTTTTTTTAAAGGTGCAATTAAACAGAGGTTTCTTCATTTATTTGTCAGGTTTCTACTGATACTATATTTCTAACACCAGTTTTTACCTAAAGTGTACATGGAACTCAAAATCAAGATTATTGTAAGAATTTCTGTGAGTAAAACAGATGAGTCGCTGGCCTAAAAATCCTCTACCTTGGGCAGCTGGAATAAGTTTCAATTTAAGCACTGTTTGAGATCTGAAATACACATTGTAAAATATTGTATGGTAATTTCTTGTTTGTAATGATAAGTAGGAAGAAACACTGCTCATGTGGCAGATTGTGACTTCCAGCTCAGTAGCTGCCTCTGAGAAGAAAGGGAAATACTGCTAACATTAGGGGCAGAACATAACTAAAAGATGTCGTGGTGTCCATCCCATTGCAGTAAAGACACGAATGCACCTGGAATTAGAACTGGAATTTCAAAGGATGCTTCTCACTTTTCAAGGCGAATTTTCATGTGGCTTTTAGCTGAGTCTGCTTAGGTGGTTTAGGAGTGAAGAAGTTACATGACAATCTAAAGGTGGCACAGGGGAGGCAATTGAAGTTCCTGCAGTGATTGTCTTACCTGAGCATTTGTGACATGTGAAGGGGAATTACAAGTGAGCTGACATGTGATGCACGTTTCATTTGTAGTTGGGTCAAGTCCAGTTGCTGCAGCTGCTGTTCCTGTTCCACCTCCACCGCCGCCACCTCCTCCTCCTCTGCCACCGCCCCCGCCCTCAGGGCTGCAGCAGAGTAAGTCTGCGATTGATCTCATCAAAGAGAGGAAAAACAAAAAAGTGAACGCTGGCCACAATGTGGTGGAAAATGGGCCAAAGAAGCCTGAAGTACCAAACATGCTAGAAATCCTCAAAGACATGAACAGCGTGAAACTACGTGCAGTGAAAAGGTAACAAACGTAAATGTCAATGTCCCGAGATTGGCATTAATGATTTGTTTTTATGGCTCAAAACTATCTCAGGGTGAGACAGATGCTGATGCCGTTTTCTTTCCTAGATCCTCAGAAGGTACAAAATCTAAAGTGTCTGAGCCTGCAGATCCTGCAACATTAATAGCAGAAGCACTCAAAAAGAAATTTGCTTACCGATACCGAAATGATAGCCAAGGTGAAACAGAAAAAGTGATTCCAAAGGCTGAAACAAAGACACAGACTGAGGTAGTGCTGGTGAGTATTGTGATTCTGAACACATCCTTGGACTAAATTACAGTTGTGCAAACCAACCTACATCTTTCTGCTAACATATGTAGATGCCTACGTATTAGCATCCCTGTCCACAAAACCCTGTGAAGTACTGCTGATATGCCAGGACTTTTGGCAATCATGTTTTTAGTGGCAAGTCTTAGGATTGTGTACTGTCTTGGCCCTAACTTTAAAAAGTCCTGTTACAGTTTTGTTATTTTTTTAAACCAAAAATGTTTTCTGTTGCCGCAAGCATCTGATATTCAGAAAACACCATTGCTAAGGGCTCACATCAAATCCAAATGAACTGAGTTTGCCTGTTACTACCAACCTTAACCATTCAGCTGGTGCAGGTGAAACTTTGAAGCAAGATCCTGAAACATACCAGACGTCCCTAGGAATTTGGAAAACAATTGTTCAGAATGCCTGCTGGCTCTTGGTTCCTTGGTATAGGGAGTTTTTTCTAATAACTGGAAATGCTGAGTATATAAAAGCAGTTTCTTTATAGTGTGAGAACATTAAAACGAAACTTTATTTAAAGTTCACCTCATGGCACAAGTTATTAATGGCTTCTAGTTTATTTCAGATTGATTTGGAATTGGTTTTTAAGCAGTGAACATTCAAAATACAAGTCTCTAGCAATAAGCACTTACTGAAAAACCAGTTTTGTTTGTCAGCAGGCCTTGAAGCCTTGTGCTATGGAACTGGAGAGGAAGAGTAAAGAGGGGTTTTTTTGTTTGTGCAATTGAAAAAATGCACATAAAACTCCAAAAGCTGGCTATGCTCTGAATTAAGTTTTAAGGAAAGTAACATCTCCATGCCACAGATCTCAGGACTTTTGAGTACTTCAGCTAATTAATGTTGACTTACTTGCCTCTTGGCCTCTAATGGTGTATTTCTGTAATGTTCAGGCTGTTCTTTTTAAAGAAAAGGCTAGATGTTTCCCAAGAATCAATCACATTTCCTCAGCATCTCCGGTGCATTAAGGAAAAGAACATGAATTGGCAATATTTATTTAATTTTTATTTATAGGGATTTTTCATGACTTTCCAGTTTTGAAATTTACAGTCCATCATTTGAGGTTAAGGATCATCAAGTACTCAAGAGCTAAGAAAATTGAAGGTTTTTGTTAAATGACAGAATGTTGATCCATAATGAGGTGATAAAATCTGTCCATCAGTTACTTACCAGTATCCAACTTTGTTAGATCAGACTTGTATGGATCTTTGTGTGACAGTTTTGAAAAGGCCTTGCACAGCAGTGCAGGGTAGAGTAAGAACAGCAGTACTGCTAAACTGCTGCTGGAGCAGTTGGTTGTCAGTGTGTAAAGGTAACTGCATCTCTCTCCTTATTACTGTGGCAGAGTGAACTGCCTCCAGTCCTGCTCCAGCAGGTCCTTGGCTCCCTCCTCTGAGCGATTTCAGCTCTTGCTAACACAAGTTTCCCTTTACTTTGTGACGTCCACATGCAGAGAAGCAGGGTGATAAAGGAAATTATTTTCTTTAAAGAAAATGGGCTTCTTTCTTTAAAGCCCAAGTTCTGCTTTTACTGCTTGGATAGATAGTAGTTCAACAAGGGTTCTGTTGAAAGCAATCTGAACATGTTTCTGGTTTTCTTTCCAGTTTGGACCACACATGCTGAAGTCCACAGGAAAAATGAAGACTTTAATTGAAAAATCTTAGTGTTAAAATTATTATGCAAAAGACTGTTAAGCTGCTTTGTATAAAATATTTTATGTTGCAAATAGCACTAGTACTGAGAGGTCTCTTTCTTACAGCACAGAAAGACCTAATGTGAAATGTAGAAATGAGGCACTAAACGTTTGTATGCATGGGATTTATCAAGGGGAATAAATTGGACCATTATACTCAGGTATTAATTTGCTATTCAGGCCTGGCTTTCCACTCAGATTTATGTGATGGGTTTATTTTATTAACACTAAGTTATATATACAACATTGTTTTTGCATAACTGACCACCTTAAAATTTTGTGTACATGTTATTAATGATGGTTAATATCAGTTTTATGTGAGCTCTGCCTATAATTTGCACTGCAACGTGTAATTTGATACTGAAATCTTCACGTTGAAGTCCTTCTTTTAAACTTAACTGTAGCGAATTTTTAGCCCAAAGAAAGCCTGGAGGTGCTCTGCTTCTTACTGACAAAATGAAAACTTGAACCTGCTGCAGAGGTCACTTAAATTTTACATAGTAGTACATTTTTGTGCAGGGTTTTTTGTTTGTTTCACCTGAGCTTGCAAGGCTAAGAGAGTAAAACCTGCTTGCATCATCCTGTGGCCATTATAAAGAGTAGAATCATGCTGTGGGAGCCTCTGCAAATAGGTAGTCAAGGGGATTTGAAACAGTCAGGAGAGAGCAGCAGAGTAAAATAATAAGAGTATGTATTAATTAGCATGAAGTGGTGTAGATAAGAAAACAAAGGCACAAAGTGCTGCGGGGTGCAAGTTGCCAAAAGCGGCTCATCTCTGCTGCTCTAGGAGGTGCTCATGGACACCTCCCCAGCTGTCTTGGCTCCCTGGGTGTGTTTCTGGCAGGTGGGGCTTGCACAAGCCCTCGTGGCCCTGGTTGCAGGGAAGAGATGGGATAAGCTGTTGCTATAACCCATTTTCCAGAGGAAGCCCTTCTGGGGCCTTCATGCAGCTGCTGTTTCCTGCCAGACCTGTACCAACCACCTGAGCTCACATCTCCAGCCACAGGTGTAGAAAGGCTCAAGCTGAAAGTACAAGTTAAGGTGAAAAAAGCTGTTCAGGAACCAAGAGCTGCAGTTCAGCTGCACACTGAAACAAAGCCATGGTTTGCTCTGACCATGGATGAGCATTGACAAAGCTGAGCCTGGGTATTTTTAGTGCTCTAAGCTGATCCTGGCTACTGGGACAAGTACAACTGCCTCTGGGAGCTTGTTTTCTAGGAAGAGACAAAAGCAGTACTTATTTAATAAAGAGAGCTGAATGGTGCTGACAAGGTTACTGAAGATGGAGAAGCTTTGCTGCTCATAACTGGAATGCAGGTTGTACCTGCAGGAGCTTTGTTTTCTGGTGTGGAACTTGAAATGGTGTTAATACGTACACAATGTAACTTCCTTCCAAAGCGCTCTGCCCTCAGTCCTACTGCTGGGTCATTCTGTCCTTGAGTCCTTTCAAGTGCCTTTAAAACACCTTCGTGAAAGTTAACTTTGGTTTTAAGTTTTGTATTTTATGCTCTATTGCCACTATGTGAAATTAAAAGCAGATAAAATAAACATGGCATATTTGAGTTGTGGTACTCTACAAATGATAGCAGCCACAATAACCTACGTTTACCTTCTGTTACAGTGACTGTAAGTCAGGGTAGTGACAACCTCCTTGCATCTCCTCCAGGGCTGGTTTGCTCACCTTGCTGTGCAGCAGGACTAACAGCAGGGTCCCCTCGCTGTTAACTCAGTTGCATGCTGGTTAAACAAACAAACAAACAAACAAGGGTTCTCAGGAACCAGTGAGAAGTTTATGCCTCACCACAAAAATAGCAGGAAGGTACTTGTTCAACAGCCTCTCCACCCCCTGGTACACTCAGTTCGTCTGGCAGTCCAATTAAATCATTAACTTGTAAAATTCGGGATGTCACTTGACCTATTAAAGGTCTAAAGCATGAGAAGTGCCCACACCAGACACTGCCCATCTGAACTGGGGTATCCAGCACCAGAAATGGGGTGCTGAGCTTTAGCAGGGATCTAAAATTACTGCAAAAGAAATTGCCATCTGTGCAAGAAAATAAAATCACAAGGTTGCCATCAAATAACTTATTTTATACTGTACCTTAATTTGTATCTTTTTACTTGAAATTACAATGCCACTGCCCACAGAGAAACACCTCAAGTGCTCAAACTAAGGCCATCTGTGGAGGCTGGGCAGAGCCCTGTTGGTGTCTGTGTGCAGAACAGTGCAGGGAGCAGATCTGTCAGCTGGAACAGCTGGGGGGGCCTGGCCCTTCCCCTGCTCGTCTCTGGGCTCCGTGGGCTCCAGTGGCCCTGGGGCTCCAGGGCCTGTGCCTGGCACCCGTGGGCTCTCGGCGCTCACGGGAAATGCAGAAGCTGCAGGAATATTAAAGTCCGGTGTAGATTTGTAGAAGGCACTTCCAGCCAGCATGGTCAAGAAAATGCCTGATGTTTTCTTTTTTTAATTCAAGTGTAATGGCAGACACTTCCACATACATGAGGAGGTAGGATTAGAACCAGTCTTTTTAAATCCAGTCTGGTAGGGAAAGACAGACACCCCTTTGCAGGAAGGGTGGCTTAGAACAAAACTACTCCTATTTTATTCTTTGACAAGCTGCTCTGGTCCTGTCAGAGCAAAACACAGCACATTTGCACAATGTTAAAAATCTTTTTTTTGAGGCTTTTTATAAACACTCTCTTGAAATACTCTATATACCTGTTTGTAAAATCATTAATCTTAATTTTCATTAAAATTACGTATTAATATATGCCCATAACAAGTAGCAAAACAAATGCAGTTGATGCTCTTTAAACCAAGTTCATTTTTACAAATGTGTCACAGAAGACATCATCAGATACTGATTTTAGTGGTCATTTTGAAAATAGCTGCAGGCTTGGCATATGTTTCATTCAGAAAGGTCCAAGAGGAATCAGTACTTTTCCACCATTAACCCAGTTAAATGTTTCTCTGTAGGAAGTTTCTCTGTAGTTTCTCTGTAGTAAGTTACTCACACACAGTTGTTACCTCTGTGCTCTCCCAGCTTTGAACGCCCTTTCAAAGGCACCCTGTTAAAAATGGCTCTTCTGTTCCTGCAAGTTACAACCAGATCTCATTGTCCCACCTGATCCTTCTCTGCTGAAGTCCAACAACAGCAAGAACTTGCACCGACAGTGAAGGAAGGAAGTTCACACAGGCTCAAAATAATGGTTTCATTAGAAATTTATTTCTTTAAACATGGCCACTTTGAGATTAATGATACTACTTCAGGGAACATGAAAGAATAATAAACAGTTTTAGAAGGGAAACAATCAGGTAAGTCAGGATTTGCTTTTCAAACAGTAAAAGGCCAGGCTCCAAGAGGCAATAAATTTTGGCATACGAGGACTAGTATTTTCAAATCCAAAAGTTGGCTTAGTTTTACAGTGGAAGCTGACTGCAACCTTAGCTACCTTTCCACAACGCTGGACTCAGTCATAACTTAAATGTACAGGAGCATAATGTGAAAAGATTTTGTTTTATTAATTAAAAGTTAACAGCAACAGGCACATATTAAAATGAATATGGCAAAGCCTTTACAAATGGCTTTACGCTGAAGCTCTCTTCCAAAAATGGCTGTTGCAACAAACTGTAAACAGAATTAATAAACAGTCTTTTACAATAATAACAGGGAAATACAAATGAACTAAAAGAAAGCACCAGTTTCTCAAACTAGATTACAGTTGTGCTTACTGTACTTAAAACAATGTAAAACAAATTACAAAAATGGAATGTTTTAAGTTTAAAATTAGTCCTTTAATTTTGTCCTAAAAAACATTTTCTCCTTTTTCCATCAAAAACCCATCAGTGGGTAATGTTTCAGTAGAGGGAGGAATACGTAAACAATGCACTTTTTTTTTTATTATTTTTTTTTTCAAATCAAAAACAAATTTGGTCACTTAGCTTTGTGCATAGTTTAAGGCATCTGTAGCAATTTGTTACAGTTTCCTCCCCAGTGTGGCTGTTCATGAAATTGTCACATTCTAAAAGAATAAATTAAAAAAAACCCAAAAAAACAAAACCAAAAAAAAACCAGAAAAAAAATGTTGCCGTTCAAACCCTTCCCCGAGCCCTCCCGCCCTCCCCGTCCCAAACGTACTCACACACCCACACATACACACACGCTGCAGCGAAAGGGGCATTTGTACCCTTGTTCTGAAGGACACGCTTCCCATCCCACTTTATTTCAGATTGGCAAATACCCTGAGCTGATTATGGTGTTTAGACATTCCACCTTTTTTCTTGCATGTGCAGTTCAAGTGTACAATAGTGAGAACAACATGCGATGTTCCCACTGCAGAATCGCAATGCAGTTCGGACGCTTCCCCCCCACCCCTTCCCTTCCCTTCCCAGATTCAGAAGTGTTTTTTCACCATTAAAAAATTGCATTCCCATATAGCACTGGAGTAAAGCTTGGCTGTGCTCTATGATGAATGCTCAGTTCCCAGTGCACAAACAAAATTATGGCAAATGGGAGGCTTTTCTGGCATCCAAAGAAACAAGAGCTGCAGTCTCAGATTTGATCTTTTTCTTTTAAAAAAGCAAAAAACCCAAGTTAGTGGTTCCTTCACAGCCATGCGCAAAGGTTAAGTCTAGAACCGATAGTTTCAGAGTACATTTGTAAACATCAAGTCTTGCCAGAGGCAGCAGAGGATGGGCACTTCACATTTCCGTATTAAAACAGGGACTGAGTGGAAGGTATGCTTTGAACACATTTATGCAAGTCTTGCTAAATTCCAAGGGAGTGGAACAATCCATGTCAAGTCTTAGATTTGAAGACCGTATTCCAAATATCATGAGAAAACCAAAGCCATGGGGCACAAAGAAGCTTTCGTCCCGTTGCTCCAAGGCTCAGTCACTGCTGTGCTTTGCATATTCGAGGTTCCGAACGACAACCAACTGAGGCGGGTGCATATTGCTCTATGTTCAGATCTGGCGGCTTAAAAAAATTCTGGGTCAAATGGTCTGTGTCAAAGGAAAACTTGGAAATAAATAATGCTGGCATCATTTTACTGTTTCACCAAAACCTTGGGCTGGCATGTGTCTCCTTTAATCCAACCGTGCAGATACCGAGGGAAGAGGCAGTTTTGTCATGGAGATTGAGGTCAGGACAATCGAGGTTCCTGAGGTAAAATGTCTGAGTCCATTTCCTCAAAAGTGGGGTCGACATCATCACCGCTGCCAGACTGTTCCCTCTGCACCCCCTTCCAGCTCGCCTTGTTCAGTCCCAGGTGGCCGAGCATTGTCTGTGACAGCCTGGTGTTGGAAAAGCGGGCCCATTCCCCAAACAGTGGTTCCACTAAGTAAGTCATAAAACCTTCAAAAACAAGCAAACAGAGGCAGATGAAATTAAAAAACAATACAGAGAAAAATTAAAATATTTTTCAAACCGAATATTTTAAATAGAATTTAGTAGCAAAAAATAAACGTGTCAAACTACTATTCTCCAATGTGCATTTAAATATTCATTTCGATATTTAGGGCATCTTTACACAAAAAAACCTCTCAAAATGTACAAGACTTGACTAATCAGTCAGAAGAACAGCAATACACTGCATTACAAATTAACCTTCTTTCTTTCACAGCAATGACCAAATGAAGACAAATACTGGACAATATGGAGGGGGAGATAACTCCCTAACTAACTAAGTCACACAATTTAGAAAACCTAAATTTCTGGAAGATTTTATAATTAATTACCCCATAGAGTGTCTGAACCATACTACATGGGAGAAAAAAAAAATGTATTATTTTCCTAATATTAAGTTGACTAAAAATACTTTAAAATACAAATTTTAGAAATTTTTAAACATGGCCATAGAACAACACGTTGCTTTACTTGTTGGTTTGTGTGCACATGCTCATTTATTTGTAATGTCTATTTCCAAACAAAAATTCAATGGTAAGGTGGCCAAAATTGAGTCTTTTAATTAAAGAAATATATGATTTTCTAGTATTCTAAATTAAAACAGTGCAGCTGATTGAACACATCAGCTTTTGTGTCAATCTAAAGCATTAATTCATACTGTGTTTGTAGTTAAATTTATTCTTTACTTTTAACTGAGTCCCACTTAACCTACATAAGCAACTTTTATTAAAAATAACTATAAAAAGACATTTTACTATTTAAATCCAAGTCAGGTTAGCAAAAACTATTAATATAATGGCTATCCACCATTCTCTGTCACATCTCTGCCCACCCCCCTCCTTAAAGGCTGCACTTCAAGGGAATGCTGACATTCCAAAAAGCTAAACCCAGCATGCCCAGCTGTGGCAAGCTTGCTGCAAAAGGCACCCAAGACATGGCAAGGGGAAGGGATCCTCCTCCTCCCAAAATACCACTGCAGGTGAGGAAAGTTCTGGGCAGCAGCGTGGGAGAAGTCAGGCAGCTGCCTCCCATGCTGCACCTGCTTTGTGAGGAAACAGAGGGGCTCCAGGACTGTCAGTGCAGCACCACTCATAAACAATTCAAGAAATATTATACAGCAAATAAAAATAAAATTGCTCTTTATTATAAAGTGCTGCCACACACACAGAGCATGTTCAGCCTCTGGGAAATGTGTCCAAAAGGTGCTTTTTTTCAAAGTGCATCCTGAAAGAAATCTACTAAAATAAATTGAATTGCAGTTACCAATCTGGATGTTGGCAATAGTTTCTGTCTGTCGGTCACAAAGTGGACTCACACCCAAGTGATATTTTTTTTCAATATCACCTAAAGGAACAAAAGTATAATGCAACCATTAAATCATCGAGTTCCAACCAAGTCAAACACTAACAGAAGTGAGCTGTGCAAGTTGGTTAACAAGGATAGTACCTTGCAGCTGGTAGAATGTACTTCTCTTCCCATCTCCCAAAAAAACAAGTAGATCTGTCAGACTAACAGTACTTACAACTACTGTATTTAAATATACTTGGTATTTTTCATCAAACAGTAATTACAGAAACCCCATAGAACCACAGGTTTCCTGAAGGATTAACATCCTCTTTCTTGCAAAAGCTACACTGTCATAGAAATGACAAATGAATCCCCCCTCAGCAATATGGAAAAGGCTAGCTTAGCCTTCAGAAATTTCTCGCTAAAGGCAATTTGTGTTTCTGCTTCCCCATCACCTTTATCTAAGATTAAGTCCCACATGATTAGCACCAAATAAAGCAGTCTGTTCCCCATTTACCATATTCACTTGCAAATTAGCAGGTCTCAAGTCAGCCAAACTAGCTTTAATTTTATTATTAAAACAATTTAATAATAACAACGGAGAAAATTCCGTTTGTCACTCCATTTGTCACTTAGAAGCTTTATTAACTGCTTACATAAGTGGCCTAAACCACACCATAACTAAACATCTCCCTGGCTCTTACTTGCTTACCAACAGGCCTCACAGCTAAGTTTAAATATTGAAGACACATGATGAACATATTCCATAATTTCCTGAAACCACTAGGGCAGTTTTCAAGTGGCCATATGTATTAATCTGAAGCCCCTCTCAGCTGAAGGATGTATTGCACCAGCCATTCTAGGTTCAGATTCTAAGGAGATTCTCTGCTGAGTTTTAGTAACTGACCTTAAGCAGGAAACACAACCCATGGAAGTAAAAAAATCCCATAGTGCACTGTACATCTGTTAGTCCTAAATATAAATGGACAAGGGCTCATGGACGCTCTCTCCACACTAAATACATTATATACTAACAGATACTTCTACTCTTACTTGCCTTGATGGAAGAACTCCTCCGTTACTTTTTCACTCCACTGCTTGCTCAGCTCCCACGTCCGACAGGGGTTACAAATATCTGCACACTTCAAAGCCATCTAACAAGTTAACACACACTGTTAGATCACCTTCCTTCAACAGAACTGCCTGTAATTACTTAATTCCTGATAGCAGATTATTTTAGGTTTTGTGAATAACAAACCTACCTACCATTTGTGCTCCAAAGTTATGTTCTGTAATATTTAAAAAACACTCAGGGGACTGAGATCTCATGATCATCCCTGAGTAATATGGAAATTCAGTCAACTCAAAGTATTTCAGGGCCACTATATTTAGTATACTCACTGGTACAGGAGCCAAAAATAAAATCAGAAACATCAAAGCAAGCAAGCAGTGTTTTCCATTTCTAGCTCTCAAGCTTGTATTTTTAGCAATGGTTTGCACAAGACAGAACTTTCATCTGTTTGTCCACTTTCTCTTACAGCCCACAATATGAACCTAGTAAGAAAATGCCTATAAACCTAAAAAGATTCTCAAGGCTTTTGTTTTTAAAGTTTGCTAAAGCACACTAGCACAACTGCAAAATGATTCACAACAGCAGTGCTTTCCTTCCCCAAAATATGTTCTGACAAAGCATTTCACAGTTCTCAGGCTGCATTGGAGTCATAAGAAGAGCTAAACCTTGTCTTGGAGACACCTCACTTCAGCAGCTCTAAGTTACCAGACTTACCAACACACACCATCACCTGGGAGAAGTGCTGGGTGTGGGAACTGGAGGGAACAACCTTCTTGTAATGGAAAGGCTAAAAGATAGCTCTGCTCCATTTTGAAAGGAGGAGAAAGTAGTATGGCAGAAGTAGTATTTAGCATTTTAAAGTAAGTTAGTGTTTACACTAAAGTGCTGTTTTCAAAAATCCAACCAGCAAGATCACCTGCAAAATGAAGTGACGATGGTTCGCGTTCTCTAAACATAGATCTCCTCTGTCCAAGTGGGATCGGAACATGGACAGGTACTCGTTTTGTTGACTGATGTCTGTAGCAAGAATGAGATCACCTATCTGGCTCTCCATCAGCTGCCTGAAATTAGTGACACCAAACATTCAAAATTACAGCAATTAACAACAGTCATCCCTAGATTTACACTCCTTTTATCATATTTATTATTGTACAAACGCAAGCTTTATAATAAGCATTTTCACTGAACTGTTTGTTTTCTTTTGCTGAAAAATTCTTGAAACATTCACAGAAATATCAGGATATTTCATTGGCAGCTTTCAGGAAGACTAAAACAGTTTTTAGCTTTTTTCCTCCCCCTCCCTTTTCTTTTTTTTCTTAAAAATGCACGAACTGATTGTCTCAAGATTATTTCTTGTTAAGAGTAGGTGAAGATGGTCTATTTTAAACTACAGTTGTGGTGGCAGAACGAGAAAAGACTGCCAAGTTTAATCTGAACAGGTGCTTGACTACATGAATACACTTCTTCAATGTGCTTGCAATAAATGTTACTTTCCAAATATCAAGTTGCACCATGAACTGCTCTACTCTACCAGCACAGTATCCAGGAATTCTTAAAATAGACCTCTGCATTTTGTACTCAAAACTGCCATGCAATAACTTAGCTTGTTTTGCAGGGCTGTCTTAGCTAAGTGACAGATTGCTTGCATCTCAAACTAATCTATACTATTTGGTATAAACATACCTGTTTTCTAATGACATATGTGCAAATAAACCAGATTCTCTCAGCAACCCCACTGCTGATCTCCAGTGATGGTTCTCTAATACTGAGGTATTCTGTGAATTAAAAGGGAATAACACATATCAATCAATGCCTTTCTCTTACACTGAAGACTTACACACCAAGAGCAGCACCAGTCAATTTGGCTGTGTTTTAGAGCTGGTGTTTTATTTTCTTCTCTTCTTTTTTGTTTTTCCCAAGGAGGTTAAAACTCACAAATCCTGAATACTTTGTTAATTTGCACATTTTTTTATCCCAGTGACATGGAAACAAACAATGTCTGGACTCAATCCTACCACTAGCTAAACACATCACAATTTATACTCCTTTCCTATACTCCTCTCCAAACCTGGTTTTAACAAAACAACTGATTTTATCCTTACCTTATATAAAGTCGCTAAATAATGATTTGTTTTAATTAGGAAAGGTTGGTTAACGCCTGGGTGATCCAAATCATGTGTGGCAGCTGCTATTAAACTGAGCAGAACATCCCATGGAGTTAAAGATTTGGAAAGCTGCAAGGCAAAACCAACAAATATTAGTAATGCAATATGGCCTTAGAAAAATTGCATGAGTGTTGCATTTTTGGTTCTTAGTAATTAACAGCCAGTAGAAATTTGGAAAAAAATTGAAAGATGTAAAACTAACATTCCACTGATTTTCACAGTATTCCCCCCCAAAAAAGCTACAAAATTTCAGCAATGGTTTAAGCATTATTCTTTCTGAATAGGAACGTTCACTCTTAAAAATGCCGGCACACAAAATCCTTTGTATCTGGTAATGAAGCCCTGTTCCTAACCAGACCCCATAAAAGCAGCAAATTCTTAAATTAGCTTTCCCTCTCATTTACCAAGTCCATTTGTACGTGTCTATTCTGCTTTAAATTCATATTGTATTTTAAAAAGCATGAAAACCTGTCCTCCTAGGAGGAAGAAACTAATGCTCTGGAAGACTTAGAACTATTTAGAATGGATTTCTACTCTTAAGCAAAATTGTATTTCAAGGTATACCAGGAACAGAACCAAAGGAGGAAAATCAGCCACAAATATTTTCAACATGCATGTCAATTAACTCAGCATGCATCTACCTGGACTTACTTTCCCTGTTCATAGCTGTTCTTACTTGTGATTGAGAGGTTTGAAAATTTAAACTCAGTAATAAAGTCCAGTTTGCACTAAAACAGAGAAGACAGGTCTGTCCATATAAAGGTGAAATGCAGCAAACACCCTTCAAGGACAGAAGTTTATGTTCCCTGTTGTATTTGCCACTCACATGTTTATAATGTACTTTGGTGCAACAGAGCTGTAGTTCAGTACAGTGAACTATAACTGTATATGTTACTAAAAATACAAAGTCTATACTTGTATCTGAAGCATTACAAAACTTCCATCACGAGTATTAAATAAAAAATGCTCAGAGCTTCCAAACTGAATGCCATAAAAAAGCTCATCATGTATCAGCTCTGATCTGGCTCACGGCACCAATTGGTCTGAGAGCAGCACTGAGAAACTGAGTGGGAGGAGTGGGCAAAGAGCCTCTGAAAAAGGCTTTATGGAGCCAAAACTTACTTGTTTTTACCTCAGAAGCAGAATAAGGAGCTATGCTATTCAAGGGAATATGAGATTGGTGATAATCTGCATCAAGGTAGGTAACTTCTCATTAGCTACAGAGCACTACAGCTTTCAATTTAATCCAGAAGGACAGGACTTCGCCCTTAAATTGTCCAAGACATCACTTGCAGCAGCCTGACAGCAGCCTGAGCAGTGAGGAACAAATGCTCAGTTAGTTTAGCTCCTTAAGGTCTGTCACTCGACCCTTTCTTAAAAAGAATGGCCAAAGAGAACTGATGTATTGCTAGGAACTGCCTCTCGTAGAAGCAGACTATTCAGTAACAGCAAAGATGAGCAAAGCAAGAGCAATGGTAGTTTATGGAGGAAAAAAACCCACCCCAGATGACAAGTACACAGGTTTATTGTTGCCAGCTCTGACTCAGGCTGCAATTCTACATAAATGTCTTGGGGCACAGCACTATGTTGAACAGCTACAACTTTAATTCCATGCTCTGGTTCAACAGGAAGTCACACAAAAGACAGTGTCAGCTCAGAAGGGGGGAAAAAAGAAAAGCACACTGCTAAATGTGAACCCACAGCCTCAGCAACAGGGAGAGCAAGAGAGTTCAAAAGCGGTTCTTTTTGACTTCTTAGGTTTCTTTACTTTTAATAAAACCTGTATGTGCATATACACATATATGTATGCATGTATGTATATATATAGATATATAACCTTATTGCTCTCTTATTTTCAACTGCCTGAAAAGAGGTGGGGTTTGGCTGCTTCTCCCAGGCAACCAGCAACAGCATAGAGGACACAGTCTAAAGCTGTGCCAGGGGAGGTTTAGGTTGGACATTAGGAAGAATTTCTCCATGGAAAGGGAGATTAGACACTGGAATGGGCTGCCCAGGGTGGTGGTGGGGTCACCATCCCTGAAGGTGTTTAAGGAAAGACTGGATGTGGCACTCAGTGTCATGGTCTGGTAGACAAGGTGGTGTTTTGTCACAGGCTGGACTCGATCTCTGAGCTCTTTTCCGACCTAAATGATTCTGTGATGTGTGCACACAATCCATTCATATGCATATACACACAAATACACATATTTCTGTGTGTATGAGTGATGTAAAAGCGAGAATGCTCCCTTACCTTGGGCTCTTTTAAGTAACAGTGCATGGCCTGAGTCACATCAGCAGCATGAACTGCATTATGATAAGGATTTTGACTGTGATAATCTTCTTGAACCATAACTGCAGAAAAATAACAAATATCCAAATATAAATAAAATTGCAATTTTTTCAAGGACCATTTTATATGCCCCATTAGGCACAGAAATATGCAATATCACAAGTTACATACACATAAAAGCGTCACAGTCAATAAATCGTCAGCTGAACCACGATGCAGATCTTAAGATCTTTATGTGAAGAAACAGCATTTGCTAAAGGAAATCAGCTACATGTAAAGTCACCTCAGAGCAAAAACTGAACAACTTGAAATCAATATATAATCTGAGATCTTCTGACTTTGAGAACTTCCCAGTGAAGGCTGTCTTTGACAGTCTGTCTGAATGGTGAGGCAACACTGAATACAAAATTAAAATGATGCTATTTACCAAACCATTAGGATTACTTCATATCATGACCTGAAAACAGACAGGATTTTAGAGGAATTAAGCACTGCTTTCCTGTCATATGAAGTGCTTTTCTGTCCCACTCAGGAAAGTGGTCATGGAAAACCCCCCTCTGCATATTTTCAGGCATCTTCTCATACTTGTACTCAGGCAAACTTAAGCCCATATGCAATTTAGAAAAGAATCTCATTTAGATGCTGGTCTGACTAACTACACCTAGATTCAATATTCCCTATTCAACTTCTTTGCTTTCCTCCTCTTTCCTCCATCTTCCTGGCTGTCTTTGAACATTATAGGTAGAATTCTTTAAAGGGCATCAACATTAGATCAAGTATAGGGAATGAAAAAACTGTAATGTTAAAAAGGAAGGAGGGGAAAAAGACTTAAAGCACAGCAATCAAACTATATTCTGAAGTTTTGCCTGACACAACACATTAGTTCTTCCAAGCAAACCTCAAAAGAACATTTTCCTGTCTGACTACAGTCTGTCAGTCCCACCAAACAAACGTGCCCACAAAGCCTCTTTTCTACTCAGTTTACAAGCCCAAAGGATCCATATAATTGTGATTGTAATGCTACAGCATTACTGATGTGGTTATTTGTGAAGAGCTGTGGTTCATGAAAAGTCAAAATACTGTCCCCACCATGTAATCTCAACAATACTCAATGAATAGCTGACAGCTCATATGAAAAATAATGAAAAGCAATATAAATGTCTTTGAGCTTTATTAACCTGCAGTAGTACTCTCTCCCACTATGCCTCACATCGAGTGCATGAATGCACATACAATTGGCTTTCTTCTCAATGTTTTTGTGGCTTCATAGGCTGATGCAGCTACCCAAACTCTACAATTTTCCTAACTTAGTTATTTTATTAAAGCAGACCTAGGTCAACATTTTGATCAGTTTGCCAGAACCAGAACAGCACAACAACTCTGTTTTCAGGAAGGCAGTACTTTGCATCTTCTCTCCCCTTGTTCAGGTCTGGAATAAGAATGTTTAAAGACACAGTAAGAAGATGCAGATCTCCAAGTAGCTGATGGAAATCACTGAAAGACTGGGTGTGTGTGGGTGTGTGTGTGTGTATCTACACACATACACAGAAAAAATGTTGAGATCCTATAGAGGACTAAAATCAGACTTCTCTCCCTAATAAGATTCCAGTAGATTCTCATATAATGTGAAGTTTGTGTGGCACTGGACCATTTGAGCTGTCCTAGTCTTCTGGAATTTGATCTTCAGATTACTATGGATTAGAGTGTAAGTGGTAGCAAAAGAAAAGAATGAAATGTGTTCATGCTAAGAAGCTGCATTTTGAAGAAAGGTTCCTTGATTTAACGATGGACTAAGAGCTTTTTACGGATATTAAGTAGAAGGCAATAACAAAAAGGGAAAGGTGGTGAATTTCAAATTTAGAATAGATTTTGCCTTTTTCAAAATCCAATCTCATTTTAGTGGATTATAACTTGGACTAGTCATAGGAAGTTAAAACTCTCATCTTTTGATAACCAGTCAACTAATCCAGTCATTTCTAACTGGTCTTTCATTTCAAGTATTATCATTTGCATACTCTCAACTAACCAGTTGAGAAAGGCAAACCACATTCAGTTAGAACTCAAGCAGCCTTAAACCAGATCTCTATAATCATTTCCCTCACATTCCAACATATCAGTCATTAAGGTCAGCTGATTAACATTTCTGAAACTGGAGAAAATTGAGTCCACTTTAAAACAACATGAAATGCAAGACAGAACTGATCTTTTTAAGATGAAAGAGAACTAAATTATGAAAACAAAAACATTCTCTTACTTGGAAGGGGAGAAAAACCTTCCAAATGTGATTTCTCCCCTGTTAAGTGACAAGCTTTGTAACCACAGAATTGTTTTCTCTGAAACTGTGAAAGCCTGCTAAAAAGGACCAGAAACTTGTTTCTCCTGCTCAGTTCCACTTCACAAAATTAAAGATACTGTCACAGAAGAACCAAAGGAAGGAGGTCTCATACCAGCACCTGTCCATGGTATTGGGATGCAGACAGCTCTGTCGAGTGAATGTAACACTTGGTTTGAATATTCTACATTGTATTTACAGTTCTTTCCAAGGATGCATTCCAGTGACACAGACCCAAACGTTCAACTAAAATTGCCCTGTACTCGGTCTAGGGAGAAACTATGTCCACAGTACAGTGCTTACTCGTAGGAGAATTTGAGCAAGCCAGAGGTAACATCAAATTGGCACCAGAACGTATGGCCAAGTTAGGAAACTGTATCACTGGAAAAAGTAAAGATCAATATGGAACTGAAAATCAGAACAAAGAAAGGAGCTGTCTAACCTTTCCCAGCGTCACACAATGTCACATATATTCCTGATTGTTTAATAGATATTAAATAGATTTAATAAATAGAATAAAGCATCAGCTATGAAACTATAAAACTTGTTAATACTTGTTTGGATTTAACACAGAAAATTATGTACTCAGAAAAACTTTGAGAGATCGTCTCAATTAATATAATTTAAATCACTGCACAATGTAGGCTGCATCAGTACCCTTCAAACCTTATTGCTAAACTACAACCAGGACTCCAGTTAAGGTATAAAAACGCAGATAAACAGCAATATTCATCAAAATAAAAAGCTGTATTTACCCAAAAATCTACGAAGTTTCATCGTATCTAACTGGAAGTGTTCAATTAGTCCATGTAGATTAAACAGATGAAAGGTTAAGCTGACTAGACTGTTTCCTAAAAATAAGATGAAAATACTAATTCATTGGAAGCCATTAAATCAGTAATTCTCCCATAAGAAATGTATTATTTCAAACAAATTGGTCACAAAAATTATACAAGCAAATTTTTCTACACCAATTCATGATAAATATTTAAATCTTACTGCACAACAAGTTTCCATTAGCTGTCTCCAGTAACCACCATTGGTTTTGTTTAATTGTAATGCATTCACCAACTGTCCAATGGCAACTGATAGGAAGTAAATGTTACTGAACATTAAAAAACCAACCCATTTCAATATGCAAAGCCATTATAATGATATTCAATTGTATAATTATATTTATGCAACATATCCCAAACACAAATACAAAATATAAATATAATCAAGCAAAGAGAAATGCTAGACAACACTATTGATTAGCACACATTGCAAATATGCTATCTCTCATTTCCATCATGTATTTTGCTGGACTTCTTATTTCACCGAGAACTCAACAAAAACCATATAATATTACATGCTTATAACATATTTTGCCTACTCATAGCTTTGTTATAATCTTTTGCAGTGGTAAAATAAGTAAAACTGTAAGAGACAGAGAAATAGTCCACCATGTTTATTTGAAATAGCTTGTCCATTATTTGGTCTGCAAACAATGTCATGGCTGACAATCTTCATTTAACATTACAGAACCTAGCACAGACAGAAAGTGAGGTACAAAAAGACAAAAATTCCTTCTAAATCAAGCTTATTAATGTATTCTCATGTACATGCCACTTCCTCACAATGAAATATGCAATTCTTGGAACAACATTTACTGGGGAAGTTCTTTCATCTCCTTCTTCTGTTCTGTTCACAACCCAGTTGCCATTGCTGAGATTATAATGCAAAACTTCACCCTATCCACTGCAGCAGCCCTCCCTCCTCCTTCCCAGCACATTTACAGATCTCTTTTCTGCCTATAAATTAACAATACCTAGGGGTTTTTTTAACCAACTACTTCTGTAGTTCCTACTGCTATTTGTAATGGACACACAAAAGTTACCATAATGTTCTCTTCCTTTCCCTATGTTGTGCAAACCGTGTGTACAGCAGCTTCCCTCTGCTCAACTACCAATTCTCCAGGTATTCTATGTCATAACTATAATGCATTCACACCAACATGCCTCTTATGGCATGAATGAAACTATTCTCTCTAACATTAAATTTATCAGAAAAATACTTTTTTTAATATAAATGACCTTTTGGACACAACCATAAAAATTGCCAGCACCCCATAATTGAAAAAAAAAAAAAGTCTAAGATGATAAAATTATTTGTTCATTTGTATCAAATTACCACTATAAATTACTAAGAGAGAACAGCAACCTATAAAGTACATGAAGGGCCTCTTCTACAAATCATTGATTTTGATACAGTACTGACAGTATCATTATTTTAATGGAGTGACCAGGCAAACTAGGGCTCAGATTAAAGACTATTAAATGAAAAAGTACTACCTGATGAAATCTGTGCTTTTTAGTGAACAAGCAATCACATACTGCAACAGAAGTGCAACAGTTAAGTTATGCTAGAAGATAAAACACAAACGAAATACTAAAAGTAAACTCACCATTTGTCAGTCTATCAAAAAGAAAAATATCAAAATTCCAGTTTCCAACCTTCTCCAGCATACACTGAAAAGAAACACAAAAGCTGTCATTTTTTAATCAGTATATGTCTATCTTCCTGTAGCTCGGAGGAGTATTTAAGATTTCAGAGATAGATCAAGCCTTTAGAATTTCTACATTAAAAAAATAGTAGTAAAATAATAATTAAATTTGTCTGGTAACTGAAGAAAGTCACACATTTACAAATAAAAAGACTGGAAGGAAAAAACCAAACAAGAAATGCCTTGACAGAACTGGCTGCAGATTCTCCTTTCAACCTTTAGTCACTTTCTCAGAAGACAATTTAAAACAATTGGGTTCAAATCAGAAATAGTATGGCAGAATGACAGTACATTCAGATGAGCAAATTAATGTCTGTGTAGTCTTTTACCTTGTTTTCTCTCTTTCCCCTGCTTACAGAACACGACCTAGATGATTCACTAGATATTTGAGCCACTGTACAAGCATTTTAATTTAAGAACCTGGCTTTTGACTTTTCACCTCACGGAACTAGCACATCTTTATCACAGCTGCTCCACATCAACTGTTCTTCCTGCAACGGGGATGTGCAAGAACAGCAAACAGTACATGAGGCCTCACCAGAGTTGAGCAGTCCCAATCTTTGCTTCCCCTACCAGTACTTTTTACAACAGATTCCTGCCTTCTCCTATTCTCATTAGATTGGTAGAGCTGTTTTGTGATCCAGTTATATATTCTAGCTTATATAGCTATTCTAGCTTATTCTAGTTATATATTCCAGCTGCTAAAACTCTGCTATCAGAAGGAAACAAGACCATTAACAACATCTTTTTACAATTAGATTGGATGTACATTTTTAAGATCCATCCTCCAGGTTATCAGATTTCTTCTGCCCCACAGCCTGATCATATTCAGCATGGATACATCCGTGGTATTATACATATATTCTTTTTCTGTGTCAGATGACAAAAAAGCACTACATGCAGTGACACAGCCTTTGGGATCTTGAATAAACTGAATAATCTTTGCCTGCTCAGTCCCCTTCATCACTATCCATCCTCTGTTGAAAATACAGCAGGGAGCTGCTCCCTTCGCATCACCTCTCTTCCCAGTACCTGCTTTCCCTGCTTTAGTGCTGCACAAGTGTATTTCAGCTATCATTTTTCTTTTCTAGAATTGCCTACCAAAGAAAAAGTCAGTTTGGCATAAGCGTGTCCTGAGAAATCCATTTACTGCACTTTATTGAGTTTAGGCAGTCACTCTTCCAGTTGTTCACTAGTGAGGTTAGCCTAAAAATGAAAGGGAATAGTTGTCCAAATTGCTCCATAACATTTCTTAAATTCAGATATATTTTCCTTTCTTCATTTTTTTTCTTCAATTATTCAAGGCATCCTTAATTCACCAGTCATTAAAATAAAAAAAAAAACAAAGCCAACCAACGAAAAAAAACCCAACAAAAAACTCAAACAAACAAATGCACACAAAAAAAAGAAAACCCCAAAGAAACCACTAGCCACATAAAAATCATCTGAGTAAACCTGTGGGCAGTAGAAGAGTTTGCTACAAACCACGTAGTTTTGTCCGGATTTCATAACAATAGATGCATACATATATAAACATAAATAAAAACATACATACACACATACATAAAAAAACATGCTTAAAATTCCTATTTGGTTGCACTTTTAGAATGTGATATATATACTGGCAAGCATTTTAAAAAACATACTTTACAAAAATAAGAATCAAGCAACCAACCTTTGCTTGTCCATTATAATCATCATCTAAAATGTTTGAAGAATTTGGAACAGTGATACCACGGAAAAAACGGGAAGATCTCAGGTATCGCTGGAAACTAAGCAACCTTCTCACATTTCTTGCAGACACAGAGACCTCGATTTCAGAATTTGCTACAAAAAACAAGAAAATAAACACTCTCTCTAAAAAATCTTTATCAAAAAGACAAGTGCTCAGGGAAGTTTAAGATAATGCAATTTTTCTGAGTATCAAATGTTTCAGCACAAATACAGATATTTTTATTGATAATAAATACAGAGCCATGACTTAGAAAAAATATGTTCTGTGTAAGCATCCTGTGAAGAAAAACAAATACTTAAGTGATAGCTGCAACTTATCTTTTTGAGGAACTCTGTTATTGAAAGGACAAAAACATGATGAGTACTGTTTAAAAACACACACAGTGCTGCAAACAAATTATTTTTGGAAAACTGCTCTCATGTATACACATCCAATCCATGTCCCTTACAAATCACCTAAGATGGTATGTACACCAGCAAGACAGTATCAGAAACTGAGTGTTGATACAGGGGATACAAGTAGGCTTTGAGCAAGTACATACTGCTTTTACAGTTTAGAGCTCAGAAAATCTCTTTACTATGCCAAAGTTTTAAACACACTCAAGTAATTTGGGTGCTTTTGCAAATAACTACACTCTTCTGCCAAACAAGTATGACATTTACGTTCACAGCATATCTAATTCTGTTTCCCAGTATGGTGAAAACACAACAGAAAATTATTTCAGCCTCCTTACAAAGATTAATCCAAATATTTTCCTTTACTTTTATTAGGTTAACTGATTTATACAAATGACTGGTACTAGTTTATGTCCAATTCCACTTGATATGCCTGAAGTGTTTTAGAAACTCCAACATAAAACTACACACAGCTACAGTTACTTTGCAGCAAGCCAGATATTCTCATTTTGAAATACAGTAGGCCAAATTTGGCCTTTACTTTCTTCTCAACAGGGCCCCCAATAGCAGTTTTATATAACCAACAGAAAGCCAATAATCTTATCTTGATATTCACTCATCCTGCCTGAAATGACTCATGTTAAAAAATAAAATAAAAAGAGGTATTAAGTAAGGAAGTCAATGACAACATCCTCTTTTTCAAAAATGCATATCACCAAAACCAACACGATCCCAACTCTGTAGTACAGATCCCTTGTCCTTCCAAGAACAAGGCATACTAGAAGTTGGTGAAGTAAGGAGTTACACCTTTTGTTCTCAAAGTCAGTCTAAAATGTTGTACAGGGGAAGGTATAGCCTTATTGACAATCTCAACTAAAAGCCTCAGTGATTTCTAGTGACAGCAGCTTAATTCTACACAAGATAAATCTTTATCCATTTATATTCTTCTCCCTGCAGAAGTTCCAATTTACTTTCTGTTATATGCTAGCTCATTAATACATTAATATATAAATTAATATATTAATTCCCAAATCACACTAATAAAACACCTCTAAATAGAGTTGACAGTGGCATGATCATACAGTATCTAATCAAACACAGCACCATTCCCTATCAACTGTCTGTGTTAACAGAGACTAAACTGACACAACTGAGTGTTCTTTCAGACATGCCTGAAACACTTCATCAAGACACTGAAGTTCTAGGCTAACACAGACAGCTTCACATGAAGTATCCTTCTTCAAGCTATCATTCTCAAGGCCAAGGGCTCTTCCTCTGAAGACACTGATACCTGTAATACATTCCAGTTAAGTAAACCAAAGCACTACATATGATAAAGGCTGCTTATAAAGCAACATTCATGTGTACAGCAGGCAAATAAATAGATTCCGTCATGCTGCATTACTCTACCAGTATTTCTAAGCACATTTGTTACCATGAAGTTACAGTCTGAGCACTGCCAGCCTGCAGAACAGAGAAGTAGGGAGCAATCCAGCTGCTGCTGCTAAGGCAGTGTATGCTACTGCTAAGAAGTTTCTCCCCCTCAACCTTGATCCAATCCCTTAAGAGCTAAATTTCAAAACAGAAATTATTAGGTTGAAAAGAAAATAAAATGGTATATTTAGGTCATAAAATGATCTAAAATACTAACAAAGTCACATACAAAAGCCAGGAACTTCACTAAATCTCAATAAAACAAAATTTAAAGTAGGAAAAATTAGCACTTTTCTGGAAGCATAGATAATTTTCTTGTTCTCAAGTACTGTTCTACAGATCTATAGTTAACAAAAACCTGTTTTTGTTGTCATGCTACAGATAAAGTTTCACCATGTCAGGTACCACCCATTAATCTTGGACAGAACAGTATGATGCAGGTAAAACAACAGCTTCTGGCAGCGAAGTACACAACAGAACACAGAAATGCAGTAATTTGGCAGTATAGGCCTGTGTTCCACCTATACTTGTATTCGTAAGTCATCTAGGAGGGGTTGCACATGCAGGATTTTTTCTGGTGATACAGGTACAAAGGCAAATGAGTTACTTGGTTTTCTGTGAAGCTGAACCATCATTACTCTTCACCATAAGCTATTGACACATCTTACAAATATGCTTAAACTCTCTAAATTATCACCAATTTGTATAGCTCATAAACCACTATTATTACACATTAATCCTACTTTTTCTACCCCTCATTAAAAGAAAAAAGCAAAACCTACATTATTCCAGCTTTCCTAGCAGCAGTGCTGCTTATTACAGAATCACAAAACAGGTGAGGTAAGAAAGGGTTCGTGTGGTCAAACTCCTCTGCTCAAGCAGAGCCACCTAGACCACATTGCCCAGAACCATGTCCCAGAGGCTTTTGCATATATCCAAGGATGGAGACTCCACAGCCTCTCTGGGCCCCCTGTGCCAGCACTTGGTCCCCCACCCTCACAGTGCAAATGTGTTTCTTGATGTTCAGAAGGAACCACCCATGTTTCAGTTTGTGCCCGCTGCCTCTGGTCCTGGCACTGGGCACCACTGAAAAGAGCCTGGCTCTGTCCTCTCTGCACTTTCCCTTCAGGTATTTGTATACATTGAGAAGTTTCCCCTTGAACCTTCTCTCCCGGCTGAACATTCCCAGCTTTCTCAGCCTTTTCACATCAGCCCCTTAACCTTCCTCACCCTTTGCTGGACTCTCTCTGGTATGTCCATGTCTCTCTTTTACTGGAGAGCCCAGACCCTGGGGCTCCAGGTGAGGCCTCTCCAGTGCTGCACATAGGAGCAGGATCACCCCTCTCAACCTGCTGGCAACAGTCCTAATGCAGCCCAGGATACCATTTGCTTTCTTTGCAGAAAGGGGATATGGCTGGCTCACGTTTAACTTGGTGACCACCAGGAGGCCCAGTTCCTTTTCTGCCAAGCCACTTTCCAGATGGTTGTGCCCTGCCTGTGCTGGTGCCTGGGGCTGCTCCTCCCCACGGACCAGGCTTCGCGCTTCCGTTTGAGCTATTTGTTATTGCACATGGATAGCCCAAGCTAGGTAATAACACTTTGACTAAATAAATGTCTTAATCCTTTAGATCTGAAATGATCACAGTAACCTCCAAATGTGAAAAGAGATCTTGAGCCTCGCCATCCCTCTGCAGCTCTAGAGCACCTGATTCAGGGGACTACACCAACCCAAGAAGTGAATTTCTCTCTTTAACAGTGAAACATTTACCGCAGGACAATTTGGAATAGGCAATTCAGATGCAGAGGTTTGATAGGTTATTAATTTAAAGGGGAGGCTGAAACAAAAAATAGCTGGCTTTCAAGGAAGGGGATGAGGGGAAGATATGTTCTTCAGCTGCAGGAACACTGATAGCTACTGTGCCTGCCTTTTCCTTTTCCTCACAGATAAATTATTATTAAGGATAAAAACAAGTGCTTTGTGGTTCTGGCAGACTAGCTAAGGCCAATTCATGGAAAAGATAGGTAAAATGAATGATACAGTTGTGCAATGGAAACCTGGCATTTCCCTCTTGGCACATTCATTCCCTTTAGATGCATGATTAATATGAGAATGACAGCCTCCCCTCTTCTATCACGAGTCATGAAACGAGATACTAATTTCAGAGACCCTACCAAAGCAAGGTTCAGTAATGTATAGATCATGGAAAGAAGACAGTGAAGAATGAAAGAGTGCACTGCATTTGCTCATGAATAAGCATGTTGCAAAAACATCTCTCCTCCCAGCCCAAACATTTTTCTGTTCATTTGGAGCCTCCAGTGTGCTAAATGCCCTTCTAATGTCCAATACTAACCATTTCCTCTCAAGGACAGTTTAAGGACGAATTAGAATGACAAAATAAATGACATTTACAGCCTTGCAAACTGAAAGAATGAAAGCAAAGTTGGGAGGATGGGCATGTTAAGAAGGACACTATAGCACTGGGAAGTGCTTTCCATGCGAGGAACCAGAAGGCAAACTGTGGGCCTTTCTGCCTACTCAACAGCAGCTGTCCTGTGACATTCTTCTTCCCATTCCTTTGTAAACTTGAGTTATCACCCAAAGTATCAATCCAAGGTTTTGGGGTTTTGTTTGCTTGATTTAAATGCTTATATTCTTACTTCTAAGCATCTTAAGCGAGATGCTGGTGTAATAAAAAATTCCTTTCTCTAAAACAAAGAAAAAGAAGTAATTCTGGTTACTAATATCAGTTATTTTGCTAATGTGATGTATATATAGCAATAAAATAACACAAGTCGCCTTCATGTAACAGATTTCATCTGTATTCCGAGACGCTAATTTTAATCTCTCTTCCCACTCCCAATCTTTTAACTTCACGAAAACCTAAAAAAAAGTTTTAGCACATTTCACAGGGATATTAAATATTTCTTTTTCTCATGCCAATATAAAAATACAAAGTAAGTAAAGACAAGTGATAATCACTTAAAAGATCACAATATACTGATGGATTTACTCTCAAAATTTTTGTATCTTTTGTATAGTAAGGACAGTCAACAAAAGGAAGAATGACAATTATGATTTGGTTTAATTATTAATGGAAACCTTAAATCCTAGAAATATACTTCAATTTTCCTATAATGCAAAGACAGACTCACACCCTCTGATGGAAATCTGGTCAAAACAAGGCTTCCAGCGTTAAGAACTCTACCTCCATTTCTTCCTTGCTATTGCCCAAAAGGCAAATAGAGAATTATCCATGACAAAAAGCACTGAGTTTTGCTATATACCAATAGAAAGAGCATACCTGAGGATCTTGGGTATCACTGCCGCTAAAAAAAGAAATTTTTTTAAAGAAAGGTATTTGAGACAATGGATCCTTCTTATGTTCAAATGTAAAACCCAAACTTTGAGGTGCACAGGCCCACCAGAGGAGGCTTTTTCCCCAAAAATATGAAGGAATTTATCTTCTTTTAATGGAAGCGATCTCTCACGATTTTTCCATATTAACCCAACTGCACTTTTATCATTTTTATATAGGACATACTATCATTTAACCTGACATATCATCTGAAATTTTCCACTGCCTGTAAACATCTTTTGAAAAGAAATATTACACTTCACATGCCAATTATAACCATCTATCTAAGGATCCACCTTTCTAAAGATGCATCTTTCCAGGATACAAATAATTTTAACTAATGAATAATTTTGAAGTATTTTCTAGCATTTCACACCACTAGAGGGACCCATAAGCATTCTAATTTCACATCTGTTCCCATCAAACCATTTAGAAATGTACTATATTAGATCCATGAACATTTTTTTAAATTAAGTCCTGCTATTGAACTCTCCTGTATGTTTACCACTCATGATTTAAATTTTAAAATATTTGTACCACATTCAAGTATTATGTAAAACTGTAACTTCATTTGGCATATACAGTCTTAGTACGGATTTTAAAGTTACATAAAAAGACTAATTTAGACTATTGGGATCTAAATTATCTCATTATACTTCCTGTCTTCCCTAGAACCACTTAGAAGCCCTGTTTAGTATCGTTGTAAGGCACTACACTCCTGCTTAAAAAAAATATTAAGCCATACTGTTTTGGTTTTAATTTACAACATATAACAATTTACATACACATTCATAAACGTTTTCCAAATGACTGCTGGAAAATATGCTGTGGGTTAAGGATTAATGAAACAAACATGGCTTTGCAAGTGTCTTCTGACTGAGTGGAATCAGAAAAAAAAATGTAAGTTTCAAGAAACTCTAGTAGTACCACAACTCTATTAAAAACTCTAGTGGTTTTCAACAGATGCTTCCTGATGGACGGGAAGTGCTAGGCATCACCACCACCAAAGATAACTTCTTTCCTGAAGGATCTTACAGAATGAAAGGATCTCACTGCCTCAGCAAAGCACAGAGCCACAGAACCATAGAATAATTCAGGTGGGAAAGGACAGAAGAGATTTCTGAAAGTCCTTTAGTCCAATTCTCTGCTCAAAACAGAGCTGATTTGAGAAAAATTACTCAAAGGAAGGGAGTAGACTACTTCGGTATGAAGTAAGTGCCATTTCTCCAATGGCAGTGTAAGTCATTGCACAGCAGTAGAAGTGTAAAAAAAAGTCATGAAAAGTTGGACTTCACTAATTTATCTTTTGAATTTTGGCTCATCTTAGTATTTCTGTAAACACCTCGGGAAAGATACAAAATTAAGTGAATTAAACAATGCCATTCCTGTTCTGGAATGAGTAACATTTTGCAATAATGTCAGGGCTAAGAAACTACATACAAGGCAGTCTTTCCATACCAATTTACTGAATCATAAGCCCAGTTATGTTTTTGGGGTTTTTTTAACCTGAATCCACTCACTGGGCAAGGCAAATCTGCAGTTCACAACAGCACACTGTGAACTAAGATACCTCACTGAGGCCAAATATTTAGAGGAGTATCATCAGAACACAAATATACAAAATATATAAAAACATAGCCTTTACAAAATGGGTTATGCCATGTTAATCAAGATACTGATGCTCCTAAAGAACACAACACAATGGTTCAGCTCTTTTCCCAAAAGGATAATATATTCCAGACCGTTGCCAAATCCTTTTCTTGCTGTCTTCCCAGAAAAACCCACCTTTCTTCCGTGTCCTAGAAATCTTCACTCCTACAGTAAAGGAATGACAGAACCCTCAACTCCATCTTTCTTGTCTATTTTTCATCACCAGAAATAAAAGAAGAATTGAAAAGTAACCCATCATGGTTAACAGAAAAAGAATTTCCTTTACCAATATATATGACTGTCAATACAGGAAGTCAAGCTGGCAGCAGAGATGAAAACAAAAGAATTCTCGCATATTTTCTACCAAACTGTCCAGCATTAAAAAAAAAAAGCCTTTCCCAATAATGTACTTGGAGAAGGAACACACTGAAGAAGTTCAAAATAAAATAAAATAAAACAGAATGTATCTCTGTCTTCTTCTATGGTCAAACTTATGCCAGCAGTGAAACACAGAGTGTGCTGTACATGTGCAAGACTCCAGAGCATACATGCTGTTCTACAGTAGTTTGAGAAGAAGAAACTGTAGGTAAAACAAACATCTAGAATAACAAAAGAAAAAAAACAAACCTGCTCTGTATTCTCAATTGGCACTTTTTATCCTCAAATCTTCCTTAAACAAGCTCACTTCAAGCTCACTCTTTTCATTTGGCCGATACAGCTGTATTTAGAACATTTTCTATGATTGCCCCTTCTGTGACTGCATTCTCCAAACTAAAAGTCAAAATTTCTCTCACATTGTGGAACACAATTTATTTGAGTAATCTGGTTTGTGAATAATTAGAAGACAATTTCAGAATTGCATCATTCACAGAAAGGCAGCTTTTGAAGAAATCTCTCAAGTACAAGCTTTTTACTCCTCAGTGATGGTATTTTCAAAAGGAAACAAATACTTCAAGCTATGATCACACAGAAATCATCTTGCATTGCTTTATTCATTGTGAAACTCACCCTTGTTCACAGTAGATTGCTGAACAAGACAGACAATTACCATTAAACATAACCAAATCGGTAATTCCTCTATTTTCTTGAAACAAAAAGGCATTGAAAATCATCTGGACTACGCTTATTTTATCTCAATCTCTAGAAAGTATCATCAAAAGCATCATTAGCTGCTGCAACACAAGGATTTTTCAAATTGTTTCAGGCAATCCATTTGGATTTGCACTCGTCTCTTCTTTGAATTCTGGCCCCTCAGCCAAGGGAAGTCTAAATTCACTGCTCAAGTGAATAAACCTTTTCCTATGGTTTGTGAGCTAGGAATTGGAAAATTTAAAACATCACTGCAAACAGTATATGTTGACATTTTTGCCAGATCTCAGAATAGTTTATAATGTGGTCTACAAACTGTAATTTCCAAGTAAGCAGTCTGAAGATTGTATAATAAAGGTAAACTCTGGAATTTCATCACATGTATGCACTCTCAAGAAAGAGAATTAGATTTAGCCATCACCTATAAAAATACCCCTTTCTTTCCACTCCCCTCTAAAAAGGCTCCATATACAGCTAAGGAGAAGAACCATTAAGTCTCACGGAAGTCTTAAGTTTCCATCACATTGTTTTTCCTCCTATGTGAAGCATTATACTGTATGCAAGCAACTATTTTCTTCAAAATTGAGCATTCTTGAATGTTACCAAACATATACTGATTAACTCAAATCCCATCTTCCTTCTAAGATATTTTAACTCACAGATGTGACAGATTCGCTTATCTATAAAACACGAAACAGAGCCCCATATGTTGGCAACATCATCTCCCCATAGAAGTATGCTCAGATGAGACTGGCACAAGAGGATTGTAAAAACCCTTGACAAGATCTTACTTATTCTGGGCCAGGCACAACAGGAACAGCAAGAAGAAAAACATGTCTCTTCTCTGCAAAAGCAAAGTATTCATTTTTCTGTCTGGTTCTTCTAGACTATATCCAACAACCCTTTCCTAAAAGGGAAGCTCAAAAGTATTAATTTCAGCTTTATCTGCATAAGACACTTCTCAATATTTTTTCTGTTATCTTCATTATTCATTTGAACTTTATACATTTTGGCTTCACTTCATCACTATAACATACTGTACATATCATTGTGCACACTCACTGTTTTGGGTTTTTGTCAGGTGAAACAGTGAGTGATTAGGGCACATTATACATGCCTTTGTGCATGCTAGAAACACCTCAACTACTCAACATTTCTTAAGTGTATTTGTGTGTGTGTATATACATACAAAAACCATAATAAATATATATTTAAAAAAACATTACTGACAATGTCTCAATAGCAAGAAAACAAAACCTAAAATTTTATTGCTGTTTTGCTATTTTCTGAAAAAGGGAATACTTTTATCCTATCCTTCACCAATTCTTCTACCAAAGATTTTGTTTCACATTAGCTTTTATCAACGTATTCTGACACTGAAGACAGAATTACTGTCTATGTTGTCTCAAGTAATGTGAAGAAAATGTTGAAGTATTTGTGTAAACTGCAGCCTATTTGTAAACCAGAAGAAAGCATGACTGATTATAACCACTGCAATCACTTTTCTCAATAACTTCCCTGAAAACCAAACAGTACATGCTGCATTCTCACAGCCAACTGCAAAAGTTCGTTCTTGTTTCCCATGGAGTGAAAAGCAGACCCAGTGTTCTACAGTCCATACAATATAACATTACAGTCAATGCATTTTACTGTGAAACAGTGAATTCAGAGGAAGAAAGTTGTGTGGCTACTCTCTCCTTTCCAGAAATGGTGGATCTGAGATGCTATCTTGAGTTTATGCCCGTGGTCCCACACAGGCACAACCAACAGAACACAGTAACAGAAAAACTACAAATTGATGGCTCAACATTAACCAACTGCCAACCACCAAGAAGAATCTAATCCTGACTTTCCCCACTCACCAGGAAGCAGCTTGTTGAAACAAAAATTTGTTTACTAAGCTATTCCTCTTGGTAGTTCCTGCAATAACCTATAAAAAGGTAACTTCTGGAATACAATGTAGAAGGAAAACTACCATCCACCAAAGTTACTTTGATCATCAAATCCTACATTTAATAATCCTCAGATATGACTCCCATTCCACTCTCTAACAACAACATTTTTCCAACCATCTTCCTAAAATCAAATTTCCTACAAGTTACTGTTGAGAATACTTCTAGACAGGTTAGAAACTTGAATATTCATGTATCAATTACAGAATTCTGGGATGAAGATAGAGATTCTGAGCTTATAATGCCTAAGAAGATACAGAAGTGATCTTTAGAAACAAGTGCTGACAAACTTTACTTCAGCTACATTAGTTGAAGTTGCAAGTTAAAATAGTGTTATGAAGAAAAGTAATGCATTTCAAATTCAGTACCCTTCCAAACCTACCAGTTGGGTTAAGAGCCTATCAATAAAATATTAGAAAAGAGACTGGTCAGCATATTATTAGCTAAAACTCCTCAAAGACATTAAACTTCTCAAAACTTCATTGACAGAAGAAGAAAATGCTGAACAACCAAAGTTAGCTAAGCAAAACACAAAACAGCAATAATGCTCCAGCACTGTGACTGGCAGCCACTGTTAAGTCATCTGCAAAACACATAAGCAATGATTGTTGCAAAATATTTAGAACCACAGAATAAAGCTAGTGGATAGTAGAAGAAAGTTACAGTGAAACGACACAAACACAAAGGAGGAAGCATGTCCATGCATTACTGATGTTCAGGATACAGCTGTGGTGGGGGGGAAAAAAAAAGCAACATTTAGATGGCTTAGTCTGTTTCAGCTGCAGAAGAGACCTTTCCAGCTCAGTATTTGCCCCAAGAAGAGCTGACTGTCTCCTCTCATGTGCTATTACTCATATGGGTGAGTATTTTTCAATGATTTAGCTCTATGTGGCAAAACCAACTCCTTCTGAAGTAACCAGGAGAGGCCAGGGAGAATATCCTAAAAATTAGGTCAAGTCTGCTTCCTGCAACTTCTCTCTACTTGCAGCCTCATAGTGCATTACTAAATCTCTTGCTTAAAACAGTTAAGGAAACACTGATCAGGACTAAATTAGCATTGCAGAGAGAAAGAAAACATTTTATCGATAAGAAAGAATCCTACATTTATGTAAATTATTAGATAACCTACTGATATGGTGAGAGATGGTGCTGAATTCCTGACTTTGAAAGAAACTCCACAATGCAGCAGGAGCCAGCAAAGAGCAACCCTTCAACAAGCTACAATCCTGAAGTGCAAAAAATCTGACTATATGACAACTCTGAAAACTAACAAAGCAGCTGACAGAGGGAAGTTAAAAGTCAAAGAATTTTTTGGGCCTCCTAGCAACATTTTTTGCTGTCATCAGACACCACAGGTGATGTTGCTAAAAGCTGGTGGCTGTGTCTGAACAAGTAGGGGCAAGGAGAAAGGGTGTTAAAGTCCTTTTCCTGATTAGTCATGATCTGCCTGATGTACAATCATCAGGATGGAAAGAAACAGTGTGATGAGGACCATATAATAGCATACATCCACTGCCTTTTAACAGGCAGTTCTTTCAATACTTCTGTTAGTATTTTCCCATATCAGCATGAAATGCCACATATATATATATACACACAAAAAGACATAGTTACGTACTTCATAAATTGCATGCTATTTCTACAGAGAATTTATTATACTCAATCAGGACTTGAGATGAAACTCTCATCCTCTTTATTGAAAAACATCTACATAGCACACTCTTCAAACTTTGTTTTCTCACCTATTTTTATGAAACTTTTGAACGAAACTAAGAGTTTAAGAGTTTTAGATATGATCTACTTTTAAAAACAATAACTTCAGTTAAGATCTGAGCATAAGACCAGTTTCTGCCACTCATTTTTATTAATGAGGTAATTACAACAACCACACTTATTACCACGAAATCAGCTTTACTAAATCTCTCCATTGCATTCAGAATACTTGGAATTGTGCTGATACAATGTTGGTATAGATCCTTTATGACACTTAATACATTCATTATTGGCATAATTTAATTAAGACTCAAATCCCCTGCACTTTTGCTGCATATTGTTTTGGTGGTTATTGAAACTTTATATTATCACAACTACTGACAAATTTAGTTTTAACAATATAGATGGAAAATTTTACTTTTTTCTCTACAAAACTATTCTTCTTGTAACACTCCTGAAAAGAAATGATTCCTCAAACACATTATCAAAAAA
This sequence comes from Monarcha castaneiventris obscurior, assembly GCA_026261815.1. NCBI lineage: Eukaryota > Metazoa > Chordata > Aves > Passeriformes > Monarchidae > Monarcha > Monarcha castaneiventris. The sequence continues at coordinate 13,435,037 of JAMPIT010000379.1, forward strand.
TTTAGGCTGCTGTTTTCTACTAACACTTTAATCTTTATGTATTTGTCTATGTCCAAAAATTTAAGTCCTAGCTATGCATTTGAGTAGATGTAATTCATTATGATGAGGTCAAGAATGTTGGTGTTACTGTAATACTGTTCAAGCATCATGCTGGACAGGGCCTTGCTACTGCTTTATAAAAACATTCTTCTCAACTGATTGTGTCTGCCAAGTAAGCACACAGCACACACATCAGTAGCTGTTTAGAAGATAAGTCTCCATTTCCATACTGATTCAGATCTAAATTCAAACAGTTTAAAATTACAGTTTTTAAAAAAATATATTTAGCAGTGAAGATTTTCCTCTTCTATTTTTGGTTATGAGCTAGAATGAAAGATTTTCCTAAGTATAAAAAAATGGTCTTGCTGTAAGAGCTGCTAACTTTATTTTAGAGGCTCAGCAGTTAAAATTGATGGAAGCCTTTGTTTATTTGTCATTTATCTGCTTTTAAATACTTACAGTGAAAAATACGGAAATCAATGTATGGATGAGAACCTCTTCTCTCTGTTTCAAATCCTGCCCGACTTCTTACTCGCACATCTCCTAGAAACAGGGTCAAGAGTGAAATAAAAGTGTGGAAGAGTGGCAGAGATAAAATGCAAATGAACATAGCCTGGAGGGGTAAAGATTCATGTACTTAATGGAGGAGAGTAATTCAAACAATAGGCCTACTTCAATGCTTTTTGTTTTAAAGGTGAAATTCAAAACAAAGTTTGAAGACTTGTTAAACATGCAATCACATGCTTTCTTGTCAAAATCTCTCCTGCCTAAGCATACGTTGCCAGAAGCATGTGATAAGCATTCAGATGAAATTAGGAAGAGCTTGCTACACCAGTATGGTAAAAATGCACCTTAATGTGACAGAAAACAAGAACATTTAAAGTTGATTTGTTCATCAGTAACACACATACAACGATAACATTTTGTAGAATACAAAAAAGATTCAACTTCTAGAAATGGCAGCTTTTAGCAAATAAGCTAGTTACAATATGGTTTTATATTATATAATATTTTCCCACTAGCATTTACTTACTTGTGCTCAGCTGTTTGAATATTACACAAGAGCCTATTAAAATACCAAAACTCAGTATTAAAATTTTATCAAACTATTTTGCACTGTAATTAGCTTCAACCTGAATCTTTTAGCATGCTAGTTGACTTCTACTTACACATTTTACCAACTGAAAGCTGATCAGTATTCTTTCATTAGATATTTGTATGTATTAATATAAGCAGTTCACCTGGATTAAAAGCTTTCACTTAAAATCCTTTTGCAATTATGAATTTGGAAAAATCTTCGAGGATCAAATGCAATAGTGTTTCCCTACTCAAACCCTAACAAAGATAAATTTAAGATGTGCAAATGCTGTGGTTTCTAATTATGAAAATCCTTCAAGTGTCATACTCTCCTCACTTGAAACACAATACTTTTAACATGAAACCCAAATAAGTAATTAACAAAAAGAACTATGACTAAGTTTAAAAGAACTAAATAAAAATATAGCTATTTAATTTTCATCAAATCATAGACATCTTGAGAGCGTTTTTTTCCTTTTTTTTTTCCCCCCTAACCTGCTCATCTGCAATGCTGAAGCAGGCATCTTGTCAGAAAATAGCTACAGGTACTGACTCACACTTCAGTAATATGCTTTTAATACTTAACAGGTATCTTTCTAGAGATACATATCTATAAACACTGACACATCTACAGTGACGCACTTTACACGAATGTTATCTTGTGAGGCACGCTGGAAGCACCACAAAAGGGTAAGTAGGCCCAGGGCTCCCATAAAGTTTACAGATCAGTAAAAACATACTAAATACGTATTGCCTTTCAGTTATTAATCCTTTTATTTTTATTAAACTGAAAACCTTAACTGAGCTGCAAGGGAAAGCAACCCAATTACTATCTACAAGTATTACTTTTCAGACCACTTACAATATATTACTTATAAAGGCTTCAAGCATTCATTTGAGCAGAGTGCAAGAGACTTGTCTCCTTCCAGGCAATACAGAGGCAGCAAATTGTAGAACTCTTCTGTTAGGCACAAGCAACTGGTGAATTTTATTTACAAAATAAATTAATAAAAATGAAAAAGAGACGAAACTTTGGAAGAGAGGGGGCAAATGCATTAGTAGCTGTATATGAAAGTAACAGTTTACACGGAGGAAAATTCAACTTTCATTACCTTTCACTCATATTTATCTGGGTAATCAGGCATAGCTACAGCTGTGTGAATGAGTTCACCAGCTAAATTAAAAGAAAAATAAAAGAAGTTTTTTAGTGGAGCTAATTTTTTACAGAAAAGGTGATACAGCTTTCGTGATTTATTTTTAGGGGTTTTTTTATTTTTACAATTTATAAACCACAGTATGAGTTAGCAAATAGTTTCAGCCAGTGTATAACTACGTTTTGGCGAACGATTTGTTCCAAGTGTCAAGAACAGGAAAAGTTCACAGAAAAATACCTGACGACCAACACGGAATTTTGCAAATAATAAAACGAGCAGGTTCATATGATAAATAATGTCCAGAAAATTTCTCTCTGCTTTGTTTTTTTTCATTTACTAGTACCCTTGCTTAACAGCATAGACAGAATAATACTATCCCTGTTACCCTTGAAATGCCTGCAACGTTGAGAATTTTAGGGAGGAAAACAATAAAAACAGTCTGTAAGTAAAATGAAGAAGTGCAACTAACTACATTACTTTAAACAGGAATTATGAGAATATCTATTCACAGGAATATTTAGCCAAAGAAGGAATTGTATATTAAAAATGCACATGGCAAACTAAGGAAAAGGCAACTGTAATAAGATAAAGCTAAAATGAGTGTATTTACTTGGATACATATAAAATGAGAAATTCCCAGCAAGGAAAGCTAAATATTTTCATTACATAGTTATTTAACAAAATTCCCTCTCCCTAACCATGGTAGAAGAAGCTATTTCTTTAAAAAAACAGTATCTCAACAATGGATTAATTTTTTCAGTTGGATTTATTCCGGAAAATGTATATTCTGGAAGAATATACCCCTTCTACAAGACTGGAATTTATTACAGCAAACAAATTAGAAAATTCCCTTGTGCCAGAACAAAGGCAGAAGAGCCACCTCTATTATCATGGTACAAAGCTGCTGCATTTTTCAAGATTCCAGACAATAAATGTGCCTGAAAAATATTGCTGGAATTTGATGATACCATACATTCATCTGAAATCTCTAAATATACATAAGCCGAAAAAGGAATTATGAAACAATGTGCTATTAGCACAGTGAAACTAATCTCTAGTGCATATGTATAGTTAGTTCCAAAGCATCCAGAAATACTGGATCATCATTATGCATTCACTGTTTGGTTAATGTAACCTGAAGAAGATTAATGGATCCCAAATGCACCCACTTCATTGTACTTCCACACAACATTACATGTTCACAACAATTTGCTTGGGAAATCCTGCACAAGTGTTTTGCAACCCTGCGACTCTGAAGTTATGCATAATTTAATTTTAAGGAAGAGACATGTTTATCTTCATATGGAATTTTACAAAAAAGCACAAGATATCTCAGATTTGAGATTACTTTTATCAAACAAAAGGACACTGTTACATAATTCCTTCAAACAGCAACAGAAGTCCAGCCTCAGAGCCAATCATTATTATGGTAGCTGAAAGAAATATTAAAATTCAACACCTAAACCAAAAGAACTTATGAATACTTTTCGTTTATTTATACCTTTACAAACATATCGAAATGCTTACAAAATCTGTTTAAACCGTCCACAGTCTGCTTATAGGTAAATTTGGGGGGGGGGGGCACAGAAGTGGCAGGAAGCTGACTGACAGCTTTTATCTGAAGTGTCTCTTCTTGAGCCACTTTTAGCCACACTGGAAAGACTCCTATGTTCCCTTAAGGGAACACATTTAAGTCCAGCATCTTAATGAAACTGGACTTCCAGGAACAATCTTTCCCTCTTTGAGAGTTTTGGTGATTCCAAAGAATCAAGAGAAAGATTTAAAAAATGTGAAGCTTTCCTTTCCAGACCTTATTCTGTGCACAAAAATGATACACTATCTGATGGCTGAGTATTTATCTACACTTTTTTCCAGAATAGTCCTGCATGGTCAGGATTGCTTGCACTTTTAAGACAAAGATCATACTGGCAGAAATTTAACTGAAGACTAAATAAATCATGGAAGAAGGAATGTAAGAGGGAGGTTTGCAGCTACAACTGAAAACTGAAAAGAAATTAGGGCTTTAACAAAACTTACCTTGAAACAGATTGCCTGTTCCTGCCCCTCTCTCAGATTGCTGCTCACACCACAAGGACAGCTCTGATACTTACGAGGCAGCTGAAATAGCACAGCTGACATCCCTGGGCGTTAGGGTTACCCAGCACATACTCGGTGCTACCCTAACACTGCAGTGTGGCACAGTAACAATGCGGCAGCTGCTTGGGGAGCTGAGGCCATCCGGAGCAGGGGCAGAAACCTCAGAGATCATGGAGGACAGCTGGGAGCAGAAATTATGACAGCCACCTCAAGGTAAAGCACTCAAGTCAGCCATGAGGTGGTGAAGAGCAGGATTTTCAGACAGAATTACTATATTCATAGATTATAATTCCTATTAAATTTGTTGGAGAAACAGATGACAGGTCAGCTGAATGCGCCAGAATTAAAGCGAATAGAATACAACATAAAAACCACTACCAGAGAAGAGCATGCACCTACATTACACAGTAGCTTTTCTCAAATATTTCCTATTTGAAGCGATCAAGACCTCCAAAAGAAGCTAAATGCTTCAGTTGTAGTTGAGAAGTGCATGCTCACCAATACAAGCAGTCAGTGCCCCACACTCTCTACCCCATGCACAGTAGAAAAACTTTCCGTCAATACAAAGCAACAAGAAAAAGAAACCAGAAAAGCAAATAAGAGAAAAAACAAGAAAGTATCAAGATTACACAGAAGCACTTACAAGGTATTTTGAGAATTCCTCGTAGTTGCTGAGAAAAGTGGCTGAGGTGATGCAGATGTATCAGCCTTTCCAAGGTCTTAAAAGAAAAATTCTACAATGCTGCATCTGTATCTATATTTTAAAACAGTAAATAAGCCACTCGGGAGTGGCTTAGTGTATATTTTGGGAATGGGGTATGACAGATGAGTCATTACAGTCAACGCTGCTTGTTTATATCGACACACTGATGAAGGCAGTCAGTCAGGAGTTAGTTTTTTATTTTGCATACCCATAAAATAGGATCTTTTAAATTGAACCTGGACACACTGCTATACCACAGGAATTCCTATTTACTTGGTGAAAATGAATTTCCATTGGGTTACCATTGGAACAGCCTGAAAACATTGAATGAAGCAACTTCATGGCCAGCACAACTAAAAAAAGGCAGAGGGAGTTATTGTAGATACTCTTAGCCTTGTAATTTTGGTTTGCTAAGAAAAACACCCTATCAAGGTACATTTTGCTAATAGATACAGTCTGTATGGAATAAAACCAACCAAGTAAAAGGCAAATCTTGTGACTGTGCCTAACTTCCCATTAAGTTACAGCTGAGGATTCCTTATAGCTTATTCTGCTCATGTACTAAAATAAATAAACAAAAACAAAACTCTAACAATACTGTAGGAAATGCAATGCTTCACATTTCTTGCAAAAAATTCTGATGGGATATATTAACCCTTGAATCTACTCTGATATTAATGTTTCTACATACCGATGAGTCCAACTGTTCAGCTTTCAGGCTGGTCTTTTTTACAGTCCATTTACAAGTACAAAAATAATAAATATGTAACTAGTTGCTAACTTGTACAGTATAGTGTACATAACATTTGGGAAAACCAAGTGATTTCTGTTAGTGAGAGAATAATACAAATTTATCACATAATGATTCAAACATCCCATGAGCAATTTTTTGTTTGCTTGTTGATACCCTCCTCCCCCACCTAAGTTAGAAGTCAATCCTTTAAAAGATTTACTGCTTCTGAATAGCAGAATAGCATGAATGAATTATGCCAGCAAGAGTTATACTATTCATAACAAGCACCAATCTCATTATGTTATAATTAATTCCAATGAGACAACAAGTGAAAAATTAATTTCCTTAACGTCATGTTCTGAATATTTTCCAGTTCTACCTATGAGAATAGTGGAAGACTTCCAAGACAAATTAGATTTTTCTCTCCATTCAGATGTATATACCAAAAACTACAGGAAGTTATGCTTTGCTTCTCTCTAGAATTATTTGAGCATTATCACAAATCCTTCTGCAGAAATGATGGGCCTAACTCCTTCATTTTAACTTTTGAAAACAAAATAAACCTATTTACAACAACAATTAAAAAAATGGAGCATCTCTTTCAATAAACATTTCAAACCCAGCATCTTCTGTTCTCTCCTTAATACATCCCCAAAGTAATTAAATTCTCTGATCAAAACTCCGTCAGAAGACAGTCAATGCTACAGTATTAACAACTTCACAAATGTAAAAAATCACAATAATTGGAAAAAAAAAGTGAAGCTGCCATGTCAAAATTGGATTTATATGTATATATGACCATATATTTCTACATATGTAGGTTAGGACTATATATTCACATACACTACACACTCATATACACACATATACATTATAACTTTGTCTATGAATTTAATGCAACTATGAATTACTGGGGACTTTAACATGTACAATATACCACTAAACTGAAAAGATTCAGGGCATAAAAAGACATGTTCTGGCTGATTTAGTTGGAGATGGTTAAGAATTTGTAATGAGTAGCTGTTGGGGTTCATTGAGCTGTGCGAGACATCACGCAAGCATTCATAGTCCATTTCAACACATATTCATAGCTCAAGATGGCTTAAATTAAGTGGCATCATTTAGCAGTGAAACAGACTTAGAGCACATACACAGTCCCCATGCCATCTGCACCACCAGCAGCCTCCAGAAGAGGTGTGGGAAATACTGAATCTGGCAGCCAGATCTGCAAGAGCTTTGCATCTTTCTCCTCCCAACAAGTGACCTCAACTCCTTCTGTGCACTCACTATCACAGAGGGTCTCCCCTGGATGCTTTCCCCTCCCAATACCATTCTTTTGTTTGAATTCAGCTTTACCCTTTATCTCCTTGCTACTCTGGAAACACTCCCCAGTAAGTCGACTGAACTACTCCGCCCTGTCAAGTGCCCTCTCCCTTCTCAAGTTACCTTCTAGGATTAATGAGAAAAATATTGTTTAAAATCATATTATTTCAAGAACACCTCGCGCATTTCATAGGCTCAGTATTGAAGTTTTTAAGAGTGTGTGGTAACTCTCAAACAAGTGTTCTCTAAGCTACAGTTTTAACTAGAAAGATACCATAGAGAGGTGACAAATTCCATCGCAGAAAGATCAATCATGAGTCACTTAGAAAACATTACTTCTACCAAACACATTAAGTTAATTATAAGAACTTCCCTTTTTCTTTAATATAGGAGTAAAACATCCTACACAATGCTTAACTCAGGAAAAAAAGAAAAAAGGCAAGCAACCAAGTCAACACAAAATAACACAAACTCTTCTAGAGATTCTAACCAAAATATTATCCAGGAGAAAGAGAATGGTAGGTTTATTAATTCAACAGAGACATAAAAAGGTTATTATTTAAATCAATCATAAATGTTGGAACTTGCAATATAGAAACTGGTATGCTTACCTAGCATACGAATGTACAACGCAGTCTGATCAGAGCTGTCATAGGAAATTGCTCCACGCCTCTGAAAAAAAACCAAGCATATTTTAAGCAAGTTAGAAGTGAATAATTTTTAAACTGAAATGAAAATAAAGTATTAATTGACCATTTCAATTTTAACTCTTAAAACTAATCTTAGAAATTTTATACCTTTCATGCAAAATGCATCTTTCAAGTATGTATATCTACTTATTTTAAGAGGGGACAAAGGAAGGATAGGAATTGGTAGCGAAAAGATTATGAAAAGAAGGATCAGAATGTGGTAAAAAACACCACCATATATTTCTTTCCTACGTTCCTCAATCATTCCTCACAATAAAAAATATGCAGAACGAGATTACGCAGACACAAGAAAGTGCTTCTCATGGCCTTCTAGAACATCATACTAGAAACAAATACTTGCAGTTTCTGGTTTATGTATTTACTTTTACCTATGGGGTATTTCCATCTTCCAAGGGTAAAAGAAGTAAAAGAACTGAAATTACACCATTACTGCAGCCCTAGGATGCCACATGCTACATTCATGGTACCCAGTATTTTCTGTAGGCAAAGCAAGGTATCACTGAGGTAAAATGTTATACATAAAGGCATTTCAGAGAAAGCCAGCAAGTAGTATTTCATATTTGATGACAAAAGTTTAGAAGAGTCATCAAGTTATCCATGCACGACATTGAGATACTCCCATATAAACTGTATTTCTTACCTACATAGGACACATATGTTTCAGACATATTCAGCTACAGGGATAGTTACAATCCAGGAAGTCTCCCACAAGGTGGTGAATTGGTCCTCTATCAGCAAAAACCTGGAGCACTGTTCTCATGGCTGCACACCACTGGCATCACACAGTCTGCAAAGCACAGCTCGGCCCAGCACCCAGCCTCACATCTTGCCTTTACTGTACTTTGACCATCTTCTGCCCATTCCTAAGGCCTTCATTAATGTTACTTGTTAATCCTAGGATTAGAGGATCACCTTCACAATCAGACCTCCATTTTGACAGTTCAGAACATTTGTTCTTTACAGAAATTAGATTTTTTGTGGAGGACACACATTAGAAACTCCTATGGCCTTTCCCTGTACACCACACCTCTTTCTTACACTGAGGACAGTGAAGTCCTCAATGCCACCAAGAGTCACCACGGGCCTCTGAGAACTTCAGATAAAAGTCAAGCTGGTGATGAACACAATCACCCATTTTTTCACCTGTGCAGAAGGACTCATGGACATGCAACAGCCTGAAAATGTGCAAGCTCAAAAGATAAGAAATCAAACCATGTTAGGAAACAGGACAGAAAAAATGCTGGCTATTGAGAAGAATTCTGAAGGAAAGAAAATGAAGGAAAGAAAAATTACATGGAAAGGCAAAAAGGCAGAACTGCTGATATGCATCTATCTACAGAACAAGCTGAATGAACTTGAAGACAGACTAGAAATGAATAACCTCAATCACTGTGGTTTGTACAAGTGATGTGCTAAGACTCCAAACTCGTGACACTTTTTAAAAAAATATTTTCATACTAAAATAAAAAAAAAAAAGAAAACATTACACTTGAAGTTGCAGAAGGTTTTCCCAAAAGTAAGCTTTCTATGCAATTACAGAAGTGACCAAAGACCTTGCTCCAAATGGGGTCCAATAATAACAGCTGTTGTAAAGACTACAAGGAAGAACTCCCTGAACAGAACTTTTACGTTGTCTTAGCTTTTGTTCTATATTTCCTTGGAAGGTCATAAACCATGCAAATAATTCTTCAATATATGTTTGTACAGCATTTCTCATAGCAGTGTGCCTGTCCCAATGGGAAAGGCAGAAATACAACTTATGAGCTAGAAAATTATGCTGATTTCTCACTAACATTTTCAATTTTTTTCATTGAACCTGCCTTTGAGTTTCAGAAAATCTCAGCTGAACATATTTTCAGTAGCCTAGAACATTTCACATCACTGACTAGGCACAATCAGTGATGTAATTTAGTGCTAACTTGCAATTTGCACCTGTCTATCACAGATTCCTGGACATGTCCAGTACAGTTCTGTAATCTAATACAAGAGAAACCTAAGCACACATGCAGCTACAAGACCCATGTGTAACTGGAGCATTAGTCTCCAAGACAGAAAACAATATACAAAAATTTACTGAAAAATAAATCCTTTTGATATGTCGATTCTAAAATATTACTTGCTCCTTGAAACAAAATATTATCAGATAAAGCAGTATATATAAAGTACTGCATCCATGTCTGATATAAAACAGAAAGCACATTTTTAAAACCATAAAGTAGTTGCTTATACAGACAAGTGATTTTGCTCTACAAGGAAATATTTGAAACAATCAAATCTATTAAAATTACCTTTGAAGTTTGGTTTTCTAAGGAAAAATAGAGACAATTTCTTGTATAAATTTCACTAGCAATACTTCACAAATAGTAGGACAATTTCAGCTAATTTTGCTAAAAGGACGGAGGTCTTAAAGATACTTCATTCACTGAAATTTGTTAAATAAAATAGATTAAGAGGAAAACCCGTGTTAGCAAATTCCACCAACAGGCAGATGTTGGGTGGGTGACGAGTGGTCAGACCTTTTATCTTTAGAGCAGGCAAATAAGTGAGGTACAGACAGTTGAGCACTGTGGTGGGCAGTCAGAGACAAAGGATGAAGCTAATGGCACAGAGGTTTTTTTAGCAACTTGTGATAGGTAAACGAGTAATACTGCACTCATCCAGACACAGATTGCTTTGTGTCAACTTACTCTGCAAATACAGAACAGACCATCTACTGCAGGTTGTGGTGTATCACCTATTTTCCCACTTCAAACAATACTGTCAGTGCATTTGTTATTCCACCCACTACAGTACCCAAGAAAAATGCAAGGAAAAAAGGCAGAAAGAGAGAAGTAATTTAATGCATGCTGTGTGTGGTTCTTTAAGATATACTGCCCAGATTTCACTACTTAAACCCAGCAAATAGAAAAACCAGATTTAATGCTTCAGCTTTTACTGAGATATGATCTGACAGACACCAAATTCATAAGAAGGAAGGCAAATGTGTCTCAAAGAACTAAAGTTACTGTAAAGCACTCAACATTTCAAACAATTTAATCAGCAGGATTTTACCCTTGTTGATGACCAAAAATGCCACCCTCCTCATGGCTAATCAACGGTCCACTCTCTGTAGCCTACACCAACACATCAAGACTATACTAACCCTAAAAATATACTTTACTTACACAGATGAGGTGACCATAGCATACACTGAAACACCCTACAGACACCTTGGATCAGAAATCTTTGTGGATTAAGACTGACTTCTGGCACCTCAAAATACAACTTGTTGTCATGTTATTGCCAATATTTTTAACTCATTTATTTCTAAATCTCTGCCACCTCTTTGATCTCCCTGAAGATTTGCACGTTAGTAACAATACTGACCTTCTGTATAAACATCAAACAAATAAGCACCATTCCAGCAAGCAGACAGAATTACTGGTGCTCAAAGACAAGACAATCCTAACGTGTTTGTGTTTAGGCGGGTTCCGTTTTCAAGCACACAGACAACTTGGCTGGTGGGAATGTCTGCTGGACTCCAAGTGATTCAACAAATTCCTCGAATGATTAGGTGAGGTTCTCAACTGCTCTGCTCCTTTCCAGGCATGAGCACAGCCATCTGAACTGGGTGGGCTGTTTAGCTTCAGTGGTGAAGATGGATGTCAGAAGGATGGCTGGGAAGGATTGTTTATACTGGACTTCCACTTTCAAAGCCTCACCTTAAACTTCAGTATCACACCAGAGTATCGTTTATTCTTCCAAAGGGCAATACAGTAAAAAAAGCTTCCATTCTTCCTCCTTTTGTGAGGAAAGACATATTTGTGGAAAGTGAATGGAAGAAGTTCAAACTAAATTGGAAGATCCATTAATCCTCTAAGAACAACACTGATACGAGGACTCTGCAAAAGCATGCAAAGGAACTATCCACCAGAACCTAGACTTAAGTCAGATCTCGCTGAACATCTTTTCAGAGAGTATACAAAGTTATTAAAGGCCATGCAATGGGAACAATGTGCCAAAATAGCACACAGATACATCTTCAAAGGGAAACCGCTTCAGTGATGCTTGGGAGTACAAGCATTTGCATGCACCACTTGGAAACGGAGCGCCTGCTGCTGTTTGTGTCAAACAGAAATGTTTCCATTGATGTATCAGTTTTATCACATGGACTTCCCAATCTCGTTGAGAGCAGAGCACTAGCATTATGGCTGGGCACTTCATTTTGGCAAGGGCCAGCTTTTGGACTATCAAGCAAAATATGTCCTAGTCTCATTCTCTAACAAAACCTGCTAGACCATCAAAATTCAGTACCAGCCATCAGAAAGAACCATCCATGCTTTTTGATGGACTACACAACCCTCATTTTGCTACTCAGGTGTTTATTCAGAAGCTGGGAAAGAAAAGACAGGGGACAGAGAGCAACACTGCCAGGCAAGTGTTTTTACCTACCCGACTTTTCAGTCCAAGCTCTTTGCTCAACTATCAGAGCATTAGTCTCAACTGCTCTGAAAACAAGTGTGGAGAAGTTGTTATACCATGGCAACTGCATTGTACCGGTTATGCTGCCTCAAATATACACACTTGGAAAGCATTTAAGATCATAAGACAATTTATAAACTAGAAGTCTCGAGAATGACAAACTAGTTAAGACTTTATTTCTCCAACTATTATTAGATTTCAAAAGCAAGACTGTCATGTATCTTAGACTTATTTCAAGTATTTAAACAGTCCATGCTAACATATGGTCCACAGTTTTCCAAAAGGCACAACAAAGCCTTTAACTCACTAAAGCGCAGAAAAATGTTCTTTACAAGAACTTAAACTAACAATGAACTCAGGTAAGCCACTGCAAAATGGTCCTACTACTATTATTAAAAAATTTCACTAGAGTTCAAATCAGTATTTTGAAAGTTTGTCAAATCAGAAGTAAGAAAGTGTAGTTAACGTTGCTTTCCTGAAATGTAATCAGCAATAAGAACCACCCTTTCTTTCAAATATCTGAATGTGATAATTTTAATATTTTCTTCCATATAAAGCTATTTCACATGATCATCTCCCAAGACAGATGGCAACCATTTTTAAACTTAGCTATCATTTGAATGATAGTTATCAATGTTAATGATACATATACCTAACAAGCATCTGTAAGTTATTTTTTCTTATATACCTCAGATGTGTATCATGTGGCATAAGATTTATCCAAAGCTTTATCAACATAAAAAAAATCAAAATTTAACAAAAATACACAAAATAAAAGCTTGACAGTTGATCAGAAAGAATGTACAGTAAAAAAAAAAAAGAACAAAACACCATAAGGAATTGCTTTAAGTGAGGACAGTAACGCACAGGGGTACTGCCTTTAGAAACTAGATCAGAATGGCAGAAAGACTCAATGGCAATGACAAAATAGGTAATTGGATGAACACAAAAATACTAATTCTCTAAAAGAAACAACCATTAGCACATGTAAAAACATAGCCATAAATAGCAGGCAATGTTATGCCTAACTGTATTATGTCCTGGAATTCCTATTATTCCGCACCTTAAAACAACCTCTGACCAAACTGGATTAGACATAACTCTTGAACAGGCTTTTTATGTAAAGTTCCAGAAAGCCAGCAGTTTCACACACACCAGTAAAATGTGGATGATGTACTGGTCTAGCACACACCCTGTAAAACTCCGGTGTTTAGAATCTGCCTTCAGCCACAAGTGAACATCCATTGTGTATCCTGGTCTTTTTCCTGATGTGACTAAAGTTGTGACAAGTACTAGCTAGCAACTAAGCCTGACCATTTTTACTTTTAATAAATTTAGAAACATGCTATTGGCAATGACTGAAGAGTACAGGCATGGATGCCTGGTAAAGCTTGTTTTCACAACAAACTCAAATTCACGCTTGTTCAGATTCTTCTGTTAATTGTACAAAACTTTTAGAAGCTTGTATCAATAACAATAACAACAAAAATCTAGCTGAAAATGCAGGAACTCTACTTTTTTTCCGTTTCCCTCATTCTCTCCAATGAATCTGGCTGTCTTCCATAATCCTACACTTAAATTTATTCCTCCTTTAGGAATTAATTCTAGATTATACAGCAAGCAATTCTGAGAAGAGCCTGGTCTCATCTCCAGGCACCAATCTCACCTATATTTACTAGCACAAATATCCATTATGGGAATACTTACATTCCTTGGAAGGAAAGAGTAAAAACTTAATCCTAACATTAGTATGCATTTTTCAAAACACAGGGATCTCAAATGGAAAGGTTACAAAGTAAGTAAAGTAGATATTTCACATAAGCAAACAAAACTGGTATTTCCACTCCTGCAACTCTGAAATCAACAATACAAAAAGGATATCCGTTCCAGGAAGCAAAATACACTAATCTGTATTATCCTCACTATGTTTAAAATTGTTTTTCCTTATTTTCAAAAAGCTTTTAAAATGCTATAAAATTGAAAATCTGTTAGTAACAGAGGCAAGACAACTCCTGCCATTCAGAAGCCATTTCAGATCCCTTCTTTCCCTGTGTCCCAACTGGCACTCCTACAAACACACTCCTTCCCACTTCAAGGCAAGCAAAAGTCAAGAGCTACAAAATCATGTATGAACACTTAGGAAACACAATCTTAAATGGCAAATGACATGTTTCCAAAACAGATTAGATTTTAAAAGGAAAAATAAGCAGTCGTGAAGTTCTTAATGACTTGTTTTCACTCACACTACTTCTAAACCCAGTTAGCCAAAACAGATTTTAAAAATGGCCTACCTTAGAAGTAATCCATTTGATAAGGATCAGAGCTAAACACCAGATCAATGCAATTCCCATTGGATCACCCCAAATACCTGAAGCATAATCTCCCCCCGATGGCCGCCAGTGCTGAAAGCAGCAGGGCACAGCAGCGAGGCACAGGCAGGCAGCAGCTGTCACCTGACAGCCCCTGCAATGTGCTCTGCCCCGCTCCTCTCGCTGCCAACGCTGGACTCAACAAGAAAGTTTTACAACCAGAGGACATGGCAATTAGTGAAACCTTACTAAACCCCACAGAAATGCTAAAGGAAATGTAAAACCACGATTACATCCTTTCATCATATTTAAATACAGCAAAGTGTGCCAGACAACAGGATCAAACTCCAGTAGTCAAAACACCCAAGCTAATTCAGGATACTGCCTTGCCTTCAAATGCTATGAAGAGCCTGTTTCCAGCAGATTCCACCACTTGTGATATTCACAAGTTCCTTTTATCTCTGCCACCTGGAGAACTGCCATGAACTGAACTTCAAAACATATTTCAAGATTACTTTTATAGCAATGTACTATAAATAACGTTAATGAAAGTTAATGCACCAAATATGTGCAATTGTTCAAACCAATTGTCATTGTCTAACTTCTTCTTTTGTCCACTAAATACCAGGCCGTCCTTGACATTGTCTTTGTAGCCATTGACACTCGTGCCTGAACCGGCATATGGCTTTCATTTATTGCTCCAAGGGTTGAACCTGGCTACAGTCTCCCTAGCCCTTCCCAGGGCAGGAAAGCAGACTAACTTCCTCCAAGAACACTGATTATGCAGCAAAGTGGTCCTACATGCTTGGTGCAGCTTTGAGATTCATTCTAAATTCTGTAATTTTAAGCTGACAATAATTTCAGAAATTATTCCGTTTCATTTCAGAAATACAAGGAAATCTCAAATACTTTGGAAAAAAAAGAGCTACAGTGGGGGAGAAAAAGGAACAGTGTGGGATAATGAGGAGTTTAAAAGGATGAAGCTGAATAACTGAAAGTAAAATTATATTAAGAGTCTGCTCTTCCTATATATATATATATATATATATACACACACATATATATGGTTTTGTTGTTTTGTTTTGTTTTTTGCAAAAAAATCTATTCCAAGTTCCAATATGTGCACAAAATACAAAAGTTAGCACAGATCACCAAAGGAGTAGTTTTAACACTGAGGAACTAATTTCCTTCTGTCCAAAGGAAAAGTGGACACATACCACAGCAGATGTTTACTGAATTAAGGAGAAGATTTAAGTGGGATAGGCTCTTTGTTATTTTATATCATGATTCCAAATATTTATACTGTCTTTTAAGCTATAATCATGGTCTCAGCACAACCTGTGAATCTCTACAGAACCATTACATTCTGAACATTTATCTTCTACTCTGTCCCCACGCCCTGGAAACCCAGTCAGATGAAAACCAAAGGCAAGAACACTCAAAATGGGCCTTTTGGTACCTCACTTAATGAATGCAGCACTTCTCTAAAGGTCTGTCAAGTTCCATCCAAAATACAAACTGTCACATTTAAAAACATTACCTCCTCCAAACATTTGACAAGGTTAAAACACCCTGACAATTGATCACCACCAGTCTGATGTTACTTTAAAAAAACAAACCCACAGTAAATGGCATCAGGCTATATTTGCATTACAATTTGGCACAACTGGAGCAGATCAAAACACAGCTGCTGCTCAGATCTTTACACCTATAATATATGAAACACAGGAGTTTTAATTTTTTTTGCAGGCCATTACTCCAACTTCCTGAACCAGACCCTACCACAGGAGGTTCAAAGATGCCAAAAAATGACGCAGTAATTGATCAAAACTCTACAACCCTATTGAGGATTAGGGCACATTTGGTGCACACAATGAGTGAAATTACTTAGTTTCTTTTGGAAGAACCAAAAGCAGTCTGGAACACAACAAAACGGGCACAGCAAACAGGAACAATGTGATTTGCTTCAAGACTGAACTCTCCTCTGAATGAAACTCCAGCATAAATAGCCTTATACTCTTTGAAATGTCACGCATTCCTCTCAGTCATCACTATTATCAATCCTGGACAAGTCTTCTCTTTTCCTGTCTCAAAACACATCAAGATGTTCTTGGAGTGTGTGCACGGTCCTGTCCCATGTGCATGGAGCGAGACTTTTGTCCACCAATTTCAGAAATACAACATTATCTTAGAAAACAGAGCAATACAAACTGATCACCCTTTCCTCTGTCTTCCACCATTAAGTGGTTTAACTAAGAAGCATCCTCTTACTGCAAGTTTTCTTAAAACTGTCTCATGCGTAAGTTTAATATGAGAACACAGAAATAAAAATATTTGCCCAGCTGTTAAGCACCACTATACCATTATTCGTTTTAATTACGGCTTGGAAATGGGAAGATTGTTTTGGCAATACAATTCTGAATGTGGAGACAGAGTAAGATCAGAAAGTACACTGGTTTTTTATGAGAAGTTTAAGAAATCAACACAGAAGCTAAAGTGCTGCTTTTGAGGAAAGTACTGCTTTGAATAACCCCACTAACAATTCCAAGGTGAAAGTGAAAGAAACTACATTTTACAAATATGTGGAAGAAATTATTCAAGGTCATTAGTAGGTATGGTAAACCCGCAGGTAGAAGGCTACCTGAAAATGGGGTAATACTAAATTCCCTGTGTGTTAACATGCTACCTGTTACACTGCCTCAGTTCTGGGACTGCAGGGACCCTTGAGCTGTGGACATCACTATCAGTCTCAGCTTCATCTTGAAACTGAGAAGCACACCAAAAAGAACAGCTATCATACATTGCACTGTATTTTTAAAAAACTGGGGAAGTTACTAATGCTGTTTTATTTTATCTCTTCTCTTTTTCTTTACTGCTTTCTAACAGTTTCTCAGTTTTCTAAAATCCATCTTCTTGATGTCTGCAGAGACACCATGTTTGATAAGGCAAGATTTACAGCACTTAACATTCACATACAAGTTGTTACTTATTCCTCTCTCCTTACCATCAGCTTACATGTACAAGTGCAATTGCTGTCTCTTATCATTTCCAAAGAAACACAAATACCCCAATGAATTCAACGCACACTTGATGACATTCAGCACTGTAGATTCATCTATGCAGTCAAAGGCATGTTTTGCTACAATTTTTGCTTTTACTGAACAAACCTTTCTGTGCTATTCCTGATAAGACAAGAATGCATTACCAATACAGCAGAAAGCAGTTGGGGTCTTGCAATAGTTGTTACAAAGATTCCACTAAGGAATTTGCTAAAGATACCAGTTTGCTCTCATTGGGAAACGGGCATCACATGGGACCAGCTCCTACCCATTCAAAGAATCTTCCCATTAATATACCACGGTGATTTGTAAGGCTCCAATCGTTTCCATATAAACTCCCAGAGATCCACAAGGCTCCATGTGGAAACCCATTATTTCCTATTACGTACTCTGTTATCTGAAGTATCAAGTACAGGATCCCAATTTTGATTGTGTATTTCTAAATATCCATCTGTTCCAATCCTTTTCTATTTTTATTTATTCTCCTGAAGTTCATCAGCCCTGACGAATGACTCAGGGTTGCCTTACAAAGCTTAGTAACTACTGTTTGTGCAGAAGTGTCTTTAAATGCTCCACCTCCCCCAAAAAAACATTTCAGTAACACCTACAAAAAATCCAGAGTTGAAGAAAGAAAACCAAATTTCAGAGACATTACTGGGTCTCCAACGATGCTCCGTTTTAAATACAGCAGGGCTTCACAGATCTCCATTACCACCTGAGCTTTTATGCAAAAGTTTGAGGCCTGTTGCTAATCACTCCTACTTGCCAGAATGACCTGATTTCATGTGCATGCACTTGTACACCTGGCCCAGAAAAGAAATCTCCATGGAGTCTCCTTTGCCCTTCAAACACCCCCTTCCAGAACAGAAGCTCGTGGCACACTGATTTCTAGGATACACTCCTGACTGACCTATTACTTGCTATGAACCAGCCAGGGAACTTTACTGTATTTATATTAACAGCATGTAATGACAGTAGAGGAATAAGCCTATCATTTACAAATTCACCAGCACACAGTGGAAAATAAACACAACTCATTTCCATCTTTCCTTTGCTTTTCTCCCTGTCTAATTATAAATCACGTGCGATCTCTCTCTCCAGCAGACTTCACTAAAAAAGAATAATTAAATGGTAATCTATGAGTATTCTTGTAACAGGTGTGGGTAGATACTGCAGCAGCCCAACCCAACCACTAAACACTGCACCCAGTGAAAAAAAAGAAGAAAATGCACCATTATTTTTATAGATACTGAGAAAAGAACTTCTAGAATTTCACAATGTATATGCAATGACCAACTTTTACAAATGGTACTTCTATTTACGTCTTAATTTAAAATGTTATCTAAGCATTTTACTTTCAATTCAGCTTCTTATTTAAAAGACTTGCCATGTTAGCCTAAGTTGCAACTCGGTACAAGATTCCAACTATTCTAGCTGCTTATTAACGAAATCATAGAATGATTTAGGTTGGAAAAGACCTTTAAGACCATCAAGTCCAACTGTTAACCCAGCACTAGGCCATGTCCCTAAATGCCACATCTACACATCTTTTAAATAACTCCAGGGACAGTGACTCATCAACAAAGCTACGTATCAGTTAGCAAACCATAAGTAAACAGGAAAAATTAAGAAAGTTAGCAAAATTCACCTTCACAACCACATAGAAATTGTCATTGCAACTACCTAACTCACTGCAACTAAACTCAAAAGGCTGGTTGATCTTAAACCAAGGGCTGAGAACTCCAAAACATGAACTTTGAAATTCAAGGACAGCTACTGATCCAGAAGACTGAAATTATAACCTCAAAGACCACTTTTCAGTTTTAGAAATCTTCCATTTCAACCCTCAGAAAGACAGAAAAAGAAAGAAATCCCCCTTAGGAAAGATACAATCCCACTGAATGAAAGAAGTCAACAACTTGCATTTCTGTACCATCACCCATTCTGTGAGTTTTCTATTGCTACTGCAACATAGCAATAGAAAACTATCAGGATCATGCTATGTGTCTTTTATTTCTAAAAGGGGTAAGAGGCAGTCTGTATTTTATAAACAAATCACATAAATCTTTGCCCAAAAAAGCACATTATTAAACATTGCATTTTTCTGATGGCCGTTTTAAACCTTTAATTTGCTCAACATCATGATTTTCAGGTTAACAGAAATGGACATGTAACATTGGAAAAGGCAAAAACATCCACATCATATTTGAGAGGTGGATAAGAACACATTTTTAATCTCCTTGCATAGATTAAACACCTTAAAACTGATTACTTCTTTTTAAAACGATTCTTTTGCAATACAAATTAGAACACTCTCAGTGTCTCTGTCATATCATGAACTTCAGTTCTTTAGCTAGATGTGTTTTCATAAGAAAAAGTGTTATATGGTATAAACTGGCTCAGTGACAAGCAATCCAATTTAGATCATTTAAATGTAGAAACTCTGAAATTTACTGTTTTAGGTAAAAAAAAAAGTCACCGGAAGATTAACTGAAGTTCTACAATACAGTATTCTTTCTCTGATTTATTCAGACACCATTTTCAAAGGATGTTTACTTACTATGGCATTTTAGGCCTTTGTTTAAATTCACAGAACTAAGATTTCTGCTTCTCTCTGGAGAAGCAATTTTGGAAAGAAGTTATACTCCATTTTTTTCAAAGCCTCTTTAAAGAAACAAACAAATTTAAAAAGTATGAAAAAAGTGCGGACAAAGCTGACACACACGTATTTGCTATTTGCTTTTTAGGAAATATTCTTTTTTTTAACCATTGGATGTAGTGAGTCCTACGACCTTCAACAGAGAACCATATTCGCAGTTGTAGAGATGCTCAACCAGGACTGGTTTACAGCAGCCTGTTGGCAGGTACTGTCATCTGCTCATTCACAGCAAGAAACTGGGCTAATTTTAGAGTTCAATACAAATACCATCATCTGGGATTTTGAAGAGTTAAAGAACTGTACCACTGTTGCAAGACAAAGTTCCATCAGGGCCTCAAGACTGCAATCCACTCAGTACAGGCAGACTGCTCTGAAGGTGAGATGCAAGAAGTTGAGTTTTAGCCACTCTGAGTTACTACATTTCACTATTAAATACACCTTCAGCCAAGACTGAATGGTATGCTGGAAGCAAATAAACAGTAATTTCAATTCCCACATACTTCACATATTGCAAGTAACCCAGCAATGTAAGTGAAAACAGCTCAACAGTAATGTGTGACAAGAAAAGCTACCAATGTTTTAGACTTTGGAATAAAAAATGTATGTTCTATTTCTAAAGCATATCCTTTGAACAGTGAAAGATCATTTTACTGTGCTATATTTAAATGGGAATCTAAATAAAAAACATCGAGTTTACAATCTCACAGAAAGACACCGCAAAACTGCCAACACATCACAACAACCAGAAAAATTACAGAACTTAAAGTCACAGAAGTTGAATCTCATAATTCTTCACACATTATCAATAGTAGAAACAAAGGACACAACAAGTCTGTCTTCTAAATTCAAGGTTGAAGCTTTTTTCCTCGGAGAGAAGCTTTTCCAGTAACTCTTATGCTTATGTGAACACTACCAGCTCACCCGTGCAGCTTCAGAGCTTCCAGAAGCACGTGTGTGGAAAGGGGGAGCCCAGGAAGCACTCAGGGCCTCCCCACACCGCAGCTCTGTGTATGAATTTCTACAGATGTGTCTGTCCCGCTCAGGAACTCACAGCAGAGAGCAATGCAGTGCAATGAGCGAAGGCTAAAAGGCACAGGAGCAGGGTACAATGCGAGATGCTCCTTTTCACTTGCTCCCTGGGCTTCTCCCTCATTCACACATCAAAAGGAAAAGGAAATAAATAAAATTTATGGTAACGACCAAGAGCTTCTATTTGACTAAGTGATGGGTACTCCCATAGCTATGAGGACTCACCTCTCTCTAAGCCTAAGTATTATCTTCCTGCCTGGTTCTTGTCTAGCAAGTTTTTCCTAATCCAGCACTGCTAAAAGCTACCTTTAACCCCTTCACCCACACTTCAGTCCACTATATAGGAAGCATTTAAAGAGCGATTAACACAAAATTAAAATATTTACACTTATTGAGACTCCCCAGGCAACACAGCTTCCATTTACTTTAAGCAAGGATTTTCAATTTTCAAATCTCATTTTAAAAAAATTAACAATTCCCACAGGGAAAAAAAAAAAAAAAACAAAACAAAACCTAACCCATTTCGGCAGTTCTCTAGGCACACTGGCATATGTTAAAGCTCCAAAAGTATGTTAAATATTAAAAAGGCAGTAATAAAATAATCTTTGTTTCTCCTTCCTTGCTAGCCATCACACAAAAAAATTAGGTTGTCAAAAAAGATTCAGTTTCAAGGGGAAAGCTAGAAGATTCACATTCACAAATTAAGCAGAGATAGCAACAGAACATCTGAAATAAATAAAGTCTGGCTTTCATTCTCTTATTTTGTGATTATTTTCATTAAGTAACTGAAGAACTACAGAGGACAGTGAAACAGGTTATACCATTTGCTGTCAAATTCACTAATCAGTATTGTATCTCATTTATAATATGATAGCAAATGAAAATAATAATTAACTTAAAGTCATCACAGAGTTTATGAAGAATAAAGGGTATCAAAGAAAGATCATATTGGTCGTGCCCAAGCAGTTCACAGAAAGGCAAAGCACAAAACTAAGAAACAACACATGGTATCATAGTCTATGAAATACAGAAAAGATTGACCAAATACATTCAACTTTTCTTCACCTCAAAAAAAAATCCCTAGCATTTCAAGCTTAAGGAAAACCCAAACAAATGAAACTGACAAAAAAACCCCCTCAGAACAAACAAAACCCAAACAACAAATCACCCCCCACACACCATATACAAACACAAACCATTCCAATTACAGTTTCTACTACAATGTTCTTCCTGGAGGAAATTAATGTAAACATGCATCTGCACTAAACATTTATTTCAGAATTTGCTTACCCACCATATCCAAAAATGCTTTTAGTCCTCCAATTAAAGATAAACTGACCAATTTCAACTGAACTGAACAGGCAGACCAATTTCAGCTGAATTCCTTAAACTTGGAGAAGCTCTAATGAGACAGGAAGCTGAAAACCCTAGCCTTCCCCATGCCACACACCTGCCATTTCAACACCTTCCCTCACTTTCCAGACCATAATATATTATTGTCAGCTTCCCACCTTTCATTTTATTGAGTTACCAATACAACCCTTTTTTTACACACTTCTGAATTCTCATTCTCTGACCTGCCACAGATGCAAGCTTCTTGTACCAAATTTTTTTAAAACTTGCTAATGAAGTTTAATAAAGCTATTTTCACGCAAACCTTATGTTTTATAGACATCTACACAGTTGTAAACATGTAGTTACTGCCTTGCATTAATATTCTGTCAGCATGTGGGTGCCAGCAATCCATGCGTGCAAACACTTTTCATCAAAACCCAAATCTACTGATTTCAGCTTCTCACCCGCTACAGATAAAGCTGACCCTGAAACAGAGAGAGCTTTTCAGTAGTGTTGTGCCTCATGTCTGCAGGTGTTGAACTGAAAAGGACTACTGTGTTTGAGACTGAAATACACTGAAAAGGCTCAGCTTTCAGTTACAGAAATTGTCAATTGTCAGTGTAGTATTTTCCTGGATATAAATAAAGGGGATTTTTGTTTGGTTTGCCTTTTTTTTCCTAATAGGTCAGTACTAAGAAGAAAAAGTAGCTGACAAAGGAACAGAAGAATTATAAACTCAAAACTAATATAAAAAAATTCCCAGGCAAAAAAACAATGTATCATTGCAATCCTGCTAGGAGGAGGCATGGAAGGAGATATGGAAACAGGCATACAAAGAAAGTGTTCTATTAATAGATTAATACATTTTTGATACACTTCGCTGCTGACACACTGACATAGCAAAAAAGGTGGAAAATTAGAGGAGAAAATTTAGGGACTTCTTCAACTACAACTAATATCCTTCTACAGCCTTCTCTAAAGTACTATATCCTTGTGCACACTCCTCATTATTCAACCTGAATGCACACTTTATCACATTTACAACATTCCAAGACCTCCTACAATTAAAAACCACTTTCAAGTAATTTTTCCTACAGGGATTTCACAGCAGTACACTTCTGAATTTAATATGACATTTTTGAAGGTAACAAGATGCTACTTTCATTGGCAAGCCTTTAACATTTAACAGAAATTGAATTAAGCATAGAAAATAAGTTATTTCAATAGGACTTAAAAGATTTACATTTGTAAAATTACATTCCATTTCTATTTTTCTTAGTTATCCTGCAGGGATGCTGAAAACAGCCATGCAATTATTACATTGTTTCTTAAAGAAGCAAGAATTGTAGCAGTACCAACAAGAATGTTTATCTCTGAAGCTCCTTGCCACCCACTGGACACCTGTCAGTCTTGGCACTGGCCTTTATGTGCCCATGTAAAGAAGATTTTGCATGGCATAGCCCTCTCTTGACCAAATTAGGCTAACCTCATCTGCATTGACATCAGTGCCTACAATTTTGGAATCTCACTGACAGAAATAGCTTTACCACAGGGCCCAGCATACAAATTAAGCATCTGTATAGGGCATGCTGAACTTGTGGAAGTGATAAAAAGCTGTAGTGGAAAAATCTTAGCACATACTTTGAAGCTGTATCTAATTAAGGCAACGGTTAGCTACTCTGGGTGAATTTGTTATTTGAAGTCTGGGGTTTAGGCCGCTGGCTGTATTCCCTGTTTGCACACAAACTAATGACAAAACCTTACATTTTACCCAAGAATCATGAACAGTAGCTCATTACGTATTTCAGGTATGTGGAAATCACACACAGTTTTAATAACAGATCCCAGTTCTGTCTTCAAATTTGGCATCATTAAGCATCCCATTATTCTGCAAGAAGCCATTTCAGCTTGCTACAGGATTATCTCCAGGACTAGACTTGTGCTGTCTGCACGACAAACTAAAAATATCAAGACACGATTAGTTTCATTAATGTTATATGACTTAGGCAGTAAAGGGGAGATCTGGTACATTGGATCATAATTACCATATTAATGTAGTGAACTAATTTTACAGAGGAACTTTTGGAAATGAGCAGAAGAACAAAACAATTAAGCTAGATAAGCAACCCCTGAAACACATTTGGAAAATGAGGTAGGAGAAAGAGAGGAGTAACTTGTATGACTGTAGCAAAATTCCAGGCTTCCCATCATTATGTCAGAGCTGGGAGTTCACAGACCAAAAGGCCTGCAGCACCACTCGCCCCGTCCTGCAGGGGAAAGGAGGATCCGCTGTCAGTTACTTCTCCAAATATGATGGAAGACAGACACAAGACCTCAATATAATTAAAGCCTTTCTCACTTTGACAGAATTTTAGGACTCATGGAAATATAGATGATCATGCAGACAAAGGAGCAGTAAAAAACATTAAAAACATTTTTTGCTTTAGAATAAGTTATTGAATATGGATGTCATTGCTCCTCAAGGGAACAGTACTGCAAGTGCAGAGAGTACTCCCAAACACATAGCTAAAAAGTATAAAAAGAAATGCAACCCAGTCTGTAGTTCAAGATCCCTGGGTTTCTGGAGGTTCCATGGGGAGCCAACCTGTGATATACCCACAACAGAACCTTGTTTCTCATGCTATAAATCAGTCTACCTCCACCAAAATTGCCCCACTGCCTTCCTTATTGCTTCCTACACAAAATTACGAGTAGTTCTCATGCCTCTAATCAAAATTTTCCATGTGCAAACAAATCATTCTACTGTCCCCTCTTTTGCATCATATTTCACCAAATAGTGTAGGAGAACAGGAAAAGAAAGGTAGCACATACTGAGGCTAATTCATTAGCCTGGGTGAAGTCCTATCACATACCACACCAGAGAACTCCCTGAAATCACCAGTGAAAAGCCCAACTCTCTGTCCTTCATTTACTTTCCAAACTGCGAAGAGCAAAAACTTCTCAAATCCTAACAATAATCAATTTGTTTTCAACACTGAGCTTCTTATTCTGCTTTAAGATACACAAGTATTTATACAAAGTAGTTTTTATGTCTTTCAAGGAAGTTTCAGATGTCCTTCTAAACAAACAATACAAACATTTTGGAAAATATCCTGCGTTGAAAGGTATACATGGCAACAAATCATTAGCCAAAACAGTCAGTTTATTATAATTATACCTATGATACCCTTAATTTTAAACTCACCCCCAAAAAATATCAAAAAAAAAGCGAACTAGCAATTCTCCTACAGCATATACTCACTGTTTAATAGACCAAGAGTAAGATTCCATTCTGGTTTTTCACAGTTACCAAGTCAGTTTATGCCCGCAAGTTGTTGCACCCATAACTAAGTCATAATCCCTTACTTAAAAAGTAGAAGGTCTGAAATGGCAAAAGGCTTCACATACTGCAAAGGGCTCAAACTCCAAAGGCAGAATTAATGTTTTCAGTGGCTTCTCTAAAGCATTCATCAAAACTATCAGAGCACTTCACAAGTCGTTGCCCAGAGAAGCTGTGGGATGCCCCATTCCTTAAGTGTTCAAGTCCAGGCTGGATGGGGCTTCGAGCAACCTGGTCTAGTGGAAAGTGTCCCTGGCCCGGCAGGGAGGATGGAACTAGATGATGTTTAAGGTCCCTTCCAACCCAAACCATTCCATGATAAGTATTTATCCTCAAACTCCAGCCTAGCATCAAGATCAGAGCGCAAACATCAGTTCTTCTGGGCACATAATTTAAGACTGCTAGAATTGTATTCTTCCATTTTTTTGAAATCACATACGGCCTTCACATAAGCACAGCTCCCCAGACTAAGCATCTCCCTCTTTTGAGAGGGGGTGGAGGAGAGGAAGAGGAAAAGCAAATCAGGCTGCAAGATCTCACATCAAGCATTCAACAAATGAGAAGCACACAATCATAATCTAGGAAAAGCTTGATGTGCATGTCAATGCTAATAAGCAATTACAAGATGGAAGCATGAGAGGTACCTTTTTCTCCAGAGTGGCATTTAACTGCCTTTTAAATACACACAGTCCTTCATTCTCCGCAGACAAAAAACACAAGGTATGGTTAAAATGCTTTTCACAACAGAAGCAAGTACATTGTTACCAATAAAGGAGGTAGAGATTTCCTGTAAAACATTAAAAGAATTAAAATCTTACAATGCATTGATGTAAGAATGTTAACATGGATTGCAGAGGCAAATGAAATGTGTGTTTCCTAAATGCTGTGACTGTCTTTAGAGTAACATCCATATGGGAAGAAAACTTACTTCACAACTTTTCTGTTTTACTTCAATTGAAAAAAAAAAAAAAACAAAAAAACCCCAAGAAACAACACAAAAAAACAACCCAAAACAGAAAAATCCAGAAAAGGCAAGCCAACAACCAAACTATGAAACTATTGGTCAGAATATACTTTACCCACATAACTTAAGAAAGAAATTAGAAACTCTACATTCATGTCAGAGATGACTTCTAATGTTATAACTCATAATTTCTAACTACAGAAAACAAAAATCTGTTTCAAAAAATAACACATTTAAAACGTATCTTGACCAATAGAGAAATAAATCTTTATATCGAGATATACAAATACAATCAGCATGTAAGCTGGAAACAAATGCACAAATTTAAAGCAATCATTTTTAACTGGTGAGTAAACTTTTTACAGAAAGTAGTACAATGCAAAAAAACTAAGGTAGTTCTGTAAACTGATACATTTTTATCCTTTAGACCTGAGATACTTACACTTTTCCATGAACAAGTGAACTTTCAGCACTGTTTCTATTATCAGCAAACATTTTTATTTTATTCTCTAGTACCAGCACTGGCAGTTTCTATTATCTACAAACCCAAAAGTTCAATAAAAATCTTTAAAGCCGTGGGTTTGGAAGTAGCCTGAAGCTGTTTCCTCTAGGCACACAGTGCCTACTAAGGTTGTAAGTAGTGTAGTAATCAGGGCTAGGTGTGGACAGGGTGCTAGCCATAAAGCAATCTGTCCTTAACGATGCGAGTAAGTTTTCAAGTGCACAGTTCATGCCAAAATGCCTTTGATCCTGAAAATTTAACATTGTAAAAGCTTTGAACAGGTTAGCCACAAGAGCACTGAAGAGTGCTAGAGAGCCTCCTCCTTTATAACAATTGAAATGAGACTAAACACTGCTTTAGTTTCCTTTTTTAATGAAAATAATTTCTTGATGTTTTAAAAATCCACAGGTATACGGCAGTTTATCTGAAAAACGGATGCCTCATCCTCAGGTTATGGCTTGTTTTGAGTGGTACAAGACTACTTCAAGTAAGTACTTCCAGCCCACCCTTGAACTGAGAGATTGCAAGGCTGCACAGGGTACAACAGGCAGGTCTGGCACCGACTTGCACCTCAATGCATGGACATTTTTGCATCTTCTTTTTACTCCCGAATTTTGCAGAAGAGGTTTCAATGCAATACTCAACATGGGAGAAGTACAAATATGACTAATAATCTGAACTCCTTTCGTGGCTCCAGCCTCCCCCATACCATGGGCACGTGGTACAGGAGGCTTGCTGCCCTTCAGCTGCACACCTTTCAGCCTTCCACTGAAGGATGGCTTGTCCTAAGGCAATATGTATTATTCCACCTCTTCCTGAATCCAGACATGTTGTGGAGGAGTGGGACAAGCTCATACAAATGCAAGGCTCCTGAAATGAGGAACTGGAGTGAAAAAAAAAGAAATTTTTTTGCAAGTAATGTTGACCACAAAAACACAGCTTTGAAATCAGAATTGTAACTTCTTCAAGGGTTAGAAAGGCAAGTCTACTATTGTATTACAGAAAAATACTGTTTGAAAAACAGCCTACACCTGTGAAATGCACAGGATCAATTTTAGTTCACATCAAGCAGTACTTTTTCATGTTAATACTTTTCCCTTTTTTTGCAGGAGAAAAAAAAGACAACTAGAATCCAAAAAATGTCTTTGAATGCGAAGTTATAAAGGTCACAACAATATCCTCCACAAAACTACATGAAGGGACAATAAGCTACCTTCCACTGGCAGATGAGATTACTGGAAATTCTCACAATATTTTCATGGTAATCACTACATATAAAATGGAGTTCTATAGGTGAAATTAAGCAAGTAGCTAGCAACACCCAACTCCCTCCTCCCTATAAATTAAATTACATCACAAACCCCTTGAAAGAGGAATTTAACTTTTATTCTCCAAACAAATATCACAGCATGCTTATTTATTTTGTTTTAATTTTTCCTAGACATTTTTTACCATAAAATATATTCTGCCAAACTCCCCTGATGGACTACTTTGCTATTTTTTTCTCCTGACAACTGTGTATAAATCACGTCCCATAGTGATAATCTCCCTTTAAAACTGAAAGGGTGGTGATTTCCATCACTGCCAGTATTTTTATTATTTCAAACATAAGGGGTGAAACATAAGAAACCCAATGAACAACTGAATAGAATGCCCCCTTGCTACACTATAGATAAGACTAAAAACAGGTGAGGAAGTTTAACACCAACATTACTTATTTTTGTTTGATCTTAAGACAGAAAAAAATGGGAGGTGAGGGAGGTCTGAACAAATCTTTGAGACAGAAATATAGTTTTCAAGGAACCATATTCAGATTTCCATCGTCAAGGCCAGGGAAGCCCACCTCTGGCGTGCAGTAAGGCATAAGAACTCCTGAAATACGATGAGCAAGCATTCTGCAAAGCCAGAAGAGTAACTCACCTCTTCACAGGAGCTGGGAGAAGTGACCAAATTCCCAAATCTGTAAATATTAACAGCACGTGTACTCTAAGAAAGGGGAAGACAACATTCATGGACTTTTCTTTAGCTCATGACAATTAACCACCGGCAGGTCATGGCTAAGCATCACCACCACCTGCTCGATCCAGAAGAAACCTGGGCACTATTCACACAAACAGGGAACCAGAAGTGAAGTCAGGCACACTCTTGCCTCCCTCAACAAGCAGCAAGCATCTGTCTTTTTCCACCTCTGGCAGTTTTCATTTTGGCAAGAGCACACCCGTTTGGGCAAAGTTTTTAAAAAGTAACTATCCCATTTTTCTGTATTTATCAATCTGAACTGCCAGACATATGGAAATCCTTCAGAGAGCAACTTGGCATCACACTGAGCACATCAGCAAGTTCTGGGCACTGAGATGATTTGATACCACAAAGTCTAGAACAGACTCTGAGCTTATGAACATGGGAAGTGCCTCCATGTATGTGCTAAATCTGTACATATCAAAGCCTGCTACGTGTGTGCAGGAGCCTGCTCTGATTCCAAACTCCTCTCTCCAACAGAGAATACCAGGTGACTCATTTCCTTGATATGCACATGCATCGTTTGAATGTAGGTAAGAGACCTTTTCTTTACAAAACGCAGGTGCTGCCAAACTCCATCAGACCAAATCAACACCAGACCAGTGATGTCCCTTAAAGTGAAAACAGTCCTGCTAAAAACAACCTGGCATATTTGATGTCAATACACGTTCCTGAAAAAATTGGGGGGGAGGGGGCTGGAGGACACATGGACAAACAGCTGGAAGGGAGATAATCCTGCTTTCTAGGTCACTTTTTTGTACCTATAGTCAAAACTGACAGGCAAGCTACCAAAAATATTCAACACTAAAGCATCACAAAATCACCAGATCAAGAGAAAAATAAAAAAGCTAAAAACATGCACAATGTCAAGCATTACACAGATTTATATCTTGAGTTTTGCACATAGCCAAGAACTACATTACCTCTAAAAAGGCAAATCAATTCTGTAATTATTACCAGTGAATTAACATGGTCATTACATGTGTTGATATAAAAGGATAATTCAGTACCTATAAAAACAGTTTAATCTTTAATAGAACTGATAAAACTATCTTCGGTATCTTGATATAGGCGCCATTTAAATCCACAAAGCCCTTATGCTTAGTGGAGTAGGACATCAAATTTTTTTGCTCACACTCCTGTCTAGATTTCTGCAACTATCAACAGCCCACAGCTGAACTCATATGACACAACGAAGGCCTCTCAGATGTCAAAGCTGCCAGATTCTGAAGGTGTGTGATGACTTTACATTAGGTTCTGCATTGTGCTGGCAAAAGAACACTCTCTGTGCTGATGGAACCAACATCATTAATACACACAAAAAGTTTTTCACTACAATACAGAAAAAATGTAGTCAGGCACTAACTAGTGAGGTTCTTTCCATCCCCCGGCCACCCCCACAAGTGCAGATCCTCCAATTCTCTTAGAAATCTCCTATCAAGGGACTGCTTTCAGGAATAGCACCAACCCATGCCAAAATACTATCAGAATAATATACTTGGTCATAATGGAATGGCTAAGATAAAAACCTATTTTAAAAAGCATAAAACATTTCAAAACATAAAAAGCACCCATCAATTTTATGATGCAACATCTATCAATGTTTGTAATTTAAAGGCATTAGACTTGCACTTTTTTCACCAACAGAAAAACAGTAAAAGTTAATTGTTACAGAAATACTGAGAATTTTATGT
Organism: Monarcha castaneiventris obscurior; assembly: GCA_026261815.1. Classification (NCBI taxonomy): domain Eukaryota; kingdom Metazoa; phylum Chordata; class Aves; order Passeriformes; family Monarchidae; genus Monarcha; species Monarcha castaneiventris. The sequence goes on from JAMPIT010000379.1 coordinate 13,466,244, forward strand.
GAAGTATTAAGTTACTGAAAACATGCAAACTTGAAAGCTAAAAAAAGAGGGACTGGATAAAAAACTATGACCTCTACTACTATGAATAAAAGCCTAGGAACAGAAAAAAAGTAAATTCCAGCAGCTGCAATTATGATGCTTCACCTATTGAATGAAAGCAACAGGATACAGAAATAATTTTCATTTGCCATGATGCAAAAAGCATGTTTAAATCCAATTATTTAAATCATTATCATCTGCAAATAAAATGAATTTGTCATATTATATTACAGGTATAAGGGCTAACTTCTAAGGAAAGCATTTAACTAATTTATGCAACCTTGGAAACTCTCAGTAAAAAAAAAATATTCAAGTTGCAACTGGAGTTGTTACATTTGTCAGTTCAGATACAATTTCTGGAATGCTGCTCTGTAAACTTTCACTGCACGGCCATACTTATATACCAGACAACACCAACAGAGATAGCGCTACCATAAAATCAGTTACTTCACTTCTCCAAACAACAAAAAACAGACACCATGAAAAAAACCCCTAGAAGTTCACTTCAGAAAAACTCTTTTGGTTTTTTTTTTTTTCACTTATCTGCATACCCTGAAAACAGTCTTCAGAGAGAGACACAATACTGAAAACATCCTGTAAGTCTCAGCTTCCAGAAGAGACCTTAATCACCAGCTTATTCAGCTTTCATTCTTCCTGCTCAGTTTCTTACAACCACACTTTCCTTGCCTATACAAGAGGTACCGCAAAGTCTTAAGTAACTGACATCATTTCCAAAGACAAATCACCTAGATGGCCGGACAAAGCTGATTAAAAAGATACAGTACATCCATACCAGCTTCATTTGAATGCGTGGGAGGAACCGCCAGTGGTGCCAGCACATTTATGTAATGTGGTCACTGCAGATGTTCAAACACTTTGAGTTGTCAGCTGGATTTGGAGATACACATCACAAAGCAGACTGGCAATTTAAAGAAGAACCCTCCAGGTGGTGTTATGTGGATTTTAACATAGCAAAACATCTCGAAAAACATGCTGGGATATCTACCATATAGAACAGGTTTTAAAAACCTCAATGACACATTCCACCATGGGCTAATTAGAATTAATTTGTGCCCCATGGCCTCAAGAGTTGCTCTTGGAATACTTAAAACTCCTTAATCATCTTTTAGAAGGCACCTTTTTGCCATAATTTGGTCTATTATTGTAGGACAGTTTAAAGTAGAAAACCTGAAAATTCTAAATTCCAAAACTTCTTAATTCCAAAACTTGTCCATCCACATATAACATTTTTAAATGTGTTTATTTCTTTTTGAAGTGTGTGTCCAACAGAGAGAATGAATGAATAACCTCATCTGTCCCTTTACTACTGCCAACAGAAACCACAGGGCTGCACTTGGGCCACCTTTTGTACTCTTAAAATGAATCAAAGAATAAGAGCAAAGAATGCATAGTTCTTAAACACCACTATACAGGAACTCCTGTCTCAAATATGTGAAACATCTACCCATGAACATTCCCTTCCCCTCCATTTTTTTTTCCTTTTAAATTACACACTCAGTTATGCCTTTTGCCTGTCCTTCCTACTAGTTTTACACATTCAGGTTTTTTTCTCCTTCGCACTGCTGTTGAAATATTTTACCTCTGGGTTTTTAATATCAAAAAGTACAGCTCACACTTCTAAATACCACATGTTTTCTTGATGAATTCTAGTTGAAGTTGTAAAGTTAAAAACAAGACAAACCAGCATTCTTAGACAAGAAAGCAGGAGGTGCTAACTTTATGCGCTGCATTTTGTGAATATGAAGGACAAATTATTGGAGTTTTCACACAGCAGGATGAAGACTCAGCATTACCAAGCACAGACCTTATGCATCTGTCCTGCTTGAAAATCTTTAAAACAAGCAGCTTAGCAGTCCCTTCCTCAAAATGCTTACTAATAAGTCAAATAATAGTTGATATTTAGATACTTGAAATATACTCACGAAGGTGAACGTTCATGAAAGATAAATGCAGCTGCTTATCATGCCAACAGAATTTTAATGTCTACGGAATACTAAGAAAACATTTTATTTTAAAACCAGAGATGGTTTCTAGTCTAAAGCAGAAGACATCATGTTGCTCTCCATAGGCAAAAACATTCCCAGTAATCAGAATAACCCATGATTGCTGCCGGAGGCTTAAATAAGTCTTAGAGATACAGCACAAAAAAGTTATCAAAGACATGTCCTTATCTAACAAAGCAATTTTTCACAAATAAGCATAAACACATTCATTTCATTCAGTGAAAAGGCAATACGCTGCAGTTAGAAGTGAAAGCAACACCGAAGAGGCCAGCACTAATGCCTTCTGCAGTATCTGCACCAGAAATTCTGTGTTACTGGTTCTGGACCCCTGTTTGCATGATCAAGACCCGAAGTATTTGCCTTCATTCTCAACCCTCTTTCATCTCAAACAGCAGCATCAAAGACTACAGACTAAGCAGACCCTTCTTCCCTAAGCAAGAGTCCCTCTTCCCCTCAAAAACACAGGAGCAGAACTGTCATTTTCTGTAGTAGACAAAAGAACCTACAGGAGAGCCTTTGAGACTTGGAAAGGGAACTTAAGTGTCTGCACAGCTGAGCTGGGAACACATGCTGAAGGAGACGGACACTTCAGCAGTGCCCTTCAACCAGATCACACAGGACATGAGAAGTCACTGCTGTAAGGGCAAAGAAGACTAAGTCCCTGATCTCATTTACAGTCCTTGCACAATTTCTCAGCCCCAGAGAAGAGGTTTAACAGTATTGTGACTTCTAATTTTATTGTAGCATTATTTTTAATAACAGTACTGAGAAATACATAAAATGCAGACAACCCATGCACATTTCAGCCAAGTAAGTGCAACTAGCCAGTTCAGAAGTGCAAACTGGAAAAAAAAGTATTTAGATACATAAGGTTTAGACCTGCACACTAGAAAACTAAAGAACATAATCACTTCACTAATTATCTGTTTTAACTACAAAACCATTTCATCTGCCTTGCAAACTGCAAATCTCCCATCTTTGTTGAACCCAAACATTACATTCTTGAATGCACCAATGAATTTTCACTAATATGTTTTGTTTCCCTGAAACAGAAAATGTAGGACCATAGACTGATAAAATTGTGAAAACCGGCAGGATGCCTGGAATTCAATATTAAAAAAAAAAAAAAAGGACCAAAAACATACTGCAATGACATGATATGATATCAATTCCCTTTTTGCACATAACCAAGCTTTGCCAGGTTAAGGATGAAACTTGACTTCGAATAAGTTCAGTTTGTTATGCGTCTAAGCAACCTGTATCAGAAGCTTCCTCTGGATATCATTGCCCTGGTGCTTTCAGCAAACCCTTTCCAATTGCTAAACTGTGGACTAAGGACAAAATCACATTTCCACAGTCCCCCTTCATAAGCTATTTCAGGCCTGTACTCTCTACTGGTTGACTTCGATGTTGAGACAGCAGTCAAAGGAAGAGTATGGTTTCAGAAAAAAATACAGAAACTAGAAACTGTAAACAGTCTCCACCTGAACCTTCAGTAGAATGAGGCCCACTTCCAAAACCAGGATTCTCTTTCCCTGTGCCTTTGCTTTTTCAAGTCACTTCAACCCTAAGTAAAAACTACCTCTCCTCCCAAATTACCAAGCACTTCAACAACCGCACTCTGAAAGACACTGTCACTCGATAGTTAGAGCACAGTTCTCACTCCTGCACCCACCCAAAGTCAGCACACCATCCAGAAGCAGGACTGTTAAAGCTGCTGGTGAATTATGTGCTAGGCACACCTCAAATGCAGCCCCTTTATCCCAGTTGCACGCAGGCAGCAGTCCTGGATCTGCTGGAATTCAAGACAAGGCAGCAGCACAGGGGGCCCAAATGAGAGGCACAGATAATAACAGCACCTATGAGACAATACCATGGACCAGACACATGCGAAGCAGTTCACATCCTTGTGAGGCCCCAAGAGAGGCTTAAAAAGACCACTGGAACAGAAGAGTGAAATCTGTCATACTGCTCTGAAAGTGCTAAAGACTACTATATGGTTTCAACAAAGATGAGAAAATTGATACAGAGGCACTGAAGAAGCAATTGAGAAGCAAGCTCAATGTTGGAAACTGTAACTCAGCAACTATTGCCTCACTGGAGGCCTCTCCATATTGTGTAGGCGCTGCCACGCTCTGCAGCACAATCTCTTTTTCATTCCCTGCAGAGAATTAGCAGCATAGCCCATACCCACCTACAAAGAATATCGGGTCATGAGAAGCGGGGATCAAAACATACACCAGCACTACATGACAACACACATACACACTCCTAGATGTCCATGGAAGAGTTAAAAGCTCACAGCTCTCTCTTTCTGACAAGAGCCACTTCCTCCTGTTTCCCAAAGCATTGATCAGTGGAAGCCCTAAAGAGCAGACATCTGCTTAAAACCTTATTATGTATTACTCTAACAAATAATCTATACTTTCACAATAGATCCATTTTCTTTATTTACCAAACATTTTCACTGGTACTTTTAGAGTGAAGTAAAGCACAAGGCCTCATAAAGACACCTACAACTTTCACAGACAGTTTCTTAAAGGCTTTATCTGGGCATAAGCCACCATGTAGGAACATGAAGAAAGCAATGCCACAAAGCAGGCAGCAGCAGAGGTGAGAAAATACAACAGATGAAACAAATGTGGATCAATGTGTGCATTCAACAAAACCATACTGTTTTCACAACAATCTCATGAAATGCAGGGGTAATATTCTGCTATCATGCACATCACACAATTATCTGACCTTCACCTTCTCCGAAGGGGAACAAATCCCAAGAGGCACTGGTGGCACATCTCTAATACTGCCTTTTGTCAGTCCTCGGTCTTCACTCTCACAAGTACTACAAAGGAGATTTCAGGCATGACCCTTATGTAGTATCTTCTACAGCAAAGATGAAGAGCTACTGAGAGAGGACAGCCATGCACATCACCTCTTCCATCCTCAGGTTTTACTTAACTGCAGAACCATCATCCGCTACTGATCCATTCTCTTCTCAAATGGCAGCATGCACAATATGGAAGCCAATATGTTCACTGCCACAGCTTCTTCTCTTCCATCACAATCCAGCAAACGTATCAGCAGCACGGCCTATTTTACCTCCTGTGTGTTGACAGTCCCCAGGGATGCTCTCCAGGTGCTACTCTGGGCAGATGGCAGATATGGCATCCCAACTCACTCCAGGCACTACTCCCAGGCCAGGGGCTGGGCTCCACACAGGCCCCTAATGAACCCACACACAAATACCTCCACAGGACTGAATGCACTTCAGAACATGATTCAAAATAATTCTGCCAATCAACATAATCAGCATACTGTGTGCTCTACTAAATTCAGCAGAAATGGATGGCTGAACAATTGTGCACACATGTACACAGTCAATCCAGATTTCTTTGACTTGGCAACTCAGTAACATAAAGAACAGCAATTACAGTATGGCTGTCCTCGGCCTAAGACATGCTTCAGGGCAAGCTCTACATAGTCTGAAGAAGATATCTAACAACATGTAACCTGGAAACAGGAAAACCAAAAAGACTAAGAAGAAGAATCCCAACAGTTTCCTGACATCATCCTGAAGCACTCCCAACTGTAAAACTAATGTGTCATTCTAACCAAAAGCTTCTAAAACCTCACTACAAATGATAAAGGCTAGCAGTCTAGTAAGTAAAAGTTTCTTACTTCGAAAGATTAAGTGAAAGCAACAAATATTTCCAAAATTGTTACGTTTAGGATATTATTTTTTCTTGTGACTTGATGGACACAGGACAACATGGTAGCAAATGGTACAATGAATACTGATTTTTCACTTTTCTGAATCTATGCAGCACCCACCATATCTTTATTCAGTTACCACATTTTCATATATATTTATATATTTATTTTCATATGGATATATTTATATATATACACACACTCACTCCCACATACAAACACACACTAGCAAGCCTTTTAAGTATGCTAAACAATTCTCCAAAGACAAATGACAGGATTGAGCCTCATGTTCTCACACACTTCATTTATAAACTGCAGCAACCATAGCTATTTTTCATTAAAAATATGCAGAGAGGAAAGACACTTTCAGTTTCACATGAAAATAACCTTACATTTGTACATTATTTTTAAATCACTACTCATACAGAGAAGAAAACCAAAAATTTTCTTTTTTTTAAGTCCAATAACCCAAATTTTGAAATTGGGTGCTTTACAGGTAAAAAACATACAGATTCTTTTGACTTAATGTACTTAATCAAACATTTGTTCAAAGGTTATCAACAGTCCTTTTAAAATACTCTTTATCAAGTCAAGTCTATCTAATATCTGAAACACACAGAACTAAGGACTCACCTAATGAAGATGAAATGACAGATTTTGAAGCTGTGTGAGTAATAACATATAAAAGACACAGGGTGCACAATGCTTCCTCAGAAATACTAAATATCTGAATACAGTGCATTACTTAATTTGAACAACACCACAGAATTAATCAGCCCACTCTTGTTTGCTGAGAAAGTGAAACAATTCCACACAGTTGTCAGCTGTTCTGGACATTCCTCCAACTGCAATGGAAACAACTTGAGTCAGTTTTGCCACACACTGTGTGGCCTCTGCCTGCATATCCCAGCTCCTTCCCTTGCACCAACGCTCCTCAGATCCTGCAAGAAAACCAGGGAGAGACAAACAAGCAGAAAATTACTGCTACAAAAAATTAAAGGGCTTTCTGCTGCTGCAGGTCAGCAAACCAGCTTTCCACAGGGTCAGAGGAGTGCAACTGTCAGCACTAGGGGAGGAGTAAAGATAGGCAGCTAAAAGGAATTACCGTGCAAGCAATACTGCTTACATTTAACACCACAAGCACCTTGAAACTATGACTCCAGACACTAAATAAAACTCTTACCTGAACAAGAATTTCCATTTAAAATAATATTAGTAATAAAAACTATGGCTCCTGTCAACAATAATCATCAACCACAAAGCCTCTCCAAGCACCAAGCATAGCATTACAACGTGTCAAGGCAGAATTAAAAAAACTGCCCTCCTATTTTTCATGACACATTAAACACAAAAATCATTGTACTTAATTTTAACAATCTTAATTTCAGGAGTGTCAGAAACAAAAATCTTCTGTAACACATATTATTATACTAAGAAATGAGCTTAAGATGTGTTTTTTAGCCTTTGTCTTCTTTTCAGCCTTTGTCTTCTCCCACCCTAACCAGACCCTTTGCCACCTACGCTCAGCGTAAGAGAAAAATTTGATATCCTGACTCACAAATTGCTTCCAACACAATCAGATTTTTCAGAATGTACCTTCTTTCCTATGTTCTCATATAAATACAACAATATGAAGAATGAGAAAAGTCCTAAACTTCAGTAGTCTTAATTGTCTTTCCTATTTATTCAGTCAATCATGAATAATAGCTCCTTGTCTAATCCTCTCAAATCATCTTTCCTAACAAGCTCGTGAAAATGGATTAGCCTCGTAGTGCACAGCTGATTATTTCACTTACAGTCTATTGTATCAAAAGGTGATAGGTGGAGAATTTTAAGCAAGGGCCTTTTATTAAAACAAAAAGAAATCCCTTCAGGCCCCAACTTACGATGGAAGGGCATGGCAAAAATAACATCATAATAATCACAAGAAAAACAAAAAACACAAGGTTACCATAGCTTCAACCATTCAACACCCTTAAAGAGATGAAGCCTTTCTCCTCCTTAAAACAGCCTGAAAGTCAATACAGATCACAAAGTACAAGCCCAACACAAAACTTCAGGAATTTAGTACCTGCAATTTGCTAGATTTGACTCCTAGTCTTCATTTATGGTAGGTTGCAAAATTCCTGCAGTAATCTGAAGTGACAAAGATGTAAGGAGAACGACTAGATGCGGAGGACAACCACTATCCTTTTTGAAAGGAGAGAGGAAAAAAATTAAGGGGACAACAATTTTTTTTAATTTGGGACATTATGAGCTTCTCAAGGTTAAAAATTCAAAATTATTCTTTTGTTTTGATTCAGGCAATGAAGCTTTACCATTTCCTCTGTCAATTTGTGAGCTAAATACTAGATGTTTCATCTGGACAAAAATATTATCAGTTTCGTTCTCCAAATGAAAACAAGTTAGGAAAAGCTTATTAAATATATTGTTTAAATGCAGTGGAAAGTGCAGAAATTCCTATTATTGCCATGCTAAAAGAAATGTAGCTCAGACTTCACAACAGAAGAAACAGACCAATGGCAGAGCTCCATAACCAATGTACAGTCTAGATCTCATAATAAACAAGAGCAAAAAAACCTGACCTTCACTTCCATACATACACATTTATTATTTAGCAGTTTCATACCACGTTTACAGCTATACAAAACTACAGATTTTTCTTTGCCCAATACCAGAAAAAGTTCAATTATTGCAGCTGAAATATAAAATCTAAAATTCCACAGGTAATAATAAAGGAAATTCAATTATTCCAGGCTTTTTGAAACCTGGTTACAGGACTTTACCATTGCAAAAGTGAAGACAGGGCACTACTGATAAGACACACACCCCTGCGACACATACACATTTCAGGAGATTACTGTGGCACATGAACTTTACTGGAAAGTTTAAGAAAATGGAAGTGCAAGTTCTTGCCTGACTAAACATAAAACCTCCTCCTCAGCATACCATCAACTGCAGCATCAATACGTGGGGTGTATTAGCTACAAACACAAAGCAAGAAATAGCACAGGCCAGTGCCACTCTACCATGACAGCTACAGTTCCTGCACTACTAAACTATGCTATTCAAAGTCATTTTTGTAGGAGTGTTAACTTTTTCTGATCCAGATGTACAACTGAGTCCCTCCGGAAATCACTTACTTGCCATCATCCCAACACTATACGTACCTCCATTTTTAAGACAACTAAAAACCATCACATCAAACAGAAGCTTTACACAAAGTTTCTAAATCCTTTCTGTTCCAAGGCTGATCCACCTCCTGAAGTCTCAAGGTTCCCATTATAACTTTTTCCCTCACAGCCTTGGAATACATTTCTGTATATTTTCCTTTAGGTTTTTTTACCCCTTCAGATAGAACTGACCCCTTGCCCTAAAGGGGGCAACAGGCTGTATTTCACACGTCTTAAATATCCAGTTTTATAAGTCAGAGTAGCCTCCAGCTATGTCTGTCATAGGGGGAGAAATAGGAAAAAAATCCCTATGACTGGTAAAGGAAACAGCGTCTTTCTTTCCACATATCTCATCTGGAAGAAAGGACAGGAAAAAATAGTAAAATATTCTGCTAATATAGACCTTTCTTTATTATTCTCATCGCTGCATACTCTTTCTGATGCTCATGCAGGCAGAGGAGGAAGGCCTGCTGCAAATCTTGGCTCTTTCACAACTTCGGCTACGAGCTGAGAAAAGAATTCACCCTCTACCTTGCGATGAAAAGCAGACTCTAGGAATCTCTAATTATAATTATTGTGGGAGTGTGGTCAGGAAGATAATAAATCAGATTGCCATATCAAAGGTGTACAAAGAGGGGGGAAGTGGGAGGAAAACAGGAGACAGGCTGCTGTAACAGAAGTAAAAATTTCTCAGGGAGGAGGGCAGGGAAGGCAAGATAACAGCCACAAATTTATTTTCAACCAGAAAGAAAACAAAATATTTGGCTACAAATTCCTTACAATACAGCCAGGATGCAAACACACAAATAAACAACTCTCCAACTAACCCCTAAATCTAGTTTCCCAGAACTGCATTTTTATAATAAGATATTTTGTCTTTGGCAGGCTGCCTTGCTGGATTACACAGGGTGCTTATTTACACTGCAGTTACTTGTTAATGACACAATCAGAACAAACTGAAGAAAACTTCAAATCTGACGAAACTCAAACTCTTTCAAGGTTTCCTGTGCAGATTCTGCCTATAACTGAGCTAGAACTTGAGAGGTCTGTGCTCAATTCCTGGTCCCAGACACATGCTTCTTGTGAGACCCTACATGCATGTGCATGCCCACACCATGTATTTGTATTTGCTTATACAAAAGACTTTTTTCAAGCAGAACGGAACATTTCATTCAGCTGTGAATGCACACAAAGGATTATTTGCACTAAATGCTTTATGATTACTGAGATTAAGATTCAAATTTTTAAAATGTCCATCTTCATGCCTTCATTTACAAAGAAAAGATACTCTAATAGAATTCACTACATTCCTTCAATCTAAGATAAAAGAATTTGTATCTTAGACACACAACTGTAAAATTCACATGTGGAAAGTATTGATTCGTGTTAACAAAAATTTACACAGTAAAGGACAACCAAGTTACTTTGGTTTCACGCTTCTGGGAGAAACAAACTAACAAACAAAACAAACCAAACAAACAAACAAAAAAAGAAGCAAACCACTAAACTAATTTGAGCTGTAAAATTACTCATTATTTCCATGCAGGTTCAGTGAATTTGTAACAAAAGTAAATACAACAGATTTAGTCCAACCCAAAAGGTGTTTCATCTATCTGAGCCATAACCTGGCACAACTTGGAAATGCAGTCATGAATCTGAGATCTTCAATGCAGAAAAATTACTGAGTAGATGTAGAAATCTACAATTTTAGCAGAAAACCAGTGGAAAGTTGCAGATATCGAGTGATGAGGGAAATGCAAGAAAACAAGAAGTTAATGGTCACTAACATGATAGAGAACTGCTCTAACAAATCATCATCCTATAACCAGCATTTTTTTCCACTGTAGGCTTTGCAGAAAATAAAAGAACTGAAGAAATAAAGATTCAAAATGCAGATGTCCTCAGCACTGTTTTCTACACGCCAAAACTTTAGAACACACGTGTCAGAAAACTTAACATTATTTCTATGATATGTTAGTAACTCAAAACTGAGCTTATTACCACACTGACTCAGAATTAACCCAGTTTGGACACTGTTGCTTTTCTCAAGCAACCTAGAAAAACAGACTTACCTAGCAGACAGGGTTTTTTTCAGGAAATCTGCTGAAACAAACATCCCACAGAAAACACTCTGAACTCCAACAACCTGTATTTGCACGCTATTACTACATAATTAGTTCATATGGAATATTGAATATTCATATACTAATGCTGACTTCTTGTAAAATTGTTTTATGGCTAAAATTCAGTATTTCACAACTTGGACACAGAGCTATAATCTCTCTTTTCAAATCAATTTCTCTTTAAAGATAGCATCTAAAAATTGAGGTTCATACAAAGCACAAAACATACTATTACACAACCAGGACAAAGAAGAATTTACTTTTGGTGATTTAAGACAATCTAATTAATGGGGACTTTAAACTCTTATTCTGTTTAAATCTTATATAGACAATTATAGGCCATGAAATAAGCTGCTATGACCTTTTTGCTAAATGAAAGTACCAATGCTGCTTTGCACTACAACATATGAAAAAGTTAATTGGTCATAAAACTCAGGGCATTTCAAAACTGAACTGCCACATAAAATTACTGTAGTGCATGAAAGCCTCAATCAGAGCTTGTCTGTGCTGTGCGTACAGTCAGCGTCAGTCTCTCCCTCTCATATGAATAGATGCAATCTCAGCAACCAGACACAATAAATACAAGATGAAGGGAATGGCAAGCATAGCAGCAACACAGAATTAATTCCAGAGGCTAGGAATCACAACATGAAAATTATTTCATTATTTTAACTCGTTAATTATTCATGCAGTAGAGATACGGGAAATGGCAGGAGAAATCTAATGAAAGAGCCAGCAATTGAGAAGCACTGATGAAGAGGATTAGAAAGGTATAGAAGAAAAGTAATGGAAAATGGTGGATGAGAAAAGAAGGGGGCTTAGGCCAAGGTTTCACATTCAGTAGTAGGGCCAACATAAGGTATTCTTTCTGCTTCTCCACTGCTCGTTACTCCTGGTCTAGCATTGCAGTGTGCTGCTTCCTCCTTACTAACAGTCCCAATCATCTATGAAAAACTGCACAATGAGTCAGCCAGGCCTGAAAAATAACCTGATCAAAAAAAAAAAAAAAAAAAAAAAAAAAAAAAAAAAAAGAAGTTGACACAACTAAGAGTAGAAGTAGAAAAGAGCAGGAGTAGAAATGAGCAGCTGCAAGAGAAAAATAGGTCATGCCAACACTTCTCTCAGCAAAAAGGTGCAACCATGGGATTAAAGACCAATGTCTATGTCCAGACCACATAAATACACCTCTCAATTGCGTCTTTTAACCCACCATGCTACATGCAGAGCAAAACATGTTTGGATCACATCAGGTGACAAACAGTGACAACAAGAAATACATAGCAAAAGGTGGCCTAAGCATTTTGCTAATGCTGGGAAAGATGAAGTATACACCTTTCACTGAAGAATCAACCAATGCAGTAGATTTCCCGTTGCTCTTAGTGACTTTTTCCCCCACTTCATCCCCCAAGTCAAATCTAGGACTCATGTGCATGATCTACAGCCTATTGTTCAAGTGTACATGCCATGAGTCACCAAGTATGACACTATATTGCTGAAGTGCATGAAATGGAGATGCAATGAAAAAGGATCGTGAACCAGGTTATCAAATACCAGGCAGCAGTAGATGGTAGTGCCTGGTACACAGCAGTACTTGGTTCTTCAGGAGAAGACAGTGCCTACATTTCTGAGATTCACATGGAGTCTTCTATTATTTGTTCCATTCCCTCTTCATGCAATTTCATCATTAGGAGACACTTTCTTTATCATCATCAAATTCAATCATTTAAAGACAGAAAGGCTAAAGCTGGATCTTTACTTCTGTTCAGACACTGCTACTAGATACCACTGATGCCATTTTTGGAGGAACTGAAGAGACTGCAGAACCAGTTACAAAGTAGAGGGATGGAAATGAGTCAAAAATAGAAGGTTAGGCCAAAGTTTTCTTACTCATTTGTGATATGTTTATGTCAATTCAACGTGGGGTGAGGGGGAGTGCAACGCAGGACAATCTAAAAGTAGCTTGCAGCTACGTTTGTGAAGTGGTTTTCATTATAAACCCTTATTCATAAAAATGCAGACTAAGAATTTTCACACTAACTACAGTTCTAAAAACTTTTTTACTACTATTAACAACACAAGTTAAAAACTAGATGAGGCAGTAAACCAAAATTTGTTCTCTGAAAGCTCAGCTTTAATTTGAAAAGCATAATTTTGTAATATTTGGAATGAATACCATGAATGTATGATCCAAGGTACTAGTTAACATCCACCTAAATTCAAATCTCATCAATGTGGAATGTCTTCGTCATTTCAAAACTTACACATTCAAATGCCCTTAAAAACAGCTTTTAACACTTGCATTTAAAATTATTTCATATTTAAAGACAATTATTAACTCAAACATTTGTATAAACCTATGCAATAGCAGCTTTTCACCTGACTGGACTTGAACAAGAAATATCACAAGTAACCTTCAGATGTCACCTTTATTATTTTCGTTGTAAAAACTTAGAAATTAACAAAAATGAAGATTATAGGGAAATAATTCATACATAAAAGAAAACTACAAGGAAAAAGGAATACGCCTTTCTCTAAATTTATTTGGTATAGTACAAGGTGCAAATCACCACAAGGAAGACTTAATTTCAGTGTTAAGAAAGAACTCTGTTATGACAAGAACAGTTAAGCACTATTAAGAACAGTTGACTAGTGAGATTGTGTAATTTCTATTACTTAAGGCTTTTATGAATTTCAAAAGCCTAGTGGTACCATCTTTTCCTTTAAATTAGTTCTGACGAACTTCACTAAGCCTATTTTATTCAAAGTGATGGCAGGAAGCTACCAAGCTTCCTGCTTGTGTTAGTTTTCTGCTGTTTTAGTGAACCGAATGAGCAAACACCTGACAAGCATCAGAGATGGCATAGAGGAAGCAGTAATAACACATGCCCAGTGTCAGGGCTTTTAACCCTCAGCAATAATGAGTTATGTCAACTCACCTCATCTCATAAGACTATATCTTAAAAAATAGATTAAGCAAACAGATTAGACTGCCAATAACACTGTAAGTACAATTTATCCTTCCTGGGGCTGAGAGGACTAGACCAGAATTCTCGAGGTCATTTCCAGCACCACTTTATTTAAGCTTTTAAAAAGCAACATACAGCCCATTTTGAACCCATGCAGTGAAACTTTAACAAAACAGAAATTTTACTTAATACATTAAGAGATAAATAAATATTTGCCTGCTTAGGCCTGTCACAATTCAATGGCACATCTAATGTAGTGTGTGTTTATCTCATGTATGTTTCCTACGTAAAATACCTTCTTGCCGGAAGGATAAGCCTAAAACATCCTATGACTCAATCATGTCACTTTTAATCTCTAAGGAATGTAATTTTCAAGACCTTACATTTTTCAAGAAAATCTGCTAAATGCATATTAGTTGTAAAATGCTGGCTGTATACACCAGTTCCTTGGGTACCCATCTCCAGTTTTACTCCTATTGCTCAAACCTAGCTGGAGCAGAAGACTGAAAATGACAAACTGATAAGGGTTCAGCTCTCTTTGAACAGGAATGAAACTGGAATACTCGGAGTCTTACAAGAGACTTGTAAGGTGAAATTAAGTTCAGGAGTTATACAGGATCACTAATTTCACTGGTGATGCTTCTTGGTCCATCATTTGCACCAACCTGTGATTGCAGATCTGGTAGACCTATTCACATCCTATTGTTTGCAGGGGACTTCAGTGAAAGGGAAAAAAGAGGTAAAGTTGTACTCTAATCAGATGTCCAATAACAGCAAAGGCTTCCTCACTTAAATATCCTAATTCCTTTTTATTAATGCATAAACTTAGTTACTTGGTTTATGCAGACAGAATACTACTTGGTCAACCACACATAGTTTCCCTTTTTTACAAGTTATTCAAGCACCTCTTCCTGGAACTCACTAATATATCTGCAGCATATTGGTCAGAAAATAAGGAATCCACTGAGAAGCTTGAAAGTTGGGAAAAAAACCCCAAAACACTTTAAATGTCAATACCATATTTAATTTGGTAAGCTTGTATACATTTCATCCATCACCTGCTCTGCAGACCATACAGAAAGGAATACAATGTACCACCTTGACAATTCTGCCTATTCCTTTCCAGAAAACCATGAATGCTTCAAACAAGGGAGACTCTTATCTGCACAGAACAAAGCGTGCTATATCAGGTTGGACTTTCAAGACGACTTATACATATGGAAAAGTCACCATCACCAAGTACAGCTCAGAACAAGCAGTACAAATGGAAAAGATCCTAACTCGGTTGCTACATGGAAAATTAATTTGCCATAAAACCAAAGATTTTATCAGTTATTACATTTATACTCAGGGAAGGAAGCATTGTCAACATGTGTTCATCTTCATTTGCTTGCTAATAATTATTCCCATATGCATTCAAATTCCTGGTCATTAACACAGTATTTTGTTGATTTTTCCTGTCCAAACATAACATGTGCCTAATGCTCACACACACACAGAGCTTCACTACTACCAAACAGGGGACAAAGCCAAAAGCTACTGGCAGCTCTGTACTTTTCTACACAGACCTATGTGTAGCACAGCAAGTCATGAGAAAAAAAGTAGAATAACTTAATAAGATACAACAAAAATGTACAGAACAAAAAATTACCATTACACATGCAAAGACATCATCATCTGTAAGGACAACATACTGCACAGCACTTAAACAGATCTTTCAATCTCGACATAGGAAATCCCTCGAAGCCAAAACGGGCTGACTCCCCACCAAAACATATGCTTTCCACCATAATTCCAGATTTTCTCCAGAGACTTCCGCCAGAATATAATTTTATCACTGGGTGCTGGGAAGCCATACTAACGCACATCCAGAAATTTAGGGCAGTGTTCACAAGAAAAACCTGCCTTTTGTCCTGATAGTTATAATGACCTTTTTCACAGTATTTCCAACACGAACAGATGAAACAAAATACAGTACAGTTCACATTGTGACTGATGTAATATGGGCTGCGAACAATACCGTGGAAACGAAAAAGCCAAGGATCTTTGTCTCCTTCTAGACAGATTGCCAAGTCTCAATAGTTGGAGGGAGAAAAAGCAGAGCATCCCAAATAAAACACTGCAATGCATGTTCACCATTTCAGTAAAGTCGCTGCAGCTTTTGGCAACCCCATAGGAAATTCGCACCCTTCAAAGAAAGCCCAAGCTAAAAAACAGCTAAAAAACAGCCCTAGCTTAAAAACTGCAGGAGAAACAAGCCACTGGCTGTGGAGATAAAACCCAAGGAGTTCACCAGTCGCATCGCAAGCGATGCTAAATAGACAACCTCAGCAATAACTAGATATAAAAATACTAGATGCTGTATTTTCTCGCCACCGCCGCGGGTATTCGGGGGCAGGCGGGCAAGGGCGGCGGGCCCGGCGGCAGTGCCTACCTGCGAGAGCTGCCGGGGGTTGGGGCAGCCGAAGAGCGCGGAGCTGGAGCTGAAGCTGATGGCCCCTCTGCGGCTGAGGACGTGCTGCGGCACCGGCCTGTCCAGCGGCAGCACGGGCAGCTGGTAACATACTTCCATTGACGAAGCCTCCGTGCGCCGGCCCGCCGCGGGGCAGCGGCCTCGCCCGCCGCACCTGCCCGCGCAGGGCTCGCCGCAGCGGGAAGGGACCGGCGGCGAAGCCCCGCGGGGGCCCGGCGCCTCCTCGCCACCCCCGCGCCCCCCGAGGGGCCGGGCCGGGCCGCGCCGGGCCCCGCGCCTTTGTGCTTCGCCGCCGCCAAAGCCCGGCGGGAGCCGCCGGCGGCAGCGAGGGGGAGGCGGCGGAGCGGGACGGCTCTGTCAGCGCCCGGGGCGGCGAGTCCCGGCCCGCAGCCCGCGGCCGCCGCCGCTCGCTCCGTCAGGCGCGCTGCCGCCGGCGGGAGCCGCTGTCAGCCCCGCTGCCCGGCGCCGCGCATGGAGGGCCGGGGGCCGCGCCGGGGGAGACACGCGCCGCGCTTGCCCCTATTGTCCGGCACCGCCGGGAGCGGGAGGAGGAGGCGCCGCTCTGCCGAGGGGAAGGGGCCGGGCCGTCAGCGAGGGGACCCGGAGAGGAGGGGGAGGAGGAGAAGGAGGAGGAGGAGGAGAAGGGAGAGAAGAAGGAGGAGGAGGAGGAGGAGGAGGAGGAGGAGGAGGAGGAGGAGGAGGAGGAGGGATGGCGCCTCCGCCCCGCCCGCGCGCGGCGGCCCGGCTGGAGCAGCAGGCACGAGCCCGGCGGACCGTGCGTGGGTCGCACGGCTGGCGACACGCGCAGAGCGGCGTCATCACGTCACCGCTGCCCACACTCTCCCCGGCCGCGCGCACCAGGCAGGGGCGGCTCGGCGGGCGCCGCGCGCCGCGCGCATGCGCCCTGCCCCCTCCCCCTCGCGCCTTCGCAGGGGCCGGGGGCGGCGCCGCCCTCCTTCCCGCCCGCCGCTCCCCTCCGAGTCACAAAATCATGGAACAGATCGGGCTGGAAAAGGCCTGATAGATTATCGGGTCCGACCTGTGACACATTACCACCACGTCAACTAGACCATGGCACGAAGTGACATGTCCAGTCTTTCCTTAAACACTTCCAAGGACGGTGACTTCACCACCTCCCTGGGCAGCCCATTCCAGTATCTAGTCACCCTTAGTGTGAATAAATTCTTTCTAATGTCCAACCTGAACTTCCTCTGGTGCAGCTTAAGACTATGTCCTCTCATCCTGTCGCTGGTTGTCTGGGAGCCCCACCTGGCTATAACCTCCCTTGAGGGAGCTGTAGCGAGTTATAATGTCACCCCTGAGCCTCCTTTTCTCCCAGGGCACTAAACACCCCCTGCTCCCTCAGCTGCTTCTCAGATTTGTGCTCCAGACTCTTCAGCCACTCCACTGCTCTTCTCTGGACTTGCTCCAGCACCTCAATGTCCTTCCTGAGCTGAGGGGCCCAAAACTGGACACAGTACCTGAGGTGCAGCACTGCTTGGGTCAGACCCAAGGGGTGCTGGAACCCCCAGGCCAGAAAAGTGGTAAGTGGGGGTTTGACTCAATACCCCTGTGTCATAAGATGCCATCCCCAAGGAATGGCATCAGGCTGTGTCAGGAGAGGTTTAGGTCCGATATTGGGAAAAGGTTCTTCACCCAGAGGGCGGTGGGGCACTGGAACAGGCTCCCCAGGGAAGTGGTCACAGCACCAGTCTGACAGAGTTCAAGTGTTTTGACAACACTCTCAGCCACATGGTGACTCCTGGGGATGGTCCTGCAGGGACAGGAGTTGGACTATGATGATCCCTTCCAGCTCAGGATATTCCGTGATTCTGTGTCCGTCACCCCTCAGCTCCCTGTACCCCCTTCCCTCATCCCCCCGTCCCTGTCCCCACAGGCTGTGCCCTGCGCTGGGGCAGCAGCACTGAGGGGGCTGTGCTGTCACCAGGGCCATGTCCGGCTTCTCTGGCTGCTCCTGTGGGAGGCCTGGCCTTGAACACCCAACTTGGGCAGCTGCTTGAAAATCAAACACAGAAAGATAGTTTTGTTTCAAAATGCATTATCCATCAATTGCAATACAATGGGGAGTTTGTGTACCACTGTGGTTCATTTCCAGAGTGTGGAGAGGTGAGATTTTTTGCAAGACACAGAGGTAAAACCACGTAATTTTTGTTAAGGTAAAAAATTAGGTTCCTGCAAACCACACAATTCCAGGAATTGGACTTCAAGGGAGAAAAGGAATAATTCATGACATGATCTAGTGGTCTATAGTTATGTACATCACATTAGCTGGGACACTTGGAAATAAACTTTGCTTTTTCTTTTTTTTTTTTTAGGACTAAGCCCCCTTTGTCTCTCTGCAACTGCTTTTTTTTCCCATCCTTTCATCTCTTTTATTTCTCCATCATAAAAAAAATTCCTAAATATAGCATGATAGGTAAGGGAACGTTTCTGTTCTTTGAATAATATATGAAGTGCCTGTACCCACTTAAAAATCAGATTTCGCAAAATGATTCATATGATTTAATTTTGCATAATACATTGTTCTTCTAAGTGCTTGCTTACTGGCAGAAAGGTTTAGATTTCACATGATAGTGGTTATTTATAGGCAATGACACAGCTTTGGAGGAACCCATTTGGAAAGAATAGGTGGTTTGTATGAAGAATTTTCATCTGTTTGAACTAGTTCTAGAAGCAAGAAGTTTTACAGATGTGGACTGATGGCCATTTCACCCTGAGCTGTGAAGTTTACAAATGCACCTCGTTCTTTTGCAGAACTGTAATCCCACCTTGTCTTATGGTTAGCCAAAAGAACATATGGACACATGAGGAGGACGCTGGATCAACTGCTGTGTCTTAAGAGCTTTTTTCAGCTGTTTTTCCCCTTTTTTTTAAAATAAAAGTTTCACAAGCATTCTCAGTATGATTTTATAATGTATGCATGCAATAATTCAAGATATAATAAGCACGTGGTAGTTCAAAGTAGAATAACGTACTCAGCCTTTTTTTCCCAGTAATTAAGACATGTCAGGTTTTCTTCTGCATTCTTTGACAGTTTACTCACATTTGGCCTGCTTACATTAAATCAGCAGTGCATTTGAGTTACTGATAGAACTCCACCAGCTTCACTGGTGTCAGGATTTCCGTTTCCCAGTAATTTTTCAAAATTACTTTAGGTTCTTTTCTACTTATAATGAATTTGTTTTCCATACTCAGGTAGGATGGATTTTTATTCTAATCAATCTAAAATTCAGTTCATCAAAAATATGTCATGGTTTTTAGGGGGAAAAAAAGCATATTCTTACTTTCACAATATAAACAGTGTAAATTTCAATCCTATATGGTCAAACTGTAAGTGTGTTTTAAGGTTCCTGTCCTGTGTACTTTCCATCTGTTCAGTTGAAATTAGTTCTTTAAGGACACTTTAATTTTCAGTCTGAGACAGTATAGCCCTAAATAACATAACAAGTGCTGTCCCTCAGATTATCTTTTGTCTCTAATTAATGTTACATAAACACTTTTCAGGAAACTGAAATACATTATTATGAAGTTAGCATAGATTTTCCAGGCACTGACTGCTTCCACAAGTGTGCTGTTTTCAGGACACAATTTGCTATTTTTTTAATAAATACAGAAGTTATTAATATTACCACGATGTTGATTTCAAGTGAATTTACAAGGAAGACTCTTAGAGAATCATAGAATGGTTTGGGTTGGAAAGGACCCTGAATATAATCTAGTTCCAACCCCCAATCCTACTTCAGGATGACAGACAAAGCCTTAAAATTATGGGGTAAGTCACATATTTTCAGCCTAAATACGTTTGTTACAAAAAGAATGCATATTCTGTGACTTACATCCTGCCAATTCTGTGTGCTGTCTTTGCTTGCCACAAGCTAAGAGCTTGTAAAAAAGGAAAGAGGGTTTTATTGATTTTTGTCTTAGAGGTATAACAACACCAAAGTGTTTATTCACGGCATTCTGTTTGAATTAAATTTCAGCCATGGAGTTCTTTGAGTACTATGGTGTTGTGTGTCTTAAATGCATCACAGGATATCATGAGGTGCCGTAGTTCAGCTGTGTAAGCCCTGTGTCTTGTGAATTCTTTATCAAGGCAGATACAGACATTAATTAGAATATCCAAATTTAGGGAGCGTTAACAATGTTTCAATGTTTCTTTTCACATTTGCATTTAATGTCTTTTACACATTATTATTATTTTCAGGGTGCTGTCTAGCAAGGAGAGAGCATTACTGATGGCTGGATTTATCACAAAGAACAGCATTCATAAAACGGGAGAGATGGAAGATCACAAAATCGGAGTTAGTTTAGTTTCCTGGTTACTGTGAAAAGATGAAATCACACAGGTACTCCAGCAAGACCTTCTGCTGGATTAACTGCACAGCACCGAGTGCCTCTCTGGGGCACAGCCAGCTAACACTGGCAGAACTGAACAGTCTGAACACAAGAGGATGCTTTCCCCATGTTCTCTGTACAAAATGGAAAATAAAGATCCTCAGAGGCGTAACGTGCTTGTACTTTGAAAACACCCCGGGAACAGAGGAAATATTTATTTGTACAGGTACATGATCAAAACAAGCACAGGAGGCTTTAGTTTTTCTTCTTACCTGAAGGAGTTATGTGGTATAAAAATCAGGGTTATTTCTGTAGACAAGTAAAAAGTCTCTTCATTTGTTACATCCCCAGCAACTGCATTTTTAGACATTGGTTTTGGCATTTCTTTGGCACATAACCACACAGTCCTTTTTTTTCTACCCAGAGTTATTGTCTGAGTGAATACTGTATATTTCCATAGGAATTTCAGACATCTGGCAGCTCAGTTGAACTGTGCTTGTCTCCCTATTTGGTGTGTCCCTTCCCTGTGCCTTGCGCTGGGTCTGCGCTGGGCTTGTTTGAATTGTTGTGGCAGTACAACATTCTTGTCTCCTCTTTGGTTTGACATCCCCTGCACCCTGGATATTTTCTGCAGAACTTTGCATCATCCCCTCAGCTTGTTCATCCTTCCTGAGTGCGATAATTTGCACTTGCCTTCACCTGAGTGTATTGTGATTTCCTCAACCCATTTTTTTGGTTGGTCAAGATTGAATACTAGTCCTGTCCTTCAATATACTTCCAGACTTTCCTGGCTCTCTGTCATCTGCAATTTTAATAAGCATGGTCTCAAAACAGCTCAGCAGCAAAAATTCCATGAATGAGTTAGTCTAAGACCTGGAAGAGGTTTGAAGAATGGTATTTAGTATATCCTGTCAACTCATGCTAACTCCTCTGGGAATGGTTTACAGTAATTTTTTGCACCCATATTGCAGTAGCTTTATCTTTTCTATGGCCCAGGTTCATCTTTCCTAACTTTAGAGGCTTAACCTAGAGAGCAGTTGCCTAAGGCTAATTTCATAGTCAATAATTAAGGGAAAGACAGCAGACCCTTCAAGTTGTTGTTTGAAGTTGCCTTTCTCCTCCCTGAAAGGAAGGAACACGGTGTAACCTTTCTCCTGATTTAAGTGTGCTTCAGTTTGTGTCTGTGAAGTCAATCAGATGAAGTGGGATAAGTGATGGTGTTTATGGTAGTGTCAGGGTGGGCGATGGAGAAGGACGGTTCAGCAAAGACAAGCTAAGTCACGTGTGCCGTGTTCCCATTAGCTACAGGTTTTGTCACTCTGCTGGAGAGGCAGATAAAGTCGGTTTGACTTGTCTGGGCAGACTGCTTGTTTGCTTTTGCTTCAGTTTCTGGTCTTTTGAATATTATATTGAAAACTGTTTAGAATACTTTCAATATTTGTAATAACTTCAGTTTTGCTAAACTGACAGTGGCTAATAGACATGTACCAATCTACGCCAAAACCATCAAGCTGGAGCAGAAAGTTAAAGAGTGATCCCAGAGCATTTCAAGTTTTAATTTGCTTCTAGCCCTAAGAATCATCCTCTATGCTTACTTTAAGACTGGAGTTTTACTGACAAGTTATAGCCTCCAGGAACAGGACTGACTGGAAACAGGCTAACAAAAGTCAGTTCTAAACACAGCTACAGACTGTCATAAGTGTAATATGGGTTCAAAGCCAGCTTTTTCTAACTCCACCGAAGATATTATTG
The DNA here is from genome assembly GCA_026261815.1 of Monarcha castaneiventris obscurior. Lineage (NCBI taxonomy): Eukaryota > Metazoa > Chordata > Aves > Passeriformes > Monarchidae > Monarcha > Monarcha castaneiventris. The sequence goes on from JAMPIT010000379.1 coordinate 13,488,861, forward strand.
GGAATAATTCTTTCTAAATGCACTTCTAAGAAGTTCTAGCTAGAGTGCACACAGCTTAACTGGTCTCAGACATTGAAGATTATGGTTACCTGGACAAAAATCCTCACACTACAGTTAAAATGACTAAGGGCGTTGGTGTCAGCATAAGCCTGTGGAGAAAGCTTCTCTTTGTGTCATTTTTACATGAATAATAACAGCTGATGTGCAGAATATTTTTAATATCAGAGTGGGAGGATATGAGAACCCCAGGTGCAGTTTCCGAGGTGCAGCTTACAAGTTTAATGGTGTTATTAGAAGCTCAAAATTCACAGCTTTGTATGATGGTAATGGAGGTGGATTTGGACCCCTATGAACAGATGTAACAAATTCATTGCACATTCACCAGCCGAATCATTTCTTAGCATGCCATTCAGTGTACAGTACCTGGTAGCCTCCATGATGAGCTGCAGAGCATCAATCACTCATTCTATCTTTAGAAAATCTAGTGGTTTATTTTGATTTGGTTTGGTAGCTTTTTTTTGTTTTATATGCTGCCCCAATACCTCATTAAAATTGCACATCCTTTCTAGATTTCTTTACATGAAGGTGTAATTTTTAGCACAGTCTTTGCAAGGATTTTCTAAAGCAATTTTGACTTTTATTTTTTTAAAATTTCTCCATAATTAGGGATTAGAGTTAGGTTTGGATTGGGCAGTCATGTTTATGTTCAAAAGATTCCTGATGTTACATCTGATCCTTTACTGGCCTATCAATATATACTAAAGATATCTTGGAATATTAAAACTGAGTCTGTCAAATACTGACAGAAGTGAAACAATGAGCTAAAATTGCTGCTTATCAACTAGGCTGAAGCAACAGTGTTTTATTAATCTCACTGTGTTGTGTTATCAAAAATCTAAGGAAAGCACTTTGCTGTTTAAAGGTCAAAAATTAGACCTTTCTTGGGGTCCTGCCTTCTTCTAGGGCAGAAGGGGCTTTCCACTGAATTAATTCTGCAGAAGGTCCTGTACTGAAATGAGCCCACAGGAGAAGCAGCTAATGCAATTCCTATTTAAAAATTAAATAAATCAAGCACTAGCTTTAACTCTAGTCCTGGTTTTTATAAGACCAGTGCTGGCAATAACACTAGAATTTCTTCAGACAAAGAACATTTTAATTTATGTTTGGTTATATTAAAGATGAGCACACTCCCTTGTTGCAGAAGCTTGTTTGTATGAAAATGTAGACTAGTTGCTTTTTTATAAATGCTAAAATTAATGAAAAATTTTTAGCAACAAAAGGACACTTTAGCAAAAGTCTCCCTTTGGTGTATGAAGCAAATCAGAAATGGGAATTGGAGTAACTTGCGGCATTTTCACATCTGATAATTTGGATGACTACATGCAGGAACCTACAGTCTTTCTCTTACACCTACATTCCTCTTGCATTTAGGCTTTTTTACTATTCAATTTTATTTTTATGGAAGGGCTATTTTGTGCAATTATTCCCTCACAAAAGAGTTAAGTTGAAATAAATATTAACTACTATTAGAATTAACAATCTCATTCAGAGGATCACATTAGTAGTAAAACTGTATACTAATTAGTATTCAAATAAAATTACTCTGTTGTATTCCAAGTAGTTATTTTTCTGCCTTTTCAAAAAATGCTTAAGCATACTACCTCAGTTTCTCCATTAAATTTGAGCTTGCTTCAGAAATTAATCAGGATTTTCATTTTTTTGTGCTTCCTTTTCAGCTCATTGGTGGAACTGCTCTTCTATCAAAACCTACAGCAGTATGTAGATTACCTAGTCCTATTCAGATTAATAGAAGTGTGAGGATTAAATATTTGCAGCTACTCTTGTTTTTCTACCATGTAACACCCTGACATTTCTTTGTGAAGGAAAGAATGTGTCACGGTTAGCATTAGCATGACTTCTCCTGCAAGTCTGGAAAAACATCTGTCATTCTGCCAGTCTTCCCATTAACTACCTGAGCAAATGCAGCGAGAAGATTTCATTACTTTCAAGAGACTAGCTCTGCTTTTATTTAGGTTTATTCTTCGCTAGACCTTTTGTTTTTAACAATTGCAAAAAGGTAACTGGCATCCTGTCTCACTAAATTTCTATTTAATTAATGCAATTAAAACTGGAAGGAGTATTGCCAATATGTCAACAAAAATGCAACAAAGTGATGGGAGGGCTAGTTTACAGAAATTCCTGAACTCCTTTGTCTTGACCAAATGAAAGAAAATTGTTCTTGTAAGACGAGTGCGTACTAAAAGGATTAGCACTGATAAATTTTTATGTTCCGCTAAAAGACAGTCTGCATACTAGGAGAACATATTTTGATCAATTTCTTAAAAGCAGCTTTGCATTTAATCAGAGACAAGTCTCGTGTTTTAAAAGCTGAATGGGGGAGGGGGTGGGGAAGGAGGGAGTAGTGCACTAAAACACAGAGGCTGAGCCCCGTAATGGTGTGGAGTGCACTGGAAATGTGGCTTTAAAATGCACCTTTTGCTAATACACGTTGTGCTAAACTAGATCCTGCTGTGCAGGGAGGCCATGCCCCCCATCTCACTCCTCCTGGCTGTTTGCTTCTGCCAGTACTGATGCTCACTTCTAGGGTAAGCCAAGAGAGTTTTAGAGAGTTAAACTGGCAAAAAAATGACTCTTAGCCCCACCCCCCTTCCTCTCCCCCCAGAAAACAGGGGACCAGCCAAACAGCACAGTTGGTACAAGGTGCAGGTATGTAACTGGCAGTGGGAGTGCCCCTTTTGGAGTCATTAGACCTCATCATCTGTACCATAAAAACTCACCTACATGATGTAAATCAGCATTATGTAAGGAATTATTCAGATACTATAGAATTCAAAAAGTGCTTCATTTTAGAAAATCTAGTTTTAAAATCTCAAAGAAATATATTCATTGGAATATTTGAGTAACATAATGAAATATATAACAGATAAGAGTGATACATAATGTATATATGGAATATATAACGTCTAATATTTATGTAATATATTTATGATACAAGATAGACATAGCAGAACTTGTGGTGAAAATATGGGTTAATTGGCATAAAGTGTTAGTGGTACAAAGCATATACTTAATTTTATGCGTGTTCTTACATGCTTTGCTGAGCTGGGATTATGGAGAGCACCCTCTAGTCATGTCAGAACATCAGTTAAATCTACATAAATCAATACCATGTCAGCAGTTTTCTAGATTAAATTACATGACTAGGAATTTGTAGACTACTTTATACAAGTGTAGGCCTAAGAAAATAAGCAGCTTTCATAATCTTACCTTGGACTATGAATGTTTGTTAACATAATTCTTTAGTAAGAAATTTCATACTACAATGTATAAAATCTGAATAAATGTACTAGTCTGCAAATGGTTCAAAACCTGCAAGGCAGCGTGTTTTGTAGAATACCTAAAACCAGGAAGAACCATGACGTCTGCTTAGTTCTATGAAGGAAGTTTTACTTACACACCCAGCTTCTGACTACACAAAATAAGTAGAAAGCCCTGTCTAAAAAGACAGAAGGAGTGTAAAACCTCAAAAGAAATGCTGACATTACTGCAGACCACAAAGAATTGAGAACAGGCCCAAAAAGCTTAATTTGGCAAAAGATTGCTTATCTTGCTGTGGTCTCGAAATAGATGATCTGTGGGCAAATGACATGTCATTGCATCTGTAACCAAAATAATCGATTCCCAGATAATGGGAGAATTTACTTTCATTTGTTAGAAGTCAGAATTGATACTAATACACTGCAAGTCAATACCATTTGCATTACAAGTGCCTGGTTTATTGCAAGCTGCAGAAAAAAAATGTACAGTGTGAAGCTATGTTCCCAAACAGCGTATAAATTCAAAGCATAAATTGCTTTATAATTCAATTTTCAGTTATAGTTTTGTTTTCTTGGCACTTTATCACATCTGTATGCATGAATGTCCATTTGATGAAATCTTTCTAAACTCTACTTGGAAAAAAAATAAGCAAATGTTCATCACACAAACTTATTCATGATTGCTACTTATCAAATGTAGGAACAAACATTGTCTTGTATGCAATTTGTAACAATACATTAATTTAAATTTCATGTGGCTTTCAAATAAAATAGGAAAAGGAAAATCAGTGAAATCTGCTATTGCCTGGCACCAGCAAAAGAGATTGTGATGTGCAACAGTAGCAGCATACACTGACGTTATCAAGTAATACATAATGGGGATCCCGTTCTGCTCAGTTTTGACATGCATTCTGCAGCACCCCAATTCCCCTTTCTATGGCTCAGAGTCCATGCACACCCTAAAAGAGTTCATAATACTGCTACATTCCAACCAATTTCTACTTGCTCTAAAGAAGGGCTTTTGCCCTGCTTTCCAAGAAAAGCTTCACATCTTCAGATTTGTGATTTTGCAATAGAATAAACAGTGGCAATCTGGAGAGTTGGATGTTACGTGATAGTCTGATTTCCAGTTGTTAGAATTGTACAAAGCTTCATGCATCCACAATGCAGGGTTAACCTTGGCTGGGGACTGATTTTGCAGCAGGGCAGCAGTAGTTCCCATGCCTTCTTAAGTAGATTAGGTAGTCTGCTGCTAGGATACCAGAGTTTGGGAATCCCTGGCTAATATTTGCAAATTGTTTTGAAATAATATTTTGAAATAACATGTAAAAGTTGGAAGAGCTGTTTTTTAAAGGAAAGCCAGAAAATAAAGTAACTCACTTCCCCTGAAATGAATCATCCTCTCCCCGACTTTTGGAAAAAAAAACCCACACCGTAAAATTTAATATGAGTAAAACCCATAAGGTTCCCCAGTCATGTACAGTAATTTATGGAAAATTTTATAAATAAGAGTTGCAAATTATTGGGTGCTCATTTTCTGCCAATCTCAATTGGGAGTTCTGCTACTGATTTATAGAGGGCTGGGAGCTCACCTTCAGAATCAAAAGGATATTAAAAATTATTTTGTAGAGTTTATAGCAATCATAAAAATCTTTATTGAATTCTGTGTAATTTCCATGAAGTCCTTAGGACTCCCTGATATAATAAATGTCTTGTAATCCATTTGTCTGAACTAAGAAATACGAGTTATGTTAAAGCCTGTGAATATTTCCCTCTGAAAATTGTTTTCAGGTAAAGCATAATTTCTCATTTATTGATAGCAATTGCCACTGCATTTTGTGGCCTGAATTTTCTATTGCAATCAATAGATAAATCATAAAGTTGAAAAGTTCAAGATGTTCTTTAGCAGAGAATAAATGCCAGCAGTCTCTCCCTTTATGGTTATATTGACCTTATCATGGGCAAATCAGCCGACTTGAAAATAAGCAAGAACTAAGCAGTGGCCATAATTTTAATACTGTTTTCTTGCTCAGAAGGACAGCCCACGCTCTGTTGTCACAGCTGCCTAATTGAAATTTGATCACACAGCTGGATCACTGGTCACGCACCAGTGACCGCTCCGCGGCTTTGGCAGCTCGTTGCTGTTACACTAACTTTTTGTTTCCCAATCATAAGCAAATTAAGGCAGGCAGCTGCAAAATCATCAATAGGTTAAATTCATTAGCTGTTCTCTCTATGAAATAAACAGGAAAATTAAGCTCTTCTTGGTCTTAATTAGTTCTTATAAAAGTTGGCAGGGAAACAAAGACATTTGTACACTCCTTTATTTTTATAAGAGACTTGCCTGAAAGAAAAACCTCAGACATGTAATTTCCTTTTTTTTTTTTTCTCCTCCCCTGCTTAATGCTCTCAGTCAGAGGCTAACCCAGCACCCTGCCTCTGAGGGTAGAAGGAACGGTGGTTTGGCACGGGGTTGTGCTATGTCTCCTTTGTGCGGATCGGGGCATGTTCGGGGGAGCCTGCACAAGCTGTTTCCACAGCGATAGGCCACACTCCGTGTTTGCACTCTCCCGTACGGGTAATTCTTCTGCAGGAGAAGCCTTAGCCGAGTGCTGTGGTTCCACAATCATTACCGCTGGCTCTGGGCCATGCCACATCACCCAGCAGTACAAATTTGATCTGGATCAGGTGTGGGCACATGATTACATTTCTGTCAAATTAGCAGAGCGCTTGGGTGAGGATTTTATGCCTCCCATCTGCTTTTATCCTGGTTGCGGAGGAAACGCGCTGTGCCGGAACCACAGAGGGTTAGGGCCGTGTGGGCAAGCGATACCTGTTGCAGCACTAATTCTGCTGGGGCAAAGGTAACCCACCAAAGTTTTGTTGGAACAAATTGAATTGGCAGGGAGCATTTCAACTGGAACAGCACTTTGTGTCACGTACCCATGGCAGTGTAAAGCTGGCAGCAGGGGGCCTCCAATGTGTTTAATATGTAGTTAAACATTGGCCTATCCTTTAGCCACAGACTAGTCCAGAGGAGTCCTAATTCTCATTATTCGTACTATTTTCCACAGAATTTACCTGTGCTTCGTGCTTGTATGGTGTTCTGGCCCCTATATACTTTTAAAGATACAACTCTGTGGTGAACTGAAAATAATGTAAGGCTTTACTGCTGCTGAAAAGGTGTGATGTCACCACTTCCATTGCATCAGCTCTAGTAATGATGCCAGTTGTGGAGTGAGTCAGACTAGAAAGCTGATTTTGCTGAAAACTAAGAAAAAAAATAAAAGTAAGAAAGAAAATCAGTGAAAGTTTGTACTGCTCCTTTGCTGGCAGCCCTAAGATGAACTGGAGCCAACTGTGAGCCCACGGGTTCAGACTTTGAGTTTCAGCTCTGACTATTTTCCAGCTGAAAGGTCTTGTCATAACAAGGTGAGGAAAAAACCTTAAGAACAGCTGTGATAAATGGTTAACAACGAAGCTACTAATTTACTGAAATGTTAGTCTTCTGAATTATTGCAAAATATTTCCAGTGGCTATGTGCATAATAGCACTCATGTTTATGGTTTTGCTTATTTACTTTATCGGTGAAATCTTTATGCTAATGAAATAAATTGTTATGAATTTTTACTTTCTGACAGTGAGTAACATTCAGGAAAGGAAAATATCTTAGACTTCTGTCTTCTCATCCGTTAATCTGTTATTCCTCTACTGGGATTGCATTTTGCTTTAATTCTTTGACTTGTAACTCAACTACTGAACAGGCATTCCTTTCTGGTTCTAGATAAGATAGTTACTCATCAGCACTTTAGAAAGAATTTACCTTTCTCAGCCATCAATTAAGTGAGCATTTCTAAGACAGGCAATAAATCCAATGGGGGATTAATTAAGCTTTAAAAAGAAATGGCTACTGCCTGCTATCTCCTGTTCTGCATCCCCTCCCTCCTGGGAACTATGTAGGTAAGCAGCCAGCCAGCAGGAATTTTGGAGAGAATAGCTGAGAGGTAGGTGCAGAGTAGAACTGAGGACTACGTGGGGATTTCAAGAAAGAGCTTGCATAGACAAAGACTGCAGGAGATGTCAGAGGTTGAATTATGAAAACTATGTGAAGGAGGAACAAGTGGAGTGAACTGTTTGGTGCTGGAGAAAGGTTGTATCTGGTGGGGAGGACAAAAAGCAAGCATTATTTCCCAAAGAGCAGGTACTGAGAAGATGTGATACTGCTGTTTCCTAATCTGTTTCTGGTGAAATAGCCTAAGAAATAGCTCAAAGCACTTATTTGTACTGTTCAAGCTAATCTTCCTGATTCTTAGCTGTAGCTGATTAGGCCATGCTAAAATGAATAACCTTGCAACCAGAACTGTGGATTTGTAAATTTACTCTAAGAAGTAGTAGAATACTGCCTAAAAGCACTACAGCTGCTTGCAAAGTAAATTGCCAAGACACTGCCTAAATAAACAATTAGGGATATCTCTTCCTTCTTACTTGACGTCCTGGAAAACTCACCTCTGAGCTGTCAAAGCTAAATAAACTTCCTAGCCTTCACTTTTCAGAAATTAATTAAATTTAAAGTTAGACACATTATTGTACTTTGCATCTTAGTTAAGGCTACCTCCATAACCCACTTCAAGTGAGGGAGGATAGACAGAAATTTCTCAAACCACAGAGGAAAATAAAATTCCTGGTGTTCCCTGAGTAACTGGTTGGAAAAGTTAAGTATATTACTATTACTTAAAACATCATGTTGAGGGTCTCTAATTTAAATTGCAGGGGTAAAAAAGTTTATATCATGTCACTTAAGTGGTCTGCCAAGGCTTTGAATTGGATTTACTGGAATGAACTAGGAAGTTATAGGTCTGGATTGCTTCTTTGTGTCAAACTGACCACGTAAAGGCATGAGCAATTTAAATATGCAACTGACTGTTCATTTAAGGCTCCTGCTTCTTGAGTTTGCTGCTTTTTTCCAATACTTCAGTTAAAGATATTAAAAACTCAAGATATTTTTAAATTGAGATATTCTATGTGAATAGTAACAGAAGGTCACAATATGTTCAGAGAATTCAAATATATGAATGTTCTCTTATGAATACTTACTTCTTGTATGGATGGAGTTGCAGATGGGTTACCAGATGGAATACCTTCCTTCCAATATAGTTACATGTATTTAAAAATGGATGCAATGCAATCATATTATTTAAATCAATTCTGTTATTGCTTCTGAAGCCATAATGACAGTAACTATTCTGTAACAGAGAAATGTGGCAAGAGGAATGTAATTCCTTGCTGTAGAATTTTTGGGCTTGACTGAGATCTAAAACGTCTCTCTCTGAAGAAGGGACCTTACCTTAAACCAATGCTCTTTTTTTCAGGAGATTGTTTGAATATCTAACAGAGTGCAGTAAAGTTCAGACAGAGCACTAGATGTCCCAGGAGCATGTGAAACAGAACTGGATAAAAAGAAATTACAAGAAGAGCATTTTGGGACATAGGAATTCAGAAGTACTCTTCCCTTCTTAACAAAAATCAATCCCCATGCTTTAGCCAGAGGCCCAGCACATCTTGGCAGAAGCATTCTTTTTCACTTGCTCAGTCCTTTGCCCTTTGATTATCTTGCTTAGCTGGATGTTATTAATATCGACATCACCATAGGGTAATATTAAAATATAAAACAAAAGAAAGTGGAAAACTAAAACACAGTATACACCCTTTTTCAATTCACATATTATCTCATCAGCCTACCATACTTTACTTATATCCTCATGCTTTACTTGTGTTGGGGCTTCTTTTTCCAGACTGCCATTCATTCACCTGTGAAAAGTCATCAGCTAGCAAGAGCTCCTGTTCCAGTATCCTCATCTGCCTTCTTTCTCTTGTCATGTCTGGTCAGTCACCAATATAAATTTCAACATCCTCATGATTGTCTTACCACCTTTTTGCAGAATAAGGCATGGAAATTACTGATCATAGTAATCATAGGAGGGAGGTTTTGAGGAATGCAAGCAGGGACACCTAGATCCAATTGGCCAGAACCATGTCCAGATGGCTTTTGAGTAACTCCAAGGATGGAGACTCCAAACCTCGCTGGGCAACTTGTGCCAGTGTTTGGTCACCCTCACAGTGAAGAAGTGTGTCCTGATGTTCAGAAGGAACCTCTTATTTTTGAGAGTTTGGAGCCTGGGCCCACTGCCTCTGGTCCTGGCTCTGGGCACGACTGAAAAGAGCCTGGCTCTGTCCTCATTGAACTCTCCCTTCAGATATTTGTATACATTGATGAGTTCCCACCCCGCCGAGCCTTCTGCATTCTTCCCAGCTCTTTCAGCCTTTTTTCATAGCACAGATGCTCCAGTCTCTTCATCATCCTTGTGGCCCTTTTTTGGACTCTCTTCAGTATGTCCATGTCTCTTTTATACTGGTAGCTTTACTGAATCATGTCAGCAAGGCAATTTATTTCAATTGCCAAGTTCATCAAAGTAAAATCTGACATTTTCTTCCCCTGCCACAACTGGAAGAAAGAGTCAAAAGCTGTAGGTTCTCCATAAAGGTCAGGAGTGCTTTATCTGATCACTTGTATCTCCTACATGCTTTGATGTTATCAGTATTAACCCTAACATATTCAGCAAAGTAAGAATATAATTCAACTTTTAAAAATTGTCTTTTCTTGCCTCGGAAGTTAAAATTCACACTGCTGTTAAGCAATGACGCCAGTAGCTTTATGCATGTAGATCTCTCAGCTCCAGGCTTTAAGTTCTTGAACTCACTATGAGCCCAGAAAAGGAGGGAGTGGTAGGAGGAAGGACTGGAGTGACTCAGAGTTCTTCAGTCCTTAGCTCTGGTTATGTGTTACTGGAGGCTTCTGAAGCAACCCCAGAACTCCTGTTCTGTCTGGGCCATGTTTCAAATTTTTTATAGTCTGATATTCAACTTTGAATTTCCAGGCATGTTCTGATTTGCCTGTTTTGAAATACATGCAATGTATAAATGAAATGTAAAGTATAAGCCAGACTTTTTAGATAGAAGAGCCTTTTGGACTAGAACTGTCTTTTAGTTTTGCATTGCCTGTCACAGTGGTGTTGTGGTGCACTATTAGGTGTTTCAATTAAAAAAAAAAAATTAATGGGAAGGGTGAACAGGTATTAAATTATCTGGCTATTCTTCTAAATTGCATAGCTGATCTGACAAAAGAGTTATGACAATTCAGCAAAGTTCGAGTCCTTTAAAGATTCTTTAGAATGTGTTAAAGATACAGAGCTCCAAAAGGAAAAAAAACTCCCTAGATTTGCTGGGATTGTGTTCGTTGCCTTCAAAGAAATAAGGAGTGCTTGGAAGAAAAGCAAGGCGGGTTGCAGAGCGGTCCCAGCTCTGCGCGCCAGAGGGAGCTGTATCCACACAAAACTGCAAGTCCCGGTGTGTGCCAGGAATGCAAAGCAGGGATCTTGTACTTGTAATAGGATGAATATAAATGCAAGGGATTTGGATGACCTGGAAGTGATTTTGTTTTCTGCCTGTTTCTATTTTTTCCCCTTAATTTCTTCTTACCATTAAAAAGAGTACATTTTGCTTTGGTTTGTATTGCAAGAAGGATAAAGTCATTTCAAAGACAGAGATCAAGCACGGTGATTGAATAATCTGGTTTATTGTATTCATGCAATGTAATAGAATTAGCTATACCTACTCTGTTGATATTGTCCTGGGAAAGATATTTTGACTGTGCTATTTTGGCTTCTCATAACTATGAAAAACACTCACAGTTTAGATGGAAACGTGCCTTGCCTTGTCCCCATACAAAGCTGGAATTTGAGGGAATGTTTAAATTCAAGAATATACCTAAGAACAAGAGAAGTGTTAAAATCATATGCTTCGCATTAAAAATCATCCACTTAACAATTTTTTATCAGCTCTCATGTTGTTGTTTTGTTTTTTATAAATAGTGTTTTTATATGGTCATAATTATACTTTATATAATCATAAATATACTTTATATATATGTGATCATGAACATACTTTATTATAGATTTGAACATAACATAACTTTATGATATATCCGATCATAATATCATATATATGCTTTATATATATATACTTTGTATGATAACTGTACAACCCACCATTCCCGTCCTCCTGGCTCTGCTCATGGTTGGTGGGGGATGTGAATGAAGGAGTGAATTTGAGCCTGGAAAGAGGGTAGCAAGGGGAAGATGTTGTTTAAATTTTTGTTTTGGCTTCTTCCCATCCAAGTCTATTTAAATTAGATATAAATTAAATTAATTTTCCCCAAGTTATGTCTGTTTTGCCCATGACAGTAATGGACAAGGGATCACCCTATCTTTGCCTTGATCTAGGAGCTTTTCAGCTTATCCACTCTTCAAATTCTGTTGAAGGGGGGATGGTGGATGGTGTGAGCTGGGAGGGTTCTGGCAGCCAGCCGAAGTCAACATAGTACAAAGGATATAGTTTGGCATTGGGTGTCTAGGAACTTTTTGAATACAAAGGATGAACTATTAGGTTCTAAGGATGATATACCAAGAAAAATTGGGGTTTTTAAGTCTCTAGCATTTATAGTTTCCTATTATTTATAATATATTTCCTATTATTATTATTCCTTTCTATTATTTCAAATGGAAAGGAAGAGCTCTCTAGGTTTTCATGGTGTAAGAGGCGAAACTCCATCAGAATAAAAGAAAATATCCTACATCTTCTGTTTTGATATAAAACTTTACAAGAACTCAGAAGTCCTAAAGGGACTTCTTCAATTAATCCTGTTTTTGAAGAGATTATGTAGTAAACCTAAGTCATGGCTGGTCTTCAAGAAGTGAAAGTTAGAGCAAGACTGTTCTATATTTAAAACAATTTAATATATTAAAAAAGACAAACTCAAGACCCCATCAAAAGTAAAGCAGAGAAGAACAACTAACTAAATACACAGTTGTCCCAAATTTTTCGGTGTCATTAACTCTTGGATATATCAGCTTTTAGACTCATTAATGTTTTATTTGCTCTTTCATAGATCTTCCTGAGAGATAACCAATTGGATACTGCACAACAAAAGAAGTAATCAGACTCCACTGACCTGTTTAACCCTGATTGTGAAGGATGAAAAGCAGCTGCCTTCTGTGGAACAGGGCTTCTGGTGGCACTTGCTTCTTTCCTTTGGGATGATATTGGCATAAAGACATCAAGATACCGAACTCATTATGTTGTGAGTTTATACATGCCAGGCTGTGTTCCATCACTTTTTGAAGCAGGTATGTTCTTTGAATAACTTTGCCTTATTTTTCAGCACTAATCCAAATGAACTATGGGCATTGTAAGAAAAAAAGGCATATTATTACAACTCCTGTATAAGATACTTAATGCTGGGTAGTATAAAATTGGTGCAGAAAGAGCTGAAGTTAACTGGGGTCCCACCATCTTAGGAGATGTGGAATTGTTACCAGAATTTGGATTGTCTTTTAATAATTTTATTGTCATTCAAGAAAGAAAACAACATTTTCTTGACTTTGTTCTACTGGAACAAAAATACATAGCTCAAAAATATGATTCTAATGTAATTTCAGCCATCAGGAATGTACCTAGTACTAAAATTGTGATGGTTACATCTTCCGTAATAAGCAGAGTTTAACTTTTTCTAGAAAAGTATTGTCTCATTGCACTTTTAGTATTTTATAGGACTGCTTTAAGTAAATAATAAATAATTTTGAATAGCTAGACCTTAAAGTAGATTAATCACTAGAAGAATGAATAGGCTAGTGAGTCTAAATTTCCATAGCTGACTAGGTTATTAAAATTATTTTATGAGAAATTACATGACTTTGTAGTTCTTCAGAATTAAATCCATTATAACTTTAATTTTGGTTTATGCTTCAAGGCTTCCCTCTAGCTGATCAGCATTATGTAACAGATTTTTTAACTAATGCTGTATATCTGTGACTTCACATGGTTACTACCATTAGCTTGTGCATTAACAGGTTTCATGTGCCTTGCATGATTCCAGCGCCAGGATGGATCCCAGGATTATATTAAATATGCTCCAGGCATACCATCGTGAACTAAAAGCATAGTGACTATTGCAGGTGGTAAAGTGATATCTAGATGCTCACATGCAATTTTATTTTCTAATTGTTAACTTAAACCCAAAAGTTCAGTACATTTAATTGAGGGATTATTTACAACACTTTAAAGTAGAAAGGAATATTTTTTCAGCAGATCACAGGACCCTAAATTGTGAGTTAGCTGATCAGAAAAAGAAAACATCAAAGTAAATGCTGTGTGCCAAAATTACTATGTGGATTATGTTTCTCTGTGTACTTGCATGGTATTTGATTTTCTTTTTCATATTGAATAACGCCGAAGAACTAAAAAGTGCTACATGGTTGGTTCTGAACCAAAATGTGGCTTAGTAAATTATATATGAATAATGTCACAATAGTGCTTCTAGCTCAGCAATGAGAAGGATATAATAAAAGAGAGGGTAATCTTACCTAACAAAACAGATTTACAGAAATTTTTCTTATGGCTGGGCTTACAGCTCTCTTTTAGGCTTCTTCTGTGATCACTTTTCAACATTTGGAGAGGGGTGCAACATTCAAAGAAAGAAACTTGTGGTGCAAGTTCTGTTGTGGCAAGTCTGCCATCAACGACCTGTAGCTTTCTCTTATGAATCATAGGTATTTATACCTTGTGGTTTAAATTATGGTTTATATGGAATCCTAGAATGGTTTGAATTGGAAGGGACCTTAAAGGTCGTCTAGTTTCAACCCCCTACCCTAGAGAGGGACACCTTTCACTAGATCGGGTTGCTCAGAGCCTCATCTAGCCTCCAGGGATGGGGCAGCCACAGCTTCTCTGGGCAACCTGTTCCAGTGCTTCACCACCCTCACAGTGAAGAATTTCTTCCTAGTATCTAATCTAAATTTAGCCTCTTTCAGTTTAAAGCCATTGCCACTTGTCCTATTACTACATGTACTTGTAAAAAGTCCCTCTCCACCTCTGTTATAGGCCCTCTTGAAGTACTGGAAAGCTGGTAGAAGGAGTTTCTGCTGTTCGACTTTCTTTGTGTCATTGCCTTGCATTATCTAGGTCTGGTTTAAAAATGTTTAGTTCTTCAAATCCAAAAGGATGAGCTGCACACCGTAAGGAGGTAGTCAAGCCACTCAAGGAAGAATCACTGGTTTGCCTGCTTCTCTTCTGTGATGAAGGGAGGAACAAATCTTAGATCTGAAGTGGACTAAATCTGTCAGTCTGTGCACCGTGTCACTCTTGCACTATACTGTAAGGGTACCATGTTAAATTTATCAGAAGCTCATTAATCCAGTCCGAAGTCTTGTATCTCAAATAAGATAGGACCCTGATAGATGTCAGTATTTCCCATGAAGAATTTTTCAATCAAGTTACTTTCATAATACTGAGGTCAATTCTTTGTATCTACTCATCACGTAGGTCCAGATTCACTCCACCGTTTCTCGGGGTCATGAGTTGGGAGTCACAGAATCAATCAGGTTGGAAAAGGTCTCTGAGATTATCAAGTCCAATCTATGACTGAACACCACCATGTCAACTAAACCACGGCACAAAGTGCCACATCCAGTCTTTCATTTAAACACCTCTGGGGATAGTGACTCCACCACCTCCCCAGCAGCCCATTCCAATATCTAATCCCCCTTTATGTGAAGAAATTCTTCCTAATGTCTGACTTAGACCCCCCTTAGTGCACCTTAAGACTGTGTCCTCTTGTCCTGTCACTTGTTGTCTGGGAGAACAGGCCAACCCCCATTTGGCTACAACCTCCTCTCAGGGAGTTGTAGAGAGTGATAAGGTCACCCCTGAGCCTCCTTTTCTCCAGGCTAAACACCCCCAGCTCCCTCAGCTGCTCCTCATCAGACTTGTGCTCCAGACCCTTCACCAGCTCTGTTGCTCTTTTCTGAACTTGCTTCAGCACCTCAATGTTCTTCCTGAATTAAATGGCCCAGAACTGGACACAGTCCTCGAGCTGCAGTCATCCTTAACACACTGTAGAGATAATAGGGAGAAAGTGTTTGGCCAGTTGTTCTCTGAGACTGTTGACAATATAAGGAGTCTAGTTTGATTCAGAGTCAAATTTATTCACAGCTTAGGCACCTAAAATTGGTTGGGCTGAACCTGAACCCTTGTGTTGAGAAAGCAAAAATTCTCCACTTTGTTGCGTTAGGTAATACTCAGAGGTACAAAGCTCTTACCCCACTGTAAGAAGTCAATAACCTCAACAGATAGTGGAATAATTTTCCTAAGACTTACAAAAGACAAATGTAAACAAACACAAATAGGTGGAAATATAATGTTTGGGTAATAATGCTATAGGAAATTTAGCTGTTCATTTCAGTGACAGCAACATCAAGCCTTTAATATGAACAGTGCTACCCAACACAAAAGCTTCTGTTCTTTAGTTTTTGCTTTTCCATTTTCTCATTTTTTCCTAATGGTAAAATATCTTAAAGGACAGAGGATAACATTGAGGAGATTTTATTCTAGATTCACTTTCGTGTATTTTTAACCTTTTGCTGCCTGATTAAAATTTATTAAAATGAACGATAAGAAATACTATCTATATATACTTATGGTGTCTGGTATTTTAAATTATGTTCTACATTAGCAGCTTTGGTAATGCACTGCTATCATGGCTGAACAAAGGCAACGTGCTTTGTCAACGTCAGGCGAAGCGTTATATAAAATCCTGGCACTAGAGAAGGGAGCAACACATGATGAGATTAAGAAGTCCTACAGGTATGTAAAATGTGCATTGCAACAGGTCTAAAAATGCTTATTTGTCTGGCATGAGTATGATGGTAAAACTTTTTGAGTTACCTGCACTGTAGACATTCATTGTCACAATTCTTTCTTTTTTTTAATTTGTGAACCTGAAAAGAATCAGAGATGATGCAATGTGAATCTGCTGATTTCATTCCACAAGCAGTCTGTGATTCATCTGAAATGTTTTAATCTAAGTGAATGAGAGGTCAGACTGTTGGGATAAACTAACACGGGGTATTTTAATACTGCACACATTTCTTGTGTTAGGATCTTTCCTGAAGTATGTTGAAAAGCAAAGCCAATGCAAAGTGCTGTAATGACAATTTGAGAACTACAGTAAGAGAGTAAGGAGTTCAATCAGTTTATCTTGTCAGAAAAGAAAAAGAAGATTATTTAGAAGAAGAGATAGATTTAGAAGAAAAGGATAGATTGTTTGATTATAGTGTGTAATATCTTTGAAGGGGAAAATTGCTAGGTATGAGATAGTTGTTCACTTTATGAACACAGGCATAAGCAAAAGCAGTGCTTGGAATCTGAAAAGGATATGAGCTGACAAAGAGGTTTTAACTGTGAGTGTAACCATCTACTGAAAAATACTGGCACAGGAAATGGTAGTTTCTCTATTGAAAAAGAAGAGAGGACATTAAGACCAGTTTGAGTCAAATACAAGTTATCAAAATGGTGGTAAATATTTTATTGTTGAACTGTAACAAGGCTTAGAATTAAAGACCAGAAGATTTTATGGGTAATTTTGCCCTTAAATTTGTTCAGCTGCTGTTGAAAGAGAAAGAAATTTAAATGTCATGTGTGAAGTAGATGTTCTTGACACTAAAATATGTCAGACATGTACTTGCACATTTAATAAATATTGTAAAATTTTATTACAGCATCAGTCTGGGTGTTGTTGGTTGCATTGTATTACCAGGCAAACGTTAACACAGCTTACTTTTCCTATCAAATGTAAGAATTTATTTGAACTCAAAAAGGGTTTATGAAATGGATCTATTTGCATCATTGTTTAGTTTGAATTTTGGCAGGACTTTGTCCTCCAGGTTTTTGAACAAATTGCATTTCTCCTGCTTTCTGTTCCTAAAGGCACATATTCAGTGGAGGCAGAAGTAGTGAATGTCCAAACTCTGCATACAATGGAAGGAGAACTGTTGACATCCCATGGTTCTGTTGTCTTGCATAATTATACCACTGGGAAAAAAACATACTATGGTATCAAATTCACTTATGACTTGCACCTTCTGTGTCCCTGTAGTATAGCCTGGCTGTAGAAATCATCTTCTGTATCAAATCTAATGTTTTCCGGTTGCTTTTACATTTAATTTTCTGGAAATCCCTAAAGGAGAAAGTTGTCATGGAAGAATGTAGAATGGAATTAATTTTATTTAGTGCTGAGTATGAATATGGATGATTTACATAGTGATCTATGGCAAAACTGACAGTGGTGCTTCCTCCATCTTTATTAGTAATTAGAGAAAAAAAAAGGCTGCTTCTAACTAAAGTGGAAATGTCAGAGGGATTCACTTTTAATGGAGTAGCTGTAAATATTTGCAAGATAAAATGATGAGTCAGTCCCATAGAATTGCTTTAATTATAATTTAATTTATGCTAATCCAAAAATCTGCTGCTGAAATGGTATTCTTTCGTACAAGGTATAAAACCAGCCATACCTGATTCTGAGTTTCCTGCCATTATTAATTAAGTCACTGTTAATCATACTACCACAGCCCAGGGCAAAATTTGCTTTTTAATAAACATGACAGACATGACTCTGTGATTTTATTTGGAGTTTGGCATAATCTAACTTATCAGGGAGTAAAGCTAATGGGCTTTTAATCAGCAGAATTTCAAAGGAGATCTGTTTATCTTCAATATAATACAAAAATAATTTTAGAACCTTTTTTTAGCATAATAAATTAAACTGTACTTTGACTTATGTTTTCCTGTCTGACAGTGAATTAATATGCAGAGAGATACTGAATGTCTTGTTTTCTTCAGAAGTTTCAAAAGACCCTGTTTGATAGACTACTTACAAGAAAGTCATAGAATCATAGAGTGGTTTGTGTTGGAAGGGACCTTAAAGATATCTAGTTCCAACCCTCTGCCCTGGGTTCCTCAGACTAGACCAGGCTGCTCAAAGCCTCATCCAATCTGGGCTTGACCACTTCCAAGGATAGGTCATCCACAGCTTCTCTGAGCAACCAATTCCATTGCATCACCACCCTCGCAGTGAAGAATTTCTTCCTAATATCTAATCTAAACTTTGCCTCTTTCAATTTACAGCCATTGCCCCTTGTCCTATCACGACACGCCCATGTAAAAAGCCCTGCTCCAGCTTTTCTGTAGGACCTCTCTAAGTACTGGAAGGCTCCAATTATGTCACACTAAAGATTTCTCTTTTCCAGTGAGAATAATCCAAATTCTTCTGGTCTTTCCTCTTAGGAAAGGCGCACCATTCTGCTAATCATCACCGTGTCCCTCCTCTGGACTTGCTCCAAATGGTCAACACCTCTGTGACAGAGTACATTGGTGATTCAGAATTTTATTAGAAAGTGTGTACAGCGCTCTTAATACCATTTAATTACTACCAAGCAAGGAGGGATAATGGCTTGCTCATGCCTATGCCAATGGCCTGTGCTACTCCTGATACAGCCTCAGGATCCACCCAAGGCTCCCCACAGCCACAAGAGGAAACAACAGCTATGGTCCAGGCAAGGGGAATGAAAAGCACTGGAGAATGCGGGCATCGATCCCGCTGCCTCTCACATGCTAAGCGAGCGCTCTACCACTTGAGCTAATTCCCCACCCTGCAGCCTCTGCCTGAGGTCCTCTCCCATCCCAGGCACCCAGCCCTGACCCAGGATGCCCTGCATCCGAAGTCTGGGCCTCCCAATGACCTCACTCACACACCAACACCCACCCACTGACTTTCCTGCTGGAGGTGACCCCTGATGACTTCAATGCTCAGAATCACCATCCCCTGCCCAAGGGTTCACTCAAAACTGCTGGGGGAATTGGATTCCCAAAGTCAAACAAGAGTTCATGACTGGGCAGCTCATTATGGGGAACCTCCTGGGCAGGACCAAAACAAGGCAGTGCCAGTGCAGGATGTGGGCCAGAGCCAAAAGGTCACTCCTTCGAGCCGGAGTTGAACCAGCGACCTAAGGATGGCCGTGCAAGGGAGCCTACAGTCCTCCGCTCTACCAGCTGAGCTATCGAAGGAAGCACGGGGATGTGCCCACAACCTCGCCCAGCACACACTCAGACAGCAATTTTCCCAAGCCACAGTGCACCATCATGCCTCTATTGCCACATCCTGCTTTAAACAGCCTCAGCTCCAACTGAGCTCCAACATCACAGCACCTTGCTCAACACTTCAGCCCATCAGCCCTGTAAAACACAAACAGAAATTCTCCATAAGTTCCTTTGATGTCATCTTTTACAGATGGACTCTCTTCATGGCCACACAGAGCTTACCTATATCCTGCTGCATTTTACCTTGATTCCCTTTCACTGTGCTGTCTTTTGCCCTCTGCTCAAGCACAAGACAAAACAAAACCACAGCCATTCCTCTCTTCTGTAACCTATGCCTAAGCACTGCAACAAGTCCTCCAAACATCTCTTTCTCCAAAATGAAAGCACCCACTCTCTTCAGCCCAGCCTTAAAGAGAACTCCATTGATTCCTTGAGATTCTTGGTGGCCCTCCACTGAGGTTGTTCCATTTCATTGATGTCCTTTTCTGTACTGGGCTTGGTATTTGAGCACTGTCAAGCAAAGAGGGAGAAGATCAATTCTTCTGTCAAACTGCCCATAGTACTCTTGATACAACCCTGGATGTCATCCTCCTCTGCAAATCCAGGGCAGACCGTAAATCTTACCACAGCCCCTAGAGAATAGATGGATCCCTTACAAAGGGCCCTGTGTCCAGGCGGGGGGAATGAAAAGCATTGGAGAATGCGGGCATCGATCCCGCTGCCTCTCACATGCTAAGCGAGCGCTCTACCACTTGAGCTAATTCCCCACCCTGCAGCCTCTGCCTGAGGTCCTCTCCCCTCCCAGGCACCCAGCCCTGACCCAGGATGCCCTGCACCCAAAGCCTGAGCTGCCCAATGGCCTCACTCTCATACCACCAACTCATCCGCTCACATTCGTGCTGGAGGTGACTGCAGACAACTCCAGGGCTTGGACCCACCATCTCTCACGAAGGGTTCACCTAAAAATGCCTTGGCTGGTCATCTTCCCAAAGCCAGACAAGAATTTATGGTTGGACAGCCCTTTTAAGGGCCCCCTCCTGGGCAGAACCAAAAAAAGGCAACAGTGCCAGTGCAGGATGTGGGCCAGAGCCAAAAGGTCACTCCTTCAAGCCGGAGTTGAACCAGCAACCTAAGCATGGCCATGCAAGGGAGCCTACAGTCCTCCTCTCTACCAGCTGAGCTATCGAAGGAAGCATGGGGATGTGCCCAGGGGGACCTCAGCCAGGACACACTCAAACACTACTTCCTGAGCCACAGTTCACCATCATGCCTCTATTGCCGCATCCTGCTTTAAACAGCCTGAGCTCCAACACTACAACACCGTCTTCAACCCTTTAGCCCATCAAATCATGCAAATCCGACAAGCAGAAACCCTCCACAAGCTCCCTGGATGATATCTTCCAAAGATGGAGTCTCCTTATGGCCACACCAAGCTTACCTGTATCCTGCAGCATTCTGTTGTTTCTCTTGAACAGTCTTTTTGCCTTCTGGTAAAGAGTTGGACAAAAATATAGCCATTTCTCTGTAATATCCTGCAAGCCAGAAGGTCATGTGTAAGCCTTCAGAACCTCTGTCCAGGATGAACATTCCCATTTTTCTCAGCCCATGCACACAGAGGAATCCCTCCAATCCCTGAGATTCCTGGAATCCCTTAACTGAGGTTGCTCCATCTGTATAGGGGATCACAAAATTGGACATGTTACTTGAGATATTTGACATCTGTGAAGGAAATTCTGACATAGCAGGTCCTCTGCTAAACTGCCCTTGCTACTCTTAGACTACCCACAACCTAAGAAAGGACACAGCCCTGACAAAGGGCCCTGTGTCCAGGCAAAGGGAATGAAAAGCATTGGAGAATGCGGGCATCGATCCCGCTGCCTCTCACATGCTAAGCGAGCGCTCTACCACTTGAGCTAATTCCCCACCCTGCAGCCTCTGCCTGAGGTCCTCTCCCATCCCAGGCACCTACTCCTGACCCAGGGTACTCCCTGCACCCAGAGCCTGGGCCTCCCACTCATATCACTCTCATACCATCAACTCATCCACTCACATTCCTGCTGCAGGCGACTGCAGACAACCCCCGTGGTCAGAACCAACATCCCATGCCCAACGGTTCACCTAAAAATGCCTTGGCTGGTTACTTTCCACAACTCAGACAAGAGCTCATGACTGGGCAGCTCATTATGGAGAGTCCCCTGGGCAGGACCAAAACAAGGCAGTGCCAGTGCAGGATGTGGGCCAGAGCCAAAAGGTCACTCCTTCGAGCCGGAGTTGAACCAGCGACCTAAGGATGGCCGTGCAAGGGAGCCTACAGTCCTCCGCTCTACCAGCTGAGCTATCGAAGGAAGCATGAGAACATACCCAGGACCTCGCCCAGCAATTTTCCCAAACCACAGTGCACCATCACACCTGTATTACCACATCCTGCTTCAAACAGCTTCAGGTGTAACATCACAGCACCTCACTCAGTACTTTAGCCCATCAATCATGCAAAACACAAACAGAAATGCTCCATAAGCTTCTTGGGTGTCATCTTTTACAGATGGACTCTCTTCATAGCCACACAGATCTTACCCATATCCTGCTGCATTTTCCCTTGATTCCCTTTCACTGGGCTGTATTTTGCTCTCTGCTCAAGCACAAGACAAAACAAAATGACAGTCATTCCTCTCTTCTTTAATCTACATCTAAGTGCCACAAGGTCATCCAAAAGTCCTCTGAACCTGTCTTTCTGCAAATTGAAAGTGCCCGCTCTCCTCAGCCCATCCTTAAAGAAAACTCCATTGATTCCTTGAGATTCTTGGTGGCCCTCCACTGAGGTTGTTCCATTTCATTGATGTCCTTTTCTGTACTGGGCTTGATATTTGAGAACTGTCAAGCCATCTTGGTTTAAGTCAAGGGGGTAGACACTTTAAAATGAGTTACTTCCCATTTATTTTTAGCCAATCACCTTCCACCAATAAGTTGTGATGAACACAAGTAGATATAAGTGAAAAAATAACCGTTTACTAAAAATGCGAAAATAGCAACAGGCAAGAAAAATAACAGTAATAACCACTAGTTCCAAAGTTGCTAAATCTTACAGATTCCCTGGGAACAAAGAGGAAGTAAAAATGGGGAAAACCCTCTGCCCAAGGTGGCGCCCTCCATGAACAATCACATGTAGAGAGACAAAGATGGTGGCAGCTCTCCCCCTTCTTTCAACTATGTGTGGACAGAGAGAACTAAAAGAGAGAAAAAACCCCAAAACAACACAGGTACCAAACCTCCATGATCACAGAAACTCCCCCCAAACAACAAGCAACAAAGAACAAGGACAAAACAAAAAGAAAACCTAGAGTCCAAAACCAGACAAACAACCCTCCTATCTCTCTGGTGGTAGCAGCTCTGTCAAAAAATGCACTCCAGCAGCTGGAATTCAGACTGGCTGGAACTCACAGAGAAACTTCACCTTTTCATGAGCAGAAACAAGAGGCGGCCAGCAGGGGCGACTCAGACTCCATGCCTTCCCACTTCCACTAGGCACTGCTGGCAGGTTGGGGCAACCATGTAGAGGGGGGCTGTTCCACTTTCCTTGGCGCAATGTTGTGACTGTAGACTGGTATTTCTGAAATTTGCTTTGAAGCAGTCCAGGACAACAAAATGTGGCTCCTTGGAAACCTGCCTGAAGCAACTCTCTCAGGAAAGAAGACAAAAGAAAACCCAAGGGGAGCCTCCAGCCACGCTACCTCAGCTGTCTCCCTGCGAGAATGAAACAGAAAAGCAAAAGCTAAGCGGTAATAGAGAGCTATGCCTGAGAGATCCTAGCTTTTAAAAGACCTGGCAACGCCCCAGCCCTGCAGTTCCATTTCCGGCCACAAGGTGGTCAAGAGACAGTAATGATTTTGGGCACAGATAGATATGGAACACGATAACATTTTGGGTTACCCAGGACATAGGGAAAGAAAGAGAAAACCTATTAATCCATTAAACTGCTCATAGTGCTCTTGATGTCATCCTCCTCTGTAAATCCAGGGCACACCATAAATCCCCCCACGGCCTCCCTAGAGGTCAGATGGATTCCTGGCACAGAGTCCTCCATTCAGGCAAAGGGAATGAAAAGCATTGGAGAATGCGGGCATCGATCCCGCTGCCTCTCACATGCTAAGCGAGCGCTCTACCACTTGAGCTAATTCCCCACCCTGCAGCCTCTGCCTGAGGTCCTCTCCCCTCCCAGGCACCCAGCCCTGACCCAGGATGCCCTGCACCCAAAGCCTGGGCTGCTCAATGGCCTCACTCTCATACCATCAAATCATCCACTCACATTCGTGCTGCAGGTGGCTGCAGAAAACTCCAGGGCTTGGAACTACCATCCCATGCCCAAGGGTTCACCTAGAAATGCCTTGGCTGATTATCTCCCACAACTTAGGTAAGAGTTCGTGTGGGGGCAACTCATGGCTTAGTATGGGGAGTCCCCTGGGCAGGACCAAAACAAGGCAGTGCCAGTGCAGGATGTGGGCCAGAGCCAAAAGGTCACTCCTTCGAGCCGGAGTTGAACCAGCGACCTAAGGATGGCCGTGCAAGGGAGCCTACAGTCCTCCGCTCTACCAGCTGAGCTATCGAAGGAAGCACAGGCACATGCCCACAACCTCGCCCAGCACACACTCAGACAGCAATTTTCCCAAGCCACAGTGCACCATCACGCCTCTATTGCCACATCCTGCTTCAAACAGCCTCAGCTCCAACATCACAGCACCTCACTCAGTACTTTAGCCCATCAATCATGCAAAACACAAACAGAAATGCTCCATAAGCTCCTTGGGTGTCATCTTGTAGAGATGGACTCTCTTCATGGCCACACAGAGCTTACCTATATCCTGCTGCATTTTCCCTTTATTCCCTTTCATTGTGCTGTCCTCAGCCTTCTGCTCAAGCATCAAATAAAGGACAGCATTTCCTCTGTTCTGTGATCTCGTACAAGCATGAGGGTCATGTCTAAGCCCTTTGATTCTCTCCTTCGACAGTCTGAACAGTCTCACTGTTCTCATTCATCCATGTAAGCGAATCCCTCCACTCGGTGAGGTTCTTGGTGGCTCTCCACTGAGATTGCTCCATTTCATTGATGTCCTGTCCTGTGTGCTTTCCTAAGCATCCTGAGGTCCTTGTTCTGAGGTCACTGCACATGGTCCACGTGTGTCTTCTACACAGAGGCACAAAGCTGGGCACTGTCATGGCTTTATCTTGCAGGCAGTTAAACATCACACAGCTGATCACTCACCCCCTTCCCCACAGTGGGAGTAAAATCCACAGGGTGACAAAAATATGGTTTAATAGGGCAGAAAAGATACGGAAAGTGAAATAATAATAATAATAATAACAACAACAACAACAATGACGACAACAACAATAATAATAATAACAACTCTAATATTAATAGATCTAAAATATACAAATCAAGTGATGTACAACACAATTGCTTTACACTCAATGAATGATGCCTAGTGAGTTCTTGAGCAGCAGCTCCCAGCTAGCTATCTTTCCCCCTAATTTATATACTGAACATGACACCATATGGTATGGAATATTCCTTTGGCCAGTTGGGGTCAACTGTTCTGGCTGTGTCTCCTCCCAACTCCTTTTGCCTGCCAGCCTCTTTGCTGGTGGGGTGGTGTGAGAAGATGAAAAGTCCTTGACTTAGGATGAGTACTGCTCAGCAAGAACTAAGCCATTAGAGTATTATCGATATTATTCTCCTCCTAGATCTAAAACACAGCACTGTACCAGCTACCAGTAAGAAAACTAACTCAATCCCATCCGAAACCAGGTCAATATTTATGCCTTATTCTATACTGTTTATGTCATGCTCAGGTCCTGTTGCTGTTGCACTGAGAATGGCAAGAAACTACACAGTCCAATATTGAGAAAAGGCTGAAGAATTTCTCTGCTTCTAGGTTTTTAGCATCCACAAGGTCCCACACTTTGCAGTGCATCTTTCTGGTCTTTTTATATACATATGCAGATATCATTCCCTTAGCCTACAGACCATCCCTCTAAAATGTCAGTTGAGTTTACTTAGTCCATAACTTTGGGCTCCTCTTTAATAATAGTCCTTCAGGGCAGGAGAGATGATGTATGATGTTGGACCGTTGTATTCTGAAGACAGTTCTGGCTCTATCATTGCTCCACTTACCCTGGTCTAATCAAAATTCATTTTTCATAGATTAATAAAGCTAAAATATTTTTGTAATAATTTTGATATGGCAGATAGCAACCATAGTAGAGATGCTACACATTATTATATAGCAATCAACATAATACAATTCAAATCATTGCCTGTTCTCACACAGAATCAAATCCCCTTGAGGTACACATCATACGTCTCCATCCTTCTGCATTACTCACCAAGTACACCCAGGTTCTTGATCAAAAGCAGTATCATGGATGTTTGCCTTTGCCTGAAGCAGGAATATCCCAGCCTGTCTTTCGCGGCATAATTTCTATGTGCACTATAGAGATTTTTCCCTTTTGTAAAAGTACATCAAAGTTTTGATTGGGCAGGGCCAGTTTGATTAGAAGATCCTCTAGTGTTGACTAAACATGTTACTTTTGCTAAATGTGTATTCCAATAGTAAAATGTCCCAGCATTCATTGCTCTCCGTGTAGTCTTTAACAGTTCATTTGTTCAATTTCGGGAGGCTGGTGCATGGTAGGGGGTGTGATATACCCATTCAATGCCATGCTGTTTGAGCCAAATATTTAAGAGGTTGCTTCTGAAATAAGTACCATTGTCTGACTCAGTTCTTTCTGGGGTTCATTGTTACCTCGTTTCTCAAGGCCCAGGATAGTATTCCAGGCAGTGGCATGAGGCACAGAATATGTTTCCAGCCATGTGGTTGTAGGTTCCATTATTGGTATTAGTAAAAATGTCTTTAAGGAAAGAGTAGTCAAGCACTGGAACAGGCTGCTCAGGAAAGTGATTGTGTCACCGTCTCTGGAGGTATTTAAAAGATAGGTAGGTGTGCCCTTAGGGACATGGCTAGGTGGTGGAATTGGCAGTGCTGGGTTAATGCTTGGATCTGATGATCTTCAAGGTCTTTTTCAACCTAAATGATTCTACAATTCTGTGATTGTAAGCACCTGGTGCTTGCAATGGTTGATTTGTGGGAATGTGATATCATCAATCTTCCAGACCTCCCCGTGTTTATATTTCATTGTCCTCCATTAGAGAGAGGTTTTAACTGTCTGTCCTTCTTTATTTCAGGCCACGTTTCACATTCATGCATAATCATGGATAGTGTTCATGATTAAGTGCACCCCTCAATCAGGAGGTGATGTATATGCTGTATTTCTTCCTTGATGGCCTGAGATACCGCGAGCCCATTAAGTTAGAAATAATTCACCCTTATGTTAACAGTCCAGATCCACCTGATCCGCTTCAAACTTGGCATCCTGACCCAACAGCTGGATTTTCGATGTTACTCAGTGACCTGACTCTTGGGTACATGACTACATGATGTACTTTTACAACACAGTTCTCTACCCAAACAGAAATATCTTGCCATAATCCAGCAGTCCAGGTGGGTTTACCTCTGTGCTGCCAGTTGACCTACTTCCATTGCCATAGCCACCCCCACAGAGCATTTGCCACCATCTATGAGCCTGTATAGAGACAATGCACTGGGCATTTTCCCTTTGAGAAATGTCTAAAGCCAGATGGATAGCTTTCACCTCTGAAAACTGACTAGATTCACCTTGTCATTCAGCAGTTTCTGCGATGTGTGTGGGACTCCACACAGCAGCTTTACACCTTTGATGTTTTCCCAAAATATGACAGGACTCTCCAAGGCATATTGTTTTTCATTTTCTGGTATTTCATTTACAGTGGGGCTTCTTCAGCCCACATCACCTCCTTTTCTGGTAATGTTCCAAAATCTTTGCCTTCCAGCCAGTCAGTGATAACTTCCAGAATTCCTGGGTTACTGGGATTTCCTATTCAAGCGCATTGTGTGACCAGTGCACCCTACTTATTCCACATAGCATCAGTTGCATGATGTGTAGAACGGGCTCTCCCTTTGAATATCCTGCTGAGCACTGGCAGTCAGGGTGCCTAGAGGAGCTGTGCTTCAACACTAATCACGTCTGAAGCAGCTCAAACTCCTTCATATGATGCCAATATTTCTTTTTCAGTTGGAGTATAGCAGGCCTTGAATCTTCAGTGTCCCTGATTCCAAAACCCTAAGAGTCAACCTTGAGTCTTCCCTGATGCTTTTTGCCAGTGGCATCAAGTAGGACCATTCTCCCCAGATGCAGCACATTTTTCACATCTTGTCCTGCCCAGAGTGGCTTGAGGGCTACTGTATGTACTATTTCTTTTTCAATCTGTCCGAAGATTTTTAATTGTTCAGGGCCCAAATGAAATAATTCTTCTTCCAGGTTAGTTGATAGAATGGGCTATAATTTGGAATAAATATTCTCCAAAAACCTGCAATGCCTAATAAAGCCTGTGTTTTCTTTTTGCTAATTGATGGAGACCTAGATGTCATTTTGTTGATCACATTCACTGGGATACAATGACATCCATTTTGCCACTTTATTCCTAATAACTGGATCTCCTGTGTAGGTCACTTGACCTTACTTTGATTTATGGCAAAACTGACTTTCAGAAGATTTGGACAATTTTCTTCCCATTCTCAAAAACTTTGTCTGCTGTATTTCCCCATATGATGATGTCATCAATGTATCAGAGGTGTTCCTGTCCTAGTGCAGTCTGGTTAAGTCCATGGAAAATGCTAGGGCTGTGTTTCCACCTCTAGGGCAGTTGATTCCAGGTGTACTGGACATCCCTCCAAGTGAAAGCAAATTGTGGCCTGCACTCTCTGCTGCCAAAGGGATTGAGAAAAACATGCTAGTGGTATTGATTGTGGCAAGCCACTTGGCTGCCTTTGATACAAACTGCCTCCAGTTCAAACTGAAGTTCTAGAATGGCTGGCACGGCAGCACTCAGCAGCAGCATGGCTTCATTCAAGGCACTATAATCTACTGTTGGTCTCCAGTCTCAAGCAGATTTTCACAGCGGCCATATGAAACTGTTACAGAGTGAGGGAGTCCTGCTGATCACTCCAGGGCTTTCCAGCTGACAAATCAGCTTATGCATGGGAATCAGGGTGGCTTGGTTGGTGTGATACAGGGTTCAGGTGGTTACCACCTCTGTGAGTTCTTCCTCTTCTTCCACCCCAGTCCGCAGCCACCTCTCTTCCTCCTCTTGTTCTCATAATGGCCCTGCTTTGGAGTAGACTGTCTTGTCCGCTTCTTCCTGCTGCTGACCCTTAGAAGAGCCTCCTTCATCCCTTACTAAAGGAGCTGACTTCTACTTCCGGCATTTCTTCTTGTGCAGATGATATCAGTACAGGTGTGTTCTTTGGTTCAGATGCAGTATCTGTTGTTGGGACTTGGGTAGCCAAAGTGCCTGACATTTTGCCATCAGATCCATAGACCTTGTTGTCCCCTTGAAGGTACTGAATAGTGTTGAACAGGACTTGCTAGGCATGGGCCGGGCCAGGCCCCAGCATGTTGCAATGATTTGTTTCTCTCTGGAATTGCCAGGGTGACAGCATACTTCTTCCAAATATTTTACTCATTTTTCAGGATTCTGAACTTGTTCAGGGGTGAAATTCCAAAATATTCGAGGTGCCCATTGTCCTACACATTTGCCTGTACTATCCCACACATCCTGCCACTATAACTGCTCAGGCTCAGGGCAGATACCTGGCTGGTATCCTTAGACAGTTGTTTAAGTCTAAACAAGGCCTGAAATACAATCAGGAGACACAGCAATAGGAACATGCTAGTTTGAAGATCCTGACAAAATTCAGAATTCTCAAGAGCTATTGTAATTACTCTGAAAGAGAACAGGAAGATGTGGGAAGTGTATGCCCCATAGATTGGCTCTAAGAAGAAAGATAAAAGGATGTAATTAGGAATAGTTTCCAGTAGATGGCTCTAGAAGTATGGAGAAGATAACAATACTTGATAACAGAGTAGTCTTGTGACCATCATATCATATCATATCATATCATATCATATCATATCATATCATCATATCCTATCATATATCATATGCCAGTGTTACAAAGTACAACACAATAACCTTAGATAACATGATAACCTTAGCCCAGCCCCCAGAGGTGATAAACAGCACACAGGAAACATACAGAGCAAGGTAAGATGTTACATAACACAACTCTGAGAACAGAAAACAACTCTGAGAGTAAGTAAATCAACATCAGGATCAGAAACTATTAAACTAATATAATGAATGCTTACAAGAATTTTGTTTTAACATACTCAAGTCAGATTTGTCATTATCTCAACCTTTCAAGCCTCATGTAGGGCACCAAAAAGGGCTGTTGTGGTTTGACCCAGCAGGCATTTAAACACTACATAACTCCTCACACAACCCAGGTCCAAGAGGGCTTTTGGAGACAACTGGGAGAAAAAAGCAAATTTGTGGATTGAGAAAAAGACAGTTCAAAAAGACAGAAAAGAAAGGGGGAAATATCAGTAATAATAACAGAATTAGATTATACAAAATAAGTGACCTACAACACAATTGCTCAACACCTGCAGAACAATGCCCAGACAGCCAGTTTATAAGTGGTCCTCAGCCATCTTTCTCCCTAGTATATAATGGGCCTGATGTCACATGGTATGGAATATTCCTTTGGCCAGCTGGGGTCACCTGTTCCAGCTGTGTCTCCTCCCAGTTTCTTGTGCTCTCAATCTCCTTGCTGATGGGATGGTGCAAGAAGCTGTGAAGTCTTTGGCTTTACATAAACTCTGCTTACCAACAACTATAACAGCGGTGTGTAACCAACATCATTCACACCCTAAATCCAAAACACAGATATTAGGAAGAACATTACCTCTATTGTAGCCGAAACCTATATAAACCTATGGATAACAGGTACACTGTTCTAAATGGCATCTATTTGCTGAAGAGGAAACTCAGAGAATACCTTCCCTCAATCCAGAGGCCTTGCTACTCTTAGGATAAGTCCCAGTTGCTGTCCTCTACTGTGCTTCCCAGATTTGCTTCTCAGGTTTGCATACCCTTCAGAGGACAGGGGGACCCCTGACAAAGGGCCCTGTGTCCAGGCGGGGGGAATGAAAAGCATTGGAGAATGCGGGCATCGATCCCGCTGCCTCTCACATGCTAAGCGAGCGCTCTACCACTTGAGCTAATTCCCCACCCTGCAGCCTCTGCCTGAGGTCCTCTCCCCTCCCAGGCACCCAGCCCTGACCCAGGATGCCCTGCATCCAAAGTCTGGGCCTCCCAGTGGCCTCACTCACACACCACCACCCACCCACTGACTTTCCTGCTGGAGGTGACCCCTGATGACTTCAATGCTCAGAATCACCACCCCCTGCCCAAGGGTTCACTCAAAACTGCTGGGGGAATTGGATTCTCAAAGTCAAACAAGAGTTCATGACTGGGCAGCTCATTATGGGGAACCTCCTGGGCAGGACCAAAACAAGGCAGTGCCAGTGCAGGATGTGGGCCAGAGCCAAAAGGTCACTCCTTCGAGCCGGAGTTGAACCAGCGACCTAAGGATGGCCGTGCAAGGGAGCCTACAGTCCTCCGCTCTACCAGCTGAGCTATCGAAGGAAGCACAGGCACATGCCCACAACCTCGCCCAGCACACACTCAGACAGCAATTTTCCCAAGCCACAGTGCACCATCATGCCTCTATTGCCACATCCTGCTTCAAACAGCTTCAGGTGCAACATCACAGCACCTTGCTCAACCCATCAGTCATTCAAACCACAGAAATTCTCCATAAGCTTCTTGGGTGTCATCTTTTACAGATGGACTCTCTTCATGGCCACACAGATCTTACCTATATCCTGCTGCATTTTCCCTTGATTCCCTTTCACTGTGCTGTCTTTTGCCCTCTGCTCAAGCACAAGACAAAACAAAACCACAGCCATTCCTCTCTTCTGTAACCTATGCCTAAGCACTGCAACAAGTCCTCCAAACATCTCTTTCTCCAAAATGAAAGCACCTGCTCTCTTCAGCCCAGCCTTAAAGAGAACTCCATTGATTCCTTGAGATTCTTGGTGGCCCTCCACTGAGGTTGTTCCATTTCATTGATGTCCTTTTCTGTACTGGGCTTGGTATTTGAGCACTGTCAAGCAAAGAGGGAGAAGATCAATTCTTCTGTCAAACTGCCCATAGTACTCTTGATACAACCCTGGATGTCTTCCTCCTCTGCAAATCCAGGGCACAAATCTCCCCAGAGGACAGATGGATTCCTGACAAAGGGCCCTGTGTCCAGGCAAAGGGAGTGAAAAGCATTGGAGAATGCGGGCATCGATCCCGCTGCCTCTCACATGCTAAGCGAGCGCTCTACCACTTGAGCTAATTCCCCACCCTGCAGCCTCTGCCTGAGGTCCTCTCCCCTCCCAGGCACCCAGCCCTGACCCAGGATGCCCTGCACCCAAAGCCTGAGCCCCCCTAATGATCTTCACTCTCACACTACCATACACTCACTCCCCTTCCTGTTGGAGGTAACCCCTGACAACTCCAGAGCTCAGAACCACCATCCCCTGCCCAAGGTTTCACCCCAAAATGCCTTGTCTGGTCCACTTCCCGATGTCAGGCAAGAGCTCATGGTTGGAGAGCCCTTTGAAGGGCCCCCTCCTGGGCAGGACCAAAAGGCAACAGTGCCAGTGCAGGATGTGGGCCAGAGCCAAAAGGTCACTCCTTCGAGCCGGAGTTGAACCAGCGACCTAAGGATGGCCGTGCAAGGGAGCCTACAGTCCTCCGCTCTACCAGCTGAGCTATCGAAGGAAGCACAGGCACATGCCCACAACCTCGCCCAGCACACACTCAGACAACCATTCAGCTTTCATAACACCTCACATATACCTGCATGACACTGTCCAGGAGGAAAAAGAAACACTCGCCTTAGACCCACATTGCCCAGAAAATCTCAAGTCCACAACACCAAACCAGGGCAGACCCAGCCATCATGGCTCATTCCAGGTAAGAGCAGAAGGCACCACCAGGGCCTGCAAGCAAGGAAGTCACTGCAGAGCTTAGAATGATGATCATGTCCAGTGATTGCCAGGCAGGTCCAGACTGACAAGAGAGGGTTGAGGTCAAGCCAGAACATCCACCTGCACATCAGCATATGCATCAAGAGTCTTTGTGGCTGGACATATCCAAAGCCATGGGTCTAACTTAGCTAGTGACCAAGACCCTCGTGGTGTAGCATGGAAAGAGAGATTAATGTAAATAGAGCTCCTTGGCCCATGGGTGGAGATGGAGGTCTCACATGAGGTCAGTTCAGGGCCTTTCAGATGTATTAGGGTAGGCAGCACCCAGACAGATGTGATGAGTAGCCACAGAAGGGAGCCTACAGCCCTTGACTCCACCAGCAGAGCTATGGAGGGACCCAAACAAGCTCTTCCTCTGTGACAGAGTAGTCAAAGCAATCAGCTTGGATGAGGCCTCAGGACATCTCTTTTAAAATCTCCTACAGCAGCCTGAGCTCAAGGACCACTGCAGCTGACTCAAAGGTTCAGCCATTTATATTACATCAACCTCCAAGCATGGGGACTGCACAGCACTCCAGGACATCCTTCTTCTCCTGCCTGTCTGACCCGAGGAGGGAAAAAATGGAACCTGTCTTGCTTCAGTTGTGGCCCACTGTGTCTCATTCCTCTTCCCATCACCACAGTAAAAGGCCTAACAGTTGAATCAATAACCTCATGGCAGGCATTTGAAAGCTTCTGCTTATCTCATCCAAAACCTGCAGTTTGTGCCCATCTATCTTTCATGTATTACAATAGAATGTTTTGGGTTGAAAAGGACCTTTACACATCATGTTGTCCATCTTTTCTGCTGTGGGCAAGAGCCTCTTTCACTAGATCAGATAGCTTAAAGGCCCATCCAACTAGACATGAATTTTTGCAGGGCTGGGGTATCTTCAAGATCTCTGGGCCACCTGTTCCATTGCCTCACCACCATCATCATAAAGAATTTCTTTTTACATAATCTAAATCTACCTTGTTTTTTTAAAACCATTTCTGCTTGTTCTCTCACTATAAGGCCTGCTGAAGTGTTTTTGTCTTTCTTATAAGCCTTCTTTATCAATTGAAAGGTTGCTATTAGGTCTCCCTGGAGCCTTCTCTTCTCCAGTCTGAACAGTCCTACTCTCTCTGTCTGTCCTAACAGGAAAGGTGTTTCATCCCCCCAGTCAGTCCTGTGTCCCTGTTCTAGACCAGTTCTAACCGGGTCTTTCTTATGCTGGGGAACCCATGGCTGGACACAGCACTCCAGGTGTGGTCTCACAAGAGTGTGATAGAGGGGCAGAATAACCTCCCTCCACCTGCTGGCCACACTACGTTTGATGTAGCCCAGCATGTGGCTGACTCTCTGGGCTACAAAGGTACATTGCCAGCTCATGTGAAGTTTTTCACTCACCAGCACCCCGAAATCCTTCTTCACACAGTGGCTCTCAATCCATTCATCCTTCAGCATGTACTGATACCAGTGATAACCCTGACCCAGGTGCAAGATCTTGCACTTGGTCTTGTTTAACTTAATGAAGTTCACATGGACCCACCCCTTGAGCTTTTTTGAGGTCCCTCTGCATGGAATATCTTCCCTCAGGCATATAACTGCACCACTCCCCATGTCATCTGTAAACTTGCTGAGGGTGCACTCAATCCCACTCACTATGGCATCATTGATGAAGATATTAAATAGTATTAGTCCCAATACTGACCCTTGAGGGACACCACTTGATACTGTGTTCCACTTGGATATTGAGCTGGTGTCTACAGTTCTTTGGATGTGGCCATCCAGTCCATTCCTTATTCATTGAACAGTCCATCCATGAAAACCCTGGGTCTCCAACTTAGTGACAAGGATGCTGTGTTGGATGATGTCAAAGGCTTTAGCGAAGTCTAGGTAGATGACATCCTTAGCTCATTCCTTGCCCACTGATGCAATCAGTCTATTATAGGAGACCACTAGATTGGTCAGTTGTGATTTGCGCTTGGTGAAGCCATGTTGGCTGTCTCTAAACACCTGTCTGTCTTCACATGTCTAGACATATTTTCCAGGAGGATCCATTCTGTGATCTTAGCAGGGTGACTCTCACTGCTTGGTGGTTCCAAAAGTCATTCTTTTACCGAACTTAAAAATTACTTTGATATTTTGCTTTTCTCCATAATAGAGGACTTCACTTGAGGAGGTGTAAAGCTGGGCAAGGATATTGATCTAATCCCAAGTAAATAGGAAGATTCAAATACCCCAGTCTACAGCCCTTGCTGCTCCCAGTACAGCCCCAAGTGCTGTAGTTATCTGTGCAGGCAGCTACAAATAGCTCCTAATAACACCTATGGGCAGAGGGACCCCAGGCAAAGGGCCCTGTGTCCAGGCAAAGGGAGTGAAAAGCATTGGAGAATGCGGGCATCGATCCCGCTGCCTCTCACATGCTAAGCGAGCGCTCTACCACTTGAGCTAATTCCCCACCCTGCAGCCTCTGCCTGAGGTCCTCTCCCCTCCCAGGCACCCAGCCCTGACCCAGGATGCCCTGCACCCAAAGCCTGAGCTGCCCAATGGCCTCACTCTCACACCGCCCTCATCCACTCACATTCCTGCTGCAGGTGACTGCAGACAACCCCCATGGTCAGAACCAACATCCTCTGCCCAAGGGCTCACCTAAAAATGCCTTGGCTGGCTATCTCCCACAACTCAGACAAGAGCTCATGACTGGGCAGCTCATTATGGGGAGTCCCCTGGGCAGGACCAAAAAGCAGCAGTGCCAGTGCAGGATGTGGGCCAGAGCCAAAAGGTCACTCCTTCGAGCCGGAGTTGAACCAGCGACCTAAGGATGGCCGTGCAAGGGAGCCTACAGTCCTCCTCTCTACCAGCTGAGCTATCGAAGGAAGCACAGAGCAGCCTTCTGACATTCTCTGACAGTTCATAGTGTTGTCATATTTCATCCTATAGAACATAATTTCCTGTCTTCAAAATATTGCTAATTTCATCCAAAAGCACCCTCATCAGACCCACCCCTGTATCAGTGTTTGGCCTGATCTCACTTTTCAGCCTAAGCCTCCCACTGATGGAGATCTTGGGCTTAGTTCACTGGCTTCATTTCCATGAGTGCCTTATCCATCTAAGGCACAGTTATCCATCTTGTGGGATACCTGTTTCTCTTTTTGATCTCACTTTTTCTCCCAAACTTGCTTGCTGCTGTGGGGGGCTGTAGTGGACAGTGATCCTAAAGTGGTGAAGGAGAAGGCCAATCATCATGAGAAAAATCTGAATGGACATAAACCCATGCTTTTGGCATAGGAAGTAGCCAACAAGCTCCTTTGTTCATTTCACTCTCTACTTTCTTGGCTTCTTCCTTTTTCTCATAATGAACCCTGGTTATTACATAACTGGGAATGTCACTTGTCCAGGACCCACAGGGAAGCTTCCACATAGCTGGTACTTTGTGTTATATCACGTAGTTTTTGTCCTTAGTTTAATTTTTTTCTTGGGTTGGACCTAGCGGAGTCCTTTGTCTCACTCATATGAATTGCACTGCTAATAACTAGATCTCTTTCCCATTGCTAAATCATCTCCTATTAGTGTATGTCATCTCGGTGTGCAGAGAGTTGTTTTGATAATGTACTCTTTTTAGTGAGAACTGTTGTCCCAAAATTAAAATAAGAATATAGATTATATTTTGTTAATTGTGGAAAGTAATCATGTTAGTAGTCTAAAACAATATTAGGTGAAGTAAGAATGTAACTAATGTGTTCCATCTTTTCGAAATTACATTCTGTTCAAATCCTTTTTTTTTATGGGATTGTTTGTGATGTTGGTCAGACAGAATAAGTCTTTGGGTCTCTGGGAAAAGAAAGAAAGACCGGATATTGATTGTCTGATGCCTGCAAATACACGTGGGTTTTTGAAAGTAATACTTCTCCCTTTTTTTTTCTTTCTTTTTTCTTTTTTTCCCCCTTATTGTTGGGGTTTGTTTTCAGGTAAGAAAAGGGAAGATCGCAGAATTTACTTAAATACTTGAAGGCACATAATGTCATTAGTCATGCAAGACTTAGCTTGTTTTTCCAGTGCCCATATTTAGTGTTTTATTGTGTTTTGGGCACATGTTAAACATGACCAAAACTTTGTGTTTAAGGTGCAATATGCACAGCATATTAAATATGACTGAACATGAACTTGTTCATGCTATTGGACACATGTTTAAGGAGTTAGTTATGACTTACAATTCTGTGACTTGAGTTCAACAGAATTGAAGCAATCATTGGCAGAAGCTGTTCCCAGACTCATATCAGTCTTGATATTGGCAGAATGTCTTCCAGGCAGGAACTGTCATCAGGAACAAAATAGTTACTTTTTATTGGAGGAGTAACCTGAACTGGGACTTCACAAGGAAATCAAGTAGGACTCTACTCTGAGGTTAAATTTGTTAGAGGAAGTGTAGGCACACTGCCTTCACACCACAAATACTATTTTTGTTCATAGCAGTTATGGCTAGCTCTCAAAATATTTGGAGAGAATATTTACAAAATGCAACATAGCTTGGCTGTGATTGAATCAGCTTAAAACACTACTAAACCACTTCGGTGCCACTAGAGGTCAGCACTAGTCATTAAATAAATGTCCTGGAAATATTGCAAGTTCTTCACAGGGAGTGGTGATTTTTGAAAAGATACACTTCTGTCTATGCTTGTTTTGCAAATGTGTGTAACCTCACACTACCAGTGCTTCAACATAGTTGGAAGTAAACCCTTTCTTCTTGATGCTGTGAGCCAAGAGTCACACACTGTACTTTTCAAGTTGTACATGTCCCCAAATGCCATAGCCCTGAGTGCAGTCAGGGAGGAAAGGCAATGTCAAACCCTGTCCTAGTAAAGGCTTCCACTGGCATAAGCAGCCCAAACTGTCTGACACTACTCCACTCTCACACCACACAGGGATTACTGCATTTAGCTCTGGGCACCCCAAGATAAGAAGGACATGGACCTGCTGTAGCAAGACCAGAGGAGGGACACAAGGGTGATCAGACATGGAGCACCTCTCCTGTGAAAACAGGCTGAGAGAGCTGGGGTTGTTTGGCCTGGACAAGAGAAGGCTCCAGGGAGACCTTAGAGCACCTTCTAGTACCCAAAGCAGTCATGCAAGAGCGCTGGAAATGGACTTTTTATCAGGGCATGAAGAGATAGGACAAGGCACAAAGACTTTAAACTAAAAAGGACTATGTTTAGATATTAGGAAGAAATTCTTTACTGTGAGGGTCACGAGGCACTGAAACAGCTTGCTCAGGAAAGTTGTGGATGCCCCATCCATGGAGTCTTCAAGGACAAGCTAGATGGGGCTTTGAGCAACCTGGCCTAATGAAAGTTGTCTGTTCCCGTGGTGGGGGGCCAGACCTAGATTGGCCTTCCAACCCTAACCATTCCATGATCCTATGAAAATAACCATTCTATGATCCTATGACAATCCCCTTTCACTTCTTTAAGGATTGTCTCAGAAGTGCATCAGTAAGGGAATTAGGCCCAAAGACAGGCACTGAAAAACTGTGATTACCTCATTATGCTTTTCCACCTTGTGCTTCAAAAAGATGCTTCCCTTCTATTGCAACTCCTAACTGTGTTCTCAATCATCACTGTCTGGGCTTCTGCAAACACAGACACTGTTTACAACATTTTAATATAGCTACTATTGATAGGCAATTGAACACAGAATTTCCTTTGCTATAAAGAAAATAATGTTGCCTGGATAAGCACTGTGATCATCATGTTTTTAAACAACCTTTAAAAAATCTTTATCTTTGCTAAAACCTGCTAAATTATGCAAATGAGTTGGCAATCATAATGCAACAATGCCTGTGATTTATTATCATGTTGCAATCTGTGCTTTCATCATGTATCACTGTCTACTTTAACACAGTAGCTGACTAGGTATCAATACACAAAGTTCATTCTCAGTGTAATAGGCACACCTCTTTCACCAAAATTTTCATGTTTGGTTCCTTTGTGTCACTTTTCTTCCACTGGTAACATCAGAGCTGGAAAAAAGAAGGCTGAATACACAGTTCAGAATTATTATAACTCTATGAAAATATTTTTTGTAATGTTTTAAGTGTCTGTATACATGCACACATACAGATGACTTATTTTTCTTCCTTTTTTTTTTTTTGTTTGTGTCTCATGTTTAAGAAAATTGGCTCTGAAATACCATCCTGACAAGAATCCAGACAATCCAGAGGCTGCAGAAAAATTTAAAGAGATCAACAATGCTCACGCAACCCTGACTGATCTGTCCAAGCGAAACATATATGACAAGTATGGATCATTAGGGCTCTATGTGGCAGAACAGTTTGGTGAGGAAAATGTTAACACCTACTTCATGCTCTCAAGCTGGTGGGCAAAGGTAAGCTGTTACTTTCTTTTGGAAATCAAATGTTACAATGCTCACTGACAATTATATACACAAGGAAGGCCCTGAAAAACATGATCTCTCCACAGGCTTAAAGAGCAGGATCTGACTCTAAACTAAAAACTTAATAAAGCAATATTATATGGAAAATCAACAGTGGCAGAATATAACGTAAGCTCAGACTAGCACTAATACAGAAAGTTTTCTCTTTTTTTTAACCTGGTATATAGTCATAATACATGTTTTGTAACACTTTCAGACATTAATTAGATTTGAATCTAGTGCTCCAGGTTAATTTTGACTTTCTTTTCTGTAATGACTAAATAAAAGTGACTCATTATTCAAAAACAAGACGTCCCATTTATGTGACAACCAATTAATAAATTATTACTGTACAAATTTAGCTGTCCTTTTTGCTAAATATAGCCCACAACATAAGTAAGCAATAATAATACATAACACTGTGATTAGGGCATTATATATGTGCACTGGTGATGGAGTGAGAGAAAGGAACTTGAAGAAAAGGTTAGAAGAGTAGAATGGAGGAAGAGAGTAGGAAAGGAAGAGAATGATACATCAAAACCCTGCATATTTCTCAAGGAAAGACACATAATGGGCTGTTCTAGTCATGAAGGAAGGAGTTGGGTTCATTTGTTCCCTTCTCACATTGGTGTCCTCTGATGTTTGCATATATCAAATTCAAGTGTTTTGCAAACACTGAGCTGTTACAGATATGCAACAAACAGAACTGCAAATGTGCAAAATCCATGCAGTCCCCACCTGTCTCCAGCCACAGAAGCACAGGAAAGCACTCTGCTGGACTGTGCTGGAATACATAGGAAGATGATCTCTACTGTTTGAAGCAAGCACTCTATGACAGTTTTTGTCTGAGAACTGTGAAACACGGATTTCTCTGTTCAGTAAGGAACAGGCCCATGCTGCATTGCCCCACATTCCCCTTTTAAGCTGGGAAGTCACTTGGGCACTTTGGGGGGTCTGACAAACCATAATTTGTCTTCTGAAACAGGGTAAGGCAGAAGCTCCTCAAATGAAGAACAGTGTATGAAACCGATGAATAAAGCACTGGTGTTTAAATTAAATTTGCAAAGGTGCCACCCCTCAGAGGCTGGTTGGAAGCTGCCTGCTTGCAGCTGCTGTAGCTGACTCCTGCTGCAGGCCGGACACCTCACCAAAGCTGCTGTCATCTCCTGATGGATCATTCCCCCTTGTCTTTGCTGTCCACCCTCTCCTTCTGCCTCTTTGCCACAGTTAGGTGCCTCAGCACTGAGAGGGCAACAGTGTTGACTCCTTTAACAGTTTTGACAAAAAAGATTTTCTTCACTACATATTTTTTTTAGCTTTTATTTTTCTTTCAGTTGGTGATCTTTAATGGAGATTTTATGGAGTATAAAATCCTCTGGGGTCATAAAATCAGGTACAGAAATAACCACTGGGGCTTTGACTCATAAAGAGAGCAGTGGGGAGTACAGAGAGAAGCTAATACGTCCCTAACAACTAAAGGAGAAATGTGAGGATTGCTTCAAGTGAGCATCCTCATCCCAGAGGTGAGACAAGACATGCTGAGAGCAAAGTAATCATTGCTTCCTGGTTTTCAAGAATTTTGTACAAAAAATTCAAAATATGTATATAGACTCATTTGAGGATTATCACAGGTGGTCTCTCTATCTCTCCCCCAACCCAAAATCTTGCCACCTCCAAAGTATAAAGAGGCCACCAAG
Source organism: Monarcha castaneiventris obscurior (assembly GCA_026261815.1). Taxonomy (NCBI): domain Eukaryota; kingdom Metazoa; phylum Chordata; class Aves; order Passeriformes; family Monarchidae; genus Monarcha; species Monarcha castaneiventris. Next base: position 13,529,435 of record JAMPIT010000379.1, read on the forward strand.
TGGGGTTTTTTTGCAAGCTGAGCTCACTATTTCTCATTTCTTTTTAACTCCTGCACAAATGCTGGGTCAGTTTGAAATTTTTGTATTGGTATCATAATACTATTTGAGTCTGAGGCATCATCTACAGATGACCTCAGGATTCCTGATTTCCTCCCTTCTGGTGGAGGACAGTAGGGACCACAACCTTTGTTTATTATCTTCCTCATTGACTGCAAACATTCCTCTTCCCAGCACATTCATATTGAGGAAATCTGACAGTTGCCAGGAGTTTTATCATTAGCAGTAAGGAAACTCAAATGAAAGGAGAAATGCAAAATGAAAATTACTGTTCTTTTTCAGAGTGCCAGACTTTTTAGCAGGCATATTAAACTGGGAACATAGAAACATGGGTAATGGGAACTCGAACTGCTTCTCCACTGGGAGGCATAGAGGTTGTTTGTTTAACTGTTTTAGCAAAAAACCAATTCAACCTCCACCATGAAGACAGTTTATTGATTACATCAATAAACTGATTTTTGATTTACCAACTATGATAATATAAGCACAGGAAATGTTGAAACATTAAAGGTATCATGAATAAACTCAATGTGTTTTCCCCTCTATATACTTTTATTCTTTTTTATTTTCATTCTATATGTTGCGGTGATTTATTCTCCATTATGGCATAAATGATAAGCAGTCAGATAACTTACTTTAGGGATTATGGCACCATTTCAGGTGTCCATTAGAAAGAAAGCATTTTAAGACAAGAAGTCAGAGTCCTTCTTTTCATTTAAAACCACCTTGCTCACTCTGGATACATGCTTGTATTAATATTAGGCATATAAATAGTCTTATTACCTTCAAAGATGCTCCAGTCTGCCCCCACTAACGTTAGCTCAGACATGCATACACAATAATATTATTTGCATAGCTCCATTGTCTAAGTTTGACAATATCCTGACATTTGTGCTCACTTTCTTCCTCAGCAGCATGTTGTCTTATGAATGTAACAAATACTTAGTAAAGAGCAGACTGTATAACCATAATGCTAAAGCCTGGCTGTACCTCCAATCCCTATGTACCTGGTGGCCACAAAGCTGTGCTGCTTTTACCTACACATTCAGAGAATCCTAGAATGGTTTAGTTTGGAAGGGACCTTAAAGATCATTCAGTTCCAAACCTCCTGCCATGTGCAGTGGGATCTCCCACTAGACCAGAGATCGATTCAACCTGGTCTTGAACACCTCCAGCAATGGGGCACCCACAGCTTCTCAGGACAACCTGTTTCAGTGCCTCACCACCCTCACAATGAAGAATTTGTTCCTAATATCTAATCTAAATCTACCCTCTCTCCATTTATTTCTACATGTCAGCTTTGATTTGCTTTCCAGGAAATGTCACTGGTTTTCCTTTGCTCTTATACCACTATGTCCATGAAGTCATGTCCATGGAGCCTTCTTCTGTGTCACAAACATCTCCATGTAGTCCTGGAACTACCCTGGGTCAGGAGCCAGGTTGCTGTCACGTCCCCATGGAGCACAGACTGGCAATGCCAGCCTGAATTCTCTCCTCCTACAGGTCCCATTGCATGATACAGCACACACCTGAACATCTGTGAAGCTGTGCTGTGAACCCAGACACTGACTTGGTCTGAGGGAAGAAAGCTCTGTAAATTTAAATTTTCTGGCTCTTGACTCTGACTGAGATCTCTGGTCTTGGCCCCAGGCAATTGTGTTGGCTCTCCTGAAGCCTCTATGCTTTGTGCCATGGGGACAAGAGTGAGCAAAGGTGGGAATTTCTTGCTACCTGAGTCCCTAGATCAAGAAACTGTAGTCCAAGGACTATGATTTAGATGTCACCTATGTGGTCCTGCACAGGCTAATGGGGAGAGAGGGAGACACCCACATCAGGCAATTAAAATACTTTTATGGCTGAATCTTCTCTGGAAGGGCTTTTAGCTTCTCTTTGACTGTGTGGGGAGTCCACAGGGGCTACAGTCCTAAACTGGATGCCTTAACTCAGTGCCCAAAGTTATGTGGGATGCATCTGGGTCTTTGCTTCTTTTTCTCCCAGCTTTGTTATTGACGAGAGTTTGCCAGTAAATAAGTGTTTGCAAAAATGTTCTTGGGCAAATGAGTCATTTTAAAGATGGAAATGAGTCATTTTGAGGTGGGTGGGGTTTTGCATACTGCCTGGAGGGTTTTTCTGAGGGCCATCAGCCAAACAACAGACTTTCAAACGTTGAGAATGTGGGGGCCTGTTGGCTGGTGTCTTCTTTGTGGATGTGGTCCTTAGTGACAAATAGGAGCTTGTGGATGAGGAGGGCTTTGGAAGACCTGGCTCTTGTTCAGGCACTGGTACAGCAGGTGGACTCCTCTGAGTGCCAAGCACTTAGGAACCAGAGTTCCTCTGACAATCTTCCTTCAGCTGTAAGAGACAGCCACAAGTTTGAGGAAGGTCACTGCTGACAGGATTTTCGTCCCGCTGTGTTTAACCCAGGGCCTGTTTGCAGTCTGTGGTTTGCTGACGGGCTGCTACCTCTGCTGCTGCCTCTGCTGCTGCTTCAACTGCTGCTGTGGAAAGTGTAAACCGAAGGCACCCGAGGGGGAACAGCAGGAGTTTTGTGTGTCTCCAGAAGATTTGGAAGAGCAAATTAAGAACGACATGGAAAGAGGTGTGTATTGTAGGGGCTTGCCGTGTGGCAAAGCTGTTCAAAACAATCTTTAAAGCCTGCAGTCCAGATGTTCTGCTACAATGCTGGGGCTGCTTCCAGACTTCAGTGGAGTTGTGCCAATTCACTCTAGCTAAGACCACGACCCAGTGAACTTCCCAAGTTATGTATAAAAGCAAAACCAAACTTATGGCACTTACAACTACATATATCCAGAATTGCTTATGAGACACTTAAACAATAAAAGTCTTAGGGCTTATTTTAAGAGGCAATGTTCAACCTGTAGCCCCCACATCCACGTTCCTTCATTTCCTAGATCCTATACTCATACATTAGGCTCTACTGGACTGGTGCTTGTCATGTCTGATTTGCCTGAATAAGCTGTCATTCAGACTTGACTTCTGTAAAATTTATCCCTGCTTGTGGTGGATATTGTACCCATTCAAGAAAAGGCTTCAAGAAAAGATGGAAAGGTTCCAACAGTAAGGTTGTGCAGTAACCCAAGAGAATAAGTTCTCATGGGAGCTACCATGGTCCTGTCCCTCTCCCATCCAGCCCCCAAGCTGCTCACTCTCTTCTGCACTGGCAGTAGCAATACTGCTACCTTACCCAGGCCTTGGATAAAACCCAGGTGTAAACTAATCCTCTCAAAAATGTGTGTAGTTCCTGGCCCATTTAATTCCCTGTTGTGCTTCTTGGTGGGGTAGGCCAAGTGCTAACTTGGGGACAAGAGGAACAGGAACTTAGGAGCCAGGAACATGGGCCTGTGGCAGCAGAATGACCTTTGCAGCAGGTCACCCTCTTTCTTTGGCTTTGCTGCATTCCCCCAGCTGCACATTCAGGTTTTGGCTATGCCAAGGGAGGATGGTGGTGATTTCCTCATTTGGCACTAGTGTGGGATACATGCTTTGAACAAAGACTTCTGTCCTAATCTGCTGAAGGTTTTGCATTCATATTCAGGGGAAGTAGAAACATCTCAGACAGGATCAATATGTGCAGGGTGAGAGATGCAATGACCCTTGCCCCAGCAATAAGAACCCAAGGTACCAGGGAAAGACTGAGGACACTTTTCGGTTGCAAATTTATATAAACTATCATTAAGATTATGGTTTTTTATGAGGAAGGACCCAAGAAGTCAGTTCACTCTTTTTCTCTTCCATTGTTATGGAAGATCTTATACTGTTATATTCTTATGTTTATTATGCTTAAAATAGCACTGCCAGATTGCAAATGTCATGTTCCTTTAGCAGTAAGAAATTTTTCCCCACCAACTTTTCACACAAATTTACCCTTCCATAAATATGTAACAAAACACTTGTAGTAGTTGAAACAAATGCTATTTTTATAACTGTTATGCCAACGGGTGGTGGTGTTTTTAAATTGATTTTGCCTAGAGGCACATCAAGGTAAACACAGCTTAAAAATTGATCATACTTTATCAGTCTCTGCAAAGGCAATAAAAACTATTAGTGAAAACGTTATAACCACAATGCCTTATTTGAGACAAATCTAAAAAATTCTATGACATTACGCACCTGAAAAGTGCAAATCTAAAATGGGTCTTGCTCTTCATGAGTCTATGATACCAAAGGCAAGTCTGAAGTAGAAGGATGGAACTTTGAAGAATCAGAATGTTTAATTTCTGCCTGATTTGTTTGTTTATTTTTAATTTTAATTCTCCCTTAAAATCCAGCACAAAATTCCCCAGTGGCAGAAAAATAATTGCTCCCTCCTTCTGGCACAGGTACCAGAAGGTATTGGTGTTCTTTAATTTTAGGCCCCCTTGACATCCCTTTAGTCTGACCAAGTCCCACTGAGACCAATTTTAAAAAATAATTTAAAATGTTTAGCAAAGTACCAGTCTGCAAAATTAACATAATGTGGAACTTCATGTTTTAAGTATTTGGAAAACAATATTAATTATATAGGTAGGGTCTGAAGAAAACTAGATCGTTATACCTTTCCTACTCTCCTCTTCAGTCTTGTTACGTTTTCCTCCTAATCAAAACCAGCAAGCCTCAGTAAAGCAGAATTCACTTTATTTTAAAAGAGAGCAACGTATAAGAAATAAAATTAAAAGCTTCATGACAAAGGGTAACAGGAGCATCTTTCTGCAGCTGAAAGGAAAACAGACAATGCAGTTAGGAAAAAAAAATATGACAACCAGATCAAAGTGAGCTTCCTCCCTTCCTTCTTCCCATGTCACCCCAACTTCAGGCATGCTGGCCAGAGAGACACAGCTGACTTTTAGAATAGCAAAGATTGTGCATTTTTGAATGTTGGGCCATAGAAATTAATACTCATGCCTTCCTTTAGGTAAATAATAGAAATGCTCCTGTATGTAATTCAGAAACAAACTGTAATCACTTGTGCAGCAGATTTCATTTTGGAAGAGGAGATTCTATTAGGATCCAAATTCTTTGCATGCCCTCTGTGCACAGACTGAGCATTCTAGCCAGTAATTAATTTCTTTGCTTCCTGCTGTCCCCAGTATCTACATTATTGCTAACCAGGACTTTTTGCTGAGGTCAAAATGTAGATTTTCATGCTAAGGCCAACTTTTCTGAGGAACACAACATCAATAAAGCATCAAAATTCCTGATGCTAAAAACCTCTGAGAGTGAGTCCTCAGCAGCTGTGCTCAGTGGGAGTTGCCTGATGCTGGCTGTACTGCTCAAAAGAGTTCAGATTTAGACTTCAACTATCAAACTGACACAACTATAGTAATTTTTCAGTTCCTCATATTTCTCATTAACAAAATTAAAGTTTTACACTGTTGATTTCATTCCTCAAACTAATGTACCATACAACATAATTACTAGTGAAAAAGAAAGAGGTGTGAGGCCAAAGATTCAGTGATCCATTCCCTTGAAATATAAGAGCAAAGTTAGTTGTCACTGAAATCAACACAATCATGCCAAAGGCTGCAATTCTGTTGAAATGCTATTTCTCTAGAAAGAGAGAATTTCTCGGGGAATTTATATTCCTCTAGAAGAAGGTTTTAGTCAAATAAATTTGACTAGTTCTAGTGCTCACCTAGTTCCATGTCTCCCTTGACAGCCTTGTTTTACAGCATGTACTTCCAGGGGTAACATGACCTTAAGAACTGAAGGAAATTAGGGGTTTGCAAGCCCTGGCACAGATTCAGCTTACAAGGATTTCTCCTCACAACTACTGATTTGTACCAGAAGACTCTGACCTAATGTAGAGAAGACCAAAAATCAAACACTGTGTTTAATTATTTAAACATATTTAATAATAAGTTATTACATTTTAAACATGACACTTTTTTAGTGTTTCAGATCAAACGTGACATTAGAAAGGTGCAAAATAAGGTAATCTGTGGTATTGTGCCATGATGTTATGGGTAACCTGTCAAAATACACAGGCAGAGGGAAGCATCACTCGCTTGTCTGCAGCACAGACACGTGCAACACTTCATCACTTTCCCACACACATGGGGCAGGTTGACAGATTTTGCTTCCACTGAAGTTGATGGCAAATTTTTTGTTAACTTTTGTGTTCCCGGAGGAGGTGGCATTGGAATTTGGATTGCCTTTGTACCTCAGGCTGTAATGATGCACTCAAAGCAGTTTGGCAGGTCTGTTCCCTCCTGTTCCGTTATCATCGCAAGAACAAAGCAAGGCATTTCTAGACCAACTTTTATTTTACAGAGAGTGAATTCTGGGAGAGGGAAAAAAAGAAAAAGAATAAAAGAATCTGAGTAGCAAAGTACTTTCCCAACTCAGAAGCAATAAGTTTTTATCACTTCATTGTCTCCTCCACACTCCATATGATACAAATGTAGGCGAACAGTGAGCAGGAGCTATCTATAGAAAGCAGTTTAAACTGTGAATTCTGCCTCACCTCCATTCTGCAGCTTGCCATTAGCAGACTATATTTGTACAGCTTATTATGCCATGGGTCCTTGTTCTGCCAAAAAACCCTACCATAAATCTTAGAAGTGTGCAAGCAGCAAAATGTTTGGTGAGGGTGTCAGCTAAGAGCTGTCTGCAGATCAGCTGGAGGCAATGCGACAGATTTGCAGTGGGTCCTGTTCTCCTGTTGCACACCTGGGTATCACAGCAAAATGAACTGCTAATCTCTGTCCTCCATCAACAATCTTCCAGCAAATGAACAACTTGGAGGCAGCAGTGGGTAGGAGGGAATGCTGCTCAGAAATCTAGAAAACACACAGCAACTTAAAAATGGATTGGAACTGCCAAACTAATATGAGCCTGAGCTGAGCTCAAAGCATTAATTACTCATATACTTTTAGAAGTTATGAAACACGTCTGTCTTGGACCTTGTGTCTAAATATGGAATTGCCCATACAGAGAAGTTGCTTGGCATTTAATCATTCTTGCCTTTCACCTTGACAGAGTCAAAGTTGTTCTACCCCCACTGAGTGGAAGCCGTATGGCATGCAATTAGATTCCTGCTCTGGGTTAAGTTACTCCTGTACATTACATCTTTTGCCCATGATTCATCCCATCAACTGTCATGTAAACAGGAGGAAATGTCAGATGAGATTTTTTTCCTGAACATTTGGTCACTTGGCAAAAAAAGTAATAATTTGTATTCAATTACTGTGAAGGCTGTGATAGATATCTATATCAAGATATATATAGTCCAGAGTTTTCATATGAAACACTTCACTAAGATGGCTGAACCTGTAAAAGTCAGTTTCTGAGACTTGAGTACTTCCCTCCCTCCAAAAAACTTGAGGGTTGGAAAGAGGCCCAGGAGAAGGGCAACCAAACCTTGTTCTTTATCAGATGGAACACAGTAGCCATCAAGGAACTCTGTAAAGACTTCACTTCTACTTTCCTCCACTCTACAGCAAATGCATTTTTTATACATATATTGGAAAAGCAAACACAAAATTGCATGGAGTGAGAAAGTACACAGCAGTAAGGATTTATATAGTGATAATATTAAGTTTTGGTAGTTCCAAATTCATTAAAATAGTAATTCCCAGAGTCCTATTGCATATACATTACACAAGACTTCAAATTCAATTTAACATTTTTATTTAACTAGCTGGCTTTCAGGATATATGTGATTCCTCTCCTCTCAAGTGTATTACTATTACTGCTCACGCATTTTTTCCTTTTAACTCTCCTCTTTCTTTACTGTTAACTCTGCTTTCTTCAAGACTCATTTCTGTCCCATTCTCACAAACACCCTCAAGGTTAGTGCTTGCTGACTCACAACAGTGCTCATTATATTCAGCCATTTGTAGGAACAAGCACTTGCCATTAGAACAGGCAGGAACCTTTAGCCTGCAAGATCTGCCAAGCACCAGGCACAACAAATGTCCAGTTTTAACAGCAGCAGCAACAGCCATCCAGAAATCTGCCATTACATGAGAACAAGGAGTAAGAGCATTTGTAGACTTGGTGTGGCCAGTGCCACCTTGTTGGTACCCACACAGCTGTCTGTGAAACCAGATTAAGTTGTAACCGGAACAGCGAATGAAATGTTGTGGTGCTAACAAGAAATCTGACTTTGGTAGCAAGTGAAGGGTTCTTAAAAGTAATTTTTGTCATCCTCTCCAATTTAGATGGAGAAACTCCTATTATGCTTCAGCCAACCAACGTAACCGAGAAGACACAGCTGATTGGGGACAGCCATCGGAGCTATCGCACGGAGTCCTAGAGCAGGCGAGCGACCTGGTGCTGCTTCTCACTGAGTCCCACAGTGAGGAAAAAACATGTGATAAGTTCTGCAGCCTGTGTCCAGAGTTGTCTTTAAGCTAATCAAGATTAACCTGAGAGTAATTTCCTACCCAGGCAGAATCTCCCCCTATGCTACTTCCAATAGGTTGACACCTGCACTGTGTATGGAGATACCTGTGGCCTGTACAGAGCATGCTGGGCTCTCATGGCTTCAAATTGTCTTTCTCTCTAATAATATTCCCTTTGGTATAGTTGGTCTCCTCCCTTCCCTCAGCTGTAGTTTCACCTCCCAGACACAGTCTTGAGTCCCTTTATGGACACCCTGGTTCTGTCTCTCCCTGCCCCAAGAAACTTCCTTGCATGCAGTAGTTTTGCTGGATGTGAAACATTCCTGTGAGGGAGCCCCAGAAGTGCTCTTTAGCACGTCTCATGGAGAAAGTTGGTGGCAAGACAGACGAGGCTCTCCTTCCCAGAGAAGTGCTCTTTGGAGGGCAGCTAGTGGCTTGCAGGGACCCAACTCTGGCAATTATAAATTATAAATCCTGAGCCAAGACAAAGTGCAAGGAGATTTTTCTGATGGTTGTTACAGTTCAGGTCACTCCAAATCCAGGAGCCTCATCCAGAAGTACACAAAGGCTCTGTGTCCTCCCCTGCAAAAGCTGCAAGCCAAAGCTGCTGCCCACGAGACAGTGGGCAAAGGCCATGGGGAGTGGAAATCTGACCCTGGGCTGTCCCAGAGCCTCTCTCCTCTTCCCACAGGCCTGTGGCAAAGCTCCTCCTTTTGGTTCCCAGCCAACAGCCTTCTGCCAGCTGGCTTATTCGACCATGCCCTTGGCTTCTAGCCCTACTGCCCTGCTGGCACTGGGCTGGGAGCCATCACACCAGCACAAGCACTGGGGCTGTGGGAGCAGCAAGGACTTGGCAGGGAAGGCAAGCAGCAAAGGAGTGAACGTCCTCCTCACCAGCTCATTGGGGTAAGACTGAATCCTCCCCTCTGTGCCAGGCACAGGGGCTTCAAGAGCACATGTCATGAATTTAAATAAAGAGGTAGGAATGAGGTGTATGTTCAGGTGTACCACTGTACAAATCAGTAGAGATACATGTGGGTATGGATAAAGGAAGCATCAAGGACTTAGGCCACTAATTTGTAAGAGCTAAAGGAATACCTCTTAGATCTTAAACTTTGCACTTCACTGATTTGACATAGTTGTTTAAGCCTGAGGCAGCTGAATTTCTCCTTATTGATGATTTTACATCAATCATTGTCAGTTCTATGTATTTGCTATTTTTGCGTGCTGTGGTCTAAAGGGGGTCACAGTGCTCCACTAAATTATACAGACTGGTGAATATATAATGGGCCAAAAGTGTTACTCCCTTGCTTAAAATTGGATCCCACCATTGCGAAACATTATTATGTTCCTTCTATTCTCACCTTTGACATCAAATGTCATTCAGTGGAAGCTAAATATATGGGAAAAGAATGTGTTTTATACAACCAGCTGTAACTCCAAAGTCAAGACATACTACTTTCAGTGTTTCTTTAGAAGTCTCGTAACACAAGGATATTTTAAAGACCATTACTTCCTGTTCAGGTTTTACATCTGTTCTCTGGGTGCAGGCACTGAGTACAAGCAACACTCACATTTGCCCTCAGGAATCACCATGGTTTTCTACTCCAGAAAAGAGGGAAGATCCCGGCATGGCTGGAGCTGTGCACAGGCACTCGCTTCCCTCCTACCCACGGGCTCCTCTTTGTCCTCAGTTGCAATGATTTTGGAAACCACACATAACTCCAGATTGCCATCCTGCCTGCGCAGTGAGGGTGTGCCCATCCAACCCGGTGGTCTCAGGAGAGGGGACTGGTGACACCATCCTGCCACTGAGGAGACACGGCCCCAGAGGCACATCTTTCCAGTGGCAGCCGAGTGCCTCACATCTTCCCGCCAGGGGGATGGATCAGGCAGCACTGGGAGATGCGAGATGGGCAGAGCACAGAGATTGGATATGTGCTAAGGACACCAGCACATACACTCCTCTTTTGGCTTCCTTCACTACTCCCCTTTTCAGGGTGTTTGCTCTGGCATAGGATGTTATCCCCAAGTGAAGGAGTAGGGAGAGCACACCCTACATAACAAATCTGCAGGTGAAATGATTTCCTAAGTTTCACTGTCTGGTAGAGAAATTTAGTGTGAAAATGTCCAAATGTTACCTACTGACTATTTCCAGCAGGGAGCTGAAAGAGGCACTGGGAGAAAAGTCTGGTGTAAAGCTACGTGTTATACATGGAATCCTTTCCCATGTGAAATCCATCCTCCTGTTCCCATGGAAGTCACTAGGAATTGCACCCTTGATTTCAACAATAGCTACAGAGCAGGCCTAAAGCCAGGAAGGAAAAAGTAAATCCCATATTAGCAAAAGCAACTGGGGAATTTTTTCACATGCAACACCTCTGATGGGTCTAGAGGGCCAGAGCCAAAGTTCACCAAAATCAAGGAAATTATCTCCATGGGCTTGAGATGTACCGCAAGTCATGTGGTTCTTATTCACACTTTCTAAACAAGAGCTTTTTCTTGGCAAAGATTTATGACTCGATCTCACAGTGTAAAGCAAAGACGGACAAGCTGCTTCATGTTTGCAAATCCCTTTTACAGACACAGGGTTCTGCACAGAAGAGCCACAACACATTATCTCAGTTAGCAAAAAACCTCAGAACAAACCAGGGACCAAGCTTCTGAGGGGGTCTGAGGACTCGCAGCTTAAAGATCTGAGTGTCTGAACTCATGGTTTAATTTCAAATGGGAAACTTAGTTTTTAGAGTACCAGAGCATTTGTGTCTCTCATTGATGTGAAGATCAGCTATTTGGAGGACATGGGGAGAAAGGATGAACAAGGATTTCAGGACTTAGCTCTTCAATGTGATTTTACTCCTTTGTTTGCTTTTCAGAAAAGTTCCTAACATGAACATATGCTAACATGATCTGGTTTTGTGTACAGTTCAATTGCACGCCCAGAAATCTTCTCAAAATGTACAGATTCACAGGGTTTTTTTTCTCTATTTTGCTACATTTATTTTTATGTAAACTACCATGTATTCAAACCTACCTTGGCTGTCAACCACTCTGACTAATAAAGGTTGTATGTATGAACTGTAGCACTCCCTTTACCTTGCCACACTATCAACAACTTCCTTCTGGTAGCAGCTAGAGAAGCTGTTGAGACAGCTGTCCAAAGTTATGGCTTTGCACCCTGGCAAGTGAAGAATGGCAACTCAGGGTTTCTCCAAAGAGGAACCAGCTCTTGGATTGCAGCAGGTGTGCCTGCCCATGCAAAGCAGCCAGAGCTAGAGCTGCACACTGCAAGTCCTTTACTTAATGCAGAATGCTTGTAAAGAAAATCATCAGTGTGATGAAGTGATGTAACATGGTAGTTTTACTGGAATCAGTGTCTCTATGGAACAATTTCCCCCAGCAAAAGGTGTGTGCAGAGAGTGGAGCCATGATGCTGCTGAGGACAACAGCAGACATCCTGAGACATCCAGCACCTCACCCTGGGGTTTTGCATCTGTCCAAGAGCCAGCGCAGAGCGCCCGATAATCTGGGCATGCTACAAGACAGGAATATTTCTCACTAGGATGGGATCCAGTCTCTGTGACCACAAAAGCCCAATCATTTGAAAAATGGACAAGGGACAGCTGTTTTGGCTAGATGTACTCTAAAAGATCTATTCCTTTGTGTGCTTAGATATTAACACATACCCAGACTCACTCAAAACACCAAACAGAAGAGGCAGCATAGACAATTCAGGTGTACCACCATTTAACTAGTTATTTAGGTAGTTTGTGCACTTTCCTCCCCACAAGAAGTTTGCGGGATAAGCCACCCTTCTTAATACAAAAAACTTCAAATGCAATTGTATGTCACTTAATTTCACTGTTTACCTTCTATCAGAATGAATACCAATATGATTTCATAAAAGAATTACATCTCTGCCTCTTTTTAGAATAAAATCATTGAAGAGAAATGAAGAAGCATGCAAAACTGAGCACAGTTTAAATTATTGATTTCTTTTTCTATGTTATAATTTCCTGTAGAAAAGAAAATATTTAGTGTGCTGTTATGAACCAGGGAGAAAGACTTCAGATGACAGTAACCCCCTTCCTTCCCTCCACAAACTAAAGTCGGCTCAGTCAGCACATCTGGCTTCTCCTTTCACTTAGAGAGATGAATGGGTACAGAGTTTCATACAAGGGGACTCAGTCCTTGGTGCCAGTTTCACCCATCCCAGGGCTGGGAAGGCAGTAAGGTGGGACAACTGCATGGTAGCCGACACCTATAGTAGATAGACAGTGGTAAAGACAGGCAATTTTCCACTAAGGGAGACAGTCAATACATGCTAATCTTAGAATGAGTTGGGTGGGAAGGGACCTTAAATACCACTGCGTTCCAACCCCCGGCCCTGGGCAGGGATGTGCTCTGTCCAGCCTGGACTTGAACACTTCCGTTGGCTGGATATGGAAATGTATTCCTTTTGTGGCAGTATGTATGGATAAAGCCTTATCCTGTAAAAACAGTGTCTAGACGTTTGGAAGAGAGGAGACTTGGAAAAATGACCCTCAGAATTTCAAAATCCTAATTAACTGCGATGAGACAAAGGGATGTCAGCAGGTATCCTCCTGCACTGACTTGCTTTGCGAGGGTTTGTGGCACGGTGGAGTATGAACACGCATCTTGTTTTCCTTCGGAAATTCAGGAGGTGTTGGCAGCCCTGCATCAGGCACAGCATTCCCTGCTTCCGCAGTAACAGCCGCTCCTGAGAGCCAGCGAGACACAGCACACAGGCTCGGTTTGCGATGCGGCGGGAACTCCTCGAGAAAAGCAACCTATCCGCAAAAGGTTGAAGAGAAATTGTTTAAAAGCAGTTTGCATAAGAGGGAAAAAAAATTTGACGTCTCCTTCGAGCCGGAATCGAACCAGCGACCTAAGGATTCCCGTGGGGCGTTGACCGCTACAGTCCTCCGCTCTACCAGCTGAGCTATCGAAGGGACCTGCCCCTCACGGCGCCGCCGCGCACCAAGGCCGTACCCAGCTGGCTGTGCGCATGCGCAGTGCCCTCGGGCGGGCCGTACCGCTGGTCGCGGGGCGGGGCGGGGCGGGGAGGCCGGGAGCGCCCCCTGCCGGCGGGGCGGGCCGGGCCCGGGCCGTGAGGGGAGCCCGGGGCCGTGCGGGGCGCGCCGCAATCTCACCCTCGGGTATAGAGCACAGCGGGGAAGGGGGAATAGCGTGCGGGGCCAGTGGCGCAATGGATAACGCGTCTGACTACGGATCAGAAGATTGTAGGTTCGACTCCTGCCTGGCTCGCGCTTGTTTTTTACATTTTCCCTTCTCGGTCGGCCCTGGCCACGCGTTGAGGGGGATGGTTTTCCATCTGATCTCACCTCCCGGCTTCTTACTTTCCTCTTCTTTCTTCTCGTTTTTTCTCTTCTCTCTCCCATCGGGTGTCATCATCCTGACTTCGTCAGGAGCTGTAGTGACAAGACAAGGAGTAACAGGTACAAAAGGAGAGCGGACATTTAGGCTAGAGATTCGGAAGGAATTCACTCCTGGCTGTGAGGCTGGTGAGGCACTGCAGCAGGTGTCCCAGGGAGGCTGTGGGGGCCCCAGTCCTGACAGCCATCAAGGCCAGGCTGCATCAGGCCTTGAGCAAGGCCTGGTCAAGCCTGAGCAAGGCCAGCACCTCCTGGTGGGAGCTGTCCCTATCCATGACAGCAGGTTAGGACCGGATGATCTGTAAGGTCCCTTCCAACCCCTTAAAACACAGTGATTCTATGATTTCACCCCGTTTGTCAGCCTGGAAGTGTTATGTTTCCCAAAGCAAAACACCACTGTAGGCTTAAATTTTTCAATTTTTTTCCCCCCAAATTAACCCGATTAACACACCATTACATTAGACGGGGGCAAAACCTTCTGGCCCTAGGAGAGGAGCAGTGTACTCCACACGGGCCTGACACACCGTGATTACTCTCACAGACGACATCAAAGAAAACAACCAGGAGGTCTCTGAAGGCAGCAAGCAACGGTGCTGTGATTAGGAATGTTGTTTACATTCTAATTATCCCTTAGTCTTGAGAAGTGTGAGAACATCCTTGTTGTGCAGTTGCATGGAAAGTGTGTGATTTTGCAACAAAACCCAAAAATTTCTCATGTACACAAAGGCTATGCAGTGTTTAAAGAAGAACTTGCAAGCAGGAGAGGTGAGGAAGGCATTCCCAATGATTAGATTTGAGAGCATGCCACAGCTTCAGAGTAGCCAATTACCAAATCACAGAATGGTTTGGGTTGGAAGGGACCTTTAAGGCTCACCTCCTTCCAAGACTCCTGCGATGAGCAGGGACACTGGATATCTTCAACTCAATCAGGTTGCTCACAGCCCCAGACCTTGGATGTTTTCAGGGAGGGGGCATTCACCACCTCTCCGGGCAACCTGTTCCAGTGTTTCATGAACCCCGTTGTAAAAAATTCCTTCCTTATATCCAGCCTGAGGCCACCCTCTCTCTGTTTAAAGCCATTACCCTTTGTCCTGTTACTTCGTGCCCTTGTGGAAAGTCTCTCTCCAGCTCTCTTGGAAGTCCTTTAGGTACTGGAAAGTGCTCTGGAGACGTCTCAAGGCTGAACAACCCAAGTTCTCTCAGCCTGATTTCACAGGAGAGTTGCTCCTACCCTCTGAGCACCTCTGGACTTGCTGCAAAAGCTCCATGTCTTTCCTGTGTGGAGGCCCGTGGAACTGGACACAGCAGTCTGTGAATTCAATTCCCCCAAAAAAGGGTGGCTCATGGCGTTACGAATAAATAACTGCGATAGCTCACGGGTGCTGCTAACACTCGCTGGAAGTGTGTGCATGCTGTTGTGAGGGGCCCTGCTTTCGCTCCGCGATGCGGGGCTGCGCTAAAAGACATGCGAGCCAGGCAGGAGTCGAACCTACAATCTTCTGATCCGTAGTCAGACGCGTTATCCATTGCGCCACTGGCCCCACGCGCAGGCCTCTCTCGGCCGCCGCCCAGTCACCGAGCCCTGTTCCCGCCGCGCGCCCCCAGCGAGGCGCGGCGCCGCCGGGAGCATGCGCAGAGCCGCACGCGGGGCGGGGCGGCGGCTTGTGCGGCCGCTGGGGGGCGGCGGGCAGCTCCCTTCGATAGCTCAGCTGGTAGAGCGGAGGACTGTAGAGGCTGCGCCCCGCGGGAATCCTTAGGTCGCTGGTTCGATTCCGGCTCGAAGGAGACGCTAAACTTTTTCGGGATGCGAGTAGCGGCTTCGCTCCTGCTCAAGAAGACGCTCCTAGAGCCGTCTCAAACACGTGTGGTACACAAGCAATTCACTTTTTTTTGTTTTTTTTTTTTTTTTCCTGAGGGGAAACAAAAAAAAAGAAAATAACACAAAGAGGTGGCAGCCCCGCAGTAAACACTGAAATCCGTGTTGCAGCGGTGCTTTTGGACTGCTTTGATGTTTTCCATAATAATATTGGTTATTATATTTAATAAAACTATAATTAATTTTTATTTAATGAGATTTAATAAGTAATATATTATCATAATCACGGAATTGTTAGGATTGGAAGGGACCTCTGGAGACGCCCCTGCTGAGATCGAGTCACCTAGAGCAGGTTACACAGGAATTCATCCAGGTGAGTTTTGAATGTCTCCATTCCATGACCTCCCTGGGCAGCCTGTTCTAATGCTCTGCCACCCTCAGTGTAAGGAAGTTCTTCCTCATGTTGAGCTGGAATTTCTGGTGCTATAGTTTATGGCCATTGCTCCTTGTCCTGTCACTGGGCACTGCTGAAAAGAGTCTGGCACCATCCTCATGGCACCCACCTCTGAGATACTCATGTGCCTTAATGAGATCCCCTCTCAATTTAATAATATATATTTGGCATTCTCCTATGCGAAGCCAAAAAAAATTAAGCATTTTTAATGCAGTTTTAGCTAGTTTTGTTAGATCTTTTTTCCATGGTGATCCTTAGTGTTCAGCTCTGGACAGTCTCTCCTCGTTTTGCATGTTGCTTTATGTGATACTGAACAATCCGTATTAACTGTGATGCCAGATAATCCTTATAAATGAGGGCTGGGAGCACCCTGGCTGATATGAGTGGATAAAAGTCTCTTGACTTAAGGCAACAGATGTGATGTTTGGTCCTTTGGATGTGCCAAAAAGGATGACATGGGATCTTCCAGCAGAGTGTGGAACAGAGGGAGAGGGGTCATAGAAGTCCTTATACAGAAGGGGTTTAATGCAGGCAGACGTGGGCTTGCTTAGAATGTAGTTAGTAAGAAAGCCAGCACTCATACTCTGTTTTTTTCCTCTCCTGTGTTCTATTGTTTCCTTTTTCCTTCAAGTCTTCTTTTCCATTACAGGTGCTACGTGGGGTGCAGAAAAACATGCTTGGCAACAGCTCCTGGCTTGGAGAGAGTAAACGTGTCTGAAAGTGTCCAAATCTGTTTGCATAGCAGGGGGAGAATGGAAGTGAAGTTTTCTCCTTCAACGGAACCCTGAGTGAGTCCTCTCTCTGTGTGGGAGTGTTTCTCTGGGGTAGATTTCAGATATGAGAACAAGGAAGACCCACTCTCTGTGGGAATATAGTACAAGCAAGATTATCAGCAGGGAAACAGATTTATGAAGCTCAGCAGGAGTCAGACCTGCACCCTGCTTCTCTTTGTGCATTACGTGCCTGGCCCCAGGTACCTCTTTATTAATCAGTATGCTTTTGTGCATGTCTATGGACACAGACACCAGCAACAACCTTTTCTTCCTTCTCTTCCAGCATGGTTCAGTGTATCTCTCTCAGGAGTTGTCCCATGAGGAAGCCAGGCATGAAAACCTGCCTTTTAGGGAACAGAGGCATCTTGGTGAGCACAAATTGAGGAAAGACATCCATTTCCTTAGCTGTCTGTTATCCACACAAGTTTGTATTCACTAGCAGTCAAATCTGAATCCACAGTCCAAAAGCACATCCCTGTGCCATTCCCCAGTGTGGGACAGGGCACAGACTCTATCCAGAGCCAAAGATTTATTTTATTCCCAAGATTCACCCCTTCCGATATAAACATCTCCAAACTCCTTTGTTCCTTTTCACTGATTCAGTGGCAACTCTTTTCCCTCCTCCTAAAAAATAAAAGCACGCACAGACTTTCTTCTGGAGAAGGGATCAAGTCCTTTCTCTCTCCATCTCTAAGACATCTTTTCTCTCCCACCCACTCAGACAGAATTGACATGCGTGAATTTCTGTGTAAGAGTGTAATACCCCTGAGGGAGAATGAAAGCCAGGAAAGAAAAAAAAAACCAAAAACCCTCACAAAATGTAGACACTGGTCTCAGGACTTACTTTATGCTAAGCAACTATTCTGCCTCTTGAGCTACAGCCTGTTACATTCATGTGACTGTTTGGCTCAGCTTCCCACTCTTCTAGAACATGCTCACGGATCTAAAGGTACTAAATGTTTTTCACTACAGTAGCAAACTATTCAGTGTTTACATGATAGCGTAACTTGTGAAATATTTCATTTAGGTGCAAGTCATTAGTGACAGTCACCTGCAAGTGCATGTTAATATTTGTATCTGCTCTCCAGCAAGGGCCAATAGTGAGCTGTGTGGGTACAGTCTATTCCAGCATTTGTATCACTTAGTAATGAAAGATGCCAGAGATTATAAAAACCCCAATCATACAACATTGCACTCTGATACACCAGGTTGATTACTGGAGTAGGGCACCTCAGACAAACAGAGGGATGAGGTGTTTTTAAATCGACTGATGTGTACAGGGGGGACATCTGCTCTAAGAGAAAGGAAATTTTCAGGTCCTGTCTTGTATGAAAAAGTTCATCTGTGTTTCAAAAAAAAGCTATCCCTCTTGCTGGAGAAAGGGAAAACAGAATAAATCTCATGGGAGTATGAGGGTAAAAAGTTTCAGTCTGCCTGAAGGATTTCAAAGGAGAGATGGTAAAAATGTTCCTTCACAACAAGGTGCTTCCTGATGCATTCAGTCTGAGATATGTGGCACAACCGTAGACAAGATGTTTTGCTGATTGCAAAGATGGGAAATCACTGGAAACAAGAGAACATTTTCCTGATTTTGTTAGTACCTGAAACTTTATTATTCCTTTACTAAGGTACTCTGTCGGTGTATCTGTTTTGAATATTGTAAACACATGCTGCTTTTTGTACCTACTCTTCACCTGACCTAAGTGGGATTTCAGGGTCACCCAGCTATCACTCAGCTATCACCAGGTCTCTCAACTCACGTCCTGAGCACTTAGACATGATTTTTACCTCCTCAGGACATTCGCCTGCCCTGTTTCAGCAGGAGGAGTTGGATAAATGAGCATCCTCCACGGTCAGCCAAGCTGGAGCGTGACAGTGGAAAACTGGAAGATGCTGGAAATAGCCTTGAATGTTGGGGGTTCCCCGTGGGATTGGGAAAGATCCATGTAATAAAATCTTTTCAGAAATAAGTCTGCTTGGAGGTGGAGTTGACCCAATTGAAAATTCCCAAGGATGCTGAGCAGGACGTGTGGGTATCAACATAAAGGAACACAAATTCACATCTCCAGCTTTTGAACCGCTTGCTTTTTAAATTTTTTTTTTATTATCCAGGCTTCCCAATTTTTCCCCCACCTATGCACAGGCGGGTGGGTGGGAACCTCAGGGAAGATCAGGGTTAGGAAGGCAAGAAGGAGCATAAAACTGACAGCAGCGAGCCAGGTAGGAGTCGAACCTACAATCTTCTGATCCATAGTCAGACGCGTTATCCATTGCGCCACTGGCCCCCAGATGTTGGGGGCTGCAAATGAGGATCCTCCCGGGTCCCCCCCCAGGGACCTAGGGGACACCCCCACCAATGCCCAGCACCACCAAAATACAGAGGATGCACAGTGGAAATCCCAATATCTGTGTCCCAGCTCCACATCTGATATTGCTCCTCTGTGATGAAGAGCTTTCCAAGTGCAAGCTAAGTCCCATTATACCTGCTGCAATACCTATGCTGAATGGAAAGCAGGAAGAACATCAGAATATCATCCAGTTCCCAAATTCTGGCAGTTGTGTCATGCCCCTTCACTCATAAACCCTGTTGTCACCCTGCCCCTAGCAGCCATTTGGGCCAGCAGAGCCTGCCTGTTCCCGTGGTGTCTGGAGGAGGAATCCCAGCTGGGGGGAGAAGGAGGCAGGATCTGATTCTTCCATGGTTCTGTAGCAAACGAGCCTTGTAGCCTTCACTCCACGCTTGGTCCTTCCTCCAGGAAGGACCCCAGCTTAGACAGACAGGGCCTGCGGGGCTGGGACTGGCACAGAGCTGATCTGCTCCGAGGGATAAGGGCATCTCTGAAGGCAGTCAGACAGCATCAGCACCTCATCTTCCAGGCAACCCTCATGCCACTGTCACACCGATACCTCTCCCATTACAACACGTCTGACTCACGTCTGCACGTTGGTTCCTGCCCCGACCTCGGAATTACTCTTGGTCTCTAGCCCGTAATTTTTTCCTGCAGCTCAGCTGCTAGACACAATGCTCTTTGAACTGTCCAAACAGGCTTTGCTTCTGAATTCCTACAGAGCATCACACTGGTGCTTCACAATGTCTTGGCAACTGTGGTCTTGGTCACTTGATATGCTCTACAAAGGCCACAAGGTCCCAGAACTTGTTTTCCAGTTTTCACTCATTAATCACATGCAAAATAGGTTTTGCTTTTCCAGGAAGAGACGGGGATTTATAACATTTTGGATTCAGTTTCAGGACTTCTTGGTGACACTTGCTGCCTGCTTTTCTGACCTTTTTCTGACCACTTACCTTGTGGCAGTCAAATGTGTTGATCTATCACTGATAATAACTTGGTGTCAGCGAACTGCAAGCTTCTTTCCCATGGTAGCCTTAGTTTGATGTTTGAGTTCAGGCATGACACCTGTGCATTCAGGCTTTCATAAACAGGTCTGTACCAGAGAGAGCCAGGATACTGGAGAAAAACTCTGTATATTTAGCCCTAGTTTCATTAGGCGAATGAAAACCAAACCAAAACAGTTAACCAGTGTTGGACATTAGGGAGCTCAGTGAAGGACATGAATGGCTCTTTTTTCCATTCCTTAGAAGCAGGATGGGATTCATGCAACCTGCTGCCATGGAAAATGCTGGGAGCTGTTGGAGTCAGACGTTAATTACCACAACCCTATTTGAACATGCATTGCTACTGTACCTTCCTGGCAGCAGGGATTTTGCCTGACTACTGTGATAAGTGACAGCTTCTGGCTTGACTTGCTTGTGAGTGCTCCTTCAAGTCATGGACTATCTTGTGGGGCACTGAAGGTATTACATTCTGGATAACAATAAGGAAGTTCAGGATGAAGTTTGAAAGGAGGATGAGCCAGTCTGGCAGCTCCTTGCTTCAAAGTAGAGGTCCCACTTCTCCTCCCCTCTCCTCCACTGCCCTCAACTACACGACTTGCCTTGTCCTAGCTCTAGTTGTCTGTGGTCACCCCAGGCATCTGAGTCAACTTGATAATCCAACAAGGTGGGTAATTTTCCAATGGTAAATGAAGTGAATCAGCTCATATGGTGCTAACGAGGGGACCAGACCTTGCAGTCAGGGCCAGCACAAGGTAGGTGAGAGGTCCAGGCTGCCCCATGCCACTGGCCAGAGCAGCTCAGCCTCTTGCAGGTGCTTGCCAAACTGCATCCTGGAGGAGGAGTGTTGTGCTGAGGTAATGAAGCAAAAGACGTGCAGTGGGTGGAAGGAGTGAGAAGTGGGGAATGTGTCCAGTAGGTGAGAGGTAGAGCCACTGTCTGTGTCCACAGACAGCTCACTTTAGACCTGTTATTTCCAGTCTCTCTTCATTTTTGTCCTTGCTCACTTCACTTTGTGCAAGTGCAAGTAAGGTGGGTGATGAAGATGAGGCCAAATTCTTCCTGACTACCTCAGGCTGGTGCAGGGGGCGTAAACTGAGAGGAGCAGATCCTTCATAGGCAAAGACTTGCAAATAGCTCCTCTCTTGCAACTTTTTTTTTTCCCCCTGAATTAACCAGGAAAAACACAAAGTGAATGAAAGGGGGTGAGCATGTCCAAATGGGTGATGAGTGTATAACAACAGGAAGGGTGTAATTGCAAACAAGAAAAAAGTGGTACCTTTTTCTGCTTGGGCATTTTGGACTTGCATCTATTCCTCCAGCTGGCAGCCAGAGAGATGATCCACTGCATGACCGGGCCACACAGGATAGAGGGCTCCCATGCATGAGCTCAGAGATCCCAGGGATGTTACCCCTCCTGCACTGATGGGATGAAGGATGATGTTAGAGAAGGATGGTGTCTCAGATTTCCATGTACTTCCAACAGAATTTCTCTGAGCAAACACGGCAGCCCTGTTTTGCCTAATGCAGCATGTACAGCAAAACAGCTGTGTCATGGTGTCTGGCAACTCAGAAAGCAGGACCCAGTTAGATAGGCCCTGCTTGAACCATAGAGAGGGCTGCAGCCAAGACTAATGGTTTGAGACAAAGCCTTGGTCAAGTAGCAAACAATCCCAATGCCTGGAGAGAGCTAGAGCCAGAGCTGGGAATTCAGGCTAGTGGACCAATAAGGGAGTGAATACATGTAAGAGCTAGAAATGAGAAGGGGTAGTACATCTCTAGAAGACACTTCTCCTTTCCTGACTATTGTCTGGGGGAGAGCACAGGGGCTGCAGCTGAAGGAAGGGACATTGCTTTGGATATTTGCACACAATGCTGTGGATATCACGGAGAGCAAGCTGGCAACCCAGAGTGCTGGTAAGGTGCCCCAAGCTCTACGTGGAGTTTTACCACATCCTTTGGCAAGGAACAAGTCATTAGTATCCAATTACACTGAAATCATACTTAATGCGAGACAGGTTAAGACAAAAAGAAAATAAAAACATAGACTCACAGTTGCCAAGACAGATAAACTTATAAAAGAAGTAGGTGGGAAAATGAGAGAAAACCAGGCTTCAGTTACTGGCTTTGAAGATTAAATCAGCACGGCTATTCCCTCATATCCAGGAATTTTGCTGCAGGCCCTCCTGACACAGTAAGGAGCAGACAGCCTACCTTCCTCCACACCTTGTGCCTCAAGCTGTGTTGACCAATAAGCTTTTCCTTGAGGGGAACAAAGCATTTCTCATGTTCTAAAAAACTTTCTGCGAAAACCCCAAATTCTTCTAATCCTAGGAGTTTCACCAATTTGGTATAGAGCTCTTCCTATTTCTTCCCTATCCAAGAGACAGGATGGCCTTTCCTCTTGGCAAAAATAAGAATGATTTCATTCCTTTGGCATTACCTGGCCAGCTAACAATACCTTGGCTCAAGCCTGAGTGCTGTCATGGGAAAGGCACTGGCTTGATGTCTTAATGCCACCATTTTCTTTTTCTCTTTTTTCTTTTTTTTTTTTCTGTAACAATGTAAACATCACTTCTTTTCCCTGCCAGCTATCATTCTGGTGGGCACACAGCAAAGTGTGTGAGCCTAGTCAGCCTTGCTTTGGAGGGGATGTGTTGCTTCAAGCTAGTTCTGGGTATAGAAGCAAGGAGTGCAGTCCCTGCGTGTTCAAGCAGAGGCTGCTCCCTCGTTGATGGGATTTGTCTTTTCAGGGAGAGGGTGAGACAGATCACCCCGTCATGGATGAGGATAAAGGAGATGAAGATTGATGTGGGAAGGATGAGAAGCAGATTGCTGTGGTGCTGCAAAGTAGCAGAGGAGGTGGAGGTATTGTACTGGGCTTGAGAACTCCCTTTTAAAGGACTTGGTCAATGCAGAGGACATCCTGGGACTTACTGCTGTGCATGCACACACAGTCTCCTTCCTTACCCTGTTGTTGTGTCTTTTTCCCTTTATATCTTCCACTTCTCTCAGCAAACATTCTCCTGCCAGTCTTACAAAGTGGCCTCACAGAGGGACCATGCGGAGATACCCATTAGCCTGCTGCCAGCACAGTTTCCTCCCTAAACTGGAAGGAAATGGTTCAGCACCTTTCTTTCCTCCTGCATGGCTCCTGCAGCATTTGGGGTGGAGGGAGGAGCGGGGACAACACCAGGCTGGGGTCAGAGACAAGAGGCACTCCTGCCTCCCACATGCTGGACATGCTTCCCTCAGAAAGCTGTTAAGTGAGGGAAAGGCTGAAAATGAGAACAGCAAGATGGAGAAAGGTGGATCTTCCTGCTCTCCACATTCGCTCCTTTTTCAATTTCCATCTCTGTGTATCTTGTGAGGTCAGGTGTAAAGAACATTTCACATGGGAACATGTTAACAAGCCACCAGAGAAAGAAGTTGGCACCTTCTTCCTTCCTGACTGGATGACACCTGGCTTGTTAAAGAGACATACTTCCCTGAAAGGGAACGATGGATGACTTCAGTTCTGGGAATGAGCATCCTGTCTGGACACATTCCAGGAGCCCAAGGAACTGTCTATGAGACCTGACATACCAGGAGTCGCCCAGTGAATGCAACCTGAGACATTACATGCAGAGGAAGCTTCTAAGGAAGCATCGCCCCTTCTCAGGGCAATCACCTGAATGCCTGGGTGAGAGGTCTTGCCAATTTAGATCAGCAAGGAGCCTGTATAGTTTTTTTAAGTATTCCATATATATAATCTATTTTGGATGGATATTAATGAATTTGTAATGGATTAATTATTTCCATTCTTACTTATTTCTTCTGGATTAAGTGGGATTTCAGTGTTACTGATTGTCCACTGATGTTGCTAGCTGAAGGTGACAGTAAACTGTGGCCTGTGGCCACCTAGCTCATGTCAGGCTCCTTGCCATGTTCTCTGGAGTGCTAAAGGTTAGTGATAGCCATGCCTGCCCCATTTTGGCTACAGGAATGAGGTCCCTGGTGAGTACCTCTCATTAAGGTCAGGGATGGCAGAGGCATCCTCTGCTGGCAAAAGCAGCTGTGGACACAGGTGTGGAATGGGGCAAAGGCTCAGGGTGTGACTCCTGATGTTCCTCAAAGTGTCTGTCAGGGGTCCAATAAGAAGTTTAGTGATGAGTAGAAATCTTCCTCCCTGTGCCAAAATCCCTCTCCTTTGAGCTGGATTTAGAACCAGTGACTAAGGATTTCTCTGAAAGCATTGCAGCCCTCTACCCTGGGAGCTGAGATATCAAAAGATGAGAGATGCAGTCTTGAGAGAAACTCCCAGAAGGATCCCGCAGCAGCCCCAATCCCAGCAGCATGATGGCAAGTAGCAGATGCATCACTGTGGGATATGGGGAACCAAGGCCTAAAAGGCTCCTTGAATACTAATTTCTGCACAAAACAATGCTGCAAAGCTGTCAGCTCTCTGTGAAGTGCTTCATAGCACTGATTAGGGATGGAAATAGCACCAAGGCCATTCTACATGGGTAACTGGAAGAGGTGTGATTTGTAGTCTACTCTTACATAAATCTATTATCACCGCTCTCATGTTTGCATTGCAGCTTTGGAATTATCAGAAGCAGCAGAACAAGTCTGTGTACTGCTCCAGCTTGTCACCTCTTACCTAAGGATTCCCTGAAGTAAGACTGTCTGCACACCTGCAACAGGATAGAGATGAGGGGACCTGACCCCACAGCATTGTAAAAAGAGCAACACAAGTGACACGAGGAAGCAAAACTTGCAATAAGCAGATCCATCAGAGGCCCTGTCTTTACACCACCTCTCCTTGCTTGCAGACTTCATCAGCAATGCAGCTCTAAATGCTGTGACAAGAGAAATGCACAGCAGCTCTGGCACTGATTTATGCTGTGCTTTGCCACCACATCCCTGCCCTCCCTGTGCCCTGCATATGCCTGTTCTCTCCCCGACTTGTCTTCTCCTGATCCAAAGGGCAGCAGTGACAGGAGATGTGGGGTCAGTGGTACCCTGTTTTCCCAGCTTCTTGACCGCAGCTGTGGGACAAAGGAGCACATTCGGCTCCACAGCAGCACACCTTCCCTTATAGCCAATGCTGGAGCAGCCTCCCTCCGTGCTGATGGGTGGAGTCACGGGGGGTCACCCTCCAGGCTGATGAAAGGCTGTGTTGGCTGCGTCAGGGGAAGAATTTTGGAAGGAGAGGAAGAGAGCCAGCCCCAACTTTGTCTCCCATCCAGATCATGGTATCAGGCTATTATAGTGCTGTCTATTGCCATGAACTATTGGTTCATATTGCCCAATCCTGACTGCAGAGCGTAGAACTGCATAGCGAGAGATGTGCATGCTCAGTCAGCACAGGCAAAACACAAATCTTACTGCAAAGCTGCACCCTCCATGGCAAGGTCAAGGCCATTTAAGAGATACAAAAAATCTGAGTTACTCTATGGTGAAAGGACTTGCTGTGCACCCTTTCTTCCCTTGCACTCCCTAAACTCTGCCAGAATCAGAAGGGCTGACTCCTAGGGAACAGCCTGGAGTCTGGTGTGGGGAGAGGGTGATGCAACACCACGTGTGTGGACATGGGCCGACGTGCTTGAGATGCTTCCTGAAGTGATAATTCAAAAGGATGTTAATGTAATAAACTGCTGCTTGGTACAATAAAACACAATGTCACAGTGGATGGCATTCCTGATAGCTAAAAGTACCTGGCTTGAAGGCTTTTCCAGTTGTTTTCCTTGCAAATGCCTGCATCTCTCTCTCAAATGTTGTGCTCCCCTATGCTCACCAAAATCTCATGTGAAGGAGTGGGTGAAAGAACTTGGCTGGTAAATGGCCAAAAGGGAAACTTGCTCATCTGATTTTCAAAAGCAGAAAATAGGCATTGGTACTCAGGAATGAAGAGTCATGCTGGTTTTGCTGTATGCCTTGAGAGCATTTGCAAGGCAAAGGAACACATAAAAGGAAAACAGAAGAATTTGAAAAAAACCCATAAAGAACATTTGTTACCTCTGACACCAGTCACTTGATAAACAGACACTTTAGTGGTTCTGGTAGCAACTTACTGTGTGAAAACCTTCCTGCCCCCTCACACAGAATTTTGTTTAGCTGTAATATGGCAATATTTAACCCTTTATCTTCAAGGACTGAATCTCTATTCCGTCCTAAATGAATGACCTCACCTCAAGATGGGGGTGGATGAAAACATAACCTAGACCATCCTGGGGAGCTGGGATGGAGTCTCAGCAGCTCTCTGACATGGTATAAAGGCTGTGCTGAGTATAAACTTAAAATCAGTCTCTCCTTTGAACTACAGACCTGAGCATTGCCCTGGAAAAAAAATATCCGCAGTCCTATGCTCTGCCAGCTGAGCAATGGAGAGAATACTGAAATAGCATCAAGAGTGGCTTATGTCAAGCAGACCAAGGCTAGGGAGAAACCTGACACTGGGACAGGGCTGTGAAGTGATGAGCTGAGGCCAGCTGGGGAGCCTGAGCTGGATCTGTGCTGTGAAACACAAGTCCCTCTCTACTGAACATCATTCTCCTTTCCTACTGACAGAGCTGGGGCTGCAGCAGTGGGGTTTGGAGAGCTGTGGCCTGTTAAGTCCAGAGCAGAAATCAAATATGTCACCCAGTCAAAATTCCTGTTGTTAAATCTCTGCAATACCCTTTTCCTTAAATTCTGGTATGCCTAGGAGCCCCCCTAGCACTGCCCCTGCTGTGCCACCTCTGTTCATCCCCACTGCCACAGCACCAGCTCCTGCACTGCTAACCCAGAATCAAACATCCCTGTTATTCCACAAAATGCAGGTGCCTGGAGAGGATCCACCATTCCTACCTTTCTGCTAGTAAGGGAGACATCTAGCCATGATTTACAAACAGGCTCTCATGGGATGCTGTGATAGCAAAGTAGAGGGGAAAGGATCGGGGGTGCATTTGAATAGCAGAGGGTTGTGTTAAAATAGTAAAGTACTTCGTTACTTACTCTCCAAAAAGAAGTGTGATTTTCCCACTTTTCTAACTGGTGTGCTCTTCCCTTCTTCTAACTGCTTTTGTTTTACTTATATCCTTTCTTCCTTCTTGTCTCATTTTCACTGTAGGGTATGTTTGGGGGTGTGGAAAAGCAAGCCCGTTCCTGTTATCTGTGAAACTTGTCCCCAGCCCTGGAAAGGACCTATTTTTAGGTAGGCAGTAGTGCAGTGCTATTCCTTTCCCACATGCAATACTTCCTCCAGTCCTTTGGACATACTTTTATGCCTTGGCTGTGAAATATGGATCTCTTTCTAGCAATGATGTGTGGAGAGGATGAGGGTTTGGGAATCTCTGGGTCTGTAAATTTGCATGTGGCTTGGGGAGATGCTGAACTGTTCATCTCATGTTTGTTATCTTACAGCTGGTCTTTTCAGGCTCACTGATCTTGAGACTTTAGACAATACAGACAATTGCAAGGAAGATGATAAACGCCTCATGTTAATCACCTTGCAGGGTCACCCTGCCTGCCTGAAGGGTTTGACCATTTCTCATCCTGATCTTGAGGACTCTGAGGAAACAAGGACTTCCTTTCGGGAGAGCTTTGTTTCCCTGTGTCCCCTAAATCTGGGTGACAGGTTCATGCTGGCTTGCTGGCACTACTGGAGGGCAGAAGGAAGCCAAAGGATCTTCCTTCTCCCAGGCAGACAGCTGGGGCAGTGACCCCATGTCTTGGTGTCACGATGATGGCAGAACCACAGCATGCAGGAATGAGTCCTTGATGCAGCTTGTCCACAGACTCTCACTGTTTCAGGGTCTTTTAATCGAAATCTCTGAGGTTTGTCTGTTATAATTTATGTTGGTGCCACTGATTAATTTGGAGCAGAATTTATTATCTAGTTCATATGACCTTTTATTCCATGTTTCTCCCAGTTCACTGCAAACCGTGGAAGGTCCTTGAGTGTGGATAAGTCCAGAGAAGGCTGCTTTTGATCACAGTTCAGCTCAGGCCAGTGTCCATCCTCTATTCAAAAGAAAAGAGCAGACATCATCCCTCTGTCTGGACTTTGTAGCTTGTCCCTGAAATCTCATGTCCTGTACATTTGATGTGCTCCCAGTGACTCACCCTTGGAAATTCTTTGAGCTTTCCTCTTCTGCTGTGATTTCATATGTGCAAAAGGAACTTTCTGAAGATGTCATTATCTCCTGTGCTGGTCTTTGTTTTCCTGGAGATCTGAAACCAACCCTCAGACTGTTTTTAGAAGGTCTCCAAATACTGACCGCATATGGCCTGTCATCACATATGAAGTACACAAAGACAAATATATATATATATATATGTGTGTTGAGTGGAAAAAATGTCAGTCTCAAAAGGCAACTGTTTTTGAAAGCACTTGTGTCTGTTGCAAAGTCTCTCTTTGGCTGCGTAAACTGAGTCACACACAAGGGTAGTCTCAGTATTTATCATGGAGTGTATATCGATCACAATAAAAACATGGAATGCAAAATATCATTTGCAGTTTTCACTTGTATAGGTAGGAGGGCTTCAGCTTATATCTGGCTTGTCGGCTCAGTAAGTTGTTGCCAATGTAAGTGAAATTTGAGTCTCTGCAGCATGCTGGCTGTAGGTGGGAATGCCGGTGCTTGCCACCTGCTCCTGAGGGACTGTTCAGAGCAGGGTAAATGGGCACAGACAAAAGGTGAGATGGATGGAGATCCTCCCCTAGCCTCCCCGAGGGATGCCTGGCTAAAAATGCAAATCTTTTCAGCCAGAGCAACAAGCAGAGTTAGCAGTATGGGAAGAGGGGAAGGATGCATTGTCATCTTGCCATAAGTCCCACATTTGGGTGAGCAGAATTGGAGATGGCAACCTCAGTTTTGCTAGGATGTTGTATTGCTCAGGCACGCAGTAGCCCTGTCCTCTTCCAGCAGCTGGGCTGTTGTGGAAAGCCTGCAGGCGAGTCCCACCAGCCTCAGGAGTGTGGGGAGCTGCTGGAGGTGGGTGTTGATCCCTGCCGAGGGAATGATGGGCAGCTCCCATCTGCTTTAGGCAGCTGCCAGTGTACAGGTCTGCCCACTCCTGGGCTGGGTGACGGGGTGCTTGCTCATCCCCAGGACAGGCAGAGGGTGGGGTGGCAGCAGGCCAAGGCACTGTCACCCCATGGACCAGGGTGCTTCTCACCACCTGCCATGTCCAGGACAGTCTGCTTGGCCAAGGAGCCTGCTCCCTGCAATGTGCACTCTGTCTCTGCAGGCTCATTAGGGAAGCAAGTCATGTGGGAGCATATTTTTGACAGCATCCTCTGGCCAAAATATGATTTTTCTCTTTGTTTTCCAGTCATGCAAGAGAGCCACAGGACTGATTTTCTGAGTGACACACAAGAGCTTCACAGCTCTGGTACACGATAAGAGTCTGCAGAGGGGAATTCTGTGAATGCGAAACCCAGAGATGTCATTATGGCACTGAAACCTGAACCTGGACATCACTCAACCTCTCCTTCCTCCTCCAAATCCCTCTCCTAAACCCACCACTTTGCAGCCAGCTTTCCAGGTTCCATCAGTCCAGCTGCAAGCTGTTATTTGGCTACACAACAGAGGAGTTAGAAGTAATGTCTGTAAAAGCAAGCCTATCTTTAGGAATTAGTGTTCTGGTTGTGTCAACAAAGACAGGTAACTCCCAGGCAGGCAACACTGAAAAAAAAAAGATTTCTTCTTGGTGATGGCGGGCAGACATCCAGAGTTTCTGTCCAGGAGGGGGCTTAAAGCAAATCCTCTTGCCCTTTGTTTGTCCCTTGGGAGATTGCTTGACTTGGTGACTCTTCAGAGGAGAGCTGTGCGTGCTGGTGATCTTCCCCTGCTGGAGTGGAAGAGGAGGGGGGCAGGGCTGCCAGGGAGAGACAGGAGAGTGCCAGGCTCTTTCTCAGTGCAAGTTCTTTGAAGCTCATCCTAAGTAGTCCCTGCTGAAGACCAGCTGCAGAATCTTCCCATTTCTTGTCAGTGTCTTGGACTTGGCTCCTCTCTTCCTCCTTGTTGCGGAGTGGTCGTATAATGTGTGGCTTTCCTGGCACTTCTCATCCTGCCTTTGCAAGTGTGGACAAGTCTCTGCATTTCTTTACCTATAATTTATTGCTGTGGTTCATAATACCTTGTCAGAAAAACCTGTACTAATTTTTCACCTGTCTGGACTACGTATTGCTGCCAGAAAAATATTTCAGCTCAGACCTGGTTGCAAAAGCTGGGTTTACCTTTGTTTTGTTGACTCCTCTTATTGGTTGTGCTGTTTATTACCTGTTCCATGTCAGCATGCTTCAGCACACAGAAAGGGGAAAACCAGCAGCACACTGTCCCTCACCTTGTTGCCACCAGATGTCCTCTGCAGATGCTTCAGATGTCCTGCTCAGCCAGTTAACAAAAGGCTTCTGGGGGTTACCACGGGTAGGTATAAACTCACCAGAATCACATCCCAGAGGCACGTTACACCCTGAGAGCTGCCTCAGTTCATTCTCCAGAGGGCCAGCATAGCTTTTTTTCATGCCATGGACACCTCCTTCCCTACATCAGCATATGCAGGTGTTTTTGTGTGCTGGCATTTCCAGCCCTCAGCTTTTCCCTCCAGAGTTTCTCTGTTTCTGCCTGTGCAGTGAGGTGGAAGTTCCTGCCCTGCCAGATGAGGATGGCTTTCCTCATCTAATTCAGAGACCCTTATTGAAGCAGGTTTTGCTGTGCAAGGGGCAGCTGACTCAAAGTTAGGAGGGCAAGAATGAGGCATTCAGATTCCTCCAGATGCAAAAGTCACCTCTGACCCAGCCATGGAGGGGAGGGAAAGAAGAGAAATATCTTCTTGCTGCTGCCAGGGAAGGCTCCCTGCCAGCCCTGCCAAAAGCCCCAGCTGTCTGCAGCTCAGCTGCCAGAGCAGCTTCTCCCACTGGACTCCAGGCTCTCGTCCACACCAGGCAGTTGAAGCAAAGGTGTGATTTCAAATGGGTTTAACTTAGCTATCGCTAATTTCCCATGAATGCAAGACTTTAAAAAATCGATTTGTTTTTACGGGACTGCTGACAAATGTGTGTAAGTTTACACAGGGGAATTTCCAGCTCAGTGGGCTGCAAATGAGTACAGGATTTCACTCAAACACTTAAGAAGCATGTGAGGCACTGAAAACAAAATAGTCAATAATACAGTTAATTTAATGTTATTTATTACAATTGCATGCAGAGGATAGTGTTCAATTTCATGCAGAAATCCATGAAAACCTTCACTTTTGTATTTTCCTGAAGTGCACAGTTTCCAGACTGGTGTTGCATGCCAACTGTGGGCCCTGCTTTAGAACTGGGGTCTGCCCCTGGATGCATAGGGCACTCACTCAGCTGCTCTCCTGCATGTCTCAGATGCAAGCCCAATACAGTCCTAAGGCAGAATAAACATTAGAGGTTTCTACAAGACACTTAATTGAGAAAGTATTGTAGTTATTGATTAAAAGAGAGGAAAATATTCTGATTACATGTACAGTATAGTGGCAAGGTGATTTTATACAGTAATGCAGGGACTTTGGCTTAAATTTGAGGATGAGATATTTATTGCTTGTACAGTTGTGTGATAAATTATTGGCAAGTAGAAGCACAGATGGCTTTCCCTTAAGATCAGGCATCACATGTCACAAATTATCTGGGAAATTGTAATTTTAAAAATAACTCTGGAACAAGTGCCAAGCTGAAAGGGATATCAGTGTCTGATAAACAGATATAAACACAGCAGTGCCCAAAACTAAAATATATTTGAATTAAACTACTGGAGAGAGAGCATATACAATTAGTACCTATTCTCTAGCAGCACAAATGAAAGCCTTTCACACTGTGTTTTTTCAGTTTGTTTCTCACCAGAAAATTCAAATAATGTTTTTCATGCCTATTTAACCTGCCCATGGATTTAATGGCATGAATAGTCTTGTAAGATTTTTGTGTTACAGCTCCTAAGACTAAAATCTTACCGGAAGAAACTTGAAGTACCATTATAGGCAGGCAATTTTGTTTGTCTGGATTTCAAGGCGATGAGATGTTTATACCCTGAAGTGTTCAAGCTGTAGAGCAGCCATCGCTCCTGTTGTCTTCTCCAGTACCCACGTGTACTTCACACCTTGGACAGGTAGGATCTTGGAGCCTGCCAAAACACATGGGCAAAATTACATCCTGCTCTCGTGGCCACCGCTGCTCGCTCACAACAGAGCATTTATTAGGCTGCAGGATGTGGCTGAGCAGGCTGGGGCAGCCCTTCGCTCTCCATTGACCTGCAATGATAAGGAAAGAGAGCGGACGGCCTTTGCTTATCGCTCCCCCAGCTCCTCAGGGGTGAAGGCTGCCATGTGCGAGTGAGGAGAGCCAGGCCTCTGCGGCCTCCCCCTCCCCCTGGAGCCGTCACCTGTCCCAGCCTGTCCCGCACTCACGGCATATATGGGCACGGCAGGGCAGCAGCTCGTGACGCAGCGCTGCTAAAAACAGCCCCGGCTCCGCTCGGCCCCTCGTTCAAACAGCGTCCTCCGGCCCGAGCAGCCCAGACAGCTTCTGATCGCAGCACAGCCTTGGACTTATTTCAAAGGAAATTAACCCCGAAACCTCTCCGCGAGGCCGTGGCCCTGAGCGTATGCTCCAGGAAAAGCTAGGGATGAGCACCTCCCTGAGCTACAAGTCGTTCTCCAAAGAGCAGCAAACTATGGATAACCTGGAGAAACAGCTGATCTGCCCCATCTGCTTGGAGATGTTCACCAAGCCAGTGGTCATCCTGCCCTGCCAGCACAACCTCTGTCGGAAGTGCGCCAGTGACATCTTCCAGGTAGGTTTCTTCACACAGATAGGTCTGCTTCCCAAGCAGCACTGGTTGGAATGAATGGTAAAGTAGGTTTTTTACATGTTTTGGTAGACTAATTTTAACAGCTGGTGAGACAGGGTGGGGGGAGTGATTTAAGGCCAAAGTTGATGTATCTGGGGGCCAGGGCTGAGCTCACAGCAGGTGAAAGTGCCACCTGTTAGCTGTGGCGACATGGCCAAGTGTGAGTTGAGGGACTGGCCCCTCGCCCAGCAGTCGCCAGGTGCTTTCCCAGGGGTGACATGTCGGAATTGCCCTCTCACTGGGCATAGTGACAAATGGTTTCCTACCATTTGGTGCTTTGGGAAGAGGCTTTCATGGTTTTTCACAGCTGTACCCCCCTCTCCTTGTGCTGCTTGGCAAGAACAGGCCTCCAACCCCTACCTGCCAACCAGGGGAGGTACAACTGTGGCGTCGGGAGGCCGCTTCCGCTGCCCCTCCTGCAGGCACGAGGTGGTCCTGGACCGACACGGTGTCTACGGGCTGCAGAGGAACCTGCTGGTGGAGAACATCATCGACATCTACAAGCAGGAGTCCACAAGGTAACAAGGGAATGTGTGTATTTCAGAGGACATACTTGAGGTTGATGTAGTTATTTTGTCTCCCAGAAAAGCAGAAAGGGATCATGCTGCCATGCCTGACTGTCTGCTGCACAATGAAGTCAGCTCTCACTGAGGACAGAAAACTGTATCCAAATAGATGCTGAGCTTCCCTATTTCCACTTACGGCAGGGGACTGGGCCATGCTTATTCACATGAGCAACACCTGTGCAAGCAAGGCCCTTGAGGTCAGCACAGCTACTCACATGATTAAGGGAAAAGTATCTTGGTTAACATCATTTATTGCAAAAATGGTTCAGATAATTCTTATTTGTCTTTAACCTCTGTGTTCTCATGCAAAAGAAGGGAAAGGATTTCAAATCTTGTTAGAAAACCCTGAGGTACACACAGTGCAAACAAGAAGAAAACTGAATTTCACACAAAAGGTACCATGTATCATAATGCCAAATGAAAATTCCATTTAAAATATCTCCATTCCTGTCAGCTTGGGATGTGAACTTATGAAATCAAGTTTTATTTAGGAGTCCATAAAAGAGAAGGAATAGCCAGAAAGAATATGTATCAGAGCTGTGTGGCTATGCACAAGAATCAATACCTCAGGGCAGAGGAATGGGTTCATTCTAAAAAAGTAAGATTACTACTAAATGGTAATTTCTTGCATTTGATGTGTAATGGATCCAGAAACAGAAAAATGTTTTCTCATGTCTATTTCCATGGGATGGGTTGGATACATGGTACCACTGTGGAGAACTTAGTAGGGGGGAAGGTGAAGGAGATAATCTTCTCCACTGCTCGTACGAGACCCCACCTGGAGTCCTGCATCCAGCTCTGGAGTCCTTAGCACAAGAAAGACATGGAACTACTGGAGTGAGTCCAGAGAAGGGATGCAAAGATGCTCAGAGGGCTGAAGCATCTCTCCTCTGAAAGAGTTGTTCAACCTGGAGAAGAGAAGGCTCTGGGGAGACCTTAGAGCACCTTCTAGTACCTATAGGGGGTCTACAAGAGAGCTGGAGAGGGACTTTTGACAAGGGCATGTAGTGAGAGGACAAGGAGGAATGGCTTTAAACTGAAAGAGAATATATTTAGATTAGATACAGAAAGAAATTCTTCACTCTGAGGGTGGTGAGGCACTGGCACAGGCTGCCCAGAGAGGTTGTGGATGCTCCACCCCTGGTATTGTTCAAGGCCAGGGTGGATGGGGCTTCACACAACCTGGGCTAGTGAAAGGTGTCCCTGCCCAAGATAGGGGCATTGGAGCTAGATGATCTCTCAGCTCCTTTCCAACCCAAACGATTCTAATAATTCTGTGATTCTATCATAAAATTAACCTGGCCCCAGGCCACCAAGCACGGAGCTCTCACCCAGGGAAGCTGTTTTTTGTCACCAGCATGAATCCTTAGAGCTGGTTTTGTGTGGCAAGGTGTTTTGTTCACCGGGAAGTTGTAATCCTGGCCATGCTCCCTGACAGTCTTCTGATCCCACTGCAACAAGCAGCTAGGTTTCCCAGGAACGGTGAGGTAGCATCACTGGTGCAGGTGGACACAACCATCAGAACCGAGTCCCTGGGATGGTTGAGGATGCCTCCTCCAGCAGAGGAGGGCAGTCACCAGCAGAGAGAACATTTTGGAGCCTGATGGTGGCTTTGGCTATTCTCAGCTGTTTGAATCTCTCTGAGGACTGTTGCAGCTGGGCATAGGTTGGAGCTCCAAAGCACTGGAGAGCACAAAGTTGGCTTAAAATTATCCTTTCTGCTGCCCTTTGCGCTCAGTGCCAAGTGAAGGTCAGCTACCCCTGTGTGTGTCATTGATACTCAAATATTATTTTAGTCAGGAAAATCTCAGAGGAAATGAATCAATAAAACTGCAATGGTGGACTTTACTTTTGACCAAATCAGCTAGACATATATGGCCTCGTGTCTTCATGTCTTCCTTGGTTTTGCTTTTTTTTCAGCTCACAGTTGTATTTAACTTAAAATAAAAAAAAAAGCTCCTTTTCCCCATGTAGTTCATGGGAAATTGGAACAAAATACAATTAAACAGAAATGTAAGAACAGATTCAGTAGATTTTTTTTTTTAATTCTGTGAAAGTAAAACACATAATGAATAACATGAGAGAATAGAAAACAAATAAAATATGAACATACATTTGCTTATATATTTGCCCAAAAGATTTGTTTATTTCATCTGTTAAGGTGCTTATTTAACCTTCATGTATGTCCTTAGAATGAAAGTTATTGTCAGGGTTACGCAGTAGCAGCAATGCATAGCAGCATTATCTAAACTATTTGGCCCTTTGTGGGCCTCAGCTGCTTATCTCCGTCTGCCTCACATTCCTTGGGCTCCCCTGAGAGTGTGAGCAGATCTTTCATGGCTTTCCCCCGTGCTGTTCCTCTGAAAGCAAAAAGTCAAGGGAAATCAAGTCTTCCCCACTTCTTGCTTTTGTACCAGTCTCTTCCATACTGACAACAGCGGTCTGGCAGAGATACGTAGGAAGAGGGGTGAGATGTGATCTTTGCCTCCTTGTTCTTCCCAAGACAACCCTTCAAACTGGCAGCACCTGTGATTTCCAGACAGGAGCCTCTTCCCCTCAAGTTCTCCCGTGGGTATAATTCACTATAACTGCATGTGCCAGAATGATGCCAGCTCCCATCCGCATTGCACATGAACTTAGAGTAAAGGGAGCAAGGGAGCAAGCTTTGGCTCCTGCTTCGGTAAAAATAGCATATTTCAAAAGTATTGGTGGTTTTGTTTGCTTGTTGTTTTTTTTTTTTTTTTGGTTTTTTTTTTTTTTTTTTGGTAATTGGATTTTCTATTTGAATTAAGGCATTGGGATTTTTTTAAAATAAAAACTGGGGCAGGAGCTGGACTATGAGGTTGGGAGAGTCTGCCTGAGCCCTCATATGCAGCCCCTCCTATTACTAAGTATCACATCGTATGGTCTTTTATCCTATTGCTCATCAAATTCCAGCTGATGGCAGCATAGCCTGTTGCCCAATTTAGAATGTGTTAGCAACACAAGGGAAGAATTCTTCAAGCAGGAGGTTGCTCATACAAAGCTTTAAAAGACAGCAAAGGACTGAAAACAGTGGAAATTGAGTTGGCTAAAAATTAAACCAGTCTTTGAAAATCTGTAGGCCACTGATCACCTAAACTATCTGAGGAACATTGGGATGCCTGCTGTCACCAGGAAATGGTAGCAACAGGAGGTTGTGACTTTTTGTAAGATGTGGCCGGTTCTAATGATCTCAGCTGGCTATTCCAAATCAAAAGGTGCTTTGGGCTTTGTTACCAGCTGAATCCTGATCAGGGAGGGTCAAGCACTCTTTCTGCCTTGCACTTACCAGGGAGAGCCTGAGGAACAGGCTGTTCCTGCAGCCCTGAGCATGGATGGAGCAGAGTGTGCAGCAGGGACCAGGCTGTGCTGAGAGCAGCCTGCATGGGCTCTGTGATGGTGCTGATGTGCTGCAGGGCCCCGTAGCCAGCACTGCCAGAAGCCTCTGTCCCTGACACCTCTGAGGTCTTAGCCCAAACTCCCAATGCAGGATGTGTCTCTCTCACCCAGGCTGCAGGGGTGTCTAAGGATCTCAGATAGGCTGGGCCAGGGAAATGTGCTCCCTGACCACAGGTCACCAAGCAAGGAGGAGCCCCACAGGCTCTGCAGTAATGAGATGATGAGTGAGGTCACCTGGTTCTCCTCCAACTCCCCATGAGATAAAGCCCCAAGCTCACCTGCACCAATAGTTTTCTTGGGCTGGGCATTCAGGATAGTAGTGTAACAGCTACAAGAATCCTTATGTCCATATGAACTTCTATAGACTTCTCATTTTTCAAGTCCCATTTCTACCCTGGGTATTGGTGGGCTTTTCACTGCTTTTGAGAGAGTCCATCATTGTGGCTGATTTTCAAGGACCACCTTCCTCCAAGGTCAAAAATGGTCTATCCCCGTATATAAGAACTCAAGCGATGGTGACAGAATACCTGCATTGATTAAGAGGGAGCTCCCAATAAAAATAAAACATTAAAAAAGGAGCAAAAGGAAGATGGACAGATGATTCAGGAAGATTTTGAGACACTCTCCAAACACATGCAGATGAAGTCAGAGAAACGAAACTCCACCTAGAACTGAATCTGATGAGGGACATGAAGGCTAATGAGAGCTTCTGCAGCTGCATCAGCAGCAGAAGGAAGATTAGGGAAAGTGTGAGTTCACTGCTAAATGGAGCAGGGCCTCATGTAACACAGGACATAGAAAAGGCCAATGTGCTCAACACCACCTTCACCTCAGACTTTACTAGTAAGTTTAGTTTTAAGTAATCGTAGTACCCTGAGACCAGTGGGAAAGTCCAGAGCAAGAAGACTCACCTTTGGTGGAGGGGGATCAGGTTAGAGAATATTAAAAAAATTGGACATCCTGATGGGAGGCATCCATAAGTGGTGAGGGAGATGACATATTATTGCAAGGTCACTCTCAATGATTTTTGAAAGGCTGTGGTAATTGGAACAGTTTCCTGTGGACTGGACTGGAAGAAAGCAAATGTTCCTCCAATCTTCAAGGAATGCCAGGAGGAGAATCCAGGGAACTACAGGCTGGTCATGCACACTGGTCCCTAGAAAGTATTTCATGCAAACCCTCCTGGAAACCATTTCCAAATATATAAACAACAAGAAGGTGATTAGAAATAGTCAGCATGGATTTATGAAGAGGAAATCAGCATGACCAACCTGATAGCCTTTTAAAGTGAGATGACTAACTCAGTGCATGAGAGGAGAGCAGTAGATATTATCTAGACTTTAGGCACTGTCTCCTGTGACATCTTTATTCATGAATTGTTGAAATAAGGTCTAGAGTGGACAGTAGAAAGTGAACTGGACCAAAAACTGGCTGTACTGCCAGACTCAAAGGGTCATGGTGAGCAGCATGAAGTCAAGTGGAGGCCAGTCATTAGCGCTGTATGCCCAAGACTGATACTGTGGGAAATGCAGTTTCATATCTTCACTAATGACCTGACTGTGCCTCATAGAGTCATGCAGATCCTCTCCATCCCCTGACCAGGTGCAGACAACAGGTGATGTGATGGCACAGGAAGGCTTACAGCTGTCTTAGGATCCTCAGCAGAAACACTATCAAAATAGAATTCAGGATTTCAGTAGAGACCTTTTTGGATTTGAAAAATTCCTACAGAAAACATGCTTTCTAACAGCAGTTTTTCTAAGGTCTTACTACGTTCTTAATGGTAGTATGCTTCTTTATGCGCCCAGCAACTTTGCATTTCCTCACCAAATCACAGTCACAGAATGGCTGAGATTGGAAGGAACCTCTTGAGGTCTCCTGGTCCAACCACCTGCTGCTCAAGCAGGACCATTTGGAGCCAGTTGCCCATGACCATGTCCAGATGGCTTATGAGTATCTTCAAGGATGGAAACTCCATGACCATCCCGGGCAACCTGTACCAGTGTTAAGTCACTCTCACAGTAAAAAAGTGTTTCTTGATGTTCAGAGTGTACCTCCCATGTTTCAGTTTGTGCCCATTACCTCTGGTCCTGGCATTGAAAAGTGCCTGACTCCATCCTCATTACACCCTCCATTCAGGCATTTAGATAACCGAAGGTATTGATAAAGGTCAAGGTCATTGTTATGATTCCCCTTAACCTTCCCCTGATCCAGGCTGGAAATTCCAGCTCTCTCAGCCTTTCTTCACAGGAGAGCTGCTGTCCTTAATCATCTTCAGGATCCTTTGCTGGACTCTCTCCACTATGTCAGTGTCTCTCCTGTACTGGGCAGTCCAGAATGGGACCCAGTCAGTACTT
This sequence comes from Monarcha castaneiventris obscurior, assembly GCA_026261815.1. Classification (NCBI taxonomy): domain Eukaryota; kingdom Metazoa; phylum Chordata; class Aves; order Passeriformes; family Monarchidae; genus Monarcha; species Monarcha castaneiventris. Next base: position 13,568,837 of record JAMPIT010000379.1, read on the forward strand.
CAGGTGTGGTTCAAACACAATTTCAATGGGAAAGAATAAGCCTCTAGCAGTCAAACACAGGCTTAGCATCTCAAAGAGAAGAGTCCAAGAATAAAACCACAAAGTTATCAGGACATTTCAGGAACCTGATATTTCTCTGGTCATCAGAATAGCTGTGGTGAATCTTTTCTGTTACTAAAGCCATGCAGTCATTTTCCTATTACCCACTCTTTAATCTCCTGTTTTAGAAGCAGTCTCCATTTTAAACTTAAAGGTTGTGTTTTGGCCTTTGCTACCCCAACAGAGATCTAGAGGATCCCTTCTGAAGTCAGGGAACGGTGTACTAAAAATCTCTCCTTTTGCACGGCCTGGGGAGCAGCCTGTAAATCTGTTTATTTCTAGTCTTCTGACACTGTCTTCAGGGCTCCATTAGTTCAGGGAGTTCTGCCAGGTTTCTTCCAGCTCTTCACGGCACCTTTGAAGGTTGGATGCTTCTGGCTGAACTTGCTTGACACCATCACCTTTTTGCTCTGTGTAATGTGTCTTTCATGCAACTGGCATCATTCCAGTGTCCAATAAAATTCTAGTAGTTTCTGGCTCTGGTCTTGTAAATATTTGCAGGAAGAGCTGCTATCTCAGGCTTAATTAATGACTTTGAAATTCATTGTATTGCCCTCACGAATGGGCCCTCCCACTGGTGCACTACGATATGAATATATTAGGGGCTGTTGGCAGTAATCTGTAAACAATGTAAAGCATTTTTTATGGAGGAGACACACCTTTTTGACTAGCACTGAAACAGTGCTGGATTTGACAAAGTGCCTGATGTTAATGAATGCTGGAAATCTGACCCAAGTAACACAGCCTTTCTTGAGAAGTGTTTGTCTTGTTTTATTCTGGTGTATCATGTTATATGGCAGATTACAGATTTTCCTTATGAACCCTTTAAATACCAGGGCACTCTTGAATTAAAAAAAAACATGAATGTGTGAGACATTTTGTTTCTTGATAGATTTTGTTTTAAATGCATCTGACTGATCATATTCCGTACCTTTCAGAAGAGAAAATCTGTACTTTGTCATTAAAAAATAAATGCCATATCCACTCTACCAACTGGTATGGAAAAACTCTATTGTAATATTATATAAAATGATGATTGTTTCCATACATTTTAAGCTTTGATAGAATGACTGTTTGCCTCCTTGCTAAAGAGTTCTGTAGAATGGCTTAAGAAAAGGTTCCCATGTTATTCCATTAAATTCCATCGTTTTTAATGATGAAAACATATGTTTATATGATGTCATTGTTCCACTTGCTACAGGCAAGTCATAGTTCTCTTTCCAAACAGTAGCAGAAGGGGATAATGGGTTATGCTGAAAATATTTAACATTGCCACAGTAGCAGTGGTGGCTTTTGAAGGCTTGAACCCCAGACACACTCTTTCCATTGGTCTACTGGCCCCTGTCTTCTGTACCACATCCCTGCACACTCATGCACTTGCCACAGATGTGCTCCAGGTGTTAAGCCTGAAGTCTGGGCTCAGGAAAGGGCCACCCTGCCCACACACTAGACCAGAGCTGTCACTTGCACTGGGAATGTCAGTTAAGTGGCTCATTTGAAGGAAGTTACGACTAAATTAGCTCCTAAGATAGCAGGTTGTGTAGACTTATGTGTGTACAGCTATATCGTTTTGGTGAAGAGGAGATCAGACTGAGCTATAATATGGCAACAGCTCCTGGCTTAGCACAGGAAAGGAACACTTGTGTAGCCCATGCCCTTTCTGCTGGGTACAGCTGAGTGAACTACTGCTAAAACGTTTGACACTGTAAAGTTAGACATGTGCCACCTGGCTGAAACTGATTTGTGTGACACCTTGTTTTACTTGCTGGCCTAATGTAAGGACCCAGTGCTGTTTGATATTGACAGTCCTGACCAGGGCCTCACAAAGCTCATCAGCAGAGCTTTAGAGTTACAGGCCTAAAGGTTCATCAGTATCTACAACTCTTGCTTAGAATCAGTCCACTCCGTAAGAGCTTTTCTGCATTAAGCCAAGTGCATAACAATTTGCATGATGAACCAGAAAGAAATTACATATGTTTCATATTTCAGACAGATGTTAGATAACATGCTAATTAAAATACATGAGTACTCTGAGTCCAGGCTTAGTGAGGTTATTTAAATTTTTAAATATGAGCAAGGATTCTGTCACACTCCCACTCACATTCCTCATTCATATGGGAATCCCCATATGAAGTCATGTTGCTATATTGTCAACCCTTCATACTGTGTCAGGACATTAAGCTGTACCACTGTCTCTTTGAGTCATCCCATGTGGCAGGTTTAAGTCTATGCTGTGTATTCAGTCTATGCTGTGTATTCAGTCAACCTTGGATGCTTCTATACAAATGTACCATATTTCATGCTAATACCCTAAGTGTTGTTATCAGAAACTCATGAGCACCATGTTTGTTTTAAACTTGTTTTCTTTTGCAGACCTGAAAGGAAGTGTGACCAGCCAATGTGTGAAGAACACGAAGATGAGAGAATTAATATTTATTGTTTGAACTGTGAAATGCCCACCTGCTCCTTGTGCAAAATCTTTGGTGCCCACAAAGACTGTCAGGTTGCTCCTCTCACAAATGTTTACCAGCAACAGAAGGTAAATATCTTGTTTCTCAAACTCCTTGAAGAAACTGACAGGACCATCAACAGGAAAGTGTTCCCATGAGCTTCCTGCGAGTTTCCAAAAGAGTCTGGGGGTTCCTTTGCCACTCCTGTGTGTGTGACTGAAAGGCTCTTATCAATCTGTAGGAACTGTTTGGAAACACAGGAAAATAAATTTATGAGAGATCACACAGAAAGATATTACAGTGTCCCAATTTTGATGTGGAGATGAGGATCTCTCTTTTGAGTTCCTAATACCTTTTTTTCAGTGCTTTTAGATCAGACAAACAAGTGGGATTTCCAACACTAGAAACTGGAAAGAGAACAGACCATTTCAAATCAAATAGTTATCTATCAGGCACTTTTACATTTAAGCATCCCATTTTTAAGAAAAGTTAAGTGAAAAACCTTCTCCTGCAAGTGAATGAAGGAATATTCAATAGTTGGCAGCACAGGATGTACCTAACATCTTCTGCCCTTGCTGTCACCAGTAAAAGACTCGTTTATTTTTAATACTGTATTAATTTAAAACCTGACTCACTGGGTTATCCTCCTGAGATAAACAGCTCATTTTTCTGGAGGGCCCCAGTTGGGCAAGCAATCAGACGGGCCAAGTTTGCAATCCCAGCCTCCAACTTTGTCACACAGACGCATGTGTGTGTAAATTACAAATGAGGAGTCGCTTTAGGAAAGTAGTTACAAACATCCTTTTCAATCAAAAAAAGGTGGGAGAAGAAGTTTCTTGGACGGAATCCATGCCCCCAGTCACTCATTTTGCATGGAGATTTGCAAACTGTGCTTTCCTTCCCAGAGTGCCCGTGGAAAGGGGCTGTCATGCTCAAGACAGGAGGCGTAATCTGGAGGCTGCAGGATGCATGCTTCAAAGGAGCCTTTACAGAGCTGTGAAAGCCTCAAAGGATCCTGTACAGAGCTGTGGAGGCCATGAACACAGCTGTCTCTGTTACTACAGTGGTGTGCCAAGGGCCCCTTGCACTCCCCAGCACCCTCCCCAAGTTCCCTAGGTCTGGCTTCTTTCTCTCTCTTAGGAATACTTCACAATCACCTCCATCCCCACACTCCGGTTATTTTCTCCCTCCACCCATTTCCCTCATGCCAGTGGCTCAGCCTCCACCTTCATCTCTTCTTTTTCTCTTGGCCCCTCTCACCACAACCCCAGCCCCATCGCCCACATGCCAGGGACTCTGTCACACCTTGGTCCCTCCAGGTCCATGGGCCACCTTTTCTCCATTCCAAGGCCAAGAGCTACAGTCCTCAGGGAAATACTGCAGCATGTGACTAGATCCAGACACTGAAAAGCAACCCCTCAAGAGACAAAGTCTTTTCTCTCAACAAACCCAAAGGAAATATTTGGGGCCTGTTGAAACAGCACTTCAGACAAAAGCATCTAGAAGAACCTCCTAGAACAAAGTGCTTCCTTCTTTCCAAACCACAATTTCTTCTCCATTAAAAGTTCAAAAATGTCAACATTTTCATAGTGTGTTGCAGGAGGAAACAAGTGTCAAAGTATAATCTTGTGGGCACGTAAAGCTCCTATTTTTCTCAGTTCTGGTGGAAAGATGAAGTAATATCCTGGCCATGGCTTATTTGTCTCCTGCTCCCCACTGTTAGATGTGTCACCCTGAAGTGTGACAGCACCTAACACCCTTCTGCTTGCTCTCTCCTTACTACCTAGTCTGAGCTGAGTGATGGCATTGCAGTCCTGGTGGGGAGCAATGACAGAGTGCAAGGGATTGTCACACAGCTGGAGGAGACCTGCAAGACAGTTGAGGTAGGTACCACTTCTTTAAATGCAGTTATTTCAGTGTGACATTGCATCTTTTAAACTTCTGGTAATGATCATTCTTTAACAGACCTCACTTTACCCAAATGCATTCCCACATTGTTTCACTAAACCATTCCTCATGGTTTTGTACATTGTCAAGATGTACTGCCTCAACCAAAGGATACAACCTGCTCAGCACCTCTGACATTTGCTGTATGGTGGAGGATAAAAGAGTAAGGGTAATACATTTCAGCAAGTCTTGCTCAATATTCTTAGTGGAATAGGATCTTACCGAAGTTAAAAGCAGATCCACCAAAATGCTATCAACTCCCAGCTCATTTAACATCCAAGATCAGATTCTAGAGCTGTAAAAGACCAGTATCAGTCTAAAGTCTGACAGGTCCAGTGAACAGAGCCTTAGTCTTAGCCACAGGGTAGGCACAGCATGGTTCAGAGGTATGTCAGTATTTGCTCTGTATTTGGTTGGTTTTCCTTCTCCACAGAGGCAGTGTTTTAATATGTTGTCCTTTAAGGAGTCTTGTTTTGTTGCTCATGAGGGAGAAGAGTTTCAGTTCCTACTGGACTTTCTGGTAAAGGCCTCACTCTGAAAGAGCTGGAATTAGTTTTGTGTTATTCAGTAGCAGAAGTGGCTTTCATTTCCTTTGAGATCTTTGCATCAGCAAAGCAAATAGAAACGTCAACTTTGACCAATCTAAGCATCACAGAGCAATAGGCTGAAAGGAGCTCATATGAATTGATTTTGTGATCAGAGTTTGATGAAGCATCTAGTGAAGGAGTTGCATCCCTCTCAGCCCAATTAGAATTATATTGACCCTTCAGAGCTGGAGCAGAAAAGAGAAATGGTAGGGAAAAAGAAGTTAACCAAAGATGTATAGATTCTAATTAGTAAGAAAAAACAATTGCACCATCTATGTACACAATTCCGAGCAAGAAGAAACAGAAAATGTCTGAGTTTGTTTCAAAGAACGCAAAACCATTGGCCCAAGTAAAAGAGAGAGAACATTAATGGCAGTCAGAACTTTGTAGTCAGGAAGCCTTCATGCTGCAAGGATGAAATTGGCTGCTATCAGGACTTTGCAGACAGAAACAAGCCTTTCAAGTAGGTTAACTGCAGAAATTTGAATTATACAAAAGCAAAAGCTTACACTTATTTAAGTTGAACTAGCTGAACCAGAAACAAATCTTCAAACACCAAGTCTGAAGCATGGAGAAAACACTGTGCTAAAAATACCTTAAAAATACAACAGTTTCTGAAATCGGCTTCCTCAGAGTCATCCACTCAGTTTAAAATCTAACCTTTAAAGTCAAAGCCCAGAGAAAGTGCAGCCATTTTACTTTCAGATGTTTTATCAGGCTTTTCACCTTTAAAGTCAAAGATTGCAGAAAATAGATCTTAGAGTTTACCTTGGTACTTCCATGTTACAATTCAAGCAAATCACATTTCCTACTATTCAAAAGCTTTGTCTAAATTGACATCAGTTTGTCCTTGATGATGAGAAGCTACAGCTGGAACTCAGAAATGTTCACACATGGAAATAACACAATCCAGGATTGTCTCTTCTTTCTGCTTAACACTTTGCAGAGAACAATAAGTATCTGCTTTAGCAGAAAATACATTATCATTTTCCTTTTAGGTGGAATAAGTCATAGCCTACAGTTCTATGTTTAGCTACTGCTCCTACACAACCCTAAAAAACAGAAAATGAAAAAAAAAAAAGCTTTTAACTGATTAAAAGGTAGACCTAATTCACATATTATACTGAAAATTGAGAAAGGAATATAAAATGCTAAATACCGGAAAACTTTAATAAATAATTAAGTTCTGTTCAGCTCTGTAAATGAGTCTAATAACAAAGGAAAAATTACAGGGTTTTTTCAAAAGCTAAAAGCATAGGCCAGTCAATACAGGTCCTTTGGAACAAGCAGTGAGACTCATGCTCAGTAGCAAGGACTCCTTTCTTTTTGATGTAGCTGTGCTTTAAAAAACAAAAAGGCTGAGAACTTTTTAGAATGCAAAGTCATGTATTTGTTAACCTTTTTCATTACACAGAATCTGATTAGAGTAATTCCATCAGGCAGAGACTTCATATGGGAACTTTTTATGCAGAACGAGAATATTTCAGAAATATTTCAGCATTTGCAGTTAGAAACCTGTTTTGCACTCTCACTCTTGAGATTCACAACTCTGTAATATCTGCTGGCAGGAAATATTATCTATTAGTGCTTAAAGATGGGGAAGGATCTCTCCGGGCACCCTGCTATCACTTGCTTGCTCTTCTTCCCCTAACATTTGTCCCGTGTCAAATGACAAAGATAGCACACACCTGTCTTGATATTAAGGTTGTTTTACAAATGGTCTGAATGACATTTCATGGGGACAAAGCTAGGAGAGGAGTGGAAGAAGAGAAGATTGTTTGAGGTCTGAACATATAAGGACACCCAGAAACCATGACTCACTTGGTTTGAAAACTTCGTTAACCCCACCCTGTAATTGCACTAAACAGGAATTCCTGGGAAGTGACAAGGACTCCCAGAAGGGCAGGACATGCCTGCACCCCCCCCCCCAAGGAGATTTAAATTAGGAGTCCCTGTTCAGCCTAGCCCTCCTCACTGGGGAGCAGAAGTGGATACTTGGGTCAATGCATCAGGATGTGCACTCAGTCCCCTCTCCACCCCCATGCAGACAGTGATTTTTAGCCAAATGTACTTCTTTGAAAGGCTTTCTCCTTTAAATGATACAGAGCCGACTATCACCACTCATAGGAATGGGCTCTGGCTGGAATTCAAAAAAAAGTGGGATTCTCTCTGGCCAAGTGCTGTGAAGAATAAGTCTTATCACTTCCAGAAGTGCTGTGGGACTGTTAATAATCCTGTGCTGCCAGAATCTCAGCATTATGCCTCAAGGAACAAAGATGAGGAATTGATTCAGCCTCAGTTACTAGGAAAGAGATTTAAATAATCACCACCATCCACAACCAGGTCTAACCACAATAAGGTTATGCCCTGGGGCACCCAGATGACTCAAGTACCTCTATTTGGTAGACCTCAGACATTATATATAATCTGTCTTCCATTTCCACCCCATAAATCCTCCTTTACAAGTGCAGTTTGTTCTTTTTAGAGAGCGCTCAATGCAGCAGTCATCAAACCCATCCTCCTAACTCAGTGAAAGATGCTGTTGTCTGGTTGGAGGGACAATAGCAGTGTCTCAAAAAACGATGTGAAAATCAGTGCCTGAACACATGGTTGGAATCTAATTCCTCCTTCTTGTCTTTGTGCTTCTGTCACACACCATTTTCTTTGCAGAACCTCTACCTCATTCAGTGCACAGTAAATGGAATATAATGGACACCTCTTGTCCAAATAGAGCATAAGAGGGCATATGTGAAAATCAAGCCCAGCCAGGATTGTTCCGGGTACTCTGGTAGAAAAAGAAAATTCTCCAGAGCTGTTTGAGATGCCCATTCCTTTTAAAACCATTCTGCTCACGCAAATGAACCCAGCTGCTAATACGGTGGGAGCTTTTACTTTTTCTGAAGACTTTGATGTGTCTCTACAGACATCATAAATATCTTTTTACTTTTTTTAGCAGACTCACAAGTTATACAATAACCTGTTTGGGGGCTTTCAGTGGCTTGAAACTCAGAGTTTGAGAAGAGTTTTTAAACTTTTGTTCCAACAGCTTGGACTTTGAAAATTATAAAAGTCTCTGGGGTCATTCAGAATCCTTTGCACTATTCAGAAAGAGGGATTTCTTTGATGAAAATGCTTCCAAGTTACTGTAAAAATAGAAACCCTTTTAAGAACATAACATGTTTAACATAAACCAAATGATTCACAGGAATGCTGCAGACGACAGAAAGAACAGTTGTGTGAAAAATTTGACTATCTCTATTCTGTACTGGAAGAAAGAAAAAATGAGATGACACAAATAATCACTAGAACCCAAGAGGAGAAACTGGAACATGTCCGCTCCCTGATGAAGAAGTATGCGGATCACTTGGAAGCTGTGTCAAAACTGGTTGAATCAGGAATCCAGTTCATGGAAGAACCAGAAATGGCTGTGTTTTTGCAGGTATAAAGTCTATAAATAGAGATAGAAAAAGAATGATGGGTTTATTGATATATTATTTAAGCATTTCTCAGTTGTAGGCCCATTCAGAGTTTGGTTATCTTCAAGTGACCATTTATATGAACTCATTTTTTAAACACTTGAATCAAATCAGACAAATAACTACTCTTCTTGTGAACAGTATCCAAATCAAGAACACGAGTATTTGCTATTTGCACCAAAATATACTATCCTGTGTATGAATTTCCCCATAGAAGAAACAGGAATTTAAACATTTTCCAGTTAATCTTTATTTTCCCACCAATATCGTGGTGGGACAGTATGTTAATGTGTACATGAACTTCTGAGAATTATAGGTTTCACATGCAAATTGACAAAATTATTAACTTTTCAATAATTTATGTGCTAAGTTACATTTTTATGCCTTTACTTAATTTTTTTTCTTCTGTTTTCTTACTATAAATTTAAGAGAAATGAGTAGGGAACCATTAGCAGCCTGTCCAATGAATTCACTGATGTAGAATTTCTGTCTTGCAAGTTTACAATTCCTCTGTATTAAAGGCTGGAAGGGCATTTTCTACCAAACAAAACAAAACAAAACAAAACAAACCCACAAATAAATAAAAACAAAATAAAACAACCCCCACTTACTTTCATCAAAGAATTGCCTTTGAAGAGTACAATATTCTTCCGAGACAAATAGAATTTTGTCTCTCCAAAAGGATGCCCTTACAGATAGTCAAAGATGTAATTACTGTAACTAAAGGTGGTAACAGACCAAATGCTTTTCACCACAAACACAACCAAAAAAAAAGAGGAAAAATATTTCCATTTGTGTTTTTTTTTTTACCAACTGTGCATATTTCCCATCATATTCACATTTTAATTAAAACATCTTTGAAGAACTGAAAGGTTTACTCAGCTGTATACTAATTACCATCCAAATTTCATCTCATTCATAGATATCATGGCTGTCATTTATGAAATCCTTATTAGTGCTTTGAGATGCTAGCAATGTAAGAATTATTTCTGAATGCATAAATTTGCTGAAAAAATAGAATCATTTAAGAAGTCAGTAATTTATTTTTTGTTTCCACAGAATGCCAAAACATTGCTACAAAAGTAAGTATTTAAACCTGAGACTCCTGTTTTTTATAATCACTTACAATTTATAAACTTATCTTCATATCCAATGCCAATAACCAATCTCTACTTTAGAATTACTGAAGCTTCTAAAGGATTTCAAATGGAAAAAATAGAGGATGGGTATGAAATTATGAACCAATTCACGGTGAACCTCAGTAGAGAAGAAAAAATAATACGAGAAATTGATTTTGACAGAGGTATGTAATTTATTTCACCAAAATTTATTTCTTGTATAGCAGCAGTGTGTGATTCACATGTTGATACTAAGAAACCTTGAATTAGACATTTCCTTCTATCCCAAAATGTAAACAGAGCATTATGTATCAATTACAATCAAATCCAGGTTTATATCTCTGAAGTGCTGGGATGGCCCTGAACAACATCCAGCATTTCTTAGTATAACTAGTGTGATTATACAAAAGAAAATCCAGTGCTAGAGGCCTCCCTCTGGAAACAACTTGAGCCACGACTGCAGAGCACAGGATGTCAGATGGCACAAAAGCAATGGTCTGGCCAAGTCTGATGGTCTGGTTTAGGCATGTTGGTATCTCAAACCTCCAGTCATGCACTGCAAAGCACTGACCTGGTAAACAATTATGATGACAGCCTCAATGGCATTAAAACAAACATATGCCTAGAACTGGAAGAAGGACTTTTATCACGAGAGATTGTGCCAGATCCCAGGTAGCCTCTCCCCAGCATGTGCAGGGCTGTGCTGCTCATCCCTCATGAGGATAACTGCATTGACAGGACTTCCTGCCCTCCTTCCCATGGAAAGGGCCAGCTTAAGATTTTAACCAGCATGTGTGATCAGTGTCTTCCCTGCCCCAAAGCTCCTGCTGGCAGCTCCATGGTAGTGCTCAGTTCAGGCTGGTGGGATCAGGCTCCTCCCTCACCAACACCCTCTCTGCCAGACAGCAGACTGTCAGTGACTTTGCCATGCAATTGCAAATGGCTTTTTAATTATGTAAAGACAGAAGCCATCTTCACATGGTGCTCAACCTGTCCTTTTACACGTGTCCTATCAGAGGAGGAAGGAGAAGAAGAAGAGGAGGAGACAGAGGATGGTGAAGGCTTGGGTGAAGTCCACACAGAGTCATCAGGAGAGGAGGAAGAGGAGGAAGAGGTGGAAGAGGAAGGGGCAGAGAGTGCACCACAGCCGCCTCAGCAGGACCCTGAAGCACAGAGTGCAGGGGCTGAGCCCCTGGCTGAACCCACTCCAACTCCAGTGCTGGCTGCCCCAGCTGGTCAGGTAAATGTCTCTGCTGCCCCACTGCCCTGCCAGCTATGCTGAGTGCACCTGGCAGAGCCAGAAAATGCTCCCCTGTGGGCATCAGAAGTCAGGAGCAGGGCTAAGGGAGTTGATGCACTGGAGGGCAAAATTATTTATTGCCCTTGTACACATACATGCAACTTTACTTTGACCTGTGCATGTATCACTTTATAAGCAAAAATTTAGCTGCTGGATAAATTAAGATATATATGGGATACATAAGTTATAAATAAAAAAGACTCCATTTGGGAGTTAAGTGCATTAAAATGAATGTTCTGCTTGCTGTGATTTAACTCAGACTAACTGTTATAAATGAGATGATCGTTAAAATATTTATACTAAGAGAATTTGGCATTCCCTCTGGATTTAGGAAGCTTTCCACCACCAGTTTTTAGATTATACTTCTAATCTGTTTTCTGTGAATGGCACTTGCTGCCTTCTGCTCTGATCATCCTTGGGATGTGTCTAGGTAGATGCAGGAATATCATACACCAAACAGCAGAGGAAACTGCCTCTTACAACCTAACAGTAAATGGGTTCAGGATGTGAATATTTTAGGCCAACACTTTTCTCAGGGAATGTGATTAAAATGAGACCATAATTGCTGCATATTCTAAAAGATGTACATTAAAAAATGTATTTCATGCGCTACTTTAGTTTGCCTTGCATACCATTAACTTAGCAAATTCTCCTCTTACACAATTTACTCAATGAAGTTGCTGAGGGGGTTAAGGCTGCTGTGAATATATTTGAGGAGGCCTATGTGAAAGCAAGAAAGCACACAAAGGATCTTTGACTGTAGCAAGCTCCTCACATAAAACAAGTGAAAATAAATACTATAGATTTATTCTTTCTTTGATCTAAAAACATGTGTGAGTTTTCACCAGTCATGTGAAGATGTTCTTAAATCAGGCTTTATTGATTTAATCAAAATTTGAAGATTTGCACTGACTTAACTAAACTTGTGTTCCGTAACTGACATAGGGTTGTATGCAAACAAGAACCAGACATAAGCAATTCTGCCCCCCAACAGGAATTCTCTAATTTCTAAGGCTAAAGTGGGAAAGTTACAGCATGCTGCTTTAGCAATTGCAAAATGCCATTAGGAGATAGTCAGGCATGGAGTCAGACATGGCATGTGGGTACTGTGGTGTGGGGATACCTGTGTTTCAGTTTTTGCTGTCTGGTGTAAAAAAGCAAAGCAGAAATGCTGTGCTGATAGCAGGTTGTGTGAGTAGGAACCCCGAGAGCTGGATGCAGGTAGAGAGATGCAGTTCTTCTGGCTGCTCTTCTTCCTGGCAGAGCAACAGTGCTTGGCTTACAGCATTGATGGCAGGGCTGGTGGGCAAATGCTTCTCTCCTCACTCTGACTGCTCATATCAACAGACTCATTGGCAAACATGTTGTTCTTAACCTAAATCCAACAAGCCATTTGAAGGTACCTACACCTGTCATTCATGGCTGATATGGGTTCATGAGGCTCTTATGCAGAATTTCTTAAAATTGAATTGAATTGAGGGTATATCTGAATTAAGGAACCCCTTGCTCACTCCTTTCTCAGTTAGCACCCCCTTCCCAGCTAGTTCTACCCTCCTGTTTTATTTTTAGGCTCATTTATTTTCTCTCTCTTTTCTGTGTTATTCAAATTATAGTTGCTTTTGCTTCACATTTTGATTGCAATTATTTCAGATCATATAGTAGGACAAATCTATGCCTTGCAGTGATATGTAACAAACACAACATGCAGCACAACGTGACTACAGCAGGAAGGTAACGTGGTGCACTCTGCTTGTTCTTCTCTTTATCTGTCCTGATTAAGGATGTTGTTGTGACACCAAGTGGTTCTCAACAGACTCCCGAGTCTGACACTCAAGTGCCGGCCACAGCAGAAACCATGGATCCCTTGTTTTACCCTAGCTGGTATAAGTCCCAGTCACGGCAACCAAGCAGCCCAAGCTCAACCCCAGTGAGCGGGCTGGGGAAAGTAGGGACTCCTGTTTCTCTGGAAACAAGTGCCAAGAAGGCAGAAGCCCCGACAGCAGCAACAATCGAGGAGAGTGCACCAGGGAGTGGTAAGGAAAACAGTGCCACTGCAGCAACGTCCAAGGTCAGTGCTTCCGAAGTCACCCCAGAGGGCTGTGACGTGCAGCAAGGCGGGAACAGCAGTTGTTAAGGAAAATGTGACTTCATTTTCCTCTGCATGCTAAAGAATAAGAATAATTTCAAAAATATGAAAACAGCACAAATTGTCATTTCAGCAAAATCACTGGATTTATAGATGGATTCAGTATGTGACAGGCTGACTCTAGCTTCAGAGCAGCATGCTGGTGGTTGCTTGTGCTTACCTGCCAGTGCACCTTGCTTGTGCCAGCTGTTATCTAAATTACTCATGCACAGGAGCTGTTGTGGAGAGGCTTGTGATGTCTCTGCACATCAGGTATTTGCATGTGTTAGTGGCAGAGAAATCCTGTGTATGAGATTACTCTCATCACCTGCTGAAAGTCTGTGTTTGTGCTGTCCTACCATGGCTGGTTGAGCAGCTATGGCTTGACCTTGCCTTCTGCAGCTCTGTGGCTGCACCTGGAGTGCTTCCCCATGTGAACATGAAGCTATGCAAATACCCAGAGCTTTCTTGTGTGTTTGATTGCTTCTCAGTAAGCAGTGTAATTTCCTGGGTTCAGATCTGTTGCAGAGGGTTTGCTCCAAGGATTCTTGAGACTTGATTAAAAGAGAGCATGAAGATAATACATTTCAGTTCAGTGTTAGACACAGCAGCATGATGGGATAACAGATACTGATGTGTTGAGTACAGGAGGATGTTTTCCTTAAAATTACAGTATTAGAGTTGGTATAACCTGAATTTGAATAATCCTCCTTCAGCACTTGTATACAAACTCCACATGGGCCAAAGATACAAGGAACAGAGGTGAGGGAGCTGTGCGAGGATTTGCACACTACACCAGCTCCTGCTGCAGTGTCTGGTAATCAGCCCATGAGCAGCACATCAAACCATCATAATTCACAGGTCCCAGCTGCATGTTTTAACAAAGCAATTACCTGCATGTGTGCGATGAGAGGAGATTATGTGTGTCTGTGTGTGTGTGAGAGAAAGCACAAGGGGGTAGTAAGTATTTCATACTGTTTCCTTGAAGTCTAGAGATTACTACATAGCATACATAAGCAGCTGTATAGTCAACAATTACAGACTGTATGACAATAGATAAACAACCACGTGCCAGGCACAAAGTTAGGAGAAGGAGTTCACAGAGATATGATAAAAGGGGCACTTATCTTCTGCTACAGGTCTCAGTCAGTGACACTTGAATTTGGTGGCTGACTTTGCTGGCTTTTTTAACAAAAGCAACATTTGACAAAATGTCAGCCACCAAATTTCAGTGGCTATTTTTCAAGTCAGGGTTTGATTTGAGAATATTTGAGTGAAATTAAAAACCAAAGTACTTTAAAATCATCAAATCTACTATGACATTGTCTTCTTAAGTATATTCAAAATAAGCTGGCAAAAAGTAAATTCACAGTGAAATTTATTGGTGCGGTTTCTTCTTATCAGTTACACTGATGACCAGGCAGCCTAACTTCACCATAGGTAGGTAAATCCTGTACTGGGTTAACTTCCTGGGAGCTTGCCTAAGTGTGGTCTGCATCCCTCAGCCCCAACAACAAGAAAAGGAACAAAACTTGCATTTGATGTGGGCAGCTGTCTGAAAAACAACAGCAGTCTGGTACCCAACTTTCTTCATTGAGTACTAGGAGCAAAAACAGGCACATAGAACAGATGCCAGTTCCTGCTGGCATGTGAGTTTGGGAGTGCTGTGTCTTGATATTTTCCCAGAGCATAGGTGACACTGACATTTTGGGAGGAGGAGGAGGCTGTCAAGAAGAGTAGCTCATGGTTCTGTTGATGTGGGAGAAAGGAGCTGGGGGAACAGCTGAGGATGGGATTGCCACTGGGCTGGAGACAGAGCAAGGGATAGGAAAGCTCAAGAAGCAGTAAATTGCAGAAGAATAGAAAAAGCAGAGTGACCAAGTGAGGGTGATGCTGTGAGATGATGCTGTAGTCAGATTTAAGGATCTGAGCTGAGATGTGCCTATGTCACAAAGGAAATGGCTGCTGTTGTGTGGCAGTGATTATTTTCAACTATGTGAACTTCAACTTTGTATTTTTTCTGCATGTGGTTTTACACAACCCACTCTGAAATGCTGTATTCCTTTTTTTTTTTTTTTTGAACCCCAGCCGATGTTCTTCACACTGCTGTATTTACTCCCTTCCTCTAATTAAAGTATATCATGGAAAAGTGCTGTGAAAACAGAGCTTTTTCACGGAACATAGTGATAATGACTAGTTCATGTGATGACAACACTGGTGAAGCACTCTTCTTATTTTCTCACAGGAGTTAGCATTCTGCATAACACTTTTGGCATTTCTTATCATACTACATCGTCTTTGGAATCTGATTCAATACATGATTTGTACTTTCATGGGTAGGAAATATTTCATTTTACCATTAACTAACAGTTCAAATAGTGCATCTGGTGATGTTCCTACATAGCTTTAAAGGATTTTTTTCCCTTTCTTCCCATCCAAAAACATCATGCTAGTTCACAATACAAGCTGCCTAAAACATTTCTTCCTCCTCACAAATGCCACCTGTCAGCTTACTCCTGCATGGTTAAACATTGCATCTCCCTGGTTCAAAATGGAAAGAGGCATTTACTCTTGCAGATATATGGGCTTGTATTTCAGTTGCTGTTCAGATGACCAGCAGGATGGAGAACCTGTTGGTTGACAGATGTGAAGAACGCCAAGCTTGTTCAGTCCGACAAGTAGGGGAGGAAGAGCTGGAGAGGTAAAGAGGGGTAAAGGTCAGGAAAAAAAATCCATTGAATAATTCTGCTGCTAGGATTACCATGGCAGGCAAATCACCTGTGCCCCCTTGAGTGGATGGCTCAAGCCCCACTCCCCAGAGGTCCCCATGGAGATAGTGGAAAGGGGCCCCCTCACACCCCAGCTCACACAGCACACCCCACATTCCCTTCAGGTCCCCACAGGCATTCAAAGCTATCTCTCCCACATTCCCAGTGAGCATGGAGTACCAATCATGGGCCTGAAATGCAGCACTTGCAGGAATCCCAACCAGTTTAGACAAAGGCTTTTTTCCTTAGGTCACAATAACAGCTGAAATATCCACAACATCAAGGACTAAGAACTTCACTACCAAGTGAAGTTGTCCCAAATACAAACTCTGTAATCTAAGCCTTAACTATTCCATAACATCTCTTCTGGAGTAACCCCTTTCTTGGTAGACAAGATCCATGACTTAGTTCTTCCAGCTCCGAATTCGTGCTTCTCTTAGGTAAGACATACACATGTGTTCAATTTGCAGTGTGATATGACTGACCTACAGAGAATTCTGTGTAACGACTGGGATGTTTAATGTTATTTACTGAAGACAAAAAACTTCTGACACAAAACAACTGTAGTTACCTTTGGGTATTTGCTCAAATGACAGACAGATTCAATTTTGATCTATTCTCCAACACAAAAATGCTTGGTTTTCCCTGCTCACTTCCTGCACTGTACTCTCAGCACTGTACATGACATGGAGCATCTACGAAAAATGGCAAATTATTGTTCAGCTTTAATGTGCAGAACTTCCAGCACTATGACTGAAGTATATATCTCCATTGAAAAAAAAATTTAAAGGGAGAGGGAAGAAGTTATCATGTACACTTTAGTTGAATAAATTAGGCAAAAAGATTCACTGTCTGGTAGTAATTTGAATTTGAAGAGCATTGGACACCGTGAATCTCAATTAAGTTTATGGATCATAAGTTTAATTTTCATTTATTTGTGTTTGTTTTTGAAAATTTGTTGTATTATTACAAAAGGACATAGAGGTTGTTTGTACTCCTGGGAAATCAGGCATGTGAAGAGCACGGTGCTTTTTCCCCCCTCTCTGTTTTTAATTCAAAATACCTTTTGAAATTAAAAATAGACAAATGCAGAAAGCTCTTATTTCTACTTTTTCTATGTGGTCTCCAGTGACATCTTTATGATTTATTTAATAATGAAGTAGAAAGGAGGTGAAGGAAAAAGACATTTTGGTCTCAGATTATATTTGCATAAAAATGGTTTTATTCACCATGCATAGTGAACTGGCTGGTTAGACAGTTTGTGTCTTTATCTTTCATGTGAGATCTTAGGTCACTGCCCCTGTTCCTTTATGTCATAAGCCCCTGAAAGTCAAATAACAAAATTACTCTGAATAACTGTATAATTATTTATAATAATAATATAAATCTGCATGACTATCATCATAAGAGCAGCATATAATTTATTTTCAGGCTATTTTAATAGAATGCCCCAATAGGGATTTCCTTGTTTTTCAGCAGCAAAAAGAGATCAGTTCCCCTATTACTTCTCAACATTTACTTTATTTAAGGGTTGTTTCACTCTAAGAAATTGTATTAATGTATCTATAAATTTCCTCCAGAGTGCAGGAGAGTGTAGCAGCAGGGATAAGGCAAAAGGAGTTGTAGCCCACAGGTACAGAGATTGCTTAGTGTAAGAAGGGACAGAAGAAGATGATTCAGCATGAACAAAATAGATAACTCTGCATTAGAGAGCCTCATCCTTCTTCGGGGAGTGCCTAAAAGTGTGGTCACCACGGGCTGCTTCTGCCCCTGACGGAGAATGAGAGGCATCTCCAGCAAGAGAGAGCTCAGCAGCTGCTACTGCCTCTTACTTGGCACCTCTTCCACCTGCCTGCTGAGTGTGAGGTGACATTGCTCCCAACCCTGCTTGCCTCTGCTCAGTGGCTAAAGATGGGGGATCTGAGCCTCTGGAGATGACAACCAGCAGCAAATGATAACAACACGGGGAGCAGGAATAGTGTCAATGAACTGCCTTGTCACCATGGGGAGGGATGTGTTAGTGGAGGGTGACACAGATATTAGCAAGCAGCCCTTTCCAGTGCATGGGAGAAACAGGTCTTGGAGTCCCACAGCTTTCCCTAATCACGTTTTGTCAGCAGCAGCTCTCACACAGTGAAACCATATAAATTTGTGAGAGCTCATCAAAGTCTTGGTTTGCTTGTGTCTGTGGTTACCCAGTTTATTTCACCTAAGATGAAGTACTGGACCCTGTATTCCATTGCTCAAATTCCCAATAAGAAAAGAGTCTGTCTGTGGTTCCAGAGGACTCCAGCGCATACATTTAGTCTAAAAGGAAATGCAAGTTAATCATCCACAAACAGTAGCCTGATCTAATTTCCCTTTGCAGCCAATAAGTACAGTGCTTTAATTCCATGAGGATATAAAATATAATCAGAACTGAACTGTTTGGGAGGAGAAATACTAATGGAATGGCCTATGCTAATCTTGTTTCGTTAGTTTTAAAATTTTCTATTACTTGCTTGCAACCTTATGCCATCTGCCAGAATTACCATAAGGACAGTCCTCTCTGTATTCATGTACTGTAGTTCACTTTGCCCTGCTGCTGAATACTTCAATTTCAGCTGGTGATCCTTGAATTTTTTTTTCCACGAGACACCTTTAAATCATATCAGACAGGTCAGTATTTAGCTAAGTTTTAGCTGATTGGTTGTCATGTCAATATGCAGACAACATGGACAAAATAAGATCATTGAAAAGCAAAATAAGGCCAAGACGCTGTGCTCTTTGCCCACATACCTCCACTTTTCCGTCAGGGTATAAAAGGCATGGTCCCACATTTTAGCACAGTGCTGCTCTGGAATGTTTGCACAAGCATGGCAGCAGAACACAAATGAATAATTTTTTCTTCACCAAATTGGAAACTCAGTATTGCCAATCTGCCTCAGGTAAGGAAGACAAGTACCCACTTCAAGCCAGCTGTTCCAAGAGGGATTTCTTGCTCAAGAGAAGGCAGTCCTTGCAAGGCTGGATCTTGCAGGAATGGTGCTAAGAAAGGGTCTCCACTCCCTCTGCCCCATCCGACACAGCCTTCCCTCAGTTTCCCCCAGAGCAGAACAAGAAGTTAGCATCAGCCACAGGCATGGCCCAGGTAGCTCTCTTCCAGGACACCAGCTGCTGCTCTGAAGGCTCTCTGCTCCCTGCAACAAGTGTGTTTAGTGCTAATGAAGGATCCAGGAATGTAGACAGCAAAACTCAGTTTGATATTTGCACTCTAGGTCTTGATATACCTGTATTTTACCTTTCCTTAGGTAGAAAATTGATGGGTTTATTTCTGTACCGTTAAAAGATCTGCAACATTTGACTGAATGAAAACAGGTCATCTATTCTTCATGAGGCTGAGCTTTTTGTAGGAGACCATTGAATCAGCTGGTACAGAAGCCCAAATCAAGCTCTGTTTAAATCTTCTTGCTAAACATCTCTTAAATGTCACCTGGAGGAACAAAAAGCATTCAGCCTGTACCTGAACTATAGGGCAAGCACTAGATGTAAGAAACTTGGTTAACAGTCAAGAAATTCTGCCTTTCCTTCTCTGTAGTTTGACTCAGAGAGTTGGGACTCAGTGATGGCAGCTATGTCGGTGGCCACTCCGGCTGATGTTCAGTTGGTGGCAAATTTTGCCTGTAAATTTCCATTTTGTATCTTGACTTTCTGCTTCAGGTGCATTTTCCGCCCTCAGTTTGGCAATACATGCAGAGGAAATCAGGAAAGTCTTGATTGTTCCTTTTCTAACACCTCCCTCTCTCTTAATTTTGAGAATTATCTGGGTGATTCAGAGGCAGCAGTGATGAGTCGTGAGGGCAATGCATTAAGACCAGCTTTCAGACAACAGTTTCTCATAATTAATATGAGTGGCAAATACTTCACCTGAAGTTTTACCTCAAATAGTCTGCTCTGCTATTTGTCTGGTGAGTCATAGATACCATCTGATTTATGGATATTTCTTTATTTTCAGTCTTTTACTAGTAAAAGGATCTCCACAATGACAGTTTGGACAAAATTATTTCTCCTGTTGAAATTAATATAAAGCCAGGCTCACCTAGACATTGTCTTTCTGTGACTAGCTCATTTAAATACTGAATTTTACCTCCATACAACCTCCTCCTTCAAGCATCACTCATTCTGCTCATTGTTAAGGTGTTTGGAAAGGAAAATAGAATGTAAACAAAAGATATTTCTTAATCATGGATGAACTGTTGCTGGTTTACATCACATTACAATAGATGTATGTCACAACTACACAAACTATCTGTGGAATATTTTGTTAGTTATCTTACTGCCTTGAGACAGCCCAGGCTTTCAGTGTAGCCATTCACTCACCTCTGGAAAGCAGCACTGGTAGTCCTGTAACCATTAGAGATGGATCAATATTTAAATGCCAGCCTATCTGACTGAAAATCCCAGTGGTGGTAATTAGTTAACTGGGCCTGAGCCCCTATGTTTGGATAGTGTATCATTCCACTTGCAGGCTTTCCAGGCTGGTGAGCAGACGAGGGGCTGGGCTGCAACACCCTGCAGTGCCCACCTACCTCACATTTCAAATGGAGATAAAGACCAGGGGGGCTGCATGTGCAGCCAAAATTAAATGGAAAGAAGGGAGACAGACATCTCAAACGGTGATGATTCAGTCTTATATCTCTTTTCAGGTGATATATATTCCTGGCATCTTTGCAATAATCTTCAGGTCATTAAGTAAGAGACCAGTGACTAATTAAAAAAACCTGTTATCCCTGGCTGCCAGCCAGGAGGTGCTGCGATGTTCAAACCATGCTACAGATGTCCAACACAGACATTGTGCCTTTGACTGAGCAGAAAATGGGGATCTCACAATCCTGGAGGATAAGCGATCTGAATTTCTCATTGCCCTTTTCAATTTAGAGAGCACCCTATAAAATCTGCCTGAGTCTATCTCAGCCACTGAAGGTGGTGATCAAAATACAGATCAGTCACCCAGAGCACTCCTGGCTCAGCACTTCTGTACACAGAAGTGGTTTTTGTTCATGATGAAACACTTGCTGTATGACTTATTCTATTACAAAATGCCTTACCCAGAAAATATAGCTGTCATTTCCCCCATCAGTGCTGATGAGCCTCTTCAAGGTCTGGCAAAGATTTGTGCAGAATTTCAAAATTTAACTTGATAAAATAAATAATTTTCTTTTTAAAAAAATTGAGCTGGTCCCTGCCAAAATGCAGGTCAGTTCCAAGCTTGCCACTGGTGACAGTGACTGCAATCTGTACTCTATACCCTGTCAATACCTGGTCAATAACTGTAAATGAATCCAAAGCTCTAAAAGCAGAATTTATCACAGCTTCCTTGGGCTTCACCTGGGAACAGTGTGAGATGGACAGAAGGAAGCTTGATTTAGTATCTTGCTCATTGCTTGGCTGAGTGCTGTGCAAGCAGGCGAGCATTGCTAACGGGCAAGCAGAGATTACCATGTGAGATTTGACATGACAGACATCCATCTGGGAAGTCACGGTGCTACTCACTGAGCAATTTTGGAGTTTTGGAGCAGAGTCATAGCTCGGATAACAGCTTCAGCTGCTGTGGTTGCAGTAAGGAGAAGATTCAGGCAACTGGAGACATGGAAAAATGAGCACACAAAGGAAAAGTGGTAGCAGCAACAGCTGATGAGAGAAAAAATGTAACTGTGGCCAAGACTTTCTTTTTCTGTTATGTGGTGGCTTTAAGGAATGGCAACAGGTTGCTTTAGCTGACAATCCAGCTTTTTGTCCTGCAGCTCCACTGGATTTGTCTCCCACAGGAGCTGTGCTGTGCCCACAGCTCACATACACCACTCTCATCTCCTGCACACTTACAAGAGCCCTAGTCAGTCACTCACTCACAATGTGAGCAGCACGGGATGAGCCTCCAAGCATGGGATGTGCATGTCTACACACCTCAAAGCTATGCTGGCTCTGTTATCTGATCCCATGAATGCAGCTCCATCATGAATCACACTCTGAACTATCACTCTGTGTCATTAATTAGATTTACAAAAGCACCCTTTGCAGAGGAAGAAAAAGCTTTGATATACAAAAGTCTGTATTAGTCAAAGAAAAGACTGCCTGACAGAGCCAGACAGGACATTAAACCATTGCTATTTTTGCCACTTCTCCCTGAAAGCTAATAGCAAAGTTTCTAGAACATGGATTAGATTGGTTGCTGCCATGGAGAAGTTCTTGGAAGGTCTTTACTTCACATTTAACTTGTTAATCTGAAGTCACATCTATTTGTCTGACAAAGCAGCAGTAGGAGGAAGAGGGAAGAACTGGTAGTCATGAGTAGCTTCCTGGCACTGGTGGCCAGCGTGTGGCACGTGACCAGCACTTACTGCTGCAGCCTCTCAATGTGATCCTTCCTTTGCTAGACAGCTCTCCAGCAGGGCTGGGAGCAAGCAGAAATGGTGGAAGGCTGATTGATCAAGAGGTCCCAAAAAACCTTCACTCCAAGAGGAATGAAGAATGATGTGGATAGATGTAGGACAGACTGTTCTGATCATGCAGCCCTAACATTCACATGTTTTTAAGGCTCTCCTCTTGGGTTTCCTTCATTTTCCAGGACAGTAGCAGGACTAGGTTTTATTCAAATGTGTAGTTAATTACTCTCAACGAAAAGTTGGACAAATGATGTGCAGCAATCGGTCAAATAATACACAAGTATGTTATTTCTGCCTTTTCTTCGAGCCGTGAAAAAAATAGGTGACTTGTATAAGGGAGCTGTATTTCATTTGTCCCAAGTAATGCTGAGGAGAAAGCTGCTCTCCCACACCACACTCTAATGCCATTTACACCACAGGTTCAAGTGTCTGGACCTCCATGTCCCAAAGGAGGTGTGTGGAACCTATACCAAAATAAGCCAGTCGTGCTGTTTTCCTCTGAAATATATTTGATCTCTTTGAGATCATTATGTAAGAGACTTAGACATTGCATTAGACATTATCCACATAATGTTAATTGTAGTATAGTGATAATCTATTGAAGAAAGCCAGTGGACTTTTAAAATTCATTACTGACCACTATTAAGAGAGTGATATATCTCATTCTGTGACTGATGGAGCTTGTCTGTGCATATAATTTTGTCTGCTACCTTATGTATTTCTGTGGCAGGTAATAGTAGCAATTATTTTGGAGAATGCTCTGTTGATTCCCGCTGATAAAAAAGATCCATGCAAAATAAGCAGCCTCTTAGCTTTGACACAATATTGTTGTGATATACGTGACAGCTGCCAGGTGTTATGCTGAAGGAGCTAGACTGAATAAAAATATGAAAACAAAATGCTTGAACTAAAGTTTAAACCATTTAAAAATAACCTGTTGTGCTCCCTTTGTTTCCGCTGCCTGGAAGTGTTGAGTGCCAGAAGTGTAACACTTGACATTTGAGGCAGACAAACATAGCCTACAGATTCTGTGATTGCTTTGCAACCAGCTAGCATTTTTTAATCATGCCTGTTCTTGTCAACACTGGGGGTTGTTTCTAAACAAGCCAGCTAAAAATGGGAATCAAATTTAATTTCTTGCTCATTTTCTGAGGCTACAGAAACCCTGGAAGCAAGAAACCTGTATTTTCACAGCTTCTCTCTCCAAGACCCACACTTTCTAACAAATTCATACCCTTGCTCTCCTGCCGGATCAAGAGGAGGCAGTGAAGGCACTGGGTAGTTTGTGCGCCTCTAAGGGTGTGGATCCATTTTTTCCTCTGGCAGCAAAGGTGATTCAGGAGTTTCTTGCCAAATGGCCCTGCTTCTTATTGCTGCCCAGATGCCACCACTTACAGGGCATTTGTGCTGAGGCAGCTGTTTGTTGAGCTGTGCTGAAACCAAACCATTCAAATGATCCAGGTTTAAAAATATCTTCCTTCACCTCAAAAAAACCAAAAAATTGATGTCATTCCAGTGACATTCCCATTCTCAGCACAGCCCTTCAAAGAGCTGCAGCTATGCAAATGGGCAGTGAACCGTGGAACCAAAGCAGGAAGGGGTGAATGGGGACCCAAGGGGCAGAACCTGCTTTGGTTAGCATTGTTGCCCCAGAAAACATTCATACAGGTTGTAACCAGCTGCCTCATCCATCTGCATTAAAGTAGATTATGAAACCATTCAACCCTTCACCTTTCCTCCCCACTTCCTAAATTTTAAGAGTTTGTGATCTTGTAATAGTAATAGTGCAGTCAAAGTTCTGAATTCCTATCAAGAAGTTCTCTGATACCCTGAAACACATGGCTGGAATCTTTCTTGTATAACTGCTTAAAAACCAGATCTAGTCTAACCCAGACACCCCAAGTGTCTCTAGAGTCAGTAGAAAGAAACAGGTACCTCCAGAGGGCAATCCACTTCTTTGAGGATGGTACAAATCACCCTCTGGTTGTGCCTTTCTCTAATCACTCCCATTAGAGGGGACAGAGTTTGCCTGAGTGGGTATCTTTTTTCTGGATGACTCAGGTTTGTCAGTATAGATTCCAGCCTTGGTACCTAAAGGCTACGGAGATTAGTGCTGGTAAAGCAGAAAACAATGTGTAGACTTCTTTGTGTTTCAAATACCTAAAGGGCCTAGACTGCATATTTTTCCCCAGCATACATAGGATAACTGCTGGGACCTAATAAATGAAAATGTTATGACAAACCATCCCACTGACCTCTTTCCTTGTGTCCATACCCTTTTACAAGAACCTTTTACAGATTTAAGTAGAGCCCTGCTTAAGGGAGAAAATGAAAGATGCTGAATACCTGCAACTTTGAAACGACTCATCAGGCTCAACTCTGAGATCCTTATACTGTTTATTCATGCAAATTCTAGCGTGCCAGATGCTGAGGAGTGCTGAATGGCTGCTCAGTGGGAGTTGTGGTTGCTCAGCACCTCCAAATAATTGGCATGTAAACTCCAGCCTGGACTTTGCTTATGGGAAAAACAAAACCAGCCATCAGTCATGCACAGTGTGCTTCCCTCCCCACTTCATGAGCTGGCCTGGTGAAATTTCCTGGTGCTTATTGAAAGCACCATCTGATGTCACTCGACACCACAGGGGAAAACATAAATCAAAGTGTAAGTATTCAGCACTCTCTCAGCATTGGCCTAATGTGATTAATGTAATCTGAGGTAAACACTTTAGTTATTCCTTATTACTTTTAGGGACCCAAAGGGTTGGGACTTGTTATTTTAGGTAATGTGAAAAACAAGCCCTATCCGTGAGATCTCCAAAGCAAAGATAAAGCTCAGGTAGAAGCTTGACAACGGTTACCTAATAGCAATGGACAGACACAATGAAGTGTTGAATCTGGACTGTCTTAAAGGCATGTGGCAAGGGCTGTGTCATGCTCAGCACAGAGCTTTCCTCTGGCAGCAGAGTAGGGTTGCAGTAACAGGGAGAGCAAGATAATCCAGCATGAGATTACGAGGACCTACAGAGCGGTCAGATGCCTGAATCCCAGTGACACTGAGTAGACCTGCTTCTGCATTCGGCCTTTCACAATCACAGCCTGGTTCCAAACAGGTCTTTTTCTGTAAAATCTACATCTGAAATCTTTGTCTCGGACAATTCCAGCACACTGTATAACTCTGAGTTGTGTGGGCTGCTGTTGGAAGGGAAGGATGGATTTAATAACCTGGACAAAATTGTTGCGGGCGCCTTTTGATGGTTTCTTGTCTTGCACGAAGAGAGCATACCTCAGTCACTGTATGATTCAGAGACAAACACTAAAGTGTCACAGGTGTGAAAACACGAGCCTAAGAGCCAAGTAATGGCCCTACTGTCAGTTTTGTGCTTGCTTCACTCCTGGCCGGGTGTGATGGAAAATGATTGGTCTTGGAAAGGCACATCGAGGTATTGCAGACTGGCAGCCTGCTGAGTCCAGCAAGGTGCGGGGAGCAAATCCAGCCAAACCCAGTGGGAATGTGTTGGAGTTCCAGCATTATTTTGCTGACACAGGAAGATGTCATCACAGCAAAATATGAAGGAGTTAACACATTATGAAATACAGTTTTGGCAGTGATGCAGACAAAGATTGTTGTGCTTGAAGTGCAGTACCAGCAGCACTGGTTAACAGGGTAATGCAGTCAGCTTGCCAGTCTAACTCATTACATTGTGCCTTCTTTCTTCTTATATATTGGGTCCAAATCCCATTAAATACTCAGCATAACTTTGAACTCATAGATAGCTCTTTGCTTCAATTAAATCTTGATTTAATGTAAATTTCTGGATAGGAGCTGGTTAGAACAAAAAGTGGAAGTGCTAAAGGAAGCCTGCCTTGCATAGGAGGAGAAATTACAAGATACCAGCGTGGGTTAAAGATATTAAAAAAAAAAAAAAAAAAAAGGCAAGAATTATGTTTTAAACCTCTTGCCAGTCCTATTCCTTTACAGAGTGAGAAGTGAGGAGGGTTGTCCCATGCCTGCTTGCACACACTGCTGAGGGCTTGGTGCACAAAATTGCACAACCAGTTTCAAAATTACTCTTAGCTAGTCCAGGCACTCTGGCTGCCCTTCCAAAAATAAAGGCAAAATTTTCAGCATCACAAAAGGCTAATAAACCACCTATGCTCCTGCATCTACCAAGATCAAGAGAGCGCCAAGTGCCTTATAACTCAGAAAGTGTAGCCGTGTATTTACTGCTGGTACCTGACTTTTGTAATCAGGCTGAAAGATTTGCAATGAGCATTTTCCAGGGCTTAGAGTCAGATCTTCTATAATCAGGACTCAATTAGCTACCTGCCTTTCAGCTGAAGATCTGGCCCCCTGGGCCCAATTCTTTAACATATTTTTGCATAAGCCTGGGAGACAGCCCTTCTCACCAGCATTGCTGGAAATGGACTCTTGCATTCAAGCAGGCAGCTGTTTCTCCCACGATTTTCACCATGCTTGTGCTCTCAATAAAGTACATTATAAAGTTAGCAAGCAAAAGCTATTTTTGTCTGCAAGATCCTTCTCCATAAAAATCTTTTTTGGGTCCTGTATGTTGCAGTGAGTAGCAAAGAGTGCCTTGCTTTGAAGATATTAATCTAAGTCAAACACTGGTCCACATTTCAAATAGTAAAGCAGTTTCTCAGGTAATATTTCACTGAAATAAATAGGGATGTTTCAATTTAGAGCAATCAAGGATCTTGATAAAAATGGTGCTGTGAACTCTAATTAGATAAAAATAAAGGAATAGGGATCTATTTCTTTTCATACCTTCATGCTGTCTTAGTTGTTGGTGACACTTAAATAGGTAGTAACTGGAATGAAGCCCAATAGCCAATTTATGCTTAACACACCACTAGTTCTTACTTATTCTTGTAGTACACTTTAACAGTAAGTACTTACAAAAAATGCTTAGGAAAATCATCCATCCCATGCTTCAGTTCCTCACAAGCAACACTGCTGCAATGTTTGTTGCTGGATGTGTCTATTAGCAGCACTGCTTTGGTAACTTTCTGTTTTAGGACAATTCTACAAATGATTGAGATGTTAAAATTCAGAGGATACTACTTTGTCATTTTCCCTCTCTTGAGTGGTGTGTTGACATCAAATAGCTCACCTGAGACCATGCTGAAGTTTCCAAATTAAGCTGAAACCCTGCACAAAGAAGACTGGCCTCGTGGCTGGTTTAATTTTAAGAATGTACAATAATGTGTGTGCATCTAGGAATACAGTGGGCAAAAACATCCTGTATATTGCCAGTTAAATTGTGGTTTTAATGATGAAGACACAAGGCTTTCCTTAGCTAGCAAATCCCTCATTTTTATCTATTTTGTCTTTAATAGGATTTCTGATACTATCACAAAGCAATCTTCATTCTTTGCCAAAGGGATCTGGAACCAGTAAAACATTTCTGCCTATTACACTGGTCTGTTAAATATTCAACTAATTTTAGAAACTCTTTTTATTAGCAGCTACAGTATATCATGTCCAGATTCCTTTTTCTACTCTAAGTGTAGGATACCTATGTAAACAAAAGAGGGATATAAACGGAAGTTTATATCTCTGTATTACTTATTTCCTGTTCCTCATCTGAGTTAAATTGAAATAAATATTAGAAGACTTTAAAGAAAAAAAAAAAACCCAAAAAACCACTTCCAAGGCAGATTTCATAACAGCAGAACAAGTATCAGTTTGAGTGGCAATGCACTGGCAATAGCATTTGGCTCTGGTTCACATCAATCTGGAGGCCCAGCTACACAAGCCAAGCTGGCTCAGGATCACTTCTGAACCGGCATTTATCACCTTTGGTGCAATAATATTCCAGAGGTCCAAATCAGGACTAAGCCCTTTGCACAGATGCGACACGCTCACCCAGCATAATCTTTCCTCAGCCACTGATCATGGCAAAAATCCCTCTGGCTTCTTTGGTGTTAGAAGTCTGTCTTAGCTTCCCAAATTTCCATGCTCCTTGCCTTTTCCCTTCTTTCCCACTTCATTCTGTTTCCCTGCATGTTGTGAAATCTTACGGATTTTGATGCAATGCATATTTTCCTCTTCCATTTATCAACCTTTCCTTCCTTTGCAGGCTGGTTCTGAACCATACCCTCAAGGACGAGTGGAGGAAGCTCCCGTGAGCAGTGAGAGGGGTGACGAGCCGGCTCGTCATGTCTTCTCCTTCTCCTGGTTGAACTCACTGAATGAATGATGACTCACTCTGGCTGGCTTCTGGTGTGCTTCTCCTCGGAAGGACCATGAGCACAGGCAGCCTGGCTGCAGTCAGCAAAGAAACTGGCCTGGAAAGGGACAGCCGAGCAGGTTTCATTCCTAGGAACTCAGCTGACCTCCACATTGTACCCCTGAGATGACAGACCTGAGAGGGAGGGGAGCATGGGGACAGATTACTATATGTATTGTAGTCAGAGTGTTTTCCAATAATTTCTTGCTTCCAAGGGGAAAGAAGTATCACTACAGCTTTAGGCTGAGCACTGCTAGTGTTTTGTAACTCACTTGATGGCACGTCCCCATGTAGGTGTAAACACTTCACCAATGTTCTTAGCTAAAATGCTGGTATGATATTCTCTAGCAGCATCCTTTGCCAAAACAGTGCTTCTCCTCAGTATCCTCCTGCATCCCTGCTTGTCAGCTCTGGTGACTTCAGTGACACCATCATGTCCTTGGCAGCCCCGAGTCAGGGTTGTGTCTAACAGTACTGGTGCCTCCCAGGCTGCGGAGGCTGAACACGGGAGGGAAGAAGGAAGCTGCCATTTCTTCCTTTGCACTTGCTCTTCCTACTAAACCACAACAGATGACGGTCACAGAAACACATTACTTGTAAGGAAGATTCCCAGTGGCAGGAATGAGGAAGATGCACACACCAAAAGCACTGGCCAAGACCCCCACACAGCTCTGAGTATGTTGGGCAGTTGCTGAAGTGCTGCCCAGTCTGTCCAGCTGTAACCTGTGTCTGTGTCTTCTCAGCCATCGGTGTGTGACAAAAGGGGACATGTTCTTACATGAAACCAGAGTGCAATTAGGTGGTCACAGGCACTCACTCAAGGTTTAATTTGAAGCCCCTGTGCTGTGCTGTAGAAAAGGCAGATGCTGACTGTCCTGTTCCATGTGCATTGCAGATGTTGAGCCACCAAATGAAATCAAATTTGTGTCTTAAAAGAGGATTTACAAGTTGTACTGAAGGCGACACTCTGTGATTTTTGTCACTGGGAGCAGGGTGTCAACACTCAGTAGTGTTTAAGAGAGACTGGCAGGCTGCCGGGAGTGCTTGGTGCCATAGGGGACCAGGTGTCAAGCTCTGCACTAGGGTTACGTGTGGATCTTTCCCAAATCCCCGATCCAGGCTCTCAGTGCACTGTTTTGGCAGGAGCCTGCGTGGGGCCATAAGGCTGCACTGTGCCCCAGCAGGACTGGTGAGCAGGCAGTGCAGACTGGTTCGCAGGCTGTGTGGGGTCAGCCCCCGTCCTGGACACCCGTCGCTACCGGCCCGAGTGACATCAACCCTCACTGCTATCTGTTTTCCCTGGAGAACGTTCCCTGGAAAACTCTCCTGCGAGAGTTTTGGAGGGCTGCACAGGCAAGCTCCTCGCAAAGCTTTGGAACTCGCACAGCCCAGAACGAGCGCCGCCCAGCACCGCCACCGCATCGCCTCCGGCTGCTGGAGCAGCTTTTCCCTGGGATTTTGGTTCGGGGTGAGGGATTTACTATTTTCTCCCAGTCGTCCTGGAGATTTCCCCCAGCTCCTCCCGGGAAGTTTCTCCACACCCACTGCCGCCTCCCTAGAGCCCCTGGGAGGCACCCCGCTTGGGCACCGCCGTCGGGACGGGGGAAGCCGAAGCAGGGAGGAACCTGCTTTTGGGGTACAGGGAGGATGCGCAGAGCCAGAACGAAAACGCAAAAGAGATGCGGGAGCGCCTCACCGCTTTCCTTCCCAACGCCGCTCCCCGCCGGGAGGAGGCTGCCCCATCCCGGCCACAGCGGCAGCAGCCAGGGAGCCCCCTCGGGGGGCTGCTGAGGTGGGATTCGGCAGCGCTGGGAGCACCGATTTGCCCTCGACAGCCCGTTCCCGGGAGCAGCCTGCGCCGAGGGCGGCGTGGGGCAGCCCCGCTCCAGGGCCGGCGGCGTCGGGGCGCGCCTGAGGAGAGCCCGCAGAGACGGGGCTCCCCGGGGCGGGGGAAACATCCCCGGGGAGACACAGGGCTCCCCGGGGCGGGGGGAAACATCCCCGGGGGAGACACAGGGCTCCCCGGGGCGGGGGGAAACATCCCCGGGGAGACACAGGCCTCCCCGCAGCTCTGGGGGTCCACGGCCGCGGGTGCCCCCCCCTGCCCCGGTCAGCGCTGAGGGAGGCGGAGCAGCCCTGGGGCGTCTAGGCAAGAAAGTCTATCAAGTCATCTTTACTTTGCAGCTTTTATTAAAAATATAAATATTAAACATTCTCTTACACAACCAAATCGACCGAGCGCTGAAAAGATGTTTTATTGTGAAAATGTTTACAGGAAAAAAAAGTGGATTGAAAGTAGCTTACAGAGATTCCCCCTCCCACCTCCCTGCCCCCAGCAGAAAAGTTTTCTGTCTTCTTGGCACCATTTCTTCCAATGCTCACACATCCCTACGTAGCGATGGCACTAGAATAACTGGGAAATGGAGAAATAAATAAAGGTAGGGGAGGTTACGAACGACACTCGTGTTTCTGCACTTGGTACACGGTTGTGCATGCTAGTCAAGGGACAGAGGCTGTTCGGAGCAACACCCTTCTAGGTTTAAAGCTATATAAAAATAAAGAGATGACATCAGAGCAGCACTATGGTACATCGGACGGTGTAATTATTCTTGTGCTAACTGCGGAATCTCTTTGGCAAGGCGGGGAGGGGCCGTTTCACTTCCCGATTATCTCCATCAGTTTCCTGTTGCTGTGAGCTTGCTGCGCTAATTGCTCGGCTCGGGCCATCTCCAAGACTTCTCGCAGGAGGTGGAAAGTCAGATCCAGAGAAATAGGGGGCTCCTCGGATCGCTTCTCCCTCTCCACGGCCTCACCCTCGGCTTCGCCGTCCTCTCGGCTCCCCGGCGAGCGCTCGGGCAGCTGCTGCAGCTGTTGAACCGCCGCCCGGAAAAAGTTGCTGGCGGAGGCTTCGGGCTGTAGGTGGCTGGTGCTGCTGGAGGAGGCGGAGAAAGAGCCAACGGGTCTCTTGTGAAGGTTGCCCAGGCGCAGGAAATACTCTTCTCCCATGCGGAGCAGGACGGGCAGAGTTTGCTGCTGCTGCTGCTGCTGTTCTTGCTGGAAGAAATCTGGCTGGTGCAGAGCCCCGGGAGCGGATGCCGGGCTCTTGCTGAGAGCTCTGCACTCCTGGCAGGGCAGGAGGGCGACCAGCAGGATTCCCGTGGAGACCAGCAGCGGGATCTTCATGATCGGGGCCCAAACCTGCGGGGGCAGACGGGGGACGGGGGTTGGGTTACAAAGCCGAGCGGCGGCGGCGGGAGGGCAGCGCGCAGCCGGGGAGGGGGCGTCCCCGCCGCCGCTGTCCCGGTGCTGAAACGCGCCGCTCCGCGCCACTCCGCGCTCCGCACAGCAGCCCCGGCCGCGCTCACCCCGGCCCGTCCACCCGCGCCGTCGAGGCGGCGGCTCCCCGCAGAACAACCCCGCGGAACAGCCCCGCGGGGCGGCTCCGGGCTGCGCCGGCAGCGGCTGCCGGGGACCGGGCTGGGCTGAGCCCCTGCCGAGAGTCCACGCGTGTTCGCCACCCGCGCCTCTTCACCCACCCGGGGCGAGGGGGAACGCGGGGTGCCTGTGGCGGGGCGGCTCTCCCCACGAGCTGCGGGCTTCGAGCGCCCGTTCCCCACCTCCCCGCTCCCTGCCCGGCCAGGACAGCTCCCCGTATCCCGCGGGACGCCGCGCTCAGCCCCGCTCAGCGCAGGGCAGCGCATCCGGGCGCGGCCCCGCACCTACCTGGGGCGGCGGCGGCGGCGGTAGGGCAGGGCGGGCGGCGGCGGGACTCGGCGGTGCCCGGCGTCCCTTCCTCTCGCTCTCCCTCGGAGCCGGCTCCTGGCGAACTTGGGATCAGATTTGGTAGTAATCAGAGCCGGGGCGCGGGATTTTTATAGCTTAGACCCTCTCCTGGAATCACGCAGAACTTGCCTAATAAGCTGACGCTCTCCTGACAGCCCGATTGCGTGCCCCGATCTACTGCTGAATAAATCATGGGGGCCCGTCGGAGCGGCGATGGGCCGAGTTTCGCTATCGCAACCCCAAATCTCACGTCCAATTATATCAACAGATATTTATCGCCTCTGCAGTGACGTCAGCCGGGCCGGGGGCCGGGGAGCAGGATGCCCCCCCCCACCCCATTGACAAAAATACTTGAATGAGATTTCCTAGCGGGCGCGTACTATGAGAGGTCACTCCGGGGAAACTTTCCACTCACGGGCCGGCCCGCGGCGAGGGACCCGACCCGAGCGGGGCCGGGGCTGCCATCTCGGGCGATCTCCTTCTCTATTCCCGGTCCTTCCCGGTCCCCCCGGCCTCCGCCGCCTCCGAGCCCGCCCGCACGGGGCGACAGTGGCGGGTCGGCGCAGGAGGCTCCGCGGGACGCGTGTTCTGCGTGGGTCCCTCTTTGCTCCGCGCCCGGGCCGGGCCGGGGCAGCGCTCGCCCCGCAGAGCGGGCAGGGCCCGCGGGGAAGAGGCAGAGCCGGAGCCGCTGCCGAGAGGGACCCGCGGCAGCGCTGGCACCGGGCTGCCAGGGACCCCGCCGGCGGGAGAGGGGACGGAAAGCCCCCGGGGGTGGTGGGGAAGGCCGGGACAGCGGCCGGGGCCGCCCGGGAGCATCGGCCGGGACAGGGAGCATCGGCCGGGACAGGGAGCTCCGCCCGCTCCTTCTCCGCTGGCACCGCGGGCAGCGCCGCCCGCTCGCCCCGGCCGCTGCCCCGCTCTGCCCGTGCTCCGCTCCACTGCTTTCCCACTGTTTCCGAGGAGGCGACAACTGCTCTGTTTTCCCCTTCTCGACTCCACTAGCTGATCGTCCCCACCTCTACAATGCCATAGCCGTGTGCTTTCCCCGTGCCCTCCTCAGCTAAAGCCCTCCCCTCCAGCCTGTCCCAATCCCACGTGGAGCTTTTTTCGAAGTGTTCTCCCATGACCATGATGTCTTCTGGCTCCAGATCATATTACACCAATGTCTTCACCTGGGTTTCTTGCCCTCTGATCTCTTCAAGAGGTAGTGCTGGCTATAGAAGTAACTTCTGCCCAACACCCATTCCATGTGTAATGTGTGCTCTTCCACTTTTGCGTCCCATCATCTTTGCCAATGCCTCTCAGTCCTCCTTCTCCACTGCTTCAGTTGCAGCATCAATCATATCCCTCCCTTTAAAATGGAGAACTTTACAGGAAACCTACTGGTTTTATCTTGCCTAGAGATGAAACTCCTGGGGTCATGCACTTGAGTGTCTCCCATCATAGTGAGGAGTTGGGACAGAACAGGTGGTCATATGCTATTGAGATGAAGTAAGTGATAAATCTGAAATCCATTTCCTTAATAAAATAACAAAGTTAAACCCACTTAATGTATGAGGTTGGCTGCAGCCCAGTTCTGAGTATCTCCTTAGGGATGCTCTACACTTCAATTTTAGTTATACCTAGCTCCAGCCTCAGATGCTTTTGGCAAAATGCCAAAGAATCAGATCCTGTGTATCATGAAGGAACAAATGGAAAAACAAGTAGTAATCCAGAGATTTAGCTCTTCATTACCACTTTTTGTTCAGGCATTCCTGAACTGAAATGTGTATTATAGAACAGAATATGTTGTGTAGCTACTCACAGCAGCAGCTATTTGTATGCTTTTAAAGCATGTCAGCATAGCTTTCAGGGAGAACAAGAGGTTCAAAGAAACAGGAGCTAAATTCAATCATTTGATGGAAAATGTAAGAGGCACTTATTAAATTCAAACCCTTCAGATGCGCTCTGGGGTGGATTTTATCACAGTGTCTCCATTTTTAGGTTTAACATAATCTTTAAAGACACAAAAACCTCTTAAATAATGTGACCATAAATGTAAAGAAGGAAGAATGTTGATCCAAATAATATATTTTTTGGTGTTAGGGACGAGATCTGGATAAGACAGAGCTGCATTTCTTCAGAAGATTGATGCCAGTGAGACCTGGCTCAGGTTCTGTTATGTTTTTAATAATTTAAAACATTACTTAGGTCTCTTTAGGCAGACAGTTTTTTCCCTTGAAGAAATTCAAGTATAGCAAATGCAACATAGAAGCAGGCTAGGGTCCTCAAGTTTTCACAAGAGCTGTACAACCTGCCAGTTTCTTCTCCTCCTTTTTTTCCCTCACCTTGGCTCTGAGCAGGGTCTGCAGTGTCTCACACAAGCTTGTTTCTAAGCCAACATGATCTTATTACCCCACTTTCCTCATAGCTCCTGAGTGATGTGTGAGAGGGCTTGCAGCAGTGCAGGGAAGACTGAGACAGTTGGATCTCTTGATAATGAGGAATATAAAATATCACTGATATATAAACCAAAAAGCACTTCCCTCAGCATTTCAAATGCAGAACTGGCTGCCTAGGAATATAAAAGTCCTATCTCCAGAATCACTAGTTTCTGAGTGAAATCTCAGCTGTCACTCCTGAAGGAGATTGCAACAGAAGAAATCTTGGCTTCTCACCAGAGGGGTGAAAAAGGAAGACTAGGAGGATATCAGGTACATCTGGATTAGAGATTTTTGTTCTGTGGTATAGTTTGAGATTAGCATACCCTTTGTAAGAAAAGTGTTCATATTTGACTCACTCTGCAAACATCGGGAGCAAACAGAATTTTTAGTGAATCACAAAATAACATTGTCTAGAAATAAAAAGCACTATTGAGGCCCATTTCCTCTTCTCTGACTTGGGTTGAGTGTTCCTGCCCTTTAGCCTTGGTGATCTCAAACTCAGGCACCTACTGAAAAGCAATTACAGCTACTCTGAGGTAGCTAAGGGAGAGAAAAAGCATGCCCAGAGCATGATGCACCTCACAGCAATAGAGCACCTCCAGGTTTCTGGAGAAGTTCACCTTGTTCCCTTGTCTATAAAAGGAATGCAGACAACCACCTTTGCCTGGTCACTGAATCCTTAGACAGCAATGTGAGGCAAGAAGAATCCCCTCCTCACTGATTGACCATAGCAGAGAGATCACACAGTTCTAAATTTAGTGATATAGAGGGGGTGATGTTAAACTGAGGGCATGGCTCTTACCCCAGGTATTTTTGAAGATGTCCAACTACAAACATAGAAGGACACACACCAGATGTAGATCAGCTTTCTACCACAGTGCAATATTTCGTTACCCCTCCAGCCTTTGTCAGAAGGCAGTAGGGATTTTTTGCATTGCTGAGTTCAGCAAACATTTCCACATCTCACAGTACCCCTTCATGTGATCCCCATCATTCTTGATCCCAGTGATCAGTTCTCTAACATGGGATCTTGCAGTTTGTGACTATTTCAGGTGAACTCAGCTCATCTCACCCACTCTGAGGTGCCAACAATCATGCACTGACGCAGGTATATATCACACCTCCATTTCACCTTTTCGTAGTCCTGATACAAAGAAATTTGTATCTGATAGTCATAAATGTGATGGATTCTAGGACAACTGAGAGAAAAAGTAAAGGAAAATTCAGGGTATTCTTACTAGGCCTGAAGTGCATCTTAAAGTGATAAATCACTTTAAGAACAAAATACATTTGCCTATTATTCCTCAGCAGACTGAATTGGCTAGAATAATCATAGAGAACCTCAATTAAAGTGAGTTATAAAAATCAATCAAAATTAATCAGTTAAATGGAAAAAAGTGTGTTGTAGGTCAGGATGAAAAACGAAACTGATAAGGATTTCAGCTATCTGTCCCTGCTTCTGACCTCAGAAATCTTCAAAATTCTCTCATTCACTTTTAATTTCTTTTTCATTTTTCAATCCCCTTCCTCCAGGAAGGAAGTCACATGCTCCTGTCACAGACACTTTCTGTGGTACACTTTAATCTCATAGCAGGGTTCCACCTATAACTTGTAACAGATTTTACTACAGTCCTGTGAGAGAGGAAAGCACCTTAATTTCCCAAACTTTCCAGTGGGGAAAACAGCATGAGAGGGTGAAGAAATTTATCCGGCATCCCTCCAGGAATTGTGTAAGAAGCAGGAGTAAATCTTGCACTGAGACCAAGTTCATTAGCTCAACCAGAGGACTATTTTCATTCACCACTTCATATTCATACTCTTGATCCCAGACATCTGCCCACAAGACATAATTTTATAGGTTTGGGGGTCCCAGAAGAAGGAAAAATTCCTGAGGAATATCCTCTTGGTTCCACCATGTCTGGGAAGAATACAGCCATTCCCAGCAGCTCACACATGGGTGGATTTGCAGGGACAGTTTTCATCCCAAAGCCTGACCCCGAGTTGAGCAGGGGCCAGTGTGCACTGCTCAGGAATCCCAAGCATGGACCTACTGCCCCCGCCAGAGCCTTCCCTAAGTCCAAATCCCTGCCTGTTCAGGGGGATATTCCCACCAGCAAGTGTAACACAGGGAGGAGCTGCTCCCATACCCGCTTGGACAACGCCAAAAAGCACTTCTGGAGGCCTCACAGCTTTGCTCTTTTCTGAGCAGGGGAGGGAGTTGCAGAAGCTGGGAGAAGTGTTCAGGCGGCAAAGTGCTGCTCCTCTCTCCTCCTGACAGCCCTCATCCAGGGAGACAACAGCTGACCTTTATATTGACCTCACAAGGCTTGTCAGCTGCTATTCTTGCTTTCAAATAAGGGCTGGAGAATGCTGCACAGGCACGTGCATGAGCCCTCTCTGCTGTTAATGACAATGCTGGAGGAACTAATCTCACAGTTATTGGTAGCAACAAGGAAATCCATCAAACAGGCATGGCCCGGGAGTTCTGAGAGATTGGTATTCCTGGTTGTCTTGGTGTCTGGGTATATCTGGACATGAAAGAAATTTTTCTGGTTAGCTGAGTATCCGATTTGTCTGTCTGTCCTTGGCACAGACTGAGGCAAGGACAAGGATTTGGGTTTGCATCTGGAACAAGCTGCTGAGGTAGCCACATGCACCCTAGTTCAGAGCAGCAGATATGGACACACACAGGGCACGATGGACAGCAGGGTATGGCTGCAGTGGGCAAAACAGGGGATGCTGAGCCAGGGGAGGGCAGGCACTGGGCACACCACTGGCCAAGGGGAAGTAGAGGAAACCAGGGTGGACCTTCAGGGAAGGGCAGGGGGCAAGTCCACAGTGCCTCTCCCCAGGAACATCTCTGTCCTGGGAGGTGAGAGCCCAGAATTGACCCTTAAGTTGGTGCTGGGAGAGGAGCACAGAGGGAGCCCACAGTGCTGTAACCATATTATGGATGGCTGTTGGCAGCGTTGTTCCAGGAGGTCTGTGAGGAACTGTCCACAAAGGGCAGGAGCAGATGAGAGCCTGTCTGCCCAGCTAGGATGTCCCTGTGGGAAAGACCACTGGGCCAGTGATGGCTTCAGCCTCCAGACACACCACTGACACCAGGGGCCCTGCCTTGCTGTTATCGTGTGCAGCACCAGGCCTGCCAGCAGCCATTAGTGTCAGCAGCAAGATTTAGTGCATTTTGCTCTGAAGTTGTAGCCGTGTCTCAAGCATGGGGGAACCAGACAGCCAGGGTAACAGATCTGAGCACTACCAGAAAATCCAAGAGAAACATTTCAGCACAGCTGGGCTGGTGTGGCATTTTCCAGCATCCAGGCAGAAGACATTTGAGCAAACTGCTGGATCTGTGTTCTTTTCAATGGCCAACCCACTGTTTTCCTGTTGGAGAAGAAGGTAATGGAATAAATGCTGAAGTTTTAATTTGCAGGAAGTGAAACCCTCATTCAATTGCAAAACATCCACCATGTGGGCTCGTTGTGAGCCAAGATCTTCTTCATAGTCATAGAATCACAGAACAGTTTGGGTTGGAAGGGACCTTTAAAGGTCACCTAGTCCAGCCCCCCCACAATATCCAGGGACACCTTCAGCTGAATCAGAGCCCCATCCAAACTGATCTTGAAGGTTTCTAGGGAGGGGGCACCTATCACCTCTTGGGCAACCTGTCCCAGTTTTACCACCCTCATCATAAAAAAATTTCTTTCATATATCTAATCTGAATCAACCCTCTTTTAGTTCAAAAGCACTACCCCTTGTCCTGTTGCAACAAGCCCTGCTAAGAAGTTTTTCCCCATCTTTCTCATCGGCCCCCTTTAGGTACTGGAAGGTGCCCTAAGGTTTCCCCAGAGCCTTCTCTTCTCCAGGCTGAACAACCCCAACTCTCTCAGCCTTTCCTCACAGGGGGGCTGTTCCAGCTCTTTGATCCCTTTATCCCTTTGCATCCCTCCTCTGGACTCACTCCAACAGGTCCATACCTTTCCTGTGCTGAGGACCCCAGAGCTGGATGCAGTAATGTAAAACACATGATATGTTCACATGTAAGAGTACATACAATATGGGAATGAGACTGAAAAATGAAAACTGAGTAGAGAGGGGAAGTGATCAGGGAAATTAAAGGACTTCTGTGATAGCAAGGGCAACTCCTGCTCCTGAATGTTGTTATGACTTCAATTGTTGCTAAAAAAAAAAAAAAAGAAAAGAAAATTTAATTTTCAAGCTTAAAGACATCATCCAGCTATATCATCAGGGCTGAGAATCTCCCAAATAAACACCAGAAGAACTGAGAATTAATCTTCTTTAAGAATCTTATGATTCTGAAAACAGTCTCAATATCGGGGGGAAAAGGAGATGAGGGCAGAACAATTTTGGAGTACTTGAGATATTGCAACTGCCTTTTCACTCCTTTCAAAAGAGGAAATATGGGAAGAAATACAAACACTATCTATCTTGAATGGCTGGGCAACGAGCTATATATAGAACCTGCTCTGTCCTACTTAAGTTATGACTAATGCTAAACAATTAGAAATTCAGATGTCTGAATATTTGAAGTAGCAAACATCTCTAATGCACCATTTGTTGTTCATTAAAAAATGGAAGAATCAAAGTCTCTCTAAGCTCCGACTAGGCTGCACTTAACAGGTGCATGTTGCTGGAAGTGGAGCCCCATGAGACTAATTGCAAGGGATAATGAACAAGATGAGGCGTTTCTTGGAAAAAAGATTGTTGTCTTTATAATGAC
Organism: Monarcha castaneiventris obscurior; assembly: GCA_026261815.1. Lineage (NCBI taxonomy): Eukaryota > Metazoa > Chordata > Aves > Passeriformes > Monarchidae > Monarcha > Monarcha castaneiventris. The sequence goes on from JAMPIT010000379.1 coordinate 13,608,327, forward strand.
CATACTCATGCCAGAGACTGCAAATTCTTTAGGGAAGGGACTTTCTTTTTTGTACCATGCCTGCCTGGTGTCTAGCACAGCAGCACCCTAGTCTGTGACTAGGAATCCTAAGTGCTACTGCAATTCAAGCAGTACATTATAGTAAATAGTAGTATTAAATTAGCTGGGAACATGGAGTTGGTTTTCATCAGCATCTCTGGTGTACAGGATCAACAAACATTTCTCTAAGCCAGAGGCCAATGGAGTTTTATTTGAAAACACTTCATTTTTATGAGAAGACAATGCTAATACAAAGCTACAGTTTACTCTTAGGATTTTGGCAGGACTTTTTGTCTGGTCCCTCTAATTCAGGGCTGTAGTGTCTGGAGTAGGCTTAGCTATAGCCAAGATGAAAGACTGGGTGAAGGAATCAAAGTACAGAATAAAAACGCAAATCCTGCCAGCCAATAAATGAAGAAATTATGAGTCTCCACCAGACAAAATACCCAGATTTCTCAGCCATTCCCCATCTCACTGTGGGTTGCTGTAATAGCAGAGCATGCACTTAATTAATTTATTCACTGGATGGTTTCCTTCAAGTCTCTTCTGCTTTTTCATTGTTACAGATGTCGTGACAGGGGCTATGGATGGCACTGCCACACACACATCACCATATATTATTCTGTCAGTATCATAGGACAGTTTTAGTCTGAAGGGAAATACTGACTTTATTCTTAACTCCTGATACTGCAAGAGCAAAGGCAGGTAGCAATGGGGTGTTGTAGGTGCCTCTTTACAGCTAGGACTTTCCAAGAAGCTTAGAAGCAGGCACATCTTGGCCTGAAGATGTAATGAAAAACCCTTCTGTTCTATCCTAGTGGATATGAAAATCAAGTAACATAGATTATTAATATTCCTAAGAGCTAAGTTTTTGACTTCTTTTTCACCAGAATACAGTGGTGCCAGTGGCCTGACATCAGGCCTGATATCAGGCCACTTGATAAGAAGCTGATCTCACACTGCTTTGCAAATACTACCACTGAAGTTCATGAATAGCCATATACAACTGGTTGTGTTTAGCACTGAAATGCCTTCTGTGCTGAGACCGTCCAGCACTACCCAGAATCAGGGCCCACAGACTGGGCTAGAACTAGCACCAGGACAGGTTTCAATGCTGCATCCAAGCAAGGCTGCAGGGTAGGGGTGTTACAGGCAAGCCTAGCCCAGGTAATGGGCACAGAGAGGCTTGGACTATCTAAGTTTTTTTCACACTGATCTGACAATGCAGTGCTGCATCTCATGTAAGAGCCTTACTGAAGGCTGGTGGCTCCTCACTTTTCTGTGCCAGAGCAATACATGGGTTTGGAGCAGCAGTGGCTCAGCACTCTCTCACTGTGTGAGTACGTGCCCTGGGATCACCAGTTAAACCGAAACTTGGCTAAAACTATCGGGGTAAATGCCAAGAGCTCTGCAACACCCATCTCTGACATAACCTAGCTCATCCTAAAGGACAGAGAAAGGATTAAATCTTTGAGTTAGTTACTAAAGGGGAGAGTCACAGGTTGGCCTGAAAGACATTAGGAGCTTCGAGTTCACAGCTCCTCTTAGCTTTCAAACAGGAGATGATAGCTGCTACCAGAGGGGCCAAAGCTTTTTTTAAACTTTAAAAAATAACATCAGAACTGTAATCAGTAAATAAAGTCTAATTTTAGGCAATACTTCAGTTGGTAGTGTATCTTTTGAGTCAGCCACATATATGGGCATACAAAGGTTGGGAATGTCCCTATAAGGCTTTTTCAGTTCCTTTAGTGAAAGCTGTGTGAAAAGTAATTTTAGAGGAGCCAAATTTAAGGTGTTAACAGTGAGTGCCATTGACCTTTGTATGTTGCTGTAAGACAGCAGCGTGAGTAATAATAATAAACTCCCTAAGGTTGTCTTTCTTCAGTTTTCTACGAGTATCTTGTCCCCAGAGAACATTTAAAAAATTTGTGGTTCAACCAGACAGCTCATCTGAATCTCCAAGGGATGCCACCCCAGGACAGGGTCAGCAATGCCTCTGCCATGAGACTTGGATTCCCAGCAACCTGGAAACACACCCACTAAAGGTGCTGTCACAAAAGCACTTGGAGCTTAGGCAGGATTGCTCATAGGCTTGAGAGTGAGAAGGGTCTCTCTCTTTGCTGGTAGGGGAAGGAAGAGGATCCCTGACTATAGTATGGGGAGTACATCTCAGTTCCTTGTTTGTCCTATCTGTATTAATGATCCTGAAAGGAAAAAGGTATTGGTTTTGACTCAGATGGGATGAAATTTTGCATCCTGAAATCTAGGGGTTTGACACTGACTGTAATTAAACTTTTTTTGGCCTCAAAGTGAAAAGCACACGCTCTCCTCCTATTTGTCTTGGCAGAGCTTTTGGCAGAGCTGTGTGATGGAGGCTGGCTGACTGTTGCAGAATAGCAATGGGAAGGAGATGCCAATAAGAAGGAACTGGTGAACTGGAAAACAAGGGCAACAGTAAATGAACTGGCTTCTAAATGGCAACAGGTGATTGAACTGCATCATCATGTCTTTGTCATGTCAGCAGGAGCAATGCAGTAGGCTCATGGCTGTGACTCAACATACCCTCCAATTTCACCACTACAGCTACTGTGCCTAAAAGGCAGGATTTCTCTCTGGATCCTTTTGCTATTTCTATTAACGAATACATCTCAAATTGAAGAAATGAACAAGAAGAAATATTGTGAGATTCACAACCAACCAGCATTTCCAGCATAGCTCTATTTAGACACAGGAAACACTCAAGTAGGTCCTCCAGGGAGCAAGGAAAGAAGGTGTTTATCTACTCTGAGACAGAAGGAATTGTGCCACATGGGGTTTTATTGTGTTATAACTGGGTACTGTGTCTCTTGCTGCAGACACAGGACTATCCTCCCTGCTTCAGCTGTTTAGCAGCATGTGAGGACAAACTTCTAATAAAAAACATGTCCTACATACCTAGGTGAGGGGAAGATATCCGGTTTTTGTGCCCTCATAACAGGTCCTCTTTTCAATAAATGAGCTACACGATAGTCCCTTAATGAATCCATTAAAGTCGACACTAAGCAGAGTCAAATCTGCTGATGCAAAACAGTGCATTATCTGACTCTTCTTTTGTAGAGATTGAAAACAAAATCCCAGTTTGGGATCAAGGCCAGATTTTAAATCTTGAACACCATCCTGAAGTGCAACCTTGTCTCTCTGCATGACTCTGCTTGAGATAACACACGGAGCTTGAGGCTGCCTCATGCTCCAAAGGATGTATGCCATAGCCTAAGTATCTTTACACACTACCTGTCACTATGACTGGAGCCACAAGAAATAGGTTCTCCATTTTGCATATACTTCCACTACAGCATCCCAGAGGTCCTGTTCAGTTTGACTTCACTCTTCCAAGATTTGGACATCAATGATGCCAACTGCAAAGGAGTTGCAGACAACAGTCTGGTGAATCTCTTCCTGTCCATTGACACCTGCTGATAACCTGTCTTTGTTCAATAACAAAACCAAATTATCTACTTATCCTTCAGCCTCCAGTTATGGCTAGGGTGTAGGCTGAGACAGACTAAGATGTTTTCAAGAATCTAAACTGAAGTAAATCTTCCAGTGACTTTTCTCTTCTGACAGTAAATGCTGTGATATCATGATATGTAAAATTCCTAGTGGCTTTGGAGAAACAAAGAAATATTTTGATAGCACAGTTTCAGATGGGGTACATACAGATCTTAAATAACTCTAAATAACCCGGCCCTCTGCAGTGTGCCAAGCACAGCATCAGTATCATGCCACTCACTACCCAGGGTGCCAGTGTCAGACTGCATCTCCCAAGTGCCTTTTCTCCCAGGAACTAACAGATGCTTCATTTACTAGCCATAAACTAGATGTGTCTTCAAGTGTACCATGCTTCTGAGTGCTGAAGAAGTAGCAGCTATTGCAGTGCTTACCATATCTCACAAATACAGCGCGGGTTTGTCATTCACTTGCCAGAGCCTTCCATCAAACATCTTTCTCTGCCTCCTACTCCATGTCCTAGGGCCTGATCATGCAGCTCTGTGCTCAGGGGCTCAGATGGGAAGCAGTCTGTGGCTTAGGGACTTGGTAATCCAGAGACAGGTTTTGTGTTTAATACAATAGAATTTTAATAGGATAGTATAGAATTTTGTTTTGTGAACCTGTGTGAACAAAGATTGATTGAGAAGTGCTCTGTCTGTGAGTGACATCTGCATTAAAAATAAACAAACCCCAGATTCTAACGTACATGACTGTGATAGGAAAAAGAGAGCTGCAACTATACAACCCATTTGTAAAACTGGCAAGATCCTTTTTCCCTACGAAAGATATCTTTATATCCGACATTGCTGCCCTTACACTGAAAAAGGAACTGATTTTGTAAGTGATTGTGGAAGCCCTGATTCTTCCACAAAATAAACAATACAGACAATCATCCACAGCTCAGATTTCCAGTGAAAATACCAGAAATTCCAGCAGTGTTTTGTAGGCTGGTAGGTTACTTGTTTTGTGCCTCTAGCTGAGGAAATAACATCTCTCCAAAAAGAGAGTAATTGAATGATTTTTATCCAAAAAAAAAAGGCTAAGCTTTGTGATTTCCCATTATTCATTAATTTAGCTGGAATCATCCCATACCTACAGGTGGGAGCCAAGAGGTGGTGCTAGAACTCAGCTATCTTGTACCCAGCAAACATCTATTCCATTTGGTTTTCAGGTAAAAGATGGCTGGACTCCTTGTGCTTTGGTCTCTCTCAGCTGCCTGTGCTTTTAGGAAGACTACAACTTGTTTTGTAGTTTTAGGGGCTAGCTATTCTGGAAAGCAATCACCCTCGATTCTTCCTGCTCATTTCTAAAAATTCTTGAAACTGTACATCCAGAAGCACTCATTATCAATATAATGAGAACAACTACCTCAAATGCAAATATTCATGAGTTAATCTCATCTCATTGTCCCTAAGATGAGCACTAGAGCCACGCACTACCAAATATGCATGAGTCAAATAATGCCTAAAACTAGCACCAGGCCTTTCATGAGTGACAATGTCCTACACTAGGGATGAAGTACCAGAAGCTCTTTCAGTGACAGTGAGCAGCACTGTATTTCAGGGTAAGGACCTTGAGTAAGATGGCAAGAACAATGCCAGAGTGAGTTACTGCGTCACTGACAGGAGCATCTGCCACAGCTGAGGCTTTTCTTGACCTGCTGGAGAATGGCTGAACTGAGAAATCAATCCTCTGGGAATTGTTCCTTCTATGCACCATCCTCAAAGTAAAACTTCTGTGCTGTGGTGGAAATCTGAGCAATGATAGGAAGAGCAGGAACATCTCGGCTGAGAGAACCACAGAATGAGGTTTCAGTGGCAGGTTTGCAGCACAGACCTCTCCAAATCAAACAAAGAAGAGACCACGAGAGCAGTGAATAACCATTTTTATTATCAACTTATAGTACTTATGACTTGTTACCTGCATAGCCCTTTAGCAACTGATTTTAAAATGCCCCCAAAAGAACCCTCTTCTTGCAGCTCACAGGGTGTTTTCAATATTTAACTCCATTAAAATCTGGGTAATTATGCCTCCTTCATCAACTTTAATCTATGAAAATAGACCACGAAAGACTGTTACTTCTGAATCAACAAGAGGTAGGTAATAAAATGTGGCATCATGGTCAATGGTTAGGGAATTTCTTGAAGAGCTCCTAAGCAATTAGCTGATAGAACACTTGAAGTGAAATTTTCATAAGCTGCTCATGAATAAACCTGGTTTCATTTCATCATAAAAAGAGCATACTGAGATACAAATCCAAATGCTAGGACATTACACAGTTTGTCATTGTCGTAGTCTTATGCCATTTGTACAATATTGCATTGTTATGCACTAGACCCATTTTCTTTGGGACAAATGGCCACCTTCCATTTTGGGATAAATATAAGCATCATTTATAGTACTCTGGGGAACCAGACAATGAGCAATACTATTTTCTGTCCCCAAAATGCTCACCAATAATGCCATGCATCAGTATAACAAGCAGGGGAAGTTTATTGAACATTGGTTTTGGAAGGCTATCCTTCTGAAAGAGGCTGAGAAGACTAAAGCTGCTCAGAAAGAAAAGCAGAAAAGCTCATGCCATGATCAGAGCAAGCTCTGGGCACACAGCTCCAAGTACTGCAAATCTGACCTGGCGCCTGCCAGTATTGGATCAAAAGTGCTGCAGCCACCTGGTGCAAAGTGCTGCTGGATCAAAATTCTTCAAAAGCAAGTTAATTTTGTACCAGCGGGGTTTGTGCTGCTCTGGGTATCATCTGTTCCCCCAAAAGCTGGCACAGAAGATGGAGGCAGTATAAATACCAAGGCACGTGATGTGAGTAATTTGACAGAAATGGGAGCGTATATTCATGCTCCAGCTGGATCAGTGGGTGATCTGGTGGTGAGCAGTTCTACCAGCAATAAATGTGGCACCATCACCAAAAAAAGAGAGGGGACTTTCAGACTGAGAGCTGCCTGAAAAAGGAGTCCAAAGTACAAACAATTATCCTTTGTCGCTTTATTCTTTCACCAAGGTTTTGACAAAGAAACACCATTTTGTCAGCTTTTATGTTTCATTGGATATGGACTCTTGTCCAAATGGGGAACAATAGTACATTTAGACTACAACTGAATATTTTGCTTAAAATAGCCCATTTGGCAACATATACCCAAGTTTCATAATAAAACAGCAATAGCATAGTTATTTAGTATTTTTAATTAACTGAGAAGACCAATGCATTTCAAATAAGACACAAAACAACAGATAAAGTGTTTTGAGCTCTCATGGTCCCTCTCTCTGCCAAAGAACACATGAATAAAACTAAGTCACAAGATTAGGAGATTATTTCTTTCCTATTTTTCCCTAAATTAATTCTGTTACTGAGCTATGTCCAAAAGGCCATAAATACAGATATAGATATAGATATAGATATAGAAGGTATTATTACAGTAGATTGTCCTTCACCATTTAGGGTTTGCCCATGACTGAGTGGAGACAGCTGGTGGATGTGTTTATTCTATCAGAAATGCCTCAGCTAGCATTTCCAGGTGAGTTCTTTAACTAGCAATTGATGCATGCTTGCTAATGCACAATCACAAGAACCATCAGCTCCAGAAAGAGCACTTGGGGTGATCTAGGGGAAATTTTGTAGTTCCTGGGCTTTCTGCTCACCATTGTGGTTTTTGAGAAGTTTTATTTCCTACCTCTTTGTGGACAGTCACTTCCACTCTTGTATAAGGAGTAAGAACTAGATTCAGGCTAAGACTTAGAAGACCCATGCTCATTTCCCCTCTGGTCCTGTTGTCCTAAGTGACTGTGAGCAAGCTAGGTACTGTTTCAGTGCCTGACTTGCTTAAACCTGGAATATTCTTTCTGAAGATGCTTACAGTGAAGAATGGAGGGTATACAGATGTTCCTGTCACAGAAACCCAATGACCCTATGTGAAATACACGTGGCAAAGTCCCTTCCTAGGCCATCTCACCCCTGCCAGTCCCTCAGCACTGTGATCTCTCCTCGCCTTCTACCAGGTTTTTCTGAGCTCACAGATGGATGTCTCAGTAGAATGCCTCTAATCAGGCACAATATTTTGCATGTAGTTAATCATTCATATGGGACTCTACTTTTCAAACAGTTCAGATTTTCCTAATTAATGTTTTGCATCATGATCGTATTTACAGTAATTGGGACTGATATTTGAAGTACAGTAAAAGCTGTCATCTCGCTCCCTCCTAAAGAGCCCAATTACCTTCATTTGTTAGCAAATTCATACTAACATTTGGGTTCATTACACTTGACAACATAAAGCCAGCTCCTTCTCTCACACGGCTCAGCAGAGTAACATCAGCCCAGATATAAAAGAGGCTGCAGACCCAGTCTTGAAGGGTAGAGTTGGGAATGCCTTCCTGACTTAGATCCTGACAGAAAAATCAATACAAAAGTGTATCCAGAACAAGAATTTCCCTCGTGCCCATGCTAGTTGTCAGCCCATCACTACTCAGGAAGATGACAGCTTTTGTAATTAGACATTTCTCTGACGTTCACATGCTACAGGAGACAGCCCATGCCCAGGTTCATTCAGCCCAGCTTCCACCTAATTCCTCCTGCCTGGTGTTTTCAATTAGCACCTCTGAAGCCCTACAGCCAGCCAAAAGGAAATATTAGGCACAGAAAGTGGGTCAAAAGTCAGGCCGTGTGAACCAAACCATTAGTCTTTTTGGGCTCTCACATGTCTGGATTATGGTCCTAAAGGACAGCTATGGAGTGGCACATGCGACTCATGTCACTGAAAGCCGTAGCTGCCGCTGCATCCAAAAGTTAATTTTGTGATGGGGTATTAAAATGCACCTGTGAATTCATCTGTGTCACTTAGCTGTAGACACCTCAGCAAGGTGTTCACAAGAGTGTTGTGGGGGTGCTTTAGAGCGAGTCAGCCATTCCACAGATGGGAAGGGAGATGGAAGAGTGCCATGCTTGCTTCTCGTCCTGGGAAGTCCTATTTCAGCTACTGATTATTACCTAATAACCTAATCAGCAGTAACAGCAATATTTGGCACTTATAAACACTTTATATTCAAAAAGCTACAGAAGCAGATTAGGTGGAAAATTAATCCCAAACTAATTAGCAAAGGAAGCAAGCAATAATATTTTAGGATCAGAAAACAGAGCTACAGAATCAAGGTCAGGTCACTAGAGCACAGCCATTCATTTGTTGAGATGTTCTGTAGAGAAACAGGTGTTTTTCAGCAGGCAAACAAGGTAAGCTATGATTTTAACAGATGTTAGTGGGTCAAGGTCAGACCTACGGGGGTGCTTTGAGTTGCCTAATTAATAAACATTTAAACACCAAGGAAAAAAATTTGTAGATCATACTCATCCCAGCTACATCAGAAGTTTTAAAAAGGGCTTGTTACAGTGTGTTAGTGAACATCAAAGACATCTCCCTGCCTGGGGTAAACAAGATGTGAATGAGAAACAGAAATCAGAAGGTCTCACTCTTCCCACCTACCTACTAAGAAAACCAAATTTGTCTCTGCATGAAATTTCAGTACAAAGTTTTCCAACTGAAATCAGTTCCATGATTCAACAGTTCAATAAGCAGAAACACCTCTCTCTCTCTCTCTTCTTGGTAATCTTCCCAAGAGTTTCCTCCAACTGTTTTAGCCCTTAATTTATATCTCTCTCTCTTTTTTCTTCTCTTTTTTTTTCTACAAGCAACTTCTTCCCCAAGCACCTATCTACAATTGAATCCTACTCTAAATTCATGTCAAGATCAGCTTATGTATTCACTGCTGAATGAATTTCAAATATGTGCTCCTTGTGTTCTTTCCCTAACAGGATAGAGAGGCCTCTTGAGTTGCTTTAAATGTCTCATTACAAATGCTTCATTAGAAACTACGTCACAGATTGTGTCAATCTGGTCCACACTTTCATGCCAAAAAGTAAAGACTTTCAAGCTGTGCCTTTCTTACCATTAAGTTTCCAATCTGTTTTTAGAATCTCAATCAGTTCTTTAAGGAATGCAAATGTTACTTCTCCCTTTAGTGCTGAAACTAGCCATTGGGAAATGCACATGCATAATGCTTTCCTGTTCCTGCATGTATTGAAACAATAATCAATGCTGGAAGGGCAGGCTACTTCTATATATTTTCTGAAGGATACACAGACCTTCTATACTCATAGGGACAGGTCGCCTCTTTCATATTGTCTGAACAGAAATAATTCAGTTGAAATCAATATTTCATGTGACAAGAGTTTAATCAATATCAGTGTGAGAAGCTGAAGACCATCGGGGATGAAGCTGATGTTAGGAAAATGTAACATGAGTCAAGTTTCTTTGGGCCTGTTTCTCCCCTCAGCCAGACCTGGCTTACACCACCATAAATGCACTTATCTCAAGGGACCACTGCCACTTTCTGCATAGTGCAACTTGGCTCCATTATTGATTCCTACATACTCAGGAGTCCTACCTGCTTTACAGGCACTGTGAATCTCAGTTCTGTCACTAACACTTACTATGCTCTCTAATATCTGAGTGGAAGAGGCCTTCTCCTTCTGTGCTTTCTAAAATATGTGGTGAAAGATAGATTTTTTTTTTTCTTTGCTGCTGCTGCTAATTCAGCCTCAGAAACTGAGTTTCAAAATCCTATTTGGTATGAAACCATAAAGAACTTGTACAGAAAAGTGTTCTCAAACAGATTATTAGCAATTAAAATAGAGGCAAGCAGTGGAAGTGTGAGATGGAGGACTCAGTGCCCTGGAAGCTCAACCCAAGTGAAAATGGAAGGTAGAATATAGGAAATACACCACGAATCATTCCTTGTTGACTGTGGTCGAGCAGAAGGTGGGTAGGACACCTATGCTGCTGGCAGCTGTGCATCCACACAGCCTCACCTGTCTGATGGCTGAGAAACACCAGACCATTGTCTTGCATCAAGGAAGGATCACTGAGACTCTGCAGCCTCTCACATTAATCTTTCCTTACCATCGCCAGGGTTTCCCAAGACCTAACCACAACATCAACACAGCCCATGAGTTTTCATCCTATCAAAACATTACCTGCAGACTGTGACTGTGTTTCACTCAGTCTTCTTTGTATTAACCCCTCTAGGCTGCTTTCATCTATCCACAGACACTTAGTTTCCTAGGACTGCATCCCCCATACTATTCTCCTCTAGACTCTACATCTCTCTCGCAGGATGGTGGGCACGAGATGGGACACAAGACTGAAGTGACACCTTATCATGAGTGAGTAGAACACTCCTTGTATGATATCTGTATGATATCTGCTTTTTTTTAATCCAAAAAAATGTCACACAAGTTCCATAGAGACCTGTTGTAATTCCTAGGCTTCTTTCAGTAGATATCTATCTGCTGAAGACTCTCATTTTAGGTTTGTGTCTATTTCTTCCTACAAATAAAATTTTGCTTATTGGGCTGTAGCTTTTTAGCCCAGTGTGGGGCATTTTAAAAATTTTGTTAAGAACCCTCCAGTCCTTTGTTGTTCATGCTGCCCCTCCCAGATAGGAGTCATATGCAGGTTTAACAGGTAGATTCTCTATTCCATCATCCAAACCACTAATGAAATACTTGATATCAAACCCAGGTTATAAGTCCTTGAATGCATCTTCTCATTTGGAAAGGTAATCGTAACATCTCTCTAAACAAGATTTTTAAAACCAGATTTGCACTGTCTGTGTTGCATTTTCATTTAGAGCAATCTTCTTCAACCTTATTTAACAGAACCAGTAAACCCTTCTGAAAAATAAAATAAAAATCCATGGACCATCTTGTGCAATGACACCACATGAGAGTTAGGTGTGGTGAAAACTGGGTGAAAGCATTTTTGTCCTCCCTCATTGAGTTGCATTCCCAACAAACAAGGAGTGTGCACACATTTCTTTTTAACTGCTGTTAGCATCCATTTTGCAAGTCACCTCTGGTACATTACAAAAAGCTACTGATCAGTCCACAGACTACCAGAAACAAACTTGCACTAGACAAAGTTCCTCTACATTGCTTAAGACGAACACCCCTGAGAGAGTCTTAAAAGCATGTTGGAGTCAAGTTTCATCTGTTTCTTGATTAACTCCCTCTCCATGTTCTGGAGGAAAGGGAGATTTCATACTTTTTGTGTCCCAACATCACAGTACTTTGGCTAAGAGGCAGTAAGATCCTGACAACTATATGCTTTCTAAAGTTTGCATGATTTCAGGGACTGTTAGGAAATAGAACACAGTGCCTCAAAGAATGGTGCTATTTGCTAAGTGTTGGAAACTGTTTGTTAGAAGGTGTTCCCAAAGGCAGGCACGCTGCCCTGCATCGCTCTCAAGACCAATCTCCTACGACATCCAGAGCCGAGGCGTGCCTCGCATTACTGTGGCAATGGCTGAGCATGCCCATCTCACTTTCAGAGACTGAGGTTATCACAGATGCTCAGAGCCTCAAGCCTTCAGCAGACACATCGCCTTCTTTAGCTGGAAGAGTTAACCCCAATCTTGTGACCACAGATTACATATTCTGCTGTGCACCATTCTGTCACAGATGTTTTAACACTTCTGCGTGCCTGACACGAGTAGGAGGATCCTCAAGGGAAGCTGTAACCAAAAATTCATTGCATTTAATCTTTAAGGAGAGGCCATGCAATGTCTAATTAGATTTTCCTCATTTCTTCCTCACATTTGGCCAGTTGGAATGTTATGAAGTTTCATAACATCTTAACTGAAGGGAAGGACTGTTTTCTGTTGGAGTTGTTTGCTTCCCAGCTGACTAAATGTCAATTAAGTAGTGGAAGAAATTTAATTGAGTTGTGCTGAGTTCTCCAGTGACTAACAAGTCTGCTCCTGAGGTCTGGAAGAAAGCATTGTATCACCTGCAATGTGTGTCATCCCAAGGATGAGGCAGCAGAGCTGGAGGAGCACTGGAACGTGTGCAGCTGAATTTCTTCTTTTCCAGATGAGGCCCAGGCAGTATAGTCCATGTATGCAGTGTCTTAAAGAGAACAGGCTAGGAAAGGTCTCCAAATCAACACCTCTCATCACAGAAACAACAGACTGCTGACATTTACAAACCAGAAGCTTGAGCACAGGTTTTTGTGCACACTGATTGGGATGCTTTGTTGAGGGTGTGTAGCCCCCTGGGATGGTGTTTACTGAGTGCTTTCGGGAACAGGCAGCAGTGCACACACGGAACTCACGTCTGCTCGCCCTGCTGAGGGCTGGCACTGGAGGAAAACACGGGCCCCACAACTCCCAGTCAGACATGAAACCAGGTATCCATTCTCCTAGACTGACTAGTCAAGAGCAAGGCTCCCAAATTCTCAAATGCTTTCAAAAGAGGACTCAGTGTATTTCTGGGAGGTCTTTCATTAAACATGTTACTGAATTCAACTTAGAGGTGATGATGACCTGCGTGTCGTGCACCTGCATGTGATGACAAAGAGTTTCATGCTAGATGATCAAAAGATGTTTTCTGGCTTTAAATCTTCAGACCTATTTTCCTATCATCTTCATTAACCCATCTTCATTCTCCATTTTCACGCCTCTCTTCATAATTTTTTTGTCCTTGATGGTACCAAGTCAGTTTCACCATAAATGTTTTCAACCCAATGCTCATAAGCATGTGCCCATTTAGAGTCTTTTTGAACTCAATGCCATTGTTAATCCAGAATTTGTTTGTGTTTAAAAAGTTGATGCACTGAATTTTTGAATGACTCATCTAATTCTCTGAGTAGGTGGATTGTATGCCTTCATACAGTAAAAGTATACTTTAATCTCAGCCACCCAATTCTTATAATCTTCAAAGGCAGAACGACACAATGCAGCAGCACCATTGACTGCTGTTTGGATTTATGAGGAAGAGTTCTAGTCCTGCCACTATGTCATAAAACAGACTTTCAATTACCCTAGAGCTTACCAACATGCCTTCACACTGACTCAGTTTTCCTCTCTCTCCAAGAAACTGGTTTAGACTGTGGCACAATTCAAGCCAGTTTTGAATTCTGTGGGGCTCCATGTGCCTCTAGGGTTGCTGGTAAACTAGGAGCTGGTAAAGCCAATGGCTGTAATATCATCTCTTCACACTCCTCCCTGGCTCAGACTTGTCTTCCCAGCACTGACTGGTTTGAATCTGACTCCACTTAATAGCACCAACTCAGAACAAATCTTGAGGTGCATGCACACGTGTAGCTGCTTCTGTCTTTGGATCACAAAGTTGGAGGTTGACATGCAGCAAATATTTATGGGTAGTCAAGAGACCTAGAAAAAATCAAATGCAAGGTTTCTTGCTTCCTGTGTATGGCCATCAGATAGTGAAAACCCACTGGTAAAGAAAAACTCAATTATGTCTCTTTTTTTAGAAAGGCAAAATATGGAGACAGGTGTTTCCTCCTCAATCCCACCTGGTGCACAGTGGTAGCCTCTGCTGTGTACTACTTAAACCTTTCTACTACAATTGAATAAAATCCAGACACAGAAAGAGGACATGAAACTTAACTCCTGTATTTAAGTTTCATTGGAGCTGCCTTGTCCACCTGACCCAGCTGACCCAGCTGACCCCAGCTGTTCCATGTGCCAATGTACATGCCTGATTAAAAAAACAGAAATCTTCCATTAAATTTGCAGACAAAACAGAATAGATGCAGTAGTTCCCAGCCTGTGTTCCCAATTTGGCTGAGTGTCAGGCTGTCTAAGCACATTTCTTAAAGCAAGAATGAAGGTGGTGTCTGCATCAGATTTGCTGGAGAGAGTCTTTAATAACTGTCCTTAATCTGGGATAAATTACACAAAGTCAGCAACCCCAGCTTCAAAAAATAAATCATAAAGAGTAAGAAAGTGGTATTAAATCAGCCAAATCAATGCAGCACAGGTAAATACAAGTCCTACACGCAGAGTTTGACTCATTTATAATTACTTAATTCCCTGAAATTAAAGAAAAATGAACTGCCTGATTGATCTTATAATCCAGGGGCCACAAATTGCCCTTGTTAATGGAAGACCTGCTGGTCTGGATAATAGAGAGAATTGCTAATTTACTTGCTATTCACTATGCTATAATTTTTCCTCTGAACTGAATTGTTAAAAATAAACAATTTTTTCCCTTCCCAAATAGGAAAAAAAGAGCGAATTTATTACCAAAACTGTCTTGTGGCTTTAGGGGGAAAGTTAAATTTAGAACTTAGACTAGTTGCACAAAATGTTTTATAAATATTTTAAGGAGCTAGCTTCCCCTTTCTTCTGAATATAGATAGGAGTAGGGAACAAACAGAAACAAGGGTTTGGGATGGCATGTTATTCAAGAAGGCTGATGTACTTCTGAAAGGGAGTGAACTTCTGAAAGGGATTTAACCTGCCTTGACTCTGTAACCTGGCTTTATAAAACTACAAAGCCCGTGGTAGCCAGACTGGTCAGAGGGGAACCTGTTGGTGACTCAGTCCGTAGCCCAAGAACTCCCTGCCTCCCGGCCAAATGTGCCTGCACTGCTCCTTCCTCACCTATAAACTGGGGCACGGCTCTGGCTGCTGCTCCTGGGGCATGTGCCCAGGTGGTTTCTCACTGAGCCTGCGCTGCATGAACACATCTCTTTGGTAACACCTAAACAACTTTAATGCAGCATGCAATGATCCCTGTGCAATGCCCAGGAAGCAGAGGAGACAAGTCCCACTCTCATTCTCAGCCTCGCCATCGGCTGTGCCACAACCTGCCCGCCCCTGTGCCCCTGCAGAGCCTGGCTTTCCCTTTCTGCACCTTTTCTGGTTTAACTGGAGCAAACCTGGGTGTCATTAGAGTGAAACAGAACCAGAACACCACCTCCTTGTCTCAGCAAGCAGGAGACAGCTGGGAGCCCAGTAATGCCAGTTGCCTCCCATGGGAAACACGAGTTCAGCCTGGGACACATGAGAGGCAGGCTCAGGCTGAGGTGGCTGATGGGCAGACAGGTTCTCCCATGAGCTAGTCCTTCAAGTGGCTCTGCTGAAGGACTATTAAGGACTCTGGGATGTGTTTCTATAACTCCTTTGCACCAAACTCTCTCTGAACTTATGTGCCAGAATAGAATCAAAGAATGTGGATAGTGTGCAATAAACCCCAAAAACTTGGCCAGACCAGAGGTTTGGATAAAAGCCTGGATCTGGGATCTGGGCACACTTTGCAGTGTATATACAGTATATGTCAAGAGTGACATTTTAGAAGAGCTTAGGAGAAGAAGAAATGATGACTTGCATCTCCCTGAACATAACTCCAATGGCAGTACTAGAAAAGAGCAATCAGCCCTTTTTAACCACACTTGTTCTCACAGAAGAGTCAGGAAATTAAAGATATTTTTTTAGGCAACAAGATCAAATGAATTTTGGTCCCATACTTCAAAAAACCTGGCAGTTTTACCAAACAATGGAGATTTTCAATAGGAAAAGACAATTAATTGCTCCAAAGAGGCCGCTAAATGCTAATAAGCACAGAACTTAGAGATAATAGTTTTCATCTGACAACTGTTCCCATTAAGAGTTGCTGTGTTAAGGAATATTTAGAAATCCTGAGTGAAATTTTTAAATATACAGACAATAATGCTGTATTGTTGGATATACTCACGACATGGGCACAATACATAATTTTGTTGTCATGGTGCAAGTACAGAGGAAAAAATATTGCACCAATGCAACACAACTGAGACAAAACAGAGCTGCAGTGGTTTATATAGATGAGTAATTAGAAACAGTTTATTACCACATACAGAAACTAATCTATAGCATGCATACAACAGGGCAGGCCTGGACTCAAGCAATGACAAATGTTGTCCAGACCTTTGAGCAGATCTGGTCAAAGATTTATCAGAATGCAATGTTGTAAAATGGATTAATTTCTTTTGTAAGAAACTTTTGGATTAAATATTTATCATAAACTCTCATTGAGATGATGTTAGCGACCATTTTCATAAAGCATATTATGGAGGACTATGTGTGTATACTTAGGAAAATAAATTTTTTTTATTAATTCATTAAATTCATGTATATATATGTGCTCATAGTTTCAGAGGGAGAATAATTTAAATATGGTTATTGTCAGTCTATTTTAACCCAAATCTCTTTCTTGTCACTGTGCTACTCCGCAGAAAATCAACCTGCAAGCAGACAAACACATTGCTCAAAGTGCTTGGGAAGCCACAGTAACAGGTATTTAATACCTGACCCCAGGATTGCACAGGGCTGGTGGTCATCAAAGAGAGTCTAAACCTAAAAAATATTTTGAAGTGTCTTTAGTTGTGGATTCAGGATATGTTTGTAGCTGTGGGTCAATGTGCTGGTGCTTATTTCACAGAAGCAGAGAATGGTCGAGGCTGGAAGGGAGCTCTGGAAGGCATTTGGTCCAACCCCCCCCGCTCAGGAGGGCCACTTAGATTCAATCACCCAGTAATGTGTCCAGGCAACTTTTTAACATCTTCAAGGAGAGAGATTAATCCGTGGTACCTTCCTTTTCGTGTTATTACTCAAGCAGAACTCAGCATGACACTACCACATCAAGTGAAATGAAAACCATAAACCTAAGGGTCTCATAAGCTCACAAGTGTTTATGTTTTAGACTAAATCTACACAGGTCACTAAAACAGAGATTAGATTTCACTCATTATTTCTTCAGGAAAAAAAAAATCCTGTTATATCATACCTAAAACAGAAAATTATTTCTTTGTTCAGAGTTGGTCACATTTCAGGATTAAAGGTGCTATAGAAAAGCATAAGAATTAGTACTATTAACATCATGTGACAGCTTTGTCTAGCACTGTGCTGTTTGTCCCTAGATTTTAAGCGAATTTGAGAACTATTTCTGTCACATTTCAGGCATGACCCCTCATGTGTTCTGACACATCCCACTGGGCCATACATGTGACACCATGTTTTCCTTAAAGAAAGGAGTCTGATGTGACCTATACAACTGCACACTGTGAGTCACAGCATGAGGCATTGAGCAGGAAATCTGCAAATAACGCTTTTACAAAATCCACTATTAAGAGTTAATTTTTCATCTTGGGAAATAAAATGCTAAAAAAAAAAGATAGTAATTTTAAAAAACCTTCTAAATATGCCAAATTCTTCTTCATATGTTATTTAGGTCTAGAGTGGTGATTGCAATGTAGGATTTTCTTTTAAAGACTTAAATTAACAGGTAGTTAGATAGCAAGAGAAATGTTCTTTTAAAGTTGTTTTTCTTCTTGCAAAAAGACATTCTGTTTTTATTTCCTAGGCAAGATAAAAGTGAAATTGAGCAAACTGCAACATGCAATGAGCCAATGAATGCATCTCCTTATCCTGAAATTGCAAAGAGAACAGCTCTTTGCTAGGTCTTTTAAGCCATATTGTAATCACTTTCATAATGATAGCTGGTTGAATTTCAAACCCACATCACTTACTGAGTTGTTACCTTCATAGCAGTATTTTATCTCCTCTCTGAACTCTACTGGGTCACAGCAGAGCTGAGCAGCATCAAGTACACAGCTGTTTTTTCTAGCAGTTTGGTGTTGTGGAGCATCTCAGCATCTTTGAATCAAAACTAGTAGATTTTGGTTCAGCTCAATATCCGCTGAAGTCAGACATGTATGAACCATACATTATATTCTAACAAATAAGACTCTGAACTCTTCCAGCCTACCATGAAGTACCTTTAGAGAGCTGCAGCCCTTCTCTGACAGGAAGCACAGCGGTGTCTGTGTGTGGGGATGCTGGAGCCAGAAACACAAAGCTCCTTGCAGCCCTCTGCTGTGGGCACAGCTCACCACTTTCCATGACTGCCCAGCTTACAGAGACTGGGAGGTCGTGGAAATGGCTTCTCTACTGCTGCCCATGGAGCTGCTTGTGTTTGCCAAATCAATTAAAAAAACGAATGTAAACATCAGATAGATGCATAGATTTTGCTCACTTTCACCGAGGTGGGAGCACTTGCACAGGTGGTTGGGTAAGCAGATCACAGCCATAGCTGCTAAGAGTGGGTAGCACTGAAAAGCTGGGGCAATACATCTTCTACTGCCAGAGTCACATCCAGGACAAATTTCCCACAGCCTTTTCACTGTGTCATACTGCTGTACCTAAGCTTTTCTGGGAGTGGAAAGGAGCTTTTCTAGCTCGTTCAAAACTTTCTCAGGTCTCTCCAGGTTACAAAGCACTGTGAAGAGCACACACCTCCACAAAAAAATCCTCCTCAACATCCAGGAAGCTCGTGGCTGCATTAGTCCCTGGATTGCCTTAGTCTTTGCCTTCTCAGCAGTGCAAGATAGTTAGATGCAAGAAAAGAAAAATTAGCACCAATCTCTAATGCTCATACATTGTGATGGAGCATGACTGAGGGCCAAAGATGCCAGCTGAAAAACCTTGGAGTAAATTCAGAAGGTAGCAGATTGTGCATTGTCGGTCAGGGTCCAGTCTAGTAAAAGACTTTTGGGGTGAGCCTGCATTGAATAACCTTATCAACTTAAGTTATTATAAGGTTATTTAAGTAAAATTAAATGCTGTGAATACTCACACCATCCTCTGTGTTTCATCCTCCTGATTTTTGCTGGCATGATGGAATATAGTCCTGCATGTTTATTTCCCTGGATTCCTTCCTCCCCTGCCCTGGTCAGTCATAAACAAGGAATAGTGTCTCTCCTCCACAAAGCTCTCACCCCGCTCCCCTGCCCTGAGAGCTCAGTGGCAGTTAAAGATTATGCTTCAGGTAGAGACTCTCCTCTGATTCTCTGGGGATTGAGCACTGCTAATTCACTTTCTCCTTGCCACTGCCTGCAACAGTCCTCTCAGATCAGCCTGCTCCAGAAGGAACATGGTCAAGTGAACTGAATGTCAGCAGCAGTTAAATTTGTGATGATCTCTAAGAAAATATCCTTGCTCAGTAATTTTCGGTTGTTTGTTTTTCTCTGGAAGCATCTGTAGTCAACTTCTGATGAAGTTTTTTGACTCAAGTGAGACAGAGCTGTGAAAATAATACATTCACTTAAGCACATTCAAATTCCAGTTATAAAAAGACAACTGTTGCCAGGTGGGCAACTAAATTTAATGCATACATGTTTGGGAACAATGAAATCTACATATGTATCTGTAACACTGCCTCTATCAGCTTTGCACCTTACTTTTACACTGGCAGTGATTTTCTGAAAATGAATAAATCTGTCTGCTATATAAATTTCAGCATAAGAAAGCTATCAAAATAAAGTGGTTTGCTTACAGTTCTGTAGATTTTGGTTCAAGTTCAAAGTACAAATTTTTCTTCTACTGTGCAATTACACATCTGCATGTAGAATAGCATGTCCTTCATTCAACCACCTCCTTGTATTAGCTGAAGATTAGCCATTTCTTGTCATAAATTGTACCTCTCCATAAGAAATCCATAAATTAGGTATTAATTGAATGGCCTTCCCATTCATACTTACCTATTCTTAATCTGCATTAAGCAACTATTTCCTTGAATGCTAATTTTAAAATCAATTGGATGTTATGTTTGGAAATTTCCTTGCGTAATATAGCTGACTGGAGTCATTAACTTGTGCATAACATTAATGTAAAATCCATCTGGAATCTTCTGCTTGAGGCGAAGGCGAAAAGCAGTTTGTTTACAGCAACAGTGATGGACGATAGTCTCTAGATGCTCATAGGAAGTGTATATAATTTGAAGAAGGGAATTTGAATTTATCCAAAAGCCAGCAGACCGGAAGAGAAAAATTTAAGCCAAATATTTTTTTTTTCTGAGGCAACAGTGAACAAAGGAGCCAGCTCCACACCTCTGGTTTCAGGGCTGGATATGTGCCCTCTGTAATGACAGCAGGGAAAGAAATGTTCAGGTGACAGCTTAGTGATTTATACCTTGTGATGTCTAGAAAGACTGAGCTAAACCTTGAAGACAAATGGAGTAACTCTCAGCTTTACACTTTTGTAACTTAGAGCAGCATTTGCTCATGGGTAGTAGAGGAAATAGAAGACTTATAACTATGGCACAAAAGTCCTTTGTAAGGTAGAGTCGATGTGATTTTTTTCAATAGGTATAATGTGAGTACTTAGCAGAGTGTCTTTCTCTGGCCCCCTGACATTTAAAGAGGAATCTATTAGTCAACTGATGTCATTAGCTAAAGTACATTCTTTCTAAGGATGACACTGATGATCTAATCGATCATCATTATTAAGCTAACATCAATCAACTGCAGGTAGACTACAGAAGCTGCCTGATAGATAAAGTTCCTCTACTAAAGTTGGAGGCAACAGACTTCTTTTCTTCAACTCATAAAATGTTGACAGGCCAAATTCTGCCGCTGGTTTCAATGGTAGTGTTATTTCAGATTTATGCTGGTGTAAGAAAATAAGAGAAATCTGTTTCCTTTTTTCAGCAATGGGAAGACCATAAAAGTGTCACAGTTGTGGCATAGTTCAGAGAATAAATAAGACTGTTGCCTGTTAGGTATCAAAGACAAAATTTATTGACAATTCTCAGCTATAAACATCAGTCTAATACAGTGAGATCAACTGTTAGAAATTCCTGGTCATTTTCACAGCAAATTTTAGCAAAATATTAGAGGACATCCAAGAAATAAGGTGAATGTTGATCTGAACATTCATCCACCCACCCACTGACTGCATTCACTGTGCTCCTTTGATTTGTTGAAGTTATTTTACAGACAATTTTATATGTATGTTGAGCAAAGTTAGAAACTCTTACAATTATATTAATTGTGTTCAGGGAACAGGATACCACCAGCTTCTGAACTGATTCTTTTCTCTGTTTGCTGATGAGAATTGTGTGAATCATGAGAGTGGGTGTGGATGGACAATGACCTCCACCAAGGTGATACTTCGAGCAGTAAACAAGTGTGAGGAAAGAGGTGAGCTTTGCCAGGAAAAGGGCAGGCAGATATTATCCTCTTCAAGGAAGGAAAAAAGAAGCAGAGTCTAAAAGACTTCTTTAGTCATTATTCAGTTATTCTTCTCCTACGATAATGTAGGACTGATTTTTTTTAGTGCTAATCAGCTCAGAGACTGCATGTTCCTCATAGCAGAGATCTGGCACCAGGCTTGGTCAGGAAGGATTATGGCATTCTTTAGTTGGTAAATACACAAGGCTGAAGCAATCTCCATTCCCAAGCCTGTGCTCAGGAAGAATCCCCTACAGCTGAGTTTTTTAAGGGTAAACAGAGAAGTCCCTGACCATGAGTAAACAGCATGTGGGCAGAACTTACTCGCCCATTTCAAAGACCCGTGCCCTGCTGGCTGCCATCAGAACAGCATCAAGGCCGTGAAATAACCCCATAAAAGCGTTTCCCTCCAGTGGCAGTGAGACCCGGGCAAGCACAGCCTGTGCCATAGGGAGGAGATGCCGTACCAGCCTCTGAAAGACAGGAATGAAAGGCAGAGGAGCAGCAAGCCAAGATGGGGGTGCCTGTCAGGTCTGCCTCATCCCTGTCAGATGTCAGCTGCCTCCACTGCTTCTAACTATAAATGTGACAGATAGGTGCCTCATGCCAATGAGTGCTTATAATCATGCATGATGGAAGGATCTGAGATTATGGTGCTGTCAGTGGATTCTGTGTTAAACCGGAAATTTATATTTAGTATTTACCTCACTTGAAGTTACTTAAGTTATTACCGCAGCTCTTAGCCAATTCTGGGCTCTGCTCCCTCCACCCTTACATCTGACTGAGAAGTTATGGCAGTGATATTCAAAAGAGCCTGTGGGAGGCAGACGCCCAACCTCCAAAGAAATTCCATAGGATTTGGGTATCTCAAAGCTCCTTCAGAACCCACTGATTGCCAAGTAAATGGACTGGATTAACCCAATCCCTCAGACAAGCTGTAAGTGATGGAACAAGGTGCCAAAGACCTGGGGAGACAGAAGAGCTCAGCAGCAAATCCCGGGATACCCATTAAGTGATGCAAATGACAAAATACAGGCTGGCTTTACTCAAGATTCCTGGTCCAAGTGCCACCTACTTCTGTTCCAGATTCAGGACAAGCTCTCCAGTCACCTTCATGTCTCCATCAACCCACCTGCAACTACGCCAGGATCATCTTGTCACTGTAACTACTGCGATGGCTCAAGAGCTACAGTTTTCCAAGGCGGATGAGCTCTCACCAGAATAAATCTTGCACCAGAACAACTGCCTTTGGGCAGGCTCTGATAGCACATCTGGACATCATTCTTTCAGAGAGTGTGTCAGTCTGAAGCAAAAAGAAGGATGTGACAAAGGAAGTTCAGCTTTAGTAAAATCAACTCCACTGAGACAAGAGATTGACCATCAAGTAACAAACATGCTTGCAGGGATTTCTTGCTCTTCTTCCAGTTAAAAGTCATAACCAGACTGGTTCTTTGTTAGTTTTGGCATAACCTGATCATCAGCAAATCATCGAGTCTTTATGGTCCATATTGCCAGAAATGTTGTGTTTGAACCCAACACAAACAGGAAAAAATGCTGGATTCTCTGTCTCAACAGTCCAGTGATAATAGCATGTGATTTTACTCCTTAATGGTGGACTAAAACAGGAGACTATTAGGCCAGAGATGTATATGTATATGTATATGTATATGTATACGTATACGTATACGTATATGTATTCTGTCTGATCTAAATATCTGTACAAGATAAGTTAGCTGGAGTCTTTCACCCTGAATTCCTGAAATTATTCTTGGCTTTGCCATAGTTACCCAGCAAATGAGGTCTGATGCACTCAAAATCTACCGGTGTATGGATATAAATTATGTCCCTGAAAGATTATAAACTGACCTTGAATATCATTTGTATTTAACATAGAAATCTAGTTAATCACAACCAGTTCACAATACTTGGTTCTGTATGCTGTGTACAAAATTTCCTAATCTATATATAAAAAAGGACAGGTTGACAGATACCCTTCTCTTGAACTGTTTTTTGTACCTCTAAATCACATTCTCATCTTTTTTTTACGTGCTTATACCAAATTGTGGACACATCTCCAGATTACCATTCTAATATCACTCATTACTTTTAATGTTACAAAATGGCAGTAGTGGAGTTATGACATTAAATAAACAGTAACCACTGACATAGAAAGTACTCCATACTTCATGAATTGCATTAATAAATATTTATTTAGTCTACGGCAGAAGTAAAAAAATTCTTCCAGCCGCATCAAATTGACAATAGCCTGCACTGTTAATTCTTAATTTTCATGGCTCCATTTGAATTGAATGATTTTTTAAAGTTTAAAGTGTTTAGAAGTTTCATACTCGTTTACTGGTGGAAAAATAAATGTAACTTTAGTAACTAATACTATTAGGTTCTCATTAAAATGGTGTAGCTCTGGTTTATCATCAGACAGTTCTTGTCTAACAGACTGGCTCACCACACCTTAGAACACCTGAAATACTGAGAATTTTCCCATGAGGAAAGCTTCCTGTTTACACCTGAAAATACTCTGCTCAAATTCTAGGCAAAACTTTGCAGAACAAGTTTTAATAGAAGCCTATTTCTTTCTTGATACCTTTCAAGAAGAGGAACTGTTGCTTGCTCTGACCTTTCTCAGAATGATGCACTACACCTATACCTGAAAGGCTCAAGCTGACTTTTACAGTACCTACTTCTGAAAGGGAAGGCTCTCAGTCCTCAACAGAAATAAATCAAATCAATGACCTTTACTTTAAATATATCTGTAACATCTTCCAGTGGTCTAATGGTTTTCTCTTTCCCATCTAGGGTTAGAGAGGTGAAGAACTTACCTATCTGTTGCAGTCTGTGCAAGCCCTGTTTGTCTCCCAGCCCAAACACAAAGTTTCCCAGACTCCTTGGGTACTTTCAGCACTGATTTGCCTTTTAAGATACTGGGAAGACTTTATTCTCTCTTATACCCACAGAAATCAAGCAGGTGACTCAGCATGTCCTGAAGTTAATAAATCCTCTAGGACTCCCTCCCTAGCTGACTCCTTATTCAGACCCAGTTTCCCATTTCTTCCTGACCCATCATCATGATGTTCAGGAATGCTTCCTGATATTTGAACAACAGTATTGTATTTACAGACTTCCAGCACACAGCACCTTACCAAAAATAGGTCTGCAACTTGTTCAGATTATTTGATTATTTGATGGGTCCCTGGCCAGTGTTAAGATATGCAATATTTACTAAAGGCCTCCCCAGCTTTTTCAAAGTATATGAGGAAAAAGGTTTCAAAAATTTTTTCCTCGTTGAACATCAGAGCCAAACACCTTTACTCACAGGGGTTAGTTTCTGTTCATGTGTCAAATGCCATTAGAATGCTCAATTAAAATTACTCCAAACACCAGGATGTTTCAAAGCTTGCCAAAGAAATGACCAGAAACTGGGTTTTGCAAAGAAAGCGGGTACCCAAACTTTTGTTGCCATTTAGAAACTGCAAGTAATGAATGGCTCATTAGATCATATTTCATGTCTTCTCATCAGGAATCCTAACTTACCTTGTGAGCTTTTCTGAGTCACATCAAGTTGAAGCTTCCTGAAATCCTCTTGCCCAGCTCTTTTAGCATGCCTATTCATTGCTCACTATTCCTCTCCTTACATTTGGCCTTACAGACTATTATTGTCTTAATGCCTACAAAATTCAAACTAGGAGCCCCTGTTGCCCTGAGGTCAAGCATACAGAATTCTGCTGATGCTGTCAGTTCCAATACATTGAATCTTAAAACACCTCCATCTTTTGGGGATCTCACTCTAGAGCACTTCATTTGGGGATCACCACAGAGAAAAGAGACCAAATCCTGGGGGGAAAGCAAGGAGAAGGAAAACAAAGCCGGAGATACTAAGTCATGGAAAGTAGACTTAGACCAGCAGCATTCACGCTGTTACACAACCATTTCACTACTTTGCCCTTTAAAAAATGGACTTCTACATTTTTGTTTGGCAAGATACTGAAATTTGCTGATAAATATTTATAATTCCTTTTTTATTTGAGCAAATGTAAGTAAAATATTATAGTGTATGTCTTGTATCTTCTGATGCTAATGAATATAAGGTAGGAATAAAGATTTTTTAAAAAATAACACGAAATAAGGTAGGATATGATGAAAAAGAAAATTAAATTGATTTATCCTTAAAAGATAACAGCAATGTTTTTTATTAAAAAAATATATATACTAGCACTCTCTGTATTAAATGTTAATTGCCAGAGGAGTTTATATCATCAAATGTTTATGCATCTAAGATATAGAAACAATAACAGATTTATTCAAATTTTCCTCTGGGGCTCTGGTGAATGCAAGTGACTTATTAATTAAAGATGAGGAGAACTTCTGCATCTGAACTGTTTAAATAAAGCATGCCAGTTTTGTCCTCAGCTAATATAAATCAGACCATAAGTTTCATACTTCATTCTTCGGCATCAGTGAGGTATGTGTATAGTACCAGTGATATCACTCGGCTTATAACCAGCAAGAATTTATGTTAAGAGAGAAGAAAAGCAGTGTAGTATACTTTTCATGCTGTATAACAGCCAGGGTTTAAGCATATTTATTTCAGGCATAAATAAAGTGTTGAAACATTCATAAATGTGATACATAAACATCACTTACCACGAAGCTTTGTACAAAATCCATTGAAACAGATGAAAATACCTTCTTGATCTCAAGGCCATTGGATTTCTTCCCTTTCGTACAATGGTGTGGTGCTCCCTTTCAGCAGAAGTTTGAGACCTCTCAGACAGAAGAAAATACAGTGAGGACTGGCATTTCTGAGAGGGAAAAGGTCAATCATCCCAACTATTTTTGAATTAAAATTATCAATAGTGCCTGCACACTAGGCTATAATCAGTTAGACTGGGATCTCTAAAGGAGATTTTTCTTTGGATATGAAACAGCAGACTTGTAGTTATCTTCTTCATCTGACAGGAGGTGAATCCAGAGGCTGTCCTAAGTGTGAGGCTTCCCTTGAAAGGAACAGAGGATGGAGAAGGCAAGAAAAGTCCTAGTACAACCTAACTGCTTTTTTTTGGTTTTTTTTTTTTTTTTCTTTTGAGGGCGGAAGAAAATCCTACCATTTTCACCTTTCTAATGAGCCTAAACATGAAGCACATCAGTCACTTTCTGCATGTTTGCCCAGTGTCCTGTCCAGCTCCCAGCTGGGATTGTACTACCCGAGGCAGTCTACTGGAGGTTGCTGGAGTGCCCACTGGGGAATAGAGGAGTTTTGCTAGATATTCCTACCCTTAATGAGGCCACCACTGGATGTGAACATCCTTCAACTGCACTATTCTCAAATGGCCTAAAAAGTAGGCAAGGGATATCCATGCAGTTTTTCCTTTTCAGGCTGGTCTGTTTTACAGTGAGTGATTGGAGAGACAGAGGCTGCAGTCTGATGAGCAAAGTCTTCCATGGTGGGCAGCCAAGTGACAGGGTGTCCCAACAGTGTGACAGGGCATCTGGGTTTGTCTCCTGTTCGTGTTGGTATTTCAGTACTTGTACACAGGGAGATAACAGGGGCAAGAGTGACTGGGAGCCTTTTCTCTTCCCACCATCTCCTGCCTGCCTCTCCACCTTAAAAAATCCACACATTAAAACTATCTCTGAGACACTCGGAAATGTGGATATCAAAACTGCTTTGCAGAGGCTAAAGCTGACCCAGCATCTCCTGTCCTGTGGTGGGGAATACTCTTAGCCTTGAGTTACTGGTCTAAACAGCATCTGTCACCCAGATGCTTAGGATTTACAGTTCCATGAAAAGAAAAGGACAATTACACATGGTTCAACCTGAACACAATTTGTTCCCCATTTTGCCAGCCATCATGCAGCCCTAATTTTGAACATGACCAAATGCCTCTATTTTTACAGCATCTTTATTCAAGGACTCTGACTTCACAGAAAATTATGAAGACATTTAGAAGCAAGAAAGGAGGAAAAATATTTATTCAGTGTCACCTTTGATATTACTTTCTACAGTGTGCTAGAAGCATTAACTGTTACAAAGATTTGCTTGTTCAAAGTGCTGTGTTTATATTAACTTAATAAAGACTGTCATGGTTTATAACTACCTAAGCAGCAACAGAATTCTGGTACAGAAAAAAGTATATAAACTTACTAGTCAATGGATAAACTTACTGCATCTTTGGTGTTCCACAAAGGTCAATGCTAAGAGGATAAATCCTACAGTCAGAATAGAAGAAAGTAAAATTTACGTATTTGCTGTGGCCTTTGACACCTGGCTACTACCAGCTGCTAAACTGCATAAGTAAAGAATTGCTGAGAAGAAAAAGGCCATGGTGTCAACGTAAGAAGGACTGAGGAATAAAAGGTAGTGGGCAGAATGATGTAAAGACTGTCCTTTGCCACTGCAGCAAAAGCAAAGGAAGGACCCCAGGGAAAGCTCTCCTGCAAAAGCCACGTAATCCCTCTCAGGGCTACACTAAGCTTTGTCAAACACCCACCACAGAGCACCTGGTGGACAGTCTTGTTGAAGGCTCTGACCTTTTCCCTCAGCCAGTCAGAACTCCCCTTCCAGACCAAGCATATCTACTAGCAGCTATGTTTCCCTTGTGTCTGCAATTTGGCAAAAACTGCCCTGTCCACTGGTGTGGTTGGGCTTTACTTCTGCATCCAGATCCACAGATGGGGACTGGGTAGCTGATAGGCAGTCAACAGTAGAACTTGGAGCCACTGCTGGTAAAAAGTGTCTTTACTGAAAAGTTTGCCTTACTTTTTTATTTATGTATTTTGATTTGATGTGCAAAAATGCCTCTAAGCACTCTGACAGTAATTAAATTTACAATCCCCATAGGATTACTCTGTGAACTATGCCAATGTAGGTATTGACAAGGTGCCCATAAAACCATACTGTTGCAGCACACAAAATGAACATGTGTCATGCTGAGGGAGTAGTACTGTTGTTGGTGTACGCTCACCTCCCACATGAAATGCCATCATACCTGTTAAATGACACTTGAAAATGTGTTAGCACTTAACCAGAAATATTTTCAAAATAACACTTGAACATAAGAGTCCTTAACTGCTGGAAACTTTCCCCTAATTTCCTGCTAACGTTTACTTGCTGAAGAAGCTCCCTTCCCAAACAGATTGCAAGAAAAAATTAGACCTACTGGCTGAGCTGAATGGCCAGACTATGGGCGCTTTTTAATAAGATCTTGACATTTCTCATTCTGACCCCACTTAACACAATGCTTTTCAATTCTGCTTCCTGAAAACGTTTTATTGAAAAGAAAGAAACAAAAAGTGTAAAAACCTCTTGCAAATATCCAGAGCTCACCCACATCACGTCAAATACAGACTGCTGAGAACATTAATGTTGCACTTAAGAAAATGCTTGAATTAAAGTTGCCTGTGGTGAAAGTGGTGTATGACTGTGAAACTGAAGACAGTCATAGGGCAAACAAGAAGACTGTGATAATCCCCCATAAGGGAATTGTATGGGCAACCTAATCACGTAATTTTGTATATTTTGATGTTTGAAGCTTCCAACCA
Organism: Monarcha castaneiventris obscurior; assembly: GCA_026261815.1. NCBI lineage: Eukaryota > Metazoa > Chordata > Aves > Passeriformes > Monarchidae > Monarcha > Monarcha castaneiventris. The sequence goes on from JAMPIT010000379.1 coordinate 13,637,307, forward strand.
CAGTATTCTGCTCAGTTGTTTTATATGTAATTTCCTAGCTCTGCTGGAAATGCTGGAAATTCTCCAGGGTGTTTCACAGTGAAACTCACCATCAGCAGGACCACAGTCACTACAGAGTCACCAGACAAGACAGGAAGAAACATGATTTCTAGAAAGCTCATATCCAGACCCACCTTAGCTCCAGCTTCTGGTGAGGCTGTGACTTGGCCCTGCAGGGTGATAACAAGAGAGCTGAAGGTGAACCAGAATCTCAGTCCAAGCATTTCCCAAGCAAGCACTGGTATGAAATTCTGCTGGGTTGGTCTGGGACAGTTAGCTTTCTTCATAGTATTTCACATGGTGCTGTGCTTTGAATTTGGGACTGAAACAGTGTTGGTAACAAACCAACATTTTAGCTATTGCTGAGCAGTGCTTTCTCTGTTCTGGCTCTGCCTCCCGGGGAGCAGGCTGGGGGTGGGCAAGAGGCTTGGTGGTGGAATAGCTGGGACAGCTGACTTGAATTACCCAAAGGGATTTTCCACAACATGTAAGTTCGTGCTCAGCAATAAAACCTGGAAAGACCAGTTTTCAAATGGCTACTTTCCAAACTAGCCATTGCTCAGAGATTGACTTGGCACCTTTGGGATGATTATCCTTCACATAATTTTATTTCTTCTCTCTCACTCTCTCACCCCTTTACTGACTAAACTGTATTTATCTCAACCTAGCAGTTTTTTCACTTTTTCTCCTCTCCCCCATCCCACTGAAGGGAGGGAGAGAGTGAACGGCTGGGTGGGGACTTAATTGCTAACCAGGATCAACCAAACACAGAAGCTTGATTTTCCTGTTGCTGTCAGTGGTTAGTTAGTGCAAGAGCTGGATACAAGGTGGTCATTCATCATTGCACCACACCAATAATAGCATCAAGAAAAATGGCACTGCTGGTGCTGTAAAGCCTGTGGGGAGAATCCACCTTGCTGACTTTTACTCAAACAAGTTGCAGAATCTGATCAGGACACTTCTTTTACCAGCAGAGAAGAGCAAACATCCCTGTGCTACAGGAATCTAGGAGTTGAGTAACCAGCAAATAGGTTGTAGAAGAGATGGTAGTCACCAGCTAAAGAAAATCTTGCTCCTCTCTTCAAACCTATAGCTTTGATTCAAGGTTTAAATGTCAGTGCTTGTCACATCCACTTTTGCCCACCTCAGGCTAGTCCTACGATAGAAACGTCTCCATATTCTTCTGTGCTTAGAAATTATTTTCAGTGGACTTGACATTTTCCTGACCATAGACTGTGATGACTAATGTCATTTTCTAACTTGCAGTTTGACAACAGTCAAAAAATTCAAAAACTGTTGTGCTTCAAAATGCAGGAAGTCCCGAGCCGTGATACAAATTCTTAGTCACACCATTACCCTAGGACGTGAGTTTCCAACAGGATTACAAGATTATTTGATTTTTTTACTTCCAGTAATGCTCTTAAAGCTTTGGATTTATTTGAAATAACTCATAGTTTGGTCTGTATCTGTTTTGCAATTTACTTTAAATTTCAAAAGAGTTAATTAAAGGATTCCATGAAGAGCTCCCCCAACCAAGTGCAGTGGCCTATGGTGACAGATCAGCAAAAGAGTGTTTGTGATATCTATACCATCACCACCAAGTAGCAGGCATCACTCTCAGACTGTCTCCTATATGATGACCTCATGACACAGGGATTGATACAAACCACAACCAACATTGCTAACTACCTACAGCAACGAAACAACTACCTATAGCAATGAAAATGAAGTAGAAGTTTACTGAAGTTGTGCAGAATTCTGAATGAACTAAAAATATGCTACTAGCCCTTCCTTGTTCTTTGTAAGAGTGTCACAGTCTGTCATACTGCGAAGTTGGGTAGGTTTTTTTTATTAGTATTAATATGCACAAGAATTAGTCCCCTCTTAACTACACACCAAAAATACCTTTTAATATGCTGCCAAGATGTGGCCACCTTTTGAAGGTCTGGGGCATTTTGAATGCGATTTAATGGCAAGTGTGAAAAACAAATGAGTGTCATAAGTAGTCCCCAGAGATTTCCAAATGCCATAAGCAGACAGAGAGTTATTGATTGTTGCTTAACATGCCTGTAGAAAATAATGGGGTAACAGCATCTGTGCTGTAGCAAATAAAGTTATTCTGTCTATTGTGCCAGCACCAATATTTGGACATGTCCAGAGCTGAAGACTCATTACTTGTAATGCCAGCTGCACTGTAACCAGAAGGGACAGCAACCGGGCTCCCAAGCCCTTGTGCTTTTGCTGTCTCGCACCAAAATCATGAGGCAGTTTGAGGAAGAAAAGGCAAATCAATAAGTAATTATTTTACAGCCCTCACCACTCTTTGCCCATGTCAACTAATTGAACTAATAAATAATTCATTAGTTTCTTGCTACCTCGCTGGAGACAGACAGCAGTTTCCTACAATGTGTCATTGCTGTTGATAAAGAGGTGACAGGGATGATCTTTCCCCATCTCCTTTCGGTCACAAGTGGACTCATGAGTTTGACACTGGTAGTTCAGGGTCTCTGCCAAGCTGAGCAGGGCTGGTGGGGGAAGAGGAAGGCCCAGGGTGCTCGGGCTGCATAATAACTGGGTATTACGTACTGTATTCTGTCTGCTCCTAACAATACAGGTGGGCCTGGAAGCTGATGTACATGGTCCCATTCCTGTGTATCTCCAAGGTAGCTCATAGAAGACAACAACTGCAGACTGCCAGGACACTACAGGAGCTGGGGGCTCCTTGGGAAGCAGTGGGATCCCCCCAGCACAGCAGGACAGACCCTGGCAGCCCATCCTGTCCAACCCCAGCCAAGATCAGGGCAGTCAGGGGGCACTAGGGTAGCCCCAGCTCCAGGCATTGGGCTCTTCCCTGGAGATGGGCCAAGGTTAGGACAGGATGTCAGCCCACAGGTGGGGATCAAGATCATATCCAGTGAGTACAAACAGGGTCAGACATGCCCAGAGTGGTTTGGCTCACTTCTGACCACATCATCTCCCTGACCACAGGGCTAGGGACTGCCCTCAGCACTGGATCAGGGAATGTGCTCGGGGCCCTGGCAGGCAGGAAAGCTCAAACTCTTATGAGATAGGTTTGTGAGAGCTGGAGAAAGCAGGTAAGCTGTTGGGACACCTTCACCCTGCTCTGCTTGGCAGTGGTGAGGCCACACCTTGAATCCAGTGTTCAGTTTTGGGCCTCTCACTACAAGGAATGCATTTGAAATGCTGGAGTGGGCCAGACAAAGGCAACAGAGCTGGTGAAGGGTCTGGAGCACAAGTCCCATGAGGAGCAGCTGAGGGAGCTGGAGATGTTTAGGCTGAAGCAAAAGAAGCTCAGAAGGGACCCCGTCGCTCTCTACAGCTACCTGATAGGAGGCTGTAGCAAGGCGAGGGCCTCCCAGATAACACATGGTAGGACAAGAGGAAATATTGTCAAGTTGAAATGGGGAGGTTTAGATTAGATGTTAGGATTTTTTTTTTTTTCACAGCAAGGGTTGTAAAGTATTGGAACAGACTGCCTGGGGAAGTGGTGGAATTAAAACAGTTTAGTAGATGCTGTGAAGTTGTTTAGACCTACAGTCAGTGAGTCTCAAATTGCCATGAGGAAGCTACAGAAGGACAAACTGGAGCCAACTGCACATGGAAGTGGAAATGGAACAAACAGCTGGGAGGAGAGCAGAACAATGGCTGGCACCATTCAAACTGTAATTCAGTGATTAGGTCATGGGTGAAACCCACGGTGGTTTTGCCACTGACTTCACTCTAGAACTCCAAACTGCTGTAGGTCCATCAGCACGAGGAGGGTATAATTTCAGGACTGTTACAAATGCATTTGAACTTTTAAATAACAAATTGCCTTTGGCCTCCACTAACAACTCACTTCCCACTCTTTTCTCATGCTGTGCTCGTGCCCGTAGCTGTAAGCTAACCACGGACAGTCACTCAGCAGGAATAAGCTGTCACTGATCTACTGGCTTAAATAGCAGTTGCTTAGATTTATATCTACCTGAGATCCTACTCTGGAAATTTGTCAGTTAGATTAAGAAAGCATTCATTCTGAAATCTTTTGTACTTTAAAATGAAAATGTCTTTGTGTTCTAAATCTAAGATTGTATCAGCTGTAGTTTACTAGCAAGGTAATATGAAACATGAAGAACAGGATGCAATTCAGGTAAATCAGAAATCACTTCAGGTTTGATAATATTGAGGACTTTTACCTCCTGCAGTAGTATGTAATAGCAAGTTGGTTAATCAGCAGAGGAAACTCACAGGATCCCTGTAAATTATTTAATTCAAAAGTGACTGGAAAAGATTATTAATAAGTGACACTTTCATATAATGTCCTCATGGTGAGACCACCTGTAGTTTAATGAATTAACATAGCTGCCAGGATCTTTGCTTAAGTCTTATACATTTAATTTGATTGTGTTAAACATGCCACTTATTTATCTTTATTAATGGGATTTCTATTTTTAGATACAGGACTCAACATGAGCAATGGGACAATATAATCAAAGTGGCTTCCATGATTCTCTTTACGGGAAAAGGCAGTTTTTCTCTGTGCATCCCCTTCATTCCTCAATTTTTCATCTGGTCTTGCTGCAACTGCAAGCATAAGCCATGACAGAATCAGCATGTAAATAGCAGAAGATTATAAAGACTAATTAGGTGATGCAGGAGGCTCGGTCCTATCAAGATGTTTTTGCTTTAACTTCAGGTAATCATTTTTATTACAAGCAGGGAAATGTCATATTTAATTCTGAGCCCTGCTCTGCGCAGTTTTATCTGTCTTTCACCTACAGTTCACCCCATGCTTGTAGTACCACAGCAATATTGCCCTTTTCTTCACTTGTCTGATTTATTCCTGGTCTGTTCCTTCTAATTTCAAAAATTTTGTCTCTCTTTTAAAGAGATTATGGTACAACTGCAAAACATACAGAAACCAAGGCATGAAGGGACCTCTGGAGATCCCCTGATCCTACTGCCCTTTGAAAGCAAGGCTTCAGATTAGGTTGCCAAAGTCTCCATCAAGTCAAGGCTTGAGAGGCTCACTTGTAGTGAGGGAGGTGCCACCACTTCTCTGTGTACCCTCTTCCAATGTTTAACTGTTCTCATAATGAATTTTGTTTTCATGTCTGTAAAGAGAATTTGCCCTGAAATAACTCATGTCTGTAGTGTCTTGTCCTGTCACCATGCAAGCCTTTTTCCAGTGTATGGGGCACCAGATTATCAAGTACTGTAAATCAGCACAGTTCTGCTAACCCTAACCATCTGCAATGGCGAACCCAAGCACGGGGGATCTGTGCTTTCCCTACCCTGACGTGACATCAGAACAAGTATCCTTGGGAGTCTCAGCTTGAGAGCCAGCAATCAGGGACCAGGGGCTACTACAGGTATCAAACTGCCTGCCTCATTGACCTTCTGAACATCTCTGCAGATGATGTATAGCAGAAGCACTTGGCCTAGAATGTTTGGGTTAGAGCCAGCCAGCCTGAAGACTAATCCATCTTCTGCAAAAGACACAGAAACGTTGGCAGGGTCAGATTGGAAGCCAGAGAAATTTTTCCAGCAGTCTGTGACCTGCTGCCTCCCTTTACTGAAGTACTGCAGCCCCTTCCGGCTACGTCCAGTCTCATGACCTCTTGCACATAGATGCTCTTGTCAATTTTGTTCATGTGACAGAGCATGCTGGATTACATGGCAGAGAAACTGCCACTGCGTGGAGCCCACAAGACCTCCCACACAGCACCTCTGTTCAAAGCCAACATATATTTCACCTGGCTCCTACTTTATTCTAACCTTCCCCTAGCTTATGTGACTATTTAAATACATTTCCTGCTTTGGGTTAAGGAGGTTTAGAATTTGTGGGGGTTTGCATGTCTGGTTGGTGATGTTTTTTGGTTGAGTTTGTTGGGTTTTTTTTGGGGGGGGGGGGCAGGGCAGGCAGTTTTTGACTGAATAATTAAAGCTTGTGTTAGGAATAAATACCTTTTTGATTATTGTTCAAATTCCAGCCAAACACAGTAAGACAACTAGAAACGTCTTTTAGCACAGGAAAAGAAGGGTTTTTTTCCACAAGCAAAGAGTACAGAGAAGTAATCAGGAGGCAAAGGACCTGTCAGAGCAATGAATGGTCACCCTGTCAGCAGTGTCAGCAGTCCATCAAAGGTTGTGCTCGAACTGCAGAAGAAAACTGGAAATCAAGAAATAAAAAGGCTAGAAAAACTCATTTTGGAGACTCACCCATAAGTAACACTATCCTTCCACACCCTCCCTCCTACCCTAGACAAGTAATTACATGTGAGGTATAATAGACAGCTGGATATAGATGCTGTTTCAATGAAGAGATATGGCATGGATCTGATTCCCTTCACCCAAGAGATGTGGAAAAATTGAGTTCAACCTAGGCAATAGGAAGAGCAAACACATAAAACTACCCTAAAGACTACTTAGAGAAAATTCAATTTGAATTAAACCTAGGCAACATGACTGAACATGACTGCTACACATCAGTGCCAAGTATGCCATGAAAATCAACTTTTTCAAAATGCAGCTAATACCACCAAAGAGGAAACACCACACTTGGGAAGTGATAAATTCTCATTCACCTGAAGTTGCAGGTAGCAATCTCTGGTCTCTCCAGACTTTCTGGCACTAATAGATCTTCTAATTTTTTTTTCAAATGTGAGTTCTCACTGTCTGTCACATCCTCCCAAAGTGGGAGGTAGAACTGAGGTCACAACATTAGTTGGGGTCACTCCTTTTTCATGGGTTTCCTGGGGCTGCAGGGAAATGCTGGCCAGAGGCCAGCTAAGTAACCTATCTTCTGATTTCTTCTACTTCTAGGTCACCCATGTGGCTATCATCCCAAAAGTCAAGGCATCTTCTTTTTTTCGTTGATTCTAGCACTTCATCATTTCACTTATTGCCATCTTGCAAATCTTTTCATAAAACCTTGCTCAAGACCTCATTGAAAATGTGAACTCAGCCAAGTTTAAATGAAGATTTGCGCCCAAACTGGAGAGAGTATCAACTTGAAAAAGTCCTATTTAAACTAGCAATTAAAAAAAAAATATATAAAAAATAGTGTCTTCCACAACTCCCCAGCAGAAAACATTAACTAATTTAGACCACTTTTGAAGACCAGTATTGATGCTCAAAGATGTTCAAAAGATATTGCACCATCTTCAATATAAAAATTTTTGTGAATACTGCTTAAAAAAAATGAAAAATCATAATACCATTGAATCATTTAATCAAAAAGCCATTCATTAGGAAAAGAAAAGTTAGCTATGAAAGTTTTTATCACTTTTCCTGCTGACTTAAACCCACAAAAATTACCTCACTCTTCTTACAAAACTGGTTGTTACCAAAACTGTGTCAGGTCTTTCAGCTTCTACATCTGAAAGGAAAAGAGAATGACCCTACATTACAAATACAACTTAAGGCTTATACACCTACATAAAATACTGAAATTATCTCCTGTCCAAATACCCAAATATTTTGATTCATTTGTCTTATTTCTTGAATTATGTTGAAGACTGGCTTTATTTTCCTTTCCAAGGAAGGAGAGCAGGATCCTGAGGTAGAGTAAATGTTTTAATACATAAGTAAAAGCAACATATTGTTCTATACAGAAGAATGAGTAAGATGATCCACTCGTGGTCAAGCAAGTGCCTTTGGTGGGTGACCAGCCGATTTCCTCAGTGCCATTATCTTGTCTATATATAAGACACAAAAAACCCCCTAAACACAAAGACCTTAAACGTATTTCCAAATAGTCACAATCTTGCAAATAATTACAAAGTTCCCACTACACTAATTAGACATTCAAATCCACCTAGTGTCTTTGTTGACACCTCCCACACATCCCCTGATACATCTGTGGATAAGATGCATGATCCATAAAGTTATTTTAGGAACATCTTCACCAGAGAACTGTTGCAAAATCTCACTAATGATGCAGAAGTGTACAACTGGAAATTATGCAGACTGATGGTGGATTTTGCACTCCTTTTGCAAAAACCATCATGCAGCAGAATTCAAATTTTATGCACTGCTCCACACACACAAGGCATCAAACAAGTACATGCCCTTATACTGTCATTTATGTCAGTAACAACAAAATGTGTCTGAAGCAAGTTTATCATTTGAGAAAGCAGATTCTCAGATTTTGCTGTGATCTCCACTTGTGTTCAAAAGGAACAGTAGATGCATTTTTGGGGCAGAAATTTGCTGCTTGGATGCTTTAAAGGGGGCAGTGGGCACACATGGGTGGTTGGGAAAGGAGCTGTAGAGCTACAAGGAAGCACAGTGACAGCAGCAGGGCCCCCCACGGGCAGCAGGGGTGCTCTGGGTGCTGCCATCAGGCTCAGGGCAGCTCAGAGCTGGCACAGCCAACACAGGATCTCCCATGCCCATAGGAGAACATGGCCAGGACACAATCTGGCCATACTGGGCCGTGTCTGTTTAGTTTCCCCCACTGGGCCAGATCCTGACCCCCACTATGGACTAACATGCTGTCCCAGGCTCAGCCCATCCCCAGGGATGTGCCTGAAGCCCAGGGCTGCCCCAGTGTCCCCCAGCTGCTGGGCTCCTGGCTGGGCCAGTGGGTCCCCAGCTGGTTCCCCACTGCTTGGCCCCACACAGTCATTCTGACTTTGACCCCCAGCAGATGGTGCAAAGGCATTTTGTGTTCAGTTTGCATAGAAGAACATGTGAGTTCAAGAGCCTCAGGCTTTCCATGAGAGATTCACCTCAACTGATTTTAAGGGCAGAAGCCCTCTGCCTGAATATGAGCGCCTTGTCCCACGTGAGGTCCCTTAGGCTCTGCCACCCAGCCTCCTGCACTGCTCCAGCAAGACACAGACTCCCCACTGCTCCTGCAGGATACCTCCAGCCTTTCCATGAAATGGGTCATCTCTGAACACCTGTGCCAAGGAAACTACACTAAGCACTGACTATGTATATGGTAAAAGTGAAATTCCTTTTTGGTTTCAGACACTTAAATTTAGCTGTGACAGATGTTGCCATGGGAGACAAGTGTCTGAGCCTCCCATGACTGCCAGCAGAGCTTTAATCAATACAGTCAGGAGAGGTAAAGAGCTGCCCAGACAGAATTTGTTTACTTTTCGGTGGGCTAAATCACTTGACACCTTGAGCATCAGGGAACAGCGAGAGTAGGTCTGCTTTGGAAGTGGAGCTGGGATCCAAAGGTAGCAGCAGGATAGGCAGGGTGGAAGCCTTGCTGACACTGGGCACTTTTCTGGAGCATCCAGGAAAGAAGAGCTGAGCTGCCACGGCAATGGAAACCAGCATCGGCCAAGAGCCCTGTGATCCCACAGGGATAACCACAAGTAAGATGGTCCTGAGCCCAGGCTGCCAAAACCCCAGGATTCAGAGGGATTTGCACAGACCTGTGACAGTAAGCTACACTGTCTGCTCTGAGTAGGAGATTGATTCTTACGTCAAGGGTGGACATCTTGTTATTCAGGATGTCCTAGTGTACCCCTCCTGACCAGCTGCTGCTTCAGAAGGGTTGGTGTCTCCTGTGGATCCTATAGCAAATCTGCCAGCTCTGAGCAAATGCATTTGATTCTCTGAGGGATTTCAAGTTGCTATATACAGGAGTTTAGGCACCAGGCAACACCACAGAGCATCCTACTTATAGGCACCCAGTTGTAATCTGCACCCAAATCACACTCCAGGTGACCTGCTCAGCGAACTGCCTGCACTCCCTCTGCCAGCAGTGCTGAGAGAGAAGCTCCAGAGGCAGTTCAGATCATTGTAGGTGAGTTAGAAAAATGCCTGTCTAGAGGTGCCTTCCATCTTCATGTAGAAGAACCTAGATAGAATCATAGAATTGTTAAGGTTGGAAAAGCCCTCTGAGACCATTGAGTCCAGCAGTTAACCCAACACTGCTACCCAACCTAAAGCTAAATTATGTCTTCATGTGCCACATCTCGACCTCCCCTGGCACAAACTGAGGACGTTTCCTCTTGTCCTGTCACTTGTCACCTGGGAGAAGAGACCAACCCCCAGCTCACTACAACCTTTCAGGCAGTTGAAGAGGTTTATAAGCCTTCTTTTATTCAGGCTAAACAATCCCGGCTCCCTCAGCCACTCCTCACAGGACTTGTACTCCAGACCCTTAACCAGATCCATTGCCCTTCTCTGGACACACTCCAGCCCCTCAATGTCCTTCTTGTAGTGAGGGGCCCAAAACTGAACACAGGATTCAAGATGTGGCCACGCCACTGCCAAGTACAGGAGGACAATCGCTGCCCTGGTCCTGCTGGCCACACAATTCCTGATATGTCAGGATGCAGTGGCTTTCTTGGCCACCTGGGCATATGCTGGCTAATGTGCAGCTGCTATTGACCAGCACTTCCAGGTCCTTTTCCACTGGGCAACCTTCCAGCCACTCTGCCCCAAGCCTGTAGCATTGCATGGCATCGTTGTGATCCAGGTGCAGGAACTTGCAGTTTACCCTGCTGAACCTCATACAGTTGGTCTCAGCCCCAAGATAGTTATCTAATAACCAGCTAAAGTGGGACGAGATTTGTGCCAACACTTTTTTTCAGAGATGTGGCTGTGCCAGAGATAACTAAAGACTACAGCACATGATCCTAGTGCAGGTTCCTAGTGTAAGGACTAACTAACACTGAGGGCAGCTACACTGCACATACACCTACAGTGTAAAAATCTGCATCTGGGTCTTCTCAGACATATCCCAGCCCTGGCAAAGTTAACTCACCACTCCTTGGCTCCTGTCTGCATCCTCTCAGGAACTACAAACCAACAGCTCTCTGTTTTGTCTGCAGCACTTGAATCACTCAAGAAGAAAATCTTTGTGTGCCCTAATACATAAAGGGCCCCACAAAAAACAGAAAAGATGAGCAATTTCCTAATTTCTTCCCAGCAGTTTAGTTGAAGCAACAATCAGTCAGCAGGTGGGAGACTTGGGCTTAGTGACCCACCTTCAGCCCTACACACTATTTCTCCAGAGCCCTTTCCAAAGGCAGAGAGAAGACAGCATAGACAGAAAGAATACATGAGAGCATCTAATCAGATGTGTAGAGCACTCATTTGAGAGAGGAGAAATTAGCACTTCAGTTTCTGCATCAGCTATTATTTATTTCATCAAATGGCTGCTTGATATAAACTACAAACATTCATTGGCATGGAGAGTTGTGGTATCAAAGTTCTTTGTTCTTGTTCTTATACCCCAAGTAACTGTGGATTCCAGAGAAAAATTAGTAGAAATTACATAATTCATTTGCCTCTTAATACATCAACTCATCAAAAGCCTATTGAAATATTTCTTCCTGCTCTCTGCATCACACACCCCCACTAATCAGGCCTGGAAGTTTGTTAAGGTGATTAATACAACAACACAGTATCTTGGCATGAGGTGATGTAAAGGTGGAGGGTGTAACAAGGACAGAGACAGACTCTTCAGTAGTGCCCAATGTCAGAAACAGAGGCAACAGCACAAACTGAAACACAGGATGCTCCCTCTGATCATCAGGAAAACCTTTTCATTGTGAGAGTGACTACACCCTGGCACAGGTTGCCCAGGAAGGTTGTGGAGTCTTCATCCTTGGAGATACTCTAAAGTCATCTGAACATGGTCCTGGGCAATGTGGTGACCCTTGCTTGAGCAAGGGGTTGAACAGGCACCCTCCAGGTCCCTTTGCACCTCAGCCATTCTGTGAGCCTGTGCTTATTTCATTCTCTGGGTCTGGAGAAGCACCAGTTGCGTTGTGTCAGTAGGGTTATTGAAGTGCTTCCAGGCTGTGACACGAGCTGTGACCAGCAGAACTCGGGTGCCAAAGTTTCAACACTGCTGAAAATCCCCACAGAAGAGAGAATATTGTAAAAAGAAAATAGATTACTCGGGCACATGACAAATTCTGCTTTGCCCCTGGGAAAACTACTGGAAAAGGTCACTGATTCAATTTATTTTTGACCCACTTTAAACTTTGTAAAAAGGACATGATTCTGTGAGCTCATTTACACTAGGCTGAAGAGCACAGTTATTATGCCTTGGGTGCTAATCATTTCAATTAACAAAAACTAACAATTTTGACTGAAAAATGTAAGCAGACTCATATTCTTCCTCACAGCCAAATGCACAGGGTCTCTATTAATTTCTGTCAATCCATGAAGTGCAGTTAGGTTTATCTCCTCTCTTTGAGGCCAAACTCAGTATTTGGCTGCAACCTGCCCTCTTAAAGTCTCACCTGTCACTCAGCAGGAAATCCACAATCCTGGTAGTTGTTTCAGGACACAGTTTGTCCTTCCAACAAAGGGCATCCTGTTTTTCTTTGTTAGGCGGTCTTCCTTTCCTCAACAAAGCCTTACATAATTAAAGCTGTAGCACTGTTTTAAGGTGTTTTTAAAGACAGTCTGAAGGAATGCATTAACACCAAGGCACATACCAATGGGAGTATTGAATTGTACACAGATTCTCCCTTAAAAAGGGAGAAATGGTGAGAAACAAATTGCTGTGCTATGAAAGCTGACTGTGAATCAGAAGCAAATTAAAACAACCATTTTTTCTGGAAAAGTAGAAACATAATCAATGGCATAAGTGTTAGAAACAGTTAATAGCAAAACTCTAAAAAGTTTGCATCCTTATTTTTCTGTAGCTCCCTCTAGCTTGGTAGCTGGACAAAAATATTTCTAAGTTTAGACCCATGAAGATGTAAACTAAATATAGGATATAAAACAACACTTTGTGAAAACAAAAATCTAAAATTTTCAGCTGTGGGTGTTTCTGGTAATATATTCACTCTTAGGTGACTCGATGTAGATCTTAGTCATTTAAATGGGAGTTGTGGAACTAGGCATTTCTGAGCTCAAGGACATTTTTATCCAGCTGTGTCAGTGTATGTGAAGATGTTCTGAACCTGCTCTTCATTTTCCCCAACTATTTATTTTAATCTTTTTTTTTTTCTCTGCTTCCCAACTTAAACCTTTTTTTCCCTGCTCTTATCTAACAAAGGCAGACATGACTTGAATTCCATACATCTCTCATCTGGAAATTGTCTCCTCTTGCTACCGTCTTCCTAAATTCGATGAGACCAGGAGGAATGATATTCTCCTCTAGTAACAGCAGGAGATACCACAAGGTGTTGCTCAGTGAAGTATTGAGGTTTTCTGTTTCATGTCATCTTCCAGTAGCACATGGAATGTAAATTTACAAGCAATACAACAGGAGGAAAGAAGCACTGCAAACAAACTCCTTCAAAAGTTGGGGAAGTTATCACACAGGTCTGCCATGACAAGCTCCACAGGAGGCAAACAGCCAGCCTAGCTATTACCTAGCTAGGTATGGTCGGCACATCTTTGAAGATTTCTCCCTTCTCCAGCTGCAGCAGTTAAGCACATCCTGCAGAATTTATATGTCATTAGGGGGGACAGTCTGGTGGACATTATGTAGTAAGGAGAAGACACTTCATTATATGCATAAAGAACAAAACTCCCATAAAATTAATTGGGGTCATTTTGCCATTATGGCCATAGTCAACCTCAAGTGCAGAAAGTAACAGTAACCACAGAATAAACACCAGCCAACAATACTGTTTCTGTCTCAAATCAAGAAAGTTAATTCCAAAGTCATAGTGGTCACTCTTTTCCACCTAAAATGTAACACTTTTTCAATGAAGCTTGACTCACTGGAAGCAGAGGAAGAGCTCTCCCTCTTTAGGAAAACAATATATGACTACTATTTCCTCCTATCTATGACTAATCCCAATCAGAATTTACTCTTTTAATAAATATTCAGGCATCATTTGACGCAATGTTGAAGGAAGATAAATCTGAAACCATTTCTGGATGAGGAAGAATCACAAAGATCATTCAAAGGCAGCAAATACACTCATCTGTTAGAAATGGGAAGTGAAAGCTCTACAAGGATGGAACACTCTCAAACTATCTGGAGCACTTGATGGATCTTTTCCCACCCTCTGTGATTAATAGAATGCATAAGCTATTCAGTCTCCAAGCATTTTGCTTGAGGAAGCTTTGATTTGAAAAATGAGACAAGTGCTTCCAATGCTGTCATTGATAGGAAATTAGGTGATAGAAGAGAGCACATTTAAGCAGCTCTTAAATATTCATAATTAGAGCTGTCAAACTGCTATACAATCCCCTCTTTCTCTTGCATTTACCCAAACGGTCTGTCAGGAGTAATGAAAACAGCAAAGCCAGGGGGATGTGACAATACTGAAGTACTTCAGAAGTGATCATAGGAAGACAGAGTTAGGGGTTTGTTTTTTTGGTCTAGACCACAGAACGAACATAACAATCAAGTCAGATAGATGCACCTAAATAATTTGCTATGTTGCGAGGTTGTGAGTTGCTTTACCTTTGATGAATGGTGCCATCACAGTTCTGCTACTTCCCCTGTGTTTGGTGCAGTAACAGAGCATTTGACTCACCAGCTTTGGATTGTTTTCCTAGAAGTACATTACAGGATGTTTTTTCTTGTGTCTCTGAAGTTAAAAAAAGAAAAAAAAATTAAAAAGAGAGATAAAGTTATCCAATAAAAAATTATAATATTTTTAATTATCCAATGAAAAATTATAATTATTATTTTTTAATAGTTTATTTGAATATTATGAAAATAATATGTGTTTATATTGATGTTTTGATTCTAAAGCTCCATACTGACAGAAGGGGCTCTCAAACCAGGATATCCCAAATACAAAAGTAGGTATACTCAAATAAATGAGGGATTTAATTTGTTATGAACTTCACTAACTTCTGTTCTATAACTCTATTAATTTAGAAGAATTACAACACAGCTCTGCTTTTTTAGTCAGTTCTGTGCGCAGTGTGGCAAGAAACTGCAGAATTTCTCCAGTAGGCATGAGATGTGCTTGAGCAGGAAGCTGCACAAGCAAAGCAGTGTTACAGAGTTCAGGTTGCCCCTGACTGCACCACATCTCTGCCATGAACAGTCCCAAAGAGCAGTATCTGCTCAGGGTGCAGACTCTCACCATTTGGTTCATCACCACAAAAACATCTTCTGTGAGCACAGCTACTCCTGCAGAAGACAATCTTTGCTTCATGTATTTTCTTCATACAGTTTGTAGAAGTATGAGTTCCTCCTGTGCTGGGAGGTCACACAAGGAAGCTGCAGCTGCAGGCGCCCCGGTGCAGCCGAGGCCTTAAGCTGATGTAAAGCACACTGCAGTGGCTTCCAGCTGCCTTCAGGTCCATTAGGCTGGCCCTTCAAGAGCAGCGAGGACAGATTACCATTTGTCACCTCAAATGTGCAACCACTGCTGGCATCATTGCTAAATTGAAACAGAGTTCTAAGGTCCACTTGAAACGCACCTGAGAGGTAGAGAGCAGTACAAGGCAGTAATTGGTACACAGCAACATTGTCCTGCAGTCTTGGTACAGGAAATGAAGACAAATGGCTTTTGCAGTTGACGTTTCAGGAGGATGTATGCATGAAGAATGGAGTTACTTCCAGAGACTTTCGGATAAGTCCACATCCCTACACTAAAGAAACGAGACTAGCTTGTAAAAGTTAAAGGGATCGGCATATCAGTTCTGAGAGAGATCATACATTTAGGGATAGGGAAAAATGACTGATTCACAAAACATATTGATATGGAAATTGATTTTATAACAGGAAGGAATGAAAAATTTCAAATGTATGCAATTCTCTTGAAAGGGAACAGAGTCAAGGACAGACTGTCCAGGTGGTAGATGCCCCAGTGTGTCCAGCTCTGATATCCCCAAAAGACAGACTGACTCACAGCTGCACGTCACAGACATGTAATGAAAGATCTGGCAGACTAAAAGAAAGTGGCCCCTACTGGGGAACCAAGATCCAACCAAGTTGTTGGATCTTTATCCCAAAATATATGCACCCAGATCATGTTGGAAACTGGGCAGACAGAATGGGGATTTGCACTGAAAGCAGGATGTGCTGAATGCATAGATACTATTCATCCACATCTGCAAACAGGTTGATTGAATGTGAAACTTGCAGACAAGTATAATATAATTTTCTGCATTTGTGATAGTTCACATCTTCAAAGTTTTTGTGCTCAATCCACCATTTCAAAAGTCTTTCTTTAGAGTCAGAGGAAGGAGGAACTACAGTGTTTTCCCTTCAAACTGGATTGTCTTGCACCTCTTTGCATCCTCCTTTACAACTCTAGGAAAAAACAAGCATTTTGACTTGCAAAACTATAAAGGACTCAAAGGAGAACTGGACTTTATGGTTTGTTAGGCTGGATTATTATGACAGTCTTTCTGAAACAAGCAAGGCACTATTCCCTATCCCTTTGTTCAAGTGGTGGGTGGATACTGAAACATTTCTGCTGTCACTTTTTGATTTTGTTTTATCAGCTTCATGCTGAGCCTTAATTTGCTGGTTTTTATAGCTCAAGTGTAAGGAATACAGCTGAACAAATGTTACTAGCCCCCCCTCAAAAACAAAACAAAACAAAACAAAATGAGCAATCAAAAAAAAAGCAACCAAAACCCAAACCCTGCTGTGAATATTGATTTGCATTTGTGAACAAATCCACTGGGATTACACTCCTACGTTATCTTTGACAAGCAATCCTGTGAATTCTCTAATGAGAAGCAACAGCAAATGTGAGCAGGGAGCGTTGTGCTGCGGGCAGGGGGCAGGCTCAGATCTGCTGGGGAGAAGTGAAGGGGCCTTGGCCAACCACCCTAATACTGGCCACCCTTTCTCATGGAACAGGACCCGGCTGAGGCTGTGAGGGCGCCGACACAATCTGGCTTCCCCTTTTGCAATGCCCAGGACAGTGCTTGCCCTCACACATCAGCAGCACAATATTGTTCAGGCAAGTCACACTGAATTTCTGCCTCAAAGGACACAAGAGGAGAAAGTAAAAGCTAGTGCACACCTATTTTTTTCCCTGACATTCCTTTCATGGCTGGATCCAAAGACCCAATCTACAGATGTTTTAGGAATCGGTTCTGAATTTCAGTAGAGTGAGCAGGAGCAGAGTGCAGCCTGGTGTTACAACAGTACATAAAGCACATATTGTATAAGTGCTCTCCAGTGCAGGGACATCCCTGGCCTTAGTGTTGTACTGAAATGTTTTACAGTATCTTGGTCTTTAACCATGCAGAGTAAGCAGAATACTGACAGCACTACAGAAACATAGCAGCAAGGAAACAGAATGAAATCCAGAGCCACTGAAGACAACAGGAAATTTCTGAAGGAGCTGACCTGGATCATTGTGTACCACCTCTTCACAGACATTTTAGAGACGTATATACTGCTTTTACACTGTCTCCCAGAGCACAGCGGTGCTGTACCTGAAAGCACACAGTTTCAAAGAGAACAAAGAGCGAAATCTCCTCTTTCCCTCACAAGAAAAACTCATTCGTCTCTAATGTGATTTTCTGCTGGTCCATCCCCTGAGCTGACTCATTCTGAGGTCAGACAAGTGCCACTGGCACATGGAAAGTGCAGGGGTCCACAGGTAGGGAGACGGGGGCAGAAAATGCTACCACCACCTGCTTTCAGCAGCACCCAGCCGCTAAACCAGGGGAGGGGTTTAGCTCTATTATCACTACACCGTGAAAGTTCCAGTGCATGAGGCTCCTAGCAGTGAATGAAATACATAAATCTGCCATGAGAAACTCCAGATGAGACAGAAGATCACTTGGAGGAGCTTGCACAGGGCACACTGGGTAAGACCGGTCTCACTGCACAACCCCTTCTCCAGATCATAGGTTGGATAACTGGCCACGTCAAGAACCTCAAGTCAAGGGCTGAAAGTGGGTGACACATAGGTAGGGCAAGAGGGGAACGTTCATCAAGGGCAGTCAAATGAGTCTGTCCAGTTTACTGGCCTGCTTTTCGCCTTTAACCCTCAGGAGATGAGCAACTATTTTCAAGGAATTCCTTAAGTAACCTCATTGCCAAACCCATTTATATAGACTCATCATCATCTCAAAGCACTGAAGTGTAGAAGAAAAATAGACTATGAATCAAAATTTTAAACAAGGGATGAAAAGAAACAGGAAAGGAGTGTGGAGGAGAAAAAAAATAGCTTTTTCAGAAGAAATAAAAAGAAGGAAACAAGAAAAAAAGACTCTGGATAGGGAATATGCACATTGTACCTTGAATAGTCTCTACCTGTTGAGGTCCCACACAACAAAGATAGGATCATCTCACCTACCTGAGACACCTACTAATGAGGGCTATACTTGGGTTACTCAAATTGTCACTAAGATTGCTGAAGAGAAACAAGCACTTCTAGGGCAAGCTTTGTCTTGTCTCAAAGAAGTTATCCAGAATATCTTGGTATTTTTTGTTTCTCTCCACTGGCTCTAAAAGAAGCCTGAACAACCAGCTCTGTGTGGCTCCCTAGAGTGTAGGCACCTAAAGCTAGTTGAGGTTATTAACACAGTAACATACCCCATGCTCCTGCATGGTCTCTTCTGCTTCTTGATGTTCCCAGGGACTCTTGAGCTCCATGTTGCCCACCTCCCAGAGAGAGGTGCCCACCACAGAAAAAGATGTCATGCTGCCAAGCTGAAGATCAGCTGAATGTTTTGGAAACCAGGACCTGGCACACCACAAGACACAAGGCAGGCAGGCTTAGATGTCTCAGGGTATCACTGACACCTACTGCCAGTTTCTAACCATAAAGCCTGGCCAAGCAGAAACCAGTGTATTCCCCCCAGAGTGAAAACTTAGAAAAATCATGTAGAATTAGCCCACTTAAATTTGTAAAATACAACTGCCTGTGGTAAACTGTCCTTCATGGGCTGGGTTCTGGTTTTGTGTAAATCCAATGAAGTCGGGAAAAAATTGTAATGGGAACAGAGCACAAGCCCTAGTAGAATGACAATAGCAGGCACATTAAGTAGCATACTAATTCAGTTCACTAAATTGGGCACTATCCTACTTTATTTAAATAATTATAGTGAAAGAGACACTTATAGAATGAAAAGTTTGGAACAAAGTTAGATTTAAACAAAACTGAATGAAATAAAAAGGTGCATTTTCAGTTGGCAGAAAGAAATAGGCTATATTTGGATTTTGGTCAGAAATGCAAGGACTGTTTTTATCGCCTCTAAATATGGTAGCAAAATTCTGAGGTCCCCGGTACTGGAAGTGATTCTGGAGGCACATCCTCTTTGGAAGAAGATTAGGGTAATTTTCCACACATTTGTGTTTATTAATAGAGGGGGAGAAGAAAGATTCAACTGTCTCAGAATTGATGGAACCTTGTAAAAGCCTCAGAGACAGGAAAAGCTTCTGTTCAGATCCTGTACTTTCCACTCTACCAGGCATCTTGCATCAAAGCATTGCTGCCTTCAACAATCCACCTCTTCATCCCAAGAGAAATTGAAAAATTACCAGGAATCCCTAATCCATTTGAGAACATACTTCTGGATCTGTTTTCAGGCAGGTGTTCAAGTAAAATGACACTGAGTTCAATTCACAGCTATTAGCTAGGCAACAAACAGGGATGGTCTCAGTTTCCATCCATGGTGGCCTTCCAAACGTTGCTAGCAGAACCTGGATACCCTTGCTGAACAATGACATGGCTCAGCTACTTCCCTTTTTTTGTTTTTGAGCTGACGGCCTGACTAATTGCTGGGTTTTGGTATTTTTGGATGGATTTGGGCCAACAGCCAAGTGACCTTGAGCTCATCATGTTCTGCCAGCTGTTCCGTGATGCTGTCTGCCTGCTTCTCACCTCCCTCCCCATTCCCACCTGCAGTGCACAGGGGTGTCAGCTCACCCCAGCAGAACAACTTCCCTTGCTCCCTTCTACTCTGCAGAGAAAGGTCTTCAGACAGACAAGGCCATGGTTTTCAAGCTTATTGACTTCAGTGGCGTAACTTCAGCTTCTACCTGCACAGCAAACAGAGTGAGGATGTGCAGTGAGCATCAGTGACGTACTAGTGAGGAGCTCTGGGGTGCTGTAGCTCTTTAACACTTTTGTGCAATCCTGTGCCCTCCACAACACCTGTGACCTGAAGTTTCAGCAGGATGAGATACTTGCCAGGGCTGTAGAAGCAGTGAAAATGGGAGCTGCCAAGATCCAGAGGTGTGACTGCAGCTCACACTCGAGTCACCTTCAGCTGCCATCTCCAGTGCTGACAGCAATAATTCTGCACAGACTGCATATCTGCCCAGGACCCTGGGTGAGCACTTGGCTGCAGATGTCCTCAGCGTCACAGCTCCCTTGTTATCTGTACCCCAGCCAGGAAATTTCAGGTGCGCTCAGGATGGAAAGTCAAGCCACAGTCCACCCCCTGAGGTGCACAACAGCAAAGGTGTAAACCCAAATGCATGGAACCTCTTGGTACTTTGGAGATCCAAGTGCAGTTGTTGGCTTGCTGGATGGAAAGGATGCAAACAGGCTACACAACCTTCCTGAAAACCTCCTATATATCTACACATGCACCAACCTCCCTGTGAAACAGCATCAGGTTAACTACATGCATTCACAGAATCATTCAGAGGCTTTTAAACCTTGCGATCTTACTGGAAGAGGAAAGCTGAAAGCAGGGCATTTATTTATAATGAAGGCATTTACAGAAGACTCTTTTATCTGTTTACTGTGTGGTACCAAATAGAGGATTCTGTGAGCATGTGCATCAGATAACACTGAAAAATGTATCTACATTATTTTTGTTAAATATCTCACTAATGTGAAAGAAAGACTAAAGGTCATCTGTCAAATGTAGTTGTGAGGCAGGAAAAAATCCTCTCATGTTGCATATCTTGAAACCTTTCAGTTCACGATATTTTTGTTGAACAGAGAAAATGTGATCAATGAATCATTCAAAGTCCTGTGCCTAATAATGGAAATCAAGCATGCCTTTTGATGATGAGTTTAAGATGCTTGTATTAACCTGTCTCAAGATGGTTGATTGCTTTCTAATGTGATGAGATCCTCTCCGGCACTTGAATTTTAAATATTTAGAGATCTCTATTGTCAAATGCTTCTCAGTAATACTTCCCAATAAATGTATTATTGTGCAAATTAAGCTCGAGGTCATTTCTTATAAAATTTCGGTATTCTGTAAAGACTAACCATCTTTTACAAAGTACTTGCTAAAATAAAGGTAATTAACAAGAAGACACCTGGAAATTAATGAGGAACTAGGTGGATCTCATTTTCTTTTTACTAAGTTTCTGAGTATGTAAATACTCTAATTTCTAATTCTAACTGCCTCCAGGCTTCCAGTTAAATTTTGGCTCACTATAACAGTGCATATGCAAGTAGAAATTAATTCATCTATGCTCGGGTCCTAAGGAGCAAAGCCATTTTCAGCCTAATGCTTTCTGATACAAAATCTATTTTGCATCTCATTGACTATATAGATTACATTCACATTTGTTTCACAATTCTGTTACACAGTTAGAGAAGTTCAAAGAGATGTCTTAACTAAATGAGAATCAGGCCATTGCACATACATTTTCACTCCTGTTTCAGGATGCCAATTCCTATTTCATTTACACAAAAGTGAAAAACAAAGAAATCCATTTAAATCCACTGGACTGTACAAATGGGAAAACAGAGTAAGAAAATTTTAAATTAGATGAGATGAGCAGCAGTGTTCCACGTTTAAATGGCTACATGTTTTGTAGAGTTAAAATATATAGGAATTTGTTCATACACACTTTTCAAAACTCTGACAGCTTAGGCCTTCTTCTTGAAAGACAGTTCCAGTACCAATTCTGAATTTATAAAAAGGAACAGAGCACAGTTTTTCATTAGGTCATGCTAGCCCCAACTCTGCATGGTAGAGGAGTTTCCCATACCCTGTTTTCACCTGGTGATATATTAGAAGACAAATTATTAAGTCACAAATTAGGCTGCTATCTGGTTAAATTCATATGACTTTTCTTTATTGTACAGCTATATGACATAGTGCTCAATTGTCTCATCTGCCATCTGTTTTAGTGTCAAGATGTGCTTTTTCCCAAGTGACATTCTGTTGTCAGTTGCAGCATTCTTGACATTTCAAACTGTCTTTGTTGAGAACTTTATGGTCTACTTCAGGTTTCCACAAAAAGTGTTGTTGATCACCACTACAGGACTTGCCGTTTGTGGCAGCCAAAGGGATTGTTCACCCTGCCTTTTCTAAGCAGTACCCTAGAAAATTCTGAAGCTTTGGAGTCCTTTCTCCCAATTCTCTGCCAGTTTCACAATCCCCTGCCAGTTTCACTTCTGAGTGAAGAATTCAGAAGAGTTCACTCGCTCTGTTTGCTATTTTGCTCTTCACTTGATCTACATGTTCAGTGTTCCTCTATTCATCTACACAATGTAACTATGATACCAGAAAATTAATGTTGGTCCCATTCCATGAGGCCTTAGTCATCTCATACAGGTCAGGACTGCAAGAGTTAATATGCCATTGAGATACTCAGCTTACTGTTTCAAATTTAATTTAACATGGACTATATTATACTCTGTATTGCATTATATTTTAGAAGGGGGAACCTCTCATTAGGCAGCAGCTGTGCACAAAATGATGTTATACAGTCTCATGAGCTGAATATGAATCAAGCATATGATGCTGGAAAAAAGAGGAAAAACCCCAAACCATTCTTACTCTTTGTGGTACTAAAAGGAAGGCAGGACATCCATTGGCCAGACTTGGGAGTTATGTTGCTGATTTTCATTTTGGGTATCAAAGCCTAAGAAAGATGTAGGCACATTTGAGAGCTTTCAGGGGACAGCACAAAGAATAAAAAGTCTGGAGAACCAACCACAAACAAGGATGGCTTAGAGGCACAATTATCACCGCAAACTTCCGGAGGTCCTTCCCCTTCACAGTGCTGCAAGTGTGTGATTTTTGAATTCTTGACGCAATCCTTCCAGCCCACAAATACCAATGTGTTCTCTTGGGAAAACTTTAAAAAAATCTCAGGAAACTGTAAGAAATAGGTGGGACAAGCTGCTTTCCTGAGGTCTCATTCACAGTGCCTGTGTGAGTATGTAATGCAAGTTACAAGGATGTTATTAACTGTCTGAAGTGCATGATTATTTTCCCCTTCCACACGCTTTTCAACAGCTTAGCTTAACTGTACTCTCTGAGGGTACCTACCTGTATCTTGCAGATACTCAGACAATTAGTAACATCTTTGTACTTAACTGTGCCCTAACTGTACCCTCAGAAACAAACAAAACAGAGCAACTCTCAGGCCAGATGCTGTAAAGCTATGGCCTTCTAATTAGTCTCACTGAGAGAGAGTGCACAAAATCAGGCTCAGATAGCTGGCAAAGCTGATGCAACTCAAGGCAACACCTGTCAAGGATCAGGCTGTAGACCTGTACAGTAACAATGAGAGAATTTGGTTTGTAAAAGCTTTCTGCATCCGGTTCCACATAGCTTTCATAACAAATTTAAATAACCTCTCAAAAAAAAGTTTGTACCATACAGAAAAAGGTCACAAGAGCACTTCTGTTTTGACAATTGGTAATTAACATATTGCTTGGCCTTGCATTTGTTAGTTTTTATAAAGTGATGTACATGGCCAGCAGTTACTCTAGGACTCTGTTGTACTAAAGTTAGCTGAGAACAATTTAATTGAGAAACCCCAAAAGGTGCATGGGTGGACTCACACTGAGAACAAATACATGAAGTGTCTATGTCAGGCACTTCCCAAAGGT
Organism: Monarcha castaneiventris obscurior; assembly: GCA_026261815.1. Classification (NCBI taxonomy): domain Eukaryota; kingdom Metazoa; phylum Chordata; class Aves; order Passeriformes; family Monarchidae; genus Monarcha; species Monarcha castaneiventris. The sequence goes on from JAMPIT010000379.1 coordinate 13,660,982, forward strand.
TGTGTACATTGAAATCACACTTCCAACAATCCACGTTCTATTGGCAACCATGCTCCTTCCTGCTGATATCATGGTGAGAATGCAGGGCTTTACGATTTTGTGCTCAGTGACATACACTACTGGAGAATTTTGCTTTCAAAACTTGCAGTTAAATGCAAACCCCACTTCAAACCCTTAAATCAATAGGACTCTTCATGTGCCTGAGTACCTTCCTGAATCAGGCTGCAAACAAGAGGAGTTTCCCCACTTAGTTTAGCTAAAGATGAAGCTTAGAGATGAAGCAAGGTAGCAGTTGGCATATTTTGATTTGTCTGAACAGCTCTCATCTAGCATTAGCTCTCATTATCTTGGCAAGCCCCACCCACTGCCCACATGTGGGGAACCTAGCTAAATTTTGCTCTTCTCTAACACAAGTGGTAATGTATTAGTGTGCTTTTAGTGCTGCTGCAGCAAAAGTTTGCTACACATTTAATGTCAAAATGTGTTTTCTGGACCCTGAAAGCTCTACCATCCCCTCAGTTTTCAGACAGAAGCATAATGTGATAGAAACTTTTCCTTGAAAATTGCTGTCATGCTAGCACCCTGAAAGACAGCAAAACAAAGGAGTATTTCAAGTCACTTCGGGGGCTTGTACATCTGGGCTTTTTGCAAAGAGCAAGTTTGCAACAATCTGCTAAATTTTCCAAAATTATAATGAAACAAACACAGAAGCATAGCCATAGCATAGTGATCACATGTCAGCTAATCTGCACATAAAAAAAATTGGTGGGTTTCTAAAAGGAAGGGATTGAAGCTCCAGTTCATAAAGTTCTTAAATTCATGCTTAATATGGTCTGCTTGGGAAAACACAAGTGGCTACCTTGCAAAACAAAAGTAGCTAGCTGAAGGGAGGCAGGAAAACAGGTTTGCAAGGATATATTCTTTTTATATGTATGCAACTTTAAACTAGTGTAATTTACAGAAAATGCAAACTTAAATGTAAAAGCATAAAAGCAAGATCCATTTTTCCCCCAGAGGACAGCAATCAATACTGCAGTCAAAGTGCATTTTCCCTATATGGAAAACAAAGATTTCATGCCACCTTGAAAACCACTAGTAAATCCATTGAGATGATGATCACAAATCTTTGAATTTCCAATCCAAACCCAGCCTTTTTGTCTAATAAGGTGTTTGATAGTATCCATCTACTTTTCTTTTTGTTCAAATTGTTTGAGTTTAGAGTGTTTATTTAAAAGACAGGCTTAGTGTCAGGTGCTTCCATCATAATAATCCATAGCCTGAACATGATCTGTGAATATTCTCCATTCAGTCCTAAATCACCTACTGGGTTGTTTTTTTCTTTCTCTAATCAGCAAAAACATAATGAGAATATGCTTTATCTAGAGCTGTTTCGCACAGCTTGAGTAAATTGGAGTGAAGGAAAAGCTGCAATCATTCAAACCATTTATTTAAAGAGATGTTGCTCACCTCCTTCTTCCCTACTGATCTTCTAAGAGGCATTTATGAAGTATTTTTCCATGTAGCTTTCCTCTTCTTTCATCCACTCTTTCTGATTGTAGATGTCTGTATTTTCATTGGTGTAGGACACAAAACCCAGGAAAGGCCTTACCAAGCGAGTGAAAAGCAATTGCTTTCCAATATAAAACATTGCCCACAGCAAACGGACAGCTGGGATTTTCCATGACCCTTTAATTGACGAGTAACATCAATAAGGGTTGAGTCACAAGCTTAATTCACAACTCAACTATTTCTCAAACTTACCATCAGCTCTTTCTCAAACTTACCAGCACCTGTTTCTCACACTTACCACACCATTCACACTTATTACGCATTTATATCAGTGCATTATAGGACAGTTCAGCCTGGCTTACTCACACAATTTAGTAGGTACATTTGCCAGGACCCCAGAAGTGCTCTGTAGACCTGCACCAGAAACTCATGCTCTGACACACCTGGACACTGAAAGTGACCGTTCTGACCACCAACAAACCAGTCCAGAGACAGGCTGCAGGCTGCAGCAAGATTTCCTCATAGATCATGGGAATTCCAACTTGGTGCATCACAGAATTAGAAACACTAATGGGCATGATCAGGGTAGAGCACAGGCTATGAAGAGCAGCTTCAAACACAGGGGCAACTAAGTAAATACAGTAGGCTTAACAGGCTTTGTAGATTGAATTGAAGATGTCCCTGCTCATTGCAGGCAGGTAGGACTAGCTGGCCTCTAAAGGTCCCCTCCAACCCAAACTATCTATGATCCTGCATATGCTGCTTTAATGCAGTGAAGAAGAAGGAACAACAGAAGGGAATGAAAGTGACAAGAGGAAAACAAAGATCCAGGTGATGGGTTTTGTGGAGAACCTCCGAGGCACTCCAGATAACGTGTTCTGGATGAAGCAAAGCAAGAATGTGGAAGCCCAGAGAGAAGGCAGGTGTAGCATCATCTTCAAGAGAAAAGGAAGGTGTCCTTTGTCAGAGCCAGGGATATTTGGGCAGTGAGAGAATGTATGTGCTTGGCCCTGCAAATGCTATAGAGAAAGGGGCAACAAGGAGCAACAATGCAGCCCAGCAAATGCCTGTTATTTCCATACAGTACCTCACACTGACAGGTAGTCCCAGAAGCAAAGACTGAACATGAGTTGCATGAGAAATCTGCAGGTTTTAAACCGACAGTTAACAGTGTTGTGGATTAAGTAATTAGTGCACCCTTGGCTAAAGAAGCAAACCTTCTATTTTGTGCCTTTCATTTATTGTGAGTATATTTATCTATTTTCATTTTATTGCTCCTAACTACTGCTACACACAAAATTGGCTTGCCCTGCCTTAAAATTTCCTCAGTAACTCAGAAAAATTAGAGACTGAGCAGTTCCCAAAGTACTTGTAGGATTCTGGAAACTGAGAATCTGTCCTGTTTTGTCCCTTTTCATGTAGTGCAGTTGCTGAGGAACAGAGGCACATTGCAGAAAACAAAAAGAATAAAGATGCACTATGCAGAACAGCTGATTTGGGGTTGTGGCAGCGTCAGGGAGGCTCTGAGCAGCTCGGAGAGTCTTATCCCCTCCAAGGACTCAAGAGCTCTGACTGCAGATTAGGACAGGGATTTCCTGCCCCAGCTCTGAGGGCTCTGATTCAGCAGCAGCAGCAGCAGCAGAGAGGTTACCTTGTGATGGCCAACGTCATTCCTGCTTCCAGTTATTCCCACCCCACCCATCTGAGATGTTCCCAAACCTTTTACAGGAATGACTGAGCAATCTATGTAGCAACTTGTTTAGTTTATAATACATAGAATAAGGTAACAGCAAATTGCTGCCATTTTCCCTTAGCACAGCAAGCTCTGGTTGCTACAGGAAGAGGTATGGGAGATCTCTGCAGCTACATGAGCAGTTAAGCCAACTTTGCAAGACAGATGTCTTCAAAAAGAGGTATGGTAGGCTGTATAGGCACAAAACCATGATTGCTTCTCCAAAGGAAGCCATCCCTGATTGTGAGTCAAGCTGTGGCTAATTCCCTCAGGAAAAAAAACAGTTTGAGAGATTGCTGTTCCCTCTCAAATGCCTAGCCACGAATTCACACTCCCACCCCATCCCAGAAGCTATGCTGATTCAGCTACCCTGTGAGCATGGCCTAAAATGTGTGAATTGACTATGTTAATCTCTAGGACTTCTTTTTCAGCATAAGAACTATTTTAACCAAATCTGTCGTCACTTGGTAATGATGTAGAGCCACAGCCCTAGGCTGTATGACATTCAAAATTAATAACATTTGTTTAACAGAATTTCTCCTAATTTACTCTAAGCCACAATATACATCCTAGGTAGAAGCTCACTGAAGTTTACAGATGATTCTTGGCTTACCACTTGTGGTTACATGTGGTAATCTTCCTTAATATCTTGGATTGAACCTTTAAAATGCCCTATTTATGTATGCAAAAAGATCTAAACCAAGATTTCTGTCCCATTTCATTAATAACTATCAACTGGAAATATATTAGCAAGACCCTGAAATCTTTAATATACCTTTAAGAACAAAACGGTCTAAAAACACACAGAGGACAAGACTCTATCCTGACAGATCAGACTTGCTCAAGAATGGAAACATGGAGGATAAAAGGTTACAAACCATGTTTAGGAAGCCTTTTTCTTGCTGTCAAGTAGTATTGAGGCTTTGAAGACACCTTTGGCAAGCAGGACTTCAGCATGCATCTCCATGTCATCCAGCAAGGGCTGGGAGAAGATTCAGGCAGTTGAGGTGCGTGAAATGGTTGTGGTATGTGTATGAAATGATGCTTGCATGTATGCCTAGTCTCAGGTACAAATTTCCCCAAAAGGTTCCTGAAGAATCATGGTCCTTAGTGCATTGCATTGTCTTGCTTTAAGATCAGGTCTCATATTTTTTCCTTTACCAAAATCAATATTTGTATCTCTTGCAATATGTGAATGATGTTACCTGCATAGGTTTAATCACATGCATGGAGTATCTGTACATGCACATAAAAGGATGAGATTTTCTATTGAAAACATGTCCCAAGAAGGCCACTTCTGGGAAATGGATTATTTCTGACTCACAAAAGCAAGAGAATATAGGAACTGGCATGGTCATTGTCAGCAGATACACATTTACCCTTCCCTCAGATTCATGGTATTGAACCTTTTGCTCCATTTAATTTGTCTTATGTCCTTCTGTCAACAAAAATCATTAGTGACTATGGCACATCTTTTGTGTTATGGATGAAGACTTACATTTTTCATTTTGCTTCCAATGTCAGAGATAATTCCAACTGTGAACCCAACCCAAGAACAGAGGAACTTGTTTTGTTCTTCTGTTTACAAGTGCACACTAAATCAAGGACAAATCTCTGAGCATGACAGATTTGTTCTAAAAGAAGGAAATGTGTTCATTGGTTTTTTTTAACTTATAGAAGTAATCTTATGCCAAAAAGTAGGTCTACTCTAGACAGATGATAAGAAGGACTGACCCTGGAAAAGGAATGTGTTACTATGTTGCCATTCTTTCCATCACTGCCTGATAAAGTTCTCATTCTGTTCTTTAAATTATCCTAAAAAACACCCAACAAAACCAAGCCACACCATTGCTGGTATTTCTAATATTAAGACTGTGCTACAAGAAAACTTTCTCAAACAAAAATCAGGTCACAGTTAAGCTCATAAAAAAGCAAACCACATCACAATCTGTTCTCAGTCTGATTCCCTAATGCATAGCAAGATAGGCATCAAGCACTTGGGAAGGCCTCAAATTAGCTTAGCTTTGTTTTGTTTACCCAAAATCAGTTCAGTGAAACCACACAGTCACAACCAGTCAAATGATGAAAATAGGTTCTGGTCTACCCATCACTTTCCACAGTGCCTGCAGTCATCCAACTCTCCCTGCTATCTCACCAGCTATCTGTGTTCTGGCTTCTGCTTGAAAAATGAGGCTCTGCTTAGTTATCCACTTGTAACTGCATTCCAAACTACCTAGTCTTAGGTTTTGGAACTACAGCTACAGCCTCCTGAGTTTCATCTGCACGGCTTTTTCCATAAATACAGCATTCTGCTATAATCACATTAAATCTTTGGACAGGAAATTTAATCCTGCTCATTTACAAACCAACCAGAAATCTTTTTAAACGTGTGAGCACAAATAATATCATCACCATCAACATAACTTGCTTACAATTAAGCATGTCCCCTATGAGGTTCCTAGTAAGGCCTTACAGTGGTGAAACTATGGAAAGGAATGCCCCATTATCTGTAATGAGTAACTTAATTCTTGTAATAGGAAAAGATTTGACTACCAGATGTATTTTTGTTATACTGCTGAAGTCAACTCTCACATTTTATAAACTATGGTGCCTTAAATCTTCGTAATTTTTTTATTCCTTACAGACAGTTTTTTCTCATTATATGGACAAGTGACTAGGGAAGAGTCTTGGTTTAGCCAAATTTGTATTCCTATGTTTCGTTATTTGGACTGAAAAAGCACTTCTAGGTCCCAGGAAATAGAATACATGCTGAAATACATGAAATGTATCTTAGAGGGATAAAAAAAAATGTATCAGGAAGCAGAGCTGGGTCCATAAATTGTACTTAATATAGCTTCAGTGAGCAAACAACTTCTCCCTTATACAAAAAAAGTCCTACAGCACAGATTTTTACTTCAAAATGTACTGAACAAAGTCAGTGAAAGGGAATGATTCGGAGATAGTGGGGATATTTTAAGGGCACTTTCTACTATTTTCCAAAATTATCAGCACTTTGAGTTTGCCTGATAAAAGTGTTCTTCATAACAATCCTCACAGCAGGCTTGTGAATTGATTGAATCATCTTGTAACTACATCTACTGCCATCCAGAGGTAATTGGCAAAAGTTTGAAGAGTTAATCTAAGTTAATGGTATCACTAACAGTGAGACATGAATCCTGTACATTAGAGCAGCTCCTGTCAAACACAAACTTCAAGTCGTAGACCAGCTGAACAAAAACTACAGAAATATAAGTTAAGTAGGATAATTCTTTATTCTTTCTCACAAGAAAAACAAACCTGACAGTATATTACATTGATGTTGTAGCTCTTTTGGTGCATCACGTATACCCTGCATTATGCTTTCAAATAATCTTTTGGACAAGTGTTTCTGCAAATTATACTCTGCCATCTTATGTTTCTCATGTAGCTAAATTTTTCATGTGGTTTAAAAAAAAAAAAAAAAAAAAAAAGACCCAAAACTCTACAGCCTTCTTCACCCCAAAGAAAAACTGCACTTGGCAAGAGCATCCAAACCCTGTCTGGCCACCTCACAGTAAAGAAAGCAAGCAAACAGTACAGCACTAAGCACATATACACACATACCATGACATACATTGCTATTGTTCATACAGGAGAGATAAAGTACCTCAGGGAAAGGGAGAGCAATGATGAAATTGTTTAATTATCTATGGATTGTAAGTGCCCATAGTTAGCTGTTGTCAAGCCCTATAGCTGAGCACAACCCACAGGCAGTTTGTGAAATGTGATATTTGATATGCCAAAAGGAACACAGGAACCCCAGAATGCAGAAGATCAAAATGACTAAACACTTCTAAAAATTAATTCTTTTAAAAATTGCTGGAAAAGTCTTTTTTAAAAGCTGAATTAAACACAAGATAATAAAAACATTCATTTCCTAAAAGGTGTTTCTCTAACTGAACATTGGTATTGCCCTTTCATCTTTTGGAAAGCCCACATTTGCAGAAGTACAGCAGAAGTACACACACACACACATCCCTATTCCCTTAACAGAAGCCATGTATCTGGTTGTAATCCCCAGCTCTAACCTGGGAGTACAAGCTCGAAGCATGGCTATGATTACTACAGTAAGCTCAGAAGCCCCTCCTCAGAATAGGACAGTTTCCCAAAATATCCATGACTATTTATAAATCTTTGTTTACAAATCTATTCCAATATTCTTCCAACTACCACCTCCCCAACTGCACTGCAAAATCACAAACTGCAAACGCCAAAAGCAGGGTTGCACTCTGAGGTGCAGATTCCTGGAATACATGAAAAGGCTGGAATTCAGATCCACACAGCAGATCAAAACAGCAGTTTCCAGAAAGTAATTTTTACCTTCTGAGATTCCTCTACATGTTTTCGGGTAAAACAAGAAGATAATTCCTGGCATGCACTCCTTCTGCTATTCCAGTGGTAATCATTAACAGTTCAAGCAACTTTGGAAGTGCAATAGATATTACCAACGCATCTGCCTGAAGCATTCCTGACTTTGTACAAATACAGACCAAAAGAACTCCAAGAGTTAGCTGGATAAGGATAAAACAGGAGGGTACATGGATCAGTGTAAAGGTATTGACCAGACTGCCAAAACAGTGGTACCTTGCAGTTCGAAAGTTTAAATTTATGCCTAAATCTAGATAGTGCCTACCCATCTCTTCAAAGAACTGTCTTTAAAATTAATGTTATCTGCAATTCCAGGTGAAAAGAATGAGCTGTCCAAGACAGGGTACAAAATATTATCCAATGCCATCTTGTGGTAAACAAGAAAATAGTCCATGCCAACCGGCTTGGATTTAAATACATAGGAACTCTGTTGCTCCATAGTATACAAATCATGCTGAAAACGGCTAACTTGGGGGAAAAAAAAAATCATAGTTAGACTGTGGATAAGTTTTGTTATGTTAGCCATTAGAATTTGAGAATCAGCTATTTGTCCTCATCTTACAGACATGGCACTTTGTTTTCATTTCAACAATACTACTGTGACATTACACTCAGAATCATTTCCATCACTCCAAAACTAATTTAAAGATGGGATACTAAAGAGAATTGTACCCGGTATAAAAACACCCATCATTTCCCTCAACTACAGCTAAGTGCTATCATGAGCTTGTTTTTAGGGCACCAGGGATCAGCTCAAAATGTCATGGCCACACAAGCCAAATCACTGTATAGCTATAAAAGGATTCTTCTGTAGCCCATTAGTTTAAAAAGAGCATGGAGGTATCTTTGACCCAGCTGACCTTTAGGTGCATGCCATATCACCCTGATCACCTCACTTATAATTATGTCTGTTGAGACATCTGCCAGGTGATACTGCTTCCCAAATGCCGTTCCTCCCCTCCCACCTCCGCAGGCAGATTTACCCACAACACCTGTGTCAGTCTCTGTGGAGCTGCAATACAGCACTTGAATTTTGGTCCTGCGAGGAGCACTTAGAGGGACTGTTCACCAGCAAGGAGAAAGACAGAATCACATGCTTTAAAAAAATCATCAACAAACAAACATCCCCCCAAACAAACAAACAAGCCACAAAAAACCCAAAAAAACCCAAAAAATAAAACAAAACAAAAAAAAAAAGTGGGAAAAGTCAGTTCCTGTGTCTCCGTCGCAGTGTTTGGATGCCGTAGCACATCGCTACTACAGGCAAAGGCAAGGGAAGCCCTTGTGGGGCCCTGTTGACTCTGCAGTGGCAGTGGCCTCCCCTCATGTGCTGACTCTTCCCACATATTTTCCACCTCAGCACCACTCATGGTGGTGGCAGGAGACAGATTTGGGGCCACCCTGAACTCCACACAGCCCCAGCCTGGGAGCCACTGGGGATTTCATCATTGGTGATCATCTGTATCATTGGTGAAGGGTCCAGAAAGTTAAGTCCCATAAGGAGCGGCCAAGGGAGCTGGGGTTGTTTAGCCTGGAGAAGAAGAGGCTTAGGGGTGATCTTATCCTTCTCTACAACTATGTGAAAGGAGGTTGTAGCCAGGGGGGTTGGCCTCTTGTCCCAGGCAACCAGTGACATGACAAGAGGACACAATCTTAAACTGCACCAGGGGAGGTTGAATATTAGAAACAATTTCTTCACCAAAAGGGTGATCAAACACTGGAATGGGCTGCCCAGGGAGGTGGTAGAGTTACTGTCCCTAAAGGAAACACTGGACGTGGCACTCAGTGCCCTGCTCTAGTTGACATGGTGATGTTTGGTCACACTTTGGACATGATGTCCTCAGAGGGCTCTTCCAGACTAATTGATTTGTGATGGTGTGACTGGAAGCAGGTGCCCATGAGCCACGGCCGCAGGGTCCCCTGGCAGAGGAGCTGAGGCGCGGTGACCCCGCAGCGGCGGCCGCGGCCCCAAGGCTCTGTGGGGAGCCACAGCTCCCTCTGGCGGGCCGGCGCACACGGGACTACATCTCCCGGCGGGCATTGCGCCCGTCCCGCCCCCAGGGCCCGGCGGTTCCGGCGCGCTGACCCGGCGGAGCTCTGCCGCACGTGGAGCCGCCGCCATGGCGGCCGTGCGGGTGGAGGCGGTGCTGGCGGCCGCCGAGGAGCAGGAGGCGGAGAAGCGGCGGAGCATCACGGTGGAAAAGGAGCTGGAGCTGGAGTACGACCTGGGCAACTTGCTGGCGGTGGACCGCAACCCCCCGCCGGCGGCGGCGCTGCGCGGGGCCGGCCCGCGGCGGGAGGCGCTGCTGCGGGCGCTGGCCCGCGACAACACGCAGCTGCTCGTGTCCCGGCTCTGGGAGCTGCCGGCCGAGCGCGCCGGCGGCGCCGGGGGCCCGCTGGTGGCGCAGCTGCCCGAGCCCGCCTTCCGCCTGCCGCGGGAGAAGCCGCCGCCGAAGCCGCGGCCGCCGACGCGCTGGGAGCAGTTCGCGCGGCTGAAGGGCATCCGCCGCAAGAAGAAAACCTCGCTGGTGTGGGACGAGCAGGCCAAGGAGTGGCGGCGGCGCTGGGGCTACCGGCGGGCCGGCGGAGACCCGTCCCGCGCCTGGCTGGCGGAGGTGCCTGCGGGCGCCGACCCCGAGGAGGACCAGTTCGCCCGGCTGCGGCGGGAGAAGCGGGAGCGGGTGGCGCGCAACGAGCTGAACCGGCTGCGCAACCTGGCCCGGGCCCACCGCGCCGGCAGCGCCGTGCCCGCCGCGCCCCTGCACCCCACGGGCCACCAGGACCGCGACGAGCTGCGCCAGGTCGCCCGCGTCGCCCGCGTCTCCACCGCCTCGCTCGGCCGCTTCCAGCCGCGGCTGCCGAAGGAGTCGGCGGAGCCGCCCTCCCGCAGCGGCGGCAAGAAGCGCCGCTTCGAGCCGCTGCTGGGCAACCTGGCGGCCGAGCGCAGCCGGCAGCTGGAGCTGCTGCGGGACATGGGCAGCAAGAAGCCGGTGCTCGACATCACCCGCGCCGTCAACAAGCAGCTGCGGCAGGAGGAAGCCGAGGCGGCCGCCGCCAACAAGGGCAAGAAGCAGTCGAAGCGCGGCAAGCGCGGCCGCCGGCAGCAGCGGCCTGGGCGCAGCGGCAAGAAGAGCGGAGCCCGGCGGCCGCCACAGCAGCAGAAACCTGCGGGCGGCGGCACCGGAGGGAGCAGGAGAAAGAAGGCGTGAGGGGCCGTGTGCGGCACGGGCTGGGGATGCCCACCGAGGGGTGGGAAGGGACTGCTGCTGCCAGCCTCCTGCCCCGTGCTCTATTCACACACGTATCTGTCAATAAATGCGTTCTGGCCTTTATAAAATACCCTGCGTTTGGCTCTTAGCTGGTAGACAAGGAGGGCTGTGTTCTCCATCCAGGGGAAGTTGGTGTCCTGTGAAGGGGGCCGGGGGCCCCGGTTCCCCCCAGGCTGGGGGTTTCACAGTGACCTGCTTCACAGTTGGCCTGCAGCATTTCCGCCAGGACAAAAGCTGAGCAAAGCTGTCCCATTTTCAGGTAGCTGGGACCGGGGGTGGACCGCAGACGTGACCTGGAGTTTTGATGGGAGTTAACAGCCACAGATCCAGTTAAAGGATGTGGCTACTGCCTTGCTCAAGTGGCCTGACGGTGGAGCTCGTGCTCTGTAAGTCAACTTTTGCCGCTCAGCTCTCTGGTATTCAGGTTCAGTTACAAAAGGAACATGGAAATTTACTGTATGATTTATTGCAGGGCTTAAGAAATTGTACAGGTTTTCTAAAATGCTTTTTGTTGATTAATCAACAAAATGCTTTTTGTTGCTTAAAAAAGAAAGTCAAAGTTGGTGAGCAGCCATTGAATTCAGCAGAAAAGTGTTTGCATTGTGAGGGTTAAAACCTAAATTTCTCATTCTAGTGACAGTAATCCATCATTTTATAGAAATAATCTTGCAGTGTTAACCAGGCAGTTTGAGAGCAGGTAGTAGAAATTCTCTCAGACTTCTGCCCATTAGCCTTTTGAACTTTGTAGTGTCATATGTACACTTGAAATAGAAAAAAAAATCTGCTGTCTCAACGTGTGGCTTAGCTACAGGAAAGATGCTGTTCCCTGGTAAGAAAGTTAGAACAAGTTTTAGCAATCTCAATTAAATTAGGTTTTCAAACTTTGATGGTTTTGAGTGGCTAATGATACTGTAATGCCTCAGTGCAAGTGAGTTTTTGAAAAAGCTGGGTGACTTTAGCAGTTCTCCTATCTCATTCTGTAGCACTTCAGTTAGGGTGGCAGCTTCAGTAAAAAGCAAAACCTCTGTGTAGGGGAGCCACTGAGGGCAGAAGGGGGCTATATACACCTTGGAGCTTGGATGGCATTGAGGGACTGACAAGTGCCCAGCCTATGGGCCTTGGTGTGCATAAGGTGTGTTCTTTGCCTCTCGGATGCCTCTTGCCCGTGTGCTGAGCAGTCTGCAGCACTGCAGGCTGCTTTGGACTTGTCAGTGGCAGGAATGGTCTTGTGGACAAAACCCTCTGTTATCAACCCTTCAGTGTAAGTATCAAGGCAAAGCAGGGGCAACAAACACTTGGACAGGTGGAAAAGGTTACACAGAGACACTCCAGACCACTGATCTTCCAGGTATTTCCATACAGCACATATGTGCTGAGCCAGGGTTCTTTTCCCATATTTATAGACACCTGATAACAATTCTGTTCTGCTTACAAGGCTATGGGTCAACTTTCTCCACCAAAATCCCATGGAGTTTGTTCATTTCCAGCAGCAGTGTGGTCACCTGAGCAGGTGTGCCGGTGCTCCTGTGATGTTGCCACTTTCTGGCTCTCACAAGTGGATAAAGGTTTTGCAGCTCCATGTGGGGGCCTGAGCAGACCACTAACCTGCTTTTTTCCAAGCTCAGCACCTTGCAAAATCATGACTTTTAGGGTCATCTGATCTGCTCATAGAATCATTGAATGGTGTGGGTTGGAAGGGTCCTTGAAGATCATCTAGTAAGACATAAGAGTATGCAAAGGCAAAATACTTACCTCTGTTACAACAATGCTTTTTTTGTCAGAATCCAGTGTTTCCTTTGCTTAATGCTGGTATACTATGCTGACAGCTAAGCAGCATAGCTTACATCATTGTAAAAATTCGGTTATAAAATTTTGATCCATCCTGCACTGTAATTTACCATAATTTCACAGAATCACATAATTGTTATCGTTGGAAGGGGCTTCTGGAGATTATCTCATCCAAGCACCCTGCCCAGGCAGGATCATCTAGAGCAGGTGACAGGAATGTGTCCAGGTGGATTTTGAATGTCTCCAGAGAGGGAGACTCTACAATCTCCCTGGGCAGCCTGTTCCAGTGCTCTGCCACCCTCAATGTGAAGAAATTCTTCCTCACTTTGAGGTGAAGCTTCTTGTGTTTTATGGCCATTCCTCCTCGTCCTGTCGCTGGGCACCACTATAAAGAATCGGAAAAATACTTCACTTAATTTTAAATTTAAGCCCCATGCTCAGGACCATGGCTTTTTTATTATTATTTTCACTCTGCAATTCCATTACTTTCAATATTTTTCTGTGACAAGTTTTATGACACGCACTCAGTCCTTATTAGGTTTTAGTCGCTCTTACTGGCATTCTGTGCAGTATATTTTAGCAACCAGGTTTTGCTTGCCTTAAAACAGGCGTGAGCGGGGTTTTGACCCCGCTGGGACCGTGGGCTGGGGGTGCTGAATGCGGACACTTCTCCCCTCACCGGTGCGAGTCCCCGTTTGGGTCCCCCGTGTGTCGGTCGGTCGGGGGCCGGGCCGCGGCGCTGTCCCGGGAGGAGGCGCTGCCGCCGGTGCGGCCCCGGCCCTGCCCGGGCCCCGGCCCTGCCCGTCCGGCCCCGGATCCGGGCCATGGCGGCGGGGCGGGCGCGGGTGTCCCGCCTGCTGCGGCAGCTGGAGCGGGCAGCGTGAGTGCGGCGGGACGGGGCGCGGGGGGCCCTGACGGGGTCATTCCCTGGGTCCCTGCCGAGGGTCACTCCCGGGGGTCCCTGCCGGGGTCACTCCCGGGGGTCACTCCCGGGGTCCCTCCCGGGGGTCACTCCCGAGAGTCCCTGACGGGGTCACTCCCGGGGTCCCTGCCAGGGGTCACTCCCGGGGGTCACTCCCGGGGGTCACTCCCGGGGTCCCTGCCTGGGGTCCCTGCCAGGGGTCACTCCCGGGGGTCACTCCCGGGGTCCCTGCCGGGGGTCCCTGCCGGGGTCCCTCCCGGGGGTCACTCCCGAGGGTCCCTGCCGGGGGTCACTCCCGGGGGTCCCTGCCGGGGCCGGGGCCGCGGCTGGAAAGCGAAAAGCGGCGGCCGCTCCGCCCCTGCGGAGTCCTGCCGTGCCCGCTCCCGCCGGGCTCAGCTGCAGGCCCTTGCATGGGTGCTTACAGGAGACTTTTAGGACGTAGTCGTTCGTCTGCTTTAGTTTTCCCCTTTTAACCATACTTTTTTTAAAAATTGTTTGTAACATTTTAACTAGTTGTCGGTGCCCGAGCCATGGCCACACTTATTCCCAAGGTAAGACTTAATTTGTGTCTCCAAGATAATTCTGTAGGAGACCATGGCCCTGCAGAGGGCCGTGTGTGTCCATGTAGCCGGGGCAGGGGGTTCAGGTAACAAGTGGGAAAGAACGATCTAAAGGAGAAGGCAGACAGCCTGTTACTTTGCAGCTGTACAGTGGTAGTGGTGGTTGTTGGAGAGAGTCGCTGTTCCCAAATAAACCGCAGTTGCTGCCTCCTGTCCCCTCCCTCCCCATACTGTGGGGCAGGTTGCTCTGAACTTTGCTCTGGCTGTCATCACCTGAGCCATCTCAACTTTAGTTCTGCTTTTGGATACACACCTATTTACATTAGAAAAGAAACAGGAAGCGATATGGATAAAAAATAGCTTTTCACAAAGATCTCTTTTAATACAGTCAGTCCCAAAAACACAGCTCACTTACGCCAGGATTGCGGACAACGAGCAGGGGAGCTGCGCTGAGTAACCCAAGTCACCCTGGGAGGTCTCTCTGCATGGACTGTAGCAAGGCTAGGAGAATAACTATCTGTCCTATGCCTCCAGATAGTTGGTCAGTCTCCAGATCCACTAAAAATTAGTGGTTTGGGCCATAATTTCAGTAATACGTAACTCTAAATAGTGTGGTTTCATATGCTTAAAACACTTCCTAAAGAATTGGTATTGTTATTTTACATATGGAAAAGCTATTTATATGTTCAGATACTTATTTTGCCCAAGACCATCATACAGCGAAACAATAGTACAACTGAGAAATAGAATCTCATTCTTTTGCTTGTCTGCTTGATGGCCTACTCAGTCAATTCAAACTAAGCTCTTGCTAAACAGAAGCCTGAGTTAAGAACCCTCTCTAAAAGTTTTAGGCAGCAGTAGAGTCTATAGTGTAGCAAGATGATATCAGTTCAGTAAATCTCTGAATAGTGGGAATTGGTCGAACAGTGACTATAGCTGAAAAAAAAAGTTCTTTGCATTTCCTGGCAGTGTTCAAGGAAATAGAGCAATTTTTGAACTCAGTAAAATTTGCCCTGAAAGTTAAGTTTGGTTCAAGAATGTAACAGCAGGGTGTCTATTATACTATCAGAAAGCAAGAGAGTAAATGGTTTGGACATGTCCTTAGCCTGTCAAATTAATGACTGAAAGTACAGCAGACTCCAGCTCCAGGAAAGGTCAAACATGTACAGCCTGGCAAGAGGTGGCAATGAAAGAGCTGATAGCAGCTGGCCTGTGCTTGAATAGAAAGTACATAAAGGATTTTAATACATCTATCTGTTACTGTTGTGGGTCAGTGCTTCAGTGCGCCCCAGAGTGTTTGTAACTCTCATTATCATGGCTTCACTCATTGGATCGGAATCCAAATTGCGTATTTTCAATTAATATAGCAGACGTAAGGCATGACTTCAGCAGGAGGAGCAGAATGCTTTGCCTGATGTTCTCTTGAAGAAGAATGGGCAATTTCAGTTGATGTAGTTTGCTTCACTCTGAGGCAAAATCAGGATATGCCAGAAATTGAGTTTTGTGATAATTCATGCAAGAATGACATGGCAGAGAGAGGTTATGACTGAAATACTGTCCTTATAAATATCTTTTCTTCTAACTAAAGTTAATAGTAACACACGGATTCATATTTATTATTAGCAGTGCATGCAATAATTTTCTAGCAAGTAATTCAGTTTCACCTGCAAGTTCAGGACTAGGCAGAAGTAAAAAGAACTGTAAACACCTCTTAGTATTGCTCCCATGCATACAAAAGGTGCTCTCTATCCAGGTGCATATAGAGGATGTCTCACGAATTTGTCTTAAATGTTGTTCTGAAAGTTATCATGTAAACCCTACGTATTTTTAGCACCTCTCAGCTTGTACTTAGCAGCTGTATGTATGCTCTACACAGTTCTACTTATTGTGTGCTGTTCTGGTCTTTGTAGACTGCAAACAAACTCTCATGCAACCTTCCTGCTAATTTATTCAGTTTTTATAAGCAACACTTAATTCTTGAAAGAACTTTAAAAAACTTACTTGTTTTGTTGAATTATGAGTGAGATCAAGTACTTGGATCATTTAGTCTCATAAACAACGAAGGATGAAATGGGTACCTGTTATCCAGACAAGCTGAGATGGCCTGTGCAAATATATTAGTGATTCCAAAAGCAAGTGAATCTGTCAACTCTTGAGCTGAGAAACAGATTTAAATCACTTTTTGTTCCCTAATTCTACTGTTTTATTTCCATTCCAGCCCCTGAACAGCCCACCCTGGGGAATACAGACTATGCATTTGAGGTAGATTTCATAATAAAATATATTTCATTTAAAAGTCATATAAACAATACTTCTTGACAAATACAGCATTTAAAAATATTTAAATTATTAAATATTTATATTTCACTTTGAACGAGGAGGTCCAGATGCCGTTTTTGTCAAGAAAAAAAATGTTCTTTTTTTTTTTTTTTTGTAGATGGCCATTTCAAACATCCGATATGGAGAAGGAGTCACAAAAGAGATTGGCATGGTAAGCTGCCATGGTATAAGTCCATCACTGGTGAAAAGTTATTTTCTAAAGGGTTGCCAGTGCTATCAATCCACTTAATAAAGGAAAGCTTATATATGGTGTGTCTAAATCTGCACTGCTTTGCAGTTATGTGTGGTCCTATGTATCAGTGTACAAAAAGGTTGGAACATACTTTTGGTTGAAGAGCAGAGTCACGGTGCATCAGTGCTGCTGTGGTAGGAGTACCTGAAATGCAGCTCAGGGGATGACTGTGTCATTGATAATCTGCTACAATTATGCAACAATATTTTTCTCTGACAGGGAATTTAACTCAGGAAGTTTTCAATCCTGGTAACTCACTAGGATTTTCTCAAGATCACTTTTATCTTTCTAGTGCTCATTAAAGTAAATCAGAGACTTTCTGTTAAATTATCTGAATATTCATTCAGCTCTCAGTTTGCCCTGTGTAAGTGTAGAATTTTTGTTTTCAGCAGTGTGAGATGGTTCACCTGAGTACACTGGTCCAGTATACTTTTATCTCTGGGTTTTTTCATTTATCATTTTTCCTCCTTTCTTGGAATTTCTAGCCTTAATAGATCTCTTTTTTATTTTCAAATTTGTAAAGTAAGATTATAGTCAGACAGTAAATGAAATTAGACAGAACCTGTCTTTAAACAGCACTAGAATTATTTATACATATTATATAGCTATTGTGACAATTAATTTAGCAAAGGTTAGGAAATAGCATCATTTTTCTTCCTTCTGCCACCTCATTTTGATTTTTTATCAATAAATTAATAGTCAGAACTACATTTTCAAAATTTTAATGCTGTGCTTTGGTAGGTACTTAGTGGAGACAACCTGTGAAAAGGCCTTTTTTATTCTCATGGGAACTGAGGAAAAATATTTTTTTTAAGTATTTTACATTTTACTGTAGTTTACAGTGGTTGCATGTGGTTCAACAACTTCAGTTTTCTCTATCATAAGACTTCAACTATATAAATTTGGTAACTTTAAACTTTATTCTGCTTTATGTATTCTACATGTGTATGGTTAATGCTCTTTTTCTTCAGCTGATACGGTTTTACAAATCTTACAATAGCCAACTATTTTTAAGTCAGGGTTTTATTATTATCAAATGGTGCAGTTGATTTGGATTAGTGTTTAGATAGTGAAGTGTATGATTTTTTACCAGTTGTTTGGTTTTTTGATTCATTATTGTAGGACCTGCAGAATCTTGGTGCTAGAAGAGTTTGTTTGATGACAGATAAAAACCTCTCCAAACTCCCTCCTGTAAATGCAGTATTGAATTCCTTGGCAAAATATGGTATAAACTTTCAAATGTATGATAATGTTCGTGTGGAGCCAACAGACCAAAGGTACAATTTACTTCTGGCAGTGCACTTCTCCAAGTAGTGCCTAGGCCTTTACAGGATTCCATATGGCTGTTGAAACACCTCCTTGTGGCCTGCATGCTGGTCTTAATAGTTTCCCTGTGTACTGGTTTTATCCTGACTGATTGGAAAATCTTTCTTGTGTTCCAAGTTTCCTGGATGCCATTCAATTTGCTAAAAAGGGAGAGTTCGATGCCTACGTTGCTGTTGGAGGTGGGTCTGTAATAGACACCTGTAAAGCTGCCAACCTGTATGCAGCCAGCCCCTCATCAGAATTCCTGGATTATGTCAATGCTCCCATTGGGAAAGGGAAGCCTGTCACTGTGCCCCTCAAGCCACTTATTGCAGGTAAAGCATGAGGGGGGCGTGTGGACAGTTGGGGCGAGGGGAAGGTCAGTCATTCTACACTCTCTGATATTTCTCCTGAAATCAGTTTACCCTGACTCATTCAGCATTCTTTGGGCTTACTTCTCCTCTAGTTGTATTCAGCAGCAATTTTGCTATTTACTCCAGTGGAGGTAAAATCAGAGGTTTTGTCATTACTTTGTCTTGTTTAGCTCAGTTAGACTCCTTCACTGAGAAAAGAGATCAAAGTAGCAGTTTCCCTTTGATCTGTTGGCTTTGGATCAGGGATACCTCCAAGATTTCCTGGGTCTTGTATTTTTGGTGGTGTTACTATTGTGGTTTTTCTTATTTATTTTGCCATATTGTATATTGCTTATTATTTGTTGTTATCTCCATTCTTCCTTTTAAGTTCCTACAACATCTGGCACTGGAAGTGAAACCACTGGTGTTGCCATTTTTGACTTCAAAGAACTAAAAGTTAAAACCGGTGAGGTTTTGGTGTTTTGTTTTGGGGTTTTTTGTTTGTTTAGTGGGGGTTTTTGTATGTTATTCAAGACAATTGTTTTTTCAATGTCTTTGTTATTTCCCTGCCTTGAAAGGAAAGGATACTGCATGTCATTTCAGGTGCCATTTTGTTTGATGCAACTGCCACAGGCAAATTTTAAAAGCTTAAAGGTTTCCTTCTTGAATTAAATTTATAGCATATTAACATAATGAAATACCTATGTAATACAGTGGATTATAGTTTGAAGGCAAAACAGGAAACTAAAATCTTTCAAGTCCTTAAATGGCAGAAAATGTTAATTGCAAAGGAAATTTCTACTTATATTCAGGGTCAACCAACTGTTCCTTATTTCCTCTGTCTTTTTCTTTCTACTTTTAAGACTTCTGTTTCTTTGTTGTATAATTGCAACCAAATGTTCCTTTTCCTGACTTTGGAAACATCAGGCCTGGGATTCTGTGCAAGTGAGGGACACTGTCTTCCTTTGGCCTTTTCATCCCTGGCAAATAAAGATTAAGGCTAAAATGTCATCTTGATCTTCATAACTGTTTTAAGGTTTTGCTTCTAAACATGTGGATTTTATATGCCACACAGTCTGTGGAACTTGGGGCCCAGATGGGTGTGCTAAGGAGGTTTGACAATAGCTCAAGAGTCTTCTAGTCTATACATAGTCAGTCAGTCTGTGTCTGTCTGTCTCTCTCAAAGCTACATCTGCTACATCTTAACCAAAATGCAAGGACATGGTTATTACAGATGCTGAAGACAGCAATTGGCAACAGGAATTGGTTGTAGATACAAACCAGTTTTGCCCTCTGCCTGTCCACAGACATTTTGCAAGGCTGCTCAGGGAGGGTTGCAAACAGAGAGAGAACATTGTCTGGTATACTCCACGTCAGGCAAAAGTCTCAAATCATATAACTCTGTTAGAGAGACTTCATCATCAGTAAGCCTTACATTCACAGATACTCTATCCTCCCTTCTCTCTCTCTGCTTTTATGTTCTTAGTTTCAAATATATTTTCCCTCCTTATTGTCATGTTGGGAACATTAAGCTTATCTTGTCCTATTTTGTTGCAAAAAATCTTTAACTGATTTTCCTGCCTTTACACATTGCAGGTATTGCTTCAAGAGCCATTAAGCCAACACTGGGCATCATTGATCCTTTACACACACTATCTATGCCTGAACGAATAGTGGCCAACAGTGGCTTTGATGTGCTTTGGTGAGTTTTCTGCCTAGGCTGCCACTTGAGTTTATTTAAGCTTTGTATTTTTACTACAATGTTTGTAGAAAAAATATATTTTGAGAGCAGAAAAGGCTGATCTTTTTTTCTCTGTTTGCTGTTCTTGTTAATCTGAGCTCTCTCATACTTTCCTCTTACTCAGTTTCACTGCCTCAGAATGCATTGAATTAAGTCCTGCATTTGCAGAAATTTGAATGTTTTTGCAGTGCACTGGAGAAACTGTTTGCTTCCAGAATAGTTGTCAGAGAAGAGAGTCCAGGTGTTCCTTTTTAAGAGATCATGGGGATAGATGATTAATCACAATTGTGATAGCATTTATCATTTATCACAGACATGGCAGGGAATAGAGAACAAGAATTTTCTAACAAAAGCCATGATATGTCAATAAAAATTTGTAAAAGCTAGTGAGATGCTGGCAGGTCTTCACCCAGGTGTGGTCATCTTTGGAATCAGTCTCATAGCTTGCTTTTCACTTGGCACAAAATTTTCTTCATCTTAAACCTACAGCTTAACTGCACAAAATGCATTGACATTTCCATTTGGAGAGCCAGAGCTTACTTAGCTTCTGGGTGCTATGTATATTAAAGTAATAGATGTGTAGTGAAACTGTGATTTCTCCAGCTTGTCAAAGGACCCTGGACTGCAATGTCTGTAAAGGAAAAAAGGCATTTGTTCATCAATGAAAATGATGTGTCTGTAGTTTTGTTCACCCAAATGGAACCATGTAGGCAGTGCCCCTTCTTTATGTAGTTGGATTCCTGAGTATCTGGGAGATGAAACTATTGGCATTTCCACTTGGCTTAAATACCATACCCATAATTTTTTCAAGATCAGTACTTCTAAAAGAAAAGTACCTTATGAAGCTTCCAGTACTAAAGCATCTTATGGTTCCTGTCCTACACAAAGGAAATGCACTCACTGCACACGTACAGCTCTCTTTAGTGAAAAACACTGCAGGTGGCCGTGCATCCAACCAGGCTTTTAGCATGGTGTGAGCTGATAGAGAGGAGTGTGTTTAGATTGCTTTCTGTGTGTTTGTTGGAGAGGGAAGTGCTGTGGAGGTGCCCACCCAGCATTCTTCCAGTTGTCTACGAGATTGTATTTCTTGTTTCAGCAACTGTTGAACACCAGAAATAAACAAGAACCTGCATTCAAAGGGCAGCAGGGCAGTAAAATGGAGCTCTCCCCCTTAAATAGCTGATTTCTTATCTTTGTTAGCCACGCCCTGGAATCGTACACCGCCCTCCCTTACAACGAGCGCAGTCCCTGCCCTTCCAATCCCATCGACCGCCCAGCCTACCAAGGCAGCAACCCCGTCAGCGATGTCTGGGCTCTTCACGCTCTGCGCATTGTCGCTAAGTATTTGAAAAGGTAACCCACTTAACAGCCATCTCCCATGCAATGTGTTCAGTCTTCAGCGCCCTAAAAGGGATGCTTACAAGAATGTAAAAGTTAGGCTAGAGTAAGGCAAGCTGAAACAGTAAGCTTTCATTTTCTACCCTAGATTTTTCTTAAATAAAGCAAAATATTTTTCAAATAAAATTTAAAGCAAAATTTGGATTAGTGTCTTGAGGAGGTAGCTTTATAATGCCTCTGTGAATCTATTTTAGAAGACCTCAGTTAAAGATATTTCAAGCTGTTCAGCTAATATGGGAGCAGCATTTACATATTTTTTCAAGAATGTCCTTTCTATGATAGTATAAGAGGAAAGTGTAACAAACTGAATAAAATACTGCTGATGTTATTTCTGTGGAAATTAAGATACTTACACATCCATCAAGAAGGTAATGACATGCACTTATGAATGTGCAAAATTAAGCATTTATTGCAAACCTGTTCATTCTTATGAGACCTTCAGTTTAGAATAGGTATTGACTTAGCTAGGAGTTAGTTTTGATCCCTCTCAATAAAGTTTTAGCCTCTTTACGGCTTTTGCATACCACGTGCACTTCTACTAAAGATCAATGTGGGCTTTTTTTGTAAAAGACTTTTCACAGTACCTAGTAAGTCAAAATAGTTGGGTTTTGTTCCTTTGGAATCTATTCATGAGACTTTTTCTCCTTTTTGTCAAACTGCACAAGGAGCCTGAGGCATAGGAAGGCAAGGCATCCTGTCTTCATCTCACACAGGTGGTGGAGTCTAGAGCACCACCAACTGAGATGGTGAGAAGGCTGCAGTGATCTTGGAACCATACACAGGATTACCAAAGCTCCTAAGTAGAAGTTTTTAATTCACCTCTGAGGTGAATATGGTTAAATTCATTCTATTTACTTGTTTTTTGGAAAAGTGAAAGGAAGCTTGTCCTTCACTGAACCAGGATGATCTACTTAAGTGATCAGATGCAGGATTGCTCTTTTACTGAAGTGTGACTTGATTCTGTTTCCATCATGTTTATCTCAGTTTATCTTTAATATTTGCTGTATATCTGTCCATAAAGAAGCCCCCTCTCCCTTCTCCCTCCTGAATCACCAGTCTGTTTGTGATTTCATTGGTTATCCCTTGCCTCCATGGTGCACAGAGCCATCAGAAACCCTGAAGACTGTGAAGCAAGAGCCAACATGCACCTGGCAAGTGCTTTTGCTGGTATTGGCTTTGGCAATGCTGGTGTTCATCTCTGGTGAGTGCAGAGAAATAGTGACCCCATCTGAAGTCAGCTTATAGCTAATGTTTGTTTCAAAAGATGTTGCTGTCGAAGAAGTTGCTGCCTTTGTTGTTGAATGTATACTAAGGGATTGTAGCCTGGCCTGTGGTGCTGAAGGACCTGTGTGTTGTGACAAACTGTTGGGCTCTTGACATTTATATGTGTAAGGATTGTGTATTCTCAAAGGGTTGTGATACACAAAACCAGTCATGTGAAAATTACTAAACACAGCCTTCTTTACCTTCCTTGGTGGTAAAAACAAGAGTAAAAAAAGTCAGCGACATTTAAAATGTTAGATTTCATGCCAGCTGTTCCACAGTGAGGCAGCAATGATGTAATCCTGAGTTTTTTCTGAATTGATGCAATTATCTGGAAGTTTGTCTATGGGGTAGGCAATCAGCAGTCTTAAATGAGCTGTAATTAATATTGCAAGGCAATATCGTTTCATTTGGATGAAAATCTCAAAGAAGCAAAGCCTAAAAGTGAATTGTGTGCAGAAGTTATTAGCAGTCATTCTCTTCAGAGACCTTCCTTTCATTCCTTTTCTTTGAGCAAGTCTACTCTTTTAATTATACTTTAAAATTAAAGTTTATTTTTCTCAGGCAGTGTGAACCCATAGGTATGCAGATTATGATATTTTTGGCATATCTGTATTACTTCAGGAACTGAACATCTTTCAGTCCAGCCAGTGAAGTAATATAACTTCACACTCACAAAGTAAGGAGGTACTGTTTTTTACAGCTAGGTCTCTGAGATGCAGAGGGATGAGGGTTGTCTGTACCTAATATCCACACCATTCCTGTCAATACTTTCTGAGTATCTGTACTGAAGAGACTTGCATACTCAAAACTGACCACACAAGGGACTGAACACAAATTTTCCAAATACCAGGAGAGCTGCCCTAACCACTCTCTCTCTGCTCTCTGTTCCAGCCATGGAATGTCTTACCCTATTTCTGGTTTGGTGAAAACTTACAAACCAAAGGATTATAATGTGGATCACTCTTTAGTGGTAAAACTTGTTTATTTTTGGGTTTTTATTATACATTTCAATTATCTGTTATCTGAGCGTTATAGTCCATTGAAGTTAAAAGTACATGTCCTGTTGATGTGTTTTATTCTTTTTTCTTTTTTTTTTTTTCCCCAGCCACATGGCCTTTCTGTGGTGCTGACATCCCCAGCAGTGTTTGCTTTCACAGCACAGATACATCCTGAGCGGCATTTAGAAGCTGCAGAGATTCTAGGTAGGAATCTCTTCTCATGTACAAATGGAATTCTTTCCAAAATGACATTCCAAAAAAATGCTTCCGTATGCAAGCAATTGTCATTGGTTGGGAGGGGTTTAAGTTTAAAAAACAAGATTCTGGAGTTACATGTGATGCAAATTAGATAGAATGATGCTGAATTTTTATATTGAATGATGTGATTAGAGGAGCAAGCCGGAGAAATCTGATTCTTGCCAGAAAACTGGACAGCTGAAATTAACTGGATGTCTGTTACAAATCAGACAAGAGTAGCTGTGATTGACACAACTCTTGGTCCTTTATGGAGAGTAGTGACCATGAAGTGAACTACTACTCAGGGGCATTTGTTAGCTAAAGGAAGGATTTTTCCTAACAAATTCCCTGCTGTGGCAATGAATTAGAACAGTGATATTCTGAATCACTCCTGCTCTTTTTCTATGGCACACAGCTGGAGGTTTTGGTCTTTGTAATTTAGGCCTAAGCTTGTTTGTAGGTGTTGGAATTTCTCGGTGGCTGATGTCAAGGGAAAGCTTTCCTGGAGTAGCTCTTCTGTGGACACATATGTAATGGCTAAGAAGAGGTTAATGAACAAAGTGGCCTCTTCTGCTTTTTAGCAGAATGAAAGTGAATGCTGCAAGCTGACAGCTCATTTAAAGGTTATTTTCTCATACAGTGCCTTGTTATGTGTGCAACCCATCTCCAAAGGGTGTCCTAAGGGAAAGGATAGCTCTTTATTGCACCCCCAGTGTGACTGTGTGTAATAAACCAGCTTCCAGTGATGTAATCTCAGCTGGCTGTGACAGCATGGCTCTGCAGTGAGCTAATTTATTTACATTTAAGGTCAGGGTTTCTGTCGGCACTGGGTTCTGTGCCATGGCTGAACTGCTGCTAATACCCTTCCTGGCTAAGGAGCAGTCACAGTCACATGCACAGCAGTGCAGGGAGTAGAGACAAAGTGGATAGGCCAACTCTCCTGGTATTTGGGAAATTTGTGTTCAGTCCCTTGTATGGTCAGCCTTCTGCATGCAAGTCACAGCAATCCAGTCACATGTATGACTTGCTGTGTAAGTAATCTGAAAGCGTTGGGGATTTCAAGAAAGAGTGGGACTTTTATATAGACAATGAAAATATAACCGTATTTTAAAGAGGGTGTAAAACAACATGGTCAGAAAAACTACATTGGGTGAAAGTTCTGTTTATTTCATAAACAGTCTGTGAGGTTGTTCAGGCTTCCTCTAAAGTATGCTGTCCTGCCTATGGTCAAAACCAAAACACAAACCTAGTTGGAATCACATACTAAGCTAATAAATGTCTGTGTTCCTACAGCAATAACACACAACTAAAATTAGATTAAGAAAATGTGTCTGGATAACTGGTCAGCACAGCATATCAAAAAATTTCAGCTCTGGCTCTTGATTTTGAAACAAGAGGCTGAAAAGTAGTTCCTTTAGGTTTTGTGGTATTAACTGCTGCCATAAATTCTGTCTCTAAAAGTTCTGTTAATTTTCTCAGTAGAAATTTTAACTATGTCATTGTGTGCCTTGCTGTAAAGGGACTCTGCTGCAAACATGTCACGTGGAACTGAATTTATTAATTCCCATCTGGGGTGTTTACTTCTGAGTCCAGTCCAGAGTCCAACTGACTACAGTAGCTGATTCAAATCTGTCATGTTGCCAAATGCAATGACTAAGAAGGTATTTTATGACATGAAGCAGATTACTAAATAGTTATGTTGTGTGTATGTACAGCTGTGAATTTGGGTACAGCCAGAAAAAGTTTAATACCTCCCTGGGTGGATTCTAAAACAGTTGAAATAGGTGTACATGTGGCCAGAAATTTTCTAAGTGCAGTCAAAGACTGATGTATCTTTTAGGTTGAATTAGAAGAAAGTACTAGAATTATAGCAATATTTTAAAACTGCCGATCACATTTACTGTCATGTTTTACCTCCCCCCTTTCCCTTTTATTTTAGTATCTTAAGATAGGGTTTATGTCCTAGTTACCCCTCCACAGCAAATCCCAGGATAAACTCAGACTTCATGGCACAGTCCCAATAGCACAAGACTTCGTACAAGACTGTCATATCTTATTCATCAGTTTCTCCCAGACATTATTTGCTACATTACTGCCAGTCTCATCTGAGTATCTGAGCTCTTCAAGTGAGCTTGCAGGTCTCCTGTTCACTTAACTCCCTTTGAATGTTACACTGAGCTGCATGAGGATCACAGGAAATATTTTTCCTGTGGCTATGTATTGCTGTTACTCATCTCTCAGTATGGCACTTGGACCTAACATAGTTCTGGTGTAACATCATTGAGGTTACACGGTGAACCAATTTAGCTCGGGTTACTTTGAAAGAAATCATATAGAGGAACTTGGGTCTCCTGTCTGGACATACTTTTATTATTACTTTTAACTAAGTCCTGAACATTCATTGAAGAAGGGGACACAAGCTATTCTGTAAGAAATATTTGTAATCTTTCATTTTATATTGATGTTTTCATTACTGTTCAGTAGCTCTTTCAAAGAAAGCAGTTCCTCCTTGTCAGCTCTACAGTACCCTACCCAAGTCAGCATATATACAAACAGCAATAAATTTAGAATTTACTCAACCCCCTGGCCACTGGCCTGCCATCTCGGGCCTTTTTTAGCCTGCATGCTGTAGTTCTCTCTGTGAATGTGTAATTGAACAGAACAGTCCTCTAGATGTCAGCAAACTCAAGGCCTTAAAATGAAGTTAGCGTTTGGCACACTGTCCATACAAATAAATACCACTGACGTTCATGCGTTAGCTTCTTTCCTCCCAACAGTTAGTCAGACTGAAAAGTGCTTCTCCCTGTAAGCACAGAGGGAAAGGAAGTTAACCTCATGTGGCAGTTAGTCTTTTTGGCAGCAGTTAGCCTGCTTCTGATCTTGTTGTACTTCACCTTTCACAAACTATTCCAACTGTAAAATGAAGACTGATTCCTCTTTTTACTTCATGTTGCTTTTAGGGCAGTGGCTGTTATGTATGGATATGTATTCAGCTGATATTATGATTAAATTAAGTCCAGGACAGGCTTCCTCTGCTCTCTCCACCCTACAGTCAAGGCATTATGTCTTATTTTAGGAGCTGACATCCGCACTGCCAGAATCAAAGATGCGGGGCTTATTTTGGCAGACACACTCCGGAAATTCCTGTTTGATCTGAATGTTGATGATGGCTTAGCTGCAATTGGTTATTCCAAAGCAGACATCCCTGCATTAGTCAAAGGCACTCTGCCTCAGGTAAGACAGAGAGCAAAACAGTTTTTCTTGTCAAATAAAATAGAACAGATTTTGGCAAAAACAGAAGTGCTTCTTTTCAAGCAAGTTTTATTTCTGTTCCTACATGAAAACTATTTAAATTGAGAAAATTATGGATAGTCAACTGTATTTTGTTTCAATCCACAGTTTAGGTTTTTCTTTTCAGTGGGATGGAGTGCATGCTGCAGTTTTCACATGGATTCAGAAAAAAAAGGGCTAAGTGTTTGGTTTGGGTTTTTTTTAATGTTACAGTTTTTAAAAAGAGGATGTTTTTCATAGGCCTTTGATCTTTGTAGTAGATACTGCTTTTTCATAACTACCTCTCTTAATTAAGTATGCAGGTGGTCTATAGATAAAGCCTTAATACCGAGTGCTATCTGGTCAGAACGAGCAAACTCACTTTGCATTAAACTTTCCATATTGAGAAGTTGCATTTTTCTTCGCAGATGGCTTTTTTGTTCCATTGACCCCCATCAGAATTTGAAATAAGGTCCCCTGGGATGATATAGATTAAACTTGTAATACCCTTTATTGTTTCAGTGCTTACAAAGCAACACACCACTCTTAAAGCAAAATCCAGTGTCTTCCTGATAAAAAGACAGTTTGATTCAAATACTATGGACATAGTATTTGTTTTCCACCAAGATGCAAGGGAAATACATACTACAGAGAAAGTGAAAACTTTGTAGGCCAAAAGGTTATTCACTTTTTACAGCAGATCCTATGTGGTTCTTCTCATTCATTAATCTCAGAGCAACTCAGAAGAGTAACAGTAAATATTAATGTTCCTGTTTTATACCTGAGAAAGTGACACAAAGGTGCAACTATTTAGGATCACACACAACAGAGCAGTGACAAAGCCAGGAAGAAAACTAAGGTGTTTGAGCACCCATCAAGCAGGTTATGTATGTACATTGTTATGGGGCATTTGGAGGGTTTGTTTTGATAAACATGTTTCTTTAAAACAATCACTGAATGTAAGTTTTGCGTAGCTGGGGGGAGGGTTCTTCACCAAAAGATGTTGAAGGGTTTTTTTGTCATCTTATGGCATTGGTGATTAATTGTACTGTGTAAAATGAGATGACCTAATAATTTCTCAACCCTTATTTTTTTCTATGAGATGTAACATCATGAAAATGTATCAGTGTTCTGTAATAGTCTGTTAATAACACAGGGTTAATCCATACAGTTTATTGTTTTGTATCATTTCTTTGCCTTTCATCTTGCAGTAAATTTGCTCTGTAATACAACAATGGCCCATTCACATCAGCAAAGCAATGTGGTGCAGTGGTGATAGCACTAAAAAGTTTGCAAAGTATATTCCATGCTCTGAAGTGCAGGCTGTGGGGAAAAGAGTAATCTGACTGTTGGGATTTGGGGTGGGAGCTCTGTTGGGACAGACATCTATGCTTGAAATTAAAAGAGAATTTTATTTTCCTTCCTAAGTGAGTCTATTGAAATTGATCTTATTTACAGACAGCAGTGATTCTAGCAAAGAAGATGCTGTCTCAAGGTTCAAGGTGGCTGGCCCTGTGGTGGTGTTTGAGAGGAGATGGGGGCACTGAAAATGAGAGATGGTGGAAGGGCTGTTCTCTGTCACCCACCCCCTGCAGATGTCCCAGAGGCAGCTGCAATGGGGCTGAGCCAGCCATGAGTCCGGAGCTGCTCGTTTTGGCAGGACACCGGAATGCACTGAGTCAGACCGGGGGAGCCTGGGCCTTGCTGTCTGGGCACCAGCAAATATCAGCAGGCTTGTGCAGAGGTAGTGCTGGTGCCTCTGTGTCGAGGCATACGGGAGGAGCATCCGTTTGCAGCCTTCTGTCGATAGAGCTGGGAAATGCTCCAGTCTGTCAGGCTGTCAGGCTGGCTGGCTCCTGTCACCCAGTGGGATTTTACAGAGAACTCTGGACATCTCGGTGCACAGAGCTGCAAAACTGGCTTTGACCCAGAGTGTCTTAATATAAGCCTGATGAATTTATGAATACTTGAGCACTGTGTTGTTATATTATGCATATTACGAGTCTGAAAAAAACGACACACTTTTGCCCTAGTGCTAGTTGAATTTTCCATTTGGTTTCAAAACTGTGTAGAAGAAGCTTAGCCTTCTCTTTGGCTGGATCTCTTTGTGTAGCAGCACTGGTCAGGGATGGGGGAAGAGGAACCATTTGATTGCTATTTATGCACCAGTAGAGCTTGTTCTGTGGGTAAAATGAGGCACACAGAGCTGCACTTTTCGGACTCCTCACAAGCCGTGCTAACCATGATTATGAACTGTGAGTGCCTCACAGCTGGCTTCCTCACCATGCTAGACCACTGTTTCACGTTGATTTTGCAGTGTGGTGGCCTCGCTTGCTGCGTAACCACATCCAGCCTGCCCACAAATGCATCCCGCAGGCTGGGGGGAAGTGCAGCGGCTGCAGCCTTGTTCTGCAGCATCACCCTGGGCAGCGGGGTGTGCTCTGCTCCCAAGGGGCTCTGCTGAGCCTCCCACCCAGGCAGGGTGCTGGGGGAGCCCCTTCCTCTGCATTCCACTCTGTGCCTGAGGCAGGGACCTCGGCAAATGATACCCACTGTCTCACATGTGAAAAAAGGAGGGAAACTTTAAAGCTGGAGGGCAGCATCTTCCACAAGGGAGATGTTGGAACAGGTTGCAGCAGAAGAAACTCTCTCTTGCAAAATGCACCTCATCTAAAGATAATGTGTTCCTAGTGTAGGCCTGGACTCTATCTTTGCAGACATTTCTAACTCTCCCCAGTATTTCAATCAATGTTAAAATCAGTGGTTGTTGAAAACATGAAAATTCTAATCATAACCAGTATGAGTACACTGATGTTGGGCCCTTTCAGCTGAATGTTTCTGCAGTAACTGGGTACTTCCACTAACACAGCTCCTCATCCTCAGTAGCACGGGGCTTTTCCAAATTGTAGCCCTGCCTTTGTGGTTATTTTGTCAAGCAAAGCAGTGAAGCACATATCTGAGTTTCATTTCAGTCAGTGGGGCTTTAGCACTTGAAAATTCTGTTGAATCAGTGTTCAAATAAAGACCGACCACAACTACTTTGTGTTCTGACGTGGAGGTGTGGGGCTGTTTATTAAGCAGTTTCATACTGTCCCTTGCTGTGTCTCTTTTTCGGAGTCTGACTTACAAGTGCTGTTTATTCTCCCCATTTACAGCAGCTCCTGGGCCTTGAGAGATGTTGTATTTTGAAAGTCTTTGTCCCTAAAACTCCAACTCCTAGTTCAATGCTGGCAAGTGAATTTTAAAATGGACTATATTCCCAGGATAATGCCCTCCAGTGTAGTGACATCTGCAGTGGAGAAGGCCCGGGTTTGCAGTGCTTGACTCTGCCAATGAACAGCATTCTGATCTTGCTTCTGTGTATTTAATTATAGGAAATTTTAGCTAATATATTCTTGGAAGTACTGTACAGTTGATGATGCTTCAACCTTAATTATTTGATGACTTCTTTGCAAAACCTTGTTATTCTCTGTGAAGGATGTTAATACAGAGACACATAGTTCAGCTGCTGTTTGATTAATTTTATTGGTATCCATTTATAATCCAGTTTTTCTTTCATCTTGCAGGAGAGAGTGACTAAACTATCACCACGTCCCCAAACAGAAGAAGACTTATCTGCTCTCTTTGAGGCTTCCATGAAACTTTATTAGCTTAAACATTTTGTTCTGGAAAGTGTGGTCTATTCTAACACAGAGGTAGTTCTCATAGATAGGGGACTGAACTTGTTTAGAGCATGGTTTGGGTACCTTTGACTTCTGTTCCATTGTACACTGCCAAAAGGTCACGTAATTCATCTTTAACTAAACAGTGCTTTGAAGTGAGGACCTGACTGGGGTTTCTTTCTTGCACAGTAGTCAGTGGTATTGACTTGCATAAAAGTTGGAGCAGATTTCTTGCATTACTGAAGGCTTTTTTATGTTCTATAGGTGGTCAAAGGTGGAAAAAGGTTTTAAGGGATATTTCAAACCATTTTGCAAATTATGCTTCTATTTGAATTATCCATTATTTTGTTTTAAAAAGTCATGCTAGTTACGAAATAATGAAGGTCATTTTTAGTTAGGGAGGGGAAGTTCCCTGCAGAAGATGTCAGCTTACTGTATTCTGTTCTGCTTTATCATCTTTTTACCATCTGGCTTTGCTAAGAAGGCTGTTGAACTAGGGCACTTTTTCATTGTTTGGTTAAGAAAAATCTACACACTTCATAGCTGTTTGGAAAAGGCTGCTTGAAAATTTGCTTTGGGTTAAAATTCTGACATATATTGTCACATATTTATCTTTCCTCTTATAATCTCTATAACTGTCATATATTTATCTTTCCTTTTATGGTCAATATGAGGTGTTCATCAGAGGAGCAAAACTGGAGTAAAGCATGGTCACATACTCAACAGGAACCATGTAACAGCAAGACAGCATCCATCATGGTCATTCTGTCTCCCAGGAGGCAACATCTCCCTTTTCCTGCTGTGTTCTGTGGAAGGAAGCACCCAACTGTGTCTCTCTTTGCTGTGAATCAATTGCTTCTGCTGAGCTCCTGCAGGTGCTGTCCCTCAGAGTGCAGTCACCAGCTTGAGGAAGTGGCTGTGTGCTGTGGTTCAATATTAAAAAGTGGTGGTGAAGCATTTGGCTGCACAGTGCCCCATGGGGAGCACTGATTAAGTGTGGGAATGAGCGTGCACCTTCCGAGCAGTCAACCAGCTGGGTGACTGTCAACTGAGAAAGGGAAGTGGGGAAGGGAGAAAGGAAACTAAAATTTTAATACTATTTTCCTGCATTTAAAAAGTTCACGTGGTTGTGTACACAGTTTGTTTAAATCGGATTCTGCTTCATGTTGGACTCTTTCAGCATCTGATTCATGCAGCTACCACAGCACGAGATAAATGAGAGAAGAACCCTGTGATTTCTGGTGTGCATATTTCTTTCTGCTGGGGAGGGAGCACTTTTCAGTCATGCTGTTGAAGAGTGTAAGCTTTATGCTTACACCTTTGCATTTGTGTATTTGTCTGATCAAGCTAGTGCTGTCCTAGAATCTGGGGACAGATGTGTACTGGTTATTGATGCTGGATCTGTTTCAGTGCTGTTAAAATAGGTGGATGGATACTTGTTGAGGACTGGTTATTTTTAGCATCAGAGTGGGTTTGGTGGCTATAGGACTGCACTGCCACTGTGTGATACATGTGATTTCCAAGGTCCTTCTGAACCTTTCCCTCTGCTGAAATTGCCCACAAGTATCTCTATCATGAAGCCTGATGTTGTGAGAGCAAGGGATTCACTTTATTATATTGTGCAAAGCTGCCGTGTTTGGAAAAAAACCTTTTTGTCAAAACCTTTTGTCAAACCCAGTTGTTCACAGTCGCGTTGGATGAGGCTCTGAACAACCCACTCTGGTGGAATGTGTCCCTGCCCATGGCAGGGAGGTTAGAACTGGATGATCTTTAAGGTCCCTTCCCGCCCAAACCATTCTATGGTTCTGTATAAACTTTTGGCCTGTTTTGTCTTTCCACTTCTGTCTTTCTCCAGTGTGTGGTAGCAGTACAGATTCAAGAAGAGACAATGTTTTTGTCCAGGAGCCTAATTCATGGCAGTCGTGCTGTGTTTGGGGGGAATATACTTTCTGGGGAGCTGAGCAGCAAATGTGATTTCATCACTGCAGCAGAGCACTTTGATGGGCTAGCTAGGGAGGCTGGATAACTTCTTCCAGCACACTTTTCATCCACTTTTTATGCCAGTGTGGCAGTTATTGGCAGGCTGCATTTTCAGCTGACAGAACCTCACACTTAACTTCCTATACAAGGTAACCTGCAGCTCCTGATGGTTTTTAAAATAAACCTCATACCCTCTTTGATACCCACATTTTGCAGATGAGACAAAGGGGTTTATGTAATACCTAACCTGATCTAAGCAGATGGTGCTATAAGGAGGGCCATTTCTGTTTTCCACACCTCTTTGGCAGCATCAAGGTCTTCAACTGGCTTAAATTGGTTGTGAAATCTCTCTCACAGACATCAGCTACCTGTGAAAATCTCTCTCACAGGCTATCAGTCTCACTGCCAGTTATTAGTTACCAGTAGAGATTTTCTGAGGAAGAATCAAGGGAGCTCAAGTTGCCCCAGAATGCTGTCTTCCAAGTAGTGACAGGGTGTCACACCCTGGCTCCTGGCAGTGGTTGTTTTATTCACAGCTGAAGAGCTATGGGGAGGTTTTCACATACTATCTTACTCAGTGAGTCTGTACTGGTATTTCTGTGGGGAGCTGGGGTAACACTGTGAGTGCCCAGTGACTGGGCATGTGTGTGAAATCTGGGAGGCTTGTTCTTGTGGATCCTGTTACTGCTCTGGTACTCAAACCCTCTGTGATGGATCTGTTACTTTAGATGATGCTGAAATGCAAATAACGAAAGTAAACCTAAGCTTGTTTGAAAGTGCTTGAGAGCAGCATTTAACTCTGTATTCTCTGAAGTCTGTGCAAGTAACACAACCCAAAACCTGGCCCCTGTGATTACTTACTCAGTCCATCAAGTTGATTAGATTAGCTTTGGGAGCAAGTATGAACAAGTGTATATGAAGTGCTGGTGAAAATAGTTTACCAGCAGGTATAGTTTTATCTGGAGTACCAAATGGAAAACCCACTCAGTTCACAAGGTAGAGCCTGCAGGATTGCTGCTTGGGATTTATAAATCTGAGACAAGCTGGTACAGTAGTTTATCCATCCCCTCATTTCCCTTGCCTTTTCCCATACTGGTGCTGATTTTCTCAGCAGTTAAAAAGAGAATGAAGCAAAAAAAAAGTAACTAACATGCCTAAATCTTAAAAAACTCTCACCATCATCCTGTGTGAATAAACTTGGAAGAAACTACAGGTAGGTTAGTGTGCGTAATCATTCCTGTTGCACTGTCTTGTGCCATGGCTGTCATCTTCTGTCTTGTGGTTGGCTTTCCATTTCCCTGAGACCTGAAAAAATGGATGAGAAAGAGCAATGGTTAAGGGACACAGCCAAGCTCTGTCTAGGCCCTTTCCATAACCCCTGAGTAAATCTGCTTAAGCATCACTGTGCTCCAGGACACGTGCAGAGTGCCTTGGATTCAACAGCTCCAACCGAACAAATCCATCTCTGCATTGAGCGTGGCTGTCAGAGGGGCAAGGGCATCCTGATGCAATGCAGCAGAAAGCCTAAAGGTAGGGCCTCCATTTTTCCTCAGACCATCCCTGAGTGCTTCCTAAATAAAAATGAACATAATTTAAATCCAAGCACCAGCTAATGAATGCAGAAAGTGATGCCACCATTTTCCTGATGCCTCCAGCAGCCACAGCTCACACAGCATGGCACGAGCTGCTTGTCTGCTGCAGTGTCAGCCCTGAGCAGTGAGAAGAAGGTCTTCCATACCTACCCACCCCTGCTGATCTTGCCTCGAGATCTGATTTAATCTTTAACACATCGTCTGGCCACCTGTAGAAGAAGAGGTTCCTCTGAGCAGTGGTGTGACAAGACTGTCAGTGACCGAGTTTGCAGAGGTCTCAGCTCTCATTGCACATGCATATTCTTCAACTTTTCTGTTTACCTGCAGTGTCCATGTGAGAAATCACACAGGGTCAGTTTGTCATAAAATGTTTAGTGCATCATTTTTAGGTGTAGTTGTCCATGAGAATGAGCAGAAGCTTCTGTTGTTTGCTCTGAACTTCTCAATCAAAGTGAGATCAAAAAAAAGCCCCACACCTGCGTTATCATTAGGAAGGCTACAGTTCCCTTAGATGCAAAATTTCTGAATGCAATTTTATTTTCCAGTTCTAGTCTTCCATTAACCCATTGAAATGCCATTCAGTTTCCTTTTTTCTCCATAGTACTGAAAAAACTGCCACAAGTGAGTTGGTAGAAAATGTTGTACAGACAAAAAATAAGAGGGAGAACCATTTGACACAGCTCAATGGAATGTTAATCAGGTTCTTAACTTAACTGCTTTCCTAGTAATAGGAGAGGGGGATGAAAAAAATACTTTCAGTCTTTGATGTCTATTGAAAAATTACACGTACCCCATTTTCAGAGACCTCTAA
This sequence comes from Monarcha castaneiventris obscurior, assembly GCA_026261815.1. Classification (NCBI taxonomy): domain Eukaryota; kingdom Metazoa; phylum Chordata; class Aves; order Passeriformes; family Monarchidae; genus Monarcha; species Monarcha castaneiventris. The sequence goes on from JAMPIT010000379.1 coordinate 13,696,354, forward strand.
GTGCAACAAATGGAAGCAGATATTTTCCTTATTTCTCTAAACATGGGAATTAAAAGGGAAAATAAATTTACATGCGTGTGGTGGCATAGTTAAGTGAAAGCAGAGGAAATGTGACTTGTGTCCTTTTAAGATAATTCATGTGTTAATTCGTGTCACCCTGTGGAGCCACACAGCTTGGTTCCTCAGCCACAAACACTGGCACTACACACCCCCAAGGTCAACTGAGCAGCAAAGGAATATTGGTTGTGCCAACACTGTAGTCTGAGCTCCCATTAAATGTTTAATTTAATCGAATATTACTTCATCATGAAATATATATCTCATAGCCCAAACTGGTTTATTGATGGGGAACTTTTCCTCTGTGTTCCCTGACTTGCAGTGACTTTGACCTACTTTAATAGTGCACTTGTGCTTTTTCTGGGGTACTCTTGAGTGTTTGACCATACAGCCTTAAATTAGCAAGTTGACATTGAAATGCTGATTTACACCTGCAGTCAAATGGATAACACATGTTAAAGACTGATTGTCAGCAGCTCCAATACGTTATCGCTTCATTCTCTGGCATTGTTGCTTGCCTTTATGGGATTTAAGGACAACATTGTGTGGCATTGTTGTTATGGCTATGGACACAGCTGTGGGGGGCTGACACTGTGTATGGTCTTTGTCATTTATCTAAAAGCTGGCATCACTTTCAAAAAATGACTGTGAAAGTTTGGATGTTTAAATGTTGCTGTATATTTTAAGACAGCATTGGGAATTAAAAATCTGTTTTGCTGGCATAAAAAAAAACCCCAGTTAACATTGAATAACTTGTTCTTCTGACCTTTTCACCTTAAGAAAGATTAATGGTGGTTTAGATCAGAACATCCCCCCTGATCAGGGTCTGAATGCTCCAGGGATTCAGTCAGACAAAGAAAATCATTTCACCTCTAGGTCACCAGCACAGACCTGTGGTGTCTCACTAGTGACCGCCAGATGATTGCTCAGTAGTTTATGTGCAAGAGTTGGTGGTCATAATCCATTTTCCAATGGACAGGTCCCTGCCTCATGAAAGCTGTCACCATGTCCTTATCCGAGCAGTGAAAAATGGGAATTAACATGAGCAGCCTGAACCACATTTGCCTTGCACTACTAAAATCTCCGAGCCTCTGTAACACGTGTTGCAGTGGATCAGTCCCTCTCCCCGAAGGGTTGAAGCTGTGCCAGTGCTGTGCTGTGAGCAGTGGCACTTCAGTGTTCCCTTCTGGAGGGCTGCAGCCTCTGCTGCTTCTGCCTCTGGAGCTCACAGGTCTCATTCAGGCACAGTCACAGTGGCACCACTTGCATTTAGGACATCCTTGAATGTCACATCCCACAGCTTTCATGTAGCCTTCTTCCAAATTTAGTTCTTGGTGTGGTCAAGCTGGAGTACTTCATACCTGCTGTACTTGTATTTTAAATGGAAGACATAAAGTTAGGACTCATGAGTTGGTAAAACGGGGCACAGAGCTGGTGGGCAGGTTTTGATAGTAAAGTAACTGTGACTTCTCATGTCAGAAATTATAACGTCACCAACCATAAAGCCCAATTTGGGGGCCTGCCCAACAGAGCTGAGCTAAAAACTCCAACGTGCCAAACAAAGGCAGCACAGGGTTGGCTGATGGGCACTAAAGGTCTGAGTATGTCCTTCACCAGAGACATCAGCATGCACACAGCGAGCCAGGCGTTGGGATAAACTGGTGTGTGTGCAGACATATGAGTACAGTTGTTCACAGCTGAGGTGTTGAGCCTGAGTATATAACATGGTTACACATTGCAGAGAGAAAAAGTTGGAGTGGTAGGATCTAGGAGTTGAGAGGATACAGAAACATCAGACTTCAGGGGGACATCTAAGATGAGAATATGATTTTTAAAAATATTGTAAAAAACCTGAAGGATGAGGAATCTAGACTTAATGTAGTTATTATGGAGAATGTACCATGTCCATAGCAAGGCCCATAAAAACTCCTTCCTGTTCCCTTTTGGGGTTTTTTTTTCTCCCAGGGTTAGCTCTGTACAGTACTTTCCTAGTAGTCAACAGAGCAACTGAACAGATTGCAAGTAGAACCGAATTAAGAAAGGCAAATGCTTAAGTGTAAAGGCTAATAGGACAGAGGAAAAGGACAAGTAAAGATCATCAGTTCTGCGAAAATCAGAGATCTCAGGGGCTGCTGCGTGACTTGAAAAGTACTGACCTCTATGTAGCTTATAAGCTTGAAAATCCTCTCTTATGTATTTACAGCATTAATTCCTCTTGTTATCTGAGGTGATCTACTTTAATCAGATTCCTACAAACAAGTCAAGTGCTTACAGCAGAAGATCTTTGACACCCCTACTGGCAGCGTCAGTGGAGAGGACAAAGACTGAACCAGCAGGAAGATCAGATAAATCTCCTCATCTCAGCAAAAACTGTTTTAGGCTAATTGACATCAGAGTGTCCCTGCTCCAGACTCTTACCTGTATGCTTGATGGTCATTTCACATACTGGTTGCACAAAAGATACCTCAAAATAATTACATTTCAAAGACACAGCAATTCTGAAGCCTCCTCTGCCACAGTGCCATCTCCTGTGCTACCTTGCCTCTTCACACAGGCTGCACAACTTAAGTCTGGATCAAAAGGGGACTCATAAATTTGATCCTGCTTTTGTGCCTTTAGTGCACCTTCTACTTCCTATTTTCTAAGTTGCTAGTCCCGTGGTCTCTGAGTCCAAATAATGATGGTCATTGTTTTAAATTTAATCTGATTTTCACACAGAGCTTAGGCCAGAGGAGGCAATGCCATCTGATACCCTCCAAAGACCCTTCATCCCCATGGAGCACATGTGTTGCATGTGGCCAAAGGAGCTTGATGGCTGTGTGAGGACACACGAGAGACATGTAAGGTGACAGCTCAGGTTGCCTTGTTCTTTAGACTTATCCATCGGAGAAATCCTAAGTATTTTGTGCCTGGTTACCCAAGAGTAGATTTTGCTGCATATGGTGTGAGACTCAGTATGCAGTTGCAGCAAGAGGGCTACCACTGCCTAAATCCAGGAACCACAGGACAAGCTTTGATTAATGTGCTTGTTTGCCCAAAAATTGTTATGTTTATAGCAGGAGAGAATAGTCAAAATAATCTTAAAATGTTTTAAAGAAAAAATTGGGAGTGAAAAACCCCTATCTAAAAATCATTGTGCTTTATCAGGGGAATAAAGACCTCACTGTCAATTAGCTTAAAATTAATAAATCAAGGACAAATGTAGTTAAAGATTAGCATCTTAATAAACTATTGTTGCCACAGCCCAGTTTGGACATATCGCTCCTTTGTTGACATTTTTAATGCTTTCTGTGGATTACCAGTACATGACCAGTATACGAAAGCTTGTTAAGCCTCCACGTGCTCAACCTGGCCCTAGCTTTAATTCTGGCTTAGTGCAATCCCTGCTGTTGGCACAAGCTCTGTGGGCCCCAAACCTTGTGGTGCTGGGCATTGTGTTTCTACCTAATCATCATATGGACTTACTCAAGTGTGTTTTACAAGCTTAGGGCAAATTTGTGAATGCCCAATTATCTATATGTAACTTTTGTAAGAGAAGCCAACCAGGGTTTTTGTGGTTGGAGGGGTTTTTTGTTTGGGTTTTTTTTTTTTTTCCAAAATTCTGCAATATCTTTCTATAACTTTCCAGGTCTGGCTGGTATTTCCTTTCCTGATTAGCCAAGCCTGTATACTCATCTTTTCAAACTGCACAGCTCTTGAATCTCTCTCTCCTGGTCCCCTGTAGAGAATTTGAAGTTCAAAATGTTTTTTGAATGCCTCCATCTTATTGCCATTCAGGAAAAATCTGTTACAGCAGCTTCTAGACAGATGCAAATTCACAGGTTACTTCTGAAAATTCTTCACTTGTTCACAGACCTTTAAGCTGTGCAGTGCTACTTCAATTTTGAACTAGTTTTGCTGTCTGCTACGAGTGTGAAGTTACTGATAGTGTATCTATCTCTCTATTCCTTTCATTCAGAGAAAAATAACAGATTATGTATGAGAAACTGACTTTATAGTTTGCTTTTATGGTTGGTTTTTCTTTTCAGTTATTTGCAGTTGTAATTCTGTGGCCCTAAACCAAAACAAAGCAATTTTCCTTCCACAAAAATTGCTGCTGGCTTTGCATCATGCAGAAGTGGTTTAGGGTAGATGCCTGCAGTATGCATGTGCAGTTTTATCCCATCTTATTTTTAAATGGTTATCTGCACATCCCTCTGGTACCCAATCCTATTCCAAAAATACATGGGGTTTATCCTTATCATATTGCCCAGCTAACAGTAAGAAATAGGCTCAAGTGGCTCAGTACAGATTAGATTTGCCTCTTATGCAACAAGGTACAAGACCCAGGGAGAAGCCAGAGCTGTGCCTTGGGAAGAGCACTGTCTTCTGTGGGCCAGGGAATCCCTTGGCAATACCCCTTGCACATGTTGAGAGTACCAGGTTGCTTCCCACCAACTTCACTGGAAGAACACTGCACTGAAAAGGGATTCATTTGTTCACAGAGGCCAGGATAAATAAGGTCTAGAGGTTTCTGATACTTACCTTAAATAACTCAAAGTTTTAATTACAGTTTTTGTAACCATGTTTTGGGTTTTTTTCAGTTGATTCCTTTCAAGTTTACCAGCTCTAGCATATTTGGTAAACAGGAAAACCATCTACCCTAGTTTCTTCCAAATATGTGCTAACAGATTCAGGCTTTGGAAAAAGCACCCTTGCCACCTCCCCAGAGACATTTCACCAGTTTATGGGATTTTCTGCCATCTGCTGAGACTTCTGCTGTTTTCAACAGGGTTTTTTTTCCCTTTCAGCCTCAGCAAACATTTCTTCTTCTCCACCTTTCCCTCCTTTCTACCCACATTTCCAAGAATTAAATACCTTCCCTGTCCCAGACCTGCAGATAAGGTTAGATTGGTGTTTTGTCAGACAGCAGGTGTCTGTTCTCATGTCCTGAGTTCTCCTCCTCCACCTCCTCCTCCTTCTCAGTTGTCCCCTTTCACCTTTGGTAACCTTGTTCTGGCACCAGGAAATGTTTTGATCCTTTACTATCAACACCAAGAGTGGGTATTTGGTAAAGTGCTGTATCACAGCCCACAGGGAGGAATTTGGACTCCACATGTTCACTTGGGAGTCTTCGGTCAAAGATATGCCCCGGTGCAAAAACTTCTTAGGGTCTTCTCATGGCTGCAGTGTCACTGTGTGAATTAAGTTAATAGCTTATTCCTCACCTTAGCAGAGAAGGAAACGTTTGAGCCTGGTTTCTAGACATTTTATCTAGTTTGGGGAACAAAGAAATTATTCATAGAGTCAAAAACGGTTTGGTTTTCTGCTCCTACCACAGACTGGACCAGAGGTGAGTAGGAAGCTGGAGGGAGATACCATGTGAGATTGTCTGATGTGGCTCTGCAAGTTCCTAGGTTAGACACCGTGGAGAGTTTCTCCTCCAAGTCTAAAATTGCTGCCTACTGTTCTTCATCAGGTAGCATACAGCAGAGCTTTGTAGTACTTCCTTGGCAGGTATAATTACACCTATTCCATAGCTAAGCCCAGCATTGGATATTTGCCCAAAATATCTCCCAGACAGGTAGAAAAAGAATAGCTCAATATGTGCAGTCCTTCTCTTGAAGCCACATTATTATTTCATGCAAAACCCTAGCATTCATAGTGTTCGACTACTGTGCAAGATCTGGACAAAATGATGAAGCAATCTTCTTTCCATGGACAGGGGAGATTTCATTCCCAGATGATGATCCCAGATGAGGCATATTATATCTGTCCTCCTGAGCCCTGTTTTTCTGTCTGAAGGTGATGTCGGTGCCTTTCATCAGCTCTCTCTGCAGTGATTTGTCCCCCGAGCCTCCTGTGCCATGTAAAGGTGTGTCCAAAGCCGACCTGCCTTGTAAGGCAGTGAATGGCAGCTGGTAACCAGCTCCAGAGTCTCACTTCAGTTTCCACATCCCACCAGCCCTCAAAGGATGAAGCACCCAATACTTGTTCTAATGTTAAACCCCATCTATGATTTGAAAATATCCGAAGGTCATAGCTAGAATTAGGAAAACAATTACTTAGGTCTAAAAGTGCCCCTCTTCTCATAGAACTCTGAATATCTGAAGTTGAAATAAAGGAGGGGGTTAGATTTGTTATAGCTTTTTTTTTTTTTTAATCGACTATTCAGTGTTGGTCTTCATTATTTTTTTTTATCCTTTTGAAAGCTTTTAAAGCCTCCTGCATAACCGCCTCTGCCCCATTCAGTGCTGAATGGACGGTGCGCTGATCTTTTTCTCGGTGGGTAATGGATTTGGGTTGATTGCTTGACACAGGGACAATAGGGGGGTAAACAATTGCCTTCGCACCCGTGCAGCTCCCCATCTGTTGAGTGTGTGCGCCTTCAGAGGCGCCGGGCAGGGACAGATGAATGCACCAGCCCAGCCTGATGTTAATGACATCAGTCATACAAGCAGAACATGTGGCGCAATAAATCAAAAACTAATTGAACTTTTGGTTGATTACATTGCCATCCCACTGGCTGCTTCAAGCACGGCACGGTTTCCTGGGACAATGCCCCCAGCCCCAGCCCTGCAAAGGCTTTGCTGCCCCTGGACAGCAGGAACCTGCCCTGGGAGGTGACAAGTGACAACAGCTTCTCTTTGCTCGCTGCTTTCTTGAAACAGCGACACCTTCCACTCAACCAAAATGCTTCCAGGCTCAGGATTGGTCTATTTGACCAATATTAATTATTTCAAATAAGAAACGTTCATCAATATGACAGTGACAGCCCATGTTCACTGGCACTTTCCGTCTGGGACTGTTGGTGGCAGACATCTATAGAAGAAGACAGCGCACGTGTTAATTAATTGTTTTTGTGTTAATTAGACAGACACGTGGTAGTAATGAAGGCTATTCATTAGACTGATATAATTTAATATCATTATTCACACTTGAAAGTGCTCCAACTACATCAGTTGCTGGAGCCTGCAAGCCAAAATTCTCTGTCTTGGGTGTCCATGGCAGCATTAAGTCACCAGAAGTTGAGGGGGCTGATATTCATAGAGGTGGAAAGGAACAATTTCTGATGGGAGTATTAAGAAATAAAAAGCTTTGGCAAGAAGCCCCTTTATTGGAGTGCATAAATATGGGATTAGGCCCCAGAGCCATCCAGTCAGGAACCCATCTATGACTGAGCCACCTTCCCTCCCTTTGCAACCACAGAAGTGTAGGGGGCATGGAGACCTATGCACATCTGCCTTTCGTAGACATCTGCTTTTGAAATTTTACTTTGAAATGCCAGGATTCCAGTATTTGTTTATGAAATGAAAAGGTAAAGCACAAAATGCTTTTCTTAAGCATTTAGAATCATCTCCTCATTATATATAAGGACCAAATTTTTGTGGTAAATATGTTAAAGTACACATTTAACCAAACTTATTTCAAAAATCCCTGCAGTACTTCTGTAAACATTTGTTTGCCTATAGATTAGACTTTAATTATTAGCTATCTATGGCAGAGGTTTCTTCACACTGGTAAAAGGAAATGTAAAATAAAATGCTCCTATCTGAGTAGAGGCTTAAGTAACAGCTAAATTAAATCTTTGTGTTAATATTATTCATAGAAAGGCAGATGGGAGCAGAAAATGTTGCAATGAAGAATATGGAATGAGATGAGATCACAGCATCAGTCTGTCCTTTGTAGATCTGGACAATGATCACAGAGCCAGATTGGATTAGTGAAACCTATTTACCAGAAGTTCAGAGCGGTTGCATGAAGCTGAAAGGCAGTCAGTAGGGAGAGGTGGAAAATGCACCAGATTTACAGCTGCAGCGATGAAAATTTAGAAGTTTTCACCACTGTGATTTCATCCAAATGTGAGTACATCAAAATCTAACAACTGCTACGGTGTTGTCTTTTAGAGGGATGGGATGTTTAGCAACGGGGAAACGTTTGAAGTGAGCAGCTCGTCTGTTCTGCCGTGCTGTGTTCTGCCTGCAGCCCAGCACTCGCTGCTGCTTTCTCGAGCTAATCCATGCAGGTGCTTCAATATTGTGGCTCTGTAAAATCTTTGCTCTGGCAAAACTGGGAGATTTGGAATCGGTGTTCCTGTACCTATGAGATAACTGCTAAAGTGACAGCTTGCAACTGTGTGGCTTTTCTGTGTAATAGAAAAGAGAATGAAGTTCTGTGAGCAGTTAGAAGTGGGTGAAGTGCATGAATGTTGAATTTAAGTCTGCTGGCTCAATAAGTGGAACATTTCCAAAGCCATGCCCTGGAAATGAATGCATGATTAACATTAATTGCTTCTAATGAAGAGTAAGAACCGGACAAAGCCCAGCCTGCATTTGATTGAACAAATTAGTTTAAACTCAATGGCTGCATATTTCAGCAACAAGAAAGCAGGGAAAAGCAGGGAAAACAAATTGTGGGGCCAAATCAGATCCTTACTTGCAAGCTGCGAGCATGAGCTCTCAGCTGCTTAATTTTGGAATGTAAGTGGAAATGACAAAGTGAACCATCACTGTAATTGTATTTGTTGCCCGAAAGCTGGGCTGTAAGTACAAACATCCTTTTACAGGCAAATCCACATACATTCTCTTCCTTCTCCAACTCTCTGCAGAAGTTCATGTTTGCAGGGACATCCTCACAGCCCCACTGTTTGCATTGCTTCCATTGTATTCCCACGCAAGTGGGTCACTTCTGGCTACCTCTGTGATTCACCCTTCTTTCAATGCCTATTCAAGTAATTGCATGTTTGCTGGTGCTGTGACTTCCCTTTCATGCCTTGCCTTTCTTCAGCCCCTGTAAGCCTTTTGCCATCCTTCGACAGGGGATGAGGGACTGTGAATCATATGTGCTCTGAAAGTAGGCAAATTTATTACTGTCAGGCACATTTATGTGTTGTTCCTTTTGCAACAGCCTGGGTAGCAGCTGTAACAGCACAATAGCACTTGCTTCTGGTAGAAATCTCCAAAAACCATACTCCTTACACTGTGTGGTAAAATACCTTAAAAATCAGAGAGACAAACAGATAATTCCTTGCATCACTAAACTTTTCTGCACTTGAGTGTTTTGCTTATGAGTAATTAGTTTAGTCCTCACACAGTGAAATTCCAGAAGTAAAGGTGATGGAAGCAGCTTCAAAAACAACTTACAGCATATTCCTAGGTTTAAAAAAACCCAAACCACCTTCATCATATTTGTCTGGCTTTCATCCCACACTCACCATGTTTTAAAATATAAAATGTGTCCTGCAGGAGAAGACAGTAAGGATCCCTGAGGATATTACACCGTGCAGAACAGACCATAATCGTACTGACAGCTTAGCACACTCTCGGCAGGCAAATAACTTACTTGTGATGGGTTCAGTGTGGAAGTGCCCTGTGCTGCAATGGGCTGCCCCAGGCACCCTCCCATGCTCCTGTCCCGTTCCACTACAGCCACAGCACAGGCCAGAATTTCCTCTCTGGTGGGGTCCTAATGCTCAGTAATTATATCCCCACTGGGGTGTGGAGGGATGGCTGTTCAACACACACAAGCTCTCTAGGAAGAGTGACTTTGGTCCCGCTGCCAGCTCTGCTTGTAGCAGAGCCCTGGAAAGCCCAGTCACTTGTTATTCCTGCCATCTGAGGAGAGGAGTTTGGCTGCAGTAACAAGCAGCCTTGGATGACCTCCAGCTGCTTCCACAGCTCCAAAACTCTGCAAACAGTAATACATAGCAGCGATAAGCACTGCGAGTCCTGGAGTTAAATGTATGCCAACACAACGTCAGGGAAAGCTCACCTGGGGAGTAGGAGTCACCCAGCATCCTATAACAAACCTTCCTGGCTCTTCAAAGCCTTTGGATTATACACAGAGCCTGAATAGGAAACCCCCATTCACATGCCTTGCCCCCAGGGTCAGCCTTTAGAATCTCAGTTAATTCTCCACATTTGGCAGCTTTCTGCAAGCCTGTTTCTGTCACTGGCAGCTAAATCCTGCAGCTCCAGTAGCATGAACACAATTCAGGGTAAGAGATGATGAGAGGGAGAGCTGGGAGTATCAGAGTCTTTCAGGCCAGTTTCAAGTCTAACTCAAACAACATGAGTTTAAAGAGCCTTCACTTAGTCCACTAAAACCGTCACCCAAAACCAATCACTTCAGACCAGACAAAAACTTGGCTTATGGACCTGGCATCCTGTGTGTCTATTGGCTAGTGGTTCTATGATTTTGGTGTCTTCATGGGTCTAAGAAATAAAATTGAGAAACAGAGTTTATGCAAAATGTCCCAAGCTAAAGAACTGGATGGGTCAGTTTGAGGATTGAAAATAAAAGATTAGGCTTAGTGCAAATGTTGTGCTTTGGACATAATGCAGTAAAAGTGAAATAATGTCATGAGGGAGTTTGAGCTTATTGATAAAGCCTCTAACTAGATAAAATCATAATAGTCTCCTGATGTATACACTACTCATTTCCTACTGAAATACTGGCAGGTGGGCAGCCAGATCAAAACTGAGAAAGGAGGAAGAGTGTCCTGGAAGCCTGTGGGAGAGGTGCAGGAGCTCAGCACATGCTGTTGCCCTGTGTCCATGGATGTCTGTATTGTATAGCTAGAGCATGGTCTCTGAGACAACATCAAAGAAGACTTTCTTTTGGATTGTTTCAGCTGGAATCTTCCTTAAACCCTTTCTTCTTCCCCCTCTCCCCACCGTGCCCCCAGTGTGTTCTTACAGAGGACTTTTAGAGGCACTTGTCCACCTCCACAGCATCCTGACCATGTTCCTGTTCTTTTTGCAGCATGTAGTCCTGCCCGAAGACGAGCCAAAGCTACGCAGCACATCCTAACAAAGAGTGTAAGAAAAATCTCCTTTCCTCTCCCTATTTTTTTTTAATTCTAGTTGACTACACTTACCCTTAAAAGTACTGTGGGTAAATGGGAAGCAGATCCTTCAGAGTAAAGAAGTGCATCAGTGTCTGATGAAAGGAGTGGGCTGCAAAACAGAAAGGGGAGTTTCTAAAGCTGCAGTTTATTTTGCAGAAGTGCTTTGAAACAAAAAAAAAATGGTCTTGCCATGCAGAGCCAGTCAAAATTAACATAGTGGCTTATCAACACTGGCCATCTGAGAGAATCACAGACTTAATTCTTATCCATAGAGCCTTCACAATAATTCCAGAGAGACATGCGGGAATGAAAAGCAAACAAATCATATCAATACATATATATGCTAATCAAGCAGCCAATGTCCTAGGCAATTTGGGAGAAGAACACTGAGCAATGGACTGTAACTTCAACCCTAAAGGTTGGCACTGAGCCACCCAGGGAGGAAGTTTGTTCCCTGCTCCCAGCAGTGCTTGCCTTCCCTTGCCCCAGCCCTGGTGCAGAGGGCACAGAGGAAGCTTTACCCACTCCCTGCAGGCGAGGTACCCCCCAAATTAAAATAACTGAACATTTTTCATGCTCTGAGTAAATGTCTTGGAAGTTCAGGTGCTTTCACACATGGGTGTGAGGTTTCTTTTCTTCAGAGGCAGTTTTCCCTCCTTAAATCCACTTGACCCATTCACAAGCCTTTCTACAATCCTTTTAGCTGATTTGCAGGAATGACAGTCTCTTCTGCATATCAAAGCACTTCTTATGAGTTTGAGACTCTTCTACCAAGCATTTCTTCTCACCACAGACCTGTCTCCTCTCTAGCATTTTGTTAAAGTATTTTGCTTCATGGTTTTTCCTTTTTCCATGCCCTTTCCTACTTCCCAGCTCCATCCTCATTTTTAGAGAGCCTTTTCTTTGTATTGATGATTCCCTGATGTCCTCACAGAACTGTAGGTCCTCCTTACCACAGTTATCTGTGCACTGGAAAAAAAACTCACCACATTCACTCCCATCGCCTCTTTTGGTTATTAAAGATGATCACAGGATCCCAGAACGTCACAGGACACCTGAAGTGATCCCCAGGAAGAGTCAGTAACATGTCTGTCTTTTTTTGGGTAGAAACTATGCATGTGTGTATTTTCCCAAATTGTGCTGGTCTTGATTTTGTTGGTTTTGTCTCACAGCTAAGGCTGAGATTTCAAAATTACTCTTCATTCCAAATGAAGATGAGTCAGACTGCTGGAGTGTTACTCAAAATAAGCCGTTTTGAGATATCCCACTTTTATTTGTTAAACCTTTGGTATAGTTTGTTTCCCATGCAATATAAAAACAGCAGTAAAGTGTCCAAACCATAAGTCAACTATTCTGACTTGATGAAACAGAAGGCTTAGATAATTCTTTTTTTTTTTTTTTGACAAAAGTTATCATATAACTATTCGTCTGAAAATTTTCAGCTGGGTTTCATCAAAATCAAGGGCAATTCTATGTCTGTTTTCATGTTCCAAATCTCAGTAGATAGTTGTTTCTACTAAATGGAAGAATCTAATATTTAATTTGTGTTGGATCAGCTGCTGTGGCAGCACTGTACTCGTAAAGGCCTAAGAAAATAAGATAAGAAAATCCCTGTTTTGTTGCTGTATTTTAAGAGGATTGGGGTTTTTTCCTTTGGGGTTTTCCTGACCCCAATTAAGGATGTCCTTTGATTGGCTCTTAGTCATGATGCAGGCAGCATCACATTAGCAGTGGGAGCACCAAGCCTGAGGAATGGTCTGCAGCTCCAGCTACAAAAACAAGGATGGCTCTCAAACCAAAGTGACTGGCACAGTCACCTCTTAGACATTCCCCTTCTTCAGTGGGATGCAGCTGCTTACAGCTCACAAGCAAGCATTGAAATAAATTGCACATACTGGAATAGACGTGCCTGTGAGGAAGCTGTGATTGCCAATTTCTAGACCCACAGAAAAGTCGCAGAATGATTATTTATTTTTCACTTTTACATCTGCACCTGCAGTCAGAGCTGTAAAATGCCTCAGCTGACATACAATCTTCTGCTCTGGTGATTGCAGTGGATGCACAACTTTAATCCTCAGCAAGGACAAAAATAGCAACTAACGTGGACATCTGCCAGACGTTTTTTTTTGCAGCAGAAATACTCAAGCAGTGTAGCATTAAGTGATTTAACATTCAAATTACTGGCTGTGGGGGGTAACTTCCATCACATACAAGAACCCATCCCAAAAGCATGATAATGACTGCAGAAGGGGGAAACACCTTTTATTTTTAGCTGAGTGTTTCACCAGTATGTATATTTGCAGTTCCTATTGCCCTATTAAAAATTATTTCCAGTGATAGTAGATCCTTCCCTTCTCTTCCCTTCTTCTTCTAGCCCCAAAATCCCTTGGGTAGAACTGTCTGGACACCAGTACCTGGATACTTTGCAAGAAAGTAGAAAATACTCCTGTGCAGGCTAGAGCTGCCATATTAAAAATTAGCTCAGCATTAGGCCATCAAAAAGAACTTAACTCTACAAATCTGCATTTTTCTCCACTAATAAGCATTTTGTTGTTCAGACTCTAACTTTCAAAGTTTTATTCAAAGCCAGATATTTAATTGTCACCTTTTCTGGATGGTTGTTGGTTGGCAGTGGGATTTTAAGTCCAGGACCAGGATGGTTGGAACAGGCTCTCTGTTCTCTGTTAGGAAGGGGCTATCCTGTGCCCCTTCCCTCTTAACACAGCTAATTCTGACAGTAGGAATGCCAGGCCTCAGTGCTCTCCTGTGCATGGCAAAGAGAGTTTGCTGAGCTCTGATTTCAGAGTTGGTGTCCTGCAAACAGACTGGGCCAGTCAAAGGATTTAAATGTTCTAAAAACAGTAGGTTTTTAGAGAGCAGTTTGCTAATTCTGCGTCGTTTGGCTGACTCTGCCATTTGCACAGATTTAAATCTGGTATGTCTAGAAAAGAAAAGTGACTCCCAGTTGATCCTTCTGCCTTACCCAAGGTACCCTAGAGAAATGTCAGCTCCACTTTAGATCAAAACCAAGCTGCAGCAGGTTTAGTTTCCTGACCTAGATAAGTCTTTGCATATTACAGTAATGGGTGAGGTAGGCAAAGTCACTGTGAAATCTTGAATTAGGAGATAAGGAACTCCCAAATGTTCTACAACTAAATGCTGCAAAGATGTTCACTGAAGATATGTTATAGAGATTGCACTGTTGTCTCCATCTGTAATGGAAAATGGCACTGTAACTTATTTATACAGATTCTACTGCTTGAAAGCATTTTGGCATTACTGATATCATATGTAACAAGGAATCTCGAAAACACAGACAATGTGCCTAAATAATTCTTGCTATAAATCAAGACAAAAATCTGGCTTCTTTTCCCCTAACCGTATTCCATCCTGTGCAACACGTAGGCAGAATGCTAAGTTTCAAGTCCATGGTGGTTTACACTGATCAAATAAGCCACTTTCAGGATTAGAGGTGACTGCAGCCAGCATCCTACTTACCAAAAATGCTCTTTCCATGACAATGCAAAATAAGTGACCTCAGGTGTCTCAGTAGCAGAGATTTGATGACATTTTCTGTCACACACTAGCTGAGTGTGACCAAGAGCACTGGGCATTTTTCCAGAGACGGTAGGAAAAGCTGAGCTTTGTGGCATTCCTTGAAAGCTGGAAGAGCTCAGTTCACAGGAGGCAGGCTCCAAGGACTGTCATTAGAGACCCCTGCCAGCCACAGCCTCATCGTATCAGCACTGAAGACAGGGGTCTCCACTGGTGTCATTGTGGTGAAGGGGGTGAAGCCCTGGTAAGCAGCTTGCAAGGTGTGTGGTCAGGGCATGTGTGGACACAGGAGCCTGCAGCCTGCAAGGAGCTGCTGCAGAGGGATGGGGAGGTGCTGGAACTGCTCCAGGGACAGCTGAAGGGAGCCAGTGCCAACCCCTTAAGCAGCAAGAGGAGGCCTCTCACAACCAGCATCACCCTCGTTTCAGAAACATCGGAGCAATGCTGAGGTTTGCCTCTTTTGGCAGCTCCAGATTTGTGATCAGTAGAGCTAGGAGCCAGCCACAGCCTCCTTTGGCATGTGTTTGTCTTCAAGGACACCAATAGTCCCTTAACTTAACACTGGGCATGTCTTTCCAGCACACGGAGTGTGTTAGGCTGTGTGTCAAAATCCCCAGAAATAGGAGAAAACTCCTGTTCAGGCTTTGGTCGACTTACCTGCCTTTTCCAGAAGTTTTTTTGCCTGTTGTTGGGTAGTTTCTGCTCCTCATCCTACTAGTCAGTAGGATTTAAGTAATACAGCCTTCTCTACACTCCTGAGGGTACGTGGAGACAAAAGAATTAAAAGTGGTCAGGTTGGGATTTTTCTTCTTTCCTGTTTTGGAAAACATGGGTTTGCATGTGGTTTTATGTCTGTATAACAAACCTACACAGAATATTGCAGATTAATGGCAAACTGAATTAAAACTTAATTAGAGGAAATGGACAATTTGGCATGAGGGGACATACTTGAGCAGGGTCTTGTTTTTATCTTGAGCATGTGTTAGAAGGCAGAGCAACAGATAGAAATAAGGCTTTTTCTATGCCAGTAGTAGGCTGGTTAGTCTTGAGACAAAATAACTATATTTATATCTAAAACATGTAGACAGCAACCACCAGTCATCAGTTAGATGCAAGTAACTGCTTTTCTTATGATCTTCCAACACAACTAAGTCTAATAGGAAATACTCAGAATAGTTGCCATGTGTCTTGTTTCCTTGCTGGTTTGGATCTTCACCCTGTTTAAGTGGTTCTCTGTATGACAGCAGCAAGTCTTCAGGGAGGAGTGGAAAAACCCCAACAAAGTATGAAGCACTCTTTCCCTGCTGTTGGAACTTTGATCTTCTTGAGAAAACTCTTTCCAGACCATCCTGAATAACAGTCCTGATGAATCCATTTCCTTGAGGTGCATCCCTGTTTTTTTCAAACTCCATTAGCTCGGGCCTCCCCATTTGCCTGTGGCAGCACAGTGAGTGCCATGGCTTAGTGTCGTAATTGATTAGAAAAGAACTTGATTTTGTTCACGCTTGTTTTCAGGGACTGTTGGAGATATGAGGAGGGGGCTGGTGCTCAAAGTTGCAGCTGTCAGTGAGTTTTGTTTGTGTGAGCTAATGTTTGTGGAAATTAATCTCCAGGAGCAGAATTCCTCACTGCCTCATATGCTCCCTAGTCATTTACTAGGTACAAAATGTAAGTTCAAAAGACAGGAGAGACCATAAGGAAACAGCACTTTTAATTCACATTGCATAAGTTTGACTGATTTTCCAAGATGTGATGCAATAATTAAATTAAAAATTAAATCTGAGTTATCTCAGAGGCACATCCTATTCAGTAGAGCTTGGGAAAGAGCCCTCGACAGACCACCCCCCCGATGGCCAGGGCCGGGTGTAATGGGGTGGTTTTCCTCTCCCCTGTAGGTGGTGGCCATTTCGGACCGCCAGCCCCACCAGGGCGACCTCCTGCAGGTGCTGTACGAGGCGAGGGGCGAGGAGGAGGCGCGGGGCGTGGGCTGCGGGCAGGGCGGGCAGCGCGGAGCCTGCCCCGCCAAGGGCGCTGCCCAGCACGGTGAGTACGGACAGAGGCCTTCATTCCCCGTGGCTGGGGAACGTTTTTGGATGCTGCACTCTTCCAGTTTGCTGCAAAGCAGGCACTTTCTTGTGTACCTGGAGGATAATTCCATGCTTAAAATATCCAGTGGAATTAATGAGATAATGACCGTGGCATTGCTCAATTTATTCAGAGTCATAAACTCACTTTTTATTCAGAGTCATAAACACTCCCTGACAATATTTTAGAGATGGTAAATTGTAAATTATCGAGTTTGCCTGAGTCATCTTATTATATAAGATCCCTGTTCAGTTGCTTAGAATTAGCCAGAACATAATCATTTGGGATGAGATTTCAGATACTGGATGTCAGCCACAGACCTGAATTTTTGGCAACCAATGCTTGTTCAGCATATTTGTGAGAAACCATGAAGGAAAAATAGAGCTTGCCAATACAAAACCAAGGAGATGAGTAAACATAAACAGAGTGGTCATGCAGCTCCTCCAACACTGGTGTATTATGTTTGGAAGACTGAAGCTGGAGCAGGGCTGTGCAGTTTCACATGGGATGGATGGCCTTTTAATCAAAAACACATCTTTTGCTCTCCTTTGAAAAGTCACCCAGATGCAGGCAAGTCATATGCCTTTAAAGAAATACCACATGGCATGTTTTTCCAAGAGAAACTGGACATTTCGGTGCTAAAAGGTACAAAGGTATAAAGCAGGTCCATGAACATGCATGTTCCTCACACATTGCTGGTCTACAACCACGCTATACCTAAGCCATCCCATTTGGAACACAGACCAGACAAGAGCGGGGCCTGGGAAACTGGGAAGGAAGAAACTGTGCCTAGGACCATAAGGAAAGATCTCAAATCAGGACCAGAGCCAAGATGTGGCTGAAAAAAGAACTGGAGCTTCAGGGCTGGAGCAGGGACAGGAGGAGGAGCGGCTGGGACTGAGTACAGGGCAAAGGATGGCAGAGAGCCAGAGAGACAGAAAGGAAGGACTGCTGGTCACTGCTGTTAGGGGAGATGAGAGGTAAAGGATGACAGAAAGGTGCAAACAAGAAAAGCTGTAGGAATCCAAAAAGAAGAGCAGAAAAGGCGGGAACAGGTCTCATAGGAGGAGAAAGGGAAATGAGTAGGCAGAACTTAGAAACTGAGTTTAAATTAGAAAAAATCAAACAAACAAACAAAAGAACACAGGTGAGGCCATTAGCATGTTTACTGCTAGCATCAGAAATCCTGCACAAATAGCAAAGCAGAAGGACAGTCCATTCCAGCATGTGGGAGGGTACTTCTGGAAGTGGAATTCACACCGCATCCAGCCACCACTGTTCCTGGCAAAACTGAAGCCATGAGGACTTTCTTTTGCTTCAATATTTTGCTAAAAGTTTGCAAGAACATTTTCTTTATCTAATAAGAAGAGGGATGGGCTGAAGGGAAGAATCGGACAATGTAAGGGAAAACAAAACCAAATAAAAAGAAAAAATAAAGGCATTAGCTGAAGCACTGATGCCTGGATCCACTTGCTGAATACTGTTAGTACCTAATATGCAAGATGAGAGGAGGTAATTGCATTAACTTTGACGTGAGGGATACAGTAAGGTACCTAATGGAATTACTGGAGGGGGGTGGAGCAGGAAGCAAGAAGCTAGTTAGGATATTTATCATAGTCAAATATTGCCCCCAGAAGGAGAAGACAGTTCTGATTGCTAAGTCATGCTGGAGACAGCACTATAAGCAGCACCCTGGCTATTTCCATATTTGCTGTCATTATTTATATTCCTTTGGTCAGAACAGTAGAGAGGTCTACACTCCTACAGCCAAATAGGAGGATTTGGCTTCAAGAAAAACCTGGCATGCCTCACTCATTTATTTCTTTGGCACAGTGAGCAGGAATGTCAGTGAGCATTTATCCATGGATAAGTTATCGGATGAGCAATTACTTGAAACTGAAGGGTAACCTTCAGAGTTAAGGACAGCAGAGAGAGATGTCACTCAGCCACGGGCAAAAAGGTGGAAATCCCTCCCTGTGACAGGGTAGACATACCACACATCTCTGCCTAGGTAAAAATAACTCTCCAGGGCAATCCAGACAGGAGAGAATGATCTCCTAGGCAGGACAAACCTGCAGTGTAGGCTGAGGAGCAGCATTTGGGCTCTTTGCCAGTAGAGATACATGAGTGTTTACTGAGGGGGAAAGGGCTCCCTCTTAGCTTGGTCTGCCAAGGACAGTTTCATCATCTCATTTGAAAAGTCTAGGAGCAAGCTGAGAGACTTTCCAGAATGACTTAAGCAATCCCACAATCACTTATTTTGACATCGCAATAGATGATCACAGTAAAAAAAACTCTGCTCTTTTGGCTGTAATCAAATCTGGTGGGACTATAACCTGTATCTGGGCTCTGCCCATGTCTGCGTTTTACTGCATGGAAGGAGGTTTCTCATACAAGCTGTGCCAATGGGATAATTGCAGATAATATCATGTTTCTTATGCTTTGCAGTGGGAATTACTGAACGAGAGTCATCCAAGTCTTATAATCACCTGTTGGATGGAAAATCCTTGGTAAGCAAATAGAGCAGGACCAACTACCAATGCATCTTGAAACCTTGTACCTGTCAGCATGTCCCACAGTAGCAGCATGTCAGTCTGTTGCAGCACCTGCAGATTTCACAGCCTTTGTTAAAGCTTGAGACATAATTTGTGCCAGAGGATCCCTTAGCTAGGAGCAGAGACTGGCACAGGACAGAGAGCTGCCCCTCAGGAAGCAGGAAGAGTGGTGGGATGGAAACAGGCATGCTCCTCTTCTGGATGCTCAGCCACCTGCAAGACTCTTGTCTCTCAGGGAATTTCACAAATTGGGAAAAAATAATTTCTCAAGTGGCACAAGCATCAAATAATTTGTATTCTCCAGAACGCCAACCTAACATGATAATCTCAAAAGTCAGAAACGTCAATGAAGAGTTGATGGGAAAATTATCATACAAAACCCCAAAATGTGTTCTCTAATAGACAGAAAAAATACTATGGTAAAAATTACTCACCTTTACTAAAATGTTCTCCCTCCCTTCTTTGTCTTACAATCCCCCCCAAATTTTCATAGTCCTTACATTAAACAAAAACAAACTTTTTCAAAGAGAAAAAAATAATTTGAATAGTTTCTGGCCAACACCAGACCATGCTATCAAAACTTTATGGCTTCAGAGGCTCTTTTGGATGTCTGAAGCATGCTTGCTAACTGATAGCTGGGCTACACGAGAAAAACGACAGTACAATACTTAAGTATGGTTAAAACTAATGTTATTCAGTGTAATGAATCTAATCAAACCTACCAATAATTAACACACTTAAATTTCAAAGGATGCTTGCAAAAGTGATTTCAAACATCTCTAAGTCTAGGATAATTGAAAAACACATCTAAATGTATCCAGTCTCAGATTAATCCTAGGAGAAATAGCCCTAGAAAGCTTAAGACCAGTTATGGTAGTGACAATAATATGAACATTTTTTCAGGGTTGCAAGTAAAATCAGTAAATGTGCTTATTGCCTGAAATAATGAGATCACCTCAAAATTTTTACTTTTTTTTCTATTTCTGGGCAATTCAGTCTTTAATTTACCATCTTGTAGGATTTGCTATTCTCAGAGACCTGTTTATGGGAAAACATGGTTCTGTTCTGGCAGGCAATTTAGGATCAAATAAGACAAGGAGGAAGTGGATGATCAGGCATTTGTGGGGCCGTGGCAGAACTGGAGCATAACCAGGGCGCCCCACACCACAGAGCAGCACCCAACAGAACAGGGAAACATTTCTGAATGCCCAAGAACTGTTTTGGCTGAGACATCTTCCCAGGCAGCCGTAGAGGTGGGCACCTGCAAGAGACAGGCTGCTCAGTCTGCACAAAACCTCCCTGCCTCAGGAAGCTGAACACAAAAATTAGGGAATAAGAAGTTCTGCAAGCATCCCTTCTTTGACAGGAGGTGAAACTCTCACTCATACAAGGCCTGTGCTGAGCTCAATGAGAACATTCACGTGAGCAACTGGTAATTGTGTGGGTGAGAGTGGGGCAGTCAAATCCTTAACCTGCTTTCTCTTGTTAAGAGATTTACAGTATTTATTGGTTTTCTTAAAACAGCCTCTTTCCTCAGATGAACCGGTGTCCCTACTCATCAGTGGTATTCCCTAATGATGTGCTTTATCCTCCCACAGATTCCTCCATCTCCAGTTGCCCATATCACAGTGAAAGCTGTGGCTGTCACAGGCTCGCCCACACGCAACCGCACTTCTGTGGAAGAGTAAGTTCCTTCCCACCCTCCAGCCATGCCTCTTGCCTCTTGTTTCCCAAAGGCAGGGAGAGATTGGTAAAGGATATGCTGATTTTATTACCAACCATTTATACAGCTATCTCAGTGCCCATTACAGCTCTACTTAATCACTGAAAAAAATCATCTTAATTCAAAATATAAGTATTTTCCCCCTAAAGGAAGTCTATAATATTTGCCCTAAAATGTAATTACTAAACATAATTAATTGAAAAAAAAAATTATGTCTTTAAATCTGATTAAAGTACAGCTTGACCATAGTACAAGTGCATTCATCAGCAGGGAGTTAACCCAGACATAGATGTGGGTGGGATTTGAGATGCCACCATTGTCTCCTGAGGGACAGTAACTAGCTCATTGTCACAGTGTCCTGGCACTCCATGCACAGAGATGTACACTCCTCTCAGCCAGTGGAGCTCACCACTCCTGGGCATTGCCACATGGTCCCTGGGACTTTGGTGGAAGGGCCCAGCTCCTTCCTTGGGCAATCCCCCCACTCCTTGTTGGGTGGCAATTGCTAGAGAGGATGCACTTAGAGTAGTCCCACTGGTAGCCCATCCCCTTGTGTGAGTGTCCCCTCTGACACTGGGAGAACAAGGCCACCAAGCTGAGTGGTGGCAGCTGCAGCCTCCAAGCCCCCAGACCCACAGAGCCTCTGCTCATTCCAGACTTGCCAGTCCCAGGGATGGGCCAGGCACGGACACACCTTTCCAGCCAGGCAGCTCTTGGTTCTGAGTGGCTGGTCCCCATCAGCAGGGAAGCAGGGCCGGGGAGAAGCCCTCTGTACACATCTGTGTTTTATTTGTTAGCCACAGGCAGCGCTGGAGGAAGACAACAGAGTATGACCTGGCCCTGCCACCAGGAGCAGAAGCTTCCCTACCACTGACAGGAGGCAACCTGTGCGGGACACCCAGCCTCCTGAGGAAGATGTGGATGAAGCACAAGAAGAAGTCAGAGTACCTGGGGGCAACCAACAGTGCCTTTGAGGCGGACTGATAAGGCTCAGCATCACTTGGAAAGGCAGAAGGTCCTTTAGAAGGACAAGGTGCTTTAGGATCAATGAGGGAACAGACACAGCACAGCTCATCCAGGAAAATTATATCCTTTTTATTACTTGATGCCATTGCCTCAGAACAGTGGGAGAAAGGCTGACTAAGGTAAAAATGGTGAACATGATGCAACTCAATGGCCTTTCCTTGTTGCATTACACTAAAACCCCAACTATCCCACTAGATTTACATCTTGACACAATGATGCTGAGATTACTGCTGACCTGTTCAGCATTTTCTATGTCCTGCCTGAATGAGCTCAGACTTGCACAAGAAAAGCCTGCCAAGAGGTTTGTGTATTCCTGCAAGGCAACAGGTTGATTACAGAGTGCCATTAAATCCCAGGGATCTACTTGTTGTGCACCACTGCTTGTCGTCTTTCCCCTCTCATATCATGAGATAAAAACCACATCTTGCGATATGCTTGGGTGAATGACACATGCTTTTCCTTCAGTTTTGATGTTTCAAGGCAGGAGCAAAAGATGCAAAAATTCTAAAACAGTGGGGCAGAACTGAACAAGTTTGCAAACATATGTACCAAGTTTTGCTATGTGACCAGTGATTCGTGTTTTAAGGTGTCCTACCACATCAAAATATGAGCAACAGGATAACCTCAAGGGATACTTTCTGCTGTAGAACCTGCTTATAAGTGAAATGCTAGTCAGCAAATTAGCCTCTACCCATGTGGTAGAGGATATTACATTAAGTGCACAAAATACTGGGAGGAAGGAAAATTTGTAAATGGTGCAACTAAGGTGACTAAGTATGAGACACTTGCATGTAAGAGACCTGTGCTTATGAATAGATGGATTTAATGGAACTTGCTTAGAAAAATTAAAAATTTCTCCTTTTTTTTTCTTTTCCAATTTAGAAATTGCTGGTCAAGTCCCCTTCAGCTTTTCTCTCAAAGAAGAACAGAACAGTTTTACAAAAAAAGTTTTCACCACTGTTGTGGACAATGTTACATTGGTCATGAGCAGTACTTGCCTTCTGTGAGTGCTCTCCTAGTTCTTATAAAAAACACTGGTTTCCCTAAATACAGAACTTTATATTTAAAGTCGGAGGAGGCGTATCTCCTGTTGTTCATAGTATTGGTGGCCTCTAATCTAACTGCCAGTGCACCAAAGCGTAAATTAAAAATACAGGTCTTACTCTGTGACAGCAGCAGAGGGAAAGAGCTCCTATCTGAAACTGAAAAAGCCAGTGCAGCAAAATGCACTGAGATGCCATCACAGACAGTGCCATGACAGTGAGGGGCAGCTGGCCCTGGTCAGGGGTCACCAGCTTAGGAGTACCAAGGGACCACCTGAATGGGAGGGAAAGGCAGCCAGGTCTTCTGACTTTGGGTTGAGTGGGGTGGAGCAGCACACAGGAAAGGTTTGCAGCTTGACAGCCTGAGCAATCAAAGTTCATGGAATGGGAAAACAAATGGAGCAGCCCAGTAGCTTTACACAGTGTATGTCCCTGATGGCTCCAAGGAGGGCAGCAGGGAAAACCTATTCAGGGCTGGACATGGTGGAAATGGTAGTAGGATGGGGATGGAAGTCCTTACTTAAAAAGGTACTGTGGCTTTTCATTCTGCTAGAGCCAAGTCAGTCCAGAGTCTGCCAAGGAGAGAGAAGTACTACACCTTCATGAAATACCTGTCAGCCCTCTCGTTCAGCTGTCCATCACTGCTTCAGTCACAGGCTCCTCCTTCAGAGGTGCTCAACTGGTCAGAGGACATCTTTGCACCTAGAAATCCCACAGACTCTCCCTCCTCATTACCAAAGGTAAAAGTCCTTCTGTGGTCCAGCAGCCTGACATAGGGATGGACCTGCTTTCCTGCTTTTATTTCTTGCTCCTGGGAAAGAAGGAGAACACAGTTCCTTGTGAACCACGTGCTGGCCTGGTACTGACCACGTGTTCTCTGCCCCGGCGTGCAAGAGCAGTGCTGGCACCCACTGAAGGCTGCACACCCAAACAGCACCAGAGCAGGTTTCTGACAGGGGCCCACCCCACCTTTAAATTAGAGCCTGGCACACTGACCCTGTGCAATAGTCTGAGTGCCCTGACCCTGCCAACACCAGGTCCTCTATGACTGATCCAAGTTGGAGCCATGGTCAAGAGTTTCCTGAAACACCTTTTACAAATATCATCAACCACACTTCAGCCCCCTCCTCAGCCCATAGAAATCCTGCCAGAAACCCATAGGTGTATTTTCACACATGTAGGTAAACCTAGTAAATTCAGTGCTCCCTTGCATAGCAATACATACATTCAAAGAGTAGGGAGAACAGCAATCACTAGCTCCCTTTTTTGGTCTCATTTACTAAACAAAGCAAAAATAAGGATGATGGACAGACACTGGGAAAACTCCATTTGTTGAATTAGATGTAATTAAGAGAGTGAGCATTTGTGGTACCTGCCCTTGTAGCTAACATGGCCCATAAAGCACCCAAACACAGTCCAGGGCAGCAAGAGTTTTGTCTGTTGAGAAAGTTGTATTGTAGTAGTAGTATTTAATTTGTTAATTAATAGCTTTAAGCAGTATGAGGATGGAGGTGGAGATGATTAATATTTCTTCTTAATAATTGCTCTATCTTGACATGTGTATTTATGTTTTTCTTATTTATTTAATTTATAATTTGGATCTACAAGAGAAGGAGCTATTTACAAGAAGCATATTTAATTTCCTTGTATTCCAGGAACTGCTGCGGAGATTTTTTGTATTGTAGTAGATATTTATTTTACTGATTTAAAAATATGTTCTATTCTTAAAAAAAACCAAACAACAAAATAAACAAGTAGCATGTGGTAACACACAGGTCTCAGACACTTAAGACGTTTTTGGAGCCATTTAGTGGAAAATAAAGGAAGGTGTATGGTACTGAAAAAAGGTGAACACCTGATAGCAAAGAACACAAACTTTGTTCTCCACAGCCTGAAAGTGTGTTTGTGAGCAGCTCCAGTATTGTGCAGGTGGTAGAACCTTGTTTGTTATTAGATGTGCAGAGAAAAGCGCTGGCACTATCAGCAGTTAGAAATCAGATTCACCTTTACACACCTGACCTCAAGCACATTCCAGACACGACATTTGTGTCACCTTGCTCCCATCAAATAAGAGTGCTGAGACAGAGACTCCTCAAAGGTAGTTAAGGCTCTGGTAGAGAACAAAACCAATTGCTCCCTATCTTCATCCTACAAGTTGTCAACGAAGTCACTGAACTTACCTCAAGCACAACCCTGTCTTTGGAGAGCCCCTGCTGAACTGCAGCCCAACCAGAGCCGGATGGCACAGGACTGCAGGAGCCCAGCCTAGGCAAGATGACTCAGGACTGCAAATGGAAACACCTCAGGGTACAAGGAAAGAAAGCATATGGTGTTGGCACAGTCCACCAACCCAGACTTCCGAGCTCTCCATTAGAGGATGACTTGTTCCCTGCTTGCCACACTGCCCACACTCACACAGCTCCAATAAAAAGCTGTCATGTTTCTGGTCCTTCCATTACAGACACCATCTATGCTTGGTATGAGCAGCGAGGGAGTGTCCTCTCAGGGAGTGTCCACACCACAGGACTTGGCACAGATATTTTCCAGGACCTGGCCTCTGCTGGGAACTTGTCTGTGAATAGCTGATCTTTAGCTGTGCATTAAAAATACCAGCATGAGTATGGAAGAGAATGTGGACATGCAATATATTTTCCAGATGAAGCTGCACAGAAAGCTGTGTTGGGCTGACTCCAGCACACCGTCAGAAAAATGTGAAATAGTGATTACAAAACTAAGTGAACTGTACCATTTTTCTACCAAAGCCAGAAGTTGTTAACTGTGCAGTCAAAAGCATCACCTCTGGCACTACCAGACACAAGCCTGTTGTCATAATTTATAACATCTGTGAGAAGATGCATTTTTCAGACATGTGTCATGTCAATTTATAATTTGGTGTTCCCCAGAACCAGAGACTGATTAGGGCACCAACCTGGCAGAAAGAGACTGCAGGATGACAGTCCATCCCACTTACAGTCCTTTATAATTCATTTCCCACAAATGAAAAGGTTTCTAATGTCGCCTCACCATTTAAAAACCATGTTTGTGATAAAACTACTCACCAAAATATGCATAATTACTTTGCATACCACTTTATTTAAATAAACTGTAATGAGTTTAGACTAGGCTAATATATAAAATAATTCCTACTGATGCATGAAAAAAAACCACCTCAGATATGCCTTGCCTGCCTTTCTTCCCCTTTTGCTCTCACTTTACAGGTCCTGTAGCAAACAGGGTTGCCAGAAGTGTCAGTCACAGACACATCACTGTTTGAGGGACTACCACACACTTCATACAGAAAATATTTAAACTCAAACATTGACATCAGCAGAATAATTTTACTTCTGTAAGTTACCCAGTCAGAAAAGTTGCAATATCAAAACTTGCACACACAAAAATTGAAAAAAGTCAGATTTCTCAAATGAGACCCCTGCTAAGAAACTCTAGAAACAATACAGATGTCAAATAGACCAATTATTTATGTGAAGATTTAAAATCTCAGCTTTAACACCACAGATGATTCACAAGTGAGCAGCTCAACCCTAAACCTTCGAGGTGAGTAATGATGTTATTCTAGGTAGTCCCAACCTCCTCCTTATGATTACCTCCTACGAGTATATCATCAATGCACTGGTAAACTTTCACTCCCTCTTCTACTGGTATCTTTTCCAATTCTTTTGCCAGTGCATGGGGAGCTAAGGTGGGTGAATCCTTGTACCCCTGAGGAAGCCTAGTAAAGGTATATGGTTGCCCCCGTACACAAAGGCACAATGATCTTGATCCCTGGACTGCAATGGCACCATGAAAATCATGTCTTTAATATCCATAGAGGCCATGACCCAGTGTCCCTGTTCCTGGATGGTGGCTGTGAGCTCACCCATGTTTGGTGCAGCTGCTGCTAAGGGGTCTGTGTCAGCACTGAGGCAGTGGCAGTCTACAGTTCATCTCCACTTGCTGTTTGGCTTTTGAACTGGCCATACCAGGGAACTGAAAGCTGAGTGAATGGGGATAAGAATTTCCCATTTTTTCAAATCCTCTAGGACTGGAGAAATTCTGTCCCAGGCCCCCAAGAGCAGTAGATAGTTTGACATTTGTTAGTTTTAAATGGGAAAGATTTGGGGCCATCTGCAACAGTCTAACTTGATGGTTGGGGGTTCCAAAGGGCCACTGCCACCCTGGATAGTCATGCCAAGTTCTCCCCTTCAAAAGATCCAGTCCCAGTTAGCTCCAAGGGAAGCCCCCTGTTGCCATGGTAACAGTTATGCCATCCTCTTCTCCCAGTAACATAGGACTAACTGCAGTGGTAGTTACTGGTTGTGACACCCCTAACACATTCACTACAAGCAAGGGCTGTTTGGATGGGACAGCTCCTCCAGTGGTGGCATCTTGTTTAGTCAGGGCTGGTATCTGAGTCCCAGCATCCACTAAAAATGTCAGTAATTGGTTTTTGGGTCCAGGAGCTACCATCAATAGATGTCCCCATGTCCATCATCAGTGAGCTGTCCAACATAAACCGAGCCACCACTCCCCCCCACACATGAAGGGAGTGGAGCCTTTAGTTTCCCTGTTTTGGCATGTTCAGCACATGTTCTTCCCCACCTAGGTCGAGTAAAGGGGGTGCACTCAGGATCATATTGTATTCCTCTGCCCTTGGTTTCTCAGACATTTTGTCCAGCCGTTGTAATACCACCTCTTCTAACTTGCCCAGGGGAGACCATCCATTAGTTTTAGAGATTCCCTTCTGCCAACCTTGTGACCAAATTACCTCTCATGAGTGGGTGCTCCTTCCAAACCTGATTGGTACAGGGAGGAATCCTGTGTGAAATCCTCAGAATAAACCTGGTGGTCCAGATTACAAAGACGTAGGAGCAGCAATGTTGAGGCCGTGCCAGGATCACCTTGGCATGCCTTTTCCAGCTCCAGTGTTCCTGGAGCTGTGGGCTCTTTGACTCTCTCACCCTAACCCTAAGCCTAACCCTAATGGCAGCTTGGCACTGGGCCAGAGGTCCTCATTGCCATAGGTGGCACAGATTAAAAAGTGTGGAGCTGGCAATGTTGGCACCCTGCCCTGATGTCCTTGTAATGCCTTTCCGAGTACCAGTGTCCCTGGAGCTATAGGCTCTGCAGATCTCTGAAGCCTAAACCTAACCCTCAGGGCATCTTGTCACTGGGGCTGAGGTCCCCATTCCCACGGGAGGTCTAGATTAGAAAGATGTAGGAGCAGCAATGTTGGGGCCCTGCCAGAATCTCCTTGGCATACCTTTTCCAGCCCCAGTGTTACTGGAGCTGTAGGCTCTTTCACTTGCTCAACCCTAACCCTAATACGTGGTATTCAGAACTTCTTTCAAGTGGAAGAACTGTTATTTAAATATATGGGAAAACAAATCACTAATATAAAAACTGAAGTGTTTAGAAGGAAAAAAAAGGAGTGGAATATTTAATTCAGTTACATGAAGGCCCAGAAAACCTCAGGAGTTGAGTTCAAAGGGGGACAATTCAGGATGAAATGGAAGCAGTGTGAATGATGCGCCTCTTCTTAGCCATCAGGCTGGGGTCCCTACTAAAAGAGACATCATAATTAACAGCCTTTAGTTGATAAGCCCTGTGGAGTAGTACAGGGCCTCAGAGCCGGCCCAAAGGTGGCAGCTCAGTGCAGACACTTGCTGGCAGCCCCCAGTCCCAGCCAGGTGTTTCACCACATCAGACCTGCTGTCCTGCAGATTCACCTGCCTAACATTTGACTGCTTTATTTTGGACTGATATTTTCCTACTGAGCCGTCACGTTTTGCATAGCAGTGAAACAGCAAGAGCTAGCACACAATCTATTTGTCTGATGCTCCTTTTTTTGGGGAGGATGAGGTTCACTGGACCATAAAGCAGAAGAGACATGCAAAGGCCCCTGCAGCATGCAGAGTTCTTCACCCCTGTGTCTGACGAGGCACTTTTGGGTGAAGTGAGCTCCCGGCATGGCTGACACTGCAAAACCAAACACGGCTCCTGTGATGTGCCAGCACAAGCAAAGGTGGGGCTCAGGGAAAAACAGTCTCCTCATCTGGGGCTCAGGGAAAAACAGTCTCCTCATCAAAGCTGTTGCCTGAGTAACAGGGACCACTGTACACACAGCAAAAACTTCAGAAATTACAGCACGCTTTGGCAGTGACCTTAAAGATTACCTAGTTCCAAGCCCGTCATGGCCAGGGACACCTTCCACTAACCCAGGTTGCTAAAAACCAGCCTGACTTTGAACTCTTCCAGGGATGGGGCATCCACAACCTCTCTGGGCAACCTGTTCAGTGCCTCGCTACACCTACAGTGAAGAATTTCTTCCCAATATCTAATCTAAACCTACCCTATCCTAGTTTAAAGTCATTCCCCATTGTCCTGTCTCTGCATGCCCTTGTCAAAAGTCCTTCTCCAGCTCTCCTGTAGTTCCCTTTAGGTACTGGAATGCTGCTCTAAGGTCTCCCAGGAGCCTTTGCTTCTCCAGGCTGAGCAGCCCCAACTTTCTCAGCCTCTCTCCAGGTGCTCCAGCCCTCTGAGCATCTTCATGACCCTCTGGACTTGCTCCAGCACATCCAAATTTTTCCTATGTTGCAGGGCCCCAGAACTGGACACTATAGTCCAGACTGCATTTCATACTACTTATCTATAATGAACCCTTATAAATGGTATTCAGCATTCAGACTCTTACAATGTCTATTCATTTAGTCTCAATTGAAATACATAAAAATCCAAGCCTGGCTAACAATTTTTTAAAATCATTTACAAATAGAAATACCAAGTTATTTAGCTGACAACAACATACTGGAAGTGGGTCATCCCATTAGCTGAAGAGACACAAATATTCTAGGGGGAAAAAAAGAATAAGAAATAAGCCTGAAATAATTTTCCTCCATGGACAAACCCTTTGACATGGAAACTTCCAGCAGCTGACATGCTGGGCTTCTGTGTCTCAGTGCACCAGCCACATGCAGCAAAGACAAAGGTCTGTGCAAAGCTGATGCATGGCAGGCAAGGCTGTGAATGGAGGTTGCTGTCATCCATGCTGGGGTTTTGCAAGAGGACCTTTATTTTGTGACTGTTGCACCCACCTCAGCTGCCACCTGACCGATGCTCTCTGGCTGTGAGGCTGTTTTGGAGCCAGGCACAAGGCTCTCACCAGACACAGGGTCTCCGTGTGCAAAGCAGAGATGCTCAGTGACTGTGCAGTGCCTCACGTAATGCCCTTCCTTCCCTGACCTCTGCCACCTAAAGAAATGAGACAGTGTGACAGAGGAGTCCCCCCAGCTGTGCAAAACAGCTACGGTCTGGTTGCCATCACTCCAGCACCTGTTGTGCCCATGTCAGTCCTCCCTGTGGGCAAGGAGTGGGAAACAGCCATGCAGTCCCTTTCCAGGGGCCCTGTAGAGCAGAAGGACTTGGCCCATTCCGCCTTCCTTGTGGCTCACAACATTCCCAGCCATGCCACAGCCAGCCCCCCATGTCTCCTCATGCGAGGGAGGACACGTCAGTGCAGTGCTCACACATCTGTTGTAGCAAACATGTGGAACATAGTGTGGCCCCATTTGCACACCAGCCATGGCAGCTGGACACACCAAGGGCCTCTCTGTAACCCATGCCCTCACCTTCAGTTCCCAGGGTTAAAAATACCTCCCTACTGCCAGGCTGGAGACCCCCATGTAATGAAACTTAACCAGTGTGATCAGTAGAGATGGAAACCCTCCAAATCCAAGCATTGTGGGGGTCAGCAGCTCAGCCCCATCAGTAAAGGGTCAGTTAAACCCTTCCTCACCCAGGCCAGTCGCTAAAGCTGCACCAGCAGCTCTGTACAGACAGCAGGGTAAAGAGGAAGACTGCACGTTCCAGCTGGTAACAACCTTTGTGCAAAAGCAAGAAAAATGGCTTATTCACACAACTCCCATTTTTGGCCATGAACAGCTGGCTTTAAGCAGCCTTATCACTACACAGCAGCCCCCAGCAGGCATCTGGAGTATTCTATGAATTACCAGTGCAAACTTCACACACTAGCATCATCCCGACACAGAGCACAGCTCTGACACAGAGTCAGCTCTACGGATTTTCTTAGCCTTCAGGTCCCCCCACTGGGTTGTCCAGGTCCATAACCAGGTTTTGGGGGTGCACCACCCCTCAGAAACCCTGCAGAAATGTAGGAGGGTGGTGGATGCTCTTCCCAGTGGGTGGGAAATCCCTGCCTTTCCTTTCTGGGTATCCTCTAAAGAAGAAGAGAGGCAGGCAACCACCCAGGTGTGCAGAGGTAAATGCTGCTTTACTCAGACACAGGCTCCATCTTTGCATCTCTCCCTATGTCACCAGCCAACCTGGCTGGCACCATCATCTTCTGACTCATAGGTACCTGCATTTCTCTCAGGAGAGTGTTGGTATTAACAAGCTTGCAAATTGCTGTTCTGCAAGACATTTAAAGGCTCAGTAAAAGCAGACATCAACAAAATAAAAATCTACTCCAGCTAATCCAAGTGCCTAAAAATAGAGTACAAAAACTGCTCTGCTGAGATAAACCTACACGTATTTATAAAGTCACAGAAATGCATCACAGCCACTGAGCTGGAAACTTCAACAATGACTATTAATATAAGATGGGGAAAAGTAAGTTTTAAAACTCAGACGCAACAGGCATAAAGTTGACACAGCTCCTGATGGCCCATGGACTGCTCAGTTTTCAGTAGTCCACCTGAAACACAAAGCCAGCACATGATGCAGTCATCAAAATGCTGAAGGAGGCTCTGACCAGTCCTAACTTCTGGGACTGTGCCCTGCTGCCATGGAAGCCTTCTGCACAGGCTCGAGGAGGGAGCTTGCTTCATGCCAAAGGAGAACACTTGCCTTCACAAAAGGGACACAGCTGTGCAAACTTCAGCACAGTGCTTAGTTGCTCACAGTTTTGGACCTGATACTTTCCATGAGGAGCAATATTTTTGGAAATAACTCAAGGCAATTTGAATACTTCCTTATTCCAGGATCTGACAAATGCTAAAAAAGGCCTCTGCCCTCTAAACTCTTTTATGATGCACCATAATAGACTAACAGATATTTGGGGTGAAGTTAGAGATGAATGAGATTATGGAGCCAGTTTTATGCAATAGTCAGGTCAGCCATTTACAACAATCACTTTTGTCCCTAGAAATCATCAGGTCAGCACCAAAACCCCTTTAGTAGTTCTACCACAGAACCCACCGCAGAAAGAAAACTCCCAAATTATCTCCTCAGCATCTAGTTGTGCTCCCAGCTGGAGGGCTGTTGGTTTAAGCAGATTATTTCAGAGAGAAAGTAGCACATGCATGAGGCCTGCGACAGCCCTCTGCAACACAGGACACAAGAGCTGCCTTACAGAGAAACGCCTCACGTGATCAAGGAGATCTTGCTTCACTCGTGCCACAGAGAGGGAACGTGTTGTACAAAACCACCACTGACACTCACGCTTCCCCCGTGGCTCAACACCTGCTCCCAAACGACAGTGTAGAGGTGTCCTGCTGGGGCATTGAGCCAGGGGACATCTGGCTTCACCTTCTCCCAGCCAGCAGCCCTACCCCAAACCACCATCATCCACTGCAACAGCTTTATTTCCTTTCATTTCCCATGAGAAAATAGCCCAAAGGCCATTTAATCAGAGCAAATGCACACAGCTATTATCCAGGTTCCTGCATCTTGATAACCAGCATAGGCATGGAGACCTGGCAGATGTCACACACGGGGAAATGAAAGGACTTCCATCACATGATGGAAACAGTGTTATGTGAAGTCATTCTATCGCTGTTCCATAGACATCCAGGATAGCTGGGCACCTTAGGCTGCCCACAGCTGAGTGAGAGGTGCCTGTCACCACCAACACAGACTGGCTGTGCACTGTGACCCACGGGCAGCACTGCACCTCAGGACACTGGAGTTGCTTATGTACCACATGCTGCAGGGCAGGGACAGCAAGCCAAAAACAGCCCTCGTGTCTGTACCCTTGTGAGCAGTCAGCTCTGAGTCTCTATTTAGGTGGCACAAACCTCAGCTGGTTCTCAGAGAATGGTCCGCGCATGAAATTCCTCACAGAAAACATTTCACACAGTGCAGTGTGATAAGAAAAATATTTACACAAACGCCTCAACATCTTCCAGTGCTAAAAGGCATCCAGCTGTGGATTTAAACCACTTTAAAAAGTTAAAACTAAGTATTTCTGTGTTTCCCTCTCCACAGGCTCCAGGCCAGGTCTGACAGAGCACTGCTGGGACAGACTGAGCAGCACAGAGTCGGGGCAGTGGCTGCATCCCTCACCTCCCCAGTTCATTTCAAACCTTCACCAGATTTTCAGAACCAAACTCCTCCTTTCTCACTCAAACCCAAACAGAGCTTTCAGCATCACTGGCTGACTGCTGCTGGGTATGAGGTCACACCAAGGCATCCAGAGTAGGGAACAAGTCTGGCAACTAACCCAGCAAATGAAGGTCACTGCTATAGAGCAAAGCTATTGAGGTGTCTGAAGGTCTTTCTTCCTCCAAGATCTATGTTCCGCCTTCTTTGCAGCTGTCATACTGCTTAAGTAAATCAATAGCCAATATCTTCATTCATGTTCAGTAAAGAGCCAGAAAGACTTTTTCTTCTGGGGTTATGCACAAAAGAAAAACTGTGGTTCATAAGCATCATGCTACAATATAGTCAGTTCTATCCTGCCATCACACACTTTTGTGAGACAAAAAATTGCAACAAACTCTGCCTGAAAATATTCTGTCCACAGTCA
Source organism: Monarcha castaneiventris obscurior (assembly GCA_026261815.1). Taxonomy (NCBI): domain Eukaryota; kingdom Metazoa; phylum Chordata; class Aves; order Passeriformes; family Monarchidae; genus Monarcha; species Monarcha castaneiventris. The sequence goes on from JAMPIT010000379.1 coordinate 13,729,988, forward strand.
TTAGACATACATCTCCCAAATGATCTCTCAGATTTTAAATTTAAGATTAAATAAAATTTTTTAAATTTAATTTAAAAAAATAAAAATAAAACCTAATGGAAAAAAAAAGTTACCAGGGTACAATGACAAGTGCTTTGGTCCAGCCACTACCTGAACTTTAGGGTTGTGTGCATGTGGGTTTAGCTCCAAACTTCATGACATCTAATGTCAGCACTCAGTAGACACACAGACGTGCTGGCACTCCAGGTGGTCCTGCTCACTTAGCTCTACAGATTTCAACTAAATCAGCATTATCTTTTTCTCCCACTCTGCCACAGCCAGACCTTGCACAATCATAGTGAATTTTTTCAACATTTTTAATTATTTGCATTAAAAGTTTAAGCAGAGCTGGCTCCAAGCACCTTTGCAGAACATGCCTTTGATGTGAATGCAAGAAGTCTCTAGCAATAGAGTTTAAAGGACATAGAAGGATGAGGTAGACAAGGACTGCTGCTTACAGCCTGACCCAGTGCTTGTCCACCTGCAGAGCTGAGCTGCAATCGGGCAGGGAGGTGGGCTGGAACTGGGGTGCTCACACCTCCCTCGTCACAGAGCCTGGCACTGAACCATGGGAAGATGAACAGGATTAGAGGCTGCAGGTGCTCCTTCCCTGAAATTGCTCTTGCAACCACTAATTCTCTTCAGGGCAATATTTCTCTTCTTACCTTGCTGTTACCTGCTCATTTAAAGCTGGAAAGAAGAGAAACATGCATGCTTACTCCTGCCTTCCCCAAGGGCAAGGAACACAATGCTAACCCATACAGGGCCAGGCTGGGTTATACAGACCCTGATGACTCCTGGGCAAATGTTTACCAGCAGGAAACATTACAGAATCACAGAATATGTTGAGTTGAAAGGGCTCCGCAAGGATCATTGAGTCCAACTTTCAGCCCTGCTCAGGACCATCCATAAAACTGCTGACAGTGTCTGTCATGAGCTGAACTGAGGCTCTGGACCTAAAATCTCTAATGAACATGATTTCCAGAGGATTCAAATTCTGCAGCTATTTACAGACACACGATTGAGGGCCATTCACTATAAGTGTGAGATGGGAGCACCTCAGGTGAAGGGAAATTCCACTTGACATGTTGTTTGTGCCCATGTTTGCTCCTGAGCCGTTGCTGTGGGAGGGAGTCAGATGCCACACATTGTCACCAAGCTCCTCAGGAGCTCTGCAAGGAGAGAGGCATCTGCTCCCAGCCAGCCCAGGCTCTTCTCTCTGGGGCCAGGACCAATGGAGCCCCTTTGCCTGCTCAGACTTTTGCTGCCTCCACTGCACCCTGAGAAGGGCGACCTCGGGTGACCCAGGCCATGTTTGCCATTTTTCCCCAGCCAGACAGACAAAAGCAATGGAAGATTTAATATGTTTTGCACATTTGCCCAATGCAATTAGCAACAGGCTCTTAGCCGAGGGGCTGCATTGTCACACTCAGCTGGAGCCAGCTAAGCTGATTTGTCCGTGTTCGCAAAACTCCCCTTTCACAGGCCAGTGACTATGGTCAAAGGACAAACCGATGAGGTCCCATGTTGGCCCCAGCTGCCAAAAGGTCCACCCCCTCCACCTGGCCCTACAGGGAGATTGGAAATTTCTTGGTCACTGTTGGACAACCAAGTCCACGCTGCAGGAGCTTCCAGGCTCTCTCATTCTCCTGTTCTGCACTGGAAGTCTTCTGCCCCAGCTTGGCTGGCCAAGTGGCTAAAACACCCGTGCCAGCACTGTGGGCCAGTATTTGCAAACTACACGATGTACAAACACAAGCATAACCACCACTTATTGTTGGCCCGGGGAAAATGCTCACACTCCGCAGCGCTCACCACAAAGCACAAAAGGAGCATCAGCTCAGCAAACACAGGATGCTCCATACCCAGTCACTGAAAGTTTGCTACAGGAGATGCTGTATTAGCAATAACAACAACAAGAGAAGAAGAAAAAAAAAAAAAAAGGGGGGGGGCAGGGGAAAGAAAAGAAAAAGCTCTCCTCTTCCCGCCAAAAATTATGCAGCAGCAGGTCCACAGAGTGTCTGCCAGATGACCCGCTTGTCACACTCATAATTGCTTCCCATCTGGTGTCTGGAGCACACAAAGCCTGGCCGTTTGCCAGCGCAGGACGACGCACAAACTGGCCTACTTCTGGTGACACGGGCCCTCCAGACAGCGCTGATCCCCTGTTTCCGTATGGCTGAGGAGAACGTGGCATTCATTTGTAAATTGCCGGCTGCTGATTTATCCGGCTATTCGGCCCCGGCTCACGCTTCCCCTTCGCTGCGCGGTGCAGCCCCGGCGCCGGGGCGAGTGCTCTCGGACACCGAGTTGCCACAAGTGCACGCTGCCAGCATGAGAGGGACGCAACATGGGCGCTGTCCGGCCGCACACCGCTCAGCTCTGAGAGGAGCCAACTCATCCCTACACGCACATGGAAGCGCATCCTCAGCTGCTCCGATATACAAAGTTATTCCTTTTCCAAACTCTGCCTTTTCCACCTAACGTGTAGCCATAGCTCGTGCTGTTGTCATGGTTTGAAGCTGGCCATAGCTGTTCAGACAGTTCCTACAAAGACTTCTGAGATATTTTGTATCACTGCTTATGAGCAATCTTTCAATAAGCACTTTTCTCTGAGTTTTGTCTGTTCTACCAGTATGTCCTATTGATAATTTTTAATTTTTTATGTAATGCCTGCTGGTGTAAGAGCTTGATGCCCTCAGAAAGCTGAGCAAATATTCCTCAATCTATGTGACAGACCACTTCAAAGCAGAGTGCACAACACTCTAAGGGGTGTTCTGAAGCTCTGATAGTGGTGCAAGCACCAAACATCACTTTTACAAGGTGTAACTATGACCAAGTAACTGGCCAATGGTGGGCAAGGAAGTAAATGCTAAGTAAGCAGAACTCTCTCTCCCCGAAAGAGAACAGCACCCCTTCCCCCCAGACCATGACACGGGACAGTCACATGTCCATCACTGCCAGCCAATACACAGCCCATTCCCATCTCGCTGGGACTAAGGCCATTAACATCCATTCTCTCATGATCAGGGGGTGTGATGACACAGGAAATCAGAGGTCAGGTAAATAATCCAGAGGACTCCAAAAATAAACCCAAATTAGAACCCAAAATTTCTGTAAAACACAGTAGCAGGTAGACAGAACTCCCATTGCAATAGCAACTGCATTACTGGGGTGATACAGCCCAACAGTGGGCACTGTCAGAGGGCTCCTTTCAGTTCTATACCTCACAAAAAACACACACAGCAATGAAGCAGAAGAGAAAATGAAATTAAAAAAAGAAAACCACACCACCAACACAAGTTGAAACTGAAGAATGCCATATTCCACATCTCTTACCCCAGATGCAAACAGAAGCTGCATGACTGTGGTTTCTTCATTAAGGTAATACAGTGGGTATGAGCATTTGGATTTTTACTTCATACAAAAATGTAAGATTGTGTATAAATGTCCAAAGCTTACCTGTTCTTCCAACACATCATGCTAGCAGAACTACAAGGATCCCATTGTTCCCTTCAGCTGCAGGGCAAGAATCCAACCCACTCGAGGGATAAGCTGGCTGGGGAAGCCACACAGACCAGTATGCTGCAGCTTCAAGAGGGACCAATCTTTTGGCTCTGCTGGCACAGAAACAGTAATGCACAGCTTCCTCATGAAAGTAAGCATTTAAGCCTGTAAAGCTTCAGCTTATCCAACGTCAAGGAAACTTATGAAAAAAAATTAAATTAGGTCTAGCATTAGAGGACATCAGTGTATTTTCTGCCTAGGTACCAAACCTTATCAGAGTATTTGTCACAAAACCAAATGCAAGAATCAACTTAAGTTTCAAAATTTTTGTTGTTGGCATTGTGTGTCTTGGTCACAGGTATGGTGCAACCTTGGTCCGTTATTATTCAGTGTTAAAACCCTTATTTCAGAAAGCTTGATTCACTCAAAGCATTTGATCAGTTTTAGTTTGGTGTAAATCTAGTAGTTATTCTCATGTAAAATCTGAGTAACAGCAGTAGGAACTGGGATTATTCTCACCAATCAATTCTGTAAAGACCACTTCTTCCAAGTAAAACTCAGACCCATAAGAAAAGCTTCCACAGTTTTCATATAAAACCTAGGACTGTAGATCCTGCCAAACCTGCCTTGCTGGCTGTCCATCTACATGTACAAACCTGTCCATCTGGCTGTGCTCTACTTTGTTTCAGTGAGGAAAGTAAATACAGAAAAACTAATTTGCTGCGTCACTGGACTTTGCTTTCCTTTACCTACACTTCATCCCCATTTCAGACAACAGCAGCCAGCCATGACACAAACAAAAGCCACCTCACTTGTCCCAAGTGATGGAAAACTTCACACTTGCAAACAAACAGGAGCAGGTCTGCAGGTTACTCATATAGTGGTCTGGCTATGACAGCCAAAGCCCCTGCAACAGTCAGAGTTGGCTCATACAGCTTAAAGCTAGATGATACAAATCATGAGGATCTATTTCTGAAGAATTGGCTTGTGTTAGTCCCTCTTGTCCCTTTCCTTCAACAGATTACCTTAATTGTCATTTATATTGTCACAAATCTGGGAAAGGAAAACAAAATTTTGCATTGAATGCCCATGCTTCTATCAAAATAAGAGAGTTCAAGTCCAACACTAATTCAGATGAATACATGTTTGTGAGAACTACTAAGGGGAGGAAAGAAAATAAAATCACACTGCACAACTTACACTTGCATTTACATCCCAAGACTCAGGCACATACACTAAAACACTTCTACCCTACAAATGAAAGGAATGTAACAAAAGCTTTACACAATCAGCATTCATTCCTCAAATTGTCTTCTGTACATAAAAATGTGTGTTACAGCTTTGAGAGACAAATATAAACTGATAATCAGATACAAGAAGGCTTACATGCAGGTTGGATTGAAGCAGATACTGCCAAGGGACTCCATCCTGCTGTGTAACCCACTGATCCCCATGTCTGCTGTCTCTGCCCAGTTCAGAAAACACGTCTCTTGCAGTTCCACAGGCACACATATATGTTGCTTTAACGAGCACTGAGTGTTACAGTTTTCAAACAAAAGACACTTACAGTAACCTGGTACATAGATGCTTTATTTCTGACATTAACGCGGTCTGTATTGTGAGATTCTCTTACATAAAAGAAAAGTTTGTAGTACAACAAAAACTAAGATAAACAAGGCATTTGTTGCACAAACTTTAGAACAAAAATATGATGTAATATGTATTTAGGTTTCATGCAAGTTTGGCTGCTGCATGTACAATTTACCTATAAACTGAAAGAAATGCAAATGCACACAACATTCAAAAAGTAATAAGATGCCTGACACATGAAAGATTAAAACCTTCCTGCTAAAGCAACAAAGTAGGAGTTAACTAAACGATCCAACCAATACCAACACAAATTATTACTACTTACCATAAATCTATGCTTAAACTTGGTATAGGTAGTTTTGATGATACCATTTCTACTTCAATATACCATCCAGATTCTAGATAGTCATTCTGTCTTAATGTCTGATTTCATTTTTTGTGAATTAAATGCTGTCTCCAGAGTTACATGTTGCTGTTAAATCCATTCTGGTAATGCACACCTAAATCTAGTATTGCCAAGAATTCCAATTGACTCCTCTAAATTTTGCTAGGTGAGGAGTAATCCTGGTATGATGGGCATTTTCTGATCCCTTGCTTATAATAGGATTCCCGCCCCCCCCTTAAAATTTTGATGTGAAATAAAAATTGCTAAAAATGTTTGTGCCTACTACTATCAGAGCCAATATCAAGAAGCTCATAAAAACAAGGATTGTATAAGCTTTGAGATGCTTTAAAAAAGTTTAAGAACCCATTACCTTCCTTGTGCCGCTCATCACATGTTAAAATTCTCCATTAATTAATTCTTCTCTACCATCTTTGATATTAAAGTGTTAGAACACTTTCCACACCCTGCATAGTACTGGTTGATCTCATAAAGTTAACTAGAGAACCTGACATCATGTAATTTTACATACAGTGCATATGATGCTCGCTCTTTCCATCTCTCATAGCAGCAAGCCGATTCTGCCACGGTCTGTAGCAGCACACCCGGGAGTGGAGAGGAAGAGTGTTTGAATTATAAATAACTAAAACTACAGTGTACAATTCTATTTACCTGTCAGTATCTGTTGAGAGCACTCCATTATAACTTGCTCGAAATTAACTACATAAAAATCTCTACAACAAAAGCAAACCAAAACATTCCTTCAAAACCAAAAATAAAGACATAAAATAAGTGCAAATACCTAAAATAGGCAACTAAAGCAAGTGTTGTGACCTGTATACCTTTAAATAAGGACAAAGATTTTTCATAAATAAAAGAATGTTCTCTTTGCTCTTCAAACATTTAGTCAGTATATAATGGTCAAAGTTAAGTGCAGATACAATTGTTTTGAGATCCAAGGTGCCAAGTTTCTTTAAAAAAAAAAAAAGAATAAAATATATAAATTGAAAATGCATTAGTTTTTAGTTCCTATGCAGGACAAAGTACTCCTTGGTCTCATATAAGACCCACCGTTTCTTTCTAAATATATTTAAACAAAGTACAGGAACAGTTGCTGTACAATACAGGAATACCTTGTAATTATGTTGTAGACCAACATGATTTTAGGGCTATAGTGCAATCTTTATGTAGATGTAACATACAGTATAGATTTTTACACTTCACCACTGTAATTCTTCTGCTATTTCATATATTTTAAACTTGTCCTTTTTTCATTTTAGCTGTTTTAACAGGAAACAACATTGGCCTCTAGACAACCTGCATACATATAAATATCTACATTTAAGCTTTGAAATGGAAATAAATTATAAAAACAGACTCCTTTCCAATTTACAAAATTTTCCTTGTTCCTACATACTGTACAATACATTCAACAATCATCTCATTTTGAGATTTATGAAGAAAATACTGATGCTTTACACTAAACTTAATTCACCCCCCTCTGCCTACTTCTAGTACCATTTGCAAATAAATATATTTAACACTGTAGTTAATTTTATTGTTTTGCAGCATACCAAAAAAATTAGTAGTGCAACTTTCTATCCTTCCTTTGTACTCCTTTCCATTGTGTTTCTTTATATACTAGAAAAATGCTACATAAGCAAAAGCACATTCAGTCATGTATGTTGCTTGTTTGGAAACCAGTAACAACCTATAAACCTACTCTATATTGAAAATGCTCTAACAGATTAAAAAAGCGATGCAAGTCAAAAGAATAAATATGAAAAATAGACCTAAAAACTGTATGTTGTCAGTACTGCAATGTACTTTACCCTTCTTTATATTATAGGGGGTTACTGTTTTAATATTTTAAAAATTCATTGCAGAACTGTTTGCGGTATCCCTTCGTAAAGAATGTAAGAGCTTCATGTCTGTTCTTTGTCAGTCAAAAGAAGAAAGGAAGCTTTAAGGTAGCTTTTAGGTTTCCCTTGGCAGACTCTCTCAAAGTAAAGACTTAATTCCCAAGTATCGCAGGGGAATGGCCTTCAACATTGTTTCAGTTTCAATGGAAAGAGATGGTTGTCAGCTGCAGTGACCATCACAGTATCAGAGACCTTGAATTGCTGTTGGTAGCAGTGTATGTGCTCAGATACCTCCTTGCTTGCTCCGTCATGATAAGCTGGTCTTCTGTTTTTCCATAAACAACTGCCTCCCAGTCACGATTTGGCTGCATAAAATAAAATTCTGTTAAAAAAGTTCTTTTAACAATCTAAAATACTTCAGCAATTCTCATACAATGTTTCAGAGTAATAAGTTATTAAAGCCCAGCGATAGTATATTTTACTGAGAAGGATCCAGTTCTACAGTACAATACCTAAAAACTGTGACAAAGCTCCCTCTCCACCCCTTAATCCAGCTCCCAAGCAGTGCATCTGGGTTATGCTTCAAGTTCTAACACACAAAATGAAGAACACTCTTCAATAGTCTAACTAGTTCAAAATTATTACATAAAGGGAAGTTAATTAAGTTCTCTTCTCTTTGAATATCTTCCTCTTTAAATGTGCTAAGTTCAGCAGGCAGAAAAACACATTACTGACAGCTGTCTGGAGACACCCAGGAAGGTAAAATAATTTGACAGCCGAAAAAGAAGACTGGGAAGAACTTTACTGAACCAAGTGGCAGCTGTGGAAGGACAGTCAGATTTTTGGGGAATATATAGGAAATGGCAAAGGAATTAGGAATAAAAATGATGAATGGAAGAATAATTAAGCTACTAGTCCAGCTTTTTCCATGAAGCAAAGCCTACACCTTCACATGACATACAGAATCTCGAGCTGATTCATTTCAGCTCCAGACTGGACCTGACACTGGCTGGTTGTAGCATGATGAAGAATGCAAGATCCCCTCCCTCCCACATGGAGCTAGTAACTGATCCAAAGGATCAGTTCTGCATATAGATTCACAAAGAAAATTATCTGTTTGAGTTTCTCTGTAAATTTAGCAGAACTCGATTCATGAAAGGGACTTGGGGTTAGAAAGGCCACAAAACTGAGAGATAATTTCTCTGGGGAAAGAGAAAGAAGAAAAAAGAAAAAAGATGGTTCAATGAAAATATTTGTGAGTGTACTAAACTCAGCTCCCCTTTTAAGTATTCCAAACACCAGAATGTTTGGGCCAGATAGATTATCCACCTTAGCTGCAATTCACAGCAAAAGAAATTTTTTTTTTTTTTAAATTTTAATATCACAATTAAATGAACTTTGTTCTTCCTTCTCATAAGAAAAGATCAGAAAGTAATAGTGTTGTCTCTGTACTTAAAAACACCATTGTTAAAGCAATTAAGTAGAACATGGAAGATCAGGCTCCAGGTATCCTGTCTTCTTTTTTTTTAATTATTTTTTCATTAATACAGAGCTGTAGATATTCTAAGAAGACAAAAAAACATTATACATTAACTCCCTCTGGGACAAACTGGAATTGGTACAAAGTAGGTCAAAGAATCTCTTCTTAAAGCTGGTGGTCAGGACATAGAGGGAAAACTAGGTTCCATGGTTTTACCAGTATGGAAAATACATGGATGTACAAGAACAGGCCCATTACAAGAACAGTTACCAAGGAGAACCTGTGGATGAACTCTGCTTTAATGAATCCCATTGGGCTTATTATGAAGAGTAAGCACCAGAGAAATTTGAGAAACTAAACTCCTAAAGAAGTCTAGTTTGCACCAGGCCAAGTTTTCTAACTCCTAGTCTTGGGCACCCAGACCTGTTTTGTAGGTCTTCCCTACTGTGTTTTTTTTTCCCCCACATCTAGACCTTAGTGAAACATCAGTTTGTTTCACTGAAACAAAGTGTGAAACATCACAGTTGTATTTAATGAACCTAGCTATGAATAAACACTTTGCAGACAAATGACCAACTTACAAGAAATAAGGATCATGGAAACACTGACTGAAACTGGATCACTAATTTCAACAATTCTAGACATTAGTGCAAGACAGAAACAAAACAACACAAAATTTCTTTGTTAACCCACTAACAGAACTAACAGAATCCTTTGCATCCAGACCTGAAGAGCTTTCTCCATTTTGACATTTTTTGTAGCACATGCATCCAGTTTCTTCTTAATTACTGCATTTGCTTTGTTTGCTGGATTTCTATCCTGTTTTTCTGATGTCAGGTTACATCTGTTGTCCTGTATTTCCAGCAATGGTGTCATTAATAAAGATGTGGTATATGCATTTTTTGACTATTGACAAAAAAGAGGGTAGGGAACAGGAATAATAATTAGTAATTATTACAAGAAGATTTCAACTGCTGTGTTCAGAGAAGCCAAAATGTAAACAAAGCAAATACTATCAGAAAGACCCTAGGAAAGAATCAGAAAAGAAAATGTAATGAGCCATATATGAAGAACTAGCCTGGTCCATACTGAAATCCATAGTCAATACTAAGCATAATACAACAAGCAGCTGCTAGCATGGCTTAGGTATCACTGAGTAGACAGTTTCTTTACTCTAAATCCACACTACTCTGATAACATTTTGTTAAGAACAAGATTTGATAAAGCGGTAACTACAGAACAGTTTTAAAGAAAAAAGCTTGTAATTCACTTCTAGGACAACCCTCGTGAAAGTAAGGACAAGGAGACTAGAGTCAAAAAAGTAAGATCACATCAGTTTCAGGGGGAGGAACTGCTTTAAGAACTGAAATAAGCACAGGATGGATCATTCCAGAAGAATTTTATATACTGGTAATGTCTATGGAAATAAAAAGAAATTAATCCAGCTTCAGTATACAAAAGTGCAAGACAGATATATGTAAATTTTAAAGAACAAAAGCTAGATGAAAGTAAGAGTGGCATAAGTAGTTGCTTTCTTACAAAAACACCCCATTAAACCACCTTTAAATATTTATTCTACCTCAGACCTTATTCCTAAATTATCATCATATGGGCACACAGTTTCTACTTCAGGATTGGTATATTCTTCATTTTTAAATAAGATACTACCACTATCTCTCTTGCTAGGAGTGAATGTTCCTGTTGCACCAGTATTTCTCATTAAAATGATGGAAAATCAACTTTTCCCCAGTCCCCTGCCTTTAATAGACCACAACATCATGGTCTATCTTAATAACGTGGACATCAGCAATACACAATACAGCGTGTCATAACAAGATATTACTAATGAACACCAGGCATTTTCGTTATGACTGGAAAGGCTGCAGCACTGCTGCTCCTCACAAGAGATGTTCTTGGGGAAGCTGGCAATTCCCACTAGGTGGCAGGGCGCCCAACACCCAACAGGCAGATCCCAAAGCTTGGCACAGAGTCTAAGAGGCACTTTAGAAGGGAATTTGGAGAACCAGCTAGAAAGGAGTATGACTTAAGCACCTTACACAGTCTTTAAAAAAAGACCTTGGCTCCTACAGTCTGAATATAGCCTTAAACCTAATCTAGAAGCACAGACATTTACTCTTTAAGAATTGAACACATACATGCATTAAGAACTCATTAGAACAAAGTTTTCCTACAAGACTAAAGAATAAGCTACTCAATTACTCAACTGGAAAAACATTGAGCTGCTTTTTAAAGGCAAGAGGGACCAAAAAAGCCCCATATCCAATTTCTTAATGTCTTGGTTATTGAGGCAGAAGTATTCAAATTCCTTTAGGCAGAGGGAGCATACAAATTTCATCTTTTACATGTTTGATATTTCTTAAAGTATTCCTCTACTATGTGAGCCAGGAAAAACATGCTGCCTAACATGCAATTATGTATTTTCAGAACACATCTGCCAGACTGTCAAGCATGCACAGCACAGGAGCAAATGTCATCTTCCTGGTATATTACAGAGAGCTTCAGCATGCTGTGTATGCTAAAGTTTATAGGTAACCAGCATGGAAACAGCTTTGCTACAAACCTGCAAAGCATTCACATTATTTTACCTACTCTGAAGGACTGAAAGGAAAAATTCATGTGTGAATTCAAGCCCAGTGCTCACCTACTTCTCAAGTACATAAAATAGCATTTCGAACCGAAGGTATTTTTCACTTTCTAGATGTAATAATCTAGCACATTCAATCCAAAAATTTATTTTAGTTGACAGAAGATACACAGTTCCATATTAATACTGCTGCCAGTGATGCTCTTCAGTTAGTTTAGTTTAATTCTTACCTGTACATCTAAACTATTATCTTCTATTAAGCGCTGGGCCCCAACCTCTTCTTTTTCTTGTGAATCTAGGACCAGTGATTTTCTGACTTTTTTAGAAAAGTTGTGCTGAAATAAACATTTTGCAGAGAAAATTTGTAATATATTTTGTAAAAGCAGTTATTCCCTATTTGAAATTACTATTGTCATATTACCTCCTGCTTGCAGTTTTTATACAAAGTGTCATCTTCCTCCTTGGGAAATATATCTGTTCCAGTTTCCTCTTTCAAAACTTCCCTAATGTCCTCCTCCGAGAAGGCAAGTGGTTGTGACTAAATGTTAATTAAAATTCAAGAAAAAACACAGGAAGTCTATTAGTTGCCAGTTCTTACCATATTCTACTTTCAGCTAACGTAGGCCAGAAAAGGAATCTTGCAAAACATAGCAAGAAAGGACCTAAGCTATTGTAGCTAAAAAACACAGGGCTACATTTCAAAGCTATGAAGATTTTTTTTTAAGTTCATTTTACTCTACATTATTTCTAGCCAGATAAAACATATGCATGCACACAGTGCTTCAAAAATGCAAGGTAGCACTGAAGACAAACTACTTGTTTGCACTTATTATTAATGGTTATCCACTGATAAAATAATTTTTATACACTAAATACCTACATAAACACATATATGTGTATATACATGCATAAAAACACTAAAAAACTGTGCTAGAAATGTATAACTGTTGTTGTGAAAAGAATTTACACCAATTTTAACACAAGTCTTTGAATAAGAAATTGATAGTCCTAAGTACAGTACAGAATTTCACAGAAGCCATACAGATGGCTCCTTTGTGTACCAACAGGAGAAGAATTCCCTTAAGCCCTCAAAATTTGATTTTGAACAGGAGGTTAATAGTGGACAGAAACAGGAATGCCAAACCACTCCATTTGCATAGTGAGGGACTGTGAATCTATAGGGTAACACAGATGGTGCCAAGCCCTGTGGCAAAGTCTGAGCTACCTTCTGTGTTTGCAGAAAAGAAGTAGTCAATATATATTGGCTGGAATTTTTTCAGAACTTGAAAAGCATATGTCTACTGAATTCCAAAAGTTATTATGCATTAACATACCTTAGCTAGGCTAGGAAGAGAACAAAAATTGAATTCATTTGGAACAAACTAATAAAAAAGGTAACATTATCCGTAGTCAACAAAACAAAACAAAAAGTCTGTGACAGCCAGAAGAATCAGAGGATCATGAACTGCTATACTAAAATTTTGGGATTTAGGATGAAGAAAACTGCTAACATCACTCAAGATTATCACACTGTGGTAAACAACTAGTTTCAGTCCTAGTGCTGTAGAAGAACCAAAACCAAAGAACAATTCATTCTCCAACTTACAATTTTTCTTTTGAAAAAACAGAATCCTAAAGCATTAAAATTAAAATCTCAGGCAATTATTAACCACTTTGTAAGAGATACAGTGTTAGCAAGGCCAGGAAAATTTAAAACAATGCACAGACATGAAACTGATGCATTTAAGATTACTGTGGATCAAATGATTATATGTACCAAATTACTATTCAAGAAGATAATGCCTCCATACTACACAAGTCTAACAACCAAATCCAAAACCCTTTTGATTCACATTCTAGTTGTTCTCTAGGATAAGAAAATGCTTTCTAAGATCACAAAGAGGCTTACAGTACCTCAAAACCAAGAGGACATTTAGACTTCAACAAAGAAGAAAAGAAACAGTATCATCACATACCATAAGTCTGAGGGGACCATACTTTTTTTCCTGAGCAGCCAAAGCATTTTTAAAAGGAGTTGGCGTCCTTGGTGTTGAACCCAAAAGAGATCTTCTCATTGTGGGAGTTCTAAAACTATGCAAGCATAGAAAAACATTCATACGCATATTTTAATATTTTAATATTTTAATATTTTATCATTAGCAATGTAATTAATCTAAGAACAATTTTAAAATACTTTAATTTACACAACATATCACCACCATGAACCTGAAGGTACTGAGATCACTGTAGCATTACCCCACATGTATTAAACTTTAATTTAGTAACACCACCAGATGTTTAATGTAATAAACCTACCCCACATTTTCCTTTTGATCTTGTGGTGTCATTTCCTTGTGTAGAGGAGTCGTAATAAGAACTTTCTGCCCACAGATTGGAGTCGATGTAAATGCAGGATTTTCAAAGTTAAATTGTTCATTTCCAGAGCAAGTGTTGAAAAACTAAGCACATGAGGGGAAAAAAAAAAGCAATCTTAAAGGACAATTTCACCACTGCGCTGAACAGCAAAGACCCCCAAATTATATAAACATCTGAAAGACTTTTACTGACAAACCCCAATACTCTATTCTTGACTTACACTTATTGCTGAAACCTTGATTTTCTTCTTAAAATCCCTACTACTTAATTAAGTCACAGAGACAAAAGGTCTCTATCAACAATTATTTGCATGAGAAAGTGTGAGCTGAGACACAGGTTGTCACCGCTGCTGCCACCCTCCCCATCAGTCTTCAAAACAGAGGTTGTTTAATGATTTATTTTTAAGATATTGACCCTTATGCAGATGCTGTAAGAAGGTATTTTGACATATTTATTTAAGCTACAATGTACTACTAAGGAAGAAACTACTTATAAATTATAACCCAGCCCCTACAGTCTTCATGTTTAGCCATAAAGATGCACCCACCTGTGATGGAGAAAATGGTAGTGTTTTCACTGGCGTCCGCTTTAGTGCAACATTGACGGCATCGTTACACAGGCCATCGTTCAGATCAGTCACCGGCGACTGCCCAACACGCAATCTCTTCTTCTTTCTCAGGATAGCAGGCGGATTGCTGAACTTACTTAAGTTTGAGGTTGCTGAAAACACTGTTTCCTCATCCCCACTGATGCTGCTGTGGTTTTTGCCATCAAGCATAACGCCGACATTATACTGGCACTCAGCAGCCCCCTCACTGTGTTGAAGCCGCATTAGTTTTACTGGAGCTGGCTTGACAGGGGACACAACAGCCTCTGAAAGCTCAAAGCAGGTATCACTCCACGCTACAGGATCCTATGAGGCAAGATGCAAAACACAGGCAGGCTTATCCAACATTACTTCACAATGTCCAAAATCTATCAGCCCTCTACCTCCACAAGCCATATACTGAAATATTCTCCCTGTGTCTTTCATACAATCATAAAATACTGAATATTTTAAAACACAACTGTTTTAAAACAGGCAATAAATCACTTGATAAGATGGAAATCATAGACAAACACAAAATAAGGTAATTTTGAGAGTATTTTACACATATTGTGTAAATTGATGTTCCTAATTAAATACTTCTTTATAACAAGGAATACAAACTTACAATTTCCATAAGGTCTAGTGTCTCTGCAAATTCTGGAATGGTTTGTAGAGGTGTTAACATTCTATTTGCTTCTACACCCAAATACTTAGGTGGTGAATTCTGCTGAACAGGTGTGATTCGGGTCTCATCCATGCTGTAGAAATCACTTGTTTGCTCCTCAAGGCTACTTAGTGTATTAGGCATACAATCCTCCATGATAAAATTTCCAGACCAACAAGACAAGCTTCCAGCTTGCTAAAAAGTTATGAAGAAATATGTTAATCTTATTCAATTTAGACGTTGAAAAGAGTCAATTATGTGATTGCAGGGTGGAAAAAAAAAGTAGTGTGTGGAAAGACGAAGCATAACTATTAATTTTAGCATTTTCAAATACCAATTATCTGCTTCAATTAATGCAGTTAGTCTTCTCTTTACATTAACATACTCAACGTTCTCAAATTGTGTAAAATTTTTATCTTACCTCACATTCATATCTTATACACAGTCATAACTTAGGTAATTATGGGCTGTATTGGAAGCCATCTCTGATGAAAGTTTCCTGTGTACCTGAATACCAGTATATTATGAAGTCATCTTCAGTACAGAACATAGGTAAATTTTAAGATTAGAAAATGCTTCTAGAGTGTGAAATACTACTTGTTTGATCTGGGGTTTTTTAATGCTGATTTTGCATTAATAGTTTAGTAAACTTCTAAAAGGTTATTCCATTTCAGTAGCCTGCTTAGTACCCAAGAAACAAATTTTAATTTTCACTGGAAATCTAGAAGCAAACCAGATTCTACTAGATAAGTAGAACACTGCACTGTTTCAAAAGAATGCCAGGAATAAATGCACCACATAAAATCTCAAGTTCACCTGTATTCTAAACTAGTGATCAATATGGTTGGGTTAGTTAGGTGTCTGATACGCAAAGCTCTCTGAGGAAATCAGTGACTGCCATCTGCAAGTTAACCTAATTCTACAGAATTTGGGAAATTCCATTGAATTTACACACAATTTGTGTGCGGTGCATATTTATTTACTGTTTGTCATGTCCAAATGTGGGTATCAAGTAATGCAAGCACTCACACTGAAGTCTGAGGGAAACATAATTTACAGGACATTTCAAAATCAAATGGGGCAAAACCTATGTACTTTTCACCTTTCTCTACCAAGCAGATGATCAACATTAGTGATCTATAAAACTGAATGGCAGTGATATCAAATGTGTTACCTCCTGAAGAGGATTAAAATACTGGGTCTTAGGAGCTGCCAAATTGCTGGTCATATTTCTGCTGCCTTCACAGTTTAGAAGACTACACTAAAACTAAGTTGTCTCAGTTCTAATACATAGATTTTTGTTTTACAATGCAACAGCCATAGGTTTGATTTTAGACGGTCGGGTGAAAAAAATACCACACTAAACCAAACAACCGTTACTGAATTTCTGAGGATTAACCTCAGTAATGCATATTCAAATATTTAGAGAAATTTACAGTCCTTACAGAAGACATTTGTTTTCTTCTGATTTCATTCTCTGCTGACATAAGTAGCAATTCAAGTTCCTTTATTTTCTTTTCTTTATCAGGATCATCATCAATAAATGGCTGCTGAAAAATTTAAGAAAGAAGCCATTACTATTTTTCACTTCCACCACCCCTTCACGGTAAAGATTCTGTATTATAACACAGCTGTATTTTTAACAGGAATCCACACATAGAGGGAACAGAACTGTTCAGGTTGTATCATATTTTGTAGTACAAAAGTCACTCACAAGCAAAACAACTCCAATTACCAGGAGATGGATCTGATGTTAAAGTGGCGTGTAAGGTGGTATTCTAACTGGATTCTAATATGGCCTGTAAGTTATCAGTGAGCTAAAACACTTCATAAACTAAAGTCACTACATTCCATCTTTAATAGAACCAAGCCTTGGCACACTGGTTTATGTGCTTGTGTTTTCACATGCCTTCTAAAATTTTGTGTTGTTTATCCTCACTAAGTGTGCAAGAAATTGTTTCAAATCAGTATTTGCTGACACAGTATCTATACAAGCAATCCCACCACTACTATCAGAAAAGAAAATTAACGAATTGGTTTTGGTTTGTTTGTTCTTAACCTCCGTAACACTTTCCATTATTGCTATAAATATAGGTGAGGATATGTGCTATCCCCAATTTAGAGACTACTTCAAGGAGCAGAAAGTATCTTATACTTTTCTGTGTAGGGCAATCCAGAGTGCCAAAAGCCATATGAGGCTTTGTTGTGACTTGTATTCTTATACCAAATCAGGAAAGAAAATGCAACCTGAAACAGATGACCTGCACGGGGAAACATCAGGTTAGGTAGAGAAGTTCTACAGAACTCCCCTATCTAATACAAACACAATGTGTATTATTCCCTGTGTCAAAATACTTTTTTTACTAATTCCGAATTCACAAAAATTCTTCCAAGGAGTCATGTTAGAAACCAAGATCTATATTCATTCTACACCACATGAGGAAATTTCATATATATTCCAAGTGAACCCAAAGAAACAAAAGGAAGTAATATATCCAACTTCTATTTGTTTTAAAGTCTCTTCATTCTTCAGCATTTAGAATGCTGCAAAAGAGCATCTTCAACTGATTGAAAGATGTTTATCAGTGAGAAAGAAATAAAACCTAATGAGAACAAAAAAGCACAGCCAGAATTTAAAGTTACAGTAAGCTGAGTTTTTCAGCTAGTTATATTTATTACATATATGCAAATAGTAAAGTCTTGTATTTAAATCTCTCATAAGCTAGGTAATACTAATATAGGTCACAATTTAGCCTCTAGATTTAACAAGTAAACTATGTTTTAAGCCGTACTTCTGACAGAAATAAGCACAAACATTGTGTTTCTGGGATATATAAATTTTTCCTACCTAAAACTACCAACTACACTAGCAAGCTTACTTACAGAGGAACCTATAAAAATGTAGGTGAATGACAGACTAACAGACATTTTGAAGATACACCTCTAATCATTTTACTGTATAATATGCCATAAATCCTCTTTAACTTACAAAGGATGTTAATAGTTTACCTGAACTATGTTGGAAGAAGATGGAGCATGTTCTAGACAGCTGCCTTCTGGTGAGGCATACTGATACGCTGGAATCTAAAAAAACATAAAACATTTTACAAACCCTTAACAAAAGGAGGCTATAAAATTATCTCTAATTTATCATACATAAACTATTTATGGTTAACAAATCCTAAGTTGCCATAAAATCACAAAAATAATCAAGAGATCTTCAGTCTTTCAGATTTGTTTCTCATTTCAAACCAAATCAATTATTTGAAACTGGGAAATACTTATTATTCTAAATTTTGAACTTACATGTGTCTGAACAGGCACATAAAATTGATTCTGAGTGTGCAAGTGCTCCATAGTCAGACAAGGTTGGGGCTGAAGCTCAGCAGAACTAGCGCTTTCAGACTTTATAACACTTTGCAAATATCCTTCCTGTTCCACCTTTCTTCGCATTGTTGAATTCCAGTGATTTTTAATTGAATTATCAGTCCTAGAATGAAAGTATAAAACAGTGACTGGTTTCCATATCTCAAATTTTAATATATGACACAATTTACAGGGTTTGTAGCTAGGTTAATCTGAAGCCACAAATCCAGAAAGCCCCAGCAGCTTGGACTGAAAGTTCTACTATCAGTGAGGTTTTGGCATAATGACTAAAAAACTACCCCTTTTAAAACTTCCTTCTACTAAACTTCAAGTGTGCCAGAAATTAAAATTAAATTCAGTTCAACTCTATTACAGAGGGCTTTTAAGTGATCAGGAGGAATTTGAAGATACCTCCAGAGTGTTAGAGGTCTTTCTATGGGTTCTGACTGTAATCATGAGGGGGAACCTTTTTTCTTAGATACTTGGAATAATGTAGTGAACACATGGTTATTTACCCCTCTGCTATAAATTTGCAGTACATGTAGCTAAGACAATCACCCCACTGTCCCAAGGCATAATAAAGGCAGTCTGGCTGGCGTTTGCCACTGGAAGATACCTCTTCTACAACTGACAGCCTGCAACCCCCACTCTGCATTTTATGTGCAGCTTATGTGCATCCTACCACATCTTCCTGCCCTTGATCGTGGACAGGATGAAACAGACACGGCATTTTGACAAGCATGCTGAAATTACTTTTAACACTAAACAAACATTAAGGCAAGAGTAGACTATAACTGCATTACTGTCTAAAATACTAGCATTGTTATTCCTAGCCTTAGGTAGAGGTACATAGAAACAAAAATTGGTTAAAGCCCCTTCTTCATTTAAGGTCAACTCCAAGAAGTATTCCCCTTTTTCATCCCACTAGTGTTGGACTCCACAAATCTTCTAGGTCTACGATCTTCAGCACTCTTTAGCTAAGTCTCAGATTTATTGACAACAAACAAGCTAAATAGGAATTCTTCTCTCAAACTCATCTTCCTTCTCTGAAATTCTATTTAGATGCAACCTTCTCATTCCTCCAAAGGATTTACAGTGAGCCATGGATTGTGCACTTAATCAAAACACAAACTTTTTAAGCACACATCTCTCATTATGCCAAGATAACAAATGTTGACATTCCTTAGGCACAGCTAGACAGTCACTTCTTGAACACACAAACTGAATTCAGAAAGCTTAACACTGAATTTCAATTAACAGTACAAGGTAAAAGAATTATTTCATTAAATTCTTCACATGCTAAAATTTTGTTTTCCAGAACCATAGAAATTGGAAGTCAAACTTGAAATGCATACGATTCATTCTTAACTTAGAGACTTCATGATAACCAATGAACTTTGCAATGCATGACTCCTAAGCCTGGACTTTTGAAGGTTACTAAGATTTTCTTCTACGAGTGTCCAGTTCAACAAGTGCTACACAAAAAAAAAAAAAATCAGATCTTAAACCAGGAAAGTCACCCTCAAATGCATATTAATGAAACCCTTTGACATCAAGTTTGATATAAAATCATTCTTCTACTACTACTTGCAGTTAATTCAGTTCAACTCTATTACAGAGGGTTTTTAAGTGATCAGCAGGAATTTGAGGATACCTCCAAAGCATTAGAGGTCTTTCTATGGGTTTTACATCTTTTTAAGAATATATACCAAGTGCAAAAGATTTTTAGCATCTATCAAGATAAATATGTTAATAATATGATGATATAATATGTGATGTAAGTTTCAACAGATGCTCTCTGACTAACAAGATTTGAAAGGGTACTGAGATGACCACTTTTCATATTCCAACACTTAACACAAATAGAGTTGAAAAGCACCTTCCAGGAAGAAGTTTTGCTATTTCAGCCCATCGGTTTCCCAAACGCTTGTGAGCTTCATAGATTATTCTGTCCTCTTCTTCTGTCCATGAAGACTTTTTTACCTCAGGATTGAGATGGTTATGCCATCTTTCTCTGCATTGCTTGCCTATTCTTCCTTTCAGGTGTTTTGCAATTAGAGACCAGCGCTTCGGACCATACTTCTGAACTAATTCAATAACCTGGAATACAGATGAAAGCACATTTTAATTTCAAAACCTAATTTACCTAATCAAAGGCTGAGAACACTGATAAATTCACATTTTAAAATAGCATTACAATAGTCAGCTGATATTAGGCTTAAGGAGGCAGACAGTGACTTGGGGGTTTTAAAATGATTTTTCAATAAATCAAAACATCACTAACTCCAAATTTTCTGTATTTAGAATATAAGTGTTTACTGACAGAAACATTCACTTGGAAGTTTCCTTTCTGTCACCCACTGCATAAGCTGACATTAGGAAAGGCCAAAAAGAAACTGGTAAAGATATTTCATTTGACTATTTTCAACAACATACATATGAGGAAAAACCCACACCTCTACACCTAGAAATGGAATGGAGGTTGGGAGTTTTTACAAATCAGAAGCTTTTTCTTAAAAAACTAATGAGAACTGTAAAAAAATAGATTAGGAAGACCATATTCATAAATTAACAAATAGTAATTTAAAACATCTTAGAACAGTTTTAAACAGTTGGAACAAGAAACATATTTGAAATACCACAGGAAAGCTGTATTTGCACCTCCCTAGCAGGCAGTCCAGGTTTTGCAGGCAAGAGGCTGCAATACAGATAAACAGCAGTGGGGTAAAAAAGGAGCCTAAAACATTGTGATAGCTTCTTACAGAAAGAAATCGTTTCCCAGAACATTCTGAGTTGGAAAGAAGCCAGAAGGACCATTGAGTCCAATGGGCCATACAGGGATCAAACTCATAACCTTGGCATTATTAGCACCATGCTCTAACCAAACGAGCTGATCTCAGGGTTGTAACAGCAGATTATGAAATAATTTCCCTTATTCCCAATCCCTTCGGGTCTGGTGGGTTTGAGGAACAGAAGATGCAAACAAGACCTTTGATCTTTAGTGCTACAAAGAGACCCCCCCTACTTGGTAAGCTAGAGTAATTCAGCCAGCACTCTCACTAATGGGAAATTAAATTCTTGAGCAGATCTGACATTCCATCTACTTAAGAGAGAACTTTTTTCTTCTCATACATCATAATGCAACATAAGCATCCATGTCACAAGACATGAGAGACATCAGCTATATGGGAAGGAAACTTAAGAAAAAGTACACATTCTTAGCAGCCATATGCCAATTTTATTAAAGAGCAGAGTATCAATTAGTTTTTGTTACCCTCTGATCTTCTTCTTTAGTCCAGGGACCTTTAATCAATTCTGGGTTTAGTACCTTCTGCCATCGATGCTGGCACTGAAAATCTGAACGATTCTGAAAGAGTTTTAGAAGACCAGTGTAGCTGTTAAACTCTTGAATACATAAAGCTGTAAATACATTCTAGCATGAATTATTAGCTTATTTCAAATTAAAAGACTTATTTAGAACTTTGTTCTAAGTATAATAGTTAAATTCTCCCTTACTATTTCTTTTTCCATTTGCTCATAAAAACTCTTCTCCGGAAAAAAAACAACCTTGCATGAAGCTCTAATCTAATTACTTCAATGTAATAATTTGATAATCAAATTCAGAATTTACTCTTCTTTAAAGAAAAATGTGTATTTATTTTTGTCCTCATTACTCCACACTTTCTCTGAACTTTGTGGTTGATCTATTTTTGACATTATCTATTAAGGGGATAAATTTTTTCAGGAAATACTTTTTCTTTCAAATAAAAGAATACACTTCTTGCTAAATCCCAAATTAATGTATTCTCAGCTCTTTACTAGAGTGTTAAGGAAAACAGATTCATATCAAATTTAGTTAACACATACTAATTAAACAACATTGCTTTTGTTGGTCAGCACAGATGGTGCTTTTCTGCAGCTTCACTAAGGATCTTTTGAAATATTGTTCCCAGTTATAAAAGAGAAGTAACTTTCACTTATCCTCCTAAAAACTATCTATATGAAAGGGTTGGTCCAATGCTTAGAAATATGCAGCTGAGAGCCTGGCCCAGGACAGCATACTTTTTTACTGGGACATGATTATTTACTTGCTTCAGTGCAAGCTGTTGGATAGCAAATACCAATTGCAAGGTTTTGCTGGTCTTATCTACCAAGTAAAGGTGTTACCATGCTAAGATGAAGTTAACAAAGCAGCAGTCTGCAGGACCAGAAAAAACACCCACAACACTAACACCTGAAATTACACTGTTCACGGTACCTTCAAGATAACCACAAGTAGTAACTCTATGATTAAAAGCACACTACTATTTTTTACAAAACATCATCATTTCCTGTTAAAGACAAGCTGTAAAAGACTCAATATAGAATAGCTGTTACCATTTTGACAAAAGAAAAACATTTTAAATTGTAGCCTTTTAGTGCTTTTATCTTCCAGACATTTCTGAAATCATAATACGATTTAGAGAGAAGAGCAAAACAAATGATGGGATGAAACAATATAATCATTTCAGTCTGCCTTAGCCACAAAAAAAATTGAAAGCGATTACAAGCTACGCTCCCACTGTTGAGAGTCACCTGGAAGCCATCTTCACTTTTTTAGGGCAGAATGGAGGGAAGGTTTATCTTTGCCCAGTCCAGCAAGGAAATGAGGGTTTGAAAACACAGCAGTTTGAGGGCCTTTAAAATTCAAGATACCCTTGGTTTTCCTAGCCAAAGATCATCAGTAACAAGATAAGTGTGAATTATGCCAGCCTCTATTATCAGGCTGTTGCAATAAAGGGGCTGTGCAGTCTCCATCCATGGAGATATTCAAACCCAAACAAACACTGTCCTGGGCAGCCTGCAATAGCTGATCTTGCTTGAGCAGGGGCCATGAACCAGATGACCTACAGAAGTTCCTTCCAAAATCAATGATTCTGCAGTAGGCAACCTGACCGTGCCAGTTTCCTATGATAACTGGGGAATGTCTTTTCAAACTCACTTGAGCCCAGCTGAACAAGAGTTTTTTTGTCTCCAGAACAAATTATTTTGTTTTCAGCTGGAGTTTTTACTAAACTGTTAGATCTGTTAAATGCAAATCCATACTACATACTACAATCCATACTACTAATCCTGTATAACAGTATCACCAAATGTATTTTCAAACAGCTTAATATAAAAGCTTTTTGAGTCTCCTCTGCCATTCACTTATTTCACTGATTTTTACAAGGCAAAAATGTACATGTAAGGAATATGGATTTACTTATGCATGACTTAAATTTAGAAGCTTTGAGTTTATTCCCTGATATCTATATTTTGCCACTTGGCAAAAAAAATCAGAAGCATCACAGTTGCACAAAAATATGATGAAAACAATGCAAAGTTAAAGTTGTTCAGCATTTAGAATTCCAGTCTTTTTTTACCTTACAATGGAATTTCATACAACCACATCATCCCACACAATATCCTAAGAACCTCAAAGGTAGGAGGAGGAGTAATTTTTTGATTTCTAATATTTGATACCACTTCTGGGAAGTGATTTCAGCCTTAGATTCTACTATGTTTTTACAGCAAGCATTTTATAACATTTGTTCAGAAGAGAAACAAACACCATCAATTCTAGTTGTAGGTACTTTCTACCATTACCTCAGGAAAGCAGTCATCACTGTAAAAAAATATCAAACCCAAACAAACAAAAAAACTCCAACAAACACACACAAATTAATAAACACATGCACCCCCTTGCCTATGGTGTTTAGGAAATTCATCCTGCTCCTTTCAAGCAATCTTTCAAATGCAACCCACTCTCCTAACTGCTTCAGAAGCAACCTGTGAACTGTGGATATAGCCACCACAAGTACTGGAACCAGTAAGATACAGGAATATATTCCATAATGAAAACAAATATCAAGTGTGAACAGAAGGCATTTTGGATCATTTCAGAGTACCACTGAAGACTGAGCCAATAAGGCTCTTCAGGGTCTGAGCTAGATCTGAAGTCTATTTTAGAAGCATCCTCTAAAATATTTGTTATTGTTATGTGCTTCTGATTCTATTTCACCTCATTTCCAAGCTAGACATATGACCAAAGTAAATAAATATTAAGAGAACTTAACTGAAACAGAGATTCAACTTACTTGTAGATGACTAGCAATGAAAGCCCAATCATCTGTACCATTTTGTTCCACCAGCTTCTTTAGCCTTTCATCCTGTTAAGACATAACCTCAGCCAATAAGTTTTACATGCTATCCCAATACAACACTAAATAATAACATATTGCATGAGCTAAGATTAGGTAGGGATCAGACTAAAGCAAAAAAAAAAGTATTACCTCTTCACGGGTCCATTTCACCTTGCTACATAACTTCTTCAAACCTTTTTGCTGTGGTACTTCATAGTCATGATCCATATATTGAAAGTCATCGTCTTCCTCACTGCAAAGTACAACAGAAGAGTGAAAAAGATCAAAAGAGTTTAAAATACCTCTGAATAACCTTTTTTTCTAATTACTTGTACCTGTTTTCCAATCTGTACATATTGTTCTAAAATGATATATGGGACTTGCACGATATCAAGGTTTGCCTCCAGGAGTTCATCATGTCAAAGTACAGAATTAATTTTAATTTCAAAGCCACACATTGGACAGATAACTCATTCCAAGTCGAGAGTTAAATGTGAAGCAAAAACTACTTTTTAAGATTCATGAACTAGTAACACATTTTTTCATCTTTCTTTTACATGAATGAGCTTATAGAGTGGTTTGTTAGGCTGCAAAACACATTCATGATCCACCTCCATGACTGAAACAACAAACACAACAAGAATGTCTAATAAGTAAGTGTCAATTTGAGATTTTAAGTGGACTCCTGACTTGACTAAAAGCGTTGCCTCAGTGTTACAGGAATTAGATACAAATCTTTGAAGACAGATAACGTTCCAGCAGAAATAACTTCGACATCAGTGCTGAGCCTCAAAGTGCCAGAGGGGCAGGCAGCCAGGCACCTCTGCGACTCCACGTAGATGACGCTCCATCTACTGGAGAAATACGGAACTCCACAGCCTGGATAAACAAAGCCTTCCAAATAGGCGGCACAGGGACGTGTTTCATGGAATCATCGCTAAAACTTCTGTCAGTGACTCATGTTAGCATAAATTCAAACACATGTGGAAACCTAGGTCTAACAACAAGAGCTGCAGTGCCCCTGCATTAATTATACCAAAGGCCCAAATAGAGGACTCCCATCCAAATACACTGCTTAAATTAAAATCAGTTTCACAGTGCAATTTTTTCTCCATTTTATTATTGGTATAAAGCACGATAAAAATATAATAAATTCAGGTTCAAAACAAAACGTATTAGTTGTGCTCATCCTTGACAATTACTTCAATTTTTCGACCACAAGTATAAAAAAAACCCTTCCCCAGTAATGAAATTAACCTATGCTGGTGTCCTAAGAACAGATGAGATGGGAGATCCCTCCATTATTTTCCAAAATATGCAATGATCAGCACAGCATGCTGATTAACCACTTACACATTATTTGTTATTTCCCATTAAGTCTGTTCCTGTTAGCCACAGAGAGCATACTTTATTCAAAAGCATCACCACAGGATAGCAAGTGCCCAACTCTTGCAGACTTGCTTCTACATCCTACACCATATCTGCATTTGCCCTACTTAGCAGTAAAACACAAACATGAAAACTCTGCTGAGTTGCTGAAAGACAAGGCAGTAGACTTGTGGAAAGGTCAACAGCAAGTTCTTCACTGTACTTTCAAAAAAATGAGCTGCAAACACAATCACTATAAGACGTTTGCTTTAAGTGGCTTAAGACTTACAAAAAGAACTTAGAAGTAACTGGATTTTTTCTTCCCTCTACCACCTCCTTTTTTTTATTCTTTTGCCCACAAGTATCTGACAAACTTCAGGGATATCTTTTAGGATTTTAATACTAAAATATGCTTCTCATAATACCATTTCATACCAAGCAAGCCATACAGTTCACTGATAACTAAAATCCGGCCTTCTTGTTAAGCCCTCTGTCAGCACGACCTCCTCACCCACTGCACAGCAAACGAGTTCATGAGCAGCCACGGGGATTTAAAAGAGGAGAAGGGGCTCCATACACACGGCAGGGACGCCGGTGAGAGCGCCAGTGCCACACAACGTGGGGGCCCCACGGGCAGCTGCAGTTCAGAGCCCGGCACTGGGAATTCTCCGGCATCCCAGAGCCAAAGGGCTGCAGCCAGCAGCGCCTCTGTGCGCCAAGCAGGCACTAACCTCTCCTGCACCTCGATTCCACCTGAACAGCCACCTAGTCTGAGTCTTGTTTAGAACAGTGCTACAACAGACTATCAATCAAATACAGATGAATGGTTGAGACTACTACTTTAAGCTTTCAATTAAAAAGACAAGATTTTTAAACGTGAGGTTGTTATAGCTCATTTGACAATTCTTTTGCAGTTATGAAACTGTGCTAAAATACTGCACTAAAGTGGAAGGCAGCCACCAAGTTTCATCAAATAAGACATCTGAGACAATAAAGTATGTATTTTGTGAGATCTGTTCTAGCTGTCCTTGCAATTCTGAGTTGAGAACCATTAAAGGAAAAAATTCAAGCTTGCAAATGCAACAACCAAGACCAGTTTAACATAAAATTAATACAAGATTAAATTTAACACCATTTGGTGCAAAACAATTATACTTTCTCCTTACTCCACATCTAGATTAAAAGCCTTTAAGTCACTTTTCTGTAAACTCATAGCTTCAATGATTTAGTTTTGGAGATACCATCATCAGACACTGACACAGCATCCGCCTTGGGCAACCGATCTCTAACCAAACCTTCCTCTGCTATCCACAACCTGTTGTATTATCAATCATGAAATCAAAGCTCTCCACAGCCATGTGAGATAATACAAGTTAAGCTTGACAAAAACGAAACTACCGCTCGTAATAACACAGGTGAAAGTCCCTTAAACTACAAAATGCCAATTAAGAGTGCCAAGAAACACACTGTCTCTGAGCTATTCTTTGAGACAGCCAAACACAGCTTCAGCAGTCAGCCTCTGTGCAGCTTACACAACTAGAACACCAAAGCACTTCTTTCTTGTTTTAGTTGCAGTTTTGCAGAAAAATACTCTTATAAATTTTTCCATGTCAGAGGAAAATGCAGAAGCAGTTTTAATAAGTGTAACTTTGAAACCACCTCCAATTCCATTAAAAGTATGCATTCACAATAAACCCCAGATACCATAGATAACTCACCGAGTATCCTTTCCTTTCTCAGTACTAATCCTTCTCTTACATTTCTTTATCACTTTTCAGAAACTGATTTAAGACAAGAATAACCATAGCGACAAAACAGTTCTCCAAGACCCACCTTCTGAATACAAAGCAAAGACACACCCATTTTCATATCAATATAACAAAAGATGTATGAAAGCCATCTAGGGCAGCTGCTGGAGCTCTTGAGCAGAACATTATCTCTCAGGAATATTTCAGGCTAGATTAGGACATCTTCAATCAAAAAATATGTCAGATAAGAGAAAGTAGGTGCATTGAAGACACTGGAAAAATCAACAGGCCCAAACCTTACATCAAGGCTGTGCCAAAGCCACTTGGCAGGTGAAAAAGTGTTACTCACCAGAAGGAAAATAACCAGCACGGAAAGCTACTGCGGCGACAACGTAGTTATTACTGACAAGCTCAGTTGCCCAGGTAAAGTTCAACAAAGACGACCCGAGAGAAAGCGCAGAAGTGAGGGCAGCTGCCAGGGGAAAGGCGGGATCT
Organism: Monarcha castaneiventris obscurior; assembly: GCA_026261815.1. NCBI lineage: Eukaryota > Metazoa > Chordata > Aves > Passeriformes > Monarchidae > Monarcha > Monarcha castaneiventris. Next base: position 13,758,220 of record JAMPIT010000379.1, read on the forward strand.
GTACCCGAGAGGTGGTGCCCAGAAGTCCGAGAGGAGAGATACCTGCGAGGGCGCCGGAGGGGGAGGGAGGTGGGCAGTGACAGCCGACGCCGGGGCGGTGGCAGGAGGCCGACAGCAGCGCTGAGGGGCGGGGCGGCACCTGGCCGGGATCCCGGGGCGCGGGGGGAGCACCTGGCCGGGATCCCGGGGCGCGGGGGGGCACCGGGGCTCGGGGCGGCGGCGTGGAAGGCAGCACTGCCCGAGGGGATGGGGGACAGAAAGCGCAGAGCGCCCCGCTCCCGCACTCACCTGCGCCGTCTCTCCGCCATCCTCGGCGCGCACCATAGGGGGGGCCGCCACGGCCGCGGGGCGCAGCGCAGAGCCCCCGAGCCGCCCGGGCTCCCTCTTTCACGGCAGGACAGGAGACGTAACGGGGCACCGGCGGCTCAGAAAGCCTCGAGCCGGGCAGGGATCCTCCCAGGGCCCGCTGCTCCCCGCGGTGCCCGCAGCGCCCCGGCGGCCGCCCTCAGCCCCGGCCCGGCCCCGGCGCGTCAGGCATGGCTCGGCCTGGCCGCTGCCCGCAAGGACGGGGCGCGCAGCGGCCCCTTTCTCGCCCCTGCTGTGCCTCGCTCTCCGATGCTGTCAGAGTTGCCGCGGGCTCCGGCGGCACCCGCCGCCTCCTTCCCTCCGCCTGCGGGCCGCCCCGCTCCGCTGCCCTGCCCTGTGCCCGCCCGGCCCCCGCCGCGCACCGGCCGCCGCCGCCGCTCGGGCTCAGCCGCCGGCGCTCGCGGCGCGCTCGGCCGGTGCCGCCCGAATCTCGCGCGCAGCCTCCCCCCCCCGAGCCGCCGTTTGAATCTGCGCAGGCGGACTGACGCCCCATTGGCCGCCGCCGGCCGCACGCGGCCCCGCGCGCCGGGCGGGAGGGGGCGGGGCCTCGCGGCGGCGGGCGGGCGGAGTGACGGGCCCGGGGCGGGGGGAGCGCGGCCGCCCCGCAACGCCCCGCCGCGAGCGCCCGCGAGCCGCCCCCGCGCCGGCGGCAACGGCGGCGGCTCCCGACGGCAAAAGAGAGAAAAGGTAACGGCGGGGCCGCCCCGCGCGGCAAAACCGAGCGCCTCCTTCGAGCCGGAATCGAACCAGCGACCTAAGGATTCCCGCGGGCCGCGCCTCTACAGTCCTCCGCTCTACCAGCTGAGCTATCGAAGGGAGCTGGGCGCTGTTTTTGCTGCACGGCATAAAGGCTTTCTTCTCCGTGCCACTGTGATGTGCGTCAAGCCAGAGCTGGAATTCCCTCCTCGGGAGTAGTTGGAGCATGGAGACGCGCTCGGGACGGAGACGTGGAACTGCGAGCGGCCCAAAAGTGCAGCGGCGGCTGCCGCACCCTCGGCCCTGCTGCAGGCGGGTCGGTCAGGGCAGGGAGCGAGGTGCTCTCGGCCCTCTCGCTCCCGTGCCGGGGGCGAGCTATCCCGGCGTGCGAGGGCAGCGCTTCCCGCTTCCCTCCCTTGCCGAAAAATCCGTGCCCTGTGGTTGCTCGCGTGCTTGAGGAGCGGGAAGCGCCGCGTGCCATCCATCATCCAGCCAGCGCTCTTACGGGGCGCCTGCTCCAGCCACGGGCACGGCCCGGGTCTGTTAGGAAGAGGTCACCCCCCCAAACAGGATCAGGTGGGAAAAGACCTCTCAGATCGCCAACTGCATCATGGCACTGAGTACCAAATACAGTCTTTCCTTGAATACCTCCATGGACAGTGACTACACCACCTCCCTGGGCAGCCCATCCCAATGTTTAGTCACCCTTTCCGTGAAGAAATTCCTAATGTCTAACCTAAACTTCCCCCTGGCACAGCTTAAGACTGTGTGCTCTTGTCCTGTCACTAGTTGCCTGGAAGAAGCTGAACTCTACCTGGCTACAACTTCCTTTCTGGTAGAAACGTGGCATCGCATCCTCGTGGAGCTGTGCTGAGGGACACGTGGACTCCACGGAGCTCCTAGGGGAACAAGGTGGGAGCACCTGCTTTAAAGACAGTTGTTGGCAGCTTCACAGTCAAAAAAAACCAGAAGGGTAGGGACAGCATTTAAAGGTGCTTGGTCATGGTGGTCACTTGACAGTGGGGTGCTCGCATCCATCACAGGGCCAAACCATCTCTTTTTATTAATTGCAATGTGATTTTTACACTAGTGGTCAAAATAAATCACCAAAACAGCAGATGGCTTCTTATCTGTCATCTTCTTTCCAAGCACATTTTTTTTCAATGATGTACTTAAGGAAATTAGCTAACCACCACCACCACAGAGGCAATAACCTCCTGAAGCTATCACCATCATGAAGTACGAGCTACATTCCAGCAGAACTTCTGTGTGTTCTAAGTATTTCCCTACACGAGTCTTTAGCTGGAACGATAGAATGATTTGGGTTGAAAGGGACCTTAAAGATCATCTAGTTCCAGCCCCCATGCCATGGGCAGGGACATCTTCCACTAGGTCAGGCTGCTCAAAGCCCCATCCAACCTGGCCTGGAACACTTTCAGGGATGGGGCATCCACAACTTCTCTGGGCAACCTGTTCCAGTGCCTTATCACCCTTAGTAAAGGGTGATAACTTTTTCCTAATATCTAATCTAAACCTACTGTCTTTTAGTTCGAATCAATTCCCCTTTGTCCTCTCACTACATGAGGTGCTCCAGTTATGCTTCAATTTGTATCTAAAGAGAGATGCTCCACTCCCTTAATCATCTTTGCAGCCCTCCGCTGGACCTGCTGCAGGAAATCCACGCCTCTCTTGTCCTGAGGAGCCCAGAACTGCACACAGCGCTCCAGATGTGGCTTCACCAGGGGTCAGTAGAGGGGCAGGATCATCTCCCTCGATCTGCTGGCAACGCTCTTCCTAATGCAACCCAGGGTAGTGGTACAGCCCTCTTGGCCACCGGGGCACACCGCTGGCTCATAGGCAGTCTATTGCCCACCAGGATGGAATTCACAGAAGTTATCTGGATAAATGAAGCCGTGTGTGGAATTTGTACATCCCCACAACAGCACTGTGGCTGTTCCCAGTACATCCCCACGGCACTGTTGGTGCTCCCAGTATATCCCCACGGCACTGTCGGTGTTCCCAGTACATCCCCACAGTACTGTCGATGTTCCCAGTACATCCCCCCGGCACTATGGATGTTCCCGGTACATCCCCACGGCACTGTCGGTGTTCCCGGTACATCCCCACGGCACCATGGATGCTCCCGGTACATCCCCACGGCACTGTCGGCGTTCCCGGTACATCCCCACGGCACCATGGATGCTCCCGGTACATCCAACACGGCACTGTCGGCGTTCCCGGTACATCCCCACGGCACCATGGATGCTCCCGGTACATCCCCACGGCACCATGGATGCTCCCGGTACATCCAACACGGCACTGTCGGCGTTCCCGGTACATCCCCACGGCACTATGGATGTTCCCGGTACATCCCCACGGCACTATGGATGTTCCCGGTACTTCCCCACGGCACTGTCGGTGTTCCCGGTACATCCAACACGGCACTGTCGGCGTTCCCGGTACATCCCCACGGCACTATGGATGTTCCCGGTACTTCCCCACGGCACTGTGGATATTCCCAGTGCCTGTAGCGGGGAACGTCGGGCTCGCAGCGCCCCCTGCGCGGGTACGCGGGAACTGCAGGCGTCGGCGCAGCCCCCAAGGCTACGGGAGGGCAAAAACCCACCAAAAACCCACCAAAAACCCAACTTCAACCGCACCACAAACCTCCTGTTACAAGGGGGAACTCGTATAATTGCATCTTTCACATGCCTTGAGAGTTTTATTTGCAGTCTCTGCTAATAGGTGTTCAGCACCAACCTACATTCCCTGCGATGCACTTCTAGTACCCAGAGATGACAACGCAGCAGGTTTCCCCACACCAAAGCTCTGACAGGAGTCTTTGAACTACAAAAGCTGTAATGAAAAAGTAATAAAAACCACCCTGAGACAGGATTTGTGTCATCAGCCTCATACAGTATGAAATGGCATCTTTTAGCACTCATTTATATTTAATTCAAAGTGAAAGGAGCCTGAAATAAAAATATTGTCTAAATAGGTACCTTCTTGTATATTCCCATAGTAACACGTGTGTTCCTAATTTGCAGGAAATAGAACCTGAAAGCATTAGCTGAAGCAAATTGCTAAATTAATAAGTAGTGATGGTCAAAAAATAATAGGCTAAAGATGTAGTTTGTTATGACATCCAGTAAACATTCTCCTTGGAGTACATCAGTAAGCACATACACACTTCACTTTTTTACTTTTTTTTTTTTTCTTTTTTTTTTTTATCCTGTTACTGTCCTGTGTGACAAGGTCTAATGTTTGGAATTTCTTTTGGTCCTACATGATAAAAAAAAAAAAAAAAAGAAGCGTGGAGATGCATCCCCCTCTCTCTATCTCTTCTCAGCTTCTAGTAACTTCACAAAACCAAGCCAGAGGTCTACTTCTCTCTTCAGAGACCTTATAAGAAAGAAGGCACAAACAGACACTGTCTCTGTAGCAGGATATGGAGTGTCCCCTCCCATCCCATCAGAGCTGTCACAGCCCATAAGCCACCAGGCTCAGTCTTGATGTGCTTCTGATAGGACACTCAGCAGCCAGCAATATCGGAGTCCCATTGTGCAAGAACTGCTTTCTGCCTTTGTTTGCCCTTCCCAAGACTCCCTTGTGACAAAGGAGAGCTCACTTCCAGTCTAGACCCAAAGGACATGACCAGGTGCAAAGACTTTGCTGCAGCTTCAGGGTGTCAGAGGAAAATCACTCCTAGGTCACAGACCTTGAGTCACAGTGGATGTACTTCCAGTGGCATTTTTGCCACTTTCCCATTACCTTAGAACTGTTTAGTTGTGTCTCCTGACAAACCAAAACCAAACAACACTTAAATCAGCTGTTGGCATTTGGATCTTGCTTGGGTTCTGTAGTGTTGCCTAAGTACTAATAGCAGCAGGCAGCACACTTCCAAAGACAGGACACTTAGTCTTACCCAGATGATTCAATGGGCAAAGTGCCCTGGAAGAGGGAGTGATGGTCCTATAATTTGTTCCGTTATTTATTCCTTCTTGTTTAGTTTACTGCTGGGCTGCAGGGGAAAAACTTCTATAAGGCATTCATTGTGACCTTAACTAACAACAGATTTTTCCTGCTGGGAAACAGGTCCCTTCCCTGCAACACTGATACTTCAAAAAATTTCACCAAGCTGCAGCGGTATGAAGGTACCATGCTATAAGGCCGTATGTTAAGTCCATATGTGTATTATTTGGCTCATTTTTTACTGCTCCAATCTTGTGAGAGTTCAATCTATTTCCTGATAAAACCTTTAATGAATAAAAAATACCAGTCATGACCCCACTGCCTATTGTCACAAGGAAATTATAGAAAAACTCTGAAGTCATATGCAGAAGTTTGTAATTCTTTGCTGCTATGCATCAGGATCTCGTTGTGAATTCAGGCAGCCAATTCAACATTTCTCTGGACAATAAAGCAGTACATGGATGCTCTCTGGGAGGCACATGGCTTAACATCACTGACTTGAAGTTAAGAATAATCAGTCTGTCTTAAATGTTCTCCCTGTAGGTTGTTTGGAAACCTTACGATAGAGGAACCTAGAGTCTTTGTGAAGATGATTCTCAGCACAGATAATCAACAAGGCATGCAACTGACTTCTTGGTATGAGAGAAGAATCCAGCAAAATTCCTACAAAGTAAACTCATTAATCAGGTTTTGAATTGTGGAAAACAAGTGGCTTATTTCCTCAGCAAATAGTTTCCCAGCCAGTTGCTGCCAGTCTCACAGAACTAAGATCTATAAAGTGAAAGAAACACTTTATGATGGCTAAAATAAAGAAACAGCTCAGTGTAGGTGACTTTACAGGTTTTTTACCAGGTACTTTCCTTTTAGTAGTCTTCAATACTGTATCACCAGTTGCTCCAATGACTTCAACCTTCTGACCTCATCACTGGCTGAAACACCAAATATGTTAGTCGAACCAGATGGATCCATCAAGTCCTCAGCCCAGCACCACTCATTCAGCACCCAAGGTGTTCTTGGTTGCATCATCCTGGTGGGGCTGAGCTTCCTCCCCATGTTTGGAGAAATTCCCAATGAAGAGCACAAGGATATACACCAGATACTCTTTTAAACGAAAATAATTCTTCACATGACAGCACCTTATTATCTGCATCTGTTCTGTCTCAGTACTGAAGGTTCCAGCTTTTCATCCATACTCCAGTCATGCATGTCACAGTCAGTTCAGAGAAGCTGCAGTTCAGAGCAATTTCAAATTGCTGTGTGCCTTCAGAGTCATACTTAGTCTTGTTTTATTCTTTTTTCCAACTGCTTGGTATCAAAGATTCTGAAGGACAATATTCTATTCATGGCTGATCTGATTTTGTTGGAATTCTCTCAATGTTTTTTGTAACATTGTCCTAAAATGTTAAGTCTTACAGGATCAATCCCTTCACCCCATAAGAGTTAGCAAGTTCTGGACACCTTGACTCTAACCCATTTATACAGCCCTTTGGAGAGGGGAAGTATTGTTACCTGTCTAATTCAACCAGCCTGTGTTCAGACCCAGAAGAATTGCATGTACTTTGTGATTTCATGAATTTTACCTTACTGTATTGACATAATTCATGCTAGAGTAGGAAGGTGAAAACAAAAGGCTTAAAGGCTACCATATCACAAAAATACCAAAATAATCAAGTGTATCTGGACGGGCTCAGAATTCACTCTGGTGCATTAACCTCCCTGACAATCATGCACACAAAACATCTTGCATGTTTCCAAAGCAGCCTGTATCAGCTTATCAAGGAGGCTGCACAACTACTGAAAGAACTCTGAGGTGGCCTTGAAATCAAGCCTTACCCTGAATAAAACAACCACAGTTCCCATGCTCAGAAGTTCAATAAAGCAGCTCCAGGGATATAGCCCTGTAGAGGCCAACACTAGGATCCTCTAGCACAGAGTACAAGGAAATGGTGTCATTGCACAGCTCAGATGGATGCTGTCACTTTGAAACCAAGCTCTAAGCCTCACCTCATCTGCTGTGAAAGTACAGTGGCAGCTACACTGATTGACAGCATTCCTTTGAGGAGACAAGTTTCATTTGGCAACCACACCTCCTATGGTTTCAATGGCATGAGCATTAACTTAAATGAGGCACTATACAGGCAAATATTAATTTTTAGGAGCTAAAAGCAGAACAGCCTTGAATCAGTGGAAGAAAGAAAAAACATCCCTAAGCTTACCCTCAGACATTACCTATCATCTTGCTATTAACTCTCGCAATAATTAGTAATGATACCACTGCAAGATTAGATTATAATATTAATCTCAGTTAACAAACTTTCTAATTTCCCAAATGCCACTTGTTTATTTTGGAAATTACGGAGGAATAATTTTAATAGCTGTGGTCAGGTATGCAAATGTTTTTAAAAAAGCATTTCACCAACATATTTACAACTTTGGAGACCAAAGGGGACATTTGCAAGTCACCCGTTAATCAGGTACTAGCATTACCCCATGATCTTAGAATTACATCCGAGCAAGTCATCACTAGAAATGCAAGAGAGGTCAACTTAATTCTTCGATTTTTATCAGCTCCAGAAGTAAACAATTACTCCTAAAGAAAGGCACTAAAGCAGTCAGAGCCAGACTGAGCCAACCTGCCAGTCAGGCAACAGTAACACTGTCCGGGCAACAGCCTGAGCTTGATCCAGCCTAAGTTCAGTAGTATCCTGGTGAGAGATGAAAAGCACTTGGCTTAACCTTCTACCCAAAAATCAAAACTACTTTATAAAAAGAACAGTGTTTTGATCCCCAACTTTCCAAACTAGCAGCAAGACTCCCAACACTGATTACAAAAACAGGAATCACAGAGACAAATCTGCCAGTATCACAACCAGCACTCCCACAGGCGCTGGCCTCTGCTGCTTGCACAACTGTAGTTTACCTCTTTATGCAAGGCAGGGTTGCTCCCATGCCCTGCAGAATTCCAGCAGGAGAGAAGAGAGATCAGAGAGTGCTTACAGGGACAAAAGACTGCACACCTCCATCCTGGCTCCACTTCTCCAGGCAGAACAGGTGTCCATGAAATGTCATCAATTACTGCAAATTTATTTTCTGAGTTTGTGAAAAGATGCAAATTTATGAGAGTTTACAATGTAAACCTCAGGGTTAGAGTTGAAAAGAAACAAAATGTTAAATAAAAAAAAGATGATTTTCACAGTGGCAATAATACCTGGGAATTTCTGGACATCTGGCTTAATAGAAAACTGAGAGTTCAAAGTTTCCAGAGTAAGGAGAGAATGGGTTAGCTCAGCTGACCTCAAATGCAGGGAAGAAACAAATAAAAAAAAAAAAAGTTGGTGAATGTGGCAGGGTAAAGAATTGTTACGGTTAGGAAAAACAGGGAACAAAGAAATAAATACTGGCATTTAGTTTCTTCCATTGTACCATGCCTTGACTTTTCTTATTTTGAAAACAAAAGAAGCAGGTACTCTTGACCTTTATTTCCTGCATCCCTCTTTGCTGTCTGCAAAAATAATTGCTATTTCCAGCATTGTCTTAGGAAGCCAGGAAGGACCTTATTCTAAGATAGACATAGTGGAGAAAGAAGCAGTATTCTTGTATGTGCAATGTTCAGATGTAGGATTTGGTATGTACTGAGCAATGTTTGAGCAGATTTGAGCATACAAATAGTTAGAAACAAGAGTTATTTCATTCATCATGTGTTTAAGTTAGGCCCTTGCCTTTTCCGTGTGTTTTGGCTTTTTTCTCACTGCCACAAAACCTACCCCTTCAGGGGGCAATGTGTGGTATGGTCTCACTCCTTCTCTCCCACTGGGTTGAAATGTATCTATTTGGCAGCTTCTGCTCCTGGGAGAAGAGAAAGGTGGATCTCAGGGGAATCCCCAGATTTAGAGTGAGCCACTGCAGCTTCTAAAGTTCCACCATGGAGATGGAACAACATAAAACATGGTTGCCCTACAGAACTACTAGGTGAATTTTCAGAAACATTGATAGATCCTTATGCATCTTCTTCCCTTCTCCTGAAAATGCAGGTAAGTCCTCCCATCTCCTAGGAATCTCCCTTTGCTCCTTTCTGTGCTGCGTAAGGTTTCTGTGCTTGTAATAAGGTTTTCATATATATCAGCCTAATTTGTGTGAAATTCGATCATTTGTTGCCTCTTACTGTCTCTAAGAGATGCAGTATAAACAGAGGACAATAAACTTACAGAAACAACTGTGGTAAAAAGGATATAAAATAAAAGTTCAAGTGACAGATGAAAAGCAAACAGGAAAGGCAGCCCAGCATCAGAAGAGACCTCTTGAGGATTTGAAGAGGTGGCACAAATGCATGCAGGAAAGGAGAATTTAGGATCAGGAGGTAGCATCTGGCAAGTATTGCTCTACATTTACACACCAATGTGACAATCTGAAAGAAACTTCATTTTAGAGAAAAACTTACACACTGACTTGACAAAGTAGCCTATAAAATCAAGTTTTCTTATTCTGAAAGAAGTTGCTTGAAGCATGCCTTAAGGGTTTGTAAGAAGTGACTATGCATTTCATGCAGCCAGACTCCACAGACTGTTGGCTAATAAGAACCACAGCACCATTTAAACCTTCTTATAATTTCTGGTAACTTCCTTCCATCTGCCATCTTTCTTTTAATTTTTCACTTATTGAATACAAGTTTCCAAACAGCACAGACTCAGTCCAGACCTACAGGATCACTTTAGAAGTGAAATTAGATTTGCTACCAGCAAGACAAGCCACTAGAAGTATTATTTCCAGCAGAAAACAAAATTAGGTAGTCTTTTAAAAATAGAGGTGGATAGAGTCCAAATACAAGTCTGTGCAGCTATCTCATAATAAATGTTTTTCAGTAACAGAACAGAGAATAACAGTCTTTTCTGAAGCCTCTTAAAGTGCCTGAAAGTTACTGCAACAGAGGTCATGTTTACACCAAAGCCTAATTCCTCCGTGTTAACGGATGTTCAGAATAACCCAGTGTACATCAATTTAAGTAATTCAAATCCAAATAATCCATTTCAAACCAGCTGTAGCAACAGGGTTTCTGCAATGTCAGGTTGGCCATCAAGTCTACTGTGAATCCAAACACCTACTGTTCTTTATCTATTTCTGAGTAATAAATGCTCAAAACATCACAGACATGTAGAAGCCAACATATATGAAAGCCTCTACATCAAGCAAAGCAACATAATTTCAATTAACTTCTGCAGTCAGCACAAGGTGTTTGAATTGACTTTGTAATAGCAAAAGCACCTTCCATAACTCACTACACACGCTGATGAATATCCAAGGTTCACTCTCACCCTAGCCCTAGGGATTGGATTGTATTTTGAGGAGTCTTATGATGACAGGAAGCTGGGGTTTTACAGCAATGTTACAACCAATTTGCTGTGGACATGCATAAGAAAGAAACAAGACAAACCAACCAACCAACAAGTAACAACCCAAACCAAACAATTCCAATCCAAAATAAAAATTTAGACAAATATTAAGACTGTACAATTAATTGCAGAAGTAAAATGAAAACACTTTGAAAGCACACTTAACTTTGTTGCTTCATACATTCGGTACTGGTTTTGGCTCAGATTATAAACACTGTATTAATAAAGATGAGCAAATTTCTAGCTTAGCATTAAGCATTTAAGCTTTTGAAATACAAATCTTCTGAAGGATAATTTTCAGTTCTTCATGATATGACATGCAATCAAAATTAACTCTGCGTATTTACACCCATCATTTTAAAGAATGCTTTAATGCTCGCACACTTGGAATTAAAGCCTTTCAGTAAATACAGGAAGAGGTAACACAAGAGTTTTGCAGATGGGTTTTATGGCTTCTTTCTAGGCTCAGAAGTTTTGATTAAAGCCAATTTGTGAAACAAAGTACCACATGTAGCTGGTGAGAAAAGCAAAGAGATAATTTAAATAGTTGCCAATATGTTCATCTTTGAGTATTGCCAAATTTTCAAAAGCCTAGTTCTTCCAAATCATACTATTCATACTTCAATATTAGAGGCATGCATTAAATTTTGCTTTGAAATACATTTTGACCAACATTGCAAATCATGGATTGCAAGGTATCTTAAATGCTGACTCAGTCAGCATTTTTCTACATCTTCTTGGTGGCAACTTTGAATAAAAGATTCAGATCATGAATTTTGGTCTCAAATATATGAAACATATATGGTTTAGAAATCTCTCAAAGGTCCTATGCATTCAATTAAATATTTAGAACAGGTATGAGGTCAAAAAACCCAACTTTTTCCTTAAAGAGCTTTTCTTTCAAAAATGTTATTTTTTAAAAGAACCATTACTAAAGGAAAATGGATGACATCAGATTTTACTTTCTCAGGAGTTGTATCAGTTTTTCAACTTCTGTACTAGTATTCACATATACAAGTACAATGCAATTTATATGCAAAAATGCAGAAATTAATATATTTTCAAGTAACTTCTTTTTGTAGGCATTAAATAAACAAGCTAATGTGTGAAAGGCTAGATAAAAGTTGCACCTTATAAAACCAAAGCAGATGTTTTAACTTATAGTTTTAATATAGCAATCAAAGAAAATTCCAAATACTGTACAGTGAAGTGTAGTATAGTACACTATATACTGTTATAATACACTATTGTTACATTACAGATAAAAAAATCAAATATAATTAGTACAGCAATCACAAATAAAACAAACCAAACCTTGCTGGATAACAGCCAGTACTGTGAAGATGGTATAGTTTCTATGCTAATTTATTTTTAATTCAACATGTAAAGCACTTACTTTTTAAAAAGATTTTTTTTTTCTAAATATATACACTATTTTAATTCCTATTTATACATTTTAAATAGCATTCCCTCCTAAAAGTGCACTCTTTCATTTCTTGGCAATAATCCTCATCAAACGTAAAATAATTCTGAAAAAACCACTCTTGTTTCGACCTTTTATTGCTCAACCACAGGCATAAGGGCTCAGAGGGAATCCTGCATTCTAAAGATCTTAAGCAACTTCTTCATGAAGCTAAACTGATATCCACAAGCAAAACAAAGAAACCACTCTCTGTGGTGGCTTTTTTTAACAAAAGGATTAACTTCATATTCATAGTATTATTATTTTACAAAAGCATGTAAATCCTGATATTTAAAAATAGGAGCCAAACAAATGTAGAGATAACAGTGGCATCTTCTTAAATCATTCATTTTCCATACAACCCATACCAAGAACCACTCTCCCAACTGTAAACATACCATGAATTTTGTATACCTGGCATTTTCAGCACATTGAAAAAGTAGCAAGCAACTCCACTAACCTTGTGACAGTGACAACAGATTCTACTTCATGAATCAAGTATTCTGGCCTTGCAGGGTTGTTAGCACACAGCCCTGTGGCACTGTGCCTCTGTGATGCTGCTAGAGCACTCTGTCAAAGGCAACGTCCAGCTTGTATTTTGTAGCCAGCACAAGACTAGTAAACTACATGAGATTCACAAAGCCAACAGTGCACGTGGCTGCTTTGGGACTACAACAGGGAAGACATCCCAAATACATTTCTTTTGATTTCACTTGAAAATCTGCCATTTATTTCCCCTTGCTGAAATGCAAACAATTCAGAGAGAAACAGCACTATCAAAAAGTCAACCTTACTAAGCACCCAGCCATTTCAAGTAGTAAAAGTCTTGCATTTCCCCAGAAAACTGATCTGTTCTCCGGAGGTTTCCCATATGCTCATCAGCAATCTAGTTCATTCCCCTTTTTATTTCTGTACTTCCTAGGCCTGTATTTTCAGTAATCATCTTCTCTTTGGATTATACATACTAAGCCATAGCAACATTTAGGATTTTCTAATAATGTGTCTTCTTTGCCATGAGACGCAGTGTAGAAGATAGTTGGCCTTCAGACAGGAAAGGAATCAAGGTGGGTACTCAAACCCAAAACCTCTTTCCACAGGCTATTTGGTAGCAGGAATTTGGGTTACTTGCTTTTACTTTTTGAGCAAAGGGTACCCTTCATGACATTGGAGAAGTCCTACTGACACATCTTCTCATCCACAAAGAGCTGAAGTCTTCCCTGCCCTTGTACCCCACCAGCATTTTCCTGACTCTAACAGGGAATTCTAACAAGCACACTGGTGCTCCTCAGACAGGCACAGATTTATCTCAACTCACATTTGCACCCACTGCCAGCAACCAAATGAAACATCTGTCCCAACTTACACTTCAGTGTTCTTTATTTCACTTTTCCTGCACAGTCACACATCTCACTGGCATGTAGATGAAGTTTAGCTTCACTTGAGAGTATCAAAAGCTATCTTTCTCAAAACCACTGGTATTAAATGCATGAAAAAGCTACGTGAGATAAGAACACTGCAAAGAAATACGCACAGTCCTGCCTTCCAGAATTCACACCAGTGGATCTTGTGATTGACACCATTTTCCCAGTCCTTTGAGACCATCTTCTTTTAGGAACTGGAGGGTTCTGATCTACACGACTTGAGTGGGCCCGAGATGACACTAATGGTGAGTCAAACAGAGCTATTATCTGTTTCTATGTCTATTTAGATAAGAAGGAAAATGTCAAATTACTGCTGAAATGGGAAGTGTGTCAAAACTAAACCAAGCCTTCCTCTTTACACAGTAAAAGGCACACAAACTTCTGCAGTCTTACCAGAAAGGCATGAAAGAAGTAAGCATTTTTCCTTGAAATAAGAATGATGTGCAATAAATATTTCCATTTATTTCAAACTTGAAATTCTCTCATATGCATTGCTCACTCATTATTTTGCCAGCCAAGGAAGACTTTTTTTTAAACGAAAGGGTTAAAACTATCAAAGCAGTGGTTACCTGGTCTAAAATGCAAGTGATCCAGGAGATTCCTCCCCCTCAGCCTCTCCCAATTTAAACTCTTTCTGAGGAACAAGTCATTGCTATACTTTTCTAACACTGTGACAAAGCACAAGCCTCTACTCAACATTTTCTATATAGATGTAGCTTTCAGCCAGCTAGACTGATTCATGGGAGACTAAATGTTTTCAGAAGTCATGGCAGGCTTCCAGCTGCTGCATGTGCATCCTGTTTCTCATTGAATAAGCCTTGCCAGTTAATCAGTGCATCAGCAAGGTCAGTTCTGGCAAGCCAATTACTTCATACATTCCAAGTTTCCAAATTGCTAAACTTACCAGATAGCAATTTGAGATCTTAACATTTTTCATTTATTTGTGAAAATGTGATATTTATATTTTACCTCTAAGTAGTGTATGAAATCATAAAATATTTGTACCATCTACATAAAAAGTTAACCAACAGAGTCATTTTTAATTTACTTTAACAAAAGAGAAGGGCTATTCTTTAAGTGACTTGCTTCATTTCAGTTCTACATACAAAAATAAATCCTTCCTCATGGGACACTTTATCATACTAACGCTTAGAACTGTTTAAGTGATTAGAAATGTAAAAAGTGAGGAGACTTTTCTGAATACAAACATATACAACACAAACCACATTTGTGAACTGGTAAAAACCTACATGTGCACAAACACAGACTTCAGTATTTAAATGCTCTTAATTCCTTTGAAGCTGTATTAACATCTTTTCATCCATTCAATGTTATTTTACCATGAGAAGAAGCAACAATAGTGCATTTAAATGACTATGAAGATAGGAAGCAAAGTGCAGCATCAGAAACACATTCCATCCTTAGGGAGCAAGCACAATGGCTGCTTCTTAAAAACTAGCACTACAGGTCTGATGAACACACTACTTAAGTGGATACCAGCTCTATTATCACTGATGCAGGGAAATCTGCATCACAAACTGAAGTGAGGCTGAGAGAGGTGGGTAGTCTTTATAGCCACTGAAACAGCATGTATTCCTTGTTCCCACAGAGTAAACAGCGAGCTTCTAAAAGCTCAATTATCACCAAACACTTTAGGATAATGTATGTTAGAGAGTCATTTCCTTCCAATAAATTGTTAATTTGCTTTTAGGAGGACAGCTGTTTTTTCATTTTTGCCATTTCTAACCAATGCTAGCAATCTAAGTCTTTTAAAAGAAATGGATTTGCCACTGAACATTTGTTCTTACTTGCAATTGCCAACTTCTCTCCCATAATTGTCTCAAAAGTTGCACAACCACCTGACCAGTTTGGTATTTGGGAGGAAATAAAGACATGCTACCAAAAGAGCACCAAAAGTGGTTGTGTTGGCTCAGTCAGCCATTCATAACCACACCACATTCAATATATCTTCATCATATGCTATGTGGCCTTTTTTTCTAACTTGCTTCCTAACTGACAACAGGAGAACTTAAGACTTAATTTTCCTAAAGTTACACTTATTCCAAGATTTCTGAGACGAGGATATGAATGAAAAAGTTATTAAACTGGAGAAGTGCCAGCACAATGTAATTAAAATACTATATATGCTGCATTATCAAATTGAGCAGAAGTTTAGTTTCAGTTACTTTTTCAAATTTATGCCTAATTTATGCTTACAGTGTATTTTTTATTGGAATTAAGTAACTGGGACAGAATTAACTTTGCCATGTTTCTAGTTTTGCCTGTTCTAGCCCTTCCAGTAACCTTAAGCTAGCGTGGTAAGAACCTTGCATGGGCTTAAATCTTAAGACTTTTAAGAAATCAAAAATTACAAAGAATTTTCAAGAACCCACATGTACAGCAGATATTCATCTCAGTGCATTTCCTAATAACTAATTTACAGGTAACAGAGCCAGCCTGGGCAGCAGTATGGTAATATTGAAAGCTATTGCCAATCACACGCTTATCATGCACTGAATAAGATGATATAATCTTTGACATACATACAAGATTTAATAACTAATCACTTTGTGTGGCCCAGCCAATAAACATTACATTTGAACAGTAATTTCTTCTACCCTTATTAGATCTTAACCTATCAAGAGTGATCCATTGGCTCAGTTGCATTAGTGATTCCTGCATCTTGACTATCCATCTCCTCAAGCTCCTCAACAGAATTTCCCTTTTGTGCTTTAGACCTTGCAGGGAATGTTGTTCCCACAGAATTCACCATGTTACCATCAGTTGATTCAGTATTCACGAGTTCAGTACCACCTGGTGCAGAAAATGATTCGGGTAAGGCAGCCTGAAAGCTCCCAGTTTTAGCAGTTGAACTCACTGCCTCTACTTTTCTTTGAGATACATCAACTGATGCTGACTGCTCTGTATTCTGATCCCGCAAATGTCTATCCATTGAAGCCTGAATAGAAGAGACCATTTCCTGCAACTTTTTTCTCTGTGCCTCAATCAAAGTGGGGTCAAGCTGCCTGCTGTCTCTCATTGTCACAACTCCCGGAGCAATTCGAATAAGCTCACTGTTACCAGAAGCAGCTGGGAATACAGAAGGCTCAATTTTAGCAGAAGGACTGAAGTCCGTTTCTGTGCTATGCTTTCTTAAAAGTGGTGTTTCCCTGGCTCTTTGATCATGTTGTTGACTACTAGATGCAGTTCCTAGGGAATGACCCTTTCCTTGAAATGCAGTTATGTTATGCAGCTGTTCAGATTTCTTTTTCACTACTCCACCACTACCCAGCTTCAGCATTCCATGTGAAGGACTTGCTTCCCTGCTTCTTGAAGTAGCTTCTGCTCGCACTTGACTTAAGGCCTCTTTAACCAGCTCTTCAACATCAGGACCGATCGGGAAGTGCCCAGCGGCATCCACACACAGCTCTAATCTGTCTTCTGCTGCATTGTACACAAAGTTTTTACCAGGCAGATGTGGGAAAGTGCAGTGCTTGCCATCAGCCAAACCTATAAAGACAGGAAAAGTTATTCAAAGTGCTAACAGATTTTAAGGCATCCTCTGAACACACAGTTAATTACTGTATTTAAATTTACTGAATCAAGTATGTAAAATCAAACACTGAAAGTTACTAATGTGGAATAAAAAAATTAGGCTTTTATGCCATACAATAGCAACCACAGTATGCTGCAAAGATGCTGCTGCCTTCTATGATGACTCTGCTGAAGAGACAATTCTGTACTATTACAAGATAAAATAACCACACTGCTACAATTTGCCGTTCTATCCTTGCAGTAATGTAAAACAAGCCAAGCCCCATCACTACAACCACCCCACACCCCCCAAAACCACACAGAACCAAACCATCAAAAGTCAAAACCAGAAAACTGACAAGGAGCACATTTCAAAACATTGTCTGGAGAAATACTATTTAAGACTCCTTCCATACTAGTTAGAACTGCAGTAGGATTTCAGGTTGCATAACTGCTGCTAAGCCTGAGGAACTTCAAATTTGCTATTTTGTCTTCTTCTTGGAGAGGAAGTGTTGCTGGATAAACAGAAGTGTTTCAAGCTTACTGTATTTAGTAGTCCTGGAGATTGTAACTATTAACCTTTACAAAACAAACATAAGGCATAATATTTATTATCTGCTGTTTAATTGTCCCACTTACACTTTGACCAATCTGTTAAAACTGCGATTTCACTAGATAATTTTAAGTTCTGAAGCTTCTGTGTGTCAAAAATTGACATTCATTTCTTACAGTTAATCATCATAAAACACAAAATAACTCTTTCAGCTCTGTCCCATGCAGGCTGTGGTAAAAGCAGTAAGGTATCACTTCAGTGATGGTGGCTTTCTGTGAGTTAAAAGCTATCTGCAGATGAAAACTTGGCTGCGATCATCCTCTTCACTTTAGTTCCACCACCTATGCATGGACAGCTACAACGAAAACAACACTGTTTAAAAGGTGCCAGGAACAGGTAAATTGCTGGGATTTTTCCTCTGATTCTCAAAATTTATGAAGAAAACCACCAGAAATTATTCAGAAGGGAAGAAACACAACAAGCAAATTCTATTTCTGTGTTATCAAATACTATGCTTTCAAAATTAGTATTCTGGGCATGAATGAAAAAGGTCATTCAATAATTTGAGAAGTTAATAAACTGTTTTCATACTAATGAATTGACTGACCAGTCTTTCATCCTCCACAGCTTCTGATTCACACACAATTGCAGAGAACCTACAAATAAGATTTTATTCTGAAAGCTTCAGATACATAGCTCCTTTACTTACAGAACCATGGGAGCCAATAACCAAACAGCCAAAATGCAGAACAAAATTTAACCTCAAACAGCTACCTGTCTAACTTAGCCTAAAGAACATGTTTTAAGTACATAATTTAGCAGCTCAACTTTCATTTGCAAAAGAGGGAACTGTAACAATTCCTATGACTGACCAGAACTGCCTCTGAAACTGCAATCCTGAAATATCAAAGTCAAGACCTATTAAATCAAACTTCATTTGATTAACAGTACCTACACTTCACAGACAGCTTTGTTCCAAAGGTCCAGTATGATAGCTGCATTATTACATTATCTAAAAGATTACAAATAGGTAAGGAGCTTCTTAAAGGGGAAAGATGAGTCAGATTATTGTACACTGGAATTGCCAAAGTGTGCTAATGCTGAAATACAAATTGTAACTACCAAGATAGTCTGTATTTGAAATTATTGCACTTCTTTGTATGCAGGCATTTTACACTATCATCTCCCACAGCCTTATTTCTTGCACAGTCAGCTGGGAAAAATGGCTTTTAAGTCAGACATTTTCTATGAGTTGGGTTAAAATTCCTTGGATTCATTTCAGGCTTTCAAGTCTGTCTAGCCATTAATTGGTCAAAAACGCCCTTTCCATCAGGCACTGTTTAAGCCGATTCACTTTCCACAAACAATACACCAGTCTTTACTGTACAAGCATAGTAAAAGAAGGAAAACTAAAAGGAAACAGATCTGCTGTAAGACACCTGCATGCTAACTCTATTTTCCAGGCTAATAATTCAGTGAGAGGTAGTGGGCATTGAGTATACCACACATTTTAATTAATTTCCAGAAATAAGTAAGATAAAGTTAAGGCTGATAAAACTGCCTGAGAAAAAAATCAAACAGCAAGAAAGCAGTAAAGGAACCATTATAGTAGCTGAAACCACAAGGGCTAAACTGTGAATGTAAAGATCTCATCAAGAAAATAAGAGAGAAATTTTTGAGGGAATTTCTTTGAGAGAAAGTAACTCCTTAGTACTTTCTTCTCTAAAGAAACAGTTGCTATTCTCTGTAGGCAGTATTTATAAAGGCACCTAAAAATCAAATACACTCTACTTGCTTGGTTATTTTGCACAGAGCCCAAGACTTAGCAACACAAGATTGGGATGGATAGCTTTGCTTTTGAACAATAATCTTAGGAATATGAAAAACAAATTTAACCAACCATTTAAATGTAAAACATCCAGTACCCCATATAAAAGATCTACTAAGAAGAACATGAGAAAGATAAACTCCTTATCCAGTAAGTGTTTTAAAGTATAACAGGAGTAGGTCCTATGATTTTCTTGTTGTTTGATCTTTGCAGGAGAAAAAAATTAGGAAAACAAAAAATCAGTTGACTTTTTGTGGTCATATTGTCATTAAAAAAAAGGAGTTGTTTGTACAATTCAGGAAGCAGAAATTTCAGAAAATAAAGAGGTTTAAGTTCAATGAAGCAGCTTTAGTCAGATTCCCTAGTCTTAGTCTGTCTGAGGGAGCATTAGGAGTTCTCCAACACTATAAGAATGAAAACTTACCATAGTAATATAATTTTTTAAAAAAATATTTATGCTTACAAGTGACTCAATACCAATTTAAAATTTTCAGGATTTGAAAACAGAGGAAGAAAAGAATAAAAACAAAACCCAAAAAATACCTGTTGTTTTCTTCATTATGCTGTAGAATACTCCACCCTGCTGAAACAACTGAGGAAGCCCCTTTGCGTAAGACCAAACATCTTCTCCTGGAAAAATCAAACACAATCATTAAAATTCAAGTTTTATTTTCGTATTATAGACAATGGCTGAAAATGTAACTCCTTAAATCAAGAGCTGAGTCCTTTCTCTCTTCTATGCAATTAAGAATTTGAGGTTTTATTGCAAATGCACAGAACAGGAGCCCGGGACATTGAGAGACTTTCAGAAAAACATACCACTATCTGCAGTCAAATATCCTACATGTTCTAGTACAAAGGTTCCTAATTTTGATTTGATCCAAGGTGCAGCTCCTGGTTCTTTGCCAGGCCCTAAAAACCAATCTCCATTCTCTTCCTACCTCTGCTTTCAACATTAAATTAGGAAATTATTAACACACTTCCAAAATTCAAGCACATATCCTTGCTCATTAAAACTTGAATTCTAGATCCCTACACCTTCTCGAAAATCAGAGCTCAATTTCACAGCTGCCACACACCAGACTTAATATTGCAGCTGAGCCACAAACATCCATCCAGGCAGCTGCATACATTCAGTGTGCCTGTACCCTGCTTTTCCTGAGAATCAGAAGCAAAATACCAACCATGAAGCCCCGGCAGCCCTGTATAACCAGCATTTTTCAACAATGCTAAAAATGGCATTGAAATGTGGTATCTTTAAATGTCACAGAGAGAAAAAAAAAAACAACCTAGACTAGGTAAGGAAAGGAATATAAGGAACAGAAAAATTGGGTTATAGTGATGGAATATCAGTGACCTAACAGCACCTGCTCAATCAGTTCAGATCTGCATTTTGCCTATACCCTTTTCCTTATTTTGCTAACCACTTACCTGCTTCAGAGGAGTGACGTGTTGTAGCTGTCTCAGCAATGCAAACAGAAAGTACTGATAAATTCCATTCTCCTGATGCAGAAACAACTACTGTGCATACACATTTTCAGAAAAAAAATGGTTTTCCCACTTTCCACCAAATATTCAGGGAACATATAGAGATATTTTAGACAGAAATTGCCCCCTTCTGTAGGATTGAAATCTCAATATCCACATCTCTCAAATTTCTATTAAGATTAGAGAATGTAAATCTTCAACTATAGTTAACTGGATGTACTACTTGGATAGAGACAGCTGGAATGTGTGAGGCTGTAAAATATAACCCACCAATTTGTCTTTGCTTGCTGTTATAAGGAAAATAAAATAAAAGAGCTATTTTTAATAGCTTCCAAATAGTGAATACATGGCACATCTAAATCCCTCCTTGCATTTCTTTACTGCACATCCCACAAGGTAACCGTGACTACTCTCCTGTCCCACCTGCCTCAGGTGAGAAAATATTTCACCCTGGTGACAGCAGCATTACATGCTACATTACACTTGGAAACCCTTCAAGGCACTCTCCAGCACTGTGTTTCCACTCCCTGGCAGGCACAGAAGGCACAGGACTCCAGACGCTTCCCTGCTCATCTGTTCCCCTGCAACTGTTGCTCACCTCTCCACTACAGGCATTACTCAAGCCCCCATTCTCTTTACAAAGGTACAGTGCACATTCACCACATTCTGTCTCTGGATGTTTTAAAGACAGGAGACCTGTATTATCTGATTCATTTTGAAAGCATTCCTTCAAACCATATACGCTCAGGCTCATCGCATTCATTTGCACATCAAGCTCACAAATTTGGCCTTCACTTCCAAGAAGAACATCCAAGTAATAAACCAACTACTCTTCTTATGTTCCATGATCTACTGAAGGAAGTCTTCTGTCTCTGCTACCTGTATCCTTATTCTCATTTACAGTTTGAAATGCACATCCCTATACACAGTGTCTCCAGAGCATCTCTGCTGTGCCTCTTCCAAGTTTTCCTGATGGTTTAAACACTGCCCACCAGAATCAAAATAATAAGCACTGCACTGAGAAGTACCAGAATACAGCTGTCAGTTCACTGAAGCCTGAAGAGGCCACAGCCAGCAGGATTCCACACTGAGGACTCCTTTACTGCTGCATCAAGCAATAGATTATTACTTGAAGAGCTCCCTTTCATTCCACAAGACAACCACTGGACTTTTAGAAGAAGGCCAGTTTTAGACATTACTGACATTTTTCAAGGAAAGATTCCCTATTTGCTGAGGGCATGATTTTTCAAGCCTTGCACAAGGGAAGCATAACTGTTTAGACAGCCTTTTATGCAACACTAGCAAGGACTACATGCAGGAAAGCATGGAGAGCAGGGCTCACAATACAAAAGCATCAGCCACTGAAAGAAATACAAACTAGTAACGCTGTTTTGATAGACATCTCCCACTGGAACACCAAAAAAGCCCACAGTTACAACTGGACTTTCCCAGATCAGAGGAACTAGTAAGTGTGACTCAACTAAACTGCATCTGAGGTTTGTACATTTTTGTTTTTAGTTGAGTTTTACCATTTGTTTTGGTTTGTTTGCCATGGCAGCAAGATGTTTATAGGTCACAACTTAATTTGGATGATCATTTAGTTAGATTAAAAACTCCCTCAAGACACTACATTTGCCAAAGAGATTATGTTCTCTGCACTGTTCCTACTCCAGTGCACACTTCCTCAGACCAGACCCCCAACCCCTGAACATTAAGGTATGGTAACAAATCAAGACTGTCCTACCCACGAACATGCCTTGTTTGCTGCTACAAGTTAGCCTGCACCTGCTGTAAGCCCAAGACTGTCACTTCAGAGAGCAGAGAGAACACCCAAAGTGCAACACAAATAAAAAACTCAATTGATAAACATATGTTATAGAAAACTACAGCTGGCTTCGAAGCAAGCTGTTTAATGCCAAGAAAATCCTGGTATCAAATAATACATTTAATTTGAACCTGGCTTTTTGATTCCTTGTGCTCAGATGAATTCATCAATGAAAAACAAACCAAGCAAAATAGATTCATATGTGACTTGAATGTATTCAGAGTGCCTCTGCATGGCTGTAATTAAATCTGTTTTAACATACATTTTAAATATGTTAATGTAAAATTCCAATTCCTTTAGTAATCTCCCTATAGAATTCTGTATTTTGAGCTAAACAAAAAAAAGAAGAGAAAGCTTTACAAAAAGTCATGCATAATATGTTAAGTGGTCCAGAAATCACAGTATTTAATTTCCCAGGGCTTGTTTTTAAATGATATACAGAAAAATTAAAGAACATGATCTAAAATTCTAACAAGTAGCTGAAACCAGAAAAGAAAAATTATAGTAGCTGAAATAAGAAAGAAATATTTCAGCCTGCAGGAGATTCTGTATGAAAGAAAATCTTTTAAGCACACAGAATCAATAATTATGGATGTTTGAAGACACACTTCCACTAGGGGCATTGGGGAAAAGAAAAGTGTGTCTGGCCCAGTGAGCTATCTCAACAGCATCTCCTCTCTACACATTCTAATCTGACTGTATTACAGGAATGTTTTTGCAGAACAACGTCACAAAGCTGGCTCTCAGACTTTTGCAGCAGTTTTTAGCAGTACAGAAATGTCGTTGAGAAAAACTACGGCTTCTTGTCCCAAAAAGGCTGAATGTGCCACCTTGAGGAACTGCCGCCCTTAAGAAAGTGCAAGGACTTAGGAAGTTTGTTAATCTGTTGAAAAATCACAATTGTAAACAGTCTAGTAACGAGATTTTTGCCACAAGTATTTTTAAAGGAAAATGAAGACCCAATGAGAAGAGCGATTATATAATAATAGCATCTTATTCAGTAGCTGAACAAAGTTTTACAACTGGTTGGTTCATCACTTGCTGCTGCTTTTACTTCTATTAGTAATGCACGATGGACGCAGCCAGAGAAGGGTGAGGTAAATTCTATTCTAACCTGTGCCCTTAAAGCAGAATCTAACAGTAGTGACAGCAAAGACAAAAAGTCATTCTTGCATACAAGATCAGCTTACAGTTTGTGGATAAGCACCCGTAAAATAATGACACACCTTAATGCTGAAGTAACCAAGATATTTTTAAAGCATGCCAAAGTGTATTGAAGACAATAACTATACTTTCAGCAGTATTTCCTGCTCGCAGGAAAGCACTCTTAAGCTTCATCTCAGAATTAAGACAACTTTTAAACCTAACTTTTTCCTGCACTTTGGAACTGGGGTGTAAACGTCAGTGTGACGAGGTGAGTAGTGATTCAGCACACTACCTGGCAAAAGACACAGGAGTGAACAATCACACTTGGAAAAGAATCAAAGTTCTGCTTGATGAACTTCTGACATACCACTCCGTGATTACGTAATCGTTTCGTTTCTGAAACATCACATGCTTTAGCCACACCAAATCCCTCCAGCAAAAGAGAAGGCTCCCACAAAAAAAAAAACCTGTAAACATGACTATTCAACTGGTTCGTAGAGCTAATGTTATGATAATTACAGTTCTACTTCCTGCCAGAAAGCAGCAATAACTGTAAAACCTGATGAACAAAATACATAAATGGGGGTCCAAGTCTCCTGAGTTCAAAAAGGAAAATAAAAAACTCAGGCACCTGAGAAAAGTCCTTTTGTCTTGAATTATTAACAGTCAGATTTACATGACTGATAATTTTTAAGTATAGCTTTGCAACCCTATGTCCAACCTTTGAAACTCAGATCCATGTTTAGATTCTTTCAGTTTCTCCTCCGCTTACATTCTGAAATACTACTTTTCTCAGCTCTTTAAAAAGACAGATCTTCACTTAAAATTAACAGATTACCTAAGTTGAAAATGTCAAGTTGATTTGCTTAAACCAAGACAACCCCCTGTGAGGCCAAATGTCAGGATTTCATCCTACTACAAAGGTGAAAATTTGTTCCTCAAACTTCCAATAAGCAGACGCTCAGCATCCCCTTCTCACCTCTGTTCCAAATGTATTTCCTGAAGCCTGAGGAAGATGTAGGAAAAAAGAGACTGTGTAGCTTTCACACATACACTTCAGATGTGTGCCTAATGAGAGGCAGGAAAAACAAACAGAGAGACAGGACAGCAGAGGCAATGCAATCACTCCTGAACAGCAATTTTTAGAAGAGGATTTTATAACAAAGAAGAACAAGTATCTCATATACCTCATACATGCATTTCTAAAAGTCACTGACAGCGTAGTAAACGTTCTGCTAGTAAAGGAATAAGGGAATTACCCTGAGTAACCATGATTTGAGAAAAAAGGAAATGTGTAACTACAGTTTGCAAAATGTTATCTTCTACTTAAAAACACAATTTTGAAGAATAACACAACGTCAGCCTTACCCATGAGCGTTGCCAGAAGACAGAGTGAATACATCTCCTTGTCGACTTGCTCTTGCAGATCCTTTGATGAGATCTTACTGGTCACAGCAACATCTTCATGCTTCACTGCATGGGCTGAGTGTGCTGAGGCAGCCTGCCTGCCTTCCTCCTTGCCCTTCAGGATTTCTATGGCAATCCTGTCACCGTGCTGCAAAGGAACGGGCTCGTTCTCCATGCCTTCTTTGGGAGGCAGAAGCTCTTTTGGAGGAAAGCCGTAGCGAATACATTGCAAATACGGGGGAATATTAAATTCTCTCGCTATGCCTTCCTGGAGTTCCAAGAAGGTGGTAGTGCACTTCAAGGTAAGCATTGACTGCCTCCCGTCATTGGTGGTTATTCGAATTTTCTTTTCTTTTGCAGATGTTGGAGAATACGGGGTTTTGGTTGGTGTAGCAGGCGCAGAAGAGGGCCCCTCACGAACAGCCCCAGGAGAAGCAGTCCTGGGTTGCCCTTTATGCTCTTGTTTCAATTTTTCACTTTTCCGTTTCTGCATTACAGAAGCCTGGTCCACAATGTTCTGCTGAATAGTTCTTTCAGCTTTGCTCATGTTCAACTCCTCCTTGTGCAAAGTTTTAGTCTTCTGTCCAGTCAAAATGATTTTGGTTGGAAGTTGCGACTCTAACTCTTGTCCTTGCTGTACATCATCAGCTCTTTGGGCGTGAGCACCATCGATATTTACAGGGGTATAATCATCAGGGTTCTTTTTGGCAGTTTGGTGCAGTATTGTGTTGACAACTTTCTGAACAAGAATCTCGCTACCAAATTCACCAGGGAAGTGCTTGGTAACAAGTTTCATGGCGACATCATACACGTTGCTGTTCAAAGAGGTGTCACTTTCATACTGGAACCAGTAGACAGTCTCTCTCACCACTCTTCCACCCCACTCTAGAGTTATAGGAAAAGCTTCAGGCAGATTGTCATATTCTTTACCTTCCCAGTAGTGCTTGAATCCACAGCCACATTTGCCACCTGTAGACCTAGTATTAGTTCTGTCTCCATCAATATACAAAACAGACCCATCTTCTCTGACACGACGCATTAAGTTACCATGGCACCAGTTACAAACAGTCAAATTACTCAGGCCATAGTCTGGTACCAGCACATCCTTCACGGGGTTGTAAGAACACACCAAACTGTTCAGGGGAAAACTGTAATTTTTGTCAGGCCTTAGCTGGCCGTGGGTACTTTTTGCCAGGTTATACAGCTTCCCCCCAGGAGCCAGCCACTCTGGGGGAACGTGATGCTCTGAAAGAGCCCCACAGATGAGGCACCTGTGAAGGCGGTTGTCCATCACTGCTTTTTTGGCAGCTGCAGTGACCTCTTCGGGCTGGACCCCTATTACACCAGTCCTTCTGTAGAAATATTGATGCACATCAGCTACAAGACTGGGGTGAATGCCGTGTTTACTCATGAAAACCTCCTCCATCGCAGCAACAAGCCTCATCAAGTACTTATCCTGCAAACTTCTGTCTCCTCCAATAATACAACCACCATCCTCCTCTAACATGATGTACTTTTTGATGAGGTCTTGAGGAACTCCCCAGGCTTTAGGAAGTAGTTTCCTAGGCAGCTTAGGTAAAGCAGCACCTTTTATTCCAACCAGAGGAATATAATGGTTACGTCCTGAGCTACTCCATGCAATGCAGATCGGCTTGTTCAACATGCCATCTTTTCCCATGCATTTTTCCAGAGGTATCAGACCAGGGAGGAACGTTGCTGAATAATCTCCAGAGCTTCGCATTCCACTCAAGGAATCTAACAGGATGATAGGCCGGTGAAGCACGTTGGCCAGACCGAAGATGTGAATATTCCTAAGGCCCATTGGCACACCTTCTGGAGGAACAAACAGAGGGTCACATTCATTGATAATATCCTCCCACTCTGCAGCATCAATAAAGTCATGGAAAAGCGCCTTGTAGTGGCTTAGATTCTCCTCAAAATGCTTCTTTAGATTCTCTCTGAGAGCATGCCAGAACAGTTCCCTGCCAACAAGCGCTCGTGAGACTGCATGGACAAGGCAGTGGCCATCTCCATCCACGTGGACAGGAATGAGGCACTCTTGACTGTTGTTGGCCTTCTTGATGTCCTCCAGGGTGTCGTGCAGGTAGATGAGGCTGCCGGAGCGGTCCTTCCCATAACCCATGGTTTCGACGTGCTCTGGCTCGATGAGGAAGGCGCGGTCACCCAGGAGGGAGCAGTCAAATATGTCTCCCTGGTTCATCTCCGTGAGGAGTTTGGCTTTGCCAGTCTGCTTGTCCATCCCATAGCGGGCCAGGATGGGGGCCAGGAGCTTGCAGTGGTAGTTGGAGAGGCCGTGGACTTTGACGAGCTCCGTGTTCCTGCGGGGCGGGCCGGCGCCGCTGACGCCCAGCAGCGCATTCCGCAGCAGGTTGTGCAGCACCAGGTCGGGGTCCGTCACCTCCTCCACGGCCAGCAGCTGCCGCTGCTCGTGGCGCCGCCCGCAGTCCGTGCACTCGATGCTGCCGCTGCCCTGCGGCCCGTGCGCCGGGAAGAACAGCCGCGCCTGGCATTTGGGATCGGGGCAGGTGCCCGAGAAGATGCGCCGGTCTCGCTTCTTGGAGGCGGACGGAGGCGGCGGCTGCGGCTGCTGCTGAGGGGACGGCGGCGGCGGCTGCTGGGGCTGGGACATCGCTCCGCCCGGGCTTCACCCGCACCCGCTCCTCCGCCGCCCTCACAGGCGCATTCCCTGCGCGCCGGACAACGACCGCCCCTCTCAGACGCCGCCGGTGCCGGTGCCGCCCGTGCGGTACCGAGCGCCGCTCGCCACCCCCCGCCCGACGCGGAAGCCGCCGCCGCTCTCACCGCCCCTCGGCCGCCTCAGTGCCCGCAGCGCCGCGGCCTCGCGCACTTCCACGCCGGCGGCGCACGCGCGGCGCCGCAGGGGCAGACGGGAGCGGTAGTTTTGCCCGCCGCAGAAGCCCGGCATGGGGAAGGGATCGCGTGCCCAGCGGAGACTACAGGGACCGTGATGCCATGCGGCGGAGGGCGGGGGAGGGGCGAGCCCCGGCGGGGTTGCTGGGAAGTGTAGTCCGCGAGCGGGTGGGCCGGGAGGGGCGCGCAGGGCGCTCGGCGGCGCTTGTTGCGCTTCCTGCGGGAGCGCTGGGGGTGGGAGCAGGGTCTGAGGTGGCGCCCCACATGTACATTCCTGCTCTGTCCCGCTCGGGTGTTGGTCTGAGGTGACAGCCTATGTGTAGATTCCCCCTCTGTGCCCCCCGGGTTCTGGTTTGAGGCGACACCCTGCGTATATCCCTCCTCTGCCCCCCTCGGGGGCTGGTCTGAGGTGACAGCCCGTGTGTGCATCACTCCTCTGCCGCCCCGCCCCCGCAGGAGCCCCGGGGCGAGGCTCCCTCCCGGGTCACCTGTGCCCCTGGCCAGGCTCCGGGGGCGGGAGGCTGCTCAGCTCCAGGAGGCTGCGGCCGCCAAGGGGTGACGGAAAGGGACAGGGCGGGGGCCGGCCCCAGCCTTCCTCAGCAGCGCCGCCAGAGGGGAATCTGCGTGCCCGGGGCAGCCCCCGAGGGCTCTCTGGGCACGGAGGCTTCCAAAAGCACGGCAAGCAGCGTCCCCTGCCAGGCAGCATTCCCCGCAGGCGTGGACACGCGGGCTGTGACCCCAGCCCGTGCCCGGCAGCCAGAGCGGCCAGGCCCGGGTGGCGGCGGCCGGGCTGTGCCTGCCCTTGGAGCTCGTCGGGGTTTCGATTCCCGGGAAGCTCCGACAGCTCAGCCCAGCGCCGGGCTGCCCGTGCCGGGGCTGAGCTATCTGAGCGGAGGTGTTCCCCGGCTGCCGGCTGCTGATAGCGACAAAACAAGGCTCCAGGAGACGCGAGAGCGAGCTGTTAACAGGAGCGATGCCTCCAGCTGGTGCTACGTGAGGAGATAATGAGGGAACGGAGCTGGCGCTTACGGTATCTCCAGTGGCCGTTGGAAATGATACTTTTGCCAGAATGAAATGGAATAATGTTCACAACTTCCAACCTAATTGCAGTGGGCTGGCAGCGTATTCATGTGGAGAACTCAAGGAGGGATACTGTCAGCAAACAGGGGGACTTAAGCTCTCTGAAAGCTATTCCAGGTAGAGATTTATCCTTAAATTAAGGGGAAAAAAACCTGAATGTCAGAGGATAAGATGGTACCTCACAGGGTATTTCCAAGTACCAGTGACCTACCCCTATGAACACAAGGGCAAAAAAAACGACCACTCCCTCCCTCCTCTGTCACCCTTATTCAACACCTGGAATTTACATCCCAAGGCCTCACCTATTCTATAGCCACTCGAATGATCTAAAATTAGAATAAAAATCATAGAGATTGTATCATAGAGATAGTATTGTGCTTGTACTTTCCAATACAAAGGGCATGTTTCATTTTCATTAATCCATGAGAAGTAATTTATGCGTCTGACATTTAAATTATAAAGATTCAGATGATTAATACATACAGAAAAAAAAAAATCTGTTTCTGTGCTTTATCACAGGCTTAAGGAAAAAAATGGCTCCGGGCCTGGCCCTGTGACAGACTGAGCACTGCCACCTTCCAGTGACAGCAGCTGAGCTGTGCATGCTCATTCCCTTTCGGTTTCAGTAATTTGTCAAGCACAGAAAATATGTGTGTGTGTGTATGTGTAAATGTATGTATTCCACAGTGTAATCTTTTGTCTGATCTTTTAAAATATGTGGCAGGTTTGAAAAGGAAAAGAGGAAAATTAAGAGACAGATTTTCATTCTTTCCTGCTGCTAATACTTTTTCATGTGCATGACAGTAAGGTAGCAGCATCACCAGCTCCACAATCCTGCCAATGTGCCTTGTACTCGGGGATAAATCAGCAGTCTGTGCCCATTCATTCCTTAGTCTCCCCTTCATAAGTAGAGGGGACGCAGTAAAAATGCAAATAGGGAAGGCTCTGTCCTCTGTGAAACTGTGGCAGCTCCTGAGAATGGGCACCATTCAGGGCATCGGCCGGTGACAATCCTGTGCTAACCCGGCCTGCATTTTGAAGAAATGTCAAAGAATTTTTCCGTACTATCGCTGGCCTCTGGAGCAACCCAATTTTTCACATATGTGAAATAAACACTTCTGTTATTGTTTAATAGTACTTTGTAGTCAATAATAGGGAGCACCCTGGTGAAATAATTCACTTGTACTGTCAAAGCCAATGGAATTTATGATGTTTTGTTTACTTCTCCAACCAGATGTTTTTATGAAAGCACTCTGACTGTAAAGTCAAAAACATTTCTCCTTTCTACTCCTTACATTAATTTCGCTGATATATTATATTCAGTAGAGGAATCTATCTTTTATGGTGGCTTGACCCTAATTAACATGGATGTTTTTGATGAATGACATTTTTAAGTTTTCCAGTTATATGCAGACTTATGATCATGATTTATTCCAAGCAATTTCCACAACAATAAACTTTCATTACAGAATCTTTGATAAAAATCACAGTTCTCTGGCAAAGTAATAATTTATGCAAATTAAATGCATCTTTATTTACAAGCTTTATACACTGTATCTGGCAAACAGGATAAGGAAGTTCTGTGTTGTATCACTGAATATGGATTACACAAGTAACTAAATCTTTAAGCAGTCTTAAAGGAAAATTCAGGAAATACTGTGTCTGCCTTGTTAGTAAGTACCCTGCAGAGTGTAGTAATGAGTCCTACCAAAGATCACGGCAAGAGCCATGCTATTTTCACAGGCAAACAAGAAAGTAGGATTGAAGATCACACTGATTACAAAGTTAAGTCTATTTGTAATGGGTCAGAAGAGTGATTAATTGTCAGCAACAGGACATACCTGAACCCGTGCCACTGTGTTGATGAGAACCAAGCACTGACAGTCAAAATACCAGGCATTCATTTCAGGCCCAGGATGGAAGATGTAAAAATTTCAGTTTGATCTTCACCCAGTACTGTTCCCTCTTCTTTGTCATTTACCCTCAGGAAATGGGTCATCCCCAGGTCAAAGCAATTATTTTTCAGAGGCACTTGTTTCTTTGGAAGAGCACTGACAGAAGTTTCCAGCTAAACAGAAACAAAAGGCTTGTGCAGTGTGCCAAAGAACAGATTATGATAAACTAGAAGATGGTCTATGTTGTCAAGAAGTGAAAGTTATTATCAGCCTTCATCTATACCTCAGCACACTCTACAGAATTGAAACCCTTGCAGAGCTGATCCTGCCTAGCCTGCAAGACCAGCAGTTTAGCCTGACCTGGCCCTGAAAGCTCTCTACATTTACACTCAAGAAAAGAGGAGAGAGAAAACAAAAGTGTGAGCTAGAGGGAAGATGGCAATACCATCACACCCAAAACGAATGCAACATTTTTTCATTTAGATGTGACACTCTAGCATCTAAAAAGCACGTGTAGACCCACAACTGCATAGTACTTCTATCATAAGTACTATCAGTAGTACCAGCTACAAGGAGTCAACAGCAGCATGTGCTCCACTGCACAGAGCAGCTTCGAGTGTTGTGTGGGCTCTTTACTTCTTGCTCCTATTAAGCCAGTGAGGCACTCACTTCCAGTCTGCTGCTGAACTATGTCTCTTGTTTTGCCCATCACTTAAGCAGGCGTTGTTAAAAGCCCCAAGCACTCAGCACCATGCTACCTGCGCTATTCCAGAGGGGTGTTGGTCACAGGCTGCCTCATCTCCTGCTCCTCAGAGGCAGCGTGCAGCCCAGCAATGTTCTGGAAGGACAGGAATGACCACTGAGCAACTTCAGCTTTCCTGAACCTTTGGGTTAATTAATAGTTAGTCAATGGCAGTTAGAAAACAGCACCTGACTTATCCTGGGGACCTGGACTGGTAACTCTTGTCCTGGATACATCCAACTGAGTAACTTCCATATTCCTCTTCTACTGCCTTCCAATGATCTCCAAAATTAAAAAATGTTTTCCTTCAGTTGCTTTCACAGAGTCAGAGATTGAACTGCTGCCATTGCACCAGGTTCAGCAATTCACATTACTGTTACATGCTCTCTGTTAACACTGAAGTCATTCCTACACAAGACCAAATTTGGGCTGCTCAAAATGTGGAATGCGTGTTAGCAATACATGAACACATTAGGAAAACAACATGAAAAATGAAATACTGGGCAGAGGTTCCAGTACTAATTACAACCATCCAAATAACCTGCTCAAAGGCTTTGCTGCAGCAAAATCAACGTTCACAATGGTGGTTCAGGTACAGCCTTGTCCAGAACAATTCTACAGCTGACTCTCATGCCAGGTAAATCTCAGCATCCAAGACAAGTTGTTCAATACTGGTTTGTGTTTGTTTACCTATGCTTTCCTTTTATTTCTTGGCTCAAAATCTGGTTCTGAGGCCCTATCTTGAAAACATTTCAAATTGATTTCACATGCAAACTCCTCTGCGAAGATAAGGCCCCACATTTTTTTTACTCTGAATATCACTTTGCGAATTGATGTCAGAACAACTGGCACACAAAATGGATTCATCAGGACTGTCAGTGTTCAGGAACTGTCAATAGAAAATCAATCTTTAGGGCAGTAGGCCGTTATAAAAAAGGAGAATGTAAGTGTTATTAGCTTAGATGTGTAACCTGATTGTATGGAGGCCTCAATGGCAATTACTGTGAATGTTTATCTGCTTTCCATACTGCTCTGTCAAATACAAATTGAACTAATGGTACAATCCCATTACACTAAAAGATAAATGCCTCAAAATAAAATAGGTTGAGCAACTAACACACTCACTGCCCCATTGATTTGTATGTTCACAGTATATGCAGTCACTGATCTCATCAGCTGTTAAAGGTTTACTTAAATCTGTATGACAATCACATGTATTTAAGTGTCCCAATTAACTGTCTGGTCCTAAGTGAAATTCTCCCTGCAAATACCCAGTTTAAGAGTGAACAGCATTTCCAGTACAGAAGAGTTGCCAAGTCAAGGATATAAATGGGGGAAAAAGACATCAAATGCTTCTTACAGAGAATACATAGCAGTGATGCCTGACTCAAAATTATGCTTCAAATTTGGAAGTATTTCACAGGTTGAGAGCCTGTGTTTTTCAGAGTTGAAGACATAGGAGAAAACCTGATTCACAAATACAAAATGGTGGGAGTGGATCAACAGGCTGAAAAAAAAGAAAAGCAAACAAAGCCACTCTATCCTTAGATTTTCTCTGGAGGGCTTTTAAACTAGATGTTATAACACTTCAAATTTAAACTAGATGAACCCTTCCAACTGGTTTTCTGCACTGTCCTTTGGCAACTGAGCTGAGCATAATCCCTACCTTCCAACATGCACAAACAGCCTTACCACCAGTAGCCAGATATTCTAATAGTTTCTAGTTTTCTGATAGCTCAGAAGGTCCTTGGTCCTTTATACACCTATAAAGGTCTAAACTACAGCTCTCATGTTCATGAATTCATTGCAGTTCACTAACAACCTTCCAGTAAGTGGCATCTTCTACCACACTTCTTGTCTTGGATGTGATTTCTAGGTATTGAAATAAGTGAAAAGGAGGTTCGCAAAACCAAAGAAACAGGTACCTACTACTAGGCAGGAATTTCTTTGAAGAGTGGATTTTTCTTGCACCTGATGTAAAACCACTCACAGTAACAATAAAAATGTACCATCTATTAAAAAAATATTTTTAAAGTAAAAACTTCTTTTGTCTTTGAGAAGTATTTCCCGTTATAAACTCATTAGCTTCTATCATGGAAAGTGCATGAAGTGACTTTCAATTAACTCTCGTCCTTCACTAATTTTACCAGGAAAAAAAAAAAAATTAAAAACCCAAAACCAACCAAATTGCTTCTGGGGCCTTTTCCATTTCTGGTCTATATAACCTATTTCCATAAAACTATGGATGGTATTTGCCTCCGAATGCAAAGCGACATGCCAAGAATCCTGCGGGAGGGGCCGTGCCTTCCCCTGCGGGTATCTGCTGCGCCCAGCTCGGGCAGTAGGTGTCAGCAGAAGCTCACCGAGGGAACCTTGCCATCATCCCGGGATGATACATTAGTGCTGTAAGGCATCACTGCTTTGTCCCTCTACTGCCTTTTATCTGACTAACCCAATCACGAAAACCAGCGGGTCCAGCTGCTGAACATCCTACATGATTGCACAGCAAATAAGCGGGACGAGCTCTGCTTACGCACTGGTATTTCATTGGCATAGCAAGCATGGCAGGGCGGTTCACGAGACAGATGCTGGTCTCGAAGCACATTTTGTGCTGGAGAATGACAGGACACCGTGATTTGCACGCTGAAAACACGAGTGCCTGTTCTGAGGTCCGGAACTCATCAGGCAATTGGATCAAGTAATTGCAGAGGGAAGATCTTCCTTATGGTATGACTTTACTATAGAGCACTGCCTAAGGATGATTCAGGGGATAAAATTTTAAGGGGAGGTTTTCAAATAAAATCATACTAAGGCCAAGCTCACTACTCAAATTAAGAACTATCTGCAGGTACAGCAGGAGGAAGCTCATTCACAGAGTTTGAGAGAGATTCTGTCGATATAAACTATGTCAGGCATCCTACAGGGAAGGCTTTTTAGATTTGAATCTGAACAAATTTAGATGAGTAAACTAAAGTACCAAACCAGTTGCACAACTTGGTGAAATAACAAGAGAGTGAAAGAAAGACAGCTTTAATACAGCATCATCGTAACTCTCTGCATTTCTAGATAATACTGCATGTGAAGGAAGTAAAAATCAAAAATCATTCAGAAAAAAATCTCATGTTACATGTGCCCAGATCATCTCGATTCAAGGAATAGTAAAGAGTAGAAAACTCACTTTGGTTAAACAATGACCTTGACCCCAAAACTCAAAAAAACCCATGGGAAAAAAAAAAAACAACAACAAAAAAAAACCGGAAAAAAACCCCCCACCAACAAAACCAACCAACCAAACAAACAAAAAAAACCCCACACAACAAAAAAACCCCAACAAAACCACACTAAATCAAGTTACCAAACGGAAAGCAGGAAAAAAAAAAATTCCAATGATGCCAAAGCAGAAAGGAAGATGTAGTTAAGGGGATATAAGGAGAACACTGCGAGCACATTATTTCTCTTAGGAATGGTTGACAATGCCAGCCCAATATGGTCACCTATTTTCTCCCAGTGAGGGCAGAGCACATACAGGAGAAGAAGTGATAGCTGTATGATCTTGGCATTTGGGAGTTTTGGTATCCTCTTTCATTACACTTTACAATCAAGCTGGCAGAAAATGTACTGATCTGATACTGCTGTGCTAGATAGAAAAGCCACGATTATAGCAAACTTATGTAACCACAGCATATGCAGAGCAGCTGGTCACTACCAAACTGTAAAAGCATATCAAAATGAGGTTATGCAGGCATCTGTCCTCAGTCTGTTCATTAATTACATGCAAGATTATACTTATCAAACTTGTGGGAAACACCAAGCTGGAAAGAGGTTCAAGCACTTCGAGGGAGAAATGTACAGTTCAAAATTCTCTTGACAAGCTAGTGAAATAAATAAGATTAGAAATCAGCGTATATAATGTTTTATTCTCACTTATGATCACAAGATAAAGGAGTACATTTATTAGAAACATTTTTCAGAAAGGATTAGGGCATACAGTGAATCACAAACTGATTGTGAGTCAGCCACGTCATACTGTTATGAAAAAGCAAAGCTTTTTAAAGGATTCAGAGAATGAGTGTCACAGGGATACAAAAGGATCAACATGGCAACTTGCAACAAGCACAGTGTGTGTTTGTAACTCATTTCAAGAAACATGAGAACAAAGAGGGAAAAGTCCAAGCTAAATGAACAAAAAAATAATCATGATCTACGAAAAAAAAGATTGAGAGAAAGAATGGACGTCCTCATGTAAGCATGCAAGTGCTAGGTAACTGAGGCAGGTAATACACAAACTGGGAGGAAGAGTCAAGATCTCAGTAAAGAATCATGATACAGAAATAGAGACAATGAGAAAAATATGTTAGAGATAATATGGCTTCATAAAAAATAGTCTGGTCTACTCACAACCCTTCCTTAGCTTTCTATTTGTGAATATGATTGATAAATCCACACCTCCTCTGAGGGTTAAGCTTTGTTCACCTCCTGTTTATACCAGGAATAGCCAGCCCAGCGCTCAAGATGAAATTTGGGGGAATGCTCCTAACAAAGACAAACAAAAACATGCTATGTTGAAAAGTAGAAAAAAACCAAAATGAGAGTCTGAGAAAAAGAGACTGAGAGATTACCTGCTTGTATGTGGGTTAGCAGTGCTGAAAGGTTTAGCTAGTGTTATAGTAACCTACAGATCAAAGAATATTTGACTGAAGCTGTTACCCCTCCCAAGTGCATCATTCCCAACTCAGCTCTTCCAAAGCACTTCACTGGTTCTCTGAAGTGTGAGGAGAAAGAAATGCATGTGGAACCTCTGGTACAGGGGGGACACCCAAGCAGCCTCTGGCAGAGTGGGAAACACCAGCTCCTCAGAAAGGGAATCCCAACAATCCCTCTTCCTTGTTGCACAATACCAGACCCCTTGAAGAAATCCTTCCGCAGGTAAACCTACTACAGTTGCCAGAATTAGATAGAGAAGAAACTGGAGGATATGTAACTGTGCCCAAAACACTGTCCTTCAAAGATGAATAAACCTTTAGGAACAGATAGGATCTGAAAATTCTCTGAAGTGGAGAACATGGCATTTTTACCACTGCTTTAATATTGATTTAGGTTTATCTAATCCCTACTTTAATCATTGTGCCTCGGTCTCTCCCTAGGACTCCAGACTCTTCCCAAACAGACTTTTTGTAAGCAGCCATCTCCTATCATGTGTGCCAAAGGATTTCTCATAAACTTCCAGCAGCTGCCACCAGCAAATAAGCTACTTCAGATGCAGATAGCTACTGGTGTTTGAAACATGCTCTACTGACAGCAGATCCATGGGTCAGAAGGTCAGAACACCTGGGACATTTGCTGGGTCCTTCCTGCCAGAGCTCTGCAAGAGTTGATTACAAAATGGCTGCTTTTAGAAGAGAGCTACAGCACACTGAAGACCCCAGGGTTTAGTAGATATCTCGATATCTCTTACTCACTTGCACAGTTCAGTTATGTATGCCCACTAAATTTCACTATGCTTATGTCTGGGTGCAAGATTTAAAAAAAAAAAAAAAGGAAGATGAGTTATTCAGTTTTTTCCCATTTTACGCTACAGTAGAGATGTCATCCATTTCCTTAGTCTGGTTGTATTTGTATTGCATTACAGGACAGAAAAGTTCATAGAACAGAAGACAGTAAAAATGAGAAAGCAGAACAACAAAACTGAGGGAAAACAAAAATTTTATTTCATTTTTAAGTTGTAATCTTGCTATCAGCAGAGCTGTAAGAAGTGCTTGTTAATGATGAGTGAGCATTAAGTAACAACACTTCCAGCTGACACATATATAAAAGAATCCACATATATAAACTTTAGTAACCTCTCCACTTCACTTAGAAATGGATTACAGCTTCCTTACAGTCTTGTCATCTTGCCCACTCAAAGGGCTTATTTTCTTCTTTTAAAGGTTTTAGACCCTATCTCCTATATTAATACAGATAAGAACATCTCCATGAATTTGTGGTAGGTTTTATATCTGTGAAAGCTACTTCCTGATAACTCATGGGAAACATATGAGGCAGGGGCTTTCTTGTTCCCCAAAGTGGTAACCACAGCTAGGACAGAAAGGAGAAGGGAGAAGAAACAAAAAACCACTTCATTAAACAGATCTGTTTTCTAAGTGGGATATTTTCTTGCACTGAAAGTTTGGTAAGTTAATTCAATTTCATCTTCTTGGAAACTTACATCGTTATATCACATGACACTTTTTTTTCCTATACCACTAAGATTTAATCCCAATTCCCTTTTATACAACTATGTTAAGAAGCAAAAGTAGACTTAGGGCTTCACTTAGGATCTCTAATTTATCATCTGCTTAATTATTACCATTTGCATTGAGAAAGATGACTATATATCCTCTCATATTTTGTTTGCTGTATTCTTTGGATTTTTGTTTGGAGGTATCTTGATATAAAAATTATGTTTCACCCTTGCAATACATATCATACTGCCCTTTTTTCTTGTATCTTTTTGTAGAGAAATAGCTTATAATTCTTGGCTGAATGTTTGAGAATTGTTATTTAACATACTTAAAATAAAACGTTTCAAATATAAAAACTATTTGAAATTTAAAAATAATTTGTGAAGAGCTTATTGCAGATTTGAAGAATATACTGTCTTCCATTATTATAGTCAATTGTGCTTGCAGAGGTTGACTTTTAGATGCTGTAGCTAACGTCACTGATGTTTCATATGTTCAAATAGTTCACAGCAGCAGGCATCCTGAATGCAAAACATGGGCTCTGCTTTGTATGCAAAAATTTAACAGGCTTGTGGTGTGAATGGGATGAGTCTTACAGTGCATCCAGTAACAAAAGCAGAAGGGCAGTGAACCTTCTGGTCTAATTAACTTTGAACTTTACAGAGAGCACACTAAAGCATTAAATAGCAACGCAATATGTCACAACAGTTGAGTAAGAGGATATGATTGAGGAATAACAAATTTTGCTTTTGGAAGAAGGGAAAGAAAATAAAGTGTGGTTACTACCTACCTAGACAGAGGATATGATGCTTAATTGCGTACCTCTCACTGTTCCAGGGAAAGAACTGTACTTACTCACTTGAAAGCTGCTCCTAGTTAGGGGCAAAGCAACAGTGCTTACATGTCCTGAAATATCATCCACAAACTCGGCAACATTGTCCACCAGTGTTCATCATGCCTCAGGATCAAACAGCAAATGGCTATTATTTAATAACAACTAAGACTAGGAAACCTGTCTCTATTTACACTCACCTGAATATCTGTCCATGAACTCCAATCCTGCAAAAATCTGACGTAGATTTACTCATGACACTGGCAAGTACAAACTGAAGTATGAAACTCAAAGCATGCAACAGTGTAGGAAAAATAACCAACTTAAAGTGGTGGCTATGAGAAAAGTAAACTCTACTCCTCTGTACCTGTTGTGACTTGGGTGTTGATGTAAAAGCCTAATGGCAATGCTTTGGAGAAGATGATTTTTCCCTGAAGGCACAATAAGAGGTAGAGATCCCCAGGTGTGATTTGGTAACTAAGTTCCAGGAACACAATAAAGCTTTTAAGTTTCTTTTTATTTAACATTTGTGTTAAGCTTTCATCTTAATTGCTGTAGTCCATGTTTCCAATGTTCAATAAAATGTGTGTTATACTACCTTATTGGAAGAAAGCATTTTCAATACTTATACTTGTAAATGTCTATGCTATTTAGAAATATGAACTGTTAGCTAGCCTCCTGAAGATGAACTTTATCATTCCTCTGGGAACTTGCTCTGAAAAAATGGGAATTTATGTGCCTGAAGATAGGAACCTCTTCATGAACATGGATTCAGTGGCAGATGAATCCATGTCACAACAAGCCTTTCTCATGATACGTAATCATTGATTTATTTCCTGATTAGTATGCGGTTGTGGGGGACCTGACTAGCCTGAGCATGTACTGTCAGGTCTGCTGAACAGACAAGCCTAGGCAAAAGGTCACCTTATATAACTTTCTGCTCTCTACTTTAAAACTTTTTAAACTTCTTTTATTCCACTTATCCTTAGTCTATCTCTATTTCTTTCATCCCTACTTTGGCTCATAGCCTATAGTGCTAGAGAGCTTGCTACAAGGCTACATCAGCTAACAACCATTTGTCTTTGCAATTTCCCCTCTGAAGTTCAGCCCGTGCTATTACGTGGCTTCTTCATGTGGGAGGAGGCAGAAGTAGGATGTAAGAAGGCAGAGTTGCTATGGGGAAAGAAGCGCAAAGGGAAGAAAGGCGGAGACATGCAAATAGGTGAAGCAACAGAGAGAATGAAAGAAAGTATAGCAAGAAGGCACAAGTCATGGTGACCTCACAAAAGATGTTTCTCCCCTTTGTTTGGCCTCTTATAATAAGATGAGAATGCATCATCTCCACAACTACTCAGTTAGTGCACAAAGGGTTTACTCTGACCTCAGTCTGCGCACCAGACTGTTGATATGGACAGGAGTTTTGTTATGCTTTAAAAGCAGAATGTCATCATCATAATCCATTTTTTTCTCTGTTTTCTCTTTCTGTGTTGGTGGTGCTTTTAGGTGTGCTGTTTGGACATTGACCTGCGTGTAGTTAAACAAATCAACCTGTCTGGAAGGATATGCATAAGAGAAGAAAACAAACAATGGAGCAGACATGAGGGAACAAATGAGGTACATCTATTAGCTTTGTTTGCTCAGCAGCCGGCCTGAGACTGACCTTTTAAAGATTTTCTAAGTTTAGTGCTTCCTAGCATGGAGGACGTAGCTTTAGGGACCTTGAGGATGTACCTGTGTCCTCACCCCAGAGTACCAGAGCAAGAGGAAAACGTGCCATTCTTATAGGAAAACTAAGATAGAAGAAAAGGCTGACTGTAGTGGCAAGTAATTTATTCTTTTTCTTTTTTTTTTAAGAGGCTTTTACCACAGGTGAACTCTGCTTACATTGAAGTCGAGGTGGTTAAGATTCTCTTTGATATCTAGGTTTTCTGCTAAAAAGATTCTCTTTGATATTTAGGTGTCTGTACAGGAGTGCAATAGCTTGACTAGCAACAGAAGAGTCTTTGGGGGAGAGAAATAAACTTGGAAAGTGCATGAAGTTGCAGTTGCTCAGGAACTCCACCACCATGGCAAAGCCATGGCAGGGCCAGAGCTGCATCTGCACATTGTGGTCTAGACTGGAAACTTTTCCCCAGGCTGTCAATGTGGCAACCCACCACCTGCAAGAGGACCATGTCTTTCTCAAGCAGCCTAGTTTGTGCCAAAGTGTATGTGAAGCAGCAAAAAATGAATTATATCAGGTCAGAGAAGGATTTGTAGTGTTTTTGCACACACATGTAAACAAAAAGGACTAGAAGAGACTTCCAGTGCTTCAGACTCCTCAACTGATAAAATATGCTATTTACAGTTGACATTTTGTGTTCCTTTGTGCAATCTCTGTGTTCTTTTAAGTGGCAGGAAAACTCTAGAAAGAGTTGCTTGTCATTGTTAGTTAACTGAGGTAGATTTCACTTAAGATGGATGCTTTTTACCATTTTTAATTTCTGATAAGAAACAATACAAGTATACCTGGTTAGAGCTTTGGAAGTAGGAATTCTGTAGGCAATTTATCCAGTGTTTAAGATGCTCAAGTATGTTGAGATGATACATCAGGCTATAGGTTACTTTGGGGTTAAACAGATTTTTCCTTCTTAGGGAGGGGGAAGAACATTTTTTGTTCCATTTTTAGTTTTGTCCTGAGATGGGAGAAGACCTTTCAAGACTTTTCCCTCATGCAGGTTCTTTGGGAGAGAAGGGAAAGGAGGGAATGGTTACATCTATTATTCAGTCCTGTCTCTAATAATTTAATCCAATGCAGAAATAGGGTTCTAATACTGACAGATTAATTGCTGAAAATCTAGGCCTTACAGGAAATGTTTAGTTGTGTTAATCAAACCCTTTCTCCCAAGTAATAATATAGCAAGAATCACTCATCACTTTTTAGCATTACTTCTGCATAACAGGGGCGGGTCTCTTGAATGGGTCAAACTGGACAACCTTTTGGTCTGGACATTTGCCTTTTGGAAGTTGTCCTGAAAATAGTTTTCTGTGTGACTGTATTCTAAATAATTACACATGCAAGATGGATCAAGGACACCCATGTGTACATAATGTTGAACATATGCAAGCCTTATGAGAAACATAAACAAGGTCACGATGATCACAAAAACACATAGAATAGTTCAGGTTGGAAGGGACCTCTAAAGGCCATGTGGTCCAACCTGCCTGCAATGAGCAGGGACGTCTTCAGCTCAGTCAGATTGCTTAAAGCTCCATCCAACCTGAACTTGAATGTTTCTATGCATGGGGAATCTACCACTCATAGGCAGCCTGTTCCAGTGTTTCACCACCTGCACTGTAAAATTTCTCTTCCTTATATGTAAACCTACCCTCTGTCTGTTTAAAGCCATTATCCCCTGTCCTATCACTTCATGCCCTTCTAAAAAGTCTCTCTTCAGCTCCCTTGTAGGTCCCCTTTAGGTACTGGAAGGTGCTATAAGGTCTCCCCGAAACCTTCTCTTCTCCAGGCAGAACAACCCCAACTCTCAGCCTGTCTTCATAGGAGAGGTGCTCCAGCCCTCTGAGCATCTTCATGGACCTCCTTTGTCTGGACAAAGACTTGTTCCAACAGGTCCATGTCTTTCCTGTGTTGGGGACCCCAGAGCTGGATGCAGCACTTCAGGTGGGGTCTCATCACACCCAAGAAGGGAGCAGAATCCCCTCCCTCAACCTGCTGGCCATGCTGCTTTTGAGACTGTCAGATTTCTGAACTGCAAGAACATATTGCCAGGTCACATCTAGCTTTTCATCCACCCCAAGTCCTTCTACACAGGTCTGTTCTCCATCCATTCATCCCCCAACTTGTATTGATTCCAGGGGTTACCCCAGGTATAGGGTCTTGCACTTGGCCTTGCGGAACCTCATGAGGTTCCCAAGGGCCCACTTCTGGAGCATATCCAGGTGCCTCTGAATGGCATCCTGTCCTTCAGGCACCACTGTCAACAGCACCACTTGGCTTGGTGTCATCTGCAAATTTGCTGAGAGTGCACTCAATCCCTTTGTATATATCATTGGGGAACACATTGAAGAGTATTGGTCCCAATGGATCCCTGAGGGACATCATTTGGCCCTGATCTTTACCTGGACATTGAGCCATTGACCACTACCCTCTGGATGCAATCATCCAACCAATTTCTCATCCAACAGACAGTCCACACATGAAATTTGTATCTCTCCAATTTAGAGAGAAGGATGTTGTGGGGGCTGTATCAAAGGCCTTATGGAAGTCCAGACAAATGACACCTGTAGCTCTTCCCTTGTCCACTGCTGTAGTCCCTCCACTGTATATTGCCACTGGGTTGGTCAGGCAGGACTTGCCCTTGGTTGCCCATGTTGGCTGTCCTGAACCACCTCCTTGTCCTCCATATGACACAGCATAACTTCTAGGAGGATCTGTTCCATGATCTTCCCAGCAAAAGAGACGAGGTTTACAGGACAGTAGTTCCCATGATGTATAAATGTACTTCAACATTCTATTTCAAATTATATAAATAATCTGGCAATTTTCTGAGTTCATATTTTGAACCATCAGCACAGTTTAAAAGAAGCTGTCAGAAAGAAATGTTTGACACAACAGCAATTGCTGTAGCAGCTTCAGTGTACAATTCCAGTGAGAGGTGGTAGGCTGAAGAAAAGATGAAGACTAGAAGTGAATTTTAGATGCAGTCAAGTGACTTGGCATAATGATGGGTTAAAACAGTATTCCTACTAAAAATATGTTAGCAAAATCCCTGAATGAAGTGAGGAATTTTGCACGAAAACACAACCATCTTGGCAAGAATTGCTTATACCTACCTTTCCTCAAAGATGTGTCTTTTAGCTTTACTTTTTCATCTCACTCCTTTGCTTAATTGAAAGCTGGGAAGGGTGGAATTATCCAAACTGTATTGAGGGGACGTGGTAATTTAGGGATCATTCTTTTAAGATGTACTATGACAACAGATTAACTATACCAGACCGTCATATTGAGCTCATTCTCTGGTTGCCCATACTATAGTCTCTGTTTTCTTTCCAGCATCTCAGGATGCAAGAGCTGTTGTTGTCCTTAGGAGTCTCTTCCCTTCCTCTTATTACCACTCCAAAGAATTCACCTCTGCCCCGACTGTGCTTGGAACAATCTCCCTCATCTCACATCCTCTCTCTGAGGCCTTCCTGGAAATTCTCAATGTTTTGTGAAGCCTCCAAGCTGGTACTACCTCCTAAGTTGTGCCATCTGGGGACCTCAGTTGGCCATACCCAGAACCATGAATATGATAGATGGAAGTGCTTTGAGGCAGGATTGCACAAATTTAGGGCGAGGTGAGTTTTGCTGTGCTGCATCCTGTGGTAGTTTGTGGAGAAGAAAGTGTGCCAGGAAGCACAGAAAAGCAGCCAAAAGACAGATAACAAATGTTGCTTGAGACAAACTGATACCTATTTTTACCACATCCTGCTGTGAGAAATGAGCACTGAAGGTGATTATTGAGAAAAAAGGCAAAATAATGCCTACAGGACAGAGTGGGGAGGATGCTTCTGTACCCTAGCTGATGTGTCCGATGTCCCTCTCCTCCGTCCAGCCCTAATGATATACTTTTGTTGCCCAAGTGGATAAAATATCGGTATCGAAAACCATCGTCGCCTTGTGTGGCAGGGTGTGGCAGCTCTGCAGCGGCCGGAGCGGACCCGATGGGGCACGGTCCCTGCCAGCGGCCTGGCAGCACCCTCAGCCCTCGGAACGCGCTCCCGGGGCGCAGCCTGCGCGCCCGCTGGGGGCTGCATGTGCGGATGGCGGCGTCGCCCTGGATTATCCGCCTGTTTAGGGGGAGGATCGCGGTAATCCGTGCCTGGATCGCACA
Source organism: Monarcha castaneiventris obscurior (assembly GCA_026261815.1). NCBI lineage: Eukaryota > Metazoa > Chordata > Aves > Passeriformes > Monarchidae > Monarcha > Monarcha castaneiventris. Next base: position 13,802,840 of record JAMPIT010000379.1, read on the forward strand.
TCCCGGGCTAGCCGGCAGCCGCAGGCTCTGCGGGTCCCTCGGGCAGCTGCGGCCGCGGGGCCCCGGGCGGGAGCGGGGCCGGCTGCGCGTCCCCGCCTGACCCCGCGGCTGCCGCCGCCCGGGGGGCGCTGCTCGGGGCGGGCCGGCGGCGGGGGCGGCACCGGCGGCGGCACCGACACCGACACCGACAGCGGCAGCGGCCCCGCCTGCGCTGGCGGGGGGCGGCGGTGGCCCGTGGCCGCCCCGGGGTGGGCGCAGCCCCGCGAGGGGAGCCCGTCATCCCGGGCCGCGGCGGGAGGAGCGCGGCTGACGCGGCAGGGAGGAGGAAGCGGCAACTCGAGCGGGCGGGCGGACAGACAGACGGACGGACGGACGGACACCCCCGGCCGGCGGAGGGACGGAGGGTCGGAGGGAGGCAGGCAGGTACGCGGGGTGCAGCCGTCCAGGGGTCCACGGCCGGGGTGGAGCGGGCCCGTCCGGAGCCGCGGAGGTTCGGCGGCCGCGGGGACACGGGACTCACTCGGGGACACGGGACTCACTCGGGGACGTTTCGCTTCCCTTTTGTTGCAGCCCGAAAACGCCTGCGTGCTCCCCCTGCACCGCCCGCGTTCCCGTGGAGCGCGTTGGGTGCTGCGGGCCTGGCCAGGCTGCTGCGGAGGGGCCGGGGCGGCTGAGAGTGTTCCCGCAGGAAAGCGCTGCTCCGCCTGGGAGTGCGGCTCCGGCGGCAGGGATCCCCTCACGGACAGGGGGCAAAGTGCTCCCAGCCGAGCAAACAAACACAGGGAAACTTCTGCTACCCGCCGCTATAATTTTAGATACTGTATTTGCAGAGAAGTTTTGGTAATTTGCTGTTTAACATTCTCCTTCTTCTGTTTTTTCTTTTTTTCATTCCCACCCTCCCCCAGCAGCGCTACTGGCTCCTGCTAGTACTCTTGCCCTAATGTTTTTATGGGTTACTGCGTGTATATGTAGTTTTACGTACTATGCTTTATTTTCCACGGCTGGCTCGATGTGGGAGGGCTGGATTTCTGGGTTGCAATTACGGACACCACCAAACTCTATTTCAGTTCCACTACTTAATTCCATAAAGACAGTAAAGCTATGCTGGAATCAGACATTGAAGAGGTGAAGAATGGCTGGGCGTTTACGTTTACAGCAGGTGAAAGAGCCCTTTTCCAGAGAGTCCGTTCCCTCTGCCCCAGCAGGATGAGACCCTGGTTTGCTTTGCTTTGTGCTTTGCAGAGGAAAAGCAGTGAATGCAGTTTGGATCTGCAGTCCGTCCTTCTGATGGTCTCTGTTCCAGAGAGGCAAGGGCTGGAATTGTATCTTTACCTGTTTAAACACCTTCAGCATGAGAGAAGGTTGGAGGCAGGGAGAGAATTAAAATAATGCTTTCTTCTCCTGTGCAGAAGTTGCAAAGTATTGGTGCTTCCTGCACAGATCTTTTACGGGAAGGTAAAATTCTGACACAGACTTGAAGGATTTGAATTAAGGAGAGAACTGGTCGAGCTTGAAAGAGTATCCCATAACATTCACCTGCATGACTTCATTATTTGCAGGATGTCTGCCTCAGCGCTTTTGTGAGCATTGGTCAGAGCTCCTTGGCTTCCCCTTGCTGAGACTTACGTGCTCCTGCAAAGCATTTTTCTTAATCTGAATTCTGTCAGGCTCTTTTCCTTAATTTTTGAGATAGTATGAAGAGCAGAAATATGCACTAGTTGGCAGCAAAAACCAGTTAGTGATCTCTGTATTCCTCTCCAGTAAGTGCTACAGCCTCTTTATTACATGCTCTAAGCATTGAAATAGCATTGACATTTATACTGGACATTCAAAATAGATGTTGACAGCCTTTGTATTTAATTTCTTTCATGCTAAATCTAATAAATTCAGTATCTATTGTAATCTTCAAAGAGGATTAAACATGTCCTGAGGGAAAGTTATGCGGACTGGTGAATACATGGGCTGCATCCAGAGTGCTGCAAGACTTGCAGTTCACTGGTTAGGTTGTTCTGAGGGGATCTTCATCCTGGTAAGCAACAACCCATAGGAGTTGTTGCTTTTTATTATCACTGTGTGCATTCTCATCCTCTAAGGGCAGGTATCTTTCTAAGAAGCCTGACAAAGCCGGATGTTCAAGTCTCATTGAACAGAAGTCTTCAAAGGACTTACAGGGGGACAGCAGTTGAGCAGTTCCTAGTCCACTCTGCTTATAAAATAATGTATTGCAGGGAGCTAGTAGTTCACGTTTTTAAGATGTGAGCACTTTAAAATCACTACTCTGTTCATTTTTTGACTTGTTTAAAGTCAATCCACAAGTAGGTGGATAATTTGACTGTAATGGCATGTGTTTAAAATAGTGATTGGTGGTTTTTAATATGCAGAATTGCTTTAGCCTAGCTAGCTGGAATAGCTGCAAGCCTCCAAAACTGACTTGACCCAGCAAGAAAATATTTCAGTAGGGTATGCTGAGGGCCAAAAATAAAGTATATTAAATAAAATGACCCAGGTATTAGCAAATGAAACTAGATGCAAAGCATCTCTTGTTTCTCTTGGGATCTAGGGTTTATGATGGAAATCATCTGTCAATCTAAAATGCCATGCATGCTAATTGCAGGTTCATGTTAATCATCACTGTATAAGAGGGTATGTCAAATCTTATTTTCCATTCCATCCATACAGGATAAGCTTCTAATAAGCTGTAATCCTTCGGCCACATCCACGTATTGGTTCTCTCCTGGGTTATCCTCCCTATATCCCAGATAACTTTCCAGATGGTTTCAGTTTTATAATTTTCATGCAGGTAACTAGGGCTTTTTTGTCCCATGGCTACAAGCCATTTTATACACAAATGCCCTGCATTTCATCTTGGAAATAGAGCTCAGATTACACATATTTGCAGTTCCAAATTATTTTTTTGTTTTGGCTGTCTAAGTTGTCATTCAGAAGAATGTTATTTTGAAGGAATGGGTGCTTCCCAAAAGGAACATTACTATTGGTTGGTTTTAAGACTTCATTTTTGGACATCCCTAAGTCATTGAAGATTTACTTTGCTATGATTTTTTTTCTATAGATCAAGGAACTAGAAACTGCTGTAAATAATGTATGCACGTATATAGACTGAGCCGTAGTAAAGCAATGTGCTGTGTTTATTTGAAGTTAGCTCTATGAGTATTTGTATTGAAGGACTAATTTTGTTCTAGTTTAAGTAGTATCCATATGCTAAAATGTCCTACAAAGCAAACACACTTTCCAAAGTAGAACCGAAGGGCTTCTGCGTGCTGTAAGAACATTCTAAAATATGTTAATCAGGTTCCTGCTTGCATTCCTAATTCTCAAACAGAATTTATTCCCCCAAGTCGTTCAAACCACCTAACACCGAGTCTGCCTGACTCTGAAAGTCTTAAAAATCCTGGATCTCCCTCTTTGAGCAGAAAGTTCTTAAGCGCCTTATCTAGAGCTGCTGTAGTTGAGCATCAAAGCCCTTAGGAGATGAAGAAAGTAGGGCACCTGGCAAGCGCAGTGTAAACACGCGCTGATGGCATCGGTTGTGTCTCCAGATGTGGTTGTGTATTTCCTTCTGAGAACGTGGCCGGAAGAGGAGCCAGCACTCACCTTTCCCTGAGAGCTGCTGGTGGCGGGGTTTGTCTGAGCAGTAGCCTGTGCTCTGGTAGTTGAAACCAGGGCTCCTGGTCCCTGTGCCTGAGGGGTTCAAACCCACGCCTTCTCTCACCTCTGCGGCTGTTGAACAGGCTGAAGGAGGCGAGCAGAAGGACACACTTCGCTCCTGGTGTTCAGCCTGGGCCATCTCGTGGAGGATGCTGCAGGCTGCCCGAGGCTGGCATGAGCGAGCACCAGAACCTTGACTTGGTCACAGCAGTTTGTGTCCTACCGCAAGGAGGGCTGGGATCTGGTGGTTGCTTGCTGATAAGGATTATCAGAGGTGAGCATTTCCATGACACCCTCTATGTTTCAAGAGAGGATCAACTCTTGACTAATTTTTGTAGGAGAGAACTGGGCCCAGGAGAAGAACAGGCTCAGAGATCTGGAGTGGGTGGTGACAGCTGTTTGTAGTTCCAGTTTAGAAGTTCAAGCCTGCAAGCTGAAGTGGGGAAAGTGTCCAGTGTTTCCTTCCAGAAAGCCCCAGTTCCAGTTGAGAAATCTCCATCCTGGGCCACACTTTCACACAGTGTATCTGCATGGCAATAGGTGTCAGCCTGCCAGTTTTGTATTACTCAGGTTTTTAGGTGGTGTTTTATGTGTTCTGTGCCGCAGTTTTGTGTGTTTGTGTCCTGACCTGTAACTCCATTCCCTCGCCCAGATCTGTGTTAGGATTCTTTCTCCCTACTCTTTAGCAAAGGAAGAAGTAAGGTTTTATCTTCATGTGACCTTTTCACTCCAGTTTCTCAGACACCCTGTAAACATCATCATCTGAGGAGAAACTTCCTTATTCCCTCATATTTTAAATGCTTTGCTTTGCGACTACAGTCTTTCTGTGGTTTAGGGTAGGAAAGCACCTGGGGGTTGGGGGATTGTGGGTAAGCAAGATAGATTTCTAAATTTATTTCACAGCTCCTTTATTCAAAGAGATGTCACATCTTACTTCTTGGCAGCCTTGTTTGAAACTGTGAGGGCAACTGGCAAGCTGCTAGTGCTGCATGCCTTGCCAAATACTATTGCAAAATACTGCCAGTGCAGAAGTTGCATAGCGTTACAGACTGTTACGTTTCTCTTGGAGTAGACCAAAGGGGTACCAACTTCTGATCCTTTGCCTCTGCTGAGAAGCGGGACCGACATGTTTCCATCGCCTTACAAGGCACCATCATGCTGCTTTGCTGCTGCTGTCTCTTCCAGCCCATGGGGTTAGTTTTCCTTCAGTGGTACTTCTCCATCTCTTGCTCACTGTTGTGAAATAACTGAGGAAACAGAACTATTTAAAACATTTTCACTTTTGTTAATTGCAAAATATTTTGGAACAGACATCAGACCAAGGAAAGCTTTGCCTCTGATCGTGGACTCAATGTTGCTAATGCAGCAGGTGCATCAGAATAGATTTGCTGTGCCTCACAGAGTTATACCCCATATTTGAGTGTTTATCGAAGATCCATGCAACTGAAGACAATCCCAACTATTTATCAATATAATACAGAATGCAGAATCTGATATCCAAATATATGCAAACTGTGTGCCAATTATCAAGAGCGTGTAACTTTGTTGTTAAAGCAAGGCATGAGTTGGAAACACAGTTCTATTTTTCAGGAACTATCTTGATAGCTATTTCAGAGCTTTGCATCATTAATGTGAGCTCAGATTGGTATTTTAATGAGAAAATGAGCACTCATGAAGATTATTGTCCTGTGGTGTTTTATATTATATTGCATTACAATGACATTTCTGGATTCAGCTAGGAAGATAAGCTGAAGGGGTAGGTGCTGCTCAGGGCTAAACATCTTAAATCATGCTGTTACTCTGGTTAGAAGGAACCTTGGAAGGTGGTCAGTTTACTCACCACCTTGAGTTAATTCCCCACCCTGAATTCAGACAGGGCTGTGCAGGGCTTCGTTTGCCTGGGTTTTGAAAACCCCCAAAGACAGAGGCTCCACAGCCCCCCTGGACACCCTGTGGTCAGTCATCCTTGTGGGGATTTTCCTTCTCATGCAATGCACTGCTATGCACCAGCCAGTCTGTCTTGGTAACCTTCTCGAAGACATTGCGAGGCTGCTGTTAGTTGCCCCTCAAGCCTCCTCTTCTCAAGGCTCAGTAAGTCCAGTTGCCTCCAATTCACCTAGAGAATGTGCTGCAGCCCATGACTTCTGTGTTTTAGCCTCTTCCATACCCTGTGTAGTTCCTGCTTAAGTGCAGGAATGTTGGATGCATGTGTTAGGATGCAAGTGTACTTGGTCTGCATGACTCTGAACTACTGTGTGTTTACATTACAATAGTTTAGGTTTAGGCTTTGTTGTTGTTTGTTTGTAAATCCTAGTGTTAGGTATTTATGAACTGGGATCACTATCAAACCCTGAAATATGTTTTATACTAAGTTTAGTAAGTAAATAAGGACTGAGCATTCAGAAAATTAATGCTTTTACTTAACCATGGTGGAATTACAGTTTGTGGTATGTGTTTTGCCTTAATGCTGGAAAGAGCATAGAAGAGGGACAGGAGGTAATTAAAGAAGAAAACAACTCCTGTACTCCCTTTGAGTGGGACTTAACCATACCTGGCAAGAGCAAGATGCATTAAGTCTACAAGTTTAGAATGCTGCCAAAAACTACTAAACAGAGGAAACTTAGGACAATTCAGAAATAAAAGCTACCTGGCAAAAGTACCCAGACTGTCAAATGCCTTGAAGACAAGTGTATCAAAGAACTAGGAGACATCTGTTTCCTTGCTGCAGTAGTAGTGTTGCATCTTAAATATATTAAAGTTGGGGAAAAAAAAAAAGAAAGAAGCTATGTGTTCATAAAAAGATAAATAAAAAGAGCATGTAGCATTAAGGATTATATAGCAATGTTTTATGAGAGGTAAGAAGTGGAACAGAAGGGGGTTATTTGGAGTCATAGTGGATGCTGATAGCCTAGAATCCAATTATCCAATTAGCCTCCTGATTTTTTTTTTTTTTTCAAAAACTAGGCCCTCCTGTATTTAAGCAATAAATGTAATGCTGTTAATTTAATCTCACAGTACTCATGGTAAATATCTTGTAAATAACTAACTTGTTTTCATCAATTGCTCTTTAAGAGGGGTCATGGATTTTTCAGAGTAGTGTGGAAATGGTTAAGCAGCATTTTAATATCTAAATTTCACCCTCCCAATTCAGCCTTTGGTAAGAGATTATCTGTTGTCTTTGGAATTGTTGGGACTAACAACTCTTTCCTGCTATCCTTTGGTTTTTAGAGCACTGACAGAAAACAGATGGGGTTCCTCTGTCAGGGAACCCCAAAACTGTCCCTTAGTTGTGTCCCTTGAGAATAATGTGACACTTGAAGCAGTGACAGAAAACCAGACAATTACTGTGCTCTGGTGAGAGAATATGGCCGGTGTGCTACAAAATTTTCAAGCCTCTTGATGTAAAATGTTTGTATCAAGAATGAACTGTGCTGTTTGCAATGAGGTTTTACATCTTGTGTATGTGCCCACACACATTATATGTAACTCTAAAGGCATATGCCAGATAGATTGGTTTAACTTCACTTTTCTTCAGAATTTTTTGGAGGTTGGCTGCCTCTTTGGTGCTCTTTTCATGTTAACTAATAGGTTATGTGGTGGATGAATAGGATTCTTTATAGAATTATCTAAAACCAGGCACTGATTTATTTGAAAACAAAGGGTTTCTTTAGAGCTAAGTTTAAGCTGGCATTGCCATGAATCCTAGAATTATTCTACATTTAAATGAGAGAACAGTGATGCACTTGTACTTGGGCTTTGAACAGCAGAGAGCTGTTGACCAGAGGCTCAGAGACTGCTGGGCAAATCTGTTTAGGTTCCTTTGCCGAAGTTTCCAAGCCTACTCTTCTCTCCTTACAGATGATGAGAAGCAAAGCTAAAAAGGCACTATAAGTTGCACTGATCAATTTCTGTGGAGGAAGGCAAGTTTTTTTGCTGGTGTGTGATCAAAAAATGGATAAAAACCTGCACTGTAGCAATCTGAACACATACTTTTTTTGTTTTGCTTTGGGGCGTGTGGGGTCTAGAGCATAGCAGCTAAACAATACCTCACTTGTTTATAAAAAAACTTGGGAAGAAGGGGTGAGAAAGAAGAAAATATTTACAGTAGCTTTCTACCCAATTAAAATCAGAAGGCAGACTAAAAAGGAAAGAGTTCATCTACGGTCCAAGCCAATTAAAAGTAAATTTTGCTGCTTGGATGTTAATTTGCACATCCAAGGCAGCAATGTAAATTTAAACTAGAAGCTTAACCTCACCAGTTAAGATGAGCTTCAGAATTATGATTAATTTGGTTTGGTCATAGTGTCTGGGTGTTTAAGCACATTTTATGTGAATTGACATTAGAAATTCATAAACGCCTTAAAATGTTAAATCTGTGGAGTACTTCACCAGAACGTGTAAATAATGCCTGTCTCGCAAACACAGCTCTGCAACACGAGCTGGCTCGGATCCTCAGTTAAGATATTCTTACGTTTTATGCCCTCAGCCATTTCCCCCCTTGTCTAATTATCTGGGAGTAAAACCAGATTTCTGTAGCTTCTCTCGTGTATTAAAAGGTACCTCAAATTTCTGTGCAAATGCTTTAATTGTATTTGTTGATATTAGCTTAGATTGTTTGTGGGGTTTTACACACACAATGTGTGTTTATTTATAAAGAATTGAACTAGAGGTAGAAGGAGGAATCTCATAACAGTTACAGGGTTTTACTCAGAAATTAAACTGCAAACTTGTCAATGTATGCAAAAATCAGTTTACTGTTTTACATAGGAGCATCACTTGAAATGACCTGAAAGAAATTTGATCATCAACCACCCAGTCAAATCCTGGATAATTATTCAGGGAACCATGTTGGATGCGTGATGCGCACAGAGTAAGAAACAAAACAGTCCTTGACAAGGAATCTGAAAGGACTGAGTATTTCAGAAGCTACAGAGCATAAGGAACAGAGGACAGCCTTGCAGCTCAGAATCTAGACAGGGACCCACACAGACATGGACAATTTGACACTTCTTTAGGAAAAGAAAGTTCATTAAATGAAAATATGTTGATACTAGGAACTGGCAAGCTAAAACTGGAACATTCTTTGTCTTGGTTACTGCTCTATGACTCGGCAGCTGGAAACGATGGATGACTTGGGTGCTTGGCCCTTTGTTTTGGTTTTGCTGTTTTAATTTATGAGTCAGAAAGTCCCTAGACACAGGTCCTCATTTAAAGAAAAGAAAGAAAGAAAAATAAGACAGATTATTAGCAATGTTATTTTCAAGCGATTGCAGTTGCTAAGTTAAAATATTGTGATAGTTGTTCCAGTGTATTTACAGATCTACCAAAGATGTCCATATGTCACATCAGATGTCAGTTTAAATGGTCAATATGTTGTCTCAAATCAGTCAGTGCTTGGTGTCTGGACACTGAACGCTGTCACTCCAGTCATGCTTGTTGCTGCAAAGCATTTAGATCAGTCTAACAGTGGAGGAAAGCAGTGTTCTGGTCTGCTATGGCTGGTGTGTCCTGCTTTGGTCTCTGCCACATGGATGCCACGGCTGGTCCCTGGATTCCTCTGGTTTGGCTTAAGATGAGTCTCTGTTACAGTATTAGTTGAGCTCAGGAGCATGCTTTTGGAGTACATTCCTTATGGTTCACTTTGCTGGGGGATCTTGGGGAGCATGAGCTGGATTCCCTTCAGATGAAGTGAGACTGGAAGATGTTCTTCAGGAGTGCTACTGAACGTGGGGCCAGTGTCCTGCCCACAGGACCAGGCTAAAGCTGGGTTGAAGCAATACATACAAATCCTGCCATGCCAGCACGGGGCACATGGGTGCTGCATCTTCAGCACCAACTGTTTTCCTCCCTGTGGATGTGCTTTTCTTGCACTGCATTAGTTGTTAAGGTAGACATTTGAAACAAAAACTGCAGCAAGAGTAGATCCAAGCGCCTGGAGCCTGCCTTTTCTCTTTACTTCAGGTTGATGCCATGATGAATTTTGTCTTTTCTTTTATACCCCTGTTATACCTTTCTGCAACTTCTGTGTTCTTAGTGCTTTTTGCCTACATTCTTGGACTTGTTTGTTAAGCTAAGAGACTAAACATTTTAGAAGCTTCATAGTTAGGGTGCCAGGGTGCCCAGACCCCAAAGTCCTCTCCAGAACGCATTTTGTAAACTAAGATAGAACCATCCAGAGGAAGGTTCCTTGGGAGAGGGGGCTCATTTGAGCCTCTCATTGGGGAATATTTGATAGATATGCTAATTAGTAAGACTTAGAATGTAAGACCAGAGCTAGGAGAGGGAGACTTAGCGGTAGCGATGGTGAGGTGCACAGAGGTGTATTCGACCTGTTCGTGGTGCACCTAAGGATCCTTACAATAAATACCAAGGTAAAACCCTTTTTCCCCTTCTAACCGTGTTCACCTCTTGATTTTTAAGACTAGGAAAGGCATCAAGGTGCAGCCTTGTAAGTCATTGCTCATGAAAGTGTAACACTCCTCTGAAATTACTCCCTCCCTGCAAATGGCAGTCTCATTTTTCATCTTTGTTTTTCCCAGTTCCCTGCCTGTCACCTGACTTCCCTCAGTGCTTCTCTGTGGGTTTCTAAACCACTTTTCCTTCCCCTCAGTTCTGATTTGCCACCTTTGCATTCCTCAACCATTGCTCCCAGCTCTGGAGTAGTCTCTGCTCCAAAGATGGAATCTCTGTTTTATGAAGAAATGTTTGCTTCAGCTGTTTTTAAAGCTCTTTCCTGGTGAAATCTCTTCCATTGCTTCATTACCCTTCCAATATTTTTTTCATATTCTTGTCTCCCCTCCTCAAGTGTTCAACCTGAACCTTGTCTGTGCTGATTTTAAGCTCATTAGAACTTGTCCTGAAGAGGCAATGCCCTTCTCTTTGGAGCAGTCTTCCAAGGTAACAGCCATCCCTCAGGTGGGTTCCCCCTACCCAACTCCACCCCACACTAACTTGTCCATCCCACTTCCCTATAAGTCACATTTTCTAGACCAGTTTCCATTCGAATTTCTGTTCCTTAGACCTGCTCAGGTAGGACCACATCTTTCCTGGTATTCAGACACAGAGTGAAGTAGAAGGACTTTCTTGAGTTCAGCAGATTATGCTCAGGTTTTCTACTCCCAACACTTTTATTTTATATCTCATAGCAATGTTCATCTGTCTTAGAACAGCATGGTATTTGTCTCTTGTCATCTGCTGTAGTCTGAGGCCTTGTTTCCCATGCTGTATTTCCATATTAGACATTTCCTGCCCGTGGGCAATATCTTGTACCTAACCTGCTACATTTCACTCCATCCTTCCAGTTCACTACCTCTGTCCTGATGATGATATATTTAACCTTTGTTTCTCACATCCAGAACTAATATTTATTCTTCCTGCATCTGTAGCCTGGTTGTTAAAATATCTCAAGGCAGTTTCAAAGCTTTTCTAAAGGGAAGGTATGACATCTGTGATTTCTCTCCTACCTCCCTGGCAGGTTGTCAGAGGAAGTTAGCAATGTGATTTAACAAATCTCTTTTGGCTATTACTTAGGATTATCTTCCAGGTGCTGCTAATTGATCTGTTTTGGATTGTTTTCCCCAGGAATTTGAAGTTAAACTGACTCACTGGGTCTTTAATATTCTTACCTGTTGTTTTTTGTTGCTTTGGTTTGTTTACTTGGGTTTTTTTCCATTGTGCACACGTGCACACACTTCCATTCACATGCTCTCTCTCCCCTCCCTCCTGAAATATTACCTGTCATTATTATTATTTATGCCAATCACTGCTTGCATTTGACCCTCTTGGTGAAGACTGATGTCCTAAACATGATAGTCTTCTGGATGTCATCTCTCATCAGCTTTTCTCTCTGTTGACTAGGGCCAGAAGGTTTTTCTTGCTCTTAAGCTATAAACATATTGATAATAAGGATTTCTTTTTGTTGCTAGTCTTTCTTTTTTTTTTCTGCATTATAATTCTACCTTAACCATGCTGATTCTCATAACTATGTACTTCTGCAGATTTTGTATTTATTGCTAGCAATTTGACTATGTTTTCACATTCTGTGTCTGTCTTGACAAATAAATCTTGTGCTACTTCTGCTGTTTATTTTTACAGGGCACAAGCGCAGATTATCATGTTGTATTGTTTTGTAGTGAAATTGCTGCTTCTTTCTTGTCTCCCCTCTTAGTGTCTCTTGTGTTCACATTCTCTTTGCTACATTCTTGGGTTCCCCCACCTCCCATTTAATGAGGTTTTGTCAACTTTTCTTCTGAACTCGTTGCTTTCCATTTGTCTAGAAACAAATCTAGAGGATCTGATGACTATTTTAAGTTTAAAAAAAAATCTGGTTTTGAAATAAAAGAAGTTTAAGTCTAAACTAAACTAAAGCGCTGTCAATTCACAGGCCTTTGCTCCTTATACCATGTGACTGCCAAGATACCACATGGTAGTAGATTCCCTGTTCAGGCTTTTTGGTTTTACTTCTAAGTTGCTAACTGTTTGATATGTAGATTTGAGATACCAAACAACCCTGGTGCTGGTAGGTGGTTTTTAATGGCTCTGTTGTTGTTTAAACTGATTAGCCCTGTCAGTGCAAATGGCTTGTTCTTGCAAGGCCTCAGATTCTGCTGAATGTCACTGGGCTTGTTGTCTGTCATTGTGCACAGTGACAATGGATCTACCATAGTGGGAAATACCAATTTAAAACCTAAGGAGAGTGCATCCTTTCAGATTTCCAGAATAACACAGTGGTTTGGATTGGAAGGGACCTTAAAGGTCATCTAGTCTCCATTTCTGGTCTGTAACCTCAGCCCATTCGTGGGATGGTCCAGATTTTGTTTCACAAGTTGTTTTGAAAGGGGAATGCTGTACTGTATTCCACTCCCGAGAGAGAGCTGAACCTTTGCATTTTCACCCTTGGTGACATCAAAGATGCTAAAGGCTTGCCATTGACTTGCTTCACATCCAGGGTGAGGGAAGAAGGCACCCACCCTGCTGCGGGATGCCCTCAGTTCAGCACTTCCTCTGAATTAAGGCTGTGACATGTGCTGCCACACTTTGAAAAGAAAAGGATCTAGTTTAAATGTAAGACAAATTCCACAGTTTACATGTTCAGAAGATACTGACAGTTCTTCTCTGAAATAATTTTTTGTTAGTGTCCAATTTACTTACTTTTGTAGTAAATTAGTCCCCTCCCCCCTTTTATGTTTGGGGCTTTTTGTCGGGTAGTTTCTTTCTTTACAAAAGAAAATCTCAAAATAATAATTATTATTTTAGTTATAAAGTAAAGGAGTGTGAGTTATGCATGTTTTCTTCCCTCCTTTCAGACGCTACAGGAAGTTGTGGCCTCTCCTCTCAACTTTCCTGGACATGCAATAAAACAAAACTTAATATAATCCCATGTAAATTAAATGAGTAATCCAAACATCTTGTTTCCATACTCCCATAATTCTAGCAGCCATAGAGGTACAGTCTGGCTCTACCTGTCCACCATGGCAGGTTTAATAATGCTTTCACATTTTCTTTTATGTGAAACGTCCAAAATGTCTTTTTCTTTGGTATTTTTTTTATGTTTTATTTGTTTGCTTTTTGTCTCATTCAACGACTGGTCCTTTTGTTAGCTGATAAAAGTTCTATTGCCTCTCTTTTATCCCATAAATTGCTCTGGCTTGTGTGACTTGAGACATCCTTCCCATAAACCGGATTTGAAAATGTAGTAGTAGTTTACCTGTGCAGGTTCATGCTATGGTTTAACCCTAGTTGGCAACCAAGTACCATGCAGCCCCTTGCTCACTCCCCCTGCCCTGGTGGGATGTGGGGGAGAATTGGAGAAAGGTGAAACCCATGGGTTGAGGTAAGAAAAGTTTAAAAATTGAAATAAAGTAAAATATAGTAATAATAATAATAATAATAATAATAATGATGATGATGATGATGATGATGATGATGATGATGATGAAAAAGGAGGAAGTGGAATGAGAGGAATAAAACCCAAGAGAAAGAGGTGATGTACAGTACAATTGCTCAGCATCCCCTGATGCCCAGCCCATCCCTGAGCAGCGACTGGTGGCTCCTGGCCAACTCCCCCAGTTTATATGCTGAGTATGATGTTCTAAGGTATGGAATATCCCTTTGACCAGTTTGGGTCAGCTGTCCCAGCTGGGGTCCCTCCCAGCTTCTTGTGCATCTGCTCAGTGGCAGAGGATGAGAACCTGAAAAGCCCTTGTCTTAGGGTAAACACTGCTTAGCAACAACTAAACATCAATGCGTTATCAACACTATTCTCATACTGCATCCAAAACACAGCACTGTACCATCTAATAGAAAGAAAATTAACTCTATCCCAGCTGAAACCAGGACAGTTCACAATGCATGCAATAAAGTGTATATGAAAAGCTTCCTTGAACAATTATGTCTATAGGAATGCTGGAAATAGGAGTCAGCAGTAGAAACAGCCAATTTCCTTACTGTGACTTTAAAAGAATCCTGATTACTTCTGCATTTCTCGTCTCAAAATTAGTCATTATCCCTGTAAGAGTGAGAAATAAACAGTGGCTGTATTTTCTGACTTTGGATGCGCTTCTAAATCAATCAGTGGAGGTAGATGGGTGAAGGATGAAAATACCCACAATTACCCCAGCTTTATTTTAACAAAGGTGTGTGGTGAGGACCCCTTGGCTGAACATTGCCTGCCACCCCAGGCACCCCAGGGGAGGTGACCGCAGCAGCGGGTGGGTGTCCCTGTGGTTCTGGTGTGGCAACAACTGCTTTCAGGTGGGCATAAACTGGTGACAAACAAATCAAAAAAAGAGCAGCGTAGGCCTGGGAGAACCACAGTTATGTAAAGGTGACCAATGAAACATTATTTCTCAAGTGGGTATTTTGAAGGGCTGTTACCGCAACACTTTTTATATAAATGAAAGGTACATTTGAATCGGAAGCAATTTGGTGTAGCAAACTGCTAATGACTCATCCCAGACCTGAGGGGAAACAGAGCTGCTGTGACACAGAGAGATTTTTGAGTGCTTGCATGGGATCTGCTTCGGACGATGCAAGAGTGAGAGATACCAGTACTGTCCAGCACCGCTCCTATTAGCATCCACTAGCATGGTGCGTATTCCAGTTAGGAGATCCTCATCACCTCTGCAGTTGCAACCAAACAGAGGTTGATTGTTGGTAGCTTCTTGAATGTTACATAGATGCTACACATATCCCATGTTTTAGTACTAATGCAGTAAAAATGTATTTATCAAGATCTTCAGTTCAGGAGATGAATATCATGAGTTCTCATGGCTTTACAGAATCTTTTATCTTCTTTCTAGAACAAATTTTTTTCTTTAATACAAAGATTTATAAAAACATTTAATGAACCAGGTTGACACAAAGATTGCCATGTAATTAGAAAACTCTTGACATTTTGCTTTTTTGTGTTCTTGTGCAAGCTTAAAATTGTGCTGTCATCTTCAAAAACTACTTTAATTTGTACAGCATTGTTGGAGAAAACTGTAATTGGAATAAGACTTACCCGTGATAGACCCAAGAGTAGCTTGGATTGTGTGCAGGAACATTTTCTTATGAAATATTTGAGTAATTTGAACAATGACTTCAAGAAAATACTGTGTCTTTTAAATAATCTGGTTCTTACTGTCCCTTTTAAAATGGCTGTATGAACCTCAAAGCTAAATGTCAATAGGTACAATTTTGTGATAATTTCTCCTCCCTAGTAGTCATGTTCCATGCTGTAACCCACAATAGCTTTCCTTGTTCTGTGTGGTCCCTACCCTCCAACACCACAATACCTAACACCAAAAAATTGTTGACCTGAAATACTAAATACTGCTATGTTCCTTTTTAAAGCTGCATAATGGAACATTGGTCTTGAATTAGTATTGAGATTAGATGGATTTATTTAATTGTTGCTTATGCTCCATACTTAGATGTACAATATTCCATTAACTGGCTTCTACTAGATTGCCATATTATAAAAAGAAAGGTAAGTTAGAGAAAAAAATAAGTTTTATTGGAGTCCAGAAGTAGATCATCTGTACCTGCTTCTCGTTCTATTGTTTTTACCTGGTATAAGAGGACTATATGCATCTTTATGTAAAGTATTGCTGATGTATCTTTATATAAATCTTCGCTGAAACTGACTTAGTAGTTCAGGCCCACATGTACCCTTCAAACACTGACCCACTGTTCCCAGAACTGAAAATGAGAAAATGAAAATGTTCTTGGAGAACAACAATCGGACTCCATAGCTAGTAGATGAATATACATCTTCTCTGTGGGTCGGGAATAGGGTTGGAAATATGGCAAACCTGGGAAATTACTAGATAAACAAGTAAGCAAAGTAAGGTCAGCAAATAATAAACTCTTGAAACATTTGTCTTAAATCTGTGTCTTGCTTTGGTAGGTTGTTTTTTTTTTTTTCATTTTTGCTACCTTTTTTCTTCTCTGAGTTGGTGCATAACAGTGCTTTAGTGGAATGCATGTATCTTCTGCCATAAACAGTTTGTTGGAAATATTAATAGAATAGCAAAAACAAATCTGGTCTATTCTGTAGATCCTAGGCTGCCTTTAAAATGCTTTTAATTTGGAAAAAGCCTGTGAGCCTTTTGTGAGGGGACATACACACCCCAAACCAAAGCCCTTGTTCAGTTTCTGTTGAATAGAATACCAGTAAATAGCTTGAAAATGCAAACGGGGTCCTTGTGTTCTTGCTCATCTCTACAATTTGAGGAAGAACTCTTGACATTTTGGGTAGACCCCACCTACATAACATTGTGTGCCAGAGAACTTGTTTACCAAAGCATGTTTGTTCACCCCAGCCTGTATTTGCAATTCTAGTAGAACGTGCTGTAGCTGGGTTTCAGGAGGCTGAAATAAGAAACATCCATACAGAATTACCACTTAGAGAGATTTTTTTTCTTCTATACTTAGCTTTGGTATACCTTCCTGCACAAATTGCTCAGATCTCCTGGAAACTCAGAGACTTGACCTATTTTATAGAGCTGTATTTATAAATGGAATTCCAGAGTCTTTGTTGAGAGTGAAATGCAGGTCATATAGTGCTGTCAGTTGGGGTTTTTTTTTAGCAATTTATACTTTATGGGCTGTATTTGATAACTTCAGCTTCACAGTGTTTACCAGTGCAGTAATTTATTACTGTGTTTTATGAATGTCTGCTGAAACTAGTCCCAGAACATGTCAGCATGTACCAATAAGATGTATATGTGACATGTCAAGCACATGTGTTGTTATATGCCTATAAAGCAGCTGGTTATCTTTGTCCTTTTGTTATATATATATTCCCTTTTTTTATATATGTATACACCCTTGTAGGACTTGGTGGTAAGCCAGGTCCAATGTGCTTCTTTTTCCTGGTATTCTTGGAACCCATGTAAATCTTTTGTGCTTCCATGTGAGCAAGTGGAGGTGGCTTGAGGCAGTATCCACACTCTGGGTCTCTGAGATAACTGATAACTAAGGTAAACTAGGCTATCAGGAGTTCAGCATTCATACTGTTCTTCTTCTGGTGGCTGAACTAGTTTGTGGAGGTTTCACTTGGGTACCTGCTCCAGACTGCACACTTGCAGTAAGTGGGAGCAGCTGCAGGGCAAAAAGAGATAAGGGCCATGTGCCCTCTGATAGTGGTGCTTCGCCTAAGGACACAGCTATGGTTGGATGATGTCTCCTGGTGCAACCCTGCCAGCTATTGGAGTGATAAGTGAACAGGATGTAAACAGCAGGGTTTGGGTCAGACAGTTCATGTGCACTGAATTCACCATTCACTTTAAATGCCTTGCATGCTAAGTAATTTTTAGAAACTAATCATTGAAAAAAGTGAAACTAACCTGAAAAAAAAAGTACTCCATATATGGTAACAGTAATACATTTTGGTGTGTGCATGAGGGAAGTAAAGAACTTGAGGAGGATGAAGTCAGGAAAATACAGATGCACATCTTGAAATTGCAGATACAGTGTTTCACTGCCTGATACTGCTTTTTTACTTTGAAATTTCATTGTGCATTTATGCTATTGGCAGAATGCTTGCTTGTGTACTAGTGTTCCTTTTTAGTAAATGCTTCAGTTGATTTAAACCAGTTTTCTTCTGAGCTTCTGTGAAGAATTTCTTTGATGTGGTGCTGCTGTCATTTTTCTGGTTCATGTTATACACACTCTGTGATGCTCATGAAATGATGCAGTTTATTACGGTTTTTCTATAGTTTTCCATCATTTTGATTTGTGGTGTTTGCTATGCTTAGGGGAGAGTCCATGTAGTGTTGCAGATCGTGGTTTTGATATTCATTAACCTCTGTGCTCCAGGACATTCTTCTTGTAATACATGGATCATCGTCTTTGTGTCTGGAGTGCTGGAAAACTGGCAGTTCACTATGTCACCATGAATGAAGCCTCCTTTTACTTGGCAAGTTCTTAATGCTTTGTCAAAAGACAATACTAAATCTTTCAGCTGTGTTTAGGTGGCTTGTGGTAGTTTCTGGTGGGTTGGATAGTTTGCTTGGGAGAAGGGGTTGAAATATATGTTTGCAATGAATCAGTCTTTTAAGTATTCATTTCATTCCTTCAGATTGAAAGACTGTCATCTGAAGACATTCTGTAGCTGATCTAGCATACAAAAAGAAAGTAGGGAAAAAACCATTTCCTCTGAGCAGCTCATGTAAAATTGAACCATTACTCAGACTCCGTTAATAAGCACAGGCATGCAACTATGAAAATGAGTTAAATGAAATCCATTAATATGCATACATTCATTAGGTGTTACAAAACCAGCTTTGGTAAAGAACAGTTACCTGGTGATACTGTTGCTTGCACCTGCATTGTGAGCTTTAAATCTTGCCCAGGTGGCAATTCTTCCACAGTTTTAACTCTCAGGCTTTCAGCTAGTTCACTTTCCCACTGAGTGTCTTCTCTGACTTGATTTTGTCCATGGTAGCCTGTGTTTTCTGGTAATCTCATGAGTCCAGGGAGTCCAACAGGACGCTGTTTTCTCCAGTACACAGCTCTCAGGTGTGACACTTTGCAGTGCTGAATGCCTGCTCCCAACTGGCCCATGCTGCTTCCAAGTCCTGTTCCTAAGCAGACAGTGGGGTGTGAACATAGCCTAATTAGCCACCAAACAAGGGGCTGGAAAGCAGTGTGAGAGTAGCCCATAGAACATGGCAGGTGCATATCTGTCTTCATAGATTTTTATGGGGTCTTTGTGGCAGCCAGAATCCCTGGTGTTAGACAGTATTTGCCCAGAGTTTCTGTGCCTGTGTCATTGTGAGGCCCATCCATGGCTGCCTGAGGCCTTTCAACAGGGTGATGTCCTCAGACTGCTCAGTGCTGTGTAGATGGGTAAAACCTGCAGGGAGTTGGGTCCTTTGATTACAACAATTGGCACATGCGAAGTTAACTACAGTGGCCATGTGTTGTTTCCTGAATGAAGTCTAAGTTCAGGGCCTGATGGGCTAAAGGCTAACAGTAATTATTTAAAAGATTGCTTCATATCTATTACCGCATCATGTTTGGATAGTTTTAAAGAGACACATTTGGTTTAACTGGAGTTAACAGTTGGCAAGATACTGCCACAGAAGAAGTTTTAATTCTAAACACCATCTCATCTCAGTGTCCAAATCTGCTGACTGTTAACAGTCTGTCCTAGGGCAAGGACTTTGTGTTTTCCTTTGTGTGAGGAGTAGGATAGAAAGCTTGGTGTTAACAGAGATAGGCTAAGATACTCCTTTGAAGATGCAGGAACTGAAATGGAAAGCTGTGGTGTTGGTGTTTGAAGCTGATAGTGAGGTAATGATTTTGTTACTCAGTGACCTGCTGTGTTTTAGAACTAACAATTTTGGACTAGCTTGTCAAGTGGTTTGGGCTGTGCTTTTTGTGTGAATTTGAATGTATACAAAAGTTTCACAGTATATTCCTGTGGAACAGCGTTCACTAGCAAAGCTCCTGGCTGCATTGAAACAAATCATCTGTATTCCTGCTTGTCTTTGTCTTACAATGTTTTTTTATGCTCTGTTTTTGTCTGTATAGTTCTCATTATAAAATGAGACTTTTGATCTTTGGTCAGGGACAAGGTATTCACACTAATTTAAGGATATTTTCAGTAAAAACAGAACTGAATAGTTCATATTGTTGCTACCTGCTCATCCTGGGCTTGGAGAAACATGTTAAAGGTAACTCTTCATTTATGTGACCTCTTGCATTTGCAAGATTGAGATGGTCCTTCATTTCTCTTCCCTTTTCTTGTATTTTCCACCCCCACCACCCAGACACTGATATTTCTTGAGCAAAGGCTTAAAATAGTTGGGATGACAGCACACTACATGGATTTGTAACATTCCTTAGAAGCAAAATACTGCAAAGCAGTGGAAATGAGATTCTCTGTGTATATTGCTGCCCAGAAAACATAAACGGGGAATGCAAGGGAGTTCCTGGGGACAAAAATGTCAAAATGAATGCTGACCTTTAACTTCTAAAAGGCAAGTTGAGTTCCATGCATTTCTCTGTGTGCTATGCAGTTAACCACCAGGTATCCACCTTGACATTAGAATATTAGCCTTTAAAAGCTCATCAAGCAAATCTGTAAATTACAATTTATTTAAATTTTAGGACCTTAACAGTGTTTTGCATAGTATGATGCACTAGACAGATGAACATGCTGTGGAATTCATTCAGGCAAATTACAATTTAAGGATATGTACTGTGTTGCTGATCTCTAACTACTACTCCAGAACAGGAAGAGGAGCTGCTTAAAATTAACCGCTTGACAGCCCAGTCTTCAGAGAGATTTTAAGTGCGAGGAAGGGCAAATAGCCGCTCTTTAGTCAAAGGTTTAGGGCTTAGATTGTGTGGACAGGGAGACTGAGTTAAATTATCTCTAAGACATGGTCATCTTCTCACCTTTCCTGGCTTGAGGCTGTACTGTAAATCAGTCAATAGCTCCACTGAACTGATCTGCTGACACGTTGATGATTAACTGAAAACTATCAACCAGACAGAAGCGGAACACTGCTAAACAACTGCGGAGTAAAATAGCTCTTGAATACAGATTACCTGACTAAATTTTTTGCCAATGAGTTATTCTAACTGAGTGAAGTTCAGAAGCATTCTGGTCTGGGGCTTACCATGAGAAGTCCTAGCAAAGCCTCTTTAAAACTACTCCATGAATGCAGAGGCAAATACCTTGCCAGATCCGAACAAGCAAGAGAAGGCTGTTGCTACAATGCCAAGTCTCAATATCTAGCAGTACCTATCCAAAACCACAAAACTCCAAAATCAGGAAAGGGCAGGTTAGGATGGGAAAATTCCTCATTTCTTTCCTCAGTCTCTGTGTGGACTCTACTGAAATGGAAGCTTGTGATCCAGTTGACTTGTAGCTTGTGTGTACACAGTTACAACACCCTAATCCAAACACTGACGTATTTTAAAAACTGCCAGACTGCTTCTCTGATTTGTTTTTGGAGAGTGCTTGGATGACTGTCAGTGCCTGACACATGAGTGTAGTATTATGCAGGAATACTTCTGCAGCAGGACTGTTCAGAAGCAGGATCTCCCGAACTGCTCCTTGCCAGGTACTTGCCAATACCTGTGACTGTTGAAATGAGCACCATCATGTCCTGTCAGGCCCAAATACAAGTCTTGCCAAGACAGGTCTGTAAATCATGGGGCTTCTCTGTAATCAATAGAACAGTTCCTGACGACAACTTGTGGGGTTTTGGGGATGCCCTGGTGTTACCTTGGTGATACAGTGGAGTGGGCTGCAGTATTTGCACACTTGCTCATTCTTTACATGGCCATTGAAATCCCAAGAAACATTTCAGTTATTTATAGGGAGGAAGCTAAAATGGCATAGGCTTTTAACTCATCCTGAGTGTTACCATTTGTATTAGATATTCCCTGCCCTTTAAGCCTTCTCTGAATGTTTGAAAGCATAGCAGATTCTCAGTAAACAT
Organism: Monarcha castaneiventris obscurior; assembly: GCA_026261815.1. Classification (NCBI taxonomy): domain Eukaryota; kingdom Metazoa; phylum Chordata; class Aves; order Passeriformes; family Monarchidae; genus Monarcha; species Monarcha castaneiventris. Next base: position 13,824,451 of record JAMPIT010000379.1, read on the forward strand.
GAGGCTTTAACGTAATGGGTGTGGTGGTCTTTTCTGTTAAACAGAATCCATGCTAACTCCTGTTGGTCCTGCACTTTTAGATCTTGTTAACAAAATAAAGTGAGGAGTAACACTGTCATTAAAGGAGGTGGGGTTTTTTTTTTTTGTCTATAATTTATATTTTTATAACTGTTTTATGACCACAATTTGCTCAGGAAAAACTTTCCAAGTTACACATCATTTTAAGAGGTCCAGTTGAATTTTAACGGGGGGTATTGAAACTTATCCCTGAAATTTCAGAGGGTGCAGAAATAGTTCCCTAAATAGTGCTAGATGTTACACAAACCTAATTTCCCCTGTGTTACTCCTCCTGCCCATACAGAAAAAGAGCTGTCATTACAGCGGCCGGTTGGTTTAATGACGGCCGTGCCGGTGGATTGTGGGCACCCCTGGGCACACTGAAGAGTTAAACTGAAACCCCTCGTGTGCGCAGGGGTGGTTTTAGGTTATTTTTACCAGAGCGCTGCTGTTTTTCCAGCGTTTCTGTGGGGAGCCGCCCAGCAGAAGCAGGAGCATCCCCCTAGGGGCTGGGGAGGGGGGACTGAAACTTTGGGATTAGGGGAAGTGGAAACTTGGCCCTAAAAAAAATATTTTTTAAAGTTTTGTATTTTAGTGTGTGTGTGTGTGTATATCTGTGTGTGTGTATATATATATATGCACATATATATAGGGCGGGAGGGGGAGAGGATCTCGCCTGCCGGCCCCGTCCCACAGCCCGGGGCAGGCCGGGTCTGGGCTCCGCGGAGGGCTGCGCGGGCGGCCGGGCAGCCTGGCGCCGCGGGCGGGGAGGGCCGGGAGGCGGGGAAGGAGGGAGGGAGGGAAGGAGGGAGGAGGGAGAGGGGGCGGCCGCAGCCTCCCCGCCCAGGCGGAGCCGCCTTTCCCTTTTCCTGGCCGCCGAGCCCCGGGCGCGTTATCCTGCGGGGGCGGGAGATGGCCGCGCGGGGCAGCGGCGGCGGGCGCTCGGCCGGGAGCGGGAGGAACGCCTGAACTTCCTAGAAGTCGGGGAGCCGAGAAATAGTTGTCGGGGTGAAGGCGAGAGCAGCTTGGTTTCGTTCCCGAGGTCCTCGCGGTGCGGTGGAGCCGGTGGCTGCCCGGTGAGGAGGAGGAGGAGAGGTGGGTGCGGGTCCGGGGTACCCGGGAGGCGAAGCGGGGCGGCCTCTGCGGCCTCTCGTCCTTCCCCCAGTGGTTCGCAGCCAGGACGTGCTGGTGTTTCGGGGGAGCAGCACTGAAGCGTCTTAGGTAGCGCTGCCTTGACGGGATTCAGGTACCCTTAAGGAATTTAATTTTGTGGAGGTTAATTAAAAGGCTGTTGTAAAGTATTATGGCTAAAGCTGTTCTGACAGCTCGTCCTTTTTTTCTTTTTTTAAGTGTTTGTGTTTATGTGAGTTTTCCTCCTCTAACAGCTCGTGAAGGTGTAGCTCTGCTGCTTCTAAACGTGCAGTAGTTTTGCAGGATGGAATGTGCCTTTCTTATTCCCCGGTAAAGTTAGAGTACGTTGTCATGCTGGTAGTGCATTTCATCACAGCACAGCAGTGTCACCTGAATGCCCTTATGGATCTTCCTGCACTGAAGATTTCCGTGAATATCGCTTGCTGCAGTATCCTTGTAGCTAAGGTTTTTTAATAACTTCTTTCAGACATTTCAAGTGGTTTTATACACACACACAGAATGAGATTGTATTTTTAAGCGTTGATGTTGCTCTATTTTTGATTCTTCTAACGTTAGTGTTGTTTCGGTCTCACTGTCTAAATATAGTTCTCAATCTGTTTTTTTTTTTTTATGGTCTTCACCTGCACATCAGTCTCTTCAATGACTATAATATGAACTAATGGTAAAAACAGAAGCTGCATATGGAGGAGTGTTTTCCTGAAGGCTTTAAGATACTTTGGATTTCAGGAAAAATTGTTACTGGCTTTTGGAAAGCATTTTGGAAAGTTCACTGCTGTTAAGGTAGTCTCCATGCATGGTATTTCTTATAATTTAAAGCTAGAAAACTGACCTGTTTCTTAAAAGATACTTTGAGATCCTCATTTAGATCAGAAATCCAGCACAATTGACTTGCCTATGTCAGTGAGAAGTACTGGTTGCTTTAACAACCTTGGCAAAGCTGAAGACGTAGGCACTAGTGGTTACATGATAATGTAACATAATAATAATAACAACATAATGTGTTAAAATTGCTTTCCAGCTTCGAATTCCCACCTGTGATGTAAATTACAGCCTCACCACATCTGATATTGTTGCACCAAATTCTGTTTTCTGTACATAAGCAGCTAATCTCTGAATCTTTACAAACTGAACCTTCTCATTCTCTGTACAGCACAGAAATATGTGAGAGGTCAGTGTATGCTCTTACCTGTGGGAGTCTGTAAACTGTCCCTGAAGAATGACATAGAATACTAATACTGTGGTTGCACTGATGTAACGTGATGAATCAACTGGTGGTGAACTGGACATGCAGTTTGTATATTGCTAAAGGGTCCTTCTCTTGCTTGCCTTTTATATTCCAATGTTTAAGTTGTTGCCTTTTCCAACAGCTTTGTGGTTCTAGGCAGTCACCAGTTCTGTAAAGCACAGACTTCGAAAGTGTGATTTCTGGATTGTGGCCTGTAGCTTGGATTTATGTATTTCATTATGTTATTATCCAGCTACATTCTGTTATATGGATTTTACCTTTTTGACAATTACAGTACATAAAATCCAGGAACTCTGTCCATGTTCAATATGTTAGCAGTAACATCAGTCTTAAACAGATCAGAATTCTGTGTTTATATAGTGAAACAGAGGGAGAGCCGTTGGTGACTTCTGTTGAAGGTCATGTGTATCCAGTATATCTGGAATTGAAATGTGGTGTTCTCTCTTTTAATTTCCATCCAGAGGGTAAAACGAGGCTGGATTATTTGCTTGGTGTTTACTGAAGTCTGACTGCCCTCTTACGTAGAACTGACTGTGCTGCAGGTGGCTGCTGTCAGCTGTCTGTAAGACCTCTTCAAAGGAGCTTACAGTGCTGTCACTACAACTCTTGAGCTCTGCTATCCTTAGGCATCTACATTTAAAATTTAATTGGACCCACTGTGTAGGCAGGCTGAGAAAGCACACCAAGAAGTGTGCAAGTAGCAAGTGTAATACAAACTGGATTTTCTAATATACTCTGTTGTTTGTGTAAGTTGTTCCATGTGAGGCACATAGTGATCCTTGTGGATACTATGGACACAGGCTAAAGTTGAAATTGTTACGGAGCTGTGTTCAGGATTAAAAGGTAGTTGCCTCTTACTGGCAATATTTGTTCTTGAGAACATTTTATTTTATTACTCAGTGTTTGCTTACCACAGCAGAGAACCTGTGTTCTGTCATGTAATAAATATGAATGCAAATAGGTCTAGTCCAAGCCACAGATCTTTTTATATGCCAGTTATGAGCAGCTTACTGGAGCTTCTTTTGGGAGGTGGGGCAGAAGGGATGTTCTTGGTTGCAGTACAGTCGTGGGGAGGCAATGCTTGCCTGACTTCTCCAAAGGAAATTTGATAAAGACAAAAAGAGGGGAGTTACTTATTTCATTCCTTTGGTTGAGTTTTCACTTTACCTGCTGTCCTTTTCTCTAAGTAGAAAGATTCAGTTGAATTGGACTTTGCCCATGTTGCTGCAGAGGAGTGGTGCTACTAGAGACTTTTAAAACTGCTAGGTAGTGGGTGGATGTGTAAACAGGGAGCAGGCTTTTTCCTTTATACCAGTGGCTGAATTCTCAGTTCTCTCAAATTGTAGTTAGAAGGGAGTGTGGAGATAAGCCAGGGATTGACTAGAGTATTTTGGTTAGTGCTCTCTTTTAATTCAGGTGAAGTCTTGCTAGAGGTCTACTGTGGTGTCTAGTGTTACTGTATTAAAAATCATATGTAATGTGGTATTTAAAAGGATGTCTTCTGTGAATGAAACCTGTTTTCTCTAGAACCTCATTATTGAACTGCTTCTGGCCATCCTTGTCTCTTTAGAGATTAGCAGTCTGTGTTTTGCTTTTGAGTTTTTCTGAAGCATTTGACTTCACATATAGTCCCTGGATCTCCTCATCCTGTATTCCTGTTGCACTGGATTCTGAATGTCTCATGTCCCATTTCCTGTGTGTCGGACGCCTGTTTGGTAGCAAGAATGGGACACTATTTCTCCATAGAGAGGTTGAGAAAAAGTTGACTTTCTGGGATTTCTCCAAGACTGTGTGAGGTCCAGTCATATGTTGAGCCATTATCAGTGTATTTGTGGAAAAGACTGAGGAGGTGATGAAAAGTATGCCGAAGTTGATACTTTCTCTAAAGTTAAGGAAATAGGGTAGTGTTTATAGCAAACAATAGGACTGCCTCCTGTGCCTTGCTTTCTGTTTCTTTGTGTTCAGGTTCATTCCGTAATTGGAATTACAGGTGAGATTTTCAGCAGCTGATTTTACTGATGACTCAGTCCCAAAGTAAGTCCTTCAAGGCAGATGATTAATGTATAGGGAAGTACCTCTACAGTGTTCCAGTGTTGGGTTCCAATGGATATGGATCCTGGTGATTCCTCCAAGCATGCTTGCTGAAAGAGTCTTTTGGGGTTTTTGTCTGTTCTTTTCTCTGCTTTGCTTGTGTTACACAAAGAGTGAGTGTGATTTGCACTGGCCTTAGAGGTATTTAAGGCAATTTGGCAGCAGTTGGAGAGGCAGCAGGTGAGTACGCAGCTACCTCATCTAGCCTTGGACATTCTGGGCAGAGGTTGAAGCATAAGCGCCCAGAAAAAGGATCTTTTGCTTATACCGTGGTATCTAGGCCACTACCATTTAAAAAAAAAAACCCAGAAAATGTTTCAGTGCAGAATAAAATAGTCTGATTAAACTTCAGAAACCTTTTCTAATACCGTTCGCTTATGTAGAGAGAGTAAAAGGACAATGCCACATACTGCTAAACTATGTCATATTTGCCTGTTGCATGCCGCTACTAGGAGGCTGCACAGAAGATTTTATAGTCAGGCTTTCATTTGTGGGTGTAGTAGATTTGTGTGTGCTCTCATGGTGTCAGAGTTCTGCTGTTGCCAAGCTCTTGCTTCACCAGAGGCAAGGGTCAGCCTGAAAATTGATGTTGTTGTGGCTTCCTGCAGGAAATGGTGAAAATACTGCTGCCTTTTTGACAGCCCCCATGGAGAGAGTGAACAGTGTAGCTGTTGATAGGCTTGAAACTGTGCCACGAGGACTGGTGACTTCTGTTCTACTCTGACGTTCTCTGTGCCTTCTCCTGTTCCAGGCCTTCATACTGTAGCAGCTTAAGTTTCAGCTGTTTGTGGACAGCACTGGTCTCCGCATTAACCTGTCTTGCAGGTTATCTGCATTATCTGTGTCATTCACTGGTGCCCAAGTTTGATTTGAGGGGACTTACTTTGGTATGTGGTTTTCTGAGGTTCCCTTCCCTTTTGGTCTTTTACCAAAGTTAAGCTGAGGAGCTGCTTGTTGTTAGTTCCAGGAAATGCTGTAGCCAGAGGTAGAGACTTCTCTGCTGACAGCATCTGTTAAATTCACTCGTATCTGGCATCCTTCAAAATGCTGCAATTTCCACTTTTGAAGCTGTGGATAAAAATATGTCTCTGCTGTTTTCTCTCCATTGTTACTTCATGTAGTTATCAGAGCATTAGTGGTTTTACCTGCTGTTTAACCTACAGCCGTGTTCCTGTCTACAGCATGGTAAAGATTAAGGCAAGTCTATCCCTATTTCAGACCTACAGTTCAGATGTAAGAAGCTCTCAAGATCTGATATGCTCGAGGCAAATAGAAACTGAAAGAAAGCTCTGATCCACTGGAGCTTAGTGGCAAAGTGAAAATGCAGTTCCTTCAAGTTTGTCAGTTCAGCTTAGTGTTGATGACCCAGGTACGGCTCAGAGGAGATGCCTCAGGGAAAGAAAACAGTCACGGCCAGTGATCTTCCAGGCAGCTTAAAGAAAGAAATGTGAACATTACAGTTTTGGTTTCTCAGATGATTTATTCTTCTTCTCCCCAGTAAGATGAATAAACTCTTCCTGAATTAATCTGGTTGACACTTCCTCCTTTTGTTTTTCAGAGATCTTTCAACTTCAGATCTGACATAAAGCTCAGTCTTCCAAGACTACAGCTTTTAATCCATACGGCTCCTGTACTGGCATTTAAAACTCTTGACACTAAAAATAAGAAACTGAAGGGATGAGACAAATACTGCCTGTCTTGTGAAAATGAGTGCAGGCATCTTGGAAATCTTTGTAACAAACACTGGTTTATGAGAAGAGAAGGACAGTGAGTGATACTAATCAGGGAACACCTAATCCATTTCAAAGCCTTGCTTGTTTTTCTGTGATGAACAGGAAGAGAGATAAAACCCAGGGTCTTATGCTCAGTTCCTGACACTGACCTGAAGTGGCTAAAGATTGACACAAGTGCTTAGTAAAGTCTAAGCTTAGTGAAACACTTACTGGAAGTGGTGCCTGTTGACTGTTTCAGTGGACCTCTTACGATGGAGAAGAGCTCAGTTAACTTTTACATCTCCATTTTAGTATGTGGCAGTGGGAGAAGACCACCCTTAATCTCATGCCAGTATAAAACTGTGGAAGGTGTGCCTTCTTGTAATAAAGCTTTTAACAGCTTTTTCCAAAGGAAAAGAGAAACCAATTTGAAACTCATGGTCTGTGTAACTGGCTTGGATGAAGCCAAATGTGTTCCAGTCAAATAAAGGTGGGGGAGAAGCTTAACCCTGCTCAACACTGTAATTACCTAATTGGTGAAGTAGAGAACAATCAAATTAAGGTAAATGCAGCTGTAGCTAAAAATAATCTTCTGAATGTGTTGCAGTATGGACGATCTGTCACTTAGCTGTGATTACAGTGGTTTTAAACATTCCTTTTTGTTAAAGTCATCAGATAGATCTTTGAAAATTCACTCAATTTTAAATGGCTGTAGGAGAAATAACAACATGAAGTTTGATTATCTGGCTTTTGAGAGCAAGAAGAATAGTCACTTGACTGACTGAGACTCATTGGGTATCAAGAACAAGTCTTTTCACTGGATTCCAGGAGCTTTGGCCTTTGTGCCAACATAAATATGGGTGTCTCTCTAATAGCAGAATTGCGTTGGATTAGTTTGTGCTTTTTGGAAATATATGATATGAAATATAGAGTTCACTTTTATACTTCCCTGTTTTAAGAAAATAGAGAGTTAATGTTGAACTGGGCGCTCCTTTTTTCTCTGGCTGTTTTGAAGAGAACTGAGGTGTCCCTCTTTGTAAAGCACTTTTCTCATGTTTGTCAGTTGGTTGATCGGATGCATCCTGTTCTAAAGCTGTGCTGCGTTCAGTGAGCAGTTCAGATGGCTGTACTTACTGTGCAGACCCAAACAGAGGGTTGTAGCCATGCAGTGTTAATTTTGGCTGCTCCTAAGCACTGCTGAAGTTCCTGTTGTTATCAGTGGGGTCCAGTAAATAATGTGCTTGTGCTCAGGGCAGGTGTGGAGAATACTGCCCCTCCATAAGTGAAGAGGCATCTGGTTAATACTAAGCTTTCTGCCTTTTTGATGGCTTTATTCTCAGTCTCTTCTTACATTCTGCAAGGAAAATTAAGTGTTACACTGAAGGGAAAGGGTGACCTTACACCCTGTGTTCTGCCAAACACAAAGTATGCCCGGTAGGGGGAAGGAGGGGCAGAGAAGGTAAATATTCACACAGACACATGATGCTGCCTGTGTCCCTCTCTAAAACTCACATGAAAAATTAGTTTTTCTCATTTTGCCATTAATCTCTGATGTGACATTTAAATGCACTCAGCATGTTCTGACAAATATGAAGTGCCCTCTGGTAGAGACTCATGCAGTTGAAAACCTTTGGTATTGAAATAAATTGTTCTGAATGTACAAGTTGGTGGCATTTCTCACATGTCTGATACCAGGTTGTCATCTTCAGTTATTTCTTCGTGCCCTTTTGTCCTACTAAGTATTGTCTGTAGTGGGCCCAAACTGTTTCCAGTATGTCTACACAGCTCAGTGATTTTTTGAATTACTTCAGTAAAACAACAAAGGACTACAAGCATGAAGGTTTACAGAATAGGCGTGATTGTGGCTTTATATGTGCATATTAATGTGCATTTCCTGCCAGCAAAAGTTCTTGTCACACAGGTTTTTAGCACTTTAAGTTCCTGTACTTAAATTTTCCTTCTATGTTCACTTCAAGATTACATGATGGAATTCACATTTTCTCAAGAAAAGCTGCGGATCTTGGACCAGTACCATTGATGATACCTCCTGATTGCAACACCCGAAGCAGGGTCCTGTAACGAATTTGTCACAAGAAACATACAATGGATCTCAAAGAGAGCTGCCCAAGCGTTAGCATTCCCAGCTCTGATGAACACAGAGAGAAGAAAAAGAGATTTACTGTAAGTATGTAAGAGAGTAAGCACTATGGGCAAATGCACAGGCTCTTGGTGCTTAGCAGTGCTGCTTTCTTTTCTTCTGCTACTAAGCTTCGAGTTTTTTTCAGTAGGTTTATGGAAATCAGTTCCTTGCTCTTGTGAGTACTGGCAATAGTCCAGTGTGAAAAGTTGTGAATATTTTACAGTGTTTACCTGTTTTGCTTTCTGCAAAAAGAACTTGCCTTTACAAATTTCTGCCATTTTTACCCCAAAATAGCCGTGTTTGCTCGTGTAAAATACCTAAGTATCCAAATACAGGGAAGGCCTTTTGGTACCATTTTTGACATTCTGTGTAATTTTTCGTTAAGACATTTGTTTTGTAAAGGGGTAAAGTGTGGATTTGGTTCTTCGTGGCTTTTTGTTGGTTTGTTTTTATGGCCATTCTTTCACAGATATCATGTTATACTGTTGTGATTTTTTTGTGTAAAATGAAAAAAGTATAAACCATCGAATTTTTTCAAAAGCTTTTGCTGTCTTCCTTCCTGTTTCTGATTCTAATGCTTATGAGTTTTTTCCTATCCTGTTCCCATTTCCACTCCTTGCTATTCCTCTCCCTCTTCCTTTCTGTGCCTCCCAGTTTGACTTTCTGGTTGTGAAGTCTTCCTATTGTGTGGGAAATTCTTTGCATTGCATACTGAAAAATAAAGTAGTGTGGTGTGGATTGGTTTCTATGTAACACTAAATGACAAGATCAAAATGCTTCCTTGAAAAGGTTCAAACTGTTTCATTGCTCTTGTGCAACTTCCTCCAAGATTTTTTTTCACTAAGTGAATTAGTCACTCTTCAGATGAAGAATGCAAACACTCTTATATGGAGTTGCTGTCTGAAGAAGACAACAAAACAATGGTTTACTACAAATTATGTTATCTCCCTTTCCTCTTCACCTCCCTTCTTTGGAGAAGAACAGTGCTGTTTGATTCTACAAGTGTGTCAAGATGTAGTTTGGGGAGGGAGTGTGCTGGTATAGGGAATAAACAGAGGAGGACATTACTGATTTCTTAAACTTGTGCTTGCATTTGAAACTCAGGTGAGCAGGAAGACCTTCATGAAAGTCTGAAATTGAGAAAAACAGGTTTTGTTGCCTCAGTGCTGGCAGTTCTGCTGTTAAAGTATGCCAGTCTCGTATATTGAGCATGTACTAATGTTGTGGTTTCCAGGCCATTTTACCTAAAGGTCTGTGAGACAATCTGAGCAGTGTAAAGGCATTTTCTTTGTGTGCCCTTTAGAAAGCTGTATGAAACATCAGAAATGGGGGGCTGAGGGAGGAGGGGGGAAGGAATCCAGCCCAGCTTACACTGTGCAGAGGTACACTTTGTCTTGCTGGCTTCTGCTTTCTGCGCCAGGGAGTAATTAGCAGCTTGACAAGAAGTGCTTTTCACAACCAAGCTTTTGAATATTATCACATATATTTTAGGATTCGATAACAGAAGTGAGGGTCATGCTAAACTTCATGGTAGAAATTGTGAATTCCAGCATGTGTCAGTGCTTTTACTATGTCCCCTCTTCTGTAGCTGTGTGTAATGACAGGATCCCATCAGTACTTTGACAGCGAGTGAGAAAGGGATGTACGGGGAAACAGTTCTTAACAAATTTGTGGAAGGTATAACTGTCTCTTTTGATGGCCACGCTAGTGCCATTTCTATAAAGAGCAGTGAGAACCTTGGGAGAAAAGGAAGGTCAGTGATAAAAGCTAGGAAAGATTTCAGGTGACTGTATAGTCTTCACCTTACCTTTGCTCACAGTATGTATCACTGCTGCTTCTGAGACACTTCTAGAATCTTACTGGTCTGAATAGAAACTGAATTTCAGCTCAGACCTTCCAGTGGCTCACTTAATGCTGGCATGGAAACAAGACAAGTATGTGCAACTTTGCTTTTGCTAGCTCTACTTTTTCCCCTCACACTTACTCTGATATAGCATTTTTAAAAACAATTATGTCTCTGAGCAGTCATCATTCTGATAATGAAATGAGCTTTTCAGTTTTGTCTCTGGAAGCAAACTTCTCATTCCTCCTGAGCACTTCCATGACCTTTTATTGAGTGTTTTATTTGGTTTTGTTAAGTACTGAATACTTTTGGTATATTTATTACCATTTTTTTTTTCTTTTTACGAATAATTACGTGTTTGCATTTTTTGGGTGTTCTGGCAGGGAACCTTTTTTGCTTCCACTTAATTCATGGCAACCAGCCTCTATGTAAATCCACACTAGTTCACTGTCCTGCATTTTTCTGAAGATTCGGCACTCACTTTCTTCATAAAAACAGTAAAGTATTTCCCTGTTTTGGACCATATCTAGCCTATATTAATTGCTGTTCTGTCCTTGCTGCATCTTAGGTCATTCTTTTGCCTGTTTTGACAAATAGCTTTGTTTTGGATTTCTTAGTTTTATCCCTATGCTGTTTGATGTCTGAGGCTTAATTTTCTCTTCTGACCTGTTCTCATCTCCCTTCACACCTGGATCATATACAGGCTTATTAAAAAATCTCTTTAAAGGATGCTGTTTGTCTGATTAAATCTGAAAACATTGTCTCAGGCCTGTGATGTATAATATTAAACCCCAGCCCTGTGGAAATTGGAGGTTTTGGAGTTTTTTTTTTTTAATTTGTTGACAATAAATAGTTTCCTTACTTTCTCAGTGATTGCTCTCACAAAACTGGAAAACAGCCTACCTTTATATTTTTCTTTGTTTAATAAAAATCAAGTGTTTAATCCAGGGGCATGAGCTACCACAACAGAGTTGAAGGTTTTTCATTTCAGTGACTTCTTTGAAAAAATTTTGCTGCATCCAGAAATAGCTGGATCCTGTCCTGTCTGTATCTGGGAAGATAGTTTACAGTAATGCTTTCAGGAATTCTGTTTCTTTTTCTTCTTTTTTATTTTTTCAAAGCTTTGTGGTTTTTACTCACATATGAGTTGTGGAGGCATCATATCTGTGTTTAAGGAGTTTCCTAAGACCAAATTTGGATTAGGAATAATTAGACTTAAAAAAGTCATTATCTAAGTAAGTCTAGATTCCTCCCCCCCACCTTTCTAGAAATAAGCATTGCACATCTCTCTAATCATCACATAGGTGTAGCTGAGAGTAGTAATACAGCCCAGACGTGTCATGGTTTTAGGTTTTGCCAGGTTCTTTGTGGATATTATATGTGTTCTTACCACTCAGTGTTTCCATAACTATTGAACTTGCAGCTTTTCCTTTGTTGGGGTGTGCAAGAGCTTTGTTAGTGGTGTGAACTGGATGACCTCATACAGGTTTTTTCATGCTCTCTTGTGTAAAATACGTTGATTGTATCATTGTTTTACAGCTACTTTGAGAGCAAAACGGTGTTAATTTTGCGGTTGCCAAGGAGGTGGATATCATCTTGTATCCTAAGTTATGCTTGCCTGTGCACTCTGCAGTCTGTGCTGTCTGCCCAGCTACCTTGGCCCTCTGCTCCAGTGTGTTGGCATTGATTTGCCGTGCAGCCGTGGGGAGCAGAGGTGTTTTGTGTTTGAACATTGCTTGCAGGACTTGATTGCTGTGTGAGATACCCAGTTCAGGAGGACAGTGCTTAAGTTTTGCAGCTGAAGCTTTCACTGTCTACGGCGTAGGGAGGCTGTAGAAGGGGAGTGGGTAGGTTTTATGCTAACATTTGTTTAGCAGCATGATGCAAAGTGAGTTTTCTTAGAGGGTCTCATCAGCATTCTGCTGGGTGTTTCCATCCAGTTTACTGTGTTCCCCAGGGCCTGGGGCTGAGAGCAGCTTATGTGAGCAGTTAACACAGCGTGACTGCAGCCCTCAGGCTGAGGAACTGATGGTGGGGCTGCACTTCCCCTGAGGGAGTTAGGGAGAGTGTTAAGGTGCTGTTGCTGGGCAGAGCGGAGACTGGGGCACTGGTCCAGTTGTCTGCGTTGGGAATTACCAGTGCTCTGCACTCATTTCCTTGCTGTGCCCATCCCCTTCCCTGAAGGAATAGCTGAGCTCCCTCTGGAAGTACAAGAAAATAGAGAAGTGAGGATAACTAATTGCCTAAGAGACAGGAAAAGCCTGCTGGACACACAGCTGTCAACCAGGTTCATGAATCCAGGGACTGACAATCTGTCTAGTCGCTGAAGTCCTCTGTGACATGACATTTGAAAGGCCAGAAGTGTACAGTAGGTTCCAGCTATACCTCCCTTCATCTCAGTGCTGTCTATTATGTTATGTGGGCTGTATTTCAGACACAGCACCAGTTTTCCTCCCTGAACAATTGTGCTATCAGCCAGGATTCTTCTGTATTCAGTGTGTTGGAAGGAAGAGTTATCTTTGTACCTTTCATATGTACTTTCTCTTTAGCTTTTGGTGAAGGCAGTCTTCAGTATTTTTAAATGCTTTGCTTCTTTAATATTAATCTTTATTGTGGATTATCAAGTTGTTAACAAATTTCATATTAAATTTTATTAGACTACTATGGTGGCCAGGTGTTCTTATTGGATATTAACTGATTTATGAAACTCCATTAAATCAATTTTGGTGTTAGTTTTTGCTTACGTGGTGGTTAAAAAATTTTCTGTAAAGTACCAGATTCTTGTAATTGTTCTTTTAATAATTTCCGTTGATGTCTGTATGACTTAGCTGTAAGAAATACATGGTTCAGTAAGTGCATTTACACAATGAATAGACAATTTGCCCTTACTTCCAGCGCAGGATTAAACCTTGGAGGTTTCTCTAAGCTTTGTGGGCAATAACACTGTCTTTGTTCCTGCAGGTTTACAAAGTGTTGGTCTCTGTTGGCAGAAATGAATGGTTTGTCTTTCGACGGTATGCAGAGTTTGATAAACTCTACAATACGGTAAGCAAAAAGCAAGCTATGAAATCATACTACAGTAGCAGAGTAACACTTGCAGTGTTGTGGTTTGGGTTAACCCTCTCTTGAGGAGTTTGAGTCAACACTTAGTAACTATAGGAGCCTGATTAAAGAAGGTGATGGAGTGGGTTTTTTAAACTTTGGTTTGTTTGAATTTCAGACTCAAAATCCACTTATTTCTCACTTTTTTTGTAGTTACTTGGGATCATAGCTTAATGAAACTTCCAATTTAGTGGTTGTCAAAACATCTAAAATGTGCATTTGTTCATGATAAAAAACTGCACAAAACATCTGGATAGATACATTTCTCCTAAAATAAGTGTTTTTCTGTGAAGTGCTGAAAGCAATGAACAAATCCTTGTTTCTTAATAGAAATTTTATAGTCAGTCATTCATGGCAATTCATACCTGCAGTTTCATATCAGGTATGATTTTTTGCACAAAAATGTGGTCAGTGTTCCAAATAAAATAGGCCCCTTCAGCAACTAAGTATGGATTTCTTGGGTTTGTTTCTAGAAGAGAATTTTGCCCTTTTTTTACACAGTGGGCAAGTGCGGCAAATAGTTGCTCAGATATGAGTCTGAGTTATGTGTGCTGTGTCCATACTTTCCTCCAGTTCTTCATGTTTAGAGACAATAGTGCTTTTACAAAAGAGGAAATTATTCCCCTCTGATTCCCATACTAAAATATTACCAGCTGCGTATTTGTGCCTCTACTTCCCTTCCATTGTCTCTCTGGGGGGCAGTCAGGCCTTCTCTCATCTGCCTCACTGTGCGTGGATTAGCATGTGGCAGTGGCCTCCAAGTGCAGGTTGTGAGCTTGGAGCTGTTCTATGAGGTTTGAGCTGAAATGCCCCTGGATCCCTCTCCATGCTGTGCTTCGCCTACACCTTGCAGGGATAGACCTGTAAGGGATGTGAAACCAGAGTATCCTCCTTTCACAGGGACTGCTGGTGATCCTTTGCCACATTCTCTTGCCTTTCAGATTGGCATTGCTGTGCTGAAGTTTGTTCAGCTCTGGTCTCTCTATCATGGCCGGAGGTGAGGTCCTGGGGAAGCATAACCAGGAGGGCATTTAGTCCAGTTTCTTTTCAGTGTAATTCATACAGTATAGGACACCAAAAAGAACTTGTGCTGCTAACTGGAAGAGATTCTGGTGTTGCTAAGGGAAGAATTGCCAGCTACTGTATTAGAAAACTACTCTTTTTAAAGAGGATGAGAGTAAGATTGCTCTTCTGGAGCACTTGAAGGTTAAGTAAATGTAGTCGAGGCTTAATTAGTGTCAGGTTGGTTTTTCTTTTTTAATATATAATTCAGTGTTGTTGTATACTATCTTCTGGTCAGTTTATCAAGTGTAGTAATAATTGAATTATCAAATCCAGGATCATAAAATAGACTGTTCATCTGTTGGCAGTTTCAATGTAGGGGTAGACCATGTGATTTGTAAAGCTTTAAGAATGTCATTTGGACAAAACTCAGATGCTTGTATCCCCAGCCCATCCTAAACCTCATCCATACAGCCCTGTGCAAGCAAGCAAGTAAGAAAAAAACAAACCCAAGAGAGAGAAAGAATTGATGGAGGAAGGAAGAAAAAAGGAAAAAAAAAAAACCACAGAATTTTTTTTTGTCCTGGGGCAAATAATTTTGGCACCATTGCTCTAGTAGTCGGTAAGATGAAGATGAGATGGCCTTTGAATTTAAAAGAGTATGTCTGTTGCAAACAAGCTGAGTACAGGTTGTTCTGGGTATGTGTTTTTCTCCCATGTGTATGAGCAAAAATGACATAGCAGAGCAGAATTACTAATAATCAGGTGTTCAAACTGTTCATCAGAAAACAAACAAACCGCAATTATTTCTAGGTACTTTAATGTCTAAGCACAATCCAATTTTATGTGTTTTGTTTTCAGCTAAAGAAGCAATTTCCCACCATGAACCTGAAGATTCCAGCTAAAAGAATATTTGGAGATAATTTTGATCCTGGTATGTCATCATCTTGTTATTCATTTTGTCAGTTTCTTTATATGAAAATTGATCTATTCCAGCCTACAAGAAGCTATCTTAGATGCGTTTTGCAGCAGTCCTCAAAACAGTGACTAAACCAAAGTTTAGTCATGCTTCAGTCAAGAGCAGGAACTAGTGTGGGTAGGTGTTTTACCTTGTGATAGTGAACAAAGCATTGCTTGGTCGCCCAGTGCCACTCTTACACTGAAGGCTATAGCTCCACCCAACCCTCCCATATTCAGGATTGGGAGAGATTCTGAACTGTCAGGTGTGATCTCTCTCCTATGAAAGCAAAAGCCGAACCCGACTCTTCCTAAGCATTGTGTGTAGTCCATTCTAAACTTCCTTTGTGTGGCTTCCCCCACAACCACCTCTGAAAAATGAAATAACTCAAGGATTTATCTTGAGGACTTGTGAACTCTCTATCTAAGTGTGCTTCCTTGTACAGTTAAGGTGAAAATGAACTTGTTCTGGAAGTGGAACAACAACAGGAAGCCTGTCTGATGTGAACATGTTGTGCTCCAGGTCCCCATTTGCACACAGCAAAATACTAATGGAAGTCCCTTGCAAAGTGCGTTGAATTAACCTGGGTGGCGCCACGGATGAATAACTAAAGACACAAATGGGAAGGCCAGGCCACTGCTCTGTGTGTTTGTACTATTCATTCAAGCCATTTTTACTTCAGGGTTTTCCTGATGCCCTTTGGATCCCTCTCACCCTCCCCTGGCTTGCTGGTGTGATCAGTTTGTAGTCTCATCTCTTCCTGCACCTGTTTCAATAGTTTCGTTTTCTCCTTTGCTGAGGAGCAAATGGATCCAAAGCTGTTGAACTCTTAGGATGTGTAGGTTTAGTTTTTTTAAAATTTTTACAAACAAACCTGGTTTTTGGCAGTTACACTTAATCATCCGGATCCTGATGTGAAATTCTGTTTTATTTTTTATTAAAGCAGTCAAATACAAGTATCCAAGCTCTGATGTTCTATTCTGATAAAGATATAAATGATTGCCAAAAGTTGTATGTGTATTTTGTCTACAGGGACTCCTTGTTTAGTTCTGGTTCCTTCTCTGACCTTGGGATTCTCAGAGCTGGCTGAAGACCAGAAAATGCCATGCAGTCTGGTTTGCTGTACAGGCAAATATGCAGGTGGATTTCTTGGAGCCAGATTTAGAAAACTGGAGTTTTAATGGGGAAAAAACCTCAACTAAAACTTTATTAAAATTATATATGTAAAACAAAGTCCTCTAACTTGTTTTAAATTTCCGTGAACTACACTGAAGTCCTTGAAGCATGAGAAACTAAATAGTTCTCAAGATGTTTCTTGCTGGGAGGCAGGGTGGAGGTGGAGCCATGATGGTTATGTAAATAATTCTTTTTCTTAACACTGATTTATTGAAGCTTTGATGTAATGTTTCTGCTGGCTTCTTAAACAAGTTACATATTTTACAAATATTGAAAAGGTATTTTACTTCTGTAATGCATCCATGGGTATGGAGCATTGTACTACTGCATTGACGTGCAGCAGAGTGAGACCTTTATATCCCTTTACGCAAAACCTACCAAAAATACTGTCGTTTAAATTGCCATTTAAATGCTCCCATTTTTTTGGCACTTAGGTTATTTCAAAATTAATCTTGTTTTAACTTGAAAAAATGGAACAGAAACCAGTCAGAATACAGAACCTGAAAATTTCAGATGTTACAGGTGTTTTATCTTAACCAGCATGGGTAGCTCTGTAGGCTTAGAGTGACTGATGACACTGTCCGTCTGCCACGCTGAAACTGCTGGTGTTGGTAACTCCCATAATATCTGTATGCAAATTTACCTTCCTGTTCAGCAACTGTTTACCTTCCTGTCAGCAATTTGGGATTATTAAATACTCTAGGAAGGGTTCAGGGGTTATATCCCTGAAACAATATGGATGTTTTTCTTAATATTTTAAATACAGCTGTTAATTAAAACTTACTTTTAACTTCAAATTTTAATAATTGTCAGTAATCTGTATATGACATTGGAATGCCTTAGAAGTTAATACATGAGTTAAATATTCTTTTTCCATGGGAATTATTGTTGATATGAGTAATGAAAGATAAGATTATTCCTTTAACAGTTTATTTTATGTTAAAACTCTCTTTCTGTTCGAAATCCTTTGTGTATCTTTCCATGTTGCTACAGACAGTTACGTGTCTTAAGCTTTAGATAAGGCCAGGGATTCTGAGGATTATCTTTTTTTAATGTTGGAGATGATGTCCAAAATCTAAAGGAAGGTATTTTATTTTGTTATCTTTGATGGCTGTATCTGAGTTCCTGCCAGCAGGATGAATTGTATAATTTTCCCACTGCCATACATGTATTATGGGAATGTGCTGCTTGGTGGGACGGTTCATGTAAAGACTTGTGCAAGTGATGTCAAGTTCTGCCTGTGGGTTCTTGAGGGTTTTGTTTCTGTGGAATCAGATCCTGAAGGGCTCACTCAAGCAGCAAAGGCTGCACAGGTTAGCCCGCTGTGGTTACACACTGTTCTTGAAGCACAAGGTGGCATTTCTAATCCGCCTGGCTTTTGATGTTTTTAAGTAGTGTTACAAAGAAACTGAAATTTGTTCTCTCAGCTCAGTTCAGTGTTTTAAGCTTGCAATTTTCATACGTAGAACCAATCCCATTCTCAATCAGTCATGGGCCAATCTCCTTTTAACTGCTATTTTTAATGCTAAAAATCTGAATAAGAAAATAAGTCTTTTTCACAAGCTGACTGATGATTCTAACAAATCTGTTTTTTTCAGATTTTATTAAACAGAGAAGAGCAGGACTGAATGAATTCATTCAAAATTTAGTTAGACAGCCAGAGCTATGCAACCAGTAAGTAGTTTCATTTCTGTTTTATAAGGGCTGTTGAAAAGACATGAGATGAAAAGACATGTTAAATACAAAACTGCAAATTCAGTATTTAACCAGAAAATGTATTTCACCTCTTCAGAGCTCTTCAGTATAAAAAAAATAAACTTTATATGGCCATCCATTCAGGAAAAATCTACAGACTGAATAGTATAAAAGTGTTTTTGTCTCTGAAAGCCAACCTACAAGTTTGCAGGCATTTAACTGATCTTAATTCCAGGGGTGCAGATTCCACTGTAAACTGTTGCTGTAGGGCAGGTGTTTGTTTGCCAGTGCCTGTACTGTCTGAGGGCCCTGCTGTCACTTGCTGCAGTGTTGCTGGCAGTCACTCACTGCCTGCATCTTTTTTTTTGTTGCAGCAGTTCACATGTGCTCCAGAACTCATTTAAAGCACAGTAACCAAGCGGCTTAATTAGCTTGCTGAGATGGTTTGGGATAACCAAGCTGAGCTGCCTAAAGGAAATGATGAATAAGCTTGTACCTAAATTGTTCCCAGCAGAAGAACTGCAGGTGTGTTCACCACCACCAGTGGTGAATGGGAGGTGGTGTTAGGACAGAGTCTTCAACCAAATGTAGAGAACAGCATTCTGTGTGTGAACTCATTGAGAGGCAAATGGGTGCCTTCTTTCAGAGCAAAGCTTTAATCAGTTTGAACTAAATCCATGCAGCTTTCTGTGTTGCTTGAACTGGTAAAATGGTAAAGCTCTATGCTTGGCTTTAGCGTTGAGTAAATGTCTTTAATACATACACTTTGTTTAATTAGCCTATTTGCACAGCCTGTGAAATTGCCCATTTCCCACAGGAAAAAGGTAACTTACAGAATATCACTGCAGTTCGCAGCATGCAGTCAGATTTTTTTTTTTCACAACAAATGAACTATTTAATGTCCTATCAACCTGGAATTTGTGCTTCCTTTCCTTTATAAATTAAAAAAATGAGCTTTTTTTTTTGATTAGTGGAAAAAAATTAGTAACAAAATCTTTGCCAAAGGATACTTTTCCACCAGAAAAAATACTGTGAGGTTTGTGGGTTTGGTGCCGTTCTTTGGGAAATAATAAAAAGCATTTTAATATGATAAATTACTGAAAAATAATCTGTTCTGTTTCATTAGGAAATGACACTGGTTTATTTAGGCCAATCTCCTTCTCTTCTTGGTTGTCAGTACGTCCAATTACCAAATATTTTTGTTTCAAAACATACTATATTTGTTCTCCAAAGGGACAGTGGTGTTTTTTTGTTATGGACAGCACTAATGGTGTGCTAAAAAAAAGGGCATCAAACCTCAAATCCTCCTGCCTCCTTAAATTTTTGTGAGGTTTTAAAATTGTTTTATGCTCTAATGTAACTGTAGAAGAATCAGTGTTCTTTAATATGGCACTTAGCTTGCCTGAGCCTTTAAACTGACTGAAAGCAGGGTTGAGACGTAGGTGTTACAGTGTTTGGTGCTGTTGAAAGTGTGTTCAGTAACAAGCTTATTGAACACAGATCTACAATAAAAACAATGAATAGAGACCAAAGTTTGTCTTGTGCTGTTCTCATCCACCCCACACTTAAAGAAACAGTGAACTTAGTGGGAGGAAAAGCCTTTAATTCACAATTTAGTGGAAAAGCATTTAATTTTGTAGTAATTTGTATGTTGTTTCTCTTTTAATCACTGCAATGTGATTGTTTTTCTGAAGTTAGCTTTTACTTTTTGCAGTGTTGCATTGCAATAAATCATATAAATAATTATATAATCTGTCACCTTTTCTGTGTGCTGGTGAATGTTGTTAAAGAAAAAATACCTAATCTTTGATCTTGGTGGTTGGGATTTTTTGTAAAATCTGATAGAAGCTACTCAAGGAATATGTGATGACTGAGTCTTCACAGATAGTCCATCCTTGCTTTCTTAGACTGTTTTGCTTTAATGTGCTAATTAAATTTGGTACTAGGTCAAATAGCTTATGTAAAGTTAGTGATGTACAAGGAGGACTTAGTGGGTTATGCATTCTCACAGAACCATTAGGAAATCCACCTTCCACTGCATCTTTTAAGCATTAAAACCAGTATCAGCATGTCATATATTTTAAGTCCTGCTTAGGAAAATTGTTTCACTAAAAGCTTAAGGATGATTCATAGTGTTCTCATGTATGGGAAGGCGCCTGAACATCTGAAGTGAAAAGCACAAATGTCAGATTCAGTGTGTCCAAGATGGTAATATTTACGTTATTCTTTGAAACATGCAGCACTGTGTTCTTCTTTTCCTTCAGTGAACTTTTTTTCTTGGGTCTGGCACATTTCTTGAATATTGTATCAAAGCCAAACCTTTTTGCTCAATAAAAAATCCAAGAAAAACCTATAGGAGTGTTGGAGTGATTAGAGAGACCTTGTGACACTTGATAAGGATTTTCCTGTAGTGACTGTCAGGTGGAATACAGGGTGAGATTACTGGCTTAATCCAAATTGGGAGTTAAGTGGGCTCGCTTCAAGCTGCATTTC
The DNA here is from genome assembly GCA_026261815.1 of Monarcha castaneiventris obscurior. Taxonomy (NCBI): domain Eukaryota; kingdom Metazoa; phylum Chordata; class Aves; order Passeriformes; family Monarchidae; genus Monarcha; species Monarcha castaneiventris. The sequence continues at coordinate 13,845,118 of JAMPIT010000379.1, forward strand.
CTCAGCAAACTTACTGTGAGAGACAACTTGCTCTCACAGGTAGAGTGCAGGTGTTCAAAGGAAAAGTGGCAGAAGGGATGGAGATCTGATAATGTGTCCCACTTGCTGACTGAGTCCTTAACAGGAGCTGGGAGCTTGTTCCTAGTGAGCACTGTGAGCCTCCCTAAAACACTGCACAGCTCCTGAAGGTGGGCTGCTCACCCCCTCAAATGTAGGCCTTCACTGAAGTATTAATGCATTTAATTGCTGTCTATCAGAACATGTCCAAAGAAAACGTTTTTGAAAAACTGTATAATAGAGGATGCATTAAAGATGTAATGCAGTTATTTTTAAATAGTCCAAAGTAGCTCCTTAATGAGAATGAGAACATTTGCATAACACTTGAAGAACTCAAGGATGACAATACTCTGCAGCCTGTGGGGGAATGAGTTATCAGTTCTGTAAGTGAGAAGCAGGGTCTGAATGTGTTCCGTAGAAGAAAATCAGTCACTATTTTTTTCTGATTTCAAAATCTGATTAATAAAAAGGTGAATGTGAAACCCCTGAATTGTAGGGTCTTGCAGTCTGTATTGGGGAAAGCAAACCTTGCATTACGTTACTGTCCTCTTTTAAAGTGTTACTGTAGTTTACTTTATTACAGCTTTTTGAACCTTTGCTTTCTGTAAGAAAGACATCAGTGGTTTACTTTTTAAGAAAACATGGCAAAAACAGGGAGGAGCTAGGCACCATTTTTTAAATAAAGTGTGTCTTAAATGTTAAGTTTCTGTCACTGGCTATTAATTTTACCATTTTGCTTTGAAATTTGTGTGACTTTTTGAGTTCGTTCGTATTTCTCTCTGCATCCAAAATTTTTGTGTGATATTGTATTGTTTTTGCAGGAAGACTAATGCAGAACAAGTATTACATAAACAACTGTATTTAAACAGAGCTTAACACCCTTTTGTGTATTTCAGAGATAATCCATAAAAGAAATTTATTCAGTCAGTCATAAAAATACAGACAAAACAAAGTTTTGCTGGTGGTATATATCCAATGTATATTGAACTTTTTAAATGGTTTTCTCATTCGTTTTAATTTCATAGGTGAGGTTATTTTAGGAATAGTTTCCATGTCTTCTGAAATGCACTGAGTTAATCCATGTGAGCTAAAACAGCATAAGTCCTATCAATCTGTATAGCATTGTGCATAACGTGCTGAAATCTTGCCTAAGAAATTAGTACATTAAACTTTTTATTTTTAATCGGTAGTTCTTCGCAGTGCTGTTAGAACTGCCAGTGTGAACAGTGTAACATCAATCAGTTATCATTCTGGCTATTGTGGATTGTGGAGATTGTGGAATACCCTGCAACTGTGTAGCAACTTTTTCCTGTGAATTGATATTTTTATGTTTTTCCTGCTGTGAATTCAGTCATGGACAAAGTTACTATAGTAACTCTTTGAGATGTATTACAACATGCTCTATTTAATCAGCCAGTTGTCCAGAATGCTGAAAGGTAATTAAGGTCTGTTTCTGTTCTGTCTAGTGAAAAGCATTAGCCATAACTTTTTATTCTTGATTTTATGATATCCAAACATTCTGAAAATTAAATTGTTGCATCATGACCCAGGATTACCACAATGTTCAAACCACTGTGATTTTTATCTTCCTGGCCTCAGGATACAAGACAGATGCTGAAATAGATCAGAATTTGAAGTTCATATAAAATGGGAAGAATTAAACTGAAATGATGGTGGGAAATTATGTGAACAGTCTTGTTGCTGTGTGTTAAACCTGAAAGGCTGAAGGAACTGAAACATATTTCAAATAGGACTTAGGAATACAGAATGTAAGTGGTGAAGACTGGGAGCCTCAGATAGCATAGGATATGAGGTAGGTTCAGTAGTGCTGATGGGAAATTACAGGAGCTGGAGAAGTGTCAGAAACAGCTCATCTCTTGCTTCTGACCCTCACTGATCAGAGGTGTGGAGGGTGAATTGATTGAAAATAGCAAGTACATCTGTTTCTTACATAAAACTACCCTATTTTATATATTCTATGGATAGATTAAAAGAGCAGCTCCATAGTAAGTTAGTGCTTTTCTTGTACTGAATGGCTCATGTGGAGTTTCCTATCAGTGACTGTCCTGAGTCTTTCTCAAAGAACTTTGTCTCTGAAATGTAGGTAAGATTTCTTTCCTCGATAAGAAGGTTGCCTTTTAGTGAGCTGAAAGAACTTGAAAGATTCAAATCATCACGTGAAGTGGTTTATAGACCATACATGATAGCCATTTTTTAGGAATTAATTTTGCCTCAGTTGTATTGTATTATTCTTTACTTGCACTGTGCTGTGGTTCTGAAAGAGGTTACATTCTTTTGAACTTTCAAGCAAGCCTTTCTTCCTGGAAACAGGTTCTTGGAATTCTCTTACTTTCCCACCTTCCTCTTAGTCCTTGTCCCCCAGCCCCACCAAGACAGAGCTTGAAACCACTGCTGAAGATAAAATGCATCTCCTTAGGCACTATGGGAAGCCTGTTGACTCTCTTGCTAATTCCTGAAGCATTTGTGTCCTGCAGCTGACTGGAAGGATTTCTTAACACTGTTTTGACAGTGCCCAGCCAGAAGGAATTCTAAATACAAGATCACCATCTTCTGCTTTAAAGTGAATGGGGACAGGAACATTATTGCTGTGTATCTCTTGGAACATGTGTCTTTCCTTGGGATACAGATGATGTATTTCATTCAGTATTGTATTGAACAATTTAACTAATTTTAGAAAACAAAATTTAAAATTCTTCAGTTTTTTGGAAGAAAGTCAGTTTCTTGGTGTTTGCTAGCCAGTTAGAACTCATGCTTGCTTCTGATAATTATCTTTAAATGCAGTTCTGCAGTGTTTCCTTCTGAAGTCTTCACATACATATACTTTAACATGTCAGGTTTTTGCAAGTGAAAAGTTTTGTGCTGTCTATAACACACTTGGCAGTTGAATTATGTTGCTATAAAAAAAAGTATTGCTTGTATACAGTCCTTATTTACCAGAATTTAAATATAAAACTTGGTAATGAGTAACTCCACTGTATGCTGCTGTCCAATCCTCTGCTGTTTATGGCTGAAAATCATGCAGATTATTGGTGTGCTAATGAAGTTAACTGTGTTTGCAGCCCAGATGTCAGAGCATTTCTTCAGATGGATAACCCAAAACACCAGTCGGATCCATCTGAAGATGAAGATGAAAGGAGCAGTCGGAAGGTAATAAAACAGAAGTAGAACAGTCTTCTAAATTTTAGCTACTTGAGGGCCATCTTCTTATTTTTCAGTATATTATTTACTGAAAACTACTGGTAGGTTTTGCAATAAATCCCCTCCCTGTTCTTTTTAAACAACTCAGTTCCACTGTGGGCTGTAAGCTATTTTTCTGTCAGATGTGAACTGCAGAGAGGAGTAAAAGTGATTGCTGGCTTTGTCTTGCTTATTCCCCCCTTGCTATATGGGTTAAAAGAAACACAACTTTAGTCATAGCTTAGCTGTCATAGTTATTGCACTCTGTTCAAAGGCTCTTGCTAAGAACATCTGGCAAGGAGCAGGGGAGATTGAATGTTTAATTGTCTTTTTGTTTGCTTGTGCGTTCTTCTTTTATAAAGATGGGGAGAAATAGAATTCTCTCAGGGGAAGAAAATGCAGTCTTTCTGAAAGTCACTTAGGAGTAAGGATGGATTTTATTTCATTTCACATGTAACACTGTGTGAGGTCTGAAGTTTCTTTTGTCACAAAAGCCACTATATAGCTGGATGGATTCTCTGAAAACTAGTTTACAGCTTCCAGAAACAGTGCTGTGTGAAAAAAGGAGTATGTCTAGGAAGGCAGAAGTGCCATATTTAAGCTTGTCTTCTCTATTACTTACTACTTGGCATAAAGGTGTGATATTAATACTTCTTATTCAGCCCCTGTTAAAGATGTAAAAGTTGTTTCAGTTTGTGTGTGATCGACGGGAGATTTAGTGTGTTCTGAAAGTTTGATTTCCAAAGTCACTAGTTTCAAATACTGGTTTCCTCCTCCTTTGAAAGGTATTTTAAGTAATGTGGAATGATAAAAACCCATCTATGGAAAATTAATGATGTATCATGCCACAACAAATTCCTAAATAGGAAGAGAGCTACTGCGTAATGGCCTGGACCCCATATTTTTGGTGGAAATTTCACCATGTAGTTGTGCTGTAAATGATGAAGCCAAACAGCAAGCAACAAAAAGAAGCCGAACCAAAAAAAAAATCTTTTTTACAATAGCTCTTTTAAAACTGTCCAGTACCACTGGCTCATTTCAGTGAGTAGTGGCATCCAGTGCTGCTGGCAGGCCATTCTCCACTGCTGGAGTACTGGGTTGTGCTGCCTGACAGCCTGTCCCTAGGTAACTTGCATTTGAGTGCAGTTTATTCTTCTGTGATAAATTCCAGAATCACAACGAGAGTACAAATACTGCTTTTCTAAATCAAAAATAAAATGGAGAAAATTACCTAAATGACAGTGGCTTCCTCTGCTCCCTGTAATTTACAAATTCTGCCTGGGTGTGTACCGGTAAGATCCATGGAATTCCAGGAACTGAGCTATATAACCTTTGATGTCAGGATAGAAAAGGTTGGTAATGTTTTTCTTGGGGTTGGGAGAATGTTCACTTTGGTGTTTTTACAAGCACTGTGTCTTTCATTAACTACTCTTATATAAACAGTGTGGGTTTAAAATTATTGTATTAGCAAGAACTTGGAGAATTTGGCATAAAAGGCAGAAATTATATTCATAAAGCAAGTACAAGAAAGGGTTAAGTTCTGAATTAGGAACAACTTGTTTATTGACATACTCTTCAGTTTTTATTTCTGATCTTTTCCTCTCTGTCTGGACACAATTATTTTATTAACTTCATCCTTGAACAGGATGTGTGTAGAAAGAATTTGTGACAAGGTGATGATGGCCAGGTATTTCAGTTCCCAATCTGGATGTTAGATCTCTTTAAAATTCTAATGTAACAAATGTAAAAGTATGGATTGAGCAGATTAGTAGAGTATTTTGAAATTAGTGTTGGTTGAAAGATAAGAGAGAAGTTAAGAAAAAGTATTACAAGTAAACCTCTTTGTTTCTCCCAACAGTTAAACTCTACCTCACAGAATATCAACCTGGGACCATCGGGAAATCCTCAGTAGGTTTCAGTTAAATTGAATTAAATGTAATTCAATTTAAAGTAAATTTTTAAATGTAATTAAAAGCGATTAAAATTAATTGTAAAACCCGAAAAGTTGGACTGACCTTGGGAGTGGTCCCACAACTTCTGAAAACAAGTTTGGTTTATTGCATGGCAAAGGAGCAGCTTGCCTTGTTGGTGCTACAACCCAATTACTGCAGTGGTAACTTGTGTCTCTGGTGTCTTCAGCAGAGTTTCTGTTCTCAGTTCTGTGCGAATCTGCTTTCCTCATCTATGAGATGACTGCTGTTTTGGTTTAGCTTTCCTCACAGATTTGTTCTGGGCTAGCAAGAGGAAGTGGTTAATAGATTACAGTAAGAAATTAAATGCAAGAGTCCTTCCCTTTGGGGGCAATAAATAGAGAGGTGTATGGTGATGTAACTTGTTTTGGAATTTGAAAACACGGATAATTGTTTTGCTGACAGAATTGTATTCAGGAAAGAGTAAGGGAATCCTGGGAAAAACTGAAAGGAGTGGTGATGTGGGAAATGGAAAAACTGAGAGTGAATTCATACAAACACCAAGAAGAGGCAGGTATTTAGACCTCCCTCCTCTTGCTGAAATTTAAAGTGAGGGAGGATTGGATGGAGAAATAAGAAATAAGCTCCAGGAGAAGCCATGGGAAAATGGAGACTTAAAAATTACAGGAAACCAGACTGTGGAGAATGAAAGAACAGTCTCGCTTCTCCTTTACATCGTAAGGTTAAACTTGGTAAATAAAATAAACTCAGAGGATGCAACTTGAACACTTCCCCTGGAGAAAAATGGAACTGCAAAATGAAGAGGAGTTGTTGTGTCTGAGGACAGGTCTGTGGAAGCAGTGCTGGGTGGGACAAAGAAAAGGAGGGTGCTTACAGGCCGTTGTTCCCACTTTACAATTTGAGTGCTATGCTACACTGCTGTACAGCTATAAAGCTTGTAATTTCTACGCAGATGACCTGTCTCCTTCCTAAATATCTTTCAGTGCTAAACCAACAGACTTTGATTTCCTGAAAGTTATTGGGAAAGGCAGCTTTGGCAAGGTGAGCTTTTATTCCTCTGTCTTATGGTGGTGCAAGGATGCTCGCTGGTTTCTTGTGCACAGTGACTGGAGACTTGGCCAGAGGTTGCAGAAGTGGTGTCAGTCTAGGGTGGCCCATAAACTGTTCTATTGGATCCCCAGTGCTGGTGCTTTATGGCCCTGCCATTTTTTCCCTGGTGCAGCTGTTGGCTGCCTCAGCCACTTACTGTGGCTAACAAAAGGGAGAGTTTCCCTTTCTCGTTAAGAGCAGTTGGGATCCTCTGTTTCCCCCAGGGAGGAAGGGAGGTACCCCTATGCTTATGCAGCAGCTGGAGTACGAATTGTGCTTTTCCTCTTGTTGTCATGGACTATTTTGCAAAACCCCTCATACTGTGGAGCAGTGTGAGCAACAGCACATTGGAAAGTGACTTAAATATTGATACTTCACAAAGATGCCAAAGATAATCCATCTTGAAATCTCAGTTTCCGAACTATTTTTCATGTTGTTGTTTTTCATTCAATTACCTTTAAATTTTATCCCAAAAAAAAAAGCTGAAATTGATCTTGATAGAGATTTAGCAGGTCATGGAAAATAAATGTTGTAATTCAGTCTTTCATAATACCACTGTCGTGATAAATTTTTACCGAACTGTAAGCTCACTCTGTTGGCAATTACATTGTTGATAGATTGTATTAGAGGCAAAGAAGCTATATTGTGGAAAATACAGCATGAGCACTTTCCAGTTTTGCTGAAATGATAAAATATTACTAATAGTGGGTGAACTGTAACAATCACATTTCTTCATTTTTTTGCATTTCACAGGTTCTTCTTGCAAAACGAAAACTGGATGGGAAATACTATGCTGTCAAAGTGTTGCAGAAAAAAATTGTTCTCAATAGGAAAGAGGTTAAGAGAAATAGTCTTTTTCCACCCACCTCCCTTGTTTTTTCCCTTCATTACAAAATCACTCCTGTTTACTTATTGATCTCTTACTTCTTGCAGCAAAAACATATTATGGCTGAACGTAATGTGCTTTTGAAAAATGTGAAACATCCATTTTTGGTTGGATTACATTACTCGTTCCAAACAACAGAAAAGCTTTACTTTGTCCTGGATTTTGTTAATGGAGGAGAGGTATGTGGTGGTTTTGTTTGCATTTTAGTCTGTCTATTCTGCTGATTCTAGGTGGGAGGAGTGAAATGATCCTTTACAGTGGGCTGTGATCAGCATTCTTCCAGTTTTGAAAATCCTATTATTATCTGCTGATTCTACAGACTTCTGTAGCTATTTGGACCCTGTTCCTATTCTTATTGACAACTTCAGTCCAAATTTATTCATGCTTGTCAAATACTGTATTTTACAGTTATATGAATTTACCTTTATTACTAATTAATCTTATGTTTACATTTTTCATCATGTAACACTGTCTTCCTCTTGCATCTGCATTAGCTGAGATGCTGATACTTCAAATGGGGAAGGAAGGAAACTGACAGCTGAATTTATTATATTGTGTTAGAGTCGGGATAAGATGGGCTTTTCTCTTGTCTAATGAACTGTCATCTTACTTAGTCTGTATTAGCAAAATCCTGATTTGCTCTACTCTGAATTGTGGCCACAACTTAGTTTCGTATTGTTTCGGGAAAACCAATACAGAGTTCAAAACAGCTTTCAAATTTGAATGGAAAGCTTGGAAAGCTAGAGTGGCTTTTTATTTTTCCTAAACTTTGTAGGCAGAAACCAGAAAACTTCATTTTTCTTAAAATCTTTACAAATTGAATGTGTAGTATAGTTGAATCTGTATGTTTATGATTCAGTCTTTGTCTAGACTTTTGTATCTGCTCAAATTATTTGCAGCCAGACAGTTCTCTGTAGTAGAGAGAATTGGTGGATCAGCTTGGAATATACATCTCACACAGTGATCTACATCTAGGTTATTTCAGAACACAGTTCTATAAATAATTATGCAAATCTTTGAATACCAGCATTTTCAGAAATGAAAGATGACTTATTTGACACCAGGTTATATTCTGCTTGGAGGCAGTCTTGCATGATTTAGTCTTGCCAGCTTCTATTCATCTACCATCCATCTGAGCTACAAAAGAGAAGCAGGGAAGAGACTAAAGCAACAACTAAGTCAAAGTCATGCAGTAAAACCAATTTTATTTCATTGTACTTTTTATTTTTAAGTGGACAACAAAATTAATTACTCTTCACTGTAAAATTACATGTTATTAACCTGATTTTGTTTTGTCTGTGTAATGTTCTTATTTCCTATTTGCATATTTACAGCTGTTCTTTCACTTACAAAGAGAACGTTCCTTTCCTGAGCACAGAGCCAGATTTTATGCTGCTGAAATAGCCAGTGCACTGGGCTACTTACACTCCATAAATATAGTGTACAGGTAAGCTTCTGAAATGTATCCTTGTCCTGCAGAAATTTAAAACAGGACAAATTACCAAATAAAAAACTCTTCAGGAAATCATCTTATGGGAAACCTGAACGTAACAGTTTCATCAAAACTTGAAGCTTTCAGCTGAAGAATAAAGCCCCTTGCCTCCAAAGCTCTTGTGACTGCTGTTTTGATTTACTACCTTTTCCTTTTTAATAGGGATTTAAAACCAGAAAACATTCTCCTAGATTCACTAGTAAGTATGCAAGATTATTTCTGTTTTCTGTGTTCTCTCTCAAAATTGACACTTCTGTGTATCCACATGGTGAGCATGTTCTGTTTTTAACATACCACTCTTTTTTAAACAGGGTCATGTTGTATTGACAGACTTTGGACTTTGTAAAGAAGGGATTGCAACTTCTGATACCACTGCAACTTTCTGTGGGACCCCAGAAGTATGTTGGCAACTTTCATGGGTTTTAATCAGTAATCAATGACTGTTGACTATTATTCATATTTGTGTAACTGGAAGGTCAAATATTGTGTTTTGTGCTGCTGGGAGGTTTGCATTCCTTTAACAACCTGAAACCAAACCAAAGACAAGCTCCCTGCAGATTTATTTGTTGTTCTTCTTACTAATCTGCAGTGTCTACTGCTTGCTGCCCACATGGCCATAACTCATCTCTTCCTTCCTCTCTTTCCAGCCCTTTTCAAATACTGTTTTCTCCCATGTCTCCTAACTGCTGGGTAGACACAGGACAGTTAGCTTGTGTAACAGCTGCTGCAGATTTGTCAATATGAATCTACTTACCATATCCTGCCATTGATTCTTAGTAAGTTTATAGGGAATTGATGTCTGTGACTGAAGCAAATTATTGCCCATGCACGAAAATTTGAAGTTGCTGACTGAGTTATTGAACACTGTTGTCTTTTTACTGAGAAAACTACACTGGAAAACTTAGAATGGGGAAGGCTTGAACACGTATGAGGGATTCGCTGAACTGACAGGATTAGAAACTTTGGTAATTTGATAAACATAATTTAAATTACAGAAAGATCTTTAAAGGCAGTGAAGGATGAGTGAGGTGTAGTATTCAGCTGAAACAATTGTTACAAATCAACTTTTCTTGAAAGTGTTTACTGTGATGTGATTAAAACCCAGGTTTTATCCATGCCATCATAATGCTCTGAAATACTGTTTGTTTTTTTAAATTTTATTTTAGTATCTTGCACCAGAAGTCATTAAAAAGCAACCCTATGACAACACAGTAGACTGGTGGTGCCTTGGTGCAGTTCTTTATGAAATGCTTTATGGGCTGGTATGTACCTGATACATAAAGGTTGCTTTCCTCCCCTCTCCCCTTTTATTTGAGTTAACTTTTGAGTGTGGTTAAGGATGGTTACTTTTTCATAATATTGGAATGCTCCATTTAAGCAGATTAACAGGTTGTCTTGTACTTAACGTAGCACCTGCTTTTCTCTTTTGGATTTTACATTGTTTCTTGGTGTCTTGACAGTTCGTGGAAAAGCAAAATCATAGACATCAGCAAAATCAGTAGTCATCACTTTATGGGGACTGTGAGACTAAACTGAATCAACAGTGATAATACACAATAAAAAAACCCCAGCTTATAAGTAAAATTTTGTCAAATATTGGAATAAATAAAATTAAAAGACTTTTTTTTTTATTTAGGTATCCCAGGTTTTCTCCTAACTTTTGACAGCATTAGAAGAAAAAAATCTTGTTATGCCTCTTCTAGTCATATGCAATTATTCCAGTAACAGTCTGTTCTTTCAGTTTTCTTGAGTTTTGTCTCCTCCCATAGGACTTTAAATAGGGAGATGGATTTGTTTTCACATTCTCAGGTTCTTTTCAGGCAAGTTCAATGGGAGCTTTGTAGCTGGATGGCATCTATGGCTACTGACGAGTGTGAGAACATGTTAGGAGTAGAGGAGGTGGGTGGTGGGAAGTTACCAAGTGTAAAGTTCTGGGAGTGATGGTGACTGAATTAGAAGTTAGCAGTGCATAAAAAGGAGGAGATTTCTGCTTCACAGCTAGGAGCTTGTATGTTTTACAGAATCATTTACTGATCATATGTAATGTATGAAACAGCATTGCATATGGCTTCAAATTCATGTAGAACTTGTATTTTTTTAGCCTCCTTTTTACTGCCGTGATGTTGCTGAGATGTACGATAATATCCTTCATAAGCCCCTGGTTTTGCGCCCAGGAATCAGTCTTACAGCCTGGTCTATCCTGGAAGAACTTTTGGAGAAAGATCGGCAAAGCAGACTTGGAGCAAGGGAAGATTTTGTAAGTAGTGTACTAATTTATCAAGCTCTATTTCATTTAAAGGGACTCACCAAATTAATGTGCACAGGATTAATAGTTGGAGATGGAAATTGCATTGCTACATCTGTCTCTGTTCTCCTTTTTATTTCTTCAGTAAAGATGCCAGTGGGGTCTATCCCTGGAATTTGCTGGGGATAAGAGAGATGATTGTTGTAGGGTATTCTGAGCTTGTTGGTGCTGGACCTGCCAGCAAAGGAAACACAGTTGCTGGCGTAGCAGTCACTAAGGTGCACAGGTAGGTTTCACTGTTCATGGTGAAACCAGGAGATAATCAAAAGGAAAGGCTGTCATGTGGTAATACTAACTGATGACTTGGAAACCAGTCTTCAGATGAAGAGGATCACCAGTTCCATGCATAAAGCAGCTCTTTTTTTAGCCTTAAAATCATGGCAAACATTTTCCCAGTGTAGCAACAAAACCTTTGTTCACAAGAAATTGATGTGAGAAAGTTACAGGTATCTTCAGAACTATGCATTGAGCAATGATCTAGAAGGACGTACTCCATCCATTAGTGGTGGGACCTTTGTAGTCTTTGGTTTGCAGTCCTTAGGTGAGTCTGTGGACCTTGTAACTGAGCAAGATGAAAGGATGGTAGCATTTAGCATAGCTGTTTGCTGCTTTGGAACTAGGAAGGATCTTGCAGAGTTGTTGAAGCAGCTGCGTCTCAGACAGTGATATGCTTTACAAAAACTTAACAAAACTTTAAGGCAGGAACAGATACTAAAAGAAAACATTCTTGCCCTGTGGTAGAGTTCAAGGTCATTGATTTTAGGGCTTAAAAGCAGAAAGAATGATCTTAAAAGGAACACAGTTTATAGAGGCAGTCTAACAAATTGTAATTGCTGTTTTTACCAACTACAGCTTTTATTGTAAAGTAAATTGTGAATAAACAAGCTGATAAGGACATGCACATGAGAATTTCCCTGTGTGCATGTAGTATGAAGTAATATTTACTGTGATGCACAGGATGGAATTAGGAAATACCTAAAATCTTTATTGTTTGCTGCAGCTTGAAATTCAGAAGCACCCGTTCTTTGAATCTCTCAGCTGGACTGATCTTGTTCAGAAGAAGATTCCACCACCATTTAATCCTAATGTGGTAGGTGCCTGGGGATTGGGGGGGAGGTGGTGGTGTTAGTGTTTGCATCTCAGATCACACATCATGAATATTCTGAGCTGAAAGGGACCCACAAGGATCATCAAGTTCAGCTTTTAAGTGAATGCCCCATACAGGGACTGAACCCCTAAACTTGGTGTTCCTAGCACCATGCTCTAACCAGCTGAGCTAATCTCCCTAACAGAGACTTTTTTTCCATATTTTTTAGGTTTATCTGATCACTGAGAATGTAGGATTTGGCCAAAACTCCAACCTAAATGAAAAAACCCCAGCCTTTTAATAGCTATTTTCAGAGATGGAGTGGTGTGCTTACTTAAATTTCTTTTACTTAAATAGAGAAGAACAACAAAATAGATAGCCTTGAGAGTTAAATTTGGAATCTAATGGACAAGCACAAGTTTAAAACACTGTATTAATATATGATCACTGACAGCTCCTTCTGTTTTCTAGGTTGGACCAGACGATATTGGGAATTTCGATGCAGTGTTCACAGAAGAAATGGTCCCATATTCAGTTTGTGTTTCTTCTGACTACAACATTGTTAATGCCAGTGTCCTAGAGGCAGATGATGCATTTGTTGGATTTTCTTATGCACCACCTTCTGAAGATATGTTTTCCTAGGAGGTTAGAAGCGAAGAGTGGTTTGGAAGTCCTGGGTTGAACTGAAATCTTAGGATTATGGACACATTCCAAAATAGCGTAAATAGTGCCTCGTTTTGTATGTAGGTTTGAAACCTATGAACAAACTTTCTCTGCTGTATAGGAGGAATTTGGGCATTTTGGATGGCTTTCTTTGGGGTTTCAACTGTTTGTTCCTGCTGCAGAAAATATTTTTTAAAACCTTTAAAGAGCATTCTCTACATATTTTTTAAGCAAAAACACTGACTGTTCTCCTCAATCCCTTCAAGTTTACATTCATACCTATCTAATTTGGCTGGCACAAACAGCAGCAAATCTAGTAAATTTATAAATGCTTTTGTACTTATTTACAGTGACTTTGTGCTTGAATTGTAACTATGCAAACTGTCTTTTGTATATCCTGGTTTAAAAAAAGGTAAATGTTTTCCCTGTTACCAGTTTGGAATATGTGTTAATTTACCTGTCAGCACTTAAACGATATAAGTTAAGGAGCAGGATTCTTAAAGGACTTCTGCAGAATGAAAACTTGGTTACATAAAACTGGATTGTTGCTCTTGCACTTTCTGAAGTACCTATTGACTCAGCTGGATTATCTGAGGTATGGGGGATTACTCAGAGCAAGGGCAGAACAAATTAACTGGATAGATTTGATAACATTACTTACTATGTGTTCTACTTTTCTTTCCTCCCTGACCTAAGTATGTCTATATTTCAACTGCATTAAAAATATTTTTGGTTAAAGCTCTGCTTCTCCAAAGATCTAGTATGCAATAATCATGGTTACTTCAAAAGTAAGTCAACTAGCTTTGACATTTTGGGGGGTGGGTGTTGAGACGATCATGCCAAATATTAGGGATTTTTCTCACAGATTGGTAGTTTAAAACACGCTTATGTTCCAAATTGATTGTATTTCAACGTTCATACTACTTGTCTTTGTGTTCCAGTTTGCACCATTTTTAAATCTTCACTTGATACTGGGGGAAAAATGTAAATGACACTGATAATTTTAAAAATGTGAAAAGCTATTGTATTTCTCATAACATACACGTGTATGGACAAACAGATAATTCTGAACAATTTCTGTTTAAGGAAATTTTTTTAAACAATGCAAAAATTGACTGCAGTTACAGTGTATAAAAGGCATATAATGGTAGTACTTTTATTATATATATTACTTGTAAATAACAACTTATTTTTGTCTGTTACTCCAAAAATGTTCAGTGGTTTTTTTTGTTCATAAATACATTCAGTTAAATGCCTTGATTTGAGAGAAGTCTGGTAAGATACTGATACATCATAATGATACATAAATTGAATGAATGTTGCATAAATTTCAGTATTTATGTCACCTTATTTTTTGACAAAATAAGCAGGTAAAAGAAATACTGTTTATACTGCATCAAGATCAGATAAAAATTGAGAACCTAAGGGGAAAGAGTGTATCAAATAGTAATTTTTTTTTAAATAAATGTTGTATCAGTACATTAGAAAAGTGGAAAGTAAAACAGGATTCCATGCTTACCTCAAGGAGTATCTCCTAGAGCAAGTCTCCTGCATGGTGGTTAAGTGATGTTTAGCAGTTGCTGCATGAGGTTTTGGAAGGAGCGATTGGGTAAAAGAAGTAAGAATTGACATTGGCAGGGAAGGAAGGAACTGTATCATTTGTGGGAGCAGAGGGGTGGCTTGGCACTCATTTTCCATAGTTCTCTTCTGCAAGGGTTGGAAGTAGCTATGTGGCTGTTCAGGACAACCAACAACTACATGAACCGTTTTCTTGGCATTAAAATAATTTGGAAGCAGCAGCCCCTGGGATTTTTTAGTTTGGGGTTTTGGTGGGGGGGGCGGGTTGGTTAGTTTGGGTTTTGGTGGTTTTTTGTGTTTTGTTTTGTTCTTTTTATTTATTTATTTAATTTTTTTAACATGGCTTTCTGAGGGACTGGAGAGCAGAAGTTGATGGTATGAAAGGAAGTATCCATTCTCATACTGAATTTTTAGTCTCTGCTGCTGAAATTATTGTGAAATTATGTGGCTACTGTAACTACTTTCTCTGTGTGGCAGGGAGGTACAGTGCTGTAGAGAGATGGGAAGGAGAGGGAATACTTCAGAAATTGTTGTTGTGGGAACTAGCAACATCCCTTTTTAATTTTTGTCTTGTATTCCAAGATCTTCATACCTAGCTGCCTGACTGCATGAGGGGGTTTGGGTTTTTTTCTTTTTGGTCAGAATTCAGGCGTTCTTTCCTTTTAAAAAAATAGTATGGCAGTGGCGGTTGAAGTTATTTCTGGGAGAGCTGCTTAATAATTACTTACTAAGCTTCTTACTTCAGCAGACTCTGCCTTTTTGGCCAAGTGCGAATGTGTCCCAACACATCGCTTGAACTACTGAAGTTTTTTGAATTAAAGGTTAACAAACTGTGCAACATCAGGCAATAAAGCTTCACAGTGTTTCTGTATCTAGTGTTCTTGTTCCATATCTCCGTGCATCCCATGGGCATGGTTTCCACAGTAAGACGTGCATTTGGAGTGCCGTCGTCCCCTCACCCAGGGCTGAGCTGAAAGTCACATATGAAACCCTTGGTGTAAAGCCTAGAGAAGAGAGTAGACTTGTACAGGAGCAACCTGTGCTACTCCTTTCCTCTTTTGGCTGACAAGTAATAAAGGGAGCCAAAATGTGCCTTTTTGTGGCTAGTGCAGACTGGTTTTGTTTTGCCTGTGTGCAGCGAAAGGGGATTGTTCTCCCCTGCCAGAGAGGGAGCCCAAGCACCCCATGAGGGGCAGGCCATTCTCCGGTGCAGTGGAGGCCGGGAATGGTGCTGCTGGTGCCTCCGCTCTCTCGGCCTGCGAGGGGAACCAGAGGGACCCCACGAAAGATGGACTGACTGAAATCAGCACGATGGCTGTAAAATGTGAGCTGGCATACGACACAAATAGAGTTCAGAGGTGCTCGGTCTCCCGGGAGGTAAGTTTGGGAGTGGCTGGCATGCAAAAGGAAAGCAGTTAAATACGCAGTACGTATTAATGAGAGGAAATGGTTCTGTACGGTGTCTCAGTAGTTCGTGTCAGAGCCATGTCCTGTGCCCAGCGCGCTGCCCGTGGGTGAAGGCAGCTTCCTGGGGCCGAGCCGCCAGTCCCGGTGGTGGCCGCGGGGCTGCGGCGGCGGTGGGTGTGGGCTGAGCTGGGAATTGCCTTCCCTGAGGACTTGCACCGAGCACGGGCGCTGCCCTGCGCGGCCCAGCCTGGCGTTCCCGCCGTTCCCCCCGCGCCGCCGGCCGAGGGGCTGAGGGGGCGGCGCCGCGGGGCTGAGGGCAGCCCGGCCCCTCGGTGCCCTCTGCCGCCGCCCCAGCAGGGCCGGGGAACGAGGGGGCACAGGAAGCCTGGTGAATAACTCCGGTAGAAGAGAGGTCTGTGGGGAAGGGGTGCTGATGGCCGGAGCCTGAAGCCAGGCGGGAGATGTTGGGTGTCCGTGCCGGATCCAACACCTGGAGTGGGGATAGCTGGCGGTGGGGACACTGATGAACACCATCACCGTGGTCAGGCGTTATTTTCTGAAGCTTAGGCGATGGCTGCTCAGTGCCCAGTGAGCTGGGCCTAACTCAGTCCTTCCTAATCGTATGTGGTGTCCTGTGTGCCCAGCCCGGGTAGCACAGGATCCGGGGAGATACAGTGGATCTATGTGCATACATTTCTTTAAGCCCTTCTTGCTGAACATTTCAGGGGATGAAGTAGTAATTGTGCAGGAGTAATCCCAAAGACATGGTGGGGGGAAAAAAACCCCTGTTATAAATTGTCTTTTAACTTGTGCCTTTAATTTGTTAGTTCAATCACTAAACACATCCCAGCCGACAGAATCCCAGCCCTCAGAGTACAGTTCTCGGGCCACAGGGTTTATGCTGCTGTCACACTGAAGTTGTGCTGGAATCCAGTTACTCCTCTCGGATGTTGATCTGTTTGTCCTCCCAAAGTAATTTCCGTGAACTACAAGGAATCTTTCATATGCTGTGAGCTCTGATCCCCCATCAGCTCAGTAATTCCATGTCTTATCCTTTACCAGGTAGCTAAGTCTTATTTTTGAAGATTCAAGTGTTATTTCATATTGGTCATCTACAGAGAGGACTAAGGACATTTTGCAGAAGAAAATATGCAAGACATTAAAACAGCTGCATATATACAAAATATCATATTTTGGCCTTAGTAATTCTCCTTCTAAATTCTGCAAAGTAGTGCTTTATGGTACAAGACTCCACTCTTACAGAAAAATAAAATAGAAAGAGATGTGGGTAATACACTGTGAAAACCACACCAAAGAACACGGTCAGCCTCCAAACCAAAATTGTAGTTGCAAAAGCTTTGTCAGTGGGAATCAGAATTGAACTTCTGTGTACCTGCATGGAAATAAGTGCAAGATCAGCACCTTAAGTGGGTGCTACAGGAGATCACAGCAGAGTAGGAAAGTCAGATTTTAAGAAATGAGATGTTTCCCAGTTTCACACTTTTAACAGCTCTAAAAGACTTCTCAAATAAGGGAGTTAAAATTTTAAGTCTTAATTTTGATAGACTGATTATAAAATCTACAGGGGAGGTTAAATTAAATGGAAACTTTAATTTCATGGGTTAGGGGATTAGGAGAGTGAAATAATTCACTAAGGAAATGAAAACACTAGAGCATTCTTCAGAAATTTACTCTAGAAATAGGATATGCTTCAGTCATTGGAAAGAACTTTGAACTGAATTTTAAAAATCCTTCAAGAATTTCCTAGTTTGAAAAGGAGACTCTTAATTTTGTGTGTCTTTGTTAACATGTACTTTTATTATTACTATTATAGCATGGCCAGTGCTACTATGATTTCTTCACAGTTTATTCCCACAGTTGGATAAAGAGTGCAAAGATCTTGAAAGATGGATCCTGAAATGCAGAAAATGAGGGAAGTTGTCCTTGTCTACCTTGACAGAAGTGGTGGCCTTCAGAAATTTGTGCATGATTGCAAAAAATATAATGGTATTACTCAGTATGTAGTCTGTTAAATTTATACATAATGTTACACAAATCTCTGTTATTTTAAGATACTTTTTGCTCCTACAGACTCAAAACAAAGTTATGCTGTTTATCGTTTCATTATTTCAATTAATCCTTCTGACATTGCTGAATTGGATGCAACTCTTGGAAACTATATTCTGCATAATCCCCTACAAGCTGCACAGATTTTTCAGTCAGTAAGTGTATAATAGATGAGTACACAAAAGTGCATCATCTAAATTTTAAGAAGATTTTCCTTTCTAAAATGTAGTTATTTTTCCATCACAGGTATGCTTTGTAGCTATTAAGACATTATCATTAATTGAACAATTGCAGACAGAAGCCCAGGTGAGTCTGCATGTTTCTCTATTTAGATCTTGAATCTTCTAAGTATAGTGAAATATTAACAAATATTTTTTGTATTAAGTTTTCATTTTCCCTTTGGTTGCATTATTATTTATAATTAAAAATAGCTGGAAATCTCACCCAACCATATTGCAATTATGAGATTAATTAATATGAAACTTAGTTACTCTTAATGGGTTTCTGAAATTTTTTAACAGTTATGCATCACATTGTGTGTTTGTCCATGAAAAGTAAAACAGTTTTAAATAAAAATATATTTTTATGATACTAATGCCGTTATGTCTCTTGCTAGATCAGTATATTGCTGAAGCCAACACATTTGCCACCTTTACCAAGTTATGTTCTGAGTCTTTCTGCATATCCCTTTAATTACACATCTCAAAGATTTTATATGTCTGAAGGGATAGTGATTGCAATGGGAACTGTAACAAAATACACACAAGGAGCAAGATTTCTTTGTACTGAGGAAACCTGTCCATTCTCTGAAGGTAGTAAAAAAAATATAAATTAATCAATACTATTTCAGAAGTAATTTTCTAATAAATTTTCTAATAAATTCTTTCTAATAAATTCAATAATAAGGAATTAAAGACCTAGCATAACAAAGGTATTTTCCTATATAGTTTTATTATGCATTTATTTTTGTAACAAGCACAGCAGGATTTTTGTTAATTCAAAGGAGTGGACTTGCTCAGCATTATTAAATGTTTTGGAAGAATATCCATGCTAGCAATCCCTTTTCCTAATGCTGGAGATAGTTTATAGGAGAAAACATAAGTCACCAGTATAACTTGAAAATATTTAGTATCTTAAATAACTCAATACTTAAATGTCTTGAATAACAATAAAATATCTCAAAAGCAAATAAGCTTAACTAGTAAAATACCTTTTTCCTTGGAAACTGTTTCTGTTTATATAAAAACACCACTGCACAATATGCTGAAGTGCCAAAAGCTTCTAGCATAAAACAAGTTTGCTTTAGTGAGTAGCTGACTTCTGTGGAACTACTGCTTTGAGTAATACTACTGAATTGCTTGTACCATTGCAGGGTGAGGCCCTAAATACTTACAAGGCTGGTTTTTTGCTTCTTCCATAAGAGAGACCATACAGTTATAAAAGAGATGCAGAATCCCAAAGTTTGGAGACTGCAGATTAAGTCATACTGACATCTTTATGAGGACACGGACCCGTAATAGTGATTATCCATGTCCCGTGTCATTCCTACGCCGGGCAGAAGCCGCAGTGGCTCACTCCTCAAGAAAGCCCGGCCAAGCTGTTCAGCTTGGGAATGTGCAGTAGGAAAGTCTGCCATCTCGTGGCCAACCACAATAAATTATATGGATAATTTTAGTGGCATATGTAAGGGAGGCTCATCTGAAGAAACACATAATAAATTTGGAATTTCACTGTCCAGTATTTTAATTGC
This sequence comes from Monarcha castaneiventris obscurior, assembly GCA_026261815.1. NCBI lineage: Eukaryota > Metazoa > Chordata > Aves > Passeriformes > Monarchidae > Monarcha > Monarcha castaneiventris. The sequence continues at coordinate 13,864,628 of JAMPIT010000379.1, forward strand.
TTCTGTTCTTCATGGGAAATTTAAAACTAAAGCTGTGCCCTCCCTTTAAATGGCTGGTAAATTATTACCTTTTTTTTAGGGTTTAGGTGCATCAGAGTGCATTGTCCTGGGGCCACAGAGTCTGCTACAGTGAGGACTGATTTTGTGTGTAGCTTGTGCTCTTCACCACTGCAGGAAGACATGAAATTTAGAGTACTTGGTGGTAGGAGCTATGTAATCTTACTTTTAGATCTGGTAGTTTCCTACTTCTGTTACACAATAAGTAAACAAAATATTTAAATGGAAAAAGCCCACTTAAAATACACCAGTCTTTTAAAAACAAAATGTTTTCAAGAGAACTAACCTTTCTTTGCCTTTGTTTTGAAAGATAAACAAATAGTTGAAATGATTGATGCTAAAATTCTGAATGCTTTGAAAGGATATTCCAATGATAAATCACATTTTAGGATTCAGGCATTTACAGTGTTCTTGAGAGGTAAGATGAACTTTGGAGTTTTGTCAAAAAAGTTTTAGAATTGGTCCGTAAGAATCTCTTGCAATTGTAGCTCCATTTTTTTGGGTTAAAATGGTGAAAGTCATAATTTATACTGCAGTTCTTTCTGTACTCCCCTCCTTAGTTTTATAAAAAGTAGCCAGGTGACAAAGTAGTGTGCACAGGTGATTGCAGAGCATACATTGCAAAATCCTTGTGTCACTTTTACACCTCCATTTAATTAAAATCCCCTGGCCAGCTCAGCAGTGTCTTATTCTAACTGTTGCTTGTTTTTTCCTCCTTTCTACTTCTTTTGGTCATGCTGTTCTGTACTAACTTCATGCATTTTTAACATCCTTCCTCAATCTAGCTGTTTTCCACACTCCATCAGGATTTTTGGCTTCTACTACCACTGCCTTCCACTGCGAACATTAAATGATTTCTAATGTTAATATCCAACTGAAATCACAACTCAGCAACATACTTCCATTAATTCTTAAAGAAACCCCAAACAAAGAAAGAGACAAGCAACAAAAAACCCTCTGCCATTCCAAAAGTCTAGGGAATTATATGGTTCATTTCTTGAAAACTAAATAGAAAGAACTAGGAGTCCTAAAATTATATTTAAAAAATTCATAGAACATTCTGTGGTCAAGATACTGTGAGTTGCATGCATTAAATTTCCACTGGCTCCAGTGATCAGTGTGGTTACAATCTTTCTCAGGCTGAGATTGAGATCTGGTTGGATCTAAGTCTCATTTTCAAAAAATAAATGAGATTTTTTTTTTTCTAAAGTGCACAGAAATATAAAGATTCACAAAGCTATTTGTGTGTCCTTTTGAAATCTGTGGCTTGCAAGTCCTCTTTGTTGTGTTGGGTTTTTTCTCTGACATTCTATAGGACAGTGACTGATGATGGTGGTGCCACAAGTTTCAGAACAGGAAATATGCTTGTAAAAAACTGTCCATTTTCTTTTCAATGCAGGACTAAATGCATTGTCCATTTTCTTTAATATTAAGTCTATTTTCCCTCACCTGGTGTGCCTTCCTTACCTTTTGCACTAAATAATTAAAATTGTAAGTTTCATTTTACTCTAGTCCATTATCAATCTGGCATCCAGCTGTTTTCTGCCAATGTTAAATCATAAAATCAAACGTTCAGAATGTGCAGTAGTTTTCTGACCATGTCTTTAAAACTGCTTTTATGCCCTTATGTGTCTGTAGCTTTGCCCCCCACATTTATTTTTTTGTTATTTCCAGATGAACTGGCCAATAAAATGACAATAGGAAACCACTACAGGATTATAGGAATTCCAGCTTGTGTACAAAATGGCCTACAAGCTACAGCATGTATAGAAGTCAATAGTGTACAGCTCTATAAACCAAATGGTAAGAAAGTTCCATTAAAAATTGGCTTTAAAAAAGTTGGAAAACCTCTTAGAAAAAAAAATCTTGAGAATTGGTATAGTTTTTTATTATCTAGAGGTCCAGATTACAAAACCATTCAGGGACTTTCCTCTTACAGCTTGAAATGTGTACTTGCTGTTATTTGAGAATATCTGCTTTTGCCCACTTTCCATGCATTGGGAAACTCCCTAATTATTTACTGTAGTTCTTCAACTTCTCTTTCCATCTTCTCCTATCCACTGGAAAGTACTTTGAAATCATATCAAATGCACCTGATATTTCAGTTTGTTTTTCCTTTCTTATTCCATCAGTTCTAGCAGATTGTGTCTGCTAACTTTTTAGCAGTAAAATTAACAGTGTCAGATGCTTACATTCTGAATTTGTGCTTAATACAGAGATATGTTTGTTCTTGGTAAGTTTTGTATCAAGACTCCAATGGTGATTTGTTCTAACATATCTGCATAGGTCTCTTTTATGTGTTTGCTCAGCTGTACTTTGTTTCCATTAGGTCCTTCTTTTGTCAGTGACAACTTTAAGTATCTGCTCTCACTGACTTCAAGTTCATGCTGGAGGTTTACTGCTGTCCTGGCCAACATCTTTGCTTCTCAGGTTGTTCCACCAGGCACTTACAATACTCTTAAACTTGCAATATTGCTGAGTCTGGTACAGACATGTGAAAAAGAAAATGCAGATTATCTGGATCTCTTGGTTGTAACAAGTGACACACTAATAATTGACAGGTAAAGAGATTCTTTATTTTTTTCACATAAATTAGAATTTAAAATTTAGTATTTTTAAAGATAATAGGATCGGTCTTACATGAAAAGCTAGAGACTTTGTTTTAAAAGAATATACAAGGCTCCAACTTAATTAAATACTCAGTTTTTATCCCTGGCACATTTTTGGTTTTTTTCAAGTGATAAATCTAGATCAGAACTTCATTAATTACAAAACCTCCTAAAACTCTCATGAGATTACAGTAAGAATTTAACACTAGCACTGTTTTGCAGAGCTCAGACAAAACATTCTTCTAAAATCAAAACTGAAGACTGTCCCAGAAGTTGGTAATGACAAAAAAAAAAAAAGGCTCAACTTTTCAAACTTTGTTTCAATTTAAGCCTTCTCATCACTGATCCCCAGCTATCAGCCTTTTTAATAAATAAGCAGTGTATAAATAGACAGTTCTGTTTTTATCACTCTTTTTCATAAAACCATATGAATAAGGTATGAAAATTCACATACATCTTTACACAGATTCTAAATCTGGTTGTTGTTGCCTTTAAACATTTTTCACTGTGCATTTATGTATTTTTCCATTTGTGCAACTATAGACTGTTAACACAATTTTACATACACTGCAGAAAATTACAAAATGCTCAGCTTTACAGTTACATTAACTGAAACCAAATTACTTTCTCCTTCCATAACTTGAAAACGTTCTCTGAAAGGGGCATGAATTTTATTTTCATTTGGAAGTTCTTCAACCAATTCACTAGTATCTTTTGTTGTGAAAAAAAAAAAAAACCCAAAACTTTGACTATTTCAAAATTTAGCTGTAGAAATTTGTTCAAATTTTAAAAAATGTGATCTGCAAGATTTCTTTTTTCCCAGGTTAAGATTAAGATTTCTTAAGAGAAACAGGAGTTCAGTGTTTTAAGAATCAAACCATCTGGTTAATATTAAAACAGTTGCACACTGTAAATCACGATCAGTATTGTAACTGCTACTGTCTTGCATGTGCACAGTATTTACTGTCAGCAGCCTGTCAAAGTAGATATTTCCTACATATTTCCATTGGTGCAATACCCTCTTTACTCATTCTTACTAATTTCATTTAATAATTTTCTCCCAGGTTGCAATAGTAGGACAAACCATGCTGACATCTTAAAATCATTAAGAGCCTTAGATTGTGGAACCAGACAGATAATTTGCAACCTCTCTGTGCCAAAGAACATAGTACAGACTATGAAAAAGACATTCTATACCTTCTTTCTCGAAAAGAATTGGAGGGAAGTGTGTAACTCAGGAAGGCAGAGTTTATAAGTTCCAGCCTTTTCATTTTTCCCAGATGGCCAGAATTACTAATCCTCTAAACTTTTAAATCACTGGAAAAGTGTCTCTAGGATAGAAAGAGGAGTTACCAGTGTGGGGTTAAATTATGAGACTTCTTTGATTTTCTAGGAATTACTTCTGAAAACCATGATTTGCCTCATGTTTAATCCATAAGAAATGCAGTCTCAATGACAGCTGTTGGAGAGTAGGCTTGAACCTCTACTTTTGTACTCAAAAGTTAAACATTTAGTTATGAAGCTGGATTCACGTTAAGGGTTTGTTGTTGTTGTTTCTAACTGAGTCTTAATACTTATTAAGTTTTTTTTAAAAGTGAATAATTTAACAATTTATGACTGACAGAATTATTTAATCCTCCAGGCTTCTGAATTACAGCTTATGTCTTCTGCCTCGTGGTATACGACACCCACCTTCTAGTGAAATTTTTCCTTCTTTATCCAAAGATAAACATGGAACTGGAAGTGCCAGTATTCAAGCCTGCAGTGCTGTGCTGGCCAAGGGTGGCATCTGTTACATAGGAGACTTAAGTTCATATAAAAAGGATAAACTTGAACACCTACAGTCTGGTAATCTCCCACCTCCTAACAAATGAGGGGACTAAACAAATATGCAAATTCAAGGCTAAGTTTGTTCCCCAGCTTATGGCCCTCAAATGCTGCAAAAGTCTGTACGCTGTTTTTAGTGGGTCTGTGTAAGACACAAGGACAAAAAAGCCAAGGTCCTGTAAACTTCAATCTGCTACACTACAGACATCCATTAATCATAACAATTCAGCAAAATCATAATCGTGACTGATTTCAGATGTGTGTGGGACTAGAATTTATTGCTGAGCTAAACTGGTCACATAACTGATGAATTTTGTCTTATCCTAGTGCTAGAGAGCAGAACAACAACAGTATTTATTCCTGGGAAGAAGTATGGAGAAGAAGCTGACCAACAAGTTACTGTGTCGGTTCAGACCAACTTTTGGTCCTTTGTAGATGCGGACTCTTCCTCAAAGAAACATATACAAAAGGAGAACTTTCTAATTGGACAGATGGTAAAGCACATGCCTAACAATAAAACTCGTTAGTGTTTCCCAGAAAGTCACAACTTAAGTAACTTTAAATCAAGGATCTTCTAAAATGAGATAGCTTTCCCAAAGAAGTAGGTGTCATTGAAACAAAATTTTACTAAGTATTACAGGTAATTCGTTAGATAATCTTGCAGTATAAGGGGATATAGGATATTTCAGATGGAAAACAATATGATGCTTCTACAAGTCAAAAGCCCAAAATAAAATAGATGGTTTTTTTCTATGGGTCTTTTCTTTAGGATGTGAGTTTGATTCCAGTTAACCTTGTAGATGGTTTTGGGCTCCTGATCTACAATGAGTTTCCTTCCTGTCGCCTGTCTGCTCCTGTTGTGCATCATATCTTGAGAAGAGCCATTAATCCTGAAGCCATGCTGTACAAAGTCTCACAACAGTTCAGAACACAAGATTACGAGGAGGTAACAGATTATACACAATAATTTAGAAATGCATTATATTTGTGAATATCATACTGGGTTTGGCATCAGAAAGTTCTCTCTGCACAGTCTGCTTAGTTTTAATACTCACTTTCTGCCCTCTCCCCCACCATCTTTCCACTAGCACTAATAGGATCATTGACAAAAGCAGCCTCAGTTCTTGAAAAGGGTCAGTATAATAAATACAGTTTGAGCGTGTTTCTGGAAAACAGACTAAGTTAACATTCATATGAGAACAGATCTCCAATATCTATTTTTGACCAAAAAGTTTACAATCAGTAGTAGAAGTTAATATTCCATTCTAATTAAATTGTCAGTATCTGTAGCATAACTACAGTGTTCAAGGCCAGATTGGATGAGGCTCTGAGCAAGCTTGTCTAGTGGAAAGTGTCCCTGCCTGTGGTAGGAGAGTTGGAACTGGATAATCTTTAAGGTCACTTCCAACCCGAGCCATTCTATGATTCTGTTTACTATCCAAGTTCTGTCCTTATTGTTATCCTTCATATTTTCCTTGTTCAGCATAGCCAAATGGTGACAACTGTCTTTACTATTAAAACTATTGGTAGATTATATTGTCCAGCCTGTATTACTATGCCACTGGTATATTAAAAGGTGTGAAAAAAGGTCAATTCTTTATTTTCCAGTTAAATATTTAAAGTGTATGCCCTCTCTCTAGTTTATCTTGTTTGCTAGGAATCTTCATGTTGAACTGAGTTCAGAAGCAGAAAGTCTCATTCAGGGCTATTATCTTGCCAGTCGCAGGGTGAGAAGAGATTCCGTTCATGGATCAACGTTATCAGCCTCTGCACTAAAAATTCTGTACGTCCCACTTTTCATTTTCAAAGAGAAATTGTGCTCATCTGCTTTAATAAAAATCTAGATAAGACTAATGTTTTGAAAAGTTCAAGCATAAATAATCTTATTTACCATTTATGAATGCCATTTATTTTATATATTGACACTGCTAAAAGAAACCCAAACAACTCTGCTAGGCAAAAAAAACCCCAACAGCTATTTACAAAACACGTATCATTATTAAAGCTATCTAGAAAAACAATGGGATTTAAATATGCTTTATCATAGGAGCAAACAAGTATTAATGGATAATATGCCAAGTTCCACTTTTTAGCACAAGAAGTCAATGCATAATATGTATTTTGTCAGTGATAAGTGTAACTGCACAGCTGAAGTATGAAAAAAACCAACCCAGAGTTAACTTTTAATTACACAAGTGCTTGACACAGGGCAATACACATTGCATTTATGGCTGCAGTATTTTTATTTCTGACATGCTTATATTGATCTCTTAGGATTTCCCTGTCTAAGGCTCATGCCAAGCTCAGTTTGAGACAGACAGTACTTGAGGAAGACGCAGTGATTGCCATCTTGTTACTTGAGTCATCGCTGACCCTAAAATATGGTAAATAATGCACAACAGTTCCTTAGGCTTGGGTGCATCACCAGCACATTTTGTCAGTCTGAAAAAATTCTATATCCATTGATTGCATTAAGTGAATTTCAAATCAAAATCCAGAACTTCCACTGCTGAAGACTGGTATTGGAGAAGTCTGTCAGTTTGCCTTCTCTGCTGAGTCTCAGTGCTGTATGTCATGAGGCCACAGGCCTGAACCAAGCCTGTCCTTCATGCTGGCTCATTTGAGGCATTGCTCCTCTAACACTGGCTGAGGTTAAACTAAGGACAGATTTCCCTCCCTGGGGAAACCAAAAACAAGGGTTGGAGGGTTTTTTTGTTTATTAAGCATCAGTCATATTTGTTCACACACCTATTTGGAAGCAAGGTAAGAATTATGATCTAGGATTGCATTACTAAGTAATTTGCATCACAGCTTTTTTTCTCTCAACGTACTGGCAAATATCAAGTCTTTCAGCTTAAGATTTAATTTCTTCTTTGCCTAGGCACATCTGCATTATGTGTAGCACCAAATCCTGTATTTCCATTTGACATCAGTGATGAAAACTCCCTGCAACAGAGAGATCTTTACCTCATGCAGTGTCACCATCAAGTGCTGAAGTTTATTGCTGCCTATAGCCCAGGAATTCACATTAACACTAATGAAGAGTAAAATTTCCACTTTAAGTAAAGCCCGAGGCTTTGGCTTTCTGAGAGGCTACAGTTAGAAATACAAAATTACTAAAAGCTCAGTAGAAGACGGTTCAGTGGTGTTTTACCAAGGAATAAAGCACAGCTGACAGGACTTGAATTACAAGTTTTGTAAGTTACTTGAATGCAGGAGCAACGTCTTCATTCTGGAAAGCCATGGCTTCAGAATAGTCTTAACCAGAACTTCTCTTCCTGGCTACCACTCTCCATTCACAGCTAAGTGATGAGTAATTTAGGATTCAGGATTTTTAATAAGACTACAACTGAAAATTAAACCACCAGTTCAGAATCTAACGTTTCATTTCAGCCACCTGAATTCTGCAGTTTTTCTTGTTGCTTCTTTTCAAATGTATTACCCAAAGGGTTAAGGAGTTTTAAGAACATTAAAACTCTTCTTTTCCTAGTTGAAGTCAACAGTCTTTAATTACTCATGGTGTATAGATTTTGAAGTGTATAAAGATATTATCATACTGCTTCCTGTCCTGTGTCCTTTTTTACGTTACAGCAAAGTGAGATTCGACAAGAATGCCAGATGCTCCTGCAACCAAAACCCAAACAAAACAAAAAAAACACAAAAGAAACCCCCCAGCCCTGCCCCCACCACCCCCTGCAAACCTTCTTGCCCCCAGCCTAAAAAAAACCCAAAACCCTGTGTTTCCACATTATTTTGTATACACTGCAAGGAATAGTAGAGTGGTACCGGTAAGTGAAAAAATAGTATTAGACAACCTGGTAGGCAGGTAGCTCAATGAATTCAACTCTACCCCACTGTAAAAAGAAAAATGTGTGGTAGGAGGTGAGGTGTTTGAAGCACAATGTGCTTCCCCAGCTGTGGGCTTTCCTGTATTTCATCCTCCTAGTAAGGATATAGCACTAGACAATTCTCAGCAAGTCCTACATCCAACAGATACATGTTAAACAGAAAAGCAGCAGTAAAATTGTAGACTTCCTGTCAAATCTGGACAAGCTGAATACTTAAGGCTTGTGTTCCTCCTACCCGGGATGTCATCCAGCAGGATCACAGCGCTACTGCTCCCATAGCCTCAACAAAAAAATACATCACTAAAAACAGAAATCCAAGATTTTATTCATACCCACTACTAACACTGTAAACACTCATTTAGACAACACAAGTTTTCCCACATTTTAATCTTTGCTTTATTCACTTTTGATCCATTTATTTGATACACTCAAATATTCATACTAAGTTCTAAGAGTGCCCACAAGGCCTTTCTCTTTCTAGAGTGACAGTCTACCCTGAACTTCATTCCAGGATTAATCACTTTCAGTGAACAGCTACTCCCTTGCCATACTATGGAACCAAGCAGTATTTCTGAAGAGCAGGAAGGGCAATAGAAGCATTTCCAAGTGCATTAGAGCTCCACATTCCAGGCTGCTGTTTTCAAGCTAAGAACAATAACAATAACAAGTTAGTTTCCTGTACCCTTAATCAATCTTATACAAAGGTATCACCCTCACTGGCTTTTCAGATCTCAAGATACACATCAAAAAACATTCAGATGGGTAAACGGCAAAAGTCTCATCATTATGCCAGCAAAATTACTCTTCAAGAGTAGACTGAAATAGAATTCCTTTATAAACCACTATTTTTGAGAAGCAGTATTAAGGGATTTTCTGCAAAAAAAGCACAACTTATCCTTGCCTCTCCCCAGTTTCTTCCATGATCTCTTGAAAATTGGAAGACTTGTTGCAGTCCCATAAGGAAAGGACAGTGGTCAACATGGCCAGTACAGGCTTTCCCTGGATGGCAGTACAGCCTGCAGGAGCCTCAATACTGTGACAGTAAAAAAGCAACTGACCTCCTTCAGCACCTGCACTTCCAGAAGTGGGTGGACTCTCCTGCTGGCTCTATGTGCACACACAAGGCTGGAAGATGGTGGAGGGTCATTTGATGTCACAGAACCTTGAAAAGAATAAGTAAAATCAGAAATGACAGGAGCAAATCAAATGGGAAAAACCCTGCTGATTAGCTGGCACATCAGATATACAACACTGCTCATCACAACATTCAGTTGGGTAAACGGCAAAGGGTCATCATCACTATGCCAGCAGTTTCCTGCCTGTGTAGGACTGCTTTTTCCAGGTACTAAATACAAGGGAATTGGTTAGGTTTGTCTCAAGAGTTGTACTTCCATAAGCTGAACCAGAGCCTTGGTTTTAACTGTTCATCACAGAACAGATTGAGTGTAGCCAAGAACGAGAGAAAAACAGCTCTGTTTGGGCACAAAAATGCAGCTCCCTCTCTTACATTCAAACCCCAGATGCCAAATATCTTTCTAGAGGTCAAGCTCACTACCACAGTCACCTTCCCCTTTGGAATATATTCTAAGACTGACACAGGTTAGGTGCCAGATTGTGATCTGAACATACTGTTCTTCACTTAATTCTCTTCCTTTCAACTAACATCCATGAATTCTTCTAATCAGAAGTCATGTTTCCCCAGTTAAAAACTAGGTTCTCTAAAACAAACCTCTCCCTTCTGACTCCTTTGGGATTCTTAGATTGCACCTGCTTTCTTCTGGGGAGCAAATCTTGGGAGATTTTATAGCTGCCATAATACCTTTTGTTAGAATTTCAGTCTCTTGACCCTACATACAATCATATTCCTCCTTTTTTCATCTATAAGGGAATTTTCAAGCCATTAAACAGCTTCAGAACTATTGATCTGGATTTCATGGGGCTTCCTTGAACATCTTTAAGTACAGTAAGAAATACTTACTTCTGTAGCTCCAGAATTCACGTGGCATCTTTCTGCTTGCAAAGCATGGCAGAGTCCAGACTGAGGATTCCCAAAGCCGGTAACAAACTCATCTTGAGCTTCATTTTCTGCCTAAAACAATGAAAAGAAGATGTTTGATTCAGAGAGTTCCACTGCTGAGCCAGCAGCAAAATGCATTAACACTTCTTTGGGGACAGTAAGCCAGTCCAAGAAACACCAGCCTCACGCTCTCTTTGTAATTACCTGGGACAGAGCATCAGCTGAGATCAAGGTTAAGCACAGGCATGAGCATTTTCCTAAATTAGCAAGCTCCACTGTGGGGAATGACTGATTGCAGGGTGAGTACAGTGCTCCTAATGACCAGCCAGGCTGGGGAGAGGAGCACCCTGGCAGGGCACAGCCTTTAACCCCAGTTCACAAGACACTCTGAGGAACTCACTGATGTTTTCCCACCAGTTGAACTGAGGTCAGCACTCACTGCAGTCCTGGCGGCAGAGCATCACCACAGAGGATGCTGATACCCCTGGGGCCCTGTCCCTGCCAGAGCCCACCAGTTCGGATTTGTGCCTATAACCTGAAAAAAGGCATAGTCTGGGGTCACCTTACAGCCCTCCCCCAATTCCCTAAAGGAAAAAGAAGGTAATTTATCTTTTGAATTATGACAGGCACTTGCTGATGAAAATGATCTGTCAGCAAAACCAAGTGTCTTTGAATGTCCAATCTGTCATTCGTTTTACGACTTGATGAGCCAAGTGACAGCTCCAAGCAACCACCACGTGGCACACACTAACGAGGTCCATCTGGGTCTCCCACGGCACCCGCTGTCCTGGGAAGCCTGTGTGGCTGGAGCCAGCCTGCACTGTGCCACCACAGCCGCAGGGCACACACGGGCACAGCCACAACAGCGGGACAACCACGCCTCCTTCACGGGACGGCTTCGGCTGTTTACAAAAGCACCAGCCAACCATCCCTGCAATTCCTGACATTACACCCATTGCTGTGACCTGCTGCGTCGGGATTTCTCAAATGAACCACCTGGGAGCATTTCTAATTCCTCCGAGAAGGCCAGAAATCACTCTACTGTTTAGTCGAGCTTGTGCCTGGAGTGCCGAGCCAGAACCTGGTCCTCGGAGCACGGCGGAGGTCGGGCGGCTCGGACGGAACCACACGGATGGCTGCGGACCCACACGGGGGGATCACGGAATGTTAAGGGTTTGGAACGGACCTTAGCAATCACCCGGTCCCAAGCCCTTTCCTGCCACAGGCAGGGACACCGCCCACCAGACCAGCAAGGCCTTATCCAGCCTGGCTTTACACACCCCCACGGCTTGGGGCACTCACAGCCTCCCTGTTCCAAAGGCCGCACCACCCTCACCGTAAAGAATTTCCTTCCAATATCTAACCTAAACTTCCCTTTTTCCCACGGGTACCCATCAGACCCGGCGGCCGCTGCCGGCGCTCCCACGCCCGAGGCCGGGGCACGGCGGAGGCGCTCCCAAGGCACGGAGCGGCGCGGGCACGCCGCACGCCCGGCCATTCCCCCCCTCCCAGCCACCGCCCGGGCGCCCCTCGCCATCCCTGGATCCACCGCCAAAAGGGGCTCCGCAGCCGCGGGCCGGCTCCCGCCACACCCATCCATGCACCCACCGAGGCACGCAGCCCGGCTGGAGGCGGGCAGGCGCAGTCGCTCCGGCTGTGTCCCCCTGGAAAAGGGCAATTCCCGGCCGGGATCCCGCTAAACACGCGGCGCGCCGGGCGGGGCGGGACGGGGCGGGCGCAGCGCCTCCCTTCCGGCTGCGCGCGCACCGGGACAGCGGGAAAGCGGCGCGGGAACGCCGTGAGGGGCTGCGGGCGCTGTGCCGGGAGCAGCAGCCAGAGCCGAGCCCTGCGCCCCAGCGGCTGCGCGGGCAGCGCCTCTGCTGGGGCCGCGGCAAGCTCACCCGTCCCATCCCTCCGGGAGGAAAACTGGGATGACAGTGAGCGAGGTTTGCCGAGATCTTTTCGGTTCCTGCATGCAAAATGCCACCTTCTGATAGGAATGTGTAATCATTGTACGTGGAGGGCTGTGAGCCTTTGGCTCAGGAGTCCTCTGCACTTCCTTGGAGGAGGGAAGCCTCAGGGCAAAAGGACTCAGAGATAAGAAACCTCTCTCTAGGTTACGGTGAGAGACCGAACCACCCCCAGCACGCCTTGTTTCTGTATGGTAATACCTTGTATCCAGTCGGTAAATTGGTTTCTACCCCACCCCCTGCCTTTCCCATAAAAAGGCCCTGGATCCGCCCTGAATCAGGGAGCTGCTGTCCCTGGCCTCCCCTTCCCAGGGACTGCTGGACAATAAAGCTGCCTCTGTGGCACTGCCACACACGGCTCCTGTCTCTCTGTCCCCGAGTTTGCCTCGGGTGATCTCACACAGAGCTGGATCACAAGAGCTGCAATCACTTGTAGCTGAGAAATGGCTACACTTGCTGAGATCCCCGCCGTCCAGGGAGGCTGCCTTGGCCCCTAGAAGAGCTGTTCTTTGCTGGACACTCTCTCTAGGAAGGTCCTGGCTTTTGGTGCCTGACCAGCATCAGACCTCCTTGTGATAATTGCACAGCTGTATTCCTAAGCATGTGCATATTCCTAGTGCTAAATGCCAAACACTTGTGTTTAATATACGAGGATATGAACTGTTCCTAGGAATTGTAGCACTGGAACCAAACATCAGGTTTGAAGCGAACAGGTCCAGAGGATCTGTTGTTATCCTGCTGTGTAAATTTCTAGAAGATAAAAGCTCTTGCCCTGGTCGTAGGGACTGTGTTGCCTAACCTGGTGCCTTGGTTCTGGAAAGAAAGGCATAATTCTGATGCAGAATAATCTGTCTCAAGGAAAAAAAAATCTCATAAATATGGGGAACACAACTGAAAAACCGTTGTTGTAATTCTGCATGTTCTTACTGGCCTGTAATAATTCCATAAAATGCTGAAAAGATCTTAGAGATGTGGCTACAGTTGCTACAGTGCTTGCTGCTCCAATTCTCTGGCTGCCTGCAGAGCATTGTAAATATTTAATTGTAAATACTGTAGGGGTTGTGGACAGCTCCAGATTTCAGCATATTTTTTTAACAAAAGTTGTTCTTGCTAGTATTTTTCTTTTCCTTTTTCCTTAAATGTCATTTTAAATTTTAAAGTCTTTAGAAAGGAGACAACATCTATAAATTCAGAATATTATCATGGACAAGAAGAAACTGATACAGGTCTTGTAGCTCACTGATAAAGAGTCTGAGATGTATTATCTGTGCCATCTGTTCATAATGTTCCATGTTTTTAACCCTTATTGCTAAAGCATTTTTCATGCTTACAGAATCAATTAGGTTGGAAAAGACTACTGATCACCTTTGACTGATCACTACCTTGTCAATTAGACCATGGCACTAAGTGGCACATCCTGACTTTTCTTGAACACCTCCAGGAATGGTGACCCTACCACCTCCAATTCCACCACCTCCCTGGGCAGCCCATTCCAATGCTTAACAGCCCTTTCTGTGAAGAAATTTTTCCTGATGTCCAACCAAACCTCTGCTTCTTGAATAACCAGTCAGAATCTTCCAATGACATTTAAAGGAATAAGCCTTTAAAAACACTGAGGAATTTTTTTCCCCCTTTTTTTGAATACTGTCCCTTCCAAATATATTATGTTGTTAAAAGCTCAGAATGCTGCAGGGACAGTTGAGAGCTCCAGATTTTACCATACTGTTTTTATGAAAGTTGTTCTGGCTAATACTTTTGTTTTCCTAAATGTCATTTTTAAATTTAAATCATGAAGCTTTCAAAGGGAAGACAGCATCTATAAATGTAGAATATTATTGTGTACAATGAGAAACTGATAACAGATTTTGCAAGTCAAAGTATATAATATTCACTGAATAATATTTAATAGAACATTTACCTCAGCAATAACAAACCATATGAGAAGTACAGTGTTTTATAGAACAGATACAACAGATGCCATTTGTGCATTTAGTTTCAACTTTTCTTGCCTAAATACAGACGTTTAAGCGAACAAGTGTGCTACGAACAAGCCAACACTTGGGGCTCATCTGCTCCATGAGAGCCCCTAAAATGAGCTGAGCTGTGGAATGGTGAGCAGACCCGTGGCTGTGCCGGGGTGGCAAACGCGGGCTGAGCCCTGTAACCTGCGGCACAATCCCGCGGGTGGACACAAGCAGTGCCCGACCCAGCGCTCCGTGCAGGAGGGACAGGTCCCTCAGCCCGTTTTTACTCCATGAACATGCATCCACGTTCCCAGCAATAGCTACAAACATGTAGGACTCTCCGATGAGTGACGCCCTGACCTGACAGCTGCGGTCAGGGGATTTGTGCCATCGGCTTTAAGCAGTGGAGAAAGTCTGTGTGAGATTACAGTTGCTATTTTTAGCCTTGCCCTTCTCTTTTCACCCAAACCTGTTTTGCCCTGTACTTGGCCAGCACCACATCACTCCTCCCCTCTTTCTCACAGCACTTGTCCCAGAGAGGACAAGGACTTATCCTGCTGGCAGCTCCTTGCCGCTGCTGCTCACGTTGGTGCTGGCTGCAGCCACCACCTCCTGCTGCCCCCATTCAGATCCCAGCAATGATACAAACCAATGATTCGTCACATTAACTTAATGAGGTATTAATTACATTTAAGAATCAATTCCTTCTCCTCTACAAACAGCATTCAGGAATTATGGTTTGTCTGTAGATATCATTTTTAACTTAAATATATATATATATATATATAAGGTGTAATAAATAACCATTTTTTTAAAAGCAAGAAGGGAGATTAGATCTGTGAAGATGTTGATGTTTCCCCATGGCTTGCGCTGTCTCCTTGTGCTGAGTGAGTCAGAAACTGTCCTGTGGCTCCAATGTACAGCCTGGAACGCATGGGCCACTTCTGCAAGAGAGGAGACAAGCACAGCACTGAGACACCCGGGATCTTTGCACTCTGACTGCAGTTCTCAGCAAAGCTTTGGTGGAATCATGGTACAAGAAAACAGGAGATTGTTGCCATCCTGTTTTGTCGTTCACTGGAAAATGTTTGGAGTTTAATAAGGGAGCCTCAGGCTGGATATTTGCTTTGGTAATTAATTATGAGGCACAGCTCCCAACCAGCAGACAGGAGCAGGCTGTGCTGGCTTGTCATCCTAGCTCAGTTTGTGTTGTAGATGTTCTGTTAGCAGAATAAAACAAAGCATTCCTTCTCAAGGCACCAGGGATACTACAGGGATACACCTGCACCTGCAGGGATTGCAGCCCTGTGTGCACACCCATCCCTGCTGGCTGGGCCCCACAGCCCTGACTGCAGCACTGGGGCTGCTGCTGAAGGCTGTGAATCGAAGGGAATTTAATGTAATTGCACCTTGGCAGTCTTCAGCACTCACAGCTTCTTGTTCTTGTCAGGTCCAGCTATTTCAGATGAGACAATTCATCTTTACACTCACGGATTGTTGGAATCATCAGTTACTCTGGTGTTAAGTATTTATTCTGATGGCTCAGGTTTCTTAACCCCACCAGGTTACTCACTGCAAGCAGCCCTGAGGTGCGGGTGGCCACAGCCGGGCACCCAGGACTTGAGAGGGAGCATCCAGCTCCATTTGCTGTGCCAAGTTCAGTATTAGAGAGGTGGATGTTTGAGAGACAACTTTTCACACACATTGGATGCAAAAATACCTGATATGCAGCCAGTACGTTGTTCCAAAAGAATGCAGGTTTTTTTAAGACTCCTTTGGGAACAGATTGGCACCTTTCCTGTGGGTAAGGGGCACTTAATAATACTGCAGATAAATCTCAGCTCTGCTGTTCAAAGACCTAAAGCAGCAGCATACTCTCGCTTGGAATGTGCGATCTCATTCAGTAATTTCATCTCAAGTGTGATGTTATGAGTTTGTCACCAATAAACCATCAGAGTTTAAAGTCATTAACCATATTTTTCATTCAGTGTGCACACAACTGTACTTGGATATTTAACTTTCCTCACTATTTGCATTTACTATGCTTAATCTATCAGTATAGTTAAAGTCTTTCTAAAGGTTGTCTTATATACTGTGTTTTGGGGTATTTGAAGCACTATTAGGATTTGACTGTGACACTTTCATCAAATATATTCATAAAAAATAATTGCTTAAGTGAATCCAGGCTACTCTATTCCAGTAGCCTCGGAAACGGGCATCTGGATCATTTAACTGCTGTAATAACTATTCAAGAGTATTTTTCTGCCAGTAGTAGCTGGCAGCTGATAAAAAGTACCATAAGAGACCTGTGTCCTTTCACTCTGACTCAGGGAACTAACAGAAGCTATTTTGAACTTATTTTCAAATACATCACAGAATTTTTTTTACTTAAATTATAGCCATCTTCTAATTGATATAGAGGTTTTGCTTTCTTTATGAGTCTGCTAATCATTTAAATGGCCTCAGAATCCTACGTTCACATCATGCCATAAAATACTGCAACCAACATCGTGAACAAGGAACTCTCTGTGAATTAGGCACTTTTTAGAAATTAGAGATTACTTCACAAATTAATCTTAATTAAATCATTCTGAATTCAGACTCTTAAAAAAAAAAAAAAAAAGGAAAAGAAAACACCCCAATGCTCTAACTCACTCTCTGTGAGCAGAGCCAAACAAAATACCCTGCGGTGTCTGAGCCACATCAGTCACTGAGCACTGCATTTGGAAACAGCTTCCAGCCCGGTCCTCTCCAGCAGCAGTTCCCCCTTCTCATCCCCTCTGCATCGCTGTGATTTTTTTTGGACAAAGAGAAGAGCATATACTAATGTGGGAATCAAGAGTGAACAGAATATTCCTCTGCCTGTTTTAAAGAATTTAACCCCTATGAACAATGCTGGTTTTGACCTTTACCCATGGAGAAAACTGCCTACACTCTGGGAAGAACTAAAATCTACACCAATGTGAACTAGATAGTAGAATATTACGTAAGAAGGCCACAGGGTGAAGAATTTAGAGGTTTTGGGTTTGTTTATGTAGTAAATAGATAAATAGTGAGGTTTCCAAAATGGTGGATGTTTACATCATTTTAGACGTCATGCTCCTTCTTCAAGACCTCCATTTTCTGCAGTTGAAGTAGCTTAGCATGATTGGGTAGAATTTGCCACAGTTCCTGTCTGCGTTAAAAGGTGATTTACTGGACATTGGTGGAAAAGTAAAAATATCTGTCGTTTCAAACTTCTATTGGGTAAAATGCCTTCAAAAGGGCTGCAAAATCTTGATACGAGGTCACTCGCAGCTTTACTCTCGCTACATTCCTTGTAACCTTGTAGCTGATAAGAACTTAATAAACAACTCTTAGAAGAAGAGGCTGAATGCTGGTCTGTCCCGTCCATCTACTGAACTTCTAGCAAGGACTCTAAAATTCTCTCCCATCAGGAGAGGCTGATTAATGGCACAAAACGTGTCATACCAACTAAAGAAATGCTTCAGAAAAGCACTTTCATGGAAGTAATTAACACATGGCTGGTAATTAACACCTCTGTGGGCCGTGGGCTGCCTCGGCAGCAGAACCAAAGCAGGCCCAGCGGTGGCTGGATCAGCACTGTGGGTCAGTGTCACCCCACCACTGACCTCTCAAAGCAGGATCCAGTAGGTCTGTGGGGATCACCAAGATTCCCACACAGGGACCGAGAAGATGCAAGCACTCCTCTGGTGCTGACCTTCACTTCCAAAAATCAGGTCCCACCAGGTCTGGGCCTACACTAGACTTGATATTTTGGTGCAACGTCCCTGAAGCTGGTGGAACAAAGCTCCAAGATATTTCCATCAGACCCCTAACACCTAGGCACAATGGTTAGTCCGGGCAGGATTTCCAAGTATTACCTCTAGGCAAGGTACAGGAACTTGAAATCTTTAGTTTCATCTACGTATCTCAGGTCAGTGCACTCGCTGAGGGAAGGTGATAGCTGCTCCTCAGCTCTCCTACCTTGACAGGGTGCAGGTATCCATCCCCTCGGAGGGTGCCCAAGCCCTCTGCCGGTGACTCCTCCTCATCCTGCAGGCTGCGGGTGAGGTGTGCGATGTAGGTGGTGGCCAGGAGGAGCACGTCCAGCTTGGAGAGCTTGGTGTCGGGCGGCACGGAGGGGAGAGTCCTCTGCAGCTCGAGGAAGGCGTGGCGCAGGGTCTGCACCCGGCTGCGCTCCCGGGCGGCGTTGGCGGCGGCGGGGCGGCCCGGAGCGGGCCCGGGCCCCGGAGCGGCCCCGGCCCCCGGAGCGAGCCCGGCCCCCGGAGCGGCCCCGGCCCCCGGAGCGCCCGCGGGGGGCAGGCAGGGGCTGCTGGAGCAGGGCACCGCGGAACCGGGCTCCGCGCCCGCCCTGGAGGCCTCTCCGCTCTCTGCCAAGCGCCCGCAGTCCATCGGTGACTCCCCCTGCGAGCAACAGGAGCATCTCTAAAGTAAGGTGCTGCGCTGGGCTGGAGCCAGCACCTTCTGAAAGCCAGGGTGGTCAGAAACGCAGGCACTGCCTGCGCTAGGAAAAGCCGGGATGCGGCTCTGTGAGCCGCTTTTCCATCCACTGCTTACAAACTCGGCATCACACACGGGTACAGAACAGAAGTTAAAATCTTCGCAATGATACGTATTTAATTTTTTTGACAGTATTACACAGAGCAAATTTTTTGAGTCACTCGTAGCCCAGAGATGACTTCTGAGAAAACCAAACAGGCACTGCCCAGGGGCACTGCCACAGAGGTTTCCATTTACAACCAACTAAAAATTAGGCTAAATGCAATTTTAAGACATGTTCTCTCTATGATTTGGGATGTGGAACTGCTAGTATATTTTCTATTTTAGCTACAATCATTTTCCCAACAGTCTTATAGGTGATCAGTGCTCCATGGACTACAGAAAGAAAAATATCATTTTCAGATGCATCAGTAAGTAAAGCCACAGAGCATGGACTCACTTTCTGAAGGGCAAAGCTTGGCTGATAATTTTAAAGGATCAGGAACTGACTTCTCCTGTCCTCCCACCCCTAATGTTCCTAAAAATATTGTATGCTTATCCTTTCTTATCTACATCTTCAAACTTCAAAAGAATTTTGTAAGATGTATTTTGGCCATTGGGGATCAAAAGAACCTTTTGAAAACATCAAAAATGTTCTTTTGAGGAAAGCTGAAAACAGTGACCACAGGGTGTTTTCCCAGCTTTCAGAAAAGCCAGTCAGTCAGCTCTGCCCATAATACAACTCATAGTCCTTTAATTCCTTCAGTTCCACTGAAAAATGCAATTCAATCAATATTCCCCAAAGTGCAGCACTTCTTCACTGAAATAATACCTGATCCTGTTGTCCTCAGCCAAGCAGCTCTCGTGGGTGTCCCAAATCCCAGCTTTCACGTGTTAGGAGTGTCTGTTCCTGTGACAGCCTGGCTAGACAAGGGCAGGAACAAGTTATTAAACGTTTTCATTTCATCCAAATACTGTGTAATTAAAATTTTAAATAACATTGATACACATAAATGACTGAATATTTACATTTGCAAGAATTAGCTCTTGATTTTGCATAGCACTTCAAGCACACACCGAAGTCAAAGATTTCTATCAAAGACAAGGAAAGGTTTCTAAATAATGCTTTTTGCAATGCTATAACTTGATGGTATTTAGAAGACATTTTTATTGTTATCATTTTGGGTGATTAATTGTGATTAATTTGCTATTAATCTGTCTCACATTTTTATCATATAATGTTCTCTTCAGTAGCAGTACAGGTTAGACTGAAATTATTTGTGAAATATTCTGTGGCCATTATAGCTCTAAACCAAAGGAAAAGTTCCACTATTTTTTTTTATTGTGGTATTTATGATCAATATAAAATAAAACTTACATTAAGACTTCATGAACTTGTCTTGAGGGCTGAAAAATGGTCCTTACATTGGCTATTGCCTCTAACTTAAAACAAAAAGTATTCCTATGTGCTTTTTTCTTGGTGTTTGCACACCGTGTTAAGGCACGGTCAGATCTGGATACATTCAGTTTAAAAAAAAAATCTTCATTGCAGAGATGACATCAAGACAGTCATTTAAGATAATCACAAAAACTGGCAGAAAAATCCAACAGTTTATGTTTAATAGCAGGATTTCTCATCTGCCATCCCACCAAAATCCCACTGGTCAGAGGAAGTCTTCCCCGATTACTGGAGAAATCTGGATTACCCAAGGATACAGGCAGACTGGGTTAGTAAAAATACCTGCTCCTCTGCTGAAATACAGGGCTGGGGCTGGTTTACAGAGTTTTGATTTTGCCGTGCTGTTGTATAACCACATTTAGGACTGGAATGACTTCGAGTGACATACAGTACATAGTAATGCACGTACTAAAAACCTCATCTCCTTGGGTCCTCCTGGAAGTAGGAGTTTCTGGTTTAGGAGCTTCACATCTATGTGAGATGAAATCCTGGGCCTGTGGAAAAAATGTGCAAAATTTCAGGTCTAGAAATGAGAGATTTCACTCTGAATTAAATTTCTCCACTGTCAGACTCCCCATCAAATACAAACAGCAAATGGCCTGGGAAAATCTGCTACAAAAAAGAAAGGATCATACATGTAGGTATGTACATATGAGTAGCCAAACCGTGGTGGTTCCTGGATCCACAGCCAGGATCGCTTCTGTTGCACAATGGCACTGGGCAGCATCACTTTTCTCCCCGGAGTAATCAGGACACACATTCCAGGTGCTTCAAACCCAGGCGTCACCCAAACCTCATGGTCCAAAAAATGCTGCTAAAAACTAAAGTAAATAAAAAGCCTCTGGGCAACAGTCATTTTCCTTTTAAAAGTTTATAAGAAAGAGGGTTGGCTTTTAAAATAATGGCAGTAATTTTTGCAAACACCCACTTGCCACCTGGTGTGCCGGGAGAGTTGGGAACAGGGCTGTGAAAGTAAGTTAAAGTATTTACGTTGTTTCTAAAGCACTTCTAGTGCAGTATTTCTAATGCGTGCAGATGCATTTGTGTTTTTACATAACACTACAAAGACATGATTGGTTTGACATCTTTTACCAAAAATCCCAGCACGATATTTATTTTAGTCTTATATTCTGTGTGAATGAAAGGGCGATGAAGGCAACCTGCCCACACAGACAAGGAAAAGATGGAAAACGCCAGAGCAGAGCACACAAACTGAAAACAAACAGGTGGAAACCTTAGATAAACTTTTCCGTTGCTCCTTAGGAGGAAAAACATAGTGCATCTGAATTACTTTGCATCGGTTTTAAAAAGACCTTGCCCTCTGCGTAACTCCGGTAACAGGTAACGAAAATCCTTTCTCCGGAGCAGAGAAATAGGAACTCTCCTGTCGGAGTGCGGGGGCAGCCCCGGCGCTCACGGCCCGTGGCGGCTGCTGCGCTCCCGTCCCGCAGCCCGGCGGGAGAGCCCGGCTGCCCGGGAGAGCCCGGCTGCCCGGAGGAGCCCGGCTGCCCGGGAGATCCCGACTGCCCGAGGCATCCCGACTGCCCGGGAGAGCCCGGCTGCCCGGGACCTGGCGGGACCCCGCGCTGCCCGGCCGGGGATGAACTTACCGGCGGGTCCAGCCCGGCGCGGCCCCTCCAGGCGCCTCCGTCCCGTCCCGTCGCGCCCCGTCCCGTCCGGCCCCGGTGTTTATAAGCCGTGGCGGCCGCTGGGTGCGGCGGGGCTGGGTCTCACCTGGCCCCCGGGCTCCTCCCTCCTGCCCGGGCGGCAGCGACCGCCCCTTGCCGGGCGGGTGGGTCATCAATCACGGAGCTGTCGGGGCGGCATCGCCTCTCGCTCCCCTCGCCCCCCGCCCTCCCCCGCGCCCGGCCCCGGGTCCGTGCGGGTCCCGCCGCCGCTCGCCCCGCTCGCGCTGTTTTTCTTGGGATAAAGTAACGGTTTTGCTTGAGGAGAGAAATTCAATCGCTGGGCTGGGAGCTCGGGCGATGCCCTGTTAAAAGCAAGCCCTTTCTCTCCGCTCCGCCGCCGCATCTCCGGCTCGCGGATGTTCCCGGGGCGGAGCGGGTTCCCCCGGGCGAGGCTCCGTCCCGCAGCCGCGGGGGGAGCGGGTTTTGGCTGCTTGGGCACCGCTCGGGGGGACCGACCCACACGGGATGGAAACGCGAACGGGATGAGGCGAGCCCCGGCGGGCAGAGAGGGGATTTAAAAAGGAACGGGAAGCGATTAAAAATCAGTAACGCTAATGAGAAGGGACAGTCAAAATAAATACCGGGGTATGGAATTAGCCCAGAATAACATGTTGAACGAAGCCCGATTGTGCGATAACAGAGACACAATAAATCAAGCCTCGGGAGCAGTGGAAAAACAAAGTCTGAGCGATTCGTTACCGGGTTTGCAGCCAAGAAAATTAAGGACTTAAACTTTAGCGATAATTGGAAGTCCCGGGAAGGGACGAGACCGGCGAGGACCCGGCGGGGGCAGGAGCAGCGCAGGGGAGCCGGACACCTGCCTCCAGCCCCGGCCCGGCCCGGCAGCGCCCGCAGAGCGCCCGCCGCAGCCGCCGGCCCGTCCCAGCCAAGCGCTCCAGTCCCGGAATTCCAGCAGCGCTGCGCTGAGGGGCTCGGCCGGGGGCTGCCGGCGGCAGGGACCCTGCCCCGCCCGGCCCCGCCGAGGCCCCGCCGCCCTTTCTGCCCTCGGGCCGGCATCCACAGCCTCAGGGAGCCGCCTCCGCCGGGCCGGAGGGCAAGGAATGCTGCCGGGTTGCTCTACAGGTTTTGAATTTAAGTACTGAATTTAAGCACTAATTTCTAGGTTTTGAAGTTATTAATCTGTAAATTTAAGTACTGAAACGGTGCCTCAACGTTTACCTTTGCCTGGCGCTGGCAGCCTCGGTGGGAGTTTCCCTTCAGCCATCAGGAGCTACTCTGACAAAAGTTACTCTTGTCGGTGTGAACACGGCCGCGATGAGGGACTGCACGGCCACCACGGACCTCCTTTGGCCCCTGGGTGCAAAAGAATGAAGGCACTGGTTCTCTAGAGGACAGTGGAGTAGCCTCCAAGCAGCCTTGCTAAGCCATGTTTGGCCCCAAGGTTTCCAGGGCTGCCTCCAGCCCAAGTGAGCATTGCTGAATCCGTTTGGCAGTCAAAACCTCTTAAAAAATTCACTCAACAGACCCCCCTCTGCTCAGTCAGCCTCGGGGGCTCAGACAAGCAGTTCTTGAAGATACCCTTAAGCTTTGACACTGCAGTGTGATGCGGAGGAACTGATCCCAGGCTCCCTGAGGAGCAGGGAGCTGTGCCTTCCAGCCTCAGCTCCACTGGGGCTCCTCTGTCATCCTGTAAGCGCCAAACACTCACGGACTGAGACGAGCACACAAGTCTGGGGATCAGCTCTCCCGCACCCCAAGGAGTTTCTAGGTCTGCTGCCCACCTAAGAAATGCCTACTCAAAGAGGACTTCTCCTCACCACGTCATGGACGCTCAACTAAGTCACTGACAGAGAACAGCAAATGTCCCAAGTGCCCTGAGACTTCCCAGCCACCCTAAATTAGCAGATTGTGAGCGCTGTGCCCTTCTGCTCTGATTGGATTAATGACACATTTTATTTTTGGAGTTTCACACTGTACACAGAATTCTGCCTCAGTGCAGGAAATCCAATGGAAGGAGTTGGAAGACAAGTGGTGGGGGAACTCCCATTGGCATCTTTAGACAACACCAAATCCAGTTTACTGCAGTGTGATTAGGGAGATTGCACGGTGAGATTTTGAGCAGGATTTGGAGACACTACTCTGGTTGCTAGCCCTGTTACCAAAAAAGGGCTGCTTTACACATGTTTTAAAAACCCCAAAGAGATAGAAATGTAGAAATAGTTGCTCTTTGCTCCATTAAGATTTCTCCCATCAGATGATGTCTGCTCTAAGCACGAAGACATCCAGTGATTATTTTCTTGTATCAACCCACTATTTAAGTCTAAAGCTGTAACAAGTTGCTGCAGCTGTTTCTTTTTCTTCTTTCCCAGACAAATGACTGAGAATTACTTTTCCTGCCTTACCTTCCACAGTATATCTCAAATCTGAGAAATGCCAGAGCCACAGAAGAGCCAGATTTCCAGTGTGATTTAGGTAAGAAGAAGTTCTACCAGAGACAGAATGATGTTTTTCCAGGTACACTCTGCTCCCTTCATGTCAAATTATTTTCTGGTTTTATGGCTACAATTCAGCACGAACATTCAGGCTATTTCTTTCCAAATTGTTCATTTTCTCCCACTCCCATTTCTGTATAAGGATTTCTCAAGTGTGCTTGCCTGGTATGGTGCAGCAGTCACTGGTGCTTCTGAAAGAGACTAGCAGAAACATTGCCTGTCCAAGTAAAACAACTCCGGCAGGAAGCCACACACAGATTGTATCTGGTCAGGTCCCACAGATTCCAGCTGTAGCCTGGGAGCAAATCAAAGGCAGGACACAGCCACAGGAGAATAAAAATAAGTTGCAGTTCACAACTTTGGCTTCTTGGGGAAATCTCAGCATTTCATAATGGATTCCAAAGCTAAACAAATATTTTGAAGATTTCCAATCAAATACTTTCCCCCCCCTTGTTTCAATGCTATGTTGATAGTGTACTGTAGAACCATAGCATATTCCACAGTTATGTTAAATATGCCATATTACAGTGTATCAATATATTTTGCATTTCCCAGCAAGAATTACTTTAAAAATACATATTTAAAATATGTGTCAGAAGGGCTCCATTCTGGGGAGTAGGGGTGGGTGTGTACATAAGTGTTAGCATTTTCCAGTAAGAATTACTTAAAAAACATATTTTAAAATATGTATCAGAAGGGCTCCATTCTGGGGAGTAGGGGTGGGTGTGTACATCAGTGTTAGACCATGGTATCAAGATTTTGTTAGGGATTTGCTTTAGCTAGACATGAGTTGCTTGGCTGTGGGATTCTCTGTGTGAAACCCCATGACATATGTTCTGTCGGGAGTAATTAATTCAGGTCTTCAATGTTTTATTTGTCATACAAGAGAGTAAAATCTTTAATCCAGAAATACTCAGAACCTGTGAAAAACAAGTCATGCTCTAGATGGCTTACACAGCATAACCCACATTGAGAAATACTAACAATCCATAAAATAGTTTCAAATGGGTGTGTGTAAGGCAGAGAGAAGTGTAAGATGCAAAGATAACAGTGTGACATAGAGATTGGGAGGCAACTTCCTAATGTGCTGCATTGAGTCAGCAATCAGCAGCTGACACTGTGAACCTGCTCACCAGGACTACTGATATTCTTCTTTGGAAATTGCTTGAACAAGAATCAACTTTTTTTTTTTTTAATGTATGCTTTTCTGTCTTTCTTGACTTGAATATCATTGATGACTACAGCTAGAACTAGAAGTATCGTGCTCAGTTAGTACTGATTTCAGTAATGGACTACCAGCTACACATCTGAGCTTTATTTCATGTTTGGAAGGCTCTGACTCTGAAGGCAATGACTCGCCAGCTTTATAAGCTGGTTTGCCTGCGGTAGAGGTGATTTTCTTTTCAGTGGCTGGTATGGGGATGTATTTTGGATTGGTGCTGAGCACAGGGTTGATAATATAGAGATGTTTTTATTATTGCTGAGCAGTCCTAACACAGAGATGAGGCCTTTTTCTGCTTTTCATACTGCCATGCTGGCCAGGAGACTGGGAACATGGGAACTGACAACGTGGGAAGCTGGGACAGGTGACCCCAAATGACCAATGGGATATTCCATACCATATGACCTCATGCTCAGTATCTGAAGTGGGGGAAGAAAGAGGAAGCAGGAGGATGTTTGGATGTTTGGCATTTGCCTTCCCAAGTAACCATAGCACATGATGAGCCCCTGCTTTCCTGGAAATGGCTGAACACCTGCCTGCCCACGGGAAGTGGTGATTAAATTCCTTGGTTTGCACCTCAGCATTACAGCACCACTCATTTACTACCTTAGCTTTGGAAATCTCGCTCTTTAAAATGGAGATGAAGATCTTGGTATTCAAGGGGAGACCGCATGCAGGAGTTAAACGTATTTTAATAATCTGTATCAAATTAGCTTTATAAATTATAACAAAATGCACAAAACATTCCATGCAAAAAGACAGATCCTGATTCCCTTATTCAGGAAAAATCTCTTTCTTATTTCAGAGAGGGCCGTAAACACAAGATGGTAAGCTCCCGTTCACACAGAGAAACTGCATTAGGAAAGGTTTATTTCCAGGGGCAATTTCCTTTCCTTATCTGTAGGTTTGGAATTTTCCTTTTTCAGAAGACTTGAGCATTTATTTAATTACTCAAACCAGTGCAAAGCAGCCAAACAAACAGCATTTGAAGTTAAATTAACGAACAATACTCACAATCAAAAAATCAGCACAGACATCATTAATCTTCTTGTGCCTCCTCTGCAAACTGTTCCACATTATTCACCAGAAATTGGAAAAATCCAAATGATGGAAAGTATTTTTTAGGATTACAGATCTTCTCAAAAATCATGTGCTAATAGCTTCTTTCTGCTTGAATTGAGAAACCAACGGTATGAGGTTCAACAAGGCCAAGTGCTGGATCCTATATTTGGGTCACAACAACCCCAGGCAGCACTACAGGCAGGGGTAAGAGTGGCTGGAAAGCTGTCCATTAGAAAAGAACCTGGTTGACAGTGGGCTGAACATAACCCAGCCATGTGCCAACAAGGTCAGTGGCATCCAGAAGGACCAGGGCAGTGATTGTCCCCCTGTACTCAGAACTGGTGTTCAGTTTTGGACCCTTGCATTTAGTTTACAAACACACTGCAGTGCTGGATCATGTGCAGAGGACAGCAATGGAGCTGGTGAAGGGTCTGGAGCACCAGTCTGATGAGGAGTGTCCGAGGGAGCTTGGGGTATTCAATCTGGAGAAAAGGAGGCTCAGGAACCTTCCACCTGAAAGGAGGTTGTAGACAGGTGGGGGCTGGTCGTTTCTCTGAGGTAACAAGTGACAGGACAAGAGGAAACGGCCTGAAGTTGCACCAGGGGAGGTTTAGATTGGGTGTTGAGAAAAAATTCTTTGCTGGAAGGGTGGTCAAGCATTGGAATAGGCTGCCCAGGGAAATGGTGGAATCACTATCCCTGGAAGCATTAAAAAACGTGTAGATGTGGTGCCTGGGGACATGGTTCAGTGGTGAATATGGCAGTGTTAGGTTTACAGTTGGACTGCATGATCTTAGAGGTCTTTTTCAACCTTAATGACTCCTTGACTCTACTGTGAACACACCTCTGCACAATGGCTGAGTATCATATAGGGAAAAAAGCAGCTAGTAGGTAAGACACTGACTAAAACCAGTAAATTTCTTGAGGAAGTTTAAGAATTAGGCAACCAATTCAGCCTAGCACATGCTGATGTTTTTACATGCTTTTGAGACAAAGCATTGCTTCTAAATAAATAGGTAGTCCCTTTATTTTTCTGCATGTTCTTAGAAAGCAGTGTTAAGTTCAATATACTTAATTTTGTCTGGTTCTAAGATTAAAAAGACAGAGATAACATATCCAAAGAGACACCAGTATCTTTCTTTGTAAGCTTTGAGGGGTAAAAAAATCAATAATGGCCAAATCTTCACATCCTGTAACTTCTGGCTTTTAGAATTCAAAGTACTTCTGCGGATACTTCAGATTCCTCCTCAACCTACATCAGAGAGATCAGAGAAGACAGGTCAGGTCTTCATGTCACAACCACACCAAAGCACTTGTTGCTCTCGTTGTCATTAACACCTTCTGGGAGCACTCGACATTTCTAAAACAATTATAAGCAGTGTTATCAAACACTGCTGATGAGAAAAAAAGATCTTTACCTATTGCAAAGTTATTGGCTGTTGCAGTGAAAGTCCTTTTGCTTTTCTTCTCAGTGCCAAACCTGGAGCCAGAATATTCTGAATTGACAGAATCCGTCCATTTGGGGTATTGTACATTCCTTTATTACAAAACGGACTTTTTCCATGGTTGAAAATGATATTAACATTTTTTGCCACATAAATGTGTATCAAATATTTTTAATTTGCAAGTCCCATAAGGAAAAAAAAATTATAATCAAAGCAATTTCTCATATAAATGAAATCAGATAAGGTTCAGTCTTTAATCCCAAAATATTTTCCTACAAACTATGTGTAACTGATTATACCCAGCTTTACTGGACATATAATCAGTAGTTACTATGGCAGTCTAACATATTAACTCTGCAAGAAAGGAAGAGCTTATTGATTCAAAACTCTTTTTGATTTAAAGTATTAGTCTATTACATGGATCATTTCACAGCTGGCTTGGATTTATCTTGGTTTTGATGCAGCAATTAATTCTGCTCAGAATTAAGAGAACAGAAAGATGTAGTCAGTCATTTCTGTAGTCTCTGATTACAGTGTTGGTTGATTGAAGAGGTAAGGTTCAAATACAACTTTTTTAACAGTGAATTCCTAGAATTCTTCAAGGCCACGTGACTTAAATTTTCACTGTTTTTTTTTCCCTAGCAAAGTAAAAAGTATTGTTTCCCGTTACAATAGATAATATTTATAATTTAGTGACTGTAGATAAGCAGGTTCACATAATTAATCATTTTGTCTCAGAGCTGTTAGGCAGGGTGGCTACTTTGCACACCACACCGAGATAAAAAATCCTAAGAAAAACAGGGAAGAGAACCTTTCAGATGCACGTACTTTTACCAGTTACAGTCTGAATACAAACACATACTATCCCATATTAACAGACCATGTCTGAATCCTCATCCTGAAAAATCAATGGGCACATCTTGAACACTGACAGTTTTCTGGCTACTTTTTTCCCCTGTCTGCCCCTATCTCAGAACTTTTGAACTGCATGGCTTTTATAGCTGTTTCACAGGCAGTGCTGTGTACTGCTTTATACCTACATATATAAATAATACAACATTAAATTAACTTACGCCTTGCACTGGTTTGAATGTGATATTTAAGAAAAATTAGGATTTTTTCATCAGCCATGGGTTAGAAGCTCAAATATGAACTTTAGATCAGTAACTCAAACACTGTGTGTTTACATATATTCTGACTATGGTAAGAGCATTATGAAGGGGAAGTATTTGGGCAGTGATGTCTTTTTTTCCCTTTTGGTACTTCTAATACACCATCTGTACTGTGGAATCTCTAAAAGCATCAGAATCTTTACTGGTAAGGCCAGGTCTCACACCTCTTAGGTCCTAGGAACAGTTTTTGGTGGCGAGAAATTCTACTAACAGTAGATGATGACCAATTTAGGAACCACTAAGGCAAATCTGACCTATCCAAGTCTTTGCAACTGGGTGGGATACATCCCAAGGTGCTGGAAGTGAATTTGAGGAGGTATAGCTACTACTAAGGAATTAGTGGTTGTCCATTTGTTGTCCTCCAAAATGTAGTAGCTCACTATGCTAGATGAGGGCACAGTGACTGTGTTTTCACCCCAGGTTTGTTAAAGCAGCTGCTTTCAGCTTTTCAGAGGGGAGTGTGTCTACACAATGTATGACTGGATACAGGAAGGCAAATATTGAAACAGTGTTTATATCATTGCAGTAAATTAGATTATTGAAACTGGCTTCAACAGAGTTATACTGAAATTACAGAATTTATTTATACATTCCTATTCAAGCAGCAGTCTTTACTTTAACCTCAAATTACTTTTTAAAACTCCCATGCAGGTATGTATTTTAAAAACCTGAAAACACAGCATCACTTCTTTACTTTTTAAATTAGATTCATATTTGTGTTATTAAAGTGATTCTTATAATTTTGTCAGTTAGTTACACAATACAAAATGTGTAATACTAATGCAACAGACCAAAAACATTATGAGGTTTTGAGGTTTTATCTCAACAGTAGTCTAAAAGCACTGACAACAAAGATTTAAGTATATGAAAAAAATAAACACTGCATCCAGATTGTTTCATTTATCTAGTATCTATTAGGGTGAACATGTAACAACTGAAAAATAGATACGCAAAAATCTGAGTTTGCTTTTTGTTTACCATCCTAAAGTGTCTTTTCATTCCTGATACAATTTTGATGGAGCCAGTTAAAGGATAAAACTCACTCTAAAATCACTAGGTAGTCCTCTCTCATTTTACATTCAGTTTAAAATGTTACTGACTTACAGTTGGACTCAATGATCTTCCAACCTAAAACACTCTAAATATTCATGTATTTTATGGAGAAGATTTCAAACAGTTTGGTTTCATTGTTTTTTAGAGCATCTGACAGCCTGCAGCCCCAGATGTGCCCCAGCAAGTTGCTGACCACCTACTGGCAGACAAGGTGCATGTGCCATTTGGTTTTCTAAATGTCTAGGAAACAGACATTTGTCTATATCTCCTGGAAGAGGGAGCAGGCTATTGCAAGCAAATGTGTTCCTGCCAAATTGCCAGTCAAGAATGTGTCTGTGCTCTATCTGGTCAGCCAGACATGTAGGAGTACATGTGGTCTAGCTGGCAATCTGCTCACCAGCAGATGTGCTCCCTCTCCGTGGTTTGAGAAGCATTTATTCTTTCCAAGGGCACAGGGGGTCTATCAGTGCACGTGTTTTCTGCCGGTGTGGTTTAGATCTTTACTCCTTCTCAGCTTTGGGCACAGCCAGCAGCACAGAGAGCTGGAGTGGGGAGGCAGGGCATGGGCAGAAAGGGATGTCTTTTGTCACTGCCTTTAGGACACTGGATGAAGTGGCATACTACAGATTGAGCATATATTAGACCTACTTCTTGGTTTGTTTTTGCTTTTTTTTTTAATTACCACTACTGAAAGAAGTTTAGGCAGAAGGCAATGCCATTTGTATACCATCTTGTATGTTTGTGATGACAGTTACATTCTTCCATCTGAACAGAGTATGAATGATCATGGGGAGAATCATCCAGCACCATATTCAGCAAGGCTGTAAACATGGATCCCAAAAATACCACTAGGGTACAGATTATTGTAATGTTAATTAGGGCCCTGCAAAAGTACTTACCTTTACAGGTAGTGCATATTCTCCACAAAAAAAGAGGGAACCAACCACTAAATTGGCTGAATTGCCTGCTGAGACCTTGCATGGGCCACAGTAACCAGAAACTGCTGATACCTGACCTTCATTCAAATGGCTCTGCTTCAGCAACACCATTTAATTTCAGAACTTCACTTTATCTCTTTATCCTTACACTTTATCTAGCATTGTGGTGACTCCTTTCATATCCTATGTCATGGCTGAATAATTCAAGGCAAGTAAATTCCTTACATTTCTCTTCTACAGCCTTCAGCACTAAATGCTGATTGATACTCTCTAGACCTCAGTAAGAAGATGTTTACATTTTTCCTTCAACACCATCACCAAAGAAAGGCAGGGAGATGGGCTGCTGGAAAGGGCACTCAGTGTCTGTTCTAAACATGCTCTCAGCTCTGGCAAAGTGCCCCAGGTTGTATCTCTAAGTATTTAATGCACCTAATTCTGAATACATTTGGAGTGCTTGTAAGCTCTTCAACTGCTAAAACCAACTCGAGGGTGTGCAGCTAAAACTGCACTGGTTTATATCTTAAATCTCTTAAACTTCTCCTTCTCCTGGAGCCAAGACTGAGGATATTTTTTATTTTTGAATTTTCAGATGTTTGCTGAAATTGATATTCAGTAAGAGAACAAGAATTAGGTCACCCAGAGGTAACGTACTTCCCCACCTCCCTCCCAAATAAGAGAACTATATTGTGTAATGTGAAGTGCATCATTGCAAAGTCTCTGTTTTGGGTATATATCGTTACAGTCTCAGTATCATCTCGCCCAAAAAACCTGTCATATAATAGGCCTTGATAATACCATTTATTATAATGCTAGTTGGACTCATATAAACAAAAGCTCAGTAAACATGCAGAACATGCAGATTTCTACCTGTTTTCAAATATACATTATCCTGTGTAGATTTCAGACCACACAAATCACTTCAACTCAAGGCATTTATAAATATTTAACTAATTAATTACAATGTTTATACAAGCACCTGCCTAAAAAGAGGGAGAACTAACATTGTTCACTGCAAGTTCCTTCCTTTTGGACTCGAACTTGAACTATACATGATGCACATGGTGGAAGCAGAGTCTTATGATTAGCTGGCACAATCCAGAGTATTTATTACATGCTGACTGTATCATTTAAAGATATTTCCATATTGCTAATCCCATAACATATGCTGGAGAGACAAAAGGTGACTTTCCCACCACATTCTGAATTGTTACAAATACCTACCACAACATTTAATTCCGTGAGTAAGGCAATGTGGGCAGAAACTGCTGGTAACAGATTAGGTTTACAACATCAAAATTTCAACAACTTCTCTACTCAGGGAAAATTAATAATGGTGTATCCCATTGGAAGGTATTAGGTATCTTTAAAATAGTTAAGTGATTTGGTTTCCTTTAATTACTTCCTGCCAATATCCATAATTTTCTCTGAATGTCCAAAACTAACTTAAAATCTAATATAAAATTGCTATTGTTTTTAAATCATCAAAAAGGAAAGATTAATGACATATTTCAGTAATCTAGTAATAAGTGGCTTTTGTCATTGTTCAAGCTGTATGCAATCCTCAGTGGATCTTAGATGTAGGTTAAAAAGGTATTTAATGCCTGTTTTTCAGTTGCCAAGGTCAAACAGCACCTAGTATGTATAGGGAAAGAGGAAACATCTGTTGGAATAATTTATTTGACTAACACAGAGGGTAGGATTAAAATTCACTAATTTCTTTGGTCCGATACTGAATTTCAATTAAACAATACAAGTATTTGTTCAGTTTGAAAAAATTTCCTTCCTTTACTTGTGGGCACATTCATGTGTATCCCTAATTAGTGGATCTGGCAAGGGAATACTATGATTTGCCATTTTTTCGTATCTGCATAAACTCTGAGAATGAATATTTCTATTCTTCGATGTTTTGGGGTTTTTTTCCCAATAAATATTCTAAAGAATTCACAAACCTTTAATTCCCAAGACTCTCTTGTTTCTATGGAATTCCTTTGGTAACAAGATTAGAATACATCTCAGGATTGGTGATTACACAAGAAATTGTAAGGTACAGCAACCTTCAGCATCTAAGACAAAAGTCCCACTCACAAGTTTTTAAAAAATATTAAATGCATGTCATCTGACTGCAGTTTCTTCTAACCTTTCTGTGAAATCAGACTAAAATCTTCTAGACTAACAGTAAAAAGAATCACTCGAATAATTTAATTTACAAATGTAAATTAATAAAAATATAGACATTTATTTTAATCAAGGATGGAAGATGCACTCTTTGCCTTTCTAGCGTCAAAAGGGATTTCAACAGAGCTGGGATTGTATTCCAGCTTTTTAATACTGAGAAAAATTTTGACAAGCAAAGAAGCTCAACAATCAGACAGCTTTTTAACATTGTAAAGCAGAATCAGAATGCTTTGTCTCCAAGGGAATAGCAGAAGGTCTTACAGAAGAAAAGATGTTGTACATGCACGTTTCATGCTTTTTTTAGGACTACGGGGAATGGTAAATGGAAAGCACAGTTTTACTCAGCCTGGCCCAAAAGACAGGATGCTAATAAAGATGACAGGCAAGCTGACAGAACACTGAGCATGTGGGCAAACCCATCTTACAACAGAATTTTAAAAACCCAAACACATTTATATGGCATGAGTATTAGTCTGTATCCCTTTAAATTTCAGAAGCCTGGACTATTCACTGGAAAATAAGTGAGCTACTATAGTAGTACTAACAGTATTACTTTTTATAATAACTAGTACATTATTCCTGCAGTTCTTGTTTTTCACTGCTCCTCTGCTTTGTGCTTTCGGCAGCAGGAAAAAAACTCAAGAACAGGCACATATATGACAAGTTCAGGGTTTTTTTAGGCCAGAATATATCCATTGTCATGTGATGAACAAAGATTATTGTTTGAAAGAGAGCAGTTTTATGATCTGCAATTCTTCTTCCCTTCTCAACGGAAAGGCAGATATTTCATCCAGAACATAGAATCAGAAGGAACAAAAGTGATGGAATGGAAAGTGGTAAGTTCTCAAGAATAAAATAGCATTAAATGTTGCTCAGTTAAATTGTCAAACATACTGTTAAATTCTAACTTGGATGTAAATATAAAATAGAACACTATATTTACTAATTTAGTAACAAAAGCATACCCATGTCAGTTGCATGTATTTATTTATTTTATCTATGGCATTGTAAAAATGATGATTTTTTTTTTGTTGGCTAGTTTAGCTGATAAATAATAAAACTGTTTGGTTAAAAATAGCATTAACAATCTGGAAGGAGTGATATTAGGTCCCAAATACTTAACTATACTATTGCTACAGGTGAAACTGGAGCATGGCTATTAGAAGTAAGCTGTAATGATGAAAAGTGATTGTTTCTCCTTCTGCAGATGACTCCATGCACAGGATCACCCCTCATCAATGGTGCTGACACCTTAACTTACTTCTGAGAATTAACTTCGATATTATTTTACCTTTGTGGAAAATGATTACAGTTAAATGCATATGACAGAAACTAATAACATCAAAGTTACTATTAGCTAGTTTACTGATTTATAACCAGAAACTGAATTGTATTATCCTGTCTTTCGAAGAAATAAAGACAATAAATATAATGTGATTAAAAAAATTATTTCAGATTAAATTCTACCTTCCTGTACTCATTTTCCAACTGATTCAGCAAGAACTGTACAAGCAATAACCCACATAACTAAAGGGAAGATATTTGAGGAACACACCTGAGTTTTCATCTGACTTTCACGGATTCCTGGCAGAGGTTTTTTTTCAACTTTCTGCTTGTGAGACAAATCTAAAAAATCTGCTTTTTCTTTCACAGAGTGACTGTGGTGAAGAGTCAGATAAGGTGTTTCAGAGTCAGCTGCAGAAAACAGAAAGAAAAAAGGATTAATTCAACATCCCAAGTCAAACCATATCTATTTAATATTCAGCGTGATTGATCACAGGTTCCAATAATATCTCGTTATAGAAAACAGTGCAATAAACCTTAAGGTAAAATACTTCAAATTTGATTATTGAGAATGGAAAACTTTGAATGGAATTATGGAAGGTGCTTCAAACACTGATGAAGGTGAATATTAAAACAGGTATTCCCATTCAGGTAGAGTTATTTGAAAGGGAGTAAATTCAATTACACAGCACCTCCTCATATCAGTAGTTATTCAGAAGACCATTTCAAAACCATTGCCATTTACATATGGCATCCAAACACTGAGCAGACTCCAACTATTTTAGGGCTGGTGCTGGCAGGCAGAGAATCAGCCTTCATGTCTTCAAAAATAACATATTAACTGATCTTCCGAAAGCAACAGTGTAACTGCCACCAATTTTACTTTATAAATATGGTAATCCAAACCATTTTGAGTAATTTCAAGTCAAATGTCTGTAACCAAATCCTGCAAGATGGCAAGACATGCTCTTAAGTCACTTACATTTTAACCTGCAGTCAACTCTGTAACAACCACCACTTCTTCACCATTTTTAAAAATCCTCAACATTTATTCCAGGTTTTGTGTGAGTTTCAACACTAATTTGTTTTCCCAATTGAAGAACATGTTGCCTTTAAACCTTAAAAAGGGTTTAAGTCTTTTTTACCTCCCAGACATTTTTTTTTCTTTCCAAGTTTAAAACTTGGACTTCTATGTCCAAGATGTGTATCTTGTGAAGGCTTTTAAAAGGACTGACAATATACACAGATCAAATAAGTATCTAAAAATATATTTTAAAAGTCTGATGCATTTCATGCATATTTATTCAAGAATGCCCAGCATTTTTAAAATATGGGAAGTAAATGCGAATATTTACACACTCAAAATGTACTAGCTACCCCTTTCCATGATTCTGGGAGATTGGGATGTGAGGGAAAAAACCATCACATGAACTAATGCTAGAATTAAATTTTATATTGGAAAAGCTCAATTTCTATTCATGTCTTTTGGACTCATCCCTGGTACAAGTCTCTTATATACAATTCTTAGTTACATTATATTTATAAATATAAAATATTTATTTTCAGCTGCTCTTTTATGATTTCTGTAAATTTTAAATAAGCATGAAACAATTTATTAGTTTTGCTTACAAAACTGTACAGAGGCTGCATGTTCATCTGTCATTCTTTCCTTGCTTTTTTTCCTGGCAGCTCTGGAGGCTTTCCAATTCATTAAAAAACGTCTTTCCATTTCTGGAATTTCTTTCCCATCGAGGGATTCTGCAAAAGAGAACATTTTCTGTGATACAAAGTGAACTAAAGGGCTATACAAAGTTGTATGTAATGTGCATTGGCTCTATATTCATTCTCTTCAAATCTTTTTTTCTTTGTCTAGTATTTTGGTAAACAAAAACATAACCAATAAAGATTGATATTCATATTCAAGCTGCAAGAGTGAGTTAACATGTCTCAATTGCAAAAAAAAATCCACAATTTTTATAAATTTCAAGGGAAATAGACATATTTGGTTAACATGCGACATTTCTAGAAAGTTCTGAAGAAAAGATATGCTCTTACATAGGGTATAGATAGACGCAAAAATCCAGGCTCAGAGGGAAACTACATGTCTTAGCAATCAAAGGATTCCACTGATCATGAAGACAGTCACACAGATTTTCCTCTCCAAGGTTAACTTTACTCACTTAGGTATCATAAACTTTTTGCTCTATGATTCATTGGTTGCATCTGCATTTTTGGGTCAGCCTGAATGAAATACCTCGTGTGGCTACAAACTTAGGTTGCATTAGAACTGTCCTAAGGCACTGTTATTTTCATTGTGCAGATTGGCTGTTTCTTTTTCTTAATGGCCAGTATTTTGTACTCTGAGAAAAACCAAGTTCTGTAATTCTAACTTTAAACATAATTGCCACATTTATTCAAAAAAAGTAAAAAAGTAGCAGGTTTTTTTTTTTACTTATTTCTACAGTACAGTACAACGGTTTAGATATAGAAGAATAACTTTCTTCCTTTTATGCTAAAGTTATCTCAAAACAACAATATAAACCACACCATAAGGGTTAAGATTAACAAATACACCCATAGGTGTGAACTGCTTGTAAGTTTAAGGAGGAATGTTATATGACAAATTCAAACACAGTAAGGTGGGATCTGCACAACTGGCACTCTACAAGAAAAACACTTTAGCAACTACTACACATTGATAGGGGAGTAGATTAAACTGATCTTTGAAAAACAGTTTCACAACATCTGGAATACGAACACAAAAACTGTCTTGTAACAGTCTCACCCATCATCTATTATAAAACAAATGATTACTACTACTAATACCAAAAGCCAAACAAGATGGCTTGTGAAGCTGATTACATAAGCAGTTTTAGCTCTGTATATAAATTAAGAATTTATGATTTGACACATATCTATAGCAGTAACTGTGTTTACACTCATAGTGCTACTTAAGAACAATTAATTTTTCAATTATTTTCTAAAAGAGTGGGGGTTATGGGTGGGCTGTTGATTAATTTTTTACCTAAACTCTGTGACTGTACTGTAATCCTGTCCCTGTACTTTGGTTTTTGGCAGATGGGGTTTCCTGTAAGATCTATTCTGCGTAGCTTTGTCCATTTTTTTAATACAACCTCCAAATCCTGCAATTGAAACAACAACAGAACATTGTGGTTATGTTTCCCTCTCCGGAGTAAAATTCAACAGTGATTTGTTCAGCCAGGCCCAAATCCTGCACACAGAAATAACTTTAGCGAGATTATTCACATTAAGAATGTGCATTTTCAAACAGATTGGTCCACAACATCCCCTGAATATATCAAAATTACACAGAAGAAACGGTGATGCAGTTGGAAGACACTGCATTTTTAAGGATACAGTAATGCCAGCTATGGAAAATTACCATTTCAGTCCCACTTGTAAGCACCTAAAGCCTAAGAATTGCCAATGAAAAAAATTGTATCATATGTAATGTCTGTTAATGCATCACCAAGGTCTTACAGAGCCCTTAGAATATCAGTGTGTGGCACAATTAGTACTTTATAAAGATAAAGGACAGACTGGAAAAAGAAGCTAAAAATCATGCTGTCCAGAGTGGACTGCCTCTCTCTTTATATATATGTAGAACTGTATTTTACAGGAGAAACAGTAATCTCTCCCTACCTAACTGTGGGTGGTCAGTTATAGCATTGGCCTAAACAGTGAAATTAGTGAAATATACCTTTCTCCATCTGTATTTCTGTCTGGTTACCCAGGGACAGCATGACCTAGATGAAACTACGCTGTCTTTTAAATACAATAAATTCAAGTCAAAAACATGCAAAGTTTAGCAGATTTGTGGTTTCTACTCAGACACCCTACTTTATGAAATACTTTCTTTCCAAAATTTCATTTAACTCCTATTCTTGACAGGCTTCCCTTGTATGTGTGAAAAGCTTAAGGAGGGATTCAAGACAATCTGTATAAATAGAAGAGGAGAGAGAATTTATGTCCTACTGTTGTAATAATTTGGAAAAATCTACTAATCATGCTGTGACAGATTCTAAACTGCGAAGCGTGTAAAATTTTGTAGCTTGATGCCAACAATGAAGTCTCTAGTAATGCAGGTATCTCTTAGCTCCTTCAAATTTAGAAAATTGCTTGGGTAACACAAGCAGGGAGAATTCTGCTTTTGCTGGCTCATCTCCCTTGGTAGAAAATCCTCTTGGAAATATTCTATGGATTACATAATATATACTTAGAAAAATCATGTGGAAGAGAAAGTGGCAGCACAGCCTCTTACCACCAAATCATATAATTTTTGGTCTATCTCTGATGATGGTGATATCATCTGTTGTTATTCAGTGATAAAAATGTCTTTTTAGAAAAACAGAGAGCAAAAGCCTCATTCTGTGAGGATCAAGACTGATAAAACAATTCAAGAAATTCTGAGGACCAGTCCACATGAAGAAAAGTTAATAATTCTTGTAATGTTATGCAGCAAAGCTTAATCAGCATGTACCAGAATAGCAACGTGATAACTCCCATAGTTTAGGTGCTAATACTTAATCACAAACAAAATATTTTAGGCTAGACTTATTAAAAAAGAAAAATAATTTGGCAAGTATATTTATTTATTCTTATCTAAGCATTCAGACACTATCACTGAAGCCTGTAATGTGTTCTAGATTTCACTAGAAAGAATTTTACCAAGTAATAGTTTAGCAACACAAAGTTGTCTATTACTGAAATAAAATGTATATAGTTTAACTTTGATGA
The DNA here is from genome assembly GCA_026261815.1 of Monarcha castaneiventris obscurior. NCBI lineage: Eukaryota > Metazoa > Chordata > Aves > Passeriformes > Monarchidae > Monarcha > Monarcha castaneiventris. The sequence goes on from JAMPIT010000379.1 coordinate 13,904,132, forward strand.
ATGTATACAGAGTCCTGTAGATTTTGTTAGCTGTTACTAACTTGATAAATGACCCAGAACATGCTTACTCCATTGTATGTTTATCTAAGAGCACACTAATCCTGTGCTGAAATATGATTACCCTTTCGATACGCTCTAGTTGTTCATTGCCTTCCTGTCTCTAATAAAGTGCTTTCACTTCCCAGCCTTTCAATAAGCTGGACTAAAGGGACCAGACACTCTTCTGGGCAGGCTCCGTTTGATAAATGATCATGTCATGCTATCACTTTGAGGTCTGCTACAAAATACTGACGAGCAAATTATATTCCATCGGGGAGGGTGGGGAGGGGGAAGGGCAAGTGCCTGAGTAGGCAGCTGCAGTGCTGGCAAGAACTTTCTTACCAATTAATGGTGGCCATTTAAGAATTGCTATTTGACCAGTATGCTCCAGTTTTTATCGGAAACGTCTAATCCAACTGCCCCAGCTACATCTGCAGACAGCAATTTGTCACCAGTTTGATTACCTGTCATAATCTATTTGAGAAAATCTATAATTTTTCTCTTGTTCCTGACTCAATGCTGAAGCGAATGAATTCATCTTTCGTGATATCCTCTTGTCATAATCGATACTGGGCAGAGGTTGAATAAATTAAAGACTTGGGAAATACAGATTTTTACAGGTATTTCTAGCTGTATTTTTTCTAACTATCCAAACACTCACACAAGTCATAATCTTCCAAAACCAAATGAACTTAATAAATAAATAATATTCTAGCTTTTTGTAAAAAGGAATAGTTGTGGGGGGTTTTTTAATAGACATAGTGTTTTAAAAAAATTTCCTTAATTCCAACCCAAATACACAGCAGTCTAGAAGACCTTGTGATCCTGACTAAAGCAAACCAGAACCTCAGTAGGATGACTAAATGAAGTAGCAAGCAATAGAAAACAAAGAAAAGCCAATTCTATTAAAATCAATTATATTCTTGAGAACTGACCTAAGACATACCTTTTGCATATGGTAGCTAGTCATAGTTATTTTGCATGAATTCAGCAAAATTACTTAATTTTCTTCTGTCTACTGTTCAGACTGCATTATATAAACTTCAGTCAAGTGAAACAAGGTCATATGCCTTGATGTCTGTTAATTATGCTAACAAAGCCCTGAATTAGCCACAACCTTAAGTGCTTGAATTTACTAGTCCTAATTTCCAACTGTGCTGAAATTAAGGTGGCATAGTTGAAAAGCAAAGGAAAATGGGTTTTCATAATAAAGTGAAAAAACTGAGAGAAATGTTTAAATATAAAATAATTATACTAAATACACAAAACTGAGAAAAGTCTATGTAAGATTGTATATCCTGCATTTCTCATGTCTTTCATATTTTCATCTTTCACACAGATTCCATGTTATTCCTGCAGTTCACCAGACCTGCTCAGACATAGCTCCTCTACAGTCTCTCTCTGCCCCGGGTGAAGCACAGCTGGGTACAGAGCTCTCTGACACTTCCCTGTCATGCAGCACCGCCACAGTCTCTGACCAATGCCAGATATTCCTGGGGAAGTTCTTGATGGCAGTGATGGGAAAGAAAGAATGGGAAAAGAGGGGACATAATGCTTTTGGCATGAAAAAGAGGTATACATCAGAGTTTTGATAACAGAGGGACAAGAGGGAGGAGAATGGAGGCAGCTTGTGGGGGAATGAAAGAGCCTTTGCTGTGTGTAACAAGTTCAGCCAGCAGAACCAATTGAGTGTATAGAACTGTATACCCCTAAAATCCTTGCAGCTTTCACAGCTGTAGAATAATGTATGCCATGCAATCATGAAATTCAGGGATGCAAAAAAGTTGAAACATACTCAAAACCTCCCATAGCTATTTTTTTTGAACAGTCAGTGGCTGTATAAGATTGTTCTCCTACTAGATGTCCACTGTGAGCTAAAGCCTCTTACACAGAGCTAAAACTGACATTTTAAAAAATACTTTGTATGGCTTACTGCATTTTTCAACAGTTTGGTTTTTATTTATATAAGAGTTTCTATTAGTGATAAGTAGAGCCTATGAAAATGTAATCCCTTAAAACTCAGTAATTGTAGCTGGAAAGCTGGATATCCACCTGCATTACACTGTATATTAAACATATTTGATACATTCAATAATTTTACAGGTCTGCAAAGATATGAATAGAAACACCTTCCCTGTTCCATATATTTCAAAACTTGGGAGATTGTTTAGAAAACACACAGAACAGTCACTTTCAAAATATACTGGAGCTTAATCTCAGTGTAATGGACAGCAGCAGCAGCAGCAAACTCAAATGCTAATTGCATAATTTTTCAAAAGTTGTGACCATGCAGCATAGAAATCTACATGAACTGGGTAAATATAATTCTGGTTTTCCTGATGATTAAATAATGAAGTTTAATAATGAATAAATAATATATACACAGTTACTGAATAATGCAGTCCTTTTGTCCTCTCCTTATTATGTTTCAGAGGATACTGTTTTTTCCTCTGAGATACTGAAAATGCTGTCTCCAAACTGGCATCCTCATTCTTAAAATTAATTGGTTCTTTGGCTATGACAATTTTCTTTTAAGATCATCACAACAGAAGTGTATTTTATTTATAAGAAAGAAAGAGCCAATATAAAAATCTCTGTAATATGTTTTATTTAGAAATGCATTCCTTTTAAAAAGGGAGGCTTTGGGGAGATTGCCTATTTGAAAAATCTTTCTGCTAGTTTGATGTAACCAATATATTAAATGTGATTTTAATTCTTCAGCAAAAGCCTACATGAATTGTATTTTGATGTAAATTCAATCACAACTGACAGCCAGGACTTGAAATAAAAAGCATTAATAGTCCTCTAGTAAAAAAAGAAGGGCATCATTCAACATTTTTTAATAGTAAAGTGTAAAAAAATGCAGAGTCCAAATAAAATATATGCATTTAGATAATTGATAGGTTATGCACACAAAATGCTGCAATCTCCTCATTAGTAAAGAGAACTGCCAAATTCTCTCAACGTGTTAAAAATACATTGTCTTCTAAGAAGCAGTAAGAATAGTTATTCTAGTAATTAATAACCAACGAAACTTAACTTTACTAAGGAAAGAAAATGTATATGCAAACCAGAAATGAAAGAGTTCATTTTAATCAAGACTTTGTCTTGGTGATTTGAGTTACCATTTAAGCCCATTAATTTCAGTATTAATTAATAAAAATATAAATTTTGACATCCTAAATGTCAAATGCTTCTCCATTTTTCATCTCAGTAAGATTTCTGTATGAGAAAAGACAGCATGCTTGACAAGCCAGAGATTTAGTAACAGCAGAAATAAAATTTTTTACTAATAAATTTAGTAATAAAGATGAATGTGACTAATTTCTTATCACCCATACTTAATACAACAAATATTTATTTTAATACCTTCATATGTTTAATTCGATTGTCGACTGCTTTAAGATAAGAAAGATTTTCCAAAACTGCCAGCTCTTCTAATTCATCAATGTTGTTATTGCTGATATTCAATACAGACAAAGATTTCTGAAGGAAGAAAAGTAGAAAAAGAAGTATTTTTTTCATGCCATGTATGAGTCAAGCTGTAAATTATTACAGAAAATTATCTTAAAATATGAACAAACATATGAAGAAGAAACATGCAAACATACTATACAGATTGTTCTATGTTGGCTTTCCATCTTGTCCTAAAATGTAATTTATTCTGCTTTTGAAGTGAAACCAAAGTAAGATTGTTTCTCAGCAATTTCAGGAATTCTTAGTAAATACAGAAATTTTGTTTTTCTTTAAACATGTTCAAATGCTTTACAGAGTTCTGCAAGTGCTACTAACTCTACTTCCGAAGTGTGAAACATACATTGAAACTGACTGCCTTTTTATAGAATCATAGAATGGCTTGGGTTGAAAGGGACCTTAGAGACCATCTGGTTCCAACCCCCTGCCATGAGCACGGACACCTTCCCCTAGACTGGGTTGCCCAAGGCCCATCAAACCTGGCCTGGAACACTGCCAGGAACGGGGCATCCACAGCTTCTCTGTGCAATCTGTTCCAGTGTCTTGCCACCCTCACAAGCAAAGAATTTCTTCCTCACAGCTAATCTAAACCTGCCCTTGATCAGTTTCAGGCCATTACCTGTGTCCTATCACAACACACCCTGGTAAAAAGTGCCTCTCCATCTGTCTTATAAATCCCCTTTAGGCACTGGCATGCTGGTATAAGGTGTCCCTGGAACCTTCTCTTCTCCAGGCTGAGCAACCCCAACTCTCTCAGCCTGTCTTCACAGGAGAGGTGCTTCAGCCCTCTGATCCTCTTTGTGGCCCTCTCCGGACTTGCTGCAGCAGGTCCATGTTGTTATATTATACTCTGGGCCCAAAGATTGCATCTGCACTGCAGAGCTGAAGCCCATGTGTGATACCCACGTAGTCTCATTTAACAGCTGGACTCCAGTGTTTTTCTTTCAGGCCTGATCCTACAAACCTCTCGGTATCCATACCCTGGAACAGTACTGAGTCACATATTGCACTTTGCTATTTGTAACAGACAATAGTTACGGAGATTTTTACATTTTAGACAAAAAACTAAATGTGTTTCAGCTGTTTATCTGGGAAACACTAATGTAGTTCCACATAAAAAGAAGACGTTTATACCTCTAGAAAATGAAAAGGAGCGAAAAATCCAGCGAGTTTAGAATTATACAAGGTATAGGACTTACATTAGTTGGAAAATCTCTATTTCAGCAGTTGACACAGGAAAACTAACCCCCTTCAAAAATTCGACCAACATCTACATTGCAGGCAGAAGTTACCAGTATCATCCTGATAAACACAGTTCATTAACCTAATCTTCTCAATCAGATTGATGACATTGTCATCATCAAGACATTTGCCACAGAGAGCCATACGGCCTCATGTTTTTATCTCTTTCATCTCTGACACCATTAAAAGAGCCAGAAACAGATGAATAAGAAGTAAAAAGTGATGTCTTAAAAAGGCTCCAAACACTTAGCACTTGGAGGATAAAATAGAATATTTTTACATTTAGCTTCCACAAAGATGTTACATCGTCAAGAATGCAAAGTGTTCCTTAGAAAACAAAACAAACCCCACTTCAAAAGGCCTTAAATAAAAGCCACAAAGAACAAAATCTAGGCCAGGCTGCTGAAAAACACATGGAGAGTTTATTATACATTATTATCCTGGGAAGATTATAGCTATAAAACTTCACTTTACTTTGATAATTTCTCCAATATAGACAGAACAAAGTATAAATGCTCTCACAGTAATGACCTGTTTCCATTAAAGAAAAACAGCAATACATGTCTTGAACTACTTAATCTCAAAAGAGGAAAAAAATAGAGCTAGGTTAAATATTTATGATATACATGTGAACAAAAGAACTCACTTTTTAGTGAGTTTCTCATCTTCACAAAAAATGGCTCATCAAGACCTGACTACACTATGGGAGATACAGCACGAGGAATTTTTTTAGTACAGAACTACATCCATTAGCAAATGAAGCTTACTTTTTAACCTCTTCAGCTATATGTTTTGTGTTTTCTGAGCAATTAACACGTTGAAAGACGACTTCAAAAAGATTTCCTGGGATCCTGATATAATACAACATAGAAGAACTGCAGAACTAAAACAGAATGCTTTTGATTGTGTTGTTCCCAATATCCAGGAAAAAAAGCTATTTGTGCCTTTTTTTTCATTCCATTTTCTACAGAACTACAAAAGGCAATAAATAAACAACTATAACAATCAAATCAGTGAAATATCAACAAACTACTTCACTACAAGTGAAACAGACTAAGAAAACTAAGAGTGAAAAATTCAAACCCAATTTTTAGTTTATTCACATTCTCTTGGTATAGGGCATCCACACACTTCCTTAATTCCTCTCTCTCTTTATTCTCATTTTCATCCTTCATAATTAAAAAAAAAGAAAGATGAAGTAGAATTTGCTGGAATCCTAGCTTATGATGGAATTAGGGTGGGAATCCCTTGGTAGAATTTGAAAGAATGCTACCAGCTGGCAAAGAAGAAAAACACAGAGTCATCAAGTCCTAGTAATTTCTCCTTAAAATACTAATCACTTGATAATTAGCTCATTGAAATTCTCAAAATGTACTTACTGCCAGGGAGTTAAGAGATACTGGATCAAACAGAAGCTTTTCACCAAGAGGGAGATGTTGACTTTCAATATGTAGCTCCCTTAGTTCTCCTACTTTATCCAAACCCTCAACTACAGTGATATAGTTGCCTCCCAAATACCTACAGAATAGAACACGAAATACATTTAATATCCTTTGAAAGTAAGAGCAAACACAAGACTTCAGTGTATAAAGAAAAATATTTTTCAAGCATTATTGAATAACACTTGGAAATAATGATAGAAAAAATAAATAACCTAGCATACAAGTAAATCATACACTTAACTGATTCAAGGGGTTTTTTTGTAGTTTTATCTACTGCTATTACAGTATTGTTATTGTTATTGTTATTACTATTATTATATGAGTGAAAAAATAAAATCATTTAAATGCAAATATACAGTCGAGATGATATGTCATTACTTTTATCACAGAACATCTCATCAAAAAATAATAAGCAATTACTTCTATTTGAAAAGCAAAATTTAGGAGCTGAAAGGACCTTAATGGCTACACAATTTAAAAAATTTCTTAAGTGCCACAACTATTCTTTTTGCTAGTAAAACAAATACATTATTTTCAACTTACAGTTTTTCAAGTTTTTTCAGTGATGAGAGATTTTCTATACTTGAAATATGATTGTTCTGAAGGTAAAGGTGAGTTATATTTGAAGCAAAGTCCAAGTTCTGGATTTGGTTGATTCGGTTATCATATAAATACAGAACTCTCAGGTTTTTACAGAAAGAGAGGTCACCCTGAAATAAACAATAACGTGCTACTTAATGTTCACTCACTGCCTACTTCTGGAAGCTATTGATCCTTCTTATACTTGAGTTCTGCTGCATGATTAATAAATTTTCACCTTTAGCAAACATTTTTTAAAACTAGTTTTCCTAAAACAATGGAGTTACGATATATTGTCAGTTATCATCAGATTAAAGACTGAAATCTGTCATTACTATTTTGCCATACAGAAGTTGATGACTACAGGCATAACCAGCAGATACACCACATCCAGTGAGTTAATTTCCTTCCCTGCCTTCATCAGATGGATTTCAGAAAAGCACAGTTTTTAGTGTAGTTGTCTTTTAATCTTCTGATTAAACCACACTGATGTAACTGGAAACCAGTTCTTGGCAAAGAATTATGGGCTTACACAAAACCTTGCACTTCAACCTATTTTAATGTACTTCTGAACTCAAATTTGCACTCAAATGTTGAGTTTCTTTGAACATATTCCTATTAAACAGGTAAAAGGCCACTCCTTATGAAGGTTTCTGTACAACTTTGCTGTGGCAGCTGATGAACCAGACCTCATCAAATGGACTGATCCAATTAGTAACTTGCTATGGCTGCACATGCTCCTAGGAGTGGGCTGAATAAACCCATTGGCTTGCAGAGATCTGTTCACAAAGAACAAGCAATTTCTTCTTGACTGAAATCATGCTTTTAGAGCAGAAATCCACCACATGCAACAATGCAGTTGTGCAGGGCTCAGCAGTTTCCAAATTTACTCAGTATCTTGAGGGGATCTGAATTAACTCAGAACCTATTGAAACCTGTATATATTTCCTACTATTAAACTCAGAGGAAGGAGGACTGGGTTAAATTTGCAGGTTTAGTCTTCGAAATAAAAAGCTCATGGATTATTTTCTAAATGAGTAAGCCCCAGGGAGCAATTTTTTTTAAAAAAAAGTATATTTTTAACCTGCCTAATTTGAAAAAGCCACTACACCAGTCCAAATTTGTTAACCTCACTCGGGTTATTTCCTGTTCCTGAACTCTCCTTTCCTTTCTCAGACTTCCTCTGAAATTTAAGGAATAAATCACAGATAGATTGAAAAGATTGTGCTGTGAGTTAACAACTCTGTAAAACTTGGCTTTCCTTGTTTGTCTCATGAACTATGAACACCTCATCATAACAGTAACTAGAAAACATTAGAGTAGCCAGTTTAAAAGGAATAATGAAAAATAAATCTTACAATTGAATCTATATTTTTATCTGACAAGTTCAGATGAGTTATTTTTTGCAGATATTGTCCAAAGTCCTCTTCACTACGATTCTTGTGACTGGCATTTTTAGCAATTAGGTCCATTGTTAGCCGAACCATGGTTCTGTAATAGGTCAAGCTGCTCTACTGCTTCTTTTAACAGTGTATTCCACGTGCTCTTCTAAGCAGTATTATAGAATGCCTTAAAAACAAAAAAAGGAAAATGTTATACTACTTGTATCCCAGACCTTCAACAAAGCTTACATGTGTACTTGAAATCTGACATATCCCCACCAATGCACTTTTCATTTACAGTGATACAATATTGCCTATAAAAATCGACCCCTTTTATTGCTGACATTTTATCAAGTTTTTGGTGCATTAATTAACATTTAAAATAATTTTGCTATTTGATTTGTTGTTTCAGTTTGCTTGAGAAGGTTGTGTCCTAGTTTTCATCTTTTTCACACAGAAATATGAACACAGTGCTCCACAGCAGGCATAATTCTCACACATATTGTTAATGGAAGTTAATGGAAGTTCATAATCTGATTACAAATTAGAAAATACAGGACAGTCCATAACAGGTTTTACAGGCTGCGGGAGGCGGTATTAAGCTACAGTACTCTATATATCTGCACAGCACTTTTGTCATGTGCACAAAAGCATGTTCTGCACAGTTAAAAACGGAGTTTTTCCCACTAAAGTATATTATAGAGGCTCTCACAACAATACCAAGTTTTTTTTCAAACTCTGGCTCATATAAGTGAGCTTATAAATGAGGGAATGGGGGAGAGGGAAGAAGGCAAGTGGCTAGTATTCAATGGGGTACATATATGATCTGGGGATTAAGATACCCTAACAGATATAACTTAACGACTCAGAATAGAAAGGTCACCTATTTAGCCAGGACACATACCGATGTATATTATGTATTCTAGCTGATACACAATTGAGGAGACAGCAAAAAGCATCCCCGTGCTAAACCTTGCACAGAGGATCCTCCTTGCCAGCATTACAATTAGGAGAAACAAGAAAAGCCAAGATCGAGGCTGCGAAGGCAGAAGCAGCTTTCTTTCTTACTAAACAAATCTGAAGCTCCTTTATCCCTACATGATTTCCTTTTAACTTTGATTTTTAAAGGTGGGGATGAAGGAGAGCTGAAAGGACATTGTGGGTTGCCTGTTTTTCTACTGTGAGTTTCTCACTTTTTACACAAAAATAACTTTCAGAGCCCCTTCTCAGACCTCCTTCCAAACCCAGCAGAATAAGCGAGGCAAAGCCGGGCAGGTGTCCCTCCCTCGGTCCCCCAGCTCCTTCCTACCTACAGCCGTGCGATTTCACAGCGCCCTGCCCGTCCCGCCGCCAGCCGCCTCCCAGCACTGCCGCCGGGAAGGCGGCTCTGACGGCGGGCACGGCCCGGGGTCCGCTCCAGGCTCCCTCCCGGCAGGAAAGCCCCGCCCGGCCCCGCTCTCCCCTCAGCCCGGGCCCCGCTCTCCCCTCAGCCCCCGGCCCCGCTCTCTCCCCTCAGCCCCCGGCCCCGCTCTCCCCTCAGCCCCGCTCTCCCCTAAGCTCCGGCCCCGCTCTCCCCTCAGCCCCGCTCTCCCCTCAGCCCCGGCCCCGCTCTCCCCTCAGCCGGCCCCGCTCTCCCCTCAGCCCCCGGCCCCGCTCTCCTCAGCCCCGCTCTCTCCCCTCAGCCCCGGCCCCGCTCTCCCCTCAGCTCTAGCCCTGCTCTCCCCTCAGTCCCGCTCTCCCCTCAGCCCCGGCCCCGCTCTCCCCTCAGCCCTGCTCTCCCCTCAGCCCCGCTCTCTCCCCTCAGCTCTAGCCCTGCTCTCCCCTCAGCTCCGCTCTCTCCCCTCAGCTCCAGCCCCGCTCTCTCCCCTCAGCCCCGGCCCGCGCCGGCCGCTGACCCCTGGTTGCCACGGCAACGCACGCCAACAGCCGAGGGGCGGGGCGCTGCGGCTACCGGCCGCGGCGCGCGCCCTCCGACCAATCAGCGCCTGGGCTTTTTGAGCATGCGCAGCCACCCTGCCCCCGAGGCTGCGCGCGGGCCGGCCGCGCTGGCGGCCATGTTCGGAGGGGTGCGGAATGTCCCGGGTTCGAAGCGACCCGCAAGGGTCATCGGGTCCAACTCCTGCACAGGACACCTCAAAAGTTACACTGTGTGCCTGAGTGCATTGTTCTGATGCTTCTTGAACTCTGGCTAGGCTTGTTGTTATGACAGATTCCTGGGAGAGCCTGTTCCAGTGCCCAGCCACTCCCTCGTTGGAAAACCTTTTCCTAACATACCACCTAAACCGCTTCTGACACAGCCCCAGGCCATTCCCTCGAGTTCTGTCACTGAACACCGTAGAGAAAAGATCAATGAATGACCTTCCACTTCCCCTCATGAGGAAATTGTAAACTGCAACGAGGTCTCCCCTCAGTGTCCTCCAAGCTGAACAGAAAAAGTGACCTCAGCCACTCCTCACACAGCTTCCTCTCCTTCACTATCCTCCTTTGTCTTCCTTTGGACCCTCTATAATAGCTTAATGTCATTTTTATATTGTGCCGAGAATTGCACACAGGACTGTTGGAAAATGTGGAAGATGTACAAATTTTCGTAAGAAAGGATGTTCTTTCCTGTTTGTATACTTTCGAGTCCAATCAACAAGGGGGATTTCATTTGTGAAACATAGCAGCTAAGAAGCAAGCTCTAAGTGATATCTATGTGTTAGAAAAACAAATTACTTGTTCGCAGAATTACCTTGTGAAAGTTTAGGGCTTGACATGCTTCAATGATCTGAGACTGAGGGGGAGGTTAACAAAGCTTGAGAAAAGGGATGCCGACTGATACTGGACACAAAGAATGCAGAATTTCTAAGTCATAAAGACATCTGGTAGAACTCCCAAGATAAGGAAAAAATTAATGAATTCAACTCAGCAATTGTGCTGAAATCAGCTGCAACCCAGTGAAAAGTAATTCCGGAAGGGGGAGATCTACAACCTCCAACTCAGAGACCACCGACCCAAAAGAAGAGAAAGATTGGACACGTGGACTAATTAGCATAAGAAGCAAGAAAATTGTTAACCAGTAGTAGAATATGAGGTCATAAGAAAACTATGTAACTAGTAGCCAACTAACACTAATTCCTTTGTTTGCTAAAATGTATAAATAGTAAAAAATTTTGTTAGATTGTGTGCTTGATTGGTGGAATTCCACCAGGCACCCAGGCTTGTGCAATTTTGGAATAAAAAATCAATGTCTCTCTCAAGACTGTAATTATTGGCTTGTTGCACACCGGGTAATGGATATTATTTCTGTGGAGAGCAGTACTCAAGGTGAGGCTGCCCCAGTGCAGAGCAGAGAGGGACAACCCTTGCCTGGCTTGCAATGCTGTGCCTGATGCAGCCCCAGACACAGGTGGCCCTCCTGGCTGCCAGGGCACTGCTGACTCAGATTCAACTTTCTGTTGACCAGGATCCCCAGGTCCCTTTCTGGGGCATTGCTTTCCAGCCTTTCATTCCCAGTCTTTACATACATCCAGGGTAGCCCCATCCCAGGTGCAGAATCCAGAACTTTACTTTTGGTGATTGCCCAACTCTCTTAATTTGTCCCAGAAGAAATCTTTAAACCTGCTGATGCCTGAGATGGCCACCTAAAAATAGAGACTAGACAAGAATAAGGGAATAAAGGTAGGTATTTATTTGAAGGGCCTTCAAAGGTACATCCTGGGCAGGCCAAAGGCTACACTCGAGATGGACCCCAGGTCACAAGTTCTTCACACTTTTATTTTGGTTCATTTGCATATCAGGGTTAATTGTCCAATTATAACTTCACTTCATGACATAATTACCCCAAGTTTGCCTCCCTCTCAAAGGCCTTAGTTTACACGTTTTGGGGCCTTGTGTCCTTGAGGTGGAAACTGTTATAAATGCAATTAGGAAGGTTGGCTTTCGTAAATGGTTAATGGGAGTTTTATGAAAATGGATTAATTGTTGATAAATTCGTTCTTGGGATTGTCATTAATGTAATTGGCTGATTGTAAAGTTCTAGAAATGGATGATGTAATCTTGTTCTAAAAGGGGGTGTGGGTGTCAACGTACTTAACATAAAGGGCTAAATGGGGAACCCCTTTTGCACAAAGGAGGAGCCACTACGAAGACCCTGGAGACAACGAGCCAATGAAAACATCGTGAGAAGGCGGAGCCACGGCAGAGTTAGGTCAAACCCCATCCCGGGGTATAAAAACTGCGTCCTTTAGCTGAAGGGTGTGCCTGTGGCTGCACCTCTGCCTTGGGTGGGTGGTTATTATCATTTGTCCTCTGTTGTTAGTTAATAAACGATTAAAACTTCAAACGAGTGAGTCGTTTCTCACAAAACGTAGAGAGGTTTGTTATGCTTAGCCAGCATGAGAGAACAGCACCTAATAGGCCACAAGAAACTTCAGAGTTACACACTAGGCATTACAGGATTTGAAAAATATAAAAGTTAAAACCTAAGGCATCATTCCCCCTCTTTAGAGGCTTGACAAGGCCTCTACCTTGTCGAGACTCTATCCTAATGCAAACGGACTTTGAACAACATCCCCCTCACTGCCCACCCCTACAAAGAGCTCTTTGTCTTACTAATGTCTTAATAAGGCTATGTGGTTTAAATCTTGTTAACCAGCAGTTTTTCTGTTTGGTGTTGCCCCTTCTTCCTGCATGCCAGGCTTTTTTTGTGAGCATGGACTACTGGCAAAACCAAAATAATACGGTTCCTTTCCCTCATGCTTGAATTGGAAAAGTTAATAGTTTTATAAATGGTGTGGATACTATATTTAACAGCAAACTAATAACAAAAAAACCATGTTAACAAATGTTTAATAGTTTTTTTTATGGTGAAACATTATTCCAATTTGTAGTTGGTTGGTTGTCGGTTTTGTTTTGGTTTGTTTTATCAATTATATCAAACTTTTTAGTGCCTTTAAAAAAGCCAACTAATTAGTTGCTGATGGGACAGAAGTGGGAGGAGTGGCTGATACTCCAGGGTGTCCTGCTGCCTTGAGGAAGGACTTCAGCAGGCTGGAGAAATGAGCCAAGGAGAGCCCAAAAAAGTTCACCAAGGGAAAGTGCAAAACCTGGCCCATGGGGAGGAGCAGCCCCAGGCACCAGCATAGACCAGATGGAAAGCAGCTTGGCAGAAAATGACATGCAGGTCCTGGTGGACACCAAACTGAACATGAGCCACCAGTGTAGCAGCAAAGAAAGCAAATGGTATCCTGGGCTGCATTAGAGAAATATTGCCAGTTATGGAAGGAGATCCTCCCCTTTTTATTCAGTGCTGGTGAGGCCCCACATGGAGTGCTAGTGTCCAGCTCTGGGCTCTTCAGTACAGGAGAGACATGGACATACCAGAGAGAGAGCAGCTATGGCTGTTAAGGTGATGAAGGGACTGGAGCATCTCTCTTTTAAGGAGTAGTTGAGAGAGCTGGGTCTGTCCAGCCTAGAGAAGAGAAGGCTCAGGATGATTGCTTCCAGTGAAACCAAGATTAGGACTTTATTTCTCTTATAGGCAAAATGACACACAATGTTACGAGCAAACATGTTTTATTATGTGAAATATGTCTGAAATAACTTGTTCCAATTAATTTCAGTTTGGGTTTTACGTTTTCAAAGGTAGCAAATATGAGACTCTCAAAAACATGGAGCAGAGCAAATAGGGGAATGGGGATTGTGGGAAGTGTCATTCCTTCCTGCTTAGGGGAAGACTCTTCACATTCTTGCCTACTCAAAGGCTCCTTCAGGCACATCCAAGGGCTGCAGGTGTCTATCTGCTCCACCATGGACTTCCATGGGTTGCAGGGGCACATCCTGCCTCACCGTGGTCTTCGCTGTAAACTGAAGGGGAATCTCTGCCCTCGTGCCTGGAGCCCCTCCTACTCCTTCTTCTCTGACCTGGGGGTCTGCAGAGTTGTTTCTCTTCCCATATTCACACTTCTGTCTCCTGGCTGCTGGTGTTACACAAGTTTTCTTTTTCCCCCCTTCTTAAATATGTCATTGGGAGGTGCTGCTACCGTCACTGATGGGCTTGGCCTTGGCCAGTGGTGGGTCTGTCTTAGAGCTGGCTGGCATTGGCTCTATCAGACATGGAGGGAATTTCTGGCAGCCTCTTACCTAGTATGAAGAAGCCACCCCTGCATCCTATATTGCCTGTATTCTATAATACCTATATTATCCCCTATTACCTGTCCTGCCGGGTGGGTCTGTCCTTTGAGGCTATTAAGGCTCTGGCTGCCAGGGACAGCTGTGAGCTGCAGAGCCAGGGAAGGGCTGGGAGTGTCCATGATGGGCTTTGGCCCTATGACATCCTAGGGGACGGGTCACAGTGGGGCTGGTTTTCAGTGGGGCTGGTTTTCAGGGTCTGGGCCAGAGGTAAGCACATGAGGGGAGGCTGGGCTGGGCGAGAACTGGGACAGAAACGTGGATTCTCACCCTGCATCAAGGGCTCAGCCCCCTGCCAGCAGCACTGCCCCTTCTCCTACCTGCTCCCAGCTCCGTGCAGCTCCCATACCTGCTCCCCGCTCCTTCCCAGACCCACTTGACCCCTTCTCTCCCTCCTCCTCCAGGCCATGGCTGCCCGAATGCTCTTTCGTGTGGTGCGAAACATCATCATCCAGCACCTGCAGATGGTCAATATGGAGCTGGATGAGGCCACACGTGAGCGCATGCGGCAGCGTGCGGGAATGCTGAGACGGGAGATGGCTCAGCTACTGCAGGAACTGGAGCAGAATGACCTGGCCCAGAGACATCTGCTCTTCACTGCCATGCTGCAGTGGCAGAGCTGGGCTGTAGCCCTTCTTGTGCTCTTGGGGTTGTGGTGGTGGTTTTGGTATTTGAGAAATCATCACAGAATTGTAGAATCCTAGAATGGTTTCATTGAAGGGACCTTAAAGATCCACTTAAAGATCATCTCCTTCCAACTCCCCTTCCATGGGCAGGGACACCTTCCAGTAGAACAGGTTAATGCCCCATCCAGTCTGGCCTTGAACACTTCCAGGGATGAGGCATCCATAACTTCTCTGGGCAACCTATTCCAGTGCCTCACTACCTTCACAAAGAAGAATTTCTTCCTAATGGCTGATCTAAACCTATCCTCCTTCAGCTTAAAGCCATTCCTCCTTGTCCTATCACAATGTGCCCTTGTAAAAAGTCCATCTCTGTTCTTGTAGGCCTGTTTAGGTAGTGGGAGGCTGCTGTAAGGTCTCCCTGGAGCCTCTCTAGGCTGAACAATGCCAGCTCTCTCAGCCTGACTTCATAGGAGACATGCTCCAGCCCTGTAACCAATTTGAGTCCTCCTCTGGACTCATTCTAACAGGTCCATGCCTTTCTTGTGTTAGGGGCCCCAGACCTAGACACAAGTACTCCAGGTGGGGATCTCACGAGAGTGGAGTAGAGGGGAAGAATCACCTCCCTTGACCTGCTGGCCACACTTATTTTCAGGCAGCCCAGGACACAGTTGGGCTTTCTGGGCTGTGAGTGCACACTGCTGAGACATGTCAGGCTTCTTGTCCTTTCCCAGCCCAGCCCGTACTTGTGCTTGGGATTGCCCTGACCTGGGTGCAGGCCCTTGCACCTGGCCTTACTGAACTCTAGGAAGTTTGCGTGGACCATCCTCTCAAGCCTGTCAAGGTCCCTCTGGATGGTATCTCTCCTGTCCAGCATGTTGCCCACACCACACAGCTTGGTGTTGTCAGTAAACTCGCTGAGGGTGCGCTCGATCTTATTGTCCAGGTCAAACTGACTGGTCCCAATACCAGTATCTATGGCTATGTAAAGCCCATTCAGCCATAACACTGATAAATGGAATAAAGTCAGGAATGTTTGAAGAATCCTTGGCTGCTGCATCTTCTGTTCCTTACCTAGCACACTATTTTTAGACCAAAAAGTCTACCATAAAACAAGAAGTTTGATATTGATGCTCAAGACTTCGGCTTCTAAATTTGTACTGAGTACAAATTCATTTTGGATCAACAGATGTTAGGAATCATCAAATTCAGACCTGTAAGTGATAAAATGATACAAGTATCTGCAAAAATGGAGAATTAGCAGCGTGTCCTCCTATGCACACTTAATGTGTTTGAGCACTATTGCCTAGACACCTGAAGCCACCATCTCAAACTCCCTCCTCATACCAACAAGAACACATAGCATTTTGTTCCCATAGCCTAAGAAAGGTGGGGAGGAAAAATGGCATTTTATACTCTTTTGGCTTGAAATTATTTAAATTTCATTACAGGGGATAGGTCACTTTCTTGTTTTACTTACGTGCAAGATGTCATTGACCACAGTATCTTTTTCCTAATGCCAAGAACACTTACACATCACCCTCCTTTCCCTATTTTCCATGCACAGTACAGTGGTTCTGCATTTATTTAGCAACAATACTGAGCCCTCCGCAAATGTTTGCTGAAAGTTCAGGACAGGAGAAAAGTCTACATTTCATGTTGCCTTCCTTCTGCAAGATTAATTCACATCCTTGGATCTCCTTTTAGAAAGCTAACAAGCTATGTTAGAAGAAAAAAAATCTTTAATAGAGAAGCATTGCATTCAAAAGAACATACAGCACTGACAGAGGCCACAGTTCAATTCTTTGGCTCATTTTCTGTGGTGGCACAGACAAAATCTTCACATAGTTTTTTCCTACTAGAAGCAAAACTTGGTGCTCTTCACAGCCGGACAATTTTGTCAAAGGATTTCAGAGATAAATGAAAGGCTTTAATGTTTATGAGGAGTAAACAAATTCCTTGGAATTACTATAATTAAAAAACCCCAAAACACAACAACCAAACAAAGTTCAACTACCTGTAAAGAGAAGGCCTTTCTATAGAGCAAGTTCAGTCTAAAGTTAAGATCTGTATTTGTGTCATTTGGTCCTTCTAGGACTTCAAATAAAATAAAAGTTTTTATCCTATTAAACCATGATTGCCCAGTTACAACTACTATAACCTCACAAGTTGTTAAGTTTCTCCAGTCTGTTTTGTGCAGCCCAACCAGTATGGAGGCTGGGGCAAGCAAAAGTCATGACTTAAATAAGTTGAAGCTTAAGAGAGCTGCTTCTATTTATGCAATGTACTACTACATTTCCTTACACTGACATGGATGGACCTTTTCAAATCATCTGTGCTACACACTTGCATGATCACAACAATTAAGCAACTGGGAATGGAGCACCTCAGTCAACAAAGACAGTGAAGTGACATCTCAGACCTGCAGCATTCAAATTTGTCGGAGCCTGGAAAAAAAGTGAAGTTATTAGAAAACTGTTTGTTAGGAAAAAGATTTTATCTTTATAGTGGGTTTTTTTTTGTTGTTGTTGTTGTTTTGTTTTGGTTTTTTTTTTTAATGAACATTGTATCTTACCTCCAGCAGAGATGACTGCGAAGATTTGTGAAATGCTAAATCCTCTCTCCAAAGAAAAGTGATAAGAAATAGTTCAAAACAGTTAAGTCTTCACCATAGAGGAAATAACAGCTTGGCAAATTTTGTAATGAAGTTTGACAGACGAATTAAGAATAGAAGGTAAAAATTATGATATGCTGCTGTGGTTCAGAAGCAGTCCAAAGCTGTCCTGATATCTCAGCATTATTTTGTCAAACATTGTATAGATTTCTGAGTACTCACACAGTCATTCTTTATTCTTAAATAAGATGTTCTTAACATGTTATTTGTCCCCTACTGATGATTTACATAAATATTTGTGTTAAACCATTTTTGCTACTCACAGAGTTTTACCTAGATGTCCTAAAAAGAATTTTTAAAGTGGAAAAGGAAGAACTTCTACACAAATTTGGAATAATGAGGAGCTAGTTTGGAGTTTGTATCACCATACAGGATATATACATCTTAGTTTAAGTTGAAACAGTGTCTGCCATTTTCTCTAGTTAGATCTCCAACTTGGTAGAACTCAGACTGAAAATGCCTCCCTTAGAAACAGATTTAAAATATAAGCTTAATTCTAACTTCAAATTATGTGAACACAACTTGTCTTCATCTGGAAAAGAAAGTTCAGATGGTTGTAATTACTAAAGATTGCAAGCCATTAGATGTAGGCACATAAATTAATTTCCTTTTATAATAAAGTAATGCCACTGCAGTTGCACATAAGCCCTAAGGTAATCTGGGCTAGAGCAAACAGAAATTCACACAGGAAATGATGGACAAATTTACATAGGAGTTGAATACATGTTTCTGTTGAAAATGAAGAGTTCTGAAAACAATACATTTATAGTCCCCTCAAAGGGTTTAGCCATTTCCTATCTGTGATGATCTAAAGAGACAAGCTATGCAAAACAGAGTAAACATTCTTTGCTAACAGTAGCATTACAAATTGTTATTTAAGATGGTAATGTCTGACAAACTAGAGATGTAGTGATGACCTTTAGTGCATAAACCCAATAATACTTACATATGCTTTATAATCTGTATTTTTAAAAGACTAATGATCAATCTTCTTATTTCATAGAGGGAAACAGACACTAGGCTCTGGCAAAAACGGCTTGCTAAAGTTAATGCACTCCTGGTTTTTGAAAAGCCAGGAAGAAAACCCCATTCTCCTGAGATGCAGTCCTGTGACCTATCCACTGGACCATGCTACTTCCCAGAATACTGTAGTTTTCAGAAAGCCCTGTATGAAGTAATTTTTCATAATTAAAAACAAACCAAACGTCACAGCAAATATTTCATATGCTAGAGGTTTCATCTGAGAGTCAAAATTAACTTTCCTAAATTACATATTTCCTTGTGGATATTATTCTGAGGCTCTGGAAAGTAAAACCACAGCTCATAAAAATACACCCTGAGGAACAAGATCCTTCATTAATTCCTTAAAGGTTTAGCATAATTGTTTTTAACTCCATAAAAATCTTTCAACTAACTGAATACTCTCTGATGTCAGTTCTTCAAGACTTGACACATGAAAAAAGTTCTATGTGCATGCAATTAATCTTATATTTTATCACCCCATATTTTAATAATTTTCATCTCTTAGAGACTTGCACCCTAAATGATGCTAGCTCAGCTCTGCAGTATTTACATTTTTTTCTGGTTTTTACTTTTTAAAGTATTTGTTTTTATCATTTTATACAAAATGATAAACAAAATAGTAACATGTCAGCAACTAACTTTACAGCTTAGATTCTTCCATTTCTCATAATCAACATTAAATAATCAAGTAGCATTACAGTTCATAATAAATGGAGGACTACAATAGAAACCCTGCATGTCTCTTGGGGCAATGTACTATGCTGTGATCCTGTACCCAAGTTCATAGCAACCTTTTACCTTCTAAAGCAACTACATTTGCCACACTGGAGTTTCATAAAACACTGGACAAGTTAAGGTAAAATCAAAATATCCCAAACCAGTTGCAGTCAAAACTTTATAAAGGCACAAGTGAAAGAAATGCAAAACATCATGCTTCATTTACTGAATATCAAGTTTAAAAGAGCTCATTCTATTTAATCTGAGCACATGTGCACACACTGCCACCAAAAGCACAGAAAATGAGAGAGTCCCTTGTCAAATAGGGTCTGAACAGGGACTTTTTGGGGTAAGGTGAGTTTTTCAACAATACCAAAGATAGATGGTGAACAGAGCTCTTGTAACCAGGTCACAGTTGCCTGTTATTCCAGTACTAGAATCCAAGATAATTTATGAAAAGCTTAAGGAATATTTCTTTTGACCTGGCATGAATGTGAGGTAAGGAGCAACTGAAGAACTTGTGATGCTGCTCAAAAGCAAAAGCTTAAGGTCAGCCTTTTTATTAGCTTTTCCTGAAGCAAAAATACTTTTTGACTTTAGTGAGGCTTGTGTGAGTAAAGGTTACAGAGTTTGTGACAAAACCCAGATACCTTTGCCTAATGGTGCCAGAGATTTTGGGACTGACACATTCTCTAAAAGCTGTCTTTCTTCAGTGTACTGACCTTATTATTTTAAATTCCCATTTAGCATAATCCTTCAGAAAGGCTCAGACTCCAGTAGATATCCAATCATTTACTAACTCCCATTTTCCCTCTGACTAAGTGCTGAGGTTTTGAAAATCTGTGTGCTTCAGTGTACAAATGGGAGCTGCTGGATGCACACATATTTAGAAAAGAATTTACCCTAATAGCCTGACCACCTAATTAGCTTTTTACAAGGGAGACAAGGGAATGAGGGGGAACTATTTTGCCTCTCTCTAAAACTTTGGTGCGCCCAAATCCTGAGTACAGTGCAGGTCAGGGCTCTGTGTGTCAAGACCAAACTAGGATGTGGGATGTATGGAGGGCAACTGAAATTGGGTAAAGTGGCAGCTTTATAACAACATGAAAAAGCTGAAACTTCTCAATTGAGAGAGAAGGCTGAGGTGATGATATGATGAAAGCTAATAAAGGTGGAGGTTTTTAAACAAAACTGTTAATCACCCCATGCCATGTTATTGGAACTAGAAATACTCTAGAAAGCTACTAGATCCATTCAAAACAGGTAAAAACATGGTCGGGTTCAGGTGCTCTCCCTCAGCAGCACTCCTACAGCTGCCTTTAGAGATGGTCCATCAGCAGAGTGTTTCCCACAGCCCCTCACCTTCTCTTGCCTACTTGCATTTTATGTAAGCTGGAGGACAGGACAACAGGGAAACAGAAATAGAAGCCAGTCTCTCACAGCTGTATTACTCCATGCAGCAAATTTAAAAATGAAAAATGCAAGAAACATTATGTAGTTTTTTCTCATTTGTGTTGCAACAGAAGCCCAACCATACAATCTTCAGGCAATAAAATGAATTTACAGGAGCTGTCAGTCCATTCCTTACCAAACATTTGAAGGGAACTTCAAAGGAGAAGAAGATCTGATAAGATAATGAAGTGTCTTTGTCCTGGTAATCACAGAATAAAACTGAATGGCTCTTCTTTGAGCCCACTCACAATAAGGCAAACCAGTACTATATCAGGAATTACCTTACTCCTTCGTATTTCATTGTCACAAATATGCACGTCTTTCTTTGGATTTCGGTGATATTAGTATGTATAAATTATTTAAAAATGCAATTTGCATACACGAGAAATATGAGCATACAGGTATGCTTCAAAAAAGAAAAACAGAACAGGATAGGGAGGAAGTTCAAACACAATTCAGCGTTTTCAGCATTCTGCATTTTTAATATGTTGACAAATACTGTTAAATGAAGACATTATTTGTGTTCATTAAGATTTTTATTTATTGAAATGTAAAAGGCACTCAGTATTTCGGAATGCATGCTTGTCTCAAAAAATCTTACCATTTGTATGTGCTTTAGTACTTACTGCATTACTTCAGCTGTCAGCTACCTGATGTGTGGCACTCATCTGCATAAACCAATTTCTAAATAAAAAGTGGGTGCAAATGGGGAAGAAAAAATTGATGTATTTGCTGGTACACAACATGTATTGTGCTCAAGAATACCCTTATTACTAATATTTTTGAAGTCTCACAACTGCTTGGTAGAATTAAGGCATCTCTCTGTTAATCTCCATTGTTCAGGGTACACTTGTTTGTGTGTAGATGGGGATGACTCCTTTGTGGTAATGATCTTCAGTGCATGGAATTCTGATCTCAGAATTTGGAATAAAGCTAGCATTAAAAATGGCTGATTAAAGACAGAGGCCCTGTTCTTCTGGTTGCTGAACACTGCAGAAAGGATCCTATGCAGGCCACAGGTACAGCCCCACCACATGTGTAATTTTATACTGAGTTATAACACCATATGCTCAGCAAGTAACAAGACACGTAACCCAATGGACAACTCTTCACATGAGCATTAAAACATCAGCATTCATATTGCTATAGTTTATAAAACAACTTGGTATTTTTAAGTAAGGCATCTGTGATGACAAAACATTGGGTGTTAGCCTACGTGCAAAAAAATTCAGTTCACTGCTATCACAAACAAGGACAATTCAAACAGTCATAGACTAACACGAGATTAAACTGTTACTTTATATTTTAGGTAGATACAAGATGTGCAAATCTTTTGGATCATGTTATGCAAAGAGAATTCTATGAAGTAGCAATGGAAATACCTACTAGGAAATATAACCTATCTCACAAAAGCAGGGTACTTCTTTGCATAAACACATATTGACTGGGACAATGGCTGTGTGCTAAATTTAAAATCTCAAACATCTGTGGAAGAAAATTAAGTAAGAAGAGTAACTGGCCAGGTACACTTGCTGTGTCTTCCTTGAACTTAAAAGAAACTGCTGTGTACTTACATTCTGTGCTTGTTTGCACAGAAGTCTACTGGTGCAATTTCCAAGAAAATAAATAGCTTTGACTATTAAAATACCACAGCTTTCTTCTCCTGACTCCTCCCCACCACCACTATCATGCTGAAAGAAGGATGAAACTGTTCTTCTATCAAACTGCACATCTGATAATTATCTCAAATTTACTAGCTACAATTAAACATATTTTTCCTATAGAGTTGGATGCTGCTGCTTTAAAACTCTTGATGGAACTTCTGCTTCAGGGTATCTGCATTTCCCTGCTGAATTACAAATTTTCATTGTATAACTTGCATCTTAACTTCAAATGCACTGGAATCTGTTGGGATTAAAAGGCCTAAATGAGTAATAGCTATTAAAATTTCCAGACCAAAACAAAAACAAAACCCACATCAAGGCAGAGCTAAGGTTGAAAAGGACTATCAGTTACTTAAAGTATAAAGCATAATGGCATATTGTATAAAGCATTAATTATCCCAAAAGTAAACATTTCAAAACCCCCAGGAAACTCAGGATTAAGGATGAAAACTTAAAAGAAATCCAAACATCTTGTATTATTGAAATGCAGTATGAAAGCCTCCAAAACAAACTTAGATCAGCCCTGCAGCAGCACCATGTTTTAAGCCAGAAATGATGATTAATGCATTTATTATCTGTGGCCTGAAATTAGCCTAATGTGTATTTCAAAGGTAATTTTTCATTTTGTTCCTTTGTATGCAACAAGTGACTATGAGAAGCAATACAAGGTGAGTAGGAGAAAAATAATGGTATATAACCATATTATGAGTTTCACTGCAGAACTGGTCAATAGTTGATTATGTAGAAATACAAAATGTCCATCATGAGTACGAAGCTATAAGCAAAATACTGTTGTACCATGCATAAATGTTTCATTACTGTGAAAAGAAACCATTTCTGGCTGGACCAGTAAACCTAAATCAAGCAAGGCTCCACTAGATTTAATAACTTGTTAAAGATAAACAAGAGGGATTTAAATTCTTAAAATTAAGCACAGATATTAAAATCTGAGAAACAAACTTCTTACACTGCATAGGTTACCTATTTAATATGATTAGACAGAACTTTTCTACAGGACAATGAGAAAAACAGTAAGAGAAGATAAAAGTTTGCCAAAAATATCAAGGCCCAAAACGCACATTTAGTTTCAAAATTCTTTTATTGCAGTTGGATAATAGAGATAAATATCTAAGAGCAAAATCCAGTAAGTCACATTTATTTTCCTTTGGAACAATTCTGCAAACTGGTTTTATGACAAAGAACAAAAAGTTGCACTACATTTTGGAACATTTTGTTCTTTAAAACTGGTCAGACAGGTGGGAAATATTAAAGTACTACAAATTAGATGAATAATTTTCCACTTCACCTTCATTTCCCAAATTGAACAAGTCCAAGCAAAAGAAACTATGATATTTTCTGCTTTGGAGATCCATATCAACTGGTGATGCACTTCAAGCTATATTAATTTGATTGAAAAGTTTATCCTTAATAACCTGAGACATCAATCCATGTATAGCTTCTATGGTGGTCTTGCAGCTGAAAAACAAGCATAAATTCAATGTTGGACAAAAACTGAACTGAACTGTCATTTTCCTTGAAGATATCCAGCTGTTTTGGAAGTTCAGGGTGCCCATAACCCCATGAATCTTAAAAACTGTCCAGAAAGGAACAGTCACACACAGCAATTCAGCCATTGTTGCCAACACCTTTTTGTTACTTAAAAAGCAAACGGACTATTCACACAAAGAGCAGTTCCAGAAAACTTCTCTGTCTTGCAATTTAGGACATCTTATATTAACAATAGCAAACTGGCTCTGTGGTCATCTGAACCAAAAAATAATAATAAAAAAATCCTTAGGGGAACGGAGCTATCAGTTAGTGTTACCAATACCTGCAGGCTCTCCCTGTTCTCTACCTTATCTCCTTTGCCCAGGCCCAGGTTGGTAGTGCACAGTAATCATGGTCCCCTGAGAAACTTTACAGGGAACATTAAAGGAAAAATTTACAGACTAAATCAGTTACTGGTCAAAATAGGTAATGTGCAAAACGCCTGAACAGCTGAGAGGATTTTTATTGATCCAAGTTTTCCCCGACGTCTGCCTTAGGGCAATGTAGTGTCAAACTAACAAATAAAACCAGAATATACAAATGCAAAAGATGAATCAGGACTGAAGGCATGGAGAATAGGGACAAATTACTACTAGACAGATAAAGGAATCCTAGGGAAAGGAAGTTGACTTGGAGCACAATTTGGCTAATGCCTATGTCTCCTCAGAAAATGGCTTAGAGATGTGCATGGACAGGAACAGAAGTTATCATACAGCTCAGTGTAAGCACCTTTATGCTAATACTTTACAGCACTGCTTTCCTGAAACAGGTATGTCCAACAATCCTTTTGTGAACTTTGCAACCTTATTTCTTCAGAGCAATTTAGCTGACACTAAATTAATTGTCGTATGTCTGCATAGGTCTTCTATTGTCTTTACTCTTCTCTTAGGCAAGATCACTAATTAAGAAAAACATGCATGTGTAGAAGTGTTACAGTCCATTTTGGGAACTATGGGAACTTTTGTTGCACAGAAAAGCAACAAAACAAAATGACAAAACAATGACAAAAACAATCCCTTTCAATCCCTTACAATTTATAAATTAACTACTGATGAAGACTAAATAAAAACAGAAAAGAAAAATACCTACAACTGCTGCAAGAAATGGTATAATAGGATGATCAGAGAAGGAGCTATCTCTTAGAATAACTGCAAGCATGTGAGAGTAAGGGGAAAATAAAACGTGGTCAGTATTATGGGACACCAAACAGAGATCAAAATCAATGCAAGTGTGTCAGCAACTCCATCCTTCTCATGTCTTTAAAGCATTGCTATTCTGTTGCCCTACAGGAACTGGGAGGTATCACTTAACCTGGCTGCTGTGACCTAGCAACAGCATTAACTCCACTGTAAATGTATTCTGCAATTGAAATAGGCTAAATGAGTATTAATTTTTATAAAGTCGACCCATCTCCAACTCGATCATGTTTGTTAGAAAACTTGTAAGAGCTGTTAACTTTCCATAAGAAGGAAGGAAACACACAGAAGACACCAGCACAAGAGCAGCTCTGATTCTATTTAGCAATGACCATATCACATTTGCAGGTATTCCCCCACTGCTTACTGGGGAACAAAGGATTGTCCAACACAGGCTGACTCCTCTCTTTATTAAGGCAAAGCCTGTGTTCACTGAGTCACAGTGAGCAAGATGTAAATAGTTATTTCTGTTCACACAAGAGCTCCTTTTTGTCTCTTCATTTTTTTTACCTGTGTAAGTCACCACTTCTCTGGTATCTCAAAAATCAGTTTCTTAGTAAACTCTGTACTATGGCACACTATGCTAGCATGGAGGTGTGTCAGGGGAGAGAATACCAGGAAACTGTTCTATTATCAAGATAAAGTGAGGGGGAAGAGGGACAGAAAGCCTCAAAATCTGAAAACACACAAAGGCAAACATCCCAGATTTTGTTCAGTTTTTGCACTCTGTTCCAAGGGATTCTACAGAATTGTTCCTTATTAAATGGAATTACTACATCTCACTCAGGACACTCCTAAGGTGAGTGCAGGTGAGTCCTGCCTCCTTCAGAGATGGACCTGAGTTTGTACCAGCACATACAGTGCAGGATTTCTCGGTTTTCAGAGTCTTCAATTTGCCAAATAAAATATCTTTGAACAACCCAGCTGTATGACCTGTTGGATACTATTACCCTCTGTTAAAAGACTTTACTTGGAAAAATGGTGACTCTAATAGGGTATAGTCTAAGCACACATATCATTCTTAAGGCTGTTGGGAAAGAGACGTGAGTATTACTGAGAAGCAACTTGTGTACTTCAAAGCTTGAAATTAACAGAGCTGATCACCAATAAACATAGGGAAAACTGAGGGAAAATACTACAACTTCCTTGAAATAATGTTGTAGATCTAGTGATAAGAAGTTTATTAACTTGTAATAGCAACTATTTGCAGTCATGGAGGGTAGATAAATATAAAGGCCAGAATATCTGTAAGCTACTTCTTAAAAACAGAAAACAACAACAAAACACCAACCCTTTCTTATTTCTGAAAAAAAAAATACATTAATTAAGAACTATGAAAAAAAGGAGTTCACAATTTTTAAGTTAGTTAAAGTATTAGACAAGTGTAAACTAAACTTACTGGACTGTGAACACTAGTTCTTAAAATCATGTTCTATACTACAATTTTATTTACTGTTAATTTTAACCTGATTAGCCACAAAAATGTGCTTACTTCTAGCAAAGTTACAATTTTGCATGACAGAAAACATTTTTTGTTTGCCAGACACTGATGGAATTTTTTGTTTAGGAAACTAGAGTTGAATTTATTTCAAACCTAAAAAAAATTTAAAATTCATTGTAGGTTTAATAGAGGCAAGACTTTCTTTAACTTTCAAAAATAACTAAAATAACTAGTGACTTGTGGAGCCTCTCATTCCTATCTATAATCTAATCATTCTTATCTCTAATCTTGTCAGGTTACAATTACAGACATGATAAAAGTTTAAAACCAAATAATACTTTTTACAAGGAAGAACACATGGATGTGTTATATTACCTGTCTCTTGTTGCTTTTGCAAGTTTGTCTTCTGATTTCTTGTCATGAGTCTCTAAACCAAGCATGAAACTGCCCCTTCCAAGCTGAGCTTCTGACTGTTCTAATTTTTCAGATAAATCAAAGACTTGGCCGGTGGTGTAGTCAGCATTCTTAGGAGAAAGAAGGTAACAAACATACTGAATTTAAGCTATAAATTCAAGCACTTATACACAAAATAAACCAAATCTAAAAAAATATTTTAAAAGTGTAGTTCTGCATATTTTAATCTATATCTGCAACTGAAGTGATATAGAACATGAGTGGTGGTTAAGAGAACAGAAACTGAACATCTGACAAATGCTCAATTCCTAAAGCATGAACTGGGTACTTTTTATTACTTTCAACCCATGCCCTAAGTTATGAAAGAGTAAAATTCAGTTGGTTTTGACCAAGAGAAAAAAAAAATTGGCTTCTGCACAGGGAAGGTTTTGATGCTCAGCTGTTACATTGAAGGTCTACCTGCAGTATTTCTGCTGTAACCTTGTTTCAACAGTTCCACTGTTTACTTTTTAAAAAGTGTTTACTTATTAAACAGAATTATTCATTACAGTGCTCTACAGAGATACAAGGTTAAAAAGTATTTAAGACAAAATATAAGTGTACAGAGAGAACTCAGTTAAAATTAAACGTTATTCCCACCTTCTGCTTTTACAGAGCATATATGAGGAACATTTCAGTATTTATGATTAAGAAAACCTTCCTTTCTTGTTTTATCTGACAGATTCTTAATGTGGGATCTGTATCTATATAGATAGGTCCTATAAAGCATTTTACAGCAGAGGGCTGGGCTTTCAGCACTCATGAATGAATCAATGCACACAACTGTGGTACTTACAGTAAGCAAACTAGAAGAGCTGAGAGTGTTCACCCAGTACTTGTTCCACAAAAGCTCAAGCAATTTACGATCCAAAGATGATTTAAAGTACGAAACTTCTAAAGCATAATACCTTTAAAAACAAACATGCCAACAAAATAAGTTTCCATCTGTCTTGCTTAACTGTCACATCTAAAGTACATGCAACTCAAAAAATCCTTATCAATGGCAAATATCTTCAAAAATTCAAAGTACTTAAAGATACTCCCAGTTCCAAATCTCTGTACAATTTTCCATAAGTAATTCATATATAGATTTAATACATAATCCCCACACATACTGCTGTGTTCTGTTTAATGAGACTGCAAGGGGTTTTTAATTATTCTCTTAACAACCTGTTCCATGCTTGGATTTTTCAATACTGTAATAACTTCCAAATTATTGTAGTTTTGCATACATCACCTCTAATTCCTTCAGGAATGCTTGGTAGCAGAAAGTTACAAACAGGCAAACAACCTAACGTTCTACCACACCAATTTTGAAAGCCAGGCTTTAGTGGTGTTACAAATTAACACTCCCAGTAATGCAAGAAAAGGAGCTGCACAGCACTCGCCCCTACTCAGAAGAGCAGTGGGATTACAGCCTCCCCAGTCCTGCTGATCAATCGACATCTGACCCTTTCCTCCCTGCCCTAACAAGACATCACTGCTTAAAGGTGTTCAGAAATCAACTGCTAAAGCTTTTAACCAGGTTCCTCTTTATCTTTGCAGCAGTTCTCCCTTAAAACATCTCCTGATAAATGCCAGTAACACTTTTTGCACAAAAGAGTATTAAAGCAACAGTGAACGTTAAGATTTGAAACACTACAAGAAACTTACTTTTCCATATTGAATCACTAACCTAAACACACAAAAAAATAATAAAGTCAGTACTTTTTATGTTACTTACTGTTTACAATGTACACCGAAGTCTTCTATTTTATTGAGTGGAATAGTCTGGTATTCAGAGGGACCTTCATCTGGAGGTTTATAGCCCTAAAAATGTTACAAATGGCAAAGATGACACAGGAGTTCTGGGGCTTTTTAAAATGCCTATGCTTCACCAAAAATATTCTAGTTCATGAAATTCTAGTTTATTTTTGTCTATAGAAAATGACATTTCCCTTGGTAGCCTGAAATTTGGAATTTTCTGGGATCTCAGGGTTACATTTGGCTTTACTAGATGTACTAGTCATTACATTTGCAGGTTTATCAAAAGCAAACTAGTGGTCATAGTTGAGTTTTTTCACAAGCAACATGGCAAGCTATGATTAGATCATTTCTCAGATCAAAGAAAAGGCAAGCTTTTTCTTAAGACAGTATTTCTCTATCTATTCTTTGAAATTTTGAGTGAAGATAGGAGACATGAGAAGAGGGAAGAAACATCCATGGATATGCCTTAGGGATAACTAAAACTTTCAGTTACTTGCTTAGCCAAGCCAGTGCCACTCACAGCTACTAAGCAAGAACTGCCCACAGTCCACTGTGAGAAGTCCCTAAAAATATGCTTCTATCATGCATTTTCCAGATGTGATTTGATTTTCAGGTGCAGGATTCTTCTCCCTGTTCAAAATTCTCAAAGTATTTATGAAGTGGTTTTGCCCACAGAAGTGAATATTTTCCTGAATCACAAACTGTTCAAAGGTCTCTCATGTTTCTGTCAACATAAAAATAATGCTTGGACTTCTCACAAACATTTTTGTTAATTAAAAAAATTGATTTTTATTAAACAATTAATTCTGGTAATTGTTTTACTGGATGGCTGCCTGAAGTTCTTGATGAGTTACTAATAACTGGGTATTTAAAAGATATGACTCAGCTTTATTGGATTAAAATTAAATAGCACAGCCAGATGTATATGAGAGGATGCATTTGGAGACCTAGATCTCCAATACTGATGTGATTTTCTAGTTTTAAGCCTAACCCCTACTGTTTAATTAACTTTTTTGTACATTAGTTTGTGAAAATTCGTAATATTTATTTGAAAAAGTTAAATAGGTAGTTTTGAACCTTCCTGTTCTAAAATGGAAAGTGAATTACAACATATTAAACATGCTATTAACATTTGGTTTTAGGTCTAAAAAATAAACTGAGAAGAACTACCATATATTTTGATGAATGCTACCTATAACTATATCCATTAAAAAATGGCTATATGGAGCTACATAATTTTGGGACAGCTCCCATCCCATCTGGACAGTGTAATTGATTTAACACTGCCAAAACTTTATGAAAACCAATTTAGAAGTCAACCTTTATAAATATAATCGACATCTGAAGGAGTGTAACCAGTGTATGGGCACATCTTCCTTTGGAATGAACAATGACATTCAGCACAGCACAGCAGACCAAACTCAGACAATCACTACAATAATCTTTAGAACCAATTCATAGTTATTTAAAGACAGTTCAGTGATCACACACTAGATAATTTTAACTATTTACCTTAGGATATGTCCTAAAAGCTCCAAGATTTACTTTTCCTGCAGATATTGTTCTTGTTGGATCAATCTGTAGAAATACAGGTAATACTCATTACATACATTTTATTAATTATTACAGGCTTAAATTAAGTTCATAGTAAATTTATTTCAGAAATGTAATTCATGCAAATTGTATTAGTTCTGTCATAAACAGTACTTTTTCTGTTGGTATGAGACTCTCTAAAAAGATGGGAATATCAATAGCCTTCAGTGGATCATTTTTCCAAACTAATTTTCCGTATTTCCAAAATACTTAAAAACCCCTTATGCTTAAGAACTATACCATAACAGAAAAAATGTTTTCACAAAAACAGTGAAAATGGTCTAGGCAAGCAACACTACTGGTTTGGCCAGTATGTGGCCAGCAAAGCAAAAGGAGTGGCACCAGTTTAAAGTGTGGATCTAACATTTCCATCATACAAAGTACACACTACTAGAATCCTAACAGACAGAAATCCAAAAAGTATTCCCTCTTCAACGTGATTTGCTATGCAGTGTTATCAGCCATCAGCCAGTACTTACAACCACTGCTACGAAGGGCTCCTGAAATTGCTGATTGAGCATCTGGGTACTGACATCGATGCCCGAGAGCCAGCAGCCGTAGCCGGGGTGACTGTGGTACCAGCCGATGGCATTTTCCAGGCGTCCGACCTAAGGAAGAGCAGGAAAGGGAAACAGCCCCAGCGTTTAGAAGCATTCCCAAAGCACCGGCTGCCCTCCAGCGGCACTTCCAGCACACTGCCAGGCGCGGCAGGACAAACAGGAATTTCCACTCGTGCTCAACTATTCCCTAAAACAGTACAATGAGTAGTACTGGCGTTCTCTGCTACAGCTGCTGCCACAGAACGAGGGCCTTCAAGGAGCCCGGAGCTCCTTCTTCAGTGACACCTGAAGTACAGAAGAGGTTCCACCCAGCTGGATGGTGAGCTGGGGCTCCTCAGCAGGGCTGGGAAATTCCTTAGGGATATAACACAGGTATATATAATCTCATATAATGTAGGGAGTATCAGTAGAGAATGAATTATTTTGTATGGTAACATATCTCACAGGCATATACTATTAGATTAGTGATAGGTTCAAAAAATAACTTCAAAGGCATGTTTTCAAACACCAGAAGTGACAGAAATTATTGCCTGAAGCCAGGTTTAAAAGCCAAAAGATGCATTTTTGGCAACTTGTCATCAGATAAAACCTCAAAATAGGAGTTTCCAAATTACACCTGGCTATCTCTAAAAATACTGGAAGAGAAAGGAGCAAAGCCAAAAAACCCCAAGAGAACAAACACCTAATGAATCTAATTTTTGTGATCCTCTCTAAGGAATTGTTTGCTGCCTGCTCCGGTTATGATGAGACAGAACACACAAACTGCCGACTTTATTTTTTAACTGGTGAATATTATTTGTATTTTCTTTACAACTCCCATGAGAGAGACCAACAAAACACTAAAGAATGTGTGTTATTTTTCAAAGCCAAATAACATGTTTGGCTACTTTAAGACCAGATCTTGTTCATGGAGAATCAAGTAACTGGAACATCATCATCTATGAAGCACTTATATAGAGGGATGTATTAACTAGCAACCTAATGATAAAATGAGCTATTCCAGGAACAAGTGCTTGCCAAAATCAAATACAGAACAGCCAGCATGAAAACTCCAGAGCACCAGGAAAGCTGAGTTATTTTATTTGCACACAAGTTCAGTTTGAAAATTGTGAAACCAACTACAGACAAAACTGAACAACATAAACAATGGGGAAAACCCATTTCCTATCACATAAGAACTCCTACAGAAACCTGGACTGTTTTAAACGTAAGACAAGCTGTTTATGATTTTATGCTATATACTTACTATTTTGAAATTGGATTGAATGGGATTGTATGAATATATCTTTATTTAAAGATAGTATGATTGTATCTTTAGGCAAAGACATCTCTTTAAGTTACCTATGGACAAAGACATCCCTTCAAGTTACCTACTTTTTGCAATAACAGCATTAGCATCATGACATTGTTTTCAGATAAACTAAAGGAATTATTTCTAAATTTTCTCACAGGGATCAATTATTTAAAAAAAAGTCCCAGAACATAACTCTGTCTGTATTATGTTTACTCTTTGCTGATGTTATGACTCAGCCTAATGCACACCCATTTCAGTATCTCCGACTGTATCCAAGGCTGTGAATATAGGTACAACTCTTCAAAATAACCCAAATACTCCTGTTACATCCACTTAGTAAGTAAGGGGCTTTTAATTTTAGCTGGTTTAAATATCAAAGAGTCAACTGGGTCTCAAAACTGTTTGAGCTTGAAGAGTTGAAGTTATTTCAGCTCTTATTTGTAGTATAAGATTGTCCTGTATTGGAAGAAGCACATCAGCAAGTGCTCTGATGTGCTGTGCTGGTTTCCACACCAGCCACAGAGCAGAGCTGTATTTCTGTTATCCTTCTGCACATGAGGACTTTATGGTGTAGTCAGCTTTAATATGACAGGGATCTCTGAATAGAAAGTGACAAAGATGGTAAACAGATGAGTGAGTCTGTTCATCTAAATTTCCAAATGATAAATTTGAATAATTAAGTTGCACTGAAACTTACTGATTCCTTCATTGGCATTTTCTTCACAAATATGTCTTATTTTATGGAAAAGAGCAGCATACTATACAGTAAGACCTCAGAAGAAGGTAAGAATAAATGTCATAATACTGATCTACAAATACTATGTCCAATACACACATATGTTTAATTTTGCATACTGTTTTTACAAAGTAGTATCACTTATTTTAGAAATACACTCCCTCACACAGCCAGCACTTTATGGCCTCAGCCATAAAAACACTTCCTCAGCAAAGACAACAATTTACAAAGGAAAGGAGAATGCACTACTTTTCATAGCATCATTAAGGTTGGAAAAGACCTCCAAGATCATCGTGTCCAACCTTTGATGACCTACCATAAGTCAGGGAAATATGTATGTGAAAATGTTTACACGGCACTGCGTTCCCTGCTGCTGACACAGTTCTTACTGTCATGTTTGAGTGGAGACAGGACAATCGGGCAGGCGCTTTATCGCTGAGGGAGGGGGGAAGCCTGCAATCCCCCGAATAATATTCTGTAGCTCACAAGAGGCACAGGATGTCCACGGAGGCCGTCAGACAGCCCCTGCCACTTCTCCTTACCTGCTTGGCGTTCTCGATGTAGGCAGCCATGTACTCGTAGGCGGCGGCCTGCGCGTTGACGCGGGTCTCGGTGCCCTCCACAGGCAGGGCGAAGCTGTCCATGATGATCATCGTCTCCCCGTCCA
Source organism: Monarcha castaneiventris obscurior (assembly GCA_026261815.1). NCBI lineage: Eukaryota > Metazoa > Chordata > Aves > Passeriformes > Monarchidae > Monarcha > Monarcha castaneiventris. The sequence continues at coordinate 13,937,848 of JAMPIT010000379.1, forward strand.
CCTTGCCCAGCATGAGCCCCATCACCTCCAGGCTGCCGCCGGACCTGGCGTGCATCACCATCTTCAGCAGCGCCAGGGCAGAGATCTTGCAGTACTTGAAGTAATGGTGGCTGCAACATCGCAGAGGCCGCGGAAGGGAAGGCAGAGCCATCAGACCGGGCCGGTCCTCACCGCCCGCCCGCCCGCCCGCCCGCCGGGCCCGCCGCCCCTCTGCCACTCACTCCTTGGTCCAGGGCTTGGCCGCCAGGATCTCCTGCTGCTGCTTGCGGTCGTACTTGTAGATCTCGTCGATGCTCTGCGCCTCCTGCATGTTGTTCGCCAGCTCCCAGGTCTTCTGCGCCATCCCGCTCCCGGAGGCGCCGCTCCCCGCCGCCGCCATGGCCCCGCTCCCGGCCCCGCACCGCCACACCGGGCCGCGGGCGGAACCAAGCGCGGCGCGGGGGTGGGCACGCAGCGTGGTACGGTCCGCGCAGGCCCGGGCGGGCGGCGCTGCGCCCCCTGGCGGCCGGGCCCGGCACCATCGCCCCGGGAAGCGGCACCGCGGGAACACGGGCGGGCCGAGGCCTTTCTCAGTGATTATCCGTTTATTTATTTACTTGTACTTCTTAAATTACTGTGACCAGACCTGGGCTACTCAGTACGAGAGAGACACGGAACTTCTGCAACGGGCCCGGCGGAGGGCAACAAAGATGTTTAAGGGACTGGAGCACCTCTTTCATGAGGAAAGGTTGAGAGAGCTGGGCCTGTTCAGCCTCGAGAAGAGACGAGTGAGAGGGGGCATTATCAATGTGTATGAGTATCTAAAGTGGGAGGCGTCAGGAGGATGGAGCCAGGCTCTGCTCGGAGGTGCCAAGCAATAGGACAAGAGGCAAGAAAACTGATGCACAGGAAATTCCCCCTGGAGACGAGGAAGAACTTCTGTACTGTGCAGGTGACCGGCCACTGTTATAGATCGCCCAGAACGGTTGCGGAGTCTCAAGAACCGTCTGGATGCGATCCTGTGCCATGTGCTCCAGGGTGACCCACTGCCGTCCTTCCTAACCTGCCCCGCTCTGTGGTGCTGGCAATCCCGCCCGGCTCCCCTCCCCTCCCGCTCCCTTTCCCCGCCCGGGAGGAGGCGGCGGCCGGGTCGCGCCGCCCTCCGGGGCAGCGGGGGGCGCTGCGCGGCGCCGCCCGCCGGGTTCCGGGGTTCCGGGGCGGCGGGAGCGCGCGGGGCGCGGACGGAGCCGCGGCCGCCGGCACCGGTGAGCGGGCGGCGGGGGCGGGGCGGCACCCGGGGATCCTCCTCGCAGCCCCGCCGGGGGCTCCATCGCCCGCACCGCTCACAGCCCGGAGCAGGCGGCGGCGGGGGAGGGGGGGTTCGCTGGGCAGCGGGACGGGCTCCGGGGCGGGACGGGGCAGGGGCGCATCCGGGGCGTAGCGCCGGGTCTGGGGGTCCCCGCGGGGGCGGCGGGGCTCGGCTCGGCTTGGCTCGGCTCGGCTTGGCTTGGCTCGGCCGGTCCCGGCCCTCGGCGGGGCCGCTTGTTGTGCGGCCGTTGCCAGACAACGGCGCCGCCATCCTGCAAGGGGCGAGCCCCGAGTGCCGCATCCCCGCCCCGCGGCTGCTCCCGGCGGGGTCGGAGCCTCCGGGAGTGCCCCAGAGGTGCTGCCCTGGAGGGAAGGAGGGAGGCTGGGAGGCGGGCGCTGCAGGCCGGGAGAGAGGCGCGTACCCGAGCTGTCGCTCGTGGAGAAATAAACCTGATCTCCTGGGTCTGAAAGTTTTTCGAAATTGGTGTCTTTTTGGATCAAATTACGTGCTCTGCAAAGTAGATAAGCCCTGTATTGGACAGAAGGTAACTCGCGAAACTTGTTGCTTGGTTGTTCAGAGGATGGATTGTCTTCTCAGTTGAGAAAAAGTCGCTTTGCTTTAGTCAAGAGTTTATTATTTGTGAGTGGCCAGACCCTAGAACCTGTTCTTTTTAGCAATGAATTTGAAAGAAAAGTACAGGGAGCGCATCTCTGGCAGCAGTAGCTTAATCTAAGTGCCATTCACAAGGGTGCAGAAGCAGTCAGTACTAATTCCTTAGGAAGTTTGGGTTAAACTTTGAACGGGGTTTCTTAATGACACAATTAGTGGCCGTGTAACCTGTAAGTACAATTACTAGACGTGATATATAGTTGCTCTTTCAAAGCATTTCCCTCCTTGACACCCGAGCTGCAGTTCATGTAGATTGGAATTACCATTTTGCTGGTGATCCTGATGACATTTTAATATTATGGTAGCATGGAAGAGACGAAATCCACTTGCACATGCTGGTTTTAAACTTTGTCCATTTTCCTGAGCAATTAGGAGGGGAAGGGAAAGATTAAAATGGAATGCAGTAAACATTGCTTTAGGTGATAAAGTAGCTACACAATACGTAGTTAAATATAGTACATACAATATGTATGTACGTAGATGTTTTGAATACCTTGAGTAGAGACATGCATTATTAACTCTGTTTGGGCATAGATCCAATAAAAATCTCATGTTCAGACTTGACTTACTGTTCTTGAATATCTATGTGCTTTCTGTTGCTTGGTATGTTTGCTTAAGCTGAAGTCTACCTAGGTGACTGTAATTATTCAGGGTTGCTTTTGTAAAAACTCTGAATAAGGAAAAGAGGCTACGAAAATCTAACATCTTGAAAGAAAAAATGTGTAAAAATATTTTTATGGGACATTTTCAGATGGTACTTAAATATATAGCAGCAGTATGTTCAATTGAATATCGCTTTGAATAATGCATTGTTTTGGGAATGCAAATTATCCAAGATTTAAAGTTGCAAGAGCTAAAGGAAAGCTGATAGATACATGCTATCAAACATTTTTTAGACATAGCATTTGCAAAATACTCTGTTTTCCAAAAAGCTTGAAAAATATGTTTATGCCTTGTGATTTTGAGGGCCTATGGATGGATTTTTAAGTGTTTAAAGAATATTTTGATTTTCCCTTTGCAGTTTGTACATGCGATGTCTCCTAGTTTAGTTTTGAATCTGCTACTTTTACTAGTAATTGCAAGGATCTAGAAATGCACAAAAAGAATTCAGATGCATTGCTAAACTGAAAATAAATTATTTTGTTCTGAACTGGTGTTACAGTGTCAGGCTGTGCCTCAGTGTGTTTGTGCAGCTATAGGAAGCCAGTTTGAAGTTGACAGTTCCCCGTGAGTTCGATGCTGTCACCTCCGATATAGTTCACTGCATGCTTGTGGGCTGTAGTAGCCCTCACCTCAGACAGAAATGTGTTATTTCTTTATTTTTGATGTGATTAGTCATGGTCTCTTCACATGGTACAGTAGATGATAAAATAAAATATTCAGTAGGATATTTGCTTACATGCTGGTATATTTTTGGAACTTAACAGTGTATGTGTCACATTGAAGTTGTCACTCTTTTGCTTAGAATAACTAAGAAATTTTTCTTTTTTGGTATAATATATTCTTTTTGCTCATCTCATAAAGTTTGCAGTCGTGCATATTTTAAGAAGATCAACTCAAGTAGACGGATGTTAAGATAGAAAATGTCTAGATATTTCTAAGAAGGATTTGGCTATTCTTCTGGCAGTTGTGCTGTATTAAAGGTATGCTGAATCAGCAGTGCTGTAGCCTTAGTCAGCTTAGTGTTCTCCAAGGCCTGGAGTTGGCAGCTTTCTTCACACCAATTGAATTGCCTGTGGAGTTCAACTGGAACTGTTTTGTCTTTTGTTTTTAATTTGTTATATTGCCCTTCAGAGCAATGTGATAGGAGTGCAGAATGCTGGAATATTCATTGTCTTCCTCATGCTAGTTAGAAAATACAGTGCAAAGACTCCTTTCCTTATGCCAGCTCTTAGAAAAGTTTGGTACCATTCCCATTCAATGATTTGGAAAGAGTGCTAGAGTTTATAAATGCTGTTGTTAATAGAGGTAGGAAATATAGATGTTCCAGTCAGTGAGCTTTTGGAAAGGCTTCTCACAGTGCCTCCTACGTGTGGTAATTTTCCTCTTGATGACTGTGCAGCATGGGGTAGGTGATGAGACCAACTTCTAAATTCTTTAGTATGACAAGTTGTTTCACCCTTTCTGAACAGTTCTTTCATTATTGTTATGTAACCTAATAGGATGAATTAAAATTTACCATGCCTGGAAACTTATCCTCTTTCAGATTTCTTTTATCCTTTATCAGTGTGCAAAACTAATGAGATTAAAGATTTAGGACAAATCAGATGGGGGTATTTATTTTTGGCATTGATTGTCCTGTGTTACCACTAGGAATTGTAAATGGGTTGGCCTAGTTCTGCCTCCTTTGTAACAATATTATAATTTTATATTATGAATCAAAAAAGAGAAAAAGTTTAAAGGAGTACATTGTAAAGAATACATCAAGCAAATGCATTCTTTAAATTAAGTTAGCATGCAAATACTTCACCTTAGAAGTTTTTCATTTTTTATTTTCATTTTGCTTCTACTGAGAATTTATCTCAGTCTCTCTGGACACATTATTTTTATGTTTATCTGTGTGCTACCTTATTGTCTCTGAGATGGTGGTTTGGGTTTTTTTGTTGCTGTTGTTTTTGAGTTCCTTGATCCTCTTCCTGAAACTGTTTTCTAAAGTATCGTTATCATTGGCCTATTGTTTACTTCATACAGTCTTATAAAGTTACGGAATTAGCCTCAAAAAAACGGCTGTGTTAGTTTAGATACTGGATGTGATGGGATTTTTCAGGAACCTGAATCAGCAGTCCTTTTGTTTATACCGCATGGAGTGATTTGAGAGTCATAATTTTCTTCTCAGTTTCATGCTTCTTTTAAGCATGGAATTTTTAAGGTTTTTTTTTTTTTATTGGTAGGCTTGGTTTTGTAAAGCTCCTCCAGTGGAGTTGGTGAAAATGCTGAGATTAGAATGTGTAGGCTAGTATGCAGTCATTCTTTTTGGTTTTGTCTTTCTTTTTCCAAAAGTAGTTAGTATGCAGCTTCTCAGTATTTTTAGTTCTGATAGGACTATTCTAACTCAACTTCAGTACAGTTCCATTGACAGGAATTTGATTTGCTTTAGCTTTCATTATGAGGTTGTTGAAAGCAGCAACATATGCTAAATTTCACAAATAAGATGCTAAAATTTCTGCTCTGAAGGACTTCCAGTTAAATATGCAAGGTGCACAACTAATGGAAGAGAGGTAATTAGCTCTTCCTCAGAACATGTTTTCTTACAGATCAGTGTCTGATTCTCAGTCAGTGCTTCCTCATATCCCTAATTTTAGGGGTATTGCAGACTTACAGCTATTCTTACTGCCTCTGCTATTTTAGTGGTCCAGGAGGTAGGTACTGTTGTCTCCAACTCCAGAAACACTATGCATCTATTTTGTGAGGGTTTTTAAAAAAATTTAATGTTTTGTAAGCTCAGTTATTTTCAAGACTTCTCATGATAGTAAGTTAAGCACAGAATTAATTGTATGATCTGGTCCTTATTTTAGACTGTACATGTATTTTGCACTTTTTACTTTTTGTCTAATGATTCCTTCATCCTGTTTACTTTTCTATGTTTTCTAATTTTGATTTTATAGTTCACTAAGAGTAAGCTTGTGCTAGTGTGTAATGAAGGGTCATTGGTAGACTTGCAGTTTAAAAAGTCAACCCCAAAACACTTCAACCATGTAAGGAAAAAAAAATAGAGAAGTATCTTCAGTCTTGTAATATGAAATCTTTGAATTTTCTCTCTGGTGAAACATCAAGTAGTCTCCTCCATGGATGGGTTTCCCAAGTCAGTTGTTTTGTTGACCCAGCAAACATCTTAAGACTTGTAGTTCTGAGGGAGAAATTTGATTATTTTTAACTGCTGTCTTAAGCAACAGTAATTGAGCTTTACATTTTTGGGGTTCTAATGTAAATGCCATGTTCTACATCTTTTCTGTAACCTTAGAAATGATGGCGGATGATTTAGAAAAATTTATTGAAGACCAGAAGGCCAAGCTGGCACAAGATAAGGCAGAACTTGAAAATGATCCACCTTACATGGAAATGAGGGTAAGAGTATTAAAAAGCCTTCCTGAATTTAAATACTTCTGTTGCCAAAGTCTTGATGGAAGCTTGCTTATACTGAGCTCTTAAAATTGTATTTGTTGTTAAAGAATATATTAAAGATTTATCTATTCAAAGTAATTTCCAACTTCAGTACTTCATATCTACATATAGATTTTTAAGAACCTGTTTGCCATCAGGCATACACAGTAAGATTTATGTTTCACAAGTGAGAAGAGTCTTGTACCTGGCTTTTATTACTCCTTTGCCCCTCCCTAGGGAAGCTGATTAGCAGGGATCTGTCCTCTGCCCACTTCAGAGCTTGGATGTTGGGGTGGGGACAGAAGGTATAAATATCCTCAAAATTTCTGTTCCAGAAACTATGAAATATAGAGGGCAAATAACAATTTAAAAAAACCCTGTTCTTATCACAGTTTTCCTATTAGTAATTTCAATGTGTTAATCCAGCATTACTTTCAATCTGTTCTCCAGTGCTAATAATTACATTACTAATGTTGTTCTTTGATGTGGTATTTCCTTTACTTCATGATGCAGTAAGGCATTTTGTTTTGTTTTCAGAATAAGGAATCAGAGAAGCTTTCTGGAACTAGCAAGATGTTAATCTCCATGGCTAAAGAAAATATACCTCCAAATAGTCAACAGAACTATCCTTTAGGTATAGTATATATTTTTTAATATGTCTTCTAGATTTAAGTAGCATTTAGTTATCTTTGACAATTTTTGGAAGGGAATTACTGCTTTCTATCTTTAATCATTAGGATGATCATTGTAATTCAAGTGCATAATTCCCCGGTCTTCCAAAAGTCTTGGGATTGTATAGATTTTTTTTGTAGTTAGGCTTTTTTTTTTAATCAGGAAAATATGCCAAAAGCTTTCTCTTTCTTCTTGCAAGGTAGTGCCATTAAAAATACCCTAAATGAACCAAACAAAAAAAGAACAACCCAAAAAACCTGTTTGCCAGTCCTTGATAGGTGATGTGTCCTTTCCTATTGTATTGGGGTGCAGTAAAATCTTTGAAAGTTCATCTTTCATCTGAACTTTACTGCAAAAGAGTACATTCCCTGTATGTGGGAAGTAGGGCTTCTTTCCTTCAGCCTCTAATCTTAGGTCCAACTTGGATGAAGATGCACACAGTTAAACTAATTTTTCTTTATTAAAAAGTGTCTTTGAAACGTTTAGGCAGTTTAAACTGTTTTTATTCCTTTTGTAATTCTGTTACAATGTAGTCATTTGTTGTACGAGGAAAGAACACGAACTTCATTTTGGTTGAAATCTTAACCAAGTGAAATGGTTAGATTTATTTCATTGTGGCTACCAGCTTAATATCTGTTTTCTTTATATATTGTCCTTTTTCTTCTTTTCTCTGTGTTCTTTGTGATGTTTGATTGAAAATGTGTGATAGTGTTCTCCATTTTCCTGTTTCTGCAATGTGCCACCTTTCCTTAGTTGTCCTACCATCTCCCTTCTGTAGGCACTACTGTTTTTTCTTAGCTACATTTGTGTAGCTCAGGTTTGTCCTAAGAGCTTTAGAGCTTTTCTGTGTGCTGTTTCTTTTTGATAGGTATCTCTTTTCTTTGATGTGTAGACACTGGGTTTGTACATCATTAATTTTCATACTGTGCCTACTCTAATTCTGGTGTAATTCTGCAGCTTCCAGTGGGATGGAGCCCGAGCTTGTCAATCTGTGTCTCTGAACTGATCTTAGCTGCATAAGTAAAAACTTGGGTTTTATAGGGATGTTGTATAAATAGAACTTCCAGCTATCAGCAAAGCAAGCTCTTCAAAGACCTTTAGAGGAAAACTTCACAGAAAAATACTCGAAATGATAATTGAATATTCCTTGCTTCCAGAAGTCATAATGGATAAACTTGGTTAGAGGGCAGCACTTGAATAAGTATTTATCATACATTTTTGGCAGTTTTATTTGGTGCAGCAGGTTATTCCTGGTGCTAATAATTGTTTGCTTAACTGAGGAAACATATGATACAAAAAATAGAACACAATTGGTAGTATCCCATTGGCTGTGACAGACCATTACCAAACAGTTAAGCTTTATTAATATTAAAATAGTTTAATCTCTTGTTGGAGAGCTATAAAAGCATGTCATGGTGTGTTTGTTACTGTAAATTTGACTTAACTGTTGACACCTGAATATACTAACACAAGTATTACAGATGTGGGGCATTTAGCTGAACTTAAAAGAAAATTAAAAATAGCAATTGCCATGTTGTGGTTTAACTCCAGCTGGCAACTCAGCACAGCCACTTGCTCACTCCACACCAGCGGGGTGGGGGCAGAGACCTGGAAGAGTGAAAGTGAAAAAACTCATGGCCTGAAATAAAACCTCAATAATAATTGAAAAAAAAAAGTCATGAAAAGGAAAATAACAAAGAGAAAGAAGTAAAAGTCAAGAAGAACAAGTGATGCAAACATAAAACAATTGCTCACCACCAACTGACTGATGCCCAGGTGGTCGTTGAGCAGCAGATCCCACCAGCCTCCCTCCTAATCTTACTGCTGAGCATGGTGCCATATGGAATGGAATATCCCTGTGGTCGGGGGTCAGCTGGCCCAGCCATGTCCCCTCCCAGCTCCTTGTGCATCCCCAGCCCCCTCGTTGGTGGGTGGGGTGAGAAGCAGGAAGTGAGAGCCCTGCTCAGCAATAGCTAAAGCATCCCTGTATTATCAACACTGCTTCCAGCACATATCCAAAACACAGCCCCACACCAGCTCCTGTGAAGGAAATTAACTCTATCCCAGCCAAACCCAGCACTTTCTATAATAATTGTTTGGGTGCTGAAATGGGTGGTTGCTGATATTAACAGCTTGCTCTGCTTTAAAACACTGTGATTTCCTGTGGATTAAATCAGATGGGGACTTGTTCCTTGGTAGCTACTGAGTATATTCTATAGTTCTAGCAGTAATGTTGAAATTCAGACTGAATAAAGTTGCAGTTATTTCTCAGTGTTCCATACATGGAAATGTTTATATAGAAATGCATTTAAAATCTTAATGTTTAAAAAAATATTGTCAGTGTCAGTGTGATTCTGTGTGGTTAATAGAATGTGAAATGGCAAATGAATACGACAAATACAGAATAAACATAAGTAACAAAACAAAAAGAAAGTTTATCTCTTATTCTGTCAGAAGAATTCGGACAAATTTTGCATGACATTAGGTTGAACATATGTTGACTGGAATAATTTTACTCTGCTAGGCTCTCCTAGAGTAAGCTTTTGAAATGGGTAGTTTCCAAATATCCCCCAGATCACTACCCATAATTGTTATCTCAGTGCTTTTCTGGAGGCTAAAAAAAGTCCTCTGTAACAAAATGAATTTTAAACCATCTTTTGTTTGGATATTTTATGTATTTGAATCAAAGAACTGGATTCTCACTCCTTTTCTCTTTTTTTTTTTGGTACTGAGTTTCAGTGGCATCTGTGAAATTACTGAATGAATCTTTCCTCCAACTTTTTATTTGCTTTTGATCTTTTTCTTGGTTTTCTAGAATTAATTCAACAACATTTAGGCATAAAATAAAAGGCAAGAGTTGAAACAAACCATTTCTTCTGTATTCTATTCGGTTTTATAACCCCTTTTCTGAAGTTTGAAATGGTACATTATTTTTTTAAATGAAACTCACGCTTACCTCATGTGGAAAATTAGGAAACAAGTGGGTTGGAGAAGAGTCCCCATGCAGATTTTGGCTAGTAGTTGAACTCTGCAGGCTGTTTCAGAATAGCATAGGAGATACTTAATCAGGTATTGGGTCCTTTGGTTCTGCAGAACATCAGGGTGACTCCTGCTTGCCATTTCTTCTGTGTTACACTGTTTCCCTGGCTCATGAGGATAGGGTAAGTCAGAATGTATCTGGAGCCAGGCCAAACAAACTACCCCACAATAAATTGGGGCTGATCTGAGAGTAAGTCTTGAATATTCCTCTCTTCCCTCCTTGCTGCTAATTTTACATAGATCACAAGATGTAGACATGCTTTTAGAGAAACAATATGAAATAATAATAATACACACACACAGAATTGTAATCTTTGTCACTAGTTGTGTGATTTTGTGGAATTCACTACTCTGTGGAGAGTGGTGAAAGTGACTACAGAGATGGGCTTCTTGGGTAGAGGATGTTCCTTATAAAGTACTTTGAAATGTATTTTGGGAACAGCAAACAGCTTGCACATCATAATATTCTATTATATTTTAAGAGTGCAGCTGTTATGAGACCTGATAGTAATCTCAGAAAGGTACTAATGTGTTTTGGGTCTACTACGATTAAAAACACTGAGATGGAAAGAAAAATTATTATTATTTTTATCGTATGGTTGGATTCCCTCTAGTTGTGTAGGAACAAACAAATTTTTCACATGCTAAACAAACAGCTTGCTGCTTTCATTTGGGAAGTATGTTTTCTATTGTGTGGTAAACACAGCTTAAAATATCAGAATAATTTAGAAGGTCACATGTCAAAGGAGATTTCTTTGGAAACATATACTGACAAAAGAAATATGTAAAATACTCAATTAAATTCAGCTTATGTTGCTTTTTTTTTTTTTTTTGGTAATGGGAAGGAAAAGTTAAAGGATGAGAGGAAAACTAATATCCAAATACCAGTCTATTTTTCTAAGCTTTTCACCCAACTACTCATACAGAGAAGGTGATTTTTTTTCAGCTGTTATATAATTACTGGTTGCATAGTTGATTTCTTTTTATTGCTTGTGTCTAATAAAAATCCAGATGTAGCTTTTGCTTTGTATTGATGCAAAGTAGTAAATAATAGTATTTAATGGTGTTAAACTTTCAGGTGACTACGGCTTGAGTTTACCTCTTGGAGAAGAATATGAACGAAAAAAACATAAACTCAAAGAGGAACTTCGACAGGATTACAGGCGATATCTTTCTCAGGTAAAGCTGCTTATCTGGCTGCTTGACTTCAGTGAGTCTCTTAAAATTATTCTCTCATTTAATTGAATAAAAATTAATATCTGTAAAGAATTTTTTAAGGAGGCATTCATTATAAGCATTGGCTGATTTTGAAGACTTGAGTGAAAGTAATTTCAAAATGTTACCTAGGAAGGATTATATATTTTAGGCTTCTACAGATCTTGTTGCCGTATGGCTTATTAGTTAGTACACTTCCTTCTGAATATTTTAATTATTTGTTTTTGCCTCTGCCTTAGTTTTTTTCTTAAGAATTTAAAAGCTGTTACTTCCTGAAGTAGTTACATATTCTATGGTCTGTAATTGGGGTAAGAATATCCCTGTACTTACTGTGACTCCATTTGACAGCTTCTTTTCAATTTTAGAAAGAAAAAATCTTTGATGTTCTGCTTAACATGATTTACTAAATGTCACAGTAAATTTAAAATTGAAATGATATGTATGAAATGTCGTCATCTTGGGACTATTCTGTAACTGCTCTTTATGAGAGTCAGAAAAAAAATAACGAATCAAATAATTCCTGTTTTATGAAAATACTATTTAACAGTGTCTTTAATTCTTAAAATGAATTAATGGATTTGCTTTAAGAAAGGAAGTATTTTTTGTTAAGTCAAATATTTTTGACTCAAAGACTCCTTTTGAATAGTATCTTTTCCCTGATTTTTAGGGTATTTCACAGGCAAAAAGAAAGGTAGGGTGCCTTTAATATTATTTTTTTCTTTTAAATTAGTTGCTTTTTGCTTTGTTTGAAAACTTTATGCTCTTGGAATTTAAAAAATAATTACTTTTTTTTTGTGCTTTGTGCATTTATGCATGCTGTAGTGATTAGTTGTGACTAACAGCATTGCTTGCTTTGTGCAAAATGATTACTTACATATATTATTTTCCATTTGTAAGTTTTTAAAACACTTGCTGGTTTCCTTTTTCCTTTGCAGTTGCCATTATTGCTGTTTAATGCTGGCTCTACAGTAGTTTTTATTTTAGTAGACATTTGCTTCAAGGATTATCAGTTATGTAGATATGAAGGGTTCACATAAATTTTTTTCTTGGCATACATACTTTATAAAGCTGGAATAAAATACTAACCTATATAAATATTGTATCGTCACAACCAGAGTCAGGACTTTCTTCTTCCCTGTCTCTATGAAATCTCGTCAGTGGTGCTTAGGAAAGCAGTAGAGCCATTTATTTAGCACCTACTGGCCAGAATGCAAGAATGCAAACAAGTATTGTGAGGAAAAAATAACACATCTGGTGTTATTTTTGCAAGCTTTGTTTAATCAATTTTAATTTAAAAAATATTGTTATACTGTTGTGTATCTGTAATTTTGAAATTTAGCTGTCCATCCAAATTGTTCAGATTGAGTAACTCCAGTAAAGGACCAGGAGGTAATGTGGTAGGAACACAATCTGCTGGTTTTTTTTCTGGGGCTTTGAATAACATGCAGTGGTACAAATTGTCTATATTAGCATGCACTAGAATTCTTGAATAGCAATAGCAACAGCAGAATAAACTGCCTTCTTAACCTCTAACCAGAATTATCCTTATATAATTTTTGTTTCTTGTTTAATTTAAAACTCCAGATTATTTTCAACATTAGAGTATTGTGTTAAAACTTACTGCTTCATAATTATCACCAAAGTAACGAAATAATATAATTTTTACATTAATTTCTAGTGCCTTATTCTCAACTGGACTTCAGTTTCACAAATCTAGGTTTACAAGGCTTTCTGTTTGTTTGTGTGTTTGGTCTAGTACATGTTAGCTGTATTAAGCTGGTAAGGACTGAGGAAGAACTAAGATAACAATCTCTAATTTCTTTTTCCCACCTAAAGATATGGTGGAATTCTTAGCAGTTCTCACAGTGATAATTTTTTGTTAATAACTTGCTTAGTCTTGCTTATCTAGAAAACTGCAGCTTCCACATCAGATTCTGATTTTGTAAAATATGTTTTTAAGATCAGAGGTAATCTCTAGAGATGTCTTCAAAATGCATGTAAAGAATTACTTAATAATGAGGATTACAATTTATTTACTTTTTCTAGTAGAAATAACTTGGTTTTCCATATAAATATAGTTGTCGTGGTGCTTGAATATTTGCATGATTATTAAATACATTAAATCTTTTAATGTCTAGTTTGAAATATCATTTGTAATGATGTGGGTTTTTCTAATGATGTGGCTTTGTACTGGAGCAGGTAGAGCTCTTCTTGACATTCCTCTAAGCTTTTAGGCTACATTGCAACATAGATAATGAAATGAAACAATGCTAGTGAAATACTGTATTTCACCCATTCCCCTCTTCAGCCCATGACACACAAATAGATGATCTTTTTATTAAAGATAATCAGGTTTATAAAACATATGATTGACTGGGAATGGCCCGGGGATGCTTTTAATAAAGGAGTGATATATGACAAATCTGCTAGACCTGGAATCCAAGGACCTGCTCCAGCACTGGTGTTTGGTTTGAAGAGCAGGAACTTTGATTTGCTGCACAGCCCAGTTCCCAAGCTGTGGCCCAGGGATCTATATGGAGCAACAAGATACTGGTTTTGATGGGAAGTTCTGTTCTGAAAGTGACTAATGGTCCATAAGAAATGACAAGATTTGGTGATGGGTCATTATCCTGAAATATTTGGGCACTGCTGGTATGGAAAACGCTGTTGAGATAAAGAGGTGTGCTACTGTTAGCATGAATTCCGTCTGTTAAAATAAGAGGTAATATGTTTTCTGCTGTTAGAAAAAGCAGTTTTTCATCTTAAGTAAGGAAGTGTCTTGGAAAACTCCTTATATGCTTGTACAGATGCTTGTGCTTTTGCTACAGAAAAACTGAGTGGGGTTTCTTTGAATAAAAATAGGGGTTTATTAATATAGAGACTAACTTATGTAATACTGGAAATAGTGTAACATGGAAGAAATGACAACACTTTCAAACTCAAGCTTGAAACTTGACAGACACTTAACTTCCTGCATTCCTTGACTTCAGTTCATTCATGTGTTTCAAGAATGTGGCCTTTTCAAAATGCGAAGGTTGTCTTCAGTCTTTAGTTAATTTAATTGCTCAAATTAATTTCAGAAAATATAGTTCCTAACAGCTCTTTAATGAGTAAGATTTGGTATTTTAAAATGTATTGAATGGTTTTAAATTTTTTTTAATGTAGAAAAATCATCTGTCTACTGGTGAAGTAGATCCATATACTCAGGGATTATCTCTTCCTATTGACGAGCGAAGATCTGCCAAGGTAAATATATGACAGAAATTAAGTAAATGGAGTGTAACTTGAAAATGTACCTGGGTGTTGAAACTGTTATGGAAAAAGTATTTCCACTTAAGTTTTTTTGTTTGGTTGTGGTTTTTTTCTTACATAAATGAATGTTTTTTGAGGTGGTAATTAGTAATCATTTTCAGAAAAGTCTGGTCCTTCAATTTTTTTTTTTTTTAATTTTTAATCTTAGGTTACCTGTACTCTCAAGTTTTAGATATTTCTTTTTTATTATATAGATATAATTCTGTACTGATACTAGTTTGTGGTTTGCTATGTCTGATCCACACATGTAGAGCGCTTGGACTGTTCAAAATCTCCACTGGTTGTGCTTGGGTTTTGTTCAGCAATCAATACTGATCTGATCTCCTGCCCTCACGCTGCTGCCCTTACAGTCCCAGTTTCTTTCTTGTGCTTGCTTGTAAATTGATCCATGAGGTTGAATCAGCAGAAACATTGTAATTTATCAATAGTTTTTCAATATTTTTTCTGACCAACACCACTGGTTGGTTGTTAAGATTGGTCAAAGCACAGCAGAAATTCAAAGCAAAAAGATAACTGGTGTTGCTGGAGGAGGACCAGACATTTGCAATCCTGGGAGTTTTGTTTGTTTTTGATTTTGTTTTTAACCTTTGTTGCCTTCAAGTTTCACTGTTGATCTGTGTTTGTGGCTATGCTGTCAGTGCAATCTGGTGCAAGACTTCTGCTGTGGCATGGGTTGGCCATGCCCTTGTGCTTACTTAAACTTTCTCCCCTCCTGTGCTCTTGATTTGGCTGTAGGAGGAGCCAGGTGAGAGCTCAAAGTGCAAATTGCTTTTATGAAAAAGCCCTATACTCCAAGTTATACAAGTGTAAAAAGGAGGCAGCAAGAATGAAACACCCAGGAAGGGGGAAAGGACTCCTCAGGAGCAGCATGCACTTCTACTGAGTTTATGTTAGCTTCAGGTTCTTGTGAACTTTGTATTAACCCTTGCAAGTATGTGTGCTGAAACAGTGGAAAATAAAGTATGTTTGATTAATTCTGTGGAAATTAAATATGTATTTGTACTGGAAACATCTTATCATTGATGGATTTATATCGTATCAGCTCTGTACAGGTGTGTTGTATCCTTTTTACCCATCTATTTGTTGCTCTTGCAGAACCTAAAAGCTGCCAGGAGATGTCACACTGTGCCCTGTTGATCAGTTGGCCTCTGGGCAGAATAATGAGAGGTTAACATTTGCATTTTGGTTTCCTTTATTAGGTCAAATGTGCGGTCACATAACATATTGAATTTTCTGCTGAGTGTTTTGCCACCTGTTAAAGACAATGCTGGTTTCTCAGCTTTGCAGAATGTGTCTCAGGCAGCTTTCATGGCTGTCTGCATGTTTTATATTGTCACTGTTAGAAAACCTATGGAAAACTTTTTTTTTTTGGGAAAAAAACCCAAAAAATGAATCAGTTTTGGAAAGCTTTAGTCTAATCTGCAAAACTTAGTAATGTGATATTGACACGGTGATTGAGGTATAAATTACTTTTGTTTGAAATTTGTTCATGAGAAATTATATGTAATGTTCAGAATTTTTTTATACTTTTACTTTTTAATTAGAAAATGCTGCAGTGGAAAAGAGCCTGATTCATAATACTGTAGTATAATTCTCTTTTTTCCTTTACATGATTGTTGGAATCAGGTAGTGTAAGAGATACCCCATGCTCTAAACATAAGGGACTAATATCAAGAAATAATGCAAATTAGAGTTTGCTTTATCTGGAGACTTTTGTATTCCATATTATGTTATTAAGCTATTGAAGTACAATTAATGTATATTTTTAGACCTGAGCTGGTTATAAATGTTATCACCTAGCAAAAGCAGCTAGGACAACAAGCATAGATCCTGTTTTTCTTGGTTTTCTTTGCATTCATTGCACTTTGGACTTTTTGCAGTCAGGTTAGCTGCTGTTTGAATTTGACAGTTCAAGTCATACCCTAAGCTGTAATTGATACATCTTGTCCACAACTGTATTTGTTACCCTGTTTTAATTGTGAGCGGGGCAAGTCACAACTAGCCTTAACACAAAAAAAGAAATTGTATGTTGGAAAATCAACTGTAAATACATTCAGATTGGAAATTAGAAGGCAATTCCTAATTGTTGGAGCGAGGCCTTGGTAAATTTTGGAAAAGGCTTAGCAGAAGGAAACCTACCTGGTTTTAAAGATGGACCTTGATATACTGTAGTGTCTCTGGGGACTAGACTTCATGCCCAAGAAGCTGACTTCTGCTTACAGATTTCAGATTAAGAGAAAGTGCTATGCTAAGAGAAAATGAACTAAAACCTCCAAGTAATTCAAGCCTTATTTGTACATCACAAAAAATGAGAAGGGGAGGGGGCAAACACACAGTTTGCATTTATTAATTTAGTACTGCAGTTCTATGAAGTTAAAAGCTACAAAAAAAATGCAAAATTATGATGCCCTTTTCAATGCTTATTTTAGGAGAGATTACGGCTTGAGAGAAACAAGGAGTACAATCAATATCTCAGGGATAAAGAAGAATGGAATGAAAGGCTAAGGAAATTAGGGAAGAAAAACAGAGAGGTAATACAGTTTTACAGTCTTATTATTGACTCAGACATACAAAGTAAGACAAAATATACAAATAATGTTGTTCAGTTAGTCCACAGTTTTATTAATGCATCTAAGCAAGTCCTGGTTACGAGTCTCACACAGAGCAGTTCTTGATTCCTGCTTCTGTCATGTCTGTCTGGTAGAAGGATGCTTTAATTCATCTGTGTGCCTGAAGCAAGTTTGTGGGTTGTTCTTTGTGATAAAAGTGGTATCCAGAGAAGCTGTCTATTTGAACAAAATGTTGAACTCCACATAGGGTTCCTTAGCTTTTATTTGTAGGTGGTTTTTTCCTCTCTCATGTAGAAAGCTGGGCAAGTGTAGCAGCCATCCAGAATATGGTGCTGTGCATTTGTGAATAAAAATCAAAAAGTCTTTACTGCTGAATGTGAACTAGACATATGCATAATTGAAGTCCAGTTCTGAGCTGAGGCCTTTGATTTGTATTGCAGTAAGCAGCTGGGACCATATACACACTCACCTCTGTTGGATGGGGGAGAGAATCAGAAGGGTGAAAGTCAGAAAAAGTGTAGGTTGAGTTAAAGACAGTTCAATAGGTAAAGCAAAAGCTGCTGACACAAGCAAAGCAAACCAAGGAATTCATTCACTTCTCATGGGCAGGTGGGTGTTCAGCCATTCTCAGGAGAGCTAGGCTCTGTCACATGTAACTGTGACTTGGGAAGACAAATGCCATCACTCAGAGTATTCCCCTTCCTTCATGTTGAGCATGACCCCCTATAGTCTGAAATGTCCCTTTGGTCAGTTGGGATCATCTGTCCTGGTTGTGTCCCCTCCCAACTTCCTGTGCACCCGCAGCCTCCTTGCTGGTGGGGCAGTGTAAGAAGCAGAAAAGCCCTTGATGCTGTGTTAGTGCTATCCAGTAGGAATTAAATTATCCCTGTATTATCAACACTGTTTTCATCATAAATCTAAAACAGAGCCTCATATAAGCTACTATAAATTTAGATAAATGGTTGTGGGGGTTATAGGGCGGACGAGTCTCAGCCCTTTTCCCTGGCTCACCAGCTGGCCCAGTGACCCCAACAAGCTACTATGAAGAAATTTGTCCCAACAAAAACTAGTGCAACAGCCAATGGGATTTTTAGGTCTGATTAGCATTGTTGTGAGACTGTTTTAGTAATCTAGAAGCAATATATTGATCCGTAAACTCTTTTCAACTTTAAAATCTTGTCCAGAATAGGTAAATTTCCTTTTTAAAATATTTTTGCCTCAGTTTAGTGATGGACTGTAATAATTTGGAACTCTTATCTAATGAAAGTTTCATTTAAGAAGTCCATCTACTTCTTTTTAATAGGGAAATTCTAAAGTGTACGGTAGTGTGAGAGCTAGGTTATTCTATGAAGGACCTTGTATTTGTACCCAAAACAGCTGAAAGTTTATTGTCTTCCTTACAGCAGCTGGCAAGTGCAAATCCCCCTGTATTTGTAATTTCTGTCTAGAAGAATGTTTCTTGTCTGTCTCTAGAAAGATTGTTTGCTTATGAGAAACATCTTTTCCTTCAAGTGCATTGGAGTGTCAAATAGTTGAAAACTATTTTAATCTGTGAAGGCATCTGTAAGGCAGCATTCAGGCTTCCTGTAGATGTTGGAATTCAGTATCTCATTCTTACTGCTGCCTTCAAGGTTTGGAGTGCTACACAGCAGTGATCTCTAGGAGCTGGCCAAACACTGGCAAAAATGCAGCTTGTTTTTGTGCAACTGAGTCTATAAATTTCTAAAATTTTTGTACATGTTTGGGCACTTAAGTTTCCTAAGCTGACTTACATAATTAAATCTATTTAGGGACTCATGGGTTTTTCTTTTTGCTTTATTTGTCATCCACTTGGACCTTTAAGTTGTGTTTTTATTACTCTTGTGTAGAAACAATTTTGCTGTCAGAAAAGAACAAACAGAAAAAAAACCTGGTCAGGATTTGTTGAGGTTATGCCATCTCTGAGGGATATTTAACTGAGAGTGAGAGTCAAATTACACGTGACCTCCAAAGTTTGATCCAACAGTTTAGATAGTCACAGGATAAATCCTGCTCAGAGTAGTGTTAACTTCACAGTTTAGGTTAGCTTGGTCTGGGTTTATTTGGTTGAGGTTTGAAAGGGTGGAGAATCCACAGTTCCTCTGGGCAGCCCATTCCACTGCTTTAACTGCTTGATCTGAACTTGTCCCTCTGTATCCCATTGGAGTTTTCCTTTGCTGCAATTCTTTGAAAACCATGGATACTGGTGTCTCTGGGACTGCAATTACTAGTTCCTCCTGCCCCATACACACCCTCCTTAATTGTTTTCCAGACTGAATAAACCCAGCTCTGTCAGCTTCTCCTCGAGGAGCTCAAATACCTTAACCATGTCAGTAGCCACCCTCTGCACTTCCTGCAGTGCATCAGTGTCTGTGGGGAGGGGAGGCAGAGACTGGGCCCACTACACCAGAACCTAAATACTGAATAAACATGGAGCAGAGGAGAAGGGTCACTTACCTTGGCCTGCACAGATACTGCAGCCCAGGGTGTGCTTGTCAGTCATCACTGCAAGAGTGCTCTGCTGCCTCATGTTCAGCTCCTTGCCCACAACTAACTCAGGCCTTTTTCTGCAGAACTGCTGTCTAGGTGGTCAGTGCCCAGCCTGTCCTGGTGCGTGGCACTGTCTGTCTGAGATACAGAGTTTTGCCTTTGCTTTTGTTGATCTTCATGAGCTTTTTGACAGCGTGTTTCTCCAGTTTGTCAAGATCTTTCTTGAGTGGCAGTCATACCCTCTAGTGTATTGATCCTTCTTCCCAGTTTGGTGTCATTTACATCCTTAATTTATTTTTAATTACATTTTGTGAAGTATGAGTTACTGTTATCTTTGTTCCATTGAGGAAAGATTAGATCAAATATTAGTACACAGAAATACTACAGGATTTAGGCAAAACCATGGTTTTTATTAGGACTTTGTATTGAACACTAGTCCAGAGTATCACAGGGTTGTTTTTTATCTACTTAACTATCCTTTCTCATAATGACATTTCCTGAGGAGCAGAGAAATTGAGTAAGAAATGCTCAGGTTAAGAGGTTGTGCCCATATATAAGAAATATTGCAGACTTGCCTGAGTCTGGATAGAATGAAGATAACTAGTCTCTTGAGGAAGTAAAGTTTGAAGTATTTTTTTGATTCTTTGCACCTAAAAAACTGGAGGTCAAATTGGAGTTTGTAAAAGACCTGTCCAGTATTGATTTTTCCTCAAGAAAAATGAATAAAACCCTCGTTTTTAAGTACTTCTTGAGGTATTTTCCTTGCTCATCTCTTACCTTTCTTCTTGTTCAGAGTTTATTTGAAGAAATACAAAACTAAGGTTTTACTCAATGTGATTTGTTTATATTTAACCCTTTCAATATTGTTTCCATTAAACAGAATGAGATGCACAGGAATAAAACACCTATTGCTGTTACCAGGCTCCAGCCAGAGCTCCATACAGAAGTCCAGCCCTATAACACAGGTGCAGAACCTCCCAAGAAGGATGCCTTTACTTCCACAGAAGGTTGTGAAGAGCTGCTAAATAAGAGATGGTTGGAGGAAGACAGGTACCACAGGTTAGATGATGAGGTTGAATTAAGAAGTCGACTATTAAATAAAAGACTTGATGAAGATTTGGATGTTCCCAATCGAAGACATCGTGGATTTGCTAGCCAGTCTGTAATTTCTACTAGGAAGCATCACAGACTTGATGAAGATGGTGATTTTGGGAGAAGATACTACAGAGGGGAGTATGATCCTGAGACAAATGCAGAAATGGACCATAGATTTAGATGTGAAAGCACCTATGACAGAAAAACTCCCCGGGGTTTTTATTCTGAAAGGTATTCTTAGTTCCATTTTCTCCTTTATTTCTGTAGTGCTTGTTGACAGCCATGGTTTACTCTCTTTGAATATTAGAGAAGATTCCCATGTGAAAGCAGGATTGTTGTATTTACTTACAAAAAGGACCTTTGCAATAATTTATAGAAAAAGTGTTGAAAAATTGGACCAGTACCTATATACATAACATATTAAGAAACATTTTATATATTATGGCAAACTAAGGATGCTAGAATAATTAACCGAGAAGCAGCAGTCCACAATTCATTTTTATGAAGAATGGTTTGCCAGAAAATATATTTGAGAGCAAACCCCTGCTCTGGGAACCCAATGTTACCTCTGTTTCCTTTCTCTGTAACAGTTACTGCAAGTCAGTTTTCAGTTCAGATTCCAGAACTGGTTTGAGCTTCAATTTTTGGTACATGTGACTATGTATATGAAATGTAAAAGTCTATGTTTTAAAAATCCTCTTTTTTACTCCATGTCTTCCTAAATGACAGGCTTTAAACATCTGTGTAGTTGAACCAAATCCTGATGGTTTTAATAGGTGCTAATTCTTCTAATAACTACACAGGTTGAATAAACATTTAGGAAAGCCCAAACCAAACAAAAGAGGGTGTCCTACATAAATCATTCATGAGGAAAACTGATATTATGTACTGTTCAGTATTAAATAGTCTTTACTGTGTTAACTGATACATCAGTTGGGTTACTTGACATAAATTGTTAATCTTTCTCTTCTAGCTTACCCATTTAAAAGAAAAAAAAAGTATAGCTTTCTTAATCATTCAGAGTTTGGCATTCTGGCCACCTTTAGTTATTCCATTGCAAAAAATGGTTGCTTTCAAAACCAGATGGGTTGTGGTGTGAAACAGTACCAAACTTGAAACTGATTTGTTTTACAGCTAAATAAAGAAGTGAAGTTTATTGTAAATAAGTTTTCAAATGATATTTTAAAGGTGTTAATTTGTTCCCTTTCCAGCTCTTGGGAACATGAGTGTTGTAATTATTTTTATTTGTGTTAAGCCTGTTGCCAGAATTATTTTCCTGCAGTTGCTTCAATGAACCACCAGTGTTCTTCCTTTGCAAGGCAAAATAAACACTTTTTCTTTTTTCTAGAAATAACACTTCTATGAAGAACAAAGGCAAATTTTACCACTCTAAACAGTGTTAAATATTACTATTATGTTTTGTTGTTAGTTGCTGGTAGATGGGTTAAATGATCTTTTGAGTCATTGTTTACAGGGATAATTTTCTGGATAGTACTGCAAATTAATAACTGGGATGAGGGGAAATGCTCTCCTACCATAAAAGCATTTTCTGAATTCAATGAACTAATATTTCTTTTCCAGTTTCAAATGCCAAGAGAGTTAGAAAAAGATTTTCTCCAAAAATAGCTCTTGATATTCTTTCTCAACCTTAAAAAAAAGTAAAGGAAGTAAGTCTGTGGAAAAAATGAAATGTCTGGAAGTATTTGGGAGAGGCAGACTCTAATAAATGGGTTATTACAAAGTTTCAGACTGTGTGTGCTAGTGTGCTTCTAAAAAGCATGTATTTATTCATACAGTGTTTCTGAAAAAGACTAGCAAATGGAAACAGTAGTTAAACAGATGAGAAGAACAAGATTGCCTGTTTTCTGCTGAGATTCAGAGAAGAGAATGCAAAATTCAAAATCTGTTCCATTCTGTAGTGTATTATTGGTAGAAATGAGCAAATGAGGTTGTAGGAGAGAGTGGACTTGTCCTATAGCTTTTCAGAAAGAAAAATATTAGAAGCTGAACTTGGTGTCTAACAAAGACAACCAAAATATTTTTCAAACTAACAGCAATGTTTAATTCTCTGTCAGAGAATTAAATTGAGTCAGTTAATACTCAAGATGAGTGTCCTCTTTTTATTAGGTAGCTGTTTGCCACTGTCTAATGCAGCTGGACACAGTCTAATATTTAAATAAAGGTAATAATTTGATAATGTTTAAGGGTTTACTTTGTTTCTCAAAGAATTTATACAGAATTTTATAGATAAATTATCAGCAAGTATGGTGTTTGAACCAACAGTAGACATCATGTTGAATATTAGTATACTAGTTTTTAGTTATTCCAGAAAATGTGGATGGTGCTTATATAAATATCTGTGACTAATATATCACCAGGCAATTCATGGGTTATTTGGAGAGACCTCTGAAACTGGTTTAGCATCAGTTTTCTTTTAAAAGAGAGTAGAGATGAGAGTCTTATCTTTGCTGTTGGCAGACTTGGTGCATCTTCTTAAAAGAGACTGCTGGACCATCACCTGAATTACCTGAACTTAATTTTGTACATAAGGTTGTTTATGGTTTTTTGTGCATATTTTCTACTAATGAATTTTTATTGAAAATTAATTTTCAGTATATCTTTATTAAAAGTGTTTTTTAATCTTGTACTTTTTTCTCCTTTGCAAGGAGCTCCATTTAACCTCTTATGAAGTACATTCAGTCTCTTCAAGGAGAAATACATCTCTTAGTTACAGCTCAGCTTCTGAAGAGTTAACATTTTTTTTATACATTTCAGGCAAAGTCAACTTTTCCCAAATACATTTGATTTATGATGGAAACTAAGTTCAAAAGGAGACATGTTTTTATTTGCTCTGCTAAAGTTCTTAGGTTTTTATGTGCGGTTTATTAGTTTGGAGAGGCAGATGTTTGTAACAGGACTTTTCAGAGGGGTTTCTGTTTTGATGGAGTCTCAAGGCCTGTGGCATATTTCAACAAACAGAAATGGTGACCGGGGAGTGAGAAGAATTGCAAACTGTTTTAGTTCTTAGGAGTGGAATGACCCAGCTGTCAGGTCTGTCCTGTAAACAGGAGACAACAGCTTCTTGATTGAATTGGGCCAACATGTCTGGCCCTGCTGTGCTAAGCTGGCTGCTTTTTTCAAAAAAGGTTGCCTCTTCAATTCCAAGGTTTGTTTCTTTGCTTCCTTCCTGCATCCTTTCATTACACTGGGGACTTGGCTATTTCCTGGCTGTGTTTCATTCT
This sequence comes from Monarcha castaneiventris obscurior, assembly GCA_026261815.1. Lineage (NCBI taxonomy): Eukaryota > Metazoa > Chordata > Aves > Passeriformes > Monarchidae > Monarcha > Monarcha castaneiventris. The sequence continues at coordinate 13,961,559 of JAMPIT010000379.1, forward strand.
TACGTGACCAGCCTTGTAAGGAGCAGATTGATTGTTGTCATAAAGATGATCTTGATCATGAAAGGAGATCATGTTATACCAAGAGGGTGAATGTTCTTCTTTCATGTTTTTCTGGTTGGTAAGATGCCAGATCAATGTTTAATAATCTGCTTGCATCCTTTTGCCTTTGATTATTGACTTTTATTTAAATTAGAGTTAGGCAAAGCTGTGGTTCTTTTTATGTAAAAGAATGAGTTTTTTCCCATGTTTACCTAGTTTTTGGTTTTTTTTTTTTTTTTGTTTGCATAATAGGAATTCTATGGCTCTGTCCAGCTCTGAAAAATATATAACTTTCTTAGCATTTGTTGGGTACTTTATTTTTCATTGAATATCTATTTTGGCCCTATTATGTCGTGATAACTTTAAGTCCTCATTAAAGAGTTGTTACTTTGCAAGTCAAGAAAACCTTATAAATTCACCACCCCAGAACAGCTCCCTTGTGTCCATACAGTATTTGGCATCTTTGAAGTTACTTGAAGTTTCAATCATATGATTTCACTTGTTATGTATGTAGATGACTCAAATTTTAGCTCCTGAATTTTTATATTCATGGTGTTGCCTGTCTTTTCTCTTGATCAAAAGTCACCTCACTCTTCTAAATTCTATCAGGTGTGTAGTGAAGTGTAGATTGTCTTTAAAGAAGCTTTTAATTATCTGAATTGGCTGTTTCACCAGCCTTACCCAATATCTGTGTGCCAAAACCTATTGAAGACTTTGTTGGCTCCTGGGGATTAAGAGCAGCAAGATCTGTTTCAATTAATGCAGCGTGAGTGTCAAAAGCCCTTTGGTGCTCAAAACTCTTAACCAGGCTCATTAGATAAAGGCTGCAGGAAAGCAGGCTTGGGAATTCACACTCCAGACAGAGAGCTGCCCTGACAGGGCAAAGCAAAAGTGAATTATTTCTAGAAAATTTGTGTGATATTTTCAGAACTGGTTCTGCTGTCCAGTGTGCATTCAGGCAGCAGATCCATTTGCATGAAACTGCTGAACCTTCCATTTCAGATTGGCTGTTTCTAGGCAAGTATAGCTGAGTATTTTCTGTTTCTTTAAGGCCCTATGTGAATGGAATGGTAAGAGATGTACCTGCAGATTATGAAGATGAATTAAAGGAGAGAGCACGTGTGCGGCCGATCTCAAGAACTGGAGATTCTAGGTGTGGTATACTGTGAATATTTCTGATAATTGCACTGCAAAATCATGGTGAGAGGAAAATGTTGGCTTGAAATCCCAAAACATTGTCTGAAATGCCTGGTAGTTTTTCCTGCAGCTACAATATAGTGTAACAAGAAAAACATGTTTCCTCTGAGAATGGCCACTGAAGCTTGCATGCCAGTTTTCTTTTTTGAATTGATAGAGCACCTATTCTCCAACCGATGACTTTTATTGAGTCAAATAGTGTGGAATCCTGTTTTGATAGTAGTTTTAAAATTCCTTTTCTTCCTCTTGTCTTGGTTTTGCACATCCTGAGTGATCTAAGTGGGTGAGGCAGAAGCAGAACACTTCTTGTGAAGGGATTCTTGTAAAGTCCTTTCATAAACTCTTGACTGGCACCATTCAGTCTGTCAACATGGTTGAAGTGCTCAACTGAGTCAGTTTTTCTGATGGCTTCAGAAACCACAGGCAAATGGGAATTGTGAGAAATGCCTTTTTGCCAGGCAGTTTCTTCTTTTGCTTGGGATATTTCTTTGGATTGTAGGAAAACTGTTTGTCATCAATGTGTCACATAGTGATGTAATTGAATCTGTCATGTTTCCCACAGACTGTGCAGGACTTTGAGTTTGATCATTCCATTTTCTTTTTTTGTCTTTGCCAGAAATCAGGTACAGATGAGTTCTTCAGCTAATGAACAGGCCAAGTCTGCAGTTGAAATGCGGTATGCAACAGGCCTTGTTCTTGGTATGTATAAAAACCTAACTAAAAACACCAAGTTAGACTTTCTTTGCAGATATTATTTCTCTTTGTGAATAGTTAAAAACTAGAAAAATGAGCTTTTCTTTTTCCTTGTGCTAGTTGTCTCCAAGACTGGTAAATAAGTATTATTTACATAGAGAAACGAAAGCAAAACATATTCCTTTTCCCCCTTAATGTTACAGGACTTAGTAATTAATTTTGAAGAGCCTGAGTTTCTTCTTAGATTTCATAAACTTTTTAAGGCCCAGAGGAGCAATTAAATTATTTTTACAAAATGAAGTATGGGAGAAATCTTAAACTCTGTGTTGTTAAAGACACAGCTTTATAGTGAATTTTAATTGCAGAAATATGGAAAATGGTACTGTTCACAACCCTGGGCAAGAACAAATGATTATCTCTCCTGTAGCCATAAAATTTAGCAGGAAACACTAGATTATTGAGTGTAATAGAGAGAAATACTGGTGAAGACATAGCATTCTTAGCTGAATTCAGGAAACTAAGGCAAGAATAAAAGAGCTGTAGTAGTTCTTCGGATGGGAGCTTTTGAAGGCAGGCTAGCTTTCAATTGTGGAAAAACAGGTCAACAGTTGTCAGAATAATTTCTGTTTATTTTTTCATTTGAATTTACCTGATCTTCAATGCTATATGTGGCAGGTCAGTTTTTTGGAACTGTTTAAAGGCAGCAATGAACCATTGGTGATGTAGCAGTCAGTCTCTGGTCTGCCCAGTCATCTCATTTGTAGTAGCTTGAGGACACACAGGTGTGAATTTGTACTCCTAGCAGTCCTAGTTAGAAGAGTATTGTAAACTGTGTTGTGAAAAGATTAAGTAAATGAAAACTTGAATTTTTTGAAAATGAGAAGTGATTTCAGACTCCCCCAAACTCACAAACCACAAGGTTATCTTGCACATTTTGGTCACTTTGTAGTCCCAGCAGAGCAGTTAAATTAAAAAGTCAGTCATGCATCAGGTTTTGTTGCTGTTGCTTATTTGGCTTTTGTTTTAGTTTCTTTCCAGCTTCCTTCTCTTTATTATTCAGGTCTGCTTCACCAGAAGTCCACAGTCGCTTTGTGTACAGAGTATGTTAGGAGTCTCTATGTCTGATAGTCATACTATGCAGAAAGTGCTGCTGATAGTTTTTGGGGTTTGTTTCTAAAATAACAGAAGACCTCTGCACATATTGTGGGGGAACCACCATAAACAAGGTTTTTTGTGTTCCTTAAGATCTACATGAGTTGTTATCACCATTTCCTTTTACATACACACATCTGTCGGTACTTTGCTAATTCTTAGTAGTCATGGGAACCATCCTAAAAGTGGAGCAACTTGCTTTCCTCCCCATGGGTTTGACTCCCTTCAGTTTTAATTTTCATTTTTATCCAGAGCAGTGCCTCATAATTTTGGAGTGCTGTAGTGTATCTTCCTTAGGAAAAAAGAAAGTTAATTTTTTTGGTTGCTTTTGTATCAAATAGCTTTGAAATTTGTAGCTTTCTGACTATAGAAAACCAGGCAAACTAGGAAAATAATAATGAAAATTTTAGTAATTTTGATCATCATACTCCCAACAAATTGCCTGTTAAAACCAGATATCTGTTTTTTTTAAGTTCAGTAAAGATCCAGTGTTCATATAGTCTGCTGTGCTTCAGTTTTTAAATTGACTGAAAGGCAATGTTTTTGTCCAGTACCTTTTGTGTATTTTGTGGAGCATTTACACAAATGTGTGGTCATTTCCTTTAGGTGCTCAGGACCGAGAACTTCTCCAGAGGAGAAAGGAGAAATACAGACAAGAACTGATGGAACAGATGGCTGAGCAACAGCGAAATAAGAGACGGTAATGCAAAGTTACTGTATCTTTTAAAGCCAATGGCTGAAATTTAAAGGCATTCCATTAATTCACTGCAGTAAGAAGTAATTTGATAACTAAGGGATTCCAGGTAGCTGAGTAATACTGTATTTAATTAAACTCATTGTCATGAGAGCTTTAGTTTTTAATGAACATATTCACAAGCTTTCAGTGAAACAAAGAAAAGCCAAATACTTTTTCATTTTTGAAACTGGTTTTTAGTTTCTTAAGGGTAAAACTGCAACTGAAGTTATCTTTTTTTGCTGGTACAGGAGTGCTTAACTAGTTGGCAGAGTTGAAAATTAATTTTGTTTTTGCCCTTATGCAGAATATTCTGCCCTTATGTGAAATAATAAAGTGTGAATTTCTTCCTTACCTATTAGTAGCTATCTACTGAATAATAGTATGGATACATAAAAACACACAGCAATATTAGAGAAGGGATAAGGAATTAAAAATTGCTTACTATTGACAGTCTCACTGTGACAAAAATTGTACATGCAGGACAAGCCTGAGCCCAGAAATTACAAAACAGTATTTTTATTGCTGCACTTTTGAATCATTCATTTCAATGTGTTTAATATAAACTTCTTGAATGTGAATAAAGACAAATTTTTTAGGAATGTCCTGAAAAGTTGTAATAAAAAAGAATTGTGGTGGTTTCTCCTTTTATGGTACTTGGATTTTTACTTGGTGAAATAGGTGATAGCCAGATACTTCCTTCCGTGACTCCAGACAAAATCAAATGGAAACATTGTCTTCTGTTATCCTGTATTTTCAGAGTTCTTTTAACTACAGAGTTGTGAATTTGTGCTTTGAAAGAATAAATATAGTTGTTACTGCTTTTTGATTTGATCTATTTTTTTTTAAAAAACAAAACAGTGAGAAGGAACTTGAACTCTCAGTTGCTGCTTCTGGAGCTCGAGACCCAGAAAAGAAGGTAAGAAACTTGGATTTTTTTTCATCTATATAGCCTATTCTTTTTGTCTTACACACTGTGGTTGCTCAGCCACAAAACTCTGTAGAGTTGTGATGTACTGAGCTGCTATAAAATGATAAATGTCGAGCTGTTTTCTTTTTAATAGGGCATCAGTATATAAGAAAATTGAAGCCAAGGGTGATGAGGCTGTGTCGTGGTTTAACCCCATCCAGCAGCCAAGCCCCATGAGCAGCCACTCACTCGCTTCCCCACCAGTGGGATCAGGGAGGGAATAGGAAGGGTGAAAGCTGGAAAACTCATGGGTTGAGATAAAGACAGTTTAATAGGGAAAGCAAAAGCTGCACACACCAGCAAAGCAAAACAAGGAATTAATTTAGTATTTCCCATGGGTAGCCAGGTGTTCAGCCATCACATATCTTGGGAACACAAACAACATCCCTCCAAACATGCCCCTCTTTCTCCTTCTTCCCCCTGTTTTGTACACTGAGCATGACACCATATGCTCTGGAATGTCCCTTTGGTCAGCTGGGGTCACCTCTCCTGGCTGTGTCTCCTCCCAGCCTCCCAGGCTCACCAGTCCCCTCACCAGAGTGCCAAAAAGCAGAGAACGCCTTGGCTCTGTGTAAGCCCTGCTCAGCAATAACAAAACCATCTCTGTATTATCAATCCTGTGTTCAGCACAAATCCAAAACACAGCCCCATACCAGCCACTGGGAAGAAAATTAACTCTTCCCCAGCCAAAAGCAGCACAGGCTGTAAGTCATTACACATGCTTTCAGTTTAAGAGGAAGATATTTTCATGGAAGTTATTGAACATTTTCTGTTTCTGTGTCCAAGTGGAAATTTGAACTAAAAGTGGGTATCATGGGAGGAATACTTAGGGTCCAATGGTAGCCTCCTACATGCACACAGTAGTAACCTTTCTTTGGGAATGCAAAGTATGCTTTTCTCTTTCTCAATTAAAAAAAAAGAAGGTTGTTTTGCAGATGAGTTTATCTCATTATAGCAGTTTTTAATTTAAAATTTGTGATTTTTTTTAAGTGATCCAATATAGTGTTTTGGATTACAAGCATTTTTATAGGATTTTGTAAAAAGCAAGATGTTTAGTATTGTGTTGTTCGTAAGCCTTAATGCAGGGTTACTACTGTCTCCAATTCCTTAGTAAGGTAATGATTACATTAAGAACTTTGATTAGTGTGTATCCAGGAGTAGGTGGTCAGCACTGCTAACATCAGCAGGGGACTGAAAGTCTTGCAGAGACTGACAGAACTTGTGTGATTTGCATGTACTTGCTGTGTGCCCAAAGGCATTGCAGGTTGGGTATGGTGGAGATGGGCTGTTTAAGGTGTAGGGTGGTAACTTTTGTGCAAGAATAGACTGGTTATTATTGATTTAACTGGTTACTGGTTTAAATTATCAATAGTGCTGGTTTTGGGGATGCTACGACACTGAATGAAACTTGGGCCATTTCTGGAGGGTTCAGTAGAGGTGAAAGGAGGTCCTATTTGCTAGAAAATGTAGATGACTGAATAGCTGCAAAATGCTATTAGTTACGTCCTTGTGGGTCCTTTCCAACTCTGAATATTCTGTGAAACCATTTCTTTCTTTCTGTGAAGCTTGTGAGAGAGGAGACTGAGAGTGCACACAGACAAGCAATGAAGCTGAATCAAAATTCTTACTCCTAAATGGGGAGGGTGAACACCTGTCTGGTTGCATGTTCCTGCCCTCCCTGCTTAAAGTGTCTGTCATGCTTGTTTGGTCCCAAACTGATTCAGCTTGGTTATCTGGCAAAAATCTGAATCTTTTTTGCTGCTTTAGTTGCTCTAGAGAGGTCAGCTGGCTAATCAGGGATTCAGATGGTGAAAGGGAGAGGGATGGAGTGTACAGCTGGGAGGCAGGCAATACTGGAGAGGAGGCAGAACTGAGCAGAGGATGCTGGCTCTTGTGGCTCAGCAGGCTGCAAGGTCAGTGTAAACAGTACTGTGGAATCAAAGCTGACTATGCAGAAGCATGCTGTGCTGCAGCACTCAATAACCATACACAGCTCAGTCAGAGTCTGCAAAGTGCCTGTCGTTGGAACAAAATTATATCTAGAGCAAGTACAGGGCATGCACAGTGTTTTAAAAGCACTAATTTAGCTGAAAGCCTTCAATTAAGTTGAATTGCTACATTCATTAAGCATCAGTCACTGTTAGCTTTTAATTGGCACTCAGGGAGAGATTCTAATTAGGTGGATTTCTTGATTAATTACAGGTTGGTTAAATAGCAATGCCTGATTAAGAATCTATAAATGTAGACTGTTGTATATGCTGCTTGTTTAAAGTGAAACAATCCCTAGGATGAACTGAGTACTGAAGTCACATTTGAAATCAGCTCTTAGAGCTGAAATCTGGGGCACTTTGGGAACAGATCAGATTAAAGTTTTTAGTGAGAAAGGCTGTTTTTAAATGTTCTGCTGCTCAAGACACTGGATTTGAAAAGACAAAAAGTCTGTAGATCCCTTCACAAAATTCAATTGCTTTAGCTAGTATCTGTTACCTGATTCTGTATTCACATCTAGAAATTTTAAGTTAAATGTTACAAGCAAATATTCATGTCTAGTAGATTTTGAGAATTTTTATCTAAATGCTGTAGTCTATGAGGGGTGAGTACTAACTGCCTTGTATATACTGTCTTGCAGCTAAATGATGAAGAGGTAAAGATTTAATATTTTGTTGAAATATTTTAGGGTATATAGTTCTCTGATAGATATTTAATATGTAGCTGGTTTCAAGTCTTACTTTCTCTGAATGCATATTAGTTGAAGAACTTCGATATTAGGACCAATAAATTCAGAACAAAATCTCTTTTACTTATACAATGTATGATTTTTTTCCATTCTTCTATTATATTGCCTTATTTAAACAAACATTAAAATAGTTATGCAGAGCATAACGTAAGGGCTTTCTGGGTGTGATAGGACAGTTCTGAAACTGACTTGCATGCCTTCACATTATTTGCATGTTGCTTTTGACTCTCCTCTGAGGCTGCCAGTTATCAATAAACATTTGCTTCTTCTGTTTTAAAAAGAACTCCCCCCAAAATTTCGTAGTTGTTGTGGTTGAAAAAATTGCTAAGATCAAAGGAATTTAAAAAATAAAATAATGGTATTGCAAGGAAATGTTTATTGGAAAAAGTCTCAGTGTGTATTTGATTTTGGTTTTTACTGATTATGAGCTATTTTAATCTTGGGGTGGAGGGGAGGGATTTCAGAAAATTTTCCTATGCATTATATGAGAATACTGTTACTGTAGAAAATTGGCAGCTGTAGATAAACTGTTCTACAGACAGCTGTGGAAATATTCTTTTTTCTGGGCATTAACTAGATTCCTGAAACCTGTGATAAGGTTGCTTTTTGTAAATCTCTGATAAAAGTTTATCAGAGATTGACAGAGATTTCCTTGTGGTATTGGATTCCCAGTAAATCACTGGGAGGAAAAAGTGCAGTTACTAGAAATTTGAACAGCTAGTTGGGATCCAGTGTTTAACCCAAGGTAAATGGAGGTTCAGAATATTTCCTAGTAATGAGGTAACTGTTTTGTTTGGTTTTTTTCCTTCTCTCTTTTTCTCTTACTTCTTTTTTTTCCTTCAGCCAAATAGATTGAAGCAATTTGGCTTCACAGCAAGAGCTTTTGAAGAGAAAGTACCTCCTGAAAGGCCCAGGGTGGCTTTCCAAACTCCAATGCCTGCCCGTTCAGCCTCTCCAGTGAATGAAGACTCTCAGAGTGATAAAGACTTCCAGAGGAGTCTAGTCAGCAGTCTTGGGGAACTGGCAGCTCCCAGGTGCTTCACCATCATGTTCATTTTGCATGTTAAAGGAGATTGTTGTTTAGCATGTTATAGCTGCTGAGGTAGAGCTCAGTGGTGCTGTTGATCATTCTCCAAAGAACTGATGAAGGTAGAAATAGTATTTTGACAAGTAACAGAAAACTAACTGCTTTGCACTGGAATAAACTTTGAATGTTGATTTCTTCACAGTTTATTTGAAAAAATCCATGGAGGCTGGATTATCTCTGAAGGCAGCTCTCTTGTAGTGGATGTTTGTGTAGGATAAGGATTGCACTGTAGAAATGATGTCCATGCCTGTAATGAATCACGTTGTGAGGATGCTTGGGCACACGCCCAGCAGAGTCCATGTTTGCAGAAGGCTGGTATTGCATGAGTTTGGCCCCTGCTAATTAAGCAGTCTCCCAGGGCTGAGCTCAGGAATGCACTGTAGGCAAGGACAGCTTACACTAGATGGTGTGATTGTGACTAAACTGTTCAGGGAGAGAAGGAGCTTCAGGCATGTGGCTGAAGCTGTGCTGTGCTACTCACCCTTTGACCAGATCTTGCCTTGTTTTCTTTAGTGATGTAGCCAGAAGTACCATTAACTGAGCCACTTAGAGAAGGAGTGCTTGTTTTATGTTCCTTAGATCCCTGCAATAGTCTGGCATCACCTACTACTCCCTCAGGGAAGGTTAATTCCCTACTGAGACTTACTGCATCTTGTTCCTGCGTGCCATTAATGAGAGGTCTTCAGCTGAACTAAATCTGGAATTTTTCCATAATGAATTCTCTTTCTATCCCCGTCCCTGCTCCATTCTCTTTCCCTCCCTCTCCTTCTCTCTTCCCCCACTTCTTTTGATGATATCTTTTCAGTTGTACAACAAACCAAGGAACTGTGTCCCTTTTTTCTTTAAGGCTTGCACTGTTGCCACCGCCTCCACCACCAGTTCTGACAGACAACTATAAAACACCTTATGATGATGCTTATTACTTTTATGGGGCTAGGAATCCTTTGGATCCTGCTCTTGCATATTGTAAGTTGATGATTTTAGGTGGATTGGTTGTTAGAGTGATTCATGTGACTTCTTTTAATCTAGTTAAATGCTGGGTAATGTAGAACTTGTATCAGCAAATTAAATCCATTTTTTAGATGTGTATTGAATGAAAAGGGCTTTTTTTCAAATACTGCTTTTGAATGAAGTAATTCTCTCCAGCATCAAAAAGGGCTGTGACTTCCAGAAGTCTTGTTCATCACTTGGACAAGCTCTAGTGTCAGATTCTTTGCTGTTACTCCTTGCAGATTATTTTCTTTATAATTTTGATAATTAAAACATTATTTCCTGAAATCACTTAAATAATGATTAATTACATGTTTAGGCATTGTTACAATTTCAGATGTAATTGTTCATATTTGAAGATCTTTATTAATACATTAAAATATTAAAATAATGTCTGAAGTAGTCTACTTTTATATTTTAAGAACTTCTTTTTTTTATGTCCTTTGACTGCTTCATGGTGATCTCATGATTGAAACAATTGTGATGTGTGTAGGGAGGGATTGGATTATGTGGTGTTCATTTTTCTCTTTTTTTCTTCTTTGTTTTTTGTTAGAGAAAAAACCAGAAATACTTAAAAAAATTTAGTGCTACCTTCATAGAACAGTTAAAATAAGGAGAAAAAAGCCTTAGAAAAATAACTCTTTTACTAACTTATTTGAATGACATTTGGAAAGAAAGAGGGCAAGTGTCACCATTAAGCAAGTAATTTCATTTTAGAATATTTTAATGAAGTAATTTGTAAAATTTAAAGAGGTTTAGTTGAATTTAAGAAATAGACTTGTACCTTGGCATTGTATTTCTTGCTTTAGAAGGCATTAAGGATTACCTAAGTTTGTTACAGAAGGTGAGAGTTCTGTTTGTTCTGCGCTCACAGAGTTTGAGCAGTGAACTCTGTTCTTTTAAATAATGATAAATATTTATATCTGAGCATTCAAAATTTAAAATAGGGTTTTTTTTTTTTCACTTGCAGATGGTACTGGTTTGATGGGAATGCAACCTGCACCTAGTCTGGATCCTTCTTTAGGCCAAGTCCCAGTAGAGCAGTCCATGTAAGTATTATCTGTATTCATATTCTTTGTGTGTATTTATCTGTATTAATATACTTCTTGTGTTGGTAAAATTTTGCTGAGAGCAGATATGCCTTTGAAATAAAGTGTTAAAGACAACTCTTCAAACTTCTAACGAAGGATTTTTATCTAGACAATAAAAGAGTTATTCAGTGAATTGCTATTTTCAAATGGTTTTAAGAAAATGTTTGGGATTATAAACTGCCCAGCTGTGGGAAACAACAGCTCTTAAATACTTCAGGAAGGGATTTTTTTTTTTTAAATTACCCCACTCTGAACCCTGTGATGTTTTCCTTTTATGTGTGTGATTTTTCAATTTAGCAGTAACATTGGACAGAGGAATACAGGAGACAGGCAAAGAAGCATAGGAGTGTATTCTGAAGAAAAAATAAGGCCTTCCAAAGAGGCAACATTATCATACCAACAAGAATTACAACAGCAGGTACTGAATAATAAAGTTTCTGACTCTTCTTTCTTCTATTTTTTGACATAAAATGGTGGTAAGTGTAGTACTCTTTAAGAAAATTTTATTTTGCTTACAAGAAAAAGCTTTCTAAACTCTTCTTCCTTTCATGACTTCCTTCCTCTGACCCTGCTTTAGCTCATTTTATCTCTTCAGATGGACAGTAAGCTCTTCAAATTTTTCGTCACAGGCAGAGAGAATGTTAAGAATGTTACAGCAAACAGATTAATTCCAGGCATGTAGCTTTATATGATTATTTTCATGAGCACAAGCACCTGCATCTTAAAAGGAATGGCTTGTATTGCTCTGATATTCCATTATTGCTACAATAATTAGGAACAGTCCAATTTCAGTAAGTTCTTCATGATCATTTGAACACTAATTCAAAGGCTTGCTTCATGTTTATTTCCAGTGTGTTTGTAGGTGGTGTCTTAATTTCTTTTCTTTTTTGAAAGACTAGACAAATTTTTCAGGTCTCCTGTTCCAGTAGACATCCAAGTCCTATACTCATTTTAGTGGCCTTTTGCTGCTGTACCTTGTGGGAGTTTATAGTTATAAAATGTATTTGACCATGATGAGACATCTCACTTTGGAAGAAATTTTGCTAGAACCCAGTTCAGTGGCACTTAACATTTTCTTGTCTTACTTTTTATGTATTTCTTTGTAGAGGTAAATAATAGCTATAAAAATATTGTAGTTCTAATTATGATTGTGCATAAGGAATAAAGGAGAGGCTGCCAGTCAAGGTCAAATAAAGAACAGAATAACCATTTAGGAATAGTGTCAGATACTGCACATGTGGTTCTCTGAAGGCATTTTCTCACTACAGTCTCAAGTAAGTTTTACCTTGCTATATGAGAGGCTGCACAGTTTGACATAGAGGTCTAATAAATGTGGCATGATACAGTCTTTTGAAGTTATTATGGCTCAAAGCAATCAGAGGTTATTCTTTTTTTTCCTATAGACAAACCTGACTGATGATTTTAGTAAGCACTTGAAGGGGCTAGATGGGTCTTTGTTGACTCATTATATCTCTTACAAAATTGTGATTACTTGGTAAATGGAAATTATAGAATCATAGAGTGGCCTAGGTTGGAAGGAAGCTTAAAAATCATCCTGTTCCAATCCCCCTGCCATGGACACCTTCCACTAAACCAGGCTGTGTGAAGCCCCATCCAACCTCGCCTTGAACACTTCCAGGGATGGGGCATCCACAATTTCTCTGGGCAACCTGCTCCAAAGCCTCACTACCCTCATAGTCTTATATTTAATTATATTTATCTAATGAAACGTTTCTTTTATGCACATGAGAAATAAACGTAAGAAAATTAGTGTAATATATTTCAACTACATAAATAGTTAATGTTTTAAAAGCTCTGAGTAGAAGATGGACTTTTAACAGCTGTTCACTTTACAAATGCTGCAGTTATTAGGAGACTTTGTTCCATAAATGATTTTGAAGAAAAAGAAGTACAAAGCATCTGAACATTCCTGTGTTATATACATAGATCATAATGTATTACTGCTGAAAACTATTTTATGAATGATTATAGAATTGTGGAACATTCTGTTAAAGCATTTATTATTAGGAGTCATCTCCAGTCTAAGTTTTGGTTAAACAAAACATACCAGATTGAGAGAAGCAAGCAGTAATATTGTGGAATTTTGCCTTTTTAATTTTCAGGCAGTATAAACATATGTATCAAAGATCCAAAGATATGGAACTTTTGATCTAGTGCAAATGCCAGATGTGAACATTTCTGGAACTTGGAAGTCTTACAATGTGTAGTATGTTTCTCTGATTATGTACAACTGGACATGCACGTTTTGACAACTGAATTCAATGCATGGTCTGGAGTATAGGCAGTGAACTGTTTGGATTTGCTTGATGTACATGAGGGAAATAGATAATGAGAGCATTCAGTTTGCTCTGTTAACTTCTTATTATACATCTAATTAATGTGATATTATTGTGGAACTAACTTTGGTTGGTTTGTTTTTAGATAAGAGAGAGAGAAGAGCGACGCAGACAAGAGCGAGAGGAAAAGGAGAAGTTAGAAGCAGAAATGAGGAATTACAATCCCTGGGGAAGAGGTGGTGGTGGTGCTCCTCTCAGAGATGCAGAAGGAAATCTAATAAGTATGTTTGAAAATTATGGGTTGTCTTTTCAAGACTGATGTTTTCTTGCTCTCATAAGGGCTCTATTCAGCCATATTATTCCTTGTTTTGTAACACTGGTAGCCCTTGACAGATAATACTTATTTGTTTCAAGGAGATGTACTCTAGGAATAGTAATTGTTTTTATTTCTGTAGAATCATTCAAAGAATACAATCTGAACAGAATGGGAAACACAGGATATGTCAACTGTAAGTGAAGACACAATGCAGTTGTAAAGGGAGAAGGAGGAAAACAAGCTGTCAGAATCATCTGCAATACAAATATGCTAAAGTCTGTTGCAAAGACTTTTATTTAAACATGTACTAGGAACAGGTTTTAAATCTTTTCCATTTTAAAAATAATTTCTAGGCTTAGAAATCTCTACTTGTGATATGAAAAATGGAAGCATGTTTATATAAATATACAAAGCTAGGTGGAATATTTAGATTTCCCAAATTAACACTGCTGGTAAATGGCTATATAAAGAGCACTCAACAGTAATGTTTTTTAAGGCTTACTTTTTTCCAAGTGCTGTTTTATACAAGATGGGAGCAGTGAGCTGGAAGACAGCTGTGATCCAGGTTGTTCATCTGCCCTTCCAGTAAATTATTAAATATTTACTGGATAACAGTTTATATATAAAAGTAATTAGTTTCAGTTGTATGACACCTGAGCAACATATGTCAAAATTAATAGTATATTTTGAGAGTAGTGAGTAAAGTTTAAATGCTTTTAAAAGATTTTGTGGCCAAATGACAAATTTAGAAGTTTGTATTAAGGATCCAAGCTTGTGTTTATCCTCAGGGCAGATAGAGGTGTTTGTACTGCCTGACTTCAGGCACTGCATTTATGTGTTTGGCTTCTTCCTCTAGGCTTTAACAGTGGTGTGACTGGAAATGTAAAGGTCTCATATTGGCCTGAGCTCTGCATGTAACTGCTGATAATTTTCTCTCTGTCTGTAAATGAGAAACCCAGAGAAAGAAGCTTCTTACCCTGTTTTCCTGAATTACATATGTAAAATACTTCTCCCACCATAGCTTGGCAGCATGATGGATAAGCTATGAGTCACGTGTCGTGAAACAGAACATGATTTCTGACATGTCTCTTTTTTATGCAGTGTGAGTGTCCTTTTATCCTCTTAAAAATGTCTGTAAATAGCTTTTGAGACTCTGATGTATGCAAAGGCTGCTTTACAGGGAGGTATGTAACTTAAAGTTCTTGGAATCTGTGTGCTTAAATGACTACAGTAATTCATAATTATCAGAAACACTATTTCAAAAGGTAATCTGAAAACCATGCAGTACTTTTTTGCTTTGAAATGAGCCTTCTAAATGTAGTACAGTAATGCTTCAAAATGAGCTGAAATTAACATCTTTGATCAGGCACCATGTAAATTTTGATGAAAATGTTGGATGATGTTGCTTTGCTTACATACAGAAATCTGCACCTGGGTTATTACTGAAGACATGAAGGCCAAAATATGCTTCAGTGCTTCAATTTCACTCATTTCCCTCAACAGTAATTAAAGAGAGATTCAGCACTTAGAATATCAATACTAAACTCAAAAATATTTTACAGCTTTAGGGAGATAGAAGAAAGGGTGGTCTCTAAATGTGTGCTTATCAACACAGACTTGTGAGTCAATTTTGTCTTTGAGTTCTTTATCTTTCTATTTAATAGAATTTTGAGGCAGGGGAGAAGGGAGGTTTGTTGTGCATAATCGTTCCTGATAAAAGAAAAGCAACAGAATAAATTTTTTAATCTGTTAATTAATAGGACCTAATTATTAGTGTTTCACCCTTAGCCTCTATATTCCTGTCTTTGCCTGAATTTTTTGTTCCCATGGCTGATATGCCCAGGAAAAGTGGAATCTGATCAAAACTCCCTGTGTTTTGGAGAATCTACAGTGAACATGCCTTTATGAGATTAAAATACTGTAAACAGTTATTTCCCCTTTCCTTTAGCGGACTTGAATATCATGCACAAGCGAAATGAAGAGGCATATCATAATCCAGAGGCAAGACTATATGAAGATAAAAGGGCTATTGTTGACCTAACTTTGGCCTCCTCAAGACCTGAGAACTCAGAAGCATCTACAAATAAAATAGCAGGTTTTTAAGAATACTGTATTACTCCTAACTATCCATAAGTCTTAGTGATCAAAATTCCATAGTTCTTTACCTCTTCCTGGTAGTCCTATGACAGTGTTAGTGCTCTGTACCTGTGAAGTCAATATCATGCTTCTTTCCCAAATTTCTTCATTGCTGTCACTGTGTGCTCTTAAAATCTTATCTGTCTTGTCAGTAATGATAACTAAAGCCGTTTTAGCCCTGAAGAGCCACGATCAGTATATTAGTTTTCCAGATCTGGTGTTTACTAATCGAATCTTCATACATGTTTGTCTTACTTTTAAATGACACAGTAAAATACAGCTGTGTGGTAGGTGAGAATATGGAATAAAAGGAGATGGAAGATCTTCAGGTGTATGATGTTAGAGGTCAAGGTGAAATTGGCACAGTAACTAGGTTAACAAGTTCTAAAAAGTTACAGGTAAATTGAGCCCTGTGCACTGCCTGCGAGTTTTAGGGATTTTGTTTTATTTTCGTATTTTAAAACTAATGCATCTTTATCTCCTTATGTTTTGTGAGACAATTAAATCAGATCACCGTGTTACTCCAGACCTGTCCCTAGTTTAGGATGGGCAAAGGCCAGGACTGGTGATGATCTTCTCAGCTCAGCTTAGATGCTACTTTTCCTTCTCCTGATTGAATTGTTGCACTTCTGAATAAAGAATTACACAATATTTGGGGCATGAATCTATTTTGCACTATTGTAATTCAGCATCCTTACCACTGACTTTTGTTCTTTCTGTCCCACCTCTCTCTCTTTATCCCCAACAGAGTGTATATTTAACCATTCAGTAAGGGGTGAAACAGGAAGGCTGATAAAGTAATAATGTAAAACAGCCAAGAGCCCCCTGTTAGATCACTTAACTTTGGGATCAGGAGGTGATGAACATCAGTGATGGGAACTTTATAGTCTTGCACCTTGAATTTGATCAGCCACGCAGTAGAGTGGCTTTGTGTATGTTTTGGTGGGTTTGCTTGCTTGGTTTTGTGGGGTTTTTTTGTACATTGCCCTACTAAAAGAGGAACTTGCAGGATAGTAGCTGGTACACAGCGAGCGTTTTCCTTGATACTTTTCAGAGTAACTTGCCTGTCTTGTACCCATGCCTCCTAAATGGTATATAAAATTTATTCTTTTTTTTTATATGGAAGTAACTCCCTCATGAGAGAGTCACAAATAAGTTTAGTTATATTTTGGAATATAACTGCTTTATATTTTACTGCTTCCATGTAAGGAAAAATAATCTCAAAGTGTACTCCTTGGTATGCAAACTCATGTTTCTAGGGGCTAGTCTGTAGCAGTAAACATGTGCATTCCTCTGGGAATACTTCTGTGTTATTTGTGCTTTCATCTGACTTGGGTGTTACTTCACCAAATAGGGAAATGTAATGTTCATCTCAGCTCAGTGGAGCCATTGCTCTTGCACATGCTGGAGGCACTGTCCTTCAGTGCAGACATGATACGAGTGAAGAAAATGCTGCAAGAGCTGGAAAGTTAACACAACTTACTCTACTTTTCCTTTATTTCCTTTCTTTCTCCTCTGCTTCTTGTAGGGA
This sequence comes from Monarcha castaneiventris obscurior, assembly GCA_026261815.1. Lineage (NCBI taxonomy): Eukaryota > Metazoa > Chordata > Aves > Passeriformes > Monarchidae > Monarcha > Monarcha castaneiventris. The sequence goes on from JAMPIT010000379.1 coordinate 13,978,528, forward strand.
TTCTGTTCTGCAAAACCTGCTTTGTGTGGTATCTGAATTAATCCTCCTGTCTAGAGCTTTGGGGTCTGTATGGTTACGTTGTGGTCGTAACTCAGGGCTAAAGGAAACCTGGCACTTCATAGTGCAGAAAGCACTTTATACTGGCAGAATTCAGTTCTCTGACTGCTTAGAATTTTATTTGCCAGTCTGGGGCTTTTCTTTTTGTAGCATCCTTTGCTATTTTGTGTAAATGTTTGTTCTGTTAGGATGCTCTGTTTTTAAAGAGTGAATAAACCTAAGGAACAGAACTGTATGTTCTAAGTCAGAGGAATTGCAAGCAGTAAAGTTATGAGGTGTAAAGTATTTGCTCTTCTAATTAACTTGCAGGTTATGTTCTTAGATATGAAACTGCTGATTGGACAGTAGGATAGGTGACTTTAGTAGGTGTTATTTTGCAGAAATACAACTTGCTTGGATGGTGTGAAACAGTTAAAACCTGGCAATTATTCCAGGCAGCCAATGTAAGAACTTTTAAGCCCAGCTATAGCCTTGAGTTACGACTGTCAGAAGCTTCCTTTTGAAACAAGTGTCTCGGATTCCTCCTTCCTCACTCTGGCTTTCTGTTTGAAGTTCTGTTTGATTTTTATCTGTAACCTTTTCCCTTCCTTAGGTGTTACATTTGCACAGGCCTCTCCTTTTGCTCGAGGTAATGTGTTTGGTGAACCTCCATCTCCAGAGCAGCTTAAACGACAGGAATCCTACAAGAACTTCCTCCGTCTACAGGTGAATGCTCATGCCAGATATCATCTGGTGAAATAAATTGTAAAACGAGGGTTTACAATCAGAGTAAATCATCACTGATGACCAAAGACCTTACTTGTGCTATCATAGCCAATTCTGTACACAAGAGGTGGACTAAAAGCTACATACTATTGAGTTTCTTGGATTTTGGCTTATATAATATCATCACTTATAGAAGCATTTCTTAATAGTTGGCTTCTTTAATCTAGACTCTGTCTTTCTTCTTTTTTTGAAGTACAGCTCTCTAAATACAGTATTGAGTTCTGAAGCTGTACATACAGTACAGGTTTGCATTCATAAATGGCTGCAGAAGAAAAGATGTTTGCCCTTGGAAGTCTACATTATAAAAATGCATGTTCATCACAATGAAATGGTGATCAATCATAGTGTAGTTATTTATTGGTGGGTGTATAAAACCTGATTGTTCTTCAACCAGCATCTGTCTTCTATCCATAATACTTCATATTTAATCTTATGCTGCACGAATTAAATATCAATGTAATTAAATACCATTATCAAGGAAATCATAGATAATTTAAGATATGACTAAAGTCATACAGTAGTCTGTGGATCTCTTGAAAATAAATGATCAAGGGTTTTTTTCCATGCATAGGGCTGCCAAAAAGACTAAAGAATGGGCAGGCCTTTTGATCAGTAAGTCAGCACTTCATCTAATAATACTGTAATTGTGGAATGGAAAAAGTTAATTACCATATCTTTTTGGTTTCCCATCTTCCATTATTTAATCAGTGAATAAAAGTGTTACTCTAGCACATCTGGAATAGAGCAAGTGTTAGGAAATACTCTGGTTTTATTAGTAGGGTTTAAAAGTAGTTTTCCTGTTGGGGGGTGGCTCCAATGGCCAAAAAGAAATAGTAAAATAGAATCTCATTTTAGAGGAATCTTGCAGCTGAAATACAGGACAAGCTCTAGGATTCTTTCGGTCCCACCATACAGCTTTTGATTTTGCAAGTAGGTACTGCAAAAATCGTGGTAAATATTGTTAATCAGATTACAATTGACAGTTGAATACTTCTTTGTTTTATTTTTAAGATTGAAGAAAAGAGACGTAGGGAAGAAGCAGAGCGAGAAAAACTTAGAATGGAAGAAGAAAAAGAGGAAAAACGACTTGCAGAGCAGAGGATGAGAATTCAAAAAGCATATGAAGAGGAACTAGAGGAGAGGAGGAGGAAAGAGGAGGAGGTGTAGTATTTTGATACTTTGACTTCTTTCCATCCTAATCTAACCCTTTGTAATATTTGCTGTCTAGGAGGTAAGCTGAGAACTGTCCTGTGAATTGGTCTTTGCTTTTAAATGGGTCGAGGAGTGGTAGAAGATTGTCAGCATTAGGCAGAGGAGAGGTAGAAGATTGTCAGCATTAACTAGCACATTCTTCTTACTCTATGGTATACTACAAACTTGAAGTACTGTTAATTCTTTAAAGAAAAAATCTGTAGTTTTATAAATGACAGTGGTACTCTCCTTTCTAAAAGAAATTGGTGGTGAGGCCAATAAAAAGCTTTGTCAAACTGGTGAATTAAAAAAATATCATCCCAGTTTTTGTTTTAAATCTAGCTCTCATGGAATTATTTGTAAAATGTAACTATACAGGAATATTTTGTAAAGCCTTTTTTTGAATTGGCAAGGAGATGTCTTTGAAATAAGAATACTGCTTGTTTTGGAGGAATGCCAAGCAAGTCTAGTGAATACTTTCCATGGAGGTAAATTCAAACCTAAATCAATACCCATTGATTTAATTCAAACCCCCAATTTTTATTTCTTAGGTTTGAATTTTAAAATAAATTTGCATAATTTAGAATATAATGAATAATTGTAGGAAGAGGACACAAGGCCATCAGAGAAGGAGGAGTCTTTCAGTACCCTATGGGATTATGAAAGATCAGCTTAGGATGTAGGACTGGAAAATTTCTAAGATGGAGCGTTTAGCTTATATTCTAAATTCTCCTTCCCTGACATGAAGATTAGTTGGATGAGCCTTGTCTTCTGGATACTAGAGCTGGTCTAGCAGAGAGTAGGGAGCTGACTGCTGTCACTGCTATACACAGTCACAAGACTAAACTGAGACCAGATGATAATTTCTCTGTGGTCTTGTGATAGTGTGGTGCATGTCTGCAGTATGTTTTGATTAAATCTGAATTTTTGGAAATGACTCCTACAGTTTAGCCTTAGCTGATGGCAGATATGGGGTCACGGACTGGTGTTTACAGAAGTTATTAGGAATTCTGTTTAATGATGTTAGCAAAGCCAGGACTGCTGATGTTTAATATTTGAATGAGATAATTTTAATTTGAATATTTGAAGTCAGACTAATGAAATATGCTTTTTTATTTCATTCTGCATCACTTTGATGTGTAATTTTAACTTCTCAAAAAAACGAAAACAAAACTTCAGTAATTCAGTCTTTTTTAATGCATTAATTATGTTACAGCGAAGATTGAAAAATAAAGAAGTAATTAAATTAGATGAAGAAAGGAAAAAAGAGGCAGAAAAACAAAGAAAAGAAAAAGAAGAAAAGCAAGAGGAACAACTTAGACAATATTTTGAGAAAGAAAAGATGGAAGAGGAAAAGAAGATGGTATGTTTAAGTGACTTCCTAAGATAACTTTTAAAAATAACTATTTTAAGGAAATTGCATGATTTCTTAGACCTCTGCCTTCAGTGTTGTTCCCCTCTCAGTTTATCAAACTGCAGTATACTTAATGCACAGAGAACAGCTGATGGAAAAAAATCAGACATGCTGCAGTAGAAACTTACTGTGTTGATCAAATTTACATTAAAAATAGTAAAAGCAAGATTAATAATCTGCACTCAATAGTTGATTTTTATATCTGCTGTGAAATACTGTGACCTGCATTTGCTGAGGTGTAAATACAAATAAAATTGTTTATTAGAGGACTGGTAGGACTGTTCATCTTGAACAATGGTCATTTTGGTAATTTAATTATTTTCCTTTGACCTGGATGATGTAAGAAATCCATCACATAGAATTCTGATGGACAAAATCTAAGTAAATTATAAAACTGTCTCTCTTATAAAGTTTCTACTGAATTTCTGTCATTTCTCTAAAATGGACAGATGGAAAGGAAGTGTCTAGAGGAAAAAAGATATGAAACTGAAATATAAATTAAGGAAAAAAGCACCACAGCATAGAAAAAAAGTATTAAAATTGCAATAGGTGGAAAACAAAAATCACATGAAGTAATTTTTTGCAGTTGTTTTATGTGCTTTGGAACATTTCTTTCTGTCCAAGGGAAAACACTAACTAAACTTTCCCTGTCCAAAATAACACTTTACTCAGAAGCTGTAGGAATGTAATTTCAGCCTTGGTTTCTTCCCTGCAGTTGTCACGACAAGCTTCACCTGTCATTCCTGCTCTTCAGAACAAATCAGTAAGGAAAGAAGAAAGGATTCCCTCTGATGAGAGCCGTCTGTCCTACTATGCACAAGTATGATTGTTACAGCAAACTTCTACTGGTGTATTTAAAACAGCACAGTGCATGAAATCATGCCAGATTTTTAAAGTTTGCCAGTTATTACTGGAGTGCCATGGATAATGAGACAGTCTTTACATTAATCAGTCTTGTAGGTGTGAAATTTAAGGTTGAATTTTATTTCAAGTATTGGAGAATTGGTTTTGGTGGTGTGTTATTTTAATTTTTTTCTGCATGCATGTTTTCTGTAGGAATGAGTACCTCATTTTGGAGAGGACATACGCTGTCCAGACCCTTACCAGGGGTCTCTAATGATCATAAGATAAGAAAGTTGACATATAATCTAGGAACTCATCATGTTGATTCACAGAAGAACTTAGCTCAGGCATGAAGTTTAGTGTTGATTTGTAGCTACTGACATTATTGGGGAATCTTTATGTTTTTGAACTTACAAGAAGATTATAACTCCTAATATGCTTTGCTTTCTTCTCTGCATCACAAAGGAGTTACAGTAGTGGTTCTGAGACCACTCATTTGTTTACTTGATAATCTTCTCTGGGGTTTTTTTTGGCTTTTTAAAGAAACTTCTCCTAGAAGAGAGTAGATTAAATAATTGTTTATGATACTTGAATCTCAGGCTACACTTCTGTCTTTTTATTGAAAAAGTGTTTGTTGGTTTTTTACCAGCTCTCTGTCTGAACTGGGCTAAACACTTTATAGTGCAGTTTCAGAGAATATTTTATGTCACGCTTTAAACCTTATTAAAACCATTGCTTTCCCTAGATGTGAAGAATGCTCTGGAGGTAGGCAATTTTATTTCTTTAGCAGTACTTGGTATCGGTTTAGATTTCTGAATAGTGCATTCTAGGTATTGTCATAGTAATTTGGATTTTACATTTAAAGACCAAATTTAAAAAACCTTATGCATTCACAGCCTGTAAGGTTCCTGTTCAGTCTTCCAGCTGTTAATATAAATTGGATGTAAAATAAGGAAATAAAATGTACTGTAATTTCTTCCTTTTCCAAATCAACATTGCCTGTTCATGGTGATCACTAGGATCCTGCACAGCCAAGAGCTCCCTCTCCACCTGTCCCTGCTAGAAGAAATCAGTTGCGTTCATTAGGTGGGTATTTGCCTTTATTGCAAGCTCGCTTTCTATTACAACAAAACTGCTCTCAGTCACAGTTCCTTTCCTGCCTGCAAAAGTATAGTCCTTTAAAGTTTGCATTCCTATCTAGATGTTTTCTATCTCTTAGTATTATCAATGTATTAGCATGGTATGTCTGAAGTTTTAAGACAAAATAAAAATGCTGTTATTATGTGTCATCATAAGGAAATATTTTTTAATAAAAGCTCTGATAATGGAATAGTCTGCATGGGAAGTTCTGGATGTCTCGAAGCAGTGGTACTCCTGTGACCAGAATATTGCCAAACGGGAGAGTTTTGGATTGGCTGAGTTAGGAATTAGAGTGTAGAGCATTGCAGTCCTAACTCTTAAATTCTACCTACCTTTGTTAATCTGCCTAATCCTCTCCTCATTCCTCATAGCTTTCACTGGTGGTTCTAAAATTCAGATATGCTGGAAGGATCTCCTTTGCTTTTTTTATTAGTTATCCTGGCAATATGTGGGTGGAAAGCAGTAATTTTTCTGCTGATACTTTTTTTACAAGTATATAAGAAACAGCACATGGAATGTAGCAGTAAATGATGTCCTACAAATGCTAGCCTGGAGCAGAAAGCACCTGGGGCCATTCCAGGGAGTTGTAGATTTTCCACTAAATGGTAGGCAAAGTGGTTCTTATGCAGCCATTGGAAATTGACTCAGACCATCTGTCAGGAGAGAAATAAAGACATAAACTAGTAAGACTTGCTTGCCTGCTAAGTTCTGGACACTAAAATCTAAAAGTCAGTAAAATATCAAATTATAAGTATGTTATTTGGAAAACGAGGAATCTCTTAAAATGGTTTAACTTGTGGAGGAATACTGTCCTGACCACAAAAAGCCAGCATAGACAGATATCCCACTTTTGAGTCAGGAAAAGAAATGATACTGAGTGCTTGCAGATACCACTTCAGTTCCTGTTATCTGAGAACTGTGTAGGCTTGTATATTTCAAAATAAGGGTATTTACTGGCAACACCCACTTCTATTCCATAGCGTTTACTTTTTTAAATACAGTGAAACATTTCCAGTGACATTTGTATGTTTTCTGCTGTTCAGGGGTTCTGGTCCTGTGCTGTCTCAAAATAAAAACTCTGATCTAATTTCTAGTGTATGAAATGTTGCAATTCTTGTGTTTGTACAATCCTTGTTTTAATTAACATTTCATTATAACTGTTTTTCCCTTTATTTTTTACTTATGTTTATAAGTAGGCAGCAACATTGCTCTGACACTCCTTATTTTTAAATTATTTGTACTAAATTCCAGAGGAAAGGAAGAATGTGATAAATGAATTATCAGAGATGAGGAAACAGCTTCGTAGTGAAGAGAGGCGACTGCAGGAACAGTTGCTAAATGTGTCCAGTCATGATAATGCACCGATTACATGGTAGGAATTTAATCTTCTGTTTTAAAAGCTAGATTTTCAACAGGAACCTAGAGTTACTGTGTATTATTAGCTAGTATTAGTTGGCCAATATACATGAGTGGAATAAAAATGTAAAGGTAGAACTGGTATATAAAATTTTAAAAATTATTTCTAATGTGTTTAGATTTTTTCCAAGAGTCATGCTGAAATTTATTGTAAGAATGGCAGTACTGGTGAGATAGGAAGTTGAAATGCTCTGTCTTGAAGAGTGGTCTAAACAGATGTCTAAGGCAGAGTTTTATCTCATTACCTTTATTCCTAGGGCATAATTAGTGCCTGCAAACTGCAGTACTACTGCTGCCAAATATGCTTATGAATACCGTACTGTTGTGGAAGTACTTTCTTTCTTACTGAAAAATCATAGTCTCTTTATTTCATAAATTTGGGTTGCTTCCAAAATGTATTAGTTAATCATACCAATTAGCTGGAAAAGACTCATCTAATTACCAGTCTTAGTTCCACTCTGTAAAGTATGAGGGTTTTTTTATTTTAAGTAGGTTATCTCTTTTTATAACACAATATGCAGTGTCATTACTTTCAAATTTATTTTCCTGTTTTGATAGCTTTATTTAAAGATAAAAGATCTGAACTTTATCAATATTATATTTCCATCCAACTCATTAATATTATGGTGTTAAATTGTGTTCTGCTTGTTTCACAAACCTGTCAAGCAGGAGGAGAGAGAAGAATCCAAGGGACATCTTTGAGATGGCCAGGCTTCGTCTGCAGGCTCCAGTTCGGCGACCTTCCTTAAAGGAGGCACAAGATCCTGTCAATATACAGAATATCTGGGAATTTAATGAGCTTAAATACAAAGGCAGGTAGATCTTCTTGTTACTGATAAAGAAGGGTAGGGAAACATCTGTCCTTTCCCTCCATCTTCCATTCCATGCAGGATTTAAAGACAAAAATAAAAATCAGGCTCTTCATGAACTACTGCCCATGCAACTCATTTTGTGGTCAGTACTTTGTGTGTGTGTTTGTGTCTCTCTGTGGGGCTGTTCTTGCAGTTCCATGGAATTCTTGGCATCCCAGCACTGCATCATCACTCGGAGCACTCACCTATCTTCTAGTCCCTGCTGCTTAAACTTCTTGTGCATTTGATATCATGGTGTTACTGAAAATAGATTGAATTGGACTTTTTTACCCACCAACAAACTATGTTTCTGTGTAACTTTCTGTTTCTTCTTTACCAGAAAATACATATTTTTAATACAGTAAAATAGTAAAATCGTTGCTAAGTTGCTCATCCTCTTGGTCATTGTCACTATTGTTTTTTAATGACTTTGTAGCTATTTCTTTAAAAATGCTTTTCAGAAATGTTGATGTAGGGAAAAAATGTAAATTTCATATCTTTGCTCTAGATCCTGAAACACGCATGGGCTTGAGGCACATGTACCCTGATCCTCCAAAAGATGACCAGACTCTAGAGATTCAACAGCAGGCACTGTTGAGGGAGCAACAGAAGAAACTTGACAGAATGAGAATGAGGAGAGAAACAGAAGGTAAGGAATGAATGCTCTGAGATAAACAAAAATCCTTGAAATGATGTGTTTTTTATTTGATAAGAATTAAAACCCACTAGCTCTAGTTTCACTTCTTTCAAGTGCACTGTCAGCACTGCAGTATGAAACAGTAAAACACCAGAATACTGACATTCTATCATAATGTAAGCATTAAAAAATTGAGTGTTTGGGGGAGCTTTTGTGGTTTTGTACTTAGTTTTCGGATTTTGTTCAGTATGTGTTTTGTTCAGTATCCTGTTGAGTGTTAAAGATGATTCCTGTTCTATCTTGGACAGATGTGCTGGTGTTCAAGCAATGTGTGCAATTTTGCTTATGGATAATAGAACATCACAGTTGCAAATAAGCATCTCTGTACCACGTTCTGTGTTAATTATATTGTTGTGAATATAATTTAATGTCTAAATGGAATGTATAGGGTTGACTTCAGTCTTCCTCTTCATGAGATTGACTGAAATGCTGAAAAATAATTCACCAGCTTCAGCTGAGATGTCTCTGGGGCTTGGTTCTGGTTTTCTGCCATTAGAATATTTTTTAATAGACCAGTCTGAGGAAGTTGTCATTAAATGTTTTCTGCAGAGGAACCTCCACCATCTAGAAAGCAAATTTGCTCTTTCCATTAATTTCAAGCATAAGCAGTCATTTAGATTTCTGCTAATGGATAATGTAGGCTTCCATGATGACATCCAAGGAAAGGCCTCTTCAGGGTAACTTAGATTAGCTGATAGACAGGCAGCTGAATTTTGTATTTTCTACTGATGCATCTGGAGGATGCTTGAACAGCTTTTCCTCTTTCTCTCTCCTACTGCTTTACAACATCATTTAACTTTATAGTCTGTCACTGAGTACTGAGCAAGAGAATTAGTTGCCATCTCTCTGTTTCCAGTTTATTTTCCTCAGAGACAAGTTCATCTTGCTGAAAATAGATGAGTGGTTTTATTGTCTGATTTAAGGCACAAAGAAAGATGAATTAAAGCATTATGTACTTTTGTACTGTGGGTGAAATTATGTGTTATTTTAAGGCTGCTGTGCCAAAGGCATCCCTTTTTTCCCACTCTATGTGTAAGTGTTCTTTGCCTTACATGCTTTTATACAGTTTTCCCTCTGATGTGTTTGTTTTTCTCTTTATGTGAAAGAGGAATATGTCGACTGTTAATGGAACTATAAACTGAGAAATCAGTGTTTTAAGATGTCCCAAGTTTTTAAGTGCTAGCTGTGTCCCTATAAATGAGGCAGTCTTTTGCAGACTTTTGGATGATTATTGTTCTGGGGGATGGGAGGGAAAGGCCCAAGGGCAGGTTTGGTGTTGCTGTGCTGCAGTGTGCTGGGTGCTGCTTGACCGGAGCAGTGTCAGGAATGGGCTGGGTGCCAGCCCAGGAGGACTGACAGCCCATGTGCTCTGATGCTGGACACAAGGTCAGCCACACACTCAGTAAGGTTTTGGTTCTTGCATTTCTGCCTCAAAAACAATCTAATTAAATCATTTATTTGAAAACTTAAACTAAATAAGAAAAGTAACTTCAGTTCTGCTTCTTTGCATTTCCAGCACACCTTGGGTCATTGTTAGCCTAATTTTCAGGATGGTTCTGTGTGCTCTCCAGAATGGAGTTTTTATCCATAGAAAAAAGCACATATATTCTTATCACTTTCCTCTGTGAAATGATCTCTGTCTAGTTCAGCCTCTCTTTGAAAGCTGGAAGTGTGGTGTGCTCAGCATGTTGAATGTACATTTGCTCTTGGGGCTTTCTGCAGTCCCTGCTGTGGTTGTTACTCCCTGCCAGGAGCCAAAAAACAGATTAGAAATGATACACTACAGATTTCTGTTCGATTTCTCTGATTCTACTTAAATTTACATAAGGAAACTGGAATAATTGTTGCATTCAAGTGTTTTAAAAACTCATTCATTCATTACAATTTATGTATATTTAACGATGTAATGCATACTGGTCTACTTTTGCAATAATAAGCTGATAAAATATGTTTTGTTATTAACTATTTTTATGTCAACCCTGTTGTTTTGTCTCTTGTCTATGTAGCTTTTGCTGATCAAGATGATTCTGCTTTGGACAGCTACCCACAAACCATGGGCCTGGTAAGAATACGAGCTTTTTTATTATATTAATTTTTCAACTGTGAGAAATATTGTGTCTTTCACTGATTTGGAGAAAGAAATGACACTTAACAAGACAGCAAGCTTATTTACTTCTTTTTCTTGTCCACACAAGCGACAGCTTCTTTAAACTTGACATACAAGTTGCTTATCTTTGTATACAGAGATGGCCTGATTCTTTAACTCTGTTGCTTTTATATTCATTGGTACTTATTTTATATTCATATGTTAGATTGCTGCTGGGTGGTGAGAATTAGTAGAAAAAGCCAACCCAGAAGCAGTTGCTTTGAATTCAGGTGGTTTAAGTGATGCACTTAGCTGTCAAGAATTGGATCTGTTCTCAGATGGGATGTTTATTTTCTGACTTGGTGAAAAGAGCAAAATAAAGTGCTATCAAATTAGAATTCTGCACTAACCCAAAATACTGAATAACAGAGTTCAATTGTGTTTCATGGTAATGTGAAACAATGAAAAACAGGAGACTGTGCAACAGCAAAGACATTAACCTTGAGGATAATACTGTAACTAAATGCAGAAATGAAACAGTATTTATTTAAAAAAATAATCACATTAATGCACTTCATAGTTGTAATTTAATGCCTGAAATTCTCATTCAGACCAATGTTTTACAGTAAAAGATTTGTTTTCTCTTGTTTTGTTTCCTCTGGTAGTTTCTACTGCTTTGATTTTAGAGTGGTTTTCAACATAAATTATTCCACAGTAGGATTTCTGTAACAAATGGTTGCAACTATGCAGTGAACTATGAGTATTGGTCTTGGTGCTTGATATTGTGATGTAGAAATTTGTTATTTTAATGCTTTAATCTCAAATATTGTGTGTGAAACATAAGGAATCATTCTTCATTTGATCAATACTTCATACAAACCTTAAGTACAAAGCTCACTTCAAGGACTGTTCTGAACCTCCTGCAGAGTGACAAGGATCAATTTCTTGATGGAAATGTCTGTGTTACACAAATCACTACAACAGTTGCTATGTGTAGGCAATTTCAGCGAATGGGACTTCTATAGAAAAGTAAAAAAAAATCCCTATTTTAAAAATGTGTTGGGTTTTTAGAACCAGAGAGTCAGGGATAGTAGAATATAAACACTGTAGAGCTGCTCTTTGCTTTGCAGAAGTTTGGCAATTAATTTACATTAATTATAATTTGGCCCCAGAAATATATTGAAGCCTCTGAATTTCCATTTTTTCTGTTTCACTTTTGTAGTTCAGAAACGAATCTAATGAATTCCAGAAAAATTCACTGTTGGAATCGGATAGCGCTTTTATTGGTGAGTTTATACCTCCCCTTAACCATGCTGTGAGTGTACAGGCACATGGTTTAGCTTAATGCTGTGTCTCTAAAATTATTATTACTGTTTTAAAAGTTGCAGTGCTTGTAGCTATGGTGACTGGTTTGAAGTATTAGGAAGTTATGTCTCCAAATTAAAATGAAATTTTACTGCAATAAATTGGTGTAGATGACACCCGAATTTAATGATGCTGCTCAGTTGCCCTTTACCAGCTTACATCTTTTCATGAGAAAGCATCTTTCTCTGCTCTTCATGCTCCTTCTGGGATGTTAATCTTGTTAAGGGGCTTTTTTTGCCATCTTCCCAGCTTTGGATAAGGAAAAGCTAATAATTATTCAGGAAATGTGTTACAACGGTAGCATAGGCAATGCCTTTCTATTGTTCTGCTGCAAATAATATAATTTATTGGCAATCACAGCTTACAATTGCAATCTGTCTGCAGTGAAATACAAAAGTCTTAGACAGTCAGCGATTCTTTTCATGGTTATTCTTTTGATTTACAAGCATGCTTGATTTTAAGTATGATTATATGGGTATAAAATAGCGATTCATTCGAAATTAGTCACTTTTCTACTGTGCACATATTATTTCATTTCACTTGCAACATCATACTTACAGGCATTGTCACATTCATCATCTGAAGGCGATGATTTTTAGTTTTCTAAAGATTTTTGTATAGACTGCCTCATGTAATGTCTCTTTATTCAGCCTTTATATGCATGGATGTAAAATTTGAAATAACAAGGATGTAAAAGTTGAAATAACAAGGCTAGAAAAACCCAACCAGCTCAGGCCTCTACATGTTATTTTCCATTAGCAGGCATTACAGTATATTGAAATTTCTTTTAGTCATCTATGGGAAATCATCTTGCAAGGTTTTTATTCTTCGCTGTAGGGGAGGTGCAGTAGAGTCCTGCAGGTACTTTTTAATGAAACAATGTTTCTGTAAACTGATGATTGTTCTCTCTGGATTTGGTTAAAAGCAGAATTTTTCATTTGAAATGCATTCAAGCCTATTCTGTTAACATGCAAGTCCTGGAGTACAGGATAGAGCCTGGCATTGGGAAGAGCACAGGTGGGGCTTTCAGCCTTGTTCAGTGCCCTGGCTCTCTCTGTAGCTCCTTTTCAGGTTAGGGATTGCTGTGTGTTAGTGCAGCCCAATGGTGAAAGGATGCCTCAGGAGAGCCTATCAGTCTAGGATGGAGCCAAATATCCCATCTCAGCCAGGACAGGCTCATGGAGAGGAACACAAGGTGCAGGGCAGACATGCAGGACTCTCCCAGCTTCCAGTGACCTGCAGCTGTTTGCATTTCATAAGTCTTGCTAAGCTGGGCCTTTCACAGGTTCTTTCATGAGCTGGAATCAGCATTTTTGAATCCCTGTTTACCATCAGCTGTATTGTGTGGATAAATGTCCAACCTGTGCCTTCTGTGAACTGTGTCCTTTCATCTGCTCTGAGTCTGCCACCTCTGTAATGGGGTGCTCTTGGTTTTATTCACCACTTTCATGAGGTTCAGGATATTAGTAGTCCTTTTCCTTCTTCTCCTCATCCAGCTGGTACTTGCAGTTTAGTGAGGTATTGCAGTTAACCTAGCATATTATTTATTCCTCCCCACTTTTTTTCCCTTTTTCCCCCCAGATCATTTATGACTGATGAAAACCATGTTCTTCAATAGTGAGCTGTATGCATTACCTAAAAATGTTAGCCTTTGCATTATTTGGGCTTTATAAATAGCTACTAACATTCTGGATATGCATCTGGTGACTTCCATCCCTGAAATGAAAATTAAAAACAATCAATATCTGTGGGCTGTCTTCTCTGTGACTTGTGCTGCTTACAGTGTCTGAGGGTCTTTTGTGAAATACAGGGGATGAATTTTAACAGTGTTTGCCATTTCCTAAGAAGAGTGTAACACTACCCTCTGTTTTGGTTGGGGGTTTTTTGACATGGGTTTGAAATCCAACTCAATTTTGACATCTATTATGTCAGCACTACAAATGATTTGATCTCCTAGGGCTCAGAAATTTGAGGCAGTTAGAAATAAAGTGGTTTATCAGTTTCTTTTTTCCCTTTTTTTGCCTCACTGAAAACCCTAGAATCCATTAGTGTTAATGCAGTGATTTGAAAGCATCTCTGTGCAGGAGGATGTGAATGATAGATGCTTACAGGAACAGGTAGCATCTGGTACTGATGGTACACTTAATAGTACAAATAAATTCTTAAGCCTGACTTTTGTTGTGACAAATTCACATTGTTAAAGCATGTTTAATACTCTGAGTAATAGCACTATTTTGAATATAGTGAAGTTCAGCTGGTCTTGTAGCTGGAATTCTGATACATGAATTGCTAGCCTTACACCATTTCAAAATTATGCTTTGATTTTTTTACTTAAAACATTTTTGATAAGAGCATGAGTACCTTTGGCAAAACTGGGGGAGAGAAAAGACAAGAAGAGAATAAAACATGTATTTTAGGGAAAAAAGCCAACTGACAATATAAAAGAATTTTTAACAATATCTCTTTTTGTTAATCTGAACTTATCTGATATCAATCAAATTTATTTTTCAAACCTAAGTATTTCAATTTTCAACCAAAATGACTGTTTAATGATCACATTTAGAATTTACATGCATTTATCTTTAAAGTTCTTTATTACTTTATGTGATATACTGGACTAACCACTTTTCCAAAACGTGACTTCATTGTCACAAAGAGTAGTTGGTGGTAATGGATTCTGTAGGGGTTTTGTTGAGCAGAGTCCTTCCTTTTCCTGGGAGGCTCTGTTCCTGAAGATGCCAGGGGGACTGCAGTAGGAAACAGAGCCCACTGTCTGCACCAAGCAGCAGAAAAGCCATGAACCAGCCCCAGGCAGTGGTTACTGCTCCTGGAGGGGAAAAAAACAAGTACCTGTTTGAAAGAGTTTCCAGAGTCAGCTAAAGAAGAGGAAATAGACAAGTGTGAAGCAGAGACATGACCTATAAAAATAAGATTAAAAACGGCCCCCCCCACTGTAATGTGATAAAGTATGATAAAAAAGTGTAGTTTTTTATTTTTGTATTAACAGATTCTAACATTTTATTTAATGAAAAGGCTGAGATATGACCAAGGACGTGTGATTAACACAGATTTTGTGTTATCATATTCCAGGTAACACTGTCAGTCCATGTAATGTTATTGTATATTCCATGTAACATATTTACAAACATAATTTGTTACATGATTGTATCTTTTTATGACACTGATTTTCCAAGTGTTCTCTCTTTGAAGCAGAGGTACTGTGCTCATTTGAGTACTCATTTTCTTTAAAGGTCTAGGCATAAACAAGATCTGCAATGAATACATTCCTCTGATTCCTGTGATGGAGTCAAGTACAATATATTGGCTTCTTTCAAAACATAAACAGGTTTGAGTACTCTCTGGTATTTTGATTTCTTTGAAAACTATTTCACCTGTTTTTCCAGGTGCTAATGGGGAGACTTTTTCTGCCTTAGAAGTGAATTCATTACCACAGCATCCACCTTCTGCAAGGGAGAGGAGACGACTAAAGCAGAGAGCTTTGGAGAGTGCTGTACGTATGAGAACTGACAGATGAAATGTCAGACTTCCTGTGGCTCCACAGTGACTCCATGTTATGGCTCCTGAGAGAGTACATGTGCAGCTATTTGCCCTTTTCAAAAGGATGCTGTTTAACTGAGGGATCTGTGCATTTTTGGATTTCCTACAGGAGGAAGTTCCAGCAGGCCAGACACCGTTGCTGCAGCCTGACAGCTTCTCCTTGCACTCAGACTTCAGCATCGACGTTGATCAGGTTCTAGGCAAGAATGAGGAACGACTGCACAGACTGACTGAGCCCCAGCAGAAATCTCCTTCCTTAGGTATGCTCCCTGTAGCAGAGATGATGTAGTGAACATCAAATAATTACAATAATTAAAGGAACAAACAATAATAGGCTTCATGTAGCAGAACAGTGAGCAAGCAGATCAAACACAGGAGTTATTTACAGAGCTCTGTAGCTGGTACAAAGGCTTCCCCAGCACATGTCAACACAGCTCCTTTAGAGTGAGTTTAGAGGAGGAGAGTAGGAGAAGATTCTCATATTCCTGTCTGATCAGCCACTTGTACTTGTCCTGCCTGCAGCACTGCAGTGTCTCTGTGGGCAGCAGGATGGGGATATCCAGCTGCACAGCTCAAATGGCAGGGGGAAGAAATGAAACACCCCACTGATGAATGATGAGGTGCCTGTGTGAGCTGATTGGCATTCCTGGGAATCAGATGTCTGGGGTCCAGCCAGCATGAAGATATGCCAAAGAGCTGTATATGATGAAGTACTTCAGTTTCTAGTTAGTTTGATTTTCTAGTGGTTTGTTAATATTAATGATCATTCAGTATTTGAGTATGTGAGTATTTGATACTGCTATCTCTTTCACTGCACACACACTTGAATTCACTCCATGCTTCTTACATCAGGCACTGGGAGTTGTCTTGGAGCATCTCCAAATGCTGGCTGCCTGATCTAGACCCCTGTTGTGTATGAAGTACCAATCATGGCAACCATTAATGGCCTTTAATTTCTCACATGGATTGTGACCTGGTTCATACACTTTGTGATAATGATTCTTCCATACAAGTCTGAAATCTCCCTTTTTTTGGAGGTAGTTGCTATGCTGTCTAGGCAATTACAGTATCAGTATCCTTTTTATAAACTTAATGAGAGTACAGATGCTGGCACTATTTTTGATTCTGTTGCTATGGGTACTCTTACAAGCACTTCATCCTTTTTTTTTTTGTTTGTTTTAACCATCTCACTGTGGTTTTAAGTCACTAAAAAAACCCTACTCATACTAATTTTCTTCTATAATCTAAATAAACTCTTTACCAATTTTACTCTACCCAGATATTTTTGCTATATGAACTTCTACTTCGGTATCTTTGTATCTCACGTCTTTTAGAATTTCACCTATCATATGCACTACACTTTTTATTTTGCTTTCCTTCTGTTTGTCACAGCTGCCAGAGTTTCAGCCTTTAGATAAATATAATTTTGATCTCTCTGTGTATATATACATATATTTATATGTCTGTATGTAGCTTGTTCTCTGGAGCACATGGGGACCCATCACTCTTGCTTAGCATTTGTGCCTCTTGGAAAGGGAGCAAGAGATCCTCTTGCTCAGCTGTGGTTGCTCAGGCTGCACTGCTGCCTGCCCTCCTGTTCTTGTGCTCAGGGATGTTACAGAAAAAATGAGTGAAGCCAAGCTTTTTTATTCCTTTTCCCTAACAGTTGGAAAGAACCCTTGTGGCATCCTCTTGCTTTCTGAGCAGCCAGGACTGTCATTTCTCCTCTGCCCTCAGAGACACTGTTGAGAGAAAACAAATCTCTCAAATATATAACCAAGGAACCTGGTTATCTTCCCTTGAAATGGCCAGAGATGGCAACTCACAGGCTTTGATAAATTCTGAGAGCTGATTTGGTCCAATAAGGAGGCTCAGTCTGCAGCAGTTCACTTTCTCCTATGGGGCTGATGTGGGAATCCTAAAGGCATCCTAGCATTGTTTCCTGAAAAGGAAAATTAGAAAAAAGGAGCCAGGCCTTCTCCATTTTCACCCATCCAAAATAATTCCCATTAGTGTAGACTTGGTGAATATTTGGGTGATGGAGTCTCTGCAAGCCAGGGCTGCCTTCTCTGTCAAGCAAGGTATGTGTGTTCCTAAGGACATAAACAAGAGCAGGCTCATAGACAGAAGAGGGAATTCTCACAGATTTGGGCACGCAGGATGTGCTGCCATTGGTGTTTTGCAGGAATTCAGATACCATTCAATTTCCTAACCAGGAGTTCATGCTAAGGAAAAGCTCTCCTTGCCTCCAGCCTCCACATGCAGACTGAATTATCAAGTCTTGCTATGTGTCCCAATTAAGGACAGTTTTTTATGGCATGTGCAAAGTATTGAAATTCACGATGAAGAAGTTCTGCAGTGCAGCTGATCTGCTGTGCTTTCTAAAAGCAGCACCAAGTGAGTCTGATCAGTGATGTGCACTGTGATCACTCTGGCAGAAGAGTTGATCTTGCCTCCAACTATCTGCAAGATCTAAAGGCTTTGCTTTAAAGGCAGAAGTAGTTAAGTGTGGGGAAATGCAGCCCTCTGGCCTGGACATTCACTGCTTGTCTCTAAACAACCTTATTTTTATTGTTGCTAAATATCATCTCTTAAAGCAGCAAAGAGAAAATTAATTTTCTTTAGGTATCACTTTTCCTGCTGTGGCTGTTAACCCCACTATGACCTCCATATTCAAAAAACTGGGCTCCAACCCCCAGGAGAGTTCATCTGACCCAGGAGTGAGGAGACAAAGAGGTTCCCTCTGCCAGCTTCAAGCACAGGAGATGACAGGCCCTAGAGAGAGGGAGGTCTGCTCTCACTTCTAGTGTTACAGACAAGTTTTTAACCAGACTGGGAAGGCTTAGAGGATGATCAGATCACTGTCTGTATGATGTGACAGAACTAGTGCTTCGTGCCAAGTTCTTTTGGAACAAAAAGTATTTGGCATTTTGTTTTAGAACCTGCAATCCCACCTAACACACAAAGAGGAAAATGGAGCCCTTGCTCCTGGTGTGTGTGGGGCTGTGCATTTCCTGTCCTTCCCTTCCACCCTGCACACCTGGCTGCTGCTTCTCCAGGCCTTGGGCTCTCACACCCATGGTCAGACCATCAGCTTTCAGGTGTTAATGAGAATCATCAGAGAAGCTTTGGTTTAAATTCTCATTTTTAAGAAGTCATCATTTCTCCAGAATAAAAACCTGAAATTTGTAAAAATCATCCAAATACTTAAATTACATGATACTTATCAATTACTTAGGTGGATTATTTTATCACTAAAGAATATACAATTCTGTTTTGCTTGAATCAGGATGTTTCTGCAAAAACGTTGATTTTTTTTTCCCTAATCCAGAGTCTTTAAACATTTTTCTGCCCACCCTAAATACCAAGAAACCAGAACCTCCTCATTGACATGACTCAGTTTTAAGAGGAAAATATTGCAATTTTCAGTCATTATAGATGGAGGGGGTTTGCACAATTTTGGTTTAACTATGTAAAAACTAAATGTTGTAAAGCCTGAAAATGAACAGCACAGAGGAACTTATACCTTTACACCCCTTCATATATAGTGAAAATGTATGTTGTTTGATAATCCACACTAAGAACTACTTGTTTAAGGTATTAGGTGTGTGTATAAGTGCTGACAGAATAGAAACAAGTAATAGCAGAGTTCATAGTGGTAATGACCCCAAGTTCAAAGGCAAGGCAGTTCTGGTTTTGATTTGCTGGGGTTTGTTTTGTAGCTGGCAGGTCCCAACTTAGCCAGTTTCAGCATGGCACTGCGTTGAGGTTCCGAGCTGTAGCTGGGCTGTGATGCACAGGCTCACCTGCATTTGCTCTGTTAAACCAAGTTAAAACAATTCTTCCTCAGTAGGGGACTGTCTCTACAAGAGTTCAGCCAGGCCCCTGTAATTGAGTGGCCTTATTTTTACATGCATTTTAATGCATATATGCACTCACAGATTTGACTTCTCCCTAAATGGAAGCTTTTTGGGAAGCAAGAACCCTCTGCCGAGTCCACCCACCTTTGCCTGGTATCCTTACCCCTTGCTGAGCTGGTGCTGGGGAGCTGTCGGGGCCCAGCTCCCCAGAAGAGCAGCGATCGTGTGCTGAGTAGAAACAAAGTAATTTAAAAGCATTATTGATGCACTCGCTGCCGCCAAGGCGCTGGGATGGGAAGAGCTTCTGCCCCTCTCACACGAGCGTTGCTGTCCTCCTCCCTCAGGTGATGACATTTCCTTGGGGGACATGGACGAGCTCCTGAGGCGCGCGCAGTCCCACGCGGGCAGACGCCCCAGCTCCACGGACACCGAGGCCACGGAGCCCTGGCTGCGACCGGGAACGTCGGCGACGCTCCAGAGGTTCCTGGGCGAGCAGCCGGGCTCAGCGAAGCTCTCCCCGGAGAAGGCGCTCCCGCTGGGCTGGCAGGGCCTCTCCACCGCGCACGGCTGACGCAGCCCGGGGGGCGCCTGCCGGGAATCCTGCAGGGAGAGCTCTCGGTGCACACAGCGGGCAGCTGTGCGTGGCATTTAGAACAGCAATAATAAAGGATCAGACACTGCGGTGCAACGGAGATGGAGCACACGGGGATGGATGGATGGATGTTTTCTATTCCGTGACGTGGGAAATGGAGGAATAGCGTGGCAGCTTTTGCACTTTTTATACAACTTAAGTTTCAGCCTCAGAAACAGTGTGTGGTGTGTGTGTGAATTTGATATTAAATCAAAGATGTTTTTTAGCTTTATAGTCAAATTCCAAAACTGTCTGGCATTAGTGTAGCCCAACAGCAGAAGGGCACTAGGTTTTTACCCAAAGAGTGAATAACTTGAAGGACACTTATTTTTCATACAGGATAAATGCTATCCTGCATGAAAGCACAGCTAACACTTTCATGGGAAAAAGAATTACTATTAGCAATGTGTCTTACATTCCCTAACTTGTCATGTGATGAAAATCCAGATATTGTTGCATATATTTATGTTTCTGATTGAAGAGTTAATAAAGTATTTTGTTACTAAAATTATTTTTGTTATGAAAACTGTGAAAGCAGACTTCAATTTTCTTAATTTATGATTTTCTTCCGCTTTCATTTACTCATGAACAAACTGGAGTGTTAAGGCTGTCTGCAAAAAAACAAAAACACATGGAAAAACTGTTGATGAAGAGCACAGAGCTTTAGCAAGGACATATAGATGGAAGCAAGATTTTAGGAGTGCAGTGAACTGCATGACCATGGTGAAGCAGGGGTAATGCTGCAACCTTCCTCTTGGTTAGGAAATTCCCACCCAGAAGCCTAAACGTGATAAAAAAAATCCCAACAGACCACTGATGAAAACAAGTTTTTACAAAGGTCTTTTATTTTTATTAACATGCCATCTTCAAGCTTTTGTAAACCTGGTTGAAGGCTACAGCAGTTCCATGATGATGGCAGGCAATGTTTGCTGACAGATGTACTTCAAACCTGGGTGGCATTCAGCTTCTTCCTGGGCTTAGCACATTCCTACCCAGAGAGGATTTGCCAAATCAGGATAATTCTTACCCTGAATTTTTGGCTCATGTTCATCAGTGTGGCTGTGACAGTGGTGTAATCCCCAGCCTGGGCTGGAGCAGGTACTGCAGCCTGCATGGCTGCTTCAGCCTGGATTTACCAGAGGCAGCAGAAATAATTTTAAGCAGCTGAGATGAAAATGGTTTATACTAATACCCTCACCATCCTCTCACACCAAATCCCACCTTATGCCTTTTATGATTTTGTCGCCTGCCCTGATGGCTCTCTCCAGTTGCTTCATAGGTTGAACTTTGTGACACACTCACTGTCCTAACTCCTGGCTAGAGGCAGAATTTCTCTTCCTCATCTAATTGCTTATTGAGTTTTAATTATTCTTTATTCCCTTAATTTTAGTCTGAGTTTTACCCCTGACAGAAGCATGAAGTGTTGCTTTAAAAAGCCACCCTCATTTCACTGCAGGAAGTTTTGTAAATGCCACAGACCACCACAGGCTGGCATTGCTTTACTCCAGTTCATGGCCAGGCAGGACATGGCACAGCCCCTCTGTGCTGTGGCCTGCAACCACTGAAATGAGTTTAACCTCACTGCTCAGCAGCCCTTAGCACCACCAGCTCCACTCTTCCCTACAGCTGCCCTCCCTGGAGCACTGAGGCTGCTGCTTGGGACGCTCAGGCTCCTTTGCATCTTCCCTTTCCAGGTGTTTCCTTCAGTTTTCTCTGCCGCTCCAAAGCTCAGCTTTTGGCAGGGCCCTTCTGCCTAATTAAAAACTTTTTATCATGACAGCCTCACCTGCAAAATAAATGGATCTGCAGTCCACAGCCCTGATGGATATTGAGATGACTAAAACAGAACCTACTCCCTGCCCCTGCCCCCTGATTTTTCATAATTATCACAAATGTGAGTGTTAAGAGAGCTCCAAGTTGAACACAATGCCCAGAGTACACCTGGTGCTGCTCTGGCATTGCAAGAACTAAAGAGATGCACAGAGAAGAGTTATGATGACACCAAAGTTCAGTTCCAATGAATCAAAATTTAACAGCTATTGGGCCTTTTCCACATAAGCAATAAATAAGACATGAAAAGGCACGACTGTGAAAGAAAAATGTCATTACTAAAGAGGAGTACACAACAAGAATGTGAATGAAGCAGCGACGTTTAAAACCAAAAAGAGCCTCACAACCCCAACTGCCCAAGTTTTTAGATAATTCTCCCTGTCCTATCCTGAACACAGATGATTAGAAAGCACTTGGGCAAACACACAAGGAACACTGGCTGTTTAAATAGTGCTCAGGGCAGCAGTGTCAGGAACACCCTGGTAATGGTCTCAGAACAGTTTGCTAAAGCCATGGGGGAAGAGTATGACAATGAAAAGGATGCGACACATTAGACTCACTCTAAAAATTATTACTCATCACTATCAAACAAAGAAAGACCTCAGATCTGGCCTAGCACAGCAGTTTCAGATTTAAGTGCAGCACAACAAACTGAGTAAGTAAAATACAGCCCAAGAGGAAAGGCTACAATTAATTCAAATAACCTCAGTTCTCCCCCTTCTGACACTGGTAATTGCTATTTGGTTTTGCTCCACCCCAATTAACTTTGGGTGTAAACTCTGAATCACAGGTCACAGCATTTTAATTCCCTTTTCTGGCTTTTCCTTAGCTATTTCATTGAACTGCTTATGCTTATTTCTGGAGCCTGCTGTGACTGTCTAGGGGAGATTCATTGCCCTGTAAGAGAGGAGTCTCCTTCACACACCTTCTTGGTCTTCACACTGCTCTCCTGTACCGGGCAGGAGTTTTGTGGGAACACACTGGAGAACAATCCAATTCCACTTTTACTTACAAAATCGAAGACACTGACACAGCTGAGCTGGCTGAAGTGTTCCAAGTCAGCAGAACTGCAGTCCCAGCCCTTCCCTTCCTCCCTTCTCTGTCAGATGTTTGGTGTTTGTATTTTAATCCCAAGAGAGCAAAGTGCAGTACTTGAGTTTCTATCTGTGCAGCACTACAGGGTTCCTCTGACCACTTCATGCAGTGCTTTTATTCTCCTCCAGCCCTGCCCACCTCTTTTTTAATTTACCATTATTTTTCCCCCTGTATTTGTCTCTAGAAGTGAGAAGACACATCCCAGTCAACCAAAGGGCACCCACCTTCCTGCTCCTGGGGTCTGGGGTTTGCTCCTTTGAAACAAAAGCGTGAGAGGCAAAGCAAACTGTAAAACAAGTGGCTGTGGATTAGACTGGTTTTGATTGCACTGATGAAAGAGTTCAAAAACTTTATTGACCTATAACCTGATTAGAATATGCCAGATGAGAACCAAATATTGTACAGAAAGTTGTACAGAATTTTTTTACATAGAAAACTTTACATATCTGTACCATATACATTTTGTCCATCTGAAAAAAATTTCTACATCCATTGTAATACAGAATGCTTGACAATCTCGTCTGTTAACCATCAGAGCACAATTCACAGTATGAATACATTTCCAATAAATTTAACCATCCCCAAACCATGCCAGATTTGTTACTTGAATATATCCAACATTAAATTCTGTACATAAGAGTGAAATCTACATCAAACAAAAAACATCTGACAGCAGACACAACCTAGACTTGTTTGCAGTGATTCAAGTTCCAGTCCTTGAAGGATCATCATTTCAATGGCTCGTTATATTTAAAAGCCCTAAAACAAGTATATTACAGGTAGTTATGTCAGTCGTGATATTTCTACCGCTGTTCTTGACAAAAGTCGGCAACAATAACTTCTGGGCTACAATAAAACAAAACAAAAATAACAAAAAAAAAAAAAAAAAAAAAAAAGGAAATCACAACCCAAAAAATGAACCCCAAACTTCTAGTGCATTTGGTAAACAAGGAAGGGTTAAGGGCTTTCAACAGATCAGTAATACAGAAATAAAATAATTCAGGAAGAACTGTATAGTGTTAAAGAGTTTATATTACAGACCTGCATCTCTGTACATTTTCACAGAAGGATGATTACCAATGTCTCAGACAGCCTGAGTGTGCAAAAAACTTAAAATATCAGACATAGTTGCTAAATATTTTTTTTCCATGAACAATAATCTCCATTTTCTTTTCACTATAAACATTTTATCCTTCAAAATACAGCTCTCCTGAGTTGTACTTCTCGCAGAAGCTCAAACCTTTACATATATATGTTTCTTTGGGTACATTTTACTTTCACACCCGCCATAAACATCTGTTGCTATACTGCTGCCTAGGACAGTAAAGGACACTGCAGCCCGTGCTGACAAGGGGACTGTGCTAAAAACTGGCTCTGTGCTCAGCACGAGCCAGGCAAGAGAAACCGATGAGAGAGAATCCGCCAGGAAAGAGAGGGACTGGAGTGTTGCAAGCCTTAATTACAGTTGTAAGCGTCTGTACCGTTAACCCTTGGATACAGTGGCCAGAGAAAGAAATCATTTATATGGATATCCAGACAGAATGGCCCAGCTACCTGGTCCTTTTATTTAGCTGAGGAATATCAACTTTGAAACACAGCGTCACTATCTGCTAATGCTTGCTTATCCCAGACTCTTGTTCTGGTGGTTGGGATATTTGGAAAACCACACCAATCCGCAGGAAAAACCTTCTCAAAACAGCTCGAAGCTCAGGGATAAGGTCAAACTGCATGATTTCACACAACAGAGGGTAGTAGAAGGAGGCATGGGCCTTGAACTGAGGAGAAAACAAACAAGAAACGACTCTGTTATACATCAGTACACCTCAGAAAGCACACTGCAAAATATGAATTTTAAATACTCCACCAAATGAGAGTGAGAAACCCACAAAGCAACAAGCAGAAACATCTTTACATCTGAAGTTAGCAGTGCTAGAATAAAGCTAAGACAGCTGTGATACACTCTGACAGATGCTCACCACCTACACAAAGCTCCTTACTAATGCTTATTCCCCAATAGGAAATATTTTCTATTAGGAGTTTTTTCTTGCAATTGGCCTTTTCCACTTAATTATTTCAGCCAAGTTTTCTTAGAAACAGAGGGAGGTCTAAACAGGGATTTATTTACTGCAGAATTGCTTTGGAGAAGGTCAAGGTGTACATGTACCTGTAGCACTGGAGGCAGAAACATGAGTTAATTCTTTGAATAAAATATCATCACTAATTCTCTTCCTCAGCAGGAGAGGGGTAAAAACAACACACACTTCTAAAGGATTCCAACATCTTTAAAGTTCTCTGACACATTTTATTTTATCACTCACTGCACCTTCACACTGAATTATTAGTGTCAGTATCTGTCAAGTGCAGTTTGAATGTACATTCCCTCAACACAGAGTGTCTACAGAGCAGCAGGAGCTTTTAAAGTCAAGTCTGTAACTGTGTGTGACAAACCAGTCTGGAACTACTTCTTACCTGGACACGTCATCTGAAACATCATTCCAAATAGTTACTTACCCTTTCATCACTTATCTTCAGGACTTTAGTCAAAAATAAGAGCAAAAGGTTAGTCCAGGCTTCCCGATGACTTTCTGATGTAAGAGTGAGGAAATAGCTCAGAGCCTCGCTGCAGACACTGGAGACAAAAGACACAAAAAAATAGTAACTCACATTTCTTTCTGAGCTCTACTGCAGAGAGGGAGCTTTGGCTTTGCAACTTCTGGCAGTCTAGAGCCCTAGTGTAGAACAGCACTGTTTTATGAAAGCTGCTCTAAGCCTGATTAATGACAGACAGCAGTGACTCTGTTAAACTCAAAGTCCTAGCACTTCAGTAGTAAATGAGCCGACAAAATGTGATAATGCTGTTTGTGCATGTATTTGAAACGTATCGAGTGCTCTGTGAGAAGTATGTGATGAAATGCTATGTGCACTTTAAGAACAGCTCATGTTGATGTAACCAGGCAGTTTTCAGCTCTGCTTCCTAGTCTGTGAACCTTAAAGTCTTAGCGTTAAGTGCTGCTGTTGTCGTTTTAAGCCCTCTCTTATTTCAAGTTGCTTGAAAAACTTTGTCCACAAAAAAAACATTCAGATGAATAATCACAGAGCCAAAAGCCTCTGTATGCTCACAAGGCTGCTCAAGCCCAGTGCCCATTTCTGCAGACAAGAACAAACAGTGCCAGTTCCACTGCAGTTTCACTGAGGCAAGTGAAAGAAGAAACAGGGTTTAGGTGATAGTTGCTTTCCTTTTTCAAGAGGAGCTGTAACAAGCCTCCACCTACCCACATGATACAAAAAAGGTGACAAAACCTTTGTTCTCTCTGCAAAACATGTAATGAGAAGAAAAAGGAGAGACAGCATCAGTAGCTGGAGGCACAGCCCTCCCCACGGAACATGACACTCTAAATATTAGCTGTGACCGCCACCACACTAGCTGTAGAAGTTTACTGCAAACAGAGGAGGTCTATCCTTTCAAATAAACTCCCCCTTCTTTAACATCATCAATAGCATGAACAGGCTCAGCTCCATGGGCCTTACTTGAGCAGTCTGTGCTGGACCTCCTCCCAGGCGCTGGTGCGGCTCTCGTCCATGTACATGCGGAACAGGATGCGCAGCCCACAGGCCAGGCTGCTCGTCTCCTGCTTCAGCAGGTTGGGCTTGGACTTGCCTTTGAAACCTACAGCAATTCCAAGCATCCATTCAGAGTTTTACTTCAGCTGACATTCTTTCTTACAGTCCCCCACTTCTCTTTCTAAGCATCTTCTGCACGCAGACAGAAGAACCACCTCAGGTAATTAATTTCTCCTAACATTTAGTACAACATATCATTGCTAAAAAATAATCTATTTCTATGTGCCATGATTGTGTTTGGCACACATTTTTAATACCAGCTTCCAGGTAGCTGTGAAACCTGTGTTTGTGCCTGCAGCTTTCAAGCATGGGACTCACGCCTACAGCCAAGATCCAGCTTGGCATCTGTACCTCAGTGAAACCTTCAATTTTAGGAAACCAGACATTTGCACCTACACAGATGATTCCCCTCCCTTTAGGAATCCTGCAGTTATAAAGCTAAAGCTTCAACTTTTACATTCAGCATCAAAGTACTTTTGACCTATTTTTGGGTCAATTGACACTGTCACAAAGTACTTCTCTGAGGGGACTGACTCACCTGCTTTCCAGAGAGCAGTTCTTTGTTCATTGTTTGAATTAAATGCTTTAGCAAATCTGTGAGATTCCAGCAGACAATCGAGAAGTTTGAAAAGCTGCTGTGATGTTAGGAAACGATACATCCCTTGATCCTGTGTATCCACATGGACATCAAAGTCTACTGCATCTCTCTATTTAAAAAAAAGGAAAAGGAAAAAAACTATTTGAAGTAAAAATTCACGACTGTCTTCAGCAAGCTCCTGTGATAACTCCATCCTATCCCATTTACATCTGTACTTGTACTTAAACTCAACACTGTAGTAAAGGTTGTATCCATATCCCAGTTACAGAAATCCCTTTGAACAATACATGTTTTAATCTCCACAGTGCTGCCCTGGCACAGCAAATGCAATTTAATAGATGTTGTAGAAGATCTCAACAGTCCAATGGAAATCCTCAAACGCATGTAAAAACTGTAAATTAGCAATGTTATGGGAGTTTAAGAAACTTTATCTTAAAAACTTTGGAGGAAAAGGTGTTAAAAAGAGAGGTATCTATCAGTTCCACTTACTTGTGCTGCTGCTAGATTCTCTGCATCCTCTTTTTTGCTCGTTGCTGGGAAGAACACAATGTTGTCGATCGTCTGAATGAGTTCCAGCTGTACAACACACTTGATCAAAAGAGCAGCAAATAACTTCTGTTCTGGAAATTCTTTAAAGGAAAGAAAATTACTTGTTAACTGAAGAACGTTTCTGAGCTATTTTTAGGGCAAGTTGAAGAACAGTTTAACTTCAAGCACATGCATAAACCAAACCTGGAATCCACCTGTCTGAATTATTAACACCACCACAGATCACCATGTTACCCACTGGAACACCTTAGAAAACTGGTTCCTGAAGTTGTCTGTGATACATTGGATCAGCCTGGTTTAATGTTACTAAAAATTACCAAAATGAGTGACTTGGACCTTCAGTGCAACAGCAAGAGGCAGAGGCTTAGGCTGTTCCCAGGCAGGAGGCCTAGCAAAGCATTGGCATCATTGCTTGTTTGCAGCTGTGGCAAGTACTGATGTCACCACATGACCATTTTAAGCACCAACACAAGGCTCTTCAAATCATAAACAGAATTATTTTTCAGCTACTGCTTCTGTTGCATTTTGCACTGAAAAATCTCTGCTCCTAAGCAAAAAAATTACACAGCATTGTAAGGAGACTACTATTTTTAGTATTTTGCTTTGGCTAAAAAGCCTAGAAGCTTGCAGTTGAAATCTTTGATTTTTAAAACACAAGCCAAAAACGTGGACCCAGAGGAGTCCAAGAGAACTCTGTCATGCTGCATGAAAACAAAAAATTAAAAAATGTGATCTCTTCACATCATGTTTCTGAAGTCGTAGCTGGGGCTATAACTAATATATCACACATCTACTAAATACTACTCTTAGCAGGTATCAAATGCCAAATCACTCAGAGCACACACTTGCTGCTGGCCTGGCTTTACTCGTTTCTTCAGCTACTGTGGCCCCTGTGCTGGGTTGGTACGGGCGTCCATCTGAAGATCGAGGCTGAATGGAATCATGGATATCTACTGACTTCTGGGAGATTGTATCCTGAAAAGAAAGCAAAAACATTAAGTAATCAACTTATAGAAAACTTCTGCAACCTAACTGGTAATAGTGCTGGGCTCTTCAGAGCTCAAGACATTTGCTGTTTCAACAGTGCACCTTCATACATGTCTATTCATATTTGCTGTGAGCATTAATGAAAAATGTACCAAACAGATGAGCTACTAAGAAACAACTGAAAATCTATCAAATAACTTGATAGATAGAACTTGACTGTGTATTTAAGTACACAGAAAAGTAGATGAGCAGCATTTTTCAGATAGGTTTTTGTATGCCTTCCAAGCACTACTTCTGTCAGCCAAGAGTTACTATGGCTTTTACAAGATCAAGAGTAGGAGGTTTGCTGCAAGGTTCCTGTAAAGAACGTCTCAGCTTCTCATATCAGTAGATAACCAAGGTTTTAATCTCTACTAAGTAAAAAAATATATTTTAATAGGTATCATGTCTATAGATACCAAAATACTCCATCATATTTGAGCTACCTAAAGAAAAATGAGATGAAAATATCCAAAGCCTGCAAAGATTCTATCCTACTAAATGAGAAAGCCAAAATATTTTTCCTTTAGTATAATTTATTATACAAGTTGTTTATTTTGAAGTTGCAAAATACACTTTTTTTTACACTGAAGACAAAAATAGTTTTTAAAAACATTCATGTTGAACTATTTCAAAGGGAAAAGACCTTTCAATTTACTCAAGACTGAATTTATTTGCCATTTATGCATGCTATTATATTTGACATAAATGGATAAAAAATATAGCCAATATATATATAAATGAGTCATAATACAGCACGAAAGTACAATATCCATATAATGAGAACTAGCCATCACAAACATTTACTTTCTGTTTTAACTGAATGTATTAGTTTGGCATGGCTTGGTTTTAGGTAGCAGGGGGACCACAAAGATGGCTCCTGTGAGGAAGCTGCTGGAAGCTTCCCACCATGTCCAGCAGAGCCAGTGGCTTATGTCTCTGAAGATGGACATGCTGCTGGCCAAAACTGGGCCAATGAGAGAGGCTGGTAACACCTCTGTGATGACATATTTAAGATGAAAATCAAAACAAAGTCATATAAGATTTTGGATTCTAGTCAGAGAAGAGGAGGTAAAGTGAGGGAAAACAACATGGAGACAACCAAGGTCAGTGCAGAAGGAGGGGGAGGAGGTGCTCCAGGTGCCAGAGCTGAGATTCCTCTGCAGGCCGTGGTGTAGCCCATGGTGAAGCAGCTGTGCCCCTGCAGCCCGTGGGGATCCATGGGGGATGCAGAGATCCACCTGCAGCACGTGGGGATCCACGGGGCTGCAGAGATCGACCCACAGCCCATGGGGATCCATGGGGGATGCAGAGATCCACCCGCAGCCTGTGGGGATCCATGGGGGATGCAGAGATTGACCCACAAGCCCATGGGGGAGGTGCCCGTGCTGGAGTGGGTGGATGCCTGGAGGAGGCTGTAATCCAGTGGAAGACCTGGTGGAGAGAGAGGGCCCTGCTTCCAGGCTGGAGTAGCCTGTTCTTGGAGGACTGCACCCCGAGGAAAGAGAGACCCAGGGCGCAGCAGTTTTGGGAGGGCTGTGTGCCCGTGGGGGGAATTCACATTGCAGCAGTTTTGGGAGGGCTGTGTGCCCGTGGGAGGGGCTCACGCTGCAGCAGGGGCAGTGTGGCTGCTGCTCCTGAGAGCGGACCCACGCTGGGGAAGTTCAGGGGAACAGTCTCCCATGGGAGGGACCCCACGGCCTCACAGGGGAAGACTCCTGTCCCAGAGCAGTGGAAGGAAATCTCAGTGATGGACTGACCAAACCCCCATGCCCTGTCGGTGGGAAGGAGGGAGGGGCTGGAGGGGGGAAGGTGTTCTAAGGGCTTATTTTACTTCTCATTATCCCCCTCTGATTCTGTTAGTAATAAATTCACTTTGCAACTGAAGTTGAGCCTGTCTCGCCCTTGCAGTGTTTCTCCCGGTCCTTATCTCACTCGTGGAGCCTTTGTTAATTTTTTTTCCTTTTCCCTGCTCTGCCCAGCTGTGGCAGGGGAGGCTGAGCGAGTGGCTCTCATGGGTGCCTGGCATTGGGCCAGTGTCAAACCACCACACTGAATCATGTTCACACTCCATAAAGATAAATGGAGGGAGTTGGTCTCTCTTAGTAAAGCTCATTTGGGACCATTATCCTTGAGCAACTGTTATCAAGTGCCTTCATTAATCTATAAAGGACTTCATGCAGCAATCTTATGAGAATGTCCAAAAGCTAAACTCATTCTCATCAGTAGCAAAGTAGCTACAGGATTGTCACTTGCAGGCAAATCCAGATTTCACATCAGTTCATTCAATCAATGCTAAGAAATCTGATGGTTATATCAATTTTCTATCTTAAATATCTATTTAAGATATTACAAGACAAAATTTGGAGGAAAAAAAAAAAGAAAAAGGCAATCTAACTGTCAATCTATCCCTCTTTAGCAGTTTCTCTTCTTGCCAATACATGAGAATGAAAGAAAAAACCATGACCCAAACCAGAAAAAACCCAAAGCTCAAATACAGTATAAGAGAAAGCTACCAAACACAGGATATTACCTAAAACAAACACAGGTAACTACCTACAGCCAATTTCCGGAAGTCAACTTTGCTGCAAACAAATACGTACTTCTGTAGCAGTTAATTCCTTGCTATTTTTAAACATTAAATAGCACTTGAGCTGGAAAAAAGATCAAGTAAATCAAAATTGAAAAATGTATTTAAACCAAGCATAATTTTCACCTATTCTACACCACAACACATTTGTACTGATCTCTTGCAATCTTAAATTACTTTTTTATTTCAGCAGCTTACCAGTTTTTCTTTTCCATCAGAGGGAGAGCCAGAGCAAAACTCGCCACCAACTGGTCGCCAAGTCAGCAGCCTTGAAAATACAAAAACAGTCCCAAATTTACTAAGTTTGAAATATAAATCAGAACCAACACTCTAAAGAGTCCCCTTCAACATGGTGTGGATTTTTTGCATTAACTTCAATTCTAAGTACACTTTATTCTTTTACACATATTTAAACATATAAGTACTGTGTTTTTTGAACTTCAACATTTTTGCCAACTACCTTGGATGGACAAGTGGACTGTGCAGAGGCGGATTAATTTTTCTCAGAAATACTGGATTTGTTTTAAGGCAGTGCTTTAGTGCCATTGGTGGGCCTCTTCTCCCACACTGCCTTATCTAGAATAAGGAATGAATCTACTCCAGAACAAATCCCATGAACATTGGGAGATGTTTTGCATTCTCTCTCTGGGGTATGTTCCAGCATTATGTTTCTATTTCCACTTCAGATTCACCACTTCCACTCAGGATTCATCGCTGTTACGAGGTATCAAGTCACTGACAATACTTCTGATCTCTTCCCTGCTGATTTCCTACAGAGGACTGCTGTCTTGAAGATCTTAACCTTAGCACTAAAAAATTTCTACACTAATTGTAACTTACTGAGACTGGCTGTGCCTGCCAAGAATTGAGGGAAACTGGATTAAATAATGTACGTTGTCCCATCACTTCTTGTTCTATCCAATCTACTGCTACAAAGTAAGATTGAAGTTACTTGTCATTGTCATGATCTCAAACTCTTTAGTCTCAATCCGTGTGAGGTAACACACATTGGACATTTATTGCCTGAATATCCTAAGGGAGAGCTTTCCCCACCAAGCAAAGCATCCTAAATGAATACACCACTGATCTCCAGAAAACTAAATACTGGATAACTAAAAAGACAAATTGGAAATAAGATAAAATCTTGAGGCATGTAATAAGACAAATAAAGCAGAACAGAGAACTGAATTGATTTTTGAAAGCTGCAAGGACACAAACTGAGGTATTGGAATTATGAGCCATTATAAGCCAGAAGAGGCCAGACCATCATTAATTTGTGCAAGGAACCAATTCTAACTCTTGAAATTTTGGAGGACTCTAGAGGGCACACAACACTGTATTTCTGAGCACCAGAACGCCAAGATTTGCTCTCAGGAAACTTCAGAAAATTTAAACTAACAAAAATTATAAACAGAATAGAAATTAAACTAAAAGAAAAATTGAAGAAACTATTAAACTAACAAACACGGGGATAGATGAGCAAACAGTGAGATGGACTGAAAACCATCTGAACAGTCAAGCCAAGAAGATGGTGATTAGGTGCACAGAATCTAGTTGGAGGCCAGTATCTGACCCCAGGGGTCAGTACTGGGTCCAGTTCTGTCCAGTATCTTAATGATCTGGGTGATGGGGCAAAGCAGACTCTCAGGAAGCTGGATGACAAAAGTAGGAGTGGCTGATACTCCAGGGGGTCATGCTGCTCTCCAGAGGGACCTCCACAGGCCAGAGAAATGGGCTGATGGGAACCTTGTGCAGTTCAGTGAGGGGAGGAACAAAGTGCTTCACCTGGGGAGGAACAAGCCCATGCCCCAGGATGTGCTGGGGGCTGTGCAGCTGGGAAGCAGCTTGGCCCCCAGAGAAGGCCCTGGGGATCCTGGTGGACACCAGGCTGGACATGAGTGAGCAGGGTGCCCTTGCTGCAGAGAAAGCAAAGGTTACCCTGGACTCTCCAGTATGAGAGACATGGACCTACTGGAGAAAGTTCACCAAAAGCCACAGAGGAGAGGAAGGAACTAGAGCACCTCTCCTATGAGGAAAATCTGAGACAACAGGGACTGTCCAGCCTGGAGAAGAAAAGGCTCAGCACATCTCATCAACATGCTATAAATATCTGAAATGTGGGTGCAAAGAGAACAGAGCCAGGCTTTTTTCCAGTGATTCAAAATTCCAGGATCAGAGGCAATGACACAAAGAAACACAGGAGATTCCATATGAGCATTAGGAAACACTTTTTCACTGTGAGGGTGATGAAGCACAGGCAGAGGTTGCCCAGAAAGGCTGTAGAGCTCCCCTCCTTGGAGATAGTCAAAAGTCAGGACATGATCCTGGGAAAATTGCTCTGTGTGGCCATGCCTAAAGCACAGGGGTTGGACCACAAAGCCTCCAGAGCCCTTTCCAACTTTAGCTATTCTGTATCATTCTGCATTAGTATCTTCAGCTATCAACACCTCAGTGATCTGCAGATGCTTGGCAGCAGTCTGGCTTGTGGTTTTCTAGCAAGTGGTCCTTGCAGAAATTGGTAGCTGAGTAAGTATTATAGTACATTTTCCAAACAAGGGAAATATGATCATCTCTCTTTACAAAAAAGCTTGCCAAGAACCAGCAGAGGCTGATACTGCAATTAAGAACTCCTGCAGCCAATGTTGCAGCTCTTAAATTACAGAAGTTAGTTTCACAACACCTGGAAAATGTTTTATATGAATGCTAAAAAAGAACATATGTAACCCTACCTGATCAGACTAGTAAGAACTTCTCCCAGAAGATACTTTACACTCCAGAGATTCATATCCTCTGACTATTTGAAGACAATTGGCAATAAAGCACTTGCCCATAAAGTTTATATATATACAACTGTGTCATTTGTCTGTCTTCATGTCAACATTAACTACTGTGTTACTTCCCGGCATGGAAAAACAAAGGTAAAAAGATCATTTGCCTTCTCTAAGCACTGAGACAGCCTCCACAACAAGCTGAGTATTAAAACTGCATTGTCAAAAAAGAAAATAAGAAGAAACTAAGGATGGGAGGGTAGGAAAAGCTCCATTGCAAAAGTAAGTCTAATAGAGGCACTAAGAAATAAAAATGTGAAATGTCAGCCAAACCAGAAGTCTCAGAAAAAGAACCAGATCCCATAAAAAGAGAGGAAAAAAGAAGTATCCTCCTAGGACTCACAAAGAGAAGAAAAAAAAGATGAGTACCCCAGTATAAAGTCAAAATAAGACTGCAAAAGCTGGGAACCTCCCAGAAATTTAAGAAGGAATAATATAATGAAGTTCTCAAAAGATAGTATAGAAAGATTAAAAGAGAAAGAAAGAGAAAGAGATTAAGGAAGGAGTTGGATACTCTCCTAGGAAAAATAACCCATTTGAGAAACAGAAGTGCCTCAACATCAAAGCGAATAATGCACATATTTCAAATTAGATACAACTAAAGGCAAAAGGAGTATTTTGAGTATGTCTAAATATTAAGATATCCAAAATGCTGCTCTAGAAAGATTTCTAATATTCAAGTATAAGAATACTCAGAAACCTAAGTTTTGATCATATGCTGAGGTCAAAGCAAATGTTCTGCTAGTGAATATTGACTTCAAAATCTTTCCAAGTACAGGCCATTAGTAAGTTTGAGTTAATTCAGCCAGACTTTTACATCCAGAGATTCGTGTTTCGATTTTATTTGTGGTAGTTAACAAAATGCAGAAGTAGTATCTTGCTAGCTTCCAAATATTTCACCTTCGTTTTATAATTATTTTTGATAGAATTAATTTATACAGAGTTGTATAAAAAAGTAGGCGAGGCAGTGACAGATTTTATCTTTTAATGAATGAATGAAGCTCTCTTACAGTGCTATCTGATATACAACTCTAAAATTAAAGTAATACTGACATGAAGAAGGTTTTGCTTTAGTTTCTTCAGGCCTAAAGTAAGTCCCAGAAGCAAACAATATGAACTGGATGACAGACACAGGACAAGTAATAATACAGTAGTTCACCATCAAGACTATCAGATTTGAAAACAAGTAGTGTTTCATCTCAGTGTTTGTTGGTAGTGCAGGGCAAAAATCCCTCACCTTTGGTATAATGCCATGATTCCTTGTTACTCTGCTCTGGGGTGTATAAAACACAGCACTCAGAATGGTACAGCTTTACTCCAAGAAACCTCATACTGAGTTATTATATGAAGGGAAAGAGTTACCAAGTATCCAAGATAATTTTCACAAAAATATTAAGATTCATATAAACATATGATGGAAATTAATCATCAACCACAGAGACTTGAATGTGTAGCACTGTTGCAGTATTTTAGTATTTTGTGGAAAAAGCTTTACATGTAATTACAAACAGCAAAGCCTGCATCTTCTATCACAAAAAAGAAAATAACAAAAAAAAATCAGATAGTACTTCTCCAAAAACCCAAAACCTTAAAATTGAATCATGTTACATTCTGAGGGTTGTTGGGTTTTTTTTTTTTTTGCTTATCTCCTATACAGTATTTCAGTTTTTAACACTTTATCATTTGCAATACAAAAGAATACCTACACCTAATTTATCACTATGTTTCAAGTCAGTCTGTTTCTCTTTAGTCCACATGTTACAGCTTTTTGTTCACCCCACCTATGAGATATGTAAGAGTCTGAAATGGGTAAATCATCTAGTTAAAACTATTTTACAAAGTATAAATATTAACAGTTGTCTTACGCATGAGGGATTGTAGTTTTAAAAATATCCAGCATGCAAGTGCAAGTCTTATCCCAGATTTCTAGGGTAAACTTTTCACCATTAAGGATGACAACATTCTCCAAACAGTTTGTACCAGATCGTGCCAGTTGTTCATTGTCTGTAAAAGACAAACAGTGTATTTGTTTATTCACATATAACAGAGCAAAATGTTAACATCGTTTTAACATAATTTGTACAGCTCCTACCTTGCTGCACACACCAGTACAGCTGTGCAAATATATCATCCAATAGAACATCACTAAGTACTTCTAAATACTGTGTAAATACATCACATATTGCATAAAGTGCATGGTTACAAGTAGTTGTCATCCATTCAGCTTTCTAGAAGTCAAAAAAAGAGAAAAGTTAACAACCTTAAGGCGAAACTTCAGGATACACATATAGATAAACATTTGTATTTACTCAATTTGCTTTACAGTGACATGAAGTTCATTTCTGTATCTCAAAACCTCAAAATTTGGAGCATCAACTTCTGCTTTGCTAACTAGCAGGTTTAAAAAGAACTACAGGAACAGACAAACAAACGACTGTCTAAGTGTCCAATCCTAGCTCAGTGATTTAACACCAAGCTAAAATTGTGTTTAAGTGTTTTCCAGGGAATAAAAATTTACAGAGTGAGACATGTCCTATTACAAATAGCCAGACAAAGCCTCCCAAACAACTGACAGTTTTAATCTAACTTCTAACATTAATAATTTACATATTATTTACATTTTAAAGCCCATTTCTGTTCAGTTGTTTGTCAGAACAGTACCCAGTTCTGATTTGGCAAATCAAAATCCGGGTGGCTGGTCAAAAGGGTGCAATGACAGCACAGCGCTGTTTTGGGTGGTTTTTGTTTGCTTGTTTGTGGGCTGGTTATGGGGTTTTTTGGTTTCTGTTTGGCTGAGGGGATTTTTTTTGACCTTGTCATCAAAAACTTAGTTAACTAACAAAACTTCTTCTAATTGTGACTTCACTGCTGATTACAAGCCTCACTCAAGCGAGCATGTTGTGTATCTCAGATTCCAAACATCACACGTAAAAGCTACAGTTCTTCTTACAAACTCTACATACATTACATTTTATGCTATTCTTCTGTTGTTCCTAGTGTAAACTAGCAGGCCTTTTACAGGCATGGTTTTAAAAAATTAGAAAAGGGGTAACACCTGCCAATGGAATGCCATTAAAACAAAATAAGAACACTGGAACCACAGGTCCACCATCCAAGATTTGAGGTTTACCCTACATTACTTGACAAACCTATATTACAGGTTTTCTACTGTAAATGTAGTTCTCATGTAAATTATCTTCCTCCACTTTTTTTCACCTCAGTCTGCTGTTCTGGCAGTTTCATGTTGTCAAATATTCTGAAGACAATCCGAAACAAATCTTGCCACCAGTGCTTTTCGTAAGTATGGCCATATGTCTTCATTATTTCAAACATTACTGTTAAGCCCCTGAAATGAAGAGAGAACAACTTATACCAAGTTACAGAAAGACATGAACGAGACCAAGTAAGTGCAACTACAGCAGCAATAACAAATTCAAATACTGTTGAGAACATTATATGTGCACACAAGCACACAAAAATAAGTAGAAAACCAGCTTGTAAAAAAAGCACTTTTTAGTCACAGGCAATAGCCAAAAAATATTTTTGAGAACTGTGGTACTTTAAAATTAAAATAATGAACCAACTTCTTTACCAAGGACCACAAAAATTAATAAATAAATATTTCCAGTTATAAAATACAAAGGTTTAGAAACAACCCTCACCAGCTACAAAGGGAGTCCAGATGCACAGCTTGCATGCCAATGCGCAAATTTAAAGGTATTTGTATACTACCCCTCATATTTCATATCAGAACTGCAACTGAATATACTTTACAAGGGAAAATTATATTCCAGGAAATTAAGCAAGTTTTACATGACATTAGAGTACACCTTTGCTTTTTTTAACCATTTCTGCAATCCTCAATCACTTAATGAATCATGGTATAAAACCTCAGGGTAAGTTTTAAAATCCCCCGGATTTAAAAGTAGGATGGGCTAGACACAGAATGCAATCACAGCTACATAACTTTGTTATTTATTGTAACAGAAAACAAAAATTTCAAATGTACAGAACACAGACTTCATTTCTGTATTCCAGTGTCTACTTAAAAGGTGTTTGTTGTTTCCACAGTGGTATCACCCAAATTAAATACCCAAGTCATTTTACAGTGATTACATTTATCAACAGTTATGTCTATTTTAAAAGTGTAAAGTAAGCCTTTTAAAATTTGAATTACAAATACTGATTGTTACCTGGTTCTTACATCTAATTTGCATCTATTGATGATACAGGACAACTCAAAGAGAATTGGGAACCATCCTCGCACCCACACTCTGTCTTCAGGAGCTACATTCATATCATCACTTGTGTATTCCTTGAATGCCTTTAGAAGGAAACACAGAGTTACCCAGTCATGGAAGTTAGATTCTTCAAAATAAAACACAATTTGGACTGTAAACAATGATCTTTCCTGCAACAGTATTACACCCTGATACCTCAGTGAGTTGGCAATCAAAACCGTAACACTGAGAAAGTGTTTTTCAAAGTAATGCTTAGTATATTATGAAGAATAAACTTAAACAAAAAAGATTATACATTCAAGCACCAGTTTTTGCTTGCAGTTCAGCGTGAGTCTCTTGCTCTCATTTTTACAGAGACAGCTCTGAAAGTAAGGATCTAACCATAACATTTTGAGGATATTAAGCATTTTTGGTTACGCCGTTATCAATTTATTCACATTTCTTGGTAGAGAGCAGATCCTGAGATATGCTGATTTCCAGCAGCTCTCAGGAATGCTAGCCACCAGCTGAACTGGGTGGATAGGGACGGGCAAAGGGGAATAAAAGAAGAAAAAAAATCGCTGATTCTTCCAAAGCCTGTGGCATTTTATACTCCTGTTGTTTCCAAATAAAGTACATTTCTCGTTAATCCATGAAACTTGAAGGGAAGCCAGTAAGTTTAGCATAACTGGTTTTTTTAAATAAAAGCACTTATAATTTAGTTAGCACAGACTATACCTGAGGTCTGTCAGACACATATTTTGCACAGTGGCGAATGAGGCGGATCGCTTCCATACTGGTATCTGGAAATGCTGCATTGCAGGCAAATTCCGACAAGCACTTTACTGCATCCTGGAAAGAATCTATGGTCGCTGGGAAGTGTTTTTCAAACACGATTGCTGAGAGAAAAGTGTGAACAGGAGAAAAAAAAGTGTCACGCTTTAAAATCTATTAATTCTAATATGAACTGTCTGTAACAGAAGTCATGAGAGACGGGTTCATTGATTGGTGCTGTCAAATGCCTGAGTAGTAAGAAAAACCAAAGGGAAAAAAAAAAAGAATACAAAAAAAAAGGTACCCAGAGGGCATTTCATTTTGACAGCGAGTGTTTAAAATAAATTAGAGTAGCATCTAAACTAAAGCAGGTAAATGTAACAGTTAAGCAAGACTAGAGCAATAGGCTTACTGTTTAACACTAATCTGTGTCACCAGAGTTTAAGAGGGATGCATGAAGCATGGAATTACATCTACTGATGGACCTCCTCCTCAGCAACATGCTGCCTTGTTTTTAAATAGCTACTTTTGAAGAAAAAAAAAACCTGCTTCATCGATGCTGAAAGAGTTTTATAAAATTGCAGAGGTTCAGACAGAATAAAGAAATCCCTTAAAATCTGGGATCTAGATTAGAATAGAGAGAGAGAGAGAAAAAAAAATTATCATGGTGCCCCTAAGCTCAGCACTTTCTCCTAAACAGGCCTTACACAAGCACAATTCAGAAACACAGAAAAGACAGGCAAACAACATATTAGTAAAATGGCAACTTTTTTTCTTCCCCTTAGGGGAAACCCCAGAATACTTCACTTAAATAAAAATGTACACATTAAATAGAATTACCTAAGGCCTGACTTGTTTTACTACAGAATGCTACAAACAGGTAAGTTTTTTCAAAAGGCATGAAGAAAGCCAGTTAACTCCTATCTTATTGAAAGACTTTTTAAAGTAATTTCTTGGAGGGCTGATTAGAAAGTGTAAATCATTGGTTCCAAGACATGCAGTGGGCTCTACTATGCAGGCTGTGGAGTCCACAGACAAACAAAGCTTCTTGGGCTCTGGGAGTGACACACTTGCACGATGTCTGAATATGGTCCATACTCACTGACAATGTGTCCTGTAGTCTGGAATGCCAGTTCCACTATACTTTCATCCTGATCTGAAGCAGCCAGATGAAACACTGAAAAAATGTTTTTCCAGCCAGAACGAATGTTAGCAGCCTGGGAATTCACCATCTGTGCAATACACCGTACAACCATGTCTCGAATAGTAGGAGACCTAAATTAGGATAATAAACAGTAATTTTTTAAACTAAATTACATAACCAATTGGAATAGTGTAATTCTCTAACGACTGATTTTACAAAAGCAATTTGAAACATTAATTGCAAAAGTTGATGCTCGTGATCCCAGGCAATTCAGTTAATTGTATGTTATTACCTGTTTCTCTTCATGATATGTTCAAATGGTCTTAGGAAGTCCTTCTGGAATCGGAAATTAGCAAGTTCTCCTTTTTCCAAGAACTTCATTGACAATTGCCTTAATGAGTCTACTGCAAAAATAGCTACATCTTCATTGGGATTGCAGCCAACCTGAGAATATACAATAGAAATGCAGAGTAAGCTTGCATCAGAATTCTTATGGATTCAGCACAAGCTGCCTTTACAGTTGATAACAGAGAACTAATCGGTATTGGAAAATTAATGAAATTAAACAGTAGTCAGTTCCAGCATTGTTTATGCAATTCAATAATCCCTAACTACTTCCAGCTATTTTCTACGTGAAATAACCTGGCATTTAAAACCTCTTGAAAATAAGCAAGCTGTCTAAAAAGACTCCAACAGCTGTATTAAAAATGCATGTCAAACATTCATTTGGTAAACAGGCAATTTAGACTTGAAGACAACCTCTTAATCCAAGTGTCATGAAACACCCCCAAAAATTACAACACAAAACTAACAGCAGCCACTTCTAGACTCAGGTCATGATAAATAACTTAATGTATACTTCTGTTTTCACATTTATTATGTGAACCTGTGTACCTCTGCCTTCTCGCAGGTCTTTCCAGCTTCACAGTTTTTGTTGGTTCAAGCTCACAGAGAAGGACAGAAAAACCACTATGATTCAGCTAAGCACAGGCTTTTCCAATAAATCTCAAAATGAAATTAATGTGTATCAGTAACTGAAGGAGTGTGCACTATAATCATGAACAGGGGTACCTTATTAAAATGATCACCAATAACTTCCCAGATCCTAGACCACTGCAGCCTTATCCGGCCCATGTTGTAGTAAGAAATCTCTACTATCTTCTGCAGACTAAACATTCGAGGGTGGGTAGCAGACAGCAGCTCATCCATAGACACAGCACAAAGCCAGCGAACGAAATCCACTGTTAAATGAGCACAGATTTTAATGCAGCATTTTTCCAAGATTTAGTTTACAGGGGTGGGGAGGGGAAGGGAAGAGATAAAACCTACCAATAGCATTTCCATCCAACCTTGTAGATCCCGTAAATATTCTGTAAAGTGCAGTTAAAGACACTGTTAACATTTCTTAAGAAAAGCATCTATTTAACGTATTCAAGCTTCCTTGTCTTGTTTTTCTTAACAATATATAGATAGCCTCTGATTACCTTTAGTTATCAAAAAACAGTTAGTAATTGTAAAGACATACTGATGATACTGTCAGTTTTTATCATCCCTGATCCAAATACAGAAGTCAAACGTCTCTGGAGTGCCTAATTTCCATTTGTCATGACAATCAGATATTTGAAACACTTCCCATTATGAAGCAGGGAGGGACACTGCAAACCTAAACAGCTATTATGTGTTTGGCATCAAGTTTCCAGTGCACTTGATGTGATTTTACTGCAAGACAACTTTTCATTGAACTGACGTCGATCTTGCTGTCTGTACTTCAACCACAGCAATGTTTGTAAGCCTTCAAAATGATACCTCTTCATCAATTTTGGCAACCATTAAGAAAATTGTATGTTCTGATTTCTCATATGCTGAGCAAGCAAGATCCATGAACACTTCTACTGTATGATATAAACAGGGAATGTTCATAATATATATTCTGCCTAGCCAAATCCAGTTAAAATAAATGTGATTCATAGAAAGGAAGACTGGAATAATAATTTTGGTCATTTCAGACAACATCTACATAACCTAGAGGAAAGCAGGGACTCAGTAATAACATTTAGGAGAAAAAGGGTCTGACAATAATGCCCTCAGTACTAAGGCAAAATGAGATTTGCTATCTGTTACTATATACAGCAAATCAAGATTCAACAGACACTACAGCAGACTTCATTCTGCAAGTCTTCTGTAGTAATTTTATCAGTAAAAAAGCTTCTTGTCTAATCTTTGCTCTGCTTCTTCCTGCAAAAATATCTATGATCCTAAAAAAAACCCCCACCCCCAAACTGAAAAGCACCTCTCTATAGTAGTTTTTATGTATGTTTCTTCCTAATAAATTAATAAATTAATAAGATCCTTTTCTTAGCACAGGGTATTCAAATACTGCTTAAAAAACTTCAGGTGGCAACAACAAATTTAATACAGTACCTGTCTACAGCAACAACAACACTTTGGGAGCTAGTTTCACCAATGGATTCCTGAATACTTGCTATCTGCTTCCAATCCACATTTCCACCAACTACAGTGAAAAAAAAATTGAAAAATGGGTAAGAGAGAATACAGACTGGATTGGGGAGAAAGAAGAATAAAAGTTGTGCCACTACCTGTATAATTAAATATATTTTTAATTCACAAATAGAGAAGCACATTATTTATTTCCCTTGCATGAGCTGGCCATCTCAGTGAACAGTTGCACGTTGGTGTAATCCTAATTATCTGGATTCCCTATCCATGCATTAACTATATTAGTCCCAGAAAACTGTCCCCATTTGGAGCAATAGATACAAGTGAAAAAAATAAAACCCATT
Source organism: Monarcha castaneiventris obscurior (assembly GCA_026261815.1). Lineage (NCBI taxonomy): Eukaryota > Metazoa > Chordata > Aves > Passeriformes > Monarchidae > Monarcha > Monarcha castaneiventris. The sequence continues at coordinate 14,021,478 of JAMPIT010000379.1, forward strand.
AGAATCACCTTTTTTTCCTCCATCTTTCAATGAACCTTTGGTAAACTTGCTACTTAAAATACATAACATATGATTGAGAATATAGCTTAGAGGAGAATTTTTTACACTTGATTAGCATCAAGTGAGTAAATCCATCCCAAAAGCTTTTATTTATCATTCACAAAGAAGAGCTTCCACCAAAACTCCATCTTTAAGCTACATCTCAATTACAGCAAAATTATCACCCAGAAATAGTGAGAAATATCTATAAATAAAAATAGCAGTTATTTATTTTAGAGGCTGCAAACTGTAACCCACATCTGGGAAAGCTCATATGAAGAAACTGCTAACTTAGCAGCGAGAAAAATTCTGAAATTTTTAGCAATCTCCAAACTCCCCTTGTACCACCATCAAAAAAAAGAGCAGAATTCTTGCACTCACTCTGGGTAATTCCACATACCCTGTATTCAGGGCTTTTATTTTTTCAGAAATACAGAGAAGAACAGGAGACTGAAAGAAAGCAAGCAGTTCTGTCCTCAGAGGTTTGCTGAGAGAAAAACTCCTCGTGTTTCAGCCTGCCTTGATGTGGTCCTTCCACATGTGGAGGTGACTGGAGATGACTATCTGTCAAATCTATGTAACTTGACCCGTCTGAAGTAGTTTTCTGGGGCATTAATGGAACAACTTTTCTGTACATACATATGTAACCTCATACTAGTATTTCAGCAACTTATAACACCACTGGGATTGATCAAGACTTCTCTTGTAAGCACACAAGCTGCCAGTGTCAATTAGCTTGAATCTTGGTAATGAGTCAGCTAAGAAACATATCAAATGAGCAGCAGTGAAGAGAATTTGAAGGGCTATTTCCAAAGAGCCAGAGCCTTAACCAACTCTACCAGCTTACATGAGAATTCCTTGTTATATCAGGATTTGTAATTCAGTGCCTGAAAACCTAAACAGCAGACTTTAACAGTTGTGAAATCTTTTAGAATGAAACACAGGAGTCAGCTATGTAACTCTGCTTTATAAAAAAGAGATTCCTCAGACTCCCAGTGTCCAAGGAGGATTTCTGGATACCTAGGAAGTGCACTTTGGCTGTGACCTACTCACAGCAGCAGGCTTTGTCTTCCAACTTTGTGAACAGAAACTGAAGTAGAGGAAATGCAAATTTCACAACTACAACTCTAAGTAAGGCAACATTCCTACCAAAGGAGCAATAGAGCAGATACTTGTGCATTTACTTTTACAACCCACATACTTGTGATGTTTTGAATTTCCAAGTACAACAAAAAAAAAGGGCCACAACAGGAAGATAATACAAGAGATGAAGACATTTGAATGCAGATGCCTGAAGAGCCTCACCTCAACCTTGCTGAGGCAGTAAACACGCAAAGGAGCTTTTGGGTTTGGCTTTGCTATCTTTGTTATTTCAAAACCACATTAACTTCGGCAAGGAGAGTGAGTGCTGCTGCTTATCCACATCTGATTTTGCAAGCAGGTCTGAAAGATGGAGCTTCTGTGTCAGCAGACTGCAACTTCACTCTAAACAACTGTTCTCCTGTAAAATGTGTCTGTATATATGGACATATGCACTATGTATCCTTCACAGGAATCCTGGTTTATAGAAAGCTTGCTCGAAACTCATAGTTCCAATGCATACTTTGGAGTAATCATAGAAAATTAAACTTTCTGCAAAAAAGGATTTATGGAAACAAGTGAAATAACTAAAACAGTTGAGAAAATGTTCAAACAGCCCTTTAGTGCACGAAAACCAAGTTAAGTATTTTCCTACAAGACTGAAGCAACATTATTAAAAAAAGAAAAAAGAAGAAAATGGTGACATTTCCATGTGTGCCCTGTGATAAGCATTCCAGAAATTCAATTCAGAGAGAAACGTTTTATGCATTTGGGCATAAACTGTTTTCCCTAGAAATGTAACTGACAGCAGCAGAAGGTCTTTATAAGCTGGATCTATACCAATTACTAGCAAGTATGATTTTGAGACACCTGAATACAGTTTACATTCTTGAGTTATTAGGATTTTAAACCCTTAAAGGCCAGTCACTGCAGCGTAGAGAAATTGCCAGGACTTGAGAGAGTAGCCAAGTTGCACAGGTCATCAGGGAACACTGAGCTGAAGGATGCATATTGGAAGGGCAGGAAGAAGCTCAGTATATGAGATGTTGGCAGACTCATTGATTTCCAGGCCTAAGTTCTCCGTTCATCAATGCTTGGCAAGGTGAGGGGAGTACACAGAGGCAGGCCAAAGGGGAGCAGAGGGGAAAGAAAAGGACTGACTATAGAAGAAGAAAAACCGTCTGAGGAGAACACAGAGCTGGATGATTAGGACTAGTCTGAGGGCTAAGATCAGGGAAAATAGAAAAATTATCATTACTCAAAAAAAAAAAAAAAATTACATGAAAAACTGAGGCAAGACAAAGCTTTTGTTTGGCTGTGGGTGAAGTTCAAAAGGCAGGAGACACTGAGCACTGCACTATAACTGAAACTTTCTCATAGTCAAATAGACTTCTGTACACACGCTTCCAGAGTTTTCTAATCCCCTAAACCTCTATATCTTTAACTGTGTTCCCATTTAAAACAGACAAATAAACAAAACCCCCAACCTCCTAAAGATAATTTAAGGTAAGACTTATACTTTCCTAGGAAGATAAGAGACATCATCCCATGTTTGGAGTATATCTTGGTATTCAAGCCTAGAAAAGGCACTTAACTCAGTAGCAAAGTAACCAAAATAGGAAAAAAATGGAATTTCAGAATTTAAGCTAAATTCATCTCCCACTTGGTTTGAATTCTGTGTATTTCTCACAAAGCTCCACAACAGATGCTTAACCTACACATACTGACTTGCTTGCTTGGTAAAATATTTGGCACACTAATGTTGCAATATTATTAAATCTGGTCATACCATCTGCAATCCATTCTTAGTTGGAAAGCTATATTTTAATAGAACTGAATAATATATATAATCATCTTACATTTCCCACCCTAGCAATAATAACAGAGAAAACTAAATATTCCAGAAACTGGAATCAGCCTACTCAAAGCCTAAGTTTTACAAGGACTACTTCATGGTCTTTTGTCAGAATCTCACATAAAACACAGAACAAATTTAAATAGTTCTCTGAACAAAACCAGTTAAATGAAATACGAAATACTGCGTATCTGCCCATACTTACCCAGTCCCAGCCCCACAAATTCATCAGGTGCCTGATCTTTTGTTCCAGTAAAAGAACCTTCCCTGCCACGCACTGTCCCTGAGATGTAGCGAGGTTTTACTCCAGTTCCTATTAACTGTGCCAGTTCAAGTTGACTGATGCATTTCAGAATCTGTTCCAGAGAATAAGGTTGTTTATCAACAAAAATCAGTTTGAAATAGTAAAAAGCAAGCAAAGATCTTTAGAAGAAAAGAATTCTAAACACCTGAGGTCAGCCAATCTGTTCCTCTGTCTAAAATGAATATTAATTTAAATAGTACTAGATTCATCTCTCACAATTTTATTTCTCACTTGGACATGTTTTGCTACTTTAATTGGTTGCATAATGTACGCAAAAAAAGTACGTACACGGCACTTACCTAAACCCCACTGTATTTATGCACAAACAAGCACACTACTGTGTTGAAAATCAGTAAACATGCTTTCTTACAGTTTAAATACAAATGACTTGTACCTCATGCCAGGAATTTCCTAAATAGTTTCCATCTGTATGAGCCACCGTGATGAGAGTTTTAATGGTGTCAATATTCTTCTGCTTCATTTCCGTAATACCAGAACTCACTGTAAGCAATGTAAATCTTGCTAATGCTTGAACATAGGCATCTCTTTCAAGCTACAAATGGGAGGAAAAGAAACAAAAGTCTCATAAATATTTTTGCCATTTCTTGTTCTTAGTACAATCCGTTTGATTTCATCAATTATACCATTTACCTTTCTCTTCCTAGAACTGAATTTCCAAAGCATAGTGAAAACATTCATGTTCTTCACCAGTAAGAAGATATCTGTGGGATGAAATCAGGTTCCTTCTATTCAGGAACACGAAGTGCTATGTCTGACAGCACAGAACACATAAGCTGTGTTTAGGTTTCTGGTTTGGTCTTTTTGGGGAAAACAGGATGCTGTTTCAGAAGAAATGTTGCTACTTAGCTAAGCTTTCAGTATTCTGTTACTCTACTCTGACCTACTCTAAAAATGCTGCCTTAGCACACTCACTCAAGTTGTAGCATTTTTTGTCAACAAAATCTAAAAAAATATATCTAAAAGACATGTTGTGCCAATCCCATGGAATAGCTCAAAAATTAGTTGATTTAATCCACATCATTTGGAGCACCTCAGAAGCTTCTGAAGCAAGTGTCCACAATCAGCAAGTGACCACAATCTAGACAGGTCTCACAAAAAAATTCTACACAGTTACCGAATTTTTATGTGTATAGTATCTATAAACAACAAAGGAAACTCCTCAGATCCCACATGAACCAATTGCAATGGTAAAAAGGGGATTACAGTTGAGCCCACAAGTACATTTTATTCTCCTGTTATGTATAAACTGAAGGCCATGAAGTGAAATGGTTGTACACCAGATAAACAAATGGCAAATATGAAATATATTTAACTGTTAGAATATTTAGGGCTATTTTTACATAAAAAGCATTGAGCACAGAAAGCAACCAAATACAAAATATTAAAAAAAAAATCCCAGGAAGAATGGGATTCCACAGAGAGAACACAAACACCACAACACTGGGCTATGGTAGAAGGGACAGTTTGCCACTGAGCCACAGACCACATTCAAACCACACCACTACTGCAGGGTACGCTGGCAAAGGCACAGAAAGTGATGTAGAAGCAAAGAAAAACAGAAGTGTTAAATAAAGTGTACTAAGCAATGAAGATTTGGAGCCTACAAATTGTGTCTCTTCCACAAAAACAAAAATGTTTTCAGTCCTACTCATCCATACAGGATGAGTATCCCATCCTCCTGCCTTTTTCAAAGCCAGCAAAGTAGAAGTCAAACAATTAAACGTGTCCATCACCTAGAAATTAAAACCTGATGATAGAAGCAGATTAAGTACATCCTTTTGATGCACAGCTTGTCTCAGATGCTTTAAGACAAAAGTCAGACTGTGTGACAAGTCTAAGATTAAAAGCATAAATAATTAAAACCAGAAACTATAATTGAGGTTTCAGAGGTGAACACGCATAACTTAAACTATATGGTGTACTTTGGAAATTTTCTTAAAATTAAAGGCAACCAGGTCCCTCCATTATCTCTCAAGGTGTGTAAACTAATGTTAATTCTTAATAGGCACCAATTTTAATTTCTGTACATTTACACAATGAAAATTGAAAACCTGCCATCACTGGTTAAGCACATGAGGAAAAACTTCATTCCAACAAAAAAGATGCTTGAATCAGCTCAAGTACAAATGTGCCAGTCCTTCAAACCACCAGAGCTATCTGGTGCCTGAAGTCAGACAATATCCCATCTAATCACGATCTTGTGAATTGGAATCATCCTGTAATATTGAAACTACCACCAAACATTGTAGTTTTTAACGGTATCAACAAAACAGAATTTCCGCAGAAAACCAAGAAAGGAATATTGCTTATATTGAAAATTCAAAAGCAACACTTCCCATTTTCTGCAATTTAAAACCTTTTTTTTTGGGAACACCCCCAGTTCAATCACGTCCCAAGCCAATGGACAGGTGCAACTGAAACACAGGGATCTTAGAGCAAACATGTCCTTGCCCTCTCCATGCAAGGCTGACCACTGCAGGACTGAGAGCTAAACTCTGCAGCTGCTGAAACTGCTATCTGTACCAGTTCCACTTTTGCAGCTTAGAAACAAAAGTAACCAGAGTGTGAATTTCACTAAACATCTGCAGGCTCCAGGGAAGGCTTTGTTAAACAAATTTTTAAGTCTGTTCAGCTCAGGGACAGGTGATAGTGCAGAAATTAGGTGGAAAAACAGAGGAAGGAAAGCGCACATGATCTCAAATGGGCTTTTTTAAGCAGCTGTATCACAGGTCCTGATGTACCTTTCCACATTAGTGATAGAAAATTATCTAACTTGCCAAATACAAGTGCAAGGGGGGAAGGAAGGAAAGCATTCACTATTGCATCATAGTTCAACATTTTCTACTTAGTCTTATACAGTTGGTTTTTGGGTTGGTGTGTGTTTTCTTGTTTGGGTCTTTTCTTTGGTTGGTTTTTGGTGGTTTTTGTTTGCTTTGTTTCGTTTGTTTGTTTTTAAAATATTTTCAATGTACACATGAAATAACACAATGCCAAACACATGAATTTTGCTGGCCCCTCTCTTCAGCTATCCCTATAATGGACTTACGGCAGACCAGGACTCCATTTATTAATAATCTACAACAACATAATTGTACCTTCCCTACCAATGATTTTAAAATAGAAAAACAAAAGCCAAAAAAAGCCCAAGTTTAATCACCATTACCCTCTGGAACCAGGGAATCTGGCATTCTTGGCATTGTGTTTAATGCAAGATCCATTCATTCATTACATCAGGAATGCCATTTCCAGTGCCATAACTGGAAAGGGTATCCCTTTAAAGGCATCTCGGATTAGTATAATATCTCTGAAGTTGAGAACAGTATTTCAAATACAGTTCACAGAGATACTATTTTACAGGACAGAGACTCATTTTATAAAACAACATAGCACATCTAAACAGCTTTGTAACAAAGCTAAAAATAAAATACTTTGACATAAAAGTAGTCAAACTTCTAGGGAAACAAAATTCAGTGCAGAGGCATGGAAGCACTTACCACAAAACACCAGGAAATACTTTATAAAGGTCACTTCATTTACACTTTCAGTCAAATACCAGATGAAATAGCAATATCAGAAGCAGGCAGCCTCTAGGTATTGTAGTGCACAGCTCCAGCAGCAAGGACTCTTACAACCCTATTACCATTTTTGCTGGTACATAAAACAAAGTATTGTCTCAATCTTACATTTTTTACCTGAATGTTGAAAATGCAAGCAATCCGGATTGCACATCGTATACCCTCCAGACAAAGAGAGGCAACTTCGGTGTCATCACAGTCCTGCAGACCCACACTGAATGCAGCTAGAAAAGGTGTCCATGCCAACTGGAATGTACACAAAATAGGTGTTAAATTAGCAATTGTTGGTACTTGAAGGGAATGTTATAGTTTCAACATCTTGCTGAACTGTAAATTCCACCCTTAACTTACATCCTTAACCTTGAAGTTGTCTTTTGCCAAAAAGGAAATAGAATATATAGACATGAGACACAGAACAGTATGAAGTGTGGTTAGAAGAGACATGAGACACAGAATGGGGCAGAAGTAATGCAGAGTGGAGTTCTCCTCAAAAGCACTTGTCCTCTCCCTCAGTAACTAACACACAACCATCTTCAGATAGTTGTAAAAACCAAAACGTAAAGCTACGTTTATTAGATGTCTGTTAAAGTTTTAGCAGCAGGATGACTTTTTATCTTTGCACACTGAAAAGTAGAGTCAACAGTTATTGTAATAACCAACACACCATGTAACAGATTTCTTTATGATGAAAAGTACATACTTAAATAAGACTAGCTTGTCCTGATAACACCAGAGGGAAAAAAAAAAAACGAAAGTAGTAAAAATAAGGCAAACTTTATTAATTACACTAAAATTATGGTAAGAAAAAACCAAAAAATCCCAGGACATGACTCTTGCCTTATCTCTCTACTACTAATATTGTTGCCCTTATGCCTCCATCTTTTTATACCTAAGCCACTGTTGATGTTTCCCATTCCTCTTCCCTTATGTGGCACTGAGGATGTAAGAGATGTAATGAAAATCACTGCAAGAGAGTCTACACAGTCCTTTCCTTGTGGTCAAGGCTCCCTCTCCCCAAGGCAGAAAAAACAGTGAGAAAATGCAGAGGATCTTACCATAATTACATGGGGTTATGGAGAGAGAACACTGTGAGACCCAGAATGATTTTAGAAATAATTTTACCTGAAGTCACCCCAGATGAAATAGAGAGTCAATGGGCACAGCAAAGAGCAACAGATTTCACACTTACTTTCATAATAAAATGATGCACCACAGAGTTTTGGTTTCATTTAAGCCAGCAATTCCAAAAGCACTACCTCTGAAAAGCACTTAATGCTTGCACATACCAAACTGTAACTCCAGGACAGTATCATAGGCATCAGATGAATTAACAGATTCAGGATTTAATTCCCTATTGTATGACCTTTACAGGTCCCTTCCAACCCAAACTATTCTATGGTTTCATGTTCAGAAATACATGTTTCTTCCCACCGCCTTCCTAATTTTCATTACTATTGAAACCAAAACTAATCTTAAAAAAAATCACGAGACTGAAATAATTTCTTAAGAACTATCTAATGGTCTGTATACTGTGCTTTGTAACTAGATATATGCTGTTATTTGTAAACTGTTTTGTTATTAAAGGTGAAAATCAAGCCTCAAAACCAGACAGTCAATTTTGAACTGCTTAGATGGGTGCATAAAGCGAATTTTTGCTGTTTTAAAAATTTAGCCAATGTATCTGTAAATACAGTTATAATGATCAATTTTATGTGGAAATCAATGGGTGAGATTCCCAGACATTTGTGAAGTTTTGCTGAAAATTGACATCTAAATAAAAAATGTGAAATTAAGCATTTAAATTCCACAGATCTCTCTTTTTTTTTTTTTGCTAAGAGGGTCCTCTGCTCAATACATCACACTGTCCTCAGTACTGTGGCTTATGAACATCCTCAAGTAACTTCAAGTAACAACTTCTAATTCTTAGTACCTTCACGAAAGGTGTTTAGGTTTTAATTTACCCCAGTGCTTCATATTTTGCTCCAGTGAAAATGAACTTTAGAAACACACTTTTCAGATACTAAAGGGTAGGAAGTATTAGGGCCGGTATCTTAAAGAAAAACACACTATGAATTTTACCGATGCCTGCATGTGAATTATTTAATTTCAATTTTAAAGAAGTCAACAAAGTACAGTATACCTCTGCTATGTGACACCTTGAACAGCCTGGAAGTAAATTTTTAACAAGGTCTGTCCCCTAGTGTTCCTCTGTACAAATGGAATACTATGCTAGTTTTTTTTAACAGGGTGACAAAGAACTCGAAAGTTTGCCTCATAAACAGCAATTTTACGGCTAGATCCTCAGTGTGCTGAGGTGGCCAGGAAGGCCAAAGGCATCCTGGCTTGTACCAGCAATGGTGTGGCCAGCAGAACCAGAGCAGTGATCCTCCCCCTGTACTCAGCACTGGTGAGGCCACACCTCAAATCCTGCGTTCAGTTTTGGGCCCCTCTCTGCAAGAATGACTTGGAGGTGCTGGAGTGGGCCCAGAGAAGGACAATGGAGGTGGTGAAAGAGTGGGAGTTGGTCTCTTCTCCCAAGTAACAAGGGAAAGGATGAGAGCAAGTGGCCTCAAGTTGCACCAGGAAAGGTTTAGATTGAGTATCAGGAAAAATTCCTTCACAGATGCAGTTGACAAAAGTTGGAACAAGCTGCCCAAGGAAGGAGTGCAGGCACCAACCCTGAAGTATTTAACAGACATGTAGATGTGGCACTTCAGGTCATGGTTTAGTGGTGGAATTGGCAGCACTGGGTTAACTGTGGGACTCAAAGCTTTTAAGAGTTTATTTCAACCTAAATGTTTCTGTGATTCCTGGGCCTGGAGCTCCACCTGACCACACAGCACATCCCTCCAGGGAACCATTTGTTTATTTAGTGGCAGTGGTCTGAGACCTTACTTCCCTGGAGCAGTTCACACAGGGGTCATGTGAGGACCATGACTTGAACAAGGGCACAAATGAGAGCACGGCAAGGGCGTAACAATTCATCTCAATGGCAGATGACTGCTGTGAGTAAGGTATCCCAGAGACCACAGCCAAGAGCACACTGAGGCATTGGACACTACTGGAAATACTCTATCTATGAATCTGAATCACAGCTATGGAAAAGGCATTTGGGATGCAGCTTTGCATTACACAATAGCATACACATGTTTAGAATAACAGTTTAATACCGGTCCAGCTTCCTCCCCTATACTGGATGAGAGTCCTAGGTTTTCTACAGTATTCATTTGCAACAGGCAACATCAGATAAAAGTTTTTCCTGATAACTGCTGTCCCAAAATGCAATGAAGTAATCTCCGTTAGAAGCATTAGGGGGGGACTCAAAATAATGACCTGAAATTAGTTATTTCTCACTTTTATAAATCTGTTTTTTCACTACACCTCTATATCTGAAATAAAAATATTATAATTTCAAGTTTTTAACTACTTTTTATACTTTTTTCCCCTTGAACACATTCATTGTAACTCCTCCACTGCCTCAAGATGCTTCTTTCTATCAGCACAATTCTATCTGTTCTTAAATTTCAGGGTAAATGAACCTAGATTAGGAGGCTCAAAATCCTCTCTTTCCTGTAGCAAGTTAAATAACTCACAAAATGCCCAAAACATAGCAGATGCAAATCTTTAGTATTTCCAATAAATCCTGTCGGTCAGCATTTTGTATGAAGAAACTGTGATATTCTACGCGATTATCTAAACATGTATCTCACCTTAAACATGGGTCTCACATGCTCCAGGTGTGTTGCACTAGTGAAAGGGGCCTGAACATGGCTCACTGCCTCCATGAGAGCTTTAGCTGTTTTAGCCATTTGTTCCATTTCCAAGTTATAGAGGAGTCTTCTCTGCTTTTCACTAGCAACACCTGCAAACACATTTTTTCTCTCATTTGTGCATCTTTAGCAATGGTGTCTTTAGGAATGTAATTTTACGTTTTTCATTAAGTACAATACTCAGATGCATTTTTGTCTTATCTTTACTTTCTGAAATTATCACACCAACTTTCTTGTATTTGTTTTACAATATAGATAAAATTTAACTTAAGGCAAACTTGTGTATGAAATGTAAACTGTTTTCAAACCCAGAATTTTAAGATTTGAACAACAGAGATTTCTTCTCCATCACCCCAACTTACAGCATAAGTATCATACCCACTAAGCTAAATTCAAAATGAAGCGATATTTCATAGCAATCCATCAGCAGAGAAAATATCAAGAAAAATAACTGGACATACTTTTTCAGAGCAAGAACTACATTAAGCCTTTTCATTTCTGTAACAGAACCTTCATCTCATCAAGACAGTGAAATCCAGTAGTATGTAATAATCATCTTTTTAAAAATGGCAATAAAACATTATGCTAAGTGAATGAATACTGAAAATAAGAGTATTTCTTTTTTCCAGATGCAAATTTCCTGCAAGCAATCCATTCAAAAGGCTAACCTAGGACTTAAATTATACAAATATGTTGGGGGAAAGTTAAGTCTTTCTTAATGTTGTCTGTAGAAAAGCTAGAATGAGTAACATCTCAATCTTCACACTGTGCAAAACACAAAGTTTTTCTGGTATCTGAGAGAGGAAAAGATAATTAATATAATGCACAAATTAGGGCCCTAAGAACCAAATATTCCAAAATTTTTTAGGATGACAGACTGGTTACTGCAGGAAATCACAACAGTTACTTTAGAAACAGAAGATACACCCAGTGTATGCTCTGCTCTGTACATATTGGCAACACCATAACTTCACAGAGCCCTCCAATTTCCCTGTGCTGCTGCTCAGCAGCAAAACCTGCCTCCTTCATGATCAATGCACCGACTGCCAGGAATTCAAATGCAAAAGGAAGCGAAAATAAGCAGCTGCATCTAACACAGTGAGGTTGGCATAATGCATTTATGTTAAAAAGAAAAGGATATGAAATGAGAAGCTAGGACCCACTGTGAGTTAAGTGAGTGGTGTTTGCTTCATTCAACTCTTATTTTACAAAGGAGAGCTTCATGAAACTGAAGAGCCAACCCTCGAAGAAAGCCAACACTGCAACTACTTACTTTGTTTACTGGATTTTGTGGGTATTGTTAATTCTTTTGTTTCTTTCATTGAAATCTTCTTTCCAGCTATTTCATTATAGATAGCAGACAAATATTCTTCAGGGAGATCTTTACTGTCATTGATACCTCTATTCATTTTAATATACTGTTCTTTTGTCATTTTATTCTTAACCTGAAATGCAGAAAGTAGCTGTAAATATCAACAAATGAGGCAAGCTCATCACAGTTACAATGCTCCCTATAAAACTGCCCAGCACATGAGGAGTTACCATCAAGGATAAACCTGCTGATTCGGAAGACATTTTGAAGTATTCAACGTATCCAAGACTACACTGTCAAATCTACAATACACCACAAAGGCATGTGGACATTCCAACACTGAAACATTTGATAGGATCCACAGATCATATCTATGTCAAATTAGACATACATTTACAAAAACAAAAAAGGAAAAAAAAAGCCTTATCTTGTCATACAGACCAAATGATCTCTTACAGAAATCTACCCAACAGAAAGGCCTACCAAAAAAACTTCAAAACCTCAACACCCATGAAACAATACTGTTACTTAAAAGACACACAAACATACGCTGCCTTACTTCTTACACACATGCTGGTGTTAAATTGGACATCAAGTTTTACAACTACATTGTCACAAAGCCTGAAAGTTACATGCCTATGAATTTTATCAGATATTTATCCCAGCAACATACCTGTGGACTGTGAAGATCTGTTGTCAACATGATAATTGAGTAAGCTAAAACATATGCAGTATCTGCACTAGCAAAAAGAGTTTGCCTGAAGGCAAAAAGGAGAGAAAGAACAGCAAATTTAATTTATTAGGATTTTTTACTAATTATTCAACTTTCCAAAGTTCTGAAGAAGTGTATCTTACCCTTGGTTACATTCTAAATATCTAGCAGCAAATTTCTCCATTAAGCGATCAATTTTTTGAGCTTCTCCTGGCAGACGAAATCCTTCTAGAAACATGCGCAGAGCTGAAACAAAATCCTTTCCTGAAAAGTCGTGTTGGTCCACATATGCATACATGACTTCTTTGTTAAATTTATCATTATCTCCCAGGAACTCCCCAACCTGAGTCTAGAATAAGAATAGAAAAGACAAGCTAGTGTATTTATATTAGGAAAAAAAAATAACAACAACAGAGTCAAATGTCTTAAAAAAAGAGAGGCATGTATTGCAGTTAACGGAGGCATATTCCTGCTTCTCCTCTACTGTCTAAAGCAAAGTATTTTGGCCATATATTCCATCATAATGCCCTTACATGCTCATACATATCTGCCCACATTCTTCCTTTTTTGCTTTTATTCACATGTCATTTTCTCATTAGATGAATTCCACATGTGTACAAGACAAAGTTAATACTACTAATGCTTGTTCCCTGCTATAATGATTTCTGTAGTTAAGAAACTTATTACAGGAATGAAAAGCATAATAAACTCAACTTTATTCCCTAGAGTACTGATCTCAAACAGATGCAAGGGATGCTCAAATATAAATAGCTGGTACTCAAATACATCCAAGTCAATAACTGTCAATGCGACACAGTACAGTGAAAAAGAGAATGCATTCAGGTAAAGATGCTTGTATATGTAAACTGAGGTTAAAAAAAATGTTTTGATGTCTGATTCTAAGCATTGATACTGAAATTTGTGACTTCAGCCACAGATGGCAAATATGGGCACCAGTGAGTGTGGCTTTTATGCACAATGGTGAGAAGTGCTGTTTCAGAAAGTTAGGTGTTTCATGATATTATTAACACAAGATATTCCCACCATCCCTAGCCAGATATTGCAGGAGCCTTCCAAGTCTAGCAACAGCTGCTAACTGTAAATAAAATCAAAGAACTAATCTAGATTAAACAAGTTTCCTTTTGGGGTAGAAAAAACTGCTTTTAATGTTGTTGCACCACATTATTTTTTTAACCAACTCTGAAGGACAGATACTTCTGGCAGTTCCTTACTAAAGTATATACAATTAACTGAGTTGCCTCAAGCTATATTAGCAACCAAGTACAAGTTTTGAGTCAGCTCAAGTAGGTCAGTCTCCTGCTTTACTTCGGTGAACTGCAGGATGCATAGAGCACAGGGTATAGCTCTAATGCACCCTCTAACTCAAATTCCTTGAGCTTACAAATTTTAGAAGAGAGACGTTCCCTTTTCTTCATCCCACAATAATGTGTTACACACTCTAAATCAATTATCAACTGATTTACAATTAGTATAAACACATCAGCATGAGCACAGACAACCATTAGGAAACCAGTTTCCTTACTGAATCTAGTCTTTCCTCTTGATGCAAGAATTGAGCAATATCTTCAGGGGTAGTGCCAAGCATTCCTTGTTCTTGCAGGTACTGAATCCCCCTCTTTGGTTTCTTATTGAATCTGTACAATGAAGAGCAGGATGAAATGAGAGTTAACCCTCTTACCCACACACAAAGCTGTACCAGCTTAAGTGAAAAGAGTCAGAAATTTCAGATGAGATGCTGAAAAATCTACATATTAAATATTTTTCCTTTATCAAACTGCACATTAGATAGGAATGAGCTATTCCCATTTACTCTGGCACTCATGAAGAAAAAGATACTCCACAAAGACAGCAAAATCTTGACTTGAAAAGAACAATTACGCTGCATTGATTTTTATCTTAATCTGTATGAAACAATCAACAAATCCGGTAGTTGGCTGTAAGAGTGGAAACAAACAAGAGATAGATCCAGGAAACTGAATGAAAGTGAAGCCCTAAAGAACTAAGGCGTATTAGAGCAGGGTCCCAGAACTATATGACAGGAAACTTTTATTTTTGCCTAAAACTGACCTCGCTGAGGAAATTAAGGTGACAAAAATAAAATCACATAGAAGATTCACGTCAGACTGCACTGAGAAATTATACTATCCTCCAGTTCTAATTACAACAACTTAATTAATCATAAGGACTCATCAGCATAAGCATATAGGCATTTTCATCAGTAACACGTACATTAAAACGGGTCATATTCAAATGATCACGAGTTCAATGTTCTTTTTATCCAAATATAAAAACCTTATTTTTAGACAAGCAGGTCTGGAGAAAAAAGAACAAACATTCAGAGTACTCATCTTCTAGCTGTGAGGAATTAGGTTAACACAAAACACTGTTGACAGGCTCCAAAGGGGACACCACTCAGCACTCTTTCACCAGAGGAAGTGCTGTTACATCCAGAGTTTTTTTCCTAACACAAGATGAGTATCTATGAGGAGAAGGAAGAAAAACCCAGGAATCTTCATAGCTCCGAAAGAATCCACCCTCCCATGGGTGATAAAAGGGCACTCACAAGTCAATTCCTTGTTCTATTATTTCCTTTTGTTGCTTTAGGACCTCAAACTGCTCTGGGTTGTCAGTGCCAGACATCTGTGTGCTGTAACTGCCAATTCCTGATGAAGCAGTAGAATCCAAAGAATTTAAGCTTCCATATCTGTTAATGGTCTCAGGGTGTTTGGTTTCACTGCTGTCCTGTTCTGTGGGTTTTTCTTGGCCTATAAATTGGAAAGGGTTACATATATCCAAAATACATACAGTGAAAAGAAATAGAAATCAAATGGCAAATCCTCAAAGAAGGCTTCTAAAACTCAGGGGTATCTTCAATTATGTATTTATTTATATATAGATGTATTCTGCTTTTATTTTGGTTGGGAAAGTAAATAATAATTTAAAAATCACTACAACCTATCAAGGAGAATTCTTTCAGTTCAACACATACTGAAATGTAAGCCTTAAATTACAACTGCAATTTCAGGCACTTGGGAAAAAAACTCTAAGGTGGTGACCTTAGAAAACCAACTACTGCTTAAATATTTTATATTCAAATCCAGTGTCACTTTTAACCTGGAGCAACTATTTTAAGTTTTGGAAACACAGTGTCTAAAAGAATTTAGCCATGCCAAGGAAATGGTGCTCTCAGTTCACAAAGACAGGCATGCTAACCACCCTTGGAAAGTTTATTACTTCACCTATCAACTTTAGAGCTTAATCTGAAAATTCTGGCATAACCTTAGTACTTCCCATCTCAGGTCAGATGAAAACAAGACTAAAACAAGTAATGATTTAGTTACTTGATGGCTTACAACATTAAAACTTCTACAGCTACGTAAAATGTAAGTAAATAATCAGCAAATAAGTAATTTTTAAAACAATCAGTAAGTAAGTAAAAATGCTCTCTATTCAACTTCCTTTAGTAGTTACTTAATCAATATGAAATTAGATAAAACTAGGGGAGCTTCAAAGCAAGTTTTGAGACACTTTTAAAATCAGAAATACAGAAAATACCAGGATTAGACATTTTCAATCCAGTAGCATTCTAGGAATTCATACAATTAGGAAAACACAGCCAAGACAACTTGTTTAAATGACACCAATATCAATATCAATATCAATATTTCTACCAAAGGAAAAATAGTCTGGACACTAACAGCACCAAAATACTCAGCTCCTGCAACACCTCATTACTAAAGCCAGAAGAAACACATCGTGTGTCTTACCAAGTGTTGTCTGGGAATTGGGATTTACATATTGATCCTTACTCCACTCCACCATGCATTTCAAGATTGATACTAAGCATTCCAATCCTTTTTTCCTTAAACTTAATTCCTAGAAAATATTTAATAAACAATTAAATAGTGGACTGGAGAGTTTAGTCTCAAACTATTATGACAAGGAACATGAAACTTTATGCATAGAGTTTGGTGCAATTTTTACCTGAACATTGGACATGCCAAGTTCTTGGCTACCCCTTCCTTGAGCAATCTTTGATAAGTCATTAACCAGCCTTTCAAATATATTTGCTGCATTTAAATCACAATCATAGTTCACGTAGATGTCCACCACGCTCTGGGCATCTATAAATAAAGTGACATTGTCAAACTTGGAACAAAAACTATGTAACTCAATGAGAGGCAAGTATAGGTTTGTTCTTTAGGATAAAAAACAAAATCTAGAACACAACAGTCTTTAATACCTGCACATATCCTTGTCAGCGTTTGTATAACCATCCACTTATGATCAAATGAGCTCGTAGAAGTTTCCAAGATATACAGGAAAATCTCTTTGAAGAAAACCTAACAAATATTCCAGGAAGAAGGAGGAAAAAAAAAAACTATTACAAACACAGTCACTAACTTTGATGGTCAAAATTCTGACATATGTCTGAAAGCAGCATTTTAGAGGTACAGGAAATAACAAAAAGGCAAAAAACAGGAGGAAAGGAAGAAATACAACTTACAATTGATAACATGCAAATTACGAATTTGAATTATTTACTTATATACTTCTGCAGTGTTGTCCAGGTTTATTTTCTGAGCATTCAGAACCAGAAGAATTGGGAATAATGTCAAATCCTGAAGGACAATTCAGCCTAACAAGAAGCCTGAACTGCTGTTAAGAGTTCATTTGGGATTTTGAAAGAAGAGGTATAACCTCATGACAAAAATATTTTCTCTGCAAGATGATGACATTATGGCACAAACATAACAAACAGCTACTTATGCAACTTTGAAGTATTGGACCTTCATTAAAAGGGAAACATCTTGACACAAAATAATCACTCTACAGTATTAGATTATTGGAGGAAGAGTACCAGTCAGGCACAGCACGCAGCAATTCCACTGATAAGAAAGCTACTCTTCACTAGAACAGAGATGAGTTTGCCCTGAAATTACTTTAGTACAGAGATTTTAGCCCCTCTCAATTAGTTCCTCACCAGATCCATCAGCACTATAGGCTGACTAATTCAGCCAAGCTTGCTTAGCAGATAAGCTAAAGCTTCTTCTCATTTCTTTCCTGAGCAGCAGCAGCTGCCAGAACAGCACCTGAACTCCAAAGTGAACTGCTACAGGGCATTACATTACTGTTCTGGACTTCTGAGAGCTCAGCTCTTCACAGCCACTTGTGGCTTCCAAATCCACAACACAGAGTTTTTCTAGAGGGCTGCCAAGTCTCAAACCACTCAACTTCCCTTCTCCAATAGCATCACACAAACATCCAAATATATATCTACCCTTGTTTTTAATATTGACTATTCCTTCATAGCACAGAATTTTTACAGAGATTTTTATGCCATTAGACAGGTAGAGATAAACATAAGGCTATTTCCACTTTAAGTCATATCTGGGGAAAAACAGCAACACTGACTTTTGGGCAACTTTGGTGGTACGCTATTTCCTCAAGCAAAATGTGCTAACAATAGTTACATTTTATTGATCTCTTTAGAGAAAGAGAGGCACACAGCACAGTGCCAGCTGACTATCTTAATATGGAAAGCATCCCTATGAAACCTAAGGAGTTCAACACACAATAATTCAAAGACTTGCAATTGCTTAAACATACTTAAGAGTACTAGGCTGATTTTACCCACAATTTCATGTAATCAGAGAAAGACAAAAATTTAATAAATGTCATGCTGTGAGTAAACCTCAGTTACTCATTTGGTGCTTTCCGATTTTTTACTGAAAGACAGTAGTTTCATATACTTTCTAGAACCAGCAAAATTAATACTTTTCTGGTAGAAAATTTAAAAAAGAAGTCACTGATGAAGCAGAGAAAAAAGTTTCAGGGACAAAAACTAAACCCAAATCTAAGCTAGAAGAGAAAACAGCTGGAAGTTCTGCATACTATCAGGGCACTTCAGATCTCTATGCCTCCAGTGATGCCTTGAAGGGGCTACCTGAAAACAGAGGCTAGATAAGATTAAGAGAATAAAAGCAGGTGCTTATTAGAAAGGCCTTCACAGGTACACCTTGGGCAGTCAAGAGGCTACACCCAAGATGGATTTTTCACACTTTTTAAAGTTTGGTCCATTTGCATATCAGGGTTAATTCTCCACTTATAATTTCAGTTAATGATGTAATTACTCCAAGTTTGCCCCTCCTCTTAAAGGCTTTAGTTCATATTTTGGGGCCTGGGACGTGAACTCACCGTGTCCTTGAGTTCAGGTTCAAACCAGTTCAGGCTGGTTTGTTATGCCTAACCAGCAGGAGAGAACAGTAGCTAACAGGCTGTATGAAGTTTCAGAGTTACACACTAGGCAGTACAGGATTTGAAAAATATAAAAGTTAAAACCTAAGGCATCAGCGAGACCAAGATGACTTCTTGCTTCTGGTGTCACCTTTGGACAAGTGTTTCCTGGAATCAAGAACTTCTCAAAATCATAGTGATGGTTTACATTTCAGCTATTTAAAAATGCTGTTTATCACTATATAACTAATTCCAATTCATGTCATGGAGTTGAGACTTTGTTCATAATGTACTGGAAAACTAAACCAGAAAAGAGCTAATTATTTATTATGTTTGGTCAACTGAAGTATGAGTTTTAAGGCAGCTTACTCACAGTTATGAAAGAGTGGTAATGGTAAGTATAGCTAAATGACACTCCAATTCCTCTGATATCTACGATTTGATTTGCTCAAATATATTCATTAACCCATTCAGAAATACAGTTACAATACAACTAAGGTACAACTCAAAACTATTTTATTGTCAGAGGGCAGTGTTAGCTAAATAGGTAAGTCAACAGGCCATGGGAGGGTCACTTTCAGCAGAATCTGAAACTATTCTTTTCAAACATGCCAGAAAATTCTTACACAGATGAAAAATGCAGCCTCAATCCCAAAATATATAGATTTTGCATATTATAAATCAGAGCATATGGCTCTCCTTACAGCTCCAAGACACAAACTGCATGTGAAGTTATCTACATGTCTACCCACATCTTCAGGATAACCTTTGGGATCAGTAGCTGAAAGAAGAATTCTTAGCTCACAACCAGGAAATAGAAAGAAGTTCCTAGAAACTGCTGTACCCCATAGATGGGGACTTCAGCAGCATTAAGTTTTTGGTTTTCCTATTCACAAGGAGGAAATGTAGCCCTGACATGTGGTGATGGTCCTAATTCAGCATACTCTGCGACCTGCTACAATAGTGTAGGGCATCCTATATCCAGTTTGCCTCATATGTCTTCATTTTCTCTTTGGCATTTGTAAAAGGCTGGCAGCGATGGAAACCTATCAAATTTCTGTCAGGGAAGCCGACTGCAATGCGTTCACCACCTACATGCTGACTTGTAAGCTCTGAACACTTGCAAGCAAGTCCAACACCTTCTGGGAAGCAGGCTGTGGGACTGAGAAGGGCTCCACCCAGTCTGTCTGATGTGGCAAACACTGCACATGCACTACACTCTTGTTGAGCACACAGTTGGTCTTGAAACTCTTCAAAGTGCATCATGTTTTCACTGCACAATCATTTCTATCCAATCTATGCTCAACCATATACTGGAAATCTCATTGTTTCTTCCCCAAAGAAGTATCAAAATAACCTGGTAAGTGATCAGAACACAATCATTTTCTGACATGCTACTGTCAAAATGAGGTTCTTCCTCCAAAGCTGCCATAACATATCAACTTGTACAATGACATCCACAGATAAAGATAGCCCTGAATTCAAGGTCCTTGTAACAGCAAGATTATCAACATTTCTGAGCATCTTTTCACATACTTAAGCTCCACATGGATGGGGTAATCTGTTGGTTTCAGTTTTCACACCTGACTCCCCAAGTATAAAATTACTAAAATAAACAACAGGGGCACACTGCACACAGCACTACTTCATTCACCACAGAATTAAGATCTTTAACACATGGGACACCACAAGAGGGTATCCATGTGAACAGGACAGAGTTGTTCTGAGAAGCTGCTTGTATCTTATGCACAAAGAGCAGATCTCAAGAAAAAACATTCCACATACAGAATTACAGAATATTCTGAGCTGGAAGGGATCTGCAAGGATCACTGAGTCCAGCTCTTATGTGAATGGCCTGTATGGGGATACATCTTCCTTTTCCCTATCACTTAGGACTGACCCACTGAAAATTCACAATGTCTGCCAGGACTCAGACAATTTATTGCAAAGAATAGGGACTTATCTCCTCTTATAGCCCAAGGAGTTAAATTGTGCACACACCTTTAGAGGAAATGAGATCATCTTACTCAGGACATCTATTGACTGAGGCCCTGATAAGCAAAGGGAAGTGGCTACAATAATGCAACAGGTGGGACTTCCCCAGAGAAAGAAATCTGTTCAAGCGACCTCAAAGAGAATCCATAATGCTTTTCATGTCATTCGTTTTTATTCTAAAAATATTTTGCAAAACCATATATTACACAGTCTTTTCCTAAGTGTATTCATTTTCTTAATTTATAATATGCAGTGCTGGGCTAAGCTGGTTGAATTTAGGTACAAACCTTCTCAATTCTGAGTTTCAGCAACGTTCTGTGATAATACCATGCCACACCCAACAGAAAACTTTAAAATAAGGAAGATCTGGCAAGTCTTACAGAAAAGCTGTGAGTCACAAAGGAAAACAAATTTATTTAAGCAAGACCAAGCAACACAAATATAAACAAATGTTCACTTAACACCTCCCACACATTTAATTAGAAATTAATGTAACATACCTCAATCTGCATCTTTAGATGAGTCTTAAAGTTTGACAGGAGGGTAAGAAATATGGAAAGTGAAAGTTCAAAAACTTCTGGAACTGATGAGACTCCATTTTTTGACAGTGCAACACAAAGGTACTGCTTTATAGCATTAATGAACATCTCATTTGTCCTGAAGACTGGTCCTGCATTTTGCAGAATGGACAGAAGCAACTGCAACGAAAGAATCTTTGATCGTAGTTCATGAGACCTAGAACAAAACAATGCAGCATGTCATCCCAGTGTAAGTCAAAAAAAATAAAAAACATTCTCTTAAAAAGTCAAAACACACCACAACGATTTTGCAAGTGGAATGTTAATGAGAGAAACTCAAATTTGACACAACCTGTTGGAAAAAGGATCAGAAAAAGATGTTGATCTTTTTTTGTTGAACTGGTCATTTTTCAAGCAAGAATGCAAGCAAGACCTTTTTCCAGAAAAGGAGAAATTACTGTTGAACCACTCTCTCTTCTGCACCACAGAACAGCAGCAACAAGAGGCAATGCTGCCCTTTTAGCCAGAGGATGAAAGAGCATTCTGTCCTGTTAACAGCACTGGAAGACCCCATCTAAAATCCAGCCCATCTACCAGAGCCTGACTAGTAAAAGGTGGAAATTCCTCCTCCTCCTCTATTTCCACTAGCATGGAAAGAGAGTTGAAGGACTATTTAGACAATAGCTGTACTGCCTGACCTACTTCTTGCCAACACTGGAATCTCTTTTTGCAAACACAGCTTTAATCAGTCACTGGGCCCATCCCACTCTGAGAGCAGGTAAGACACAATGTGCCTATTTTAAGCATGGCAATCACCAAGTCAGACAACTGCAGTGCTGTCAAGTGCTCCACAGTAACATTCTTACGGACTCAAGTAAACTAGAATTCATGTCAGAACAGTGCTACTATATCTGCTCTAAAACCCAAAACAACAAACACAACAAAACAGGCAAAAAAACCTCAAACTGCACACAAAAAAAGCATAAAGGCACCTGTTAAAATCCAACGCAATAAATAGCATTCCGGGTGAAACCATTCTCTCCTAAGACCCCGGATGCTCCTTCCCACTCCTGCTCATTTCAAAGAGGGCTGTGTCTCTTCTGAAGAGTATAGACACAACTGGCAGAGGACAGTTATGAAACACAGGGAACAATGACAGGAAATTTTTCATCCAGTACAGCCCAGACATAGTAAGGAGCACTTCAAGTCACGCTGTGACACAGAGAGTAGCTGAATATCTGCTATATACTGCAGATATATAAGCTTAATGAAAAAAAAAAGTAATTCCAGTCTAGCTAAAACCAAAAGTGCTAATTAATATTAAGTACGTTGCAAATAAACTCAATTACTTCTTCCCAACAAAGTGGGATGGGAAAATCAATCTGCAAACATTTCAAACTCAAAATATAGTTCCAACAGTAGACTTTTTTTCTGAAGATGCTGTTGAGAAGAAAACAGCCAGTCAAACAGTGAGGAACTTGTCCCTCACATTTCTCCTAACGGGCTGCAGGTCAAAGTCAATCCAAAACTGCTCTCTGTAGGAGTTCTTCAGGAAAATGCTTGGTGCTGGCACTGCATGGAAACTGACACAACAATCTCTTTTGATGCAGAAGGTTTGATTTTGTATCACATGGCACCAGATGTGCAGGCAGCACATGATCAGACCACACTTTGCTATGGAATCTAAGAATTTAAATATGAAGAGAATTTCAGTCATAAATAAAATATTAAATATTGCCTACTTCCAGCAAGTGTCAGCTCCTACCTGAAATCCTGACATGCTGACCTCAACAATTTTGTATGGTGTGTAAAGCCCTCTAATTTAGGACAGGCTCAAAGTAAAAACAAAAATCAGCAAGCAAATCTTCAAGCTATTTTCCACTCCCATCTTATTTTATTCAAGAGAAAAAGGAAACAAAGACATTAACCAGGTTCCCAGCAAGCAAAATGCTGATCTTAACACCCAGACTTGTGATTTTAAGCTAAAGCTTCATGTTCAGTTACCTAAAATTTAAAAATATTTCCATTACAGGCTTCATAACAAATTTCATTGAAAATAAGATTTTTAAAGAGGCAGATAAGACTCTTGAAATGCCATAGATATCCTACACCACCTCTTCCTATTACAGCATGTTTGTAATAGTTCAAAAAGCAATCAATGCCTCAGAACCACTGATAAATTCTAGGCACTTCTCCAAATATGGGATATCTTCAAATGTATTTGCAGTGACTTTTTGTTGCCCTAAATGCCTTTTTCTCCAATTTTTTTGTACGAAAAGCTTCACCAGTTCTTATATGAATGTCAATGATTCCATGGATTCAGATGAGATTCTCCAAGTGCCTCAATAGCTATTACTGCTCTTGCAAAGGGAGTTAATCCATTAAAGCCTTTAATAAATGGACAGTTTTAGTCTCAGAGTACTAACTAAAACCACAGGATTTTCATGGCATTTCCTGGAAGAAAATTCTCAGAAATAGTGACGAAAGCCCTCATGCCTCAGTCTTCATTCTTTAATATCCTGACTTTCCATAGTGCACCACTAGACAACTTAAAAACATTTCTAGACTAAAATTTCAAACCCTTTTGACTACATCTCATCTTTTTCAGCTTATTAAATCCACACCACACATCACTGATTAAACTGTCTTAAAGTTACCTGCTTTAAAAGTCAGACTTGGACCAGAGTAAAGCTGATTTTATTTTGAAGAATACCAGGCCTTTCACTGTCATCTGAAATCACCCTACGGTTCTAATTTAATCTCTTAGCACTCCTTAGAACAAAGAAGCACTCCTCTTGAAAATTACTAGCAACTGTTAATAATGTGCAAAAAAATGCATATAAATTATATGCATATAAATCCAAGATCAGAAAGCAAACCTTTCTGCTCACACTCAAACTTAATACCAACGGCACCAATGGGTGCCAGCCCATCTACAGAGGAGAATTTTTATTTTCTTTACAACAGTTCTATAAATGAAACTGAAAACAGGGTATCTTCAATCAGAAAAAAACAGCCAAATAAAGACTTTGTTATCAAACATTTGTGTTTTGATTAAATAGGCTGATAAGAGAGTCCAACCTGAACAAAAGAATGAAACACTCTAACATGAATTTATCATAACCAGTTATCAGTTCCAGGTTAGTAGCTTATATTAAGATGAAGTAGAGCTGAGTATGTGTACTGGATACACAAATGTGCTGGTTTCAGCTGGTGCAGACTTAATTTTCTTCCAAGTGGACAGTACAGGGCTCCGTTTTGGCTGGTGAGAAATATGCAAGATATGAAAGAAATTATGGGGCACAACCAGCAACGGTTACGAACCTAGAAGGCACCAAAAGCAGAGCAACATGAGCAAGACCAGAAATACCTGAAGATCTTCTATACAAACCCTTCTGAAACACATTATAAACAGCAACTAGGAAGAACATGCTGTACTTATAGAAGGAGAGGTGTTAAGAAACTTAACAGGTATACAAAAGATGCATTAAAACATAAAAGTACCTTTCCAGAGCTTCTAGGTTCCTTTCACCATACCATTAGTTTCTCAGTAACAGGACTCACAAAAATATTTAAATAATTTCTTTTCAGATTCATTAGGAAAACTCCTAAATTTCACTTACTTTGGATCTGGTGGTCCATCTGACAGGGGCTTCATGGAGAGTTTACACAGTGACCTGAATACAAGGAAGGCATCCTTTTGTAAAATGTGGGAAAACTTAGCACCAGGGGTAGGTCCTGAAGAATTTCCAGATTCCTAAGGAAGTTAACATATTTCAGTATTCCATTTTGCATTAGCAGCATGTGTAGGGAAATCCCCACCTCTGAGCAATAAGAAGTTAATATATTATATAAATATAACCAATTCACTTTAGCTTTATGGTCTCAAGACTAAAACAAAACATTCTGCAGTCCAGCTGAAATGAAAGTCACTACTAAAAATTGCCTACTCAGTAAAAAGTCAGAATTAATTAAGGAGTGTCATGAAATCAGGTCAAGTTTAAGTAGAGTAATCTGCAGTGAATTGCTGCCAGGCACTTTCAGCAGCTAACTAGTTCAAAAAGACCCTAACACTTGACATTTTAATAGCACGAGTCCTTAACTATCTGTCGCCAGACACATTTGATAAAATTCCTATGGTACAATAAACACCCCTAAGTTCTTGCAATTCTGTATTACTGTTCCATACATAAGCAACATGGTTAATGTTAAGTCTTCTATTTGTATGGCTTATGTGACTGTAACTTCTTGAACTTGCAGTTATTATTGTCAAACCTAATTACTCAGTATACTCTGACAGCAGATACTCTTGGTCAGCTGACAAGTGCATATATTTTCACATCTATTTTGTAAATGAAAATCAAATCCTCTCAGACATGAAACTCTTGATCTGGAATCACTGCATTAAGATCATGGTATCAGCTCGAAATTTCTATTTATTGCTTGAAAAGAGCACACTAAAATTGCACAGGCATGTGTATAATTTGCTATATGCTTTGCTATGTTTATTGAATACTAGTTTTATACTTTCTCAGGAGCACTTCACGAAACAGGAAACTGAGTTCTCTTGGAACAGTAAACTCCATGGGGCAACTGAAAACATGCTGGGATAAAAAAAGACACCATTTGAAAAATTTATTCAGAAAAATTTCATTTAAATAGTGCATTGAAGTAGAGTAACGTGACTTAATATTTGAAATTCATCTCAGTGACTTTTTTAATGGAGTTATATGAATCTCTCTGCACAAGTGTTGGGCAACATTTAAAACGTAATACTTTTTCTCAGTATTTCCTAATTTATATCTGCCTTTACCTGAGTATCGTTGGAAGAGACAGATAATCTGTCATCAGGTAAAGATGGTGTATAAGCAACAGAAATTGGAGTCCCTGGAATTCCATTTGCCTGAATGTTTTCACTGTCACTGCCATCCTCTAATGATACAGTTGTGCCATCACCACCTGCAGTCCCTTCCACATCTATCAGAAAAGATGTAAAAATTATTAACAAACGTTACATGAGATTAAAAATTAAAAAGAGCTTTTAAAACCAATGTTTAAATACTAGAACAATCATAAGGAGAAGCTTAAGGCTGAATTTACATGGCATTACAGAACTGCAAAAATGGTAAATACTCTTCATTCCCACCAATGAAAATTACAAAAAAAAATTTACTTATAACTTCACGTTGCCAGGGTCACCACTCTACCAAGTTTCCAATAAGTATTGGTATGGGATATCACCCACTAGTCTGATAGACAACTTCCAACAAACTGAAAAATATAGTGATACACTGCTACTACAGAGAGAAACCCATTTCTGGAGAGTGTTTATATAGAAAAAAATTAAATAATAATTAAAAAAAAAAAAAAAAGAAAAAATCACCAAGAATTTGTATTTTAAGAGGACATTAGTCTCCAATATAAAGAATGTAAATCAATGTATGAAATCCTGTCCATTTTGCTGTTAAATAATGCACAGCTGAAGTCTGACAACTGAAACTGTCTTCAGCATATAAGTCATATTTAATGATAATGAACTTTAGTTAAATACTTGAAAGTGGTAAAATAATTCTTAAGGTCAAGAATCAGAGCGCAGTTGCTATTGACTAGACATATTAATGTAATACCTCCAACTACTATGTTCACCATTTCCTGCACAATACTTTCTACAATTTCTTGTGCCTTCTCTTCACACTCATTGCTTTCACCATCATATGTTCCTCCATCAGCTTTAGAAAGATCTTTATAAAGAAAAAACAAACACAAACAAGTATTAATGAGAAATTCCAAAATTAAGAAGGTATTTTGCTTGCACTTAGTATTTCAGAATTCAATTACAAGTCTCTCAACAAATGTTTGGATGCTTCAAAAATAGGTATATGTGGAATGTAAGAATTCCAGTTTAACCTGTAAACAGCAATTGTTCTACAGGCCTGTGCCAACAAAAGACAGCAATTTTATAACTCCACATACATTAAAACACTGAAAACTTGAGGGCTTTGAGATGTTGCTCTCAAAACCTTTCACAATATTACACAGGTGCAAAATGGAGTTTTTGATACAGACTCCTACAGAGTGCAGGACTAAAGGATGCTCTTGATGGACAGCGGTAACAAGGACAAATGGGCATTTTGCATTAGTCAGCTACTTGAAAACTTATGCCTGACTCCAGACTTGGGAGAGAGAAAAAAGACAATCCTCAAGCCTCTCTTTTTACAGACTTTTCCCCTCCCTCCATGAAACAGAAATACACACTGATTACTTTCTGCTGCTGTGGCTTGGTCAGCTTCTGTCTGTTCATTTTCAGCACTAGAAATATCAGATCCATTTTCTGCCTCAATATCTTCTTGAAGGTTCTTGTCCACATCATTTGTGCTGTTGTCAAGCTCTCTCTCATGGTCTTTGGACAGCTGATCAGCCTGTGCTGGAATATGTCTCAACTGAGGTGATTCCGGCTCATGATGGCTTACTGGAGACTGCTGGAGATGGTGCTGCTGTCTGTGTCTTTCCTTTTCCATCTGTTTGGCTTCCTGAAGCTACAAAAGCATTGCAAACACACAAGAACTTGACTATCAAAATAAAACAGTAAAATATATGCATTATTTTATAAAGATGACATCTCTATTGTCTCTGCTCATACAGTGCCTTTCTAAAGCTGTAACGGTTTAAGAAAATGCACCTTTGTTTAATTAAAAATAACTTCAGTATCATGGGATAATCCATTGCAAAAGGGATGCTTCCCAGCTATGCACATAGTTCATACCTTCACTGTCAAAGAAGGGACAACTACACTACATAAACCATACAACAAAGAGTTGTCTGCCCACCCTATAAGGAAGTTCAGGGAGTGGATGTGACAATAAACAAGGAGTGCTTGGAAAAACATCGAGACAGACTTTT
Organism: Monarcha castaneiventris obscurior; assembly: GCA_026261815.1. Lineage (NCBI taxonomy): Eukaryota > Metazoa > Chordata > Aves > Passeriformes > Monarchidae > Monarcha > Monarcha castaneiventris. Next base: position 14,049,817 of record JAMPIT010000379.1, read on the forward strand.
TTTGTGGTCCCTTGAGCTGGAATCCCCAGAAAGGGAAGAATTTCTGTGACTTCTAATGGATTATGACAACATATGAAGTCAAACCAAAGCAAGATGTCCTTTGAGGTAAATACATCTATTAAAGATAGCAGAGCACTATAAGAAGTTTAAAACCTGTATACCACCCCCACCCTCAAACTCCACATTTTCCATCTATGTCAGTGTAAAACACAAGAAGAAAAATATCAGATACCAGATTCTTATTTTTCCCCGAAGTGCTCAAGTCAGAAAAGCCAAAAAGCTTTAATAATGATAAAACAAATCTCTCAAGCTGGTTTGCTTTCAAGGGGCAGTTTCTAGATGAAGATACCGAGATACTCACTGCTTGATTTTCCATACGTGCAAAAATGACATTCAGCATTTGTGTTAGAGTGGCCTTGGCTGTAGTTTGATTTATAAGATTTTTGCTTGCTAGGTAGATATTGTAACATGTTCTTACAGCCTGTAGTACTGTTCCTTCGTGGATTTCTATGTGTTGAGATGTTACTGCAGTGAGCAAAGCCTAAATAAACACACACATATACACATTTGCCAGTCAAAACATTTATCAACCAAAATGTTTGCAAATTAATAAATACCAAAACTGGATTCCTTCTAAAATATACCTAAATACATATATTGAACTGCAATTTAGTTGTGTTTTCCCACATACTCTTGTAGCCGTCTCGGAAAATCATATTTACCAGTTATACTAAACTGAGAATTTTTAATCAACATATCTAAGAATTACATGTTTCATGGCATGTAACAGCAAGAAGTAACCAATGGAGCCATCAGAGGTAGCTAATAGAAGTCATCCTCAAATTTTCTAGACACAAAACAGGAACAGACTACCTGTTAAAGCCTCGAAGGGAAGTCAAAGGGTCCAAAAGTTGTTTTAGAAACAAATGTAAATGTGATGAACAAAGACTGAGATAAGACAGCTATACTAAGACAACTTCCCTTTATAAAAGCTTTTTTTTTTTGGTAGATGCCAGAATATTGTGTTGCCCCCCATGTAGAAATTCACTTATTTCTTCCTGTTTGCGCTAATATCTGCTTCTCTTCGAAAAAAAATTTTAAAAAGAGCACATAAGCCTCTGAAAGATCAGATAACACAGAAGTAAGGAACAAATTATCTTTATGCGAGGCAGAGGCAGGCTGGACTCAAGGGCAGAAATAGAGGCAGATGAAACCTGAGGACAGGGATTGAAAACATTGTCAGAGATGTATGTCGTAGAGTGGAAAGAAAGGCAAAGAGTCTGGTTTGCAACTGTTTATGTTCATCACTGTTATCCAGTAGAAGGAATGAGGGAATTCTGAGCATTAAAAACTTTGACAGAGTTATCATTTAACGGGATATTTAGGGTAAGAAAGAAAGAACTGGAAGCACTGGAAAGCTCCTACTTTTTAAAATTTATCACAGTTAGAAGTTATTTCAAGTGTTGGGTAATTTACTCATGAAACCACATCTCTTACTGACATTGTCAGAACTTCTATACACACAAGGCACCAAGAAGTGGAGAAATAGTATCCATCACTCACTCAAACCCCTTAAAAAGTAAAATCAGTCACTCTTGAAAACAAGCTGAACAAGTGGATCCCAGGCATAAACAGCTATTTTTCCCAAACCACTACTGTATGGACCCAATACAGTACATATTTAGATTTAGTTAATATTTCTTTCACTCAGTTACAAATTATACCACTGACACATGTACACAAACACTTAACACACCAGTTTAAGAACCACCTACAACTTCTCTCTTGGAAGACAGGGTCTCTTGCAGCCTAGCACTTAGGACACTAATGAAAAGGTGCAGGTGGATCAAGTCTCCATCTCTGGTTCTAGTGATGTCATTCATGAAGATACTCCTTCGTGTCACCTTCTCTCTCCTTCAATTTCGATGATCCAGAAGCTGATACTTGAAAATCCAATTTTAACTTCCATCTCAGTTCAGTGAAGTCTTAGGATGTTTTTTCCCCCAACTTTTAATAATAGAAAGCAGAGCCAGCTAGCAGAGAAAGGTGACAAGGCTACAGATAGACTATGTGCTCTTTTGTTTTAATTGGCTTAACAGCTTGAATTTCCTAAGTTTTTTTCAGTATGCTTGTTATGAATAGCAGAGCCTGGTTCTTTTCACACCACCTAATTAGAGGTGTGGAGGCAAAGAAACACTTCAAACACACATGGAGACATACCTCCTTAATCTATTAATCCAAATTCACTGAATACCATTTCCTGTGCAGACTGAGGAATCAGGCTTTCTACAGGGCATCTCCCTGCAGATATCAAACTATAGAAGAGTTGACAGAGCTCTTGATAGTCACCTTGGGTTTCTTTCCTTCCCAGGCACTAGATACTAATCTTAATGACTACCATACACATTTGCAAACTGATAAGCATTTTTAGCTTTGATCTCTTGCTAATATCTTCCATCTTCCCTACAATTTAGGGCCATCCTCAGGCTGTTAGTCATTCTAACTTCAAATCTCAGTGCCATTTCTCTTCCTCTACTATGACAATCTAGTAGAAATACAAGAAAGAACACAAGACAGAGAGTATTTTACAACTGCTTTCTGAACATCCTTTCCTCCTGACAGCTTCTATTTAGGGCTCAATTTGATGATATGCCCTAAAGAACATCACCTGATTCTCTATCATAAAAGAGTATATCATTATCACAATGGCATGACAGCTAACCCTGAGAAACCACAGGTTATGATCAGAAGTGGCAGTACTGCTCCTCTGAAACCCTTGTACTCACACGTTAGAAAAATAAACCCACCCTTTCCCATTTTAGTACTTTTCTTCATGTTACTCGCCAGCCTTACTCTGTGGCCCAACAGCTACTGTGTCCAACATGAGGAAGAAGAGAGGGGTGACAGATGAGGAGAGGACAATCACCTCAGCCCAATGAAGCAGGGTTACACAAAATCTGAAACTGCTACATAACACATGACTCCTTGAGAGGTGGAGTAACAAAAGCTCTGCCTTCCTCCCAGCCACACACTCTTACTGCTTACTTTGCAACAGGTCCAGGGCATGAAGCCACCTGTGCTGTTTTAACAGCAACTCATCAATACAAAAGCCAGAGAACAAAAGCACCCACAGGTGGTTCTCTGGTGTTGAGTTTTGGGGTTTTGTTTGTTTTAAGAGTGATTTCAGTAGATGCAGAGTATTAAATGCTTGCTAGGACAAAGGAGGGGATAAGGGCAAAGTCTGGGAGCAAAGCCTGGACAGAAAAATGGCCCTCTGCAGAGGTCAAAACAGCAAGCTACTCCAATGGAGCCACAGCATTATGTTGCTCTGTTCTACCATGTAACGTTTTGCTGCTCAAGGCTTTTTGCAATTGAGTTCCCACTCCTTCCTGTCACACTTAGGTGATGTATTTTCCCAGTATCTTCACTGTGAGCTAATTAATAAAGGAAAGAAAGAAAAAAAGCCGACTTTATTTACTCCTACCCTTTGCTGTTCTTTAGAAACAGAAGGAACCACCTCAGCCTCCTTCAGGTCCTTCCACAAAAGCTTCCTTTGTCACAAAGCCTGCAAAAATACCAACAGCCAACAAGCCTTCCTTGCCCTGGAACTACTGGCTACCATCCTGACTGTGAGTCTGTTTCCTTATGCTTTCCCTCCAGTCCTTAATTCCTATTGTTCTGTGTTTGAGAAAAACCCTACCGTTCTGTGCTGCCACCTACTTACTATAAATAAAGTTCATTCATTTTTATAAACAATGATTGGATGGCTTTGGGGAAGGAGAAAAATCTCCAGGATAACTTCCTGGAGTTATAGATTATCTTACTTTTGTGTGACACCCAAAGTACTTTTTCTTTTAGCCTGAAGCACGTTTGCCAAGTGATTTTTCTATTATTTAAAACAAATGCATTAGAACAGTTCAGGAAGTACTGTGCCTTGTGAGGCAAAACGAATGTAATTTTAGAAGTAAATTAAATTAACAATAATCCTCTACTAAAAACATCCAGCATCCAACTATAATTCTAAATTTTTGATTCCTGTCACACTGCATATTCTATAACAACAGCATGGTTACAGCAAAATAGTGTGACTACAACCAGGAGAAGTTTTCAACTCAGGGTCAGTTTTTAATTCCTCCCAGCCAACTCTGATCATCTTATCTTTGGAAGATTTATGACACAGTACAGCTGTCATCTGATCAGCACAGGCTTACTTTGTCTTAATTTCGTAATTCAGTTGCCTGGAAACTCTCGAGTACTTGGAACAGCACATAAAACAGAGTAGCCCTAGCTCCTCTCTCTAGTGTTAATTAGCTATTGGAACCACATAATTCTGTTTCCTTTGAGAGGGCCTACAGGGTTATTTTCAGTAATTTTTGTTTTAACCTAACTTGAAGTCCAAACATTTACTTATCACAAAATAATGTGTTAGTATAGACTGACTTTTGAAAAAACACAGGAAACTGAACTTAAACCACAAAACAACAAATACATCAAATAACCTTCATAGACAGATAATTTTTGAATTTAAGTGGCACTAAAAAAGTCACTTCGACTTTTCAGACTACAGCTATTGAGCACATGCAACAATCTTTCTCTGCCAAACATTAGTAAGTTAAGCTGTCAAAGTACCTAGATAATAGCAAATACTTTTCCATACAACAAACCAAGGGAAGAAAACACGAATGTAAACAGTTGATATCATCTCCCACCCTGCCTCCTTATCCCTGTTCCTTCTTTACAGATTTAAAAAAACAATACAAGTTTTGCCATAGTTTTAGTTCTTCAGGCACCAAAAGGCCAGAAGAAATGTAAACAGAACTTCATGGCCTCTGCAACCGTCACTGCAAGTCTGCACTCACACACCACAAATGCCACAGCAGCCATAGGAAAGCAAGCCTGGAGGCAGAAAGATTCAATCAAGGGATGTTATTTCACACAATTTGAATAAACCACCTTTAAAAGGGAAGGTTTGAGCTACAGAAAGGAGGAGAAGAACAAATGACATTCTTTGCACTAAAACAAGTAAATACAATCTGCAAGAAAAACCAGTGCCTCAGGATACATATACACAAGATTATGAGGTAACAAACACCCCATTTCTCTTAATTAACTTCAATTCCATTCTTTACTGCTGCCCACCACTGCAGCCATTCATAGACTGCTGTTACAGGAGCAGGGTACCACATTTCCACTAGGCAGCTAAATTCTAGTACTTGGCATAGTAATTTCCTGAAACAAATACCCATAATTAATGGCTGAAATCAGGAAACAGGTTCCCCAGAAACATTTTTACCAACTCCACATGCAACATTTATATAACCTGTGGAAAGAACCCTGGACCTCCTTCAAGCAAAAGCGTATGACACAGCAGCACAAAGCTACCGTGGTAATGTCCAACTGCCAGGTCTAATTGCGTTTCATCAACCAATTCCAAAACGGATTTTAAAATCTGCTGCTTAATTAACATTTCCCCCACTGGGAGTGCAGGATTGTTTGACAGTAATTCCTCACAATTAGAGGCTCCACAGGTCTGCTGTGAATGAATTTCACCCGGTACTCTATGTACACGACTTAAGGTCATAACCATGAGTTCACCCAAAATGCAGTGGGAGAAATTAGGGGAAGGGCACAGGATAGGGAGTTTCCATCTCCAAGAAACAGGATCAAGAAAATATTTTAACACTACCATGACATTCACAAATTAAACACTTCTGCTTTTGAGCTCTGAGATCATGAATGTCTTCCTCCTGCCACAACTATAAATACAGGAAGTATTAAACATGTTACCTTTATTATTTGTAGCTGAACCCCTTCGTCTGTTTGAGGGCCTTGAAAACAGCCACATATTGTCTCGATAATTCTATCAATTAGTTTTTTTCCTGGAGCTGTACTGTCTGGAGCATTGCCTGTCAAGTGCCCATATGCTATAAGTTTCTGGAGAGAAGAAAAAAACCCATGTAAATAAGAGCTTAAAAAATTAAGCCAGCTTTTTGTTATAATAAACAAATTCACTCGATATTTCTAACTTGCACAATATATTTAAAAAAGCACATTTTACCCCATGTATCATAAAACATCAAGGGTTTTTTTACATATCCTCCAGATTCATTAAATTTTCACTCAGCAACTGCTATGCAAAGTTTGTCAGCAAGTTTAACATTAAAGGTTTTGCTCATCAGTTAACAACATTTTAAAACAAACAAGATTCTAAAAACTAACTCACATCACACAAGTCTTCCTTCATATGTAGTCAACACACAAATGTTTTTCATACCAGATAAACCAGTTGCAAATGCTATTTGAGCTACTAGCTAGTGTTCTATTTTTAAGTGTTTCTTCTGTTTTTAAGTGTTCAAGTATCCTTTGCTTTCCATAGGTCTTCAATACTTAGAAATGGAACTTATTACAAAATTAGTAAAATCCTCTTCTGAACACTTCAGGCAAGACTATTTGTAAATCCCCATGCTTCACAGAGTAGTATCATGGTATGAGAGCAGGACAGGCACGCATGTGCTTGTGACTGTAAACTGAGTTCAGTGTTGGGCTGCTCTGGTGGAGTGAATGGCCAAATATAATGCTGAAGAATTTCTTCTGAAAACATTACAGGAGCCTCAGAGTTTTCAGAGACTAGACATCTCAAATTGAAAATATTTTACTGCAATTATAAATAGCATAAAATGAATTTGCTAATGCTATACCTGCTGTGCTAGCTCAACACATTTTAACACGTGAAAATAGGTAGCTGTACATAATAATCCAAACAGGTAACTGTGGTAAAACATACGTACACAAAGAAACACATACATACACTACATAATAAATAAGGCATACATTCATCTTTTGTGAGAAATACATTCTATTTGGTTGTGTGGGCAATCAAGTAAAATAATAAAAACCCCATGACATTATTTATCACATATAACTGTACTCCCCCTCCAAAGCAACAGGATTTTACAGCTGATAGTTAAAGCTCATCTTCATACAGACCTGTAAACAATCTAGAGATGTACTGACAATCCTGGGGCACTTGGACTGGCATGCCAATTCAAATGGTAGGAAGTATTTGTCCGCTTCAATGAAGCTTGTCTTTGATTTCACAGGTGGAAGAGTGCTTGAACCAGACTTTGCTTCTCCATGAGGGGGACTAAACAGAGTGACTGCATTAGAATACTGTAAAGTGATCACACGAATAGTTCTCACCACCACAATGTTTATGAATGAAATAAAATATCAAGAAAATTAATGTTAGGAAAGACTAACTTCTAACAGCAGTAATATGTGAAGTATTCTTAACACATTGTATACTTCATGGCTCCTTTGTGGAGCAGGCAAATTGACACAATTTGCACTCTAAGGGGATATTCAGTGGTACCTGCTGGTTTGGAGGCATAGACTTGCTTCCTGTCAAATACCAAAGGACTCCCCTTACTAGACTAGCAAAAGCAACAAACTAGCACAACACCACAAAGCAAAACAAGCTGAACCTTTATCTTAATCTCTGCTTCAGGTAACAACACTTAATTTAAGAGTTCAGCGGTTACCAATGTATCTCACTTGGGTAAATTACCTGAAATTACTAACTGTACAAAAGCAAGAAAATTATGAACCGTTCAAGTTTTATTGATTACAGCAACTTTAGGAAGGTTGTGCTCAGTAATACTTACCACAAAAGGAAAATTAAGAATGGGTCATTTTTCAATAATTTTGGTGCATCAATGCAGTTTGACTTTGGCTCAAAGCTAGATGTTTGGATTTTTCATTTCACAGAATAACTCATCATCTTTATACAAAGCATTCCCAACCTTTTTTGTGCACACATAGGTATCTTTAGATAAAAGGCAAAATACACTGTCTTACACAGACTTAATAAGCAGTATTAAAAAAAGTGAAAAACATCATATTCTGTAGTGAAGGCTCACAGAATTCTTGCAGTAATTCAAATAGATCTTTATAGAACAACTGCATTCAAATACAGCTCCTATGTATGCTCCTAATTAAATCAGATGCTTCAAGGAATGCATTCATTTTCATGTTCCTGAAGCAGAAGAATGAACTGCTAAGAGTTTATTACAAATCCAAATCATGATTGCAGTCCCACGCATTATGGAGTGGGCCTTAAACTAATCAATATAAATTAGTTTCAGCTTTTCAAGGAGCAGGCTGGATTGTGCTTGAGATGATATCTGTCACCACATTCAAACAGATCTTGTTTAGGCTGCTTAAAAAGGGCACCCAAATTCTAAGTCTTAAGAGTAAATAATTAGCATTAAGATGCTACTTTTTACCGACTAAATCTCTTTTGAAGGTTTAAAAATTTATCCCTACACATTTTTTTCCTGAAGAAAAGCAGAGGTTTGTTCTTCTGTTGGATGCACAATTTTATTTATTGCCCTGTATTGTTCTGCTGGAAGCAGAGCTCTTTTGAGCAACACCCTGATCAGATAAGCTGCAGAGGAACTACATGATTCTTCTATATTCTTAAACCTCTCTGATATTCCTATAAAAGCTTTATTCTGAGGAATGAAAGGGCAGTTATCTGTTGCTTATGTCTTATGACAAGACTGTTCCTCATCTAGTGATTATGTCCATTGAAACCATTAAAATTAAGTTAGAAAGAGCACTCTGGAAATAAACCCAGAATTGTTCAAAACAAGGAGCAGACCATGATGAGATTCCAAAAATGAAGAACCCATGCCACAGCAAGCTACTGCATACGCCTGGAGTGCCTCTTAATTCTCTTAATTGAAAGCTATTTTAAAATGGGCAAGATATTAAATATGGAAGATGATGCACATTTGTCTCTGGAAAAGCAACTCAGTAAGCTCAACACACTGCTGATAATGTAAGGGAAGGGGATTGCAGGGAGGGGAGAAGAGAAACTCAAAAGGACTTTTCTTCTTATTAACAGTGAATTGCTTCTAAACCCAGAAACTATCCCCAAAACTTTCTTGCACCAAGCCATATACAAAGCATGGGAATTATGAAATATGCTGATATTTATGCATCAGCCATAGCGAAAGGTTAAGGTATGTATCAAACAATGGATTTGGAAAATTATTTTGGCAGCATTTGCTGTGTAATGGTTACATAAATCAGCTCGTACTTTTCTATTCCCTTCCCCTCCACCCCACTACCAAATACCAGTTCTGTTTAAAAAACAAATAGCAGAACAAAAGGAGCTGTTTTCCATGCAAAATTTCTGGAAAGTGGAAATGATCTGTTCTTCAGTGCATTTCAGGTTAACTGAGATCAGTTACCTTGAACAGGGACTGGAAAAATTTAAAGACTCATCATTAGAAATCGCTTATTAGGGTATTTGAATCTCAATTACAGAAGTAAGAATCTGAAAATAATTTAATAGACTAAGAAGTTTCTCTACTCTAGGGCCTAGAAAAACAGTATTTTCTACTGCACCTAAAAACTTTGACCCTACAGTAAGAATAGATAAGTCCATTAAGGATTTCCAAGTCCAGCAAAGCCTTCACAGCAGTAAAAGGCTATTGTCAAAATAAAGACAGCACTGAAGAAATCAAAATCTACTTTAAAAAATGCATATAGGAAGATAAGACATACACATTCTTCCCCCCAAAAAAATCACAACTTCAGACATTAATAGGACAGAAATTATGCACCTGAAGTTCAGAAATGGCTCAACCGTATTTGTATAAAATTATTTTAATTCTGTGGTCTCATTAGTTTTAGCATGGTATTTAACTACAGGACCGGATATTACTTTTCCTTATTCAGTGCCCAGAACAAATATCTCTCACTGAATATTTAATGTAAAGCATTTTTTCTTATCATGCTTCACAATGTGGACTTCTGCTTTATTTATACCACTCTAAGAAAAACCTATTATAAATTCACATTATTACTTTCTGTCTGAGACAATCTTGTAGTGCTGGATGCAACGTTTTCTAAGCACTACATAAATATTCAATTTATTTTTACAATCTTACTATGAGCCCATTGTATTGACTTTACTTTGCTGGTGGAACGCATCAGATGCACCCACTAAGTTTTATGTGCCCAATTTGATAAGCTGAAAGACTAAATTTTTCAGCATATTTGATACTAAGTTTTCATTTACATCTTCTGAAACAAAGTTCCCAGTGAGTTTATTCCAGCTAGAAGTGATTCTACTTTCCAAACCAAAATTGTAGATTTCTGCTCAAATATGCAGAAGATGAAGCAGAAATCATTAGCATCCAACTGACAGCTGTGGTTTAAATTATCTGCCCAAACCCAAAATCCAGTTGAGGGCAGAACAGAGATCCCAAAGCAGTACCCAGCTGCCTAAAAACATTTTCATCCTCAGTTTCACCCACTGATCCAATTCTTTCAACAAGTGGTATGAACAGTCTTCACCACATGGCCCTGACTCAGAGTTAGCAATGTACACTGGATGAAGAAGACGATCCTGTGGAACATGCAATGAAATAACAGTAAGAGATTCCACAGCTTAGCAATATTTGAAAGTTTGTTGGCAGCAAAAGACTACTGAATGTCCATTTTTGGTTTTACCTTCACTTGCAGAGGAACTGCCTTCACAAATCTACACCTATTTCCTAGCAAGGAAATCTATCTTTTCCAGTTACATTACTTTTCTCTGCTCATTCCCACTTCCTCACCCCAATCTCCTCCCATTGATCACTCACTTCAACTCTTTTATCTGCATTCCTCCCCCTTCTCTGAATCTACTTCAAGGCTCTTCCACCCATAGACTGAAAGAAATTTCTGTGCCATCCACAAAGATACTTTCCAACTTTGATCCCCATTTCCTATGTTGCCTGGCCAGACAGTACCACCCTGCTCCCTCTAATCTACCTTCTGCTGCTTCTCCCAAGCCCTGTGCCTTGCACCAGAACAGCCAGTAACACAAAGCAGCACTCCCTGTACGTTTCCAGATACCACCCAACACTCAAAATACATTGAAAATGCTTTTCAAAGTCAGCCCATACTCCCCGTGCAGAATAAGTATGGTACACATTTTAAGATGTTAAAAGCACTATCACTTAATACAATGAACTATCACATACCTTTGCTTTTCTGTTTCAGCCTTTATTTCCTCTGTAAAATGAAACAAAGGCATAGTTACAGAAATGGTATCATAAGCACATATATAAAATTAAATAACAGAAAACGACTGGAAAACAAAACTATTTAGGCAAACATTTGAAACCAGGATTATGATAAAACAGAAAATACATGTTTACAATTTCGTGAGTGCCTCTACTCTCCACCTGCATTGATTGCAAACTGTATCATAATTACTTTGCAAATCTATATTGAAAACTGGATGCTTAGATTTGCATCCAGTCATGCCAGCTAAATATCACGGCCCTGGAATGCTTCTGTGAAGACAACGGCCAGCTCTTTTCACAGCTGACATATATAAAAATAATAAGGAAAACACAAGTACTATTAGAACTATCAATTTACCCATACAGGATATAAGGTATATACTGCTTGATAAACACAGATTATACAGAAACACAACCAAACAATCCACCACTGCTAGTTCTTACATTAAATCTTAATGACCAATTATCACCCTTGGTTTTGAACAGTGTTAGATACCACAGTAATGACTAAGGGAGAGGAAAAAAGTCTGTAGCACCTCTATTTCATACTATTTAAAAATATATTATAACAGAAGGACGAATAGTTAAATGCTCTTGGCAAACATTTTATGCAAATTTTTAACAATACATTTTCAAAATAATTTTAAATTACTGGAACTAATTTTAGGAAACATCTTTGATATAAGATTTGTCTATTCTCTAGTCATTTTGCATGATTAAATCATAAGGAATTTCATAAAGCCTAGGTTTTCCAGTGCTGAAGCAACACATACTTGAAATAAACTGTACAGGATCAAGAATGAATATATATGTGCGTGTGTGCGTTTTTAAGAAATCCTCTCAGGAGATCTATTTCAGTATAAAGTCCTGCTCAAACATGCAAAATCATCATCAACTAAACCAAACACTTGACTCTGGTTTTTGTGTATTAGCCTAAACTAGTGGCATGGACTGATTCTGACAAAAACCACACCAACTTAATATTTCTAACTAAGCTCCCACGCAGGAAAAGCACACTTCATCTGCATCTGGCCCTTCATTTACCATTTCACATGGTCACACTGATTCACTTACCTAACACAGCTTCTCTTGCTTGGTATTTTATCACAGATCACTAGCAGCAAATACATTTACTAATTGACGTTCCCCACATCAAGGAAACTGAACATATGGAATGCACATCAACTTAAAATCTGCATCTTATTTCTGGTAAGATGGATGCTCATATTTACCCCCAGTAAGCCCCAGAGGGCAGGTTCAGTGGTTCATCCCAGAAACAGCTACTCCAGAAGTTGATCAAATCAGGGCTGCTACCCAGGACTAGACAAAACATGAAAATAATTCCATATTCTAGATACTAAGAATTCCTCAGTAAGTAGCAATAATAAGACTCATAGTCAGCAATGTTTCAGTATACCTTCCTCACAGATTATGACATTCAATCCTTTTACTTGCTTGAATACAAACTCCTGAGCAACAGAAAGGAGAAGAAACTCTCTTCTTCCCTTCCAGCATCTTCATACCTTCCATTATTTTACCTCCCACTTTAGCATTCACACCCAGGAACTCTGCTCCCTGAGATACTCGAAAGTCTGTCCATCAAACCACATTATCAACCAAAAGATAAAACTGAACTGAGTCTGAGTTTAAAGTTTCCAACAAAACTGACTAGAAGTAAAAAACTTATAGAGGTCTCAATCTAATTAAATGTTACTACCATTTCAAGCAGCATTGCCTCAGTGTGTTAATGTGAAACTACTGATTTTATAACCTCTGTTAAATAAAAAGAAAGGTTCTTACAGTGGCCAACATCAATTATTTTTACAAGACTAAAATATTTGTAATTGCAGAGAAGCATGATATGATACTATTAGTATGAATGAAGTAAACCAGCAGACTTGGAACTTTACTTTTACCCTTGAGAACAGAGGAAACCTAATTTCTTCCACTGTCTGATTGCTCCCTCTGCTCTCCATGCCAGAACACAAGTTAACCACAGTACAATTTCATGGTCATGTATCAACCGCATCCAGTAGGAAGCATACAAAAATTCAAGAAGCATTATCAGCAGAAAACCAGATTATAATAAAGGTAACTAACAATTCTCATGCTAGATAAATAATCTGTTGAAGACAGATGAACCAGAACACCGACTGATACATTTTTTTAAATGGGAAAAAGTAATTGCTGCAGAACTAAAAATCAGCTGGAAAAGAAAGATTAAGCCAGGCTTTAAAACATTCCTTATTTTGCTCTCCCTCTCTCCAACAACACAACTGAAACTGCAGTAGAGAGGATCTAAGAGCTGGAAAAGCTTATTATCTCAGAATCACCATTCATTTTGGGAGGGAAGAAACAAAGAGGATGTAAGATGCTGAAACGGGATGAAAACTGCAGGGAAGGACACAGCTTCCTCTGCATTATCTGTGATGTAAACCCAGAATTACTACAAAAAACAGCTCAGATTGTTCTATGGCACAGAAGCAATCATGTGTCCTAAAATGGAATTAATTGTAATTATTTAATTACAGAAGAAATAATTAATTGCAGCAGAAATGACATTCACTCACAGCTCCAGATCTCTTTACAGATCTCTATCACAGAATTAATGGAAATACATGAAGCTTTTGCACACAGAAGCTAGAGCTCATCACAGAGATAAATTATTTTGCACTTTTCCAATGGCATGCATCAACTTTTTTACCAAGCAGGTAAAATGAGTCACATACATGAGTTTCAGCATCATTTTCCATTTCATCTACACGTCTACAGACCATTGTAATTTCAAAGAAATCTCTGAAAATGTCTAAGACCTCTGTTGTTGGTTTTGGCTGGGTTAAAGCTAATTTTCTTCACAGTAGGTTGTATATGGTGCTGTGTTTTGGATTTGTGCTGGAAACACTGTTGGTAATTCAGAAATGTTTCAGTTACTGCTGAGCAGTGCTCACAGAGAGTCAATGCCTTTCACAGTTTCTCACTCCACCCCACCAGCGAGCAGGTTGGGGATACCCAAGGAGTTGGGAGAGGACAGAGCCACAAGAGCCAACCCCTACAGACCACAGGAGTATTCCATTCCACAGGGTGTCACACACAGAAATAAAAAATTGGGGCACAGGGTGTGTGTGCAGTTTGCCTGCTGCTGCTTGGGGACTGGCTCATAACTGGTCACCTGCTGGTGAGCTCCTGCTTTTTTTTTTTTTTATGCATCACTCATGTTTCTTGGGTTTGATTTTCATTGTCATTTCTCCCTCTTTTCTTTTCTCTTTTTTTAAAATTAACCCATCTTTATCTCAACCCAAAGGTTTTGCACTTTTACCCTTTCAGTTCTCTCTTTCAAACAAGCCAGTGAGAGGCTGTGTAGGGCTTAGCTGCTGGCCAGAGATAAACCACCACAACAGGCATCCATAATTTCGTTCTCACCTCTCCACCTTTAATTCACTACTTTAATATTGTCATTTGAGCTTCAGACTGCTTATAGTTTTTAGTATTAAAAAACCAAGCTAGTTTCCAGTTTTCTCCTCCTTCCTTTGACACCTTATAACCAGCTAATCTCATTTACAACTATAAAATCAACAAATCTCTCTGTAATGACAGTGAGTAACACCAAACAGCAACATCAAAATGGCCAAGTAGGTCAAGCAGGTGCTTTGGGCAATACTGGATTATAACACTGAACAAAACTCCAATTTAAGACTAATTCATTGTTTACCCTCCTGTATTCAATTCAAAGTATGATTTAAACCTTAACTACATCGAAGGGCATCTCTAATACCCATTCGAAATTTAGATTATCTTTAGGTATTATTTCCTTCTGGTTACCTAAATATGTTGTCATACTAAGTGAAGTATAAATATTCTAGAGTTACACTTTGGCAGAAGTCAAGGATTACATTCTCATCAAGTAAGTAATAATTAAACTTTAGGAACACTACATAGAGCTAAGTTCTACAATATCAACATCAAACTGTACATTAGATTACAGGAGAAAGAATTCTTATGGAACTTGCTACTGGGAAAAATGCAAACTATTTACCATAAAGTGGAAAAATACTTTACAAGTTCATTAAAAAATATTATGCTAGGTAAACCCCCCCCACAGCTTAAAGTATTTAATACATCTCTCATTCTGTTTTTCCATTCTTGCATCAGAATTGTATTCAAGTACGTATTACATTCCCATTATAGTGTATTCTAAACGATTGATGTTATGCCAGAAAAGCACATGCATTATTCTCAGTTCCACAAGGATCTGCACATCCAAAGCCTAATATCCACTGTAAGCATTAAAAGTTTATTAAATAGATAATGAATTCAAGGCAGTAAGCAGTGGCATTTTAAACAACTGTAACCATCCTGGCTAATCAGAATGTAGAACCATCCAAAGCAGCACAGGCTGCAATACTTCAAGGAAACAAGTCAATACTTGGAGTTCACATGACTTATACCATAGAAGACTACTGCGAGGAGGAAGCAATTTGCATTCAATTCTTTCAAGTCAAAGCAGGTGGATAAGATCCAAGGAACAAGCAGTGAAAATGAATTTAAATCACCATCTATATTTTAAAAAAAATGTGAAATCCAATTAAAACATTAAAGCCTTGCTTGAATTGACTTTGCTTGCATTCTTCCACCCAAGTATTCTAGTGACTGTCTCCAGTATCATACAAAATATTGTGGCTACGAAATTATTAAAAGACCCTGAATTGTCCCTCTCTAACAATTCTGACAATGTCCTTCTCCATATCAAGGTATACAAAAACTCTGTAATATAAAACTAGAAATTCCATATTTATTTGAAAATAACTTTAATTAACTACACTCCCAATTATGTAGTAAGATCCTTACACATAGGCTAACAGTTTAATTTTTAAGAAGTACCAAGTCTGAACTTACAGTAGTAATGCCACATGAATTTGGAACAGGAACAAAAAAACCAATTTCTCCCTCAATGAGATGAAATTCCAAACAGATCATGCTGAGTACATTTTTCCCCAAACTGGGTTATTAGAATATATTTCTTAGGAAATAGCTGAAACTTACTTATCTTCTGGGTATCTGTTAGCTTCAAGCAGTGGCAGAAAGTCTCCTGTCTATTCAGCTAAAGTAAGGAAGTACTAACACCCACAAGCCACTACCAGGCTTCAGAAAAAACCCAAAATAATTATATCTAAGGAGTCCAAATAATGGAACTGGAGAAACACACAGCAGTTTTTAACTCAAGCTCCACTGCACTAAAAAAATTATGATCCAGCGATGCTCTCTGTGGGCAATTTCTGCTAAGTCAATACATCTATGAAAAAACAGTAAGTTTATGCAAAAATACATGCTGCAAATTAAGGACTTGCTTTTACCCAAACATTGTCCCTAACATCTAAACCGCTTACAGATCTTCCACAAAGCTTAAGATTTGCCAAGAGACAAGTGTCCAGAAAACACACAGAGATTTTCTTGACGCTTCCAGCTGACCACTCTTCTTGCTCCCATAGAACCTTTGCCCCACTGCATCTGAACTATGAACTACCCCAGTTTCAGTATGTTTCCTTGTGCTGAGGAGGTATGAAGAACTGTCAAACTCAGATTATGGTATTTTCCTCTCCTATTTCTTTTTTAACTCTAGCAGTTAAATTAGCTACTAAGTTAGAGGTGTAATTAACTTCAGTTACTTTTAGTACATCTATCTGCAATGTCAATGGGTATCAGTGCATGCAATAGCAAACAGACAAAAAATGAAAGCTTTATAAAAAGCCTCACTGGGATCTCAAACCAGCACAGAATAATTAAAGTTTAATATAACACTGTACTAATCTGTTCCCCTAGATTATCAAATCAGGCCGACCTGCCTAAAACTGGTAATAGTGTATGCAAATTCATTACAGGAAGATAGTACTGAAATGATCAGTATCTTGGGTAGCCTGCAGAACAAGCTACTCATTATGAAAGCTGAAATTGTATCTTAAAGGGAATTCCCAAGATACACTATGTCTTCCTCTAAATCCTATAAACAGCTTTTTCCATCATACCTTCCAGGATGCACAGAGATCTCTCTTCCCTTCCCTTAAACCCTCTTCAACACAGTGTCTAGAAGATGGTCCAAAAAAGCCTATTTGTGGGAGTCCAAGAGGCTGCTACTGGCACTAGGCCTTTAGGGTGCAGTTTTTGTTCTGTTTCAATCCAGAAAGCTAACCTAAAGAAAAATGGGATTGGAAGATATGCAGATGCAAGTGCAAGCAGAATATAGCATCAAAATGTGAATTTTACCTGTGTCCCCATTGTAAAATAATGCAAGTGTTTCCTCTCTCTCAAAAGTTCTTCCCTCTCCTGAGTTCAGACTTTAGCCAGAAAGGCCTTTGGTTGTAGTTTATTTACACATCCGTACAACTGCTGGTTCTTGCTGGGGCTAATTAACTTTTCATTATACCTAGTTTCCTCTATCTGTAAAATGAGAGCTCACGTAGGTATGGCGCAGGGACAGGAAACAGCAAAGTTCTGTACAGATTTGAGAAAATCACTGCTGTGGTCTTCATTTAGCATTTATATAATAAGAAATAATTCTTGTACAGACACATAAAAGAACCTCAGGAGTATATCTGAACACTTCCACTTGCTTTCCATTCCAACATATTGTACTATTGCAACTTCATGTCTACAGGTATCTAAGGAGTAACCAAGCAAGCACATTAATCAACACTATTTAAGAAGCAGCATTCCAAACAGCAGTTGTATTTTGAGTCTAAATAACTCTTTTTGAAATTCCGTGTAAATCCTTCTTGCTGTGCTCTACTAAATCCTGAAACCCTCTGATCAAGTGAAATGCTAAGTCATTTCACATTATTTTGGAAAAACATGGAGTAGTAACCTTTGAATCATGTAGAGAAATATTTACATGTACATACACAAAGCAAAAACGCAAAAGTCACAAATGCAGACTTTGGTAAGGTGCTTCAACTTTAGATGACAATAATTCCTCGTTACTTGCCATGCCATATTTTCTGATATGCTACAGATTAGTAGCAAATCCTGTCAAAGTGTTTCTCTACTTTTATATCTGCACTTCAAAAGTCATTATGTCTTATGGTCCTTATTGGTTTTTTTTATCTTTCAAGCTATCTTCTCCTTTATTCTCAGTCTTCTTTTCAGCCATTTTTAGACTCTAATACAGAACAACAGCTTCCCCCCAGCCCTGCTCACAATACACCATTCAGGAATATGCAACTCTGGTGTAAATTTAGAAACCTGAATGAACAACCTGTTTTGATTCAGTCAAACCTACTACCTGCTCCTTCAGTTTATTAGATATGACATTTTCAAATACAGGATCACTGGCAAATCTATAGAAAAGCAGAAAGTACTCTAGTGGCCTCATTCTGCTTAAAATTTGTTCAGAATAATTCAATCCAGTGGGGTTTTATAACCAGATTTCCTGTAATAATCCTTCTATTTGCTAAAACAAGTTGAGACTACTGTCAAGTTGCTTCACTACTTGAGGAGTGGTGACACACATATAGGTCACGCATTACCAAGGATAATTGAACTGCAGTCATTCTTAGTAGCATTTATTTTCTAACATGTGGCTGAAAAGCTCACTTCCTACTGCAGTAAATCCCTCTGCTTCCCCTCATTACTGTATGGGTCCTCATCCTTTATTAAATCTACAGCAAACTCCCACCCACATCCAAATTTGTGTCTTTTCTTGGATCAATATCAAAGAATGGAAATAGACTTTTTATTTACATCTTTAAACAGTTACAAAAGGATAGCCATGTGTATTTAGTTTAATCAAGCACAGCAACCTTTCAAATACCTTGTGCCAGCCTTTTGGCACCTCTTCTCACAACCTCTGTGAATTGGTTTCAGGCTCAGAATTGGTGGCACATGTTGCTGAAAAGGTGCATTACCATAAAAGCAGTTTGGTTGCTTACCAAATACACAGTGACCTAACCAGACTGTAAAAAGGATCTTGCCTAGAGAGATAGTTTTCCAATGTACTTTAATCCAGTCTATCTGAGGGTGACCACCAAAAAAAATGGTTCCTCCTATGCCACTGTCTGTTTGTGTGTATTTGTGAACTCCTTACACAATAGTTATCCAGGCACTGTGTTTAAATAGCCAGACAATTTTAGTTTTCATTGGGTCAGAGAGCTATTTCAACTCACTGGAGACCTGCATGACCCTGAGCTGCCACACCTCATGTGCACCGCATGTTTTGGGAAGGAAAAGCTGGAACGCAATTGCCCATGGCAGTGTACACCAAAAAACACACTGGTATAAATATACTGCAAAACCCTATGAAGTTTACCCACTATGTCTCATCATTACTGCTATTTTTGTCATGAAGTAAAGGTTTGACAGGACAATAATGTTTCTTTATCACATAAAGGGGAGGGGGGGGAAACCTGCAGCTGTATATTCTTCTTCATATTCACAATGTGTAGTTTTTCTGAATCTTCTTTCTCGTGTCATGTATTAAACACTTACGAGTTGTGTAAATTTTGATTCTATAGACTACAATCCCAGCAACACAGCAACAGCTATTCAAATAGAGACAGGTAGCACATTTTGAAAGCAGCATAAACTAACTTCACTCAGGTATTTTTATCACTTTTTTGTATTTTTTGCTGCTTAAGAAAGAAGGCAGCACACGTGTGCTATGCACACAAATGAGTCAGCTACTACTCAGAACAAAGAAAGACTATTCAGCAAGAAGAATTTACGATGCTGTTCAATGTGTTGAACAGCAAAAAAATCAGCTGCTATTTGACATCCCTTTCCTTCTGGCTGCATCATCTATCTGTATTGAGCCAGTACAACTGTCTTGCACACCTGCTATAAAACAGCAGAGTGACTTTACTAGTTAAAAAATAACAAAGTAAAACTGGATTAAGAACATAAATGTTGACATTTTTTACTTAAATTTTAAAAGACATTTTTTAAAAAACCCCACAATTTGATGAGTTCCTACACCTGGTTTTACCATGTGGTGAAGGGTAGGATGGGGAAGAAGGGAAATGCTTTACCCAGGATTACTGCTACTGCTGGGGAAATACGGGTTGTTAAATTGAACAGACTGGAATAACAGAACAGAAAATGAAATTCAACATGGAAACATGAAAGTGTGCGTTGACAGAGGGAATTTATTTCTTTGGTAGAGAATATGAGAGGACAAAATACTGCAGAGAAACACCAAAGTAAGACCTCCTACAAGAGTTTGATCAAAGCGTACACTACAATTATTCAGGTCCAAATAACTACAATCTAAAGAAAAAGCCATTTCACCAAGTGCAACACTATACAGATCAGTATACAAAAAGACTCGTACCAATGTCTCTCATGAAAATAGCACATGATGGACTAAGAAAAGCATTGCAAGTCTTTGGAAATGAACAGACAAAACAAAACCTAAACAAACCATAAAAAGCAGCTTCTCTGCCTCAGGAATTGATTTTTCAAATATTCTTGCAAAGAACCATAACTGCCATCTAAGTAGCACATAGCAAGGTAAAAGAAACTGACTACCAATTATAAATTCCATAACATAGTGATTATAATCAGCATAGTTCTTGTCAGAAGAGAGACTTTATTTATACCACCTCTGTCACCACAACCCAACATTACGAAGCGCTCTGTGTGAATTCCTGCACACTTGTAAGCCCCCCTAAAAAGAGCTGGGAATCTACTAATTGCATTAAGTTTCAAATTTAAGAGAGGGGGGCAAGGTTAAGCCTCAAAGGATAATAGAATTTAATGGTCTGAAGTAATATATAACTCCACCAGTCTCTCTAGAATAGTTCATGCAAGGTAAGGGGACTCAACCCTACTCTTGTTTACCTGAGTCAACTGATGGCACACATTAGTTTGTCAGCATATTCATCAAAGAGAAAACAGAGTGAAAGATCAGGAGAGACAGAAATTCTCAAGTGTATCCTGCAGAGAGGCTCAGTACATTCAGTCCTCCTATCAATTTTTTTCAAACATTCATTACTTCACTTGATTGAGTATTTGTTCCAGTCAGCACAACTGCAGCTTGCACTGCATGCACGAGCAGGGCTGCAGACACTCCATGCATGGTGGGTTTATGCTTCCTCCAAGCCACAAGGACACCAGGAGCTCTGCTGTTTAAAACTGTGAAGTATGTTTGCCTATTTCTAAAGCATGTGCATCATCAGTAGTTCTTGATTTGCCACAGCAGCTTGATATGTTGCCCTCTGAAATCCAGAAAAGTCAAAAGCAGCCTCAGTTCTTCTTCTGCAAACTTAAAGCAATATAACTGATTATGTACATATAACATTTCTGGTGAAAGCCATCAGATATGAAATGTAGTATCATGTCTTACAAAGAAAACAAGCCTGTGGTAATGCATGTTGTGACTTTTCATATCAAGTCTGGCTTCCCCCCTTTCTGCTCCTTGAACTGAACAGCTTAGTTTCCTTCATTCTTAAAATCAGAAACTCAAGCACATTCCTCTGCTTGGAAAAGTGTGGGTTTCTGTCAAAAAATAATAGTAATAAATGAAAAAAAAAAAAAGTATGTCAAAAGTGGAAACAAATTTTGCAGACACAAGATTACATGTGAAATAGGGAAGGCATTTTTAATCAATTCATTTCCGCCTGCCTGAAAAAGCTTATCTGAAATGAAATATATCCAGAACAAAATCCTGTGATTTGTATCTCATCCGAAGGGACACAATGAGCTTCCCTCTGAAGATCATCTTTAAGTTTGACCTTTAAGTTCAAAGCAGGCAAACATGAGTCTGACTCAAAAAAAATCAAATCAAAGACTTGATAGTATGAAATTCTCTCACCCCTCTGCACTGCAACTGCTGGATTCTTCCACCATATCCATCCCTGTAACAGACAAATTTCTGCACACTCACTTGCAGTCAAGCAATGCAACAAACAGAAGGCTTAACAGAAACAAGTCTCTTAAGTAACTCACTAACTCTTAAAATGTAATTACTATTTTAATTGTTTGCATTTACAACTGAAGAAGTATCCCAAACGTTCAACAGAATCTACATTTAGAAATACAAAATGCTGCATTCCAGCTATGATTCAGTGTGATATAAATGATGTTTCTCCCTGCATGTTTTCATGCATGCTGTCTGCCTGACATCTTGTAAATGCAAGTTGCCACAGCAGTCATCAGCTGAGGAAGCTGTGCAGCTGGACAGGATGTCTGCTTCAGAATTTGCCCAAGCATTCTCCAAAGCCACCAGAGAGCTGAACAATAATTATGGAACACAGGAGATCAGATATATATGAAGATCCCCAATCTTAGGCATCTTACTCTTTAACTGTGTCCTGCTTCAAGAGTGTCCTGCTCTCATGACGGCATGAACAACGTAATAGAAGCAGCAGATAACATGAATTTAAGTCAAAAAGCCAGTTTCTCAATTTCTCCTCAGCACCAATACTGCCATATTTTAATAACAGTATTACAGTTGTATACATAAAGTGTTGCAGTGACATAAACTACCACAGAAACTCAAAGGAGACAAAAGCTATTTTCACTTATGTATGTGGGTTCTTTATGAATCAAAATTTTAAGGCCTAACCAAACATAACTTGGAAAAAATCAAGCTACAGTATATTTTGCAACAGTCAAGCTCTCCTTGTGTTACACAAGCATTCTGTTCTTCCTACTTCAGATACAACACAGCTTTTTACACCTACATGCAAAGTTTAATTCTAGAATTAGTGTATCTTCAGTTCATGATGCCATTCCCAGAACAGCAGTATTTTCAATCATCTTTTCATGTCCTAAGACAGGGGTTTGTATGCAGTAGCTCTAGTCCATTTAATTAAGAAGAAAAAATTTCTTTTTCTTTGTAGCTAAAATAAGAAAAAATACAGTTTTGAACTTCTGTACTACCCAGCTCAAAAGCTATTTCACCATAAAGTGCAGACATAGTAGAAAAATAAATTTCAAACAAGAGGAATGAAGGCATCTAATAAAGTTTGATGGACAATGAATGTTTCATGAAATACATAAGCAGATCAGTGTCCAAAGATGCAAACAAAAAGAGAGCAACCCTATCCCAGATTTTTAAATAAGGTTTGTGAGAGCTTTGAGAACTGGGGAACAAACCCAGAAATTAAATCTAAAAATATCTGACCGTTTTGGACAGAAAGATACAAGAAGAGCAAGTTTTCCTTAAACCCTTGATATCCAGTCTTCATTTTGCTTCCAGGAATGGCCAACAGCATATGCTCAAGTAAATGCACATTACAAAAGCAGGGCAGGAATGCTGCAATAGTTCCCTCCTACCAGTATTTAGCCATCTGTGGCTTATGCTCTTCCTGTACAGAGACTGTCCCTGCAGGTTTGACAACCCTTGTTAAATTTTCACTTAATCATTTTTCAAACCATTTTAACTTTTAGGATGAAAAAGCTGCAGGAAAGAACTTTTTGCTTTACTTAAATAAGTAAATAAGCCGGGTTCTTTACAGGATCTCTGTATACGCATTACAAGAAATTACAATTATTCAATTATTCTCTCTTCATGTCTATGCCACTTGCAACTTTACAAACTTCCTTTACTTGCACCTCTCATTTTTTTTCCACCAGGGAAAAAGAAGCACAGTCTGCTTGATCACCTCTGGAAGACATTGCACACTTTCAATCATCCTTGTTGACTTCTGCATCAATAAGGCAGCAGAGAGCAAAACTGCACGTGGAACATGTGGTATCTTTATAAGGCAGCCTAACCGATTCATTTTTTTTCTCTATTGTTGTCATATTTGTCTTTTTGACAAAGGAATCAATATTGTGGTGGAATCATTCCCAGCAATTCAAATGCCACGCACCCTCCTGACAGATAAAAGTCTTATTTAGAGCCCGTATTTGTGCACCCACAATTTCAACCAGTTTCCTCCTCCAATCATATGGGTCAGTCTGCATTTAGCAGCACGCAACCTGCGCCCTTTGACCAAGGAGTGGGTCAGTCAGCACAACTGCTGCATTTGGCAGGTTGTTTTTACTCTTCATTTGTTAAGTATTTTCTTTAATTAACCTTTGTCACCTCATCACTCACCCCAAAATACCACAAACCTCTACAGAACTGAAATACCTCTCTGTAAGGAAAACAGAACATGTAATCCTTGAGAGCTCAGTACCTTCAAGAACCTTGGGTGAGCAGCCTGGTTGAGGTTCACTGTAAAACTGGATTGATTACCTTACACGTATCTATACACTCAATGACTCTGCCCGGCAGATTTGGGATGGTAAATTTCCCCTCAGCAAAGTCCACACCAATTCTTCCTCACCACAGCACACACATCCATTCTGTTCTCCACTAGCTTTATTCCTTGCTACAGTTCAGACTGGCCAGGCTGAAGTTCTCAAGATTTCTTCAACCCTCACACCCCTGGCACTTTTTGGAAAAAAAAAAAACAAAACAAAACAATAAACCACTGTATCTCGTCACATTTAGTACCTTGCATTCCTTTGTTAGTAATTAACGAAATTAAAATCTTATATGCTCTATTAAACAGTCCAGCAATTTCAGATTTGAAGCCCTTTAAAAAAACTCCTAGCAAGTTAATAGGATCTTTACTTTAAACTTCAAACTGGGACTCTTTTTCCTGTGCCATTCATTTTAATTCCTCTGTAGGAAACTTCCTCAGCTTCCAAAACCTGCAAAAAGGTAAATAATGCATTTTCATCTTCTTCAATACCTTTGTATTCCCCAAATACTTCTGTGATCATTACCACTTCCAAGCCATATGGATATGGATATGGATGTGTTTTCTTTGCTATTCGCTCACACTGGCTTTATCACAAAGCTTTAAGAAGCTTTTATTGATAGTTGATATCCGCTGTTAACAAAACACCTGAGAAACAATCAGCTCTAAGCATTTTGCTCCCCTTTTTGATCCCTCAATCTTGTGTTATTCTTTTTGAAATAAAAAAACCATGGTCTTTAGAGAGTTTTTTTCATGACTGCTACGAAGCTGAACTTGAGACTATGTTTGAACATACAATGATGAGATTGCCTACTATTACAGATGAGCTCTTCAATTGCTACATCTTAAACCAATTCCTAGGTACTGCTCAAGAAGGACACAAGAGCTGCTCAATGCATCTTAATTGAATGTTACCTGTCAATGCAGCTGAATGTATTTACCTACCATGACTAAGCTTTATGTCAAGCAAATTAAGAATTCATTTCTTCATAATTAATGGTATGGAATGAAGAATTTTCCACAAATTATCCCTTCTCATTCCTGGCCTAAAACAGCATGCTCATTTTAAAACCACTGATACTTTCTCAGCTAACTATTTTTGAAGACTTCTGGCATTCATATATAAGCAAGCATACATTCCTTTTTGACTGAGTTACCTATTGATGAAACTATTTCTTAAGACTTCTGTTATTTTCTACTATGCTCTATCTGACATTTGCTTGGTTGGTGACAAATGAAGACTGAAATAAATGTTTTACTAATGCTCTGTATTTATTCTGGCAAAGACAGGCTGCTGCTGCAGAACAAGACTGTCATTATGTTTCTCAGTCTTGTTTCTGGACCATTTGGCAGTATGAACAAAAGCTACGTGTCCCCTCTCCACACAGCCCACCTCTTCAGTAGACTGTCATGTAACATGATCCTTCAGACATTCCTTTTTCTTTTAAATTTTCTTTTCAGGAGTAAGCACACATGCAAAGCAGTGATGATGCATCAGTATTCCATATTTTTTAAAACTACTATCATATATAAGTTTCACAGATTACTCAAGGTAATAAAAGTAATTACACCTCTGCTGTGCCCTCCATAAACACAAGTATACAACAACTTAAATAGCTGTAATATACACACAGAACAGAAAGAAATCCTGGAATAAAATTATTATTCTAAGCCAGTCACGTGAGCATCTTCATCTCAGAGTAGGTATTTGACTGCTAGAATATTTTTTAGTAAAAACCTGATTGAAAAGTTAATCAGTTAAAGCTGATTGAACTATAGGTAGTAACTCTTCCTACATCCTGCAAAAAGGGAACCTTCACACTTTTTAATTATGCTCCTGACAACACGCACAATTATTTGCTATAACATTTTCAATGTGTATGAGGTCCATTTCTGTTCCGTCAAACGACCACACCTGTGATTTGTCAAAAACAAGATACAACTAAAGACAGTAAGGTCTTGTGCAGTGTCAACTTTTAAGAATCAAGTTAAAAGATCCCTCTGTAATATGGGGGAAATCTGCATTTTATTTTTAACGTTGCTGTAGCTATTTGAGCGCAATTATTTTTTTCCCTTTTGGAAACGGGTAGTTTAAATGGTAATTTAAAAGCTGAAGATTACTAAACTTTATTTTAGGCTTAAACAGAAGATAATTTTAAGTCCATGATACCTGGAAAAATTGCAACAAAAAACCCCAAAACAAATCCCCAACATACTCCCATTAAGCAGCCTGCTCACTACAGTAACTTCAAAAGCAACAAAACACATGACACTGCAAGACTCTGATCCATTTCAGACACTAAAACTTTAAAGGTCACATGTAAGTCTATACATGAATTATATTACTGGTAACCTTCTAATTAAAAGAGCACTAAGCCAATTCCCTCCTACTGTAGCTCTGAATTATAAGAAAACCATTATCTTTTCCAGCTACAAGATGATGGCCAGAAGACTACAATTTAATGATTGTCTACAAAATTCACAACTTGCAATATTGTATTTGATAGAAGAAACAAAATATGGTAACAATAAAGTATCCACTTAAGTTTATTTTTGTGTCTGTGGTATGCCCCCCAAAAAGGTTACAACCATATCAAGTTTGTAATTTTCACACACAAAAAAATTTCAACTTGTATCAGAAAGCTCAAACTTTAAATCAGAAGTCCTGATGTGAGCTCTTTTAAATGAAGCATTCAAGGTGATCATACTGTTACTGAAGTCCTGATTTCTTCATGAAGTGCTGATACAGGAGGAAGGTCAGATTAAGATATTCGAAAGAACACAAGAAGTAAGAATATGAATATTATTGAAAGCTCCAGTGTGACTGCCTTCAGTACAGCACATATGCATTAATTATTAATATGATGAAATCTTAATTTTCTATGTTCTTTTATTCACATCCAATAAATGTTTTTAAAAGTTCAGACTGCATAAATTAAGACAATTACTCATATGACAACTATTCTTCCTTTTCTCAGATGCACCTAAGAAGGCAAGTTCTTAAAAAGAACACCACTACACAGTATTATTAACCCTATTCATGTTGCCAACCATGCTACAAGAAAGTGCTTCTTCTACCGCTGCTTATCAAGCTGGGAAGAATTTCAGGCACTCAGTCACATATTTACTGGATCCACTGGATCAAAAGTTCATAATACAGTATTACGAAAAAATGTACTTGCATTGACTACACAAGCTCTTTTTATTTAACAATACAATTTATTTGTTAAATTTACAGTTTATTTAACCATGTGTCCTAAAATGCTCTTAAAGAACAAGTAGGAGAGGCACAAGATCAGTGAGATAGAAAGTATAAGCAATTACTGTTAAATAAAAACTGTTACAAACTACAGAAGTCAAAGAAATTTCCACCTGCCTCAAGTTCATCACTGAAAGGCCTGGACAGCAACCAAGGAGACAGCAGCTTCAGCTTTCATGGGACAAGAAGGTGAACAACATGGTCCAAGTGCTGCCTTTCCTTCAGTATAAAAGGTTGTTAATAATCTGAACATAGATTTTGTTCTGAGCAAGACTCATGGATGGAGGTGAAACTTAGGTGCAGAGATGAAGAGAAAGGAGCTAAGATACAAAGCTGAAGCTTCTCCAAACACTGTAACCACCACAGACTGTATACCCCACAGCATTAGGCACAATTTTAAAGAAGGAAACTATTTCTCTTTACAGCAAAATTTCTAGGCATTTAAGATCTATTTATATGCATAATCACACAAAATCAGGCTTCATGTCTTAAATTACATGTGGAGAATATCCAAGTGTCTCATTTTGATGCAGGTGAAGAAAATTCTAATCACACTTCTCAGACAGTTTTTATCCAGCTTTCAAACTTCCATGCAAATGCAGCTGTTCTATTCTAGCAATTTTACTTAAGGTTATAAAGGTCTGTTTCCATTTCAGAATAATGAAAACAAAGGTTAATTTATTCCTATTCACCTTCCTGCACTCTGCAGAAGAGCCAGGACAGCATTCTTGCAAAACATCAGAGTCCATCAGCCAAATTAAGCAAGTCAAGTTAAGACTGCCTCTCCAGCTTTCCTGAGTTTCAGAAAGAACTTTGTGTTTTTTTGTTGGCTGCTGCACTCTCAGTTCAGGTAACAGTACCACCCAGACCTTTATACACACCCTTAACACCTGCAAGGTCACTTCCCAGGCATGCAGCAGTGTCAGTTTTACACACAACAGAGCCATACCTTTGCAAAAAGTATCTTCACTTGCAAGGGCATTCCCATTAGTTTACACTTACAACCTGCATTAAAAGTACACTGCTCTGTGCAAGTATATCCGTGCCAATTTTGTAGCATGGTTTGAAAACTAAAATATGATGGGAAGCCACCAAAGAAATCATACCAGTGGCACACTACTTATTTGTAATTTACAGATTTGAAACTTTGGAAGTCTACCTCATACTATTCCACTGGACAGCTTAGACTGTAGTATAAAATGCTATCTAATATCTTCAGTAAACCTCAGTATTTTTATCTCAATTTCAAAGTCTAAAAATATCTCCTCCCCCACTTCTCTCAAACTGCAAAGCTGCACATTGCAATGTCAAAGCACGCTGGTCACCCAAACCAACTGCAATGCAAATTGACACCTGGGAGTCACTTCAAGTGAAAAAAAAAAGGAGTAAAACACTCCTGGATCCATCACTGGCTAAAATCTCTTCACATGAAATATTTACAGACCTAATTACACTTTTATTTTTAACTGAAAAGTAGGAGTAACATTACAAAACCTGTTGAGATTATTAGAACAGCAAGTGCTAAGGGCAGTACATGCAGAATTGGTATCATTAATGGATCATTTTTCTGAAATTTATCTCCCTCTGTGTCTGAATAGACAAAAAAGAGAGCTTGAGTAAACCCATTTATCTCAAGGGCATGTAACTTCAACTATCTTTAAAATATAATTTTTCTGACATAAGAAACACATGAAATGAAAAAAACCCTGGAGAGCACTGGACAGCAGACAGACCATTTGAACAAAACAAAGTAAAAAGTAGCATGACATCAACAACCACACAACCTTGTACCACCAAGAGTATATATGGCAGAGTACCAGAAACAGGGGGACAGGAAAAAAACCCCAAATCTTCTGAACTAAAGTCATAAAAAAAAAAAAAAAAAGTCCAAAGCAATCATGCCCTAGATGTCTTACTAAAAGACACCCTTGGTTTTGGAAAAATCTAGTTATGCTATTAAAGTGTTTTTACGTTTCTAAAATAAAAAGCTTGGATTAAAGACAAAAAACCCATCTGTGCATGACAAAACAGCTCTAAGTTGTGTAAGGTACAGAGTTTGTACAACCTCCTCATTCCCTACCCAAGCTTTTCAGCTGTTCTTAACCACAGCACCCCAACAAGAGCTCAGCTTCCTCAAGTCTTCAAGTTCTTTTTAAAAAAGTTCCTGCTTCCCAACTGAAATCTCATAATCTACTAATACATTCAAAACCTCAAATTAAAGAAAACCAGCAAGCACCACCAAATCCAGAAAGCCCAGAAGAAACCCAAGCAAAATCTCCAACACCAAGAAGAATACCCAAAAGCTAAGACCAAGGGTAGACTGGAAAGAAGCAACATGAAAAATGGGGTGGAAAAAAACCCCAAACCAAACCAACAAACCAAAAATCACAAAAAAACCCCTCACACCAAAATTTGTTAATATTTATCAATTCAAATGAAATGTTATTAACCCTTTTTCTCCAAGTTTGGCAATTCTTACTTCTAATCATGTAAAATTAGGAACTGAAGAATGTAAGAGTTAGACTAACATGTAGAAAAACACCTTATAATCTATCCCCAAACCTTAAAACTGGTAGAGGACCTGCCTTTTTAAAAAATTTCTTTTAAAGCCTTCTCAAATCCTTGCTGATTGCCAATTTTGTTCTCACTGACATATGTATCAGTCACTCCACTACTTTGCCTGGGATCAACATTAAGCCAATACACCAGTAATTACCTAGGTCATCCCATTCATCCTTGTAACAATGCTGGCACAGTAGCAGATGTCTTCCAGTCCTTTGGAATTTTCTCAGTGTCCCAATATTGATTAGAAATCACTAAGGGAATTATGCCAGGTATTTCAAACTCTTGGGTCTTGACAGGCCTATTTTTAGTGTCTCTACATTTATACTGAAAATGGAAAGCATCATGTAGCAAGTATCATCTACCTTATCCCTCAAAACAGATTTTTTTTTTTTAACACTCCCCTGCATTCCATTGCAGTATCTATAAATTATATATGCTGGGGGTGGGGGTGGTGGTGCTGTTTGGTAGATTTGGGGGTTTGTGTTTTCTTCTTCATTTTAGGTTAAAAAAGCACATTAGGTGCTTTTCATAGAAACACCAGCTACCATTTGTTCAATTATCCTTGTACAATATTCTCTTTCTATAAAGTCCCACAGAAGCATTTTATGTTTTCCCTGGCTGTTTGCAGACCTCTTGTATGTGATTTTTCTTAAAGGTCTGTTTTGCCTAGGTATAACCTATAGTTTCTTCTACTACTTATTTATGGAAAAGAACTACAGGCTAACTGTGAACCATGCACAGAATCGTTCTTGGTCTGTATGCATCTGACTAGCACAGCTACTCCACATTATTTTTGGCTTTTAAACATATGCAGTAAAGGGCTGCCTCTTTTACAGATAAGAATCATCAAACTTCTTACTCAGCTGTATTTCCATGATACCTCCCCTCCTTCCTCAAAATCTGCAGAGCTGTTTCTCAAGTCCCTTCAGCCTACAACGCTCCACTGACAGTAGCTGTCTTTCACAGACCAGGATATTTTATCCCTGCAAACCACCAATTTACACACCACACAGGGAAGCTTTCCAGCTGGATGCAGAAAACACAAAACTCTTTTCCCCTGCCTATTCGAGCCACTGATCTACCACTGGCTGTTGCAGAATAGAATCAGAGTCATGTACAAGCTTGCAGGTCTTGCTTCCCAGGCTCCTGGCTGTGTTCATTTATCAGCAACCTGATAAAAATATCAACACTAATACAACCCCCAAACTGACAGCTAGGTGCCCCCCCAAAAGATAAGCTTTACTCATCTTTGTAAGTCCATGATTTCAGCTAGGATGTTTGCCAAGAACAGGAGAGACTGATGAGAACACCAGCGGTTGATGCTTCCCTCTATAAACACCCATAAACACCAAAATCCTTCCTGACAACTGTGCAAGTTAACATATTTAGAGCATATTATCAAAATACTATCTCAATACCAATTGCTCTCTGAAGGACTCTAGAAAAAGTCTGGAATGTACGACTGCTGTCAACAGTTAGTTTTTTTTCATTTGTATATGAAGAAGTTGCATAAGAACGGACACTATTGTCATCCTGAATGAATGACACAATGGTTAACTGGAGACAAGAACCAAGAGAAAAAAGGAAAAGATGACAGTTACAGCAGCAATACATTGGAAAAGGGTATAGGGGGAAAAAAATCAACTAGACCAAAACCCCACAAGACAGTAAAGATAGTTCTTACAAGAAATAGATATTTTCTGGTCACAAGGCAACACCTTCTTATTTTAAGCTTCAAAATTCTAATTAAGGCTCTAAAATACACAGCAGAACAGAGGTATTTAAAAGCTGTTCTGTGCCATAAAGATATCTGAAGCCTTTCAAGATTAAATTTTAAAAGATAGTGAAAATCAATGCTCAAACTTTCAAAATATTAAAGGTTTTAATTGAACACATATTTCAGGAAAAAGTCAAAATCACCTAAAAGAAATACCATTTTTAACTTCCAAGACAAAACCTAAGTATTTGATACCCATTCTCCATTAACATTTTTCTGACCCAGACATGATCCACCCGGTTTTCTAGAAAAGTGTTTTTACATATACCCTGCCAACCATCCCCTTTCTCAAAAGAGATTAAATCTCATCAGCACTGCCATTCTGCACAGCCAAAATATGATTATATTTGAAACAATAAAATATCTCAACACACACAACTTTCCTTAAATTAGCCCCATAAATTCTACATAAATAGCACCTTTCATATCAAATGCTGAAGGCAACCTGGAAAACAGTTTATGGGGCCAACCAAACCTTACCGTTACCAAGCCAGGTTTTTAATCTTTGCAAAAGTAGATGAGATCTTAACCCCACCAAAAGCCTGCTAGTTAAAGCCCAAGTTCAGTAAAGCAAGCAAAGCAGGGAAGAGCAGCTGCAATTTTCAGGTTTTTTTTTTTTTTTTTTTTTTAAATTTCCATCTTGGTTTTTACTAGCATGAAATCTCCATTTATAATCTTTGCCTAAAAGGAAGTGTTTCAGAAGAACAATTACAACCAGAAAATAAATTTTTATGGACAATAGTGACTTGTATACTGTGAAAATAAATGCCTATAGCTCACGAAGACAACAGACAATATTGCAATACCAATCTCTTTGTATTCAGCATAGGAAAGACTCTAAAAATTCTGACCTTCAGTTTCCAAAAAAGGACAACTAGTTTTCAGGAAAAATAGAAGGCAGCCTAACAAGAACAGCACTATCCAAAATACAAAGAGGAATTTGGCTCATCCACAACTTCTCCAGTAAAATTAAATTCAGTGCAGCAACATGATAAGGGTCTTCAAAATGCATTTTTAACTGTTCATGACAGTGTAGGAAGGTATTTTGCAATGCACCCAGAGTTTCCAATACACACACATTTCTGTACTGATGCTGACCTGACTCACTCTAGTGTATCCCCATTGTTTGTATGCGCGAAGGACACGAGAAGATGAAATTGGAAAGGTAAAAAGGAGACAGGAAAACGTAAGTAGGTGAGAGATCATTTGCAGATCCACACAGGTAAGGACTTAGATGAGCCTTCACACCTCTGGGTTAGTTCTACTCCAAGCATTACCTGTTTTCAGAGGAACTAAGTGCTTAATTATAGCCCACTGCTTTATCATCCTACACATATACCTACGGCAGGACAAACTGAACAGAGCTGCTGCTTTCACACTGCATGAGACCTACATCATCCAGCAGGATCCCTGCATGACAGACTAAAATGAACAATACAAGGAGCACTAGAGAACCTTTTAAAACTAAGTTTCAGCCCTCTTCAGTTGGTAGTTCCAGAATTCTAAGCAGCACATGCACACTATTCTCTAAAGTAAATACTAGGTACATATCCGTATCATTTTATATTACTTGTGATTTGGAGTTTTATGGAAGAGTTGTTTGATTCCTGATTTGCAGTTGAACTAGCAGACTTTTATATGAGGGCATTCTGGTTTGCTCAGCTTGGTCCTATGAAATCACCTTTTCAGGCAGACAAATCCACACTCCAGATTTTGACATGAAGCACTAACAGTTTTTGTAGAGTCTATTAAAAACTTTATGCTCAGATGGGGATTTTTTCCCCCCAAGACCTTTCATTGTTTATGAAAACACAGTAAGTTTAAAGTTTTCTAGACTGTAACATGGCTGAAAAGCAATACAGAAACAACAGTGGAGGTTAACTCACTGGAAAAGGAGCTTCTAAATCTAATCCTTCTGACAGCTTGCTGACTGATGCTTTCTGCAAGTGGACAATTTTAAGGATAAACTCATTCCTTACACAGATTAAGAGCTGTTACTATGAAAGTAAACAATACAAAGTTCTATATTAGCTGTACTTCATCAGGTGAGTAAAGAAATGTTATGTTTTCCACATAGAGAGAGAACCTTTCAGAAAGGACAATGTTAAATTAGACTCAACTGTTCTACATAAAACCAGACACAACCTGGTGAATCATCAAATATAGGAAGCTACAAGTATCAGGCTTAATTTCATCTCTGTTAAAAAGCCAAAGAACATCTATAATTCAGGTTGCAATACTTAATTTATATTTTGCTTTCTTATCTTCTAATCACCACAAAAATGGTCATACTAGAAGGACTTCATCTTAACACCTGTTCACAGGTCAGACTGCCACAGTCTGGAATGTTGCAACGTTTTTCTCCCCAAGAATTCAAAAATTAAAAATAGATGATGTATAATCTTAATGGAATGCAACAGCACAGATTTCTAAGAAAATACATGGGGATTAAAAATGACAAAGGGAGATTATTAAAGATTTTTAAAATACTGCTTGTTAAACTCAATCTAAAAAGCAGAGCTACAGTTTGTTTGCCTGTTGTCAAGGAATACTGTAATTCTGACAATTGGTTGTTTATCAAATACTTCAATAGCACATCATTTTATACAAACAATACAAAACAATTTAAATAGTGGCTTTAGAAAATTAAACAAAGCCTGAATTAGTAACAACTACTAGTTAGACTATCAGACCTATTATTAGTAGTAAATAAAAAGCAACACTTTACTACAGTCATGTACTTGGAAAAAAAGATCTTAATGGATCTTAGTGGAGCACAGAGATAACTTCAGTGAAGACTAATCAACTAAATATTCAGACTGAAAAAAAAAAGGTGACTTGAAGATATGGAAGTACTGCCATGATTTTTAAAAGCTACTTTTTATTTAACAACCATTTAAAAAAAATGCAATATAACTGTAAAGTTAGACTTTGCCACAGTTAGCACCAAATTAAATTCAATTCTGAATTACTATTTTACTCATGTTTTATCATTAATGTTGCTGCTCTCCAAAATATCTCAGGAATAAGAAGTCCGTACTCCTTGCTTAAGGTGGCAAAAGTGTCCAGCTGAAGAGTAGTCTCAACAGATGAGGAGCTAAATGGACAGAGCACAACATGTGCATCCTATTTCAAATCTAAAAAAAATCACAGCTCAGCTTTAAAAGCCAATTGCACTAAATGTGAAATATGGATGATATGTCCTCTTCTCCAAAAAATTTTTTATAGATAGACATGAGCTGCACTCAGGAGTTACATATGGCCACTTCTGAATTAGGAGCCTATCACACACAAAAACAGACGCAGACCATGCTAAATCTACAACCAACAACTGTATTTTGTTGTGCTGTTACCAGAAAAAAAAAAATTCAGTAAGACTATAGTAGTTAACATCATGTCTGATATTTTTCAAGCTCATGAAACCGCTGTATACACATAAGGCAGTACACACAACCTTGTATTTCTTCTTTCCTGTCTTAACGGTTTTTATACCCACATTATATTGTTTTCCGATTTACGCCCAAATCACATAATCAGATCTACAGGAAAAGGTTTCAATGAAGCTGTAGGATAGAAACCACTGGGATGTGTGCTTGAGGGTCTCCTTACACAAATCAGTTTACATGACACAAGAGGCAGACTGTACAGTCTAGAGGGCTTGCTTTATATTTATAATCTGTGTTAACACAATGGAGCCAGGCTTGGAGAGATCTGGATGATACTTCAGACAGACCAAGCTACTGAAATAAAGTATGGCAGAAAGAGAATATTAATACCAGTGTCTAATTCTATGGATGACACACAGACTGGCTATAAATTCAGTTTAACAATAAAAAAACATTTCTCTGTTTTATTTCTAACTTGAATGCACAGTCTAAAGTCAACAGAAGGGCCAAAGGGTTATCAATTTAATCTCATCCGCATAAATCATAAAATTATTGTTAATCACTCAAGTGATATATGAAAAATGTAAGAAAAAAACTGTTTCATGTTGATTTTAATTAAGAAGAAATAAATAGCTGAACTACAGTTATTTCTGCCCCTCCCTTTGTCAGGATCTTTCACAGACAAAGAAATCAAGAAAAGGACTATTCTTTTTTAAAAAAAAGTAATCACTAACATACAAATCAATAGAATAACAAAAGAACAACTTCTAATTACTTATACTAATTTTTAAAACAAGCAAGTTTCAATTTAATGTTATCTCTTCAAACAAATCCATTTAAACAGACATTATTACTGTAAAAAATCAAGATAATTATCTCCAGAACAGAAACAATTACACTCGGAAGAGAGGGACTTAGATAAAACAGGTCTTTCTCTAGAAGTCTTTCAGTAAATTTGTCAGTATTTTGCCACCTAGGTTCAAGCCCCGCCTGTACTCATCATGTCAGAATTGCGAAGCCCAAGTTGTCCTTTTAAGCAGCCTGTAATTGGATGCCTACATGTGCTTTGTACTATCCAGCACCGCTACTTCCCTCACGCTTCCAGACGAGGTGGTGCTGACACAGCTGCACTACAAACCCAACACCCCTCCTTCGGCCCGAAGCAGGGAAACGGTCCCACATCCTGGGAATCCAACAACATGGGGGCTGGACTAGATGATCTGCAGAGCTCCCTTCCAACCCTAACAACTCTGTGACTCTGTTATCTTCCGTGGCCGCTCCAGCTCTGCCATGCATGAAGGAAGCTCTCTTCCCCATCAGCTCTCTCCACCAGGAACGACTCGCCTAAGGCTCTCCCTCGCACATCTCCCGGACCATCCTCTCCCTCTCCTCCCGGCTCCGAAGGGCCACCAGCTCCAGACATGGCCTGGTGTCATTGTCTCTCGCACTCCGCCGCCCCCTCTTCCTCACCCGTCCCTCCTCCCTCACCGCTGCCTGTCACCTGCTCCCTCCCCGCCGGCCGTCTGCTTCCAGGTCAGCTCAGCTCAGCTCCGTGTCTGCCTATTCATCCTGCGAGCGGGGAGGAGGAGAAGGAGGAGGAGAAGGAGAGCCCGGCGGGCGCCGCAGCGCCCTCGCCGCTGCTGTCAGCACGGGGCCGCTCCCGGCGAGGGGCGATGCTCGCCCGCAGCCCAGGGCACCCTCACCTCCGGGGAGCTGCGCTGCACGACCCAAACCTGTGCCACAGCTCAGCCCGCAGCCCCACCTCCCCCGACCCTTCCCTGCCGGGCAGCCCCTCTGCCTCACTCCCCCAGAAGCCGCACAGCCCCCCCGCAACACAAACACGCACAGGCAAAGCGGGCCCCGGAGCGCACCCCGACCTCTGGCCGCCCCTTCCCTTGCCGCCCGGGCTGCGCCTCACCTAGTGCCACCTCGCAGGCTTTGCGCAGCTGGGAGTGATGCGCCTTCTTCACCTCCTTGTCGGCCAGGATCTTCTCCAGGGCCCGGGTCAGAAACATGTTTTTCGTCTTCTTCCCTTCATACATGGGCGCGATCGAGCCGTGAGAGGAGGAGGGTGGAGTGGGGAAGTGAGAGCGGGGCACCGGCCTCTCCCGCCGGGAGCGCTGCCAGGGACCGCGGCGGGCGCGGGGGAAGGGCCCCCTCGCAGGGCGTCCCGACACCCGCTCGGCGGCTCCCCCGGGGGAGGCTGGGGTGGGCCCGGGCGGCGCCGACAGCCAACTCCCGCGGCTGAGGGAGGACGAAGCCTTCTCCTCCCTTCTCCTCCCACCCCCGATGCGTGTGTGCGCGGACGGCGCCCGTCAGTCCCCGAGCCGCCCCCGGCCCGCGCCCGCCTCCATCAGCACCGGCGGCGGCGGCCGCAGCAACAACCTGCCCTCGCCATGTTGGAAGGAAGCGACGTCAGGGCCGCAGCCGGAGAGGGAGGAAGCGGCGGCCGTGTCCCGGGAGGCAGGGCGGGCGGAGGGAAGCGGGAGGGCGGGGGGCACTCGCCTTCTGCCCGCCCCGCGGCCGCGCTACAGGTAGAGCGGAGCCGCGGGAGGCAGTGAAGAGGGATGCACGGAGATGGCCGCTGCCACCTGGTAGCTAGATGAGGAGGAGGGGCAGGGCTTCCCTTCCGGGCCACCAGCGCTAGGAGGTGGAGGAGGAGACGGAGGAGGAGGAAGGCTCCCGCGGGATGCGCCACCTGCCCCTGAAGGGCGGGCTCCGCCGGGGCTGGGGCAAGACGCCTCCCCGGGAGAGAAGCTGCTCTCCGCCTCTCTTGATGAGAAACGCCCGGGTCTCCGGCACTCGGGGGAGCGAGCGGAGAGCAGCCCCTGACACCGAGGCAGGGAGAAAGGGAAGAAGCGCGTTGGGGTGTGGGAGGTGTCCGGGCTTCCCGGGGCACTCCCTTAGCCCTTCCCCGCCCCGCCTGCTCCTGGAGCTGGCTGCCCGCAGCTCCCCTCAGGCGCGGAGGAGCGCGGCACCTGCGGGTTCGCGGGGTGCCCTTCCTCTGCCGCCTGCATCCTCTCACTGGAGCGCTGTCGTCCCGGCTTCCGTCCCACTGCACGTGCACTGGGAGCATAGAGTACTGAAAAAAAAAATAAAATTTGCACCTTCGCTTACAACTGAACAGTGCCTTTTATGATTTGTTACTTTATTAGATTGTCGGAAATCTTTGTAAAATTTTGTGGGGGAGGTGTCGTTTGTTTTGGGTTGGTTGGGGTTTTTTTGTTGTTGGTTTTACTGTTTTGTTTTGTTTTGTTTTTTTGCTTGCGTTGTTTGGTCGTTTTCCATCCCAGAAAGCAAAAGGGTCATTTCCTCATACTTGGTTCAGAGCCAAGAAAAGCTCAGGTCGAGCCTGCCTTAACTGGTAAACAGCAAAAACATAACAGGGCCAGCTTTTGCACTCAGAAGTGGTACAGCAGTATTTAAACGTAGAATTTGGCGCTAACTGAAGGCAGGTCAAAAAAATTATTATTAAAAAAAATTCTTAGAAATTAATGTGGAAGTGAAAGAGCAGATGTTCTAGATGTACCTTTCAGGCAGAGTAGGACAAAGCTGTAGCATCAGTGCGCAGAAAGCAGGGATGGTTGTGGAAACCAGGGGCCATCTCTGACCTCTGAGGACAGAGCCCGCACACAGGAAGGAGGTTATCCCCAGCAAGTGTTTTCAGTCTGTTCTCTGTTCCTGTGGTCCTGCTGTATCAGTCAGGAACACAGCCTTCCCAAGTTAATCCTGACACCTTCATCATGGAGCATTTGAGAGATTCCAGCCGGGCTGTCATGCCACTGTGCTAAGGCCTTGTAAGCAGTTTATTTGTGCATCTGTTTCCGTATCTACAACGGAGCCATTGTAGCTGCATTGGTAAAGGTACAGTGATCTCAGCCCTGCAATGAAGAGGCTGCTAATGCTGCCCGGTGTTGCTTAACCTGGTTTCCCAAATGAGAAATTATTTGTGCCAAAATGATTTGTTGCCTCGCAGCTATCTGTATTTGACTTTTTAAGGAACACACTGGCCCAGGGAATTCTGCTTAAGCTATAGGTGAATGCAAGGCCTGACTGTTAGAGCAAAACACTTGTTCTGCTGAAATTACTTTATTTGTACGAGCGGCCTTTTCTGGTTATTGGCTATTTTGCCACCTATCTGATAAACAATACAGAAAATACGAAGAGGGTGCATCTGATTTTAGAATTATGACATCTTTGTGAGAGAGTTAGAAGTCATGTCACCAAGCACATTGGTTCCTGAAAAAAAGACTGTATTCAGATTGTGTTGATTTATTCAAAAAGCTGTGTCTTCATGTCAAGCATGCTTGAATTATTTCTAGTCATTTATTTAGGGAAAACCATTTGCCTGTTGGCGAAATCTTTTTTTTTTTTTTTAATGCATAGGTGCAAGTTCAGAAATGCAGTTGTCAAAATCACTTTGGTCTTTCAAAGCTGCCTGCTAGTGACCACATGGCAAAAACTAAGAATTTCTGTGGAGTTCTTGCTGGTAGGTTTGCACAAACCATTTGAGTCCAGACTCCCTTAGCCAAGTCAGAGCTTACAAGTGTTATTTAGCAAATGGAGTTTGCTATTGATTTTCACAGTCCATTTAGCAGGAATAGACTTGCAATATGAAGAAAAAGGGTATCTGTACGTAAAGAGCACTGAGCACTGCAGTTATCTGTTTTGTTCATATTAATGTCTATTTTCATATTCTGTACACAAGATAATTTTACATGTAAATTGTGTTTTAGTTGAGCGTATAGAATTGCTGTTGAAGTGTCTGGGGAAAAAGTCCTGTCAAAAAGAGACTCAGTTCCATGTCTTTCATTCTTGCTCTAATATGAGTTCTTGTTTTGGTTTGGGTATTTTTTAATGTAGTTTGAATCTTCAAATTCTGTTCTCAGTTTCAAACAACTGCTGCCCTGTTGACTCAGTTTGTAGCTTGGCACAGCTGGTTACCTACATCTACATTCTAG
Source organism: Monarcha castaneiventris obscurior (assembly GCA_026261815.1). Taxonomy (NCBI): domain Eukaryota; kingdom Metazoa; phylum Chordata; class Aves; order Passeriformes; family Monarchidae; genus Monarcha; species Monarcha castaneiventris. The sequence goes on from JAMPIT010000379.1 coordinate 14,090,030, forward strand.
TCACAAGGCAAACACTACCTAAACTCTGCAACAGTGTAGAGCCTGTTTCTGGAGTTGCACAGGGAGATCTTATTGTGAATCATCTGTCCAGTAGGTTAACATTCAGTTTCCTTCCCAGAGCTGTGTCAATAAGGGTGGAAATCGCGGGGGAACTACTGTATAAGCATTGGAGAGAAAAAGTCCCATGCCCCCATTTAGGGACAAGATATGAATGGTGATTAGCTTGTGTGCTGGGTCCCAGTGCTTTGAATAAAGTCAGTTGTTATGAAGCTTCATTTACTAGGTGAACCAGCTATTATAACAATGTTTGGTCAATTGTAAAAAAGTTATAGACTTTGAGGAAGCTTTTTTAGGGAAGATTTTGTTACAGAGACTACAGACCATAAGGAGGAATGTGTTTAACTCTTTGCTGATTACTTTAAAAGCTAGTAGTTTATCTCTAGTGAAAGGAGAATGAGAAAACTCTTAAGAATGAGAAGGCAAAGATTTGGACTATTTGTCTTACATGGATTCCTAACTAGAATAATTTAGGTTGAGAAAGACCTTTAAGGTCATTGAACCTAACTGTAAACACAGCCCTGCCAAGTCCACCACTAAACCATGCCCCTAAGTGCCACATCTACATGCCTTTAAATACCTTCAGGAATGGTGACTTAACAAATTTCCTGGGCAGACTATTCCAAAGCTTGACAACACTTTTGGTGAAGAAATTTCTATTAATATCCCATCTAAACTTCCCTTGGCACAACTTGAGGCCATTTCCTCTCGTCCTGGGAGAAAAGGCTGACACATACCTGACTACAACCTCCTTTCAGGTCATTGTAGGGAGTGATAAGGGCCCTACTGGCCCTCCTTTTTTCCAGGCTGAACAATCCCAGCTCTCTCAGCTGCTCCTCATGAGAATGGTGTTCCAGACTCTTCACCAGCTCTGTTGTCTTTCTCTGGCCATGCTCCAGCACCCCAATGCCTCTCTCTAGTAAGGGGCCCAGAACTAAACACAGGACTTGTGGTGCAGCCTCACCAGTGCCGAGTACAGGGGGACAATCACTGCCCTGATCCTGCTGGCCACACTACTCCTGATACTAATTAGGATGCCATGGGCCTTCTTGGCCACCCAGGCAGATGCTGGCTCGTGTTCAGTCGCTGCCAACCAACACCCCCCAGGTCCTTTTCCAGTGTGCATCTTTCCAGGCACGCTTCCCCAAAACTGTAGCACTGCATGGGATTGTTGTGACCCAAGGGCAGGACCTGGCAATTGGCCTTGTTGCTTTGTTAAACCCCATACAGTTCACCTTGGCCCATCGATTCAGCCTGTCCAGATGCCTCTGCAGAGCCTTCCTGCCCTCTAGGAGATCAACACTCCCACCCAACTCATCTGCAAAGTGTCTGAGGGTGCACTCAATCCCCTTGTCCAGATTGTTGATAAAGTTATTAAACAGGACTGGCCCCAGTACAGAGCCCTGAGGAGCAGATTGTGCCATACAACAGCAGTGCCCTGCAAAGAGTTCCAAAATGCTTGTTGCATACAGTTATTCTAATGCCTGTATTGTTTTGGTTTCAGCATGCAGACCTTTGCTTTACTAGTAATTTGTTTTACTAGTAAATGTCTGACTCAAGAACTGTACTCCTCATAGCTATAGAGATCCCTATCTGGTTGCTGGTGAAGTCCTGAAGATGTGGAAAAGGACTGTTAATTGTTTTTTCTTCTCAAACTGCTAAGCCTGCTGGCAACATGATGAAATGTTATAGTTATCCAATCAAACCTGAGAAATGTTTGCTGTCCAACCTAAAAGAAGCATGTAGTATGTATGCCCTAAAGCACAAAAGCATCACTGCTTTCTTAGAGCCTTAACATTTAAACATAGAGCAACACAAGAGAAAAAAGTGTATTTGAGAAACACTGCAAAAATTACTGTCTGGTACATTTTTATTTAGCAGTTAATGGGAACATTCCAAAAGCCATTTATATTGTTTCATGTATTTAAACTGTTTTGAGTGTTAGATATTTGTTTAGTAAAAAACTGTAGAGAACTTTCCACATGAGAGGGAACAATTAGCACCTGCTTCTGCTGGCTTTATGTACTACAATCATATGTTGTGCTTGTTTCAAAATGCTGATAAGCTAGGACTAGAAGCCTTTGCTTAAAAGTCAGATGAGCAGTAAAAGGGAATAGTAAAAGTGCAGTTTCATGCTTAGAAAAAGCTGATGATTTTCAGCTGTTCTGGCTCCCAAAGGGAACTCTTTCACCTGTATGAGCTCCCATCCACTTTCTTGTGTCGGTCCAGTTGTGTAACTGTGCCATCAGTTAGTTCATCTGTGGTTCAGTCAAAAATCACTTATAAGAAGGTTAGTTTTCAGTGGGATCAGTGAATTCATCAGACTTGCCTGCATATTCAGTAAATCTTACAAGAAAGGAAGTGGGGAATGTGGGTGATGAGGAGGACTGCTTCTGTGGCACTGTCTTCTTAAATCATCTTGATGAGCTTTCAAACAGCACAGTGATAATAACACAATGATCACTTTAAGCTAGAATAAGACAGAACTACTACTAGAAGATGCAATCCTTCCTGCTCCTACCTGTGTTTCTTACTTCCTTTGTCAGTGTAAGCGTTTGCATTGCTGTGTTGTGAATTATGTGCTGAATTATATTCAGAATTTAATTAGATTGAAATTAACCTGACAAGAAACAGACTATTTTTAATCCAGATGTATTCCATATCCCAATTCAGCAGGCAACCTCACAGATGTTTGTGTTAGCTCAGGGGAATGGATAACACAAGAACAGGAACAAGAAAATAGGTAAGAAGAGGTCAGGCTTGCTTTTTTTTTTTTGATTTCAACAATATTGATTTATGCCAACTTAAAGTATTGTTTAAACTACTGCTTTTAATGTAAGTTTTCTTGATTATTTCCATGGTGCAAGAGAGCACTCAGCCCTGTGTCTGTATGTAACCCCTTATTTAGGATGGATGGGTCAATAGATGGGACTAGTGTATTCCTGCCACTGCTTATGAACCTTTAATCGTGGTGGCTCACTTGTCTCCTTCTTTAGCTCCAATATAGTACTTTTCATCTGTTCCCTTCCTGTTTTCATGTACCAGATGCAGATAATCAGTGCGTGATGGATCAGAGTCCAGATGGATGTGACAGATGGGAACCTGGAACAGGAGAGAAGCAGAGAAACTGTGATTATGTTCTCAACTGCAGGCACCTTGGTGGAGAAGTTTCCAAGATTCTTACTGAATGCATAAGATTTAACAGGTCTGCTGGTGGTGCTTGGTCATATAATATCGATGTACAAACGAAGCATTGCTCTCTGTCCCTTTATGGACTCATTGGGCTGCCACACTTGTAAAAATAGGTGAAACATAGTCCAGAATATTCAGTGTATTCATTATGCAGAGGATTACAGTCTGTCAACCAAACTACAAGAGATACACTCACCACAAATGTACTTTAGCATTTTTAAGAGGGTTTTTGTTGTTTAGGTTTTTTTTTTTTTTTTTTTACATAAATTCCATAACTGAAGAGGTCAGTTACTTCATAGAGTGAGTATTCCAACAGGTTGCAGTATATCCACTGTTGCACTGAATGAGAAAAAAAAGCAAATGTTTGTTAGCAAAGGGAATATGCATCAGTAGGTAGGTTTGTTCCAAACACTTGTACAGAAGCGTGTAGCACCCTGGAGTGACCAGTTAGGAAATAAACATCCATCACTGAGAGGAAGCTCTTTCAAGGTGACAAATTCATACCTTAAAGCTAAAAAGTACAGACTTTGAAACACATCAATACATATTGAAATACATTCCTGATACTACATTTAAGTGAGGAAACATACTCCTAGCAAAGCATGCCATTTGTTGGTTTGTGACATGTAGGAAAAATGTCAGAGAGCAGTGAAGAAAAAATCCCACCTCTTGTGGTTGATGGAATAAAGTTTTGAATTGTGGCTGAAAACTGTGAGAGACTATCAAAAGCTTCTGGCTGTAGCTTGAATTTATGTGCTGGAAGTTATACCAGTGCATTTCATGGAATATGATTCCTTTTTCTAGTTCTTTTTCTGTGGGAATACATTTTCTTCTAGCCTACCTATAGGAGTTTTCAACTTGTTCTTTCTTCTGCATGTTGCTCCTGCTAACAGATGAATAATTCAGTTCCCAGCTTCTGTGGCTCCTCAGCGTACTGTTCCCTTATACTCTGAATGAAGAAGGAATATAAGTATCCATCTTAAAGACAGAAGGAAATGTATTTAAAAAAATTGGTCATACAGGGTTTTAAAAAAGGTTTCTTCAGTAGTTTTTCAAACTTAAGGGCCTGATTATGGATGTACCAGCCCTAACTGTTGGAAAAGGTGATTTTCTGGGACACTCTGTTGAAGAAGAGAGGGTGTTTTGGGGAACAGAGTAATGAATAGCACATATTCACCCTGAGCCAGGAACCTACTATACACTTACTGTTGTATGTGAGACTATGCAAATGGAAAGGTAAATCCAAGCCAGTATTATGACTCCTTCATGATGGCAAATATTTCTGTCTCTAAATGCCAAGAATACAAAGCTCTGGCACTTTCCTGAGAGCCTTTGCACTGCAAAAGAAGACATTTGGAGAATGTATGGCAAAGCTAGCAATAAGATCCACTGATTTATTGCTTCTCCCAGGCAACTCCAGAAGATAAAATTGCTAAGGAGAACTAAAATTGCTGAGGAGAAACTATTGAAGAGGAGGAAGCCACAACATGATTGCCTTTTTTCCTGGGAACTGCTGTCACTACCATTAAGGATTTCCTGGATTACTCTGTGGGAGAGCCTGGTTAATTAGTTACCTCCCCAAACGCCTGTAATAGGAAGGACTACTGTAGTGTACAGCTTGTCCCACATTCTTAATCTCCAGTGTCAGTTCAGAAAATGGGAATAATCTGACAATGAGAAAAGTAACAAATTTACTGAAAATTGTAACTGTTCCACCTTTATATCCTGGCTTCGGTCTCCTGCAGGTCTTTCTGACTGATGTGACATGATCAGTGTAATGCATGCTGAGGCTGTCCTACAGATTAGTAATTAAATAGCCTAGATATTGGGTGCATGAAGCATTAGTCTGAACCTAGGTTTTATATGCTGAATGACTCTTTTCCCCTTGATCTGAGGTGAATTCAGTGTAGCACTTTAGAACTTAAGTGCTTTCAAAGGTTTATGCAGACCTCTTTCAATAAGCTGCTAATACCAAAAGAACAGTTAAAAGTGAAAATCGACTGAGAGAAGTTGAATGGAATTCAGCTGGAGAAAAATATCCCTTTAATCTCTGGGCAGGGTAAGTCAAATGAATAGCAAGGGTGGTTTCCAAGTATTTTAATATCCGTGTTGAAACGCTTAGATAGAGAGGTCGTAAAAGTCATGTGAATTAAGGTGTGAAACAATGAGACTGAAGCAATAGCCACTTTTAAATACCACGAAGTGATCTTTGAATCTGCCTGATTGTTTCCTCCAGCAACTGCAGTGGGTCATTTCCTGTCAAAAATGCAATAACTGATGTTTGAGTATATACTGTATAAACTGCGGGCTTCATGACATGAATGAAAGATTTCTAATATGAATAACTTGAAAGATAAAATTGAATGGGAGATATGGATACTTTTTGCCTAAAAGAAAGACATTAAAGAAGCATTGCAGTGATTCATTCTAATATGCCAGATAGCTGTTTACTAGATGTGTATTCACTCAAATATTTTATAAGACATTTTGATAAACCTACAACAATTTTGATTAGACTTCCAATATGTTTCTAGTTTCAAGTCAAGTGTCACAGCTGATGTGCAATCTGGATCATGAAAAACTGAACTGACTGGTTCACAGCATGTACAATGGATAGTTTTTCATGACACTGAAAGCTGCTGCTGTCTGGGTTTTGATCCAGGCAGACCTGGAGTGTTAAGTTTTGATATCTGAAGGTTTGTACTGTGTGCTGTTTCTTTGTTTTATAATTTTAAGTCTTCCCAGACAGAAGTAGAGACAGTGGCTATCAGAAAATTTTGCTGTGCCACTGGTACTGTTGAAGTTCAATTTATAATTGGCTGTAGGTAAGAATGTCAAACTAACATTTTTGGGCTGGTACGAATCTCATGTATCATTGTTTGTGCGACATGCAGCACCTAATTCTACAGGGTCCTTGTAATGTCAATCAACACTAACAATAATCTTTATGGTGTTCTATGTATACCTGGACCAAACTTACTTCCCTGGCTAGCTCTGGGACTAGATACATTTGGCAATAAAAGCTTAGCTATGTTTATTTAATAGCAGGTTATAGCAGTGGAAGTTGAATTGGTCTACTTGGTCCACGTGGGATGGGGGTCACACCTCTGGATTGTTGCAGGTGTCATCCTTAGGATGCTCACCTGACAAACCACTTCTATTCCTTAGTTTCTTCTTCTTTAACTTTTCCTGGTTTAAACTCTTGTCAGCATATGGCTTCTCCATTGCTCACCATTCTAGAACAGAAATAATATATTATTGAGCACAAGGATATAATAACAAGAATATTAATGTGCACAAATGGCATGAACACAGATCTAAGAAGGATGCAATGTGGTGCAGTTTTTCAAAATGAAGCATGCTGGCAGTGAGCTCTTTCACATGCATGAGGTCAGTACAGGTGTGGATACTTAGAAACCAGAACATTTAGCATGGGCATCTGGAATTTCTGTCTTTTTTGGTGTAGCAGTATGTGTGGTACCTTCAAGATAGCTTCTGTAATCCTAAGGCCTAATAGTTCATGGAGAAATATGTAAAGAAGGGTACACAATCATACATCACTTTCTAATAGCAATTAGAGGCATTCATGTCACATAATATGAGACCCCATCAGAATTTTCCCCGAGTTTGTATGGGTTTAAGTTCACATTTTCACTTTCCACTGTTGTGCTGTATGAAAGGAAGAAGATTAAAATGCAAATTGGCTTTAAATTCACAGTGTACTGTGTAAGAATGAGGTTGTGTCCTTTGAAATAGGTGTGAGCTCTCTATGGAAGCTGACTGTGCTCTGGTTTAAAAATCCAAGAGATAACAGCAATGTTTTATAGGCAAGCTTTGCACATTTGTGCACATTTGGTAAATGTGGCCACTCTGTGAAATATAGTATTAAAACAGTCTGGTGCATTTGCAAACCTAAATTTATTGCAATAATTGCAAAAACATTAATTAAAAAACAAATCACAGAACACAAGGATCTGTAGTCCCCAGTTCTGCACAAAAATTCTGAGGTTGTTTTTACTGCATCGTTTACTAGAAAGGATTTATTTCACACATACTATTCTGATAAATGTTTTACCATGAACCTGTGACTGCATTTTATTTTCCTTGCTCATAAAAAACTCAGAGTGAGTTTTCTTTTTAACGAAGGTATTGACTTCTACAAGAAAAAGATTGGTTTTGCAGTGGGAAGCTGAGGAGGTTATAGCTTACTTTGAATATTTGTTTACTAGTCTCCATTACTGATAATTTGCATCAAACATTGAGTTCTTATACATTCTTATATAAAGATAAGATGGCATTTTCACTTTAAACTCAGTAGCTTTAAATATCAGGAGAAAGAAAAAGAGATAATTAAGGGAGAAGACTGACTGTTTACAGGGGCATCTACAGTGGATTCAGCTGGCAGCTGACAGCCAGGCAGCTGCTGGGTTAAAATCCACAAGGTCTTAACAACCCTGGAATTTGCTATTTTCAGTGACAGATTTGGAGCTGCCCTATGATAACATCTGAATACTCTTCATTGCTTGATTATTCACACATGTACTATGTGTCTCTGGCATTTTCTCTATTCTGTATAGTAGCATTTGTTTAACTTCTAAAAAATCTGTCCAGAAAAAAAAGAAGAAGAATTCACCAAGCATCTAACTTGTTAGATTAGTGTTAGATGGCTAATTGTTATTTATGGGGGCTCTTACATTTTTGGCTCTCTCTCCAGCAAAATAAAAGGACAAGAAAGGAAATCTGAATGTAGAGTCACAAAAATAGCAGGTGGGATTAAAAGAGACATGAGAGACAGAAAAGGAGAAGCATTCATGGTCCACAATACCTGAAAGATGCCAGGCTTCACTTGTGGTGGCTCATTAAATTAGGTCTGCCTGAGTAAAAGTTATGTGACAGAAATACATATAGACAGTTTGCTGATTATGTGGACATTATTTTCTATTAGACAAATATTTATAGCTAAAATAAATAACATTTATTTTTAAGAATCATAGGCTGGCTCTTACTATGCAAAAAGACTGACATCTAATGAGTAACTTGTGCAGTACTGATGGCACCAAGTCTAAGGTAGATATGACCTGTCATCCTCTACATCCTTTATTTTTCTCTACCAACTGCAGAGGGAACCAAGTCGATTTAGTTTTGATAAATAGCTTTGACACCGAAGTCAGATGAGTTAAATCCCACCTTCAGAGCAGAAAGAACATGAAATTTTTCTCCCAGACAGGTAAAAGTTGAGGCCTGCACCCCAGAGGGTGAATACAGAAAAACAGAAGGTGAATGGCAGCATTGGTAGCACCTCTTTGGCGTTACCAAATTGGTAACATTGGTGTTACTCTTAGAGGTAACACCTCTAACACCTCTTTGTTCCTCAGCATCCTGCATCACTGTGCCCCAGCAGGAGGTACAAGGGTGCCTGGTTTTTTTATCTGACACGTAAGAATGGGTGGATTTACTAGGATATCTCAGAAATCTGAAGTAAGGCTTTTGGCTGTAGGATTATTGCCAGCTTTTGTCAATGTGCTGAAATATACTGACTGGGCTGTTAAAGGTTTGGACCTTTCTCATGGTGGTGTATGTAGGTGTACTTCACCTAATGTGAAGTACAGAGAGAGTCATGATTTAAGTGTGTGAGCCTTGATATGTAATACTCTTTTGTATAACAAATTTGCAGAGTTTAAAGATTATTTATTTATTGTTGCTTTTTAAGATAGGTATATACTAGGCAGATAGACTGACTCTGGCTGTGTTAAACTAATGGCAAGTAAAATGATTCATATCCAATAGTTTTTGCTTTCCTTGCAGCCTTGGCTTCTGTCCTCCAGTGAATCTGAGCATAAAGTGTGATTTAAATAGATACACATTGTCAAGATTTAGGGAAGGCTAAGAAAGGCTTCTTTGGAAACATTCCTGTATAAGTCTCATCTCCTGGGTTGCAGTGCTACTTTTTGCTTGGAATTTATTAGGTCTTTAATTTAATACTGTATATTGGTTGTGCTGCAACTTTATCCTATTCAGCTATGGTATCAATCTGTTCTTGAAAAGCTGTGTACTTATGAAAGTGCATTGAGATGCAGGAGAATTGAGAAAAATCATCGTGTGGCATTATGGGTGTTTAATAAAAAGTGGCAGAAGAAATGCGCTTCTACTATGCAGTGGGATCAATATTTTGATGAATTTTATGGCAAGCGAGGTTTTCCACAGAGGAAGCTGACCTTAACCCTTTTTCACTTTCCAGTATCTTTTTTACACTTGTGTGTGTTCCCCCCTGAATAGAATGCAGACAACTTCTGCTACTTCCGTTTGGAATCCACTGCTCTGCTTCTTCACACAGCAGCTACCAATCTGACTTGGCTGGGTTAGGATTTATCCACATGTACACCTAGAGAGGTAAAGTGCAAATTTGCATAGAGTGGGAAACACTGGTATTGCCAGGTAAGTTAGTAAGCAATACTAGATAGGTACCTTTTACCTCTTTCTAATACCCACGTACACAAAAATTAATTGTTTCACAAGGTTGCTGAATATTCATTAACGCTGTCCCCATGGGTGGACGCCAAAGGCAGGTAATTTTTTTTAGGTAAAAGAAGTTTGATTATAGGCTTTGACACCATCAGATGGGCAGAGAAATGATTCTCTTCATTTTATTGTCTGTCTCATCTTCTCTGCTTGTTACTTTTAGAAGTAATCCCAGCAGTATGTGTTTACTTTACTTATTCAGGAAAAAGTTATTTTTGAACTCCTCACAGAGTGTCATTCAATCTAAAATGATTAGTCTTTGCTTGTTTGCCAAATTTTTTCTAAGTTTTGTTCTTCCACCTGTGTTATTAGTCACTGATAGCTGTTCACTCTCCCAGTGTGTCATCTGACCCAGGTTTTTTGAACATCAGCATTATTCAACATTATTTTGTTTCATCTTTCTAATGTATTGGTGCTTTGGTGATTTTATTCCTGGTTAAAAATAAAAATGTCTTTTTATACTCGTTAGAGTAATCTCTGCTGATCTTAGGGCATAGTCTTGCTATTTAATTTGGACTTTTCTTCTATTCCACATTATAGACTTCTGTCCTTTGCCCTTATTTTTACTCCTGATACCAAGTAAAAACAGGAAACATACTCCAAATGTCCCACCTTTGCTCTGTGCATTCAGAATTAGGCCATGAAGATGATACATACTGTACTTGGTATGGTTTTGGATAACAGTTTCCATTAATCATTTGTCTTCTGGGATTATTCTTTTCCCCCATGTGCATACAAACTTATTTTTCAACAGAATGGAAATTTCTGAATCCAAAAAGGAATTTTTAAGAAATGAGTTCTTGTGTGACCTTCAACAGACACCCAAACAGGAAAGAGTTATTCTTGTGCATATTCAGGCTTTAGCACTGTTGGGTTGTTTGTGATTTTCATAAAGGCAAAAGGAAAACAAAGCAGTGATTCCATCAATTTCAAACAATGCTGTTTCTGATAGGCTGGGTGCCAGTGGATCTGCAGCCAGGCACTCCAGTGAGGGAGCCCTTCCCTGGTGCTGTGCAGAGGACCGTGAAATGCATGGGGACCTTCCTTTCCCTGTTAAAACTCTGACACAGACTAATGTTTTTTTGAAAAGTGCAGTCCTGACAGCTGTGAAAACGTGATGTTCCTACTCTCAGCTCCCGAGGAGAGAGTTGTAGAAGAGCTTCTCAACATTCATTAGTCAGTCTGCATCAAAACTGCTATCTGAGGAATATCCTGGTCTTCAGACATGTTTGCAGCTGAAGGTTACAGTTATTATCTGCAGTGTTGGGAAGTGTGTTTTTGACAGGTAGTGGACTGCATCCACTGGCTCCCTAAAGAGCCTTCAGCCTGAGAGCATCTTCACGTTATTTCCACTTCAGGTTCTTGGAAGAGACATCATTTCTCAGAAAAGAAACCTCATTAAAATAAATACAAAAACTTCAAAAGAAAATCTTTAACATGTGTAAGATAAGGGTTTTTTTTGTCTAAAATTACTATTTTAAAAATATATTCCTGCAAATGGTTAATATATAGAAGAATTGTTCATGGGCTGAAGCAGTTCCAAAAATCCTGGTGGAAGTTGGTATGGGCTTGTAGGCTCTCTGGTGTTCTCCTTAACAATTCCAGACTTTCCAGGCACAATCTCAGACACCCCTTTGTTCACTCTGGGCAATGATGTAGGACTTTCTTCATTATGCACAAGATAAGAAAGCTTTCTGGGATACAATCCACTTTTGGAGTAGGGGGCATAACACCCTCTCACAGCCTCTGCCCTAATATTCCTAATAGCAAAACTCGACCTCTGAGCTCTGTAGGGTGCAGCACACAAAGGGGTTGGCCCGAGAGGGGAGCTCATAGGTGGGGTGTCAGCAGTAGTGGCAGGTAACCCACGGAGACACACTGCAGCAGAAGTGAGAACTGCCTGTGTTGCACCAGGGAAATAGTGCCAAAGGGCTTTTAGGGAGCTGGCTGGACGAGCTGAAGTTGTGTGTGCTTCCAGAGTGCAGGCAGAGGAGAGATGCTGAACACATGCTGCCTGCCATCAGCAGCCCTGCAGTTGCCAAGAATTGCAGCTACACCATTACATAAACCATCACACAGTACACACTGTGCAGCCAGACACAGTGTTTGTGTGTGACTGGCTCTGCGTAGGTATGTGGGGAAGTTCACACATGTTAACAGGTTCATGTTTTAAATTTAGTACCAAAAGTTAGGCTCCTTTATATCCTGAAACCATCACCAACAGACAGTATTCACTTCTTTTTTGAAATGGAAGGAGAAAAATGGAGGTGCATGCAGCATGATAGAGCAAATTTTGTTCTGCTGGAGAAGACTCAAGCACAGATTCTGTGCTGTCAAGGCCAAAGAGCAGCTCTGGTTCTACTACACTACGTGACATTTCACTATTTTAACCCTTAGAAAACTGGCTGGGTCACAACAAAATAACAATAGATCTTTCCAAACCATCTCTGTGAATGTGATCTTTTATTTCAAACAGCGTAAAGCAATTAGTCTGTATAAAGAACTTAAAATAGATGAAGCTGCTTTTCTTTTTTTTTTTAAAGTAGCTATTTCTAGCTCATTAGACACAGAAAAACCCTTTATCCTCAGCTTTTTGACTGTACTCCATCAATTCAGCCCTATCAACAGATTTTCTCAATCTAGAAACAAAGCAAAGTGAAACAAGGGAAATTAAACAGTGAGTAGATCAGCATCTCTGCTCAGCTTTCAAGGCTGCTATAAGTGGGTTTTTTTTCAGTTATGACATGCTGAAAACAATAAACCACCTGAAAACTATGGCTGTGATTTTAACAGCTGCATTATTTTCAAAAAAATTGAAAATCCTGTTTTTAAAATCCAACTGTATCAGACTCTTTTGTGTGTATGTATTTTCAGGCCTAATGTGATATTCTGCTCAGAACTGGAAAAAAAGTTTCATTAATTGGTTAATAAAACACACACTCCTCCCAGCATTGATCCATCCTGGTATGCAGAGGAATAGCCTGGCATATCATAGTCAGCAAAATAGAGTAAAACACCTGCTCCCAGTCATACCACAATATTTATATCAGAAGCTGTTGTCTATTCTTTTATATAAAGTATATGCTCCTACAGGCCTGGGGGTAGTTTAAAATATTTCATTGTTATGGCTATTCTGCCACATGTCTTTTTCAAAAAGGCCAAGCAGTGCTAAAGTGGCTGGACTTTCAGAGCAGGCCAGACTGATGGAATATATTAACCCACATTTTTAGGGCAATGGATGGATTTTCCTTGTTACAGGCATAGTATGCTTTCTACATGGCTGGGGACCGTGGCAGATTTTTTTAATTAACATTTGAATCTATTATTTATGAGTGCATTCCCTGATGTCTGAATCCAAGGGCAAGCCCTGCTGTGCTTGATGTGGTCTCTTACAAGAGGGCTTGAAAGGACCTCCACCTTAAAAGTGGAGAGACCTGAGACTTTCTGCTTGACTGCTCCTGCCTGTCAGGCAAGGACAAGCATTCAGGGGCTAAAGATTTCCCAATTCTCAATGTCCTTGCCCCAAACATCATTTTCTAAGGAGAATCATGTGTTAGCTCACTGCTATTTCCCAAACTTGCAGATGTTAACAGAAGACCTTGTTGTTAGGGCAGGCCCTTTTGACACCAGGAGCAGCCTAAGGCTGTGAATTTCTGACAAGCTGCTCAGCCAGCACATCATGCTTGTGGCGACAGGCACGTTCAGCCAAGAAGAGTGAAAACCACTCTGGAGTTGTTCCACTTCCTCCAAGAAAGGCCCATCAACAGCATCGGTACTCCCAGCTTGGTGCTGCTGACAGGGCTGGAAAATCTATTGATGCAGCCACTCAGAAGGCAGCTCTCTCCACACCCAGCTTCCCTCCGACACAGTGAAGGAGAAGGCAATTACAGCTGTTCGGACCTCATTTTTTTATGCAAAGTAATTATGAGAGTCAGGCATACAAGCACATGGCAAATAATCTACGTTTTATGTGGACAGAAGAATTCTAAATTTCCAACAAATTTACAAATTATTTTGTGTTGTGAGCATTTAAAAATGTTTTTTAAGTATACCTAATGCCACAGGGTTTATATTTAAGAAGTCGTTCTGTAATTTATTTACATTTTTGTTCTCTTATTCCGTTTTCTACAGCAGACTGATAGTTGTATCTCTAAGCATCTGAGATACTCTTCTGGTGTTTTACCCTCACTTAAGAACTGCTTAAAAATGGTAATATCTGGCTTGTAGGCACAGAATTTAAACATGAATGCATGCGTGAGACTGAATGCGACTGCTACAAAACAGTGAACTATGGAAATGATACAGTAATTTTGGACAACCAAAGGAAAGGTCTAAGTGCTTACAAAAGTACTTATTACCCTACCCATGCTACCGGGTATCTTATTCTTTGATTGGTACCATTAAAATGAATGTAAATATAAAAAGTGAAGGGATTGTTTAACAGAAATAAACTGGAACAGTTGAATATTAACTTATTTTCCATAGGAAATACAAAGCTTTCTTCCCAAACTTAAGAATTAGGCACAGTCTTGTCCATCAATGGCTATTTTATGCCGTCTTTGAGTAGGCAGCTCAATCTGCACAATGCTGTTTTTTATAGACAAGCAGACTGGCTCTGGATATAAATGTATGTTGGCATTCAAGGTCATTTGGACTCTTCCAATTCAAATTTCGGAAAAGGTATTGCAGTTCTCAAAAAGGAACTACTGCAGTTTTCCATAGGCTTTATATGTTATGAGTGACCAAATACAAGGACCTTTTTGAAGCAACTTCTGGAAAATACACAAGGAGCTTCACCCATCAGCAGTGCTCCTTCTTCAAGGCTTGCAACAAAGCTCAATACCTTTTTTGATCTCTAAGGGGATTTTAAAATCAATTTAGGAATGATGATTTAATGTAATTTGTGATACTTGTTTTTGGGAAGGATGACTTGAAGAGGCACGGACCTGTTTCCTTCCTATTAATTAATCTCAGAGGTTTGTTCCTAAAAATTAAAAGCTATGAAAAAATAACAGATGTTGTTTTCCAAGTTACAGAAGTGCTTATAGTTATTCTATCAATAATCAATGGAAGTGTAACTTCTGGATTTCACATAATCACTATATATTTGATTTTGGCTGCTGGGTTACTAAACAGTGTTTTGCTGTTCATGTACTTTTCATTGTGTTGAATGATAAACTGTACCTATGATCATAAAACAAATTCACTTTTTTCAAAACCAGCTTTCAATTCTGTTATCCTGTAGTCAATAAAAATTGCTGAAAATTGCAAAGGGAAGAGAAGTAAGCAATTATAGGGATAAAAAAGAGCAATTATAGGGATAAAAAAGAGTAAGCAATTATAGGGATTAAAATGTTTCTTGAGAAGAAACATTTGTAAGTCACAAAAACAATATGATTTCATATCCAAATGGCTGGTTGCCATTAGTCCTTTCCTTAGGGTAAACTACTCCATTTAGAATCACTCTTCTGCTGAAAAATTATCTTTAAAAATTTTAGTTCAGGAGTCAGGGTTTGTTCTTTCCCAGCAACTGTCTTTCCACCAGCTTTAATGACCCTGAAAATAAAGGGCTCAGAGACTGTTTACACTTGTATTCAGCTATGGAGCATTAAGTTACCCTGCACAGGTCTTCAAAACTCAGCTCACAGTTCTCAGTTGCACGTCATACATAGTATTCAAGTGGAGTCCATCCATGAGCTAGTGTGTAGCTTTATGCATGGAAAGGGTTTGATATCAAGTACTTTTAATGTCAAAGTTTCTTAGATAAATCTAAGAATACTTGCAGTTTTTCTGTCCAAGAAGGTCAACTAGGTCTACAGTGTTAGATCCTTTTGGTAACTAAGAGGATATTTGCTTGTTTCAAGAGTTCAGTTACTTGTCATTACCAGTGGAGCTGTAATGGTATGAACATAAAGCTGAAATATTTCATATGATGAACTGTTGGACTGAGAGCAGGAATCAAACCATCACATAAGAATCTGGTTTCTCCTGGTCCATGCTTGTACTGTAGCAATTCAGAGGTAAATTTGCCTCATGTTAATTAGACATCCCTCATTCATTCTCTTCTTCAGTCTCTCACATCCTTATAGTACTTTAGTCCTGTCGCCTAAATTCAGAATAACTCATAACAATTGGTGCTAAGCATTTGTGCCACTACCAAGGCCATTCTTCAGGAATCTGTGCATAGCAAAAGACAGTTATTGCTGTCTTCAAAATATTTAATGGTTATGGTCATAAGCAATTGAAAATTACTATTTTGAGGGCTTCTGTCCCCTAGACTTTTAATAAACCAGAATAGAAACTTACACTACTCAAACTAGACTGAATTAAACAAGTCTGAACAAGCCCTCAGAAAACTTGTGTAAAATAAACATATTTATTAACAAAATGTTAGATAAATAGAATGCAATTCTGTCATCTTTGCTCACTGATTGCCTTTTGCAGTCCTGAAAACAATTATATTCTTCATTAAATACAGTGCTTCCCTTATAAGACTTATTAAGATTGCCCTTTTGCTAAGTTCAAGTGCTTGTTTATAGAGGATGTAGGTTTTTTAAATTCCCCATCCTTAGTGTCAGGAATGTTTTACAGATAGTTAAAATTGTTACATCCTTGAATTAAAGATTTAACACTTAAGCAAAATATGAAGAATACTTCAAAAGTCTTTGACAGTTTTATTAACAAATATGTTTTAGTTAACATGTAGTGGCATAAGATTAAATTCGAAGTTCATAAAGTAAAATATATGCTTCTGCAGATATAATAAGATAAAAAAAATAGTACTTTAAAAAATCTCTCAACATGTTGTTATCTTCTCTGTGCTTTCATTATTCTTTCAAACATGGCACTTATCCGCTTTATTTCAGCTGTAAGGCTTCTACCTTCACCTCTGGCTCACTTAAGAATCTATTAAAAATTTATTAATTCCTTTAGCACATGCAAAAAAATGCAACTTCCAAGAAGAAGAGCCACATAGCCAAAGAGCTACAGAACTCACTGCAAGAATACTGATAAATAAAACATCAGTTAATTACAGTTCAAGGCTAAATCCTTGGCTGGTGGAAATGGGCAGTCACTGACTACAGCAGAGCCCAGATGCATCAGTCGACTGCCAGCTTCAAGTTCCAAGTCATGGCAAGTTGCTTTGTCTCTCTGTAAAGCAGAGTATTGTCTATCTCAATAGTATTTCATTATAGTTCTTAACACATCACTAGGAAAGTTACATTTTCAAAGACAGTATGTTGATTTTGACTCCAATTATATACATTTGAAAGTAGATTTCTCTGAACAGTTAAAAAGAAACCTTGGTTAAAATTATTGCATAATACGAAAAAAAAATCACAAAAGTGCATATATGTATGTATTTATGTATACACTCAGAAGGAAGCCACACTGCCACTTGCAGTGCAGCCAGCTACCTCTATAAGGCATTTATTGCTGTAGATACAGGCCCGTGTTGGGTCACAGGGTATATTTACATGAATGTAAACTTTATCTCTTGGTTCGAGAGACCCCGTGGGAAGTCTTCATCTTAGGGAAAGGAGTAAGGCCAGGGACTGTCAGGAAGTGACACTTTATTCTAGGACTAGCCTCACTGAAGTTGCAGAATTAAAGTTTTATTGCAAAAAGAAGAAACTATTTTGCACCAAACTGGTAATTAAATTAGTGTATCAACTTTATGGACTTTAGAAGAGCAGATATTAAATTATTTTTTTCCATTTTCCACTAGGTAAATTTGGCAGAAACAATACCATATTTCCCATTAGCTTCTAGAATTCTGAAGTAGCCAAACTTAGAATGGCAACTGAACACACTGACAGGCATCAGCACTAGGAGTAAAATGTTCCCTTCCAGCTCCTAGAAATCCACTTCAATGACATTTCTTCAGCAAGTGAAGAGTTATATTTTTAACTGCAAGCATGGTCTCTGTGCAGGTTGGTTTGATCAGCGTCTCGGGAAGTAAAAATCCAAAATGGCCAGTGTCACGCAGCTCGAATGCAAATGCATACGGGATGCCATTTTTGTAGGCCCAGTCCATAGAGCTGCCAGAACTCACATCTGAAACAGGCAATTCAGAGAAAGCATTAAAAAAATGTTAACTTCAAGTCATGCTGAAATCACCAGAGGGTTCTTGTGGCATTTTGTCTCTGGGACTCAGTGAGTACACTTGCAAGTCCAGCTGTTGCTTGCCCTGATCCCGAGCACCCTTCAGAAGCAGTATGAGAAGCCAGCACCTGATGAAATGTGCTCAGCACAATGTGGATTAGACATCTCATTGTCACAGGAAAAAATATTGTAACTGCTTTGTGTAAAGCAAAAATTTAATAAAAGAGACTATCTAGAATAAAACCTCAGACTGTTCTTGTTCCCATGTGAGTGCAGTCTAAAGCTTTCCTTCCACAAAGATCTCCCAGCTGGACTGGGGAGCTCTGTGTGCTCCTAGGTTTAAATTGGGTTTTTTAGGCAATTCATTTGCAGTGAGAAGGGGGAAAGTTGATAAAGTAATCTACCATCTTCTTTTTAAAGTGCTTTTAAAATTCTTTTCATTTGTCTTACTTTCTCACCATTTCCTCACAGCATGAGAGTGTTTGCATAGGTGGTGTCTAATATTAACAAACCTTCCTGAGGAAGTGTGCTGCTTATGCTTTCGTTATCTGCATATGTTGATTACCCAAGACACAGTTTTTTATACAGATACATCTCTCATGTGGCCTGCTGTAATCTGTGCAATTCTGGCATTAATTCACACTGCTTTTCCTTTGACATAGTGACTGACTGCAGTGTAATGAGCACAAGACGATGACTATGCTGGGAGATGGAGGCCCAAGATAAGGGGAACTGTAGCTGAAACGCAGCAATGACAGATGAGATGCAGGAGGTTACTAGCAAATAGTCTTTAGCTTTTCACTTTTTCAATGTCTGTTATCATTAGCTGCAGCATTCAGACCTCAAGGTTTCAATAATGAAAAAAAAGTGTCTTGTAGGAACCTGTTGAACTTCTTTTTCTCTTAGCTGTCTACAGAGAGCTTGCCTGACAAATGCTGTTACAACTTAGTAGTGCATTTGCAGTATCTCATAAAGATATGATTTTTAAGATCTTAGTTTTTCTTAAAAAACCCCACAGTTTTATATGGGCTGTTATTTGCTGGTTTTTGACTCCAAAATGCATTGCATTTTAATGTCTTTTATTGCATCAGTTGAGTTAATCTTACTGCAATCAATTGACTGAATCAGTTGCAAAACCTTCTTCTGCCTTCCTCACAACCAAAACCGGAACAAAGTTCACTTTAAATAGTGTTTGCATTCTTTGTTATAATAAGGGTATTCTCCTTCTTACTGTAGGAAGGTCAAAGTCACAAACCTGCAGAGGAAAACTTACACAAAGTGCTGGATGCAGGGCCATATCTGTATCTTACACCATAGGCTGACTGAAGAGCATTAACAGCGTTATAGGCTGCTGATTCCTGGGGAGGAGAAAAACCAAGTACATAAATTAGACTTTGAATTAAGTACTGTATGGTCATTGGAACCTGAGTCAATGGATCATTGACTTCTGGTGCAATGCTGTGTTCCTTGAGTCCGTGGCAACGATGTTAAAATTATTGTAAAGGATAAATGCATTATTTATTTTTAATAACATCAATTCCCTGAAAAATTTGGTTTGGTGTTTTCATGACATAAAAGAGCTCACTGCACCGTGAATGATCAGACATTAATTATTTGTAATTATAGGTATATATGTCAGTTTAGGGACATAACAAATTTAAATGACATGTAAGACCATGAGATGAAATAATATCTTTTTTATGCAGTTTAAAAGCTGTGCTCACAATTTCTGAGGATGTATTTCCCAGTTCACTAAACCTTGTCCCTGCTGGGCTTGTGAAGGAGAAACGATGTCTTATTGACACTCACAGTGGTTCAGTGAGCAGAGTGGGAAGAAGGAAGGAGGCAAGTTCCACTCCTGAATCTCTGATCCAACAAGTAAATGTTCACTGCTGGTCCAACTTTCTCTGGGGCCTGATTATGTAGTCTTGAAGAGCTCTTTCCACTGTTAGGAAATGTGATTTCAGTACTGTATGGGGAAAACCAGCGCCTACATTGCAACAACTTGGGGCTGAAAGGCTGTTTAGGAGGCTTGTGGTTCATCCTGTGAAACTGGGTGCAGAAGGCCTGTCCCATGGAAAGTTCTGAGAGTCACATATGGATAGTGCATCGAAACGCACAGAAAGGATGCACATATTCAAAAGGAAAAGGAATATTATTACCCCAAAAAAAAGGATATTGGCAAATACACAATAAAGGCCGGGAAAACACAGCCATGTCCCTATAGAGAACAGGAAATTATTATATTTGGAGCTAGAAACTGCTGGACTTTGAACGACTGGGGAAAGTTGCAGGGGTTGTTTTAGTTGTTTTACTTCCTTGAACAGAAGAGCTGTAGGTTTTGGTTTATACAAGTCTTCATGAACTCAGTCCTTACCTTGTTATTCATCAGGCACTAAATGAATACACTGAGGAAGGATTACCCTATACTTGCCTTTCCATTTAAATGTTTTTCCTAACCTTCCACTAGTTTGCCCTTGTCAGGAGTTGGGATTCTGACCTAGTCCTTGGTCAGACCCATGCAGGCTTTGTCTGTCCGAGTAGAGAAGACAGAGAAAACTGCTTTAAAATGTCATTCCAGAAACAACTGATCTGCAGGTAGGGCTTTGGAGAGTTTATTTTACACTCCTCTTAGCAAATGAAAGAGCTAATTTTTGTTCCATTACAAAAATTTGTTAGGCACAACCAGAATTATTGTTCGTTTAGCAGAAGGATGATGGTGCTGGAGACTGACATCTTCAGCTTGGCCTCTTGCCACCTCCATGAGAGAGTGTGTGGAAGCAAGGACCACTGAACGTAGTGTGGCTGGAACTTCTGCTGGGCTGGGATCTGGTTGTCAGTCACTGTAAGGGGTAACCTCTGACTCACCCTAACACCAAAGATGAGAAGGGCCTGTCCTGTGGGAGAAATGCTGTCACTTGGGACTCTTCCTCCAGATGCCTTGACTTCTTGATTTATTAAAATATGGATATAGATCTAATATCGATACCCAGCTGGAACAGACAAAGACTCTCTAACTCATTTGAGTTGGAAAGGGTATGTTTATTCCAGCGCTGGGAAGCTGTGAGGATCGCTCCAAAAGCACAGCTCCGAGATTACAAAGCAATCCAAAGTCTATTTGTCTATGGAAGTTTTAAATATTCAAAATACAAATATATATTTATAACATAGACACCTCCCATTCCCCGCTTCATATGGAAATTAGCTAAAAAGTCATTAAGCATTCATAGTTTGTTCCATGAAATGGGTCAGTGGTCTTATAATTATGGGAGGGACTCCTCCTTGGATGAAGTAACTCTTCTTTCTCTCTATGACATTTTTACCTTCTTAGTTTTTAAAAATACGTATGGCCTTGGAGAACCCCCAGTTTCTTTTTCTAAACAGGTTTTCAATGGGATTATCAATAACTGTCTGGCCCTTTCTTAGAGATTGCATGATTTTCATTACAGTCTAGCTGAACAAACATCAGGTAAACAATAATCAGTTCCCAGATCTAAGGAGTTTATTCCGGCTTTAGTTTTTTAGCTTAATCATCAATTTCTTTATTTAAATTCAGCTGTGTTTGCTTCCTAAACCTATTCTAACTAATCTAGCTTTTAACTAAAACCTTAATGTCTAAATGTTTAAGAAAAACTCAATTTAAATGCTTAAGAGAAACTTAGTTGCAATGTTTCAAAGAGTCTCAATGTCTCTCATTCTGAGTTGTGACACGCAAGAGCCATGATGGGGTTGGAGGTGTTGGACCCTGTGAGGGTGGCGGGGTGGCAGCGTGAGGTCACCCTGGTGGCTGTGGCTGCCCAGGGCCCAGGAAGGGGGAGCTCCAGCTGCAGCCAGGGGCACCGTCCCAAGTCTGAGACTCTGTTGCTCAACCAAAATTTGCAAGCAGCTGTGCTTACCATCCCAGGGTCTTAGTGTGGAGCTGGGATGGCCTGACAACAGGCCTGATGCCAAGGGAGCAGGAGACAGGGCTCAGCTGAGGGAGCTGAGAGGGGTGGAGAACAAAGTCCCAATAAACGTCCCATGGCAAGGCTATGTTCTCATAGCCACAAACAAGAAGACTCCCTGTGCATGAATTATGCACTGTACAGCAATGAGACAACAGAAAATTCTGTTGAAATCTTTTGAAGAAATAGTTTAGCAATACCCATGTAAAATCAGCACAACAGTAATGGGTTCTGTGCAGAGGCAGCAACTATCTGGAGGTCAGACCAGGAGCATCCCAAGTCCATGTCCACCACGTGGGCACGCATCCCTGGGCACTGTGAACTTGAAGTTCTTAGCCTTAAGGAATGCAGCTGGCTTCCACTGTTAGAGCCACGTGCCCAAAGAAAGGGACAGTTCTCAACTGCACGATACTGAGCAGGTTGGATCCTGAGTAAATCCAGACAACCAGTCTTTGAACACCCTCAAGGAGAAAGTGCCACATAAAATTACCAGATTTTTGCAAAGGTGTACACAAACTCAGTCATGCCATATAAGTTCACTGCAAACACTAAGGCAAATGACAGTACAGGAAGAAAAGGGATGAAAATCAGGTGAAATTTAAAACTCTTGAGATGGATGTATGTTTCTGCTGACGTTTTTTCAATCTAAAAGAACACTTTCATTTTAAACATCTTAAAAGAACAGATTTCAGGAGAGTGTTAATAAGATGGTTGTGCCTAAATTAGAACAGAATATACATGTTGTGATCAGTACACAGCTCTCCAGTTTCAAAGCAGCTCTGAATAATTGAATGCTTTAATTGAAATGGTAGCTGACAGCTTACTAGAATGATCTGACCCAGACAGAAACAGCCTTTCTTCTGCTCAGAATTAATTGTAGCCCACTGTTAGCACCAATAGCTATTTATCTGCTATGCATGTGGGGTCCTACAGTTTTCCACTGTACACAGCCCATGTAGACCAACAATGCTTGTTCCATCAGTGTCAGGAAACAGACACTTTCCAGCTTACTGCAATTTTCAAGAGAACTGGAGAATCTGAAACCTCAGCCTAAGTCACCATTTTAGAAATTTCAAATATTAAAAACTATGCATTTATGAGCCACCAGGTGATGGAGCCTTTGGCTGCAGGCAAGTATTAAAACACACAAATAAATAACCAACAAATATTCCCTTAATTTTCACTATGATCCCTATAATGAGCTTTATAAATAACAGGAAATTACTTCAGTTTCTTATTTCAGCCTCCCTCTTCTTTTTGACAGACCACAATGAAAAGAAGTATGAAGTTCAAATACAAGATATTTAGAATTGGTATTTGGCTTCCCTTTGTTCATGGATGTTGTTTAAAACAGTGTCTTTTTTTTTGTTCCTTTAGGTCTGTGCTCCACTTCCTCTGATGAGAAGCCTGATCCAAGGTCTTTCAAACCTGAGGAGCACCTGCTAAACATCAAAAACTGGGATCCTTTGGTCTAAAAGCAATGGATGGAAAGGCAGAGTGTGTACGAGCTGAGGGGCAGTCACGCCCCATCTCAGAACGGAATTATTCCTTAAGCAACAGAAACAACATGTAAAATATACTAGTGTGTGTGTGAAAATTCTCAGTTAAATCTTCCTTCTCCTTACAATGAATTTCCCATCTATAGCATCTGCTATTGCCTTACATTACTCTGGACATTTTAGTCATGCACCCAGTAATCATATACTTGCAGGGAAGTTGCTGATTCTTCCTAACACTACGTCTTTACCTTCTTTTCTGTTGTCTGTTCTTAAAAAATATGTTTGCACCTGCTGAGAACCTATGATTTTAAATTCCCAGTCCAGGTTTCTTTGCTAACTGAATAGTCTTCCTTTAATTTGGGAACTCCTTTCTCCTTGTCATTCCCCAAAAGAGAGTAAAGGTAGAATAAAATAAAATTCATAAATTTATTCACAGTCAATACAGGGTTGGGTGGTCAGTCCCCACAAGTCTCACATTTTTAACTCTTAGCTAACTTTTTGTTTGCTCTGTTTCGCAGGAATGGCATCAGACAGAAGAATGTTTAGTAGCTACTGAAATTATGTGTCTCAACAGAAATAAACTTACAAAGGGAGTTTAGTTTGCGAGGTGCTGGCTGCTCAGCCTCCTGAGAGAACAGCTGAGTGAAACTTCAGTGAAGCTCTAGGGACTGCCAACATCATTTATCCTGCACAGGATAAATCTAAGGTGCAGTTAAGGTCCTTTGGAGAAAACTAGCTTGAACAAGCAAGTTAAAAGTCACTGCAGCTTTCAAGGTCAAAATGGGAGATAAATGGAAAATGTAATTTTACTCAGGACTGAGGGTGAGAGAAAGAGGCTTGCAACTGGTTTGTGCAATGTGGGTCTGTGAGCAGGAGCAAACAGAGAACAAAGCTTAGCCATGTGTCCCTCGGAGAATAAGCCATAAGGGGGATTTTATGAACAGGAGGTTGGCTAAAACAGACCTCAGACTGCAAGCAGAGGGAATAGCTCTGCATTTGGATGAGCATGGAATACACGAAATGTACTCATCTGTGAATCAATAGGCTTACATCAAAAAATGTGTTTTGTTAATTATTTTTCTAATCGACAGAAGCTCCTGGTTTTATGTACCTGCTTGTCTGAAAGGGTTAGAAACACTATGTTTGACCTGAATGATACATAGTGTAACTGAAGCTTTAATTTTGGTGAAATCTAAGAGATTGCTCCTTGAATTGATAAACATAAACAATTTCAATTTTATTTTGTTCATAACATTGAAGATGATCTTCTTTGTGCTCCTAGTGTTTAAGTTCTGAGCAAGAAGAGACAGAATTTCAGCTAGAAGCCCAAGGACCTAACTACGTAATTCCCATTACAGTTAATTAAATAAAATGATAATAACTATAATTAAAATTTAGGGATTTATCCTATAAAGTAATTTCAAGGGACTGATGGATGAAAGGCACTATACCATTTTAATCAAATTACCACTGACTCATGGTGTGTGAAGGTTATATAACCAGAAATGTGATTGCAAGTAGATCCAGAATAAATACTCCTCAATATTAAATATGTGCAAATTATTGAAGGAGCAAGTCTCCTCTCAAAACAAAATGCACCAAAAAATATTTTTTTGGAGGAGGAGCACATTCTCCCAGGTTTTAATGTACTTACCACACAGTTGAAGTTTGGAATGGTTGCATATTTGTAAGAGTAAGGGTACAGCAGCATCTGTGCATATGCATGGAAGGACAAATAGGCTTTTATTTGTTTCCGGTGTTTGCGGAGAAAATGAGCAACAGCCTTTACTTCAGGTTCAGACTCGGGAAAAGGACCACAGTAAGTGTCGTCACATGGGTGTAATGAAGCTCCTTCATCTAGAGGTTGAAAGAGAAAGTTAGCATTGAACAATCACAGAGAAGTTCCAAGGGTCAGCTTCTGGCTCAACCTTTCTTGGCCCATGTGCAAAAGCATGAAAAGCAGTAAACAAATTGCTTTCTTGTGCCTGGTGGGCATGAGCCTGTGGGCCCTCCATGCAGCAATCTGCTCCTTCATCTAGCAGACACACCAAGCTGCCAGTTGGCCACCTACACACAGTTCTCCCCAGAGGATACATCCTTTCCAACTGAAAAAGGAAAACCTGACTTCATTGTATTTTCTTCCCTGCTTTTCCTATCAGCAGCACATTTTATGACAGCATTCCAGTATTAAAACTGTTGATGGGTCTCAGTTGGTCTATTTGAAATCAGAGAGCTATACCTCTTTCATTAGTCACTCCCAGGACAAATCTAGCCTTTTAGAGCTTTTAACACACTGTCTGCTACAGTGGTGGTTACAATGGCAGGTAGACAACCTCAACAGGGATTATCTTTGAACCATGACAATAATTCCTGACTACTGCCTATTTTCACCCCTGAAAACCTCACCAGAAAAAAAAAAAAGATGGAATGGGATGATTGCTCAGTCAGCTAAAATAGAAACCACCTCGGTTTGCACAGGGACTAACTTTCCTTCAAGTTTGGGGCAGGGTTCAGTTTTGAGGATGTCTTTATGTCATCCTGCTCAGGCAGAAGCAAGCTGCACAAGAGCAGCCTAACTGTAATATCCCATGAGGTACTGAAAGATGAAACTCAGAAAAGGAGGTGTGGCTGTGGCTCCTTCATAATTTAGCAATTCTGGATCTAAGCCATCGTCTCATTTACAGCTTAGGGCCTGGGCTTAAAAGAACAATATTTATGCAAATCTACTCTGCTCTTTTATCCTCTGTAATTTCAAAATACCACACATTTTACACTGACCTGCGGAATAATAATTGTTTGCAAACTTCCCTGGTGCCATCAGGGACTTACAACAGCAGTGTTTTATTAGCTTTCTTTGTATAGTAAGTACTGCCACCTCCAATTAATAAGAAAAGAGCAGTGTGTGAGAAGGCATAATGATATCAACTAAAACAGGGTTATGCAATCAAACTAATGCCGAAAACATAAAAAAGAAGTGGAAGAATTTCATGCTGCAGTTTCATTTGTAAGATGAAAATTGAGGCCACCATTCAATGGCCACAGGTGGGGATTTCGAAAGGTATTAATGCTTGGATTGCAGTGGATATGGAAAGGGTTCTATAGAGGGCAGATGGTCTTCTCCATGCAGAACAGGTGGCCACCAAGTCATTCAAATCCCAAGAGCACTCTGCCTCAATTTCTTTCCAGATAATATAGCTAAAGGAGAGCTATTTAACAGAGTCCCCAGAGCCTTTGCCTTTTTTTTTTCTTATGGGTACTTCATCTCCTGTAGCAGTGTTGTATACTGAATCATGGCAATGGATAACACTGTTAATAAACAGTGGATTCCTAGAAGCTAATGGTAAAATAACAAGCCCAATGGTATAATATGACTCAGTTTAGTGACTTCCAGTGAAGGAAAAATGCTCTAAGGTGTCCAGCCTATTATGGTGACTGTCCAGCCTATTATGGTGAGTCATGTGCTATCCCAGCTGTAGTTAATGCTTTACCTTTAGTGAATCTGGCTGGTAATAAAAAGAGGAGGTTTCCGTGGTAGCCTTGGATAATGTAAGGATATTCTCAATTTTCATACTGGAAATTCTTTTAAAGTAACTCGAGAATGAAAAAAGAAAAAAATAGATTCATCGAGAATGAAAAAGTATCAACTCCTGTGACATTTTTAAGTTACAGGGACGAGAAGCAAATGGAATTGTGTAAAATGTTACCATGCTGCTGTATTATTGTACCAGACAGCATGCCCAGGGAGGACAAGTATTCTCCAACATCCATCATGAGACCCAATGAAGAAAGGAAATGTGTGCCGAGAGTGATAAAACCAGTGCTTTGGTACAGAGGGAAGACTAAGAGGATGAATGAGCTGGAGCATGATTTTCAAATTTCCTTGCAGCCACTTCTGCCAGTATGGGATACTGTCCTCAGTGAGCACTGGGGTGCACTGGAAATTGGGATGTGCTGGGAATTTTAACTCCCACTGTTGTTCTCTTGGGGATCTGGATGCAAGCACTTTATCTAGATTTGCCCTATCGCTTAAATTAATTCTAAGTACCTCATTATTTGCTTTAAAGTTGCTATTATTTTATTATCATTAAACCATCATAGTTACTGCACATCTATGTGCATTGCAAGCAGCAGTTCTACCCAGAATTCTTGCTGCCAGTATTCACACGGGTCTGTGTGCAATTTCTGTGCACTCTTTTGAGTACAGGGCACTGCAACATGAAATCCAGCAGTGATATGGCCCTTTGCTTGGTCCCTAGAGAGTCATAAAGCTTACATCAAAGTCCCACACTACAAAGGAAGAGGAAAGCAGATGGGATGCTGCGTTATCAGCACTGACTAGCTCACTGCTGATAGCATTTGGTGTCTTTGCTGAGGCTGGAGTCTGCCACAGCACACCTATGTGGACGCCCCACAGTGAAGTTCGAGCCTGTCTGAAAGCTCTAAGTGCAACTGAGCTGAATAAAAAGGTTTTTACAAGCACATGCAGTTTTAAATGTTAACACACCATGATTACGCAAGCCTCAAAGTGTGATATGATCCAGATTCTTCTCTGACTCATCTAGTGTCAGATATTAATGAGAATACCAGGTGACTGGTTAGGGTCATCTGAGTACCAGTCAGCCCAGCTGATGAAAGAGCTTTTTATTCTCCATCAAAACAGACCATCAGACAGACTTTGGGGTCCAAGGCAGGAAGCAGAGCATGTGCTTGTTGGGATGACGAGTAACCTTGAAGGAATTTTTATTTTTTAAACTTGGGATGGAGACCTGTCTTTCATGTTCAGTGCAGGGGAGCAATGCAGCAAGAGGGGGATTACAACACACAACACATGGGTATTGTTACAGTTTCTCTAAGCCTAGAAAAAGTAGTTTTTTGAATGAAAACTAAGCAAACATTTTTAGGACTGAATAAAAAATGTGCTTTAATACAGTGGCTAGGGAGCAGGAAGAGGGAGGAGGAACCCAAGAAAGATTAATTAGAGCTAGAAAGAAAATTCATTGAATATTAATGTTGCACTGATAGGTACCTAAGATATATCTCTCAACACATTGTAAGAGAATTGATCATTCCAGTTATGCCAAGGGCTGTCTTCTGAGCAGTAAATGGGTGTCCCCACAATACCTGCAGTTGTGGCTTACACACTTAAGTAAACGATGGTAACAGTGATGCAGGACTGGTTTGTTTTTACATTATTTTTGCAGCATAAAATTGCCTTAAAGATCGTGATAGCAGTCCTGGGCCTGTCTTCTTTAACAGAGGGTTTCTCAGCTAACACAGGCTTTCTTTTCTGCATCTGTCTCAGTCCTCTCCTTACAGTGGGTAGACTTGAAAACAATTTGAAGCAAATTTCACAGGTCCATACTGGATTGAATGTATGCATCTGTTCAAATTCACTTTTACCCCTAAAATTCTCACAACTCCACTTAAAGAATCCAGCTGTTGCAAGCCAGACTGTACAGTAGTCACTCCTACTGCACACAATCAGAGTATTGAGGAAACATCTAGAGACTTCCAGTGGAAGAGGGATGGGCTGAAGGCAGGTGCCTTGCACTGTGCAAACACAATTTCTTGTCTTTACAAGCTTGTAATATAAATAAGGAAGGTGGACTAATGCTGGATGAGAAAACAGCTGCACAGAGAGCTGAAGGAAGTTCCTTGAGATGGGAGAGCAGGGCAGGAGGTATATATTGCTGTATTTAAGTGTCCTTACTTTCTTACACCAGAACTTCTAGGGGCTGCTTACTCCTGTGTGAGTTGCACTATATTTCAGTAAGATTTAATAAATACCATTTGTTCTTCGGTGGACCCATCCCATATCTTCTGGTAGTTATTTCATTACTGCTGCTTTCTCTATGCAAAATTGAGGCCAATTTTTATGAAGTACTTACAGAAGTGCTGGGAGTTTAAAATTGTATCTCCATGCATTTAGAAGCACCTTCTTTCTTTATTAAATCACTAATAATAATGGCCTTAAGGACCCTGAGGCCAACAAAGTAAGTTGGACATTTACAAAACTAAAATAATTTCAGAGAAATGGCAAATTGTATAAAATGAAGCTTGAAATATTTCCTAAAGCTGCAGTTAGGTAAATCTTGAAAAGCCATGGTTCATTCTTAATGCTATGCTTCAAATTATTTAAATGATTGCCAAAATACAAAATAGCCTTATGTGTGATTTTAAAAATTTTGCCACATATGCCACGACAACTTTTTACTTATGATAAGGTCTGTTTTTTCCAAAGTTGAGGACTTTTATTTTTTTATAAGTTAGTAGGAAGATTTGAGCCTTGGCTTATGGCTTTATGGGAAAAAAAATCTTCAACTTTGACTACAGAAAAGAGAACACAACAGATGTGACCTAACCTACTTGGATAATTACCTCTGTTGGATAATTAAACACAGGGTAGTCTGAACTGGGGGACCAAACTCTCTCCATACTTACCACACCATTTCACTTTCCAGTTGCGATTAGCATCAACACCATAACAGTGAAACCTCATGTTCTTTGATCTTGTTTTTCTCCAAAATCGATCCTAGCATAAGTTACAAAAGATGTAAATTGCAATATTACTCTATTTTGGCAAAAATCTGTTTGTACACATAACTATTCAACCCTGGTAAACATATTCAGTATTCTGTTTTAAGTGGAGTAATTTACTTCTATTTTGCAAGGCACAAAGTGATGGACCAGATTTAAACATCATCTTGAATAATGTAACCATTCTATCTTTCCTGTCTGAATAACTTTTTGAGTAATACTACTGCCATTACTTACATTTGTCCAGCTGAAATGGTATCCATCTACATTAAATACAGGCATGATATAGAAATACAGATGAGTTAGCATCTTTCTCATGTCAGGATCAGTCTGGTATGTCTGAAGAGCCTAAAGCAGAAAAGCCAAAGAAAATAGTTTCCATTTAAAAAATACTTTCCCAATTAAAGATTGTGATGGACTAAGACAGTCAAAGGCATTTGGCAGTACAGAGGTCTGTTCTCATGGCAGCACAGACATCTTTCTAGCTGTCCCCAAAAGGCTGACATCTTTCTGCAAATGTGATTCCAAAAGCGTGTGAACATGTGGAAAAGGTGTTCTAAAGACCCTATTCTCTCTGCTTCTCAGTGGCTTTCAACACTCGAGAAAATGCAACTCACATTACAGAGAAGCAAATGCATACAAAGTTTTTCTTGAAGTAAGAGCTGAAAGTCAGTGGAATAGGTTGTTAGTTGAATAAATGAGTTTAGCCCCTGTAAGACAATGGAGTCTTCTTGTTTCCACCTGGTGATTTGATAAGGTCTTGAAGTATTTAAGGCTCACATTAACAACACAGCTTTTGTTGTATTCAAAGTAGTTTACTATATGCACAGTTATCAATACAGGCAGTTTATTCCTTTACAATTTAGACACCTCTCTATTTTTGGAGGACCTTTACTATAAAGGTTAGTAGAGAAAGTCTAGGTAGGCAAAGTTTTTGGTTTTTATCCATTCTGCATCTTAGAAAAATGCAGCAAAACCAGAGGCTCCTCAGCAGTTTTTTTTGCTAGTGCCAGAGATGCTGCTTTACCAGTTCCAGGAAGCTCATACTCCACAAGCTCTTGCAAACACTGTCCCTTGTCATAGCTGGGCAACAAATTTGCATCCTTCGAAGTTTGAGTCTTGATTCTGTGAGGTGAGGAATCCAGTGCTTCATGTGGCAGGTGGAAAGCATATCACACTGATGCTGGATTCAGAGGGATGCCTGAGCCTGGCTCCTCTCCTCCTGCTACTGTAATTACAGCCTTCTGCTCTGCAGTATTTCTGGCCCTTCAGATCTGAAGAGTAGCATGTGTTTGGGGAGCAAAGGGAAACATTTGCTCTGAAATAAACTAAGCAAAATGCTTTTCAATTGACAAATGCTTGGGAGCAGTGTGAAGTACAGGAATTCAATACTTCTGGGCTCCTGACTATGCAGCTGTTTGAATTACTGAAGCTGCCATGGGAGCTGATGGATGCTTTGTATGGAATACCTGTAAGAAATAACCATACATCTTGACATTTCTGGGGCTGAAATTTACTCATGGAGGAGTATGGCTTTTTTTCTTTACTGAGGGAATCAGTGAGATTTCAAAACCTTCTTCTGTGTGGTTCATTATTCATCCCTCTGTTGTGCAGTGCTTTCTCCTTACCCAGCTTCATCTCATCCTCCCAGAAGTGCTCTGCACGTGCAAGTCCTTCAGCCTCGCTATCAGATCCAAAGCAGCACATTTTCCCTGTGAAAAGCCAAGTCACCCGGTGCTGCTCCACACCGAGCTCTTCTGTTTCAGCCAGGCAAGAGGAGGGGAAAGTGAGAAATAGAAGACAAATGGGCAAAGCACAGAATGAAGTGAGACTTAGGCAGCAGCTGGGACAGGGTGGTGTGGAGCACAGCACCTTGGGATGAGATCCTGAAGGAAGTATTCCGAGGGGAGAAGGAAATGAGCGTTGCGCTTTTGAGGGGAAGCCTGAGGGACTGCCCAGGAGAAAGTCCCTGGCCAATGAGGAGGTCATGGGTTCCCTGGCCCATGTGCCAGAAAATCCCCCAAAATTCTTAGCTGGTATTGCATTTAAATTTGATTTACTTGTTTTAAAAAACCATATCAAGTCTTCAAATAGATTTGGATAAAAATATTAGTGTTCAGGGAACTGAAAAAAAATTAATTTTGTCAAAACATTGATTTGTCAAATCAATGGTTACTCAAAAACAATGACCATGAAAATAAGGATTCTGTGTCATTGCTATTTCACATGCAGAGAATATATTGAAGTAAACAGGGCTACTATGTGCATTAGGCTGGCCCTGTGCTTAAATCTGCACAGGATTAAGAGCCTGTATGGTAAGTATGGATGTTAAATTGGTAGAACTGTTCTCACAGCTGGAAACAGAACCAACCCATGCTCCAAAATGTGAGTGAAGGAAAATGAACATTTTTATCATGCTTATTTCAGGGAGAAGTAGTTTAGCTGGGGAGGAAATAAGGCACCGCACACCAGTTCCTTGATTTTTTCCGCTTTTCTCTTTTTAGACAGTATTAGCACATTAAGCTCAGGTTGTGTCCCCATGGTGGATATTTACATACCAGTGATGATGAGATTGGCATATGTGCTTGTATCTGTATTTTGTATGCCATTCTTTTGCTGTCAGTTACATCTGTAATTATGCATTTTGTTACACTGGGCTATATACAATATTTTAAACTGCAATGCAGTAAGACTAAACTCTTTAAAACACTTTTAAAACCATATCCTTAAAATAGCTACAGATAATTAATTAATTTAAGGTAATACACTGCTTAAAATTGCATGAATGAACTTTGCACATTTTTCAGTACCTTTCCAAATATGCAAAAAGTCGCATAATGAAAATATTTGAATTAAGACTGTTTAATATACAATATGTTTTAAATCCTGTGAAAAATATATTTTCCTTGCTAGGTAAAAGTACCACCATTTAAAAACCTAAACAAAATATAGGCAGCAAAATGCTGAGGCTTTATAGTAACTCTAAGTTATTTTAATGCCTGTTGTCATTGACAAAATACTAGAAGAGACTTTAGAAAGCATTATAGTCCCCAGTAATAATCCTCAAAATTGAGTCTTAACGTTGGTTTAGAGCCAAACACGTCATTCAATTCTGTTCTTTAAAGAATATATGAGGTTTTAAAATAACTTGGTTACCCTTTTAGAGTAGTATTTAATTAAAAATATAGCGGACCTAGAGAGTGGCTTTCTTCTTGGAAAGCAAGTAGATCGTGTGAGATCATATTCACTATTTCTGCTGAAAACATTTAGTCTTTTGTCCTGCTTTTATCTGGCAATTTTATTTGATGTATGTAGTCAGGCGACACAGACTGTATAATGTTTGGCAAAGAGCCTTACAGCTGCCAAGGTATGTCCTTCCTGGAGCAAAGCCCACAACTTGCCTTCTGCGACGTGACTCTCGAGTGCTCCCAGCAATGGTTGTGTGAACCATCTCCCCCACCCACTGCTCCGGCAGTGCTGAGAGGTTTTCTCTCTGCTGTGACACGAGCAAGGCGAATATAAACCATTAGTGAATTAACTGCACTGTCGTTTGCAGAGAGCTCTCAGAATATGGGTTGATTCTGCTTCCCCATCATGCAATCAATAGCAGCTTTGCTGCTGAATGTGCAGAGAGCCAGACCGGCCCAATAAATGCTGAATCGTGTTATTAGTGAGCGAACAGATGAGAGAGGAACACTGCCAGCACCGTGCAAGCAATCTGCCTGGGGGATGGGGAGAGGACCAATGATTAATAGGAGGGGGCTCGATCATCTGGATCAGCTGAGTGATGGTTGTTGATAGAGCTGTACCGGCTTAGGCTGGCTGAGGATCTGGTCCATAGGAAATTTAATTTAGGGAACGAAGTAAACAAAAGAGCTATATTGTAAACTGCCAAGGCAATAAAAGGCATGAGTGTAAAATGGATTTAGGATAGAGTTAGGCTTTTTATAAAATCAGGGGATTGACTGAGAAGGACACAGCAAGGAGACAGGGTTGGGAGAAATTCTGAAATCCCAGTTGAGCTTAATAAGGATTTGCTATCCCACAATTAATTATTATTAAATTTAAGGTAACAATCAGCTTTTTCTGTTTCTGATTTTGAATTTGAATTTTAATCATACTGAATTAAACAGTTACTATTTTAGCACAAGGAATAGACACCATTTACTGTTCCGCCAGAAATTGCAAAAAAACTGCTTCTGGCAAAACAGGATTAACTCTTCCATGCCATTATTAAGATATCAGTTAAAACATCCTTTCTGACAGTGACACACAATATTTTACTTTTATCTGTACTTGTTACACTTTAGCAGGCTGACACTATGATCTGCCATTCAGGCCTTCATTGCCCCTTTATCAGTTTGGCAAGTTAGTAATTAGCTCTGTCTCTGCTCTTGGAAGCAGTACAGCTTTTTATCTCTGTTTTCCCTTTTACTGCCAGTGTCCTGCTTTGGCATTCAAATCACAAGCAGAGTGGTAAGCCCATTATTAAGGCTAAGATACAACTGAGTATTTAAAAACAAATGGCTTAAAACAAAGGGTCAAGTTTTCAAGGCTGAGCTTGAACTGTGTCTGATTTATCTTTTTTGTTTAATACCAAGCAAAACCTTCCTTCCTCTTTGAATGCATTTATCACATGAGAAATCCAGAAACAACTGAGAAAGAGGAGTGTGCTGCAACTACCCATAAAAAGAGTCTGACAAGAAGAATCTGCAGAATCCCGAAGACTTGATTATGTAGCTCCTTAAGGATGCAAGTGGAGAAGATGCTGAAGCACAGAAGAGGCAGGGGGCTGATGGTGTGGTTGACATGTTAGAGAAGCAAACAGCCATTCCAGGAAGCTTGGGTAAGGCTGGGACCACTCAAGCAAAGGCAGGATCTTGTGGGAAAGAAGATGCATAATTACACAGATCTTAGTAGAAATTGGAGACACAGCTTCTTGGTTCCACTCAGAGAAAAGTACAAAAAGGAAAAATAAAAGCCTCTTAGATGCCAAACAAGTCAGGGACTATTTATCCAGGAAAAGAAAGGCCTGAGTTATTCTGAAGCACTGTGAATGCTTTGAAAGGAGCAACACAGATTTGTTTACTAGCAATTGTGTGAAATTAGTGCCCACCAACTTGGTGGAGACCCACCAAAATGTAGGCCTCTGAAAAATTTAATTATTGAATTTTACATCCTAATTGTGTTGGTCCATGGTAGTACATATTGAGGGAAACTCAAGAGAACTCACTTGAATACAAGGCTTAATTAAATTTTTGAGACACAATTAAATACTTAAGATACAAATAATTGCTTGTAATTCCAGTTCTGGAACAACTAAATTGTCCAACACATGGAATTTTTCTTTCACAGTCCTTTCTCATACTCAGTAGTGTTTTTGCATCTCAGCAGTTTTACTGAGGCCCTAATTACTCAGTGCCATCATACAGGAGTGGACTGCTAAAATACAGAGCAGAATTTCTCCCTTAGGGCAAGTAATGTGTTGGAGCAACAATGTGAATTCTTTTCATGCCTTGAAGAAGAACATACCCAACAGCTTAAAAGCCTTCAGGGGGTAGAATCTGAATGTCCTAGTGATGAATACTTAAATAGGAATTTACAGGAGCAAGCGTCATTGAAGAATTCCTATTACAGGCCCAACACAGCTGCAGTGTTACTTTTCTTTTATCAAGATCTACTCACATTATGAAAAATTAATATCTGCAAGCAAAATGAAAGCTCTTTTTACCTTCTTAAGGTCATGGGTAGGTAGGAAGATGCAGCTGAGTAGCGCACACAAAAATTAATGCAGTACTTCCTTCCTTTTGGAAAACTGAAAATAATTTTAACTGGGTTTTTTTTTTTTTGTTTTGTTTTTGTTTTTTTTTTTTTTTATTATTTGCTATAGTGAAGGTGTAACAGCAAAGGAAAGAACCTTCCCTAAACTGTCTTATTGTTGAATAAAACCTGTGAAATTCCACCACGGATCAAAAGAGGGAGAGATACCTCACAGTATAAAAATGGTTTGCCACAGCTGCCTTTAAAGCAATGCATCACATGCCTCGTTGTGGTGATACCACGGTACTGCACTTCATCTTTCTGGCATTGGCTTAGATTTTATCCATTAGAAAAAAAAAAAAAAAGCCTTCAAAACTGAGGCCCTAGATCAGGAAACCCTTGTTGATAGTGTTCACTGCTACTTTATTTTCCTTGCCCTCAGAAGTGGTGCACATTTTCAGTAGCAAGCATGTGCTAGAGAGATGCAGATTGTCAGAGAGAAGTGGTATATATAGGATGGCTGCCAAAAAAAGGGAACACATTCAGAACTGAAACAGCTGTGGAATGGAAGGGAGACATTGAGTAGAAGCAGAAACTACTACACGTAGGTGTGAATACTGCACATGAACTTCAAATGGCAGGAATGGCATTTGCAGGATGGAAAAAAACCATGAGGATAAAACAAATTCTGCATTGGTACCAGAGCCACTTGCTGCTGAAAGGCTGATGAATGAAGTGCTGAGTGAAGAGGCTCAAAGAGGTGATCTCTCTGATGGAGAAAAAACAAATAATGTTTCAGGCAGAAGCTTCTGACAGAGAAGAATGAATTAGCTGAAGACAAGTAAGACTGAGTGTTTCAAATATAGATACTGCAGGATGAAACTGATGGATTTTTCCCTCCAGATAATGAATATATAGGGAGCACTCAGAGAAGTAAATTTTTTTTCTGAAGTTAGGCAACTAAAAAGACAGCTGGGGAGACTAGAGTCTGGTAAACAATAAAAATTAAGCTCCAAGGATTGTACTGTGTTTGCTGAAAGAGCTGCAGACATTCGTGGAGAGATTGTAACCAGATGACTGGTCCTTCAAGGTGAAAAAAGCCCAGTTTTTGTGGTGACATCACCACTGACACCTGTGAAGGAGGCTGCAGGGGGGTAAGACACAGCCCTGGGAGGCATCTGACTCTCCTAAACCAAGGGTAAAGTAAAAATGGATCAACTGCAGGAAAACCCAGATAAGAAGATTTAATAGAGTAAGAAGATGCAATGATTTAAAGAGCCACAAAAATTTCATGTCAAGCCCACATCAGCTAAAGAGCTTTAACTGAAGGGAACAGACTGTCAAGAAAGAACATCCAGCTAAAGGGTGACAGGAGAAACCTACAGGTACAATATTTGTTTTGGCCTTGCATGCCTCTCATTCACTTTGGAATATTTCAAATTATTTCAAAAGCTCTTCATGTTTTTGAGGACCATCAAAGATACTTTAGGAACGGTGGCATACTTGTACCTAGGAAAGGACTGGCATAAATGTCTGATATTTATGCAAGTCAGGTTCTTGCTTTCTTTCCTCTATGGTCCAAAACTTCCACTTGGAGAACTCCAAAAAATGGAGATGGAAAGCCTATCACAGCGGGGGAAACACATCGTCTCAAAGAATAACTAAATATAGGTGTAATGAACATCCTTTGAGTTAATCTTTGTCTGAAACCCTGGGCTGTGGGAACACAGCATTTCAGCTGTACCTGTTCAAAAGACTTTAGTCGGTTGGCAAGTGATAGATCAAGTGTATAATCTTTAAGAAACATTATTGTGTTGCTTCACGTAACTATCTTACACACCCTCAAGATTAGACTATTTCTGAAGTGGGTAAAAAAACCTGGTATCTGAATTTGACAATTAGACAGTATTTCAAGACTCTGGTAGTTATGGATAACACAGGGAAAGAAATTTTCTAAATCCTAAAGGATTACTGGTTTTGATGGAGCTCAGTAAGACCCAGCAATGATCCAGAATGTGAAGCTGTTTTCCTGGCAGTGTGGGCTTCAGCACTGTAATGAATGACTGAGTGCTGCTCTGACTGTCGATGCAGGATTTTGCAGATGTTTTGTCCATCAGGACACGGGCTGTGGAATTTCGTACAATGAGTATAAGTGCTACACTGGCTTTCAGCAGATCTTAAAGTAAGAATACTTACAACTTTACTGCCCTCTGCCCACATGGCCTGAAAAGCACCGAAGAGCCAACCCTTTTTAACACTGTCTGGGTCTCCTGCTTGGCCCTGCAGCTGAGGGCACTGCTGTCCTGGCTGAGCTCTGTGTATGTGCTGTTCCTTTAGCTGGCTGCACTCAAGCACTTCATAAACATTCTTGAGGAAGAATCTGAGATCTTGAATGCTGCAAAATTCCTGGTAAAGACTGCTCTCTGGGGCCTGGTCCACAAGCCTAATGGCTGGCTAATTGGCAGTATGCATCCCATATGCATCCCACGAGGTGACTCATAAATCAGTCTCAAGCTGAGAATAGTGGGGGCAGATGTTGCCACTTTGCTTCTTGGACAGTCTGTATGTCTCTCTTGGCTCATTATTATGAAG
The DNA here is from genome assembly GCA_026261815.1 of Monarcha castaneiventris obscurior. Classification (NCBI taxonomy): domain Eukaryota; kingdom Metazoa; phylum Chordata; class Aves; order Passeriformes; family Monarchidae; genus Monarcha; species Monarcha castaneiventris. The sequence goes on from JAMPIT010000379.1 coordinate 14,128,236, forward strand.
TGAAAAGACAGGATTCTAGCCTGGTTTTGGAAGAAATCAATACCAATGTCAGCAAGAAAAAAAAAAAAACAAACAACAAAATACCTCTGAGAACTGTCCTCAGCCTTTAATTTCTTTTTTTCTGGGGCTACATGCTTACTCCCTGGGAGCAAGATGAAGTCCAAACATATAATCTTGAATAATTTGGGAACTCAAATAATTGGGATCACTGTTGAGGATGGGAGAAGAAGGTGGTGGAGGTTACTGCATTTCCAAAGTGTGAGGCTATTTTCACCTTCCTTTGAGGCCCTGATGAGGTCACTTCTTTAGGGACATGCATTTGATCTCAATGGATATTTCCCTTACAGTTGACATGGGACTCTTAGGACATTTTGTCAAGAAGAACAATCAGTGCATGCTTCTTGAGGATTTTTAATTACATTTTTTGAATTTCTAATCTTGAAATACAAATTTCTGCATCAGAAATAAAGAATAACACATCTCAAAGTCACATCTCAACTATGCTGTTTTCTGAAAATATTGCATGAAAGACATCTCAAGGTTATACATCACTGAAATGGATCAAATGGCAGCATTTATGAGAGGGAAGAAAGTCAAACCAGATGTAATGGGGATCCTCATCTGCTTTCACTAAAACCGAAACAGAATCTAGTTTTGATGTTAATTTGAATAGCAGCCTGTGAACCATATTTCAGATTTTTTAAGAAATGGTAAAATCCTAAATTTGAGGTCTGGATAATTTGATAGCTGAATTCTGCTTCTCCTCTCTCAATGAATAGGAGTTAAATTTTCTTACTTACCATATGTACATATACAACTGTATTTTTGCAAAATGGCTACAGATATTGCATCTTTGTGTCTGTAAGGGCTATTAAATTTTGGATAAATACATGATATATCTGAATTTTGTTTCTAAAGTCTACTGCTTCCTACAAAGTAATTACACATAATAGAGTATCTTTCAGTTTGTAATATTTACTAACACATATTAATGTATTAGATGCCATGTAGCCTCTTTAAATTTCTAGGCCAACAAATCTTTTTTCTTTTTTTTTTTTTTCCTAAATCTCTTGCTGTGGACACAAATTCTGTGTTCATTTGTCTTTGCTGGTTGCCTTCAAAGTAGCCCCCATGTAATCAGTTCAGCTTCCTTTTACAGTTTGTCTTGCTTCCCTGCTCCACCACAGGCCTCATAATATTTCCAATATCAGAGCCCTTTTTCCATCCTTTTCCAGCTGAATAAGGCTGGAATTGGGTGGGACTCCACTGTAACCTGACTACTATTTCACTCCAGTACAGATACAGACACTTCTCTTGGCTCATTAGCTGGTACCTAAAACTCTGGTGCTCTGTGTGCAAGATGTCCCCTTTCTTGACTTGAAATTCAGTGACCATGAAGTGAGGATTGTCAGAGACCACCAGTACAGCTAATCCTGACAGAACATCTGATTATCTTTATGTGAGAGACTATAGACATTCAGGGGTGCCTTCCACAGAAACAGTGACGTTGTTATTAACATCAAATCTGTGGAACACAGAGGCAAGGCTAGAGCTCATTCTGCAGTAGATCATAAAGAAAAAAAAACCCAAAACACAGAAAACCAAAAAAACCCCACAATTCCCCAAACCATAGTCTTTGCTCTTCTGTTTGTTTCAAAATGAGAGTAGGCTGCTTTTGTACTTTGAATTATATTATCACATAATATCCTGTGCATTTTCTTTTGCTTTTAAATCTTTAACTTCTGTATCTTTTCTTCTCTAGTTACTATTTTCCTTTTCTCTAATTATTGTAATTGCCCAAATACAGAACAAGCCTGCACAGCAGGCAGCCTCTTGCCTTCCCATGCTCCAGCCTTACATCCTCAATTCCCAAGTCCGATCTGCTTTAGTCTGTTTTGCATTTCTAAAGAGGTGGGAGCCAGGTCCAGTTTAGCTGAACAATTCCAGAGTCTTTCTAGAAAGCGGGGAGCTGCTGCCATACCCTGGCAAACCACATGGGCAGCTGCTCAGTGGCACCTCCTGCCTTCAGAGGCAGTCTCCCATTGCTTTTAGTAAATCCACTGTCACTCAGAGGCTGCCACTTCCAGAGTTGCAAGCAAGATACTGAGGGCTCCCAAACTGGATAGGAGTATTTGGTAAAGTTTGCAGCACCCAGGGTTGAGCTTGAATGTTAAGTGACATTCATGCATAGAAGGTTTTCTTCCTAAGCTAAATTGCTTGAAAAGCCTTCTTGTACACAGGAACATGGATCTGCTTCAATAAAAGTAAGTGTCAGAGATCACAGGGTGAAGTGAAGCTTGGTAAAACATTTCAGGCTGCCTGCATGTATGCTGTTCCTGCTAGAAAAGAAGCCAACACCATGTAAATCCAGCATTTCTTCTTGCTTGCCTTAAATCAATGGACTTGTGGTGCTATTCCTCAGAGTCAACAAACATGCCAGGAAAAATCTGTTTCCAAGATGACAGCCCTTTCTCAGAACTGCCCGTAAGTACCAGGGAGGATGGAAAACTGGGCTGCCAGGCTGCAGAGGTGCTTAAGGGAGGAGTTCGCCAGCAAAAGAGAATTGCAGAGTTTGAAGCACAGAAAGAGCTTCAGTTTTCATAGAGTTCTTACTAAAATTTTCTAATTCATACAATGAGAAAAGTAATATTCTAAACCAAGCAGCCTAATCATCTTGTCTCTCCTCCTTTGCCAGTCATTTTTAATATGATGATGGAGTCTATGGGCATAATGTATTCTCTTCCTGGTGCTTTTTGCTTTAATGCTGGATTGAAATACTGCTCTAAGAAGGGATGGGCAGACAAGGGTGGTACATTCATGTAGTCTGAAGGAACTCTGTGGAGACTACTTTTAATCTAGGAAAATGTTTTTACGTAATTAGAGAAGCAGCCTTACAAGCTACTCTCTGAAGATCTCAAATAACAACCAGGAGGTTTTTACATACACATCCACAGCCTATATTCTGCTATAAGGTCTGTAGAGAAACCTTGTGATTTTTACCCTACTGCCACATTCTACTGCTTTATGGGAAAACCTTGGTAAGGAAGAGGTACTTAAGCAACAGGCTTCCCACCAGTGCCTTTCTGTTCCAAATTTTTTCCTTACTGCAGCATGTTCTCCTGGTAGGAATGCTGCTCAGAAATTGCAAGTTAGTTCATCTTTACATTAACAGGAGTCTTAATAAGAAGACACACCATCATTGCATGCTGAACTTTGGAGATTGGCTCCTGGATCTCATTAAGCCTATCCACGGTCACAGGCTCATCCGAACTGTAGTGGCTTCATTATTTCTGTACTTCCCCTATACACTGTTGTGATGCTTGAGGGAAGGCCACACATGATTATATGATCATCTCAGCATTAGGGTGTTGGTGATGCAGAAGTTCACTCTCACAAAATCAGAGGAGGTATAAATACATTGTAGAATTACACAGTGATGGGTGGGAACACAGGTAAGAAAACCGTGTGTTTATAGGAAGAAGCTTGTAAAAGCATATTGCAACCCTTATTTTTTGCAAAAAATAGTACCCAAAATACTCAAACCACCTCTGTGGTGGTATTTTTAAGCCACTTTTGGCTTCTGCCAATTACATTGCAAGGTAGTCTGCATTGTGCAGCTAATGTCTCATCTTGAACAAAAGTTTGTTGGCTAAGGGGAAATGGGAAAATCCTGTAAACATATCATGCATCTGTAATGAATCCCAAATTAGAAGAGTTTATGTGTTGATACTTAAAATTAAGACCCAAAACCTAACCAGAATCAGACAATTTGGAAGCAAAATTCCAATTCCATTTGATTTCACCTCTCATTTGAAAACCACAAATAGATAAATATGAAGACTAAATACTCAACATCAAAAATAAAGGGAGAATAAACCAAATAAGACAGAATCAAGGAAACATAGGATTCACTTGTTTTTCAGATAATATGAAATCCATCATTTTGGGTGAAATCCATGTATGAAGAAGAACAGCCAGCAGATCAATCCCTGGCTCTGAGACTGGTGTCACTGGCAGAATTTTGGGGGTTTTGATCATGGGTTGGTTTACACAACAGCAGGCTGCCCAGTGAGATAGGGTATACATGTGCCAAAGGGAGAAAAGCATCTTTGATCACAAGTTAAGAGAGAAGTTTAAAGCTCAGTGGAAGAGCTTTAAACTGGATTTGAAGGCAGAAGAGGATAAAACCAGGCTTGATAGAGATAAGCTTGGTGGCACCACACTGATGTTTGAGGGATGTTGTTCTAGACAGGTCCTTCAGTCTGCCATCCCAGTGGAGGCTGGGGATGAAGATCCATGCAGCAGCAAAGACAGAAGGGTTATTGATGTGTCAGAAACCACAGAAGTGCCAAAGAAAGGTGAATTAGGGCTTCTTCCCTGTAGAAGGCAGCAGGATCAATAGCCCAACTGAAGTACATCTATACCAATACACAAGGATGGGCAACCAACAGGAGCTGGAAGCCATTGCATAGCAGAAAAACTATGATAATTGCCATCATGGAAATATGGCAGATGAATTCTTGACAGATTTAGACCAACTGTTCAGAAAGACCAAGTGCCAGATCCTGCACTTGAGTCACAGAGACCCCATGCAGTGCTACAGGCTGAAGGAAGAGTGGTTGGAAAGAATCCCGTTGGAAAAGGACCTGGGGGTGCTGGTCAACAGCTGGTTGAACATGAACACGTGTGCCCAGGTGGCCAAGAAGGCCAATGGCATCCTGGCCTGTGTCAGCAATGGTGTGGCCAGCAGGACCAGGGCAGTGATTGTCCCCCTGTGCTCAGCACTGGTGAGGCCACACCTCAAATCCTGTGTCCAGTTCTGGGCCCCTCACTACAAAAAAGGCATTGAGGTTCTGGAGTGAGTCCAGAGAAGAGCAATGGAGCTGGTGAAGGTCTGGAGCACAAATGTGATGAGGAGCAGCTGAGGGATCTGAGAGTCTTTAGAGAAAAGAAGGCTCAGGTGGGCCCTTACTGCTCTCTACAACTACCTGAGAGGAGGCTGTAGCTAGGTGGGAGTCAGCCTCTTCTCTCAAGTAACAAGTGACAGGATAAAAGGAAATGGCCTCAAGTTGAGCCAGGGAAGCTTAGATTGGATACTGGGAAAAACATCTTCACTGACAGGGTTGTCAAACATTGGAACAGGCTGCCCAGTAAAATGCTTGTCACCATCCCTGGAGGTATTTAAAAGATGTGTAGATGTGGTACTTGGAGTGATAACTCAGTGGAGGACTTGGCGGTGTTAGGTTAACTGCTGGACTTGATGATCTTTAAGGTCTTTTCAAACCCAAACAATTCTGTGATTCTATTGCATGATTCTGTGACTTTAGCTTCCTATTCCTGTGGAATGACACAGAAGAGAAATGTCTCTTTTAAACTAAGTCCTTAAAGCAAAGATACTGCTGAATGGATCTGAAGCAGTACATGCTGACACTGATTTACCTGGGCCATTACCAGAATCACAATCTTCACATTTTTAGGTATTGGAATAAAATCCTACTTCATACCTCTGCCAGTATGTGTCTGGTATATTTTTGTCCTGTGCCTAGCTGTGTCTGGCTGTCATTAACAGCTTTGTTTATTAAGCACTTAAGTATTCCACAAATAATTAGAAAAAAGAGAGGTATAATCGCTAGTTATTTTCCGTATTAGTAGTGTGTTAGATTTGCTACAGAAAAAATGCAAAGTTTATTTAACAGAAGGAACTGTATGACTGTAAATTTTAAACACTTACTTCTTTCACGAACCACTGGCAAAAGGCAGGGCCAATCCACTCTCTTGCATGAATCCCACAGTCTATCCAGACAGCTTTCTTGTAGGGCCGTGATCTTTTACCTAACTTGAAGTGTGAATATTGACAAAATACCAATAGATCTCATCACATTAGTGAAAACACAATAATGAGAAAATAACAGAATATGAGAGAGACTAAATAATTTTGAATTTCCTCACATAAAGGAACACCAATTTATTGTTTTAAAAGGTATGACCAAGATAGTTTTAAAAGGTATGGTCAAGATAATGTTAGGCAGGTGTGCCAAGATAACGAGGCTGACCTATGGAAAAAAACTGTAGGAAAGTGAAATCTGTCAGTTCCTCTTTTATGAGGAATGAATATCACATGGAGTAGGGTGAAGAACAATGACACTACATGAATAGCCTCATAAAGAATCAAATTTTCAGAACTCTTCAACAGGAGATGAAAAGAAAATACATTGAAAGTAAGACTTTTTGCATCTTGCCAACACACTCTAATTTGTGGTCCTAATCGTGTGAGTTGAGAGCACACAGCCCTGAAATTTTGTCACTAGCTAAAAGAGAGGCATATGTGGCACATGCTGTGAAGGGCTTCAGAGTCCTCTGGGATCCCTCTCCAGCATAACTGCTCTCCTAGTTGTCTATAAACAAAAAGCTTTGCAATCCCCTTAGATCCAAATCCTGCTAATTGAACTTGTCCTGTTACCTTTCTCCATGCATATCCAAGCCAGGTAAATAGGATTTGGCTATTAGCTTTCCAGCTTCCTTTTCCCTTTTTTTTAAATTAAAGATGACATTCAGAGAGATACTTAGATTTTAGCAACTCATCCTTAGGAAACATTGTTAAGCTGTGTGTCTGGTGTATATGCTGTAACATAAATAACAGTGTCTGTCCCTCATTCTAGATTTTAGTCTGATTAATGACTGTTTAATCTTTACCTTGAGTACATAAAGTGGTCTCCCTTCATAAGATTTTCCAACAGAAAACATGTGAACAAGATCTGAGTAAGTTCTATTCAGATAATGCATCCAGTCCTCAATCTGCAAATACAGAAATAAAATAATTGCTTCAGTCTTTGCATTTCCTGGGAAGAAACTGTAATACAATTGTTGATCTCAGCTCTCAGTCCTCTCTCTACTTTTTGATTTTCCTATAGTTTTTATTTTTGTCTTGTTTGTTTTTGTTTTCACACTTTAACCATTATTTGGCTCTCATAGCTCTATTGCCAGAGGCTGGATGCAGCCTTCACATGGGATTTTTTTTCCATTTCATTGTTGGGTATTACTGGAATGCATAAACTGTCCATCGAAAACATGGGGACGCAGCTAATCCACCATTGCCACTAAATATTAATGGAATGAAGAAAGAGGGCCCCTGATCCTGCCTGCCAGAACACAATGGCAAACAGATTGACATGCATGTCTCAATGCTACCTGCAATATTTGTTTCACAGGCATCAGATCTTCTCGTGGTGCAGCACTCTGAATGCTCAGCTCAGTGACTTTGATTTGGTGCAGACTGAAACTGTGTGTGCACACTAAAATCAACAGAAATTATTTACCCAGCCTTGATCCAGGATAGTATTCCTTATACACGAGTTTGTATCTAAGTGTTTTTAAGTATTTGTACCTCCTGTGCAAATACTTAAGCATTTGCTCATACTGCTTAATTAAATGATTTAGTGTAACCATCACTCACTGAAATCGCTTATTCCACCAGAGTAAAAGACCTACGTTTCAAAAAAAAGACTCAGGTGCTCTGAAAGATAGTTACATGTAAAGATGAGCCTTGAATACAAATATTAAATATACCTTTTTTTCCAAGGAAGTGCCTATTTTTGAAGAAGAAGCACTCAGAACACTTCTGAAGATGAAAAGGTAACCAGAACTCACAGAGAGAATGAAATCATAGCCTTATTAAATACAACATTGTAGTAAATAAGAGGAACAATATGGATTTTAATGCACCTCTTCCAGGGAGTGGTACACTTCATAGTTATACCCAGAGAGGGATCTTCGATTCCTGTGGGACCTCAGTCCAGTCTGGTTTTCTATTGCTTGCTGTAGGTCTGATATGAGAACCCTAGGCAAAAAAAGATAGTGGCATTACTGAAAAACTGGTGGAACACACAAGCTAAATCAGAATAACAATCACATTTAGAGGAAATAGCAGAAGTTAAACCACCCTGACTTTACTTCATCTGTTACATTTTGACAATAGAGTGCTTCAGGCTCACTTGAATATAAGCTGCCAAATAAATACTCCAGCTGCTTTGAAATATAACAGTGCCTTCAAAAACCCAGTAAGCTTGTTAAACGACTAAAACAGAATGATGTAAATAATGTAGCCAATATGAAGAAGCACCGACTTCCATTTCTTCATGGAGCAGCATTTGCTGTCTTCTTTTATAATCCAAGTATACTATGTGATCATGGATCTTCGAAAACTGATTTCAAACCATTTGAAAAATTTTTTCAAGCTTAGAAAAACACAGGCATACTTTCTCTTGGGAGTGGCATATAGCTACAAGCTGTAGAGGCAAAACAAAAAAATTAAGAACTTGGCAGCATTATCATTCTGTCTGAAACATAGAAACAGCAAGCAAAAAAATCTAAAGTGTGCTTTGTTGTTTACATTATCTACTCTGCTGCAGTTGTTTGCCAGTTTTGTTAAAATAACTCAGGAAAAATATGAAAAATACTAAGTGAAAATTAAATATACTTGCATAAAAAGTTAGAGGTTCTTTGCATTAAGGGCAAAACGCAGAGAGGGCTGTAAAAGGCTGAAAACTTTCCTGTTTTATGGCAAAAAAAATTGATATGAATATAAAATTACAATATAGAAAACATCTAAAAATAACTATAACAAAGAAGTTGAGGCATCCTTCCGTCCCATCAGACAGTAGCAGGAGCAGGGAATATTTTACAGACATCTGTAACAACATTACTGTAAAACTGAGAATCCACCTTGTAATGCTCCCTTCTCCTAAAGCATGGCAATGTGTAATCACCATGCCACTAATTCACCATTCCCGTAAAATGACAGTCACATTCAACCTTTTACATTTTTATAGGCATTAGCTGCAGTGATTGGAAAAAGATGGAAAGAAATGGCATTTACTCTCCTTGTAACTCAGCTGTGCAGCACATGCCTCAAAGGTAATAGGTCTATCTACATATAGAATCAAAGTAAAGGTTATTCTCATCTTCCAATGTGTTAGTGAAGTAGTTGTATAATTAGGAATTACATTGTTCTACATCAGCCACATTCATTAAGCAAACTAAAGGATTACAGTCTTGACTTGCAAGGTGCTATATGTACTGTAAGACCAGTACTGTAAAGCTGATTAAAGCTGATTTTATTCAAGCCATTAGGGCATCTAATATTTTAAAAAAATACTGGACTGCTTTGCAGAATTCGGATTAGTATAAGCACCTACCAGGATCAAGCTTGCTCTGTTAACTTATGCATCTGTACTCTAAATGAGAATTGATAATCTTTCTTTATTCTTAAATGACTGTGTACTGTGTGTGCTTATAACACAAAGGCTCTTAAGTCCCTCAGGTCTGAGTGCAACCTAAGTGGCTTCTTTGCTAGAAAACTTACAACTGAGGCAACTGGGTGCAGAGAGTTTATCTGATGCCTGGCTTGTTTTCGTGGCCATCTTGTCATGAAGTCAAATCCTAGGAGAACTAAGCCTGTTTTAAAGGCAAGTGCTGGTCATTTTTAGAGGTGCTTAAATGCTTCCTGCCTTTGTAAATTTGTCATAATTTAGGTAAGCATCACTGCATCAAGCTGAAATTTTACCTGGCGTTTGCCTCAGATTTTCCAGTTCCAAAAGAGATGTAGAAATTTAACTCCATTGCAGTGTGTGGAAAAAAAATAATTTAAAAAATGGTGAAAATCAGCCATTTGAAAAGGAGTTGTACAAAATCTTGGCTGTGGAGCTGCACTTCAGCTCAAGGCTGTGGTCCCCACCCCAGCTGTACTGTGGGCATGGCTGTGGTTGGCCAGCCTGCTCCTGCTTCTCCCTGATTATGGATGTTGTTGCTCTCATGGTGAATCCTCCTAGCTCTTGTGGAGTGGCAGATCTCAGGAGGCTTGTCAGGACAAGCACACGCTTGTGAGGGTTTTGCTTCTGATGGCTGGGACCATCCAAAAGGTGCAGCAGGGAGATGAAGAGGGAGAGCAAAGGACAAGTATGGACCTGGTAAAATGCTGGCCAATTTCCTTCTAAGTGCACGCAACTTTTGTGCCAAAAGCCAGATTTTCCCTGTGGAAGATTAATGCACTGTTATCCTAGCTTGTTTTTTGGGGTAAACTGCAGAGACCCTTTGCTCTGGCAGTTCTTGCCCTGGCACATTGCTCTGCAGCCCAAGCAGAGGTCTTCAAGTACAGAGAGTGTTTATAACACATATAAAATGTCCTTCTGTCATTTCATTAAAGGTGATTACTGTGAGCAGGAACAGCAGCAGACGTGAATACAACTACTGGGTCACAGTAATTAGGGAACATTTTTTTATAAGCACAGGAAAACAATTACAGAAATCCCCATCTCAGTTTTAAACATAAACAAAGCCGAAGCAGTGCTGAACCCACATGAAAGTCACTCTGAACTGCAGCTATGGAGCTTGTGTACTTAATTTCCTTATATTTGTTTCTGTATTTTTAGAACAACAAATAAAGAAGAGACCATTGTTATAATAAAAATGGGATTGTGATGAGTACTATATACATGTATACATAAATACATCTACAGTATGATTTACACCATCGTGAGATGATTTGCTGAGAAATAAACATAAATAACTTCATGTAGGTCCTTATTCAGCAAATTTTTGGGAATTCAAATAACTCATCAGATTATTCAGATGCTTAGGCGTGTCATTGAAAAGGCTTTAATGACAAGATCATTACTCTTGTCCAGTATATCATATGGATAAATATGAAAGGATGACTATACCCTAAAATTGTCTTGAATTCTTTTAAGGAACACTATAAATGGTTTGTGAACCTAAGTGTGCATTTGTACTGTATGACTTGCATTGGTCACTAGGAATGGATAATAAAGAAGTAACATGTTCCTGTATAACTAATGAAGAAGTTTTGCCTCTGCATTTGCAGCTCGCTTGTAAATAAACCTTGCTCCTACTAAATAAAGAAAGAGGCAAAGCAGGCTGGAGAATTAGTAATTACCAGCCCTCTCTTAACAGATGTGATTTCACATACATTGAAAACATTTCAGCTTGACTCCAAAGGAGGACATTTAATTAAAGCTGCCTGCCTGTGGGAGATTTTCTGCTCTGCCATTAAAGCGGTTGTTTTCCTGGCAGTGCCTAGCTGTCTGCCAGCCTAATTGCTGTGATGTGGAACGCATTTTCGAGAGCACTCGGCGTGGTAGGTGCAGACCTGCCTCGAAGGCCAGGTCTCTGGAGCGAGGCACGGGAAGGGCAGCAGGGGCTTACGTGTACTGGATGTTTGCTTGCTGGAGGAAGGGCAGCAGGCTCCGGCTCGCGTTCTGCGGCACTCGCACGTCAGCAACTGTACCCTCAGCGATGTGGAAGGGGCTGCTGGGCTGCCACAAGTCCACCTGTAGTGCAGGAACCAACCTGTAATTCACATGCATTCAGTGGAGGTGGGGAAGTCCAGGACATGGCATGCTTGAAGGTAGGTAGGCAAAGCCTCTGGGCATGCTAGAGACAATAAAACTGCATCGGCTGGTCCAGCTCGACATCTATGCTAATGGAGCAGAATTTGAGGATTCAGTGTGCCCAGCTCACCACAACTCCCCTGGGAGATTTGCCAATGGGAACAGAGAACAGTCTTCAGAACATGCCTCCTCAAACAGCTCAAAACAAAAGCTACTTTCAGCTTCAGGCACCTCCTCAGACTACTATTCCCCATGTACTAGCTCCTATGGAGTCTGTGAGCCTTTTTAATTCTGCAATGCATTTTCTCTGTTCATTAAGGCAGCCAAAGAATGCTAAAGAGACATAGAAAACATAGCATATACCAGTGTTGTTTGTAAAACGTACTCAAGTTTTATTCTTGATAATAAGCAGATCAGAGGTCAGTAACAGGTCACCAAGACCATGAATATATAGTAATTTTATATTAAATGTCAAAATAACAGGATTAAGATAATCAGATTATTCCAACCTTGTAAAAAATTATAGCTACTGAACAATACCACTATTATTGTTGTGCTATCTGTATCTGCACATACCTAAGGGGTGTTTCTTGTCCATTTTTACTTCCTTTTGTTGCCAAATCTGAGATATATTTGGAAATTTTAGCCCAGGACATGAATTTTCAAGAAAGCAAGAAAATTTGCAAACAAGGATTTGAAACTCGGTGTTCTGCACCCTGTGTACAGTAAAATGCTGTATTTGCACATACTCTTCAGCAGAGGTGAGCACAGTTGCTCCTCAGCCAGTGTGAGGACAGTGGAAAGAACACAAGTCAACAAAACTCTTTCCAGAGCTTCCGGATATTCATAGGAGATTATAAATTGGAGTTTCAAGAACAATCTCTTTATCAACATGACAAAGAGGCATGCCAAGATCCACAGGCCTTAAAAATACGTTTGTGAGCTGAATACAAGGAAGGAAATTGATATGGACTACATGTCCACACATTTCTTAAAGAGAATTTAGAAAGGATTAATACTTGATAAATGTCTTTTGAAGTTTATTGCAATCAGCTGTGCTAGGCTGCACTGATGAAGCAGTTGATACAGTTCATGAGTGTCCACTGCTTTCCAGGTATCTAAAAAGATTTTCATACTTTTCATACTTTAAAATACTTTTTTCATACTTTAAAAGCTCCTCAATTCTTTTATGCCATGGAAGCTATTTGGGAAACATTGAATGCATTTACCTGGTTTTGCTATGGACCTCATTTGTGTGAGGAGTGCAATCTTGCAACAGGGGTTTAGTTCTCACCATTTCTCAAATGGCCCTGAATAAGAATATTCTACTAAGAGGGCATCTGATGCTGAACCTGGTGCTACCTCTTCAAGCAATAGTGACCTCAACCCAGTTAATCCAATTAAATGCCTGCTACTTTGGAAGGAGCAGAACTGAAACACAGGGCCAGCCTCTTCTTGTTCCTGCCAAAGCCACTCTTTGTTTCACGCTGCCACAATATCGTATCTGGATCCAAGTGTTAGCAGTGGGTGGGCGCAGCATCTTTTGAAGTCTAACACCAGGACTGGCAAAGTTCACGAGGCTTGTGAAGCTGACAGCAGCTATGACAGATGGCCACTAGAAACCAAAGGCATGAATTAAATGGTGCTAAATGCTGCTTACAAATAAAGATTGTCTCACTGTGCTAACACCTTATGTTTGTTAGTTTATCTGTCTTTCTTATTTTGATAAATTACAGGCACCCAGTGAAATTTCCCCCTAACTCAACATGGTTAATTTCACACATGTTAAATTAGAAATGTGCATTTGACTTTCAAGATTTATGCCAAAAAATTTACACCAGAAAGGGTAAATTTGTGGCTCTTAGAGTAACAGTCTATCAATCAGCTCAGCTTGAGCCATCTTTATAGAAATAAAACCAAATTGTTACATGCAAGCTAAGAGCAGCTGAAGTGTCTCCGGGACAACCGCAATATCTAAGCACACGGAACTGGAATAGAAGGAAAAACCCCAACAAATCACAACTGATACACACTTGAAACTTGTCTTTGATCTTGACAGTTACTCAGGATTTATTCTGGTGAAACTCTCCATTACCATGGAGGGGATAAACCAACAAATATTCACACTACTAGCTGTAAGATCACCAGACTTATTAATTTCTGAGGTAGTCTAATCATTCCTCGTATTACTGACTAAAAGTGAATACCAAAAGCAGAAACAATCTTCTTTTAACAAATGAAATCAGTGGCATATTGCCGCTATCCTCTTTCAGTGAAAATGCAGTATTTCACTCCTGGCATTGTCCAGGAAGTGAGACAAAAAAATCCCATATTTAGAATGCAAATCATTCTGCTTCATCCCAGATCCCTGTTTGGGTAGTTTGGCTTCCTTTGATTCCCACTTCTCATCCTTTGCAATGTAAACAAAGCAGTCAGTGCTTCTCTGGGAGATGTAACCTGTGCTGTCCAGAACACCACTTCAATTGCTGGATTTTGCCTTATAAAGCATGTAACAAGCAACACATTTCCCCAACAGACATCTTATTTATATTGCAGCTGTCAGCTTGTCCTTGGTGTGACAAGTACATGGAAACTGACAAACAGAAGATGGATTTCAGAGCAAGCATGTTTGGACTGGGCAAGTCCAACCATCCTCTACTCACTGTCATCTTCAGGAGACTTTATCACTGCATCTCCCACAGATACTGAGAGTCTTATTGAAATCATCACTCTTGTTTCAACATCATTCCTCTCTCAAATATGCCTTGGATTTCCATGCTGGGCTCTGCTGGCTAGTGAGTGGCAGTGAAAGTAATTGCTGTCCTATCCTCTTCACTCTCTTGACACAGGGTGTTGTTACCCCCACACACTACACATGAGCCTTTATACAGTATTTTATATATATATATACACCAGTCAGTACCAAAAGATATTGGTTTGCTCTATGGGTGGAAGGATTTGCTAGGTGGGAAGAAGATTCTCCAGCTACAGAACAAAGAACTGCGGAAATCCTACAAAACTCCCTGAGCATACAGCCAAATATTTGACCCTCAAAATTCACCTGGTATCTTGGGGCTAGAGGAAAAGAAATATGCTTTAGAGCATGTCTGAAAACCAAAACATTCTCATCTTCTTTGCAGAACACTCTTATTTGCACATCTTTTCCTGTCTTTCAGCATGTTCAGAGTTGGGACCAGGAGACCAATTACGAAGCACCTGCCACTCAAATGTGACCATGAGTGCCTGTTCTCAGGGACAGTGGTGGCTCCCCAGATGCTCAGTGAATGCCCTTTCCCAGAATCTCACTGGATGCATGGGCATCCTGACTTGCTTTCTATGAGGAAAAAATGGTATGTAAGATCATAGAGACTGGTCTCTTTTTCCAAAATATTTAAACACATTATTTCTTTATTTAACAAAGAAAGTGTGAGAGATTATTAATTGTGACTACATAATAAGTAGTCTTTTAAAAGTGCCTGCTCTTCTTTTTTCAACCTCACTTGTCCCATAAAAGTCCCTGTGGTTAAATTTGTGCTTAGGAAAGCCAGGTTGCTTTGTAGGCAGTTTCCCTTTAAACTGAGGTGTTAAAGACGGCTCAAATAAATCTATCAGCTCTTACCTGGACACTTTCCAAGGTACAGCGACACTGAACTCATTAGTCATGTCTCTAGGTTTTGATCAGTACAGTGATGAAAATCAGCACAAGGCAAAGGGACAAATATTTTAAACAGATTTGGGTGCTAAAGTAATAGAATTCAGAATTTCTTCCAAAGTTAAAATTATGCAAATAATTTTCCAAGAATACGAACACTTTGTTAGTATAATCCTACATATTGCAAATGGTGTACAGAAAACTCTTTTGCTCTGCCAAGACAGAAAACAGAAGAGGGAGTTTTTTATTCACTAGTTCAGTTTTCCTCCTGCTCATTCCATGCCCATGGAAAGGAAGCCTAGGAAGAAAAGTGTCCCTGCTTTTCCCCACAAACACTCTCATGGCTGCATAAATCTCACAGTCTTTTTTTTTAAATTCAAGTCACTGAAATAAATCCCCAGCTTCTTTAGACCATGGGGCTTAGTCCAGCCTTTGTAATTAAAGCCATTTTCTTGGGCAGTAGCCTACAGTTGTTCCTCACTACTTTTTAATAAGTAGATGTTTCATTTCTTCTTACATTTAGCCTGAAAGGAAGACACTTAGTGCTGTCATCAGGTAGGCAATTATAAATCAATCAAAAGAGCTGACTGATGCTTGTCATGAAAATAACTAGAATAACTTTGTCATAACTTACATTTAGTATCTGGAGAAAATAGTTTATGATTTATCTGTGTTATTTGCCATGAAGACAGAAATTTTATTATATGTTTTATTACCTAGCAATTGCAGTTTTTATTCCTACTGAGTCGTATCCAGCAATACAGGTGCCAAAGCTGGCCTTGTCCTTAACATCACTATGAATGGATTTCTTTGAGAAATGCTGTCAGCTGTAAAGTTCAGAATGTAATTATTGTTATGATGCTGTCAGTAGAAATGGCTTGGCATTTCTGAGCCTCTTGTAAAAGGGAATATGCAGTCAATAATGAAAGCAGGGGTACTCTTTGCTCACAGGCTCTTTCAGGAAACGTGGGTTTCCCATTTACATCCATATGCTCATGTATAGACACACAAACACCCTAAGCAGTGCTGAAAGTCATTAGATATGTTTTCAATTAGAAATCCAATAGAAGAAGGCAGAGAGTAGAAGTAGAAACTGCTTCAGTCTTATTGGTGTTGCCAGGGGTCTGACTGCCTGAGGTTTTATCACATAATACATGGGAAACACAGTTACTTACACGTATGTACAAACACCCCTTGCATGCACATGTACAGCGTGCAACAGAATTTTAGACTTCTGTTGGTACATCTGAAAAGAAAGTAGCAAGGAAGAATGAGTCTTGTTCACTCTGACACTGCTGCATAATTACAGCAGTGCTGTGGTTCACCTGGAAAGAGCAGAACTGCTCATCTCTAATGTCTTCGCCCTTGCAAATGTTTTCAGGACCAGGACTGATTTCATCCTCACCTGCTCCTGACAATTAAGGAACTTAATTGGCAGTCCTGACTGCAAATCTGCTACAGCTACCCTTTATGTGCTGCAAAATGGTCCAGTGGAAATCCAGTGTGTAATTCCCTTGCTTTCTAAAAGGACTTACAATGTAGTCTCAGTGCAAAGTAATTTAGGTTTCTGATTGAGTGCACTAGACATTTTACTGGCTCTAACTTTTCAGTATTTATTTGCTTTTCAGTGAGGCTGGTAAGAGTAATTGTGCCAATAAATTGGGAATGATTCATGGGATTGCAGCAACCATAACACTGGAAGGAACAGAATGTGAACAACACACAGCTTGAAGTTTTGAGTTTTGCAGATCTTTGTGGAACTATAATATAACGAAGTAATGGTCTTCCCACTCTATTTACACTGATATAATTTTACACAGGGCTCTACACTGAAAAGAACTTGTAGGCTATTCCTCAAGAGAGTCACTGAGATAAAACTCATACTCAATGATACGGTAATTGAATATCAGTTCTTAGAAGTACAGATGCCACTGGGCTAAGTATATTTGAAAGACGTGAAAAAGTCTTTAACAGACTCATTAAAAAAAAAGACCAAATCCTTCTTTTGTTCATTATTAAACTATTTATAGTTTGGTTCAAATTGCAGTTGCTGCTGCACTGCGTGGGAAATGGAATAGTAAGCCCTGGATCTGATTCTACTCCCACTGAGGCTGTGCTGATGACTTTGTTGAGCTCAGTCTCAGACTTCCTCAGAGGAAGCAGAATCCTTCCATCTCAGAAAGTCCATGCTTTCTGTGTCTTTTGAGAACAATATTCTCACTACCTGGGTTATTCTGTTCTATCTTGTATTTTCCCACTAAAGTTTTTCTGCAACAACATTTTCCTTCTGAGCCTGGCAAGTGGTTTCCAAACATGTATTTTGATATATCTATGAATACCCTCTGTTGTCACCTGATGTTCCTTGTGTATCTGAAATATTCTAATATCTGACTGGAACCCTAACCATGAGCTAGGGTAAAATTTAGACTGAAAAATAAAGCATCTGGCTATATAGATATATTTGCTGTAGGTGCAAAGTAAAATGCATGCAGCCCTGGCTGTTGAGCTAGTTCTTTCCTTTTGCAAATAAGAATAGCTCCACTTGGGCTGACAGGCTTTCTTGCTGCATTTTCAGATGGGCTTTTGTCCTCTGAAGGCTTTTTAAGCATTTTTCTATGGAGGTGTAAACTGTCAGATTTATAGCCAAGTGTTCCTTTTCCCCATGAGACATTTTTTCTGATTCCCTGAACTGCAATGACAGGATCAATTCAGGGATTACAATGGATAAGCAGCTGCTGTAAGGGCCAGAAAACAAACAAAAGGGAATGGAGTTCTGGCTTCAAGGCCTGCTAGGCTGGCTCCTCCCAAAGTTGAAGAAGTGCCTGGCTGTGCCCAGAAATTTCTTTTATAAAAACGACAGAAGAATGAGAGGTCTAACTCTATTATGCCAGGAATGTTCACAGAGCAGTAGCTTCTTTGCTACCTATACAAACAGTCCTGATCCCAGTCAGATGTTATGTGATAAAAAGTGCTTGTAGACCACCGATGGAGGAGAAGTTATCAGTCAAGGCTCAAATGAAGTGTTGCTTCAAAAATAACGCTTACAAAGGAAAATTCCAGAGCAGATGAACAGAATCTGCTGGGTCTGAGGACCCAAGAAAATCCCCGTTTCTTTGCAAAGCACTTGGGAATGTGACATTTGTTTCTGTCAGTCAGGTCCAACAGAATTAAAACCATTAAAGGGCTCATAAATCAGCAACAGGCTGCTCAAATTGTCTTCTGAACAAGAAAGAGAAGGAGAAAATAGCCAGTCATTGGAGAGGTGTACAAAGCAGAGGGACAGCAGATGGACAAGAGGAGTCCTGGGGGACAGAGTGTGGGCAGTAATATTCATGTCACTGTGGTACTATCCTCCTAAGTATTTCTCTTTCATTTGTTTATTACTGTAATAATTTGCAAATGATCAGTGTGGAATGGTGTACCTGCAAAAAAATGTTTCTGGTCTTAAACACTAAGTCAGGATTAAAGTTTTTTACCATACCTATAAAAAGAAAAATTATTTATAAGAGTGAAGGACTGCAACAGAAAAATCTAAAAATTTAACATTGGCACCTGTGATGGACTTACAGCAGCAGCCAATCTAAAAGCTGGACAGTGATCTATAGATAGAAAAATAAATAATTCCATGAGTAATAAATAAATAATTAAAAACATAGATAAGTTGCACTTGAATTGTCAAAGAATTTGCTGCATTTTAGTCCATCACAACCACATGAAAATGTTCCTCAACACTGCTATGCTTGTAATATCTTGTCATACAGGTATAGTATACTTGCATACTTGCATATCTTACATGAAAGTCAGAGGAGGAGCTCCACCATCATTTAACCCTGTCATACTCCCTGTTGTATCTACCCCAGGGGACTTTGGCACAAGGTCTGTGCCAAAAGTGTCTAAGGGTGTGGAGTGGTGCTGCTGGTAGGAAGCACAGTTACCAGGGTCGTATTTTAATTCCCCATGGAGACTGAAAGAAAAATGGAGGAACACGCTGGAGACAAGAGATACTGCTGAATACATACTGATGGCATCTGCCAGCTGCTACTACCCCTGTCACTTAGTGAAAACCAGCCTCAAAAAAAACCATGATGCTCTGTTCTCCACCTGCCACATTTCTTCTGACCTCAGACACATATTGCCCTAAGAAACAGTTGCACACACAGCAGTGCATGATGCACAAGAGTTTTCTGAGAACTTGTTCTGGAGAGAGGTGGTCCTACAGTAAGGGGCTGCTGGGGAGGCACAGGGAACTCTGTTCAGCCTGGCTGAGGCAGGAGTGGTCAGGGCCAGAGCCCCCTCCTGCTGCTTTGAGGCTGGAATTCAGCTAATCTGACTCAGTATATTTAGGCTTCTATATTTCTTCTTTACTGTAGCTGAGTTTATTGGTCAAATACATGAACATTCAAGCGATTTTACAGAACTCACAGCAGAAAAAATTTAATCTGTGAGGCTGGCTACTTTTACTGTCAGTGCAGATCTATGTGCTATGTTCACCCTACCAGGGAAAAAAAAGCAATATTCTGTCACCTAAAAGTTAACAGAACCAGCCTATGAAGGAATCAATTTATAATAATGATTAATAACAAAGTACTGTGGGCAATGGAGCTACAGACCAAAACTAATTTGTGGAAATTACTCAGCAAGTGATTATGACTAATGTGATTTGCCACTGGGCAATTCATGAACAAAAGTGAAATGTGTGGAATGAAACATTCATTATCCATTATTCACTCAGTATAGGCAATGGCATTCATACTGTAGCAGAGCCTAGACACTTCAGGTAGAATTCAGGGATTTGTTACACCAAGCATTATATGGACTCTTTTTTCTTTTCCTTTAAAAGAAAGGGGGTGAATATCCCTCCCCAGGAGCTCCAGATACTAGGTTTATAAAGCTCTTAGGGATTACACCTTCTGTAATAGTGTGTGAATTAACCTTAGAGACCAGATATTGGTAGAAGAGCATTCCTGTTTGAGATCAAGAGGTTTCCATGTGGACAAAAACCCCTGAGTAGTCCTTCAAACTCTTACATGAGTTTTGTTGTTATGTTTTAGATTGGCTGTCACTGCCCAAGTTAATCACTGGGGACATATTCTAAGACACTTCAAATACATCAAGACATATAGACAGTTCCAAGATGATCCTCCAAGGATGACTCAGTGTAGGTTTCTGTAAATGCACATTCAGGAAAGCATTCCTTTCGAGTCTGGTGCTTTTACTTAAAGGGATGGACCTTGCTGACCTCTGTGGCATTGGCTTCAGCATGGCAAAAGGCAGAGCTCTCACCACTTACTTCTCCACTGCCCTGGTGTTTCTTTCTGAAAGAAAACAGCTAGAGAAGACTGTAAATGACAAAACCTACTCACGAAAATCACTGGTAAGGAAAATAATTAAGGAACTGGCATATAAAACAAAATGAGTGAAATGATACATTGCTGTTCTTTCTATTGCCCGTTTATTTTCTTCTGGGTTCTTTTCCCTTTGTCAAAATCAGTAGGCAATAAGGAGGGGTATCATTGCATTTGCTTTATTCTCTGCCTGATACCAAAATACATTGCCTTTGCAGTAGGATCATCAGGATCATTTTTTGAAGCTTCTTTGTGATAATGTCCCTCAGAAGGATAGGGTCATTTGAACTGAACAGAGAGGAGTTTTTCTTATAATTCTTTGGATTATGAGAGGTAGGTCAGAAGAAAAGGCTAAGTCACTCTGCCTTACAAGTGTAAGTTTAAGGGCAGAAGGAAATGGCTGGAATGAACACAAAACACCACAAGTCTATAGAAAACCTTCATCTACCAGACCCAGTGAAGAGGAAGCCTGGGACAGGAGGGATTATCTTCCATTTGCCTTATTATCACAGATGGTCTGTTCTATGCAAGGAAATCCTGCACCAAGCATACAATCCATTTGTGCAGAATCTACTCTGTGCTTACACTGCCCAGGGACTTTATTCAAAATAATTACGTTGTGCATGGGTCACACTGGGGGTAAACTGGGCTCCACAAATGACTTTTGCACTGCAGTTCTGTTTGACTAATAGGGACTAATCCTGAAATCCCTAGAGAGTGTAACTTTTGGTCCACTGAAATATACCTCATATCTAATAGACCAAATTTCCAGGGTAGAGAAACATGTCTGAATTGAAACCCAAGTGCACGTATTCTTCTCAATTCAACAACAAACGTGATGTAAGTTTTAGTTTATTGACTTTACTTGTTCTTATAATACTGACTGTGGTAGAGAATACTATCAGGCCATATCATAACTCCAGTTGAAAACTGACTTTTGCAAAACACTGAGTAACATAACAAAACTGCAATGTCTCAGAGGGATCCTGGTTCCATTTTTATTTCCCCCTTGAGGAACAGAATGTGTGAGTAATGTTACAGGTTGGTATTAACTTACTGCTCAAACCGAAATAGATTCAAAAGAGAGGTGTCTCAAACCAGTTCTGGTTTTCTGACTCAAAAATGAAAAAATCCGAAATGCAGTCTCTGTAATTATAGCAATTCGTACATCTCTGTTGACACTCCTGCTCATATTCCTGTTGTTTTTCAGGCATACTCTGATCAGATGGCAACAGGATTATATCTGGCACTATAGAGGGGTTTTTGTGCACTGTCTTCCATTTTCTCCTGAGCACATAATCAACATTGTGCTTAAGGGTTCATATTTAAAAAACAGAACATAAATCCACTGTCCATTGAATTTCAACTCTGGAAGTCTGGGGTGGGGAGGGGGGAGAAGGACAAGGGAGACTTGACATGAAGACTTAAAAATTGCACAACTCTAAATACATGGCTCTCCAGAGAGGCTGATGAGTTGCAGCCACTACTGACTTTTGCTGGTATTTAAAGGACTGGGCATTCTGAGGAGTGTCATTATCAATCCACTTCTTCATGAGGGAATAACTTGAGATTTTTATTTCAAACCCGGACAGGGGATAAATATGATAAGTTAATGTTAAACATATCTGTTGCTTGTTACCCACTGAGGTGTCTCTTCCACCCCATGCAGATGGGCAGTGAAGCAGCTGCAGATGTGGGAAGAGCCCTAAGACCTGACACGCAGCCAAACCCGGCCTGTGTTCATGAAACTGGGTGTCACTACACTCTCTCTTTTTTGAGTCTTCATTTTAACCTCCTCAGCTTAGTTTCTCATCAGAATCAATCATTTTCTAATTAACTAGTCAGATTCCAATGCAGTTTGCCAACGTTTTATTATCCTGCTCTCAGAGTTACAGCATGCAATTATTTATTCAAGTTTCTACTGCTCCCACTTTGATGGAATTGAGTGAAGGGATTTCTTTCTGGGAGCCTAAGGGAGCTCTGTAATGAGAAACAGTTACAGGAAGGTGAGTAACCCTTTTGCTTTTCAGGGTTTACAATATGAGGAGAAAGGAAAAAAACACATGTGCTCCCTCTTTATGTTCCAACATCCAGGGGGGAGAAATTAATGCAAAACCCAGCTTCCACATGTATTGCTTGGTTTTATGGTTTGATGTTTTTCCTAATTGGGAGTAAAACAAGTATCCTTTTTGGGGTGTTACAGTAACATTCACAGGTGAGGGTCAAATCCTTAAAAAGCAGTGCAGGAACAAATGTAAGATAATATTCTTTAGGAGAGTTGGGCATTACAGTACAAAGTGTGGTAATCCACGGCATCATGACACTGCCTCTGTTGAACATTGAAATTTTTCATGTAACACGTGCACAGGCTGGATGTCTTGAGAATGGGGGGTTACAAAATATAGCATCTTGAACAGGGAACTAACTGAACACAGCATTAAGAAACGCAGATGTGATGGAGACAGCCTCAGCTTTCTTACTTAAGGCTAGTCAGTGTCTTGACTGCTGGAGTATTCACAGCAGTAAGCCCTCTCCTGCGCTGAGGTACCTAAGGTAGCTCAGTCCTCTTTTTTTAAAAAACAGAAGCAAGAAAGCTTTGTCATAATAGAAAGATGGAATGTTTTTCAGGAGGGTGTAAAAGCTCTTCTAGCATCTTAGTTTTGTTTTGTTTTATTTGGTATGCAGACAGAGATTTGATTTACTTATATCCCAGATGTTAACTGTTGGACTAGAAAATCAGATGCACCTTCATTTTTTCCTCACAGAGAACACAATCATTTATGTAAGGTTTTGACAATGGAAGACAGAATTACATCACAGACTGCCTAATAGTTTGCTGCAGTTGAAGGCAGTGAGCAGCCCAAAGCTTTTGCACATGCTCCAAACGCTGTGGTGCTTACTCAACAGTGATCAAGTTGTTACTTCCCTGATTCTGCTCTAGTTAGGCTGTGTTTTGTTGACTATTAATGAGGCTTGTCCCTTTCCAAGGGTGCTTGGGAGAAGTGCATGCTCATGGTACAGTCGTTTTTTTGGAACCATAGATGGGGAGTACCTGGCTTACGGGTACTCCCCATCCCCTGAGACAGTGGGCCAGACTGCTGTGGAAAGATTGCAGCATGCTGCTTTGCTGGCACAGCTTGTGAAGGCAGAGGCAGAGGGCTCCTGTGCTGCCCTGCTGCAGTGGCAACACTGCTTTCCATTTATATTTGCAGGGAAAGGCCAGGGAAGAAATTTTATCTTGCTAGTGAGTATCATAGACACTCTCAACTGCCACCAGAGAGTTATTCTGCCAGAGAGATTCTCAAACTGAAGCCACTTCCGTTTTCATATTCCTCTGTGTGTTCACAACTTTAAATTTCTCAGTGTTTTAAATAACACCATTGGGCAGACAATGAAGCAACTATGTATGCTAGCAAGAAGTGGAAGAGCAAAGAAAGCAAATTTATAAGTGTGGCACCTTCATTACTTTAAGGCAGTAAGTGGTGTTAAATTTGTCAGGCATGATAAAACTAATTCATATGCTATTTTATTGGTAAATTAGGAATTTAATGGGCAAAGACTGCTTTCCAGATAATAAAATAATTTGAAGAACCAATGAAAGGCAAGTTAGTTAACCCACTACAGTCTTAAAAAAAGATCAGAAAAAGAAGATGAAAATAATCAAACTCACCTTAAGCCTGTTGAATGCAGCCCTCAGGATCTGTGTTTCCCTCTCGCTCTCAGGAACAACTCGTATGACTTTATCACTGCCAATAACAGAAAATTGAATTGGCACTTTAGGACTCTTTGCAGCAGTACAATGGTACAGTAATTGGGTTCAGATAGCTACTGCAATTGTGCTCTTTTTCAGCGTCTGCAAAATGCTGGGTGAGCTGGAGCTCTGCTTCTAAGCTTGCTGCTGGATTATGCGCTTCCATAGAAATGATTTGCTCTTTACAGATCAGTGTCAGCTTGACCTTCCATTTCTATGTAAATGCTTTTTTCATTCCTTCTAAGTTAAACCATTCACGCTGACATCTTCCATACTAACAACTGCCTCAGAACAATACAATTATTTTTTTTTTCCAAAATGATTAATCTCTTTCTGAGGACGAGATTAAGTAAAATACATTGCTTTTTCATGTTTAAACCCTTAAAGGACTTTGAAAAGTTTCTTGTTCTCATGCATTAAAGAGAGGTGTTGACAAGAGAAAAGAGGTGATCTTCATATTGGGGCATGTCTTTTGCTTTACCCATTAAAACTTGCACAAATTTTGTCAACTAAATAGCTGCTCACACATGCTCAGGAGGTTCTAAAAAATAGCAGCTAATTTTATTAACTTTCTTTAACAGAAAATGAACTAGAGTAAGTTTAGGTAAGACACGAGGAAGAAATTCTTTGCTGTGAGGAGCACTAGAATTGATTGCCCAGAGAAGTTGTGGATGCCTCATCCCTGGAAGTGTTTAATGCCAGGTTGGATGAGGCTCTGAACAAGCTGTTCTAGTGAAAGGTGCCCCTGCTCATGGCAGGGGGTCTGGAACTAGATGACCTTTAAGATCCCTTCCAACTCAAGCCATTCTATGATTCTATGATCTCAATGAACGTAATTATGCAAACAGGAAACAAGAAACTGAATGACCCTTCAATGCCCACCATCTATGTCATGACCTATGGGATGCTGGAGACCACAGAAAATAGGGGGGATGATCATGCAACTAAAATATGAGCCATGCACAAGAAGGATGAAATAACTTTACGTGCCCAATGTGAATTCTGGCATTTTACTACCTTTTGAGTTTTTAATTTGTACTGTTGATAATCAGTACTTCTCTTCCAAGACACCCTGGAGGTCATGCATATCTGTATTTCTACAGCTCCATCCACTAGCCAGAATGCCTTTTAAACAATTTCTTTGTCTACAGTGTCTATACCATCTGGGAATTTTACACAGTAGAATTTCCCTTGACTTTGAGAGGTTTGTCCCTTAAATATCTCATGAGCTCTCCTATTTTGCTGAAGGTTCTGAGTCTGCTGAGAACATATTTGGCCAATTAGAAACAGCACTGCTGAGTGTGCCCTTGCTGGCTCACTGTTTTAGGAAGGCTCCCAAGCTGCTGCTGTTCCAAAGCACTAGGTCTTGCCTTTGGTGAACTGCAGCTACAGCTCTGGTAGGACTCACCTTTGTTGCAAAAATCCTTAATGCATATGTAGGTAAGCATTAAATATTGCCAGTAAGTGTTTCAGAAGAAAGTACTGCTAATAAATTCTGAATTCTGAAATGGCTTACCTCTCTCTGGAAATAATTTTCCCTTACCCCCTCTACTTTTATAGTCTTTTCTCTACAGTCAACATTTGCTCCCCTTGGTTAGCCTCCAATCCTTCGTTCTGTCTTAGCTCTCCAGTTTTGGTTCTCACCCCTGCTGAGTTTTCCCTGTAGATAGGTCCCAAGCCTTCCAACTCCTTCATGGCATTAAATCTTTGGTCCAGGTTCCTGCTGCAATAACACTGAAATGTAGCCCCCAGTCCATTCTCCTCGGCTGCTGTTGACCATACTGGACAAATAGTTTATGTTTAAGAAGAAAGATCTCTGAAATCTCTCTTGTTATAATTTGGCAACCCAAAACATTTAGGGGAAATTACTATGCTTCCAAGACAAGTTTAACCTCCTGTATAGGAGCTTGCACAGAAAGGAATAAATCCCTTAGAGTACTACAACTGCTGCATTTTTAAAAGAAAATAGATGCTTTAAATTTATCATACATACAACAGTAGTATTCTTTTCTATTACTCACTTCTATCTAAGCACTAAATTGCTGTTAAGAAGAAAATAATAAAGAAGTAATAAAGAAATAATAAAGAAGTAATTATTGCCCAGGAAGTTGATGTAGCTAATAAAGATTCATCAGACATTTCTGGAAGGATTGGTACAACCAACATATAAAAACCAGATTTTAATGTAGTAAGTAGCTAAGCATGTGTTACACAGCTGTAATGGAATTTTGAAGGAACGGATATCACTTAGGTATGGTCTTGAATTTATACACATCACTGTAAACTATCTTCGATTAGCTCAGCAACTCTGTCATTTCCAACGTGATGAAAAACCTGCCCTAAAGAGGAAAATACTGGTGGTGTGACAGATTGATCACTTGACACATTGTTGAGAAATGCCTCAAGCTGTGGCTGGGTCAGCTGCTAGAGAGCTCATAGCAAGCAGTTTAGCATACCTGGTAATTTTAGTATTTTTTTAAAAGATGGTTAAGCCATTATGGCAAGGCTCTTTCAATTTTTGTGCATGCAATTTGTGGCAATATGCTGGATTCCTGAGAACTGTCTGCTAACACCCACTTCTGCAGGCTGGCTAGCCAGTGGATAATCATTATGCATTCTTCAAACACGCACAGATAGCAAATCCAGCTTTACTACAGATGTCTACCAGTCAAAAACCATAGTCCTAAGGTAATTCTTTTAGTTTTATAGTTTTTCTGGTTACATTTCACATTAAAGAAATCCAACGATTACCTTAAACACTATGCAATACCCATTGAATCCAGGGTAGAAATTCTGCAAACTACCCACTATTTAAAAGCCAACAACAAAATCTACCAGATCATGGACTAATGGGGTTGATAAATGGCAGCTGCACCCCAAACACTCAGGACCATCCCCTGGTGAGGTCGCCTGCCATCCTTCATGTTGAGCTGTTGAGGAGAAAGAAGCAAGTAATGGTGTCTATCTAGGGAAAGTTTTGTTGCCTGCAGACATATGTCAGCAGTCTGCTGATTTATGCAGGTAAGGTTATTTTTCTAACCACGATGCCTCTAAATCTTTTTTTTAAAGCCTATTTCTAAAAACTTCTAAACAAACAGCAAGATGGGATATATTTTGTATAAATTAATGTAGAAATTTATATCCACCATGACAAACTTTCAATTTTCCCCTAGCAATTAGGCTAATGGAATTTGAAGCTAGGACTTAGTGAGATCTTTTGAATTTTGTGTAAACACAGTTGAAAGCCTTTGCCAAGAGCAAAACACAAGCTTTAGCAAATGAACTGACTGAATGAGTGTGGTGAGCAAAGAGTAGAAGCCAGACGGCTGATGTCCCCAGGGACAGCGTCATGTCTGAGCAAAATGGGTGACCAGCTGCTGGCCAGCACTGACATGCAATGATATTTTTTTCCCCCTTCATCACCCCCTTATATTTTTCAGGAACAGCATGAGAAATGACACAGCTGCTTTTGAAACACAGAATACGCCACATGGCCCTGGGAAGGGTGATAGTCCCTGACGCCAGTGGGGACTAAAACCTCTTGGTTTATTTCTTTGGCTTTTTCATTTACTTTTTTTTTCCATTTACTTCATAGTTTTACCCATCTATGAACAGACCAGATGGATCCAAAGAAACTGTTCTGCAGCACATCTACAACTTCTTTACTGATGGAATTAGCAGTTCTCTCTCATGAAACTTTCCTGATGAAGTCACATGGCATGAACTGCATTTATGTAAATTCCTCATTTCCTTCAGGAAAATCCTTCTTACTGTTTTATTCTCCTGACTAATGGAACCTTAATCAGATCTCTGCTCTCCCATGGAATTTAATAAAAGTATGTTTACAAAGGCTTTACAAGTATTTAAACACAGTTTAAGAAGTTATATGCTATAAATCAAATACCTATGCTAAAAAATAGGAAAGAAAATAAATCCCTGCTTACAGGCATCCATTCCTAATGGTAGAGGAGGGATTACAGTTCTTGAGAACAAGCTGCCATAGTCGCTGCACTTCAGCAGTTCATTAAGGCTGAATGACACATCTGAAAATATCTACAATTTGAAAGCCTCTTGTCAACTCCCAATATGCCACCAGATATCATTTGTGATGAAAGATCAATTGCTTCATTCCCTTTTCTCCACTAAACTCTGATAGTCAAAAGGCTAAGAAATAATAAAACATTAATGTTTTTCTCTCTCTCTATTACTAGGATGAAGAGTTTTAACTGTGACTCAATACTGTTACAAAATCAAGATAGATAAATAAGGCTGGACTTCCTCCTGAGACCTGGTGGGGACATCTGGAAAGGGAACTTTACAAAACTTCCTGAGCCCTTCATTATGGTTTTCTGTATTACAGCAGATGCTGATCCAAACAGAAGAGAACACCATTTGTACTGTCTAGATAGCAACGTATATATTTTCTGCTTTTTAGCTATTAAGGCAGGAAAACAGACACCATTCCTAGTATAAGAAAGAGCTAGCTAGTTTAAAATTTTGAATGAAAAACAGTCGCTTGGGTAATGTAGGCAGAAATGCTGAGGAGGCAAAGTATGTTATTGCATTATATTTATCAGCACAGCACAGATGACTTCTTGGGAAGCTGAGCTTACATGCTAATTCCACGACATGGAATATCTGAGTTTCAGAGATGTTTTTCAGGTGCAGAAAGGGTTTCTTTACCAAGTAGGAAACTTGACAGACTAAAGCAGGGCTATATTATTAGCCATATTCCTTTAAACAGCTTCACTTCACAGACACATGGTATGGAAAGGTTGAAAACTGCAAAAATTCCCATTTTCATTCCAACTAAGGAACAATGCTTTTCCAATAAAAGCTGTCCGTCAGTGTCTCATAAACACTGCCTATGGGGCCATCTAGCTTAAACACAAGAAGTGGGAACCAATTGCTTCAGTGCATGTCTCTGTCTCAGAAAAGAAAAACCAGCTGTGTATGATAATGAATGCCATCTTGCTTCATCAAGTGTCATCCAGTCATGTGCCAACAGAAGAGAGAAAGAGGGCAGTGACTCGGGGCAGAAAATAAAATAAGAAGTAACAAGACCAATACACACTTAAGACAAACAAACAGACCGAATTAAGCAACCAGATGACAAGGAAATATTGTGCTAACTGTGCAGGGTTAAGATCCAGGGGAGAGGCTGCAGTAATCTGCTTAAATGAAACAGTATGTATACTTATTCATATTAACTTCCTAAGAAACATATTGTAATAACATATTTGCATGAAACAGCAGATGATTTTTAAATTTGGATGTGATCCTTCCAATGACACATTATATGAACTACTGCTACTCTTAAAGAAAGGATCACCATCATTCTGGTAACATACTCTTGAAAGGAGCTTCTGCTATAGCCCTATTTACTTCTTTATTGCCATGGCCCATGCAGAGGCATGTTGAACTTGTGTGGTGTGGCCAGACAAGATTGGTTTAATGTCCTGATTAGGCTGTAGCAAATGATTACTACCCAGTCAGTGCCCTGAACAGTCTGATTACATCAGCTGCATGTATTTTACCCCTTTTCCTATCCTTGCCACTCCCTTTCACCACTCTTGTACCTTGCTTTCTCTCTCCATCTCCTCTCAAATAACCAACTCAGCCCTAATTACTTTTCCCCAGCTGGTCCCAGCTTTGCTATATCTGTACCCAAATTTGGTATTTCTAGGTAATCTCAGCTTCATACATATCACTGATAGGGTTACTTAGGTATTGTTGCCCACAAAATATCCCCAGTACTCCCTTTCAATTACCTGTGAAATTCAACCATTTCTCAAACACCTCCTCCTTTACCTCCTGCAAGATCTAGCTGTTCTTCACAGTGCTATCTGACTTCTCACATTGTCATATCCAACAATTTCTCATGACATGTCCTATCATTTATCCATGTCTGGATCACTTAGCTCAACTTCAGGCCAGAGTCCAGTCCATGGCCTGCACATTCCTGCAGCTCCCATCATGTTGGAAGTCCACACAGAAGCTCATTGGCTTTTCTGAGCTTCAGAGGTTCTTCAATTCATTCTAAGCCCTGTGTACGTTTTGAGACAACTGCAGCAACTATATCCAAATTAAGTATTTCAGGACTCTGTGCAGCAGATTCGCTCTTGGCCTCAGTGAAAGAAAGAACACCAAAGCTGAAAGAAGGTTGTTACAGAATTTAGATACCAAGAGCAGAAGGCTGAATGGGGAAATGGTTCAGTGGTAGAGGAGTGCATTAAACTTTTTGTGCTCAGACTTCCTTTAAGACCTTGAACAAACAATCACAGGTCATCTACCAGTGAGGTTCAGTGCAGGCTTGGCAGAAGGTTCCTTATACTGAGATCCATATGCTCTATATCCATTCATGTGTGAAAACCACACACTCTGTATTTGGTTAGAGACATTTGGTGGTGGATTGGTTTGTCTGGTTCCTCTCTTCCCCATCTGTTCTAATGGCCTGAGCAAGACTGGGCTCTGTCGTGGTGGGTGTGCTTGAAGCACAGGTACTTGCCAAAGCCTGGCACTCAGCCCAAATCTGGGACTGGGCAAAAATCTAAGACCTGCCTGCAAAGCCTGATGGACAGGCTGGGGTGCGGAGCTATGCTCAGCTGACAGTGTAGTCACGGTTCAGCTCCCTGCCCCTATAAACAGGGATGATCTCATGCTTTAAACTTGTGAGAGTATGGAGACACAAATAAACTGATGGCTTTTAAGCTTCCTGATGGCTATGGTAATGGGAGCAAGGCAGGGAGCACAGATGGAAAGCACTAAATGCAGCTTTCACAGAACAAAATTCTACAACTCTTCTAAAGTCTTGAAACATTCTGCATTTACTCCATAGCCTTCAATGATGTTGAAAAAAAACCCTTTTCTCTTTCAAATAATCTAATATTTTCCACATCTCCAAGTTTTTCGATGTATTGATATTTCTAAATTAACAGCAAATAGGCCGAACAAGAGATGCCCATGCTCTTTTGTTTTGAAGACAGCTATGAAACTGTGGAATATGCTCAAAGGTTGGAAAAAAACCCCATTTTTGGTTGTTCAGGCAAGCTACAAACCAGGAAAATAGAAATTATACTTTCAATGAAAGCAGTCTTCTAACAGTCTTTCATGAAAATTTTAAACTGGTGTTATTGTGATAAAATTGCCTATGTTTAGTATGCGCTACCATGAGCAACACATGTTAAAACTGATTTACCATATTTTTAAAAGTGTGTTTATATTAAAAATCCCAAATACCCAGAAGTAAGTAAAATAGCTATTTTTCTGAAACTAATAAATAGCTTACCACACACAAGTGTAAGTTTTAAACCCTTCCTTTTGAATGTTTGAAGTTCACAGAAAATCCTTAATTTCTAGAACAAAAACTATCTAGACTCCACTTTTTATGAGTTATGGTTTTACTTGACCTTGACTTTTACTTGACCTTGACTTTTACTTGACCTTGACTTGCCACTGCAATCAAACACCTGCACATTTCCAACTGTGGGACAACCACTGAATGGGGAATGTAATTTATCTGCCTTGATGTCTTCTTTTCACAGAGCAGATAATACTATTATCTTTGAAAAACAGAAAAGAAGAAATTTCTACTTTTATTTTCACAAGTCATGTTCTTCACCTAAACTTGCGTTTATTTTTAATTTCTTTTCTCCTCCCCTCTAATTTCAACAGAATCTTTATAGGTGGCACAGAAAAAAAAAACTTGCCAAATTTATTACATAGTTTCTTTTAACAGCAAAGAGGGAGAGAAAGATCAGGTCTTTTCTCACAGTACTCTGTTCCTCTCGATATAATACATGTAATTCTTGTAGCGTATTCAATCCAAAATGATTTCCATCTTTGGAGAAATAATTTAACAAAGTAAGAGAATAGTTTTGGTTGATGAGATGTCTGGAGATCGTTTCATCAGATATCCTTGTAGCTCTTCTCTGCACCTGTTCCTGGTTTTCTGCTTCTGAATATGGACCAAAAGCACTGTGTAAGCTTTGTTATTCCTTTGAAAAATCTCATACAAACTCAATTTTATGGTCCTAACACACTGAAAATCAGAGTCATCCTGCAGCTGAATACTACGTTGCTGATTTTTTTTCTCTTTGATCCAACTCAATGATCTGCAGTAACAGGGAGAAATTTCTGTATGTATGATCTTAAGCTTGAGCTATTGCATTTCATCCTGGTTCTTTTAAATCAGCCATTAAGTCCATCAAGTTTTTCTAACATGTCTTGAACCTTTCTTGAGTGAATAGTTTCAGAAAATAATTGGAAATAGAAAAAAACTCTGTATTTCTTGTAGGTAATGATAATTCAAAGCATAGAGAATGAGGGTTAAAGGCATGCAGCAATTCCTGCTGCTGAATGGGACCAAGTTTGGAAGCATTTGGCTGTTCCTGATAGGCAATCTTTTGAACTCAATTTAAGACCTTGATCCTCAAGCCCTCGTGACTGTACAGTCTTTCAGCAATGGGAGGAGGAAGCCTTTACTCATTACTGTAATTGGCCCTGAAACACAAATAATTTTTAAGCATGTAAGTGTATAAAAAAGAGATCAGAGGAATTGCCTCATACATATTTTAAAAAGTAAATGTCAAGATGGTGAGCTTAGATTTAATTTAGGACTTATCATTAGTGTTTTCTATGCATTTATTCATTTATGCAAGTTACAGCAAGAAAGATGAAAATATTTATGGAGTGAAAAAATGTTATGGTGTGAAATATTACTGGATGAGATGTCTGCAGCATGTTAAGTTTCCCCAAACTCTTCCATCATCACTTATTGCCTAGTTTGCTTCCACATAATGATTATCTATTTTAATTCATGGAAAGTACACATTTAGTGCCACTATTCAGATTAAGGACACACAGGACATGCCTCTTCACAGTTTTGCAAAAGGACAGGATCCATAGATTTCAAAGCTGGGTAATACACCAAATTCACTGAATAAAGTGAGGAAAATCCTGCAAGGAAATACTCTTTTTGCTGATCTTACTGCAATAGGCTGGTGCAATTCCACTGATTTCCACGGAGTCTTGCTAGGTTAAGCTAGACAAAAACAGCAGGATTTTTTTTCATTACAGGACAGTTAGCTATTCCTGTGTTTCAGATAAACATAACAGAGATGTGGGTGCTGAACCGTTCATCAATTTAGGATTCCATTTGGAAGAAGAAATTGTAAATCTGCAAGCACCAAGCCCAGGAACAATTATACACGATGCTAACTGCTAAATACTGCCACAACTGAGAGTCTCAAAGGGAGCCCTCTTATTTTCCCCACAGGAACATGAGCAAGGTGACAGTGTTGACCTGAGATGCAATATTTTGTGTCCAGGTAGAGTGTCTCTGACAGCAGGAATGAGGAGAGTCCCTAAGCAAGGGACACCTTGTACACCTAGACTGAGGTGGTCAAATGGTATTTGCAAATTTCTCTTCAAACAGTCTGTACTGCAGAGTATCTTCCCAGGAGAAATGATACTGCAGGAAAGGAACAGATTAAATATATATAAAGCAGAGTTGTATGGTAGAGTCTTTGAGTTAAAAATGCTGGATGGCTGGTCTCCATGACCCCTGGTACATTGTGTCGTTTTTGCTTTCTACCAACTGCCTTGAATAAAGAGACCAGTGAGACAAACCTAGCAGTAAGTCTGCAAAGGTACAGCTGCACCTGGGAGTATTTCCCAGTTTAATGCAGAGCCTGGATGTATCTTGGCTTCCAGCTGAATCCTGTGTGACCGTAGTGCACTGTGTCCAACCATCGTTGCCCTGAGAAAGGATGCAAGGTTCAAACTGCTGAGGAGCGTCTCAGTGTGCCCTGGAAGCCACCTACACTGCTGGGTAGCCAATATAAAGAAATGTACTTTGCATTTAGCACTGTCAGGTGTTGTTCAGTAAAATGTTTTGAAAAAATTGGAAGAGTTTTTGGCTGTTTAGTAATGCAACGGGTTGTCTTTATACCAACTTTCAAAAAAATTTTTGCAATAAATCTGAAAATAAAAATGTTTAATTACGTTTTCAGTGAACATGGAAACCAAATGTGCGAAGCAGAAGGAGAGAAAAATTATTTCCATGAAAAATTTTTTGTTTCACTTTAAAGAATTATGCACTGCAAAGTACAGCTAGAATTCTGCACCACATATACTTCAAATTGCAGTGTATTTACTGACCCATCCTTCCTTACGGATATCAATCCAATTTCCTGTTAAGTACAAACAAATTAAGTATACATGTGCCTGCAATAAGAAGTATTATTTTACTAAATACAACAGATTTTTAATGGTCACATTTTTATAATTTTTGGTTAAAGGCCAGAATTTTTTTTGTTTTTTAATATGAGGGTTCAAAACAACCCTTTGGAACTAGAGGTAGTACTACAAAGAGAAAACTCATGATGACTCACAGAATGTTCTTTCCTAAGGACTACTTTTCCATGGTGATAAATTTATAGACAAGGCTTAGAAACCTTCTGTGGTGGGACAATTTTAGCACACAAAAATAAAAACATTTCTCCAGCTGCTCCAAGCAGATTTATGGATGTTATTTATGATCTTTTTGCTTATACATACATTTAAGCTGTTTCCAGGCTCTGTAACTTTTTTTTTTTTGAGCCTTTTTGTTTGGGAATACAGAGATTACATCCATTTGTTTCTCATACCCTGTGAGTTACCTGATAATCTGCCCAAAGGGAGGAACCAGCCCCTCTGGAGAGCCCCTGCTGCCAGCCCTCCCTGACACACTCTGCTCAAAGGCCAGCAGCTCTTTGGATGACTGCTTGCAGGACTTCTATCAATATTTTGTCAAAAGCACAGATAAGATAGATATATAAAGACAGAAAATACATGTGGAACCACATCTAGGACCCATATGTGAATATACAAGTCACCTTATATGTCAGTAAAATTAACAGTGCACTAATTGCCTGCAGGATCTGGATATGGGGAGGCATTTGTACGTATCAGTAGATTAAAAAAAAAGAAAAACAGCCTAAAATTGTTTGATGTGATCAACATAATTATCTTCTTCATTACTTATTTTAAAGGCTGTGAACATCAGCACAACAACTGTGTAGAAGTGCCCTTGCTTTGATAATCTCTATCTTGAACATACTGGATTTTGTTCAGTTATTTTTTAGGGAAGTGAGAATTCAGGGGGTTGTTGTTTTTGTTGGGTTTTTTTTCCCATTATTTTAAAAGCAAATATTTATGTATTATCAGGGGCCTCTCAGACACACCCAGGTCAGCTGTATTTAGGAGCTGGGGTGTAAAAGACAACCAAACTCACTTTGCTGGTCATGGGGCTCTCTTTCTAAAGGCTGTGCAAGACTCGCAATGCCTTTGCATTTGTCTAGCCCCAGGATACTACATTTTATCCTTCTGCATTTTTACAGCCATAAATTTAGGTTTCAACCTGGCACAAGGTTTCTCAGGGGCAGACTACACATGCAGCGCTGCAATCAGCAGGACTGACATTTGTGCTGGCCAGTTACTTGTCAAGACAGGCTGCTATATATTTTGCTGTGCATTTAGATGGTCCAGACTATTTTGGCTTTTGGTGTCAAAAGTGAAAGCTTAAAAAACCTCAATCACACAAAAATGATGAATAATGTGATGGGGAAGAATTAGAGTGGAGGGCCTTCCTGGCCAGGCTCCCCAGAAAATGAAAGGTCACCCAAGAGAGCTCTGCTCATTATGTGACTGCAGCTGCTTCTCAAGGCAGTGCATTTCTTAAGTGGTATTTAGTGTTTTCTTGTGAGAGGCATTGTGTAGGCACATAAGACATCCTCAATCCCTAATGATGTTGTAAGACATACATCACAGTTCTTGCACTCATTCAGCTACGCATCTTGATAAAAAAGATGTCAGGATACTACATTTAAACAGGTTTATACTAGATGGCAAGTTTGCAATCTCACTTAACAGCAAGGAACGGATGGGAAGGAAGAGTATAACACATCCACACATACAAACAAGATAGCTGTGCATAATTTGATGGATCTGAATCTTTGAACTTAGTCTTGATATGCATATATGCAATCTGACTCTCCTTTGATCTGGATTTTCTAAAACAAATTCTTTACCTCTTGTTCCTCAAGCCAGTCCTGAGTATCTTACAGGAAACTGACCTGTTATCCTATCATTGAAAAATGATACCTATAGTGCCAAAGAAAACAAAAGCACACGAAATGCAGAATAACATTTGAAAAACAAAATCAAACAGAAGGCTTGGGGAGGTATATAAATATTTTAGTGGCAATGAAATTATTTATTCTCTGAAGACAGCTCCTGTAAGGCAGCTGCACCAGCCATTAAGGCAATTATATTTTGCCATTTTTATAAGCTGCTTGAGAAATAATTTTGCTCCACTAGATTAAAGCTGTGTCAGTTGTCTACAAAATCACTTCTGACTTAAGGGACTACTAGAGATACATGTTGCAAAAATCTGGAATTGAAAGCTTGGGATTTACTTCTTTATTGTGCTAATAGTTGTTTGTGTGGGACAACTTGGAATTCTACAGAAACTTCTGTGCCTCTTAGTTTGCTAATACCCTGACCTCAGATGATGCCAGAGTAAGAATTCTCTAAGCAAAAAAATGGAAATTCTGCTTGTGGTTAAGAGAATAATGTTCAGCTTAACTGCACCTATTGAGCTTGTCACAATTTCAACACAATTGAAAAGGAGGCTAATTCCACAGGTCTTCCCCGAGCAGTGCTGTAACCCTGCCACACCTTCTACCAGGGTGCTGTGAATAGACAGAAGGATTTTGTTGTATTATGGCAGTCTGAAGACACATGGGAGATGATGTTTGTAGGCACGCAAGAAAACATTGCCCTTTCTACCAACTTGAGTCCATTAATAGACCAGCCACAAAACCAAATTCTGAGCTGCTGAGAGGGAGCACTTTGTAAAAATGACAGCCTTGGGCGGGTGCCTTGGCAGAGCACATCATGAGTAGCTGTCTTCTAGCAGGCGCTTGCATCACCTCTGTTACAGGCCCAGGTCCATTCCACGTCGTGCCAGGCCACCCAACCTGACTGCCCACAGTGAGGGGTGGGCATCTCAAGACTATTAGACTGCTAAAGACACAAATCACCTTCTAGAAGTCCTCTCTTCGTCATCTACACAGTGAAATATTTCCATAAGGACCAATGCAGTATAGAGCACAATGCAGTTAAGCTATTTTGTATTCCATATATATAGAATATATATTCTATTTTATATTCTAATATTTATATTTTATATTAATCTCTTATATATATTAAGGCTCTCTGTTTTCTTGCCTTTTTCCTCTTCTTTTCCTCCCAAACTTGCTGTTCTCTGATTCCAGGGCTATGACTGCTTTGAGCACTTTATTTTGATCTTTGCACACTAACCTAACCACTCTGCACATTCTGATGCTTCCTTGAACCAGTCGAGAATGACTTTTATTCCTGTTTCTCTTTAGCAGAAGATAAATGTATATTTTCAAAATAAGGGTGACAAATAAGGATTAACAGGCAATGAATAAATTAACAGGTCTTGGTGAGGTTATTTATGTAACTGAAGAGAGGTAAAATACTTCACCAAGGAATAAATGCAGTCCATATATTATAGCCGTGTTGTGAGGCTGATATCTAACTTTGAGGTAATGTGTGTTTATGACTGGAAGGAGAAAGATTTATATTAAATATTTAAATAATAAATTGTGTCTTAAAATACCTTTCAAAAGCACTTGGTGTTCTTTTTTGTTGGTGTTAATACACATTGTTTTATTCAAGTCGATGGAGTTACGCCTGCTTGCATAAACTGGTAATGAATTTTCCTATCTGCTGGCGTTTGTGATCTGCAGGTGTTGGGGCAAAATGTTCATTGCAGGATGTTTATTGCCCTCAGATCCAAAGATCATTATTGGTATTTGTTTAAAATATACCTACTACCTTGCATGGGCACGAGGGCAAATAAATCTTTCTGCAGTACCACCCTCGCAGCAACATTTTCTATCCTGATGGCTTGCCTTTTTTTTTTTTTTGTTCTATTTAAAAATATCCTCGTTGTAGGGTGAGTTGTTGTAATACCCAACGAAGCTGCCAATGTCAAAGTTCTCCCCATAATACCAGAAGGCTTGCCAAGCTGGAGCACTTTGCAATAAAAGTCTACACCTGAAACACACCTTGACAAAGACAACAATGTGGACAAGTGAGAAATTACGCAACATTCTGAAAACTTTCCCATTCTGCATGGAGAAAAAAGGAAAACTTTCCTGGTCAGAACTAGATCGTCCTTCAAGTCCCTTCCAATGCAAATCACACAATTGTAAATCCAACAGAAAGACTCAGTAGCTCAGATTAGCATGGAGATAACACAGGCAGCGTGTGAAATCCCCTGTATGGCCTTAATGGCAGAGTGAAGGGAGTTTACTGCATCACAGGAACATCCCTAGTACAGTGTATTTTAAGGATTCTTTTTTGTTCACTCTTCTGTTTTACTTAGAAACTTCTCTTCCTCTGTGGCAGAAAGGGGCCTTAGAGTTGGGAATCAACCATACTAATGTGGTCTGCATGAAATGAGTTATGGTATTCTGACTTCTCATAAAAGAGGCTGTAGCAAGATCAGTGATGGTTAGCAATTATTAGGTTGTGCTCTGAATGTTGGAATAATCCAGATTTGTAGCCCATTCCTAACACATTCATATGGCTATGCTTAACATGGGAATTATGTATGTTATGTGGTCTGTTAATACAGGCATAAACTACATGTAGCGAGGGCTACAATTAAAGCTGCTTAGGTCTGCCTGTTTGCTGCAGAAAAAACAAGTTCACTTTTAGACCTCATCATTCATATTTAGCTCATCTATCACATTTAGCATTTTGATTTTGTGAAAATGGTGGAAGTTAAGCTAGTCTTTTCAAAGTCTTTGCCAGCTGTATAGGAAAATATATTACATAGGTATGTTAGAACATCTGCTTTTAATTATTTTTACAGGAGCAGAAAGACAGTGTTAATAAATCTTATTAATATTGTAATTAGAGACAATATAAATATAAAATAAATAGTAATTAAATAGTTTTTTTAGCAGTAGATTTCCAAACTTTTTAATACTACTCAACTGGGAAACAGCACAGTAAAAGTCAATAATGCATCCAAGTAGTAGATTAAAATATTCACACCAAAATGACATCAAGTAGAAACGAGGGTAAGGCAGTTCCAGCACAAGGAAACACTGAACGACGTGAAAGAAAAAGGAGAAAACCAGTGCGTTTTTTATTTGCTTTTGTAAACAGAAAACTCTGAGGTAGCATGTTAGCTCAAGAAGTACAGCCTTGAACAGTGAGAAACACATAGTATAAATGAGTATTAAATGAATAACTGCATTATGGATCTAGCAAAGTGTCCAGTGGTGCTGTATGAGGGGCTGTACTGCAGGACCCTCAGATATCTGCAGTAATCCCACCAGAGACAGTGTCCTGCCTGCAGCAACTGTTTCTGTTGTGATGCCTAGAGCAAGACACTTCCCTTTGCCTTTCCTTCATGCCTCAAGCAATTTAAATTCCTTAAATACCTCTTCATGTGCTTTCAGAAAGCATACGCAATATAAAATTGCTTTGAGATTCTCTGAATGTTAGTATGGGTCAAAAAGTAGTTATCTTTATCAAAGCATTTTTACCAGAGCATTTCTAATTTGGAACAGTTGTCTCGCCCAGAGTTAGCTGGACACACCTGTGGTAGGTGACAGCCAGATGAATACTCGGTTGGACAGTGTCACCTGCACAAGGAAGAGCAGTGTGATGCTGAAACATTTTAAATTGCACTCCCTGATTCTGTTTACTATTTTCAGTAAAAAAAACCCCAAGGTATTGTGCAGATTAACATGGTGTGTAAGGGGATGTCACTCCTCTGCCCTCAAGCAAGAAGCTGTGACAGCTGTGCTTAGTTTACTATAAGGGAAGCTGTCATGGAGCTTGCAGACAAGCTGGTGTCTTCTCTTAAATCTTCAGCCCAGTCTCGGAAACCTCTCCAGGGCAGCTGGGACTTGCCCTACATTTCTTAAGCCCACTTATGGTTATATGACTCCATTTATAGTAACTTCAAAAGTAAAAGCCTGGTATTAACCACATTTGTTATTGGAGAATTTGCATTTCTTGTTATCGATATCTTGGTTTCCATAAAGGAGGGGTTCAAAAGACACCTTTGCCAATCAATTAAAGGAAAAAATGGATAGTGAGAGTTCCTGCTTTGCTATTTTTGTGCTGGGCATGTGTCTTGGGATGACTCTATGATGTGTATTCTCTATCACAGCTCTATGCCAAAAAATTAATTTTGTGCCTCTAAACTGAGCTTGAGAGGGGAGGACAAAAAAAAAAAAACCAACCAAACCAACTTTTCACAGCAATGACACAGAGATAGAGAGTCGTCTCTGTTCTCCCTGACTGTGGGACCACGGAGGGAGCACTCTGCCTGTTTCTTCAGCCAGTTTTTTGGGGGTTTTTTTCCCTTTTTCTCTGGCATAGTACCCAGGACTTTGGGGGTTTTTTTCCCCTTTTTTCTCTTCTGGACTGTTTCAACAACATCAGAACACATCGTGACAATTTTCCTTCAGGCCCGGAGGTGGCCTAAGGCCTCGCCGACCCAGCTCTGAGGAGGAGAGAGACCACATCTACAAAAGGACTCTGACATCTTCCCAGGTTTCTCTCCACTGCGAGAGATTTTATTATTTAGCATTTATTATTCTTCTCCTGTGTGTTTGTTAAATAAAGAGTTTTTATCTCTTTCACTTTCCTTCAAGGAAAATTTCTTTTTTTTGTCCCGAACCTGGTGGGGGGAAGGGTGGTTGTCACCTGTTTTTCTCTCAGAGGATCTATAGCTAGATTTTGGCCATACCAGCACAGTGTGGTGTATACACAGCTAACATGTGTGTGGGGTTGCTTCATGGGGGATGGACAGCTGTCCCACAGCAGGAGCTGAGAAGGCAGAGAGCACCCAGCGAGGTGGTGCCAGGCAGGCATCACAGGTCAGCCACAGCTGTGGGTTTGAGCCGACCATGC
Source organism: Monarcha castaneiventris obscurior (assembly GCA_026261815.1). Lineage (NCBI taxonomy): Eukaryota > Metazoa > Chordata > Aves > Passeriformes > Monarchidae > Monarcha > Monarcha castaneiventris. The sequence goes on from JAMPIT010000379.1 coordinate 14,169,402, forward strand.
GGCGCTTCCCAGCCACGCAAGGCCTCCCACCCAGGCCAAGGCCTTCACCCAAGTCCACTCAGATGGGTGCCTCAGGTACACACAGGGAAACATTTCTCTTCCCCTGATATGATTTCTTTACTGAAGGACAAACAGTGTTCTCTAAATATGACTCATTTCAGCCCTCAGGTAACAAAAGAAAAGGTATCAAGTGATCTGAATTGCTTCAGTAGTCAGTCAGCTGATTCCTAATCTCTGAGGTCAGTGATTTGAAGTGATCCGGATATTTACTGACACAGCAGCCTTCAACACAGAGGTCCCAACAAACAGATGGTGTAAGGCAGTGCTTTAAAGAAACTACATTTGTTCTACAGTTACTGTGTTGGGTCATAAAGCCAAGAAGGGGAAAAGTTTTGCTAGTTTAAATACGTTCCCGGTTTAGGCAATACAAATCTGTGTGAAAGTATTCTTCTGAAAAAGGAGCCAATGGCTGAGTAAAGCTTTTTAAAATATACACAGGAATCTTGGATCGCTGTGGATGGAACTACTCCCTATTATACCCACAAATTACAAAACCAAGGGAACACAAATACAGTAGTTCCATATTCTCTTGCCAGACACCTCAGAGATCTCAGTACCTTTATCAATGATAAGTGATGGAGATTAGGAAGAAACTTTTGCTGCAGATAAGCTGTTTAACAGCTGCAGTATTTCAGACGCCTTATTCTTTAGGTGCTAGCGTCGGGAGAGGGATAGAAGCTACACAAACATTTTAATGCAGATCAGAAGTGCACTTCTGAAGTGAACCTGTGTGTCCCTTCCTACACACATGTGGTTCTCACTATGACGCAGCCTCTGGGTTTGTGACACACATTGGACCAGTCTGAGGGTGCATGAACTTGATTGAACATAGACTGAGGGATGCTCTTGGGGTGCATGAAATATGCCCCAGCCACAAATCAGCTTTTAGTCCATGGGATGAGATCAGCCAGTCTGAAGCCAAACCCAATCATATCCATATAATGCACAGGAGATCTGGTCCTCAGCACCAGCTGATCCAGTCTCATCAGAATGTTTCCATAGCACTACCTGCTCACATACAACCTGATATGGTTATTTTGACTGAAAATGCCAAGACTTAGAAGTAGACCTCTGCTTAGATTCAAATTTAACCAAAAGTACTTCAAATATACCAAAGGTAGGGTAACTCTTGGAAGACCATTTTTCCTACAGAAGACCATGCATTTGAGAGGATTATATCCTCCACCACTCCTTGTGGAAAACACTTTTCCCCCACTCAAATCCATGTCATTAACACATGAGCTACAAGTCATCCTGTCTTCTGGTGAGAGAAATTTCACCCTCAAACTTTTGTCATAGTTGAGATAAATTCTAATTTGTTAATAACTACTAACGAAATTTATTTATTCCCAGAGAAACAGTAAGAAGAAAATTAATGTGTTTAGCTTCCAGAAAAAAAAGATTAAAATACATTTTAAATACCTCTGATGCCTCTTTTTTTTTGCATCAACACAAGCATGAAAAAAGCCTCACAAAAATTTCTCTTCTGTTAAAGGCCAATTTAATCAAAAAACACCCTGAGTAACTTTTGTTTTTACCAGCTCTACTTGACACATGTTTTCTGCCTACAAGGGCACTATGTTACACAAGCGTCAATATCTGAATGCTATCAAAGTCAGTACATATTTAAATGTGTAAAATAAGCTTTCTCAGCTCCACATTAGGCTCTTATGTGAAATATTACAGTTTTAAGCAAGTGTCAATGAAACCAAAGCACTCTTCTTCAAAACTTCTCCATAAAGTATTTTAACGATCCAGTTATGCATGTACATATCTTTCTAAAGGTCTTTTGCAAACCCATAAATCCCCTGTTCTTACAGATTTTAGAATCTCATGCCATTAACCTAACTTTAAAATTAAGTGATGTAAAAGTTTAACTACTAATTCTGATGTTTCTAACTTCTTTCCTCTCTTCAGTATTCATGTTTAGCTATTTTAGAGTAACATAAACATCAGTCTTAAATTAGGAAGCATTCCATCTGAGCCAATAGTGATAGATTTTTCTAAGTGATTTGGTAGATTTTAGGGGCTCATTTTATGCCCTGAGGTTTGCATTTCACATTTATTTTGAAGGTCAGTTGCCAAGAGAATGAACTGTGTAACAAAGAAGCTATCAGATAAGTTAACAGATGCCTGATTCCCTGGGTGGAAGAGTATTTTGGGTGCTATTTGCCTGCAGGAAGCCTGGTAATCTGCTGCCACAGCAGTAAGTGGCATCCTGGTGCTATGTTGTTAATGTTGTAAATGATCACGCTATCACACATGGCCAGATAAATACAGTATGATATGGAAATTCACCAGATCCATGGCTGGTTTAGGAAGCAGAGCAGGGTAGCTGATAGCTTGCCATTTGCTATCACTTTGGATGTGAAAGAGGCTCCTGATTCTGTAAGTCTCCTTAGTGCCCACACTTAATGAGCAACGCCTAAAACTTGCCTTTGGGAATCCTCTGAGGAACAGAGTAGCTGCTGAATTCCCTTGTCATGTTACTATTCACAGTGAAAACAAGGGAAGAAACAGAACTCTTTTATTTATGCTCTCTGATATCAGTGTCATAAGTGAAACTAGTTTATTGATTTTCGAATTAGTTTAACAGCATACTTAGTAATACCACACCACAATGGCTTTTTATATTAGATTATGAAAGATTGATAACCTATTCTGTGGCCCATTGCTGCTCTGAGGTTTGATGGCAGTAGCAATTCCTAAATAAGCACTAAATTGGAAGTGAAGTGAGAGAACCATTGTCACAAGAACAGGGAGTGCAATGAAGAAGATGGAGGCAGTGAGGGGAAAGGGTGCTCAGCAGACATTTGCATGAGAACACTTGACTGTCACTCAGCACAACACACTGGTGCAGTCTGTGGCACTTGTGACGAATAGCACACAGAGCCACAGTGGGGCAACATCTGCAATCCTCTGGCCCGACACTTCTCTGGTTTCCCAGTCATTGCTGACTTTGAGTGTTCAGTTTGTGCAGACACTAAGAGAAGAGTAAGAAATTATGGATAGGGGAAAACTAAAGCATTAGTCTATTTGCCTGCTGGCTTTGAGTATATAGGTTCACAGTGGAAACTTGTTTTCCATGATATTTCAGATACTTTTGATTGCATAGTCTGAACAGGGAAAAAAAAAGGTAATTTTTAAGACCAGCATTAATATAACTGTATCCATAACTTCAGAAGTTTGTTGTATACAGACTGAAGTATCAGATGTAGGGGCAAGAGTACCAGGATGCTGTAAGCAACCCAGAAATGGAATAGAACAAGAATGAACTATTTTAATTCCTCCATTTCCTATATCACTTCATTTGGAAACTACTGATACTCCTTTTAAGCAATTTTATGTTTTATTAGGGCTTAACATCTAGGAGATAATCAAGACTCTTTTTTCCCTAACAGCAGCTTCTATCTACTTCTAAAAGCAGTAAGGTGCTTCTCTGCAGAACACCTTAAATCAAGATATACACAAATGGGCCCATTGACAATTTATTATGGCATACCCAGTCGATTCTAGATTCATTTTCATAACTGAAAAATACAGTTTACAACTGGCTTCCTCTAGTAATAGATTTCTGGTAATAGAGCTGTAGTTTAGTAAAGAAAGCAATTGAGAAGTTTCTGACCAGCCAATGGATGCATTAAGAGTCTTGTACAGATGGGAAATCTTTTAATTGCTCCTTTTGAATAACTACAAGTGTAGAACCGTGCGTGCCGCAGGAACACAATTCTTGTAGCACTGTCAGTTTGCCCCAGTTCCAATTAGAAATTAGTATTTAGAGGCTTAGAAGTGCAAGGCCATAAGGCCTAGAGGACTGAGTATGAAGATTTGTGTGCATGGAGATCCTCTGAAGAGAGAGAAGGGAGGGGAATAAACCTAAATATTAAATGTTAAAACTGCTGCAACCAGGAACACATGGCAGTCCAGACAGCCCAACGCCAGACAAAGCATGTGGCAAACTCAAAGGCGCAATTTAAAGCTGGCAATATAAAATCTGTTTAAGCTGCCAAAGAACCAGATGTGTCATGCCTGGAAGACTCTCTTTCCTTTGCTGACTCTTTGCTTATGGGTCCTGGGATTGATATCCCAAAAGTACACCATAAAACATTCAGAATTTAATGGGAGGTATCGTAATCACCAGCATACCTAAAAGTTCCTTGGTTTTTTCCTTTTTCTGTGGTGGTTTTTTTTAAAAAGAAAAACACAAAAGGTTGAAGTAATTTCTTGACAATTTAAAACACACGAAAAAATTAAAAATGACCCTTTAAATAGTTTATCTTACTATTTCTAGTGCTTTGGACTTAGCTGGGCTCAAAATCTGTTACCAATATGATTTAATTTATGGAGAAATATTTGTAAAATGGAGTACAGAGTGCCTTATTTCATTTAATAAACTCATTTACGGGTAGGTAATACAAATATTTGTGGAGAAATGTGGGGTGAGGTTGGGAAATTCTCATCACAACATGAATTAAGATGAATTAACATGCATTACGGTTTCATTCACTTTGGAGAATTTAGTAACTGCTGGAGAAAACATTTTGTTTACTATCATCTGTTCAACACATGAATTTTCTTAGCCAATGCTGCCCAGAATTATGCAGGTTCCTGAATCAATGTTTGTGTTTTTCCCCAGCAATTCAATAGGTAAATAAAAAAAAAAAAAATCAGAAAATCAGATGGCAGTGTTATTTATTTTATCTAAAGGAACAACAAAGCTATAAGCTTGAAGGAAAAGCGTGACTTGAAAAATATTCTTTAAGCAGAGAAAAAATGCAGTAGGGTTTGGGAATCCTTTATGCTACCAAAAAAAGAAACATAATCTACTTTTGGGGAGCTCTGCTAAACAAAAAAGCTGGAGCTGTTATTAGATAGTAAGGTTTTTACTTCCACAGAGACAGAAAAATGCTTAATGCTCTGAACTGAAATTTGTGAAAATTTCACCTATTTACCCAGTAATCACTTTTTCCTCGAATTAAGGACTATTCGTGTTTGGCTGGATTCTGATTTCATTGTTGCAATGCCATCAAAACCTCCCCACAGTACCTTGGCTGCTCTCCCAAAACTCTTAACTGGCAGTTGATAAACAGTCGTCACATTATGATAAATTGTGACTCTTTGTTTTCAAAGTTCAAGGTGTGGCCACAACTGAGTCATGGCTCGGAATAGTCACTGAATGTGACATGATGATTTTGGCTCTTCTGCTGGAAGAAGGCAGGGTGGTGAAGGGGCTGCTTGGGAAGACTCAGGGCACTGACAACACACAGCAAGTCCCATTAGTGCCCCTCTCTGCGCTGGAGCCATGTGACATCTGTAGTAATAAGCAGATGTTTTATGCATTGTTAAAACAACTTACAATTGATTTCTTGAGACGTACCACTATATTTGTTTATTACTTGGTTGTTAAAATGCATTACCACACTGATTATTTGCTAAACATCAATCTGGAATCTAATATGCTAAACTACGACAAACCTCAAATGCAGAGATCTCCTTTAAGTATTGTGCCTTTGTCACTGAAATATCAAACTTGCCATTTGAGGTTTTACTTCATTCATTTTGTTTAGACAATTCACTGCTGTGCTCTTAGAATAAACCACTCCATGCTGCAGAAGTTGGATTTATGAAACACGGTGTAAACATGTTCTGCCTAAGAGCAGGCAGACAGCGAATGCCTAGGGCATTCTGTAATTGTCCTGGGAACAGAGTTTCCAAATCATCTCAGATTTATTGCTGTAATTTTCACCAGATACCTGATACAGTAAATGTTTCTAAAGGTTTTATAGTTTTTATCTAAAAAAGACAGATTGTTTAGTCTACCTGACTGCATGACATCATGCTGTTCACACTTTCTGTATGAGAGACAGTTACCTTTGTGTGTGTTGCTTTGACTTACCAGCTTTGGAGGTATAATGGATAATGATGCACATATTTGTGTGAAGGTATAAAAATATACTTGTTACTTTTAGCGAAAAGGGACATTGCTATCAACTTCACCCAGGACGTGTTACATTGGACTGAAATGACCAGGGTAGATAATATCTCTCAGAGCTGTTGTTTATGACTCCTTGCTTACTCCTCTTTTTAATTCCTATTTCCAACTCTCACACAGATAAAAGTACTAAACCCAAGCAAATACACCAAGAAAATCCAAAGGGATCCAGGAGAACAGGATACCAAGTTCAGAGGGTGTCAGAGGAGTCTTGCACTCAGGTATCAATTATTTCTCAGCATTGTTTACATCTACTCAACCTATTACAAAACAGGCCTTTGTCTGTTGATACTTGATGAAAATTTCCTAAGTATGATATAAGATCTCTCTTGATAAAATAACTCACAAAAATTAATGAAAGGCTGAAGAGAGCTGCTAGCTCCTTAAACAAATCATCCCATCAGCATTTCTTGCCTTCTGTCTAACTGAAACCAAATCCCTAAATTGGAAACATTTATAATAATAAAAAATTGTTGAGCTTATTTTCACCTGGATAAGATGGCTATTTATCACACTGTCTGGGCCCACTGTCCAAAAGACCTGTTTCAGAGCTGAAACTGCTATTGCCTGATTATACTGCAATCCCTCCACAAAGATCTGGAATCATGTGCTGAGCCAGCGGGCAGTAAAATGCCTCAGTCCCTACCCAGAATGGTGCTGCAGGCTGTTTACGAGGAGACATGAAGACAATGAAGTAGAAGGGGGGTGAGAACTGAGAGGTAGGTATGAGGAAAAGGGGCAGGTTTTTACACAGCAGGCTGTAATCTCAGCTTAGCACCTGCACAGCCAGCAAAAGGAAAGGTTCTTTGAAAAAGACAACCAAGAAACTATGTACATAGGCCTTCTGTGAGAGAACTTTTGATGCCAAATGCTATTTCCATCAGGGAGCTGCTGCTTGCCAAGATATGTCCCCCAAGCAGCATTTTCTCTAGAAATCTCCTGCTGCTGCTGCAGCACCCAGTGTTTTTATGAGACAGAGCTTCCAACGTACTTATTTCCAGCTAAAGGTGAAATGCTGATCTAGGAAAGGTCGGTCTATTTGATTTTGCTGAGTTTTTAGCAGGTAAATAGGATGTAGCTCAATTTGACTGAAATGGTCTCGAAGAGTGAGATGAAATTTCAGATGAAAAAATATGTTTGTATTGTTTTATGCTATCTTGAATGCACAGATTATGAAACCTCTGATCAATACTGAACCTCAGCTTTACTCTACATTTTCTCCTAGAAAAGGACAGTTGCTTTGATATGCCTGAAGGAATGGGATTTCTCAAAAATGCAAGCAAAAGGTTTTTTTTTTTTTTAATTAGCAGCAACAGTACATGCCCACTAAATTCAGAACCCAGAAACAGGGCTGTGTTTATTTTTGATTGCGCTTTTAAAAATCCAGCTAATATCACATTCTCTGCTTTTATACACTCACAATTTAAATTGTGTTTTTTACATTGTACACTGGGATAAATTCATAAGGTGAATTCATTTCCATTTGCAATTATTGCAGTCTAAAAAGCTGCAATGGGCAAAATGTGTGCATTTTGAGCTACACTTGATATGCTGTGTCAATTAATACCACACAAATGTAGAGCTTTACAAAACTACTAAATTGTTGGCTCCATATTTCTGAAGCTTCTTTCTCATTATACTCTTTTTGTGACCAGCTATCATTACATCAGGTTTCATGGAAAATGGAGTTGGCATGCTCCATGGCTAAGAATAAGCTGCCAAAACTTATATTATGCAAGAAGCAGCACAATATATGAGGTGATACTTTGTCTTTATATTGGAGTTTTGTTTTTTCCATCTGAAAAGAAAAATATATCTTTTTGTTGAGCTTCCATTTTTGCTTTTGTAAAATAGAGAGGAGTGACCTAAGCCATACATCAGGACAATGTGTGGCCAAAAGAGTGAAGGCCTCTTTCGTTGCCAGGCTCAACCAAGAGGCACCAGTTCCTTCAGTTAATCCTTAACATAACATAAGACAACACTTACTTCTCTCTTCATAAACTGTAATTTAAAACTCTCCCTTCCTTGTTTCACATGAGTAATTATTAATCTTAAAACAACAAAATCCCACACGCAACGGGGACACAAGTTCTGAAGGCAGTGAAGAGTGTTTGGTGTTCCTGTTTTATGAGCAAGATGTCGCTGCTAAAAGCACGCATCTGCGTGTTCCTCACAGACAACAGATTCCAGTCTTGTTCTGAGATTACTTCATTGTACAGCATCTGGTGTTTTATAGCCATGCAGTTTAGAAATAAATACTTCCTCTGCAAATTTATAACTTTAAAAATACTACCTTAAATTCACCCATTTATTTATTCTTGTAAGAAGCAAAGTTCTTTATACAACAACTAATTTAAAATTTCTTCCTTTGTTTGCTTGAAGTTTATGTTATTTTTTATCTCCTGAAAAAAAGTAATGTTTTCCACTGAGCCAGAGGGACTTTTGTTGCTACATACACCCTAATAATTAATTTTTTCCATTGGGTGCTGTAAAACTGGTCCTCCCAGTAAGATCCCTGCATTTCCCTTCTGCATAAAGTCTTTTTCTGTTTGTTCTAATTATTTTCTGTTTTAACAGAATTATTATTTTGCGTTTTTATTGGCCAGCTATTAGCTACTCCATTAAGACTGCATTTCATTAGCTCTAACAAGATAACTGAAATCTCGTAGATCCATTACTTGAGGAATAAACATTTAAAATGTATGTCTCTTCCCTCAGTTAATGTCACTTCACAGTAAATACACCTGAATATTAGAAACCCCTTTCCTCAGATCTAGTTTTCACAGACCTGTCCTCTTTAACCACCCAGGAGAAGGCTTTTCCTCTCCTGCCTGCTTCTTTTTTCCCAGTATAACTGTGCAGGCTGCAGTGGCATGACTTGCTGCAGGCTCTGCGACCAAATGCCTTCCAATTCAAAGACCACCCCGAGTGCAGTTGCCACACATAAAAGCTCACGTATTTTTTTCAGTAGAGATAATGGTCGCTGGATTAAAGGCAAACAATGCAGAAAGATCAGATTTCACAGAGCACAGTGTGCATCCCGTATTCTCTACTATTCTGTACCCTAAACTGTTTCATGGAACTGTCTCACTGTCTGCAAATTGCTAGGACTGATCTCGTCTGACATGGTAAAATATGTGGGTTTTGCCCTCACTCTTACAGTTTCATTCAGCAGAAGCAAAAGATCAGGTTTTCCTGGTCCATGGAGCCCTTCACTCACCATTCCTCTGCGGACTTTTCATAGGATTTGGAGAGGTTGCCCCTCATAAAAAAAAGACATAAGCCTTAACTCATCCTGAGCACTACTCTATACTGACTCCTTAACATGTAGGACAATGACTTTACTCCACTTTTCCATAATCTCCCAGAGACTTAAGCTAACTAATCTTTCTTTGGTTCTACACCGTTTTCTCATGTTTGTGGGTGATACATGCTAATCATTACAAATTGTCCTGCACCTTGCAGGGGCAGCCTGTGCTGACTACCAGACTTTTGAGGTGCCTTTTTTTCCACCACTCATGATATAGTAAAAAGCCACCAATTATCTTATGAAGAAGAGGTGATAGGTCCAAGGAAGAGGGATGAACATAGGAAAAATAACACACTGGAGGGTTGCATGCCACCCACTGGATAAGGACTAAGAACAGAGGGAGTGGATACCAGCAGGGGCATTGATGGTCCTGTAGTGTCCAGGTCTGTTTTGTAAACTTGATTCTGGACTGCAAAGGCACCTGAACTCACTGGACACCTACTTTCTAATTTGATATAGATTTTTTGGCAGGTGAGGCTAGATGTAAGGCCTTGAAAGATATAACTACTTCATGTGACAAACAGCACATGCTGTAGACAGGAGGAAAGGTTGAAGCCCCTGAGTCCTCCTTCACCCAGTCTGAGCCTGAAATTCCCACACTTTTGTCTTTGTGTTGGCCTAGAACCACCTGGCAAGAGTAGATCAGCATCTTTGTCATGCGTCTGTCTGACAGAGCTGATAAAGAAATTTCTTCACTGAGACAGTGGTCAAGCATTGGAACAGGCTGTCCAGGGAAGTGGCTGAGTCACCATTCTCAACCATTCCTGGGGGTCTTTTAAAGACATGTGGATCTGATGCTTAGGAACATGGTTCAGTAGTGGACTCTGCATTGTTAGGTTACCAGTTGCACTCAGTGATCTTCAAGTTCTTTTATAAACTAAACAATTCTATGGTTCTGTGATTCTATGACCAGATGATGTTCCTTTGCCTGGGGCCTCTGAGAGGTATGATAACACCAAATGTGCTCTGTGAGGTATGATAACACTGCACAGCCCATGGCAAGCAGGCAGGGTTCCTCATAAGACCTGTCTGGACACAGGAGCCCTTGCTTCCTGTGTTTCCTGCTCCTCGCAGCTCCTTTGGAGGGAGAACCACCACTCCCTCTCAGGACAACTTAGTGGTGAACAGAAAAGCCCTTGCAGTAGTGATCAAAGCTGCATAATTACGTATTTCACCACAATTAATATTCTAGGCTGGGCCTCGGAAAATACATCAGTAATTATTTTCATGCTGTTGGATAGTGAATACAAAAGAATTTACCCTTTATACACAAATGCTGTGATTTCCTCTGAAGCCTTTTTGTTGGCCATACCAACATGACTCCATGTTTGACTATTTCAAAACTAAAAGAGCTGCTTCTGGTAAAAGCAAAATAAAAGAACTTCAGCTGAACAAACTGAAGGTGAAACTATTTGATTTTTCACTAAGAAAAGCAGATTACTTAGATTTTATGTTCTACTAATGATCTCCATTTTTTTACTGTTGCTGCTACCACAGGCAGATGGATCAGGGATCCAGCCTGTTGTTAAGGGAGCAGGGTAAGGACATGCTGTGCTGTCTCTGTGCCTCTGGGTATGTTTACACTGTGTGTTGCTGGCAAGGACACAAGTTCATTCTACGGAGAGATCTGACTTACCAGCCCAGACCTGGCATTGTGCTTGCACAGTGACTCCAGTTATTTGGTGTAAATTTTGGGCAGAGCGTGTTTTTGGCTGCCTGTGCTACACAGTTCAAGTGAACCCAAGGTTTATTTCCCTGAAAATATGAAACTGTGCTGTGACAAAAATGACAGAGGTCTGAATAAAATGTGCTTAATTAAATATCTTCCCTGCTTTCTTGACATGTAATAGCTATTGTTTGCCTAACACCAACCTATTTAATAAATAGAGGTTATTTTTTCTGTAGGCCCTATCACATCATTCTTGTTCATTATATAAAGGACTTACAGCTTCTTCAGCATAATGAAGTTCCTTTGCTTCAAAAACCCACAGGATGATGGTTAGTACCAAGGTTAATTTTACTTTGGTTTTTCACTTTCAGGAAAGTACTTATTTGAAGATAAGCATCCTACAAGTCTCTCTTTGAGTCTGAAACACTCATTTGTGTTCGTTCCATTGACATAGGTCTGGAGAGAAATCTGGCAGTCAGGACTGATCACAAAGCCAAATTCTGCTGAGGTAAACCCATGGCGTGCTCCTTGGAATACACACCTGGAATTAACTGGTTTCAGACAACCTTTCCCAGCACACAGGGAGACTAACAGGCTGAAGGTACACAGGCAGGTACTAAAAAACTGGCCACTCCTGCCCCTTCCCTGTGCCAACACAAACACAGAGGCTCTGCAGCAGTCAGATCACAACCTGATAAGCTGTCAATTAGTCCCGGGAGAAAAAAAAGAAGGAAGAAGTGGGGGTTTTTTGCTCTCTCTGCTCCTGGAATTGTCTTGCTGTAGGCAGAGAAGTGCCAGTCCCTGAGCAGAGGCTGCACATCTGGAAGAGCAGAAGCACAAGTGACTGCCCTGGCAGCAGGTGGCCACTAGTGTGGGTTTGCAAGGTTTGGCTGTATGACTGCACTGCAGCCTCGGAGTGGCATCTGGTGGTAATCTTGGTAGGAGTACGGTGGAATAAATCAAAGAGTTTTTCATCAGGCCTGCTAAAGTAATTTAGAATAGTTTGAGTTGGAAGGAACCTTTAAAAGCCATCTACTTCAATGTCTCCAGAGGGACATCTTTCACTAGTTCAGGTTGCTCAGAGAGGTGGTAGATGATCCATCCCTGGAAACCTTCAAGGTCAGGCTGGATGGAGCTCTGGGCAACCAGACCTGTTCCAGTACACTCTTCCAGGGTTTCAGTATTCTCACTGTAGAAGATTTCTTTCATCTATCTAGTCTAAATCAACCCCCTTTTAGTTTCAAACCATTATCCATTGTCCTATTGCTACAGGCCCTGCTAAATTGTTTGTCCCCATCTTTCTTATAAGCTCTCTACAAGTACTGAGAGGTGGCAATAAGGTCTCCCTGGAGTCTTCTCTTCTCCAGGCTGAACAACCCCAACTCTCACAGCCTTTCCTCACAGGAGAGGTGCTCCAGTCCTCTGACCATATTCGTGACCCTCCTCTGGTCTTGCTCCAAGGTCCATGTCCTTCTTATGTGAGGGTCCCCAGAGCTGGATGCACTGGAGCACTCCAGCTGGGGTCTCATGAGACTGGAACAGACATACCTCCCTCAACCTACTGGCCATACTTCTGGTGGTGCAGCCCAGGATATCATTGGCTTTCTGGGCTGTGAACACCCAGAAAGATTTTTAATCTCACCTAAAAAGAGCTTCTTTTTTTATCCCTGAGTCACCCATGAGGTGCTGCTAACTGTATCATTACTATTCTGCAGATACTTGAAATACAGTATGATATAAGAAACAGTAAGTTTTTCTTAGAATAGTTTTACTACAATAAACCCCCTACAAACTAATTTTCAAGGTCCTGCTGTGGTAGCCTCTCCTGTATCACAGCCTTAGCTGAGCTGCAGAACATAAAGAAAAACTGTTTTGATTTGATAAGATACATCTGGTTTTTTCCATGGCTGTATTTAGGCAGTCTAGAACATTTCTTTAGAAAATGCTGTTCTGTGTATTGTTTTGTCTGGTAACTTCATGGTGTGGATTCTCTTTAAATAAACACACTTTAAGTCCCATTGTTCCCCAGAGGAAGAGGAGGCTCAGCAGAGCATTGTTCTCCAGAGCATTCAGCCTGCACAGGCAGACATGGAAGGAAAGGGTTCATGCTCCCTGTCCACTGCTGGATTCCAGCTCCCATCCCATCCTCCTCATCTGGAAAGTTCAAGAAGCAAAATAATAGAAAAAAATGGAATTTATTGTCCCCATCCATTTGTTGGTCTGAGTAGATTTTCAATTCAGAGTACTGTGGCTTTTCTACCCTCAGGTGCCTTGCAGTTTTGGAGCTTTCCTTGCAGATATTTTCCTGAAAATCACTGTCTGTTTAAGGTCTGATTCTGATCTGATATTCTGAGGTGCAAATCAGTAGCACCCTTGAAATTAACGCACATTTTGCTGTAACACCAACATCAAATCAGAACCATAACTTCGTACAGTCATGTGAACGAAGCCTTTAAATCAGAACCATAATTAACTGAAAAAAAAATTAGAATTTGGCTTAATTGTCTCCAGAATTTTGCTGACTGTGGATTTGTTCCTGCAAATCTGAGACCAGCAAAAGTCCTGTTTTACTCACAGTAGAGTTTTCCAAGAGAGGTTTAATGTATAATTGTAATTATTGGCTCTCATTTTCCAAATAAACCTGCTTATCATAAATGGAACGGAAAGTTTGGGTTTCACTTGTCTTCTGCATGAAAAACAATACTGATAACATAAATATGTAAGCTAGGTGGACAGCTGACAGTAACAATGCTGTTTATTTTAAATTATTTTCTGTTTTTATTTTGCATTGAGAAAAATTCTTTTAATCTCCTTCCTGAGAGCAAAACAAATCATATTGCCTGAGTAGTAAAAGCACTGACTGCTGACCTACACTGCTGTTCTCAGCTTTGAGAGCTATAGGCATGCTCACAGCAGGTTTTGCTTGCAGCAGAACTGAAGAGATGCCCAATATATGATCAATATAACTGCTTATTTCTTGACTTTTGCCTGAACATTATGCACACAGTGCCCTCTTAAATACTATGTTCTACCACAGAAGAGGGAGTACAGTTTCTGTTATGTATTCAGAAGTAAAGTTAAGGAGAAAACATAAGTGAAGAGTTGTGCTGCCAAACAGAGATGACAGAGTTTACCTCCAGGAGACAGTGAGAGATCATTGATGGTGTCCATTCACCTTCAACTGGATACAACAATAAACGTTTCCTACAGTATTTTGACCATGTAAGGCCATTTCAGACATATGAATGACATTTTTACAGATACTAGAGTTTCAGGAGACAAGATTTCGGGATCCTATTTATTGTGCAGTGTGGGGTACAGTCCTGTGCAGTGTATGAAACTAAGGGCTCCCTGTAAAATATTAGCAATGTATTCAAGAAAAGCAGATTTTTAGCCTCTCTTTTTCAAATACGCTTCTTTCAGAACTGTGAGATTCTTTCTAAACTAAAAGTAGGTTCTGCTGTCTTTTATGTGAATTGCTCACATATTTTGGATTCCTTTTTTCTTTAATGAAAAAGATCAATACATACATAATTTATATAGTGTCTGTCCCCTGTTAAGTGCTTGTTAAGTCCTGTACAAAACATTCAGTTTTCAGAACTTCATTTTAAGAAGCCTATGAATGACTCTGGCAGTGTGAACTCATAGCAGCAACATCTGGTGAACATAGTGTAGAAATGGGAGCTTTGGAATTCACTGCAACTACTACCAGAAGCTCTGAGAAAAGCTGTATTTCTTTGCCTGCTTAATTTCATGAGACAGTGAAGCTGCCATATTTAAAGTGGATGCTTTAGACTGAGCATCTAGGTGGATTTTATTTGTGAATTCCTTATTTTTAGAAGTATCTTTTTCTAAGTATATCTTAGATGTATCCTAGGTTTTTTGCATATATAATTGTTGGATTCAACCCTGAACATGAATTTTCCTTAATAATAGACTGCATTCCCATTTGTAACATACACACTTTTTAAAACGAGGAAAGTGTAAGTGTTTACTGGAATTGGTTTTACACTTTCAAAAGAATCACTCTTACTGAAAGGCCATAGGTTGCATATAAGGTAGGAAATCTAGGACAGGTTCAGCACTCCTAAGTAGGGGTGCAAGCTTTGCCCATGTCTTGATTTTTTATATCTTTCCTTACTTCCCATGCTTTTTGCCCCATCTTTTCCACCTGCAGAGGTCAGAAGCCACAACACCAGGCAATGGTGTCCCAGTTTGGATAAGAACAGGCACCAGGCTCACATGGTGACATGAATCTGCAGTTTTGATACAGCCATAATAAACTGGGAGCCTCCTTGCCTGGCATGCACTTTGCCTAGGTAGTGTGGATGTGTACTGTTTTTCCAATTATTTTAAGAAAGAAAGTAAAAGAGGGAAAGAAAGAGCAACTGAAACACTTTGTATTTCTCATTTATAATGAGGAGGGCAGAGAAGCTTTAAAAGGTAAATTTATGATGCTTGGGCATAGAGGAGAAAAATAATCAAAACATGGCAGTATTTTTTTTTCCTATTGGAGAATATAAATGTTATTGTACAGGGGGCATATCAGGTAATGAGAAAACACATAATTAGAGCTGTGGTGTTGAGACAAGAATAGGTAAGTGGTCCCAGAGCTGTTGTGGATTTCACTGATCTGTGCTGGTTTTAGGAATCAGTGGTGCTTTGACTACATAATTATTGGTTATCTGAAAAAAAGGATACTCAACACTGTTTTTGCTAGAGAACTCACAGCTTTTCACTTCTGAGAAGCTCCATGACACCCTCCAGAGAAGCACTAAGGTTTTCATCTGAATTAATATGATTACCTTCCATCTCATGCTGGTGGTGCGCTTTCCAAATGCTTTTTTTGCCAGTTGTGTTCATGACATTTTACTTTGACTTGGGGGTGGGGATGGAGAGCTGAGCAGCAGGGAGAAAGAACTTTTTTTACATAGCAGAGCTTTTAGTCCCTGATCAAAACATTTGGAAAAAATCTGTAAAAGGAATAGCACAGGAGGAGTTCCTTTCCACTTCTCAATTCCCTGAGCAACTCATTTTTGTCACACTCCCATGTGTTTTTTCCATGAGACAGAACAATTGCCAGCCATTGTGTGTAAGGTACTGTGGGATCAGAAGTACTTAGTTATGGTATGTAGGAGTATTAATGGGCATTAAAATACCTGAAATTTGCTGAACGCTCTCAGATTTGATATCTGTCCTTATCTACATGAACAGTTGGTTTATGCAATTTTCTGGATGTCATATCCCAGTAGCTACAGCATATTATATCTTGGAGTACAGAACATTTCTTTACTGATCTGTTTCCTAGCTATCCACCTCCACATGACTCCCAGTTTATTTTATGCACTTGTTACACAGTAAGTATGTACCATAGCCTTCATCTGACCAAGAGAAATGACAATTATCTGCAGTACTGCAATCCATTGAGGAATAACATTTTGGAGGAGTTATCATCTTGATCCAATATTTAAAAAGACTTCAAATCTTGCAACAAATACCTTAGAGAAAAACCGGACAAGTTATTTCAGCCTTTGCCTGCACTTGGTAATTTACAAGTGAGAGAAGAGGTGAGATGAACACTTCTGAAAAGGCTTTGGAAAAACAAAAAGTAGGGGAGAAATCAGAGGCAACATGCTGGGCCACCACTTACAGGCAGAGGTAGATAAACTGAAGTAAAAAGATCATAGTAATTATTTTTAAAGAAAAAATGAGAGAGAGATTTTCTATTCTAAGAAATCTTGACCTGCTAATGGGAAGTCATCTCCTTCTTCATAGGATTCCCAATAGGAAGATTGCTGCATTTAGTAAAAAAGCCTCACAAAACTCCATCTGCTCCAGCACCCTACTCTGTAAAACTATCAAAGGTTTGATAGATTCACTTTATGTCTTCTGCTTCCTGTAACTGGAAGAAAGAGTGAACAACTGATCTTTATCTACTGGGTCCATGTGACTCTATGTTTGTAGAGTTCTAGTCCACTTGGTTATTTCAGGAACTTCAATCATTCCCATGCATTTGGTCATCATTGTTCCCCTGTTTGGATTTCTGGTAATGGCCTCCTGAAAAATCCTCTCGAAAATTCCGCATTTACTCTGTCCAAACCCTGATATATGTGTGTGTATGTGTGTCTCCCACTTATCCACTTCCCCTGGAACCTCTGTACAGAACATACAAATGCAGGAAGGAAAAACGTGTGAGTATAGTTTTGAATTTGCTGTTGGGTGGCTGATTAGCAGTGTCTTCTAGAGAGCTCCTCTTGAGTTCCTTCAGGCACAAGAGCACAGAGGCAGGCTGAACTCCCGTGTATTGTGTGAGGCAGAAGGCAAATACAGGTGTCCCTCAGTCTTTCCAAGAACTCTGTGGGCATGAGTGCTTCTTCTTTGCTGAGACTCCCCAAATACTTGCTGACTTCCCAAAGGTATCTGGAACACATTTACTTAAAGATGTGCCCATATGGCATACCTGGCTTGCTTGATATAGTTTGGAGAAACACGTGCAGTACCAGTAAATTGTCTTAGGTTTGAGTCCTCAAGTAAAGAGTTACAATTGCATGTACCTCCTAGTGCTGACCTAAGTTTATGAGAAATGTTTCCACTGCTTTTTTTGGTTCTTTTTTTCTCTCATTCTTTTGCCCTAATTATACTTATGTGTTTTCCCTTTATGGTACAGCTTCTGACACAATAGAAATTACTAGGACTCACAGATATTTCTTGGCACAAAAAGAAGTCAGTTTGTTGGGACACCCCTTTTAATGGTGAACATTAGCAAACTATTCACCTCCTAATTGGCTTTCTCAAAAAAAACCTACCAAAATTTTTTCCCCTTGAGTGATAGCCAGGTTCAGTAGTAATGGCAATACTTGCTCAACTGTTTCTAATCAATGGCACACACAGAAGAAATTAAATGATCCTGCCCGGGACACTGGGATGATGACAGACGGACAAGATATATTCATAATCCTGTAGAAACCTTCATCCCATTTCAAAATAACTTTCCATCATCTTTTATTGACAAAATTCATGCCAGGATGGTAGAAATGGAAAATATTAGTAGAGTGGGGAAAATATTACTAGAGTGGGAAAAATATTAGCTTGTTTTTCCAGTTTGTGGTACACATGTGGTACACATTCTGGTTTCTGTTTCAAATATTGACCACATTTTCAGCAAGGCTTGTAAATGTATCTTGGCCCCCTACTACAATTGCTTATTGACCAAGGGTTTTTATAATTAACTCTAGCTTTTTTTTTTTTTTTTTTTCTTTGAGCAGTTATTTTCTTGCCCAACTTCTGGAAGCTGATGAGAAGTCTCATTTTTTTGGACTAGAGTCTATGCAAAAGCTTCTAAAACAAGGATCAACTAAGGAGAGTTTGGGTGGGTCTTTCACATGTCACCTTGGGAGTATGAGATTCTGAAACAAGAAAATAATTTTAAAAACTTTGAACAAAATTGTTGAGTTACATAAATGAGCAGAGGTACAATATTTGAAATTTTATGCATATTATTCTATTTGAACCAAGTTCCTTATAGTTGACGATGTCACTTAAACCTAGAGGATAGAAAAATGTGTATTTTGACATTTTACACATCAGTTAGTAGATCACTCATGTAATAAATATTCAGAAAAAGTTAGGCACTAGCAATGTCAATGCGTTATTCATCTCAATGTCACCTGGAAACAAATTGAATGCTGTCCTGAATTTAAAAAAATTCAAGACCATAGAGACCATGCCTGTGCTATGGGCTCCAGAGAGAGAGAACAGTGCTGTGGCACAAAACTTACGGTGGGACCCTGGCTTTAAAGAACAGTTTCGTTTTCTGTCCTGCTGCTTTCTGGCTCTGTCAGGAGGACGCCTGACTGTGGTGGCCTGTTTGATTTCGCAGTGCAGACAGATACTGGGACCCGAGGAACTTAACAGTGATGGTGAAACAGCTGTCAAGTGTTTAACTACTTCCTATCACTAATTGTGACCCAGGGGTGAATGGCTTCATATCACATTACCAAATCCTTGAAGCTTAGGGAATGTTTTTTTTTAAACTTCATTTTAGTAGAGGAATTTCTACGCCTGGCTTGGCTACTCCAACAAAATGAAAAGAATAATACAGCTCTTACTTCCACAGAGAGGTGTGCTTATCCTGACGAATTTGCTGGTCACTTTGAAAAAATTTTATACTGTATGTTGACACATGCCACTGGCTTCTCTGTCTTTTCATTTGCATCATAAACCTATTATGTTAAATACTTGCTAAAAACAGAGTTTTTAAACAGGGCAAAGAACATACACTTCAGAGCCAAGTTCACCTTTTACTACTACTTAGTTCAATCTTTCCCTTACTAACACAAATTTGAACTCCCGTTGAAAAGTCTAGTTTGAAATACACGTGAAAGTTTTGGTCTTCACTTGCTTACAGTAAAGTTGAGTTCCCTTATTGCTTGAACTTCTTAGGCATTCCCTAATAAGACCGCACACTGTTCAACGTTTGAAAAACAATTTTAAGTTCCAGTACAATTGTATCCTAAAGGAAAACACAAATCTTCATTCATTTCAGAGCACGGTGGAGCCTCAAAACCTATTATTTCCCCCCTGTATAATGGCAATTTCCTTTTTCACAAGGACACTCGAACTTTTTTCCTTTTTCCCCCAGTGTAGCATCCTTCCTTCGGCCAACAGAGGCTCGCAGCACCTCTTTCAATAACTAAATGCTACAGCTGCCAGCAAACAAGCCCACGGCCAGGTCGGCGGCGGGAGGGACGCCCGAACACGCAGCGCGCAGCCGGTTCTGGCCAGCGGAGCGGGGGGAGCGCGGCCGCGGAGCTGCGCCCCGGGCGGAGCGGGGCGGCGGGCGGACTTACCCGGCGTAGCGGCTTCGGTGGCCGCGGAGCGGCAGCGCAGCCTGGAGGCAGAGCAGACAAAGGGGCAGGAACCCGCGGAGCGGCATCGTGCGGGGCCGCGCCGTCACCGCCAGCACCGGCACCGGCAGCCCCGGCACCGGCACCGGCACCGGCACCGCCGCCGCGCCCGCCCCAGGTGGCGGCTGGTGCCGCGCACACAAAGCCGGGGCCGGGGCCGGGGCCGCGGCCGGCAGGAGCTGGGCGCTCGGAGGTGTCGCTGGTCACCGGCGGCGGGGGCAGAAAGCCGGGGGAGGACGCCCGTCGGTCGCAGCCCCGCCGCGCCTGGGCGCGGGGATGGGATGGGATGGGATGGGATGGGATGGGATGGGAATGGGGATGGGGATGGGGACGGGGACGGGACGGGGACGGGACTGGGCGGGGAGGCGCCCGCCCGCCCGGCGGGGAGGGCCGGGGGTGCGCGGGGTGCTTGGCTCCGCCGCCGCCTGTCCCGGGGGGAGCCGGGGGGAGCAAGGGCCGGACCGGGGCCAGCAGCCCCCGGCGGGCACGGCGGCTCCCGCGGCTCCGGCGGGACCAGGGATGCCGCGGGGTCGCTCCGGCTGCAGGTGCGGCGAGGCAGCCGGCCAGGGCCGCTTAACGCGCGGTCAGTGGCACCGGGGGGTTACCGATGAGGTTTCCCCGGCTGGGCAAGGGCTGAGGCTGGTGAGAGGGCAGAGACACACTTCCATGAAACAAGGAGTGGTAGAGCGTCCGTAGGAACCATAAAGGGAGGAGAAAGTGGGATTTCAAGTTACCGGTGTGGTCAAAAATCTTGGGTCTTAGTGAGAACGGAAGAGACACTGATAAGATAGAGTGAATTAAAAGCTCGGCACGTTTTTTAAACTGGACTTTTACTATCTCTTCCACACTGGTGAGGATGAAAGATCCAGGTAAAGATAAGTCATTGGCGCACTGAGAATAACAAGGAAAATGGGAAGAATTTTGCTGCAAATAATTGTAGTTTGTAGAAAACACATGGAGTACCTGTTAAAGAAAATGTAGGTAAAAAATATAATGCCAATATGGAATAAATGGATAGCCCCTTTGATTCCTTTATGTTGAATTTACTAAAAAGAAGCAAAAGGTGTTTCAAACCCAACTGATTCTCAGCCTCTCTGACAGCGAAATGAACGAGTGGGCTGTAGAAAAATAAAACCAGCTGACATTTGAACGTGTGAGAACTACTGTAAATCCCTGTTAATGTTTCAGAAACACTGGGAGCCTTTTGAAAAAGGACTGTACTAAACCACACACACTTTTTATTCTCTGGCTGAAAGGCAAAAAAGCATTTTCCTTTGTCTCTTTTTCACCAAATCTGACACTAGTTGTGTGATAGAGTCTGGAGGTGGAAAAGACTTTGTCCAAGACAGGATTATTCTCTTCTGTCTGGTTATTGGTGTTCTCACCCTTGAGATTCCCATCCCCCCATAACATGCCCTGCTTAAAATCTTAAATTTATTTCTGGTGAGAATATGCAGTGGTGAATGTGTGTGTGTGTGCTTACATGGTGTATATCTCTTGTTGAAAACACTTTCCATTAACTACAGGCAAGCCTCCAAATCTGTTCTGTGAATCTTCAGTCTTACAATAAATGCAACTTCAACTTTACAAACACCTATTTAATAAAAGCTCTACTCTCTGTTCAGAAGTGACTTCAAAGGTAAAGTCAAGTAAGTGACTTTTGAAGGGCATGAGTATGATATTAGAGCAAAGCCCACTGCTTTATTACACATTTACTTTTCTTAGTGTTATCCCTGCTACACCTGAAGTGCATTGGGTAATACACTGATTTATTTAAATATTCTGTAGTTTGGCTATTATTCTAGAGTATTTGCTTTCCAGATGAAAACCTGGCTCTATTCGAGTTAGTAAGAATTTTACTTTTGACATCTCCTTGTAGAATAATTTGGCTGTTATTCTAAATTGTGCTTTCAAGAGGAAAACTTGGCTTCATTTGAGTTAGGGAGAATGTAATTATGGGATTCTGTGGCTCTAGATTTCAGTCCTAAATCGTGCCTTTCTGCAACATTCCTCAAAAATAAATTGCGAGAAGGTGTGAGACAAAAAAGGGAATGCATGCACCAAAACTAAATCGTGAAGGAAAGTAACCAAATGGGGAATAAATACTCAAAAAAAAGCTACCTTTGTTAATATGTACTACTTCAGACAGTTTAAAATACTTTTTAAATATAATTTTAAAGTACACTTTTAAAGCTGTGGGGAAGCTGGAGAAGAAAATAACTCAAAAGTACTGAAAAGGGCTTTGACGAAGTAGAGATAGTGAGGCAGATGCAAGTCCATTGGTGTCTCCTTGATCCATCAGTTTAAATTGTACTGTGTTGCAGGGAATACTGGAGGGAGGGCTGGAACTCTGTTGTGCTGGCAGCTAGGAAAGGATTAAAACACTGTAGTTGAGCCTGGAAGTTACACGTGGCAAGTCTACTTTCCTGAAAACATGGGGCTATTAAACTTGCACGCAGCCAAACAAAGGATTTGAGACAAAGAAAATCAGCGTTCCTATTCCTTCTCTTCTTGGAACAGAAAAGAGAAATTGCCAGCAGCAAGGGCAGCTTGGTAGTAATAACAGCTTCGGATGAAATAGAAGAGAGCAAACTGAGATATGATTTCCCTCTTAATGAATCAAGTTGTGGGATTTATCACAGCGTCCTACACTTTACAAGGAACACACTTTGCCAAAACAGAGGCAATTCTACACAGCGTGGAAACAGGAAAGGCTTCATTTAAAGTGAGTGGGCAGGCAGCCTACATTTGGAACCTAGACTTTAGAACATGCCACTTACTGGGAAGAGCAGAAAAAGGGCATTAGATTCTTATAAGCCTGTTTTATACCTTTGAGTTTTCCCAACTCTGACCTTCATGAGAAGGTTGCATTGGCTTGAATAAACAATCTTTGCTTCATATTTGTTAAAGACAAAAGAGTTCAGAAGTAGGAGTTTAAAAAGGGTTTGCATTTTCTAGTTTAAATCATACCCATTAATGATAAATTAGACTAAGCGTCTTCATGCTGGCATTTTCTCTGCTGTAACTCATTAAAAAAGATTGAAGTTGATTGAGTGCAATGTCCTTTTCAAGATCTGGTCTCCATTTCTTTTAACTCCCACAGAGACCTTGTCAGATGGAGGAAAGTGAAAGTAGCCCTGCTGGTTATGTTCTAGATTAGGTTTGTGGTCTAAAAGGATGAATGTGATATAATCCATGCATGAATGCCATGGCTAGTTAGCCTTAACCAATCACTCTGTGTAGTCAGAAGTGTTACTGTAGCAACAGAGACCTGATAACCTGAGAATTGCCCACTCCTAGGGGTTGGTTATTCAGGTTGTGCTGGGATTTGCACTATCAGAGACAGGCTGCTATTGGTACCTGAGATCCTTTTGTTACAATGAACCTGTGCTTGACATTGCCTTGGAGGGTATTCAGATGTAATTTTCTTACAAAAATGAAGTATAAGTATCTTTAGAAGGAAGGAGTTTTGCAATTAAGAATTTGACATTCTGTCTTCAACTTACTTTGGGATGCTGCATTGCCATAACTGAAACATTTTATCTGAATTTGTGTCAATGGCACTGAACTTTCATTAAATGGTTAAATGAAGTGGAAGAATGGAAAAATTGCACTTGGAGAATTTCTGTCTTCTGCTATTATTCTGTTATTCTGCAGGAGGACAGGATTACAGGTAAAATATTCTTTTCTATTTTGTAGAATCGAGACACATTTAAATGTGGGTATGCTTAGAAGCAGCTAAAGGAAAATAGATGTGTAATAGACAATTCATCAACAGATCAACTCTCCACAGAAGCCTTTAGGAATCATACTGATAGATAACATCAGAGCACAGTATTACAAACCTGATGAGTCCATTCCTTAGTATAGTTTTAGTCTTGGAAAGACTCGTTTTGTTCATAGGTTTCATTATACATATGGAATTCTTAGAACTAACCATAGGAGAAAAAAATCTTCAAAGGCTCTGCAGCAGGCACCATTGTGAGGAAAAGCTTGTTCTGTCTTGAGATTCTGCCTTAAGACATATGTGGCAACTTGGTTTCAGACTTTTGGCCAAGTGTTCTGAAAAAAAAGCATTGTTCATGACAAATAAGAGGTGTATATAACTGGATAAACAAATTGCATTGAATGTACTTTGTCTCAGATGTCTCTACCCCTGCTAACACACATAAAGATACAACATAAAAGATATTCCCTATATCTGAACCTCCGGGATTTTTATTTGAGGGAAAATACAGCCTGTTATTAGGCAAGAGTTTCCTCTATCTTTTCTGTTCTGCTGAAAATTTCATGCTGGGGAAATATGAGGATGGTAATTCAAAAATTTCTTGTGCCTCCTACACAAATCATGTGTATTTACTTTCTGTACAAATGATTTGTGTGTAGTAACACATTGCACTTGTATTGCACATTTCTCCATCCTTCTCTGAATTTCTGATCTCAGCCTTCTTCTAACTTCATGTAACCAGTATTTTGGAGCTGTTTTGCAGGTGGACGTATTGAGATATGTGGAGGCTGAATAATTTGTCCCAAGAGTAAGAGCAAGTCTGTAGCAACTGTAAGTCTAGCATTTGGATTTCATGACTATAACCACTCAAACATATGGAATTTGTGAATTTGTATTAGATTGTACTTCTAATTCAAAAGGCAAACATTTTAGTTCCCTGAGTCTCAAACTTGTCTGAGTGTACTTGGGCTTAGATGCAGTCTCGCTTCTTTTGCTCCAAGGGTAGTGACATATTCCCAATGAAAGATTTTATGTCATAAAATCAAAGAATCATAGAATTACTGAGGTTGGAAAAGACCTCTAAGATCAGTAAGTCCAACCATTGAGTACTGCCAACTCCATTGTATGTTTAGTATCTAGTTTTAAAATACGCATTGTTTGCAATCATTGGAGACCCAGTTACAATGCTGAGAAGAAAGGAAAATGATAACAATGTTTATTTTGAAACACTGCTAGAAATCTTCTGAATCAGCACTGCTCTATAGCTGCTACTGCCCACAAAAGATGGCAGGTGCCCAATATTTATTTATATCAATTGGCATTTGCCATATATACGCGTGTGAAAATACTGAGAAGGAAAAGGTACTTCTGAAAGAGTACATTCAGTACAATGGTGTTCTGTGTGACTCCCCAGACAACTCCTGGCTGCAGACATTCTGCAGTGAACTATTATTACACCTTCTGGGAGGAAAGGGAACATTATGTAGAATATCGTACTGGAGGTAGGTGAAGCAGAAACTACGGAGTTGTTAATTTATCTGTCAGCTGCACTGGCACGAAAAGTGTCTTTCCTCCTCCTCTCTTTCTCACCCTTAACATTGCCTCATAATTATCAGGTCATTTTACCATCTGTGCCTGAAATGATATTTTGATTGTCCTCCTTCAAATTCAGATGCATCAATAGCTTGAAACTATATAATTAGGTGGCATGTACTTCAGAGCTTTATGCAACTTGAATGCTGAAAAAAGCTGAAAAGACTGGAAAATATGAATGGTGAAAAATACTGGTATTCAAGAATTCTGTCAGTCCTGAAACATTGAAAAGACAAGGAATAAAGTTTAGATCTGGTGAAATATGTCAGAGGAGGAAAACAAGGAGAACCCCAAAAGCATATTTAATGCAAATATGCTTGGGTCTTACAAGCAGGCAACACTACAACGAGATCACACCACCTGTCTGCCAGCAACTCCTAAAAAAAGTGGATGCATGTGAGCTGGGCTATGAGAGGGAATTGTTTCAGGTGGGAAATAGAGAACTGACAGAGCCCCAAGGGCACTGCTGGACCTGCCTGCATCTGCCCAGGGCTCCCCAGCCCTGCCCACAGCCCAGGGCCCCAGGTCAGACCCTGCCCCAGTGATGCCACAGCAGAGCTGGTCCCCAGCTCCCCACAGCCCCGCCTGGCCATGGGCCCCAACAAGCCAGGCCCACATCCTGGGGCTGGGGCTGCCCTGGAGACCCTAATGCTCCCAGCTCACAGAGAGCTGCTTTTTTCTGCTCCCTGACATGTCTGTTCATCCTCTCCAGCTTGGTGGTTGACACCACGAACCCACATATAGTGTGGTAGCTCAAACCAGAGGCAAGTGGCTATAAAGCCAGAAGAGGCAGAGTGGCAGGAGCTTGCAGGTACCAGAAGTTGCATTGTAGTCATAAATTCATTTCCGTATGGAAATATAATGCCAAAAAATAATCTGAACTCAACCCCCCTATTTGTGATTAACACCCTACTTGAATTTTACAGCCACTGAGTTATTTTGACCAATATTCTACTGATTTAACAAGAGGTGACTTTACAAAATTTCATTCAGGAAAGAACTTCATCATGAGAATTTCATAATTTCATCATCTGCTGGAAGTTGTGGGATCCATATATTTTCACTAAAAGGTCATCTCTTATAATTTTATGTTGAGGGGTCTTTCCTTTAAACGTGATCCTTTAAACTTACTCATTTAATGAAAAAATTTTAAAGAACAACCTGTAAAACTGTTTATGAGGAGAAAGTATGGAAAATAGTTTGTTTAAAGAAAGAAAAAAATGCTGAAGATGTCCATTAATGTTTTCATCCAGGGCTTGTCAAGCATCTTTTTTCACCTGACATCCATGTCGGTAATGCTGTTTCACGGAGCATGACAGTGCAAGAAGGACACGTGATACAGTTAAAAAACATTTTAGATTACAATTTAGCTTTTTCTCTTTGTCGTTGGTAGGCAGAGTGATCGGAATGTGATGTTTAAGCTGGTCCTTGTAGTACATGATCTGAATGCAGTATCTCTTTTTGTTCATTAGAACAAGTACCTAGTGTTTTATAACTCACATAGCACGTAGTCTTCACGTGTTGCTCTCTTAAGCGTGGTGATTTCAGGCATGACAGCAGTGGCTGAGACACAGACGTGCAAGTTTTTCACTTTATATTTCCTTGGATTGATTGAAATTCCCTTAATAAGAGAATGAACCCCAGTCACCCCCTGCCAATGTAAAAATACACTTCTCTTGATAGGCTGTTCCACTGTTGGAGAAACAAAAAAACCTCCACCTGGAAGCAAGCAGTATATTAGAAAAAAATAGGTTTTGAGCTGCTGTGTTATTGTCCAAAGAGGTAAGCACATGAAAACAGAGAGCAGGAGCAGACAAGCAGAGTAGAAAATACCTTTACCCCTTAGGAGCTTGTTAAACTGTTTTTCTTTCCTGGGTATTCTGTCAGCGGATGTCAACTTGTTAACCAAGTGATGACTTTCTCTGTTGTTTTGTAACACTATTGAAAGTATTTCACATATCCACTCTCCGTGTGGCTGTAGAAGGGGAATAATCCTTTGTGGTAACATTTAGCTCAGGTATGAAGTAAAAGTAGGTATAGTAGGTAAGTTCTCCAGGTAAAAAAACTCAATTCAAGTTCATTATCAGCTCAATTATTCTATTCTCAGTTCAACTACCTTGCTAAACTGTAAATATTTGTTTGTTTGTTTGTTTTTCCAGCCCAGACAGTGTCCTGCTTTCCTGCCCACAATTTGTGCCTGATATACCAGACAAGCAACGAACATTTTTGAATCTGGACTCCATAAAGTGAAAACTCTCCTTATTCTAAGACACTGAAAAAAGAGCTGTGGGACCTTTTCCTTTGAAATGAATTACAGTTTTCTGCCTTCTATTAGTGCAAAACATAATAGTGAAGATCCATATGAACTGTCAAGGATAGTTTTTCCAAGTAACATCTTCATTAATATGGAAGTATTTTGGTGTAATACCATTTTGCATTCTGTCACACAGCTATCACTGGATATAAACAAGTGACTGCATCTGAGAATATTGTTGTTTCGAAGGAAATATAAAATTAATCTGCATACACTTCAGTCAAATTTTGTCAGCTTGGTTGATATATCTGATAGAATTAGACCATCCATGCACCATGGAAACTGTTTCCATAGCAAAAAATCTCTTAGCTCAGAGACTGTTCTCCTGGATTAAATCCAAGGATTTAAACTGATAATCTAGAGCTTTCTCTAACAGCTAGAAAGGTCA
Source organism: Monarcha castaneiventris obscurior (assembly GCA_026261815.1). Taxonomy (NCBI): domain Eukaryota; kingdom Metazoa; phylum Chordata; class Aves; order Passeriformes; family Monarchidae; genus Monarcha; species Monarcha castaneiventris. The sequence continues at coordinate 14,197,361 of JAMPIT010000379.1, forward strand.
ATACTTATGAGAAAATTGCCACACAGCTCTCTGAAGGTTGTACCATCCCACTGCTGGAATATATTCTTACCCTCAAGAACAAGAGAAGTGCCATGATGTTTCCTTTCATTTCACAGATATTTGATGTTCCAAATGCCAACAGGTGGATTACAGGTAGTGGCACATCCTGCCAGTATTTTCAGCTACCTGCCAGAAATACAGATAACTGATGTTATAATAGTGTCTTCCTCTGTAATGCCTCAAAAAAGCCCCAGTTACTCTACTGTAGAGAAACTACTTTTGAGCCATCTAGTGAGGGTAGAGAGAGTAAAAAGCATAAAACAATAAGATCTTTCACAATAGACACACCATTACCTGCTTGAAAGCTGATTAAGAATCACAGGGTCTTGAATATTTGTGGATCAGCATATTAATACAGCACAGGAAGGACACTGATTAGGATTTGTTAAGAGCCAAATGAAAAATACATGTTATTTTCTAAATACCTCCCTAATAAACAAAAGTAAAAACTGTATTGAATTGAATAACCTTTGAAAATAATTTATTTTATGGCCTGAAGACATCATTCAATGATTTCTATTTCCCAGGAAATACGACAGTACTGCCTAAAAGTTCATCCTGGTTCAGAAGTGAAATAGGTGCAGTGATTAAAAAGGAAAAAGCAATATGTAACGAGAAATAAAGAGAAATATATACCAGTGAATGCACATATTCTACACTTCATAAATTCTGAGTTATAAGAGGATTTAAAACCATCAGGAAGAAATTAATGACTGGCAAGCCTAAGAACAAAAGGGCTTAAATACATTGAGTACAGTATAAATCCTAGCTGTGGCAAAGAGGCACTGCTTGAGGGTTAAATTATTAATAATAATGCAGAATTAACGTAAGTCTTCAATAGCAAAATCTGTTCTGTATTTGTAAAGAAGCAAGAATCAACATTATAATCTAATACCTCAAGAGAATTGGGAATCATTTGAGCAGTGATCGAGGAGGACCATGAACAATATCTAAAAAGGGATAAAGAAAATATTAATCATCATTGCCAGAGAAGCTGTATCCTGACCTTTCATGATTTTAGATAAATAATGGATCTCTGAAAAGTTTATGGAAAAGTCAAATACTGTTCCATATTATGTATTACAAAGGCAGAGTAGCTGATCCAGGTAAGGGTTTTGGTCTGAAGTCCTAGGGAAGACAGAGGAGTGGTTTACACAGGGTGCAGTTAGAAAAATAAAATCTGAGGATTGGAGTGGAAGTAATGTTAGTTAATATGGATGGTGAAAAAATGTGCATCAAAGGAATCAAATCAAATATATTAGACACTTTTTCACAATCATAAGCTACCCCTCTGGGAGCTGGGTTTATTGCCATGTGGGTGCAATATATTCTAACTTTTTAGAAGTACAATAAACGATTTCATATTGCTTAATGTTCCGAACAGCACAAATCAAGAATAGCTGTATGCCACATCAATGAAGTGCAAATTCACAGGTTAAGAGACAACAGGTGAACAGAGGAAATGGGGGTTATTAGGAAATTGTAATTAATGGGAACCACGTAAGCATTGATATCCATTGATATATGTAATAAGTCTGATCTACTAAACTGAAGCACTGCAAAAAGCACAGGAACAGTGACTTAGAATCAAGTGGTTTAAGTTCAATATAATACTTGTAAATGGATAATTTATAACATCCAAGACAAGTGTCCTCTATTTGCTAGGATCCATAATAAATGGGGAAGGGACCATCAGCTTAAGTGGTTTGGTAGAGATTGGGACTAGGCCTGTTCCCATTACCAGAGGCTGCTTGAAGTCCCAATCATAGAATCAGGTGTTGAAATGGATCTTAGAGATCATCTAGCCCCAACCACAGGGACACCTCCCACTAGACCAAGTTGCTCAAGGACTTATCCAACCTGACTTTGAAGACCACCAGGGTCTGGGTATCCACGACCTTCCTGAGCAATCTGTTCCAGTGTAACCACCCTCACAGTAAAACATTTCTTCCTAATATCTAACCGAAATTTCCTGCCTTTCAATTTGCACTCATTGCTCCTTGTCCTATCACTACAATTCCTGATGATGAGTCCCTCTCTGGCTTCCCTGTAGGCCCCCTTCAGATACTGGAAGCTTATGATCACCCATTGCATATAAAATACCAATATGAAAGAAAAATTACTAGATGACAAAAGACGCCAGAATCTTTTCTTCTTGGGTATTTACCACGCTGTTGGAAGGCAGTGGCTGGAACCTGATGCCCAGAATCTGAGGGATTTACATTTTTGACTGGACCTTGCTGCTAGCCCGGTGATGATCCCACACAGATTGCATCATTGTCCTCAGCTTAAGTTTCCTTGTCTAGAAGAGAGGTATAATGATACTCACCATTTTCAAAGAGCACTTAATGAATAGTGAAAAGTGCCAGCTAGTCTGGCACTGTATTACATTACTGGCTCTGTATTATCTTAACCACAGCCCTGTGATGGATGTAGCTGGTAACTGCTCTAAAATATAGTTCTGTTAAAGAAACAGACCAACTTGATGAATGTAAAAGTGAGAGTCATCAGCTTCTAACCACACCTGGAAGAACTTCACCGGGGTTAGAATATTGCAGGAACAGCTCCACCATTTTTTTAAACTCTTTTATGAACTCCATTTAATTACTGAGATTATACATGTGTGTTTGAACAGTCATTCTCTGAGAAATATTTTAGCTTTAAAAACTTAAAAAATCTATTCTGCTTTATTTCAGAAACATCTCTGTATCTCTCAATTTGATTTGATCACCTTATAAACAAAATGTCAGGCATTTGCTTTTTAAGCCGATTTATTAGGAAGGCTGCTCTGACCCGCTGAAACAATTTACTTCAATCTCCTGCCATCTAGTGTCGGAAATAACACATTTGCACTTCCTACAGTGGATGTGAGCTCTGGCAACTTTAAATTGTACATTCCAAAAACTATAAAATATCCCGGATACATTTTTTGTCAGTGTTTAGCATGCTAGCATGATAATAATACATGTATGTATATATATTCATATATTTGCATATATGACAAAGTATCTTTATTTATTGATTCCAAAGTATGCACTAAACCCACGCTTTCAGTCCTTGGGGTCTGTTTGGCATGAAACAAGGTGCAGGTTTGTGTCTGAGGAAAACATAGTTGAAGAAAACCCTATATGGTCAATAAAGTAAGCATGCATATTTTTGTTTATATTTTGGGGGTTAATGTGAGATATATTAACCAGTACTCAGCTAAATTTATTTTGCTAGCTTCTTCACTGATTTGGTGGTGTCTTGAGACAGTCTGTTGTTGCAGCAGCAGGGTGAAAGTTTTGGACAACCACATCAGCTCCTAGCAGACCAGCTTCCTCACTGAAAGACTGGCCTGCCAGAAAGACAGGGAGGCAGCAGGAAATTCCTGAGGCACTTCACTGTGGCCAGTGCTTCTTTTTTAGTGCATCCTGTTAGAATTTCCCATCCCTCAGTGTATTCATTCACTCTAATTGCCCATTAGTTCTCAGGTCTTCTAGTAATCTATAACTACATCTCTCTCTTTCTTTTTCCTCACTCTTTGCAGTGAATGAATCCTCTGTGTAATGAGTGAATCCTTTGCAGATTCCTTTCAAGTTCTTCTCTCTTTTATCCTAGCTTTCCAATTGCCTTCTGAACTCTCACCCTCAGGTGATTACACTCCATTCAACATAGTGGTTTCTTATTTCTTTTATTCCTTAAACAATTACCTGGATGCTTTTTATATTAGCATTTAATATAATAGTGTAACATTCTGTCATTAATGAATGTTAATACAATTTTAATATAATAGACTTTAACCACATTGTTAAATGCAGATGTTTTTTCAGGTATGCACCCACACCTTACTTGGCATTATAAATGAAACCAGTGAAAACACCTGAGATTAGGGAAAAAGATTTGTCATTGTACCCAAGAACACTGGTACAATTGCTCAAACTACCCTTTGATCTTAGCAAATAAAGGTTACACTTACTGCTTTGAAAATGTCATATCTTAGTGTCCAATGTCTCAGTGATAAATGGCAATTCAACTGTCTCACTCCTTTTCTTGGAGAGGAGGGTTTTTTGTTCAATTTAAGGCTCCATCCAGACCTATTAATGTCTGTGCAAGGAATTTATTAACTGGGAGTGTGTGTGTGGAGTGTTCAACATAAGACTTTGTAACGGGAAGCAATGTGGAGAAAACAATGTAGGAATTATAATGTTTTCCACTCTTTTCCTCCCCCAGCCTTCTTTATTTTAACATTTGTTGATACAGTTGCTAGTGTAATGGGTATTTCTTGTGTCTGGGGCCATTTGTGCAAAAGATACCGTAAGTACAGTAAATAGAGTAAGATGGAACACTGATGAATTATGTAAGGATTTACAGGTTATATTAAGAAACTTGTTGGGAAAAAAGTCATCCATGGAACCATCTGAATTATCCCCATTATAATTGTGTGAAAAGTTATTGTCTTGTTACCATCTTGTTTTCAAACCTTATGTTTTCAAAACTCCCTATTCCCACTGCCAGCTCTGGGAGTTCGATTTGAGCCAGAGTGTGACTATTACCTGAAACAGTTGATTTAAATTACTGGTAGTACTTCTATGCAGCACTAAAATCTCTATAGTATGATTATTGCAGTTGTACCTGTGATAACATGTTCATAACCCTCAGTGAAGAAACTGATTAATGACATGAAGTTTGGCAGCAAAAAAATTAATGTCCTGAGTAAGAGCATACAGAGAATACTCAACTAGATCAATCCCCCTTCTCTTAAGAGTATTGCAGAAGGATCATGAGGAAGGGTTGGGAGGGATTGCAGGAGGTTCGTAGCGCAGCCTTCTGCCTCAAAAGAGGCATACATATGAGGTGAGACCAGAGCTTTATCCAGTCACATCTTGAAAATCTTTGAGAACAGATACCATGCTTCCTCTCTGGGCAACCTCTTTCACTGTCACTGTTCCGATAGTGAGAAAGATTTAATTTGTATGTTTGAACTTCTCTCATGTCCATCTGTCTGTTGTTTCTTTTGTTCCCACCATCCACTGCTATATTAGCCAGTCTCTGCCTTTTCAGTGATCTCCTCATAATTACTGGCAGGGGATTATTCAATTTCCTCCAAATCTGTCCTTTTCCAGGCTGATGGTCTAGATTTCTCAGTCTCTTCTCATGGGAGTGTTCCAGCCCTTCAGCATCATGCTGGCTCTTCACTGGATGTGCACTGGTTTAATTACTGCATTTTCTGTATCAGGGCCCTAAAACTGGACACTGTATTCTAGACATCATATAGCAAATGCCAATGACTGCCCTCGATCTGCTAGCTACATGCCTGTTAACATGGTCCAGGATGCTCCTTCCTTGTGTACTTACTAAACTTTGGATTGACAGTCCTTTCAATTTTGTTGCCACTGTTTCACTCTTATTTTAAGTCAGAGAGTCTGAGGTCAAAACATGAAATAATATTGACCCGAAGAATTTTAATTTTGGGGCAAGGTGACCTGGCATAGTGGCGAGACAAACTCCCACGAAGTTTTGACAGACTCCCATTGATATGGTATTATGGCACTGATGAGCTCCTCTAACCCTAGATATTTAGAAAATAACATATAATTTACTTCCCTTAAAAATTTATCTCCCTTTGGGCTTTGCAGGTTTATACATACAAACAGGTACATATCTATATTAAGACTACAATGTAACACTTATGCCAGTCTGTGAGACTTTTGTGATGAGTAGGCACATGTCAATGTGCTTTTGTGTCAAGGAGGCTTTGTGGGAAGGAAGTTACAGAATTAATAGAGTCATGAATCTTCCCAACACTTGTGATGGAAGGAACATATAACAGGCAAAGTTCACCCACAAATTATTCCTTCCCCTTCAGCAAGAGGAAATTGGAAGAAGTTTCTGTCTAGACTAAGCCACAGCATCTTTTCCAGACTGCCATTGGACAATGTATTTCACATTCATCTCATTTCTCAAGACTCTCCAAAGACTGACTAGGAGCAGCACTGTGGAAAAAAACCAACTTCGCTGAGTGGTATTTCTAGCCGGCGACTTTTTAAATTGCTCTTTATTCTCCACTTGCCGCACAGATTTTCTTTGAACTGAGATGCAAAATGGATAAACATTTGTGTTCAAACTAGACTTCAAAATCACAAAGTCCATTGAAAATGGAGGTAGGATGAGCTCTCCCTTAGTACATTCCCTCAGTCTGGCAGCAGGCAGACTGATACCTTTTACATGTTCTGCCCAACTTGTTTACTCGAGGTAAAACTCACAGTGCCCTATTAGTTATGCAAATAATGTCTGGCATTCAGGAACAGGATATGCCTCTTGGATTCGATGGAAGAGGCATAGTGAGCTTTTGACAAGGCACCACGGAATCTTGGTTAATTTCCAAGCACATGCAGATAAACCTATTTCCATTAAACTAAAATGATGGCAAAGGAGAATAGTTAGCACCTTATTTAGCCTGTGTATAAAGAAGTCCCTGGGTAATTTTAGAACTTGTTGCAGTTCTATACATATACACACAATTTATTTGCTACAGTCACATTTTAGCACATGAGAAATAAGTTGGTAAAAAGTTTTTCTGAAACTGCAATAATTGTCACTGGCAACCATTTTTTATTCAAGAGTATTTAGAAGTCCTGTGACACTTGAAGGAAAATCCTCAAAACCAAAAGAAAGGAAATATCAAAATTGCTTTGGAGACCACATTGTCAGCTGCTGTAGGAACCTAATATAATGTGCTGAGGTGGGAGCAGCATCATGCTGCTTTTATACCTCATGGATATCTGTCTAATTAATTTATTTTATCTTCTTAAAAAGCTTTGCTAAAGAATGGTTGCATTAATCCCTGTATCTTTGGTTTATCTTTTCAGGGGAAACATCATTTATTATAACTAAATAGGCTCTAAACAGGCTATTTGGGTTACCTGAGTAAGACTTCTACAGGAACTGTGGACCTTGAAATTCTAACTTAAGAAATATCAGTGATATTTGAACAGGACCTACCAGATGTTTTTGAAATGCCATGGAGGTTCTCAGAATCACTTTAGTCTGTATAATTGGTTCCTTTTTTTGTTTTTTTCAGAAGGAATGGCTCTAGCACTGAAATTAACGGGTTTGTACAGAAATGTAATAGCAGAAAAAGTAGAATTGATAGAGATTCTTCAGGGGTCACTAATGTGTTGACTTCTTTGTAATCTTATCTTCTTTGATGGAAAGTGAAGGAGCAGGTTTCAGCTTTGAACATGATGAAAAGTCAGTTTGCTAAGCTGTTTAATCAGTTCAAAGGATCTGACAAAGAGAACAAGGTAACAAGCAGGCAGATGTTATCACATGGTGAAAGCTTGTCAGAAAGAAAAAAATTAGCAATCAATGTATAAGAGACCTTAGGAATCCACTTACTGCCTGAATAGTGGGAGTAGGAACCCAGATGGGGAAAAGTTGTCAAAGGTGTGCCATTTGCTTCACATTCTGGTATGACTGTGGAGAACACTGCAATGCCATTAGAGATTTCCATTCCCCTCTTGCTAGACAGTTGTCTAGGAAGTTTAGATTAAATGCATGGAATATTATCAGATGAGACTATTAACGTGTTTTAAAATCACTTGTGGTGATTAAAATAAGAGAAAAACCCCCTAGGCTGCTTCTAATGAATTATAACCCAAATTTAGATGAAGATCAGGATCACGTCACAAATGAAGCTTTAAATTAAAGGAACCATCTACAGTCGTTTCTCACTCTGTATTGGTGGGCTGTCATTCCAGCTGCTCAACAACTGCAGTGTATCTTATCTCTGATATAGATGGGGAAAAACTCTAGGCAGCATAGAAATATTTCAAGGCAATCCCATGAATGTAGGTATTCTTGCAAATACCTCTGCTATTACCATAAAATCACTCAGAGCACATCTAAAAATTCTTATATTCCATGGAGAACTGATACATGATGCATACATACATATACAACAAGAGGTAGTTCCTTCATGGGAAGCATTTACGGTGCCTTAGGATGTGTGTGCATGGTTTGGAGCATCAGGATTTGGTAGCATGCCATTTAGGCTTGTATGGGTCAACTCCTGTGGATAATATATGTGGGATCAGGATCTGGTCTGCTATAATTTACCCAGCAATTAACCAGACTACTGTAAGTATTTCCATCCAATTTTGTCACTTATCTATCAGAAGCGCCTGTGTTTCAAAATTAGTATATAAATTTTGTGTTCTGTAAACTGCTTAATTTCTTTACCTATAAGCACTTGCAGTAGAAAAATGCAGTTTTATAATATTTAAAAAATACCGTAAGGTTTAGGGAAAGTATCTCGGGTATTTACCATTAAAAAAATATTATGAATAATATAAGCACCCAATCATGAAATGGCCACTGAGAGGTTTAATGAACACATTTCACTTTAGTAAGGTAAAGCATTTTATTAATAAGTTGTTATAGATCATGCAGTTTCTTTACCATCATGATATCAAACCAATAATTTCTAAATTATTTTCCTTCTCAAAACATATGGGAATTTCCATGTTATAATAATGAGTAAGTCTAAGAATATTCATTCTATTGTAGTGTTTTGTTATACTACTTGAGTCAAAATATGGTAATGACTAAGCTATTGCAGTTTAATAGGAGGTTTATTGTGGCTGTGACAGAGTGGAACAGTGTAAACCAGTGAGCTGCTACAAAGCAAAGGTAACTGGGAATGAGTTTTGCAATAGGGGATCCCACCAGTGCCTGCAGTATAACTGTGGGATCAGTGGATGCAGACAGGCAGTGCTTTTCCTTCCCCCTTTCCTTTGTTCCCCATACAAAACTTAGATTTGTCTAGTTATACACCTCATATGCCCAGAACCAGACATCTGACCTTTTATTCTTTTTTTTTAATATGCTAATCACATCAAAATAGGTGTTATCTTTTTCTCCAGCGCTTTTTGCTGCATTTCTCTGCAGGTGTGTTGAGCTATCAGGCTGATAAGGCAGCTGTTGTCAGGTAGGCCTGGAAAATTTAACACAGTCACAGAGGAAGTCACAGAGACATCATACCCTGAGGTACATCCAATAAAAAATAACAACCTTCCTTACAAGTCTCTGCTATAAGCAATTTGACACTGTTTTTCATTGAGAATTAAATGCATATTTAAGGAATATTTTTGAGCAGTCAAAAATAAAGAACAAACAAAAACATCCCACAAGCTCCTGTTATTCCCTCTTACTGTACCTAGTGACTTATAAAAGGGTCTTTTACATTCTGTTAAGTTAAGCCTCACAAAACTAACAACCCGGGGCTTCCTGTGGGACTTTTCTAGATGGAGATGCAGGGTGACTGAAGCTGGTTTAAGTTTCTGTGCCCAAGAAAACTTTCTTTCACTGCTGAAAAATGAGGGAGCTTGGAAAGCATACTCTTCACAGGATAATTTTGGGTTTTAGGCAATCCCTTTGGATTCTTCCTGCAGTTTGCGAAGTTTTAATTACATTATGAAATAATTTACATGCTGATCATCTTGCTAGGAATAGGTCCCCAAGCTGTCTTTAAAAAGATGCTAATATAAATGCAAATAACCACCATTGTGAACATAAATTTCAGTTAATACCGCATTCCAGGCTGGATAGATAGTGACCAACAATTTCCATCTATGTGCTGTTTGGATAACTATGTGAAATGTGGTGGTGATTTTGGTTCAGTTGGCCTGAACCAAGGCCTGAACAGAGCTGCCAGCATTGCAAACCTTTTCCACCAGGAAAACTTCTGTCTAAACTGGATTTAAATGAAGCTCACTGCTGGGAGAGGTCACTGGGGGCCACGGCTGATGGATCTTGAGAAGATATTGTTGGGAGGTTGGTGTCAGTTCTGCTCAAGCTGAATCCTTTTGTGATTTTACAAAAGAATACAGTCACACCAGGGCTGTCATCCCACACTTTTGTGTAGCTCTAACTTGACTAAAGATGAAGAGAGAGAAAAAAAATCCTACAGATTTCTGACAGGGTGTCAATGCTCTTATTTCATAACCATATGGGAACAAGGTGACTTGTCACAAGGGAGGCTTCTGGCAATGTAGCCAAATCATTGACCTTGTAGACCTGAGTGCCTGGAGTGCACAGTAAAAGGTGGGGTATGTATTAAAGTGCAGTGATTTTGTAACAAATACTTATTTTTTTGGGCAAAGTCCTATTTTTAATTCACACTGTGTGCTGAGTCACTGGTATCTCTGGTTGTATAGGATCTAAATCACCACAGAAAATGTGCAAAATGTACATCATGCTGTTTTTTAATTTGAATTTCTTTATCTCACTAGGTTTTACTTGTGCATCCTGCTCAAAACGTTAAAAGAACATAAATTTTTGCTATCACATTTTTTTCTCTCTCTCAACTGAAGCTGAACTACAAAGCTAAAATTTTACATCATTTCTTTGCTGCCTCTCCTCTCCCCCTAATTTTGCCAAGATTTATAAATAGATTACCACCACTATGAAGAAACTTAAAGTATTAGCTGTCTTGCACTCAGCAACCTCAATCATTCTGTGATTTGGTGGTACACATCTGCCTTTTGCAGTAGTCCTTGTAGGCACAGAGCAGCATGACTGAGTTAGGTTTGGATGAATAATGTGTAACATAGCTGGGCAAAGCTGGGGCTGAAGGCTGCTTCACAGCCAAGCTGTAGCAGCAGGCAGGGAGACGTGGGCCTCTCCTCGGCCAAGAGACAATGGAGGTGTTGGCCTGGGTCTGGGGAGGTCTGGTTCCAGTTCTGGACTCTAGAGAAATAGAGAGAGACATGGATGTACTGGAGAGAGTACAGTGAAGGGCCACAAAGATGATGAAGGGACTGCAGCATCTCTCCTGTGAGGACAAGCTGGGAGAGCTGGGACTGCTCAGCTTGGAGAAGAGAAGGCTCAGGGGAAAACTGATCAATGTATTAAAATACCTGAAGGGAGGGTGCAATGAGAGGTCAGTGGTGCCCAGTGCCACAACCAGAGGGCAGTGGGCACACACTGAAACACAAGAGGTTCCTTCTGAACACCAGGAAACACTTTTTCACTGTGCTGGTGACCAGGGGCTGGCAAACTTGCCCAGGGGGGTTGTGGGTCTTCATCCTTGAACATATTCAATAACTTCATGGACATGGTCCTGGGCTTTACATGACCCTGCTTGAGCAGGGAAGTTGGACATGATGCCCTCCAGAGGTCCTTCCAAACTCAACCATCCTGTGATTCTGTGAACCCGTCAGCAGATGACTTAGATGGTTTACTTGGCTTTCAAAATCCATCAGTATGATTTGCTGATTTGACAATGCTGCTAAATAACCTTCCAGTCAGCATTGCAGAGCAGAGCAGAACTGCCCACTACGTGAAACAGAGGATTAGCAATGCAGAGAGCCTCAGTAAACCTGTAGATCTCGTTTCCCTTATGCATTTTTTTTTTCTCTTCATATAAAATATCTCAGTCACTGTTTTACATATTTTGGTTGTCACTTTCCACATTGCTTGGAGCCCTCATCTGTACAAAGCACTCAAGATTTTTGTCACAGCCTGCTTTTCCCAAAACTCCTGGGAACACCACATGCTGTTCTGACTAGTATTCCACCACTTTTGTGAAATATCCTCTTTGAATACACTTCACTTCTCAGATTATAATTTATAGGTGCTGATTTACTGGCACCCATGCAGTTATTTTTGCCCTGCCATATTTTTACGTCAGTGGGACTTAGTGTTTCAAAAGGATGAAAAAGCCACATTCTTGATACAGTGGTGGGTTGGCACTACCCCCTTCCCTCTCATCTTTGGCCATCTGAAATTCAAGTCCCTACTTCAAAAAACAAATTTCTAGAATTTTAACGAAGTAATATTACATTTTTTTAAACATAGGCAAACAAAGTCTCAACCAATTCTGACTACACAGCTGAATTATTTTTATTGAAATCTGTTCCTTTCCTTCTCTTGTCTGTCATCCCCAGATTTCAAGCTGACATGATACTTGGCTTGGAAACAAAATCTAAGGGCAAACTACTGGTACTTGGCAAAACTACAAATAATTAAACTCAACAGTTTAGGTGAAAAGTGGTAAAATTGATAATAGGTACTGTTAGTGCCATCTACCACAACAAAGCAATGCACCACAAAAGAAAATTGAATAGGGCCAATCTTGTTTTCTGGTACTGCCATGGAAATCATTGGAATCCACAAGTCTCTAAGGCTCTTTATGGACCCTTTTTTCTGCTGAATCCTGCTTTTGCTCTGATTTTGCTACTTCAAGAGAGATCAAACAAAACCACCAGTATTCTTGAGCCTGGGTCCTCTTGTATTAATAGAATAGTAGAGAACAGGCCCAAACCAGAATATCACATCAATGCACGAGTAAGAGTCTCAAAAGGAAATAGAAGAACACTTTCCTTTCTAAAGCTGACCTACTCAATTTGATTGGATGACCAGAGAGGGAAAACTTTCCTGTGCTCATTCTGTAGTGTTCCTAGTTGGCTCTAAATGATGCCCAGATAAAAGAACTGAATGCTCAAATAGACTTCTATTGAATTTAAAATTCCCTGAAGTGCATTCCTCTTCTATCCATTCTAAAATCTATAGCTATTTACTTCTAGCTGCTTCAGAAAGCGAGCTGCAGTGTCTGATGCTGATAAAAGGTATAAAAAAAATTCTTGTAAATTAGAAATACTAAAATCTGGCAGCTTCTTCCATAAAGAATTATATTGCATGGACATGCAAAATGTGTCATCCTATCCATCTGTTCCCCAACGTGTATTTAAAAATGGGTGATGCCACAGAAGTTAAATCCTCAATGAAGCAATGGAAAAGCACCGCCTATTCTGGTTCCTGGGAGTAATAAGTGAGCACAGACTCAGCTGGGTAGTAGGAGGGCTATGGTGGAGACTTTTCCATGCTGTTGGCATGGAGAAATCTATATCCTTGATCTGCCCCTAGATGCCAGCAATGAATTCAGATTGTGGTCTGCATCTTCAGTTTCACTACAGCATTGAACCCAGAACTGTATTTTTCCTCATTGCATTTGGAGGTGTTCATGCATTCTAACCGTTCATCTCCAATACTTTTATTTCCTGTCAGAGTTACGGTCCGAGATCCCTTGATTTGAGTGATAACAGAGTTGACAACATGGATTAAAATCCTAGATTATCAGGATTTGATTTTCCTGTCAAATGTCCATCTGCTTTTTGTGAAAGCATTCTGAAACGCACACTTTTTTGGATAGAGAAGAAATAAAGAATAATTTACCCCGTTCTGATGTCTTAATTTAAAATATGATGGAAACAATGGATATATTATGTTTCTTGATCAGCGGCAGAGCTTGTTTTATCACACTATAGTAAACCATGCTAATTGAAAGCTTCCGATCTTTTTCCTCTCAAAATTAGTTGAAATTAATTAATTGGGGAAGGAGGTGGAAGGGAATGTGGGTTTTTTGGACTGGGCTCAATGAGGTTATTGACACAGACTTTTAGCTATACAGTGTACAGACCAAAGCACCCTTCCTGTGGCATGCCTTTGAACAAATCCAGCTTTGCCTTTAAAAAATTGCAGCAGAATATCCCATATTCAGAGATAAATTATACACTCATCTTTGAAGATTAAAAAAAATTCCAGGAATTTGTGAATTTCAGGAGCAGACTGAATTGCAGAGAAACTCATATTTTCACATGGAGCAAACAACAGGGTTGATGCTCAAAGGATGTTTTTGAGAATACTTGCAGATCTGTCTTGCTCAATGTGCCAGCTGTATTGAAGTGTCTCTCTTTTCTGCAGCTTGCATAAAATGTTCCTTCTGGTAGTCAAAATCTGGGTGTTTTACCAGTCTTGACCTAAAAATATGTGTATCATAAATTTACATGAGTTCTAAACTATTTACATTACTTGTAAATGCCTACTGAAAATACTGTAGACTTTGGCTTCATGTTAACATCCTTGGCTTGATTCTAAAGCAGCTTAAAGCTTTCATTAATTAAAGTGTTTTTCAGTTATAATCGATACAAAAAGAAAGTTTTGTAGCTAAAATTATCAAGTTCTAATCTATAAGGTATTTTAATGTGTAAAAACCATAAATGGGTATTTTGAAGACATTAAGAGCTGTAATTTGAATGCAAAATGTTGTTAATATATTTATTCTCAGAGTGATTAGAGATTTCTGTAAATGCTTATGTATATTTCTGGGTGTGAATTCCTGTGGACCCACTTCTGTGACCAAAGTCAGGCATGTACAGAGGCTTTACAGGGCTTGGGAAAACAATCTCCTAGGTCTCTGTATATTTTTAGTCTGTTCGAGTCCTTTTTTTGGATTTCTTGTCTGATGAATCCACGAGAGGGCAGTAGAAAGCAAGAGTAACGTGGATGCGTTTTACTGCAGCTTTCTGAAAAACAGCACCCAAATCATCAGGTTAAGGAGGTTGGTCCCCAGCATCATTCACTTATGGTATTAAAAAATTAATTTGGAGTTAAGTCAGAAAAATTATAATATTTACTGTAATTTTAGGTGAACTTTGTCTTCTGATGTTGAAACCTGTTGTTATACTTGTTTCCTATTTTCACAGCTACAAGTTCTGTATAATTACTGAAATTTGAAACAAACTAGATTTAGAAAGTATTCATGATACTAAAGGTGCCGTGGCCATAATGAAATAAACCTCAAATAAATATAGTGAATTAAACCCCATGAAAATTAGTGATAATAAATTATCAAAACAAACCAAACATCTGCTTCAAGACCTAAGGCAGAATTAGGCAACTGATAAGTGCCTACAGTACATGCAGTTTTGTACTTGGGTAACAGCATTTTTGACATAGATTGTCTCATCCTATTAAAAAACCCATGAATACAAAGATCGTTGCAGTAACTGGAACAACAGAACTATTTAAGTCTGATTAGAATTTCTCATTTAGACCCAAAGGCTTGTTGTGTTACATTTCTGGTTGCAGCATTTCATTACTTAGTGATTCAATCACCTGTGCTTGTGACAATAGTACACTGGTTGTGCAATATGGTAGTGATGAAAAGGATGCACCTGACGCAGGATAAAAATTCAGCATATCTTTCTGAGCGAATTATTTTAATTCTGAGTATTAATTGAATGAAATTTCTCTCTCCTAATAGAAGTTAATGTTCTGAATATTACTTAGCTAGTGAACTAATGAAAGTAATGACTTAAGCCAAAGTGGCAAGTGGTCATTTAAGTGTTTCACAGACATGGCAGATATTTTTATGTGATCCTGTCACTTTTCTTTCCCATGGAAGAAGATGTCACACCTCATTTGTCACACGTTAGGCTTGAAGTCTACCTTCAGTGAGAACAAGCATGGGAACACTTCTATAGATGCCTACCAGAGGTTCCTAACTTTAGCCTTTTCAACAAAACTTGTGTGTGCACTGACCATGATCTGGCTGCCTTGTGCAGTGTCCAGTTTAGTCTGTGTGCTGGGCTCCTGCCTGTGAATGCCACAGCAGGCAAGACAACTGCATGATTTGTCCCAAGTAGAGCAAGATGCAGTGTGGCCCCAGTTGTTTATATGTGCTCTGCATAGAGGTAAGCAGTGTTTATTCTCTGTGTCTGCTTCTGGTGCACCACAATTTGAACATCAGCTCAGAAAGCAGTGACTTGTAGAGGCACGATATCAAATTCATCCTCTCTGGGAGTTGGGTACCAGGAGCTCTGGGTGCAGGGCTTTAGCCTTATTTTCAGAGCTCGATTATGCTAGTAGAAGATATAATTTATCCTTGAATTTGAGCCCTGCTCAGTGCTGAGAGCAGCAGTAATAAAGATCCTACAAGTTGCAGCTTGCAGATGGAGAAATAGCTGTGTTTCTTTCACTTCCTGCAGGGATGTGGGTCTGTGTCCCACTGAGCTTGCTTGCATCCTCTTCCACTCCAGGATCCAGCAAGGTGCATGTGTGTATGTGTGTGTGCTTGAGGGTAAATAAACACCAAGGCACGCACAGACACACACAGACACACATACACAATGTCATGTTCCCTCTCTCTGTTTTGTCTTGCATATAGAAGGGAAGAAGGATGGGTTCAGACAGGGGGCTGTGAGCACATGAAGTGTGCATGCATGCAAACCCCTGTTCCTTCATAGCTGGGATGAACAGAGGCGAATACAAGTAGAACTGAGTGGCAGAAATAAGGAGCGTGTTCTCTTTGAGAAAGGAGCAAATGAAGAGATTAAAAATTAGTAAAAAGCTGCAGGAAATGTAAGCATGGTGTGCAACTGAACAAGTATGTGGGGGAAAAAATTCGCTGTGTGCTTGTGCAATTAAATTGACTTAATGCTAATTTCTGCATGATGATACACAGGTACAGGAAACAAGAAGGGATGGTGGAAGTAGAATTTTTGGTAGTTGCATGAGAGCTCCATTAGAAGACCTGTGCTCTCTCTGCAGTAGGACAGCAGCTGTGAGAGTGGGAGCTTTCAGGATGGGTATGTTCAACTTCTGGGGAGAAATGTAAATGCCTTTCAGTGTCCCTCTGTGAAAAATACAGCATGAGTTCTAGGGGAAACATGCTGAAAGATGTGTATAGAAGTCCTGACCAGAAGACCATATTATATCATTAGTGATCCATGAAACAGTCAACCTGAGCTGTGCTGCACATGCAGCTTTGCCTTCAGGCTGATGCTCTGCTGCCTGTGTCCCTTGGCTTCAGGGCAGACTCAGCCCACTCCTGTGAAAAAAGAGCCTGCAGGCAACTCCCACCACGGTCACGCCACCTGCGTGGCCTTGCCTTTATCTAAAGGCACAGCAAGAAGTTCTCATGTGAAATCCTTTCTGTTTGATAGTAGAAATGATGAATAGAGTTGTTTTCTTGCAATAAAATCTTCTAACAGCTCAAATCACCAAAATTCAATGGATGTTGTCTGCATGATGTGCTACATGTGCATCAGAGAATAATTTGATGCTGAACATTCAGAGTTCCCAGCAGCAAACAGGACATGAAATTACCTTTATTTTTATCTCATTAAAGTGTTATCTCTAACAAGTGGAATTTTAAATGATACCTTACAGAGTCCAAGTACTTTCTTACTGGGATCATAACAGACCAGCAACTCTCGGTGTAAAACAAAGTGGCAGGTGGCTGTACATTATCTGGGTTTTCTGAATTATATCCTTGACCTTCCCAAAATGAGTGCCAAAACTTCTTGAGAAAGGCATAATTGAACCCTCCTTTGGAACTCTTATTATCTTATCTTAGAATGATATTGTTCCACAATGCTACTACTTGCAGTTTTTTCATTTTTTTCCCCCCAAGTTGGTCATAAAACTGAAGGCATTAATGTTGCAGCTTGTAGACATCATGAGCAGGGAAGGAAGTGTTAACTCCAGATTGCCCTTTCAGTCATGAGAGGACTGCATAGGGCTTGAGATCAGCATAAAACCATATCAATCCTATGAACCACTCCTGCAATTTATCCCTTGAAATGATCTTCTTTAGTAAGAACAAGATTCTCTGAAATCTTTGGCGCAGTTAATTGGAATTGTGAAAAAATGAATTACCATATTTAAAAAAAGAAAATAAGTTTTTCTTTGATTTTTGGACCAAAAAGATAACAGTAGGTTGTAGCTGAGAATTTGACTTTTATAACTTCTTTGAAGGTTTCTATATTAGTAATTCTTGGTAATTTAATATTTTCCTGATGTTCCAAGACCACAGTTTTAATTCACTTTAATCTGTGTATGAATAATTGAGCAGTAGCTTTTATATAGTGTTAGTCCAGTAGAACTACCAAATGTTCCCAAGCTATTTACATGAAAAATGAACAGTTCTGCCAACAGAAGATGATTAATCAAAAGAAATTGTAAATTATGTATGACACTTACTTCTTTTCCTTTTTCCTCAATAACTGTTCAAGTGATATTAAGTAAGTAGCATTAAATAAGAAGAAATAAATTAATATAAGAAGTCCTTATGAAAATCAGATAAAATTAGAAGTGATAGGATATTGTATTGTTTGAGACATATAGTTTAATCTACAGACTGTTGATAGCAACCATTCTCCTAATCATTATTGGCAGAATGGATGGAACATGTTCCAAAAGAAAAATTTTTCTAGGTCATTCCAATTAGAAGTGAGTAAAGAAATTAGTATCTGGGGGTGAATGTGTTGAGGTGACAGTTTTATGTTTATCATGGTTTCTGTATGTGGAAGAGAAACATTGAGCCAGACAAAAGAACAGAAAAATAACCAGGAGAAGCCAAGGCAGATCCTATGTTTTTACAGTTAGGAGCAAAAACAGGGAAGGAGTAAGACGAAAGCTTCATGATGCCATAATCTTAATAACTGTTGCATTCATTACTACCGAGGCTATAATGAAGCAATGATTGAAGAGAAAGATAATATATTTGGTTAGACTTGCTGATATGACTGGGAAAAGTGAAAAATCTCTTTTATTTAGACACACTGAGCTTTTTTTAGCTGCTCTGTTTTGTGCTGAAACAACAGCATTTGTAGCTAAAAATATAAAACAATGATTACAGCAGTGAACTATTAAGTCCATTCACTTCTAGGTCCAGAATAACATCAATGAGGAATTCTACGTAAGGATCTTTTTACTAAATAGGGCAGAGAAGTTTACTTTATTTCTGTTTTCTCAATAAGGAAGATCCTTCCCTTTAGATTTATAATATAAATTATCCCTACAGCAGTTATGTGGGAAAGGATGATTTTTCTTCCTGAATAGAGCTGTCTTTGCAACTACAGAGATACATGTGTGTGCCTTTCTGGGCATCAGGAGTTTTCCTGTTGCTGTGTCCGAATGTGAATAGTGTTTTAAAGCTGCATCACAGATCAACCTCTGCCTGTTCCATTGTGATTTGTGATGTAAATTTGAACTCTTTTCACTTGCTCTAAGAGATGTTGGACTCAAAGTTAATACTGAAGCCATCAATCTATGTAAGGACCTCATGTGACATACTATCATATGGTTACAGATGCATGTAATGGCTGTAAAAGTTGCTCCATCTGCTTGTGATGCTGGGTGCCAAGTCTGGAGTTTTATGACTTACTGGATAAACTCTGATTATTTTGTTGGTGTAATGGGTAAATGATAGCTATGGGATGAATGAATCCTTGCCTCATAATCATCAAATCATACAATGGCTTGTGTTGGAAGAGACCTTTGAGATCATGTAGTTCAAACCCCCTACCCTTCCACTAGACCAGGTTGCTCAATGCCCCATCCAGCCTGTCCTCAAACACTTCCAGGGATGGGGCACACACAGCTTCTCTGGGCAGCCTGTGCCAGGGCTTCACCACCCTCACAGTGAACAATTTCTTTCTAATACCTAATCTAAACTTGCCCTCTTTTAGCTTAAGGCCATTCCCCCTCGTCCTATCACTACATCCCCTTGTGAAAAGTCCCTCTTCAGATTTCTTGTAGGCTCCTGTTAGGAACAGATGTGAAGGTAAAGGAGTCCTTAATTTGGCTAGCAAAGAACTTTGCATATCCATTGTGTTCCCAGTGTTCTCCTTTTACTGCTCAGGGCTAGCAATC
The DNA here is from genome assembly GCA_026261815.1 of Monarcha castaneiventris obscurior. NCBI lineage: Eukaryota > Metazoa > Chordata > Aves > Passeriformes > Monarchidae > Monarcha > Monarcha castaneiventris. Next base: position 14,216,903 of record JAMPIT010000379.1, read on the forward strand.
CAGCACATGGGAAAAAAGACTATTTGGCCAGCTATAAATCTGCATTGTTCCATAATTTTCCAGGAGATAATTTCAGAATACTAAGGAAACAGTTCAAAGGGGAAAAAAAACCAACTTGGGATCAAACAGCCAGTAGAATGCCAGCCTTTTCCAAAAAATGTTGGTTTTGTTATTCTTGTAAACAATCTTAAGAGCACGTAGATTAACTAGAAAGTGTATAAAAATGAACTACTCAGTGTGTTCTTTCTCTTTTCTTGGTGCCTTTGAAACATTTAAAGGTACATGTTGAAAAGGATGATTAAAACTTACTAAATCTAGTGAGCACCTACAATTGAGACTTAGGGTTTTAACAGGTTGTTTGGCTTTCCCCGTTTTCAGTGGTTTATTTCCCTTTGAGTTTTCTCTTTCTTTTTCTTTACACATTACTCTACTGAAAGATTACTTTTAGAAAGCACACATTTATAAGACTTCTATTACTACTTTCTCTTATTTGAAATTTTAATCAGAAAACCCAGACCTGACTAATCAAATGCATATAAGATGTAGGGTAATCAAAAGTACTGGAGAATGATGTAATTTTCTCCTTTATTAGTGATGGAAAATTGAATACTTGCCAGCCCTCTACCCTCAATTGTTTTTAGGCTTTTCACATGAGAAATATTATCTTGACTTTTTTTCCTGACTTCCCTCCAGTTTTGTTGCTGAGCATGACATTAGACATGGTAAGGAATGTCCCTTTGCCCAGGTTGTGCCCTCTCCCAGCATCTTGCCCACCCCCAGCCTGCTTGCTCATGGTCAGAGAGAGGAACAGAGAAAGCCTTGACCCTGTGCAAGCACTGCTCAGCAATAGCTAAAACACTGGTTTGTTAATTAGCTCCATTGCCAGCCTGATCCTGTGCATCCTGGAAACTCTGAAAGCAGCCACTGCAGCTCCTATGCATTTTCATGCTTGATGAGGGCTCTATGGCCTAGTTACTTAAAAAGAAAATAAATAAGAGAAAAGGATGGGAGCTCAGATTTAGTTTTGCATTTATGTTGAAAACATGACTGTTATATGTAAGGAAGAGTGTGGACTTAAAAGCTTAATTCAATATCACAGATAAAAATCCATGTTCTCTGGTGAATATGCAAATGACATTTGTGCAGTTTTGATTTCTTATCTGCATATCTGTCCTTATTTGCTCTTCAAGTCTTGGTGCTATCTATTTGAATCTGTACACAGCTCAGAGGTTGCTTTTTTGTGAGAAAATGTAAAAAATTGCTTATTTCTATTTAGGTATTTAAAATGTTTTAGTCATCAGTTTGGAAATATAACCAAAACAAATACATTTTTAAAAGAGATGCTTCATTTCCCAGACTAGACAGCACTGGAAGACCTATAAATACACTGCATGTGTCTGTTCCTCCACTGGGAAATCAAATGACGTTAAAATACATTTCGAAGAGCTGTGATGATTGATATATAAAATGTTGTGGGTTAATTTCCAACACATGTAAATCAGTCTGGAAGCTATGAAAAATGTGATCAAACAGCATCTGATACATAGCTAATGACCAGAGAGGGGCACCATCACCACTTCACTTGTTTTAATACTTTAGATGCTCTTAAATGTTATTCTGTTCTAATTACAGTTGCTACAACAATGTTACAAGATTGGCAGTGGATTGACTACATTTAAGACATATTTTCCAGAGGCATATCAATGATCTCTTGTTCCTTCAGCTGTGTCCCACAAAATGACTCAACTTGTTCTGTGATTTACTCAAATGTTCCTCATGAACATTTTTCATAGTTCTCATGTATTTTTAGGTTTGTGAACCATGGTGGTGATCATTACAATTTCTGCTTCAAAACCACTCTTTTATCACTCTCTAAGGCTGTTAGAAGCCCCGAGCTTCTGCCTTTTTTTACAGGATTTTTTGCATACAAGGGAGTCATATTTAAATCTTTCAATAAGCATGACTATAACTGTACTATCAGAAGTGCTGTTTGCCAGTTAGCTGATAAATTACCAGGACAAATAAATAAAAGAAAAGGCTGTATAGTGGCAGAACTGTACCCAGTTAGAATAATTCTTCTGCTACCCATCATATGAAAATTACTGTGAAAGTAACAAAACACTGGCACACTTTGTCCAACAGGTGTGTGGAACCACCCTCTTTGGAAATATTCAAAAGCCATCTGGGTATGGTATCTTGGGCAACCAGTTTTAGGGGGCCCTGTGTGAGTGGGCATGTTGGACAAGATGATCTCCAGACTTCTCTTCCCACCTCAGCCATTCTGTGATTCAGTGAAAGAAAATGTATTTGCCTACACACAAAACCCAAATCCAAACCAAACTAGAAGTTCCATCAAATTTAAAATGAACATATTCAGCATAACTCTGTGAAAATATAGACCATACTTGTATAATGCTACTGTATAATTTTACTTACTTAGTTTTAAATTACGTAACACTATTTAATGTCGGAGTCGTGTTTTACTTCTCCCCTAGAAATATCCTCGGGATATGCAAATGGGAATTACATAGGTAAAATTCATGACCAAATCTCTGGAACCTTAAGATGGCTGCAAAAATTAATTTTACTAATGCCTAAAACCTCCCTAATTATTATTTTAAATAAATACTCTGGAGTTATTCTCACACAGGTCACATATTACCATGCTTTTGTTGTGAAGGCAGTGACTTTAAACACTTAAGAGAAATGCTTAAATTTTAACTCTGGTGATGCTAGTAAGGCATTCAATGATAAATTTTATACTTAATGTATTTAGTGAAGTAGTTACACATATGGTGATGGGTGGATGAATGATATGCACACAAGCACTCTTGTTTACTTCATGGTTCTTGTTAATGTGCATTAGCAGCAGGAGGGCCAAGGAGAATCTCCATCCTTTACTGGATGCAGCAGGAAACAGTGACAAAGGATGAGGAAAAGACTGATTAAGAATTGAGATCTGGAGGATGAACTCTGACTGTATGAAGTGATATTCTTCTTTTCTCCCATTTTCTGTGCATGAGAACAACAGTAGTATGTATGATAGTTGCACAGCACATAATGGAAAAATCTTGATTTGTCAAGTAATACACTTGCATTTGCCTTTGTTTATAAATGCAAGGTCCATTTACATCTTCAGAGCGGGAAATTGTCGCCACTTTTAGAAAACGTATGAATAACAGGGGAAGCAACAATTATGAAATTAAAGAAAATACTTCGTAGATGATTAAATATCGTTAACAGCAAAGTAGAATCTTCATGTAAATTTAGGCTGGAAGATAGGTGATAAACAAATTCTCACTCCAAAGGAAAAAAAGCTTCGGGAGATGGACAAGCAGTCATACAATGAACTTGGCAACTCAAGCAGTCTTTCCCTGTTGCTGTTCGTAACTTTAGGCTTCTAGATAATTTCTATGTTGAATGCTGTGATCTGGACTGCTGCTCTTAAGCACACACAGACTACTTTGGGCAGCCTAAAAAGGCAGAAGTTATTGCTTTTCAAGAAAATGTGAACCCAGACATGGAAAACGCCTTGCAGTGGCAGCATCCCTAATGCCTTGATAATATATGAATGAAAGTACAGAAGATGGTGGAGGTGGAGTCTGCAGTTGGGTCCAGTGGCCAACAGGCAGGGACGTGGTGAAGGGGCCAGGCCAAGCCAGTGGTCTGCAGCTGGGAGTCAGAGCTGGTGAGGAGAACAAGGGTCAGGCATGGCTGGTCAGTGCCATGGCAATGGGACTGTGCAGAGGCCAGGCTGGGCTATCAGTTCATGGCTGGGCCTGGCTCTGCAGAGCCCGTGGCCAGACAGGGCAGGGCTGGGGGAAAGCTGGAGACCAGCCCTCCTGTGGCACCTCTGGAGCAGGGTAAGAGGAGTCCTGGGGGCTGACGTGGGGTCATGCCCATGCCCTGGGCCATGGGCAGCATGGAGGGAGCCCTGGGGAGTCAGGGCAGGGCTTTTAAGGCTCATAAGGTATATGTGTCTGTACTCACACTTGACAGAAAATACATGTTTTAATACTCTTAACCAGAGGTTTCTGTCTGTGAATTTTTGAAGATTGAAATGGCAAAGTAGGGTTGGTCTTCATTATGAATTTTTAAAATGGCAGTTCCACAGAGTCACAGAATGGGTGTGGTGAGAAGGGACCTCTGGATGGCCTGGGGTCCAGAGTGTCTGCCTGGACAGGAAAACCCAGAGCCAGCTGTCCAGGACCCTGTCCAGACATCTGATCCCTGGCAGAAGATTCTAGAAAGAAAATGAGATGGAGTTTTGTCTTGCCTCAGATATCCTGAGCTCAGTGAAGGAACCAACAGGGATGTTTTCAAGCAGTTAGACAGCACTTTGTGTTTCAGACAGTTCCTTATTTCAGTCACTCTTGTGTAGTCTCTAATTGATTTAGATCAGATTATTGATTTCCTGCTGCATACCTAATGGATTTTTTTGTGTGTGGAATAGGTTATATCTCACATATATTTTTGTTTTTTAGATCCTCAACACAGCTGTTCTTTTGCACATGCAAATCCAGGGGAGAACACCAGACATCATGCTTAGTATAACGGCTTATGATTTCTTTCATAGTAAAGTTGCTTCAGAAAATTTTCTTTCTCCGGTTGCTTTAGATTGGGGAATTGTTCAGTTAGGTGACATACTGTTTAATCACGCAGCAGATGTCCTGTTTTTAGCTTTTCAGGTACTGTGCCAATACTGAGCAGAATCTGTAGGTTTTGGGTTGCATAAGTGCAGCAGTTTAAATGGCTAAATTCTAGGTTAAAATCAGAGCAGGAATATTTAGCATTCGGTAGTTTGCAGATGTTGTCTTATTGATTCTGCTTTCTTTTGTGGGAGGTTGAGAAAACAGGGAGGATCACAACACTGAAGGAACTATAACCTCTAGCAATAGCCCTGCTCCAGCTCTATGGAGGATGAGCCACACCAGCTAATATGGCAGCACTGGGGTGAAGGAAGACAGAGATAAGAAAGCAACTTTTACCCACTTGAAAAACAATCTGAGGCTAAATTCCAGATATAAGGGTTCAACATGCAGAAAAGGTTTTCTGACTAGAGAGACTGGGATACTTGGATAGTGTTTGACATTGGGAGCACTGCTAACATCATGGATTTGTGGTGGATTTGTTATTGTTGGGATGCTGGTGCAGTTTGGGCGCAGGTGAAGGGAAGATTTGAGGATGTGGAAGAAACAGTGTGGTGTGACTCCTAAGTCTCTGGGCTCAGGCACTGTGTGTATGCATGAGGGGACAAATGTCAAGGGCAGACTTGTGGAGTGGTAGGCTACGGCTGTGCAGAGTCAAAGGGTTATTATGATCAGAGTCCAGTGGGAGAATTAATTGCCATAAACATTTAATAACTGATTTGGGTATTGAGAAAGAAGACAAACATTGAAGACTCGGAGAAAACACATTTCTTTCCCTTTTCTGAGGCTTAAGTTCACTCCAGATACCATTTCTTCCATCTTCCTTGTCTTCACTCCCCTTGTTGTCACTGATGGTTACCCCCAGTCCCTTTTGTGAAGTGATGGGTGGCAGAGATAGTTTGGATCAGCGTGTAGCAGTTTCCTTCTGCTGCTCCTTACTTCTTGTCTTTTGCTGCCTCTTACATTTTTTCCATTGGTCTGTGCTGGTCTTATCCATGGGACTGTGGCATATTGCTGGCTCATGTTAATGTTGTCCTTCAGAACCCCCAGATCCTTCCCTGCAAAACTGCTTTCTGTCTTGGCTGGCAGTGCTTGCTGATGCTTCTGTGGAGCAGGACTTCACATTCTCTCTTGTGGGAAGTTCATGGGTTCTTTTTTGTTGAGGTGTCTCTGAATAGCAGCACAATGACCTTGTGTATCCACTACTGCTCCTGGTTTTATATCTTATGAAAATTTACCAAGTATGTACTCTATCCCATAATCCAGATTATAATGAAGTGGATGAACAGTATTAGATCCAGTACCAGCCCCCAGATATATCCCTATTAACTTGCCTCCATCCAGAATTTATGCCAGTGATCAAAACCCACTGAGCCTGGCAGTTCAAAGAAGCACAGAAAGACTGATATGGGATGGGACGTTTGGAGGTCATCTGTTCCAATCCCCCTTAAGGGGGCTCAGGTAGGGTCACCCAAGAGCCAGTTGCCCAAGACCATGTTCAGATGACTCTTGAATATCTCTAAGGGTGAAGAATCCACAACCTCTCTTGCTAAGGTGTGCCAGTGCTAGGTCAAGCTCAAAGTGAAAAAGTGTTTCCTGATGTTCAGAAGGAACCTGTTTTTCAGTTTGTGCCCATTGCCTCTGGTCCTGGTACTGAGTGCCACTGAAAAGAGCCCAGTTCTGTCTGCTTTAGAACAGACTGATCTAGGTTGACAGAGACCTTTAAGATCATCAAGTCCAACCATCAACCCAGCACTACCACTGTAATCCCTACACCACTAAACCATCACCCAGATTCAGACAGTTCTTGAACACCTTCAGGGATGGTGGCTCCACCACCTCCATGGGCAACCTATTCCAATGCCTGACCACCTGAAAAATGAAAAAATATTTCTTATATCAGATCTGAATCTCCCCTGTCTCTGCTTAAGGCCATTCCCTCTGGTCCTCTCACTGCAGGCACAGTAGAAGGGACAGGCCCCCACCTCACCACAACCTCCTATCAAGGAGTTGTTGAGAGTGATGAGGTCCCCCCCTGATTCTCCTCTTCCTGAGAATGAAGAAACCCAGCTCCCTCAGATGTCCCTCATAAGACATTTTCTCTAGTCCTTTCATGAGCCCTGTTGCCCTTTGCTGGACGTGCTGTAGCACTCCCTTCTAGTGTATGTGCACATGGATGAGATCCAGCCCTTCCCCTAACCCAAGCCTTCTCCTTCCCAGGCTACAGAGCCCCAGTCTAGGCTAAACTGACCCAGGTATATATAGCAATGATACCAGATCAATTCCTGTATTAAAAATTGTGTCATGTTTTATCAAAGAATGACACAGTAAAAAGGATATTTTCTACCAAAAGGAATGCAGGCCTTGGGATTTGGAGTTGTACTTCAGAAGTGACTCAATTTCTTCATCCAGGCAATATGATCGTCCAAGGCTTAGTACTCTAAATCTTACTGCAATAATTCCTTTCATTTGCTCGATAAACCTCAGTTCACCAGTCCTTGCTGGAAGTCCAAATCCTGCATCCGGCATTATTTATGGACTTTATTTCATCAATTTCATTTATTTCACCTGGAATTTATTTATGGAATCAAGTACCAGGGCTGTAACACCACTGTCTCACAGGGAAGCCAAACTGCACTAGCAAGTGGCGTGCGAACCTGTGATAACTCATTGGGACAGCAGGTCTTACAGCTGTGCTATGTATTACCTCCTTCACAATGTAAAAATAAAATGGTTTTTATTGCAGTAATTTGAAAAGCAATTGAAAAGATAATTATTGAGGCAACATTATTACTGTAACAGAATAAATTCTGTTGTCTGAGAAGGAAAAACCCATCAGATATTACAGTTTACATACATTAGCATAGGTGTTACTGTTTAGTCTCCTATGGTGAAATTCCTGCCGGTGGAGGATTGCTGCCCTTTACAGACAATTCGGGTTTACAACAGCAGCAAATTTTGTCTCTTTTCAGTAGGAAGTACTTTGTGGAAACACTGCCAGGTATTTTTGACATTATGTGAGCAAGGAAGGGTGAGTTATGAAGGCCCGTGAAAACATAAAAGCTGCCAAAAACAAACAAAAAAAAGCCTCTATTGATTTGTGGGTTAGTGGTAGTCAAGTGTAAAAATGGAGCTAATAGCTGGTAAGAACCCAGAGGACCATGTAGTGAGATGGCTTAATGGTGCTTGCACAAAAAATTAGTGGTAAACTCCAGATTCAGTTCTTAGGTTACTGTTTTCTGGCCATGTGTCTTCATCATGTAAAGTGAAACATTTTTTAAATTGTGATTTCTTACTGTTGACAGAACACGTTTGTGTGCTTTTTAGCTGCACAAACATTTCTGTGCAGTTCCTTCCAGTGGACATGGAGCACCTGTGCAGGAAACTCTCTAGAGCCCAAACAATGTCATAGTGGCTGAGTGGGAATTCTTACTGTGGAAAATAAAAATGCTACTTCCACAGGAAATTCCTAATCACCTATTCCCATAGCTGCCATAATGCACTTATTGCTACATGGCCTTTTATGGATGGCTATAAATGGTTGCTGATCCACACCTAATTTGTACCCAAATTACTGATTTTTCAGCACTCATAAATCAGTGTGCTGTCACTGGCAGACACATTTATATCCTGCAGCTAGCAAGCTTTTGTCTTAGAGCAGCATTATACTGCTGCTGAATGTAAACAGCTCTGTTAGGCATAGAGTGATGCTAAACTTAGCTAATAACGAAGAAGAGACTAATATTGAGACACTACTTGGCTTTTTCTCAGGTTTCATGGCTTCTTGGCAGAACAAAAGTGTTTTAAAATCAGCATAGTTGGCAAGTCCTGCATTCCATTCATAAGGAGACGTTAGTGGTGGATGCCATACCAGGCTGTGTATAAGAACAACAGTGCAGTCAGCAGGTTGAGGGAAGTAATTCTTGCCCTGTGTCCGGCACTTCAGAGACTGCTGCTGGAGCACAATGCCCAGTTTTGGGCTCCTCAGTACCAGACAGACATTGACATGCTGGAATGAGTCCAGCAGGGAGCCAGCAGGAAGCTAACAGGGCATGAGAAGTGGCTGAGAGAACCAGCTGGGTTTGCTCGACCTGTTGAAGAACAGGCAGGGGTGGTGCTGCTCTCTGTTAACTCTCTACAAGTTACGGACAGATTAAGCCAGAATCTTCCCAGAGTTGTACAGTGGAAGGATGAGGGGCAACAGGCACAAATTAGAGTATGGAAAATATTGACGATACCTGGGGAAGAAACCCCGTAGGAGTGGTAAAGGACTGGAATAGGTTTCCCAGAGTAGTAGATAGTACAAACTCAGCTGTGTAACTTTCTCTAACTGTACTTGCTCTGAGCAGGACATTTAATCTAGGAGTGCTAGAGGTCCTTGTCATCTATATGATTTTTTTGATATATGTTACTGTAATAATTCTTTACTTCCTTGCAGACACCACTATAGGGATCAGGAAAAAGTATTTTATAACTACAGATAAACCCACACAGATTAGACAAATCCTGTCTGATTTACTCGTCTGGATTCAGAATTGGTTATTATCTGGTCCCACAGTGCAGGGACATGAGACATAGCCTCCAAATAGATTTACCTGAGCAAAGTATTTTTTAAACACTTGCATTAGTAGTTGTACATGTGAAATAAAGGCATTTTCTCATAGTCTCAAAGGGCTGCAATCAACTTGCCCCAAAGCTGGGGAACGTTGTTGTCTTGAACAGTTTCTGCCTGAAGTGCAAGGACTGTTGCTTTGGCTTTCTTCCATTATAAATAGCAATTTGCTAGTAACAAAAATAGCAACGTGTTATTTTTTTAATCCCAACCTCAGCACTTAGCATCATAGGCCTTTTCCCTTATAGGAAAGGTAAGATAATAAACATGTACCAGGTCCCAGTCATGTTGCTTAATGCCTGAATGGTAGTCACTGGAATCATATTGCAAGGATCAGGTTATTTTTTAAACTGATATATCAAAGTTGTTGTGTTATGGAAACTAAAGCCTGGAAGATAGAGGAGCTGAATGAATAAGTTTGTCTTTTTTTTTTTAAACAAAATGTTCCACATCCTTTTGTAATCAGTGTTGCCTGAAAGAAATTTGTACTGCTAGGGTTGACATTTCATAGTTCACTGGGGACAAATGATGTGAATATATTAATAAAGTCATATATGTTATCATGATAGGTAGAAGTGAAAGGGAAGGTTAACAAGAAAGTGACTCAGAACAAATTATCATGTTTTATTAAAAGTATTCTACAAACATTTAATACTAATGTGTAATCATTTTGTGGTTGACGAACTAAGGATATTTATGAAGAAATCTGTGTGTTTTTGTTTAGTTAATAGATTTTTTTGGCAGTGATTTTTTATTTTGTTTTTAATACTTTCTTTCCTTTTTCTACTTTTCTAGGGAAGAATAGTGCATCAAAACATGCAGTAAAGTGTCCTTTTCTCATACACGGCTAAAATGGATGGGTGATAGTTCTAGTAGGGTTACACTGCTAGTCCATATTTCATCTGAGTCTTTAATGGTCAGTGAAGTTAATGGAGTTATGATGATTTATGTCAGCTGATTATCTAACCTTATATCATGTTGTTTTGCGGTTGAAGCACATGGCTTGGCCTGCAGAGCTCTTTCTTGTTCCCTGTTTGGACAAATGAACAAAGAACATCCAAACATACAAATCATAGTTTGTCTGTTCATTATCTTACTGTAAAATAATAAGTTACCACTGTGGTAAACTTACCATTCAGATTTTTTTTTTTAATTCTGCTTTTAAAAAGAGAAAGTTTTAGTTCTTCATATAAACATCTAGCAAATTAATATTGTAACACTCTGCTGTACTTGGCCTTGAATTCTGGGCATGTCCAGTCTTACTCTGCTTTTCTGCTGATAAGCTCTAAATTTTTAAAGCCTTCATTTTGGCAGAAGCTTCGTCTTCTGACAGCAGCAATCCTACCTAGGGAAGAACAAATTCAGATTTCTCTGTAGTAGTTATCATTCTTTCAGCTCTTCAATAATGCAAATGCACCAACCATAATAAAATCCAAATTAATTTCTCAGCTTAAAGTTTGGTTTTTTTTTTGATTGATAGGTCTTGCTAGAACCCTTACTTTGGAACAATTTCAAAATATTACTTTCTCTGGTCTAGTACTCTCTGAAGGGTTGGAGATGAAAATATCTGGTTTGAGTATCATCAACATTAAATCTCTGGAGTATAATAGTAGTTTGTTCTGTACTTTCAACTTTAACCAATGAACTCCGTATCTCAGCTGTTTTTTATTATCTGTGGAAGTTGCTGCATGGCAAAGGGAACTCAGAGAAAAGAGGAGCTTAGTTATCACGTACCTTATAGCACATCACAACTCGAGCAGTCTGCATTTAGTCTTGGTTTGCCAGAGACAGAGAGATGGTGCAAGTATTGGTTGCGTTACAGAAAATGGAAATCTTGAGACCAATCAAATGCTTTTTGTTTTATGCTGGTACTGCCAGTGTGACTTGTGTTGCGCTTACATGCATGTCTAACTTGCTTCTGGACATCTGCTTTACGTTACTTCTCCTTGCCTGCTCCCCATCCTCTGTCTCAAACACACATTTGGGAGCATAAAAATTATTTCTGACAAAAATTGAGGTGAGATTTTTTTGGTCTTGGGCTTTAATTGATATTTGAGGATCCTGTATCATTCAATCCAGCAATGAAAGCAAAATACAACATTTTTAAACCCAATTAGAAACACTGCTTAGTTTAAGATTAATTTAAGATTTTCAGCAAATATTGACAGTATTTTACGCTGCACATGCAGAGACTAGAGAGATTACTGATCAATTTTACACTTCAAAAAAAGATGAAAAAATACCTAAGACATTGTCCAAGAGTAAGAATATTAAAATACTTGAGAAAAAACCCCCACCTTTTTGAACATGAAACCAAAGATTTTTGTTAAATAAAATACTTAATGTATTAAACTCTGAATAACAATAGTAAGCCTTTGCACTCTGAGGGACAAAAGTTCCTTACTAAGATGTGATAAAAATACCTCTTGTATCAAAAGTATTTCAAGCTGAGTGAAAGAGAGCCTTCAAGTGGGTCTAGACACAATGTACTTGCTAAAATATAAAGGATGCCTGTTAAAGTCAGATACAGGTCTGTCTTACAGATTGTACCAGATGATGAATGTAATGTTCCTTCCACCTTCTAAGTCCTTCAAAATAGTTGCATATGTTTATATAACAGTTCAACAACTAGTGTTGGAAACTTATTGATGAGTTACTGCCCTGCAATTAAATATAAGCAAACAAATGTGCTACAGTCTTTGAAGAACTTGCTGTATGTCAGCTAATATTATTCCTGAAAGCTCTTAATTAGTTTCTTCTTATTATGCTTGTTTTTATTTTTACCCTAAAGTAAACAGAATGGAAATTCATTACACTTTTCTTTGTATCATGATTTGTTTATTTGTCTGTAAGCCAAAAGCCAAAGAAGTGGCTGAGTTATTTTTCTGTCATTGTTTCCACATCAATCCCTGTTATTCAATCTCTCTTTGGTTACTCTGCAGAGATCCCACGCACAGATCAAAAAAGGTGTTTTAATTGATCAGCTATGGCTTCTTTCCCATGTAGAATCCAAAGTAATATAAAGATGGCTAGCAACATAAAAGACTTTGTACTTCTTACCAAATGGGTTTTTTGACACTACTTGTATAAATTGTATTCCTCTTATTTCAGATTGCATGGTTTATAATCAATTTTATTTCAACATCCTACCAGCTTTTAGAAAGGTTGTTAAATAGCTAATGGGAAGAAGCTGTAATCAGATGTTGTCAAATTGAGGTGGAGTAATTCTCTGCAGCTGTCCTTTCTGTTCTGCTTAGACACTACACGGTGAGGTTTTAGTTTAAATAGCTTTCAACAGGGTACCTAAGATGGGGTTGAAGTTTATTGAGACCATTTTTATTTTGTAATGGTGACTTCAGGTAAGATAAATTTCTTCCTCAACTAATTAAAGCTTCTTAAGGAAATCTTGGCATGCATTTGTGTTAGTATATGGTCTTTTAATACCAATTAAAGTCAAAATATACTTGGAATAATTCTGCTCCTGTCTTTGGATTCTGTGTGCATGCTGGCTTATGCTAGATTACCTTCTGAAGACAAACCATCTGTAGTGATCGCTTGTTGCTACAGGACTTGGGTGGCTTTTGCTGCAGAATTTCTTAAAGGTACAATTGATCCCTACAGGGAAAATCAAATACATTCATTTAAGTGAAATGCAAATCACCCTTTTTATTAAGAGCTGTAATCTCTATACATCCATTTAGATTTAATTTTTGATAAATCAGATTTGAATCATGCAGTAGTTCTTTCCATGCAAAGTAAAGTTGAATGTTAAGATTTTGTTTGCTACAGATGTTTGCTACAAGATGTGTCCCTTGTGCTGGTAGGAATAAAATTATTAAAAGTCTTGTGGATAGATACACACCATCATAAGAGGCTCCTGGAAAAACTTTGTGGTGAAGTCCTGTGCATTCATACTTTGGAGAGCAATGTTGTAACAGCTTGGGGTAAAAAAAATCTGGTTTTGGGAGGGAAATCAGCTTGTATTCAGAATACCTGCAAAAAATTTTTGATTATATGAGCTTACTCATTATGTTTATGATTATTTTACAGTGAAGATTATAACTTACTGTTCTTGGGACCATTTAAACGTCTTTGTGGTTAAAGTACCTCCATCTTTCTTCCAAAATGCCATAAAGAAAGTTTATAGAACTGATTATTTTGGTTCATTCTGTACATATAATGACTTCTCTTTAAAATCTGTGGTTGCAAAGTTGGTTTGGTGTAAATTCTGTGGTGAATGAACAGACAGTAATGTGTCAAAAGTGAACTTTGCAATTTATTTACTCTTCAACACTTCATAACACTTCACAGCTAACCCCATACATATTAACCTTTTAATTGCACAGTATGGTACTAGAGCCACCTGTAAAGAAACTGTTTTTATTCTGGTGAACTTTTATAGTGTTTGTTAATTGCATTTTTTGGATGGGCCTCTTAGTAATTCTTAAGGAGATTTTTTTGGGTTTGTTTTTTTTTAGTATAAAATTTTTTTCAGATCTTTCTGAGAAGAAGACAATTTTAAATCCCCAGCTGGATTGAGGAATCCTTTAGAGTGCTGTCATACAAGATAATGTGCTCTGCAGAGCACTTGACTTCATTCTTGTGTGATACTGAAGCTGTCTTGCATCAATAGCCATCATTCAGTGGCAATGCAGAAACAAATCCATGTGGTTTTCCCACAGAGACCATAAGTGTCATGACAGATCATTGAAGTTTAATTGTTATCATCTGTCATGCATAAGATATTTAATATGGAATCTTGGTCCAGATTATCAGATAGGACCACAAAGATGATTATGAGGAAATGGAGGATCTCACATATGTGAAGAGGCTGAGGGAGATGGGACTATTCAGCCTGGAAGGGAGAAGGTTCCTGGGCAATCTGATCCTAGTTTCTAAATGCTTGAAGGGAGGGAATGATAAAGAGTGAACTAGATTTTTCTCAGTAGTGCCAACTGACTGGATGAGCAGCCATGGGTACGCATTAAAACCAGGCAATTCTGACTGAACACAAGACTTTTTTTGGTTTGTTTTTTACTGTAGAACACTGATCAAGCACTGGCACAGGTTTCCCATAGAGAATGTGGAGCTCCATCTGTGGAGTTACTCAAAACCTAGCTGGACAACCTGTCCTGTTGCCCTGGGCAGTCTTCTGCAGGAGCGTTGGACTAGATCTGAAGAGGTCACATCCATCCTCAGTGGTTGTGTGTACAGGGCATATTTATTGCTGTATCTTTTCAACAGGATTCTAAGTAGAACTCCAACTTGGACCTCAAATACCCTTGGACCAAAATAGCTCTTGTTGCATTCCAGAGTTATAACATCCCATGGGAACAGCATGATTTTTCCAGTTTCTCCAAGTCAATGTCATTCCACATAGGCAGCAAGGATTGCTGTCTCCCACATGCTAGCATAATCAATATGCTGTTTTACATAGCCCTAATTGTCTAAAATACAGAAACATGTTACCTACTAGTCAAGTTTCCTGGTACATCACAGTGTAAAATCGGCTGTTTAGTTGCTTAAAATGTCTTGTTTAGGCTAAATTTTTTTATCTTATGGCTCTATATTCTACCTTTCTTCTACTTCACTCTTTTTTACTCAGTTTTGGTGTAGTGAAAACTGCAATTGGAGCAATTTAGCTTTTTCCTGAAACTAGGGGAAAAGAGTAATTTGCCCCGTGTCTTTATTACTTCAAGCAAGTTGTCAGGAAAACCGGCTGAGCCTGTAGGCACGTATGTTTTCCATAGATTCTGTCTGGTACTTGGAATGACTTTTCCTATCATTGCACATCTGCTCTGGGCTTTGCTGCGTCCAGTGGGCTTAGATGAGTCATAAAAATCTCTTGTGTGTTGTCACTAATGCTTTTGCTGGCCCAGATAGCTGGAGCTGCCTGCTTCAATGAAGGAGCATTGTGTGAGGGCAGCAAGAGTATAAACTAGGACAAGGATCGCTTTGGCTTTTAGGTCTCCTGGCAGTGAGATACAAACATGTAAAGGGAAGGGATTCTTGATTCTTACTTCTATAGATGATGGGAGAGAAAGCTGCTGCTCCTGCCTCTTTTAGCTGTCACATTGGTCTGTGAGGTACATGCGGGTTGTGACAACCATAATAGACCCTTATTTTTGCTTTCCTAAAAGAAAGAGAGGGTGCTTTTTGACATGAATTTTAATAGGTTTGAGGCATTTGGCTACAATGGCCTGAAGAAGGGCATCCACATGCATTTAGGTGTGGGAAACCGTAGTGTGTTCTACTCCAGTGGCTTTGGATCTTTTTTTCTGGTTATCACTTGAGAACTTCATCATGGGGTTCAGTGGCTGACTTTTTTTTTTTTTTTTTGTCTCTCCACTATAGCATCAGCCTTCTTGATGCTAATGCAAGCAATTGTGAAACACCTGATCTCCTCCATAGCATCAGGGCAGATGCCATAGAGCCTCAGGAGTTTGGGACAGTGTTTCACTGATGAAGCCCACCAAGAGGGTGAACAAGCTTTGAGCTAATCATCAGACATGTTGTCTATTTTAAACAGGTTCTCTAAAGAAAGAGGCTTCAGTGAGCTGTGTTTGGCTTTTCAACACATCAATCCGTTTGAACCAAATTTAGCAGGGCCATGAGGTACTTAAAATCATGAAGTTTTGATTTTCATGAAAATCAGCGCCTGTTTTTGAAATGGACTAGCACCATATTGAGGAAGGAACTATGCTGATTGTCAGCAGGCAAGTTCCCAGGCTGATCTGCACATGCCTAAATGGCTGAGTAGGATACTTATGGCAGAATTGGTCCCAGAAAATGCTGCTCCTTGCCTTGGCTTTATGCACAGGAGCAGTTTGTGTTTGGGAAAGGGAGGATGCAAGCAAGTAGGTCACATTCAAAGAAACAGGCTTTTTTTCTCTTCTATTTTATTCTGCTCTTCGGGGAAACTTCTTGTGGGAAGTGTATCCTCTGTTTCCCAAAGAAATATCTGAGGCAGACAGCTAAATGATGTCTAGTTATCAGAACACAAATGTTCTTATTCTCTCCCACTAAAGGACTCCTCTCACTGCCTCAACTCGTTCTGCAGCTGTAGAAGAGTTTTACACTTAGCTTTTCACTTTCTGTCCCTTTAGGATGTTGCAGGTTTAGAAAGATAGTTGATATGGAATATGTAAGTTTGAAGACCTGTGTTTTCTTTCCAGTCACAAACTGAAGAGCTAGCCTGAGAAAACTACTGCTTTCATCAGTGGTCTTAAAATTCACATTGTAGCGTCCTGACATATTTCAGTCTTCAAGAAAACAGTTCCCCTTGTCTAAAATAGTTGTATACTTTTTGCTAACTGTTTGAAATACCTACTGAATTATTTTTTATCCCTTTAATGTATCATGCAAATCTGATAGGCAGATAGGAAAACTGTATAAAGTGCAGAGTTTACAGCACTTAGTTTCGATAAACAAACAAACCAGCCAACCTAAACCACCCCACTATCTTCAAAGAACTTCTTGGTACCTGCTCAGCACATGCTTAGCTGTGTATGTTTGTTCGGGAGAATATCACAGCTCGTATTTATAATACACATTGTAATATACATCTCGTGGGAAGGTGTGGAAGGGGAAGTTGAAATGGCTCTTTGCTGATGATAAAATCAAAACAAAAACAACTGCCGATTCCCGGGCCAGCCAGCTTGCTGGGACATTTTTATAATTCTTTTACTCTGTTGTTGGAGGACTCCAATTAGCTTCAAACTGGAGCTCGCAGCTTGTGTGTGAAACAGGCAGCTGCTGGCACGCAATCCTCCCGAAGTTGTTTCCTTTCCTTTTTCCTGAGATTTAGCGAAGGGGGGGGAAGGGGTTGGAGTCACATGGATACAAAGCTTTTGATTAATGTCCAAGTCTGTGCCGCTGCGGAGGCTTTCCAACCTCTCAGCTAGCAGGGCGAGCTGGGAAACAGTGACCGCTCGTTTCCTCCAGGCTGTGTCCCCTTCCTGACGGGAAAGGAGCGCCCTGGGGTGGCTCGTCGCCTCCGGAGCTCGGTGTGAGCGGGGGCTGCGGCTGCAGCAGGGCTGGGGACCGGCCGGAGCCCGGCCCCGCCGTGTAACTTGGCGGGGTCTTTGTTGTCCTTGTCCGCAGCGCAGCGCCGGGGCGCTCGGGGGAAGGCGCCGGGCTGGGAGCCCCGATCCTCCTGGCCGCACCATGACAGAAGAAAGCAAAGGGGAAGGCAAGGGGGAAAGCGGGAAGGACTTGGACAAGCAGCTTCGCTTACGCGTGTGCGTGCTGAACGAGCTGCTCAAGACGGAGCGGGACTACGTGGGCACGCTGGAGTTCCTGGTGTCGGTGAGCGGCGGCGCTGGGGGCCCGGGGCAGGCGGGCAGCGGGGCGGCTCCGCGGGGCTCCGGCCGGGAAAGGGCTTCACCCCGAGCTTCTGCTTGAAAGGGAGGAGAGTAACAGGTTTAGAAATAGCCGAGGAGGGGTCGTGCGTTGCTCCCCCGCCCCATCCCCCGGCCGCACTCTGGCACTGATGATCTCGCATCTCCGCGCGTGGAAGCGGATGGGGGTGATGTGCTTGGGTTCCCCCAAACCCAGCGGGTGTGGGGGGCTTGTGTTCATTTCAGGGCGCCGCAGTTCCACGACTTGCGATAGTCCTGGAAAGCCAGCGGTGCCGGGGGGAGGGAGCAGGACAGAGGGGGTGCTGGCGTGCGGCAGCTGCTGGGCATTAAAGCCACATGTGGCATTCACTCCTGTCTTGTGATACAGGGTCAGCTGCGAAGGTAGTGCGTTCTGCTGAGCTGTGTTGTGGCAGCTTTAGCTTCCTTCTACATTTGACTGTCACTGTTGATAGGATTGTTGGTGCCAGGTAATACCCTAGTCAGAAAGGCAGGAGTTCTCTCTCAAAAAGCCAAAGTAACATTATTGCAGAACAGATGCGGGCAGTGTTTTCATTTGTGCCTGATCTTGGTAGCATCATTTTAGGACTGTGATGTGATAAATATGTCCAAATCAGCTGCTTCAGATTGCAAAAGTTTCCACAGTAGCCCCATCATGCTTTTCTCTCCTGTCCCATTGAAGGGGGGAAATCCTTCCAACTGCAAACTTCCTGCTTTGCTGCCTTGAGAATTGTGGACTTTTCTGCTTATTACCATGAAAGAGGAAATTCTTAAGTTGGCTGTGACAGGGAGAATAAAAGCACAGACATTGGAGTGAAACAAGATCTACAGAGTAGCTTATTTTCTCCATATGTTTATCCTCAGCAGAACCATGAAAAATGGTAAATGGTCCAATGTGTTGGGGTTTTTTTTATGTTTAGGATGTATATTTGAAAAAGAGGCTGTGCAATTGTTTTACTTGCTCCATTTGATGATCATGTTTCATCTATTAAAAAAAAAAAAAATCAATTCTAAGGCAATGTTCTTCCATCTTTTACCTTAAGCCCCAAATTTGGTGTCTGCCAGTCTTGGATCATTTCAGCAAATTTGAAGGATTTATAATATCTTTTATTTTGAATTCTGAGGTTTTAGACATAAGATATTTGTGTTCAAACAGTAAGTGCCCCAATTCTCCCAAGGATCAGAGTCTGTATGTTTCAAGTTCTATCCAGACACTGAATTCAATACCAAGTCTTTTTGCAGTTTGGATCAAGATGATCTAAATAAATCATATGGAGAAAGGGAGAAGGGTTGGCGTTAAATACGTGGTTCTTCATCAGCTTTTCAGATTCATTAATGATTGTGGACAGGGTTCAAGTGACAGTTCAGAGATGTAAATCCTTCACAGAGAATTGTCACATATTCTAACAATACCTCAGTTTTGTTTGAGGAAACAACTTCTGAGCTTGCCTTTGGTCTACCTGCTAGGACTGCTGTTGAGAGCAACTGTGATGGTGGATTTATAGACTAGGCCCAGTATGGTGACCATCACGTTGATTTTATGTAAGCCATCAAAACCATCATTGTGTGAGGGGCTGATGTTCCAGACAAAGTTAAGGGTTAGGCTTCCAGGTCACCTCAGTGTCATCAGTAGAGCTCATTGTGGCAGAAACCACGTTTCCTTTATGATTGAGAAGCTGAAGCCAGTTATAGTCTCCCTAAGAGTTTGCTCAGAGTACCTGCAGTTTTCACTGTAGTCAATAGGAAATAGGGTATTCACTGAAATAAATGAAAAAAACCCTGTGCATGGCTAGAGAATGAAGAGGTTATGAGGAAGAAGTGACTTGCTGGAGTGTGCGTCAACATGGGAAATGCTTTGCTGGTTTCCCTACATTGGAAACATATCTATTATATGCTAGATTTATTTAGGTTCTTTTCTTTATGTTGGAGTTAAAGAGTCTTGCTGAGAAAAAATTTCTGGTTGGTTATTTAAAGTATTTTTGTTTCCCTACTCCTCTATGATTGCTCTTCCTCCACTTATCAGTGTAGTGAGAAATAGCTTGGGTTTGTGTGTTCTGTCAAAAGTCTGTAACACTAAGGTGCAAAACAGAAGATTTGATATATTTGTTACTTTATTAGATAGAAGTAGCTGAGTAGTCATTCCCATGTGAATTCATTCACCTCTTCTTTATGGCTTTATGCTGTGTAAGTACAGTATATTGTTTTACATCTGCACTCATCACAAAACAAATCTGAGTGGAAAGGTCTGGTTGTATTAATATTATTCTTTCGTATCTCCTGAATCTTCCAGTAATAAACTATAGTAGTGTAGTCTGTTGAGACTTCAGTGATACAGAGCAATAACAATTTTGGGCCAATTGCAGTGAGGTATGTAAACATACGTGAGATGAATAAACTTAAGTCGCCCAGTAGTTGCAGCAATGTTGGAGGGAGGAGGCATGCACAGGAAATTATGAATAAATGCTTCTACTTTTTCTTCGGACATTTCATTATAACATTTAGAGTGTCATTGCAATACCAGAGTTTTTGTACTCTTTAACATTTCGTAGAAGAAACAAGTGATGGAAGAATTTACTTAAGACACTAAAATGCCTTTTAAAACTATATCTGTAGATGGACTTTTTTTTTTTATTAATAAGCTACCATATTAAGTTTCTGCTATGAATGATTGATACTTTACTGGCTAAGTTAGCAATTGGGGTTTTTCTTCTTCTGGATGTTCTTTCTGGTGCTCATACCATCTTCCTGTGGCAAAATTTTTCCAATGAAAGAGAAGCTGTACTTTCAAAGATGGAGGAAAATCTTTCTTCACAAAATATACTTTCTGGAGGGAACAGAAGGCAACAGTTGGTGAATATTTGCTCCATCTAAAATAATTCTGTGTCATCTGACTGTGTAACTGGATAATTAATATTACCTTGAGTATTTATGGTAAAGATGCTTTTAAAAAAATTGTGACTTTATCGATATATACCTCACCTATTTCATTCTTTACAGCAAATGACCAAATGTGTATACTTACTGTGATCTGCATAAACATAATGAAAATTTCATTTATTGCCCTATAAGCACAGTTAGCCTGGAGAAAAGGAGACTGAGGGAAAACTTTATCACTCTTTACAAGTACCTGAAAGGAGTTGTAGTGAGGTAAGAATCAGTCTTTTTTCCCCAGCTGAAAAATGACAGGACAAGAAGAAATGGCCCCAGGCTGTGCTAGGGGAGGTTTAGGTTGGATACTGGGAAAAATTCATTCACTGAATGGGTGTTCAGGCATTGGAACAGGCTACCCAGGGAAGTGGTGGAATCACCATCCCTGGAGCTGTTCAAAAAACATGTAGATGTGGCAGCTGGGGATATGGTTTAGTGGTGAACATGGCAGTGCTGGGTTACTGGTTGAACTTGATGACGTTGGAGGTCTTTTCCAACATTAACAGTTCTATTCTATGACTAGTTAACTAGAGGAAAACTACATAAACTTTTCTAAGATTCTCATTGGTCCATGATTTTATGCTGGGCAATATATAATTTTTAATGAAAGTTTTGAAGAAATAGTTGGGGTTTTTTTTGTAATTTGCTGAATGTTTTCATGCAAGGTTTCATTTACTGTGTGATCAGGGTACTCACTTGAATCCTCAACACAGCAGTAGTAAAGAGACCAGTAAAGCTGTGGGTAGAAGTTGATGAGACATTAAAAAGCATTTAATAGTAAAGAGTTGGTAAAAAGTGGCTAGTTTAATTTGTCACTTTGTTACCTGATATAAGGTTTCGTTCTTATGGCTGTGATTTACACTGACTGACTGGCCAGTAAAGCAAACCAGGCCATAAAGAATTTTAGGATGCATGTACATATAAGTATGTATGTATATGTATATACATATATAAAGTGTACATATATATTTTTTGGAAAGAAACTTTATTTTGGAGTAGAAATTGGAAATGTAATCGATCTGTTACACTTGGTACTTCAGGGGGGATATCCATGGAAGTAAAGTTTATTTTTCTACGGCAGGGATTGTTTCTCTGGCGCAGTTTTGTGTTCTGACAAATTTGACGTTGATGGGAGTAGAAGCAGATGTTGGCACTCCTGTAAGCCTTCCCCACGGCCTCAGCTGGGGTGGCTACTTAGATCCTGGAGCAGCTGGGGGAAAAAAACAAAGCTAGTTTATTATGTAGACTACAGTATGGTTTACAGAGTCTCTCAGAGAATATATATATGTTTCTGCCAGTTAACTCTCAAGTATCGTTTTGATTTCATTACATCCTATACTGTCTTCTGCTTGCTCTAAAGTGAAAAAATGGGTAGTTTTCTTTAAATGTGTGTGCCCTGTTAAAGGAAGCTGAATCCTTGCTTTTCAATGCGTATAAAGAGATATTGTTTAAAAGGTTTATTGTGCAGCCTTCTCCGTGCCTGCGTGACTCCTCGGGATCTGTATTCTGCTGCTGAACCTTCCCTGTCTCTTGGCTCAATACATATTTCTCTGATTGTTGAGCAGACTAATTAGTTGGCGAAGTGATTACAGTAATTGAGACTTCAGGTAACTTGTGTAGTCAAATTCAGTGTTACTAACCCTGACCAGCAATCAAGGATTTGTGTCACCAATGAAAACTCCTCAAATCGTTATGCTATATAATAAAGTTAGATGTTGAGCTTTCCACAAAGAAAGAACAATTTATAAATGATCTTTTATGGCTGTAGTTTGATACAGAAACAATGTGTCTCTATGTGTTGTTTTTATGTGCATATATCATAGAATACCTTAAATTGGAAGGGTCCCATAAAGATCATCCAGTCCCACTCACTGAATATGTTATACGTATATCTCAATTACAGTGATGATTAGTGACTTCATAGTGCTTTTCATAATTGCATTTATATTTTATAAAAGGGATTTAAATGAATGGAAGGGAAGGGTTTTAGCTGGCTGCATTTTTTGATAAGGTTATGTGATTTCCTTTCTCTTCAGAAAAGAAAAACAACATTCTATGGCTACTTCATCAGAAAAAGTCAGAAGGAAGTGCAAACACAATTACCATAGAAAGTCAATATCTTTTCCATTCACTTCCAATTTCTGCTGTTTTTAACTTGCTTAAGTGTTAACAAAAAATGTGAGCATGGTATTCTATTTTTATTTGACTTTGCTTGTCTGTATCAATGGCACCACCTGCGGTCCCCATCAGAGTAAGGGTAACTGCTTAAAAGCTGTTTATTTCTTTGTAATCTCTGCTCCTAAGGTTGAACACTCTGCTTTATGGAGTGGATTAGCAGAAAAGATATTTTTTTCTGTCTTTACTAGCTGAGCACAGAGTTCATGCAATATATGACAATGGCAAAAAGCAGGTTTTTTTCTGAAGAATTTTCGAGTACATATGTTATCTTGTTTGGAAATGGGGGGATTTATGCTGGACAATAGACAAATGCTTCATACTTTTCAATGGATTTCCTCTTACTGCTCTCAGATGCACTTAGATTAAATTGTGAAAAACTCTTCTTTAGGAAGACAGGTGGTTTGCTTAGCTGTTCAGTGAAAAGTTTAGAATACTGAAGGGAGAAATCTTTGTTTCATAGCATTTAAAAAAACTTTTCTGTTCTTAAGACTTACTGTAGACTAAGACATAATTTTCTGAAGACTATAAGATGTTTAGAGGTATTGTACAACCTCATGATTTATCTGTGTTTATAAATAATATCCTATTTGCAGTTATTCCTTTGCTCTGCCTTATAGCTCAGTCCTAACTCTCCTGGCACATATATTTCACAAATTTGTAGTGTGAGCTGCTAATTTAGAAGAGACTACTAGGAGGGGGCCATCCATCAAAACGTCCAAGTTATTCCATGCAGCCTAATGCTGTTGAATACTATGCTGTTTGCAGTGATTTCAAATATTTATGGAGACATATTTTTCAACCCCCTTCGGTAGTTATTTTTGTCACCATTTTATAAACACCAAGATTTAAAACTATGCATTCCAAGGTTGGTTTGTATTTATTTGGTAAGGTTATCATGAAGAGCAGTTTTGTCAATTAGATGAAGTCAAAGTCGTTGTAACAGTATTACACCACATGAGTAATTGAAAAGTTCTTTACATTGGAAAGTAAAAGGAACTGTATTTTGGCCAAAATAAACCCAAACTGGCTGTAGTTGACCTGAGATACTTGTTGGCATGATTTGCCCATCTGTAGAAGGCTATAACCATGTATTTCTATGTGAAGTGTATGTCCCTGTTTGGAAAGGCATTGGATTACCCATGCATGAAATACAGGCTTGAGCAAGATAATAAATTTTATTTAACACTACTCTTTTATGCAAGTATCTTGAATAACTTTGTATACTTAACATAGTCATGGATATTCTGTTTCAGAAATTTTGTTTAACTGTTTTTGCTTTAGGACTCAACTACATGTGTATTGATTTGGTTTTCTGCTTGGGATTGAGCAGGATTATCTCTCTTTGGTGAGCATGTGGACTAGTGTGGGATTGGCTGCTCAGGAGGAATGCAAGAATGAAGATAGCAAAGTGGAGTCACCATCCCTGGAGGTGTTCAAGAGGTGACTGAATCTGGTGCTGGGTGATGTATTTTAGTGGTAGAGTCCTGCACCTGGGATGGAATAACCCTGTTCACCTGTACAGGCTGGGGCTAGAAAGCAGCTTTACAGAGGTGCCTCCGGGAGTACCTGTGGACAAGAGCTGGAAGATGAGTCAGCATTGCACCCTTGCAGTGCAGAAAAGAATCAGCATCCTGGGACTCTTCTAGAACAGGTGCTGCCAGTAGGTGAAGGGAGGTGATCCTTTACCCTCTACACCTGTGAGACCACTGAGAGTCAAATTATTGGCTCCCTAATTGAAGATATAATTTTACCTACTGACTCAAGTCTGGTGCTGGGACCAACCAGCAAGGTGAGGAGGGGCTGGGAGCACATTGCTGCAAAGAGGCTGAGAGAGCAAGGTTTCTTTGGCCTTGGGAAGGCTCGGTGGAATTTTTATTATTGTCTACAATTCCCTGATGAATAGATGTGGGCAAGACGCAGCCACATTCCTCTCAGACGTGCACAGTGGAAGAAGGAGAGGCTATCAAAGATGAAAATTCTAACTCAATGTGAAGGAAAAAAATATTGCTTACAATAAAACTGGTCAAAAACTGGTATAAGTTGCCCAGAGGCTATTTTTTATTTTGTTTAAAGATCACATAGGCAAGACTGGACTACCTGTTCTAGTGGACACTGCTCTGTTCAAGCAGTTGGGTGAGATGACCTCCTTTCCAACCTCCATGACTCATCAATTTGCAATTTATTGCTATGAGAGAAAAAAAGGCAGACCATCTTGAAGTTTCAGGAGAACAGATTTTTCAGAGTTGCATCTCTGCTTTGTTACTTCTGTACTCTGAAACTGCAGAGCAAATGGCCAGGCTGTACTGTTCAATAAACAATTATTCAAAATTCAAGAGAATACTCAGGTACACAGTTTTAGTTTTGGGTTTTTTTTAATTTGAACTGTATTATATTTGCTCAGGAAACAGATAATCTGGCACTTTTGTACTACTTTCTATTCAGATATGTCTCAGTACTTTGCTTTCATTAATAAATCAAAACTGTGTATTTCTACAAATGGAAAACTTTAGAGACAGATCTTGATTTTTGGGTCCCAGTGGAAGTTTGTGCCAGAACCAGAAATATAATCTGATGTCTTGATTCCCAGTTCAGTACTCTGACAGCAAAGAAGCCCTTTCTCTTCATATATAATTGATGCTAAAAGAATGGTTGTCTACTTAAAATGTCTGAGAAACTGCAAGGATAGCTGTTCAAAGCCAGCTTAATTTTGTGCAAGCTTGATTGCTCCTGCGATTATCTCATGGGCTGCTCACAGTTGAATTTATCCTGTTGTAGGGACAGAATGGAAAAAGTAGGGGTTGACACTTATTTTAGGTCCCATGAAACCTCCAGATTGTCCTTTGTGCTTTTGGCAGTCTGGCTGCCAAGTCATCTGGCATCTCTGATGAGCTTTTGAGTTCAAGGCTGAAGAACGTAAAGGGAATGTGTAGTTAAAACAGATAGAACTGAAGAGGGTACTGGAAAGAACAGTAATGTGTTCTAGTAAGGTGGCTTTCTTCATTTCAGTGTAATTTGTGTGATGCAGGCCCCTTGAAAAAATTGATAATATCTTGCTGAGTGGAGTAGAAGAAACAATCTAATCCTCGACCTTCCTAGGGAAGTTTTATATGAATTCTCACTTCAAAATGAAATTTGTCTGTGGGTGCTGATACTTGTGCCTGAATTTTAAATACATTATATGTATTGATATGTTTACTTTCTAAATTCATTTTTGCCTATTATAATAACTAGAGCAAGTGACTGGTATCAATTAAAATTATGGTGAATTTACATTAAAAAAGTGTTTCATAATTAGACCTGTGGAATAAACTCTTAATTTTCTGAGGCTGTTTAAAAGGAGTCATTCTTATAATGAGGGATGAATGTGTTGAGTTAACAATCCCAGTCTCTTAATGCCTAAATCAAATATGTTGTGACAGAGTGATTGATGTCTGGGATGCTATGAATTTGTGCTACAAGGTTGGAAAACCACTTCATTTTATTGCTTAGTATGTGCTAAGTTACACCATTTGCTTCAATGCCTTGGGTAAGGTATCTGGATTCCTAGAGGAAATAGCATGTGACAAGATGCTTTGAGACACCATTCCCTGACTCTGTTGTGTGAGTGTGGTCTTTGCTGTAAGACTCACAGAGGCATTTGAGAGTTAAACAGATGTTGGCAGCAACCGAGGCTCTGCAGCGTATAAGCCTCGCTTTCATTTAAAAGATACCACAGCCTGACAAGGTAGAAGGAAGAAAAAGTGGCACACACCTGTCGGGTTAGTGTGTGACCTGTTGTGTCACTTGTAAAATGTTTGTGGTTGAATAGATTGTATTTATCTTTTTGTTGTCTGGGCGGGAGAGCCATTTTGCAGAAGTCATAGGAAGCAGGAAGACAATAAATAAGTCCTGATTCACAGAATGCCTTTGTGAAAATGGCAAACCTACATTTATAATGAGAGCTACTTCCTTCCTTCAAGTGTCTGTTGGTTTTTGTTCGTGAAAGGCATGATAAAATACTACTTAAAAATGAACTTGCAGGATATGATAAAGACCTAAAATGAGAGATGTTGGAAGGAGCCTGTGAATTGCTGTGACAGATTTAAGAAAAGGTCTATCCCAGTGTCCTGGTTCTGGCCAGGACAGGGTTAATTTTTGCAGCAGATAGGCGGGCACATGGCTAGGACTTGGAGATTATTCTATACCATCTCACACCACTGGCAGGGGCGGGGGAAGGCAGTCTCTTTCTGGGAGAAAGGAGTGCCTTCAGGGTAGCATGGTGAAAGCAGTGGTCAGAGACCTCCACATTTTCAGAATGGTGTGACTGATTGAACATTTCAAAAGTGAAAAGGCAGTGGTCAGGTGTTGTTACCATCTGAATCATTCACCTCTTTCTTATGCACTCTGCCATTAGTAATGTTACTGTTTGTTTTCTTATCTCATTGCTGTTTCCAGTAAATTGTTGTTATTGCAACCTGTGATCTTTACCGTTTGTGCCTCAAATTCTCCTGTCCAGCCCACCACAGGGGAAGGGGGGAGCAGGGGCTGAGTGGGCAAGTGATGTGTGATTTCAGTGGGAGCACTAAATTGGGGAATACCATTCCTAAACTACAACATGCAGTATTTTTTTTTAATAACGGTAGGTAGTAGCATTACTTAGGGAGGCTGGGCTTCATGACTGGGGGTTGTCTCTCCAGAAGACTGTAGGTGTAGTACCTGGTTGCAAACTTAAGTGATTTCTGAGTTTGATTATTTTATTTTTGTATTTGTGTATTTTTTTTGGCATCTGTAACTTCTGAATATGTATCCCACAAAATAATTACTTTTACTAATTTTAAATATCCTGTCTAAAAAATTTGCTAAGTACTTGCATCACTGTTTTTCTTGTTGGAAATCTAAGCATTCTTTTTATGAAACCCCTTTCACACTTTCAGTCCTCTTTCAAATGTGATTTTGTGATTAATTCTTCTGGTGTCAGTGTCATTGATCTTCTGTATGGTTTAATTCTTAGTCTTTTGCATACAGTTTTCAGAGGGCAAAAACTAATATCCTCAAATGTGTGTAATAGATGTTTGAGGTACTGAATTATGACTTTTCTTGTAGTGAGAGGTGTTAGAATTCTGGTTATCCTTCTTCTGCAAAGAGTACTTAGAATCTTGCTTAGGTTGTTTTTTCCTCTTCTTGCTTTGAATATCAAAAGTAGTATTTTTAGAGATTGGGTAAGATGCTTGAAGTATGACTTGTAGCTGCCATTCACTTCTTACCAATCTGTTTTGCTCTGTGAATGGGGAAAAGATGTAGAAAGAGGTCTCAGTGAAGGATTAAGTAGCCAAAATCAGGAATAAATACAAACAGTGAGAGCTATTACATTTCTGTGCTCTGGAAATAGGAAGGAGAAAATATTAAGGAAAAATACACTAGCAAGATAGAAAAGGAAGAGGGAAAGGTTACTAGTTCTAAAAATGAAAACTTGCACAAAAATCCCCTTTGAAACATGGCAAGTATGTGATGAGATTTTTTCATACTGTAGTATATGTGTTATTAGGACAGGCATCACTGGCTCTTGCAGTGTTAAATTAGATGCTTCTCATGGTCCCAGAAGTTAACTATGTTATTGTATGTTTGCTGTGAATGTGGAGCAGTAAGGTAGAAATACAGTGGTTCTTAGACGTCTTCCAATAGAGTCAGCTTGAGGTGTGAAAATACCTTTATCTATGAATTTGGTTATTGTGTGCTGATTTTCTTTTATGATAAAATAGGAAATTGGAATAATTATCAAGAGATAATTCAGAATTTTTTTATTGTAGAGAGCAGAAGGTGAGTTGTCTTTAGTTAATCTCTTTTACCATTAAAAGAGACCTCCACATTTTCAGAATGGTGTGACTGATTGAACATTCCAAAAGTGATAAGTTGTAGCTTGCTTCCATAATGTTGAGAATATTTTTGGCAGAGCTGAGATCGTTCTGTGGCTTAGAGTTACAGCAGAGACCTATTAAGTAGGATTGTATCTGTTGTTTTCTCTTAAGTGGAAAGGCTCATTATCTATTAAGACGTTGGTTCTGTAGTTCAGTTACACAGAACAACACATAAATATCATTTATAATAATAATACTCGAATTAATGAATGGAAATTACAAAATTAATTGGTTGTAGACCACATTTAAATATCTTGTAATATACCCGGTAGGATTCTTTATGTGGTCAGGGGCAGAAGAATGAAGAGCTGATAGCAATAACTTTTAATTTACTTAAAGGTTCATTTATCTCTTTGACGCTGCATGAGATCTTGTTTATTAAGAATAATGCCTGGAAGTTGGCAGTTATATTCTGTATGAGTGTGTTAATTTCTTCCCATATGCTATGAGGTTGTCCTCACAGGAAATAAAGGGACTTTTTCCCATGTTTAGGTTTACTGAACTGTTACAATAGTCAGACCGGACAGAAACAGTCGGAAGGAAAGTTTCCTGTTTTCTGCAGATATTGAAGAGGTCTTCGACCCTTACCAAGGAAGATCTTCAGTCCAAGTGTGACTGCACAGAGAACTGTCATTCCTGTATAAAGATGCTGTGATCTCTCTTGAAAAGCAGTGCTTTGCTCTCTTTAATGTTTTAAGGCAATTTACTGTCTGTTCTACTTGTCTCGATTCCATCTCAGTATTTGCACTTAGAAATAGCAAATTGACAGTAGGGAATGCTTAACGTTGCCTCTTTATAAACACTCAGATATATTATGCTGTGTTTAAAATAGTTTTGGATAGGTGATGAAATAAAGTTTGGGCATGACTGATAGCCTCAAAAGGAAAGCAGAGGAGAATACAAATATAGTAGATTTGGAAGCTTTCATAATAGTAAGGATTTGAACTGCAAAAATGAATCATGTTTCGTTTTTAGTCTACTGTGCCAGGACAAAATTGGGGAAGTCTGGTAAATCAGTGTCTCAGCAAATACACTGATGAAATTTTCATGTGCAGCTGAGCATAAATTGTGCTGATATTGCTACAATGTAAGCTGTGGTTTTCCATAGGTAAGGAAAGACAAAGAATATGACTGGCCCCACAAAAAATACTGTGAAAATCTTTTTAGTCAGCATTCAGCCTGTAAGTTCAAAAGAGATTGCTTGTCGTTAAATTTCACATAGATGTGTTCTAGAGCATTCCCATGAGTTGTGCGAGATGACCATCAGCCATGATTAAAGATTATTTTAATTGGAATACATGAAGATAAAAGTTTAACAGGAGCTGTACAACTGGTAGAATTACTTCATGATTTCATTCAGTAGATCAAGTGAAGAAACTTCTTCCAAGTTAAAAAAATTTTTTTTAAAAGTAAAATTGTGTTTTATAGTTACAGTAGTTTATCATCTATATTATACTATCAATTTTTAAGTAATTAAGTTGACTAGTTATGACTCAGTCTCTTTAAGTTCTTAACTTTGATTTTGTAATGCACTCTTCAGCATATACAATCCAGTGAAACATAGACTTTCCAAATTAATTTTCAGGGTACTCCTTCACTGAGAAATATTTTTGATAATGGGATTCTTTCACACACTTTCTTGGGTCTGAGTCAAAATTTTCAGGTGAATTGGTAAAAAGCAATTGCCTTTTATCTTCCAAAGCTTCTCTTGTTTCTCTGCCAAACTTATTTGGTATACAAATGCCACTTTAAAATGGTTATCAGTGCAGTATTACAGAAAATACTCAGTTGTCCTGGCATTTAAACTAACTTTATGTAGATTGCTATAGGGTATGTATGAGCAAGTGATGCTGGCAATTGCTGTATCATGAAAAATGAAGGACCCAATGAAGCTTACTTGGGCATCCTGTGAGAAATGTGTACTGGAAATACACTGGATTAATTAGTTTTCATCTCTATTCAGTGGCATCCAGCACAGAAAGTAACAATTTTTGCACTTGTAGCTTTTGCTAATAAAAAAGTGTGGTGTTTGGACCAAATTATATTACAATAGGAAAAAATAAAATATTAAAATATGACTGCCGTGATGACCATTATGCATTTGCATATTGTATATCTTTGTAATGAAAGATTCCCCATATTTACTTGCCAAGTGCAATTTGGCTTTTGACTGCAAGAACTGTTAGATGTAAAACAGGGTTTTGGCAAAATGTTATTTTGTGTCTGAAATGTTTGTTCTTTGTATGCTGTTGTCTTTCTTAATGTACCGTGGCTGTAAAGGCTGTAATGGCTATTCCAGTCCTTTTCCTGTTGTTTTCCAGCCACCAAACAACTCTGGGATAATACGTTGCTCTGACTTTCCTATTTATTTATAAAACTTTTAATTTCACAGAGTAAATGTTTCTCATGTTCTGACTAATGAATAATGCATTTACTACAGTTATGCCACAGACTTCCAAAAGGAATTTACCAGTATATCGCAGCAATTCTGGTTGCTGACCCTTTGTTCTTCCATTTCTGCAAGTCTGTTTACTTGGTTTTGTCTTGCAGGAGATGGTGGTGTTATTGATAGATAACTGGACTTGAGATAGGTGCAACATTCATTGTCACTCGGGTAGCTGTAGCTTTACTCTGCACTGCAGATGGGAGGCAAATATTTGCCTGTTGAATATTCTTATTGTGGTATGAAGTCTTGTACAGTGAAAGATTTGAGGTATTTTCCTGGTTAATGAAAAATGTATGTTAACTGCAGATTTACCACATGCAACCACATCCCACTTCTAAGGTTTTGAGAGAAAATGAAACATCTTAAAATAATATTTTTGGCCTTTAAAAAGCCTTTGCTATTACAATAAACCCTGATATTTTAGGGAACTAGTGTTTTCATGAATTTTTCCAGTTAGGAAAAGTGGCTACCACAGGTGCTATCAAATACTGACATTCTATGTAAAGACTTGTCATACCACTTTATAAATTAGTTTCTACTTCAGTAGATCGTCATATACAGCTGTATGTATCCCTCCGCTCCTAGTGTGTCTTTAATTCTGATTTACATGCATACCCCCAAATATTATATGGATTTTAAAGCCATGATGAGCCATGACCAGAGCTAAGATGTGAATATGGTTAACATAAATTATGAGGTAGCCTGACTCTGTGCCCAGGCTAAGACAAAGACCTGAGGAACTAGACTGCTGGTTAAATTTCAGATTCTCCTCAGATCTCCAGTGCTTCTGGTGTAGAGTGAAAGCAGTTCAGCTGTCAGCACTTTGCTGCTCCCACCTATTCACCTGGGGACAGGACTTAGACAAGGCACTTCGTCTCAGCCTCTGCATATACTTTGACTTGATAATCTTTCTTACACTTTTTTTACTGCTCTTTTAATAACTACTACTCAGGACTTTGCCACCTGGCCTTGGGGAATTAGATACTGCTGCTCCTGCCCAACAGAGGCTTTGATTTTTTTTTTTTTTTTTTAATTAAAATGTCTATGTCTGTTTTTTTTGCTTAATGAGAGAGAATGTCTTCAGTGGTAAGTACTTTGATAACTGAAGAATGAAAATATATGTAGATTGTCCCCAATTTTCTGTAAGCAAACTTTTACACAACAGACTTCTAAATTTGTATGCTCATACTTATGTGTGTCCACTTAACTGGAAGTTTTGGGAAAACAGAGTTTCCTTAGATTTTTAGGTGAGGTAGGGAATGGGCTGCTGATGCCATTTTAATACCAGTTTTCTTTTCAGGTTTGTTTTAGAGGCAAATAAAGCTGTGCTAAATATGAGTAATAAAATAATTATGGCTGTGATATATATATGTAAGGATATGTGGATGGGGGGTCTGTCCTAACCTGTGGACTAGAGATGTACTAGAGGTGCTTACTTTAGGAGTTATTTTTCTAGGTAGTTAATGAGTGAAGACAAATTGCCTCAAGGACAAATTGAGAACACCTTGGGTAGAAGGCTTTCTGCCTCTCCTTTTTTCTGAGTTACTGAATTAAGTTAAATACCCTTCCTAAAAGCTGACCAATAGATTTGTCCTTTGTTTCTTTATCGGTGTTACCATAGAATGGTTTGGATTGGAAGGAGTCTTAAAAATCATCTATCTCCAAGGCCCCTGCCATGGACAGGGAGCCTTCCACTAGATCAGGTCGTTCAAAGCCATGTCCAGCCTGCCTTCAACACTTTCCAGTGTGTGGAATCCACAACCTCTCTGGGTAGCCTCTTCCAGTGCTAAGTTTGTTAGATCTTCTCAAACCCAGTCTTCTCCTACAGTGAGTAGTAGTTATTGACTCTCCCAGTTCCTGCTTTCATCTTTTGCAGCTTGGGTAATGTGACTTGGGTACTTGCTGGGGAAGACAGAGGCAAAAAGTGGTATTGAGTGCCTCAGCCTTCTCCATGTCCTGACAACCATGTTGCCAGTACCCTTCCTGAGTGGATCCACATTTCCCTATGTCTTCTGTTGCTGATTTACCTAAGGAAGTGTGTTTTGTAAACCTTGATGTCCTTGGCCAGATTTACTTCTGCCACTAGTTTAACTTTCTTAACCATCTCCCTGGCTGTTTGGGCAATTTCTCTGTATTCTTCTTGGGCTACTTTTACCTGCTTCCACCCTCTTTAAGCTACCTGTTTGAGTCTGGGGACTCCTTGTTCATCCATGGCAGGCCTCCTGGCATGGCATTCTTTCCTGATTTCCTGTTGCTTCAGAAGGTTTCCATCAGATTTATGTATAAATTTTCAGCTTTAGATTTCCATTGAAAACTGTTCCTTATGCCATGAAGAATTCCATTATTCATATTCAGTTTTTTTACTTTCAGCCTGCCTCTAGTATGAATAAAAGATGACAGCTTTTGTCACCTCTCTTTGGTAACCAAAAAATGAATTTATTAAGTGACCATGAATAAAATACTTGTTTCCAGAAGCATACTTAATGTAATGTTTGTAAAGGCTTTTAGGAGCTACTGTACATACTTGTAGCCCAAAAAAGCAAAAAGAAGTTAACATTATTCTGGAACTCTAGTGTCATAGTGAAAGTGCTTTGTCTTAGTTTAAATAAATATTTACTTTGAATGTCCAAATTTACATTAGCTAAGAAGACTCTTAATGTGTGTTGTAGATTGTGTATTCTGATAATAGTGCTGGAAAACACATAATGGATAAGCGTTCCTGAAATGCCAGAGTTGTTCTGAGATTTGCCTGTTGTTTATGGTGCATTCAGACTGCCATTATTTGGAGCAACTGGAACTCCATCCATACTGTTCCTGTCAGAGGTGCTGCTTGCTGTGGGGTGCATATTCTGACAACTGGCAGCTGGAGTCATTGCTGAATGAAAGATGGAAGGGAGCAGAGACAGAGAAACTGCTAGCCCTGCCAATAACAGATTGCAAAATAAGAGACTTGAGTGTCTGGAATTTTATTTTCTTGGCCCAAGTGTTTTAAAAACTATGGGTAACAAAGTTTCAATGTGTACCTATGGATGCTGGAGGCTTTTGATGGGTCTCCTGGATTTGGTTGTGGAAATTGCATGAAGGGTAAATTTAACTGTCTCCTACCAACATGTCTGAATCTCTGCTAGTTCTTTCTAACATAGATTGTGCAAGTGCAAGAAAACATGATGTGAAAGGCTGCTCCACCATCCTGTTCAATGGGATCACTGTTATGAGAGAGTAGCTATCAGTACTGATGGGGGGAAGGAGGAGCAGGCTTTGTGGACCTGGAGGTGATAATTGTTTTTTGAAACAGATAAAGGAGAGTGCTGGTTAATTTTAAGGTATTGCAGGGAAAAAAACGACAGTGTGATGAGAGAAAACACAGTGCTTCAGGTGTTAACAATATTTTAAATATTAACTGGTGCCTTTCAGTGATATGCATGTGCTCTCTGTTAGTGAGGGGTACCTAGATAGTGCTTTATTGATGTAATTTATAAGAATCCCACTAATTTGATCTCATGGGATAGTGTTTAAAGTTTTTGAGGCCAGAAGTGATTTTTAAAGTTATATACTTTAATGATTTTATAATAGCAAGAAAGTACGATAATGCTGATTTTGTGTAGCACACTGAGTGGTAACATGGATCTGCATGTAAGCACATAGCACAAATGAAATGCTTATCTCTACTGTTTTATGGCCAAGGCAGTAAAGCACAGTACGTTTGATTTTAATAAACAGCTAAGATGCAAGAATAGAGTTTTGTGTGTTTGGTCAGGAAACTGACACCTTCATATTTCGTAGAATTTTGTTAAACATGAGGGACAGGCAGAGTGGAGGATGTGGTGGGGCTGTTTTCCTGGTGTCAGAGAATAGGCTTTTACTCTTGTGTGCGAATCCAGTCAGCTCAACCAAGTGAAAAGCTCGGAAGCGCTCAGTGGAGGCTAATTAGAAGCCTCCACCATCACTGCCCACAGAATCTGTTTGCACTCAGTGTTCTTGGCACCCTGCACACCGCTGCACTGATTTCACTCTTCATCTGCCACCTTTCTACAGCCACTGAGCCTGTTCCAGTCCAGAGCCACTGGCTTGAGCAGGATTTTCCAAGCAGTTGCATCTCTGATAGCCTGCACCCTTTCAGTACCAAACCTTAAAGATGGATTGGGAAAGAATGTGACTCTTTTCCCACACAATGAATATGTTCATAAATGCAGGATCAGGCAGAAATGACGTAATAGCATAAATCAACAGAATTATGAACTGGGAGTGGATGATAGCAGTGGAAATGGCGAGCAAGCGAGGACAGACAAAAAAAGTCAATAAATTGTAAGCAGAAATCAATACATAAAAACACTTGAGTGCACTCTGTGTCAAAAGCTTGGACTGAAATTCTGGGTTCCTAGGTCTTCTTGTTTGTTCCTGGTTATTTAGAAATAGTCATGAAACACTAGGCTCTGGTAAACTCTAAGGTTTGCTTAATTTATTACTATTACCAGCTGGTCTTCTGAAGCAGTAGACACTTCTGCTCTGAATGTAAAGGTTAATGACTTATGCAGAGGTGAGTATCAGTTTACGTGTCAGAATGTATGTTTTTCAGCTTAAACACAATTACTGGAGCTGTACTTCGCTGCTCATGTTAAATGAGTTGGACAGAGAAGGGCAGGGAAAGATTAGTCTTCATTGCAGTGCCAGGGCCTGGTATCTGTTGAACTTCTGCTCACTCTGTCACTTCTCTTGGGTGATTTAATTGTTGTTGTATGTACAGCATTTTTTCACTGTAGAGTATCTACTCAGTTTTGTGGACAAAGACTTAATTCGTGCAACAGTGTTACGAGATCAGGAACAACATGGCCAGTGCCTGTTCTTTCAGTTAACCAATATACCAATCCTTACTCTGCTTCCTGCCGTGGTTGTCCCTTTTCTTGACCAACCCCATTTCTTTGCCACAGCCAGGGAATATGTTTTACTGAGGATCTGGCATGTGATGGGGAATGGGAGTGATCACTGAAGTCCATTGCTTTTACAGTGTAACCATAGTGTAAGTCTCAGCCTTTGGCAAGGCACTTCACACTTTGGCTGTAGTTTTGCTGTCTGGTGCATCTTTGAGTACGGGGGAAAGAGATATGCCTTATGTGTAGGATGGAGAGAGGTGATGAGGGAAGCGTCTTAGGAAGTCCTACTGGTCCCAAGCTTGGGAAGGGTTCCTTGTATGAAGTGGAGATAGTAACCTTCCACCTGCTCAAAGTCAGAAGTTTCCTTCACAGTTTGGGTTAGATCTGTTGAGGTCTTCATGTAACTTTAGGTTACTTGATATTCACTACAGTATACTTTTTTGATAAAATGGGATGCTTTTTAAAGCAATTTAGCAAAGGAGAAATGTTCTTTAGAGAAAAATGTAAAAGCCCAGGCGTTTAATAATATTTACAATTTGAATGGAAACATATCTGGATAAATTCTTTGTGTATACATATAAAAAGAACAGTTCTGGAATGGGAAAACTTGGATATTGTATAGAGTAGTTACTGAAAACTCAAGTGATAAGCTTGAATTATGTGCTAGGCAGCTTAGTATATTAATGTTTTAAATGGAAGAAAACCATTAATATAGCGTTCCACAGAAAAATATGTTATTTTGCAGTTCTACTGTTTTAAATATATATTTAAAACTGTTTTGAGAGGTGCATTATTGAAGTCAATCTAAGCACTATTTGAACATAGTTAAAGACTGTAGAACTAAACAAATACACATCTGAAACAGACATTGTGATTGTTCTTTGAAATTTTTAATAGCATGTATTCCAAGTCTGACTCAGCTCTGAAGTTAATTAAATGAATTACTGAATAGCAGCTGGTTCTTTTTCCATATTCAGCAATATTTAATATTAAAAATTTAGCATGTTATGGACTTTTTTTGTTAAGCCGGACATCTATCACTAATTTTGAAGAAAATGTGAAATTTTATTAACCTTAATAGATTTTGTTTTGTTTTGTATCACCTGAAAACTCACTGGATGTAGTACTTTAATCAAAAGCATATGGTAGTCCTTACGGGTGAATAGAAGAATAGGGATTTTGCTGTTAGAGTAATTGTATGGCAATAAAGTTGTGGATTTGTTTTTTCTTGTTGATCAGCATGTCCTGACACGAAACCGAAGTCAAACCTTTAAGGACAGTGGGCTGCAGAGTCTCTGGGGTCAGCAGTAACTTAGGAAAAGTATGCAGAGAGGTCAGAGATCAGTTTAGGGGCCCATTTATCAAGGGAATGGGCACAGGGGGCTCCCTCACCATTGGTTCATGAGTTGATTTAGAAACCAGGAGTGAGAGCAGCAGGATGGAAAGTGCAGCTGAGATCTCTCAAGCAGTGCATTGATAGCACTGAATGCCTTTCTGGGTCATGGTCGTTTCACCAGTGAGGGGTTGGTTCCCCAGTCCCCCCAGCAAAGGGAAGGGCGAAGGCCCCAGCTGGGGGGGAGGAGGAGGAGGGCATGTGGCTCACGCCGTTTCATTCACGAGCACAAGGATGGCAGAGGGCCCAGACTCTCCATAGAAGTCCTGCACAGCAGCTTTCAGTCTAAATTCATGCCTCTGATTAGATGCAAAGTTTCTTTTCATTCATAGCAGCCAATTCGTTCCAGCGAGCAGAGAAACATAACATAAAGTATAGAAAACACACCAGCGGTTGCC
Organism: Monarcha castaneiventris obscurior; assembly: GCA_026261815.1. Classification (NCBI taxonomy): domain Eukaryota; kingdom Metazoa; phylum Chordata; class Aves; order Passeriformes; family Monarchidae; genus Monarcha; species Monarcha castaneiventris. The sequence goes on from JAMPIT010000379.1 coordinate 14,254,629, forward strand.
AATTTCCAGGCAGATTAAAACCTTTTCTGTGTAGCTGAAGTATGCTTATCATGTAGATTTCCCTCATCATGACTTGTTTTCAAAGTAAAACGCAATAGCAGAGTGGGCTCTAGTAAGCATTTGGTATGCTTTGAAACTTTGCTGCCTAGCTAATTAATGTGATTTCAGTTTGAAGCATGGGCTGTGTCGCTGTTGTTTCTGTAAAGAAAAAACTATGGAGAGTTTGGAATAAAGCTGTAATGATTGGCATGACTGTAATCAGCTTTTTGTCAAGGTTTTTTTAACCCTGAAAACTATCCATACCTGTTTTCACATGTAACATTTTTGTGTCCCTCTCTAATTAGAACTGTGAAATTTTTAATTTGTGGGCTGGCTGTTTTCCCCCACTCCAAATTATGTTAATTACTGAAAACCTAATTGGAAGACAACTGTTTCCACTAAGGAAAGAGTTCTGTGGGTAGTTGAAAATATTACAAAAGGCCTTCCCACTTACTAGCTATTAATGCTCTAAAGATGAAAGTAGTCTCTATGACTTAGAAAATGAATTTGCTTACTCACTCTTTATATATGTGGTGCAAATAATCCTCTCCTGTACTGCCATTGCCCTGCTGGATTTGAATAGGTTTTGTAGAGGTAGGAAAGTGAGCAGATTTTTACTCTACTGTTACTTAGATGGCTGAGTCACTTTTGAAGTTTTTCTCTAGTATTGTGGCTTGTTTTGCATGATCACTGTAATGTATACAGTCAAATTTCAGGTTAATTTAGGTCTGAGTTGTTTTGTAAAATGAAATTAAAGCTGCAACAGATTTATTTTTGTCTTCTCAGCCTGGACATCCCGCTGGCTAGTAGGTAAAGGGTCCTAAAACTTCTTCCAAACTGCAGTCAGAAACATTCTAGGGATGATACAGTTATAGGTTCAGTGCATGAGAAAAAATTAAGTATTTCAAGGAATTAAAGATGATGATGAGTTAGAATAAAAGATCTTGGTGATCTAAATTCATAGGATGAGCTAAGTAGTGTCGTGCCCAATCGTTACTAGGTCTGACCAGAATAAAAGGGTGTTTGTTTATTATTGCCGTCTGAGGACATTCTTCTTCCCCTCTGTTGCACTAAGCTGTCTGCAGTTTCTTATGATGCTTAAAAATGGAAACAAGTCTTCATAATTAAAATATTTGTGTAGCTGTTTTGTTTAGCCCTTGAATATACTCAACTGTACTAAAGCACAGTTGAGAGGTGGTATTTAAATTGTTTGCATCCAATAGAAAAGATACTTAGGAAAGAGGACCCCAAAAAGTGTATGACAACAAAACAGTGCTTATGACAGTGCCCTGAATGATGATGATTAGAGTATTATTTTTGTGGTTTTTCGAGTGCTAAGAAGTGTTCTCATTGTTAGTGGAACCCAATTAAAAATAATTATGCTCTGGCATTTTCCTTTCTGATACAGTTTGGGCTGTAGTGGTTCTCCATGCTCTCCCTTTAAGTTCAGGATATGAATTGGAGTTTAGGAGGGGACTTTTTGTTATGTTGGTTGAGTTTTTTCCCCAGATGGGATGTATTAAAGATGTCTCAAACGCGCTAATATGTTTGAAATGCAGTGTGTTACACCTCAATACACAATGCCATGAGTCTTGAAGATCAGAGATTTTTGGAACCATATGCATTAACTTACAAAGCTCAGTGTGATAGTAAAATTACCTGCATTCTTTATTCTCACGAAATCCAACAACTGTAACAGAATTTCACCATTTTTTGCATTTTAAAAAAATTAGGCTCTATACACTCAGAGTTCTTTGGGGATTTTTTTTTTTTTCATTGCTTCATTACACTTGAAGAATTATTTATTTTATTTCATTTCTGCATGATTTGATGGTTATAAATGTAAAGTAAAAGACAAATTCTGATGCAACATTTTTTTTCCTAGTGATGCTTCAGAAAGTTGTAACTCTTTGCAGTACTACATGGATTACCTGGTTTTGTACCTATAGGTTGGGGAACAAAATTACATAGTTTCGTATTTATAAAGTTTTTTCAACCTCTGACATTTTTTTTCAGTGGACCACCCAAGAACTTGAGAGAAAGCATATATTGCTTATTCGTGATGATGGCACAATTTCACAAAAGGAATACTTTAATTCCCCAAACTTAGTTTCATTGCTTTTGAATGAAGCCTTGGGTTTTTTAAGCTGGTCCAGAAAGTCTGAAGACCACGCCATTAAAATTCAGTGTGAATTAGAGGTAAGACCCATATGTGCCTGGCATTGCTAACAGCCAGCCTTTCAGGTGTGTGTGTCTTATCCAAAGAAAGCTGTTAACAAATATCTCCAGCACAGAGATCCTGTGCTCTACAGATAATGAGGAATGCTCTCTGTTCCTGATCATCATACCCTTTGCAAGCACCAAGCCTTAGAGGGCTGGGATACAGTTCATGCTACAGTACATGAAGGAAGTCCAAATTTATGCTTAAACTTAATGTCTTTGAAATTCGGTCCATAGGCAGATTATTAGTGTATGTAAGTATATATTTCCTCTGCCAATCTTTCTATGATTTTTCTTAGTCTTTTTGAATAAAAGTACTCTTAAATGTATTGCTCAGTGGGTAAATTCCTCCACATAGTTCATTAAATTGAGTGATTCGCTTACTGATAGAACATGTTTCTAGGAATGTGCAGTACATTTCTAACTCTGAACTTTCTGGTTTGTATGTGCTTACTAAATAACAATTAACTGTAGATATTGCAGGTGATGGTGGCCTTGGGAAATAAGATATTTGCATAATAGATATTGATAAAAGTGCTCTTTTAGCAAATCTGCTACAAATTCTCTTGGTTCTCAGGTGACAGTAATTTATAATGGTTTTTCTTCTTTAGCTTGCAAGGGAGCATAAAAATGATTGTTTTATAAAGAAAGTAGTTGCAGCTTCTCTTACTGATTTATAAGCAAGCAACAGTAATATACCTTCAACTCCTTCATTTGCTGTACCAGTCCCCCTTCACAAAAATGTGTGTGGGTATGTGTGTGTATATATCTATATATATATGTACACACACACACACACACACACACACATATCTCTTTTCAGCACTGTCTTACTGTGTCAACCAGTGAGTTCTTCTGCAAAGGAGGATGTGTGAGATAATACCATCTTGTGAGAGATCATGTTATTATCAGAAGGAAATAGGAACTATTAGTACTTGAGAATATATCAATAAATGGTATAAAAAGTCAAAGATGGATGCTGGCTGTGCTGCTCTTGAGAAAACACACAGTGTTTGCTGTTAGTTTCAGACTTGAGAGATCATCTTCAATAAACTATCCACCATTTTAGCTGGTTCCTTAGCCCCCATTGAAGGGATTGATGTATGCGGGTCAGAAATCTTTTGTGAAACAGGTTGACAGAATTCTCAAATACTGGCCCTTTATAGGACAGATGATTCTAGTCATCATTTGACACTTCTCTTAGAAGTACAGCTTTTTATTGGTTGAGAAGGTCATAGAATTCAAGTCCTTACTTTTGAAGAAATCTCATTTCATTCATACTGACGTTTTGGAAGCAAAATAAAAATATAAGCAATATTAATCCACTGCAGAGTTCCCTTGATTTTTATACAAATAGTGAGTCTGACCTGATGCCTGGCTCCCTAGATATGATCATAGAGCTGCTGTGAGTGGTGATTTCAAGCCTAAACTGCACTTTTCTCTCAGGGCATTGAATTCTATTGTGTGGAGAATGCAAATGGTGAATCTTCCCGTTGCAAAGGCAGCTCCTTCCCGTAAGTTCTTACCTGGGGTGTTTTTTTTAGAGTGAATAGATGCACTCTGTTTTTCTTTGGATTTTTGACTGTCTTGAAGAAAACCTTCACATCTCAATTTCATTTGCTGTTGCAATAGGTGATACTTTTCCTGCGGACTTTGAGTGAATTGTTCTTAGAAAGAGGGCAAGATTCAGCAGTAGTCTCAGAATGATTTCTCACAGTTATCATCACCAAAAAAAAGTGTATTTCACAGCCTTACTGATCCTTAATTCTTGAGACTAGGAATGGATGGAGAAAAATGGAAGGAAATCTTGTTACATCAAATATGCTTTTCCAGTAAGAAATTCAAGAAAAAATTCAGTGAAGAAGTGGTTAAGCATTGAAATGGGTTGCCCAGGTAAGTGATGGAGTCACCATCCCTGGAAGTGTTTAAGAAACAGCTGGATGTGGCACTTAGTGCTGTGGTTTAGTTTACATGGTGGTGTTTGATCAAAGGTTGTTCTTGATGACCTGGGAGTTCTTTTCCAGTGGTTATGATTCTATGAGTCTGTGTTGTAACTGGGAGAAAATTATTACCATGGTTATTTTCTTTTTAGATTTACAGAGCATCTCTTTCTGCCATATCCATATGTTAAATGCAACCCACAGAGGTCTGGTGTCTATAGGATTGTGATCTGTAAATTTAGGAATGGCCTACCATTCTAGCCTGTCCTCCCACAGTTCTGTGGAAGCAGTTAATTGGTACTATGATAAAGGTTCATGACCCTGTGACCTGTTTTATATCGTAAATTCTTAGTAGTTATAAAAGAAAAAAAGGAAACCCATGATATTTCCAAATTAATGATGTAAGAATTGCCATATCTTAAAACCTTGCTTAATGATCTCCTAATTTCTAAAGAAAAAAAAACACCTTCATATAAAATTAACTTCAAAACTTCCCAGAAGTTTCTATGAGAAATGTGTGATACTTTCTTTTGTGTATTTTATGCAGTTTAAAGGAAAAAAATTACAATTGGTAAGAAGTAGACTGGCAAGTTCTGCAGTTCTGACTTGCTGCAAATTTTGTAAATGAAAACGCATACAATTAACTTAATTCCAATGCAAGAATTAATGGATTTCCAAAATGGGCTTTTTCCTGCACCTAAAGCAGGCACACTGAAACACAAGTATAAAAAGAAGGTTTCCAAGTTGTATGCTTCTGAAAAACTTGACCACCAATGGAAATTCAATTATGCATCGGTTTTAAAACTGTTTGCTAAAAAATATTCATCTAGGATAGTGAGAGTGCTGTCAAGTTTCCAGCCCCGAGTAAACTCTTGTATTGTGGACAGCATGATGATTTTCTTCCATTTACATACAAAGCAATATGACTAACAGTTGTCATATGGTTTTTTGCTTTTTCATCTTTTCTGCGAGAGGAGAAAACCACAGGTAGCTGAGGTTTTTTTCAGGAGGGCTATGGGGTTTTTTCGTTTGTTTTGTTCATTTTGTTTGGTTTTGTTTTGTTTAAATACTCTTTTTGCTTTGTTTTTGTTAAGGGATGACAAAATCAAAGGAATGTGTTCCGCACTTGAAGCGGAAGGTAGCCGAGACAGCAATGTGCCTTATTTCCTGTAAGAACATCAGGAAATGCTTCTTGTACAACCACTGGCTGTGCCCTAAGATTTTTTGTTTGTTTGTTATGTTTTGGATTTTTTTTTTTTTAATATGAATTTATAAGATCATTACTTGCAGAGAGCTGTGTGGAGCCTAGGGAGCAGAAATGTCTGAAGTAGCCATTGCGCTGAAGTTTAAAAATCTGTTACGTTGTCGAGGCGCTCTCTGTGTGATTTGGTGAAGCCATATTCCAATTCTTTAGAGAAGGTCAATACATGTGGTGTTTCCAGTTTATTTTGCTGCAGATCTGTGTCTGTGTTCTGCACAAGCTGGAATTATTAGGCACCAAGGGCTTCATAGCAGAGTATATTTACTTTTACGTGGATGTCTTATGGGAATATGGGCCTTAATAAGTATTCCAGATGAACATAAGTCCACATAAGTGGATTTAATGATTTTGTGGCTTTAGTCCTCTCAGTTTTGATTGTACTTCATGGAAAATTAAGCCTTTTAATTGTGTCTTTGCAGAACTCACTTTTCTTAGCAAAGAAAGCCAGTTGATTTTACAAATATAGTTGTGCCTTTTTTGAAAATGTGTGGTAGCACCCCTTTTTCACTTTTGGCTTCTACAACTGCAATATGTAGAAAAAGTTAATGAATGTTGCAAATTATTTGTGGAAGATCATTGTGTTGTTATTAGTGTGCTTCCATACACGTGGATGAGGGGCATAATTATTGGACTCCAGGCATTTTGAAACTGATGGTTTTTGCACTTATATTGCCAATTAACTGAAAAAACCCAAACCCCAAAACAAGCAACCCCCGCCCCCCCCCCCACCCCCCCAACCAACTAAAAAAAGGAGGAGCAAGCAGAAACCAGGAAAAGCACCATCTAAAGTTTAGCCCCCCGGGGCTTTGCACATGCTTCTAAAAGCACAGCTTTTAAGTCTTAAATGATTTAGGGATTGTTTTTTCTCTTTTTTTCCCCATGATTTAGTATTTTACTTTTAAGATGTAACCTGGATAATCTTTAAAATTTAATCCAGAACTCTACATTTTTTTTTTCAAACTGCAAACATAATTGACTAATGCATGAAAGGGGATAGAAATACTAATTCCCTGACATTGCATCACAAGCATTGGGTGTGCTCTAATATGTCCTTGACATTGTTTCAGCCAGGAGTGTTAGCTACCAGCCTCTTGCTTTTGAGGTCTCTGACCTAATGCCTCTTTGAGAGGAGTGTTCTTGTACTTCTAACATGGAAAAAAGAGCTGAGTTCCTGCTTGCATCAGCACATCCTTATTGTTCTGGCTGCTTTCTCCAGCTCTTTCTGGTTTTTTTTTTTTTTAACCCTGTGTGTGAAATTGAGTGAAACATTTGTCAGGGTTTTGTTTTTATGGAGTGTAGAATAAAGTGTTGGACCTTGAAAGTTCATACAGTCTAATGTGATGGGAACATGCCAGTGATTGCTAGTTAGATTAATGTACTCTACTGAGGATTACTGTATTTCCGGAATACTACATTAAATTATATGGAAAAAACAGTTCTTTGTGCATCCCAGATATCTAATTAACCAGCACTTTTATGAGCTTGTGAGACTCTAATCTGATATCTTTAGCATACAGTCCTGTGGACAAGGAAAAGGAGTAAAAAGTTGACGCTGGATTTTGCCTTGCAAACTTGGCTGACAGTTAACGTTTGAAGAATGTATTTCAGTAAGAGTTTCTATCTTTTCTAGAAGTGAATGACCAGTATACCAAATCAGTAAAGTAGCTTGATCATAGCAGTTCAAACCTAGTAAGAACCCAGCCAGATCCTTGGAATTGTGTAAGGGAACTTAAAATACGTTATGAAATTATTGTAGCCATCTAAACCAAGCTTCAAAAAAGAATTACTGTTCAGTTTGTGATGGAGTACCAATATTCTAACAAAATCTAGCACTGACCTTTTACTTTACTCTTTGTTTACAATAGTCTGGTGTAACATCTTACAGAGAGCATACTTTAAATGGCTAACATGACATTTATTGAGAATATGTGGATGAATTCAGTTATTTTCACCTGAGGTTCATTTGATGGCGTGAGATCTACAGGAGTAGGACTAGACCATGCAGATGGAATATGTAATTTGTTGGAAAGGCCAAACAAGGGAACAAACCTGCTATATACTATGGCAACAGTACTACAAAATCAAAAACCTGGAACAAAAGACCCTCCTGCTTATGCATCAGTTAAATCATAGCCTGAGTTGTTTTACCTATAGGGCCTCCTCGTTTGAGCCAGTGCATTTGTAATCTGTATAATCTGACAATCTAGCCCCCATGTAGGCTAGCTTTAGCCAGTGAGAAAATATTCCAGTTTGTGAATATTGGCATTTTGGGTTTTGTAACAGAGGGTATTATACTAATGTATAGTATACACCAGCCTTTTTGCTGTCCCCTTGTACTCTTTACTTCTTTGGAAAGCTTATTCAAACTGGTTGATGAAGAAGTCTTTATATGTTATATAAAGGAATTCTAAAGAAAGTGCTTAATGATTATTATTGCTTAGATTTAAGTATCTGACTAGGTAGGCTCTGCGCTTTGGAAGTCTTTGTAGTTGTTACCCAGGTTTTTGTTTTTCTTGGATGTTCCAGGTTACTTTTAAATCGCTAGAAATTGCGTTGTTATTTTGTAGAGAGTGTTGATTTTATTTACCATGGCAGTGGATCTGATAAAAGTCCATGTTATTTGACTCTTTATCAGCTCCTGTGAGTGTGAAGACTGCTAACAAAGCACTTTGTAGTGGTAATCCTGTATGCATACACACAGTGAAAAGTCAGCTTTAGCAAAATCTGATTTGATTTATTCATAAAGTGGTCGAGAAACAAAATTTGTTGCAGGATAAACATTGCAAACTGATAACTGTCTTTTCAAAGTCAGTTTTTTGCCAAAATTGGTGAGCAGGAAGACGTGCTTCATGGAAGGCAAAAGCAGACATGTAGGTCCTTCTGCCTGTCAGAGTTGTTGCAGCACTCCCCCGACCAGACACAAACAGTAAAGCTGCGGATGTTTTCCTGTGGTCAGAAATTAATCCATTGGCATTCATGGGGATTGAAAAGCACATACATAGTCTAAACATAGGAGCTGAAAGGATTGTGTCTACTTGGCTTGTCTCTAGTGCCCAGGAATCTCAAAAACTAGATGGATCAGATCTTTGGGTAGATCTTACAGCTCTGGAAATTTTGAGACTGAATAGCCCGAAGGAAGTGCTGGTAAGATTTGTTCTGGAGATCACAGGACCTTTCACATGAGCATTGAGCCCACTGGTTCAGTACTGTGGGTCAAGCTCCTTCAGACTCCCTTAATTTATCAAAATTACAAAATTCTGCTGCCTAATCTAAAAAAGTTTTGAATAGCCCATAGCTCAGCAAGCTCACAATCTACAAGTTACCAGGAGCAGCCCTATGTAATGACTTCCCTCTGAATATAAAAGAGGTTTTGGACCTTAGGAGGCCAAATCTGCCTGTCTTGTACTATATTGTGTGATTCCATGGAAAAACAGTAGTCTGGTTTATTCCTAAAAAGGAGGCTGTGGGACACAAGATGTGAATTTTGAGTTAGATCTAGATCATGAAATTCTTGCTCTTTCAGATGTAAGAGCAAAACTTCCCCTCAGTTCCTACATTAAAGAGGACATGAACAGAGCAGGGAAAATGCAATAAGCAATCAAGTTTTTTTTTTTTTTTTCTCCTCTGCTGTGAGGGGAAGGGAAGCAAACATTCAGTTCCAATAAATGCTGAGCACTTCGGGAAGAAAAGAGATTTGTTTTATTGTTTGTTCTCATGTGATTCCCTGATATGACAGTCTGGGGTGACCATGTAAGAATCTGGTTTTGTAGGAGCAGGAGATTCAGGTCTGTTGACAATTTTGCTTGTTCTTTAGTTTGAGAAATTTCCAGATTTTTGCATGCTGCTTAAATGAAGACTGTCAAGTAGATTTTGGGATGGCTGTCAGACTGGCAACACTGCATTGAGACTTTTTCAAGGTACATTCAGAAATCCTTCTGGTTTCACACTATGCTGTAATTAAGAACTTTGCTGTGGGAGTTTTTCATGTGAAGAAGAAATTTGGCAATGAGAGACACTGTGTAGTTATAATATACTTTTGCATTTGCTGAAAGGGAGAGTGTTATGAAATCTTTTCAAATTGCTGTCTGGTTTGGGAAGAGAAAAATTCAGATTATTGTGGCGTATTTAGAGAATGACTTTGTCCGACTTCCTTGAACATGGTTTGTTGCATAGGTAGGTGTTTGAATAAAGCCATGGCATTCACTGTTACCCATTTACATACAGGCTATGTGACAGACAGGGTATGTATTTCTAGTTGACTTCTAAGTCTGACCTTGCTGCTGATCTGATCCTTTTCATGTTTTAGCTTCTGAAAAAGGGCCATGGCTAAGACCCCCTTCTGTTTGAAAATACACCAATACTTGATAATACAGCATGATCAGGAAAACCCCTTTGGCCATTAAATCCTCCAAATACTCCTTCCATTGGCCTTGCAAAGTGTGTTGATGTATTGAGCTGGTAAGGCATAGCTCAGCCAAGAGCAGCTCTGTCTTCACTGGGGATTTGGCTTCAGCTTGGCCCACCTTTTCTGCACAGGGAGACTTTTTTTCCTTTTTCCTTTTTTTTTTTTTTCCCTGTCAGGCTTATTTATTTGACCATGATCTCGTTGCTCTAAATCTTTCCTACTTCCATGCACTTAACTCTTGTCCAGGACTGAGTAGTGCTGGGGCCTCCACCCACCTTTGTTCCTTAGGTGAACTCTGATTTTTAAAAATAGACAGGAAATTGTGCTCTTTTCCTTTGGTTTATTTCTTTGAATGACAGTAAAAAAGAAGTGTCCTTGCTGTCTGAAAGGATAGTTGAAAAACAATATCTGGATGTCAGCCATCCCTTTGGAAAATGAGACAAGCTTTATGGTGCTTCCAGAAGGGATCCTGTGTCCTGTGTTCCTCCTTGGAACTTTTTGCATCTGGAAGTTTCCACCCTCAGGTGGGACAGTTCTGTGCACTAAGGCCTTGTCATACTGTCATTAACACTGAATGAAGGCATCTCTAGAAGGCTTTCCTTTTGCAATGGATGTTGTATTTCTGTTTTATATGGATACCTGTCCACTCAGGGATCAGAAGGATAGTGTGCAATATTTGCATGTTATCAAACTTTTGTTCACTCATAATAATTCTGGATGCTGAGTTTCATTACACAGAGAGTAAAATGTGATGTGTGCTTATTGTGCTTTTCATTGTAGATAATGACAGAGACTACAAAGGAGAAAAGGAAATGTTCCCTAATACCAAATTAGTGTTCCTCTCATGTTAATGTTTGCGCTCATGTTGTTCAGCTGATTTATCTGTTACAAAAGGGATCGCAGTTTTCTTTGATAACTTGTATTTCAGAAGTTGCTACTTTGAATTGGTCATTGAGAGAGTACTTATAAAATCATGGGTAAGATTTTTCTGTCGTTTTTGTGTGGTAGATATAACCCCACTATGCCAGACTTAGAACAGATTTTTCAAAAAACCACTTAAATTATAAGAAAATATCAACTGTGTAGTGAGCAGTATCCCATGTTGGTCATCAATGAGTAATTTTTGCCACAGAAATGATAGTGACAATATTAGTGCTGACACTGTATTTTGGATTTGTGCTGTTCTGTGCATTTGTTGCTGGCAATTCTGGTGAAGTAGAGCATTAATGGAAAGGAAATTCTGTAAAAATAATGCTAAAAATAGGATTAAAATATATCATAACATCCAACAAATGGTGGTCTTCTTGTAAACGTTAAATCTTTTTGTTTGTTGGACCCACAGTGATTTTCTCTTTAAATGAAAATATATCAGACTGTTACCTAAATGTTTGCACTGGGTCAGTAAATGCCCAATATATTTAGGATACTTTTTGACATATGGTTTTGTTACCTCTCTCTAGCCAAATGAACCACCGTTTTGCTCACTCTTTCAGATTTGAGGGAAGATAGGAAGCTGTTTCTGCCCTATAACACAAAGTCTATGGGCTGGGTAAGTGTTTGGAGTATAGGCAGTGAGGTTCCAGTGCTTTTGCAGTGCCTCCAGTGATTTGGAGGACATGAATGGAAGGAACAGGAACATGGTATCAAAACAAAAAAAGCCAGATTATAGTCAGCAAACAGGATGATAAACTTCCTGGAAGCTTTTAGTTTATTGCTCAAGTTGATGTAAGTTGATAAGTCCAGTTTGTGCATTTTTTTGAGCTCTTCTTTTTAACATGAGCAATGAATGCAGCAGTGCATACTTCTGCTTCACCATTTAGTTGCTGGAATTTTTTTTTCCGACAAATGTAGCTGTTTGTTTTAGTTGTATATTTTATTCTTTTAGTTAGTTGCAGTCTGTAGCAAACTTGAAAAGTCAAGACTAGCACTTAGTTCCATAATTCAGTCAAAGATATTTTAAGGATGTGGGCTGCTGCTGCTATGTAATTGGCCATACTATTTTAGGATGGAAGGTTAAGGTCAAATCTCTTGTGAATGATGGTTTTGTTTATCTATAGAGATAGTATCCATTCTGTAAATTATTGCACTGCAGTCTTCACAGTAGAAAAGGCTAGAAAAATATTTTGAAATGAAACTCCGTTTCTTCTAAAAAAAAGCCTGTGGAAAGTTTCTAACTGTGTATTTGGCAACCTCCCTCTGTTCTTATCCCAGTTTCTTTCACATGCTGCTGGAAAAAATCAAAGTTAAGCAATTAGTAATTTTTAACAGGCAGTTTGGTGAAAGTAAGATAAAGCCTGAAAGACCAAGCAATCTGCTTTTCTTCTTTCTTCCTCCTGACAGAATTTCATCCAGTTAGTGTAGTGTCTGCGTCATTTGTATGCGTGAAGTATTAATTACTTTTCTAGGCTTGTGCTTCTTAATTTAAAGTGAACCCATCTTCCTGCAAGTTTTTCTTCCTTACTTTTTGATGTAATTGTGAAAACTGAACGTCTGGAATAGTGTTAGTAGAGAGTATCTTGCACTGACCTCACTGCTCACTTGCCTCCCTGCTGCTGATCGTTCCTACATGCTGGATCTAAGGGAAGAAGGAAGATGAAGATGTTTCTATCTCCTGATAGAAACATGTAGAGACTGAAGACTTTCAGGCTTGGTCTTGATGTTGGGTCTCTTCCTAAAGTTACTCCATAGCTGTGCATCTGCTCCTGAAGCTATTTTACCTTCATTTCCAAGCCATCTCTAACAGTACATTCATGTACTGCTATGGCTCAGATAACCTGTTCCTTAAAAAGGGTAAATCAGGCTTCCTAGTGGAGAAGCAGCATCTCGTAGTCAAGAAATAAGTCTGTGATCACAGTAGCTTTTACCATTGCCCAGCAGATGGGCCTCTGCATGGCTCAGTGTCTGCAAGTGCAATGACTTTGTCTTACTCCCATATGGCAAATTTTAGCAGTCTATTATGGACACAAGGAAAACCTGCAGAGGCGTCATTTCCTCATCCAGAGGAAGCATGGACTGCAGGATCCAGAACTGCTGAAGATGCTGGAAAACAATACTTGGTATTTATTTATGGTTTATTGATTTCCTGGTCCCACTAACACCATTGTTCCTTTTTTGTTGTTCTTAGAAATCTAGTATCTGGAGCTTTGAATGGTTTAGACAATTCTTTTCTTACTTTGGAGAACAGGAACTGAAAGTATGTTGCTCACAGCAAATTCATGAATGAAATAAAAATTATTAATAAAACAAATGTTGCGTATCCTTGTGTAACCTTATGTGGAAAGACTCAGTGAGACTTCAGTCTGTGGAATCAACGTGGGTGTTTTGGTAAACAGCAGTGTGTCCTGGTATGAGTGGTATTCAGTGCTGTCAAACTCTGGTTGAGTATTAACAGATGGCATCTGCCACCAGTGTGCTCTGTTTGTGCTTGTCTGCAGTTATGGTGCAGGTGGTTTGGTGAGGAGGGCGATTTCCATGATGCTGTGACTACTGAATATTCTCTTTTTAGCTTAAACAGTGGCCCTACAGACTGTCCCCGTGGACTGACTGAGAGGGACAGTCTTCTTGTACTATTTTTACAGGTTTATATCTAAAAAATTCCGTAATTCTCTCAGCTTCAACCAGAAAATGATTTAAAGCTTTTGATTACAGCCTAAAGGAATGAGGCTCTTATTTCAGGAAAAGGTAATAATAAGCTGTCTCATCTTAGGGTCCCAGCATTTGAACAAAAAATTTCATTAAGAAGGCAAAGAAAATGATATTTTAATCAGGTTTTGTCTTCTGTTTCCGTATAAAAACTAATGAAAAAAGCAAGAACAGACATGTAGTCTGAGTTCCTGAGGAACACATGCTTTGCAGACAGAGAAATGTGTTGTGCAATTACGCTGGGAACTCATCAAAGCCAAAGACAGGACATAGACCTACATAAGACAAAAAAAGGAGCCTGTGCTTAAGTAGCAAAAGGAGAAAAGAAAGGACCAGTGAGAAAAGGATAACCTGTGAGTGAATGAGGGGTTATTTCTCCCTAGCATGCATGTAGAATTCTGGTCCATATTTCTTGGAATTAGGAATTTATTTGACAGTAAGGCAATCCAGCTAATGTGGATAAATTCAAATGGTGTGGCTTTACACCAACAGCTCTCTTCTGGATATTAAGATGCACTGTTTGGTTTTGTAAAATCATGTGCTTGGTGATCATTGTATCCTTCAAGACATGGAACGTCTTTGATGGATGTAAATGGTGATTAGCATGTAAATATCCTGTGGTATAATTAATGTTCAGCAGATGTACAGCTGTAGATGCATAGCTATTTCCTTTATGTATAGCATATATAAAAAAGAGAGCTAAATTTTTAGCTAATTTCTTACCATATACCCTTTTTTAATACTTATCAAGCCAATGAAGAAATAAAAGATAAACCATTCTTTGAATTTGCACAGTTGTAGCATCCCATGAATCAAATACAGTCTAAAAAATATTATTAATGATTGCTTTTCCATGGAAATTGGCTCAAAACCATATAGGCAGATGGAAATTCATGAGACCAATTCAGGGCAGGCAATAGAGACCTATAGCAACCTTTTGTTTGTATGAAGCTGAGCATTAAATAATTTAAATTTTAATTATTGTATTCTTTTTTGAATGAAGACAACTAATATTTACATCTAATTTTCAGAAACCAGTAGTTTTCTTCTTTATTTATTTTATTATTTGTGTAATAAATAAAAGTTCTGGTTCAAACTGAAAAACATTAAATACTTATAAGTGTTTATTAAATGATGGTTGCATGAACTGAGGCATTATTGCATGTGAGTCTATCTAAATGTTTAAATTTAGATAATAGGAATTATCTAAAGCAATAGCAATAGGAATTATCCAAGTCATAAGTTTCCTTATGTAGGGAAGCATTCTGATTGCTCCTGATTGGTAAAGACCTTAAATGGGATGTTTCATCTTTTTCTTCTGTGATCAGGAGAGAGAACTTTATAGAAGTTCTATACTCACCACAGCTGCCTTGCAGGCTTTGCAAAGAATTGAAACTGGGTAAGAAAACAGCTGTTTCATATTCTTCCTTCCTTCGTGTTTTTCTTGGCATGACTGTGCAAGTACAAGTGGCAGCCAGAATTGGCACTGGATGGTTTTTGAGAGTACATTTTATTTATACAACTCTGAAAATAAAAATTGTAGATCTCTCAAGCATTCTAATTCCTAATTAGCATCTAGCCATATTAAAAATTAAATAAATTCATAATTAAGGACTGTGCTTTCCAATATTAGAAAAAAATTGTGTTTGTTTAAGACTGAGCATGTAAAAAGGGTTTGGTGGGCTTCCATTATTATTGCCTGTCAGTAGTTTCAAGTTTTCTCAGTTTATAGGTAAAACTGTTGGTTTGGTTTGTTTTTTTTTTTTTTTTAATAAGCTACTGTAGTAATGAAGGGCCAAATAATTTGTTTTCATTGGTCAACTTTCCTCCCTTATTCAGATGCAATAGGAATTAATATTTAAATTTTGGAAGTGGAGATGGGATGTGTTATTTCAGGTTTCTGCCTCATAATGAATGATAAAGATTATGGCTCTCTTTATTCTGGTGGGTATTTTTGACTCAAACTTTTCTTCAAACATGTTAATGAACTTTACAAAGATATAGATGATGAACAGAGGACTTTCTTGCAATATTTTTTTAGATTTCTAACTATTATTTCTCAAATTGAATCGGAAAATCTAAAAAAAATTCTTGGAGGGGCGATTGGTGACACGTGTTTATCATCTTGACCTCTCGTGTTTCTCATCTTCTACACTTTACTGGTTTGCTAACAGAAATAAAATTTGATGTGTAGAATTAAAGAGTTGTCTCAAAAATATTTTGGAAATGTTGAATTCTTCTTAATTGGTGTTCTCCTACTAAAGAAAAACAGTTTAGGAAAATAATTAGTTTGTGAATCAAAATTAAATGAAAATTCAAGATTTTTTCCAAATTAAATAGAATATAGAGATATGTTTGCACAAAAGAAGCAGAAACTATAGTGTGAAGTATAAAGGTTTTAAACACATGAATTCTTTTCTAATTATGATTGCAATATAATGGGAACATACTGTTTCTTCCAGATGTGCACTTGTTCTGAGGTTTCCTAGATTCTTGTTTTGGTTTGCTGGTAGTGGACAGAGCTGAATTCACTGAGATTTCCTAATAAGAACCTAGTGTTCTGTAAATTCAGGAAACTGCTGACTTTTATGAGAGGCAAGCTGTAATGGTAGACATCGTTTCTTTTCCATTCCAACCTGAGTGATACAAGGTCAGTTGTGTGATTAGCAGTACATTGTTCACTCCATAACATGCATCAACAGGACCATATGATGTATTGCCACAGGGAATTCCACATATATGTGAATATTTTTTAATACAGAGTATCTTTTCCTTCAAAAATTCTTCAAAATATAGTTAAGAGTAATCTTGGCATGCTGGAAGCATTTTGTTTATTGATATGGATGTCTCTTGTTTGGTCAGTTTGTTTGTTGCAATCCCAGCAGATTGTTCAGAAATTCACAGGGGTCAGGCAAATCCCTTTTTTGCGTTCCAGAACCTCTCTTGATGATGCTGAGAATGGAATCTAACCTGTTTGTATTTTTAATGGGATAAAGTCTTGCTTAGCAGCAACCCATGTTATATAAAATATTTGCCTAAATTATCAGACATACTGCCTTCTGCTCATCTTGCAGGTGGGGGTACATTACTTATGCCAATGTATGGCCTTTTGCTAAAGCTCTGGCTCAACTATATTTTAATTAAGCAAAAATTTAGGTGATCTAGCAGTTTTCTACGTGTGGCATCAGATCACAGCAGCATGTGTGAGCCAGCCAGACATCCAGCCTCTGGCTTGGTGAGATTTGGAATGATCTTAACTATGATCTTAGCTGTGAGTGTGCGAGTGCCTCTATCGTTACTCATCAACCAAACTTCTGTGGACCAGCAAGAGCTTAGCTAGTGCTCAGAAGAACAGGTTCCCAAAATAAGGAAGGTATGGGTGACAGGATTTTTGACATCTGGGAAGAAAATGAATAGGTGTCTTCTGAACTGGGCCAGGAAAAGGTTGCACTAAATCTGCTTGAGAATGGCTTCACTACAAGGAAGAGGGTGGAGACATTGGACTTCCTGCCTGGCTGTGTGGAACTGGACTTTAGCTATAAATCTCTTACTGTCATCTGCAATGGAGCTGAAAGGAAGGAAGGGATCAAAAGTGAAAGCTCAGGTGATTTTAGAGGTGGGGAACATGAGTTGAGGGGGGATTTCCTCATCAAAGGAGGCAACTGACTTAGAAGTCTCACAGTGCATGGAAGAAAGAGCAAGATGTGTGTGAAAGTTGAAAAATATTGTCAGTGACCACGAAGTGCAGAAAAGGTGATTGAGATACAGAAGAGCATGAGGAAAGGTTTTTTTGCTCTACTCTTAGAAGAAGTTTTCTGATATGATAGAGAAAAAATTATACATGATGGAGAATGGGTTAAAATTATCCCAAAATGTGTCATCATATTCATCATGTATGAGAAGATTATGAAGATACGTATTTCTTCAAAGCAGTCATTTCTGTATGTGTGTGCGTACTTATGTGTTCGTGTTTACTTTAAGGAAAGAAGTCAGGGATGCTGTTTCAGGCAGGCTGATGCCCCTTAGGATCAGATGAATGGAGAAGTGGATTGTTTGGTAAGTTGTGAAAAGAAATTACCACTAGAATGGAAAACATTGCAGATGTTGTCCATCAATTCCCCTGTACTTACAGGCATCAGAATATGAAGCCAGCTTTGAAAGTAGCTCTAGGTACAGCAGGGAGAAAGAATGTATCTGACCTTGGCTGATGCTCTTGCTGCTGGTTATGATTCATCCAGTCCTGCAGGCAAGATGGGAGAAACAGGTGGTGCCTCAGCTGGTGAATCACTGGAGAGAGAAGAAGAGTCTTTTGTTCAGTAGTAGAAGCCAGCCTGAGCAGCTCCTGCCACTGCTGCTGGCACAGGTTAATGGGAAGAGGAGGGTAAGAACACAGTGTTTGCCACAGCTGCTATTGCTGCTGGAGTCTTCTCTATTGATTTTTTTGTTTTTCCTCCTTGTGTCAAAATCAAACAAAAAAGCTTCAACAAAACTGGCTTGGTGTTCTTCTGGGACTTGGAATCTGATGTGCATTAATTAGAGTGTGCAAAACTGCTGTGCTAAATACTACCTCGATGCCTGTGAGCTGAATTAGCCACGATAGGCTAGTCAGCTATGATAGGGAGGAGTTTTCTTCCCAAGGATAGATCTCCATGTTCTCTCTAGGATCATGTGGATTATTGTGAAAAGACCAAATTTTCCATCATCCAGATGCCTATAGTTACACTGAAAATGTAAGGAGAGAACGAAGAAACTACGAGTATTTTAGATTTATGTTTCTAAATTTGTGAAGATGAGGCTGTTATCATAGACACAAAAAGTTTGTATAAAAATATGAACATTTCCTTATTGTGGCTTCCTTTATAGGATTTTATCTTTACACTGTGCAAAATCAAATTCTGTTCAATTTTAATGTACATAGCAGCTAGCTAGCTTTATTCAGCAGGCTTTATGGTAACTTGGGCACTTCAGTTGAACTGATTTTCCTAAAGTAAAAATGTGCAGGAAATCACCTTATTAAAAATACATATGTTTTTTGCGGTCCACCTTGGTTTTGTTTATGACAGTGTAGATTTAAGGGTAGAAACACTGTTAAAAGAATTCTGAGGGGATAAATAAGTAACTATTTAAAAATTCATTTTTTTCAGATAAAACCCAATATTTATTTTCAGGCTTAATACTAAGTAGGATTATTGCTTTCAGAAAGATAGTTACATATATTTTGTGATCCAGGAGCTGTGACATAATTTCTGGACTTTTTATCTGTAAAGAAGGCAAAAAAATCTTTGTGCCCTGGGAGTCTTCTGCAGGCAGAGTTCTTTGTTTTCCCTGACTTCATTCCAGATGTCAGAGAAGTCATTTGCGCTGTTGGCAGCTCCTTGTGCTATCTCCAGCAGTGGTAGGTTTTTTTGTTTTTTTTTCAGCAACACACAGAGCAACCATCAAGAAAAAAACCGCCACCAAACAACAAACAATGCTACTCTTATTTTGACAAGACCAGAAGTCAAAATCGCCATAACAGGGACCTAGTGTGTGTTCTCTGTAAAAAATGCTGCCTCACAAAATGGCAGCTGATCAGCAGACAGGCAAAACCACTAGTACTTACCTGTCATAATGAAAAAATTCTTTGAATTTGGATTTTCAGTGCTTTATGTTTTGATTTTCATGCCCATCACGTCCTCTATTTACTGCAATGTCAGGCAAAGGGTAGAAGAATTAGGACAGGGAATAGTACAGAAAGTATGTAACAGTTTGCAGGTAATATGAAAAACATGTGTAATAATCTTCATTGATATTATTAGCATGGAATCATCTCCAAATGATTCTTTACAACATTTCTCAAAGGCAGAGGTGAGTTACTCTTCTCTATACCACCACAGTACAGGGACCCTGAGTCATAGCCAAAAATAGAGGCATTTATGTTCCCAGTAGGAGCTGGATGGAGTCAGGGAGCTTTAGCACTAAGCTGTTACCTTATGTATTTCATAGGTAGTTGCTCCCCTGTTCCAAAGGACTTAGTTGGAACACCATGTTTTGGTTTGCAAGTTTGTCAGATTTGTAAAGATCATAAAATTTCTTACAATGTGACTCTTCATATTTAGAATTTTATCAGCATTTTGGGACATTTCTTCTCCAAAGCAGTTATGGCCTGATTATGTAGATGCTGTTTTGTGTTAACGAAGTTTCCAGAGGGATGCTTTGGAAAGTTTAGGTTTGTAATTTGAATGCCAAACTTTGTGGAGGCAGGGGTTGTGGCACTCTGAGTGACTCAAGGATAGTCCTGGAGTGGCAGAGTTTTCCATAAACAGTTTTAAAAATCAGCAAACAAAACTGGGTGGGTTTTTTTAGTATAGGTAACAAACATCCTCTTTTATATTTGCTCTTCAACTGATCTTTAAAATTTAGACTGCTCTTTATGGCACCCAGCCAAGTTGCTGCTTTGAAATGTTGTGTGGAGATCTCTTGAAAGAGAAATCATCAAAAGTCTGGCTGGCAGAGAGTGCCAGGAATCGCCATTTGCTGTGCTGCAGGGTTGAATCCCTATACTATAGCAAGGTGGATAGAATGCTGGTGGCACAAGGTGAAAATCTAGAGAATTACGTTCTGTTTTTACCATATGTCTTTACCATATGTCTTTGCTGTTACTTGAGAAAACTAAGAACTGAAAGGAGGCTAAGAGAGACTCTGGAATACACTTGAAAAGTTTTGAGAAAGTTGAGGATCCCTGTCTACGTGACATTCTGGGATCCTGGAGCGCACTGAGATATTTGTTACTGTCTGCGTTGTAGTGCTGTGAAGCTTCTACACTAATGCAGATGAATATTGAAGTAACCTCAGCAAGATGTAATGTATGCTCCAGTAAACAAAGACAAGTCATGATTTACTGACATGTATGTTTGATGAAATTGCATTAAGTTTGAACTGATTTTTTACTTCGGTGATTTTTGTTGGTTTTTTTCCTTTTTGTAGGCATGGGAATCATGTATAATGATTGATTCCTACAGCTTTGGTCAGTCCAGGATCAGGATTTATTCTGCTGTGTCCTTGCAATTTGTATTTGCTTTGCTACTTTATAAAATGTGGTGCTCAGTAATGAGTCTGGACTTGGGGTCTCATACTTGAAGTAATGATAGAAGTCTTAGAAGCAACTCAGTGTTATTTTCGAGGAGTTTCTGACTTCTTGGTTTGGTGTTTTTATCTTTTTATATGAGTCCAGCTCTGTAGTGAATTGTAAATTGGTTGAGATTTCCAGTCTACTTTTTTATTTTTTTTTAACAGGTGTATTTTTTCTGTGGTTAATAATAGTTTATGCAGTGTATCTTCAAAAGCTTATATAATTTTTTTCTCATTAACTCAGGAGCCGACAGCTCCTGAGTAGTTTCTGCCCATCCTTATATATTTTACTTTTAAAGTCTGTAATTTCTGTGCTGGGGACCTCCTTACTGTTGTGTCTGCAAATTACCTGCTTTTTCTCTGTTTACTAATTTTTGCAGAAATGCTCATGGTTGTCCTCAGTTGATGCTGAAATAATTCTGTAGAGTTTTTGAGTAGTCAGTCCTCTCTGAGACCTGTGTGTGCATACAAGTTGAGAGATATTAGTCTTTTCATAGTTGCAGTGCTGGATTGAGGTTATTTTACACTGTAAAAAAAGCAGTTACTTTTCCATCCTCCTGCCTGACAATGGTTGTCCATTCTCCCTAGCACAGTACTGGTTTGGAGGTGTTACTTGGGTGGAGTCTGTGGTGCCTCTGTGCTCCAGGAAGGGAATTGCTAAGGGGATTTACATCTTGGAAACCTGGGTTTCATCAGTGCTTTGCATTACTCACTCCACAGCGGGGGAAGTCTGCTGGAGATTGGTCTTGGTGGCTCATGAATGGAGGTGGACACCTTCACCCCTACCTACACTCCCCTGAATTCTCTTAACACTACTCTTCTGGAAAATGTGAGATTATTCCAATTATTTTGCAATATGTGCAGCTTTGTAGAACTTCATGTAAGTGCTTGAAAAATTCAAATTGCCACATACACTGATTTTTGAGACATAGTGTTATGATTTTTTTCAGGAAGCAAATCTACATTGATAGAGACAATAATGGAACTCGGAGCAACCTAATCTAGGGAGGTGTCCCTGCCTATGGCAGGGGGACTGGGACTAGATGATGGTGTTTAAGGTCCCTTCCAACCCAGGTGATTCTATGATACCATGAACAGGTGACAAATCTTAGAGAAAAACTGGCATCAGGATTACACTACTCCTGCAGAATGAGTACAGCAAAATATTACATGGGCTTGCACGAAGTTGCTGGAAGGGACCGAAGTTGTCCCAGGCCTAATTAGTGGCTTGTATCTGGGTTCTGCAGAAGTTTGGATTTTCCTGGATTTATTTTCTGATAATCCCTGCAGATGTGTTGTCTGGGACAGTGCTGCTTGGACAACTGTTTATTGCAGCTGATATATTCTCTTCTTGACCTCATGACTCCCATCTAGTGTCTTGAATCTCTTGGGAATAACTAATGCCTCAGCTCTCAATTCCTTCTCAGTTTCACCATCAGCCAGCTTAATGTTCACCTTCCTTCCCAATTACAGGAAATGAAGATCTGAGATAATATGAGTGCAGATGAGCAGTATGTTTGGTCTATGGGGAAATAATGCAAGCAGAGAGAAATTACAGATAGTAAAAATAGATGTGGGTTTCAGAGGACTTATAATTCCTTTTTCCTCTTCAATTCTAAAGCATATTTAATGGTTTTGCATGGCTTAGTGGAAACTTCCAAAATTTAACTAAGAGTCATGCAGGCTTTCACTCTTTGTGTGATTGGTTGTACAGATAATGCACGCAGCAGATTTGCCATAACCCCTGGGGATATTCATAGCAAGGAATGATATAAATGGCTGTCGTCCCCCATCAGTTAACTGCTGCAAATGAGTTAATCACATTTTTTTAGCACCAGTAAAACATTAAAAAGAAAGCAGAAATAGTCAGGAAAAAGATGGGTTTAATGAACTAGAAAATCTACATCGTTGTAGAGAGCGATAGGAAACATACAGTGTGCTGGCAGTATTCCAAACTTAATTCGGTTTATGTCCTGGATAACTAGATTTGACTCTTAAGTAATAAAAATGTGTAATGCCAGTTACACAGTCCTCTTCAGCGGAGAAAGGAGCACTGCTTGGGAATGAAAATGTTTAAGTCCCAGCAGAGGGCAAAAAGGGTTGCTGTGACTGCTGTCTTTCCACACAGGGGTTATTTATTGCCTCTTTTATGGAATTTGCACCACGCCAGAATTTAGATGAGCTCATGTACAGTGTACAATGCACAGTGACTCGGAGCTAAATGGTTATGAAAGACATGACATTTGTGCACTTGTGGTGCCAGGTTTTAATGACTGAAGAATATGCATGTCTGTGTGAAGAATTATCAATGTAAGATTTTAGTCTGCGGTGTGTAGATATTTTTTAGAACATACCAATATCTTTATAATGAATTGAATTAATAAAAATGAATTCTGTTCTTTGTAATTGAGATATTTGTTTCTTTAGGAATTACTTACCATACACATCTTCTTTTTGTGTCCAGTTCTTGAATGTAAACTAAAGGAAAACTTAAAATTTTGGTATTTCATTGGTGGTATTACTGGCTTCTCATTTGATCCCTGGAGATGAGGTTTTTGGGGAGGGAAGAAGGAAGAGTTTTCATTTAGCAAAACCAGGTGCAGCTGACTGTTCTTTAAGCCAGTTAACTTTACAATAAGTTTGATTATTAATACGTCTGAAATCTGACTTTTGGTTGCTATGGTAAAAGTTACATGACATAATAGTATCTCCTGATTAGTTTATTTTGGAAATTAGCGGCTTATTTTGGCTTGTCTTGTACTCAATTTGTAAAGTAATAGAGTGGGATTTTGAAAATTAATACATTTCCCTCTTGCTTGATTGTAATATGAGTGCAGGGTGGAAATGGTACTTCAAGAAAATGTTCAGTTTCTCAGCTTCATTAATATTTTACTCTTTTTAACACTATGTAGATAGGTTTTTTCTATCATGTTAGAACAACATGACTACTAAATGCTTTATAAATACAATGCTTGTTTTAGGTTTTGAATAATATTCTGATGCAGCTCTATATCCAGTTTGGGAAACAAATTAAAACGTAACGTGGCAGAAGTTGTTCAAGTCTTCCTGAAATAACTTTTTCCTTATTTGTCTTGTTTCATGCAGGCTTTTCTTCACCGAATGATCCAATGTGCTGCAGCCAAAGTGGATAAAAATGTCACAGAAGAGACAGTTAAGGTTAGTCTCCTAATTACATTTTTCTTCTGTTTTGTATCTGATGTTTCACTTATGTATGTTTTATTCTTTTGCAGATGTTGTTTTCAAACATTGAAGATATTCTTGCAGTTCACAAAAACTTCCTGTCCCTTGTGGAGGATTGTTTACAGCCAGAACCTAATGCACAGCATGAAGTTGGAACCTGCTTTCTGAATTATGTATGCTATCTTTTATTTCAGCCTTTTTTTCATGACTTTATTTTTTGGTTTATTAATTACTGTCATGATGATAAGTGTACCTAGTCATGAAGACTAAATATGACTTGATTGCATAATGAAGAGTACTTTGAAGTTCATCTCTTGGTTACTGTCATGTCAAAAAACCCCCAAAAAGTAGATGGGAGGAGAGTGAAGAAAGAACATATTAAATGATAAGCTTTGTTGTTTCATCATTTCTCTATTCACCAAATTAGCTCAGGCTGACAAACTGAGCCCTGCAAGTTGGGTGGAGCTGTTCCTATGCTTTAGATGGAGGTACAAGGATGCATGCAACAACAAAAGTAGTACTATCTTTTTATTGCCCCTTACAGCTATGCAAAAATGTGAATATTTAGTAAAGAGTTGCATATACTGAATAAAATACCTCCATGGTTCTGGTTTGTGAAGATATTTTATGTCCTGTAGTAATTGGTTTTTAGGAGTATTATTTTTCCTGTTGGAGCAAAACAAGGATGTTACTGTTACAGAGATTTGCAAAATGAGGACAAATTAGTTTACTTTCAGTTGTAGACCTAACAAAAAGTCCGGGTTTCATTGTTATCTGTGGTTAGAGTCCCATTTGGTTTTTTGTTAAATCTTTGACTATTCATTGTGGGAGGAGAAACCTATTAATAGTTAGTGGAAACAATTCACAGAAGTTGAGTAACATCAGTTTTTAACTCTGCAGAAAAATCGATCATATTTGAAAATATTTGTCTGTTTGCAGACAAATTGGTTAATAATTTCAGCAAATTAGCCACTCCTTTTTCATTTTCTTCATGTATGTTTTTATCTTGTGTGTTTATGGTAGTTCTGTGGTAGAAAGCACTGAAATATTTCAGCTAACCCTTAAGAATTTCAACAAAGACAAATGTCAAGTCTTGCACCTGGGAAAACATAATCCAGGAGTGCGTCACAGGCTGGGATTTACCTAGCTGGGGATCAGCTCTGTGGGAAGGGACCTCAGTGTCCTGGTGGACCACCAGCTCAATATAAGTGAACAGTGGGCTGCTTTGAGAAAAAAAAAAATAAAGCCAAGGGGATGATGGGTTGCATCAGCAAGGGCATCACCAGCAGAGATAAATCATTATCATTTTCTGCTCAGTGCTTGTTAGGTCACAGCTGGAATTCTGTGTTCAGTTGTGGTCCCTGCTATACAGAAGAGATGTGGACAGTCTGGACAGGGTTAAGAGAAGAGCCACAGAGATGATGATGGGAAGTGTGCAGTGTGGCTGCCTGAGAGAACTGGGTTTGTTCAGACTTGAGAAAAAAAGGCTTATGGGAGACTTTATCACTATGTTCCAGCATTTAAAGGGTGGCTACAAAGATGGAGACTCCCATTTTATGGAGTCACATGGATAATTTTAAGGGATAATGGGTACAAGTTTCTCCTTGGGAAATTCCAGTTGGACACAAGAGAAAAAATTTTTACAGTGAGAACAATCAGCCATTGGAATAATCTCCCCAGGGAAGTGGTGGATTTGTCAACACTGGACTCACTCAAAATGCAAGCGGGCAGGGTTCTGGGTCATCTTGTCTAGACTGTGCTTTTGCCAAGAAAGGTTGGACCAGATGATCCTTGGGGTCCCCTTCAACCTTCAATTCTATGAATCTATGTTTGAAATTCCCAAGGGGTGCTTCCAGACTGTTCATAATTTGAGGCCAGACCTCAAATAATAAATGTATGAAGAAGAGCTGACTTTCTAGAATGAAGGCTGTGTTAGCTATTCAGCTTTGCAAAGTGTTGATTCCATGTTTTATTAATTAAAAAAAAAATCAAAATGACAAGTGAAAAACAATGTCTGCTTTTGTTTCTGCAGAAAGAGAAATTCCGTATCTATGATGAGTACTGTAGTAACCATGAGAAGGCACAGAAAGTTCTTCTTGACCTGAACAAAATAAGAACAGTGCGGACGTTTCTTTTGGTAAATAAACTTTGAACTGGTGTTCTAACTTTGTATTTTTTGATGGGCTAGTGAATTGTTAGTACTGTCACCTCCACCAAATAACAAGTACAAGCACACCTGCAACTGGTTAGCAGACAGTTTTAGCTGGGGCTGGTTTTTCCAGAGGAAGGAGTGTATAAATGGTGTTTTCATGGCTGCACCTGGATCTGTGGATAATACAGCATTAGGCAGTGAGCCTTGAGCATGCTGGCTGGGAGACAAGGGTGTGACTCTCTAGAAAGGACAAAGAACGGCATAAAATAGATGAGGAGGGGTAGGGAAAGGAATTACAGAAAGCAGCTGAAGGACTCAGCAGAGCCTCTGAAGGTAAGGACCACGTTCTGGTGCTGTAGCCAGAGCTGTTGCAGACAAAAATCTTTTGTTAAGGATCATAGCGTAGCCATTCTAAGCTTAGATACTGACTTAATCTAAGGTTGAAAGAAATAGCCCCACAACTAGTCTTTCACTTTATAAGACAAGTAAGCAGGGGTTTGAAAGTGTTGAATATGATAGTCCTTATGGTTTTTCAACAGCAAAACCAATTTCCAAGTTAATATTAAGCTTGCTAATAGTTGACATTAGTTGTTAAAAGAAGGATTCAGTATGGAATGATTTTTGTGTTTCGTACATGGTGTCCTGTGGTAAAAAGGTCAGCTTTGAAATGTGTAACCTACTATATTGGAGCTTAAATACCTGAGGAGGTGTCCATGAATATGCTATCAAATTTTGGAGTGGTCGGATTTGATCACTATGTTTTGGGACTGGAGAGCAAATGACCCTATCAGCAAAGCATCACAGATGTATTTGAGAGAAAAAGACTCTGCCAATGCTGACAGTATAAAAAGGGTTTTTTTTAATTTTATTAATTATTTTTAGCATGCAGTAGGGTTTCATTACTGCTGTTGACAGAGTTCTTGGTGAAGTTGTCCTATTGCGGCTCACAGATGTTTTGAAAGATACCAGATCTGACTCTCCAGCTGCACTTACTTACAACCAAGTTAATGAGCAGTGTGGGAATATCCTTATTGTGGGAGATACTGGGTAACATGAGGCACCATCTGCCTTTTTGCTTAGAATCTTGTATTCAGAAATGCTTATTCATAGTTAAAACTGCTTCAAAGTTGTCCTGTTTTTCCTTGGTGGTTGATGCAGTATCCTTCACCTTGTCCCAGACTGAGGAGATTCATACACTTGGTTCTTATATTGGGAGCAGCATGGCCAGACTCAAGAAGGAAGGATGAATGCTGACTGCAGAGACAAAAAGCAAAATACTCTGGAGAAAGATTGCAAAGAGCTTGTTTTGTGACAAAGGAAGCCAAGTGTGCAGTTGTGGCAGTTCATGATGTGTCAGTGTTATGTACTCCTGGCCACATGCAGAAGGCTTTCACATCTGGTTTGGTTTCCTCATAGGTTTGGGGCATGTCTGTAGGATTAAGTGGCAGCATTCTAACCTAGAGTGCAAGATATCTGACTGTATGATTTTAAAACAGTCAAAGCCTTCTGGGCATTCCAGAGGGTCCAGGTTGTTAGCGTTGTGGTTATCTATAAATAACTGGGAACTGAAACCAGACTTTTGAGCCTTTGAGTATCGAGACAGTTGTTACAATAACTATATCTGCATTGCCATTATCTTACCTGGTCTCTCTCAGTAAAGCTTTTGTGTTGGGAGGTTAACTGAGATCCTTTAGGATAAAACATCCTTCAGGATAAGACAGAAGCTGGTTAACCACGAGTACAGGGTGGGTGTGGAGATCCCCATAGCAGCACTGGTTACAGGATGTGTGTGTTGGGTGGCCACCAAGTTGTGTAGCCTCTGTTCCATCAACAATCTGCATCCAGATCTGTGGCCTGTGTCGACATCCCATCTGGCTACCTTAAACAACTTTTGTTCAGTGTCCTCAGTTTAGACAACTTGTTCTTTGAAGCTGAGATTATCTCATACCATTGCATCACAATTCCTTCTGATCTCTCCGTAAAATAATTGTCATCATTACTTTAGGTCTCTATGTACTTACACTTAATTTCAGCAATTCCAAATATTTGTTGTGATGTCCTTTGCATGTTTTCTTATCCCCAAAAGCCCTTATTCTTTTTTCTCTCTCAGCTGCTTTTATTGGGTACTTCCACCCAATATTGAATTTACTCTCTACTTCTGTAATCAGATGTCTTGTTGAAACTATTTAATAGCCTTTTGCCCATGACTTAAGGATATTTTATGCATTGCACATCAAATTTAAATATGGAAGCATGAAAAAAGAACAGGGTTTTTTTTTTGAGGTGTGTATTAGGATGGCCATGCTCAAAGATTCAAACCATCTTCGATACTACTTAATACTACAAACACTTTTTAGAAACAACAACAGCTATAGGGGTCACCCTGAAATATTTTTATTTTTGTTTGTTGAAGTCTGAAGGCATATTTTGAGAATTT
Organism: Monarcha castaneiventris obscurior; assembly: GCA_026261815.1. NCBI lineage: Eukaryota > Metazoa > Chordata > Aves > Passeriformes > Monarchidae > Monarcha > Monarcha castaneiventris. The sequence goes on from JAMPIT010000379.1 coordinate 14,283,036, forward strand.
TATTTACCATCTTTTAGTTTCAAACTTTAGCAAAAAGTCCTTTTCTTCATCAGATTGGATGAAGAAGGTACTTAGGCAAGAGGCCTGCATGATGACTTCTTGTCATGTGTGATAGCCTGTGCATGTGTTCAAGCCTGTACTTTTGACTGTCTTGCAAACCTCCCTCCATATATATATATATATATATATATATTTACATAGTCTATGTATACTTTAGCCAAACATTGCTGCATATGCCCTTGTCTTTATTTCTGATAATTTTTCAGTAATTTGTGAACCTGTTCCCACTGCAGAATTGCATGCTCCTTGGAGGACGCAAGAACACAGACGTGCCCCTGGAGGGATATCTGGTGACACCAATACAGAGAATATGCAAGTATCCCCTTCTTTTGAAGGTACTTACAAGATTTTTATTGAGGACTTAATACTTCCTATATAAAACTGGTTGCTAAGCATGTTTCCGAACTCCAGGAAAAATCTTTCTACGCAGTGAATTATCTCTTTATTAAGATATTGGACCCAGACTTGCTCTCATTAAAGCTGGTGGCAAGTCTTCTGACATCAGTTTTAAAAGAACTGAGGAGCTTGGCTGGATCGAGATGATTAGCTCTGTTCTGCTTCTAGTTGTAAGGTTGCCTGTCCATTGTTGGACAGAAGTGAGCCATTTGGGAGAGTTTAATGAGTCTAATTTCAGCTGGGTTTGACCATGCCCTTGCTTGAAATGCTTGGGATAGCAGAGTTTGTTGGTGATATACTTTGATGGTGTTAATTTACCGTCAACAAACTGAAAATGAAAAGTACTAATGATTTTTTTTAATAAGAAAAGCTGTAGAGTAACAGTAAGGTGCTGTAAATGGTTTTATGTACAATTATATGTTTATTCTTATCATATTGTGACAGCTTAAATCAATGAAAAATGTCAGATGTTGTGATAAACATTAGATATTCAAACCTCTGAATTTGTAATTTACCATGTTAGGAAATAAAATACAAGAAAGTAAATATTCTAAGAAAATTTTTGCTTAACAAATTAAGGTCTAGTATTGCTTTTTGTTCCATATTGTGAGAGGAAAGCCAGAGCAGATTCTGCTCTAAAAGCTACCTGAAACATGATTACTGGACAGTATTTTCCACAATGCATGTGTGAACTTTGATCTGCAAGATTTCTAGTTGTGAGGCATATGACATAAAAAAAACTTAAACACGTTAGAATGAAAGTTTTAAAAACAAATTAAAAATATAATCATTACAATGAGGTGTGAGTCATCCCAGATAGCTGTGGCTTTACAGTTCCCTTGGTCTATTTTGAAATTATTTTTCTATTCTAGTTTTTGAAAGACATACAGATAAAACATGGAAAAATGACTAATGAATTACTCTAGAGCAATGAAAGGAGTATATTAAGTAAATTTAAATACAGGGTGTGGTGGCAGCAGGGTTAGGGCATTGCAGGGTGTTCACTGAAGGCTGTTCTCAGTCAGCCCAGCTGTAAATGGGTAGTTGGTAGCTTGAGATGGGAAATCTCAAACAAATGCTGGTAACTCCACTTTTGTTTATCAGCATGGCTGCCAGTACCATCTGAAATCAGTGAGTCACCTAAGCCATTGTCCAGTGCTTTGCTGCACTGCATGAGATTAAACAATAGTGTGGAGCTAAAGGAACGTGTGTTTTCTGCCCTGAGTTGCAGGAAAGGCAGGTGTTAATTTTGACATGGGTTAACTAATGTATTTTTAAGCAGAATTCTTATCCTTGCTCTTGAACAGTTGCATCCTGCAGAATATAAAAAACAAACAAACCCAAACCCCAAAGCTTAACATGAAGAAACGCTGGGGGAGAAAGTGTCTGAAATGCAAACTTCATCCTAAGTCATGATGATAATTTATTGCTAGTAATTAATTACTCTTGAGTTTTAGTGTCCTACTAGGACACAATGCTAGAGGGGTTACTACTTTTCCACTTTGTGAAAGACTGGCTACTTTCTTTTTGTATGCTGGTTTGGTTTAAGTCTCCTGTAATGAACCTTTAGAGATCAAAGACTAGTTTCTTTTTTCTTTTCTTTTCTTTTTTTTTTTTCCGCATTTATTTTTTCCTTTTCTTTTCTATGTCTCAATAGGAACTACTGAAGCGGACTCCAAGGAAGCACAGTGACTATGCGGCCCTAATGGAAGCTCTCCAGGCCATGAAAGCTGTCTGTTCCAACATAAATGAGGCCAAGAGACAAATGGAAAAATTAGAGTTTTTGGAAGAATGGCAGTCTCATGTTGAAGGATGGGAGGTACCGCCATAAGATTTGTTGCTTTCTGTGTTGAGGAGAGAGTAATAGTTTTCAACAAGTATGTTTTTGCCATCCTGAGGTTCTATCAAGTCCTCAGTTTTGTGAAATCACAGCTTTTGAGATCTGCTCTGTAAATTAAGTTGTTCATGACTGGGCAATGCTGTATGAAATAGCAGACTTCAAGGAAGAAAGATATTTATTTAGTGTTTGTGTTCACATGTATCTGTGCACACATACACATCTATAAATCCTAATTTAAATGCTGGTTTGATTTTACTGCTGTCTGTTCTGGCCTAGCAGCACTTCGTCTGGTTGAAAAAAAATTAATTGTTTATTATTGGTTAAGCATTGAGTCTATAAGTTTTTGTCAGCTTGTAGATAGCCTGTTAATATTGGGTGAGCTAAACTAGTGTAGACATATTCATTGGAATCTGTGTGAGACTAGTGGGGCTTTTAATAGTTTGCAAATGGAAGAATTTTAATGCTCCAACCAAGTTTCATGAAATAACCATAGATCTGGTTCTGAGTTAGAATTTTAAGTAGTAACCAGAAGAGCCGCCCTTTTCCCAAGAAAACAGCAAGATCAAGTAGTTGTAGCACCAAAATCTTCATTTTGAATTATCCTGAGCACTATAATTAGTTCATATGGAAAGATAGGTGCAGATGAGAGTGTATCTTTAAATTGCCTTAAGTGTTTTGTATTGACATGTCTGAGCTGTCTGCACTGGGGTGGGAGGGAAACACAAGTGAAGTTTCAATGAAAGACATACAAAGCAAACAGTGTAAACATTCAAAACTGAATTTAAAAAAATAAACAGTTTTTTTAATAGGCAGATTTCAACATGGAAGTTGTTCTTTGCTTTTTTGAATACTTCTCTTGAATATGCTGCTTCTCTTCCTGAGAAAGCTGCTTAAGAACTGGAGGAAGAGATTTTGTCTCTTTAAGCGTTGTGGAAGGCTTGCAGACTGGGAGATGTAGCAGGAGAAGTGTATTTATTGCATGTTATTGTATCGGAAAGATCATGTCTCAGACTATATAGTGGGAAATTTCCTTTGTATAGTGCTGAGGAAAGAAGGGGTTAGGGATGTGCATGGGACACTGATGGGGGACATTGAAGCAGAGAAAGCCTTGAGACAGACCTGTCTGAACTTTAACTGACAGAGTTCCCCACGATGTCTGACAAATAACAATTAGAATGTTGACTAGAATAGACAACTTTTAAGTAAATATTTGTAGTAATAGGTAAAAAAGGAGAAATAAGAAATAGTTTCTAGATGGCTCTGTTCCCTCCCTGCACCTCCTGATTACTGTACCTGCTGTTTCTTGAACTTGCTGTGTGCCTAAGGATATGCTCTGGTTCTGCAGTAGTGGATTTAGCTGTCCCCTGCCATCCAGTACGACTTGGCAGAGCAAGCCATTATCTGAAAGGAGCATAGATCTGAACAAAGACCCCCCTAAATACTACCCATGACACCACATAATTATTTCCTGTATGCTCCATGTGAAATCTCCTGACTAGTGGACTTTTGCAGACCTTTGGTTTGTTGTTAATTGAGTAGTGTGGGAAGATTTGGTTCATTCTAAATGTGGATTAAGTGACTAGTTTTACTTGAATCAAAATTCTTCATTTCTTCAGTGCATTGTGTGATTTGAAATGTTTCACTTCAGGTATTCTTTCCTTGTGTAGCAGTATTTTCAAGAACTGCTTTTCTATTTCTGGCAAATCATCTCATGCTGGAGCTCAGTGCACTGTAATCTTTTGGTACAGGATGGTCACTATGAAATTCTACTAAAATTCACTGTGCATCATGAGAAGGAATTTTAGCAAGTAGAAAAGTGATATAATTGCTGGTCCATATTCAGACAAAACTTTGCCATTATTTGTAACTCTCAATCTGAAATAAAATTAAAAATTCGAAACAAGTGCCACTGTATTGTTTGTAGGATTTTGAAAAAGAAAGGACTAATACAAAGTAAACGTCTAAATGTTGGAATTGAGAGGAGGTCTAGTTGACATCATTTAACAGCTGCTTCTTTACACTAGGTGAAAATGTGTTTCTTCTTGTAATTAGCTTGAAGTTGCTGTCATCAGCAGTAACTTGGAAAGGTTAGTGTATCTAGCATTTAAATGCATTGGAAATGCTTGTGTGATAACCTCATGATAGAAGCAATAGAAAGTTAAGTGCTTATGTTATTAAATACTTTATGGCAAGGAAATTTGCTAAATAATCCTTATTGCCTGTCTCCATTTTACTTCTTCTATTATTTTTAACTTTTCAATTAAATTTTCTGCTGCACTACAGTGATTAAAATTCTTCTACTTGCTTCCAGTGTCTGAGTCATAGATATTTGTCAAATTCATCTTAATGAATACACTCAAGTATAAAGTTCCAGTATTATTAACTCAATACATTATTAGTCATATAAGGTGGTTAAGAACTTACTGTTCTCAAACCTCTATCTCTGAACAGGGAATCCACTTTCCTGCATTAAGCTTCTTCTGAATTCTTGGTAAAACATCTGGTAGGAAATATGGTTGCTTTTGGAAATGTGTTAATGAGCAAAGGTAACAATAAAGAAGGAATGGTAACAATATGGACATAAGCCTTTGAAACAAACTTACTCTTTTTGTGCTCAGAATATATTCTCTACTGTAACTAAGTAATTTCCTACCAACCTTAGTGGGTTGTTTTTTTGTTGTTTTTTTTTTTTTTTTTTTTTACCTCCCCTCTTCCTAGATTTCATTTCAGGATTTCACCTGTGCCTGAATTCTGAAAGAGTGCCATTGCCTTAGAATAGGATGTTTCCAGTAGAGTTATGTGGTGTTTATTGTATTTTAGCTGATCAGATTTGGTATCATGTGGCAACCACAGGGTGCCCAATCTGGCAAAATTGCCTTGATCTTAATATATGCATCGTTTTCAGACGTAGTATAAGGTTAGTCCTTGAAATGGTAAGAATTCCATAGCATGTATATGAGCTAACAGTATTTTGAATGATTCCCAACAACTACAAAAAAAAAAAAAAAAAAAAAGTTCCTGAATGCAATGTTTGAGAGTGGATTTAATTAAATAAACATCTGGCTCTCTGCATTGCTGAAAATAAAGAGGCAAACTTGTTGGAGGTTTCCTTCCAGAAGGAAATGCTTAGCACATTGCTTGGCCCCAACTAGAAGGAAAGGGAAAAAAATAAAGACTATTTTTAGAATCTGATCAAAGCATGACTTGAATTCCTATACTTAAGTGTCATAAAATGAAGCTTGTGTTTATTATGATAAAAATACAGATTCATGGAAAAAATGGAACATCTGTTTCAAGAAAGATGATTTTGAATATAATGACTTTCTCACTTAATTTCCTAAGTGGTTAAATTTATTGGCCTGAATTCAGAACTTGTGTAGGTGGCTGTCTCAGTTGGAGAATGGCTCAGCAGCTGAAGGAGCCTTTCAGTAAAATTTGCGTGGATGTTTCAGTGAGAGGAGAAAAAATAAAATTGTTGCATTTGTTGTAAGCTGGAAGCTGAACAACCCAATCTGAGTCATAGGCCAAATTAGTGACAGTAGCATGGGGTATTCTGTTCCTTTCCATTCCAACATATCATCAAGTAATATTTTACTTGAGATTTCTGTTTTAAACTCCGGAATTTCTAGCCCTTTCATGTTTTATTTGTTTCCTATGTCCATGTGCAAGTACAGAAGAGTAAGTTAGTATTAGTCTGTAATTTCTGACTGATCACTATTAACATGCTTGCCACTGACTCAGTATAGTCAAACCTCTGTATTTGACAGAAATTTGCCCAGAATGTACTGATAAGTACCTTTCTTTGTAACAAAAAATACCAACCAATGCTGCTTTTCATCTCAAGGTAATAAAAACACACTTTTAATGCCAAAGAGAGATATTTAATGAAACGAGGATGCAGGAGGTTTTGTTTTAAATTTCTTAGGTATAGTCTCTCTCCTTCCAGTGCTTTTGTTTTTTGATACGGTTATGGTAGCCCACATTTCAGACCTCTCACCTGAACTGCTTCCTTAGTTGGAATGATAGGTGTCTGACTGACAGCCAAAGGTTATCAGAAGCCAGTTATACCTGAATAGCCTGCAGGCTCCAAGATTTTATGGGCTTTTAATTTCCATACCAGCTGTCCTCAAAAGGCACAGAGTCTTTGGTCCTGGTGCTGCCCACAGGAGAGGATTGTTGTACAGTCTTTAGTGACTCAGTAGGATACAAGGAGGCAAAACGAGTCTAGATTCACAGTATAAGCCTGCTGTGCAGGTAATCTTTTCCCCAACTTAATAATTTATATGCTTTGTTGGAAGATGATTAAAATAGGTTTATTTCTACAATGCATGGCATTTTCAAATTGACAGATTACAAAAACACTGGTTTCACTTAAAATAGCCCATAAGTTCTACTTGCAGGTACTTTATAGAAGCACGAATGGCATAGTAGTAGTGATTTTACGTTTAGGTTGAGCAACTCTATCATCTTCTCTTACAAGCACTGAGTATAAATGTCTGTCAAAACTTTGAAATAGCAAATAGCTTTTCAGGTCCAAGTTGTTCATATTAGAAATTCCTGTGGTAGTTTCAGTGCAAATGCTTAATGAAAACATGTTTGTGTCAGAAGGTTTTGATACTACTTGTTCCAAAAATATTGTAGGTAGTGTAGTTCAGTTTTAGCTGTGCAGCAGAAAGCCTCACCTGCTTCTGGGGTGAGGGTGACCCCTCATATGCTACTGCAGCCTTGACCCTTCCCCCATGAGAGGGACAGTTTGGAGCTGGGTAAGTGGATTGTCCTACTGGGCTGGATATCAACTGTAGCTTGGTGTTCCTGCTCAGAACCCATGGGAGGGTTTAAGGTGTAGCTCCCTCTTTCATGAAAACTTTTTATGGCTGTCCCCTTGGTGGATATGGCAGTGCTCGTGTGTGCTCTCTGCTTTATCCTTCTTCAGGCATGTTCTTCACCTCTGAGGGATGTGGTGGAGAACAATGCTCACCTCAAATGTAGAAACAGCAGTGCTTTCCCATAGTCCACCTGAAGTCTAGGAACAGGCAAACCCTCAGTATTACACAGGCAAGGGAGGGATGGGATTTTTCTACACTAGCAGTGCTATGTAGGACAGCAAGATGTGACTTCTGATCCTGTTTTCTTATTCCCTTGGACTTCAGCAAATAAAATAGCACTAACAAAATTCACTGCAGTCACACCAGCATGGGTTGTGATCTTGTCAGAAGGTATCTGGTAAGTGACATTAACACTGTTCAGTCTTTGGATGAAATGTCTCCGAGGGAAAAAAAGTATCTCTAGAATGTTGTTTTCGTCATCCAGCAGTTTATATTAGACAGTGAAGAAAACTAGGAGGATAACATTAGCAAAGGGTGATACAGCTGGCCCTGACTGCCATACTGTCACATTGAACTTGAATCATGAATGAAGCAATTGTAAATAAGTCAGGTAGCCTGAATTATATATACTGAGAATATATAGTAAATGTGTTATTTTATGACATGATGCTGGCACAGTAGCAGATCTTGTTAGGAGTGTTGGGAAAAGGTTGGATTTTTCTATATGGAAAATTAAATTCTTCAATAAGAAAAGACAAAATTTTTTATAAAACCCTTTCTATTAAAAAACCTCCATCATTTCATAGAAAGCTGAAACTTCTAGTACAATTTTGAAGCCTTAAGCTGATTTTTTTGGCTTCCTTACAAAAAAATAATGTTTCTTTGTAAAGTTGAAGTTTTCTGTAAAAACGAACCAAGACGGTTTAAAAATTATATAACCTTTTAAAATGCAAATTGTTAGTAAGTGCTATACCAGAAAATTTGAAACACAGAATAAGATACTGTTTCCTCTTTTTAATACACAAAAGCAATGAAATGGAATAGAAAAAAGTGACCTGCATTTCTGTAATTGTGGTCAACAAGCATTACATGCAGCCCTAATTCATGCCTAATTTGTATCACCAAGTGTGCTTTTAAGATGTTTCAGTGTTTGATTTTGAATAAAACTGTAAAATTAGCATGCTGGTGCTGATGCTGTCTTACGAAGGGAAGTATGCTGTAGTGGCTGTAGATGACATTCATCTTGGCTTGTTTGGTCACTTGATCCTGAATGGAAGCAGGAGTGGTTAGTTAATGTCGATCCTGAAGTGGCTTTACTTAGAGACCTGAATTGTGTTCCAGTGTGATGGTTGTGCAATCTCACTTATCTCTGTAAACAGACTGCATTCCCCTTAGGACACTGAGCTATTGCTCAATATTCACAGCTGTGACATACAAAGGATGAACAGTAGGATGAAGAACTGTGAGAGCAGAATGCGTGGTCGCTTCTTGGCTCTTAATTGAATCCATTTTTCTTTGGACTACTGTGGTGAGATCAAGAACAGGAAGTAACTGCAGCTATCACATACGTAAACCATTCAGAACACGTGTAGAGGACAGGAGAGTCCTGGCTTCTGCAGGTTTTCCAAGCTGATTTGAGTTCTTCAACTCAGGAAACTGTTTAAACCTGTGGTGTATGTATGCAAGCATACATACACCAGCCAGCACAGTATAAAATAAAATTTTCAATAGGATTGTGTGTCTGGATTCATATAGCACAGGGACAGCAGCTCTGTCCCACAGGAGCATGATTTTTCAGACTAGTAAAATACACCTTGGAATTCAAGGTAGGCTTCCTTGGGAGGTAGACTTCTCATTACAAGGCATAGAACTGCCATGAATTTTTCATATAAATATTTTTTCGAAAATATTTTCCTTTGTTAAAGTTGTTTCTCTTTCATAACTTTTTATGAAAATGCCTGCTGCCTTTTCACATGAACGATCTGTCTGGAAGCAAAAATGAGGCATGGGAAGTTTCATCCCAAACATCTAAACCTAACCAAAATTCTGATATCTTTGGAGTAGGTTAGGAGGAAGTATACTAGACAGTCCTAGCTGCACATGCCACTGTTAGCTTTGCCCAAGTTTTATATCTTGATGTTTTTTGATTTTTGATTTTGTGTTTAGCTTAATCTAGTTTAGAAATGCATACCCTTAATGATGTTTACGTGCCAGGTTGCTTCAGCTTCCAGTTTCATCGTGGCATAGATTATGTCCTGTGAAACCCAATTTTCAGACAATTCTGAATAAAGTTACTGAGGATAAGACTTACTGGATAAAGTTGGCATGATTTTCAGGAGAGGTCTCTGCACGAAAGTAGTATAATTGGGAAACTTTTTGTGATTACAATGTATCTATTCACAAAGCTGGTATTAAGCATCATTAGAGATTATTACATAATTACAATGCAATAAATTACCATGATTTGCATTTTTAGTCTTCCCAGGGAATCGTAATACTTGTGAGTTTCTATAAGAAACTTTTCCTTACTGGATGCAAAGTATTTCAGTTCTCACTGAAAGAATAATCTCTTTCCGCTCAATTTTAGGGGTCCAACATCACAGACACATGCACAGAAATGCTGCGAAGTGGACTACTACTGAAAATTTCAGCAGGAAATATCCAGGAGAGAATATTTTTTCTTTTTGATAATCTTCTGGTCTACTGCAAAAAAAAGCACAGGTAAATGATTACTTTCAAAAATAATGGTTTTTTTCTTACAACAGAGCTAATAATGAATATGCTGTTCCATAAGAACCACAGCATAAAAGTTTTAGAAGAAAAGTTTTTAGAAGAAACTTATCAACCAAACAGAAGTGTATTGATTCAAGCAGTTGGGAAAAATTTATATGGATACAGAATCCTAGTGGTGAAATGTGGGGAGAAAGAATCTGTTTTGTCAGCCTTCCATAGCAGCTTATATGTGATGGCCTCACTCTCTTCTTGGAAGTGTAAACAGTCTGAATTTTTAGTTCAAACAAATTAATATTTTAGCTTGCGCAATAAAATAAGTCTCTGCAGATTCAAGAGCTTCATGCCTTATATTTGTAATCAGAGCAAACAGTCAGAAGGCTGCTCCTTGTTGCATTCCAAAGAGCAATTCCTTAGCTCAGCAACAAGCTTCTGTAGTTAATGTTCTGAGAAATAAGGGTTCTCCTACGTACAGATATCCCTCTTGATGGTCAAGTTTGTCTCTTTAATCCAGAAGTTGTTTTGGAGTAGCCACTAAATACAAATTACTGGGTAGATACTTGGTAGATTTGTGGATACATGATACATCTTCTTTTAAAAATTTCTGATCTTTGTTATAGTTTATTTTCCAGCAATTACAAATGAGCTGCTGGTTACATAATATCTTTTCAGTTGTCCTCCACTAAGTTGCATACTTTTGTAGCCGTGTTCTTGCTAAAATCCACTATTGGATGCAAATGTCAAAATGCATGAAAAGTCATCTTTGGTTTCCTTAGTTTTGATCAATCATGTCCTTGGCTGGTACCATGGTGACATCTCTGCAGACATAGGAGTAACTCAATTTAGAATATAATTGCAAAGTTTAAGATGGAAATAATTGATTATTGCCAGCAAGATACTTCGAGTATTGATTGGCAAGTATGTAAAGAGAGAAGGTTTGTATTTTGGTAATTTTACAAAAATTGCCCTACCTTTATGGTGTGAGATATTTTGTAATTTATAATGATCCTTTTGTAGCAGAGTTGTGTAAACATGGAGTGCCATATTTGGCTTTATAGTTATAAAACTCAGTGGAGCTTTTGGATTTACTCACTTTGGAAAGAAAAAACGTGTACACTGAAACCTTTTGCTTTATGATGGTTTTGCTTTTTTGCCGTCTTTATTTTTTTAATATATTACTCAATTTTTGAATAATAAATTTATGGTTACTCGTCACACAGTAATGAAGTAATGATTGAGAAGCAGGTAATTTTCTGAAAATTAGTACCTCTTTGGAGTGAATGAAGGTCAAAATTCAGGAGATCCTTAATTCTTAGGAGCTGACCTTTGTTTGATATACAGTATTAATCATAATTATCATAGGCAAAAATGGATAGAGAATAATCCCTGTCTTAGCTGAGATGTGAAAAGCTGTCTAGGACTGGGGTTCTCAAAAGACATTGATTTCACTGGGAATAGTTACAGCAGTGCAAAGTGCTTTGGAATGTGCCATAAAACTTCAGCAATCCTTAATTACAATTCTCGGTGAACCTGTATGTTAGGAAGGAAAAATGTCTTCATTCTTCCATACGTAAATCCCATTTATGATGCTAATGTATGTATCCAAAGATGTTCTCATTTAATTTTTTTCAGTCACACTACCCCTGTGCTGAAATCTAGACTAACACAGGGAGACCATGTCAGTTAGGAGGAAAGGCTCTCCCAATGCAGTATTTTGTCTTTGATGGCTGACAATGGCAGACAGGTACCAAAGTGTTGGAACAGAGCTTTTACAGAGTGAGAATTTCCTGAAGAACTCTCATTCAGGCAGGAATTTGCAGCTTACTCTTACCAGCTGTAGCATCTTTGCATTGCCATCAGCAGCATCCTGTTCAGCAGGTTTCCACAGTTCTATTGCACAGTTATAAACGTATTAGGATCCTTACAGTGGTCTCTAAATGTCCCATGTACTGGTAGCAGTGCAGAAACATAGAAGAAGGGAGTGGAGAATGTGCTCATCTGCTCTTTCTTCTTTCAGGAGATTGAAGAACAGCAAAGCATCTACAGATGGCCACCGTTACCTTTTCCGGGGCAGAATAAACACGGAAGTGATGGAAGTAGAGAATGTGGATGATGGAACAGGTGAGTATATTTGTGTGGCTCATTTATGGAGCCATCTTTTGAAGTGCTGAAGTCAAATGCAGCTTTGTAATTTCTTTGAGAATGGAGGGTGCTCCTTATATTTAGAAAGAAACAGTTAGATGCTTTAAAAGCACTATCTATTCATATCAAAATTCTGCTTCTGTGACACGTCATTGCTTTCATCCATTATTAGCTGGGCAGCTACAGATGACTATTTTATGCTTACGTGAACAGAGTAATAAAATAAGGTGACATTTATTGCTCAACTGAAATTGCATATTTAACTTCACTTTACAGCATTCCAACACTCTTAAAGAACTTATCCCTAGGTACATGGTATATTTATAACAGCAAGTGGAAAACCTACCTCTGTTGGGATGAAACACTATAAATGCTGAAATTGTAACATAAGGAAGGTTTTTTTAAAAATATCCTTAGGGATATAAGCCCATAAGATTACTTGAAATTTTCCTGACGTACATTAGTAAAGTGAAAACCCAAAGTATTCCTACACATATCAATTTTTGTTTTAGAAACTTGAGATTAACCTTTTAGCTTAACAATAATTACTTTTTCTTGCAATTAAAATATTTTGGGCTTTTTTAATGTAAAGCTAAAAAAATAGTGGTATGTGAAACTTGCAGTGGCATTGCAAATATGTAAGTCTGGAGGGAATTTCTGGGAGTTATATATTACTTTTCCTGATATTTTAAAATAGTGTTAGGTTTGTCCTCTACTATGGATTCCAAGCTTTATGTAATTTTCTTCTAAAATTGAGCATTAATAACAATGATTTTACTTCAAAGTAAGCTTCATAGGAATTGAATATTTCTTTAAAAATAAGATTTTTTTTTTTTCTGTCTCTGAGCTCCTTGTGTTCAAAATAGTTTTCTTGCTTCTCGTTTTGCAGGGTAGACAGTAAAACTGACTTGGAGAACAAATTGACTATTGTTGTTATTGCAAATTAATTGTTGTTCCAACAAATTAATTGTTGGAAGACAGTTGTCTCTTTCCTCCATCTCGTATTTTAAAGTCTTTCAACCTTTTTTCATGTGTTGTGTTTTTATTTTATTATTTCTTATTTTATAGTTTTATTTTTGTCCTTTGGATTTTGTTTTTTTATCAGTTTGCTTCCATCTTTTGTCCTTCACATTCAATTTTATAAAGAAATTTTATTAATAAGTGCTCACAATTCATAACTGAAGTGACTAGAGCTGAAATTTTACTGGTGCCAGGTAGGACAGAATAATTACTGTAGTGCTGCAATGTGGGATGTCTGCTACTAACACCAGGATTGTTTGGCTTTTCTCAGAGCATTATTTTTCAGTCTTTTCATTTATGTTCCAGAATACCAGAGCAGAGCATTTTGTGCAGTACTGGTGCCTCTCTCATTATATTTTATACTGTGTTAATGTCTGAGAGTAAGACTGATAATTACTTTCTTTTCTGTACTGAATTTTATCTTACCATGTCTACAATTTGTTAAGCATTCAGAATTCACATCTTATTCCCCAAGGCTCTTGCAATGCTTCTTGACTTGGTTCCATGATCAATGTTACCACTGAACCATTTAAGCTGTTGATAAAAATGGTGAAAAATGCTGAACATAAGGTGGAGCACTATGATGTCACACATGATTCATTGTCTTTGCTTACCAGACATTTTTTGTAAGAACTCCTTGACATCTGTTTTGGGTTATGTCCTTCACCAGGCCCACTGATTTAGTTAGTGATTTCAAGCTATCTATGGATACACTGTAGTGAATTTCTTCAAGCCTCTTTGAGTTGAATATATTTCATTCAGTATTTTTTACCCTGCTATTCCCTTTTTCCAGCCTGTATCCCTGCCCAACTTTCAGCTTTATTTGCATAAAATTCCAGTGTTTTGTTTATGCTAAAAAGAGAGTTGATTATTTCAGTCTTTCCTGTCATGTACTGTTTGACTCCCTTTCATTTATTTTCTTTCATCTTCCTAAATATACTTTAGAAAGGCAGTTTCCCTGTTAGCATCATGTCACTTTCTAAGACAGCATCTCTTTGCTTTTGAGTGTTAACATTAGTGTCCAGAGGATTATGCCCACCATCTTTCTCCTGATGAATATTCCAAGAATTCTGTAACTATTCATCTTTAACTGATTCCTCCCCACATATTGCCAAGCACTTAGTGTTGGCTTTAGAAAATGTTTCTTTGATCCTCTATCTCTCCTATCTTTCTTCATTTACTTGTTCTAGCTGTTCAGTCCTTGGTCTTTTTCACAATGTTAAATTTCCTTCCTGCCTGTTTGTTTTCTTCCTCAATGAATCTTCAACTATAATGTGGCTAAGCACAAATAGTCTTCCTCTATGTCCGGACACCAGTTGTCTAATTTCCTTTAGCCACAGGAAGTTTTGCTACAGTCCCCATGTCCTATAGCTTTGCACCCAGTCCTGGAGGGTTCATGCTTCCTTCCCTCTTGCTCTCCTGAGCCGTATCAAATCTTGCCACATTTATATACACATAGTTTCCAAAATCCACACTCCTTTCCACACTTCTGGAACATCATCAGTAGTTTGGTTATTTTGATTTCTAACTTGTTACAGTTGGTGGATGCTCAGTCCTTGGAAGCATTTGAGGTCAGGTTGGATGGAGCTCTGAGCAAGCTGATCTAGCTGATGATGTCCCTGCTTATTGTAGGTGATTTCTGAGGGCCCTTCCAACCCAAACCCTTCTATGATTCTTCTTGCCTGCTTTTTTTCCTTATCACCACATTTTCTGCTTTTTCCATTTCATTTTATGTAATATCCTAAAATTTATTTTTCCTTGTAATTACTGTTATTTCATTCCACTTTTCCGTGGTTCTCTTTGCAGTATGGAAATGCCTGTGTTAATTGCCTGGCCTGTGACACCTTTCTGCCCTTTTCTTGTCACCCTCTCCTTTTTTTTAACTCTACCCGCTGTTTTCCTTCCTTGTGAGACTTCTGAATTGCCTCTCCTCACACAGATATTTTTTCTTTCACTCAGATCATGATCTCCTTCTTTAACTTCCTCTATTCTTCTTTCTTTACTGTTCTCATTTGTTACACCCAGATGTCTTGTTTCTCATCCCCTGTAGTCATCTGCGTTTGAACTGTAACCCAGGAGTATTTTGCTGCTTTCTTTTTGTCTCACTGCATTCCCAGGAGGAGTAATATGGTTGTCCTGGTGTCACTCACATTAGGTTTGCATGTGCTTTTTTTTGGTATTGTATTATTTTATTCTCTTTAATCATCTGCTACCTATCAATGTCTTTAATTCCTAATTTAGAGTGGAAGCTCTGGGTTCAGAGTGCTTATATTTTCATATCTGTGCAGGACTCTTTGTCGTGCACTCCAGATGGATCTCTTTATAAACATTAAAGACTACTGAGTCTGGATGATACTTCCACAGTTCCTTACTGCAGATTTTGGGATCCCCTGCTCACTTTATATAGGGAGCCATGGAGCTCCAGGGAACAGGACAACTGAGAGTGTTTGCTCTCAGCATTGATAGATGTAGGAATGTAGTTTTCGTTGTTTGTGAGTAGAAGCATAGAAATAGCAAAACAGATTCCCAGTGTGGTTTATTATCATGCTAATGACATGCCTACAGAAATTAACAAAGCTTTTTCTGAAAAGCAATTTTTCTTTGATGAAATTAGGCCTTGGCTGAGCAGTACAGTTGGTGTAAGCTTTCTTTTTTTGTTTCAGCACCATGAAGCACTCTGCTTTTTCTTGATTGCACTGATTAAAGTGGAATGCATATTACTTATCAGGGCAGACTATTTGTGATCTTAAAATAATGTGGCTATACAACCGCTTGCAAGTATTAGAAAGGTGGTTTTATGGTAATGGTATTCTTTTTTCTGTAGCAGTTTTTAAAATCCAGGTTTGAGAGAAAAATGCATTTCTAAAGGTATTAATCAGCCATTAAATGAATGATATTGAGTTTATGAAGAAAAGGACTTGAGACTTAGGAAATATCAGATTTATGTTTGCCTCTAGTACAGTAGTTCTGTCCCCTCTAGTCTTGAAATGAGGCATGATACCGAAAAAAACACATGATAAAAGTAACTAGAAACTGCATCAAGAAGTATACATGGAGGATGGCAGTTGATATTATGCTGCAATTATTTCCTTGCTGCTCCTAAGAATCTCTAAGTCTGAGAAACTTAAAAGGACATCAATACAGAGACTTCTGGGTTTTTTTTTTCCAAGGGAAGAGGAAAATTCTGTTGTATATGGCTGCAACAAATTGCTTCTTATGCATCACTCAAGATATGAATCTTGTCTTTTGAGCAATATATTGCAGTTCAAATTACAAGCTTTAATGTATTACCAAGTCACATTAAAAGATGATGGTATCTTTCATCACCTTTCCTAGGAAAGTTGTAGGTTTAATGATTTGTTGATCATGCTTGTCCAGACTTTGCATGGAGCAAACTGCAGTCTCGTGCTCTTCTTCCTTCTGTAACCATTATGTCAGGTTTGCAAATTCTTTGTTTAGCCTGACTGGCAGCTGTGATTGCACTGATGTGAAGAGTGTGCATATGTGCAGAGCAGCTGGGCAGTCAGGTCATGCAAACCTCCTGGCCAGCAGCGCTTGGCCGGATTTTGCCCAGTAGCCAGTCCAAAGAAGGTAGGAGTTTATGTGGGATGACAGTATAATGCTGAAATACTCTTGGCTATGGACATGGGTGTATTCGGCAGAACAAATTGCTCATGGGAGCCTTGGAGAATTGTAGGGATCGCTCCCCTTCATGAAGAGCAAAGGAGAAAGCGGAGGTGTTGCAGTTAAAGACAGAGGCTGAAGTCAAAGTGGGCATCACAGCAGTGTGTTACTATAGCAAAACTGAACAACAGCTACACATTTTCCTCCCCCTGAGCTCGGTGCCCTCTGTATGCATTAAGCAGTGATTGTACCTAGCTTGGTGATCGGGATTTTCACAGAATTCAGTGAGTTTGTGGTGGAATGAGGTGTGTGGTCAGACAGGGTGCTCCTGGCCCTGCAATTACAAATCCTCAGATGCGAAGGAAGCTGCATGCTTAAAAAGTCATCTCTACATTGAGAAATTCAGGTATCTAGACACGCCATTTTTTGTCTGAATTAAGCTACTAAGTTAACACCAAATTTTTGTCCAGAGTGGGAGGATCGAAATCCATTTGTGAGTCTGAGCCCTCATGTTTGATTTTTTTCTGGCCACAATTTTAACTGCTATGGTTCAGTGCACTGGTAATCATTTCCCTACACAACGTGTCTTGTAATGATAGACATCAACAAAGATCACAGGAAAATTATGACCCCATAGTTTTATATATATTCACCTCTAACTTAATAAATAAACAAAGGAACTTCAACTTCTCTGCCTTCAGTAGTGATTCTGCCTCTGATCTCCAAGGGTGTGCTGTCTGTCAGTTGAGAGCTCCTGTCTAATACTTATTTCTTCTCCCTGACTTTTGAGTCTGATTTTCTAAGAGTGAATGAATAGTATGATGGGTAATTTTCAAGAAACAATGTTTTTAAGAGACAAAGGATATTATGTATAGGCTCTGCAAACAAAAATATGATAAATAGGTGAGTGGCATAAACATGATGTTGGAAAAATAACTTCATTTTTGCCCCTGTCATAGACTTGCTTGCACTTTTTTACGTGCTTTGAGTACTAGAAAGTTTTGTTGGTTTAGAAATAAGCCATCAGTCTCATGATTTTCTAGTAGTTCCTGACATTTCCCAGCCCAGTACACAAGGCTTGGCTGCTTTCCATCTAATTAAAATGCAAAGTTATTGAAAGGATACTAGCATGTCTGCTGAGATTTATGATAAATCTTAGCAAGCATTTCAGCAGAGGTTTAATTTTCAGAAAATCTCATCTCATCATAAAAAATAGGGCTGAAAAAGTATTTACTAAACAAAAAGCTGTGTAGTTATTGCACTAGTTCAGGGTTGGCCTTAGGACTTTTTTGCCTCTTAATGAAAGTTTGTGGTGAGAAAATACTGACCTTTGATTTTCTTAATGTTTTGTATTGTAGATGCTAGCTGTAGTTTTTTAGTCTGTATTTTATGAAAAAAAGATTATTTCATATCATAAGACATTTATGCCTCACAAATTTTCCCCTAGGAAATGCATGTAATCCTAGTGAAGGATAATTAGGGGTGTTAGTTTTTGAATTTCTGAGTGAGATTTGTGGACTGGCATGGTAAAATCAAATGCTATAGAATATAGAGTAATAAGTAGTAAATAATTTGATTTCTATAGCATAGATATTTTTACATGTTAAGTGTTGGTAGTTCGAGTTATCTAAGAACATCAGCAGTCCTTATCTCTCTTGTAATGTGCACACTGAACATAAGGCTGTTAGGAACATATTTCAGAAATTATGCATTTGGTTTTAGACCAGAAACATCTCTATTATATTTCAGTTTGTTTAAACTAGTAGGGGTAGATACTTACTTATTCAGGTAGCTAGTAAAAATACACCAAATATCTGTGCTTTGATTACTTGTGGAATTGAAATTGTATTTTTCCCTCTGTATATTTAGTCCTTATTTACACTTAATAGTAAATTAGTCAAACAACACAGCAACTCTGAGCAATTTAAGGGGGAAAAGCACAGAGCTGCTTGTTTAAGGAATTATTCATTACAGTTTAACCCAAAAGTACTCCAAGTACTGTTATCTTTTATTTTAATAGGACTCTGCCTGTTTTAGTGCTGAGTTTATACCTTCTTCCATATGCTAGGCAGTTCTCTGTTATATTTTACAAAGGACATTATTTACTAAAATTAAAACTACAGTTTATTAAGTTATAACATAGTTCACAAGTGGCACAGATAACTTTAAATTAATTTTTATTCCTCTGTGTTGTCTGGGCTTTCGTGTGTAGTGATAAGAGTTTTTAGTAATTGTGACACCTATTGCTGCTATTGCTTTTTTTAAGAGTTGGTGTTCTTTAAGCAATTTTATCTATTCCCAGCTGACTACCACAGCAGTGGCCACACTGTTATTAATGGCTGGAAGATCCACAACACAGCAAAGAATAAATGGTTTGTATGCATGGCAAAAACCCCTGAAGAGAAGCAAGAATGGCTGGAAGCTATTTTGAAAGAGCGAGAGAGAAGAAAAGGTAGGTTAATAAACTTTCCTTTGCCAGAAAGCCATACTGTATTTTTATGTTGAGATATAAAGCAAAACCAGCTGGTAGGCAAACTTGTGGTGTCATGTTCAGCTGAGGATTTATGAATACCAGTCTAGGAAAAATAAATCACACTTGTACCGGGAAGGGCATAATGTCTTGAATCACACATGCTGGTAGTGAATGCTGTTTGGGAAATGGGGAGATGATTTAATCTGTGATTTTACAACTTATCCTCAACCAGTATAAATTGTCATAAATTCATTGAGGCTTGTGTATTATCATGGTTTGTGATATCTGAGGGTCTATCCTAAATGCCTTGTGGGATTTGTATGGACTGGTTCCCTTTGTGACTGGCCATTTGAATCATGGAAACGAGCGGGCTCTCTGTGTTGGATCTTAATGCCGATGATCCGAACTGAAATGATACAGAACACACTCATAACTCCATCTTGTATGTATATTCTCCTACCCAAGAAAGTCATCACCATTTCCAGTCACTATTGGAAAACCACTATCTTTCTGAGTAACTGAATTAAGGTAGAAGAATACTTGGATGAAATATAATCCTGATCTCAAATGTCACCACAAATAACGTCATGTGTTCAAAGTGAACCCAGAACAAAGCAGA
This sequence comes from Monarcha castaneiventris obscurior, assembly GCA_026261815.1. NCBI lineage: Eukaryota > Metazoa > Chordata > Aves > Passeriformes > Monarchidae > Monarcha > Monarcha castaneiventris. The sequence continues at coordinate 14,302,766 of JAMPIT010000379.1, forward strand.
AGCAGGGGAAGATGATGCATCATCATTTTTCTGGAGCTAATTTCATTCACAAGCTCAAATATCCTAATTAGTATAGTTATTTGGAGCCTTGATATTGAAAGAAAATATGACCTTGTATTTGGATCTGTGATTCTTTTCCTGATTTGTGTAGAATTTCCATCACCTGTTGCAGTAACTGTTGGTTTGTGCCTCTGTTGTAAATGGGCACTAACAATATTTCCTTTGGTCTTTTAAAGTTGAATACTGGATGCTTCTAGAGCATTTGTTGTAGGACCAGAGTTTTAAGTAGGGTGTCTCAGCACTGGCTAATCAGTAGTACCATCTGGAATTAATAGTAGAAAAGCTAAAAAGATGCTTCTGAGGTCTAACCACTCATATTTGAAAATATGAAAAATATTCTAAAAATGTAAAAGCAATGGGGTAGACATGGTGTCAAATGCAAAAAACCCCAGGTTTGTCTCTATCTGTATAGGACCTTGTGTGGAACTGAGTAAAAAGTTTTTAGTAAATCTCACTTCTCTGTTAAGTTTCATGTCCCCCTTGGGCTCTTGATGCTTTAGGTAAGAAATACAAAGAGTAAGTAGGAGTATTTTATGTTGATGAATTCTCACTATTTCACACTAATCAGTTGAGCAGCTGGTAGTAGAAATGAGTTTGAGCTGAACTTTGGCCATCTGGAGGTCTGAGGTAGCCATCCCAAAGCCAAGGCATGTTTTAGGATTTTAGTATCCTATGATTTGTGGAAACTTTCAGCTCCTGATGGTCTCAGTGGATTTGCCACCAAGGAGACAACCATGAAAGGAAGAGGAGATGAGGCACACATAGGTTCAGATTGCAACACAGAATCATCAAAAACCAAATGAGTTGGAAGACTCAAGAGATTCAGTGGACTGAGAGAAACTAAATCTATACTTTTATTTGGAATCCATGTAGCAGAAGCTGAACAAAAAAGAGAGAATACCCTGAATTAAGTAATTTAGCAGAGTTTTCAGCTTTTGTAATCAAATTATAAACTAGGACTGCTTCATAGATTATATTTGCTTGTTAGGGGAAATAAAGATGTATTGGGAAGTTCTTGCAGAAAATTTTTGTCAATTTTGTGGCTTTCCTGTAAACACCTGAATCATTTAGCAAGTTAGAAATGTATTTAAAAGGTGATCATCTTTAAGACTGATGATGCTGTGATGACCTGATTCAGAAAGTCGAAACAAATAAAAACATCAACATCCTATAAGCTCCAGAAGTAGTATATTAGTTAAATTTTCTTTTCCCTGGAGTACTTTGAGTTTTATTTGTTTGTGTTACATCACCACTATCTGGTTCGTGGATAATGAGAGACACTCCTTATTCTGTGTCCAGTACCACTGTTAGCTTTTTCTCATGACAGACATAGTCCTTCAGGCTGTGTTTTCATTACTGAAGAAGTACCAGGCTATTACTCAGATGGAATATCGTAGAATGACTTGGGTTAAAGGGGACCTTAAAGATCTTCTAGTTCCCACTCCCCTGCCAAGGCTGAATGCTTTTGTGGAAAAGGGGTGAATTATCTGTGTGAAACTAGCATACATATATATATATATATAGCCGATAACTTGTTACTACTATTAATTGGAAATTTGAAAAGTATTCCTTTAAGTGAGGATCTTTTTATTATCACATGGTAAGAGCTAAACCAAGGCTCTTTATTTTAAACTTGTGAAGACATGACCTTGCAAATGTTCATATACTGAAGCCTGTTACTACTACAAAATAAATGGTGACGTCAATAGAGTAACAATTTAACTGCCCTGTGAGAAAAATATCTTTTGGTTATGCTTTATGAAGATCAGATGTTCATGGTTTAACTTTATTGTTTAGAAAATAATGAAAAACAGTTCCTTTACTTTTTTTTGTATGTAAAATATTGGTATTGCTTCTCCATTTCAGGGACGATACTGAAATATAATGGCAATATCACTTCATAAAATGTTAATGCATTTTTGGCAGGTTTAAAATTGGGCATGGAGCAGGACACTTGGGTGATGATCTCTGAACAAGGAGAAAGATTGTACAAAATGATGTGCAATCAAGGGAATCTCATCAAAGACAGGAAGAGGAAATTAACCACTTTCCCCAAATGCTTTCTTGGAAGGTATGCATTTGATAGCATGAATTCTTACCATCTAAATCCACATTTTCAATCTTCTTTGGTATTCTGTAGAAACGTGCTTCATTTGTAATGTCTGTTAGACCTATTTGCCTCACAGAATTTAGCCAGAATGTAAAATGGTCTGCCTGAAATTTATGATTGTGTACTTGTTTTGCAAAGTGGTTCTACTAAAGAGACAAGGCTGCAAAGGGCATGATGAAAATATGGAAATGCATCAAGTGAATTAGTTTCTCTCTAGAAATAATTCCTAACTGTTTAATGTGTTTTGTCTCTGTAATGACTAGTTTGGAGTGTAAAATTTCATTTGTTCCACCTAAGTAATCTTTGTCTCTTAAGACAGCTCCTGTCCTCCTCTTGCTTGAAGGTCAGGAGCAGAGTTACTAAATAAGGTTTACATGCTTAAATTATCAGGAGGATCTTCATAATGCTGTATTATGCCTACAGCTTGAGAAGACTGAAAGAGAAATAGATACCCTAAAAATGTGTATATGAAAAAAAATTCATTTGGGAGACAGAAGGGTTATCACTTATTTCATTTGGTCATAAGATAAGTATGAAAACTTAGGACCATAAGTTAAGTATGAAAAGCATTTTTATAGAATAGAGACTGTTTTGCACAACTGAGTTGTTGAGAAGATACCATGGAAGGTTTGAAAGGGGAAAAGAAACTTGGGAGATTGTTTTGCGCTGTCAGAAGTGACATAGTTGAAGAGAATTGAAACCAGGATTAAGATTAATGATTCAGCTATGGTTGAATCATGTTTCCTCAGTGAAGTTGTTGGATGCAGGTGAAGAACACAGTCATAGTGAGGAGCCATTTAAACCTGCCATCAAATAGCTGCTTTTCTGTGCTATTTTTGGAGTGGACCCATTTGAAGAATGCTTCTGCTGGTCCCAGGATCACCAGTTAAAACCCATGAATGTGAAGGTTACACTATCTCATTACACTTTCCTTTTGATCTGTAACATGCACATCTTCTGTGCTATAGATCCGATGTCTCTGAACTGCATCAGCTTTATTTTGATACAAGCCAGGCATTTCCTGCACATGAAGTATATAATAGGTGCATATTCTCAGGATGTCAATGTGTTACACACCTTGCAAGTAACAAGACTACTGTTCTGTCATACTGTGGTCATGTTCTGCCATCATGGCATATCTGGATTGGGCAGGTACAGTAGGAATGCCTGGCATTGCCTTATGTTGGTCTGTCTGGTCAAGTGTGGCTATGCTTGTAAAGACATCCCAGAAGACATGGAAGATCTTCACTATGTGCCAGGTTAACTTCATGCATGGAAAACTTATGAGCAGAAAAGACATCTCATGGGAAACCATATGTGGTTATGTCAAAATTATAGAAAAGCTGTAAGGAGTGGGTGTTTTTTTAGAGGTGGTGTCATATTTTGAGGATCATTTGGCTAAAAAATAATTTGTGAGACTAGTAAAAGTACTAGTAATGGAGAGGGAAATGCAGTAGATCTGGTGGTATGAGGTGTAAAGTTTGTTTTCTGTATCTGTTTTTCAGTGAATTTGTGTCCTGGCTGCTGGAAATTGGAGAGATACACAAATCTGAAGAAGGTGTTCATCTTGGCCAGGCTTTGTTAGAGAATGGCATTATTCATCATGGTAAATTTAGTTAATTTAAACTTGCTTGTTTTCAAGATAATTGTTTTTACTAGAATGGACTTCATTTTGTTTGACAAAAAGATGGTCTTGTTAACACAAGACAGTTTGTTGAATCTGCGTTATATCCTTGCAAGGGCCTTATGGGGCCACTGTCCATGTCCATAGCAGATTTACTGGGAAAGGCTCCACTGATTTAATCAGAGTTCCTCTATGCTGTTGGGATCACAACCTTGGAAAAAGGGACCTAGAGAAGAATTGCTGTTCTCCTGTAAGCAAAAAGAAATTCTGGGGGAACATGGAATAGCATGGTGCTTGTAAGGATTTTCCAGGATTTAAGGCCAGGCATTTTAGGGATAGGTGTTCAACTAAGAATTTTACAAGAGAGTGAGTCCCAGCTGGCTGTTTTGATAAATGTGCCTACTCATCTGTTAGATGTTACAAATGGAGCTCATGAATCTGCAACCTAACAGTTTAATCTTTTGAATTTTAAGACCTTCTTTTCACTGCATTGTATAGTTACTAAAACTGATATTTTTATGCTGAAATTTGCAGTCAGCTCTCTGCATTTAGCTCATTGTGGAGAGAAGTATCACTGAAATGGTTCATTTTTTTAGCCAATAAGGAGGTTTGGTTTCTGCAGGTAATTTGCATTGGCAACATTTTTCTCTTACCAGAGCACATGCTCATCTCTGTCGTTATTAAAGGTTATAGTCTAACAGGGCCATATAAGCAAACTGGAGAAACTTCTGGTTTTGAAGTCGTATTTTACAGAATCACATATGATTGATACAGTCACTCAAAACAAAGCTGTGAAGTTAGTTACTGTTCCATCATAGATCTAGGGTGTAAATTTAGATGGAATCTTTGATAATATACATTTTTATGTCTATACTCCAGCCAGCAATGAATTGAATACTTAAGTTATTTGCAATGATTTTAGTGTCCTTGACTGGAAAGAAAGTGGGAGAAACATAGTGCCACTTAGCTGTGTGTGTTGTAAACATATGGGGAGTTGGAGGAAAAATGTTAAGGTTATTCATCAGTAGTCATGTAGTCTTTATTTCTTTAATGTCAGTCTACATGATTTTCCTCCACCATCATTCAAATATCAGATGCTATTATGTTTACTACACACACTGAATTGTTTTCAATGGAATGATTCTGTTGCCAGAGATTCTTCTCCTGATCTTGTAATTTATATCCTAAATACATGCATAGATTTTTCTCAATGCAGAGTTTAATGAATATTGTGTAATTTCTTGAGATAAAAGGGTAATTATATTAGAGCATAGAAATGTGAGCCAGACATGCTACTTTGAATAGTGAATCCAGCTGTGGTTCACTGAAAATAGCATTCCTAAAAAAAAGTTGAATGAACCATCTGTTTTCACAGACAGAGCAAGGGAGGAAGAAAGTTTGGCTGTTATTTACATTGCAAATATTGTAGAGGCCTTTGTTGAGAGTTTGCATATTCATTAGGCTGGCCATTATTGTCACTGTACTGGAGTTCATTCTAGCAATGACAGAACTATGTTGTGATGGATATTGTTTTACTTCCTGGTGTGTGAACTCTGGCAAGTAGAAAAGTTACAGTTTTTTCCTTTTTTTTCCCCCCCTCCACTTCTATATAAGGGGAAAAATCTGTTTGTATGCTGCTTTTTTAAATCTGTATGGTGGAATTCTCTGATTTCTGAAATGACTGATACCAGTCAATGGAGGGAGCCACTTTGTCCACTCACTTGCTGCAGCTGATTAGAGATAGAAGCTTTGTCTCAGTGGATTAAGGAGCTTTATAGTTACAAAAATAAACTGAATATCAGATAGTTTTAAAATGAATATGTATTTATGTGTCTGTGCAGTTTCTTGGACCGATGTAATGATCTGATTTAAATTTCCTTGGCAAAAAAATTAAAAGACCAGTTTAAACCTTGATCAGTTCTCTTAGCGTATGCCATATAAATACCTACCCCAGCATAAATGTGGGTACAGTGTTGGAAATAGCACACAACACGACTTGGGCTTTCTTATTTCAGTCATAATGCAGCTTTTTGTGAACTTAAGTGTTTGAAACCCAGCATGTTCCAGCTCTGTGGAGCTATTCCCTTAGTTTCTGGTGCACTGTGGGAAGTTGGAGCTGCAGAGACAGAGTGGTACTTGTGTTCCTCAGAGGGCATAGCCTGCTCTGTTTGTCACGGGCATGCAAGAAAGGAAAGGTGCTTTGTCAACCTGGTTCCCTCCCAGCACAGCCCTGTAAGAGTGAGGAATAATTTGGCTTTAGGTAAACCTGTTTCAATGGTGGTTTTTTTTATTTTCTTGCTTGTTATAGAAAACTCTTTGTAATCTATTGGAATAGATTATTTTTCTTCAACAGTAGGAATATTTTTTAATTACAGAGCTAGAAGACCTAATTTTTTCTTAGTAAAATGGTCTCAATCCATTAAAATTCACTTACTTACATTAACTAGATACTTACATTGGGCATTATATGTGAAAATTTCTTAGTCTGTGTCTCATTTATTTAGAAGCAATGATACGTAAAAGAGCTTAGGAATTATTTTGGATAATCATCTTAGCATGAACCATCAGTTCAAGGCAATTGGAATAGTGTCCTGGGTTTTACTATTAGCAGATATATCATGAAGGTTGAGAAGTTATTTTGCTCTTGCACATGACACTGGTGAAACTGTGTAATATATGAAGTTCAGTTTTTATGTCTCTGTATCAGTTGATGTGTGGAAGTGCTGAGGAGGTTGAAGAGGCATGAAAAATGACAGACAGAAGGCATCTTACTATACAAGTTTATGGTGCCTAACTAAATTTTTGGAAGAGAATTATGTATGATGGCTTAATCACTTGGTGTAGGAAGGCATGCACAGAATTACCTAACTCTGTCAGGTGTGTTACTCTGATAAATGAGGACATTACAGTACCCTCCTTTATCAGTTGATGACATGTAAATTGACTTTCAAAATGAAAGCTTACAAGTGCAAGCAAAGCTCTAATTAATAAAGTAGTTACCTTCAGATGGTGATAATGCCTAATGCCATCAGCCATCAAATGGATCAGCTTTTTTTCAGAAAGATTTGCAGCAGTACATTTTCCAGGAGAAGCTTTGTATCCTGTGATGTGTCTGTTTTGACAAAAAGTTTGAAGTTTTGACGTTCCTTGCTGGAATCTTGTGAAACTCTGGAAGTCCACCTGTTAGGATCCTTTTTCCCAGGTCTTTGGGGAAATAGATTATCAACATCTTCATAATGATTGCGAGTGTCTTGCGCTTACGACCTTTGAGTGGGTATATATAGAGGAAGACATTCCTCTCTCTTGTTTCCACTGCAAGACTGGTCAAATGTGTTATGAAGTGTTTGTAATTTACTGAATCATCTGAGATTGGCCTCATCAAGAATGAGGACAAAAAATAATGTGGGAGAATGATATGAATAGTTATAAAATAAGTGTTACTTGGCTACTTGCTTGATAAGCTTTGCAAAAGCACTGAAGACTGAAGAGATGAGTGCCTAATTTTTCATGCTCTCCCCTGCCTGTTTGTTTTATTCTTTGCCCTGTGATTTGAAATTGTTTTTCTTCCGTACTACTGAAATGTTTTAAGAAATTACCAGTGGCATAAAGGAGCTTAGGGTAGATGATCTAATTGGGCTTCCTGTCCTCCCTGTATGAAATCTACCAATTGCTGTGTAATGGGCTGTTATTAGAAGAAATGATGCTGAGCTTCCTCTCTCTCGTTGGTTTCTTCAGAAAGTCATCTAACAATACTTTTTTTTTTTAAATTTAGTTACAGATAAGCACCAGTTCAAACCTGAGCACATGCTGTACAGGTTCCGATATGATGATGGAACATACTACCCCAGAAATGAGATGCAGGATGTGATCTCCAAGGTACAGAATAAAATAGTTGCTATTATTAGGAAGAGCACATCAGAAACTGAGATTCTGCTTAAAAAGTAATGTAAGATATTCTGGGATAAACGACATCCCCTCAGAGTTGCCATTCTATGCGAATTAAATTCAGCTTTCCATCTGTAAGCTTTTGGCTAGTTGCTACACATTTTAAATACAAAAATGAAAGTGTACTATTACGTAGTTATAATTGCTATTAAATGGTTTCATATGCAGGATGCATTGCCTGTGTTTCTGGGTGATCCTGAAACTGAGGTTCAGTCTATTGTATTTTGCAGTCCCTTTTCATAGATAGGAAGATATATGTAGGAAACTGTTTTTAATTTTCTCTGAAATCTGAGTGTCCTTTGTTAGTGCCCTAATGAGGCAGTAAATCTATAGTCACGTAGATGTTTAAACATAATAGGTAGTACTACCCATCCTATGCTACTGAGAATAATGAAAAGATTGATCAAAGTTGCCTTTAGAGTCATTAATACTCAAATTTGTCATGATTTTGAGTCAGTAGAAAATGTCTGCATTTGGTTATTACACTGCAGTATAATTTAGTTTTTTGCTCCACTTGTTAATGTAAGGTTCATCTAGAGGAATCTACAATACTGTACTCCCAGGCAGGGCAAAATAGGATGGAATCTAATTTGACACAACTTTTAATCATTATACATTGTTCTTCATGCATATTGTAAACATAATTGGGTTTTGATGTTTGCTAAGTAATACTAATGTGTTTTCTTTCTTTAAATACAATTTTCTGATGGTGGTTTCTTAAACTAATCCAGATGTATATTTTATTTGTCTTTTAACAGAAAGCATTTCTAATCTCTCAATCTTTTCTGCATTTTAAAAATTGATTAGTTATAATTCTAATTTGTAAACAAAATATTGATGCATATAATGAAATGCAGTGGTTTTTACTTTAATTACACAGTTGTGTGTAGAATAGCAACTGCTATTTGGGACAGCCTTAATGCATGGGAACATTGCTTTGTTTTTTGTGCGCTTTTCTTTCAAAGTATTTCAAACTTTCAGAATTTTTTAATGCTACCTTAAAGCTAATCCTTTTTGCATGTGTCTCAGTAAGCTTAGATTACGTTGGAAATGTTTTCATTCTCCTAATTGATTCATCTGTATTGTTATCTGGAAACATTGTTTTGGCACATGAAAATACATAGAAATTTGACCAGAAAATTGCTATGTAAATGCAATCCATTGAGAACATACAGTCTTCCTTACTGCGTCCCTGCCTCTTGTCTGGGATGTGAATGTGTGGTTAACTCAGCACCTCTTTCTCTTTAACAGGGTGTACGACTGTACTGTCGCCTTCACAGTCTCTTTACCCCAGTAATTAGGTGAGTCCAATTAGGAAATCCAGAGGGAGTAATTTGGAAGAAGTACACGATCTGGAGATGCTGTGTTTGAATGTAGGAGCCTAACCCATCCTTTCAAGACTGGTCTTTTGAGAGTAATCAGATAAGATTGAAGGGCTCTCCAGACAAAAAGCATAACTGAACCACTAAATGGCTGCCAACTCTGCTCAATATAACTTTTTTTAATGGACTTCTAGAGCCTCCTAGGTCCTGATGGATAGGATTATATGCTTACTGTATATATAAGTACACTCCTTTACTAACACACCATTGCCTTGTTTGAAGAGTCTCAACTGTAACAACACACCTGCCTTTATACTCCAGTGACAATAGCATCCAAATAAAATGTGGTCAGCCTCCTCCTTTCTGTCTACAAGAAAGATTTAATTTGCTCTCTTTTTTCCTCCAGAGAAAACTTCTTGACCATTATTAAGCGCTCAATTCATGCTTGCAGTAACTTACTTATAAACTACAAGTATTTTCTTCTGAGCTTTTGTTTGATTTTTAAAAACTGTTTTGTGTTATTTTGAACAGGGATAAAGACTATCACTTGAGAACCTACAAATCTGTGGTTATGGCTAATAAATTCATAGATTGGTTGATTGCCCAGGCAAGTAGACACCTTTGGATTTATGTATGTTTTGCATTTAAATTCTAATTTGAAAGCTAGTGGTATATCGAGAAGAACAACATGCAAAAACTTTGTGTGGGGGTTATTAGAACAGTGTGTGTAAGTATAAGCCTCTTAAACTAGTAAAGTGACAGAAATCACCTGTCATCAGCTGTGCTGTTCATCCTTATTGTGCTTCTCTTCCTTATTTGAAATTGAATTGAAATGTTTTGATGACACTTAGCTTTCTGATTCAGCATAGAGCACTGTCCATGGCTTAAAATGAAATGTAAATGAGAAACTCTAAATTGCTAACTAGATGAGCAAAAGTCAGTACCAATTTTACTTCACTTTAAATTAATGAGAAAAAACAACATGGTATCCTCTTCACTCTGTCAACATGCACTAGTTTCATAAAATAAAAGTTTAAAACTCAGATGCTTATAAATTCTATTATGTTCTATTTTTATGGAGAATGTAGTCTTCCTAAAGTATTTTCCTATTTGTTTTTAGTTATAAAGAGTTATAGCATATAAAGGTCCCTTCTAACCCAAACTACTCTCTGATTCTATGATAAGCATGTATGTACTGATTTATATATATATATGCTAGAAATATATACATAAAGGTGGTGGTGGTAAATGTAATCTACAGCAATTGTCATCCCTGAGATTACACCATTGTGCACAGTTTCCATTTTGCTAATATATTTAAGTATGTTTTAAAAATGTATTGTGTTTTTTAACAGGGGGATTGCCGGACGAGGGAGGAAGCTATGATATTTGGTGTAGCTCTTTGTGATAATGGGTTTATGCACCATGGTAAGTAAATACATTCTGTACAAGCTATGCTTACTTTCTGTTTCATGTTATCTGCACAGTTGGAAGGAAATGCAGGGGCTGATAAAGATATTACAGAACAGATGGAAAGTTCTTCTATTGTATCACTGAAGAGACTGATGCTACAGTCTTCAAGAAAAAAAATAGATGTTGTATACTCTGAAAATTATATTCAATTTTGTAGCACGTGCTCAGGAATTCATCCTCCACGGGATTTAGTGGGGGCAGTTTTATTAGTCACTTTGCAAGAAATGTCTTAAGAAAGTAATACATGTTGGCACTGATGAGACAATAAAAAATTATGTAGGGAAGAAATGTGAGATTTTTGGGGGAATGAATAAAGTATGGAGGAGCATGACTTCAAAAAAGTGAAGTGGTGACAATGGGAGAAAGTGGATTGGAGAGAAATGAGAAAATACTAAGGATAGCAAAGCACAAAGAAGAGAGGGGATACCAGAGATATGTGCAGCACCAAAAATAAGGTGAGCGAGATCCCATTTAGTACCATCAGAGGGATGACTTCAGTGAAAGGATTGAAGTAGTAGGTCATTTGCTGAAATGAAAAGAGGAAGAATTTTTTTTTTTATCAGCTTGTTTAAACAAGGGATGAGCACATTCTCTCTGGTGTTCATTCTTTTTCCTTTGGTTTTTGAACACACAAACTGCATCCACTGGCTGTTCTGCTTGCTTCCTCATCCCCACCAAACCTGTTTCTAATTCTGAACCCAAGCATGCTTCACTGTCTGGAGAGTGCCAGAACTTGGTGGTGAACATCTTCAGCAGCTGCCCAGCAGAACTTTTCAAAATCATGTTTTAAAATAACTTTTAGGAAGAAACCTTCCTAAAGCCATTTTACCTACCTAAAACCTTTTACTAAAACCATTTTAAGCTAATATGTCTTTCTCAGCTTGGTGGAATCCAGATGTTGTAGTTGAAAAATGAGCTTAGTGATACCTATCCCTCTATAATAGATCCAAATAACAATTGTTGTGTATGTTAAAAAAGATTTCCCTAGATTCACACACAAATATTTTGCTAGCATTCAGTATGTGTATGCTAGTTCAGTATTTTATGGTTCATGAAAGACATGATACTCAAAAGTTCAAAAGAAAATAAAGATTAATATGTGTGGGTTTCTGTCGTACAGTGTTAGAGAAAAGTGAGTTTAAAGATGAACCACTGCTGTTCCGTTTTTATGCGGATGAAGAAATGGAAGGATCAAATATGAAGCACAGACTCATGAAACACGATCTGAAAGTAGTGGAAAATGTCATAGCCAAGTCATTACTGGTGAGTGAAACACCATCAATGTGTGCTTTGATGAGTAAAAAAATTGGTCATAGTGACAATGTATTAGGACAGTTGATTGTTATTTAATTAAGATATACTTAATTTTTTAATGCCTTTCTGAACAGTATTTTAAAAATTTTATTTTACAGATTAAATCTAATGAAGGAACCTATGGTTTTGGTTTAGAAGATAAAAATAAGGTGCCAATTATTAAAGTGGTAGAGAAAGGATCAAATGCTGAGGTATTGAATATTATAAATTATCTTCCCTGCTTTATTTACTTGATCACAGGTGTATGTTTTGTACGTAATTTAGGAAAGTCTATAGTAGTAGAAGGTGACAGTGAATACTTACCAAGGAATCTGTGCCTATGAATCTTTTTCCCTTTTATCCTTTGGGGTTTTTGTTGGTTTTTGGTGTTTTGGGTTTTGTTTGGTTTGGTTTGGTTTGGTTTTTCTTGGTTTGTTTTTTTTTTTTTTTTTTTTCTCCTTTCTTGTTTGCTTTGTTTTGTTTGGATTTTTTGATTTTGGTTTTTTTTAAAACATTGTTTTGACCATTATCTAACACTTATTTTCTGCTTAGCTAAATTGTCATATTGAGTGATGATATAAAAGTTGTCATTTTATTTGTATATATTTGATAATATTCCAGTAATGACATTAATCATGATTGGAATAAACATGATTGGTAGGATATGAAATGTATACAGAGCAAGTCTGTGAGTTGCAGTTATATTTCATAGTAAAGGATGTATCAGCTTTAGGTAAAGTCTGGAATTTGAGAATCTGAATGAATAAATTACAACCTTCCTGTTTGGTAGTGTTGCTTTAGATTTTCTTTGTGTTAATTCATATTCTACTGAGCAACATGGGTGTCTCTATATATGTAAAGATAAAGTACAAGGCTCTTTCAAGAGAGAAAAAACTTGGACTTATATTTCAAGGTTTTCTAAATCTCATGGTGAAATACAAATTTAAATTATACACAGACACAGCAAATGAATAATATAATACAGCCACAGAGCAAAATAGGGTGATTTCTTGCAGCCAGGTTCTGCCATGGTCTCAGATGGCACTAAGGCTTTGCCCGTACCCTGAGCCACTCTTTGTACTCCTGTAGTTCAACTGTTAGGGTGCCTTTCTTGTCAGACCACAGTTTAAAAACTCTTATTTTGGAACTTAACAAATACTCACTTACTAAAATATTTATCCTGTCTTTCTTTATGAAAAGAAGCTTTAGTTCTGTTGGAAAGTGGTAGATGAACAAATTAAGTACTGTCAGAAAATAAAAGGCTCAGTCAAAGCTGTTGTGTTAATTATTAAAAGATTAACTGATATTGTAATACTGTCACGAAATCTTGATGAAGACTAGGTCTTGTATTTAGCTCTCTTCAGAATGAGTGTTTACCCTTATTTAACCAGTTTTAGAAGCATTTTGTGGTATAAGTCCCTTGTGTGTGGCATGTGAAGGAGTCATAAAGAATGCAAAATGTGAAAACGTGCACATCATTTTTTCTATTGGGGTTGCATGCCAGCAGAATAAAACATAACAGTGGTTGTAAAAAGCAAACATATATACAACTGTTGTATTTTCTAGATGGCAGGCTTAGAAGTCGGGAAGAAAATCTTTGCCATTAACGGTGACCTGGTTTTCCTGCGACCCTTCAGTGAAGTGGATTGCTTCCTGAAAGCCTGTTTAAACAGCAGAAAGCCCCTGCGGGTTCTTGTGAGCACTAAACCTCGGGAGTAAGTTATCATTCCTTGGGGGAAATTTTACAAACAACAATTGAAGTGAATTTTAAGACCAGTGGAACGTCAGAGAGCACTACTCTAAAGTTATTTTAAATGCTGTATCTGATCTGACTTTGCAAAATCAAGCAATTTGATTTGCGCTGATTTTGTTTTATTATATTTGTGAGTCAGCAAAACCATCACAAATACTTTAGATCTTTAAAGACATGCAGGCACTGCAATTTAAATGAATTTCCTTGATTATATGGACAGTTTTGATCATTTATCTCTTGCTGTGTGTATTAAATTCCTGTGTCTGGGGATTAGTTGCTGGTTTGGCATAGTCAGACTCTGGTCTCATGGGCCCCTTCAGCTTGTGTGTTGGTGGCGTAAACAGCAGGAGGAAATAAACAGCTCCTCATCTTTATGTAACAGATGCATTTCTGTACACAGTTTTGACCATTCCTACCTAAACACAAGTTTTGTTATGTAAAAGAAATACAAAGTGGGACCTAACGGGGTGGGTTCAGTAAATATGTAAATGAGCAAAAGTATATAAGTAAAGTTAGTGCAGTTTTTGCTAGGTTATCCATAACAAGAAGCAGACTAAGTAAAAATTTGTCAGGAGTAATTTTGATCAAAATTTGCAGAACATAGAGGTGCCATCCTCTGTTACCATTGTGCCTTGCTCAGAAATGGCTCTGGTTAAGTTGTAGATTGAAGATCTGTTTCTTCCCTTAACAAGCAAAGGTGTCTTGAGAAGTAAAATGGCACCCACAACAGGCAAAAGAGGAAAGAAATAAATAGGGCATAAAGATGCTTATCTGGACTGATACTCTAACACCTGCTCCCACCCCCAAGCAAACAAAAATAACTATTAAAAAATCCCCTGGACCACAGGGTTGTAGAAAGCATAGAAGGTGTATCTTGGCCTTTCTTTAGCGCAAATCTTGGTTTAATTTCTGGCTCAACTTGTGGGTGAATTTCAAGGTTGAGAGAGATGATCTAGTGAATTAAGAGTTCACAGGAGTCAAATTTGTTTCTCAGTGTTCCCTGCGTTTTGTCAGGAGCTGCTGCTAGCACAATTAAGTTGACACAAGACAGTTCTCTCCTGAATTCTTAGCCTAAACTGCCAGTGATGGTCTTTCATTGTTCATTAGCATGTTCTCAAGGAAGTTTCAGAATGCAACCATATAGATGGCATCAATAGTTAATATATGAGTACATTAAATGATGTTATACTTACAAAAATATTTCAAGTAAAAATTTATTAACATCAATAAATTATTATATTTAAAAAGAATTATAGTCCTCAGTGAATTTTGGATCTCACCTCTGATGATAATCATCTCCAAATGCTTAACATTATGTATACTAGAATAAAAAAAGTACAAGAAATGATGCAATTCTATTATTCAAAACTGCCTGTAAATCAAGTTTGTTATAGTTCAAACTTATTTTAAAATCACTTTCCGGCATCAATTTGAATTTGTTTGCTTTTGCAATGGGAAATGGAGCTCGGGGCAAAGATCCCTGAAATAATAACAGAGCTGGCTCTGGATGGGAAGGCTGCAAAGTTAAATCAGTGTACTGTTATGCATGACCTAACTAGCTCTGATAAGGGCTAATGCAGCTGTGTTGCTCTTTGGAGACTGTGAGCTGATATCATGAGGGTATGCTGGCTTACTTTGGGCGAGCTCAGGGCCTACTTTTAAGGAGTAGATGTGAATTTTGATTCCCTGACTTGTTTTTGTTGGTTAGGTTTGTCAGTAGGTTTATTACTCTTGTTCTTAGACCAAGCAGGATTGCAGCACAGTGTGCTTACAAGTCATACAATCAGCAGTAGATGATTCTTGCATTAAAAAACTCAGTGCTTTCTGTAGCTGCTTAAAAAAACTGCAACAAAACATTATTGCAAGAAAGCTTAGCAAAGAGAGGCACAGGTTGCTGGGAGTGCCTGATACCTCTTTGCAAGGTTGGGATGACAAGGAGTTGTCTTGCAGAAGGTGAGCTGTGTTTTAGAAGCTGTGTTGCCAGGTGAAGGAGCTACAGGAAGAAGTGAACAGTCTATGCAGTATTGGAGTGAATGAGCAAGAGATAGACTGGTTATTTTCAGCAATGCTACAGCCTCAGACTCCCAGGAGTCTTGAGCCTCCGTTGTGGTGAAGAAGCAGAGCCCTGCAGGGTAATTAGTCAAAGGACTGTTAGCCAAGGATCTGTTAAAGATGAAGGCTGGAGGCACATCACAGCACGTACCAAGAAGGTTCCTCCTTCTCTGAATTTGACAAGTAGGACTGGTACCTTTTACAACAGGTATGGGGCTCTGGATCTAGAAGGCCAAACAACTGATGAGGTGGGCAAAGATCCTTCTGGGGTGGTGGGGCATCCTAAAACAGCCCCACCTGCGCCCTGTATTGAGACCTCCTCTGGTAACAGGGAAAGAAGGGTAGATGTGACAGGAGACTCCCTTCTAAGGGGAAGGGAGGGTCTGGTATGCAAATCAGACCCGACTCACAGTGAAGTCACTGCCTCCCAGGGGCTCAGATAAGGGACATTACTGGAAGACTCTCCAGTCTACTACAGCCCTCTGATTGCTATCCACTATTGGTTGTTCAAACTGGCAGCAATTAAATAAAAAAGAGAAGTCTGAGGGCAACCCAAAAAGACTTCATTGTCCTGGGACAATTGGTTGAGAGATCAGGAGCACAGTAGTTGATTTCATTGATTCTTCCAGAAACAAGGAATAATTTTGATAGGAGTAGGCAGATCCATCAGGTCAATGCCTGGCTCCAGGGTTGGTGTCGGAAAAAGCAGAAAAATTCTGGGTTTGTTGATCATGACATGATCTACTCAACGGCTTGTCTACTGACACCTGACAGGATTCATGATTTTGGAGTGAACATGTTTTTGCAGGTACTGGGGTCCATCAGTGCTGGTCACTTTTTAAACATCATCTCCTGAGGGCACAGGAGCAGGCAATTCCCAAATGTTGTAAGTCAAGCAGGTGAGGCAGAAGGCCAGCTTGGTTGAACAGGAATTTCCTCTTGGAAATAAGATGAACAAGTAAGGTGTATGCCCATTGCACACAAGGTCAAGTTACATGGGAAGAATACAGAGATGCTGCTCACAACTGCAGGGAGAAAATTCACCTGGCCAAAGGTCAACTGGAGCTGAAGGTGGCCAGAAATGTGGGGGACAATAAAAAGAGTTTTTTCAAGTATATTAATGGCAATAGGTAATGTAAAAATGTTAGCCTGTTACAGGATGAAGATGGTCACCTCACAAATGGGGACAGGGACAATGCAGAGATGTTTAATTTATTCTTCACCTCCATCTTCAACATGGGTGACGGACCTAAGGGCTCTCAATGCCCTGAGCTAGAGGACCATGAGTGCAAGAATGATCAGCTCCCAGCCAACCCTGAAATTGTGTGAGATCTGCTGCTTCAGCTGGATCCCTACAAATCTATGGGGCCTGATGGGATTCATCCAAGAATCCTCAAAGAGCTAGCTGATGTAATTGTAAAGCTTCTCTTGATGATTTTGAGTTGTCTTGGGAATTTGAAGAGGTCCCAGCTGACTGGAAGCTGGCAAACGTTGTCCCAATTTTCGAGAAGGGCTAGGAAGAGGACCTGAGAAACTTCAGGCCTGTCAGTCTCACTTCTGTGCCTGGTAAAGTTACGGAGAAGATTATTGTGGGAGATACTGAAAAACACCTGAGAGACAATGCAGTCATTGGTCACAAGCCAGCATAGCTTCGTGAGAGGAAAGTCCTGCTTATCAGATCATATCTCCTTTTATGACAGGGTAACTCACTGCAGTCTGCAGCTTCCTCCTGAGCAGAAAAGGAGGGGCAGGCAGTGATCTCTTCTCTGTGGTGACCAGTGACACGACCCAAGGGAAAGGCCTGTAATTCTGTCAGGGGAGGGTTAGGTTGAATGTTGTAGAAAGGTTCTTCACCCAAAGGGCGGTTGGGCATTGGATCAGGCTCTCCAGAGAAGAGATCACAGCACCAAGCCCCTGAAAGAGTTCAAGAAATGTTTGGACAATGTCCATGGGCACATGGTGTGGCTCTTGGGGTGCCTGTGCAGGGCCAGGAGTTGGATTTTAGTGATCCTTGTGGGTCCCTTCCAATTCCACATATTCTGTGATTCTCTTAAATTGTAATATGGGTCTAGGCTCTGCAGTCTTCTGCAGCTTGTCTGATCTGGGCTGCTGTGATCTCTGGTCCCCATGCTCTGTCCTTTCAGCTAGGAGAGACTGCCTGCCTTCCCAGGGCTTTCAGTGTTGCTGTGCTGTGGCAGCTTACCCAAACACCAGTCCTTTTGGGAGGAATTTTAAAGCTACAGTGGTGTTTTGATTATAATCAGCATATTGGATTTCCCTGTTTATGCTGTCTCAGCTTGCTCTTGTTTCTGATGTCAGTGATGCACAGTATCTGGAATGTGAATGGTGCAAAATCTGAAACTGATCTGAATAAAAGTGTGGAGTTTTACACCCTTGTAACCTACATCCTGCTGAATAACGAAATGCTACCTTTTGCTACATTCATATTGAATCTTTGCTTGTACCAGGACAGTGAAGATTCCTGACTCTGCAGATGGACTTGGATTCCAAATCCGGGGCTTTGGCCCATCCGTTGTCCATGCTGTTGGGAGAGGTAAGCCGTAGGAACTGTCAATGGTACTGGTAAATACACATTTAACATCTCAGTGACTTGGTTGAGATGAGTCAAAATTAGGTCCAATAATCCATTTTATATTTTTATTTACCCTAAAGTAACAAACAATATAAATAAACCCAAATACAATTATTTTGTGTACTTATACTCTGTAAGCTTTGAATACATCTTCCAACTTTTTTTTTAAATGTAGTTATACTGATGTAGGAAAGTTAAGTTAAAGCTGTGCATTCTTTACAGATTAAGGAATAGCTGAAGGATGCAATATCACTTTGTGCAGTGAATGGCTGTTGGGAACCTGTGTGTTAATTTGTTAGATGGCTATGTGGTTCCGCAGTGTTCTGAAAACGTTTTACAAAAAAATGTGCTTTTTACAAATCTTTTCAGGAGCGTTAGTGACTTTGTCTGAGTAACTGCAGATGTTTCATGTAAATACTGTTTTGGGATGTGATTTTCAGATGCTTACTATCCTAACTCAATGTTTTCTGCCAGTGCACTTGTGATAAAAGAAGTTGAAGCATTATTTCTTGCTGTCTCATGTTGTTTATGGTAGTGCAAACTAACTGTATTTTCAGTCATTGTGGGACAGTTGTGTCTCTTTTCCCCCTCCTGCCTTTGTAACTGAGGAATTAAAAGTGAACTGATCTGCAAAGCAGCCAGATTTGAACAGAGCTTAATGACTTTTTTTCCTAGATTCTGGTGCCAGAAATTAGATTTTCAAAAGAAAGACTAATAAACTACAGACTTAGTAGCTGATGTGATAATTATTTTTGCACCTGGATCTCAATGGAACTGCTTATCATTATTCATTAAGCACATACTTTATTCCAATTAGCCTCAACAATATGCAAGTGCTTGCTTGTGTGGTTTGCTAAACCTGGCAGATTTTAAGCATATGCTTAAATACTTTGCTGAATTGGAACCTTGGGGTTTTCTGAAGAGAGATTTTGGGGGGGGGATTGAGAGAGATATTTAATAAGATGTATTTATTTGTTTATTTTTAAGTCTTTTTGTGGGGAGGGGAGATTGCAATAGCTGGTAATAGTGTGATTTCCAATGACTTTCTTTTATATTAGATTTTAAATGCAGCTTTAATCTCATAGTGATAATTCCTAAAATGAGGGAAGCTCATGTATATTCTGTAAGTTATTTCCTTGTCAAATATGCTCAACTGACAAGTCATGAAGTCGTGACAAGCTTTTCTATTTGTCAGCCCTGCAAATCCAGTCTAGCCTTTCCTTTCATAGCCCCTAGCTTCTGCACTCCAGTCTAGTAGTCTCTAGGCAATAGATTTTTACTTCCTTGGCACCTCTGTGGCTGTATCAAGGGAGACATAAGGAGGCAAATGTTCAGGTAGCTGGAACTAAGGTCATACTCCAGCAGGCTGTCTTTCAGGAGTGAGTTTGAATCACACTGAAAAGACCTGGAGACAGCTGCTATGTTTGTAGTGCCTGTTCAGTCACTAGATTTGCCTAAGGTGGTTATTCCATTGTGAAAATAAGTTGCTGAACAAAATACTTTATATTGCTTAAAGAGAATGGGGTTTTTAGATGTCATATTGCGTGTGTCCCCCTGTCCCACCCTCTGATAATTTAATTTGAGATATTCTACTTAGTTTTCTTTGAGTATTTTGATTTAAATCTGTAAGGCCCTCTTCTATAATTGTGTTGTTAGGGAATATGAAAATAAGAAAAAGATCTTTGGTAATGTCTTTGGAATTTAGGTATTTCACTTCATGTTTGACATGATACTCTATTATGCTTTTATACTTCTTTATGAATTGCCAGAAGGCTTATGTTTTGTATGTAAAATTGAAACACCTGAATTAAAAGAGAAGCTCGAAACTTGGGTCATATAAAAGTAGGCTAAGTTGTAATTAGTGACTTTCAAGCTAGAGCCATTTTATCCTTTTAAAGTCCTTTCCTTTGAGATGAATTTTCTACATTTTCATATTGCTAGTCAATGTTTGTTGTTTTAGAAAGTTGTCTGGTCTCTTTTTATGGAAATATCTGCTGGCAAACTCCATTATCTTGGCATCCAGCTGGTCCGCAGAAGTACTCTGTGGTCAGGGGAAGTATGTAAGGATCAGTCAGACCAGGCTCTGATTTAAAAAAAAAAAAAGTTTTTTGGACTGTGAGCTTGAAATGAGATGTTTAGAAAAAGAAGTCAGCTAACTATGTGGGTTTTTATTAATAGGAACAGTGGCAGCTGCGGCGGGTCTCCACCCTGGCCAGTGCATAATCAAAGTGAATGGAATTAATGTCAGCAAAGAGACTCATGCAAGTGTTATTGCTCATGTCACAGCCTGCAGGAAGTACAGGCGGCCAATGCAGGTATGTCTCATTTGGTGCCCTTGCACACTTTCTTCTAGCTTTCTCTTTTTGGTCAAAGCAAACAGTGTGGTGTTTATCTCTGTGCGCATATCTGTTGTGTTTGAGTGGGGTGAGAGGAAAGGAGTGGTGAATAAAACTGAAGGGAAGCCAACTGAAATATAAAAGCTGAAGATTGCTCAATATATTGGTGATATTCAAGATCTACCTAATTTCTGCACTGAAATAAATATCAGAGATAATTTTTGTATTGTCTTTTTAAAGGGTTATTTCAAACATTTCTGCAGTCCTATGCAGAAAGCATTATGAGGTTTATTCTCATCTTGATGGAGAGGGTATCACACAGCTTGCTGCCTGCTCAGCAGCAGGAGACTGAAATGCATAAAATGGATCTTCTTCCAGAATTTTGTTACACTTCAGTACACAGAGAGCAGAGTGCATATATTCCATCCATAAAGTCTGAGTTCCCATTGCATTCCAATCTTGAGAATAAGCATAGATTCAAGGACTCAAAATTTCCTTTTTTTAAATGCATGCAAATTTTGTTACCTTTTTCATGTTAGTTGAGGCAAAAATCTCAGGCTTCCAAGACACAAATTTAAGGAAGAAAACCAAACCAAGCTGTATTCTATAATGTAATTTTCCAATTCCCTGCAAATTTTTCATAAACTGTGAACCAATATCATTAATTAACCTCACAAACTCTTCTAGTATGTGTTTACTGAGGAGAAGAATCCAATTAAAATCAAGACTTAAATTCTTCTCCCACACCTACTGCATAGTTATAAGAATTATATGGTTTGAACTGTGTAATATAAATACAGCCTTTATGAAAATGTTCTCAGGATGTTTGTGTTTAAATGATAATACAGGATTGAAATTGTTACATAGTATATCAAGATCAAGCTCACCTATTCTTTAAAGGAAGATGCACTCTAGTAAAGAGGAAGTGTCCTGTGTACTAGTAGCAAAGCTGGCTAGAATAAAAGCTAAATTAAATTCTTTATAGCAGTTTTGTTCTCTCTGTGTATATTCCTATGGATGTAAGTGACATCCAAAGTCGGTTGATTAATGTTGGCTGGTGTGAATGCTTTGACATGAAGAATGACTTTGGGTTTTTTAATCCTCTTGTGTAATAACTTGAAGTTTTTATCTATACATAGTATTTATTTCAATTTTAAAAAGTAGCTGATCATAATTCAACAAATCACAGATAACTGAAATTCCCCAGACTGACAAGAAAAACTTCATTTAGGATGCAGTGTTATCAAAAACTATGGGAGAATTGTCTAGACTGAAGTAAATGGTAGTATTCCCACTGGTGCCAAAACAGCTAAAATTTAATTTCCTATTCAGAAATTTGGGGGGTTTTTTATTATTTGGAAAATGACTATGGATTTCTCCTATTTTGTAAGTACACTGCATTAGCCTATCATTTAATTACTAGGAATATTGCAGTCTCTCCTGTGGTTTTGAATTGCATAATTGAAAGGGAATCTTTTTCTGTTTCTTAGATCTTCTGTTTCTCAGGGTAAGGAATCTTCCTAGTCGCCTGGAGCATGAAGCTTTATTTCAGATTCTTTCAGTGAATAACTGTATAATTTCTGTTGGACAGTGTTTATCTTCTGTCTTGTCTGAATAAAGAAAATTGAAACCAGATTTTACTCATTGGAATTACAATTTCTTTGCAGTGATACTAATCATGATGTGACAGATTCACGCTTAGTTTGTTCTCCTGTAATGATTTTGAAGAACATTGCCCCAAGTCATATCGCATTAGACTGGTTGTTAACTTTTGGAAAAGGGTCTTTAGTTTAAGCAGTTAGTATTTTCTGTTAGAGATTGGCATGGCAGCCTTAATGCTGCCAAGCAAGCCTGTAAGAATCTGTAACTAAGCATCAAGCTTTGAGGTGAACCTGCCAAGAAGCGTGGATTTCAGAAGCATTCCTGTTGATCAGCTTCTGCACAGGTGTCTTCCAACAATCAACACAGAGCTCTGAAAGTTAAGCTTTCTTATTAAAATATTTCGTGCCACTGAGTGAAAAGCAAGGCATAGATGAATCTAGGAAGCCTAGAGAAACCATATCAATGGGATAAAGACAGAAGCTGAATGTTGTATTTTAGCAAAGGATAACCAGATGTATTTGGCACTTTACATGAACATTTTAACACTCAAACCTAAATGTTTGCTATCCTTGCTTAACTTTGAATTCTTCTGTTGGAATCCAAAGTGCAGAGAATATTTCTCTGCCTGTCTTGAAGGATTTTACCCCCCCTGGACAACACTGGTTTTGACCTTTGTCCATGGAGAAAATTGCCTACTCTCTGGGAACATTTAGAATCCACATTGGTATGAACTAGGTGATAGAATATTATGTAAGATTGTCACAGGGTGAAAATTTAGAGGTTTTGGGTTTGTTAATATAGTAAATAGATAAAAAGTAAAAACTCCAAAATGGAGGATTGTTGTTGTTCTCGAAGACCTTTTTCTTCTCCTAGTACTCCATATTTTGCCGTAAAAGTAGTTTAAGGTGATTGGATAAAAAATTCCACAGTTCCTGTCTATGTGACAAAGTGATTTATTGAACATTGGTGGAAAAGTGAAAATATCTTTTGTTTTAAGTTTTCATTGGATGATTTACCTTTAAAAAGGCTATGTGATCTTGATAAGGGGGCTTTCTCCTGCATTCTCTGCTCTGTGCTGTGTCTGGGTCACGCCAGTGACTCTAATTCTCTGATAAGACTTAATAAACAATTATCTGAAAGCAGAGAATGCTGAAGGTCCCGTTCATCTCTTAGACTCCTGGCAAAGACTCTTAACAAATCTCCCCCATCCGGGGAGGCATAATTAAAGCACAGACTATGTCATTCTTCCAGTAACTTCTTTTTGAATTCAGATTTGTCATAATCATGTAATTTATTCTGCTGTAGCTGTTGGAAGAGTGATTAACTGACTGTCAAGCTGTGTAAGGGACAAAGAGTAGTCTGGGGATGCCATGCTTGATAGGGCCTTCCACAAGGGTATAATGGACACGTGGCTGAGTTATAGACTGGGTAGAACAAGATATAAGACATACATATGGCTTCTTCAAAGGTTGTATGACACATGTAAGCCACAATTCCTGTCCTTGGGTGTCACTCAGCCGCAGAGGATGGTGGATTTTTGGAGCCTTTGATTCTTTTCTTTGGGGGGAGGGGTGGGGCGTGGTGGTGCAGGGGCGCTCTAATTTGTGGGAAAAAATAAAAAGCATTTATTACTACACTAGTAAAATAAGTGTACTAAAGGCAAATATAAATCATGAAGGCTGTAGTGTTGTTCTTTTTGCCAGTGGCAACTGGGTGATAGGTTAACTGGACATTCTCTCATATTCCATAACATTTGCCACCAGATTTGTGGATGCATGGCAGATTTAGCAAAGCAAAAATTGGTTCTTTTTTTCCCCCCATGATTTCTTGGAGAAAAATATTTTTCAATCTGCAATTTGATTTGAAATGTCTTAAATTATTTTTGACAGAGACATGAAACTGATGGATGTCATGCTATCACAGACTTCATACTGTCTCATGACGATATATGATGAAATAAATAATAACTTGCCAAAATTCTTCAGATGGTTTTATACAATGCCAAAATTCTCTGGGTTTTTTTTATTTAGGCCTTAAAAATAGTGAAATAGTTGCTATCAGTTGCACTTGCAAAGCTTTTTCTAGCTGTCTATTTTTTGTTGTTTTTCTAGCAAGATTCTATACAGTGGGTTTACAACAGCATTGAAAGTGCACAGGAAGATCTTCAGAAAACAAACACCAAACCCTCTGGAGATGATGGAGGCGATGCCTTTGACTGTAAAGTAGAAGGTATGTGATGCTTGTTTGATTTTGTTGTTGCTGAGAATGTTATTATAATGCAAGGAAAATGTAGGCAGTGGGTTTGTTTGCAGAGAGGAAATTCTGAGCAGATCATAAGATGTGTTTTACATAAGGATTTGCTTTCTTATGTATTCTAAACATATAAATTTAACATGCTATTCTTTGAAAATCACTGTCTTTCCCATTTAGAGAAAATACTTCTGTGAACACTTTGAGGAAAATCTGTTCATTTTCATTTCTAAGAAACATAATCCTAGGCATTTCCTGATTTATTTTCACCACTAGCAATCATTTATGGCACTACATACATTAGTCATTACTGCATGGGAAATAACAAAACAGATATCCTTCATGTTTTCATATCCTTCATTAATTTCAGGCAATTAACATTTAGATAAAACTGCATTCATATGCATCTTGTAATTAAAGAGACTGTTAGCATGTGATCTGTATTTATGTTCTCTTCATAAATGCAGATATTATGGTTTCATTTCTAAATGTTGACAGTTTTCATAGTAATTTTCTTCTACTTTATTTAGAAATTCTGTTTTCCCTTTTTTGGGTCTTTCTCAGCATCTCTGGATTATACATTAAATTGAATTAGCTCCCTTCAATAACTGTTTGTAAAGAAAGAGACTGCCTGTTTACAGGCCAGTATTTTAACATCTATAAATCTACTGGTGTTCTGATTTTTAAACTGTTCAGCCATTTTTTTAATGAATGTTTTTAAATAGAATGATCAGAACATACCTGTTTCTAGAATGTTTGCCTGTGTCCTTTTTAGTTCATTGAATGGCCAGGACTTGTCAAATGATTTGTGTTACTTTATTTATTCTAGAGGTAATTGACAAATTTAACACTATGGCAATAATTGATGGGAAGAAAGATCATGTGAGTCTGACTGTTGACAATGTTCACCTGGAGTATGGAGTGGTTTATGAGTATGACAGCACAGCTGGAATAAAGTGCCATGTCTTGGAAAAAATGATTGAACCAAAGGGATTTTTCAGTTTGACTGCAAAGGTATGAAGCATTTTTGGTATGTTAATGCTTATTGTGTTTAATACCGATGGAGCAACATGTGTCTTATTTAAAGTCTTATGGTTCTGTGTCTTTCATTTGATATCTTGTAATCGTTTGTCTTTATCTCTCGGATGTTTTGGAGGGTGATTGTGGACTCAGGAAGCAAAATGAGTTATGTTGTCATTATAAATTGAGCCTTTAAATCTAAAAAAATGTTAAAAGATCTTCAAAGTCTTCCATTCCTCCTGCCCCTCTCCCTTATTTCTTAATTATCAAGTAAAACTCAAAAGAAAGTAAAAGATTCACTGAAATGTCTACAAAGGCTATGCACTGCCTTCATCTCTTCAACATGCCTTTTATTTAGTGTTCTCTCACCATCATGGCAAGGCTTCAGTCTTTGCTGGGCAGTACAGCTTATTCTGTGCCCTATTTCCTGGCCATTTTATGCAGAATATACAAGAGGAAAACACTCACTTTTCTTTTATGCTTTTTCAATGTGTTAGTATTCTGCCAAACCAAAGGTTTTCTAGAAGTAATGAATGAATTAATTCAGCAGCTTTGCATAATGTGTGCTGATCAAGTAAATACAGCAGATAATGTATTTTAGAGGAGCAATAGTGGTTACATTAGTAAGAAATGAGTAGTAAATCCATTATCAGACAATGTCATGAGAAGCCAAGCAAAAATACTTATGGGTATAACTTAGCAGGGAATAGATTTAAGAAAACCTCTTTATGTCCCAAGTTTCATTCATTGTTGTTGTGCACCATTGCCTGTAATGTTATCAGGCTTTTCAGCTTTAGTTATAAGAGATGATTAGTAAGGGGAAATTTTAGTCAACTTAATTTCGTAACAGACTTCTCTTGTTTTTATTATCTTAGATTCTTGAAGCACTGGCAAAAAGTGATGAACATTTTGTGCAGAATTGCAACAGCCTCAATTCCTTAAATGACGTGATCCCCACTGAACTTGAAAGTAAATTCAGTGTCATTTGCAGTGAGAAAATTGAGCATATCTACAGAAGAATCTCTAGTTATAAAAAGGTATGACCTGCATGTCCTAAGCTTGATTGTGTTTGTCTTTTAAGGGAACAACAGGGGAATGTGGTACAGTTTTAATAACTCTTCAGTGTCTATGGCAATGACAAAAATGTGTCTGAAAGTTTAGCTATGAATGCCTTAATTGAGTAATTGCATCAATTGTTTTCAAACCATTCTCTTTATTATCCCTTTTTTAGACATTGGGTAGTTTGTATCCTTCCTTGTTTGTTGTGTTCAGTTGTAGACACAATCAACTGCATATTTCTGCAAAAGGGCCATCATTCTTGTAAATGCCTTAAAAACCAATACTCTAGTGAATTTGCAGATGTTAACCCAAAATGAAGCAATAACAACAGAATTGTTTTTATTTTTTCCAGTGCAACTTAAATACCAAATTGTAACCCTTTTATTCATCTTTTCGGCCCTAGCATAACTGTTAATAGTAACATCTCTGTAAATTATTAGCTTCACTTGGGTTAATAAAACATAATAGGATGGAAAAATGGAGAAGGTGCTGACTTTCATATGCTTGAGATCTAAATTAATGATATGTGAATGAATAAATAGCCCAGACTATGACCTCTAGTTGCTGTCAGTGCATTTCTCTGCAGTTGTTTAACCAAGCAGGGCGTAAATGAATGAACCATTTGCCATTTTTTTAATGCAAACTCATTTTCTCATCCAGACTCCTAGTTCCTCTCTCATGGAACCTAATTGCGGGGGGGGGGGGGGGGGGTGAATTACTTTGAAGTAGACTCAAAATGGCTCCAAAAAAGTGGGTCTGCCCTGTCTTACCTCTTTTGGGGATCTAAGTTGTGACGTTTAAAAACTGGTCTTTTCTGAGAGTTAATGCATAAAAAATTGAAAAGAAAGAAAAAGGAAAGGAAAAGCAAGTTGAATGCAGGAGCTTCACACATTTCTAGAAGCTGCGTTCAAAAGAGTGGATAATTTTTTTAGTTTTCAAAGGAAATGTAGGGAGAACAGTTAGGAATACCTGTAGCTTCAGTAAGATGAAGGCCAAAAAGTAGCTTGTCAGACTTTTCAGGATGCTCTCCAAAAAGAAATGTAATAAACTGAGTTGCGTCAATGTGGACATCAAAAGAATCCTGATGCTGCATTAGCAAAGATCTGATGACTCCACTGTTTGCAGAATTACAAAGTTCCATGTTTCCAATTTGATTAAAATTCAAAATACCTTTTTTAAAAATAAAATCTAATAGTTTTCATATTAATAGTTACAGTTTGAGTAACATGGAGGTGATTTCTACGTTTTCTGTGGCTGAAAAATTTACCTATGATATACAGTCTCTATGGAGGAGGCCAAGACAGTAAATCAAATTTTGTGTTTGCTGGATGTGAAACAAACAGCCTCAGGGAAGTTTTCATAGTTCTTACACTGTCTAGAAGCAGATATTGCTGATACAGACTGCACTTTAAATCTCGTCTGCTCAAAAATGAGTAGATTCACAGTTACATCTTTTAATGACAATTAGCAATGCAGTGGATTTCAGGAATAGATGTGTCATTTTCTTGGCAAGGTAAAGGTAACCATAGTTACAGGAGACTTTCGGAGTGCCTGAGCCCAGCTTGGCTCCTGGTTTCACTGTGAAAGTTCGAATTCTATAAATATAAGCCTTGTAGATTTCTGCAGTTCCTACTATTATTATTATCAGAACATTTTGCTCCTAAAAGACTTCGATTCCAGTGCCATGAGTCCCAGATGTTTCTCAACACATATATGAGAAGAATTTTGGTCCTGACTTATGACCTGATTAAATCATAGCCAGCATTTGGTCTCTCTGGGGCCGGATGTGTGGGAGATTGAGATGTGAAATATGTACTGCCTGCAGAAACATTTTCATCGTTGAATGTCCTTAGTGCCCTTCTTAACAATTTGTACATTCTTCGGCCTTTGAACAATTCCATAATTGGGTTTCTTGTAACCCTCCAGATCTTGTTGTGATCTAAAGATTTAAATGTAATTAACCCAAAAAGTGTTCCTCTGGCTGAAGTAATATGACACCAGAATAAACAGAAATTTAAATCCCAGCACAGAGACATCTTACTTTGCAAGAAGGGATGTCTGATGCTTAATTCAACTGGAGCATTAGTAAAAAGTTGATTGATTTGAATTTTTACTTACATTTATTAGTGAAGAAAGTTTGCAAGTTAACTTTGAAAATATTCTTATGCATGAGCTGTGGTTCGTAGTTGAAGTAGGTCTGTGTAATATTTTGACTGGAGAGATACTGTGATTAAAACACTGATTACATCTTGCCAGAAAAAACTCTTCCCTAACAACAAACTGCACTGGAAACAACACATATTGACAAAAATCCAACTTGTGACTGACAAATCTCTTTTCCATTTGAACAGCTTGATTGCATGACTTTTGATTCTGAAGCAAATGTAGTTTCTGAGTGTCCAGTTAGTCTTCACCATTTCGGGTTGGCATCTTCTCGTCTTAAAAACCAAATAACTCTTAAGTCTATTCAAGACTGCACAAAATTTCAGGTGTTAGAGTGAGGGAGATGTGGCTAAGCACTATATTAGAATTAGACCATAAAAAATATTCCTCATTGCTGAGCTGATATGTAAGGGGGAGAAGAAAGAGGTGGTGGGGTAGGAAAGTCTGTAAAATGCAGTGTTTGCAGTTTTTATACACTAGTGTTTGTCAGCTTCCTAATGCCACTCAAAATAGAGGAATGGTTGAGGTTGGAATGGACCTTGGCAGGGATTGTCCAGCCAACCCTGCTTAATCAGGGCCACCTAGAGATTGTTGCCCAGGGCCATCTTAGAGGAGAGAGATCTGACTTCTCTGAACCTCTTTGGGCAACTTGTGCCAGTGCGCAATCACCCTCACAGTGCAAAAGTGTTTCCTGATGTTCAGAGGAAACTCCTGTGTTTAAGTCTGGGCCCATTGCCTCTGGTCCTGGCATTGGGCACCACTGAAAACAGCCTGGCTCTGCCCTCTTTGCACTGTTCCTTCAGGTATTCATATACATTGATGGGTTTTCCCCTGAGCTTTCTCTTCTCCAGGCTGAAGGGTCCCAGCTCTCTCAGCCTTTCCTCACAGGAGAGATGCTCCAGTCCCTTCATCATCTCAGTGGGCTCACACTTCACTCTCTCCAATATGCCCATGTCTATTTCTGTGAAGCCCAGACTTGGACCCAGTACTGCAGGTGAGGCCTCACTGGTGTTGAGGAGAGGAGCAGGATCACCTACCTCAATCTCCTGGCAATGTTTCTCCTAATGCAGGAGAATAGGATATAATTAAAGAGGACTTCCTCCTTCTTGAATATGAAATCCAGAATTCATACTTTCTGATTTTGTCTTTATTACAGCTTCAGACAAAAATTTCATTAATTTTTGGGAAATACTAACTTGAAAACATCTTGAGGTGTTTATAAATGTCATGAGCAGTACAGCCCATGATCATAAAGCAGTTCGAGACTTGCTCCCCGGAAAAACACTTAGAATTTGTTTCCCATGAAACATAATAAAAAATTATCTCTCTGTTACAAAGCTATTTACTTCTTAAAATATCATTTACTTCAAAAAACAGACCCTTAAAAATATAAAATGAAAAATACTTTTCTTTCCCTTTTAGAGAAAGATGGAAATTACAAGGTCAAGACTCCTTAAGTCAAGGATGACTGAAATATTTTAAGCTTTTTTTTTCTAGTTAGGTACACAAGTATTGTCATCTAAGTGCGGACACAAGAAGAGCTGCTAATCAAAATGTGGTTTTCTTTCTCACTTCTAGTTTTCAAGAGTATTAAAAAACAGAGCTTGGCCAACCTTCAAACAAGCTAAGTCAAAGATCTCACCACTTCACAGCAGTGATTTCTGTCCAACCAATTGCCATATCAATGTGATGGAAGTGTCTTACCCTAAGACCTCAACTTCCCTGGGTAGTGCCTTTGGTGTACAGCTAGACAGCAGAAAACATTCTTCCCATGAAAAGGAAAATAAAAACACTGATCAAGGTAAGTCAATTGAGCTTGAAAGAGGTACTGCCAGTGCTTCTCATATAGAGTCTTAAAAGGTAATTGGTTTAGGTTTATGGCCCAAGTATTAAAATTAAGGACAAGCCTTTCTTAAATCACCCTACTCTTTGTTCTTAGGCTTATTTTAAAGGATAATAAAAGGTAGTCACAATGTCACAGTAAGTTTTTCCTAAATAGCTTGACTTTGAAATGCAAATAAAATGCAAAACTAAATAAGAACATGAATTTTTAAACAGAAAAATATTTATATGTCTGTTAGGTATTTTACTAACTTCAAAATATATGCTGAAAAGATAATGATGTAATCTCTTTGGATTATTCCCAGGTAAACTGAGTCCCATGATTTATGTCCAGCATACCATTACTACAATGGCTGCCCCTTCAGGACAGTCTCTTGGCCAGCAAGAGGGACATGGTCTGAGGTACCTCTTAAAAGAAGAAGATTTAGAAACACAAGATGTCTATCAAAAGTTGCTGTTCAAATTACAAGCTGCACTGAAAGAGGTGGAAACGTGTGTCTGCCAAATCGATGAGTAAGTAAATGTTACCATCTGGACTTGCCTTTAATTTTTCCATTGAAGATAACGATAAGTCTGGACAACACTTTTGTGTAGCATAGGAATCAATGCTGGCTTCAGATAGAATTGAGATAAGGTAAAGAATTTAAGTGCAGGTAATGTTGTATTTTGATCTTTTACCCAGCATGCCGACATTTTTCCCCACAGTTTGGAGTTTTTTTCCAATTTGTAGTTTTTCTGTAGAATGTGGCAAAGTTAATTAATTTGACGTTAGGAAACTATAAGGCACATAATGTCACCTACCATTTCACTAAGAATGGAAACAAAGGGCAGGGGTATAAAAACAGCTTTTGTTGAACTCTTCAGGTATTGCTGAATAGTCCCACAGATGAATTTGTGGGTAAGGCATTATTCACCTATAGGGAGAGCATTAGTTTGGTAGAAATTCTTCAAAACTGAATTGACCTTATGGATTTAGGGAGAGCCACCCTTGAATGATTAGGACATTTGGCTTGAATGTGGGAGACTCAGAGTCTCATCACAGTCCTACTTCAGGACAAGGATTTATACCTTGCTTTTTCATTTGCAAAGTGAGTGGGTTGACTTCTGGCGTCTTTGCTGTCTTGGGATAAGGATGAATAAGGGTAAGAAGTATTTAAGTTTTGAAAGATCCCATATGTATCACAAATGTCAGAAATTAATTTTAAAATAAAAATGGTAATATTTTTTGAGTTTAAAATAGAATCTGTCATGATCTCCAGGTTGGAGGAGTGGTGTATCGTTGTTTCTCCTGTTGTCTTGAAAACTGTAGTGTGATTTGTCCTTTCATGGGTACTTAAGAATGGAATTTCTTTTTTTTACTGTTCTCATAGTAATTGTAATAGTTATATAGTAATAAGTAATCATAATGTATCACATACTGCAGTGGGAATGAAAGCAAGGGTTGACTCAGTATTTTTAAGAAAATGTTGTTTTCTGTGCCTTTACACAGTTCTGCTAATTATCATGCCAAAGACAAAGATGATTAAACTCATGATCATTTCAGTGCTTGGGTGCACTTAGAAGCGACTGTCTGTAAAGCCTGTATTGTCACTCTTCCTCATGGAAGTCAGAAAATTATATATGGAATTTCAGTCAGTATTTCAGGAAGTTCCATTTGCCAGTATGCCACACCGTTCCTTTCCACTCCCTTGAGC
The DNA here is from genome assembly GCA_026261815.1 of Monarcha castaneiventris obscurior. Taxonomy (NCBI): domain Eukaryota; kingdom Metazoa; phylum Chordata; class Aves; order Passeriformes; family Monarchidae; genus Monarcha; species Monarcha castaneiventris. Next base: position 14,334,957 of record JAMPIT010000379.1, read on the forward strand.
CTGTGATACAAAAGCACAGGAAATTCTGAGCCTTTCTTTTGTAAAAATGTATATATAAGTACACACACACATAGATAAATTGTGTGTACAGGAATATATGTATATTTATACATATATTCACTTTAAGAGTCCTGCAGTTGTGACAGTAAACACAAGGGTTCACTTTTTTTATTCCTAAATTTTCTGTACATTGACCTTGTAGCAGATCTTGTATAAGGTACACAGATGTATTTAGCCCATTTTACCTTTGGCTGTTTGTAAGACTGAGACTTTTCATGCTTTATTCTTCATGGACAGTGAGTGGACTGCCAGTGAGTAATTACTGCAGAGGAAAGCAGTTCTAGAGAGGTAACAGGGATAGCCAAGAGACCTACTTAAAAGTGCTGAACAGGGAAGACTGAGCAGTTCAGAAGTATGTGTTATATTACAACATAGTTACAGATACTAATTAACTCTTGAGATTTAGGACTTAAGAAACAAAAGATAGAGTGACATGATAATCCAACAGCTGTGCTTTAATTTGAAATTTTTGTACTACCTTAAAATGGGAGGAAATGTTTGAACATACTACTTTTGAATTTTTTACGAAGACAGTAGAACTTCTGTTTTCTGTTGTGGCATTGTTACAATAAAATTGATGTCTTTTTTTACTGAATTGCTTATTATCATAAGCAATCCTCATTATTTTAGTATTCTCAGGACAGATAATATGAACACTATCACAATTTTTGATTTATGTTGATATTGTATGACAGAAAAATTGGACTATAGAATGACTTTGTAAGTACTGTTGAAAAACTTGCTCATTCAGGTTACTAGAGGTCTCTGCTCTCTGTTGAGGTCAGTACTGGTCTCTCAGCTCACAACATCTTGGGGCAGCGTTATCTGCTCAACCTTTGCTGCCTGTTAGTGAATTGAAAAATAAGTCTTTTATCTGAAGAGGAGGTCTGTGAAAGCCTATGGATTATGGTAAGGGAACGTTTAAGAGAAGATTTTGTACTCCTAGCATTGACTGTGTAAGAGCTTATGGGATGGTTTGCTGATAAGTTTTGGTTGGATAAGCGATATAGTACTGATGGAGAGAGAGAGAAATACACACAGAACGTGTGTCCCCTTCCCACAGTCTCTCAAGGCTCCACTGTGTACACATCAAATAGTTTAATATTATCCCAGTAGTTATTTAGTGGTGCTGCAGATACCCCATGTTGCTGGAAGGTGTTACACAGAAATAAGTCCTTTATCAAGTTGTTTTCTATATGGCAATTGTGCTGTGTTCTTGGTTCTCATGTACTCAGGGCTCTCCCATGATCCCTGCTGTTTTTTGAAAAGATATCTGTTGGAAGCATAGAAGAGGCTTGAACTTTTTTCAAGCCTCTGTGGAATGCAGAAAAGGTAGAGCAGCTCAGAGGCTGCAGAAGAATTTTTGTTAGCCTGTGGCTATTATTTTTAATTCTTTGACTAACCATAGCAGGTTTTGTTTGTTAGCATTGTGTTGACTTGGGTTGCACATAGGAGTAATTCCACAGGATTTTTTTTTTTAAGATTTAAATTTCTCTGTTTTATGGAAATATTCTTCATAGAGACTCTCTAACTGTTAGCTAGTATTCACTTGTATTTCTCCCTTGAGAGCTAGACATGTAAGGTAATTTTGTTTGGGGTAGGTCCATCTCCAGAGAAAATTTATTGTGCATGTGTTAAGAAGAAAAAACCAAAGTATATTTAAGCATGATTATTGCGGAGGGGATGCATCCAGATTTTGAGTTGTGTATTTTAAACTCCCCGGACTGAGCTTTTAAGAGCACGTCAGTGATCTCAGTAACTACCAGCTCCAGAATTTGGTTATCCAGAATTCCATCTTTCACTCATGGTAGTTCAGCAAAAAAAAAATTTCCTTAGAAAAAGAGCCTGCCTGCTGAGAGAAATGGAAAAGCCCCCTTAGGAAAAGATCCAGCTACCTTAATCAGTCTTTTACTGAGCTCTTGGCAGCAATGAGTAAACAGTCACATAAAAGAAGAGGATATAATAGTCTGTCTGTGTCTTGACAAATAATTACTCAGGGGAAGATATTTTCAGGAGCTGAAATTGCAGTTCATTATGCTTGTTTCTAGCTCTTGATTATTTTCTTGCAACAACAAAATCCCCAAGAAGTTACTAGAATGAACCTCCCATTTTTATTTTTAAATGGATTATGGTGGGAACACAAGAACAACCAAAAGTATAGATTAATCGTTGTCCTTATCTCATCTTTCAGCAGCCAGAGATACATAGTGGTCTTGGAATGGACATTTTGGTTTAAGAGCATTGTTAGAATGATCTGACATGAATTTGTCTAATCCTTTTTTGAACCCCTTAAATATTTTTTACTCAGAAAATTATTTTTACAGGTATGAAGAACTGATTTCCTAAGGTTTCCACTTCCATAACACATTTATTTTAGGACAAGTTCAAAACCACATATGCTGTAGCTTGAGATCAACACTGAACACTGATGTAAAATATGGGCCTCATCTCTCTTCCCATACTCATGGACTCATGCTTACCAGTGACTTAAGTGATTGGAAAGAACTTAGTTGTGATTTCCTACTGATAAGAAGTGCTAAGGCATCGTGTAGTTCAGAAGATGTCGGTCTGGTGGGTGGGTGGGTTTAAATTCCAGTGAAATTATACCTTTAGTATAATTTTTCTGCATTCTAGTTGCAGTTCAGATCAGTATCTTTAACTATACATGAGATAAAACCTGTCTATTCCCTTCAGTAGTAAGAATTTTGTGTAACAAGATCTAATGTGTTGGAATCCTACCATATACTTGGTAGAACATTTCCCAGTTAGCCATTCTGACAGCTTCTTCAATAAACCCTGCTACTGTATCTAAGTAGTTTAAGGGGGGAAAAAAAAGCTTCGTTCAGTCTCCCCTGATTTCAGGTAATTAGCAGGTAGTTTTTGCAAGAAAAATGCTGCTTTTGAAATCCAGATACTAATTTGAAAATGTGATTCTAATGGAGTGTTTGAGCAATAGGAATTAAAGGACAATTGCCCATTATTTCTGTTCTGATCTTGAAAGTAAATTAGAACATCTCAGTATGAATTAATCACCCAAGAATAGGAAATTTTTGCTGCCAGTATTTGTGCATGTTCTAAAAGTAGCAATCTGCACTGTTCTCTCTTCTTGGCTGGATGTCACTTTTGTGCTCGTCACAGACGTTTGTGTATTAATCATCAGTTTTACTGGTGACAATGGTGTAGACACTTTGAATGTCAGGAAGTACACAGAGATGTTAATAAAGATCTTTAAAATGCCCTAGTAGAATAGTTTGTGATGCACACTGGCATGTCTTGTACAGTAGTAATTGGGAAAATACATGCTTTTCACAGATACGCAGTTTCTTTGGTTTGTTTTCTTGATTTGTGCTGAGAAGTACAGATTCATGTTTAAAAATAGTTATGTTAATATGCAGTTTGACCCCGAGTGTCCAAGAATGTGCTGTATTTCTTCTCCTGCAGGAATGATTGCTTTCATACATGATTGAGTATTTGGTAAGGTTAATGGGTCTCACTGTTGGACTATTTAACAACAGAATGTGTCACTTCCTTCCCTTGTTTCAAATAGATATTGACTGAATTAAGACATTCCCTTCACATATTATAGAATAATAGTTAGAGCATAGTGGTGAGAAATGTTATCCTGTTGCTAGCTCACTTTTGAAAAACATGAATTTGCCTTTATTTTCACAGCCTTCTTTCTTCAATAACATATTCTCCCAAATCAGAACGTAAAACGCCTGAGCCTTTAATACCAGCAGACAGTGATAATGAAAAGGGTGAAAGAAATGGGAAGAAAGTCTGTTTCAGTGTTACAGGTGATGAACAAGAAGATTCTGGCCATGACACCATCAGTAACAGGGATTCTTACAGGTAACTTTATTAATAATACTTTTATTTTTCAACTGAATCAAATATGGAAGTTTGTAGACTATCAAGTGGTTGTGGAGACTTAGTATATGATGATTCTGATATTACTAATGGAGGAATAACTAGCCTCGAGATGTGTAAAATAAAGTCTTACAAGTACAGATTAGTTATTAGATCCTGATTGCCCAAACCTGGATAGGGTATCACAACCAGAGATGTAAAATTTTTCTTTAGATTACCTGTCTTAAAAAAACCAGAAATAACTTCTCTTGTTATGTCTCCAACAACAAACCAAGTATCTACTATGGAAAGCAAGATGATAGAGCCACCATCCTTCCTGATCTAAAGAAAAACATACTGTTTATCACCATATATTCCTCACCTGCTTTCACTCTAAATACTGTAGCGTCAACTCACCTCTAGAATTTGTAATGCATCATGTTTTCTGTGAATGAGAATATGAAAAATTTTGAAAAGGAAGGAGTAATTATAGCAAGTATAGTTCTTATATAGATTATACTGTCTTACTTAAAGAGAATTGGTTAACTACATGATATAAAAACTAAATTTAAATTTTAGCTGCAAGTAAAACGAGGGTACATTATTTGCTCATTATTGTTGGAATCCTGGGTTTTAGGTTTATGGGATATAGTAATGTATATTGTAATATCATGTATATGCATGTAACGAAATGGAGGATTTTGGGTGTGGGTTTTCACTTCTTCTTTCTTCTTCACAAACCTAGGTGTTATGTTATTGGGTCAGAAGTCCCACAATGCGGACCATGAATAGTTAGTTATTGGGTTATAAGTAAAAACAATCTACTTGGCAATTCATAATTGGGCAGATTAGAGTGTGACTGGCCTTGGAAGTCAGAACTTGGAGTAATTTTCCACCTTCTCATCAAAAGAGCATAGCTCTTTTGTGCAGCTGTACCATAGATAAGACATAAGACTATAATAAACAACAAAGAATAGAAGAAAAGCCTGACGTCTCCTGCATCTTATTCCGAACTCTGAGCAAGAACTCCAGGGAAAAAATAGAAGAGATTTTAATACAGTATCATAGTTCATTATAATGCTCAGGAATTAGAATCTCAGTAGGTTCATCATTTTTCCACAGAACCCTGTGTTGCTGAGATCTCTTTCCTAAGATATATTTGATTACTGCAGCCTGCTAGATATGAACTCTTCATCAGAGTAGAAAGAGAACCCTACAGATCTAAATGCAGAGATAATTTGCACAAATTAAGTTCATCTTGTTCTTACTGTGGTGGACACACAAGCAAAGTTCTTGTTCCAGCAGAAGTGCATTTAAAGTTTCCTGCATGTTTGTGATGTGTCAGACTGACTATTCAGGAGCTGCTCCTGTGATGTGTGCTTGCTCCTGTCGGGAGGTTTCCCAGCTGGCAAAGGATTTGTATATGGAGAAAGAAGGTGTGACCCAGGACATGAGCATCTCTTTGTTCAAAACATTTTCTTTATTCTGATTCCAGTCATTTTTAGTCCATTCTGGCTGTGTAGGAGTAATAAAACCTATGGTTCCATATGCAGAACCATCATACAATTTTTGCATTAAGGACAAGTATTGGAGTGAGATTAGAAAGTTTTGTTTCTTTGCTTAGATAATTATATTAGTCAATACTTAAAATCTGCAGCTCTCATAATGCCACAGTGGCTATTACTGGAACTATTTGGCTAATTCTGGCCATTATAATGCTCTCATTTTGTGTAGATTCTTCTTCTAAAATTTACAATACCACGCTATCATGCAGAATGATACAGCAAATTCATCTAATCTGTTTCTCATTTTCCTGTGTTTTATTTTCTCATGCTTTGCACAACCCAGTTTTAATTAACCTTCATCTCCCCTTTGGAGACTTTAATAAGTGAATAGAGTTAGTTAGAAAACATTTCTTAATATCCAGCCAGAAATTTTTAATACTCCTTGGGACTGTTCATCCGCTATTAGGAACATGTTGTTACTGATGTCTTTTCATCTACTTAATGGTTATGATAGTAATTATTTCATATTGCTTCATTTAAAAGTTTAACTCATTCATGTACCTCGTCGACTATGGGTCCAAAACGTGTACCTTAGCCAGGAAAGTCACTCTGTCTAAATTAGGGAAAAGTCACTTCCGTATCTACACAAATAAAGAAAACAAATAACTGCAGTGTTATTTTAAGAATGGATATGTTAATCTTGGTGAATGGGTACACCCAAATCATAAAACAAGACCCATATCATTATGTATAAACATCCCTTAGGTACACTTGTACATTATCTTACATTCTCTTGGATTTTTAAGACTCCCTCTGCTGGATAATTACTTAAGCATTTCCTGCATTGAAACTAAATGATTTTCATATGGCTAAATAACTCTGAAGACTTTGAATTCAAATATGTCTTCATAGGATTTTTAGTACAAAAATCTATGTTTTACTCTGGTTTGCTGCAGGAGTAGGCATTTATCTCCATGTATTTTCTGTACAGAACAAATTGTTTTTGAGAGAAAAGAGCAGAAAAAAATACAAATTTAAATCCCAAAATTTCCTTATTAGACCAATGTGGGTGAAATTTTGTATGCATAGAAGTTTTGACTGAAGCCGCAGATGTAAATGTCTATACATCTCTAGAGAAATGAACAGCTGCAAGAAATGGGATCATGAACTGTTTTGGCTGACAATGAAAATAGTTTGTAATTTGAGTTTTGGTGCTACTCAAATGAATCAAATCTCTCATAAACCCATTGTAAGAATCTGTTATGCAAGTTGTAGAGACTCAATGTTTGTATTAGCTAGGCACCAGGAGAAAATGGGAAGTAACTAAAACATTTGAGGTCACAGATTAAAAAGTGCCACTCATGTAAGAAAAGTTGCTTGTTTTGCATAGAAAGTCTGTATTACTATTCTGCAAATACTTTTTCACAGGTAAGGTGAAAGGAGATAACTGAAGCATCTATTTTGGGAATCTGGTCTTCTGAGCCCCACCAGGATTGCAAATTAAATGAAAGCCTAAGCATGGAGATGTTTATTGTGTATAAAGAATTACACAGAACATCTTGTCATTAAATTTAGGATGGGAAAAGGGAAAGAATTTCTGTAACTTTTTTTTACAGAGACTGTGGTAAAGGACATGGCTTTATTTCTTTTTTTTTTTTTTTTGTGTTTTATTTTCAAGTGACTGCAACAGCAATAGGAACTCCATTGCCTCTTTCACCAGCATTTGTAGCAGTCAGTGCAGTTCTTATTTTCACAGTGATGAAATGGATTCAGGTATGTTTAGAAAAGTCATCTATGAATCTGTCATCTGTTCCTTTTATTCAATTTTATTCTTTTCATTTGCCTGTCAGTTTTATTGTTTTTATTTTAAAAATTGCATCCTCCTTAGTAATAGAAGTGCATAATTTTGCTTCTGCCTAGCTAGTGCTGCACTTAAGAATCCTTCTGTAGGAGGCCGATATTCCATTATTTCTGTGAATGCACTGTATTAGAGCTCCTGGGGTCACTGCTTTCCATGTCTTTCATCTGTTGGCAGTGCATTGTGTTGCACAGGGTAAGGAGCATTTTAGGTGAGTGTGAAATGCTCTCCTAGCCTGTGTCAGCACCTAGACAGCAGGATATGTCTGTGTATGTTTGTAGGAAGGAATGTGAGACCACATAGAAGCACATGCTTGTTTGTGCCATGACAAATTGGATTTAAGTAAATGCAGCTGCTAATAGGAGTGGGATGGAATTTAACGGCATGGAGAAGGAGGTCATATACTCAGGGACTTGTAATAAAAAATATTTGCTCTCAGCTGGGAGTTTATCATTTGGGGATGATTTAGGAAAAGAAAAAGCTGAGCATATTAGTTGAATATGACCCACCAGTGAGGATTGGCCATAGAAAGGGCAAACTTTTATTGCTCATTGTACCAAGAGAGATATTTTCTGTTGGAACAGGAAAGTATTAAGACATTATACAAGGTATCAGATACCTTGTGAATAATGCAGAGTAATTTCAGAATTTCATTTCCAGAAATGATACATTCTTACAGAGCTAAGCAAAGACAGAGTAAACAATGAAGGACATAGTGAATCATTAATAAAAGAGGAGACCCAGGGTCTGTATCTTCAGATAAAAATGAGCTGATATACTCTTGTGCAGTGTCAAGTTGAAGTACCAGCTGAGGTCCCTAAAGAATGTCTTTGCTAGCCAAGCACAGATACAGTGCTTTAGATGACAAATACTGCTGCTCAGTGAAACTCACACTCTGTGGTGACTCAGTTTTCACCTGGTTCCAAAGTTAATGTGGCTAGCTCCAGTTCAGGGCTCTTGGGCACTGTGCTCTGTGGCAGTTAAAATCCTGTGAAGAGGTATAATGGTTGTAAGGACATCTAAAGGAGCTAAAAAAATTGAGGAAAGAAAAGTGCTGTTAAAGTGTTTCACTGACATAAGGAAAATGAGTCTAGATTAACCTTGAATAAATTTGGATTATAAATTATCAAGTGGTTACTTCTTGTCTGTCACTTCAGCATCAAAGAGGAAAACCAGTTTTAAGCTTAGTATTTCAATACTTTTGAAAGTTTGTGGTATATCACCTGTTGTCTGAGGGAGCAAGTAATGGGGCAGTGACCTAAGAGAGTCCTTCTCCTTTGCACTTTTCCTAGGAAATGATGTGGTACATGCTACTGAAAGCTTCGTATCAAATACAGGATTTGGATGCTGTATTTTTGTTGAATTACTAAAATCTCAGAACCGTGTAGTTAGTAAGAACATTAAGACTGTGATTTATCTGTATGGTCCTTATAAAAACTTTATGGTGAATGCATTTTGGTGACTTTGTGGTCTGCTGCATTGGGTTGACACTACTTACCCATTTAGTCTGGAGTTTAGTATGTTCTCCAGTAAAGAAGAATCGTGTGTTCTGGTCACAGAATGGTTGAGGTTTGAAAGAGGCCTTTTGGGAGGATCTGGTCTAGTCCCCTCCTCAAGCAGGCTCATCTAGAGCAGGTCTTCAGAACCATGACCAGTTGGGTTTTGAATATGGTCCTTTCTTTAAGAGCTATTTCTGTATTATCAAGTGACTAATAAATGCAAAATATGTAGGGAGAGCTGTTACTGTAGTCCTGACAGTGTAAGCATCAGTCTGTGTGCAAAGCAGATTATCTAAGATGCAAAAGTTTTGGAAAACATGCTGAAGCTTCCAAACAGTTTGTCATTTTAAAATATTTTTCAGGTGATGAGCTTCCCATAAGTGTTCGAATCTCCCATGATAAACAGGACAAGCTCCATAGCTGCTTGGAGCATCTTTTTGGTCAAGTATGAGATTATTTTTCTTGGCTTTGATACCGCTGTCTGTGTTTGAGCTAAGATGTCTTTAGAAAATACTTCTTTTTCTTCTTAATTTTGCTTCCCACTGTTTACTGGGATGGTATGTATTTACTCATTATCCTTCAGTTTTCTGTAAATAGTCCAAAACTGCAAATTAAACAGGTCCTTAAGTTTAGTCCAAAGCTCTCTAGTTTGTTACTTTAACTAGAGCCATTAGGTAAGAAAGAATCCACAGTCCCTTGTCAGTAGTCCACATTTCTTACAGAAAGAATTTCTGATTGTTGCTGTAAAAAACCATCTTTCTCACAGAGCCTTGATCCCAACAGGTCGATTCAATTGTCAATCTTTTGAAAGGACCAGCTGTGATGAGGGCCTTTGAGCAGACAAAATACTTCACACCAGGACGAGGCCTCCAAGGTAACTTTTTGTTCTAGCTATGAGAATGAAAAGGCAGCTTGAAGGGTGCATGGAGATGGCTGCCCACTCCTTGAGCCAGTGTTAAAGAACTGATTTTGCTTAATGTGGGTATATTCTGCAATAAATGATTGTTGAAGTTCATGTTAGATAGATCTTAATTCTTAGCTGAAAACTGGCTTCTTGCATTTTATTGCATAATGCAGGAAAAAATTTCAAAGTCAACTGAATTGTAGACTCTGAACTGACTGTCGTGTTGCTGAGGTTTTTGAAACAAGATGCAGTTTTTGTATATTTCAGGTGTTTTTAATACATTTTTGTCCCAACTACTGAAGCTGTTCCTGATCTATTTTATTACTAATGCCAGATTTTTATTATTTTTGTAGTTATATTATGTTTGAAGTTGATTTATAAATAATTTGTGATTTATAGTCACAGCAATATTTGTGCCAAATATATACTTATGTAAGCATTAATGATTGCTTAAAAAGAAATATCTAGTATGTAAATTCAGACACTCTACTACCACTTGTATGGTTGCTTAAGTCCAAGGATATAAACAGGCATCTGATGGTAGTCATAAGTGATGAAAAATAGAAAGGACTTCTTTCAGTAGACTGAGATTAAAAAGAAAGAAAAAAGTTCAATGGGAAGCGGAATGTTTTATTAATAACAATAGCAAGATGTATTGATCCTACACATCTTTTGGCAAAGAGGGTGGTTTTTACCCCAGTTAAGAGGTTTTATGAAGCCTGAATTACTACCTGCTAAATGAATTTGCATGAAAGAGCTCTTTTCTCTTTTTTTGTCTTTTATTTACCTTCTTTTTTTGTGTTTGTTTGTTTGTTTTGAGGTTTTTTTGTTCTGTTTTCAGGAAGTAATTTTGGTTTAAATTTAATTTTCTGATTGAAACAATTTTGCCTGTAAAAGTTCCGGGGTCCCATTTACCATGCACCTTCTGTGTTATGTACCTGGTTCAGAAAGAATCATGTTTGGGGATGCTGCTCACTCTCTCTCCTTAGACTTAAGTAGGGAGCTTATGACTGTTAGACCTGTCACCATCGATTTAACTAGAGTTAAATAAGTTGCTAGCTCCTTGAGCAGTGAAAACATTTAGGAAAAAAACAATGTCTTACTGTGGCTTTCTCAGGAGGCTTAAGCAGAAAAATACTATTTTTGTCCTTGCTTAGAGTTTCAGCAAGAGATGGAACCAAAGCTCAACTGTCCAAAGAGGCTACGACTGCACATCAAGCAAGACCCTTGGAACCTCCCCAGCAGTGTCCGGAGCCTTGCCCAGAATATCAGAAAATTTGTTGAAGGTTAGTAAGAACAATGTGATCATAAATAAGCACTTCATTAATGATGCAGAGGGAAGGGAAGGGGAGAGATACAACTGCTTCTTGCTGCTTCTAGGCAAGATCTGTGGAACAGTGTAGTCTACAGGACTTTTTTGTACTCTTAATAATGAGGTTAGTAGAGTTCATCTCAGCTGTCTTGTACTTACCCTGTTGGCTTTAGATGCTGAAGAGAAAATAGTCTTCCAAAGAGAAAATAGTCTTCTGACAACTGAAAACAAAGGAACCATATGTTGTATGTGGTAGGTTATTTCAGTTGCTGCTGAAGTCCAGTGGGCTTGACTGATTTGTCACAGAAGTTCTTGGGACTGATACACCAAAATGAGGCTTTTATTGAAATTAAACTATTTTTTTTTCACTGTCTTAACTGGAAAGATGAAGACACTGCCACTTTTGTCCTGTATCTTGGTCTTCTCTGTGCTTTTCTGGAGTCATTATGCCCCCTTCTGCTATAAAGCCATGGTTTTCTCTTAATCTATCCCAACTGATGCTATCACTCCTCTGCCTCCCACCACTGTGTAGAAATTACCAAGTACTCTGCTCCTCTTCACCACCAAGTGACAATGTGAGCTGAGATTTTATGCTTTCTCCCCTTCTTCATAAGAAAGTTAACTGGCCTTTCCCCTCCAGAATACCTTGCCTGATACCTTGCCTGTAATTTCTGCTTTATTTCCTGTGCTGCTTGATAAAGCAACAGAAATGAGTAAGATTATTTTTATAAAAATGCTTGTACTATGAGTCTTTGTGGGAACAAAAACTTAGGTCTAGCTTTAAATGAAGTGTGTGTGTGTGTGTGTGTGTGTGTGTTAGGTTCTTCTGTTTGTGGGCTAATTAATTTCCACGATGTCCCTTAAAGAAACTGTTAAATATCAGATCAATGAGAAAGAACTCTGTGATAAGTTTTATTATGATAAACTTTCAAAAACCAGACAGCCAAAGCAAATAAACTCCTCCCTCTCTGAATTGGCATTTCTGAATTGAGATACATCATATTTTCAGACCCTGGGTTAGAAAATTATAAAAACAACAATATAAATATCTCCTTTTGGAGTCAAACACAGTGGGTTGACTCTGCAATACTAAGAATACTTATTTTAGTTTAATAGTGGCTGTCACTGAGTGAAAAATTAATAAATAGTTTTGAATCCTTTTTTTTCTACAGGTCCTTCTTCAGCCTAAACCAAATTAGCTTCAAGTATTAATCAGTGTTTGTTTCAAAGTTGAGGAGGAATGGAAATGTGTCTTGAACAGTCCTTCCTTACCCCTTCTTGGAAGCTAAGCTTACCAGACCATTTTCACATAAATTTTTTGCCCATGAATAGAATTAGTAGACCTAACCCATTTTAACATTGGTTATATACCCTCAATACTGAGCTGAGATTATTCAAAATTTTGTTCATCAAGGCCCAAATAAGTTGCTGCCTCTCTGTAATTTAAAAATTATTTTTTACTATACTCAGCTCAGTGTTGAAAAACAACCAGGAGCTGGATTTATCTGAAATCAGATGAACAAGAAGCAGGTTTAAAAATTATTTTAACAGCTAAATTTTCCCTTTGTAGCTTTATTTCTTGGTTTCTTCCTTCCTGTCTTGCCATCATACGTTGTGTTCATAGCTGGTCTGGATACCTTGGAGAACCCCTGGTACTGCCCTGAACTATTCATGGCTGAAAACCTAACACATGGTACAGAGAGCCCTCTCCCCATTTCTTGTCTTATTCACCTGATTTAGGAAAAAACCCAAAAGATGTCACCTAATATTGTTTAGTGTGGGCTAATGTGTTTAGTTGGGCTAAATACTAATGTGTTTAGTTGGGCTTATGGGAATAAATTGAGCAATGTCTTGGGATTTTAGAAGAATCTTCCTGGTTTTTTTTAAGTAAAAGGCAATATTTCAGTTATTGAGGAAAGCAGGTATCTTTTTCTCTTCTAAGAGGAAGTAGTCAAAGGAGACCATGGATTCACCTTCACTCACTGTGGGGGAAAAAAGTGTAATTAAAACCTCCAGTTGTTATAAACATACCTAAACATTATTGCTCAATGTTAAAGTGATGATGAATGCAATAAATTAATCTCCTTATTGAAAACTGACTCATTTTACTTTTTATAAAAATGTCACAGGATATTGTAATTTTTTATTCATTGTTCTGTTGCACTGCAGAATCTATTAGATTAGATTGATTAGTGCATTAAAGCAGGAGACATGGGAGCCTCAGAAAGATGAGATGTTTTAAGTCCTAGATACTAAGATTCCTTTTATTTACTTTGTTTAATAAATATGAAGAAATGGGAAAACTCAGAACACCTTGAGGATGATTTCTCTGGTCTGTCAGTTTTCTGTTTATCAGTGTTGGAATTGGGAATAGTATTAAAAAATCCATGAAGCTTTGCACAGATTAAAAAAAAAACCAAACAAAACAAATAAACCCAGGAAAAACATAACCAAACCTTACTTGATAGTAAAATTAAAATATAGAAAGAGATTGCTTTGTCTCATTTCATTTGCCTTACCAGATTATTAGAGAAAGAAAAAATTTCAATGGTTATGGTAAAAGGCAGCCCTAGAAGGCTAATCTAGCTGCTAGAATTGAAGAGTTTTCTGAAGTAGTATGCAGGTTCTAGGAGGATTTATCTGGAGCTAAGTGACTAAAGAAAAGAATGAAGTTACTTCTTGGATTGAGTGAGCCTAATAAATTGTTAAACCAATAAAGCTAAAGGTAAGTTGTTGGCACAGGCAGATCTTTGAAGGTGAAGTACTTGATTGTGGTGGAGAGGGCAGTTGTCAGGAATTGGACGGCCACCAAGTAGAGGAAGAATAATGTAGGTATATGATTGCGAACCTGTGTGAGCTATGCAACACGAGAATTGGAAAGCACAGGAGGAAAAGACTGGAGCAGGAACCAGAAAAATGAACAAGATGGATGAAAAGAAAGGGACTCAGCAACAGTAGGGTGTAAACAGAATAAAGAGAAGGAGACATTTCTGTAGCTGCTATTTCCCCCAATAAAATTAGGTAAGATTTCTGATCAAAAGAAGAGATGTTGTGGAGAAAGCCAGATTTCTAGCCAGATAGTCATGTAACTATATGAGGAAGTGCAGTTGTTTTTTCTAGCACTGTAATTTTAAGTTAAAACAGGACATATGATGAAATTGAGAAAGTTTGCATGTATTTTAATTTAAATTAAGAGTGAGATGTGAAGGAGCCTTTCAGTTACTGAAGGTTTAAAAAAATGTATGTCAGTTTAAATCATAAACCATGCAGTGCAAAACCTCAGTCTTTCTGAAATATTTTCAGATGTGAAAAACAAAACTAAAATCTAGCCTTTCCTGGCAAGGATCAGAATAGCAGAATAATGTGGGGTTTTTTTAATAAAGTACAAAACAATGTTTAAAAATAAAAACCTGAAGGCATCTTGCATTAGAAATCGGAATCTAAGAGAAATTCCTAGGGAATTATTCTTTTCCATACAACATGTAGCAAGAAGGAGTGAGAACTTCCATAGCATTTGCTATTTGTTGGAAAACAAATGATTGACATCCAAGGTCTAACCACAGGTAAGTAGACAAATAATCTAAAACCACTCTTTTGCCTGTGGGTATATTTTGAAGCAGAAAATACAGCAGTGATAATAGAGAGTTGCAGTGTCCTGTGATTTCCCCATAAGCAGGAAATCATTATTTATAGATACCTCAAATTCTTTTGAATTCAGAGATCCAACAAATCTTATGTAAAACAAGCTGCAAGTAATAGCCTCGATGTATCTAAGTTATTCAGATAAAAGCTGTATTTCCTTGCATTGTATTTTCAGTTACCAAGCTATGTTTGGACTCCAAGATGCCAAGTTACTAATCTCTGCAAGTTGTGGGGTTTTTTTCAAAAGACAGAAGGCTAAGGCAAAGACCTAGCACCAGGAATTTTCAGGAATAACTAGCAATTTAAAATGTCTGTGTGTTTGTATTCGAGACAATGTGGCAGTAATAGTGTAGGGGGAAACACATCAAATTATCATATTGTCCTTATAGCCAATTTCAGCTCTGCTTGGGCACTGAGCAGGACTTTGAATAGGACTGCAGAGAAACTTGGGTGTGTGAACGAAGGTTTGGAAAGATGTGAAGGCATGTGGAGTAGTGTTGTGTTCCTCCAAGCAGTACCTGTAGGACGACTGATGTGCTAAATGTTTGGCACTCTCTAAGGTTATGGCAGATTTTTAGCTTGTCCGCTTCTTGCAGCACTGGTTAACACATTTAAATTTGTGTTCTGGTACATAAAGTGCACTTCCTTCATCCTGTCTGCAGCCTTTGGAAAGCAGCCCCCTCCAAGAAAAACATAAAAGGTTGCGGGGGGAAGTGTAAAGAGATACAAACCCCCATGCTTGCCAGTGTAAATTAAGATTTTTTTCTTTTTAATTTGTACTTTTTTACTTCATAGATTGTTAAATGAAAAGACATTTTTGAAGCAAAATAAAACTCTGAAGGCTGGGAGTAAAGTGAAAATGCTGTTGTGTTTTGCCTAAATGCTTTCATCTACATTAAAATGATTTGAGATTTTTGGGTATGAACAAAAGAGTACAAGAAAGGGAGAAGAAAGAATTGGGGTAATGTGGGAATCAGTGAAAACTGGTTTTGTTTTTCAAAGTTTTGAGACTGAAATTCTTCATGTATGGACTTGCTCTGACCAGCTGGTACACATGTACTCTGAGATAGTAGTTGCCTTTTCATGTGTCTTTTTCAGTGATGGTGCTTTTGATTATTATCAATTTTTATCAAGTCATATGTTCAACTGAAGTTGAAGCTGAGACTCATTACTGTTTTGTAGGTATGAATCAGGATTGCCCACCTCAAGTTGGAGTTAAGCTGGTATAAAATGAGAAACTGCAAATGCTTTACTATGTCAATGAAAACACTTTTAACCATGGCCTCAAAATATTTTCTTTTTTTTCTTTAAGAGGTGAAGGCACGAATACTCTTGGCACTTCTAGAATATACAGGTAATTTTGCTTGCTTTGGGAGGGAGGGAAGTGAATGTGGATGGTTTGAGATAATTTTTGCTTTTGAACAAAAATCCTGTGTTTACGTTAAGGGGAAAAATTTCAAATATGATAAAACCTGATAATCAGCAACTTCATCCCACTGTTTATAGTAAGGATTCCTGAAGAAGACAATTCCAGATATTTTTAACAAACACCGCACATTCTTTTTTTTTTTTTTTTTTTTTTTTAATGCAAAATACCTTATCTGGTCATTTACTCTAGATCTTGGCAGATGAAGTAAGTACTAAAGACTCAGCTTTTGCACAATGTCTCAGCTGCCTTTCTTCTTTGGGAGTTTTCTTATTTGCTGTTTTTCTTTTCATTCCCATCTGCTTCCAGATTTATGTTGCTATTTTAACCCATGCCTTTCCGCTATCTCTTTTTAGAGAATATTTAAATTCCTCCTTTCTGGAAGGATTCTGATTTTTCTCTGTATTCTACTATCATGCCATACAGCATAATGCTTAAAAGCCATGAAATAGGGACATGTGTCTGCAAAATAAACGTCAGTGAATCAGTATCGAAAAAATAATATCTATGGCACAAGTTTCCCTACAGTTTGTATGTGTTCAAGTAGGCACTCATTATTTTAACAATCTTGCAGCACTACATGAATGTATTATTTCATTGTTTTTGTTATGACACGAGAACAATTTTATAAAGGAATATAACCTTTCTTTTGTCAGATTTCTTCAAAATATTAGAAAAGTTTTTGATAATTCTTCAGTTATCCTAAAGGAATGAGTTGAGAAAATATCCTAGACTTGATTTTTTAAAAGCAGTTTTCCCTATTTATGTTGTTTTGTAACTTGGTAAATTCTCTAGTTTATTTTGTATAAAAATATTTTTGTAAAAGGACCCCAAAATGCTCTTGTATTCAGTATCTGATGTTCAAGTAGTATTAAATGAGATTTAGAAATGTGTTTGAGACACAAGAGGGCTGCTTCAGAAGCAGGAAATAGAAAGGAAGTCAGCTGCTGTTAGAGAGAAAGAGATAAAATTCAGCAAAGTGAGGAAACAATGTGTGTTGGGCTTAAATCCTGAGCACTGCTGTAACACTGGAAAGTTTTTGACCATGGAGAAGCCAGTGAGATTTTTGAAGCTGGAGATGAGTGTAGTTTTTAAAGACAAAAATTCTGTCTGTACTGGATTTGCACAACTTGAGAGAGACAGAGAGGCTGATTTGAATAATCAAAAAAAAAAAAAAAAAGCACATTGAGTCACAGTGCATAAACAGTAGTGATTTGACCATTTATGGAAAATATTCCCAAGGTTCTGAGAAACTGTCAAATAGAATGGATATGATAGCAAAAGAGTGTTCACTATTATCCATAGCTGAGGAAAAGACTGAAGAAGATCTCAGAGGAAAATAGACAGAATGAGGTTAATTTGAGAATATATGGAGTCCAAAGAAGCACATTTTAAAATTGGGTAGTAACTTTGTGAGTACCGAATAATTTCTGCTGACTTATCCAGTCATCAGAATTCTTGTCAGCTCCATTGAAAAGTTGGAAAAGGACCTAAGACTCTTAGAGGCAGAGGAATCTAGTAGCAAAGACAAATATTTTAGGCTTTGGAAAGACCTCTGTATCACCTCATCTGCTTCTCTTGCTCTGAGATAGATTAAGTCTACCTGTACCATTGTGATTGATGTTTGCTCAACAGCTTATAATGATAAAATTACTTGAAGACCTTTAGAAAAGAGGAGAAGAAGGAAGCACTGAATATTTATCGTCACAGTTTTGTTCTTTTTTGAGAATATGTTTCCCTTTCTAATTCTTTTGACCTTTAGCTAATCCAATACCCGTGCCCTTCAGAATAAATTGGTAGGTTAGCTAGTCCCTAATTTAAATCAGCTGCTAATGATCCACAGCCATCTACCTACAGACCTGTTCTGGACTTTCCTGACACCATAAATCTCTCTGCTGTTTCCTGGATATGTGATGCTGCTCTGTACTTGTTTTATAGATTCATATTCATATAAATTTTATTTGGATAGATTGTGTTCTGGGAGCAATGCTGTGCTTTCCAGCAGTCTTCATCTGCCCTCCCCAGCTGGTAGCTGTGGAGTCGACCAGATGAGACAGTCATGTTAAGAGCTTCTGACTGTCCTTGCTTTCTGGTGGAAAGTAAGTTTTTGTGGGCCCAGCTTGCTCTCACATTGCAGCAAAGAGATCTGACTCACATCCATTGTCCTGTGACATCAAAAGTACATAGAATTTCTGGCACGTACATTAAAATCTATAGGAGAAATGTGCATTGTTTATGAAGAAATACTTTAAATTCCAGATTTTAAATACACTCATATGTAATTTTAGAATTAGAACATAATATTTTAATGAGGAAAATGCCAGATTTGGTTGTGGAGTACTATTAACTAGGGATAACATTGGACTGTAAACTTGTAATTTGCTTGACATTAAAATGACGTGGTTTTTAGACAACTAATAAAATTCCAGCCTAGTTTCTTTGCTGTTAACTAATTTCCTGTTTAATTTTGCTTTTTCTCTTTTGGCTTTTACACATCACAGATAGCGAGATACAACTGAGGCGAGACATGGTCTTCTGTCAGAGCCTGGTGGCCACAGTCTGCGCGTTTTCAGAGCAGCTAATGGTGGCCTTAAATCAGATGTTTGACAACAACAAAGAATATGAAATGGAGACCCTGGAGGCCAGCAGAAGGTGGTTGGAACAGATAGCCAGTGCAGGTCTTCTCCTTCATTTCCAGTCCTTGCTCTCTCCAAACCTGGTGAGACTCCTCATGTGTCATGCCTGGTCGGAGCCACTTTTCATTCCCTGAAACAGGGACGTGGTTAAGCAGTCTTAGATGTAAATCTGATTTTCTTTGTGCTTAGCTTGATACTTAGTTAGCTGCTATTTGGAAAAGGTGCAATTCAGATAATTACAGATTTGGGAAACCCTTGGTTGTCGGCACCTTATAATCCAAGAGATGGGACGATCACGGTTATCATGATTTATTACTTAAAAACAAACAAGGCATCAGTCTCAGAGGCCGTGATTTAGTAACACCTCGCCATAATGCAGGCAGTCACAAGATTCAGAGTTACATCGTAATTTATAACTTTTTGGGCCAATAAGCAATTAACACTAACCTTTTTTTGACTCTATAACCTGTCACCTTTGGCACTTTTTACTGCATTGCATCTGTTCCACAACCAATGACTTATTAGCTCGCATACACACATATACTTCTATTGTAACATCTAAATTCTTAACTTTAACTATAAAATCACATTACTATACTTAAAAACCCTTCACCATATCACTCAATACATTTTCTTACTTATAACTATAGAAAGTTTATGATTCTTCTGCTGAAAGTCTGTACAGCTTTGCTACTACATCAACCCAAGCTCTTTCCAGGGCTGTAAATCAAACTCACTAATGCCTGTGCAAGTCCCTGCTTCTCTGTTTCCCACACTTGGTTATGATTTGGGAAATATGTTTTCCACAAAGACAGTATTCTGTTTGCTTGGAGTTAGCACATAATGAGTTTACCCTTGATGCCCCACTGCTATTGTAGCTGTTCCCTGGGATTGAATGTAGTATTAGGTGAAAAGCAGAACTTCATTTTGCAATAAGCAACAATACAAGATGAGTAAAATGCCGGGTTTAGTTAATCTTATCACCCTTCCCCCTAAAAAACTGTAGGTCTATAGTAGTTGAAGGAGTAAACACGCTGGTCTGTTTTGCTCCTGTCATATGGAAAATCCTTGTAGCCTTTCAGAGTAATTGGAAATCTGCTGTTTCTTCACAAGGCTTGGCAAAGAGCCATGGCTTAAGAAACAATTAAAAATGGGACATGGCTTTGTAGTCCCTTAATCCTCTGTTATCCAAAGTGCTTCTTTAGCTATTTAAGATGCTTCTCACACGAGACTGGTTCCTGCTGACCAGAGGAACTGTGAAACAGTCTGCATAGCATGCTCCATGACAGTCTTCTCTACCTCTGGAGCTGCTCACTAAAAACAAAACTCCATGTAAATAACAGATGATGTTCTTAGTATGAAAGGTGTTCTTCCCTCTCCTTGTCTGTCTCAGCAGCAAATTGCTGACAAGTTGACATAAGAAACTTTAGAAGCAGAAGAAACCAAGAAAATAAAGGTATTTCTAAATCACAAAGTCTATGCTGTTGGAGAGCACTGCCTTAAGCCAGTGTGACCAACTACCTCACAGGCAGTTGAGGTGCCTGGGTTTGCATGGGTGTGTCAGGACAATGTGTGCAACTCACAAACAGATAAAATCAGGGCCTCAGAGAAACAGGGGAACTCTTGATCCACACGAGGAGCATGTGAAGAAGGCACTGTCCAGGAAGCTTGGACTCATGTCTTGGTGCTTTTTGACAATGTGTAGCACCAACATGTCCGGGTGGTGCAATACTTAGGGTACAAGAGTTAATTCCATTGGTGCCTGCCTTATTTCCATGTGCTTTGTGGTAATGTTATCACAAAGCAACTGTTGTCTTTACAGCACTGAATAATTATGTATTTTCTTTCAAGATTGTAGTGATTTCCTGTGTAGTGAAAATGTGTGCTACTTAACTATTTTCACATAATTAGATATCAGCAGTATGCATTGTCCAATTAAAAATGAAGTTCAGTCTTTTCTGTCTAAAAGTTCTTAACCAAGGGAAATGTATTTAAAGGCAGTTTTTTCAATACCTTCTCAGCACTATTTGGCTTACAAATGATCCATGTTATTTTAAACAAGGGTATTTGAAGGAAATTACACTCATTATGGCCAGGGTTCAGTAAAGAAGGAGCAGTTGTGCACGGGTTTCCCACGCTGCTCTATGGTATTCAGACTATTCTGCTGACAAAATCACTCTGTCCGTAGACCTTATAAATTGAACCAGGAGGCAAGATATTTCTAGCAGATTTGCTTTTTCATAAGTGCAAGGCGGGGATGCTATTTCACCATATAGATCAGGGAAAATCATGGGGGTTTTTTGTTCTGTTCTATTATTCTGTAAACTATAATTTATGGTCAATTTATGGGCAGCTATTTATTATTCTTTGCCATCCTACTGTTTCAGTTCTTAGAGGAGGAAAAATAAATGCTTTAGATTTCCTTCTGGCTCTTGCTAATCTAAAGTGCCAGGCGAGGGTTTTATAAAGAATAGAATTACTTCAAGTGATTATTGATTTTGGCTGTAATTGCTCTGCATATTTAACTCAACCTTAATTTTAGATTAGTATTTTCCTTTTTAAAGATGCACTTAAGTGTCTTGAAAAATCCTGGATCTCTTTAACTATCTCTTTAGCTCAGGGGCACGGAAAGTGAACTATAGGTGAAAATCAGAATATTGGCACGTCTATGTACTTGATTTGTGTCTAGAGTTTTGTAGTTGAAGGTGCAAGTCACCCTGAGCTGTACTTTCTCTGAGCTTCTGGTTCAATTATTGGTGCTTAGAGTGGACACAATAAACTGTTATATGTTGTTCATAAGTGAAGTCCTAAAGTTACGGAATTTTCAAAAGAAAATTGCTAAAAAGAAGAATATAGTTTTCACATTTCCCTTCTGTTCCTTTACAAGCTAGACGTGGTGGCAAAACAAGGTGTTAAAGTCTGGTGTCTTACAGAATAATGAGAGACTTATTTGATTGAAAGACATGAGAAATAATAGTAGCTATAAATTACCTGTTAATTTACTGTGTGAAGTGATAACACGAATTTTGATAATCTTTAACTGGTAATAAAAGGGAAAGTGCCAATAGAAATGAAGATATTTACCTCATCTAGGAGTTAAATAGGTTGTACACTGCAGCAGTGAAATGTTGTGAAACATTCTGTAGTTAATTTTATGTCCTGCTCTCTTATATTATTTCTGGTAAGGAAAACATCTGGCTGAAATGACCTTTCCAACTTTTATTTTGCCTTTTTTAGGCTGATGAGCAAGCTATGCTAGAAGATACATTGGTTGCATTGTTTGACTTGGAAAAAGTTACTTTCTACTTCAGACAATCAGAGCCAGAACCACTAGTTGCAAGTGAGTAATTAATATCTGGGCTTTACTGGTTTTGTAACATTTTTTATTCCTAGAATGTCACCTCCCGCAGGGAATCTTACATAATTTGGAATTATGGAGACTAAGCTGATGTATAGGTCTCCTGATATTCCTAGATGTCCTGAAATACGGCTATCATCGGTGATAATGCAGAATCATTATCTGGCAATGTCAGTAACCGTGGGGGCAAAATTGTTTGCTTAGCCGAACTTTCCATTGGGAATATGTGACTGCATCAGGAAAGTCCCTGGAAGACCCAGCTGTTATTGAAGAAACGTGTAAAAATAGCTCGAAGGTCTTGGTAGGGAAACGCAACCGATATGAGATGGAGAAGCGTAAACCCTATTTCATTTTGTCTTGTGAAAAATACATAACTCTTTGAAGAATTCCTTGAAAGGACGTGGCAGACACTATTAGGATGGCTTTAAATTGGGCATGAAGCTTGCTCTGAGACCTGCTGCTGCAGATGATCAGGGTCCTGAACCCTTCCTCCCAAAACTCGCCCAACTCAGCAGGAAAGGACTGTCTTGGAAGTCTGCTGTTCATACCCTTTGCTCATTTTCAGCCATTCCTTTATTAATATGTGTTCAGCCAGTAGATATTTTCCTGCAGTGAACTTTGTTTAGTGAGCAAAAAGGCCTCATTTTTTTCCTGTCTCTTAAGTCCCCTGGGAAGGGAGGAAAGCATGTCTGCTTCACATTAAGTCCTTCTGAAACAATTCCTTTGCTGAATTAAGACCACACGGGAGAGAACTTCTGCAATAACCAAAACCACAAGACAAAGCTACTCCACAAAACTGCCTCTGCTTGGGAGAATTCAATAGCACAGGGCTGATAGTCAGGTAGGATTTAGCCTGTGTAAGACCATGGTTGTTTTGGTTTGATTCAAGTAAGGCCCCTGCCCAGAGTGTTTTAAAAAGAAGCCCTGCTAAACTAGGTAACAACATGGAAATGTAGTTACAGGAGGGCCTCCTAATGGGGAAGTTAATGCTATATCTGTGTCCTGGACTGTTCGTATTGCAGGAGCTTTCAACTGAGGTGTCTGTGCTAATAAACAGAAAGTCCGTGTGTTCAAGGATTGTAATGAATTCTGTATTTTCTTTTGGTTTAAATGCTGCCACCCCAGTCACTTCGGCTGTGCTTACAGTAGTCAAGAACTAGCAAATTATTTTTTCAGTTATGATTCTGAATAATTAATAAGAGAGAATAAGTCTTTTTCTTATTACCATAAATAGTGAAAAATGTTCCTTTGGAATTTTTATCATTTAGGTACAATATGATTTATACACACAGTAAAAAACCCTGTGTAATAATAATGCTAATGCAAGTCACTGTGTTTTGTTGTTACTGTTTTCAGCTTGGAGACTTACCTGTGGAAACAATGTATAATGAAAAATACTGAATAGTGTGTCTGCAGTGATTGTTTTATCTAACTGCATGAATTTTGGGTGCAAGAGTTTATGGAAAAGATTGTGTCATTGCTTACAATCAAATTGTAACACTGACTGTATTTTTAGATTTACCAATCACATACCAGGCAGAAGGAAGCCGGCAAACACTGAAGGTTTACTTCTACCTTGATGGTTACCATTTTGAACAGCTTCCGCAAAGGCTGAAGAATGGAGGAGGATTTAAAATCCACCCAGTACTTTTTTCACAAGGTAACTTGAGGATAAATTCCCCCTGCCCTGCTTTTTTCACATCATAGCTGAGTCTCTTTAAACTCCCACTTATTTACTCTGATATAAATCCTCTGTAGGTATAAGGGTACAATGCCTATATTTAAGTATTATTTGATGTGGGCATTTATTGAGAACTTTGAATTAAAATGTAAATTGAAGAAATTATGATGTCTGTAATAAAAAATAGAGGCATGAGTATAAATTTCTAAGTTTATGCCAGTTACAGGATTCCAACAGCAAAGAGTGAATCTTCATTTACCAATATTGTTTTGTTCTTTTTAGACATTAATGGACAATAGTCAGACCATAAAACCTGCACTTAATAGTGTTTTGCTTTTGAAAGGCTGTCGTAATCCTTTCCCATTACTTCATATTTGAGGACTAAATTGTTACCCCCCTGAGAATTCTGTCTCTTGAAAATGTTATGAAGAGTTAAATAACATTTTCAGGCTTATGTAGTTACTGCTCTGCAAACATTACAAAGTGAGGAATGGTGGCGCTGATGCTCAGACTGTTCATAAATTACAGACAGCCTGCATTAGCTGCAGTGTCATTACAGTCATCAGGAGTGTGAAGTTTGCTCCACTGAAATGGTGAATGTGAGCTGCTGATTGCCTTGAGCCGCCTTTGATTTCACAGGGAGCTGAAAATACTCCATACCTTGTGAAAGGCTTCCAGGGTCTGTGTGGAATAGGCAGAAGTCAGGCATACAAATGAAGTTTTAGAGGGGAGCTTGGTCTCTGATAGACAAGGAGAATGTAAAAGGAAATAGTGCACAGAAACACAAATAAATAGCTGAACTTACTATAAAGCACACATTTTTTATAAACAAAAAGGTCCTTGAAGTCTGATTTTTAAACAAACTAATAAAGACTTCAGAGGATTTCTTTTGAACAGATTGATTTCAGTCATAGGGAAAAGTGAGAACACTGAGCAGGAGGCATGTTTCAGTACAGCAGACAAAAAAAGCACTTGAGAGAGAACAGAAAATACCTTGGTTCAGCTGAATTCCTGGAAATACTATTTTTTTTAGATTGGGGGGGGGGGCATTCAGTGTACTACGGGATTTATTTTGCAAATTTTTTTCCACTTCTCTTTCCAAAAGCCGAAAATATTTGATTCTTAGGGTAAGCATCTTTGTAGTCAGCTAAAGGAAAAGGGCAAGGATCCATTCAAGCATTTACATCAGCTTAATATTTTTCAGTAGAATGGAAACTTTCTTCTTTCTTTATCATATCAAATTTCTTTAATTTTCAAAGATTGTCCTCTAAAATAGTTCATTGGACTCCAAGAATAAGAAGTCCTGGATAAGAATTTAAATCCTAGTGTTTAAATCATTATTTTGAGGGGTTTTTACCTCATTAATGAGTGGATTGGGATTCTACTTTTTACTTCTTTCCAATGAGATTTGGCTGAGCTGCCATCAAACTAACTCAGTAGATTCCCATCTGTAACTGAAATTTATTAGCTACGAATGTAGAAATCTTATTTAAGTTTCTCCATGAATTGAATTTTTGCTCCCCAATCTAAACATAGGTAAATTGTTTCCTGCCTAAAATACAATGGCTTATGATATTTTCAAATGGAACGTTTAGAAAATCATGGTTGGAATATAGTTGGAATACTTCGTCAAGGCATGGGTCAGTGCACATCAGACTGCCTAAAATTAAAAGTCTACATATTTACAGGCTTGGCACTATAAAATTTTTTTTTAAGTTTTTCTGTTGTTTACCCAGGCTACATTATCTGTCTCTCCATTTGTGAAAACCAGTTTTGTTCAACCACATACCCAAGTATGTATACATTCAAAAGCATACATCCTGGTTTGCAGAACTGTGGCTGAGGACGTTAAGATATTTCTATTGGCATTTAGATTTCTCTATTTCCCACATTAGACTTAAGATCTTGGCAATAAATTTAAAGACACTATTTAAAATTAAAATTCAATTTCTTTTAAATTGCTACTTAATGTCTTAATTATGTATGTTTTTAAAATTTATTTAGTTTTTCATAGAGTCTTAGAATAATTATGACTGGGAGGGAACCTCAGGAGATCTCTATTCCAACCTCCCACTCCTAGCAGCAGCAGCTGTGACATGATACCAGGTTGCTTGGGTGTCTAAAAAGTAGGATCTTGTGAGCACCCAGGGACAGAAACTGTACAACCTCTTGGGGTAGCCTGTTACTCTGTTTGACTGCCCTAAGGGTGAAAAAGGGAAAAGTTTTTCTTTCTGTTGAGCTGAAACGTCTCGTTTCAATTTATGTTGATAGTCTCATTATGCCAGCTTGTAATGTTGTGAGGAGCCTGGCTCTTTATGTGGCTCTGCACTTGGGTGTATCCACTGCTTGTCCCAGCTTGGTATTAGCTGCAAACTTGTCTTACCTCCTGCATGTCAGTGATAAAGACACTGAACAGTAGCGATACCTGTGATATTGTAGTGGGCCCCTGGACAAACCATGTCCCATTAGCTACTACCCTTTGAGTCTACCCTCTCTTCCAGGTTGCTTTCCCAATCAGTTATTCTGTGTCTTCGGACCATAATATCCTGTCTTGGATTGAAGAATACCACAGAAGACATGTTTGTAAAGAAAGCTTCCTTACCGAAGAACTTTCTAATATATGGGGTAGAAAAATGTTGAGCCCTTCAGAGAGAGCAGGGACAAAGCACACAGCATGTGAGTCCCTGCCTGCACCTGTGAGCGTGGCCCCACAGAGGCAGAACTGTGTGCTCCTGCCAGTCCTCACAGATGACTGAGTTTCCTGGTTGGATAATCTAATTGGATAAAACCAACCTCATGCCGGTAAAACAAGCAGTTAGGGATTATCAATTCTGTTTGTGTTAACATGCTGTTGTAAATGGAGTTCAGTGGATATTTTTGTTTGAGCTTTCTGGTGTGACTTGGAAGCAAAGAAGAATCAATTCTGACTGTTGAAACTTAATGTTTTTCACACAGAAGTAGAATTACAAACTGTGGAAGCACAGAAGGGGAGTGCAGTTTGCATGTTCTTTCGCATGAATGAATTATTTATTAACTGGTCATATTAAGCAGTACAAGCAGAATTAATATTCTGTGTGCAGCTGAAGCTGTAAGGCAGCAGCATGTTTCCATGAAAACTCTGCTTATGGCTTGCATTTTCTGATGGGGTGATGAATTCTTAGAATGTGTTTGGATTACTAAAGTGGCAATGTTCCTAATAGTAAAGCCCTTTTTGTTTCTCCACAAAAAATCTTATTTCACCAAGAGTTGGGGTTTATGTTATAATATAGTTGACCTCTTAATGTGAAGGTCTTTATATTTCCAGTCCAAATTTTCCTAACAATCCTTTAACTGAAGTTTTTGTTTGGTTTCTGAGCTCTTGTAGCAATATTCATCCTTGGTTTGGTGAAATGAATACGGCAAAGGTAGACAGAGACAAGTATTTGACTTCACTTACCTGATCCTTTGAAAGGAACTTCTAGGTAATTTTCAGAGATCCAGCGAAATTTGCTTTATTTGATGTAGAAGAAGGTACTCACATTGTCAGTGGGTATAACTAGAGGAACCTCTAGGTGAGGTGCTCCACATCTCCCAAAACTGGGCTTCTTGAGAAGTTACTAGGTCTCCCTCTGTGAAAGTAGCTGTTACATTGATCCTTTATTTCCTCTACCCCAGCTCATTCTACTGTTTTCTTCCAGGATATATCAGAATTAAAACCCACATTTACATTCACAAGGCAGGAATACTTTAATTAGAGCAAAGGAACTCAAATTAGTGCTCTCCTTTATATTTTCCACAGGGCAAGAAATAAAATTTTTCTTGTAAATGAAATCTTTAAGAGAGATCTGTACGAATTTGATGGCATATGGAAACAGCTCAGCAATTCACAGTAGGATCGCAGCCTCAAGGTTAAAAAGTAATTCACTTGTGTGTGACCAAAACTACAAAGAAGTCAATTACTAAATGTTTAATACTGATCTTCCTCTTTTCCATTCTCCTTTCTCTTTTCACAGCATTGGAGAGCATGGAGGGATACTATTACAGAGACAGCGTCTCAGTGGAAGAATTTCAAGCTCAGATTAATGCTGCCTCACTAGAAAAGGTCAAGCAGTATAACCAGAAACTACGGTGGGTAATAAACCAGCATTCCTGAAATTAGCTTACCAAGTTCTGTTTTTCAGTTCAGTTTCTGTGACACATCTTTAAACTGAAATATATTGTATGGTGGTTGGGTTTTGGTTCATGATTGAATAAGATCCAAGATTCATGATTGTGACTTTTCTGATTTCTACGCTGTCAAGTTACTTTTTAAAAAATTGTTTTCTCCTGAAAGCTTTAGCTGTAATTGCCTCCAGGTTGTTGTACTAATGCATATGAAAAAGGGATTGTCTACTTGATCACAAGAGGAGTATCAGAATTGCTACACGTTATGATCTGATTTTATACACCATATTTACTTAATTTCTACAGAATAGGACTCGAAAAATAATGTTCTTTTAACATTATCTTTCTCCCCACACCCCACCATACTAATGGGAATACAAACATGTTTGGATACCTGCATCAGTGCTGGCTATGGATTACTGAGCGCATACTTGCCAGTATATGTAGAAATTGTGCAGCTGTGTATTTTGTTAAATATTTCATTAAGGAGTTGCGCATAAAGACAGAATTTCTATTACACAAAAAAATCTATTAATTATGAAGTAAAGTAAGAAAAGTGGGTACATAGATCACTCTTGTGTCTTACTGTGTCTGTGAAAAATACCTGTTTGAATATTCTTTCTTGCCACGTGAGTTGAAGAGTGCAAAGGACTGTGGTAAAATCACATGTATTCACTTCTAAAGTTCTTTAACAGATGGAAATGCTATCATTTCACTAGAAGGATTAGGCAGTTCATAAAAGCAGCAGAGAACAGCAGCTAAAAAAACTCAAGGACAGTGGAGAACGGGGAAGAAGATAAATGAGGGTCTTATTGCAATTCCTTCACCTATTGGTCCTCTCTCTGGAAGATTTTCTTCATGGATCTTGAAAAACTATTTCTCTAATTTGTTATTTAAGCAGTGGTATTTCTAGATTCTGCTTTAATCTAAGTACTGCTATATCAAAAGTGATATTAAAGCCAATTGCATTCAGTGAATTTGATATATTTAATTTTTTTGTGTGACATCTCTGTCAGTGCACTTGTATGTCAATGACAAATGTATTTATTTAGTCTGTTTTCCACCTCCTTACATTAGCACTTCTTATTTGGGAAAAAGAGTCCCTCCTGAGTATTTATGTGACAAGGCTTATGTTGCGAATCAGTTCTACAGAGAACTTTGCTCATGACAGTATTTGGCCTAGATGAAGTCAGCAATTGTTGGAAAGCGATTCTATCAGTTAGACCAGGCAAGACTTTTTGTGTTGGTTTTTTCCTATGAATAGGACCAATTTAACCTCCCATGAAAATCCTTAAAATAAATTCTTCCTGACTCTGTGCTCTGGTGTTCCTTGACCTTGCTTGCCTCATGTGTTAGGTCCTCCATTCATTCTGTGGCTGTAATGAGGTGCATTCCTCTTTACAATGTTGTGACTCTCAGCTCTGATGAGTTGCTAAGCTCCAAGGTTTGGTTTTGCAAGAAGTTACCATGAAAAATTTATCATCAACAAAAACTACCATGGGTATCTCTGCCCAGTCAGAAGAACAGGAAAAATTTTGATGGTTTTTTCAGCTCTCTAATGTCTGACTAGAACATTCAGTAATTTATTTGTTTGCTTTCTGGTGAACTTTACCCATTTCTTAAGTGCAGCACAAACAGCTTCAGGACATAACTGACAAAATGTGAAGAGGAAAAACAGAAAAGCAGATGCTTCATTCTTGTTCTGCTATTTGCTAGCCTGTGTAGGTGTTTGGCCAGGAGTATCTAATGAAGTAACTACAGCAGCAAAAGATATTAACATTTGGGTAATTGCTCTAAAGAAGAACAAAAAAATGATATGAATATTCCCTGGAAACATACTCAAGTGCAATAATACTAAAATGCTTCACGTGGAAGAAATCCTCTGTGCAGCACCTCTTAATCAGTAATAAAATAAGTCATTTGAGACACAACCCATAAGCCATTCTTTCTCCACAGAAAAGGGATGTGTTGCTTGCTTGTGAGATGACCATCTGATGACCATTTTATAATCTCTCCATCACCATAGCAGCCAAAAACAGATGGGAGCAAGAGCTATGGAAAAAGTAGTGGGAGAAGAGGACGGGTACCATGGGAATGAAGTGACACTGCAGCCAAAGCATCCATTGATGAGAACTCAGGAAACAATTTCATCTTCTCTCACTCCTGATGCATTGAGTTAATAATGCTCCTATAATAGTGTGAAATAGAAGAGACCCCTTGGTTGTGTGTGGTCCCATTTGCAAACAGAGTTGTTGGCCTAGCTTGGTGTGTACACCAGCGGGAGAGTAAATTAAAAACTGAGTATTACCTTTGCTCAGCTGCCTCTTAATTTCTTGTAGTAGAGTCTTGTTAAAGTTTGAGTACTTATAATATTTTTGGGTGACAAATCTCATACTGATGTATGCTTTAAAAGAATTAATTTGCAGATTATTTATTTGAATGACTCAAAAGATATATTAGGAAATTTTTAGTGGATTTCAGGAAGGATAGCCAGTAAGTCAAGAGGATGAACCTTTGCTTTTATTGCAGAGGTCATTCATAACTATGGAACTCTGATCAGCTTTTCCACAGTATCAGGACTGATGCAATAAATCCAGGTGCAAAACTGTCCTTGACACTGATTTCAGCATCATAAGATCGTCTGTCATTCATGGTTCTTGCTTTGGGGCTTTTGCAAATACTACCTCAGCTATGAAATAGTCATTGATAAAATTATTATTTTTATGGGAATGAATGAAAGACAGTTGAAAATTGGTTATAGAATTTCATGCTTGTGTGGAATGGAGGAAATGTCCCTCCATCTTCTGTAATGGACTTAACCCTAGCTATTTTAATCTTTTTAGTAATATAAGGGAACTTTTATTCTAAGATCAGCTCAAGTTGTGTTTTACAGTTCCTGAGGCAACATCATCTACACCAGCAGTATGTAGGAAGTTCTTTATTGAAATAAAGATGTTATTTAAAGAACACCAACAAAAAAACCAATACCTAGTTTATGAAATTTCTGAATCTGCTGAGAAATTTTCAGCATCTAACCCGCAAATATTCTTAATCATGCTGGTTTTTTTTTCAAATTGCGCTTATAGTTCACCAATTCTGTTTCTGTGACACTGATCAGGAAAATAAAGTTATGTTCAAATTCTCTTTGAGAACTGAGCTGGTGCTAGTAGTTGCTAGCAATGTAAATTGAACTTGATCAAATTGTTTGCTAATGAGAAACATTCAGTACATCCAAGTGGAAGTAATTAGGTCAGCAGAGATTTTCAAGATCTTTATTACTATGTGTGTGATAGCTCAGCAGTTGTCTTCTAATTTAGAAGGGGACTAAAAAGAACCTATGTATCTGACCTCTGTGGAGGTCAGTGTAAAGTGAGCCCTTTCTGCATTCTCCTTCCTCCTCCCACTTGTCCCCATCTTCCTCCTTTGGTAGATCTTGACTTTCAAACACGCTTTTTTCATCCTGAATCTGTGCTCTTGCTGTTACAGATACCAGACATTATTTTGTTTCAACAGTGCAGGACACAATGGTGTTCAAATCCATAACTACTACAGATGCTGATAGGAATAACAGAATGTCACAAATGCCCTGTATTTACTCAGGCTGCTTGGGTGATTTAAGTAGTGTCTTGAAAGTCTTGAGTCATGTAATTGTAAAAACATGAGGGTAAACTTAAAGCAGTAACGCTTGGAAATTGCAATTTAAGAATTATTTATTTAAAATACGTTCTGTCCTTTGAATAAATATGGTCTTTATAGGTGGTAAAGATCTATTTCCTGCAGTCAGGTTCAGTACAGTAGCTGTTACTGCATTGCATAGAAATAAATCCGATGGTCCTTGATGTGGTGGTCAGATTGGTTGTGATGCAAGCCTGCTGGAAGCTGGGACAGACCCTGATACACACGTTAGCTGCATGGCCACAACTCAGCCAATCTTTGGACTGAACAGCGACTTCAAAGTAAAATATTTAGTTGGATATGAGAACAGTTTTTATCCTTACAGAAATACGGTTTGGGGTTAGCTTCCTGCAAAAAGTAAGCCATTTTTAAAAATGGGGTTTCAGTGTAGGAATGAAAATTTCCGTAATGTTTGTCCAAGTTACCAGAGGTTTGGACTTGCTGGCTCAGGATGGGACTTGGGGTGTGCAGCAGGAAGCTTGCTCTTTTACTCCTACTATTATTTAACATTTTATCAGATTAACCTTTTTTTTTTTTTTTTTTTGTTGGTGGTGGGGTTTTTTTTTTGTAGTTTGAATTCTCATTCTCGGTAAAAGCTGTGTCCCTCCTATGACATTCTGTTAAAATGCAATTTTTTGCAGGTGCTTCTGGTTAGCTGCTTAATCAGAAAAGTTCAGGCACATCTGTGCTTTAAGAAGTTTTTTCCTGGATGTGTCTGTGCCTATAAGGGATGTATCACAAAGGCAGAGAGGCTGTTCAGGGCACAGGTCACTCAGCAGGATGCAGGGCCGTGGCTGTACCAAGCCTGCTTCCAGCTTCTGTGTCTCTGCAGTGTGCCTTGCTTTCATTGTTGACTGCAGGAGCAAACTGTGGTGGTCTATAGGTGCTGAGAACTGCACATCAATATACGTGCTTGGATTCCAAAACTGTCTGAGCAGATCATTTTTAGCTAATAAGAAATTAGAAAAATCAGTGGCTTTTAGATACATGAGCATTTTTAATGCTTCTGCAGAAAGCTGTGCTCGCATTTAGACATCTAAACACCTTTAAAATTTGTTTTCTGATGTTATGGTGTCTAGGATTGGGAATGTACAGAGGAAATGAGAAAAATAATAGATGAAGATGAGGTCAGGAGAGCTCTGCTTTTCCGTTAATTTTCTCTTATCCTCAGCATGGCACTTTCTTGTGACACCCCTGATTACATGATGACCCAGTTCTTTACTCCAAAGATAGGATCATGCTGTGGGAAAGACAGCTGAGGGTTGCTGTACGTCCCCACAACTGGTGTGGGTGCTAATTACCACTGTCTAGTAATTAACTCGCCTGTGCATCAATAGAGAAAGAAAGTCTGGAAAAAATGTTCCTTCCTTCCTGCCTACCATTCTGTGTGATTTGGAACTATTCTTTGAAGTCAGCTGTGTCCACGGTTATTGGCAGCTACTTCTGTAGCCCGTTGTACAGCTATAATAGAAGAAAAATTAAAGCAAGCAGTAAAGGGGGAAAAAAATGTGGATTTTTTTGAGTTTTCTTGGGTTTTTTGTTGGGTTTTTCTCCTTATGTTGTTGCTTTCTTGGATATCATTTTAGGAGGTAAATGCAAGTCTGTTATGCTAAGGAAGCAATTACAATCAGTGAATCTAATGACAAATGATTTAGCTAACTACCCTCATTATATTGAACATCTGATTACACTGAATGTAATATTTGTAATTTTAAAAAGTTTCATTTACAATGTAACTTCAAACAATTTCTCTGTCTGAAGCCTCCTGTATTTATTTTATGTCATAAGTAGTCCTCCACAGAGCAATGGCAAATTTAATTGAATTCTTTATTCAGGGATGTTACAATTCATGAGGTTTTCACGTCGTTGGGTTTTCTTGTTTCTTTTAATTTTCAGGAAGATAAGGAAACTATTTCTGCTCTTAGAACATGCAAACATGGAACAAAATCTGTCTGAGGAATGTAACATCTTTTTTATTTATACACGCACGTACACACGCACAACAACCTCTCAAGCTGCAGGCTTCTTGGCAGGATGAAGTTTTCTGTATCCTGTATAATTTAGTCAAGGCAGAAAATAGATGTGATGGCACTCGTGGCTTCAGGCTGAACTAAAATTCTCTAATAGTTGCTTTGCTATAAATGAGTTACAATGACATAAAGGACATACCCACTTAAAGGTAGTTAATTACTATGAAAGAAAGAACTTGTTTGTCTCAGAAACAACATGATAAAGCCTCAAGGCAATACCTGCATTAGCAAAAAGACCAGATCATATATCAATTCCTGTAGTAAATACATGAAAATCCACCTAAAATCTGACAGATTCCCTGCCTCACTGTTTCCAGTGGAAAGCTTTTCCAAAGCAAATGCTCATGTGGTCAAGAAGCTTATGTTGCTTGTCCTTGTGCCAGTCTTGTCCTGTGATGAGTCTTTCCTTCATGTCTGCTCACTTCAGTGAGTGTTAATGAGCAACTAACAGTTTTTGTCATTGCCATCAAATTCAGAAAAGTGATGTGAGGAGAGTTACGGGTTTCAGGGAGTGATTCTGTGGTAAGATTTTCTTTTTTTACAGTGAGATACTTATAAATCAGGTGGAAAAACTGTTTTCCTGTATTCAGTACTGCCTATTTGATACACAGCTTTGTGTTCAAAGCAGCAGCACTAAAGCTGGACAGCAATACTACATAGACAGATTTATCATGTATTTTATATGACTATAAACATTAGAAATCTAATGACTTAGATTTTTAAGATGTGGTTCCAAATGTCTAGAAATTTGTGGCACAACTCTCTCTAAATGCAGAGTCTTTGTGAAGGAAAAATTGAAAATTAGGCATTCCCTGTGAAGGATATAACGAGGAAATAATAGCTAAGTTTGTCTCCTGATGAACTTAGTGAAAAGTATTTTAGATAGAACAGAAATTAAGATTCATTGCATCTAAGTGAAGCAAGACCAGAGGGAGAAGAGAGGTCCTGGGAAAAGTAAATTAAATTTGTCTAGCTGGTCTAAAAGATATTACCAGATGGCTGGAATTTAGCTTTGGGATTTTTTTCCTTTTTTAGTGCTGTGTTCATTCTGTGAATGTAAATTAATTGTTTCTTTAGATTTTTGACAGAGCATGATCAGTATTTATTATCAGTAGTGTTCTGTAATTGAAAATTATCTATCTTGGTAGATTATATGTACTGACTCTTTGCTCACTGAGGTGAACATCAGGTTCATTCTGCTTTATTTATCCTCTGCAAGCACAGAGAATGTGTATCTGCAGTGAAGTGATCAAAGGTGGAGCCTTTTCTTTCAACCCCGGTCCCTGATAGGAATCCATTCCAAGCCTGCAGTAGTTGAAAGACTAACTATACAATAGCTATTTGGCATGTTGTCCCTTTTAAAGTGTATTCCATGTCTGGAATGTCAGGAGCTAAAAAGGTGACATCCACTGTATGAAAGAGAAATGTGGAAGCAATTACTTAGCATCGTTTGGTTCAGTGTGGATTTGGCTGTTTGGATACTGATGGAAGAAGCCGGAGGGTTGCTGCAACTGGTCTGTGGTCAAAGAACTTCCTTTTCACATCACAAATAGGATGGTTTCAAGTGCCCTTGGACATAGGTAGAGATGCTAGAGACTAAATTCTGGGTAACAGGTTGCATGTGAAAAGGGGGCAGTGTTACACAGAGCAAATTGGAACTTTTTTCCAATTTTTTTTGTCATCCATGACTTTCTGTCTTCACATTTCTATTCTCACATTTATGTAATCCCATGCTTTTGTGTTTACAAAGGTTTAAGAGCAGGGCTGTGAAAGACCTGCTTTGATAGCAGGACTGTTGCTTTGCAAGCATCCTCCTCTGTTTGCATCTCAGATCCTTGTAGTCATTCTAGTGCCAATTGCTCAGCATATCTCATTCATAGGCTGAAGAGAGTTTAAATTGGTGGGAGACCAGTAGTTTAGCCAGATGCTGCAGTCTTGCAAGAAAATGAGGAGCGGTATGAAGATTCCTCCCCTTAGTTTAAGAGTCTAGATTCTTGGGAATTTGGTTTTCAGGAGCTGAAAATCTGTGTCCCTGCTATAATCCCAGTCTACTCCATTGAAGCAGACAGTTGCCAAGGAAGTCCTTAAGTTTCATTTCTTGAAGTTTTCTTAACACCCTTCCCCACTTGTAAGTATTTAAATGCATTACTAAACCTGATTATCTTTCTCTCTTTATGTATTTTCATTGTCTCCCCATACAGTCACGTCCTCTTCACCAAACTCGACACTATTTCCCATAGTAGAGGGAAATAATAGTTGTCCTGGTTCTGGCCAGGACATGGTTAATTTTTGCAGTAGCCAGAAGGGACATGGCTCGGAGAAGGAGATTATTCTGTACCACCTCACATCATTATTGGGGGCAGGGGAAAGGAGTCTCTTCCAAGGAGAAGTGGTTCCTTCTGGTGGAGTAAATGTGATGCTGGTCCTGAGCCAGAGGGAGCAGTCGGGGTGGCATGGCTGCAGTCAGATTGTGGATTCCACAGAGAGCATTTTTGTGTGGGAATCACTTTCTCTTTTCTACACTTTTATCATTAATATTGTTGCTCTTACTGTTTGTTTTCTTGCCCCATTGCTGTTTCTAGTAAATTGTTCTTATTTCAACCTGTGATCTTTACCTTTTGTGCCTCCTCTCTAGCCTGCTTCAGGGGAAGGGGGAGCAAGCAATGGTGCATAGCTTGCAGTGGTTTCAGAGGGAAGACTAAATTGGAGAATACCATTCCTAAACCATAACATCAGTAGAGACTGACAAAGCTGGTTTATCACTTCTTGATGGGGGTAAGCCAGGAATCATAGAATTATTTAGGTTTGGAAAAGACCTTTAAGATTGAGTCCAACTGTTAACCCAGCACTGCCAAGTCCACCACTAAACCATGTCCCTGAGTGCCGTATCTACACATCTTTTGAATACCTCAGGGATAGTGACTCAACCATATCTCTGGGCAACCTGTTCCAGTGCTTGACAACCCTTTCAGTGAAGAAATTTCTCCTAATAGCCAGTCTAGTCCTCTCCTGGCACAACTTGAGGCCATTTCCTCTTGTTGTGTCATTTGTTATGTGGGAGAAGAGGCCAACCCCCACCTCGTTACAGCAAGAACAATAAGGTCTCCCCTGAGCCTCCTTTCCTTGAGGCTTAACAACCCCAGCTCCCTCAGCTGTTCCTTCTAAGACTTGTGCTCTAGGCCTTACTCCATCTTCTTTGCCCTTCTCTGGACATGCTCCAGCACCTCAGCGTCTTCCTTGTAGGGAGGGGCCCAAAACTGAACACAGGATTTGAGGTGTGGCCTCATGAGTGCCAAGTACAAGGGTGTTACAACAAAGAGTAGGGCTTAGTGAGTTGCTTAGATGTGAAATACAAGTTACACATGATTAGAGCCACATGGTATTAAAAATTTCCATTCTGCATTTCAGTTTGCACAATGGTTGTGGAAGGTCAAAATATTACTGCATGTGCTCTTTGAGAATTTAAAATCATGGTACTGTCATGAAGCTTTTCAGTTGTTATAATTAAATGTTTCTGTAACTACTAAGGATGCTGGTGAGACTGTACACAGGATTGTATTACTGACAGATGCTAGGAGACGTGATTGAAAATTGCTGAGTCTTAGCATGGGTTGAGAAGGTAATTATATTTGGTGATTTATCATTTATTGAGGTTTGCCATTTAGCGGAAAGAATGCATGAAACAATCTGCTATAACACAAAATGGATACATTTACTACAGAAAAAGTTGAATTTTTACATATGTGTTATATGTACATAAATGCATTTACAAATGTATAAATATATACACACACACATATATGTGTAATAAGCATGTTACACACACTCTCACCTGGATAGTTAAAAACTAGATGGCAGAACATAGAATTGTTATTAAAGAAATACAAAAATATGCGTGCACATATATGCAAAACCACAGAGATACAGTTTATCTGTGTCATAAATACGTGCCTTTTAGTTAGAGCTGAAGAAAATAATTAGGGACTCCAACACCTCCCTACTCCACACCACTGTTCTGATGTGAACAGGTTCTCAGGTTGCTGACTGTGCTTTTCTACAAGGTCATGAATATCTTGTAACTGAGGGATAAAAAATCTAATAGAACTAAGATCCATTTCCATTCTTCTGTTGAAGACAGTATGGATTAATTTGTTTGCCACAGTGATGTGGAAATAAAAGACTAAATTCTTCTGTTGTATAACATTAAAGCAAAACCTTTCTAGAGAGGAACTATCAGCTTGGTGGTGTTTAATGCCATAACCCAGTTACCTCCCCCTCTTCAATTATTTCATTACTACCCTTGTATTTTGAAGAAAAGATTGACAATTCCTAGGATAACCCTACGTGCTTACTGGCACAAGAAATTGAGAATAAGACCAAACACTTGGATTTGCTTGAATCATCTGTCAGTTCAAAGTTACTCAGAAATGTGTGTCTCTGCAGGTCTGAAACCTTCTTAGGGTTCTATTTGCAAAATTTTAACTTTTCAGGACTTTATACATGTCTGCGTCAGTTTTGGAGGGTACCTTGTAAAATGCTTCACTAAGAAGACATAAGTACTTCTGCATTTCCTTTGTACTTAAGATCTGGCAAGACATCCTGTGAGAGACTTTTCTTTTTGAACCCTAAGATGTTTGTTACCTTATTCCAGTGCTAGTTTTCCCTGAGATACTCGTCCCCATTATTTGACATTGCTGCATAGGGGATATCTTTCAAAAGTCGAACACAGCAATAATCCCCAGAATCCCCAGTAGATTTATTGTGTATTGGGTTATCTACCTTTTTTTTTTTTTTTTTCTTTTAAATAAAGGCTTTTCTGCTAGATCTTAGAGAAATTGCAAGGCTTTAAAACCTAAACTAACATCACATTTGGAGACAAAGAACTATGATTTCATTCTGGTTCATTTCAAATGGATTAGAAAAATTTGTCCAAATTGGGCACCATGCCAAGACTGCCATTAACTTTTCCCATAAAATATGATTAAGGACCTTAACAAGCATTTAGTAATTAAGTGAAGTGCTTTGGAAATTTATATGCTGTCCACAGGTTGTCATGTACTGTAAAATACTGAAGACAGTTTTTATGAAAAGCAATAAAAATAAAGCACTTGAGAAACATCTGGGAGTGTTATCTGATGGGGAAGGAATAGTTTCACTTGTAACAGGATATTTTGATATTTAAAATGAATGTTGTCTATGGCTGATTTTCTGTTTGTTTTTTTAGGTTAATGAATAATTGACTGAATTAATGGAGTAATTCCTATAATCATATATCCCATTCTAGTGTCCGTGTTGCTTCATTTTATACCCTGAGTTAATTATTTTCCATGTGCTCCATTAATTAGTGTACTGTTCTATATTTGCTCTCTGGTTTCATTTAATGCAGCCGAATTTGCTGGAATAACAGTCCAAAGAGATGGGATTGCTGAACAGTCTCTGAATGAAGAAGATTTTCCTATTGTATGACAGGAAAAAGCAGTATAGGCTTTCAGTCTGATAATGTTCAGTGAGAGTAGGGTGAGGCTTTGTTTTTTAGCTTTGCTAACAAAGAGAAAATGTTGGTCTGTTTCTGCTGAGGTAGCTTTTATGTGCTGTCGCCGCTCAAAGTGATTTATGAGTAATTTTCTCTACAAACGTCTTTTCCTTTCAATAGCGTCCAGCTTCCTTTGACACAGAGTACAATGTGGATCATGCAACAGGTTTAATGGAATAACAGAACTAGATTAGCTTTGCTGTGCTTTCTGAGGGAATTAATTCAAACCTTAAATTTGGGAGAAGTTGTTGTTCAAAACTACAAACTACTGGAAGCAAAGTATACTAGAATAAGAGGTGGATGGTTTTTTTAATCAACTCAATTATTCCAGATTATTGAAGAGTAGCAGGTATTCAGATCTGCAGTCTGCACCCCTGTCCACCAAACGTACCAACAATTTAACTTCTCTCCTAGATAAAACCATAAAATAAGAGGGGGAGGGATTTTTAACCTTGTGTGCTGCATGAATCAGTGCTTTAATGACTGGAGGATCCAGCTGATCCTCTTGTTTGAGAGTTAGAATGCAAGGATGCAGTTTTTTTCAGGGTTTTTTTTTTCATATTTTAAAGCAACTGTTATTTGGTTACCAAACTCTGTGGTTCCAGCCTGGGTTGTGGCTCGGTTGTGACCTTTAGTCAGGTCTATGCCTTGAGCACACACAGTGGAGCTAGATCACAGTGCTACCTTGAGGCTGTCACTGGAGAAGCTCTCTCTTTTTCCTATATGTGTTCCATAGTTCAGTGGGGTTTCTGTTGTTTTGTTTCATTTAAATGTTGCCCAGAGTTGCTGCATTGGTAGCTGTTGCCTGGTTCTCAATGGTAGGTAGGGAGGCCTATCAAATATTTCTGTTTTCAGCTGCCACAGGAGATTTTAGGAGGTTTACAACCAGCAGGATGAGTTTTGTGATCAGAGAAATATGGAATGGTTTGGGTTAGACAGGACCTTTACAGATCAGCTGGTCCAACTCCACTACTGTGGGCAGGAACAGGCTTTTTTAAAGTGTTGCTGCAGAGGCAACAAAACCTGTAATCTTATCACAAAGATATGTAGGATATTTCCTCTGCCTATGAGATGTTTAGTGATTGCTCCTCTGTGGTGAGCAGTTAAGTTACTTATAAGTTGAAAAGTTAAAACAAAAACTCCTCTAGGGTTCCTGAGTTGAAGAGGACAGGAGAGAAGAGCCCCATGCTTCCTGTGTGCTCTTTGCTAAAGCTCTTAGTTTTTTGGTGTAGAGGAAGTGGAAGGGTGTTGTAGGGTGGAAACGTATCAGCCTCCTTTCTGCCACACAGAAATTCATCAACTTTGCATTTGAAGACAGCATATGTTGCACTTGTCCTTTTTATATTAACTTTTTCTGGGACTGTTCATTGGTAAGTGAAAGGTTGTAGAAGGAACTGTGAGAATATGGGTTGATACACCGTAGATAAACCTCATACAATATGCTTTCTCCATCACATTTGTGTTCTGCAGGTAAATGAGTTTTCTTTGGTTTTTCCTTTCATGCACTAATTCATTTTCAAAGAAGTATGGAAATTGTGAAGAAAGGCAGGGGTTTTTTATTTGTACACGCATGCATGACTGCATGCATTGCAAGTGCCATTTTGCTTGTATGATACATACTTGTCCCTTGTAAGGTTTTTGTTTTTTGTTTCTTTTTATACTGTGAGCGTGTATGTGTTTCTTCTTTCAATACTGTGTTTCATGTTGAGGATTCTGTTTTTATGTTACTGCACTTATATACAGCGAATATAAAAAAGCTTGTAGCATGTGAAGCTCAGGCACTGTTTGTGCCAGAGACCTTTTCATGGGTAGCTTTGTTGCAAATCACTTTCAGATCCCATTTTTTTCTGATAACTAGACTTTAAAATTTTGCATTGTACTGTCA
This sequence comes from Monarcha castaneiventris obscurior, assembly GCA_026261815.1. Taxonomy (NCBI): domain Eukaryota; kingdom Metazoa; phylum Chordata; class Aves; order Passeriformes; family Monarchidae; genus Monarcha; species Monarcha castaneiventris. The sequence continues at coordinate 14,375,953 of JAMPIT010000379.1, forward strand.
AAGGGCAGAGGGAGAGTTTTTGTCTCCAGAACAAAAAATGTTCCCTATTACTTTAAAATCAGGAGTAATAGTGCCTGTTCATTATTGTATTACTTGACCCTCTCTTAACATAGGGTAAAGAACACTCCAACCTTAGGATGGTGTCTAAGAATAGTCACTTGTAGAAATTTTTTTCAGGAGCTGAAACAATTAGTTTTTGCCTTACTTATCTGTTTGTTCTTTCAGGGCATTCTACCTGGACAAGTCAAACTTGCCTCCAAATTCAACATCTAAAGCAGCTTATATAGATAAGGTAAATAAAAATGTTAAGTGCCTAATTAAACTCTGCATGTTACGCACTGTGTTACTGAGGCTTTCTTTATTCTATCAAAAATTGAATTATTTAAATCCAGGGGGAGAGGGGCAGGAAAAGGAGGAGCTCTCTTACAGCATTTTGTCCCACCTGTGTTTTTGGGGTAGGTGGTTCCGTATTAAAAGCTGTGGAAGGTAAAGGCAGGAGGGTATCTGTGTTTGAGAAGAGGAATCGTTACTTTCCTTTTTCACTGTGCTTTCAGAGCAATGCAAGTGCTCTAGGAGCATGTGGGGTAGGATGGGGGAGGACAGGTGCAGGCAGAAGTTCATTGTTCTGAAAGCTGGAAGCACTTTTCCAAATTAAATACTCCTTCAGCATCCTGCTCAGAAGGCTTTCTTCTGAATCTTCTCATTTAGGCTTTCTTCAAATGCTTTCATCTGTCTTTAAACCTCTGTGGCTGAAAGATCCCAGGGGCTATGAAAATTCATTTAATGCTCTCTTCTCCTGTTGGAGAAGTAATTCCTGTATTGCAGTCCAGTAGGGGGAATAAAGTAATTTCTGGGGTCTTGCCTACAAAAGTGATTGAGCTACTGTGGCTTGAGAAATAACAGTGCTCATCAGCTGAGCCCAGTGACAGACTAAAATTTTATGTCAGCATCATCCAGCACTGGTGTTAACAGACTGATAGATCCTTTTTCTTGGATCCATGCAGGACTGCACAGGAGGGAAGGAGGACATTTGCCACTCCTTCCCTGGGGTGTCAACAACCTACCTAGCAGTCACAGGTGCAGCAGGGGATGTTTAGCTGTGAGGGAAGTGCTTGTTACCCCTAAACCTGTTCCCTATTTATTTCAGCAAAAAGTTCAAGGGCAAGAGAAAAGCATCTCCTAATCCACATCTGACCAAGGGATGCTAGGTTAAGCTAATGCATTTATTTTGCAACTGGAGGAAGCAAAGAGTGAGTTCATGATCCATTTTTGGCTGCGCCTTTCACTTATCATCCATAGCTCTGCATTAGTAGATGACACTAGCTAAAATCAATTCAGACAGATGCAAGTTAAACCAGTAGGACTTCAATCAAGTTAAATCTGTTTGTATCCCAGTTTAAATATGCTGGTTTTTATAGCTGATTTACTTGACCTCTATGCTTTTCAATGAAGTAACTATCACAGGAGCAAGTGAGGCTGCCATTTCTCTAACTAGTTAAAACATCTTTAGGGAATTAATCTGTCTTTCAAAAGATTAATGCTTTGAGTAGCATGGGGGTTTGTTGGAATCTTTAAGTGTTTCTGGAATAAAGAGAAGTGGGAATTTGGAGTTATGTGGTCTGCAAGTTTGGATTGTGAACACCTCATTTACACAAAGCACCCTGATATACTGGTTTTCATTGCTAGACCACTTTGGAAGACTCCTCTTCTGACTCAAGCTTTGCACTTGAAAGCTGCCTTCTTTACTTCATTCATTCTTAATACAGTAATTCTGGGGTTCTTTCAAGTCCTGCTACAAAGTTAACTGTTCTTGCTTTGTAGTATGGTTTTGTCATATCTGTTAATTTTTATTTTTTGATGTTGTTGGTAAGGATTAGGAACTAGACATTTGATAAATAAAGGACAGTGTTGTCATAACTGTAAGCTGATTTTCTCAGCAAGTCAATTAATGAGTTTTGGTATCTTCCTGTATATGTTTACGGTTGTAGGTTGCCTATTTATGGCTTCCCTTCTTTTCCCAGTCCATTAACAGATACAGTGCTCATAGGTCAATCGAGTCTATTGAAGTGAAAAACACTTCTGTAGGCAGAACTGGGAATGAAACAGTCAGGGATGGGAAGAACTGAAAAGCTTTAGAAAGTCGTCATAGGTCGTGTAACTGAAGACTCTGTGTTTTGTATTTATGTCATGGAATTTGGCTTTGGCTTTTTCAGCCAGACCCCGTGTTCTACCTGCATCCGTGATGACCTTCTCTGTTAGAGTATCTCATGTGCTCTCAGGAGCAAATATTTAAATCCCTGTCTCTTCCTCTTTTGCAGCTGATGCGGCCTCTCAATTGCTTGGAGGAGCTGTACCGGCTCATAGGGTCCTTTATCCGATCCAAGCGCACGGCTGCCTGTGCCTACACCGCGTGCAGCGCTTCCGGAGTGGGATTGCTCTCCGTGTCCTCTGAGCTCTGCAGCAGGCTCGGAGCTTGCCACATCATTATGTGCAACAGCGGAGTTCACCGGTATGACTTGGGTTTTTTTCCTCCTTTTGTTGCAGTCAGTCATTCCATCATTGCGGGTTGGAGACTGCTGCTCTTTTAGAGATGGATCTTACACTAAATATCTGATATCTTACAAAAAATAGCAAACACACTTAGATTTGCAAAATTCTAGAATTGTGTTTGCGGTGACTGATGGAAATGAACAGTACCATTTTTTTGGTTTGTGCAGTTGTAATGAGATTGTTCCTCATTCAAGTCAGTCAGTAAAAGGCAGAAATCTTAATTGCGAAAGTAGAAAGAAGAATGTTACCTAGATGAATAATATGTACTATATTGAACTCTTAACATTGGCAAGAAATGCTGTAATTTGTATTTACTTTGTATGATGCAGGGAATAATAGTAGAGCTTGTTTCAAGGAAAAAAGATGAAACATGAGACATATGCATTTTTGCAGCTATTGTCTATGATAATGAGAGGTTCAGCCTGTAGAACAGGTGATGTGTTTAATACAATACCAAAATATAGACTGACCTATAGTTAACTGAACTTAAACATCAACCCTAAGAGATTTTAACAGACAAATATATATATATATATATATATATATATATATATATGACAATAGCACCATCACAGAGCTCTCTAGCACTTAATCATATTTGTCACAGGCAGCGATAGATATATGCTCCAGATGGGCAGATTACTATTTTTTGGTACGTTGTACCAAAAAAGCAAAGACTACAACTGGAGAGGGGGAAAAACCCCAACAAACAAAAGAGCTAATGTAACAAATAATCTGAGCTAAAAATATGCTCTTTTCATAAGAATTCCAAGCTGTGGATCAGTATGTTAAAAATGCTGCTTAGTTTCTGATCTATGCAAGTCCTTGTTTTGGTGGACTTGGTTTCCAATACCTTGTGTTAGCATGATCATTACTTTCTCCTCGTTTTAAGTAATATCCTTTCTTCAAAAGAGCTTTGAGAAGAGGAGAAGCAAAAAAGGCCATTGCAATATAAGCTGCAATGCAGTTTTTCAGGCATGAAAAAAAGGAAAAGCTCCACGTACAGCCAAAACAATTCAGTTGTGTAAAGACAGTGTTTGCCATTTGAGAGTTGGCAACAGACTATTTGTATTACTCTCTGTCAAGGATAGAAGTGTATATAACATACTGTGTACTGTACTTAATTTTAGGGAATAGCAGGAAGAAGCTTTGTTATGTAACACTAGTCAGTGTATCAGACAAAGATGGGAATACTGTATAGCATGGGCTGTCATGACACTGTTGTTTCAGAAGACCATGAATCTATACAGCTTTTCTCTTTGTCTTGCTTTCAGTTTCATGTCTTGGTGATCAGAAGAGACTTTGGACATAATTCTGACAGGGTTTTTTTTAAGCTGAAAAAGTCTGCCTCTGGGTTTCTTCACCATGTCATGAATTTGTCAGTACATTTGTGCCAAAAATTCTGATTGTTTAAGGCTAAAGTCAGAATAACTTTAACAGCCCAAATAAACAGCCTGTTACCCTCCAGAGTGTGGGTCACAAATTATTCAGAGTAATTTGGTAACTGAATAAGATGTGGCTTGCTTAAATCTGAAAATGAGCTGTTCTAAGGTGAAAATAAGTTAGTCATCAAATTTCTGCTCAAAACTGCGGCTAATTCAAAGGTATAAACTCTTAAATGTCTATTTAAGTGTATTTAAAAAACACAAAAAATTAGAAAACCAACATACTGGTTTTAAAGACTATCTTATGAGCATGGGAATGGGATTTAAAAGTGTTTTATGTGGGTTTCCTTCTAGATGTTAAAGGATTCATCATCATCTATTTACATAAAGTAAAGGTGCAAGATGCTTTTCTCTAAAGCATGACTCGTTCTACTTTACAGTGAGTCCATTTGAGTTTTGGTACAAGATACTGCTACTTCATTTTTGCATTAATACTGCCTTTGTGGCTACCATCTGTTCAGAGAAAAAAGCATCAACTCTTGGCATTATCAGAGATATTTCAAGATGGGCCCTCCAGGAAAGAGGAATGGACTAGTTAAGAATTTTTATAGGTACTCAGGGGTTTGTACCTAGAAGTTCAGAAGAAAACTCATGTTGTTTGGAGACTAGAAGGGATTAATTTACTCTTCTAAGGGAAAATAAGTCCCTTTAAGTGGCAAAAGCTGAGAAAGTTTTTAAATAACTGTTTCCTGAAATTACTGTCATACATGCAAACTGGTTATGGATGAAGAAGCTTTTCCTTAGCATTTGAAGTCATATAAAGTCACTTCATGTACTGTTTTCTTTCTGGTCTCCCTAGGCCACATCTCTACAGCCCAGTACTATGTGGGCTTTGCTTTGTGGCATTCTGAAATTGCCTTTGCCCAGATAGAAAGCTTGCTTTGTTTCCAGCTAGCAGGTTTGCTCAGTGATTTTTGTGCCCAGGATTTCTAGTGGTAAATTTTGCAGTGTTTTTGTGAACCTACTCCCCGTGTTGCTCTCAGAGTGAAGGAGTCTTGCAGCAACATGAAATCCTGTGAGGAGGACAGAAGAGGAAAGAATAAGATGCTGGATGTGATCAAGTCCCATAGACACAGAGGATTTTGCTTGATGCCTGCAATCTTGAAGGCTGAATTCTTCTGTTTGTTAGAGTAGTATTTAATCAGGGCAGATAATTTTGCAAAATAGTGCTTCTTAGCTTGTAAGCTAGTTCTTTAGAGTTCAAGCTACTAATTTTCAGTTAGAGGGGATATTTATCTCTGGTTGTATTCAGCAATGTATCTGGCTTTCTGTGTTCTTAGAAACAAAAGACTGTGAACTCCATGATTCCGATCAGTTGTAGAACTGCACATTTTGTAGGCTGAAATCAATGACTCATGACTGTTTTTTAACACTAGGCCACGGATATTAAATGAGTTGAAAACTGGTATTATCTACAGATGCTGCTAGATAAACAGATGGGGCAAAGATGTGAATTGTTCTTGCAGATTAAATTTTGAAAATCTACTCATTTGTCAGTCTTTCCAGCTTAAAAATAAAGCTCAACTTGGAGCAAGTGTCCCCCATGCTTTCTTTTTAAAAGCCCTCATTTTAGCTCAGTTTCTATGATTGGTCTTTAAGGGAGTGAATGTCTGAGAGTTTGTGGAAGAGTACAGGGTGCTCTACTCATAAACATCTTTCTTTTGTTCATGGCGAGTGGGAGCTGAGCAAAGCATTAATCTGTCAAAGTTTAAATATATTTAATAGAATTTAAAATATAGATCTATACATAAATACATATACAAATATATATATATATACACCTTCCTTCACTCAGTTTATCCATCTCTTACTGAACTGACTGGAGAGCCCTTTCTGTGTTCTCTCTCTTTAGGTGTCATGGATTGGCAGGGGGCAGGGGGAGGTTGTGCCACTGCTCCTACTAACCAGAAGCAAGTCCCAGATAGCTTGTGAGGGAGGCACTGGGTGACAGTCCAATGCAGAAGAGGCCAAGAACTATGAAACAGCAGCTTTGTCTGCTTTGACAGTGATTGCTGATCTCTCGATCAGCAGTGTCTTGGTTTCTGACTTCTCTGTGATCCATATTAAATTGCTTTTTACGCTGCACTAGGCTAAAACAGCTTGACAGAGTTCATACTTTCATCCCTATATCCAAGATAATGCTGGGGATTTTGAGTTGCTGGTGATTGCTTTCCTTTGATTTTTATTATGACAGTATGTTTACCAATTTACATTACAGCCTACAATCCTATATCTATTTCAGACAGCAGTTCTTCTCAAATACATTTTGAGCACCAGAAAACCAAGGACGGGGGAAAATAAGTCCCTTTAACCTTCACTGTCCTAAGTGATGTGTGAGTGCTACAAACCTCCCCTTGGATTATCATAAGCGAACATGCCTTGGTGATCAACAAGAGGAACAGAGCTCTAAATTAGTTAGAGAAATCAATAGTTTGCATTTTTATTTTACCTTTTTTAACATTCATAATTATATTTCTGCCTGCCCGCCAGCTGTCACCCTGTAAACAACGCTCTGCTTTCTCTACTTGTGTTCGTTCTGTTTGAAGTTGCAATCAGTCGGTACAAATGCAGGTGATGAAAGGCACTTCTAAATTTTATTGAATCATGATTCTAGCTCCTGCTTGAGGGAGAAGAGCAAGACTGCACTGCACAGACAGGTCCTAGCCTCTTTCTGTGCCAAAATGAAATTAGGTGCAGCAGCTGCAGAAATCTGTTCAGGGACCATAGGTTTTATAGGCTCAAAGGAATCATTTAAAGCATCCAAATGAAACAAATCCCAAGTTTATTTAAATTTTGCATTTCCTGGAGGATCAAGAGAAAAATCTTCTGTAATCTTGATGAACCCCAGAAAAACCACTGTCTTATTTTCTTTTCTGAATTTTAATTTCCCCTCCAGAAATTCTCTCCTTAGTGTTACCATCCTTCAAGCAGTGGGGTTCTGGCTGGCAGACACCTGGCTGAACGATGAGGCAGGTTTTGCCAAGGGTTGATTATGCTGTCTCCTGTAGCTGGCAGTGGTCCTGCAATCCAGCTAAACCTGCTTCATCTTCCACATTGCAAAGCAGAGTAGCACCATAAGCTGTCCATCATGGCCAGCTGCCTTTCTGTGAATCAAATGGAACAAGGTGAAAAATGGGTGTTCTGGATTTGTATTTTTGACATTCTATCATGAGAATCCTTCCTTTTAGATTCAGAACTTTTCCTGTAAGAATTTAGTTCTAAGCTCAACGAGTGCATGCTACAAAGAAAATTCTTTGAGTTTTGCAGCTGTATTTAGACTATCAACTCCACAGTAAGAAAGCTTTCGGGGATCGATTGGACTACTTTCAGGAGACAGGGTAGCACAGACTGAAAAACTAATCCATACCCTTCTCCAGCCATCTGGCCTCAGCTGGGCTTTTAAAAGTCCTGCTACCTTCCCATTTAGTCAAGATTCTCTTCTATTTTTTACATGGTAGCTCTGTTATGTCTGCCTACAATTAGTGTATTTTTGTGATACCACTGAGGCATAAACAAACTTCTTTGTGTAAAACTATTTAGGATAATTGAGTATTACATTCTGTGCTGATTACTACCTAAAAATAGTTAAATAATTTTTAAATATGTGAGAATTTGTCTTAAAAAAATAATGTCTTAGCACAAATGGTGCTATACTGTTTCTACAGTGGTAACTGTTTTCATTTTGATCTATATTTGCCTTTCATAGGCAATCTGGTACATTTTTGCTTTGTCATCTCTAGTATATCTAATGCATATACTGGATGGATTATAATCCAAATGTCCTCATTCATGTTTTAAATTCTGGGACATTATTTTGTTTAAAATGCAATCTGAAAATGCAGAGAAGTGCATAAAATGCAGTGAGACAGATAAGATGGATCGAAGTCATTACTACTATGGATTTCAAGGTCTGCTTTCTTTTGATTTGGTCTTCTTTTAACATTATGGATGTTTAGTAGCAGGGCTGACACACAATGCTCTTACTGTGCTCTGTAGAACCATCCTTTCACGGTTCAGCTCCTGCACTATTGCCTTATTGGCAGTCCAGGTCTTTGAAACTGGTGTTTTTCATGCAAAGTCTTCCATGTTACAATAAAAATAAAACAGGACCTCTTGAACACTCTAAAATTAAAAAAATTTATCAGGTCTGCTTTAATTTTGGCATGAAGAGAGGTAAGTGAATAGCTTGAATTATTACAAGACAGGAAGTAAATTGCAATTTTCTACCAGATTTACTTGCCTGCTTACAGAGGAAGAAGCCTTTAATGGAAAGAATTGCTGCACAGAATGAGAGATACTGGCCAAAGCTGGGGTTGCAGATACCTTTAGATTTTGTTTGTTCGTTTTTGCAAGTATGACTGAAAATGAGGAAATAAAAGGCATGGAATACTTATAATTTTTGGAAATGCTGTTCTTTCATCAGGCAAAGAATATTTAATAGTGAAAGTGCTTCCTTGCAACATTTCCAGCTGATTAGAGGTGGTAAGATCTTTCAGGAAAAATTATTGTGAAAAGACGCTCCCTGTTTTTTAACACTGACAGATGATGTGCAGTGAAAAGAAGTGCCTTTTTTTTTCTTAATTTTTCTTCAAAAATCTCTCCATTTTAAAGAGTTAGACTAGTTACATTTATTTCTGGAAATAGATTGGATGACAATAACCTTTCAATCTACAGGAAAAAAATCAACATTATCTCCTTCATGTTTCATACTTCATTATTAAAAAATTACTAATACTGAACCAAATATCCCTCATAAAAATATGTTTGTAACCTACAAAGGAATTATTTAACCAAGGTTAAGTCTGATATATGACTAATAGACACTTAACCTCCCAAGAGTGATTCTCTGGCTTGATAAATTCATGCCATCTACTTCAGCAAGTCAGAAATCTGTTGGTAGCTTGTGTCTGAAAATGCCTGGTAGAGCTGGGTTTGATTGTCCTGTTGTAGGATGGTGGATGCGTGCCTGATTAAGTGAGTTGGGATACCTTTATTCTGAGGTTTGCACAACTGTGTAACCACAACGGTGCCTTTGGTGAACTAAACCCCTGCATGATGCTTAATGGATAAAAGGGAGAAAATCCCTTTAACATGGACTGCACATGCCCCTTCTGTTTCATGATGGTGTATGTTCCACAGACAGTTCCTTTTTGAAGTGTTGTTTTTGATTCAGAGTGGAATAAATACACTTCATGTGCATAATAATGGCTTTCTGTATGTTGGTCTAGCCTTCAGTGGATGGGTTCCATCCAACACTGATTTTCAAGTGGTGGCCTTTCCACACTGGAAACATCTCAGCTTCAGAGAGATTCATAAAGGGACTAAACCTAACTAGTTAGGTAACCTAGGACTAACCTAGTCCTGAACTCCAGCAGAGTTTTTGTAATTGTGAAATACAGGATTGTAGTTTAATGTATGAACTTCATGCTCATTTTCTCTCTAATACTTAATGGCTGGCCAAATTTACCTCTGCTGAAAAGAAATTCTGTTCAGCAAAGTTTCAGTGTATGGGCACAGAGAATGTAGGATTCAGTTTAATTGCATGTAGACATTCCCACAAGGAGAACAGCTTAGAACTTGTGGGAGAATCTTGAATTAGGCCTGCCTATACTTTGTACGCCTACTTCTTATAGTCCTGAACAACATTTGTCCTCCTTCTTAGTTTTATTGTGTCTATTTTCTTCTTTGGTTGCTCATTAGAATCAATGCATATTACCCAACCATCACTATTAATTATAGACAAATGTCCCGAAAAATGTTTACCCCAAAGTGATTTACTTTAACACTGAGTTTTTAATTGCTGCATGCACTGACTTAAATAATATTTGCTCTATACACATTAATTTAAATGACAGCAGAAAAAAAAAGAATACTTACAGTGTAATTGGTCTAAAAGGTGGTCAAACTGTACCATCATAGGTATGATTAGCTTATGATGTGCAGGAAGAAAAGTAATTAAAATAATAATAATGGCATTAAATTACATGTTGAATATAAGCCTTAGATTTTAATTAGACTAAGCATACATACACCCTTTTCATATTTTTTCCTATTCACATAGTCAGAACATAATTCACTTTGACATCTCTGACTGTGGTAACTACTGAACCAATTTGTTTCACCTCATCTTTTCTACCCAGGGCATTTTTCTAAGGGATGTTTTGGTGCATTTTTGGGTGTAGAATGGCTGAAACCCTAATTGAAACCTGAGAATGAATTGGATGATTTAGATTCTTTTTACTCTGGTAACATAGATATACACTTTGTTGCATGGCACCTCTGTAGGTAGTGAACATAAAGTCAAATTGTTTTTCCTTTCAAGTGACATTAGACAAGCTGTTGTGAAATAATCAATTTCTCAGAAAATTTCAGTCTGTATTCATATTTTACAACTCCATTTTTCAGTATAGATGTGCATCTGTCCAGCCGATTTGCAGCCCTTTAGTGAAAATCACATTCAGTCAGAAACAAATGGACTCTTGGTGATAGAAAATTACTACTTTTTCAGGCATGTTCAGAATGGTTTCATCCAGAAGTTGTTTGAAAGTTTGTATTTAATCTTCGCATCAATACTGTCATGACTGATGGGAGAGTGGGGATAGCAGGCAGGAGCTGGGAGCAGCTGCAGCCCCTTCTGTTTCTTGGAAACCAAATGGATGAAATGAGGAATTCTCAGCCCAGTTGTCCTGGGAAATCCAAATGTCTCTGCCTTGCTGCTGTAATCTGTCAAGGCAGGGAATTTGTCATTCTAACTGACATAAATTGTGAGATGATGAATTTGGGTCTTTTGTTTTTCTCGCCTTAAGAAAAAAGGGTGAGAGGAAAAGAGAGGGAGTCAAAACAGGTTTTGATTTGTTTACACTTTATAATCTATGGATTTGGTCTTTATGCTTCCCATAAAAGAATGTTATGAGGATTTTTCCCCAAATACTTCCCTTGTTTGGCTTGTCTGGGCTGATTGCATCCAAATGACCAGATACTTTCAGAGGTCAGAATTGCTTCCAGATTGCTTTGTAAACTTTAATACCATCTGTTTATCAGCTCTCAAAATGCGGGAGAAAAGTGGATTATTACATACTGCACATATTTGCTAACAATCTTTGGTACTGAACTTTGCTCAGGCCACCAGAAGAATCTTACAAGATGGAAAACAACAAGATTTCATATTATTTAATAAAGTTTTAGAAGTTACATTGGTTTAAATTTGCATTTGCTTGATCTCTCCATGCTTGGCAGCCCTATTGCTGAGGTACTTCCAGTTACGACTTTTCCATGTTACCATCTGATGTTGTGTGTGTGCATTTTTTTCTTTCACAGCTGGTGTCCAGGGCAGGTTTTTTTTTTTGTGAAAAGGGCTATGTACTAATTAAAAAACTATTTGAAGAGCTGGGAGAAAGCACCAGTATGTAGATAAGTGTGAGTCACAGCATAGTCTCATGGAAGGTTAATATGATCAGTTTTATTAGAAGATTTCATCTCTGGTATTCACCTAAACTGACACTGTTTGAGTCTTGTTGTTGGGGTTTTTTTATTTAGAAAATATTTCATAATCACAGGACAAAAGCCAGAATCTGTAATTTATATTTAACTCTGCCATTCATCAGACCTTTTCTGTGCCATAGGAGGAACACAAATGCTGGTGATATTAAATTGCACCTCAATGAAATAGTATATGCAAATGCAATCATATCTCTGATGCTATTTTAACAATTTTTAACATCTGTTAATGAATAAGGTTTTATAAAAGAGAAAACAGATGTATCTAACGAGCATCACTCTAGGACTACACCTCAAACATAAAATGTTCTATTGAAGAAGTGTGATAATAATTAACATCATCACTGCTGTCATCATGAGCATCTTTGCTACTAATTTCATAGGATATGTTAAAAATATTATCCTTAGAATCACTATTCTTACTTGCCATGAAGTGAGATATTCAATTTTAGCGTATGTGTTTCAGAATTGTGCTGTAGTTGTTGCCTACCTCCAAAGCAGCCTCTTGAAGTAATCTTTATTACCCTGTTTTGCTCTGTCTCTGCTTTTCCCACTCTGGTTATGTCTTTATCTACGCACTTGGCAGCCTTATTTCTGAATCATGGTTGGCATTGTCCAAACGGAGAAGCCTCATAATATCCATAATCACCAAACATTTCATCAGGTTTTGGATAGGGAGCAGCTTGGCAGTCTTTTTCAATCACAAAATTGCACTTAATTCTTCAAGATGACCTTCATTTAGAAGGTTCTTTTGTTAGTTTTGATTAATGAATGCAGAATATAATTTTTTGGTTACTCTTAAGGATTCCAGGAAGATGGGATTTATAGGAAACTTGGCTCAGGAACTGCTTGCTTGAGAGCTGTGCTTTGAGCCCATTAACGCATATTGTACCTACAGAGAAACTTTTTGCCCTTTTTGTTTGGTTTAGATTATACCTGTCAAAGTACATTTCAGGTGCTTTTGCTTTTTTCCATTGTTAGTAGAACAAAGACTCCTTTGCGGTCTGGTCTTGAAGGTTGCATGTTAAAATTTTGATGCTGGCAAATATTACCAGCATGTATTTTGTACAATATTTCACTTTGCAAAGACAAGACAAAAACACATTTAGACTCATGTTTAGAATTTCTAATCTAATGTTTAGCTATCTTACACCTCAATCAAACACATAACAGAAAAGATCAATACACTTTTGCCTCAAGTTAATTCTGAGGTCAGTGTACACAAGAAATTGGGGAATGAAAATTATCTCATTACCAAGGAAAATCACTTAGCTTGTAAATTTTTAATGAAAAGCCATTAATAAAGCTACAGATGAAATTTAGTATCTTCTACACTCACTTCTCTGAAACTTTTTGCTATCCAGAAATTAATTTAAGCAGTATTTAAAACATGTCAGGGTTTTGGGTTTTTTCAGTAAGAAAATAAGTACAGACACATTTTTCCTCCTACAGATCTTCTGCTCAGCAAGATGAGTGTTTGATTGAAACATATTGTCTGTTCCGTGTGCGTATTATAAACTATGCAGAATACTTAGGTCAGGATTTTGCCAAAAGCATGCTCAAAATTATATATTAATACTGCGTCTTAGTTTTATTATTTAAACTTGAAAATTATAGCTTTTGTCAGGTTCTGCTGAGGTAGAAACCTTTTCTGTGCAACCTGTCTTTCTGGTTGAAGAGATTTGATGATTGCAGTACTTAGGTTGTGGAGAAAAAAATCATCAAGCAGCTTACTGGTGCAGAATAGAGCCACTCTCACCTCTTGGGTGATAGCAGCCCTCAAACATGTTCTTTCTAAAAAGTACCTGTTTCTACTCAGGTTTTTTGTTTTTATCCATGCGTTTTCTATGGCTTTGGTCTTGGTTTCATGAGAAACCAAGCATTTGTTCTTGTCCTCACCATGACAAGGAAAATCAGATGGCATGTCCAAAATGACTTTCCCTACTACTACCTGCCTGGTGTGCTGGCAGGTTGTCTGTCCTACAACACAATCTTTAGCTCTGAAACTTTTCTGGTTGCTCTGACACAACAGTGGCAGCCCTTCTATTAGATGAGTTATCACCATCAGTTTTTGTCCTCGAGTGTTTATTTGAAAAAGATTGGCAAAGCGGCACAGGACAGTTCATTTTAAGAAATGCAGTTTTCATCTATTTTCTTTTTTGAAAAGGGTAAATGTATCTTAGTTTTGTACTGCACTGATGTGCTAAGAGAATAACCAAGCTAAATTAATTGTAAGAGATTGGGATCCTGGTACCAAAGCCTTGGTCAGCTTTAGGAGTGCAGGGTGAGATACAACCACCTAAAAAGGGATTTATACAATTACAAAAAAAGTGTTTTTTCGGTTGTTACTCTCCAAGTTGTGCACTTGTGAAGCCATAGTTTTTCGTGTGGGCTTTTGTGTGTTGTTTTGGGGGTTTTTGGGAGGTTGGGGTTGGTTGGTTGGGGTTATTTTCTTAACAACAGAACAAGACAAATGCATTTGATTGTAAGTCAGCAGGAGCACTTGTTACACTCAAAACCTTAGGAACATTACACTGTTCAGGCTAATGCCTACATGGGCGAGGGAGGCATAGGGGGCAGGTTTACTATGTAATCTTTTTATTTGATTTATAATTTTTTTTTTTTTAAAAGATAATTGATTTAAAAGCAGTTATTTTAAGGAGATCTCTGCTAGCAGATAGCTGACCCGTGTCCCTCGTTGCAGCTGCACTCTGAGCGTCACCCTGGAGCAGGCGATCACGCTGGCCCGGAGCCATGGGCTGCCCCCTCGCTACATCATGCAGGCGACGGACGTCATGCGCAAACAGGTGAGATGCAGGCCGCGGGCAGGAGCTGCGGGCTGCCAAACAGGGCATGCAGCCACCAGAAAGGAATGACCCGGCCCAGCGTTCTCTAACCTCCATCCTGCCTTGGTACCGCCTGACATCAGAGCAGTCTGTTCAGTACGACAGTCTTTGTTTTAATACATATGATCCGCAAAAATAACTTCCGATTATTAACTGTTGTCAATAAAAAGCGACTCATGCTGAATTAAGGGGAAGTGTAGAAGGGAAAGAGAGAAATAAATACCATTGTTTTTAACTTTCCAGGCAGGATTCCCGAGGACAATGTCCTTATGACACAAAATAGTGTTTTTCACTGTTTGGTCATAATAGGATATTCGGATTTAGAGGCTAGATTTAGATATTAGGATTTAGAGGCTATTTTGTGATAGATAACCACCTCAACATGAAGTCTTGGTGCTAAGGTATGCCAAAAATACTGGATTAAAAAGTAATATCAACTGAAAATGGAGGATACACTTTACTGTATTGGCACATTTTCTAGAATATCTTGTTATCAGAAAATATTTTCAAAAGGATGTATCTTGGAAGGAATTCAGAGGAGGAACATGAATGGTCCAGAGGTTGTTAGACAGAGCTTATGAACTGAAGATTAAAGACCTCAACCTGTTTAGTTGATGAAAGAGAGGTTGAGGGGGGACTTAATCATTCTGTGTGCATATGGAACATATATCCCAGCCTGTGGTAGCTTTCAACCTTACAACAAAATCATAAGCAAGGTACAGGATGCACTCAATCTTGAAGTGAAAAAACCCCATAGTCAAGTAACAATTAATCACAGATAAGACAAGGCTCATAATTTCTGGGTTTTAGATGACATCTAATTTGTTATTTTCATTAATTTTGCTACTTGTTTTGTGCAGCAGTCACAGTTATCAACATTAAACAGCTGTATTTTACTTCCAACTTTTCTATAGAGAAAAATATGCATATGCTAGATGTGACCTTTAGTCTGTTAAAGCAATTTTGTGCATAGTCTCAAACCATAGATTTGCATCAGTTGTATGTAAGTGTTGCTGCTGAGCATGGGTACATGGGAGTTTTTAGTTTCATTCCTTTTTATATTGGGCTTTCACTTATTCTGGTGCATAACACCCCTGAGGTTCTTGACTCAGGTCAAGGACATCTGCTCAGGAATTACAGCTTTAAGTTGACTTGAAAAGAAAGCTACTGCTTTGTATGGATAAACTTGCATGTATAGGTTGATATGTCTGCCCCTGAAGTTCTGGACAAAAGGCAGATGTGCATATTTTGCAATCAGAAAACATGGTTGTAAGGGTTTGCATGACTCTAGTTGTAGGATGTGTTCTGTCAAAGTGTACATTTTCAAAATACAGGTCCAGGCCATTTAAGAAAATGCTGATTAATTTTTGGATCTTCTTCAGTTTATTTAATGAAAATGAAAGATGAAATGAAAGAGCTTCACATGGTTTTCGGCAGCTGTAGCTGTACTTACTCAAATACGGATGTGAGAAAAGGCCTTTTGGTTAGGCTGCATTCTTTGAAGTAAAACAGCAGGTGATCAATAGCTGTTAAAGATACCAAAATCTCAATACCACACACAGACATTGCAGAAAAGTGTGCTAGTATATCTAGACTTTTCTCACAGATTCTTTTTCTTGCAGGAAACCACTATGGCATTTAATGGAGTAATAATCTTTTGTTGTAATTTTAAATCAGTCTTGGAGTTCTGTAGTAGAAATATAACCCTCCATTAAATTCTAAAGGTTTTGGAGTAATTTCAGCAACACACTATGCTATTTTCTAGAAACCTGTTCGGATTTAATGTTTAAATTATCTGTAGGATTTAACTGTCAGAATCATAATGCAGGTCATAAAACTATGAAGAAAAAAGAATAAAAAGGTTTCTCAAGGATTAATGTAGAACTTTTAGTTAAGGGCAATACATGTGCCTTTTTCACATAAAACAAACAAATTTGTTATCCCATTTACACACTAAATCTTTTGTGGAATAAAGATATTAGCCACAGGGAGGTGCAAGTCAAAGGACATCTATTCCATCTGTTACTCAGCAGCATTAACTCCTATCAGTATCAGCTTTCCACAAGAAGAAATTATCTCTATTCGAAGCTGGTATGTTTTCCAACTTGGTGCACCTGTACTGAATAACTGGCGCACCTGATTGAAAGGATCACCTCAGGAATGATTTTTTTTTTTTTTTTTTAAATTGAATGAGGTCAAGATCATGTTGAACAAGACTCATAATAGCTCTGACTGTATTGTTGGAACAATGTTCAAAGTAATCATCTTGTCAGTTACAATAAGATAACAAGCACCTGATCTGTGAGAACTGAAGAAGAGAGACCAACTCGTGAGAGTGGGTATGAAGGTGGGTCTGTGGGATGGCTTTAGTTAAGTGGTTTTGATTTATTTATAAAATAAAAAAAATTGTCAAAACATCCCAACTATTTTTTGGTAACTTTTTTTACTTATGTATATACTCATGTAAACATCTGCACAGATAAAATACTGTGTAAAGCATCCTGACAGTGTGACTTAGGGATGCAGCAAAGAGTGGAGAGGCAAGAGGCCTAGGAAAGGAGCTGCAGGAGGGTGGAGAGGTCTGAGGAAAAAAGGTAACTAAGAGGCTGATAAATAGAAAACGCCAGAAGAGAATTTATGTTGTCTTTTAAGTGAGTAATCATGTTTTCTTGCCTTTTAAAAAGTAAAATAACAGCACTATATTTTGAATAATTGTCATAAGAACTGTTCTGATTTAAAGCTTTTTGAACAGGTCATAAAGAGAATCTGTATTCTTTATGTGACTGGTTCTTGCTATCCTTAAATTAGTGTGTAGCTTGAAACTAAACCTATAATTTTTTAATGAGAATACTAGTTCATATAGAAGAGTCCAGATTGATGGTGTTTCAGACCTGCCATCATCTTTCACCAGTGCTCTGTCAGTACTGGTATGCAGAGGGTAGCAGTCCAGAGTCGTGTAGCACAGCTCTCCCTTATGAGACAAAGCCATTAGACAAACAGTGTCAATTAAGAATAGAATTGGAGAAGTATAAATTAGCAGTGTATTGAAATACAAATGGTAAAATGATGCTCAGTGGTGACAAAAAGATGTCATGTAGCAAGTTGCTAGTAATTCTTGGGGGCTTTTCCTCAAAAGAACTAAGAATCTGGTGGTTTCAAGTAAGGTCTAATTTGTGCCCCAACTAAACAATAAATTACATGATTATATAAAGCTAGACTCCTTTTTAAATCAATGCATTTGATTTATTATGTGAGCAAGATACTAAAATTAGCTTGTCTAGCGAGTGATGCATGTAAAAATAGGATGGTTTTGTTCTCAGAGGTAGTCACAGCACTGATGTCCAGGATCAGCATGTGATTAATTTAGATAGTTTTTGCAAGTATATGCATATTCTGGCTCTCACAGCTGTTAATCATGTGCCAGTCTCAGAAGTCTGTCAGGGTGAGGTTTCTTTATTATGATAGAATTTTAGAAAATGGCACTGAGAAAAGGCCACTGCAGGTGCTGAAGGTCTGGACTCAACATGTCTGACTGTAACCAACAGCTATCCCTGTGTCATTCCTGACAGACATTTGTTGTGGGGATTCCTGCACAGTGCTTCCCATGTGGTCTGTGCCAGAGTTTTCTAAACCTTTTCATTGGATGCTTTACTTCATGCCTCATTTAAGTGGCTTTTTTTCTTATATTTTTTTCTCCTCCAATTCCCATTTTCTGTCCAGTATACCATAGACTTAGCAAACGGATTTTCTTCCCTATTTAGCAGTAGACTTTTAGCATTTTGACTGTTTCCAGAAATGGGGCATCTTGCATACTCTGGCCAACCTGTTCCTGTGTTACCACCCTCATCATAAAATATTTCTTCCTTATATCTATTCTGAATCTACCTTCATTTAGTTTAAAACTGTTACCACTTGTCCTATTGCTACAGCTCCTGCTTAAAAGTCTGTCCCAAATTTGATTATCATTTCCCTGATAAGCCATCGCTTGTGTACATAGAAGAAATCAGTTCATCTCATTTGTCATTTTTCAGTTGTGTTTTCTTAACTAATCACTCTCCCTATTCTCCACTGAACTCTTTTCAATTATTTTATTAAAGATGAGAAGTAACTCTGAAGAATTGCAAATAATCTTGCAGGACTTTGTGATTGAGCAATAAAATAGTAAATGAAAATCAATGTAGATTACTCTTAAGTGAAAGACACTGGGAAAAAAACAAGCCCTAAGTTCACATTCAAAATAATTGACTGTGAGCTTGTCATTCCATTTCATGTTCAAGACCTCAGGATATGAGGAGAAAACATCAGCTCAATTTGCAGTAGTTATCAGTAAAACAGAAGTTGTAATGGTTTAGGCAGGGATAGATGACAAAGTAGAAATCATGCTGTCATGACCCTGAATTTTGAATTAGCTGATGTTCTTATCCCTTCCATTAGGATATAGCATAATGGAAAAGATTCAGAGAAGGTCAGAAAAGAAACTTAGCAATGGTTGGGAAAGATTTATAGACAGAACAGACAGAAAGACAAAATAATGTAGGACTGTTCATCTTCATGAAGGGGGATAACAGACTTCTAAAGAACATGTGTCACAGGTAGGGACTGACCATTGTCCTCACCAGTGCAGAACTAAAGGCATCAAATGAAATTGTCATATTAAAACAAAATTAAAAGAGTAGAAAGCTGGAGAGGGACTTTTTACAAGGGCATGTAGTGGTAGGGCAAGGGGTAATGACTTTAAAGTGAGAGTGGGCCTAGACTGATTCTTTATTTTAGAATAAATTTTAGACATTAGGTTTAGAAAAAAATCTTTACTGTGAGCGTGGTAAGGGACTGGAACAGGTTGCCCAGAGAAGCTGTAGATGCCCCATCCCTGGAAATATTTGGGGACAGGATTAATGGGGCTTTGAGCAACCTGGTCTAGTGCAAGGTGTCCTTGCCTATGGTGGGAGATTGAAACTAGATGATCTCTAAGATTTTAGAAACCCAAACCATACTCTGATTCTTGATGGAACAAGCTAAGATTGTGCCAAAGATGTGGATCTTTCACAAGAAGGTTAGTGATGTGAATTTATTACTGAGTACAAGATGAGATGGGAAAGAAGAGAAGAGAATCACTAAAGTTGATTAAATACGTACTTGTTGATGAAGAGAGGAAGTATTGAATGACTAATGACTGAATTCTGGAGGAGTTTCTGGAGAAGGACATATGTTTGTCATGGTCGGTAGTTATGTGCCTTTGCAATTTTTGGAGACAATCTTACTGAGATAGATGCAGCTCTAGTGAAATATTTTTTATTCTGCCTTAAGTTTTATAGGTACTCTAGTTATTTTTTCTATCTTTATCACCATTTTTTTTTTGTGCGTAAAGAAACAGTATTTTTTTGTGGCACATGTTGATTTACATACAATCTGAGAGCCTATCTGTGTGTAAACAGCCAATCTTTTTCATATTTTGTTGGAGCCCATGACAGTGAATGAATACCTTCTCAATTACCTGTGTACCTGATTTCAGTCAAATGAAAGATCTAGTCTTCCTCTATGTCTTGAAGCAATTATTATACCTCTTACACATCATGTGCATGTGGCACTGCAGCTCTGTTAGAAATGTAAATTATCTTTAATGCTGCACATCAATCTAAGATTACACTGTAAGAATTCTGAGGTTATACATTTTATTATGTTATTTTGTCCTGAATTTAGGTAGTACAGAAGGAGAAACAAATAGAGAGTCAGTATATTTATTATTGACAGAACAAGTAGTTTCCATCTCCTTTAAGATGATAGAAAACATAGTAAGTCTAATGGATATTTCTTTATTATGACTACTTTACATCAATAAAACTGCACTTTAAAAGCCAGACCTCATAATTCAAAAATAAATTTTACAAAGTTCTTTGATATGTGTAACCTGGTATGTTTGCAGAAGAGAGTGTTTTTCACACAATTGTTCATGGTGTATGGGCATTGTGCTTGTTTTATCCACTCCCTACTTACTGTATGAGTCAGTGAGACAAAAGTACTTTCATTATCGTTTTTGAAACGATCAACTGAGGTAGAGAGAGACCAACTTTTCTTTTGAACCTGCTTTAAGCAGGGATGTTAGACTAAACAATCTCAGGAGGTTCTTGCCTATTTGTTTTGGGGGTTTTTTGTGATTCTGGGATTATAAAGGAAGATCAGACCCTCCATTTTTCTAATTCTTATTTATTTCCTCAATTTAGGCCATTTTTGTAGTTTTATTTAGTATTTTCATAGGAAATTATCTGTAATATTTGTTTGTTCAAAAGTTCATAGGAAATAAGTGACATTTCAGAAAAGAATTTCCATGACTTCTATGTGGAATGGTGACAAAAATCAAACAAATTGAAATGAGATGTGTTTGGATTGTGTTAAACCTTAAATGTTAATTTTTTAATGAATCTCCTTTATATTAGCAAGATATATATGTGTGCATTTATTTACTGACAAGTGGCAGGATTTTTGTTCCTTTATTTCTTTAACTTGTTCCTCACCTTAGAAGACAATAGTTGTTTTGGGAGATGAAACACATGTGTTAATTAATTATAATCAATAGTTATGTTCATCTACAAAGCTCAGAAAATTTCCTAATTTGTTGTGGGATGAATGAAGCAAAATTGTTGTATTTCTTCCCCAGGGTGCAAGAGTACAAAACACAGCCAAGAATTTAGGAGTGAGGGATCGAACACCACAGTCTGTGCCAAGGTAACTGATTCTTTGTGTCCTAGACCATGATTTTTTCTACTCTGTTCCAAATTCAGTCCTAGCTGCTCAAAAGCTAACAGCAAACATTGACTCTATTATGCTCTAGTTGGTAAGATTTGGCTCTTAATGTACATAAAGTCAGTTGCATTCGTAGCCATACAATTTTACTTAAAGTGATTAGTTGCATAAGTCCAGGCTATATAGCACTTCAAAACATGCCCCTTTTTGAAAAATGAAACCTAGTTCATGTTAATTATGAAAACACTGGAGTAAGTCCTTCATTACTTGTAATATTTAGTGGGTTTGAGTAAATACTCTAAACTAGATCCATAACCCCATTTTAATGAAATACCGTACCGCAGTATCTCAGCAAAATCATGAAATCATGTTCTAGTTGCATTTGGGGATGATGTAGTCTTTCTTTGTCTCTTTCTGAAACATGCATTACAATGAAAAATGAGTTGTTCTATATTTATCCAGCTTTTTAATATTGTGATGAATTGCAGGTACCTGAAATGTTTCTTTAAAAGCACAATACTTCCAAATAAAAATAACCAGCCAACCATGTTCTTAATTTGATCTTAAAATGGTTTTAGTAATCCGGAGCTAATTTAAACTGGGTTTTACCAATTTAAACATGTTTTTGTTGACAAATGAGAACACATTGAATGAGCTAGACAGTTAAGTGAAATACATAACAGATCTACTGTAGTGTTTAAATTTCAGTAAGGAAACAGGGAATTAGTAAAACCTGATAGAGATGACCATGTGAGTGTGATTAGCTTAGAGGCAGTCCAGGACCAAAGATCCCTGATCAGCTGTCTTGCCTTGTGGGAATCCATAGCAATAAAGTAGCATTTTGTTACATAAAAAGCAATTAAAGCATTACTGGGAGAAGGCTTTTCATATTTTGAGCAGTATGATTTGGGCCTTAAATGAACTCCTTCATGACATAATTCTGGAGACAGCCAAAGAATTCTTGCAACCCAAACTTTTCCCATTCCAACATGACAGAGCGTTTATCTAGATTCAGAGCTTTTGTGATAAAGGAAAAATCTAAGTTCTCAAAAATAGAAACTTAGCAATGAGATTTTTTGGCTTTGCATATGTGGAAAAAAGACTGCCTCTTTCCAGCTGAAACTCCCACAATGTAGCACTGAAAAGCTAAAGAAGAATTATGAGAACATAGAATAGGCAGATGTACCCAGCACGCTTGCCAGTAAGCATCAATAGCAATACCACAGGAATATCCCAGACCTCAGTGGTCGAGGCATTAGATGCCCAAGTCAGGATAGGCATCAGCAGGATACTTTTGATGTATAGCTAAACAATACTATGGGTTCTCATTTCTCTTCTTTGAAAACAATTTTATATTTGGTTTCATTTAACATCACTTGACAGGGCTCTCTTGTTCTCTGCAGCTGCCACTATCTCTGTGCTTTCTCAGCTGATCTGTTTGTACCACCTCTAATAGTTGTTCCATATATATTGACCCAGAACAGGCTATTTCTGCTCTACAGCATCTTCATCAACTTTAGATCCTTAGGGGTTTGTGCAGCCTTATTGTTAGTTTGCTTCAGAATTCCTTTATACCACTTGCTCTGAAGACAATCTTATTGATTACTGCTTTAACCTGAAGAATACACAGACCTTCGTACTTGGGGCTGAGGTTTTCTGCACTTTGCTCCATAGAAGTTAGATACTGCTAAAACATCATCAAGTATTAACCCCACTGCAATTGCTTGGATGAGATTCTGACTGTAATTTTATCTGTCTTCTGTCAGCTTTGAATATTACTGCTTTATTGTGCCAGCAGAATCATGTAATTTAACCCCTGTTTATTCTTCTCTGCTTCCTTGTCTGTATAAAGATCAGACCTTCTATTGCCTTATATATGGCTCCTAATAGATGTTTTGGTGTCTGCACAATGTGACCTTAAAAGACAGTGTCTCTGAATCTGCCATATGACTATATTGAAGACCCCAATGATCTTCAGAACACATTATGCTGGAGATCTCTCTTTGTTATTCCTTCGGTGATACATTTTCCCAGAGGAATATGTGTAATCTCCAAATGAGATCATGTCTGTTGCTAGTTCTACTTGCTGTGGTTTCAGAGGAGATACCGTATGCTGGACAGGAGTACAGAACAAGGGGTGTGAGGTCAGAATGATTGCCTTTTATTTTCAGTATTTCTATCATTAGGGTAAAGTTGCAAACACCTGTTAATAACCAAGTCCCTGCAGAAGGGGTTAATAGAAGTCCAAAAGCCTTTATAAAAGCAGTGGCTATTTCAGTCTGTACTGAGGTAGTAATTTGAACCAAATCTTACTGCTGTTGACTTAATCCATGAAGAAACAGAGGGGAAAGAGTTTAAAATCTGCATGCTGTTGTCACATATCTGACACCTGTCTTAGGTGCTTCAAACAGCATCAGTTCTTTAGGGGACTGTTTTTAGAGTGAGGTTTGACTTGGCCAAGAGGAAACGGAATCTGAGGCAATTACATTCACCAGGCAGCTTTTCCAATTGAGAAATCCATGGCAAAAACTGATAATTGGATTAATGAAGGGATCTTCGTCGCAGGAAAGTTGAAAACTTTTCGATATTGAAATGTGTTTATAAGAATGCTTACATCTACCTATGTGTTTTAATGATTCCACTTTCAATATAAACAATATTGTTCACAAAGAAGATTTTATTAATTTTACTTTGATGGTATTAAACTGAATTCAGTACCTTTTGTTTTGCAGTGCAGAAAGACGTAGATTTAGTGTTCCTTAAATTTACTCATCATAGTAATAATCAAGCTCTCAGAATAATTGCTTTGTTTTTTTGTCCTTGTCAGACTATACAAGTTGTGCCAGCCACCACCACCTGTTGGAGAAGAATGAGGAGAAGTGCTCCAGAAAACAATCCAGTAATAGCCTTTAGGATACTGGGACTGTATGATGAAAATCCAACTGCACTATAGCAATATGTCCCTGCAGCTTTGATAAATAAGAAAAAAAAAAAAATCTTTCACTCAGGACAAAGAAAGAAATATCCTAAATATTACCTACTGGCATTGAAAACTGTCTTCCCAAAAGCATTTCTGAAATCTGTGCACTCCAGCCTTACACTTCCTTGGGAATTTTACACTGGAATCAGATTAATTTGATGTGTCTTGTTCAGCCACAGGGTAGGCATAGCCAGCAGCTTGAAAACAAATGTCTTGTTCAGAGGCAACGTCTTCACTTGTACACTATGCAGAACATGTTCTTGTGGAAGCCTATATAAACTAGGCTTGATAATGAGCATGCACTTCATATGGGGCCCTTTGCATTTGATAAAGCTTTTTTTCTTGTCACCGTCATTTCTCAGAATTTTGACATTACTGTTTCAAGGATATAATGTAAGTGAGGTTTAAAGATGGAAAACTCATCTCAGAATTGTGTTTAATGGCTGCAGGCAGCTGCTGTGAACAGTGTGCTTGTAATCAGTAAACTCAGACATGTCTGAAGCAGTGCTTGCCACACTGCTTTGGAAGGACCTACATGGCATTAGGAGTACCTAATGATATGGCATGGAAGGTGAAGTTCTGCCCTTTTGCAGCTGCCATTTTAATGAAGGAGAAGGATGAGTCTGATCTTCATCTGCTGTTATGCTGAATTTCAGACTCTAATGGATGTTTTACATTACTGCATCTCTGCATTTCAGAGTTTTCCAGAGCAGTGTATATTCATCTATAGCACTACACTAACAAATCTACATAAGGCAGAGATGAGTCAGTATTGGTGAACTGGAAATGACTGGTTTGAGTTAAAGCATAGTTTGGGGTTTTGATGTTTTATGCTACCATTGTCCACATTTTGTCAGAATTGTTTTGTATAGCATCTCAGTTCTTTGAAATGGTAATTGTTATAGATTTATTTTGAAATTGTACTAAGTATTTAGAGAGCCCAGGGAGAATTTATCTGCATTTGGCTGTTCTTTTGGCCAAAGAATTTTCAGAGAAAATGCCCCCAAATGAGGATTTATATATGAACACATTAAAACAAAAACTGTATTCTGAAATAGTACTACTTGTAGCAGTAGCTATGTATTCCATTAGGGCAAGACACATACTGTTTGAATAAAAGTTATTTTTTGTACAACAGTGGCCTGTAGTTATGCTGTAGCAATCAAACCTCACAACATAATTTTTGCATATGATCTAAACATTTATGAATCTATCAATCAACAATGAAGTAAGTGAGAATTCAAAAGGATCTGTACTCTTGAAGAGAGTGGGTTTTTTTATAGAGGATATTTAGGGAACTTGTTACCTTTCTCCAAAGGAGGAATTAGAGCTCCTACCTTCTTCAGTATTCTAAATGTTTTTACACAGACTTTACCTTTGCTAAGAAAATAAATATTTTTATATATCCACAGATATATATGTCTGTGCATATACATACATTTCAATATGTATACATTTATGTTGTCATATCAATTACTGGTCCTATCATAAAAAAAGAATGTTTGCCTTAAATTGTGACAAAGACGTGGTAATGAACACTCCAGTAACAACTTCACCTTTGTGCTTTAAAGTTCACTCTCTTTCATAGTTACTGGAAGCTATTGAACTCTGATATTTTTGATTAAAAAAACTTAATACCCAAAACCAAAATCCAAATCAGAAAACGAACTTTTACTTTTAAAGCCTTATGTCTAGTATGACCTAATGCTTATATGTAAGAAAGAGTCATGTTTTCTGTAATTGCTGTTCTAGTCAGGATCTCATACTTTCAGATGTGTTTCATTCAGAGCAGCAGTATTGGCTACAGTAATTCCTGCTCCAGGCAAAAGCACCAGTATTTTCAGTTTCTGCTTGTTCAGACATCAGAAGTACAGAGAAGCCGTAAGCACCTCAAGCCAAGGGCGTGCCGGTGTCAGCCGGCTGAGCTCACATCTTCCTGTGAGGTTTCCCCACATGAGGTTTGATTTACTATGAGGGAAGTCAGCTGTTGGCTGCATGGAGCTGCTGAGCCTTTATCCAATAAAATAACCTGGAGGACAAAGTCTGTGGCATGCACATGCGTTATTGTAACTAGTCATTGCTTTTTTTATGTAGCATTGAAAATGGTAGGAGTGCAAATACTCCAAAATAGTCTCCTTGTATAATATGATAATTCCCTGTTTTGTTTTATTGTTGAAAGCATGGGATAATAGACATTTGTAAGGGACAAATAGTTACAAGCCAGTCACTGGACTAAATTCTTTAGCTGTTGTTTTATGAATGTGCATCAGAAATCTTGACCTCTTATTTTTGTATCTAACTTCTGATTTTTTTATTCTTTTTTCCCCCCTCTTGAGACAGTTTTCAAAAACCCTATTGAGCAATATGAGCTTTATTGGTCACCCATACTGCAAAGTAAAGTATCTGTTCAGCCTGGTATCAAAGGAGCTGAGAAACTTAAGCTCTGGTTTTCTGGGATTACAGATAGAGCATAAAAATGTGATTCCACAGTAACACAGAATCACAGAATCAATTAGGTTAGAAAAGATCTCTGAGATCATTGACTCCAGCTTATAGATCATCAAGTCCAACCTGTTTTCAGAGGAAATGGGGCAAAAATGTCCCACTTGCTCTCTTTTAAAAAGGGGGGCCTGATTTCTCAAAATGTTCATCAAAGCCCATATGAAACATTGTGTAGCTTTTCAGACTGCTTTTCTTGTCCCTCTGCTTTCAGAGCACACTGCACATTCTAACACACTGACTTCTAATAACACTAGATGGACCTTTAATAAGTCCATTCTTAAAATATAAATTTACATAGGTTCATTATTAAAGCTGTTTATCTTGTTCGGTGTATATATATAGGATGTATTTATTCCTTATACAAGGTGCACTTGCAGATTAAAAAAAATATCCATTTGCATCACAGTATATTTATCCTCTTATAAATTTTTAAACTCACAGGTGACAAGAAGAGATGACCAAGAGTGATGATTTACAAGAATTGTATCACCTATAGCTTCTTAAATCTTTGCTTTGACAGAAACAGGTTATGTAGCGTTTTTTTTTTTACAACAGTGTGTTGTACTAGTTTAGGGAAAGCCTTCTGTATGTAATGTATTCTTCTGGGAATAAATTCAAGGATCTAGAGGCATACATTACCAAATACTACCATGATTCAGTGCTAGTCTGTGGGGGAATATATAGGCAAATTGACAGCTGGGAAGGCAGGGTTACAGGCCAAGGAACAGCTGAGTTGCTGTGAGTTGCCATAGCATTCATACTTGGAGAAAACATAGATTTAAGTAGAGCTGAGGATGTTTGGCCTGTCTTTGTAACCATTATCTCTGAATAATAGGATGTTAAACAGTCTTTAGTCTGTGAAATGGCCATTGATTCAGTCTAGTTCCCCAAATTAGTTATTTTTTAATACCTATTTTCCTTGTAGATTGTAAATGTAAATGAATATAAAAATGTATATAGTCCAGTTTTTTAATGTCAAACTTTGTGTTTAGAGATCCATTTTAAAGTAAATATTCCTGCCGTCAGATGAAGCAACCAATTTCATGTCCACTGAGAGAGTTGGAATCTTTAGTGGCTTTTTTGGGTAGATTTCACTGGGTTTTAGCCAATGCATCAGGCTTTTGGATTGGTTTGCATTTGCTTATTTTAATGCAGTCAGTAGTGGTCAGAACTGCTCTTCTACTGGTTTAGAGCCAAAACAATTAAACTTCAGTCAACAAGGATTTATAGCAGTCATACTTAATTTCATTTGTTAGAATCCTTTAATGGAAAAAAATGAACCACTTTTATTGATCTGTTTTTAGCCAGAGAAATTCACAAGCAAACATGTTTTATTAATCATTGTCAGATGTATTGTGTGTGTGTGTGTATATATATATATATGTATGTATTTAAGACAATTGCCTGAATGTGAGTATACACATCATGGTTAAGCATGATGCTCAAAAAAGGAAAGTGTCTTTCATTTATTTTCATTTAAATGAGATAATCAGTAAATGTAGTATATATCTAACATATTGTTCCGTACTCTTTACTTTACAGCTCCTTCATGGATATGTGTTGCCAGCATTTTATGCATATTTTGCACCATTTTTGTTTAACATTATGAAAAGAGCTAATGCATTGCCTTAAGTATTTTATCTCTGTACGTGTTGATAAATGCAGGTAGTGCTTTTCTAATTGTACTCCAACAGTACTCTGGTATTGGTAAATTAGATGTGCAGTACATACCTGACTCAGGATATCTGGATTTTTCATCATTAGGTTTTGAAGTATAAAAATGTACTGAACTCATATTTTTGTATGCTGACAATTATGTAGGGTTTTTTTATATATTGTATATATCAACCAAGTTTTCCTAAAGAAAATTTATTATTATGAATGTTTCCCTTTTCCTGCTAGAAGATGTGGGTTTATGTTTTATTGTTATGTATGTATAAATGAATATACAGCATGCACAGTCATGCAGATGTTAACACCGGTGAGAAATTTCAGATTGTCCAGAGGTTAATCGAGTTTTTCTCACGTTCTTCTCTAAAAAGAATATCTCAATACTAGAAACCTACTTCAGAAATAACTTCTACTTCAGTTTGAAAGTCCAGTAGTGTGTTCAAAGTAGTTGGGACATTTCTGCAAGTACTTAGGTTTGGACTTCTGTGGGAATATCCACGACATCTTCTGTGTGTGTATGTGTGTCCTACCTGCAGTACCATATGCCAGATTTAAAAGACTAAGCAGCCTTATTAACTTTTTTACACCCTGTACATAGTGTATGTATTCGGTTATACTTGTGTTACACTTTAAAAATGAACCTAATTTCTGCATTGAGTATTGCACACATTTTTCAAATTAAGAATATATTTTGTAACATCTCATTAAGCACAAGAGACCATTACTGCTTTGAAATATTATGTGTAAGTACAGCCATATACAGAATTTCTCAGTCAGCTTCTGTTTGAAAACAATTAAACTAGCAGTTCTGTAGGTAGTTGAGTTTATTGGAAGTAACCTTTGGAATTAAAGATCCTTGGAACATGGATTTAAATTACTTTTTCCTTTATTTTGTAAAGTGCCTCTGTAGCATACTTTGAATCAATTACTATATTGATTATGCATAAAACTAATACTGTGTACTTTTAGATCTCTGGTTTATTTTTTTAGTTACATAGTAAAGACTGGAATGGTAACAATGTATTACAAAATGTCAGCAATAAAACATTCATAATATGGCCACTGCAAACCTCTTTATTTGTAAGCAAGAAGTAAGTTGGGAGGGAGGGGATTGGGGATCTTTAGCCCTTTCAGTGTGCCTGCCTAGGAATTCCACTGCAGGAGAACAGAAATGAAACTTCTAGAAATAAATGTTTATAATAAGAATCTCTTCTGCAAACCCAGGCCCAACCTAGATTCATTGCTGGTAATTGAAAGATATCTTTATAACCACTGGAAAACTGAGCCCCTGGATTTTGGCAGCTGTACTTTGTGAAGGCTGGAAGAGACACAGGTATGAAAATCACTTTCTGGCTCTGTGGTGCCGTTACTGTTCCATGAAGCTCTGAAATATCCACCATTTCTTCACTTCTCCCTCTGAAGACTTTCTGCTTACTGCTGTGCACAAGGGCAATCTGACAAGCATAGTGTGGAGTGTTGTACTCCTTGGACTAAAAAAACACCTATAAATGACTGATCCTTTAGAGGGATCTTTTGGGATGCCAGAGGGTTGAGGAATTGCACGTGCACTGGTTCTTTTGTAGGACTGAAAGCTGATGAACTATTAGACCTTGCAGAGCAGTTGTCTCTATAATGAAGTAAGTTCTGATTTCTACAAGGTTGTTGTGATCAACAGATGTTCAGGACTGAAAGAAACAGTGGAGACAGGACCAAAAGCAAAGGAAATTACTTTGTAAAAACCCTTTTTTTTCCATCTTATGCAAGCAGGGAGGAGGATGCAAGTATTTCTGGATAACTAGACTTGAAAGATAGAGTTTTTTTTCTTCTATGTATTCCTCTCCCTAATTTTGTGAAGGAAGGCAGCATTACATTTTTAAGTACTCAGCAGCAGAAGTGACCACAGTATTTCGAATATGGTCTGCTTTTCTATCATTACAAGTGAGGTTTCTTTTTCACTGCTCCTCATTTCTGTGGTCTTGCTGCCACGAATACCTCAGAAACAAAGTCCAAAGAATTCTTTTCTTGATCAGTGTACACAATAGAAATAAATAGTGTTTTGAAACAAGTGCCAAGAAAGATAATTACACCATGGTAGCACTTGAGTGTCCAGTGATTTTACATCTTTCATGAGAAAGTGTTGCTATCATCATGGTTTGAAAGTCAAAAAGTCTGCAAAGGCACTTGATACACTTACATGTCAAATGACCATGGTGTGAGTCCATGATTCAAAAAAGATAATATATCTTTGCCTCCCATCAAAGTATGTGTCTGCTAAGCTTTGATAGTAAAGACACTTCCTTTTAAATGCTACTCATAAACTTACTTTTACTATGTATTTGATTGCTTTGGAGGTTTTTTTAATAGCTCATTATGTCATGCAGAAACAGGATAAATGAAGCTCATACTTAGCTTATACTAATGAAGTGGAATTGCTAACAGTTACTTCATTCTTGCTTCTAGAATCTTAATTCTCTGAAACTACTCTCCCAGACAGTACTTGATTCCCTACCCCCTCCCTCCCCTCCACTTCCTTATTTCCATATACATTTTGCTCTGTGGAGCTGCCAGGGTTCTGAGGACACTAAAATGCCCTAATTGCCCGAAACAGCCGCGTCCCCACACCCACTGGCCATGGATTCAAGGCAGCATTTCAGCTCAGGGCCGGGCAGCTGCTGTCAGCAGCCTCACATCCTGGGTGAACCTTGAAGCATGGAGTGTGGGTAGCTTTGTCCCTAGTCCCATCTACTGCTGTTCGTGATTGGACTTTCTGGATGGGCCCTGAACCTGCTTTGGTATTTTGCCCTGACCATCCCTGGACTGTCAGCCGAGCCTTTTGTTTTCCTGATCCTTTCAGGGGAAGGCCACTGAACTGTGTTCACCCACAAGTCCCAGCTCATCCTCCTTCAGGGAGTGGACCTACTCCTGCTGCTTCCCAGGAGGAATATCCAGTGCTGGTACAGGTTTGTCCATGTGTAACATACTCCTGGCTTGTGTAGTCTTGATGCAGACCAGTGAGTTAAGTTAATGGGGAGGTGGGAGGGGAAGGGGAAATGGCCATTTCCAGTCACAACATAGATGGGAGGCTTCTTCCATTGACTTTCATCTTGGGACTAAGGGTAGCATACTAAAATGTCTACATCTCTAATTTGGCAAAAAGATTTGAAAATGGATCTCCAGAATGTAATCAGGTTTGGAGAGGGGGAAAAAGACACTGGGTAGTGAGGAGGACTGTAAGATAAGGCAAGTGCTGAGCAGTGTAAACACAGCAATGGAATGTCCTGAAGATTTGGCTTCAGTTTTTCCAAGTATTTAACACAGTTGTTGTGTGATAAACAACTGCATTCTTTACAGAAGAGTCAGAATAAATTGTTAGAATTTTAACTTGTATCTAGATTTTTTTTTTAAGCACTAGGTTTTATCTAGTCATTAGTTATTTATAGTTCTTTATCAGGGCAGGAGGAATTTTAACATCTGGAATCAGTGTCTTTCCTTCTGAAGTATAACAGCCTCTAAAAGTAGGAGGAAATTGTACTGGATATATTCTGGGAGGATAATCAAATGAAAGGAACACCATTAGGTTTTGATTCTGCTTTCATTTAAATGAATAACCAAATTTTCATTGACTGCAGAGAATGAATCCATAATACTAGCACTATTATGCCAGACTCAGACTAGCTTGAATGGTTGTCAACGTGTTTAGTTCACCTAATTAATGAAACTATTCATGTCTCAAGACAGAAAGCTTGACTGGAAATGAGAAGCAGACCACATGTAATCAATGAGGTTTTGTCATCAACCAGCCATAGAGTAGGTCTAATCAAACCAATACAGGACATGACTGCAAGCAAATGAACATCAGCACTGTATTATCTACAGCCAGTGCATCATCACAAAACTTAATGACAAAGTATCACCCAGATTAAGACGGAAATAATGTCTGATGCTAATCAGTGCCACTTGCTCATATTGTAATACATTTCAAAATATGTTGAGTGGCAGCTGAATTCAAAGTCAAGACAAAGTGAAGCTTGATTGAATGCTTAGCAATATATTAGATGCTGTTCCAAAATAGGAAAATACATAAAGCTTTTATACATTAAGAAGTTGAGTAGGTGTTTGGAATTTTGACAGCACGCCCTGGAAAATTAGTAGTTTGGGAAACAGGGAAATAATTACAATCATGTGCCAATTTTAAAGGACATTTGTGGGCCTGATACAGACAGAACAGACATCAGGCTTTCATTTCTGGACTAATTCCCATGACTTTGACAGAAGGCATTAATATTTTAAACTGTAGCATAGAACTAAATTACGTTATCTGGGTATTCACCACACAGCAGTCATGAGGAGAAAGAGAATCTCATTTAGTTTTAGGCCTTATCTTTAAAGAAACACAAATCCCCTACCTAATCATAACTCCTATTTTTACATCTAATGTGAGAAATAATCAATGTCTCTCTACTGTGTTCAGTAACAAAACAATATATTAAATGGGATATCAAGAAATTTTCCTCTTTTTTTTTTTTCATTTAATAAACTCATTTATTCTGCCAGGTGAGATGCCTTGCAGAATATTAGCTTAGTAGAAGCTAATATTCCAGTCACATTGATCATACGGGCTTGTTGTGCCTTCAGCAGCTCTCTTGAAGGCCACAGTATGTTTGGAGCTCCTTGCATGAGCACTTTTCCTAGTGGTGAGCAGTCAGGCAAAGAGAGGACTCTGAAGATGGAGGCATGACTGAAGTGCTTTCTGTTGAGATTGTGGTAAAAATGCACTCTGTGCACATTAATGTTTTAAGTTCTATGATCTAAATGGCCTTATAACAAAAAACTCAGTTCAGTGTAGTGAAAGTAGAATATGAGCCTTCCTGATGGTCTTTCATATATCCGACTGCTAGAAGAACAGGAAACAGATATTCTGTACCAGCTAGAATACAAGTGGGACAACTCCTTATACTGTGTTTTGGAATGAGGGGGGCAGAAAAAACAGTGGAAATTCCTACTTTCTCCCCAGGTATCCTCAACATTTATATTTGCCTTAGGCCACATTAGATCAAAAGAATGGGGACATATCCCTCATGATAATCAGGATTTCAGAATATTTCAAAGCAGTTCAAAATTTTCACCAAAGAAGTAGAAAATCTGATGTAAAGTGGGGAACTCCTTCTACTGTTCTTCTACTGAGTTCTATTTCTGTGTTTCAAAATGCTAATAATCCCTGTGAACCTTCCTTAAAACAGACTCAGTGGGGAGGACAAAGAATAAACCAGCATGGAAAATGGACTCTGCTCATGTTCAAAGGAAAGAAAATCACAGATGCTGAGGGCTTTTTGAATGTGCTAAACCACAACCATTTTTTGTTTCATTCAGAATTGGTCTGAAGCGTGTCATGGAGCAGGGCTGTCAGTGCAGTGTGGAAATACAAAGCTCTGCCAGGTTTTTTAAAGTTGTGATACATGAAAGCAGGTCTGCTTTGAATAAGATGGGGTGAAATGGAAGAAATGTGCTTCCCTTTTACCCTTCATATGAAATTTGCTGTTTGCCTCCCATACAGGACTGTTTAACTACGCTTCTATGGGAAATGAGACTTTTTCCCAATCTATATTTTAACAGTCTGTCTGCTGAAAAATAATTTGCTTTCTGCATCCTGCAGTGACAGCTGTGTAGTGTTTCAGCTACTGCAGAGTAGCATGGAGGTGTGGTAGGACAGACCAGAGGAGATGTTGAGGTGGTTCTGCCTTGCACTCTTGTTAGTTCAGTGCCATATGTACGTATATACCCTGTATAGCTACAGCAGGAGAGATACAGAATTTCTCCTTTTTCTTGAGCACAGTCAGGCCACTGGGATGCAATGCTGGGATAACCATGTTCACAGGAGGGTATGTTGTTTAGCTTGGACTATAAACTTTCACTTGCTAGGCCAAAAACTCTAAGAAGATTTTTATACCCTCATTTGTGTTAGATGTTGTTAATGTACGTGCTTGGGACCAGGCCCTGTGTTTCAGATCCCAGAAGCAATAGAATGAGAGTTAGACTGCAATCTATTTGCCTATCAGCCCTAAGTGTGCCTGGAGCAGAGCTACAGTCACTCAGGATTTTTTTTTTCAGTCAGAAGGGAGGCATCTGGAGATTTTAGACAGACTCACAAGCCATTTTGAGCAATATTGACATTATGGTATAGGTACTGAATCTGTAGTTATCTAAAAGTAAAATCAGAAATTGTATCATATTTTTCAGAGGTGACTCAGGCCTGGGTTATCAGAGTATCTACATACATATATGCATACATATATATTTAACTGGTGTTAAGATACGAATCAAAACTCTGGACTCAGATTCTGATGTGCAACCTGTCTTTTCCTCATTTAGGTACTGGTGTCAAGAAATTCTAACTGTCCAGATACATCAGGCACTCTGAGAACAAAGCTAATACTCCTGTCCATTAGCCCACTCCAATAATTTTACAGTGGACACCTAAGTTCTTCTGGTTTATTGCAAGAATAGTCTTAAATCCTTATTATGAGGCATTTGTATTTTGTTACGTAATCATGAACACAAACACTTGTTAAAATTTCTGAAGCCTATTTCAAAATATTTCCATGGTATTTAGGCATCAAAATGCTTTTAAAAATCCTACCAGATATCTGCACTGTTTCTAAACAAGTAGCTTCAAGAATCTCATCTAGATGACTAAAAAATGTAAGATGAATGAGGTAATATTCATAGTGTCATTAACTACCTTCAGAATAGAAGTGAAATACCAGTTCTTATAAACAAGCTTGATCTTTCACTTATTGATCTTTCACTTATTGATCTTTCACTTACATTTTTTATGTATGCACATTTTTCATACTCTCATGAAATTGCATTATTTAATATTGTCAAAGCAACAGCCTTTCATTTGTCACTCCATTCACTATGTATTTGTCTAATTTGGCTTGAGTCATTGTTGAGAGACCTTTCCCCTTAGCTGCCAATCCCAGTGTAAGGCAAGCTATATTTAAATGCTTACTGGCAAAATCATCCGTTATTCAGAGATTCTGGTTTATATTCAGAGCTTCCTCTCTCTTTCTTTTAAAAATGTCCTTGAATACATAAATGTCTCAGCTAAACACCTAATGACAGGCTCTCTGACCAGCTCCCACTCACTGTGAACCTTATTATTCATGTTGCATTTGTACTACCACAGCTTTCCAGACACATCAACTATCCAAAGATTTTTAAAAATTGTGCATAATCTGGAAGACCAGAACTCCAGTCAGTTATTTGTTGAAACATTAGAGCTAGAACAAATCCCCAATTAGTTTTCCTTGAGGATAATGAAATGCACCATAATAATCTGAAAGTATTGCTAGATGGTTGTCATATTTATGTTGTTCAGTCCTTTAAGTACCACATCATTTTTAGATCCACCTGGAAATATCACATATATTCTCCTTATCCTATTGCAGGGTTGTAACTAAGTTAGGAAAGTAGTATAGTTCATTACTATAAAGGAATTAAGAAGCCTTTTTGGACCAGTTTCTAGTCACTAAAATGCACTTAAGTATTCACTTTGGGTAAATCCCTAATCCATGGAATCTGTTCTGCTTCAACATCTGTAAAACATGAATAATACTATTCCTTTAACCTCTAAGGTTTTCTCTTTTTCTAAATAAAAGCATTCAAATGCAGCTTACAAGCATCTCTAGCCAAGTTTTTGATGCTCTTTATGCCAACCAACATTTGAATTCATGATATTTACACCAGTAAACTTCTGTAGTCAACTGCCTGCCTGCTTTGGGGCATGCCCAAGACTATGCAAGGCTCTATCATAATCTAATAATCTATTTAACCTCTTTAAAAACACGAAGTAGACATTCTCCTGCATATTTCATTAGCAGGAGCTTTGTCAGAATACAAATGTCAGATCAGAGCTCACACACAATCTTGAGATTGAGGTAGTATAGCCAGATTATCCTCCAGGGAATCCAGCCCACATGTGTGTGTTGATTTTACTATGAGTAAAGCACTTTTTACAGTTCCATGAAAGTGAAAGAGGAAGATCTGTGTCCTCTGGACTTTCTGGAGAATCAATAACTTTTCAGAAGCCCCAGCTGAGAGTGCAGTAATGAATCACTCAGTTCTTTAGGCAGAGGAACTGGTTCTTTTTCTAGGAGCAGCTGAGCCCCAATTATTTCACCACATAACTATAGATTATTCTTATAATAAGGGCTTTAATGAACCAGACCTGCCAAGTCAGGCACCTGTCAATACTCTTCAGGCTATTAGGTTAGTATTTATTGTGAAGCTATCAAAGGAGAAGCTATGCAATTTGCTGAGTCTATAATTCTGCTGGTGATAATTGGCTCTGCTTTGCCCTAAATGTTCTAACAAATGGGTCAGGTGCAAAAAAAGAAAATAATGTTCAGCAATATTTCTGTATTCTGTCTACATAGTGAGTAAGAGAAATAAAGTTTTACAGCAGTGTACTAATTATTTAGCATGGTCTCATTCTCTAAGCATACAAAATCTTTTTTTCCCTTGAGTACCTCCAAATTACCTAACTTGGTAAGGAAGAAGAGGGCAGCTGAGGAGGAGAGGAGGGGAGGGGAGAGGTAAGTAAGCTGGTAAGATGAATAAGGTCTTCAGACAGAGGCCATGCTCAAAACTCAGCTCTGATGGCAAAACCTCTTTTGGCTTCTGGTGCCTCTAATTGAGCCTTCATTTGAATGAGAAGATGACAAATGAAACTACAAGAATGATCAGAATGGCAGTATAAAACATTTCCAAGTTGAGTTCTTATACCTCATGGGGGTTGAAGTCTGAGTAAGTACACAGAGCATTGCATATTCAGGAAAAAATTTATTTTAATAGGGTTTGGATTGCATTTAGGGTGATTTTTTTTCTTCAACAAATTTGTTCAGACAATAGCTTTGTAGT
Source organism: Monarcha castaneiventris obscurior (assembly GCA_026261815.1). Taxonomy (NCBI): domain Eukaryota; kingdom Metazoa; phylum Chordata; class Aves; order Passeriformes; family Monarchidae; genus Monarcha; species Monarcha castaneiventris. The sequence continues at coordinate 14,413,107 of JAMPIT010000379.1, forward strand.
CTTATTATGACTTGGACTGTGTAAATTTTATAAACTGTAATTTTGTAATTCTGCAAACCCAACCAAAACTTCGGTAGAAATTTCAGTATGGTTGGATTACAAATGCAAAAGTAAATGATGGAACAAAGAAATGTGAAGAAGTTTTGTGTAATAATAAAACTTGAATTCGGGGCGGGGGGGGGGGGGGTCCTGCTTTGCTTATGCTTTGATTTTGGTTTTTTTTCCCAATAGAATTTGTGTAACATCAAATAACTTTATCTGCTGGGGAAAAAAAAAAAAAAAATCCAACTACTTTTTTATTTTCCATGATAAAGAAGATATTGAGAATCTCCTTATGAGACAAGGACTATTGACCACTGAAAAATTTGAATTACTATCTGGGATTGAAATTACCAAAACTGTACATAGGACTGGAATTGTTCATTTGAAGTGCATTCCTAAATTTTAGTGGAGCACTTAAAATATCAATGGTCACCCCTTCTAGAAAAAACCATAAAGATACTTTTTCATTATTGCACAGTATTTTCAAAATTCTCAGACATGTCTGCTCCTACAGATTCTACTCCCTGAATGAAGTTTCCTGGCTCAAACCTCAAGCTTAAATTAAAACAAACACATGAATAAGAATCTACTTATTACCTTTGTTTTTATTTCAATGGTTGCAAAAGGCAGTAATACTAATGGAAGCAGCTGAGCTGTCACATCTTGTTATCCCTAGAGGAATTTGAAGGGATCTATATTCAAATAAGTGGTATTAGTTTAAGTTTCTTACTACCTATCTCAGAAAAAAACTCAAGGCTGGCATCTTAGAAGCTCTGAACAGGTTGAAAAATCATTGTAACTTGTCATTTGAGCATACTCGCCAAGCATTTGAATAAAGCTGTAAGATGGAAACTACATCAACCATTTCAGTTTTTCAGACTCTATTCGGGAGTGACTCCTCGAGCTTAACATTGGCTAATGAATACTAGAGCTTTGTTCTTCAGAGACAGCTACACGCATCTGAATTAGATTGGTGTTACTGCCTCTGGGAAGGAAAGAGCCTCAATAGACTAGGGAGTTTGCTGTCCCAGAGGTTCCAGAGGCATACACACCATCCTTCTATGGATTTGCCTTTTGTGCAGTCTAAGTGTTAGCAAGGTTATTTCGACTTGGCTGTATTGAAACACTGGAGAAGGGGGTAGCTAGTTTAAACAGTAGGTGTGCTTGGCTCTGACTCATTAATGTCTCAAGTAACTCCAGTTTTATTACACCTTGTTGAAATACTAGTCATGGCACTTATCCAGAATGTCAAGGTGTTTGTTTTGGATGGAATTTATAACACAGAACTGAATCTGGATTTCAGTATGGTCCACGGTCTTTAACTGGATGCAGAATTATTTTGCATGGCTTTGCATATTTAAATGGAACACTCAATCAAAAGCTGCTTAAGCCTTGGGTGAAAAGGAATAAGATTTAGGCCCCTGAATGCTTTTATTTCTGAAAACAGACCGTATCAGCTGAGTTCATGGGTCTCTGTAGGGCTGAGTTTCAAGGAGTCCAGAGCATTTTACCTTAAGCTTTCATATTTAGGCCTATAGCGAAAAAGCTTCTTGAGGAAAGGCTTTTAGTAGCGTGATGGCTGTGAACATAAAACCAAGCTACAACTATGTCTGCCAGGTTTTTCTGGTAAAATGAGTCAGTGTCAATATCACATCTTGCATCTGCATTCTGCTATGCATAAAGTAACAACATTTTGAATGCTCTTACTGTAAAAGCTTTTTTTGCCAGACAGAAGGTAGAATTTTCTTTGATACTCTAGTATTTTTTTAGATTTCTCACATTGAGAAGAAGGAGGTTTATATTTTGTATTTGAGAAAAAGCTTCATTTTCTAGAAAATATACATAGTAATAGAACAGGAAAATGCTTATGCAGGTTTTTTTATGGGTGATACTCTTTTATGGAGCAATTCCATATACTCCAGAAGTCTTACATGACAGCAGCATATGCTCAGGATAAAATTTTGAGGAGTACTGATAAAGAGAATTTCCACTGATTTCATCAATATCCCTACAGCAGACAGTTCCATCCTGGTGAAAAACTGTACATGAAGATATAAGGGTTATTGTCTTACTGAGAGACTTCCAAATTCAATTGGTACAAGAAATAATGTAATTAAACAGTTTAAAAGGTGAAGAATTGCAACAGAAGCATAAACTCAAATAATAAAGTTTTCTATCAAGCAATAACAGAAATGCATCCTCTCCTCCAAAATAAGATTTTTCTAGAACAAGCCTCATTAAGTTGTTACTGTGTTGATTTCTGTAAAGGACAGCTCTACAGAGAACAGTGCATTGTGCAAAATATCAGCCCTAACATTTTTCTTCTATATATTGCCAAACTGAGTCCAAAGCCTTTCATGAAGAAAGGTGCCACCTTATACATTTGAGGTCAACAATAGGACAGAATCAAACTAGGATGAAAGTTGTCTCTGTCAAACTTTAAAACAATTAAAACACTTTTGTAATGTGTTTTGCTTTACTTGGGATTCTCTTTTTAAATATTTTAGCATTTTCAAACTTTGCCTGACTTCAGATCATTGCTAAGTGATGGAAGTCAAGACAAGTCTACAAACTGTAGAAAGTACAGCAGAGGAAGACAGGGCTGGAGCACATGGCAGACAAGGTGAGGTTGAAGGATTGGCACTTACTCAGCCATGTGAGCAGGAGATTGCAGAAAAAAAAGCCAGATTCTTCTGATAAGTTCAGAGTTGAAGCTAAAATATGGGATACAAGATAAAATATGGGAAATGTAGCATGAGTAGCATTACAGGAAAAAACATGCATCACCTTTACCCCTGGCACATTTTGCCCCAGACAGGCTGTAAAAACCTGGAGATTTTCAATACTCAGCTGGAAAATCCAAAGCAGTTTGATGTAACTTTGAAAGCAGCATGGCTTTCATGTCCCCTCTGACCTAAATTACTCTGGCTGCTGAATCAATTGCCACTAGATGAAGCCCTCAGCCACCTGCACGTTCCTTCCAGTCACAGTAACCCCACACTGGTGGCCAGCTGATCAATACAAGCTGTGGCTTATAGACTCCACAAGCTTCCTCCAGGTGCTGGATGTAGTGAGCCACAGTCTCAAATATGTCTGCCTCTGAAAACTCTTGCTAGGAGTGTTGCACCAGGAGTATTCAATAAGTGGTACTGCTCCTCTGGATTCCAGCTTCATCTTTGTGCTGGGAAGCCTGGCTAGAATGGTGTCAGGCTGTCCAGTGGTTGGATATCTGGGTTTGAAACACCAGTTCTCGCAGAAAGTTCACTGTCTACATAGCAGTGGCTCATCCTCTGCAACAGTAGAGGCTCAGAAAAGCCAGATAGACTTCAAATGGCGTGGACTCTTGAGCAGGAGGAGGAAGAGGGCAGGAGCAGGCAGCACTTCACTTTACTGCTGCACTTCAGCTGGCAGCTGTGGATATCTCTGGCTGTGCTGATTACCCAATGCTTTACAGGCATCACACAAGCAGCCTCTGTGCAGGTGTGAAGAGATGCAAGGTAAGGGGTGTGCCAACTGCACTGCAGCTGCCTGGCAGAGTGCATGAAGCCAGGGTGCTCAACAAAGATCTAGTCTTGAACTTGACCTTCCCATAAGTAGCTGGGCTCTTTGCCCTTTTATGCTTCTCAGAGATAATGGAGACACATATTTATGGTTTTTTTCCATGCCAAGAATGTGAATACATGCCACTTATCTAATTATTATTATTGACTTCAAATGTGTGGTGAATGTGTCAGCAATTTCATTTAACTGTCAGACTAAACGCAAAAAAAAAAAAAAAAAGATTGAATATCATCGTTTCTGGATAAAACTAGATTTATTATTCTTTATTAGATGACAATAAAGTAGAAAGGTGAATGTCATTTTGAAACAAATACCGCATTTTCAGGCCTTCTCAAGTACCCTTGACATCTACATGGGAGCTGACAGATTTCATTTTCTGTAGTACATGCACTTAGAAAAAGCATAACAAAGAGCAAAAGTAGGAGGAACAGGGCATTCCAGACTATTAACTATAGTCGAGGACCATCAAATAGTTCCCTACTTGAACGATGAATATAGCATGTTTTTTGACTAAGAAGTCAGAACATCTTTACTATAAAAAAAGTTTCAATCCAAGAACATACAAAGAATAAGGCTGTAAAAAATCTTCTAAGCTTTAGGTCTCAATAAGAGAGGGAGAACAGAATCCTACAACAGAGCTTTAAAAGAAGATAAGGTATGCATATAAATACAAAAACTATTTGAAAATTTAGTTTTCTTTGCTACCAGTAAAAACAGTTAACAGGATTCCGCAAGGAAATCCAGAGATGGAAATCTGGCTAAAATATGGCCTTCTCATGAGGACTGGAAGACTCTGCTTCCTCCCTTTTTGGAAGGGTCTTTGTATTCTATTATTAATTTTTCAATAGGTGACTGAGATAGTGATGATAAAATATACATGGTTTCATCCAAACAGTGTAGCAACCAGTGACAACACAATGACTCAATGAAACTTAGAGAGCCAAGAATAAGCATTGTTTTCCTAACTGTCTAAATATTCTACAGAAAAACGTACTTAAAAAAGTTGTTTTACTCTAAGTACAGTTTTCTATTAAGTCTTTTTTTTCAACCAGAAACCAAGCAATTTCTTTTTTGTTTGCTTGTTTCAGGGCTCTTTGCTGTTTTTTTTTTTGGGGGGGGGGTGGTAATTGTGCAGTCTTTCACACTGCAAATCTTAAGGACTATATTTCATATATTACAGATACAGCTGAGTTTGCCTTTGGACCATAGGATGGCTTAAAGGACATCTCAAAACCCTTTTTAGCCCTAATTTTCAAAGTTTTTATGACATTCTGGCATGAACCTGAGCTTGCCCTGACCCACAGCCTGATGATGAAATACAGTCAATGTTAATGCTGTATCATTTGGAGGTTTGCACATCTCCTGGCATCAATAGAAAAGAAAAGCTCATTCTTTACTTTGAATGTTCAAAGTTCTGCTTTGGAACTGACAGTATCTGGTCATTTAGAACAAACATAAAGTTACTTCAAAAGCAACAATTACCACAAAAGTGTTATTTTAGACTTGAGTGTAATCATTTTGTTTTGTTTTAGTTTGTGTTAAAGTTTTGCAAAATGCAAGTTAAGCATGAAGATAGACAATTTTATCTGCTATATGTAAGAATGGCATTATTGAAATCAATTAAACCATTTCTGTCTGCTCCAAATGTTTTCTCATCTTAAGCACTTTGCTACACAACCACGTGCGCATTGCAGGAGTAAAAATGATTGTCTGCCGTGGCTTTTGCGAAGATTCTTGCTGTCTTGCCTACCAGGATTTTGCATAAATTGTGTAGTATGTAAGGTCTAAATAAGCCAAATGTAGATCAGGGGAAAAAAAAAAAAAGATACGGAAGGTTTACCTTGTATGAGAGCTGTAATTGGAAACAAAAGGAACCAGAAAGTTCTTATTCACACTCTGTTGTAAATATTAATAATAGTTGGCCTAGCCTGTGAAATATGGAGACTTTTCAAATTAACTGTGTTTTGGTGTTATTTTTTCAAGGCATTTATAATCAGATATGGAATCTTGTACTTTTTTATCTCTTCATTTTCATTCCTCAGGCATCATAAATACAGTCATATATATAGACACATAATGCACATATACACATGCATATCCATAAATGTATGTGTTTATATGTGTGTATGTATATATGCACATATTTAAATATGATCTTTTGTTTTGCATTTGCCTTGGCTTTTTTTCTTTTCCATTTGTCCTGTTTGTCTCTGTAGCCTGGCTTCATGTTTCCCAAGATGCAGACCACTCAGCTCCTGATGACTCTGTGCTCATGAAGCTGTAAGCTCTGGAAAGTTTAACACATATATAAATACTTCCAAGGAACAAGGACTTGGTTGTCTGTAGGTACCTAAATGTAAACATCTGGATATTACTTCTATTTAATTTTGCAGTTTCTATGACTTCTATTACAACAAGGCTAACCTAATTGCCTATGTGATCCTACTGGCCCCAGCTCCCCTATTAGATATTGGAAATACTATGCATTACATGTAATTTGATTGCCACTGAATTGTGGTAAGCAATTTCTATTTCTGTGCCTTCGTATTTTGATTTGTGTGTCCTTATCTAGGAGTTTCTAACCATTCTGAATTATGCAGTGAATCTTTTCCTGACCACAAAAATTTGTTCCATTTGTCATCACTTTTTAATTACTGAGTCTTCCTTCTCATTTGTATATATGTTTAGTATGCTTCATATATTATGTCAGATGTTTTTTTCAAAGTATTACTTTTTTTCCAAACACAGAACTTGTTTGGCTTTGCTGTATAACAGACCCACCAAAACAAAATCTAACTGCCACTAAAATCATTAGTTCTGTTGAAACATGATATATATGTACATTTATGTCTTTTAATAATGTGTTTTCCTTTCATAGAGAGCACTTGCCTTAAAAGGTTTTAGAGACTTTTAAATTAACTTATATGCACATTAGAGGAAATGTATACATAACCAATGAAGTTGAAGGTATAAGTAGTTACAAAATTTGTCCATGTTATCTCTTGAAACAGTTACCCAAATGAGACACTGAAACTTCTTAGTAGGTATTGTGCTAGCAGTTTTAATTCCTCTTGAAAGAAAAATCTTATTTTTTAAATTTGTTTTATGATTCACCTTTCCAGTTCTGATAATTTATCAATAATCTTCTACCAAATTCCATTAGCTAGTCATTGTTTTGCTGTTAGGTGTACACTGTATTCTGTGTCATACTCCTCAAATTCCTACCTTTATTCACCTCAGGTATCATCTTTGTCCACAGGAATTCTTGATATATGTGTCAATTTTTATTATATGTGTGAGTGGTAATAATATTACTTAGATAATGCCGATAAAACCCTTCTGAGGAAGGAAGCTGAATTTGGTCAGGAGCTGGAATCCACCCTTCACCTCACTTTGTGAGACTTTGTGCAGCAATCTAGTACCTTCTAGATGATTTGGCATTAAATCACGGCAAATTAATTCTCAAGCTGCAAATCTTCTGAAGTCCCTTTAAGGATTTTGGGTGAGCATCCAAATCTGGCACAGCCTGATCTAAATTAGCTTGCATGAGATGATGAGATTACAAAACAATGAGAACTACGGTTCATTTCTGCCATCACGTAAAAAATACAGACCATACACAAAGGAAAGCCATAAGGACTTGCTAATTTCATTAAATAATTAAATATTAACATATGCATAATACCATCTAAATAGCTAAAAGTTGCAAAATGAAGTACTCATTTGTAGTAGAAAACTATGACAGTAGATGTTCACTGTGAATCAGAAAGTTCATGCTGACTGCCAGATGGAGAAAAGAGAAGAGGGCGACACAGGGCGGAGAAATTTTTTTTTGCAGTGACAGTTACACCTGTGAAAGCCAAACACTTTCCTCCCTCCTGGCTAGCTTCTGCCACACTCCGTGGAATGAGCAGATAAATGCCCTCATGCATAGACAAAAAGAGTTATTGTTAAAGGTGCTGACTGAAAACTCTTAGATTTTAGGTCTTCTTAAATTGAAACTTTAAGGGGTTTTGCATATTCCTATTGCATAAAGAAATGTGTGTCTCCAATGCAGAACTGGGTAAGAAAAGGCCAATTCAAGCAATCTGTATCTCTGCCAAGTCTACATAGTTGTAGTAGTTTTAGTAGTTGTTTACTCTATATTAACTTATAAAAAGGGCTAAAACATTGGGGTGAGTGGAAAGTTCACAACACTCTTTGTAATGTATTAACCTATACCATTCTACATTTTTGTTTTACAAGGAGAAACAAAGATCTTTACTACCCCTCAACACATTGTAGCTTATTGGAAGATTTCTACTTTGCACATGTTAGAAATTCCTAACTGGAAAAGGTAATCCCTTTTTCAAATGCTGGTAGAAAGTAACACTTTTATACAGAAAAGTCAGGCCTGGCAGTCTTATGGCCTAGTCTAACACAGAACAGAAAAATTGCTCTTTCTAAAATCCTGACCCAAGAAATTTGAAATTTCTGAAAAACTGAAAAGCTTTCCTGTATTATCTAGGAGTGAAGTTCAGGTGGACATATGCAAAGTGCTGATAGAAAATACAGCACCACAGAAATGTCTTTGTTAAAAGTAGCCATTTTTTTTTCAGGTGGATCACACTTTTGAAAAGTTTCACAAATGTTTGAAATGCGATTATGCTGTGGCTGTCACTTTGCCAAAGTGTTGGGTAGCATTTTAAGAATCTTTTGAGTGGCACATTAATATCAGACTGCAAATCATAAACATAGTTCATTGTATAGAATGTATATGAAACCTATTTGATTCCTAGTCTGCCACTAGAGAATTTTGTATCTATATGTCCCAATTTCTCATTTTTATTTTGTCCAAATTGACATTACTTTTGTCATTAGGATAGATCAACCACTGCAATTTATATTTTCCCAAACCCCAGTTACACTCCACTTACTAAAAGCATACTAGCTCTTCTTGCAGCATGCATTTTGCACACATTTTATATCTGATTTTATTGTAATCACTCATTTCTTAATGTTCCTTCAGCTCGTAATCTTTCTGCCCTGCTTGGCATGCACCTTGGACTATATCCAAAATAGTCTCTGATCTTATTTTCCAGTAGCTCATCTGAGAAAGTTCAACTGATCTTATCCCTCAGCTCATTGCTACAATTGTATTCCACATCAATTTTTTTAGTCCTGCTATAATTTTTATTTCACTTACTCTACACATTGAATTTAAGTTGTGTAGTACTTATGAACTAATGCCTTTACAGGTCACTTTTATGTCCAAGCAATCTACAAGCATTGCTTCTTCTGCCCTCAGGGATCAGTGCTAATGACAAATCTGATTTTCTGCAATTGTTGAGCACTAATGAAACAGCCTTATTTTTTCATCTCCAAATCAGTTGGGATATCATCTTGTCCACTGGGAACTTTATCCTCCAGTCCAGGCTGGACACCGAAGGCTGCATGTGTCCTCATACCCTTGACTTTCTTTCTGTGTGGGCATAGGGCAAGGCTGATTTCGAGCCTGTAAAAAGAAACGGTGTGTTTTAGGGTCCAAGTAGTTTCTTCATCCCATGTTCTCCTGTCAATTAATTTTGAAAGGATACTCTGATTCCCTCCTTGCACCCCTGCTGAGCATTGCTGGCAGTATGGCTTTCTTTAATGCTCTATGGGGCTCTTAACTCCATTACCACACTCTGCCACTTATATCCTTTGCCTCAGAGTCTGAGGGCAGAATTTCACATAAGAACATTATGTCTTAATCCAGTAATTTTGATGTATATAAGCTTCTCTTTCAACAGTCTTGTAATTATATTATGTTCTCATAAAATAAATTACAATTACAGTCAATTTCCTGATTTAGCTACTACACAGACCAACTGCATTATATTTGTCTTTAAACATATTGTATACATTTGCATTTTTGATATGTTGTTTTTCAAGCTTCTTGAACGTGAACTGAAATCAAATTACAGTTTGTTTTGTACTTGTAAGGAAAATGTCTTGTAGTATTTCCATTTCCTTCCTTTTCAATGCACTGCTTTCTGTGAACATTTAAAACTACTTTATAAATACTTTAAGATAAATTAAAAATGTTTTAAAAATAATTCCCAGGTGACAGTTTCTCTCCTGCTCTCTTTAGATATTATCCTCACAGGAGGTAGAAGTGATTACAATGTCTTTCAGAAATGGGAACCAGATAATTTTGAAACATCATGTTGTGGTCTTTTGTTTGTTTGTTTTTTTGTTACATTGAAAGAAAATCTGGAGAAGATGTCCATATGTTATCCAGCTTTTTACTGGAATGTATAAAATGGGGATTATAGGGGAAAGGGGATTCGTATTTGAAACAGCAGTTTATTCAGATAGCAAAAAACGTTAACTAGAAGGTTAATATTTCTTATTACTAATTTACTTTTAAACTAAGAAGAAAATTTTGTTTACATGAGATTTAGTTTTGTCATGAAACAGATTGTAACTTGTTAACTCATGCTGGTGTATATAAGATTGGAATCCCTGTTAATATGCACTGCAGTAGAAAACAACTCATCAATTTGGACCAGTCAGTCACAACTCTATAAAGAAAATATATTTCTACATAATGTCATTATGGTCATGCATAATGAAACAACTGGGCATTCATTTGTAAACTAAAAATAAGTAAACATTTTGTTGTGATGCTAGCAAATAAATGATTTGGAGAAATATCTCAAATACTAATATTCCAATAAATGAGGCAGAATATAAACTTTTCATTGTTGCAGACTAGGGAACAGGTAAAAGAGGACGCTAAGAGGGAATAAGTGCAATCACTGAGATTGAAAACTTCTAGTCAAGAATGGAGGAGAAAAGGACAATTGAAGGATTTGAACATCAGTGCAGCTTCAAAATTAGTGCAGAAGTTAACGGAGCTTCTTGATGGAGGAGGACACTTGAAATACATTAATTCTTTCTATAGAGTTGCTATTGGACAAATAATTATTTTTCTGACTTAAGGACCTTGAGTAGAAAGGCAGAAATGGTGATTCCCTGAAACTTTACCAGTGGTGGAGCCAGAAGACTAAATCCTGAGGAAATATCTCCTAATGTCATTGGAACAAAGTTGTACTGAAGTTCATTAACTTCTTTATAATTGAACTGAAACATCGCATTTGCAGAAAGTGCTAAACAGAACAGAAGTATCTTTAAAGTCACTTCTTTAAAGATAGCAGAAGCATCTTTACTACAAATGTTTCAGCATAAAGCAGATGAGAAGGACATAACAAAGCCTAAAGTAACTAAAACTAAGATTCCTGTGCTTGGAACCCATGCTAGTGTATGAATTGAGAATAGTTAGGATAGATCCTGGGATACAGAATTTTTTCTGTGGCAAGAATGCTTCATATATGCAAAAAAAAAGGGGGGTAGAAGAGATAGTGAGGTATGTAAGAAGTCTTTGCTGACTAGACAGAAAACTCAGTGGAAAGTAGGAAAAGAGAGAGATGCTGATTTTACTGTAGGAAAATGCATTGTCAATGAACATCTGGATTGTTTTGTATGATGTGCTTAGTTTCCAAAAATGAGTAATCTTTGTTTCTTTTTTACCCCCACATTCAGATAGAATTTGAACAGCATCCTTACTAATAAACACTAAAGAAGAGTATAATGCACACATCTACTCTGATAGAAAACGTACTCATCTATTCTGAGTTGCTCTTGATAGCAATCATAAATTTTAAATAGGAAGTGAAGAAGGGGAAAAGAAATAGGAAAAACATGAGTAAGATGGGTACTGCATTCCTGAATGAGCTTGTGGATAAATTGTTTAGCAAAATATTCACCACCACCTCCATCTCTGTAACAGTTCAGATAACTATCTGAATTGATTCTCCAAACCTTTTGAAATATTCCAAATATCATTTTCTAGAGCTCAGTAACAGCAACTTGTGCACATGCTCACAATATGCTGAAAGCTTGGGTGCAGAGAGATTTCTCAGTTTTCTAATAGTATCTGTGTGAAAGCCTCTCTTTCTCACAGACGCTGTGGGAAGATAGTTGGGAGTTTTGTGTGAACTATGGTATTGTTACCAAGAAGAAAAATATTTGAAGTAAGTATTGCTGGGTTCAGCCAATCTCTTTGGGAGGTGACTGGTCAGTAAATCAATGACCTTATGCTAGTCCAGTGTGCTAAGGTATATAAGCAAACTTGTAAATTAATAAAGCGTCAGTTTCTGCTCGTATGAAGTCATCCATGCCACTTTTATTCTTCGGTCTGCTGCCCACTAGTGACATGTTGGTGATACTGACTATACTGTTTCTTTCTTACCATTTCTCTGATTCGAACAGATCGTTCATGCCTTTTTTTTTTCCCTTAAGTGCAGCATATTGCTACTTAAAAAAAAAGATTGCGCAAACAAATCTGGCAGAAACATAACTTTAAAAATTCCTTTTGAAGCTTCAGGTTTTCTGTTATTTTTACCCTTTATCTTTACTGTGGACCTGACATTAGATTTAGATACCTAGTCTCTGTCTTGCAGGTGTGATTCCAAATCTCTTGGAACATTTTCTTCTCTTCTTAGGTACAAGTAGATAAATGTGTTGTTCACTTCGTCATTTTGACTAAACTGTCATCACAGCATTGTACAACAAGCTTGACAGATACCTTTTTTCTAATAACCCATCATACCTGGTCTACAAACCTTTCCACATCCTCCAGTGAATTAATGTGGTAGAATGCATGATTCTAGTACTTTTCTCACTCACTCAGTTTATGGTAGTTACGTAGATACTCACACAATTACTTCCCTTAGTGGTTTCCCTATTCATTAGTCTTTATGCTTCTCTCTACTTTTTTTTTGGCTTCCACGCCATCATTTAGACATCATCAAAATGTCATTATGTAAATTCACAGTTGTGAGTATCCCTGGTTCTTTTTTAAAAATCCTTCCTCTACACAATTTGCTGAAAAGCCTTGAAAGCCAAAAAAATTGTGACAAATTTCTTATGCCTATCCTTGATAATATATTGAAGTTCCTAAACTACAGTTTTGTAAATCATGTACAAATGCTTACCTAATAATTTGAAAACAGTTCTTGTTGTAAAGAAAGCCTCTATGATAAAGTTCTATAGCACATTATGAAAAACCCACATCAATTCTACATTGGTCAGTCGGCATGAATATTTGAAACAAAACATTCAAGATTGACTTCACATATCCAACCAGAATGGAACTGCAGTCCAATTCATGTTAACACTCTAGTAAGAAGATTTAAAGCAGATCTACCAGTGATTACCAAAAAATTAAAATCTTGACTCACACTTAAACAATACAGCTAATAGTTAATCGCAGTATTGTTTATAAGCATTGAATTAGTATCTCTGTATGTGGTCTATATTTCCATGCTTTATTCTTTTGAGGGAAAGTTGGTACCAACCCACATAGTATTTTTTATACATACAGACTGGAATTTAAGTTTCCTGATAAGAACATGACTCAAGCTAAAATATTTCTGTGTAATAGACAATACATCCCTCTATTTTGCATGAAAAAAGTTTCCAGAAAAATAACTGTCTACAGATTTTCATAAAAAAGCTTAGGCACATCAGTAATATAGTCTCCAAATGAGCCTTTCAATTTTGCTGCAGATAATCCTTTATTTCAAAAATGTTTAGGACAATGAAGCTTATGAAATTTAAATTGCTTAATCAAGTGCTGGAAAATTAATCCTAGATTAAAAATACATTTAAAAATGTTATTAGGGATGTCATGTTACTAATAACAAGCCAACCTTTTCTTTCTATTTTCAGACAGGAGTCAAATTCAATTACATTTTTGCTAATTGTCTGATGTATGTTCTTATTGTAATGCATATTACTTTAAAAGTTTCAAGTTCATAATTGCTAGTGGGAGACAGCTGTATTGCTAAGATTTTGTGTATCAGGTGGAAAATACAACTCATTATCAGGGCATCAGCCTATGAAGACCTGTGCACAAACTGCTTTAGAAAAATCAGTTGAAACTTTCTGAGAGCAGTTAGATGCAAAAATGTTAAACACCAATTACTTTCACAGCAGAAATATCACTCTCTTTCCAATTAAGCAAATCAGCCATGATGAAGTAACCCTGTGTCCAGTATTTTCCATGAGAAACAACCCAAGGGGATGGGTCCCAAGCCAAGAATTTTTCCACTTTAGAAAGAATCAGATGTGTGTGTGATGGTTGAAACACTGCCAAGGGCAAGCATTCAATGGCACATTCAGTCCAATGTCCTTGTCTTCCTCTTCAAGGACTGTATTGGGCATTGGCATTAATATTTCAAGGACTTCCTCTAATTTCACATCCCTCCACGTATAAGGAGTAGTCACCTAAGGAGATATTATTACTGAATAGTTGCTAAGCTTCCTACTACAGGAAATTAAATGGGATCATTGCTAGCCTCCCTCTTGCTAAAAAGCAATACATACTCTTTGCCTGGTTTTTTTGTGCGAAGATAAGAATCTTTAGGTTAGTAAATTTTCCATTTTTAAGCTCTTGTCCCTGGATATTGTCTTCAAATCTAGCTCTATTAAACCTGGAAAAGAAGATACAGTGGCATAGCCAACTCATATAGTTTTTACCACTGCTCCTTTTGTGTTGTTTTTTTTTTTTTTCTGACTCTACTTCCTGCAATCAAATGCTACTGCAGAATCTTTGCCTTCGTTATTAAAAAAAGAGTTACTAGAGATCACAGCTTTGTTTCAGGAGAGCAGGCAGGAGAGGAGGGGAGCTCAGAATTTAAAGGATTTAAATTTAAAGGATTAAAATATATTTCAAGGTATCTCTTTCTGATTTTGGATTAGAACTGCTTTTTTGTTTGTTTTTAAATGTTGGAAGATGACATTACTGGTATGCTCATTTACCATAGTCCTATTAATTCTTAGGTATGTTCTGGTAATAAAAACCAACCTGCAAAACAGCCTCCTGTACATTTTGGGGATTCCTGATGGGTAAGGAGAACCCTTGACTAGTCTTAACTAGCATTGTTAAGAGCAGAGAAGTCAAAGCTGTGTAGACAAAAGCTAACTCAACCATCTGAAAATCAGTTGTCCTAAACTTCCACTATCTAGCTTGGCTTGTGCACTGGTTCACTCACTCTACAGCACCTTTAGTACCATTACCTGCTTTTAGTAGCTTCCCAAATAAGGGTTCTACAGGCATCTAAGGCATGACAGCCCTCCTAGGCTACTTAGCTGTGACTGATCTCTGTTGGCCACACCTCCCTGCCCTTGAAAATGTCATCATCTGGCAAAACACTTTGAATATGTTTATCTTTAGCACCTGAAAAACCTAACTTGGGTGTACGCTTTTAGCTAAAAAAAACATGCTGAAATGCTTGGTGGTTCAGAGCCTACATAACTTTACCAGTGCAACTAATTAGGATACAGTAAGCAGTACAAACATTTATAATAATTATGCAGTGAGTGTACAAACATATTATAGGTTTAAAGACCCTTAAGTAAACTTGCTGTCTGAATGCAAATGTAATGGCTGCAGCATGAAGCAGCATTGCCAGCTGAGTCAGATACAGCACTTGTTCATGGCCATGCTTGAGATGTCCCTGCAAAGCAGTTCGCGATGCAGTAACCTATGTTAGAACAGTATGATTCTTTATTCCCCTCTAGTGGCTGGTCTGCATAGTATTAGTTACTAGTCGAGGGCTAGAAGAACTAGACCAGACTCTTGGGACAGCAGGACATGCCAAAAGGTTTTGGTTCAGTCCCTGCTGCCATTCACACTACCAGAATGCCAACAGTGCACAGAAAAATGTTCTGTGCTCTGGCAGTGATACAGAAGGAGAGGAAAGGAACAATTTTTGAAGAGTGGAAGTTTTATGTTCTTAGTCACTACCAAGTAATTAATTTAATAGTTTTATCCCTCAGAAAGGAAGAAGAATGTAGCTGTCACTTAGTGTTGCAAGTCTTTTGTTTAATTACTTTAGTCCCTGGGTGTCAGTGAAGCTGAATATGAACCTGGCCAATCCATCTCCAGGAGGGCACTAAGAGTTCTGCTTTGCAGCTGGCTTCTGAATAAAGCCTGTCTGCAGTCTTCCATACTGCACATAAGCAATAAATTCTCAGAGCTTATTTTTCATTGAAATGTATTTAATATATACAGCCAACTCTCTTACAAATGTTCTCATAAGTGCTGCTACTTTTACTTAAGTACTATGTTAATGTGCAGCCAAACAGAAAGAAAACAACTCTAAAAGTCCTAAAAATGGATATAAGCTGCACTAAAATCTTGAAAGACTAACAATTTCTATTACTGGTTGGATTGGTAATATGATATGAGCTAAATTTTTCAAGTTTAGATGGATTTTTTTTTCTGAATAGGATGAGAGTATTCCCAAACAAATCACTGGAAGCAGGAAAGTGAACATGATGCATGAAAACAAATTACAGAATACATCTGAGAATAAGAGGAGTCAGAGAGGTAGACACTCATCCTCCTTAAGCACAGTGGGGGTTTATGAATCTTGGATTTTCCAGTGATTTGTTCTTGTCCTTACTGAGAGCCTGAGGATAATGCAAGCTTTTAAGTTCCCAAGGGCTCCTGCCCTGCAGAGAATATGAAATCTTTAACCACAGAGGCTAAGTGTTTGTGGTCAAGATCACAATGTATAAAGGACAAAGCATCCAAAACACAGGCTGAATTCTCAATGAAAATGAAGATGCAAAGAAATCCTTGCTCTTTAAAACAAGTTTGGGTCTAGTCCAGATTTTGAAGTTGTATGGCTCTTATCTCGGTGTGAATAAAAAACCATACAAAGGATATTTGAGGTTGCTTAAGCTCAAGCTTGTGGATATATTATCCTTTACTGAGTACATTTAAAAAAACCCCACCAAATAAAATTAAGTGTACCAAATCAGCCCTCCAGTGATGTTATTCTCAGTTCTGTCAGTTGACTTGACATGGGATAAAAGGTAAATTGGATATTTCAGTATAATACAGTAAGATGCTTCAATTTCTTTTGAGAACATGTCATCTGAACAGATCCATTTTTAGGGGAATACTAAATAAAAAGCAAGATGGCAGCTTTCTAGGTCAGGAACTGCTAGACCTTCATTATTTTAAACAGCTTAGAGCACTGCAATATTTAGCCAGTGTGTGTGCATGTGTGCTTCTTTAGAAAATTTTACAACAGGGGTTTGTAATGTTCCGAGGCTATGCTTTGGCAATAAAAAATAATGCCTCATTTATAAAGTGCAGGAACTCAGAGATTTTATTCTCCTGGATGTAACTTCAGTTCCATTTTTTTTAAGTACAAGCACACTTTAAGAACTGCGTTTAGTCAGCTGTTGACTAACGGCTCTTAGCTCTTCATGAAGCAGATAATGACTTTGCATAGAATATCAAACTCAACAGAAACATTCACTGTAATGGAAGAAGAATTCTTTGTTATAGAGTTATTCCATGAAAGGAACCATTGACAAAACTGAAAGCTTTGTAAGGAAAACATCACCAGGTTTTGATGAATATTACCTCTTTTGATGTGCCTGCTAGTTTTTCTTTTCTCTGTAATTGTTTTTGAAAGGTTTGTTAAGGAATTTCTGATGATTTTTGATAGATGAAACACAAAGCACTTAATGGGAGCGAGAAAGCCATTTAAGGGTCTGTAATAAATTCATATATTGCCACTATATTTCTCTTAGATCGTAATGTCTCTTTTGCACTCCAGATGCCATCTCAAAAAATAAACTTCCTACAGAGCATATGGATCAAATTTTAGCCAGAAGGGAAAAGATTGTTGACTTGGCACTTGGTATTTGTGACCCATGGAGTACCTTTACAGCCAGCCAAGTCATCAGTTTCCTTTTCTGCTAGGCAGTGGCAGCTCTGACTCCTGAAGAACACTTTTGCATATGAAGCCTGGGTAACTTAACTCTGGCAATGATGAATGGGTACTGCAACTGACTGTAACTTCAAAAATTCAGTGCTCAGCATTGGAACTGCAGCTAACTTATTCCTGAGAAATGGATGACAGGACTGAAATGATGTAGAATACTATGGAATTATTTAATGGGTCCCTACTCTAGTGAAGTCCTTGAACTAAGTCAAACCATAAACAACCTATCAAAACATGCACACTGCTCTCTTGAAGAAAAGAGTGAAGGGTGAGAAACCCACCAACATACGATGGAAAGAAGCACAGAGCTCAGATATTGCAGGCACGGAGACAGGATAAGAACTGAATTGAGTGTGGTCACAAGCATCTTAAAATTAGCCCTGTTCTTTTGACTCGTCCTCCTTGTTTTTTGGAAATCTTATTCTTTTCTGAGGTGAATATATTTTTAAATTTGGATACTTCTCATTTTTTGATGCCCGTGTGCAAATTCTTTCAGTTATTTCTGTTCTTGCAGTTCACTGCTGAGTGTTATGTAGATGCCCATGCTGTATACTACTCTTGAAAGAAAAACACCAATGAAATGAAACTAGGACCGTAGCAAAGCACAAAACAAAGACCATATTTTATCACTTAGGTTGTTAAGTAATTTAGCGTTCATTTGCTCATACAAAAAGGTTGCTGAAAGTAATAAAAATTCAGGCATGCCTAAACCAGTAATTTTAATCCAAGAGATTTTTTCCTTTGGTATTAAGATGAAAGTTAACTTTAACAGACTGTATTAATACTGGCTTAAAAACTTAGAATCTATTAATTAAATTTTGAAAATGTTTTTCTCCTAAAAACTAAGAGGACAGTAGGGACATAGCCAGCTTTCTGTGCTTATTTGCAAATCACATGTATTTATTGATTGCTATCTTGGGGTGGGTTGTTTTAGATCTAGCAACAGTTTTTGTGCTTTCTTGGAAAAAAAGAGAAAAGAGTGCTATCAGTGAAGCTCCTTTTCCTATTATACCATGCCACTCAGCCTATGCTCTCTGCAGGAGACACATGAACTCCCATATTTTAGTACTCAGAAGGCTTTACTGTCAGAGAACTGCTGAAGACCTTCAACTAGGAAACTGTAGCAAAAACTCTTGGTAAGGAACTGTCTGTGTCGGTGTCTCCCTAAAGTGCCTAATCCATATCAAAGATAACCTGTCACTTAAGGCTCATGGGAGCTGTGGGGGTTACAAGACTCGTCTGTTCAGAAAGCTAATTCTGCATTTGCCCTTGGAAACTTGCCCAACCACAGCAGGACTGCTACTGTGTCTCCCAAGCCAACTGGAAAATCTACATTATATGTCTGGGTGAGAATTAAGACAAGGAAAAATGGTCTAGGGAAAAAGGAAGCAAAAATGACAACGGATACCAAAAAAATCCAGCATCCTTGGTAGATACTCAAAAGTTATCTGGACATAGTGCTGGGCAACGAGTTCTAAGTGAGTCTGCTGTAGCAGGGGGCTTGGACCAGTCCCTTCCAACCTCAACCATTCTGTGATTCAGTGGGAGGAAAGAAAAACCAAACAAACCAAACACAAAACTCCTCAAAACTCTGAGGTTTTAACAGTGACATCTTGGGATCTAGTTAATTGTACAAAATGCAACTATAGACAGTTATGCTATCTTTAAAACTTCATTTAATAAGTTCTCTTTTGTATTCGTATTGCTGATAGTCTTGTTTCTTTTCTTCAGTCCTCTTCCTGGTTTACACAGAGCAGTGACAGTTTGCAGGTCCTAATGTAGTCAGGTCTCAGCAGGTCTGGAAGTGCTGCTAACTTTGAGAAGTCAGGCTGTGTAGGGCTACAAAAACACATGTTCTCATTTTTGCATCTTGGGAGGGGGCATCATTTTACAAAGTGGAAGACTTTTATTTATTGGAGCAGTCTGGGTTCTGCTGAGATTTACGAAATTTTACAAACATCCTCATCTGATGGGAATCATTAGAGCAACTGTAGAGAACCTGCATCACTGGCAATTACCCGTATGATTGTATGATTCTCATTAGGCTGATTAAACTAGCTTAGCACCTTATTCAAGTGGCACCAGGCAGTACTTTGCTGAAGAAGATACGTTAAAATGACGAGCTGATATGAATTTTAGAAGAGTACCAAGACACTAAGAATCCAAATAAAAAAAATGTGCCATTTTTAAGTGACTACTATGGAAACAAACACTGCCTCAGCAAGACTGGGATGAGCTCATTCCAGCAAAACCATTAAAGAATTCTAGAGGCTATTTCTTACACTACAGGGTGCACTGCAAGCTCTTTATAATATACTTACACCTGACCTCCTTCTAGGTAGAAGCCTGAGGTTTAGGTCAGTAAGGAGGACTTTTGAAGTCAAACAACAGTGAGTGGCTATGGGAGCAGAACTCAGGATCTTTTGAGTCCTGACAAAATTCATCCTTTTCTTTAGCGGTTTCTGAATCAGGAGACGCTTGTACTCTTGCATTTGCAGAACACTGCTTGATTGGGAACAGGCAGCTTGATTCAGCAGATGTGCTGAATGTTCCCAATAGTCTTCAAAGAGGTTTTGTGTCTTTAAAAAAACTCTTATAAAAAAAAATTTTAAAAATTAACCAAACAGGTTAACGTTAGTACAGCAGAATCAGTTATTGCAGAAGTGTCAAACCCCAAGAAGCATGTTTTGGTTTGTTCTTCTCTAAATAGAGAGAGAAAGAAAAAAAAAAAAAAAGCTGGTTATGATGCTGCTTCCAGAAATGGTGAGATACTAATTACTTGAAGACAGAATAAATACTGATTCTTTGATGTACCCATTAACTCACAACTCTCTGAAGCCAGCTGAATATTTCTCATTTGCTCCACCGCATTTTGGCCGAGCGCCCTTGGCTGCTTGCTGGAACTCAACACAACCTGCGACCAGGATGCACCTGCATAACTACTCCAATTATTCCATTAAAATGCTCATTGTCGCTAATTGGGAATTTCATTGGCATCATAAGAAACGTAACATTTTAAGATTTAAAGACAATTTAAACAGAAATTAAGGAAAACCGCTGGTTCTAGTCCTTACATTCCCCTTCCCCGCTGGCAGCGCGACTCGTTTCACTCCTCCGCGACCTTCCCCCGGCTGAAGTTTTCGCGTGCCGCTCAGGTGCCTCACGCCGGGCGCTCACCCCCGCCCGGGGACCGGAGCCAAGCGGGAGCCCCGCAAACGCCGGCGGGGAGCGGAGGCGGGGGATCGCGGCCCCACCAGGGGCAAGCCCGTCCCCGGGAGGGCAGGGGAGCGGCATAGGCAGAGCAGCCCCCGCCTCCCGCCCGCTCTCCTCCCCCTTCCCCCGCTCCCGCCTTTTGTGCGCCGAGCCCGGGCGTCAACGGGCGCCGGCGGCCGTGGAGCTGACAGGAGCCCGTGGCTATCGGCCTCGGCAGCGGCGCTGTGGCGAGCGCGGCAGCTCCCGTCACCACGGCGCTGCCTGGCACAGAAACACAGACAGAGACGGACTGACAGACACACGCAGCGCGGAGCGGCGCGGGCTCGGGGGCCGCCTTTGCAGCTCCTCTCCTCCCTGCACCATGCTCCGCTCCAGGCAGCGCCCGCCCGCTGCTCCCTGAGGGCAGCCAGCCCCGCGCCCGGCCAAGCGGGCGGCTGGCACCCGGCTCCCTCCCCCCCGCCCCCAGTTACCTGAGTTAGCTCCGTCCCGGGGACTTTCTCAGCGCCTCCGCCCTCTCCCGCTGTGGCAGCCCTGTGCGGCGGGGGAGTGAGCCGCCAGCAGCCGGAGGGACTGCAGCTGCCGCCGGGGGAGACGAGCTCAAGCCCCCGCCCCCGGAGCTCTTCATGGCGTCTCACCAGCAGACCAGGATCCAAGCCTACCTGGAGAAGAATAAGATCGGTCCCCTCTTTGAGGTAAGGTGCGCTCTCGCCAGCCGGCTCCTCCGCGGTGGGGGCGGGGGTGTCCCCACGATGGCCGCGGCCCCCCGCGCAGCCCAGGTGAACGCAGGGGCGAGGATGAGTTGGAGGCGCTGCTTCGGCAGTGCCGGCACCCCTCCCCCTGCCCTGCCGCCCCGTGCCACGCGTGTACCCTCGTGTCCCTCTTCCACGCCCCTCCGAGTGCCGGAGCTCTGCGCAGCCCTCCCTTCCCGGCTATCCCGAGGATGTGCCCCGCTTCTTTGCCCCGCCACGGGCGCTCCGCCCTCTGCCTCGCACGATCCCGCGCGGGTCGTCAAACAGGTGCCCCTCCGCCCGTGGCCCGGCTCCCCGGGGCCGCCCCCGCGGCGCTGCCGCCTCGCCCCGGCGGCCGCGGGACAGCGGCCCGGCCCCGCCGTGCGGCCCGGGGACCGCGCACCCGCGGCGCGCTGCGAGGGGAGGCGGCGCTTCCGAGCCCCCCGGCTCCAGGGCGGCAGCGCTGAGCACCGAGCAGCGGGCGAGCCCCGAGGCGCTGCCCCTCGGTGACCGGCCAGCGGTGAGGCACGGGGGGATGCCTCCCACCGGAAAACACACCCTCTGGACCGGCTACTCAAGAAGAAGTCTGTCCTGCTAAAAGTCCGTGTCGATGGTGTTTTCTGAAATTTTTATCTGCAGTCACACACGGTGTTTTTGCTTTAGATTTTCCGGTTTCTTTACGACGACGCACTTGCGGGGATTTGTAGATGCACAGATGTGCATATTTTACTATTTCAGTACATAAGCTGTGAATACTTAGAATTTGAAAGGGTACTAGAGCAATCCTGATCATTACCATTTTATCATCCTGTTTCGCATGCAGTTTTAAACATCTAAATGCACATATATTATGCACTGCACTCTGTGTTATCACAAGGCACAAGTCTCCCTTTTTCAGTATTTAACTTGTTCTCAATCAAGCTTACTATGTATGAAATCTTTTTAATTCTGTAGTGGTGGATGCCTCATCTTCAGTGTATCTTTTGGGTAGCATTTGCCACCCCCTATAAGAAAGGTTCAAATATTGTTTGAAAATCGTTCACTAATGGTCTGTTTTTATATTTTTTTGTGTGCTTAGGCTGTTGAAATAGACTGTGCTGGTTCAGTGCTAGCAGTGTTAGATATTTTTATTTTGCAATAAATAAAGCCTCATTTGATGGAACAGTACTAGGGTACTAGGGAACAGCAGGTGATTTTTCTAGTTAAGGAATTCATAAAAATGGAAACATTTGTGTGGTTCAATTCCTGAATAAAATTCTGTTCTATCAGCAGTGTTGCTAGGTCTGTGTATGTAACTGACTCTTGTTTATTTCAATGGGAATTCAGTGCTTTGGGGTTGTTAAAGAGTTAGGCCCTTGACAGCTCATTTTCTTCTAAATTTCCTTAACCCATTGGTTTACACATTAAAATTCAAGCAAACTACTTGACATCACTGTTCTGAGTCACTGTGTTTTAACCTAGTTTCTCTGTAGTATAAGATGCTTGTCGCTGTTGTTTGGATTCTTGTAGGGCATTTTAGTTATCAATAGTGGAGAGAAAGACTAGGAACTTGTATTTGTTGCAGCATTTCATGTATCACTACATATTTCACTAATCATGGTAATGTAGGAATTTCATTGTGATAGAAAGAATCTGTGAAAGACTCTTTGCATAACTGTGCAGGCTATCTACAAGTTCTTAATGCACTCCTGTATACCAGGAAGACTTTTTGGTGTGAAATCCACTTACACTGAAATACTAGCAACTGGTTTTAAGATCTAGAGGTATAGCATTCCTGCAGCTGTTCAGTTATTTAAATCCATTACACTGGGAGGA
Source organism: Monarcha castaneiventris obscurior (assembly GCA_026261815.1). Classification (NCBI taxonomy): domain Eukaryota; kingdom Metazoa; phylum Chordata; class Aves; order Passeriformes; family Monarchidae; genus Monarcha; species Monarcha castaneiventris. Next base: position 14,436,301 of record JAMPIT010000379.1, read on the forward strand.
GGAAGATCATAATTCTGATCTCCTCTACTTCCTGATTAGCTATTTAAAAATCTACTTACATATTTAATTTTTTGATTTACTTTTTGTTCCCAACAGTTTATTGAAGATCTGCAACCTGTGCTTGATCTTGTCGTCTTTAGAAAAAGGAAGATGTGTTTGAAGTTGATGTGAATTGATCAAAGACTATGCATAGGATGAATCTTGTACTCTATGCTAGTATTCCTATAATATGTGCTTTGTGGTGTTTCAAGAATACCACGTGTTCACAGGCAGATATAGTCACTAACATGTCAGTTTTTCATGTGTCTAAAAGTTCTGACACGTTGCAAAAGGAGACCTGTGCTTCATCTTTCATCCAGGAACAGCTAGCATTTTCTTACACCACCTCTGATTTGCATGCTAATTAATCATCACTTGTCATGGATGACAGCCATCTTTTTTCAGTGAGTACTAATTCTCTAATACCAACCCAGAACAGAGTGGACTTGGATTCAGTTTTCTCCAGTGTTATTTGCTGAGCAGCTTGTGACTGTAATTGCTCAATATATGCTTCAAGACAACATGTTAGGGAGTGCATTAAATAATACTGGGTAGCTGAGGGCAGTCACAGGAGAGAAGAACATGGAGAGAGGACAGAGGACCTGCAAGCTTTCTGACATGAAGTCAGAGATAGTGATGCATAAACAGATTATATTTCATACTTGCATAATGAATAATGAGTGATCGGGGAACTTTACACCATAGATTTTAGACAATTACACAAGGCACAGAAGGCTGGTGGATGTAACAGTTGGCGGTGTACTGAAGGTAAAGTACAATTCCCCTGCATTACTGTTAAGAGCAGTATTTGCTCTTGCTAGTTGGTCACTGTGTTGCAGTTGCTTGCAATTATCCTGGTCGTGTCTCTTTTCTCCATTCTGTCCTGTATTTGTGGCCTTCTGTTACAGTGGTTAGGGATTTCTGTACTTCATTAATCAGCAGTATCTACTTAAGAACATCTTTTTTGAAGTTTTGGGTGATTTGACACCTGAATTATCTTAGTAATTTGTGTGAAAGAGAGGCGTTTAAGAGAAGTATTGACACATGAGATGCAGGAGGATCTTAGGCTCTCCCTTGGTGAGAAAGTTGTTTGCTTCTCTATAAAGAAACATGAGGAGTAACCTCCTGGAGAAAGAATTGATGAGCTTATGCTGACTCAGCAGGCTTTGGTCTTCTACCTACTACCAGTGTCTGTTAACACATAGTAGGAAGCCCTATCTGCTCAGCTATGAATGGTTGGTTACTAGCACAGATTCACTTGATCCCAAACATTTTTACAAGGTAAATTCTTATTTATGGGTTAGAGGTGGGAAGCGAGGTGGGTGGGAATTACTGTGTACATCTGAGACTGTGTCAATTTTGAGATTTAAGACAGGTTGCAAAACAAGTTTGATACTGCAGCCTCATTTTCCCTTTTGGATGTAGGTTCCCCCAGTCATGTCTTTTCAAAACCGTTACTTCTCTGCCATTTCATCTTTCAGGTGCCCAAGATTTTTGCAGGTGAGATCCCTGTGAACCTGTAAGTCAGCTTCTAAATGCTTCAGGGCATGCAGGTGGTGTTAGTGCCGACAGTAAGGTCTTAAGTTGACCCTTTATATTCTGTCACATTTCATAAGCATCCTTATCCTGTTCTGTGTAGGTTTTGTGTGTTGTTGTCTTTTCTTTTTTCTTTTGCTTTTGAAATCTTAGACACCTTTCTGTAAGAGACCGTTGCTATCTGAGAATACTGTGGTTAGACAACGAGTTTAGATTTGAGGAATGCCCTTTAGAAATGCCTCTTTTCTGGGATTTTTGTGGTAACACATACCATGGCACTACCTGATTTTTTTAGATTCTTTTTTTTTCACATTAACTTAGAATGTAACAAGAATTCTAAGTATGAATTATTTCTGTGATGAAGCTTCACTGTTGTTTTTTTCCCCATCTTTCTAAAATGTGAACAGGAGGTATGTGCCTAAAATTGGCTGGGACAGAATATTCAGAATCTGCTCCCACTCATTTCTGTCTGAGTGAAGTATTGACCCACTTTGCATTTCAAGCATCCAATCCAACAAGTTCTTTTTGTGTGCTAATAATCTCAATGAATAATCCTGCTGCCTGTGTCCATACATCTATTCTTCTGTATGACTGTATCTCTTTAGCATCCAGTTGTGTTTTCATTTGGACAACCTGACAGTTTCTGTGAATTTGAAAGCTGGATCAGCACTCTTAAGAACAGATTGCAATAAATCTTCAAGAGGTCTGAGATAAATTTAGTGTTTTGGAATTTTTTATTTCTAGAACTGCAGCTAAAAGGCATCCAGCAGGTACACTGTTGTTATGCAAACCCAAGAACTGTAATTTCTTTGAGTTATAAAAAGCCAAAATAACTCTTCTCAAAATAAACATGCCAAACCCCTGATTACCTAAGATTTTTTATCTGCAAGTAATGTGGAGTTAGAACTGTAATTTATATTTCAAACAACATAAAGGCTTTGTAATACCACCCTTAGCTTTCTTTTTTGTTTAGTAGACATAATTACTGAAGCAAATACAATGGGAAACTTTATTTTTAAATCTATGATGGTTTTTCTTTCCCTAAATGAAATGGCATTATTGGTGTATATTAAGCAGTGGTGTCCGTTATTTAAATAAAATAACTATGCTTTTCACTTAAACCTTAGCCTATTTGGTGATGAACACTGTCTATAGTGCATCTTTATGACTGGCTTAGTCAAAGTTTGGGGATGAATTTTGGAGTTTGGACTGTCTTTTGAAACAATGTTTACCCTTGGTTCTTAAATACACAAACTGTCAACTTGAATGTCTAATTAACCAGTTTACCATTTCTCACAGTATAAAATCATGTTTTAAGCTGCAACATCTGCAATTTGAATGATAGCGATGCCCTCAAAGAATTGTTTTCTTTTGAGCTTGCTCAGATAATATTTGATTTTATTTTGGTGTTGTACTTAATGGGTTACATTCTTAGTGGAGCATTTAATTTCAAGGAGCTAGATGGAGCCTTTGAAAAGCCAGGTTTTTCAGTACTTAGACATCACAAGGATCATTTTAGGCACTAACTGATTACCCAGTGACATTGTTTCAGCCTGGCAGTTCCTGTTGCAGGGGAGCCACTATTAGCTGTTTTTCAAAGGATGTGTGGAAACCAGCAGTGATCTAGACATGCTGCAGTCTTACACAATAGGGGGTCGAGAATCATAGTTGAGTTCTAATTTTTATTTTTGTTGTTACAGTAGGACGTTATTGTAGCCTTAATGTGCATTGAACTAAAGACCTGTTTAAGGGGAATGTAAGTCAGAGTGAAAAATGGTGTGGAGATGTCCTTTGCCTTTTGGAGAATTCATCATATAGTCTCATAGTTGCCTTAGATAACTTTAATGGAAAACAATTGAAAGACCCTAATTAAAATTACAGACACACCCTTTTTCATTAACAAACAGTTCCATGAGCAGTGACTTTATCCTTATTACTTGGCTTTTGTGGTGACCAGCAAGATGCAACTTTCAGAAATTCCCCTGTGCTTGAGGCACTCATAATTCTATTCTCCTGTGTAATGACATTAAGAAAAAAAATGTTCCTGAATGAGGAAAATCACATTGTCTTGCTACCTAGTTAATCTCTCAACATTTGAAACGAGTTGCGTTTTTCTGGTGTTTACTCCTCTGGGAATATGTCTGAGGTTAGTCAAAGACTTTAAAAGCATATTGGAAAAAGACAGTGAAAGAGACCATGGATACAGGTATGCACTTGTGTGGTCACAAACATAGAGAGTAATCATATAAACCTTGTTTCCATAATGGCAAAAACATTACTTGCTTGAAATGGAATGTGGGCTCCCTTAATTGCTTTTTGAAAAAAAAATCCGTGGCAAGAGGCACAGAAATAAATACAAATCAAAGTAGTAGTTAAATTGTAAGAATTGCATTAAAATACGGAATGATAAGGTGAAAGTATCATAATAAAATCCTTTTGTTACATTAACTTTTAGTGTTTTTAAACTCTCAATATGACAATTACTTTGTTTCTTGAGGGGGGGGCAGAAGGTATAACTGTCTCGCATCAAAAAATACCTGGGAAAATGAGAAGTAGTTCTCAATTGAGTTGCTCTCACCATCAAGTACCAGCAAAGCCTGGCTGCTCAATAGTAAGGCATAAAGCTAACAGGTATGATACTGAATTTTTGTCTGGCAACCCCTCTTATAATTAATCAGTCTGGATCAAAAATCACCCATTACTACTGGTCTTATTTATTTGTCTTTTACCATATTATGAAATATCTTCAAAGTTTTGGATTATATTAACAGTGTTAATTATACCTGAAGTAATTTCTTCAATTGCTTTGTTTCTTTTGATTAATCCAATGTTTTGGTACAACAGATCATTGTTAAGTGGCAAACATAAAGTAAAATACTTTGATGGTTTTAACTCAGCCTATAATTTTTTCTAATGTGTTCTTTGCTGTTACTGGTCTATGCTTTTCCAAGTGGGCTAGATACTGTCCATACTCCAGAGTGAGCACAGTCTCAGCCTTCTGTTTGTTTAGGAGTGTCTGGGAGGGAAGGGAGCCTCTAGTACCTTAACCAGCATTTCTGCCATATGTGATGTGATATTTTACTGTTCTGGAGCAAATGGGTTTCATAGTTAGCTTCTTTATTGGGGCATTGACTAAAAGGAAACACCTAGACAGACGCCTGTTAGGAGTGTTCTTTTTTTTAAAAGTGTTACTTTGTAAATGGAAGCTAGAAACATAATATTTGAAGTGAGTTAGAAACATAATATTTGAGAGTATTTTAATGTCAGATTCTTTTACAATTTGCCTCTAATTTTGAATATCTAATCAATATTCTTTTTTTCCCAATGTCTTTTATTCTTTCCATTTGTCTTGTTGATGCAGATGAAGATGTGGGGACGAATCATTTCTCATTTTCAATTGTCTAGTGATTATTTGGGAATTTTTTGTACAGTGATTTTTAATACATTTTTAAATATCTTGTGATATTTAATTTTTCTGGGAAAGCATATGTGCTTTTGTATGAATGAAGGGGGATGGAGATACTTTCTAACCTCTACACTACAAGAGATGGCTTGAAGCATTTTTATGTTCACCAACTTTTGGAACAAAGACTACCCAAACACTTTAATGTCTGTAATAACTCAGATAAAAACGAGGTGTTATTTCCTGTATTGGGTATTATCCCCCTTGCACAGATGCACACTTATTCTCCTAAGAAATGTCGTACTAGCTGTGAAGTATGGAAGAAGGATATGTTGTATGTTAAGAGTCTTTCCTGCCTGAAACTGTAAGGTGTGGTTAAAAACCAATGAAAGCAAGAACATTTTCAGATACAATTGTTAGGAAACCCTTGGCCTCCTGACTAAGGCAGTGGGCTGTTTCACACATTGCTAAAGGCCATGAAAAGCAGCACACAGCTGATAGGAGAAACAAGGATTACTCCTTTTAATCCTTTTAAAGTTTAATCCTAGGACACAGGTAAAGAGCATGATCACTTGAAATGCACCCATATGCCATGGCCAAGACAACCCAGCTTCCAAATCTGCTCTTAGTATGGAGTCTAAGATCCTTTTAAAAGCTTGCAATAGACATGTTTTTGATGGCCTTAACCTTGATGTTAGGTCCCATATGCTGTGCTGCATCAATTCTCCTTTGGCTACTCAGTTTCACTGAATACTTACTTTTAGTTCCATTTATAAATGTTCAGGTAGAGTTGTTTGGCTGTAGTTATGATGCTCTTCTGGTTTTGTTCTTCTGTTGATTTGGGCAGTTTTTTCCCTTACTCACATAAAATTCAAGTGTTGTCTTTGCCTTAAACATGGAGTTTCCAGTGAAACACCTCAGATTTTGGCATATATATAGCGTATATAGCACTATGAGGAGATGTGTTACAGTTATGAGGAATGCCCATACAAAATGAAGAATGCATGTTCATTACCCTTGATAAGTAGAATGCTATTTTACATTAGCCACCTCTTATAAAATTTCTGTTCAAACAGAGAGTGAAAATTGTTGTTTGTATATTTCCATGAAACACCCTTTCTCCCTCCTCATTTTCCAGCTCCCTGCAATATTCAATAAATGAAATAATTCTATTCATAAACCATATTTCTCTATAGTGTCTGGTACAATACATTTACTATATAATAGCTCTTTTGTTGGCTTTTGGAGGAGCTGCTTTCTGGGGCAGGAATCATGAGAGTTTGGGTCTTTCAACTGTGCTGGAGCCTTTTTAATTGAATCTTTCCTTCTCTCATAGTTTGTTTTACTCCAGACACGTTGATGGTTTAGTGTTCAGGACTATGGGCTGTGAGGGTGATTTAATAGCCAGTTGCTGCAGGTCCCGTTCATCTTCATTTCCGGCTGCACATTCCTGCTGTCCTTGTTCCAGAACTGGTGGTTGTGTCATGTTACAGTAACCCAGTTTGGGAATATGAAATAGAAGAAAATGAAGTCTGCAAAGAAGTGAAAATTGTTCCGTAGGCTGAGCTCAGTGGGTCACCATGTAGTCTGATGAGGAATGTGGCATTGACTTGGGAGAGCAAATGTAGCTGGCCTGAGGGTGAAGGGAGGGAGAGAAGGGGAACTGCTTTGCTCCAGTAGCAAGCTACTAGGTGGGCATAAAAAATCTGCAAGGCTTGAGTGCTTAAGTTAGCTTCATATGGATCTTATCTTTTAAAGGTGCAGTTCCCCATGTGTTGGGAGAATGTCATGGAGCCCAGTCTATTCTGTGAAGGAGCAGAAGAGGGAATTGATTAATTAGGGAGGATGGCTGAATGAATTAGGAAGAAACAGACCATATAAACACACTGAGTGTGAAAGTGAGAAAGGGTAAGAAATGGGAGGGGTTGGGATGACAAAGATTAATGCTACATTGCCAGCATGTTCTTTTCCTTTTCTATTTTTTTTTTTTATAATCTTAGTCCCTACAGTCAAATGGTTACCTGGAATCTGTACTTTCTTTTTTAAAGAAAAGTTCTAATGCTGGTGGTTGCTAAGAGTATAACCAAAGAATGAGAAAGACAGGGCAAATACAAGAAAATATAATTTATTATGTAAAGAGTATGTATGTTTTGTAGTGTCTTCTCGTACTTGATCTTGGATGTATTACTTAGGCATGGATTTGCCAGAGAGTTAAAGGTGTCCCTAGCACCACTGTTAATACTGGCTGCTGTGCCATGAACTGCTTCATTAAGAAGGAGTTACACTCTAATTTGACAGGCATTGTGCCTCTGCTGATGTTTGTATGAGTGGAGAGGTAAACAGATTGTGAAATATTACTCTGGTCAGGTATGTATATCGAAAAAAGGAATTCTGAACGATTGTAAGATCCATGTTTCTTTTGGTGCACTAGTGCAGAAAAGCTGCTCTCTATTGTTGATAACAGAATTCATCCTTGAAGCCTAAATAGGTGGAAGCAGTCTCTTCTGAAGACATGAGAGATGGTTCATAGAACTGAAGAGGAAGGGTAGCTTCAGCTGTAGATGAGCTTTGAAGAGAACCTGTGGAAGCAATTATGCATAGGGCAGTTAAGAAGAGAAAAGGTTTGTGATGCAGATTCTGTGATAGTTTTGTTGAGATGGAATTGGGGGGTTTTGTGTGAATAAGGACATTGTTTCATTTGAAGGAGAAGAAAAGAGGTGGGATAATTTCCATGACTGGGTGTACTGGGATTTCTCGGAGTGAAACGTGTGAGAGTGTGTGTGCATGCTCTATGAAATGCATACAGACACTCTGAAACATTGGGACAGGCCTGAGACTGCCTTGTGTGCTGGACAGAGAGCCCATACAAATGCAGCAGGTGTTGTGTGTTCCTGTTCAGACACATTGTATTAATTGCACCTGTCCATTGCAGTTGGGTGTGACACGCCCAATACACCCAATGTGACCTGGGTGTTCATCCTCCTAAGCATTCTGAAGAGTCTTGTCCTTCCTACATAATGAGGGATGAGATGAAGAAGAGATGTCCAGGGAAATGCAAGCCGAGAAGAAAACCGAAGTTTGCAGATGCAGATGCAGATGTCATATGAACCACCATCCATAATTGTGCTGAGGACATACTTTTGCATCATGTAGAAATCCCAGATAAAAAATTTAAAAAAGTGTTTCAGAGCTATCCCTAAGTATGCCATGGTTCTGAATACTGCCATTAGATAGTAACACCTGTAGTCTAATAAAAAGTGTAAGACTGTGAAGCTGTTTGGAGACAAAGGCTGGATGAAGACTTACCAATAAGGAACAATGGAGACATAAACACAAAAAGAAGACTAAATTACTAGAGTAACAGATATAATCTTGATTTTTTTATTCCCCAGAGGAGGGATACCTGAAAGAAAAAGATAGAGGAGGAGAAAAAAAATCTCAAGAAAATTTATTTGTTCTGTTTCCCTGTGATAATAGAAAAAAGATTAGAAAAATAAAGTTGGCCAAAATGAAGAGCCACATAACATTTACTTAAACACTGGAAAAAAAAGTTGACGAGTAAGGAGAGGAAATAAAATATGTAGTAGTTAGGATACTGAAATGATAGTCAGTTATCTGGCTACAGGTCCTACTTCTGCTGATGCTGTCCTGCTGCATTATCACGTATTATTCTGTGCTTGTGTTTCCCCTTCCTTTGTCTTGTTTGTCTGCATAGAGCCTGCAAACCCCTCTGGCTCCTACCGTCTTCACATGGTTTAGGAGTTTTCACAGCAAGGCCCTGAGCTCATTATGGGCCTTCTGCTTTCTCTTCTTTTCTTTGTGTTGCCTCAGTGCCTGGTAGTGCTATTAATCCCATTAATTGGTGCCACACAACCAAAAAAAAAAATTGATTTCTCCCTCCATCTCCCCTGCTTAGTGTGGCGATTCAGAGCACTGACAAGTCTCAAGGCTGCAGTGTAGTCCATGTGAGCATGCTGTAATACTGTATTCCCACAGGGTGCCCTGCTGCAGCTGGTGAGACCCCGATTTACAAGAGGAAGGCCTTCATTCATAACCAGGCAGATTTAGTCTAATATTAAATAAAGAGCAATCAAATCATCAGGAAGCTTTAATTGGGCAATTGCTTTCAGGGTTGGGAAGTTACTTTGCAGTCTCAGAAACAAACAAAAACATACACCAGTGACTCGCAGACATTGTTTTCTAAATAAAAAAGCATTAGAAAATCAGATTAATAATGCTTTGGCTGTTATAAAAAATAGCTCTACAGCCCCCAAACCCTATCATCTTATAAAAGCTTCTAGAAATAAAGTGTTTCTTAGTTGCCTAAGCCATTGCAGCCTTGATGGTAGAAGTGTCTGATGAGGAATGATGGGCCTAAGTCCAGTTCTAGGCATAACTCAATTATCTGTCCTTATGAATTACTGTTGCTACCCATAGAAAGTCTTCAGTTGTTAGTACAGCAGTATCTCTTTAAATATCCATTTAAGGCTCAAGCTTTCTTGTAGAATGTAGACCTTTGTCCTTTGTTCGAAAACCTGAGCCAGAGGACAACTCCTGGATGTTGCAGGTCATGTCCCTGGTAGGCTAGTGAGGACATGGTGGCTAAATCCATAGTGACAGTCTATTTGGAGGAGATAGTCAAAGTGCAAATGGCAGTTCCAAGAAACATACCAATGCTGTGTATGTGTTAAAGTTACCTTGTTTGGGCTCAAAAGTGATTTTAGTAAGTTGATCCATGTGATACAATTATTAATACTCCTATATTTTGGTGTCTATCATATTTTTTCCTTCTACTTTTTCTTTCAGAAGAATGTATTCATTAGCTTGTATTTTTGGTACACAGAGACTGATAATTTTTTTTCTTGTTTCATAATTATGCTTTCTATTGTATAAAGCTTTAATATTGCCGTCATATGTGTACCTTAGCTAATCTATAATTTACAGAGTGGAAAGTGTATCCTGCTTATGTAAGCTAGTATTTATTTAGCTGTCCCCATTATCTCAGACCTACTTTATTTTTGGGCATGATATAAGTGTCAGCCTTAAGCCTGTGCAACCACTGCTCTTGGCCTCAGAGATCAGATAGTGGTGTCCAACGTCCTCTCATTTCAGAGCCTTTTTTTGCAGCTTGGTATTGACACAGTTCTCCATTTTCAACTGCTCTTTAGAGCTACTGTGAGTTCTTTCACATTACTTCCTTAGGTGAGAATTTTTTAAGGACTTGGGCATGCAAGTAAGTTGTAATGAAGCAAATAGTGGTATTAGACCACCTCTTCTGTTAAACATGTGCCTGGATGTAATCCATGATATTTCTACTGTATGTGGTCCACAAAGTTTGGTATTTTTCCTCATACAGTTCAACAGACTCTCTGCTCACTTCTGCTTATCAGAGAAGAATTGTTTTTTGGGCCTGATTATAGAACACCCATCCTCTAAGGAGGAAATGTCTTGTCTGAAGGAAGTTTTCCAGTGACTCTTTCTGTGCAGAAGTTGTTATGGGGATGTGTTCATCCTCACAGTGCTTTGCAATATGCTGACTGTGGAAAGCGGGGAAGTAGAGTAGTAGAGTGAGAGGCTTTTGTCTCTTCTGATGGTGATCAGATCTCTCTCTTTGATTTGTGTCATCTAAATGCACTTGTGCACTGGTTAAGGCTAGTTTGGTTTTTTTTTCTCTGTGACTCTAGTAGCCAAACCTGGGTGAAAGCAAGAGCATTCAAGTAACAGTTCCACACAAGATGTTGTAGTTGTGTCTAGGCACAGAGAATTGATTTTTGGTTGTGGAAATAAGTTCATGCAGGACTGTCCTGATACAAGTGTTTAGATTGAATTTTTGACATTACATACTGCAGGATTAAAATAAAATGTAGTATTTCTTAAATGAGCAAAGCTAAATATTATTTAGTTGTCTGTGCTGTTCTGAATATGACTACTGAATTATGCCTGACATTTTATGTCTTTCCATGCCTTCTGGGGAATACAGTTGTCTTTTTTTCAGGGTACATTTGAAGATGTTCAAACAAAATGTAAAATATTATCCTTCCTATATGTAGTTAAATCAATTGTCTGCTGCAAATCTCTATTATCTTCATATTCTATTTTCATCTGCTGGCTGTAGCAAGGAAAAGGTACCCTATTATGGCAGAAATTGTCCAGGCATATTGCAAAAAAGACCTGCCTGGTGAGTTTTGAGTCTTTGTTCCAAGGCAGCACACAGCCAGTAAACGAGGTGAACAAGTAAATCTGCGGAGAGCATGTTGGGCCATGCATTTTCAGCGGGGTAATCTTGGTGCCTGCTTTACAAGCACAGGTTTTCCATCACAAGAGCAGCCAGCTGGGCAGCGTGGTGTTCATCTTCAGTAGGGGGTGTCACCTCCTGGGTTCAGACCTCAGCCTTGCCAGGTGTGTGTGTTTTGAAGCCCTGACCCTCCAGGCCCTGCTTTCTAGGAGAATCCCAGACAGCAGCCTGGGGGTGCTTCCCCAAGTCACAGCCATTTTTAGACAGAGACAGGCAGTGACTATAACTTCTCAGGGCTGAGGCAGAGCAATGAACCTGTAGTGCCAGTGGGAAGCAGTTTGGGCACCTCCAGAAAGTGGCTGGAGACATGTAGAACATGGGTACCTCTGCACTCAGTGGTAACAATTCCTTTCCCTTGTATATTTGCATCTGTGTCTCTCCTACCTGATTCTTCACGGTATTTATTGCATTCTAAACCTGAATACTTCAAGCCTGCTGCACTGTTTAGACCAAAATGGACACCTGCATGTCTTTTTCCCTATGTGTTTCTAATCTTCAATTTTTTTTTTTTTTAAAGTCTGACTATGATGGGATCATCACTCTCAGAAGTTTCTTTGCCTTAAGCAGCAGAAATATCTATTTTAATTTGACTTGAAATAAAGAGATAATCCATGAAGGTAGAGAAAGCTAGAAATCTGGCAGAACTTTGCAAAAAAATGTTAAGAGAAAAAAAAAAAACCATTAAAGCATTTTCTTTGTCATTTTGTTTGCTGATGAGGAAAATCATAGAAGTAATTTTGGCTTAACTGATGGATGATAAAAATCCATATAGAAGCTATCAGAGGTGGATTTTGCTTCCAACTGAACTGGAATTATTAAGGTGTCTTCTCCGTTGGGGCTGAAGATAGATTCAGGTGTGGCAGCATTTAATAGATGATAGTACACAAAATGGAGGAAGATCTCTAGAGTATAAAAACAAATTAGTCAATATTTCTTTTTTATTAGTTAATGTGGTTATTTAGATATTTCCTAGAATATTATTAATTCATGCATTTGTAATCAAATTTTATTATATCTGTGGACTGATGGCTTCTGCATGGCAAAAGATTCCTGTATTCCTGCGTTTAAAGAGACCAATTCTTTCATTCAAATTTCATTGTGGGTTTTGCTTTTTTTCTCAAATGGCAAAGTTCAAGTGTATGCTTAATTAAGCAAAAGCTGCATCTATACTTAAATGGACACAGGTTGAAATAGCTGTTAATATAAAAGTGTTACTCATAATAGTAAAAAGATTTTTATAGTTTCCAACTGCAATTAGAGAAGCACTGAGAGTAAGCAGTGTTGAAAAAAACTGGACATGGCTAAGTGTTCTCAAAAGCATTAGAGATCTTGCAGAGAGTCTGCAGTGGTGGTTATTCTGACAAGATACTGCACATCTTGTGTTACCTGTGACAGGCAAATCAGTGTGACCTTTCCTGTGGGGAAAATAGGATTCAAGTGGCTTTAGGTCAATCAAGCAACTGCTTACATGTGGAATAACCTCTTTGTCTTCTTAAAATTCTGTATAAAAAGCACTTGCTGGTAGTATTTAAGGAGTTCCCGACACAATTGCAGTATATAAATTCTACAAATATAAAAAACCTCTTTACATTTTGCTGTGGTGAAAATTAATTTTCAGATTTTTCTGTGGCAATAAATTCTGACCTTTCCAGTTCAGAAATCTCTGTTGTATTGTTGCATATTAAACATTTAGATCTATTTAAAAAGCTGATTACAACATTGGTATGAAGTCTTATGAGACCAAGTCAATCTCTCACAGGTAAATAACAGGAAATTAAGATGTGTATCTGAATAGATATTAATATCTTCAAAGTGTATGAATAAAACTTGTAATTAGACTGCATATTGCCCACAGTTGTTTAGTTGTTATACTAAAGGAACACTTCCAAATGACAGGCTTTAAGTAAATTCTAACAATCAGGGAGCATATGTTAACTTCTTTGACATTTGTTTAGTGATCATTACTAGAGCAAACTTAGGGTTAATTTATATAGGCAGCTAAAGTCAAGGTAATTAAATCTGTGTTAGAACTTCCTCACCCTGTACTCTAGTAACTCACATTCTCCATTTTGTGTCACTGTAATTGCTGGTTATTATTTGAAGTTCCACGTAAACAGTGTAAAAATTCTTGGTCAAGATTAAAAAAATACAAAATAAATTTTTATAATAATTTTAATGCATAGAACTCACACAGAATATTTAATAACTTTGGTTATACACACTTGGCAGTAGAATTTCTTAAAACATCATCTCGCATTTATCTTTCTGTATAACTTGAGTAAATCTAATGGTGTAGTAATGCAAAGTTACTGGGGGAGTGTTTTGGGAGGAGAAAGAAAAACACCTGGAAAGTGTGGTGGTTGCTGCACATACTTTTCACACTGTTAAAATGTGTATTCTCCAAGTTTTCCAAGGGATGCAATTGAAATTATTTCCATCAATCTTCAAAACATTCATTTACCTTTTTTTTCCTTTGGTAGGCTTCCAGAAAGAAGGAAGGAAGTGTTTGTAGTTCTGCTGTCACAGAGCAGTGGTCTAATTCATCAAGGCATTTTAAACATGCCCATGGCTTTGTAATTATTTATGTCTCAGGCATAGAGGATATCTAAGCCTAAGTGCCTTGCTGAGTCAACTCCTTAATATACCAATTGTTTTTTTCATATATGGCCTTCTCCTGATCACCACTCATCAACCCTCAATAACCATTTCTATAATGGTACTGTACTGGGACTGGATTTTCTTCACAGCAAGCCTGTGTGTTGGTATATTTCAGATTTGTGACTGAAACAGTGTCAGTACACCACTCTTTTAGCTATTGCTGAGCAGTGATTGCACAGGCTCAAGGTTTTCTCTGTTCTTCTCTCTGCCCACCAGCAAGCAGGCCTGGAGTGGGGACAGCTGGGAGGGGACACAACTGGAACAGCTGACCCAACCTGGGCAAAGAGATATTCCTTACCATACAATGTCATGCTCAGCAATTAAACCTGGGGAGTAAATTTTCTGAAGTAACTGTTGCTGAGGGGCTGGCAAGGCAGTGGGAGGTGGTGAGTGATTGCCTTGGGATCATTTGTTCAATTTTGGTTGGTTGGTTGGTTGTTTTTTCTTTCCTGTGGTTATTAAGCTGTCTTTATCTTGACCCATGAAGTTTTCTTGGTTTCTCTCTTTTCATTTCCTTCCCCATCCCACTGGGGGTAGGAATGAATAAATGGCTGGTGTGTGCTTAGCTGGTGGTTGGGGTCAGCCTACCAGAGGTAGCCACAAAAATACTTGCTAATTCAGTTCCTAGCATTACCCTTCTGCAAAAAAAAATCGTGTCAGATAGGTTGAAGCTAAGTCACTGAAGCTTAAACTGGATACATGATGGGATTTTTTTTTAACAGTTGCAGTAATGAATCACTGCACATGGTGGAAGAAGTGATTTCAACTTAGACCTTGAAATTGAAATAAGATTACTTCAGCTGATCAGAGAAAGATCATCTGCAGCCTATTGAGTTAGCTTTTAGGTAAGGCAGTGATGTGCAGTCGGTGTTGTTTTATGGCTGTAATTTAAGTCCAGGTTGTAATAGTCTTTCGTAATCTTTATCTACAAGTATTCCCTTTGATGTAAATCCTACAGACCTTTCAGAAAACCAGCAGTTTTCATTTACTTTGGCTGAACTGTGAAGTGCATGCCTTGAGGGCAGAATTTCCAGGGGTTGATAGAGTGGATGGAAACTGAGGAAGGCTTCTGAATTACACTTCAGGGAAACCTTACAGTGTTTCTGCAATAGCATGAACTACCCTCATTTGATAAATACTTGGTGAGTTCAGATAATGATATGGTAGGCATAATTCCACGAGTGTGAGATTGTTGTGCAGAGATACAAGATTGCAGAAATGATAAGATACCATAGGAAATCTTTGTGATTTGAAAACTAACCTATTGGAGAAAATGTGATAACTCTTGCCATGATTGGCATATCTGAGAGCATGTTAATCTTTTCTTCTTCTACTGAGAATTAGTTAATGTTTTAGTGTAACCTAGTAGCAGTGACTTCTCTTTTGACAGCATTCTTGGAATGCTTGAATGGGAAAAAGAAAATATTTCAATAAAGCCACAGATTAAAGGATTGAAGCTATTTTGTGAACTCAGGAGGGGTAAAATAGATTTGGGACAATGATATTTGAAATACTAAGATTAAGAGAGGAAAAAACCTCAAAGGTTAGATAAGTGAAAAAATGCAGCAAGAGGTTCAGATAGGTATTGCATATAGATATGTGCGTTGTGGAGTTTAATAAAGTGTCATGGACTTAGTGAAACACTGGAATTGTCCACCAGGCCCCATCCATTCCTAAATAAGATCAGTGATACGTATTTTATTAAGTATTTCATCCATGAGTTGGAATTATTTCAGGTAGGACTAGTTCATCCGAGTCAGGAAACTGATAATATGATCTGCAAGGGTTTGTGGTGGGACGAGCCTGCTGTTTCTGTTCTGCTCTCCAGAGTCCCCCTAAAAAAATGGTTAGTAACATAGCCCCTAAAATTGGTCTTCTCTTACTGAATTGGTACAGATGTTTAGTAGATGGACACTTGAAAGACAGCTATTCAATGATGTTTGTTTTCAGACTTCCTCCTGTTATTCTCGTTCTATGAAATGTTACCTGTGTCACTAGTCCCATACCTTAGATTTCCTAGGGGAATTTTGTTTGCACCAAGCATCAGTGTAACCATATCAGCTTTGCATTTTTGTTTCATTCCTACATCCAAAGTAATTTCTCTGGGTTGTGTTCCCATGCTGTGTACTACAGTCATGTGACATTAAATTTCGCTGCACAGCTGTCTGAAATGGCATCAGTGAGGTTTTGAAAAAAAAGAAAGTGCTGGTTGAAAATTTTTAGTGAATTCCAGGTAAAAGTCTGAATATTTTGACAAGCAAACTGAATAGGACTACTATTTGTTCTCAGCTGTTATTCTACCATGGTTAGTTTGAAGCAAATAGTATGGTACAGGCATGTGAATTGTATTTATGTGGAAATTTGCTTAGGGTTGAGTAATTTATTTTATAGGGAGATGTGGTGATCATTTCATGAACACTTAAAATATGTTGAAGTCCATTTTGTTCATAGTTTATAATGTGATTTTACTATTTTTAATTAAAAATTGCTCAAGAATTTTTAAAGCCTGGCTATTTTCCAAAAGAAGGATGCTGGTTTTTTGGTAGAAGCAGTGATATTTGCCTTTCTGCTCTCATTTAAGAATTACAGACTCTTAATTTAGGCAGTAAAAATAATGTTAAAATATACTTTAAAAATTTATTTCTTTTTGTTTCCTTGCTTTGTTACTGCAGTAATCAGAAAGGAATTCTAACAGAAAAGTGTCAGTCATTAAAAAGTTTCTTAAACCTACTGTCATTTTCACAAGTTTATATCTTCTTTGTCCACTTACAGCCTGTATGAAGGGGTTAGTGAATTTAAATTTAGATGTCTAAGTGTCCAAGCTTCGTTGTAGTGAATGCATATATCTTCAATTAATCAGTGGAGCCAGGAGAGCAATTCTTCTTATCCTAATTGGGCATACTCTGGCTGCTCAGCTGGGAGACCTCTAGCCCCTCATGACTTCTTTATTGACAAAGTCACCACTGACATCGCTGTGATGACTTGCTGTATTTAATTGTATTTAAACTTCTAATTTAAACCATGAAAAAAAGAGTGTGACACAGCCAGAATCTATGCACGCTGTGCCATAGTCTATAAAAGTCTATACAGTTAAAACGTGATTGTTGTGTAGTTACCATTACCAATTACAGGGCAAGATAGAATGGGTCTTAATTAACTTAATAACCTGATAGGTACATTTAGACAGGGCTAATTAGGACTTTCTTGTAATTGGGCCTATGATTAATAGACTGTGAAGACTGTTTCATTTGTATTAATTGCATGGACAGTTACAAGGAAATTAAAATTTGAGCCTTCATTGAATAACTAATAGTGGACCTCAGGATAGCACAGTAGTGAAAGATAGAAAGAGTTCTTTATAAATTATTATTTATAAATTCTGTATATTCTTTATAAATAATTCATATATTAAACCCCTCCTTTAAACCTGGTGGTTTTTTTCAACATCTTTTGCAGCCTCATTAACATGTGCATGAATCTCTCTTGGAAATATCCACAAATCAACTTTTACATGTTATTTTTTTTTAAACAGTCTACATAGTTCAATAAAACTAGTGACTGTAGGAGCATATGAAGATACCTTTGCTGAAGAAAGAAGAACTGGTTTGCACAGTGCAAGGTAAAATCCTTGAAGCAGTTAACTGAAAGAGCTTATATCACCTTGCTGTTTTTTCTCATTCTGCCTTCAGACAATGCAGAGCCTAATTTGGGGCAATATAATTGGGAAGCAGCAGAAACTGATGTATTCACCTGAGTGTTCTAGTCTGGAGTAACCATGGAAGTTTCCTTTGGCCCCTTTTGTGTGCTCCAGTGTGTCTCAAGGGTGCACAGGGAATTCATGATTACTGACTTCTGAACAGCTTCTTCACTTGGTACACAGCTGGGAGGAAGAGACTGTGTGGAGTCCAGTGATAGAAAAGATAAAAGGCTGTAGAGTGAAAGGAAGACATAGCAGTGGATAGAAGATAGGAGGAGAGAGATTATGGGTAGTGAACAGTTCATTTGGCAGCATGGAGACCCAGTCTGCCATGGCTTTTTATTTGTTGTTATAAGGCACTTTGTGCACAGAACAACAGACTTTCCTTATTTGAATTGTAGAAAAATTAGAATTTTGAGCTAACTCTATGAAAAGTATAATTAATATTTTTAAGAGACTTGTTTTTAAGTGTCTCGCATTTCTGTTTTCATGAAGAGTTGAAACTTATCTGATGATTTGTTAATGAAAAAATGAATCTCAGTTTCAATGGTCTTATGCCATTTTTGTTCTGCTGTTAATGCAGAGGCGTCTTCAGTGAGACTAGTTGGTCTTTTCCCTTTTCTTTTTCTTGTGAAACCTACTTAGCACTTTGTGAGTCAGATCAGACTGCTGCTAACCAAAAAGGAATTTTATTTTTGTACCTGGTACACTTTAGTTTTTCTTATTTTACACATTCACTTTTGTCATCTTTTTTGAAACATTTCAAATGTGTGAAAGTTTATTTAGAGTGCCATGTAGTATGTTATTCCTACTGTCTATTAAGATGTCACCCGAGCAACAGATGAGATCATCAAATAAGCTTTTGATGATTTAATCAGAAGTTTAAGTTAGTTTTGTTAGAGAATGGTGCTAGAATGAGAATACCCTTTAGCTAACATTCCTAATCTGTAACATCTTTTCATCTTCAGAGAAATATATTTTTTTACTTTAAAAATTAGGTGAGTGCTCACTATATACAGTTAATGTTGGCGTGATGCTTTTTGCTTTCTTTTTTTTTTGTTGGGTGACTTGGGTTTGGCTTTATTTTTGTTTTTCTTGCCCTCCAGCCCTTCCACCTCATGGCATAGCCAAGCAACTGAATGCAGGCAGCTAACATATTTCCATGTAATTGCCAATTTGCTGAGGATGACAAAAGTCTCAAAGGAAACATGAGCTTGAAGAGCACAGGTTGAGAGCTGAGGAGATGGAACCCCTTGATGAACTGGGTGGCAGAAACTGGTAGAAGGGCAAAGGCAGTGAGGGTCATGGAGTTGTGATCCCATTTCTGGGATGTCTGACAGTGTGTGAGGCAGAAGAATATGGAAGAGCTATAATACCTCCAGTATGTCAATGTGAATTTACACAGAGTATTTGTCTGAAGCTATTGTTATTGGAGTGGAGGTGTTCTCTGCACATTGTCCAGAGTTCAGGAACTCCATGGAAAATGGTAAATTGGAAACTCCTTCCAAACCTTGCTTGAAGCAGCTTGAGAAGCAGATTCCTCAGAGTTTCTTTTCCCCACTTTTGCAGTGGAATATTTGTAGTAAAGACCTATGTCTTCCTTAAATGGCAGATTTTGTAAGCTGAGTTCTCTTTGTGTCCATTTTAAGTTGCATTTTCTTTCAATGACATTTTTGAGAGTGCTTGAGGCAAATTAGTTTGAGGCTTATTACACAAATAAGTAGGTTTATTTCTGAACTTCATCCTCTTCAGTTTCTGAGGATTTCAGCAGTGTTATATTTTTTAAAATTTTTTTTTTACTGTAAGTGTACAGGATTGGTACAACACATTTGTTATTCCAGATAAAAGTAGCCTCTATCTACAGTTCTTTAAAATTTTCTAACTGCTGTCACAGAATAAACCTGATTATTCTCTGGGACAGCACAAATCTTTGTATCACTCTGGTTTTATTATCAGTATAACAGTAGGTACAAAAAGTGGTCCTTTTTAATGGGATCTAATTTCACATCACCCTGATCTTTAGGTTTTTGCTATATCTCAGAAGAGATTAAGAATCCTTTAATCAGTTTTATTTTATTAGATGTTTTTCTGTTACCTAAAGACCATTTTTCCTGTTACAAGCAAGTCAGTGATGGCAACAATCAAGTAGCATTTGTCTTACATTGATATGTAGGCATTTTAAAATTTTTCATTTTCCTGTATTACCTTTTTTAATACTATGTTAATTTTGCAATGTATTATTAATCTAAGACAAAAATAATTTTCAAACCATGATTCTGAGAAATTATTTAAATTACAAGTCAGCTGTTAACAGATTGGCACTTTTCCTTTGGTAATAGAATCCTCTGCAGTGAAATTACTACAGCTATTGTGGTCCATTACAAGCTCTAGATTACATCTTTCCATTGTCACTAATTCTGCATTTTGGCAGGGAAGAGAAGAAAGGTTTGCTGTTAGTGTTGCCAAGCAACTAAAATATGAATTACTCCAATTTCTGAATTTTTCTTGTATGATGTGTATCGGAGGGTTTCTCCTACCTTGGTGAGAGGCAGTCTATCTGAAGTTACACTCCATAGCTACAACAATTCTAAGATTAGTAAGTAGATTAATTTCTCCCTGTGGAGTTCCAGTTCAAAACCAAAGATACCCGGGGTTTTTTGTTTCACTGTCAATAAGTATCAAAAATCACATCACAGCAGACTGTGTCTTCACAAGACATGAGATTGGGTGTATTTTTTCCTTTGTGTGGACAAAGATAACCTGCTGTGCCTTAGTAATCCTGTGTGAAGTAATTAATGTTTACTGCTCTTTGGTATACTTCCTCTGAAGTATCTTTTCACAGCACACTTTACTGATGGTAATGCTAAGTAACTACTGGCATTTGAAAAAAAATTTAATAAAGGAAAGTGTGTGGAACAGATGAAGAGGAGGTAGACTTAAGTGTAAGTTCTCTTAATATTTATGCTTGAGCATAGGTGAAGTGAGAATACATGCTCTGAATAACTTAGGTTAGTTGTTTGGGGGGGTTGTTTTTTGCTTGTTTGTTTTGGTTTTGTTCTCATTTTGTTGTACATTCCTGTAATTTTTTACTTCTGTGGAACTTTTTCATTTTGCAGCAGCAGCAGCCACAGATTTCCTGTAGAACTACATGGGTTTCAGGGTCACCTCACCTGCCCTGAGTTATTCATTTCCTCTCAGAGCACATGCGCAAAGCAGAGCCACAGCTTCTTTCTGGATTCCTAATGTGTTTTGTGCCTAGGAAGCCAGGGAAGAACCCCAGCAGCAATAATGCAGAGTGGTTTTTTTCCTGCTGCCCTGCACAGCCAAGGTGTAGAACAGCAGTTGGGTAGTATCAGTGCGTGGCATAGAAGATGCTTTCCTGTTGACATTGGCTTTGTATCCGCATCTCCAGCAGTGTAATAAAATATTTGATTATTTCTATACTATAGTATTTTTTATGGCTTGCTTTAAAAACTGTACCTGTTTGATCAGACCTTGGAGTTCCCAGATATGAATGCATATTCTAACCAGGCAATTGTTCCATGTCTGGATGAGACGAAAAATTCGAAGTTTCCTGATGCTCCAGTTTCCAGTGAGAAGAAACTTGGATGTATTGGTCAGAGAAGAGCTACTTGCTGCTCTGAAGATGTGCTGGTTCTGAATGGTTAAATGGACAGTATTCTTATTGTTCGGGGTAAATTCAAACAGGTAGCAGGGATTGGGTTTTTTAAGCTAAGTTCCAGTATATAGGCTGAGAACACTTCAGATATGAGCATTTCATGGGGCAAAGCTAGCAGTAGTTTGAGGATGTTCCAGCTTTTTTCTTCAAACTTGAAAACAGACCTTTCGTTTATAAATGCTCATTTAGTTTTGGTAAACACAAGATTAGTTTAGCGCAATACCTCACTAATTTTATGTTTTGGTTTAATTTTCTAAAGGAGTTGATGACCAAGCTGATAACAGAGACACCTGACCAGCCAATCCCATTTCTAATTGATCATCTTCAGTCCAAGCAGGGGAACCGCAGTCAGCTTCAGAGAACATTGTCTGGCTCTGCTGCCCTGTGGGCAGAGAGTGAAACATCAGGTATGTTCTGTGTGCTGGAAAGGGCTGGTCTCCAGTGTAATCTCCCCACATTTATGTCCATGATTTCCTGGATGCACATGTACCTACTGAACAGGTACTGCTCTGTTGTTTTGAGTGTGCAGAATAAATCCTGTTTATTATCCAGCAGATACTGAATTTAACATAGATTGTTGTCTGTCAGCTCAACCTGTGTGTGTATCATGTGAGTATGGATCAGAGTTAGAGAATGGAAACACTTCCAGTCTCAGTGAGAGAGGTTCCCTTGCTGTCCTCTTTCTTTGTTTTCCTTTTCCCTCCCATGGTGTATTTGTGCCAGAGATTAACCTCTATTGAGGTATTCTCTTTAATAATACACATTTTTATATACCTGTCATCCCAACCCTTAATAAGGAGATGCTGTGCTACTTTATGAATTCCAGTGTGAATAATTTATGATTGTAAATCTTCAGAAGCATTAAAATAATATTCTGAAATAGTATCTCCTCTGGTTGTAAAGTAGAAGTCTTGGTTTTCATATTCTGGTACAAGATACTATTACAATATTACTTTTGTGTTTAACAATTGACTAATGATCTGTTTCAGACTACAGTAGAGCTTAAATAGTTGCTGATAGTCTAAATATTAATTTACTGACAAATCAACCATTTATATCAAATACTCAGTTTTAACATAGGCAGTAAAACGTACTTAACATGGGCATTAAGAAATTTTTCACAACAAAAAATAGACTTGTTTTTGGTGAAAAACCTATTAATTTATAAGTTTTAATATTTAAGAAGTGGAATAAATGTATTAAATATAAAAGAAATCAGAAATAGGGGGGGAAAAAAGAGCTGTCTTTGATTTGGATTGATATACCTTGGGGGTTTTTTGATTAATTATTTGTTAAGTCTTTGAAAAATGACCCTACAAATGTTATAATTATCTAATTTGATTCTTTTAACAGAAAATAAAGGAACAAGAAGAGATTTTAGAAGTTATGATAAGCCTTGGCAGGTAAATGCAAAAAAGCCTAAAAAGTCAAAGAGCGACCTTGCGGTGTCCAACATTTCTCCACCATCACCGGAGTCCAAGTCATGTAAGAAAGCTTCACTACATTAATGATTTGTGCATACTTTCCAACCTATAGCATGTTTTTCTTTTGAATTAGGTTTAAAATGGAAAGCAAACTGTGAGCAGATTAAATGCCTATATATATATGTTATAAGAGTTTGATTCTTGCCTTAATCTCACTCGAATTATGAATATTTTATAATGCCCTATGTTGTCATCTGTAGATAGAAAAGACCTCTGGATAGATTAAAAAATAGACTTATATCTGGGTGTCATGCACTGTTTTATGTTCGGTTACTGATCATGGTTTGATGTGTTAGTTTGCATTGCCATTTTGTAAAATCTGTTCTATTGATATTGATCCTAATAGATTTTTTTTCTGTGGGTCAGGCAATGCAAAACTCTGAATTATGAACAGATACTGTTCCAGGTATGGGAGTAGTGTCAGAAGAACTGGTATACTGTTCTGAGAGTTGCTGAAGGAATCTAAATGTACACTGAAAGAAAAGGCAGAATAGAAACAGAGCAGCTGAAAAGAATATTGTCAACTACCTGTAAAAAATTGGTGAAAATGAAGACAACAAGTCTTAATGAAATACAGTGCTTCCTGGGTACTGGCTATTGAAGGAATCTAATTTTTAAGGTTGATTCTTAATGTTGGTTTTTTCACTAATAAATATATCTACAATTTGTGTATATATATATATATAAATATAGTTAAACACACAGATTGGTTTGTACAAGATTTTTCTCCAAAATAAATTGAAAAATGGTATTTTCTTCTGTTGACTCTTGTAGCTTTTTGAAATTTTTATAATAGCCAGGTCTTTGTAATAACTCTGAGTGTGACTAGGTGTACCAGATGAAAACAGAGAGTATGCTGCAATACAAAGTTTGTTGTCTTTCCTCTAAAAGCAAGATGGGAAAGTCTAGACTTCAAAGAAGTCAAAGGAAAATTACCCAGTGACCTCACTAAGTCAAAATACCACAGAGCAAGGGGTAAAGTAAATCATGATAAATTTATGCGGTAGAAAAACTGTGCTTTTGGGTGATTAACAGTCTTATATGGTTATGAAACATTCTTTACTGGGAATAAATAACTGCAACAAGTAAAAATAGCTGTTACAGGTAGCTGTGTCCTATTGTACAGGATTTTTTCAGGATTTTTTCAGGATTTTTTTTTTCTAGAAATGGAGCATTTGTCTCTGTTTCTTCTTCATGAATCACATTCCCTGCTTCAAAAAAACTCAAATTTGATCATCAGTTCCACTGTACCTCTCAAATGGCACATGAATTTTTAGGTCTGTTCAAAAGAAGCATGTGGATTTTAATTTATTTTCAATAATAAATAGAGACATTCAAATAAATGCTCTAAGTCACCCATAATGTGTGTCTAATCTAACAGATTTGCTGGATAACAGCAATTTGTGGAGATCCACTGTCAGAAACAGTGGCCAAAGGTATTGTGAGCTGTTCCTGTCATCATACTGTGTTCCTTTCTTCTGCCCTGTGCTTGCTCTTCAGACTCTGGTATGCATCAAATAACTTTCATGCTATCTCTTAAAGATCTAGTGTTCTCTGCCGTTATCCCAGATAAAGGAGTGACATCACGTCACTGCCCTCACTTGTGTGCCTGCTACAAGTTTCGTGCTTGTTGGTCCTTAGCTTGTCCCATTAGAGGGACAAAGAGGAGACTGGGCATTCTAAACTACCAGGTCTCATGTCAAACAAGGAAATATTGTATACATCCAGGTCAAAGTCAAGGATCTGTCCTTGTGGACTGATGGACACTTAATAATACTCTTCAGTTGGTAAGATGACTCTCAAGCTACCGAAGTCCCCAAGTCTAGGAGCAGTGTGTGGGAGTGCAGCTTTGCCTACAGAGGAGGTAGAATTAGGGTGTGCTTAATGCAACTGGACATTCGTAAATAGATGGCACTACATGGGATTGATTCTAAGTGTTCGGAAAGAGGAGACTAATATCATTGCAAGGCCGTTCTGTCATCACTGAAAGGTCATAATGATTGTGGGATGTTCCTGATGATTAGAAAAATGCAAATATCTAATTGATTTTGAAGAAGGGCAATCTGATAAGTCTAACCTCATCCTCTGCAAAGACTATTAAGCAAACTTTCCTGGAAGGTGTTCCTAGTCACAAGGAGAAAAATGTGATATGGAACATCAAACATGGATTTATGAGATCATGTATGTCTGATCAGATCAACACAGTGTTGCCCTCTTAGGTGAAATAACTGGCCCTGTAACAAGAGAAACAACAATGAAGGTTTCATACCATGACTTTAGTAAAGACACGTTTGTCAGCTTCCCATAGTATCCTTATAACTCAGTTGATAAGGTATGGACTGAATAAGTGGACAAGATGATGTATCCAGCTGGTGGATTCAAGGGATTGTGACTAGCAATGCAAAGTCCAGGTGGAAAGTCTGTCTTTAGTGGCATGCTCAAGGGACTGGTACTGAGATCAGTGCCATTTAAAAGAATTTCCTAATGCCCTGGATGATGAGATAAAATTTCTCTTAGGTCTGTAGATGAGACCAAGTTGTGGGAAGTGGTTGGTATTCTGGGTAGCAGGACTGCTATTCAGAGGGAGAGGACTGAGGAATGGGCTGAGAGGAACTTCTTGAAGTTCAACACAGGCAAATTCAAAATCCTGCATCTTGGATGGAATAACCCTGAGCCACAGTGTAAACAGGGTGTCCCAGGTTTTTTTTTTCTCCCTTTCTCTCGGACCCAGCTCAAAGACACAGAAAGGCACAGGACTGATGTTTGGCATAGGACAGATGATAGGAGATACAGTATCATACAGTCACCCCAGGACACTGGGATATGTGTGTCTAGAAGCCAGCTTTGCAGAAAGAGATGTGGGATGCTGATGGACAAGGACTTGGAGCATGAAGCAGCTGTGGCTGTGTGCTCATGCGGTGCTGAAGGTGACCTGCATACCAGGCTGCAGTAGCAAGAGTAGAGCCAGCAGTGTTTGTTTTTGAAATGGCATCTGGAGCACATCATGAGATATAGTGGTGTACTGGAGCAAGTCCTGTGGAGGTCCACCAAGAGGGTGACAGGGTTGGAGTATGTGATGGACAAGGAAAAGCTGAAGGAAATTGGTTTGGTCATACTGAAGAACTGAAAGCTCAGGGGAGATTTTATTGTTACCATCAACTAGTATGCTGGAGGATGGTAGAGAAGACATAGATTCTTCTCAAGAGTGTTTAGTGAAAGGACAAGAGGAAACAAAAAGTAGTCAAAGCAAGAGTAGTCAAACACTGGAACAGGTTGTCCATAGGGGCCGTGGAATCACCATCATGGGGTATACTCAAAACTGAACTGAACAGTCTGAGCAATCTGCCCTCAATGGACCAGTCCAGAGCAGCAGGCTGGGCTAAAGACTTCCAGAGGTCCTTTCCAGCCTAATTATCCTCTGCTTCCATGCTTTGCAGTTCATGCCTTTCCATTTTTTTTCCCCATGACACCGATTTAAACCTGCAATTAGTTGTCTGCAACTTTTTGAAAATACTTTGTGTATTTGAACTAGCCAGTGTTAGTTTCAGACACGTGCCTTTTTGCCCTATCTTGCTTCCCTTATTTTCTGCCAAATAGATTAATATCAATGCTCTTTTGACATTTCTTTCTTTCTGGTTTATGGCAAAACAGTGGGTACTGTGTGCCCCTTCAGCTACACAGATCAGCAAGCAAGCATGTTTAGAAGGCATTTATTGTTCTGTCCAATTGTGCACACCATATTCCATCTGTTTCGTGTCTTCAGCTTCTACCTCATTGTACTTTTTTTTTCCAAAGCAGCGTCAAAGAAGGTAGTAAGGACTTACCTGAGAAACAGACAGTTTTAGACCTGCTGAGGCCTAAAGATTTATTCTCAGATTTGTGTTTAAAAAGAAAGAGCAAACCCATACCCAAGAATCTAAAAAGCACTCCCACAGACTGCCAAAACAAACCCAAAATTTACTGGAGTCCACCAGCTGTATGATGTCTGTTTCAGAGTTTTTGTCTTGTGACTGTCTTGTTCAAATGATCCCAAACTTGTTATTTCATAGGAATCTTTGGAAATATGAGGGTATTTGATTTATTTAATTATGGAATTATTTTTTTCCTGCTGTAGTGATGTTGACTGCAGTGTGCATGTTATTCCTGCACAAATGTCTCTTCCTTATGCTTTCAACTTTTTTACTGGAAAGATACCTCCACTCTCTTCTCCTGCCCGTTATGAACTCAGGTGCACCTGAAACATACAAACAAGAAGTGTTAATGTCTGAGCCATCTAAACACTTGTTTGGGGTGTGCAAAATCAGAATTAAGCAGAAGCTGCTGCTGTTGTCTGGCAAGGAAGAAGCTTGGAGCCAGCGGTGTTTGTGTGTATATAAATGAAATGTTTCAATGATCACATTCCATATTGGAAGAAAAAAATTGGAAGTTTCAAAATTGTTTGTAAAACAGACTTCTTGTTTCCCAGCTAGCTCCTTCTAGGCAAAGTAGGTTGATCCCTTCACCACCTCCACATTAAATCAGATCACAGATCATTATTTCATGCTGCTTCAGTTCAACATTATCACCACATCCCATTTGCAAGTACAACATTGTGTACTTCTAGCTGCTCTTGGTCAGTCTTGGGCTGTAAGCCAACATTCTCTTAGCCTTTTAATATCCAGATACTGTGTAAACCAGTTTGGATTTATTATGAAAGAACTCTAATCTGAATGCTGTTACAAGATTTAAATGCATGAGTAATTTTATGCTTGATTATATTATACATATCTTTGTTCTTTGAGATGTAGGATGGTCATACAATGTATTAATGAAATGTAGGATTTAATGAGCAACTGGTCTGATTCTATGCATAGATCATACATTGAAAAGACTCGTATGGATAGATAAAACCAGTACTGACCTCGTATCATCATCTAGCAGAAAATAAAGGTGTGCTGATTTGTGGCAGAATTCATAACACAATTTTGAATTAATGTAATGTGCACTTGTGGCCAGGGCACACCACCAGCAAATCAGAAACATTGGCAAGTGTGTCTGTCCAGTCTCCTAAGATGAGATGGTCTCAGCTCCATAAAGGATAACTCTACCTCTTTCAATACAAATGCTACAATGTAGATGTAATAAATCTTCTGAATTGTAGCCAAATAATTTCAAGAGGAAGTGTTATATAATATATAAATCTCTCAAATAACAGAGATGAGGTTGAGGTGGGTAATGTGAGGGATTTGAAATTACTGATATGATTTTGTGGAATGAGTGAGTGTAATAAAGAAAGATGAAGGTCAGAGTATAATGAAAGGATTTTGCTAAGTGTGTAGTGACACATCCACGTAAATGATTTATGACAGACTTTAGGCATACTGAGGAGAATCATGTATTTGAAGAGATTCTAAAGAAGGGTCATATGGTATTTGTACAGTTCTGAATGCTTCCAACAAAGCCATTCCTTTGAAAATTACCAGTGCTTGTTGATCCTACAACTGAGAAGATAAAAGTTTATATTTTGAAAAACTCTGTAAGCAAGCAGAAAATGAAGTTGAAAGGACAAACAAACACATGCCACATGATGCAAGTAAAGAGATGTTGTTTTCATATCCATTCATTATTCAAAAGACTAGGTAAGTAGGAAGAACTGTGTTTACTCTGGAAGTAATAAAAATTTCAGTCAGTTCTAATTCTGTTTAACTTCCCCCTCTGTTTTGATTCCTCAGAATGAGCCAAATCATTGTTGAAACAAATTGTATTGAAACTTAGAAATATTTCATGACAGCATATCTATTTTGGTACCTTTTCACGGAAGTACAGAATGGTTCAGTAAAACACAGCTGATTGTACACCAGCATGCAAAGTAAATTTCCACCATGGTTTTGACTGGTTTCCCACTATCCTATGTCTAGTGAGATTCAGTCCAAGATTTCTGTGTCTGTAAGACATTTCTCTGAAATTATTAACCAGATCACTGTCTTGAGCAAGTGTCCCTACTTTTCAAGAACAAGAGTCTTGATACTCTCTTTTCCTGATGCGAGTTGTTCCATATACTTGGCAGTTGCTGATCCTGGAAGCTCCACAGCTGTAAAGTAGAACTTAATGTTTATTTCATCCAGTTTCTTTCCCATGACAAATTTTGCTTCAAAAGCATATGGTTTCTTAAAAATTCTGTTGTTTTTTATTTTAGAAAATGTGTTTTGTTTCAAACTGACATGGTATCAGATTCTAGCTTGTGGAAATTTTCTG
This sequence comes from Monarcha castaneiventris obscurior, assembly GCA_026261815.1. NCBI lineage: Eukaryota > Metazoa > Chordata > Aves > Passeriformes > Monarchidae > Monarcha > Monarcha castaneiventris. The sequence goes on from JAMPIT010000379.1 coordinate 14,465,326, forward strand.
CAACCTGGAAGCTCCAAGGTTTGGTCATCTTTTTATATGGTTTTACAATATTAAATTGTTGCCTGTTTTTATTTTGGTGATACTGTGACTTTTTTTTGCTATGGTAAGTTCAGTATATGCAAAGAAAAAGTCTGTCCTACTGCTAGTGAGTGATGCTGTAGAATATAGTGTTGGCACATGGAAGGGTGATGGTGAGATGACTGCAAAAGGCTTCCAAAGGAGCATGTGATCTCAATGTAAAACAAAGGTGGGTGAAAATAGAGAGAACTCTTTATAGAATTCCTTTTCTAGTTTATTAAAATTTTCTATTTACAGTTAGTAATAGTTATGAAAAAATACTAGGTGGAACATTTTGTTTTCTGTAAATAAGAAAAAAAAGGATTAGAAATGCTGAAGTTGTCCTGTTTGATTTGTGTATGATAAGGTCTGTGAATGGAGTCAGTTTTTGTCACACAAGAATTTCTGTAACTTTTAATTGCCTTAGCAGTTCTTAAACCAGGGAATTATAAAATAGTGATTGAAATTTATAAGTATCAACAAAAATTACAAGCTGCTCATCTGAGTAAAGACCACTCATACCCTAATACCTTAAAGCCTTTATGTGTTTACTGGGAATGACTATAGCTCATTATTTACATTGTCCTGAGAAGGAAATATGTTACTTGTCTTTTTTGAACACAGAGCAGAACAAGACTGACACTCCAACTTGATCCTCTCTTCCCTTCTTCTTATTGAGGGTTCTTGTGTCCCTTTCCTTCTATTCTTACCTCTGTAGGTCTTTTTTAATGTCTCTTTTGTCTTCTGTCTTTGCGAATGTCTGTAATTGCAGTATAATGCAATATAATAATATGTTATATTATTAATAGCCAGGTTCCTGAGTGGGTGCTACAGGTCAGGATATACTCCGGGTTGTCAGACTCTCTATGGATGTCTGTTTTGAAGATGACTTGGTTTATGTCTACAGGAGGTAGAATCATGTTCTTTGTGAAAGAAGGACTTCAACATAACTTTGTCCCATTTCTTTACCTGGAAAAGGTGACTATTGACTTAACTCCACAAGGGAAAGTTGAAGTTGATCCAAAGTGGAGCAGATTCCATATTCACACAGCATCAGCGATAAGGCAAATTTCAATAACAAGTTATTTAACATGTTTTGTAATAGTGACCAGACCTGATGTCTGAGCATAATTTCCCCATACCATCATAAAAGCACTCTGAAGTTCTAAATTATCATGAAACCTTTTTAGCAGAATCTGTAGGAGTCTGTAAGTTGCCTTTTTGGCATGTAGTGAAAATGAAGTTTATAAGCATAAATTAGTTGGCAGCTGTCAAAATAGTAAACAAAAATTTTGAAGCTGGCCAGGATATATTGGACATTTTAGGCTTTTCTTTGAAATTATTTTTAAGTGAGTTGTCAGCAGCTGGTAAATGATGGTTGGTAAAAGTGCAGCTGGTCCTTTCTGATGGAAAGGTGGACTAGGCATCATCATCTTCACACTAGCATGTGCAGTTCTCAGGATGGTAGTGCTGTGTTCAGAGACAACCCAACGACTGCATTTCGTGGCAAAAGCAGCAGCTCACTTACTTCTGAACGCTGGCAAAAAGAACATGTTAAACTGCAGTTTCAGGAGCAGCATTGTTTTTGTTGTCATTTCTACAAATTGTTCAAGAAGTTCACATTGTTCAATGAAGCTCTGTTCATTGTGCGTCCTGCATATCTCAGACACTCCTTCTCTTTGTTGTAGGTAAACTTAGCTCAGCAGCTGAGATACCATTATTTTAAAATTAAAGGCTTTGGTAATAGATAATGAGCATCAGACTGTGAGCTCAGGTCTGTGCTTCCCAAAGGTTGAGTTTGTTTAAGTAGCGAAATGAAGATTAGAGGCTGTACAGTGTGAATGATAGAGACTTACTTTGTTTCACTGTTTTTAATGAACTGTGTTATCTCCACGTCATGATTTTTGAAAAAAAAATTGTTTTAAAAGCTGTATCTAAAACACTTTTTTTCTTCTTCGTAAAGTAACCAGTAAAGCCAGAAGTACCAGTTACTTATTTTTGTTTCAACATTTTTTCTTAGTGACCCCTAAGGCACACAATTCTATTTTGTTGTAAGTGAAGTACCATCGTGTGCAATAGTTTCAATATATTTTTTGTTGTTGCATTAGTTTTATTATTTTCAATTGTTAGTGTTAATTATCCTGTTCGCCAATTAATTCATTTGCAAGAATCATTCAGGTATGCATTTGTTCATAGATGTTCTTACTTCACATTGACCAAAAAAAATATTTCCAGCTGTTAAAATAAAAGGATAGTTAAGTAATTACCACTCAAGATACTTGAGTTTGTAAATTCACTGTGCAGATTTTTTTCTACTGTAGGAGTCTGAACTACCAAATCTAAACTTCGTCTATATATCTGTGTATATTTAGTGCCAAGGTCAATAGAGCATCCTAAATGGGATTGGAAGACAAAACCGGAGAACCATGATTTTGATGAACTAAATCATATTCTTCAAGAGAGCAAAAAGCTTGGAAAAGCCCTTGAGAATCTGTCTCGCAGTAAGTTGATTGATTTTAGTTTTTTAATGTAACCATGCAGCCTGAATTGTAATTTGGAAGTATATATCAGGAAGGTGGTCTTCTATTAAATGAAGACCAAGGTCATTGACATCAGCAGTTACATTCCTGTTGATAAGGTTTACAGAATGTCTGAGATAATTCAGGAGCTCTCCTGGAAACTGAAACTACTACCTCTGCACCACATTGTTTTGGTTTTTTTTTTTTACATTAGTTTTCTACCAGTTTAGTGAGCTGGATTAGCTCATAAAGAGATCAACACAGGAGGCTGGTTTAATGAAAATGGTGGGAACATGCAGTAGGGAGATTGCTCCTTTGTGTGGTAGCAGTTAAACAGGATTAACCTTTGTAAACCTTAACCTCACTGATGGAGTTCAGACCTGTTATCAAAAAATATTTAGGTATTTTGTATCCATAATTTCCTTGACCTCCTAGTTTTCAAAAGAAATTAAAATATTTTAAAGCATCTCAAATAAATACTCAGAAACATGAAATCCAGTTATTTCATAATAAACCTCATGTATTATCCCTTAAAGATTCATGTAAGGAGCAGCTCTGAGGTTTACTGGATATGATTAGGAATAGCTGCTAATTTTTCTTTTTATTTTTCCTTTTGCTGTCTTTCTGTACAAGAGAATTTTGAAATACATTTGTGGGAGCAAATACTGCTAACAATTTTTAAAGTATGAAATGATGACAAGTACTCTTGGCCATGCTACATGAAAACTAGGTGTGGCATGATCTGGGAGATATTTGTGTGAGAAATGCTTACTTCTTCTCTCTTAAAATTTTATCTCTGGCAGTTCTTAATTCACTGGCGAATTTAAAGATAGGGACATCAGAGACAGAGCTGAATGAGGAATGGAAGATTTGTTTTGTGAAAAAATTTGAGATTCAGCATTTTTCCAAATTGTGCCAAATACCCAAAACAAGCTTGCCCAAATCACACTCTCCCAAATGTTTTAGGTTGATCACCACAATTATATTCTGAGAAATTTTCCTACTTGTATTATAGTAGTATAGTTACAGAGCTTTTTTTAAATACTTTTCTAGTAAATTGGTCTATCTGCCTATAAGGAGCTAAAGCAACTCTGGTCAGTCTCTGATTTGCAGCCTCACTATTGCCTGACTGTGATAGATGTGAGTGTAGTTTTCAAGCCCTTCTCCTTTAGATAATTGTAGCCAAGCTGTGCACAGATACAGAAACAATTATCTTGAATTTCAGAAGGAGTTATTTATTCACTCTCTGGAGATATAAACCAATCATATGTGAGAGTTCAATAATTAATGCCTAAATCCACTCTTCAAACCTACATCTTTGTCTTTCCTTCAGAATATTGTGAAGGTTCCACTTTTACCTAGAACTATAACTGTACTTCCTTAAACCTAAAATAGATTTTGCAGCATTCTGTACCTCTCTTTGCCCCACAGTTTTCTAACTGGAGTGTAAAACTCTGCAGCTCTTCTGGGTCCTAGACTTGGACTGGGTGAATGTACCTGGTCAGCATTGTTGGAGTCTGTTTTTCATAGTTATTTCACAAATGAAACATTCTTCACTGTTTCTTGCTACTACTTGATGATTTCTGGTCGTTTGTCGAGATAATATGGAATTTGAATCCCATCCCCAAAGTGCTTTAAATCACTTGCAGCCTAATAATAAGTTCACTTTTATGAATGTGCTCTCTATTTCTTCATCCAGATCATTAATGGAAATATTGTCAGACCTCTTCATGATCCCATTTCAGATCTGACAACCAGCTCTTGAAAGCTACTCAGTAAGTGTGTTTTTTCCCACCAGATGTTTTTCTACCTTGCAGTGTTTTCACATCGATTGTAATTCGCTATTTTTTTTTCACTGAAGTATCATCTAGGACAATAAGCAGTCTTATAGCTGAAGTATTCTGCATCTGCTTCTTCCTCTTATCCACTAGGCAAGTTTCCCAGTTGAGAATGCAATTAGACTAATTTGACACGATTCATTCTTGATAAATCCGTGTCAGCTTGTTCTTACGGCCTTTCTATTCCATTACATGTTGATACATTATTTATTTAACAGTTTTGTGTATGATTCTTGCTGTTGTCTGATTTAGGCTTGGTGGTTAGTAGTTCCCCACATCATCTCTTTTTCGAAGAAAGATATGTATTTGCACTTTTCTGTCCTCTCTGTTCCTGAAAGACAGTTGCTAATGGATTAGAGGTTTCTTCAGTTAGTTAAATGCTCTGGAATGAATTTCACAAGAGTCTGCCAACTTGACTTTATCTAAATCACCAGCATATCTTTCAGCTTCCCTTGTCAGGCTTGTAGTTTTTCCTCTTAAAACCACTACTGTTAAGCATCTGGCTGCAATTGATTTTTTTGGTAAAGACTGAAGCAGTGAAAGTATTGAACACTGGGAATTCTTTGTATCATCTCTTACTTGCTTTCCTTCTCTTTGATGTAATAGTTCTGTATTTTAATTTGTTCTCCTTTTCTAGTATATTTATAGTATCTTTTCTTATGGTTTTTTATGTTCTTTTATAGTTGTTAGTTACTCTGCACTTTAACCTTTCTTTTTTTTTGTTTGTATCATTTAAACACTTGCATCAGATTAATTCTAAGCTATATGTCCTTGTTTCTATTCTAAGCTATATGTCCAAAGTTTTGTACTTCTGATATTCATTTAATTTCAAGGAATAAAAAATTCTTTGCTATTATTTCTTACATCAGCATGATATTAAATCAAAATGAAAAATGTGAAAATTTTGTAAAAATAGAAAAGGTGTAATTTTGAGAATAAATGAGGTATTTTTTGTTCTCCCAGAGATAGAATGTAGATTGCACATAGGAAATAGGGGGCTTCAACGTATAGAAGGTCTAGGATTTTAAAAGTATAAGGTGCATGAGACTCATTCTGTGCTGTACCCAAACAACATTCCATTAAAAAAGCCATCACAAGATCCCATGTCTACCTCTCCTGATGCTTGTTTTGGGCAATCTGGTTAGTGCTGTTGGTTCTACAAGTGTGCCATGACTCTAATGCTGCATTTGATAATAATCTTATTTTGACGTGGTATGGGACAGACCCTGGGCTCAACAGAGAGCTGAGTACACAACTGATCAAAATGTATTATCAATGCATATCAATATACAGCGCCCTCTCTTTTGTTCTTCAGTATTTTAACAGGGAAGGGTGACACATGAATTGAAATGTTTGAAGTTAAATGAATTTTCCATCAAGTCCTGGATCCAATTTGTTTACATTTTAAAGATAAGCTTTGGATCTTTTAGTGAGTTTCCATGACTGTGGAGTCATGAGTTGCCTGTTAGGCAGTTGACACAGCCTGTGAATTAAATTCTAGTTTCTGTTGCTTCATTTACTATTCAGTCTAGATACCTGCTTTGAGACAAACTTGTGCACTTCATGCAAAATTTGAACTGCCTGTAAGCTTTGGAAGGTGAGACTCAGGCACTTAGATGTCTGGTCTCTTCTGTATTCAGTCCTAGTGATTAAAACTGAACTTGCTTACATTTGGAGCCTTTCTCCCAACCCCCATCATGAGTGAGTAATTCTGTGCTGCAGTAGGTCTGAGAAACTGATAGTGACTTCACACTCAGAGTTAAATTATCTTAGGAGTTTTGAGAATCTGGAGAAGGTTATTGTAGTTATGGTCTAAGCGTGGTGGAGCTTGCTGATTTAAGTATACCATTTTTCAGAGGCTTACCCACATGGGAGAGCTGGGTTTTGTTTGCTTCTTCAGTCAGCTGTATGTCATTGAAGTGGATTTGGAACTATCAAATAATCTATTTAGGGAAGATTTTGGTTTATAAAGCAACTTACAGGAATATACTGCATTCCCCTTGTGCATGTTTAATTTTCTTTTATTGTAAGGTCGCTTACCTTTTTTGCTGTCATCCTTCTTCCTCTGCTAATCATAAGGAAGAAAAGTTCCATCCTGTTTCAAATGTGGGCTCTTGTATTTCACCTTCTGGCCTGTTTGCCTTTAAACAGAATTAAAATCTGTATAGCTAAGGATCTTGCTAATGAATCTGACTTTATCCTTCCCTCATTTTCTGAGGATGGAAAAATAGATAACAAGATATGGAAACCAGTGAATTATGAGAGTTTAGAGTAGGGGAAAATTAAGGACTAAGTCAGTGAGATCTTGCTGCAATTAGGTGGGAAGTCTGCATACTTAATGAAAACTTTGCATCTTTTATACGAACAGTTAAGGATTAGGGTGCATATTGAAAATGTGTGCATATTGAAGGTTTCAGTTTATACATGGTAACTGCATTTGATGAAAAAACGTCTTCTGCTGTGAGATAGGTACTCTTTCATAATCACACACAGCCTTTCAGCGAAAATAACTGACATTTTGTTAGTAGTGTTTGAATACTTGTTCAGGCCAGGTGTGCACTTCAGATCAGAGGGGAAGAAACAAATTTATCATGCTTTGAATTCAGTTGAAATTCTAAGGTCAAAAAATGGTAATGAGTTAACATTAACCAAAAGTATTCGATAATGAATCCAAGTCAGTTTTGGGGAAGCCCAGAAAAAATGGTATCTATGTATAACCAAGAGGAGAAAAATCCTCTTGTTCCTTAATTTCGAAGGAGAGTAATCAATAAACAATCAGTAAATGAGAAAACCACGGTTTTCCATCTAGTAGGAAATAATGCTGGAAATCATAAAGAATTTTAGACTCACAGAATGGTTAAGGTTGGAAGGGACCTCTGGAAGATGTCTGGTCCATCCCTGCTGCTAAACACCTAGAGCCAGGTGTCAAGGCTCTTCAATACCTTCAAGAATGAAAGATCTCCAAGTCTCGCCAGAGTATCTCAAACAGTTATTTATTATAATGTTAGAATCAGTTGATGTTGTTTATGCTTATGTTAAGAAAGGCAAGCACGATCTTACCTCTTTAAGAAAAAATATAAAATAGTAAAACGTAAAAGCATATGTTCTGTTTATCTTTTACAGGAAAGAAGATAAGCAACAAGAGTAAAAATCTCATAACTACAAGGGTAGAACTAGTTCTAAACAAAATCACAATATGTTAACAAACCACTAAAATCATGTCCTCAGTTTTGTGGATGAACTTGAGAGTATGTGGGATGTGAGAAGCTTTATATATACATCATGAACTACTTGAATGTATTTAGCAGTCTGTGAAAAACACATTAGAATGGGGCTTCATTTAGAAGCTTCTACATTGTAGGAAACCATTAATGATTTACCTTATAGTTATGGAAGATGAATTGAATGCCACTAACATATATTGAAGCCAGATATTTCTGATGGTGATGATGATGATGTAACTGTAAATGCACATCTTCAGGACATGTACCTAGACTTTTGTCAATTGCCTTATGAGGGGTATTGTTTTAAGACACAACATGTTAGTATTTTTTTTCAGTTGTATACAGTTGTTGATCTGAAATGGACTTGAGTCTATAAAGATGACTTCCCTCTTATCAGTTGATCATGTAGTCCTAAATGTGTTCTGCTAACTGAACCACAGGGGTGTTCATCATGTAGAGGATTTTTCCCTTCTTCTCTTCAATGTGAACTTTAAAATTATGTTATTCTTGCATGAGATCAATGCTTGTGATTTATTTTGAGATCAACATTTTTAGATAAGCTCAATCAAACCTTTAGGGAAGATAATTTTACCTCAGTATGGCAGCTGTTATCTGATACTGCCTTTGCTCATAAAATCCACTTATTTTTAGTATGATATAGAAGTAATAATACAAAATAATGGTATTTTCTGAGATTGAAAAAGGATGAATATGAGCATAATTATAAACTGGGGCTTGTATGGCCAGGAAATCACTGCTACTTTAGTTGTAAGTATCTTTTTCCTGCAGACGTTAAAATCGTAATCACCTTTGTGAAGGTATTTGCCATTCTGATCCAACCTACCCTAAGTTTCAGGACTAGAGTCTCTTTTTGAGTAACCTTGCCCTTTTCTGGAACAATATTTGACTTGCTAAAGATTTCTCTAGTACTATTGCAGAACTGGGGTTTGTGTGACTGTCATCTCAGATGTGGAACTTTCTAGTTCTTAGTATAAGGGGGTTGGCATTCGTGGGGCAGCAGAACATGAACTCTATCCTTGGCTACTGGATGCTGTGGGCTACCCATCCCAACCCACCTGCTGCAGTGTGCACCCACCCCTAAAGAGTTCTATAGTTTTGATTATTCTCTTCTGAGATGACCTTGGCCTAGGAGGGTTTCTGGGATATAATATTTGTTGAGGACTTTGTCTTTTGTTTCTCTGTTTTTGCATAATTCATTAGTCAGTAAACCTAATCCTGAAACCTGTATTCTTCATTGGAGCCACTCAGAAATTTGGACATTGAGATTCTGGAAGTCTAAAGCAGAGATTATTTTGGTAGGGATTAAGATTTTTTTAAATCTTTTTTGAAGCCAATATGAGGAGGAGGGATTAAATCCATGTTTTCTAGATAGTAACTGTAAGATGCATAGTGTGCTCCTGTGTTGATGTGTGGTGCCTTGTAGATGACAGTTTCTCTTGTTCTAACATTGCCAAGTGTTGGGAGGAATATTACCCTCATTCAAGATGAATACCACTACAGAAGGTTTAAAGTTGCTTAATAATATGTGGACATACACCCCTCATTGGTAAAAACTCTGAGGTTTCATTTCACTATGCCTTCACAGAAAATCTCTGAGTTATTACTGGAGGAAATATGTCTAATTTTGAAAGTGGTAAAGTGACTCACTGTAGGTAAAGGAATATTGTAAGAATGCTTATTATGACAGTCAATGACAAACATATTTTAAAGTTCCTACACAGAAATGAGTGAGATTTTTTGGTTTTTGTGTGCTTTTTCTGGGGGAGGAATGCTTTGTTGGTGCAACCAGAGCAACCACTTTATGTCCTTTATAATCCAAGGACAGTGTGAAATAAATAATTTCAATTTTCCTTGTGTTCAATACATGGTTCAAACGGGTACAGGCACTAGAACGCACAATGCTGCCTGCTGCAGTATGGCACAAGGTTTTGCCATGGGAAATGCACGTATGTTTAAGATGACCTGTCCCACCAATAAGAAGAACATGAGCTTACCATGAGAATTTAGAATTGGAGAATGCATTGGGGCAGTGAACTGCTGGACAGTTGATATGTGATATGATATTCCTGTGTTTGTGCTCAAAGCTGCAGGATTAATAATAGTAGAATAAGAATGCTGTTTCTGTCCTGGAGTTCGTTACAGAACCTGTGATATGCATTATGAGGTTGACAGTCCAGCCATCCAGAAGTTCCCTGGCCTAGACTGATCCTGAGAATGAATTTTGTCAAGTTAGTCAGAGTTGCGTTGAGGTTGTCTTAGTATGTCTAAACTTTGTATGTCAAAACCCACATCCAGAAAGCTTTGTTAGGCAGGTAGGAAAACTGGCTATTGGGAGCTCTGTGGCCATCTTCTGGATGTTTAGGAAAATGCATAAATATTTCCTTGAATATTGAGTTAAATGGTAGTCTGGCATACATTAAAGTAGTAGCATTTTATTTTCTTAAGATTGGGTGCACATTGGACTTCTCAGATGTACACTGTGCCTTTAGAAGAATGTAAGTCTTAAAAAAGCTCCTCAACAAATTTTTGTTTTGTTTTATTTCTTACTGTAATTATTTAAGGACCACATATAAAAGCAAAAATGGAAGATATCCCTGAAGTTCCAAAACTTTCATTTTTACCAGAATGCTAGATCTGTAATTTCAGGTGTATTTAGCATATGAAAATATTGCCAGATTTTAAGCTACTGTAAAGCTGATCAGGAATAATGCAGCAGTTAGGCCTTTTATGACTTGCCATTTCATAAAATCATAAAATGGTTTGAATTGGAAGGGACCTTAAAGATCATCTAGTTCCACCCCTTTCCATCAGCTGGGACACCTTCCACTAGATCAAGTTGCTCCAGGCCCTGCCTAACCTGGGAACACTTCCAGGGATGGGATATCCACAGCTTCTCTGGGCAACCTGTTCCAGTGTTTCACCACCCTCACAGTAAAAAATTTCTTCCTAATCTCTAATCTAAACATACCCTTTTTCAGTTTGAAGCCATTATGCCTTTTTCTATCACTACATGCCCCTGTAAAAAGTCCCTCTACAGCTTTCTGTAGCCCGTTTTTAGGTACTGGAAGGTGATATAAGGTCTCACTATAGCCTTCACTTCTCCAGGCTGAACAACCCCAACTCTCTCCGCCTGTTTTCATAAGGGAGGTGCTCCAGCCCTCTGAGCATCTTCATGACCCTCCTCTGGACTTGCTCCAGCAGGTCCATGCGCTTCTTTTTTTGGAGGCCCCAGAGCTGGACACAAGCACTCCAGGTGGAGTCTCACAAAAGCAGAGCAGAGGCAGAGAATCACCTCCCTCAGCAGGCTGGCTACACTGTTTTTGATGCAGCCCAGGGTGTGGCTGGGATTTTTGGGCTGCAGGTACACGTTGCTGGGTAATTTCAGGCTTCTCATCCACCAGCACTCAGAAGTCTTTCTACCCAAGGCTGCTCTTAATCCATTCTTTGCCCAGTCCGTACTTGTGCCTGGGAGTGCTCCAATGCAGGTGTAGGTCCTTGCACTTGGCTTTGTTGAACTTCCACAGGGTTTGCACAGTCCCCCACCTCTCAAGCGTGTCAAGGTCCCACTGGATGGCATCCCTTCTCTCCAGTGTCAACTGCTCCACACAGCTTGGTGTCAGCAGCAGACTTGCTGAGGGTGCACTCCACCCCACTGTCCATGTTACTAATAAAGATATTAACAGCAGCCACCCCAATACCGTCCCCTGAGGAATGCCACTCACCACTGGTTTCCACTTTGACATTGAGCCATTGACCAAAGTTCTTTGAAGTGTAGCCATCCAGCAGTTATCCACTGAATGGTCCACCCAGTAAATCCGTATCTCCCCAGATTAGAGACAAGGATGTCATACAGGACAGTGTCAAATGCCCTGCACAAGTCTGTGTAGATGATGTCAGTTGCTCTTTTTCAAAAAGACCTGAACTTGTGTGGTGCCTTTTGCTTTGAAAAGTAATTTTATGCTGTTGAATTGAGAACATCAAAGTCTAAAAATCACTTTTCAAAGAGGAATATTATCACTGAGTGGAGGCATATTAGGTATTGAATAAATAAAATTCTTCTGCTAGGAAGTGCATATGCAAAAGCTAGGCATTTTTAAGACTCATGGAATTGTTATTAACAACGTTCAGTTTTCTTTAAAAATAAAGTTCATTTCTTGGTAATCTAGAAATGAAGCTGAATGTCCTAAGCAGGAAGCCTGTACTGTGGAAGGTACTCATTCTAGACTCAGAAGGGATTTTATTTTGTTAAAATATGCTGCAAAGGTTTTGAGAGGTGGCTTTTACATCTCCATGTAAAATGGATACTGTAATGCTGTATTCATTACCATCTTTATCTCTCCATATTTACCATTGTACTTCTGCAGATTGTCATAGAGATAGAAGACTGGGAACAGAAATCTAAGATAGCCATGCAAAGGATGGTTTTAATAATCCATGCTAATTTTAAAAGAAGCATAGCAAACAACTGATTGAGTATTTTAAATATAGAAATTTAAGGTAAATGGCTAATATGGTGTGAGATACATGTTTTAGGCAATCTGCTTAGAATAGACATGATGATAGTAATAAGTATTAATAAATTACATCGTTATTACATTGTTTGTTAGATATATTTCATTTAATCACAGCATGCCAAACCTTTCTTGCAATCAGACAGTAAATTGTTCTTCCAGTCCTCTTCAAAAACCAAGCTAGTGACTGAATGAGTGTTCCAGTAGAGAGAGGCTGTGCTAGCATCAACAGCCCCTCTCCAGATTTGTTGCTGATCAGAGATGGCAGTATTTGTGGCTGTGGAGCATTTCTGAAGGACTGTGGAAGCATGTTCATACCAATTATTTCATTGTTCAGCACCCTTACAGCACAGAGGGTTGTTACATCCTAAAGTAGAAGTGCCCTGAATTTGTCTGCCTAATTCACCAGACAACTGAGTGGGCTGGATACTTGTGATGCCTGATCAAATTTTAGCACCTGTAATTACTTGTAAAAGGCAGGATTTTTTAAAGAAATTGGCAGCTAGCTACCTAGATAATTACCACATTAAACCTTGTCTGTGAGCTTTAGCTGATGGAGGGAAGCAAACTTCTCACCCCTTTAGTTAGAATGGTTAGTAAGAGTGGTTGGTCTATTGTACAGCTGTCAATTGCATTATGATATAAAACTATGGCAAATGTTGTCTGTGAGAAACAGCTGCTATACAAGAAAAGGTAAAGCATACTCCTTCATTTCTGGAGGATTTACCTTTGACATCAGAAGACCTCTCCCAGCAAAGGCAGGTTGAGTAGTTTTAACAGTTCCCTTCTTATCTGCTGCTCAGTGTCTTGCAGCAGGGCAATGATGATGCAGCTTTGAAACTTCCATTCTCTAAATTCATCATCCTGCAGAGTCAGACTTTAAATTCTGTAAGCTGAGGGAAGTCAGAAATAGTTGTTCATAGTAACTTTTATTCTAACAAAGCCACAGGATTTACGGGTGAATAAACTAGATGTGTCAGTTTTTCTGGTGTTAGAGTTTTTTTGTGATTAGGATTAAGTTTTGATAGAAAAGGTTACCATTTGAAGAAGTGACTAAATTGTCAGGTTAAAAGTTTTTAGTGTATGGACATTTTGGCTGTACCTATGAATGTTTTGCCTAACACTAAAGTGTTCTTTCCATTTAGTAGTTTCATGGAATGGGCTTTCCCTTTGTCTCTAGTGTTCTGTGATTCTATAATGCTGTTTTTTCTATTTAGACTATATAAAAAGTAAATGAAAATAATTATAGAAAATACAGAGAGCATAATAAATTACTTGTTGTCACTTCTACAAAGAAATGAGAAAAGGGTTTTCTTTTTGAAAAATGCTGATGTCTGGATACTACTAATTACATGAACTGGAGATAGCAACCATTGTTACAATTTCTTCATAGAAATTCAACTATTTTAAATTGACAGTGTATTACTTGAAAATAAAGTAACTGACAGTAACCTGTTTGATTACTGAAAAGTCATGAGTCTGCTAAGGGTGAAGAAATTAGCAGAAATCTAGATACTCCTGTACAATAACGGTGACTATCTCTAGTTGTGCTCTCAGGAGTCAGGATTAAGGTTTATTTGGTTCGGTTTTTTTTTTAATGTTATGGTAAATAGGCAAGAGTTTTAATTTTTTGAGGAGTTATTTTGTGAAAACTGGAGTCCATATTATTCTACCTGACATCTGCACACAGGGTGCAAATCCCCCTCCTCTCAAATTCAGCCAAGATGTTCTGCGAGTTGGACAACTGCAAAGAAAACTGTTAAGAGTAAGAGGGGCACACACTTATTGTAGTGCAGTAGTGTCTTGGAAGGAAGTAAGTGTTTTTACAGCCAATGTTTTTTGGGGTTATTTATCCTAGTCTCTGCTAATGGAGTTGTGTTATCAGTGACTAAAAGAGTACTGTTAATATTAATGAGGCTCAAGATGTAACAAAAAGATCTGTGTGACTGACATGGTGAACACCACCTCCAGAAGAATCACTGTACTAAGATTGCTCTAACAAGCTCCTTATAAAGTTTCTTCCCCAGAATCCTTTATATTTTCTCTTGATGCCACGTTAGAGAGAGAGAGCTAAAAAGAGTTTGCAGGTTTAATTCTGTGATTGCAAACATCAAAGATTTCTAAATTTGCAAAATTCTATTTTGGCAACATCTCCTCAGAAGCTGCTAATTCTCTACATGCTTGTCTAAAAAATACAGTTTGTTTTAGTGTCTCGATACTGTTTACAATTTAGTAGAGAAGAAATCTGAGGCATTGTGGTCAATTCAATTACTCAGTTCAGTCTCTTCTCTAAATTCAGAGAATCATGAAAAGCACAGTAAAAAAACCCAAAGAATTCATGTAGTTGTGCTATACCAAATAGTATAGGCTTATATATGTATATGCTTATATATTAGCTTATACTGCTGCACTCTTTAATGTGATTTTAGAAAGAGTAACTCTCTACTCAGCTGATACTACATATTTTGCAATATCATCTCTTTCATTCCATCAAAAAAGGTGTCTTGATAACATGATATGAGTTAGAAAACAATTTTCAAGTGTGTGTTCTTCGTTTTTATGGGTACTTCACTTATTTTCACCACCAGGAGAAGCTTTTCTTTGGTTTTTGAAGTTCTGATCTGGAAATGTTTCTCATTGAACCTCATAAGAATCTAGGAGATGCTTGCTTCCAATGTATCAGAATTTTCAACATGGTAGCATTATATACATGATGACTTGATCACACCTTGTGATATACTGATGTGTGTAAAAACTTTAAAATTCTGAGACCAACTGTGCATATTTAATGTGCTACAAAATAGAAGTAATTGAAACATGACATAATGTAAGCAAGCATGGGGAAGCCTTGGGTAGGCATATGCAGAAAAGATGAGCAAATATACAAATTTCCTTTCAGAGGATTTAGAAAAAGTTTTGTATTCTATTGTGATATTTTACTTTATTCTCTGAAGTTCCACCTGTTTTTATAGGATCATTTCTACATTGTATTGTGAAGAAAGAGAGAAAAGAAATGTCCATATTGCCCTGTAATTGCAGCATAATGCGTTATGCATGCTGGTCAGGGTGAGATTTACATAATAATGTGTCCATTGGTAAATCTGATATTGCTGATTTAATTTTAGAAAGCAGATAGAAGTATGCTTAAATTTGTTATCACTTTACTGGCACATCTGCCATTTTCATTTCCATAGTTTTTTGAAAAGTCATTTTGATAATATTGCAGCTGAGGAAAATGAAGAGTGAAAATTTCCAGGCAATTTCACTAATGGAACAAAATATGATACATTGTATAGTACAGCAGCATGCAGAGAACAGTATGTATAGTTTTCAGATTTAACCTTACTTTTACTTACCATAGTAAAAGACATTTATAGAAAGCGTTTCTCTAAATATTTTTTTTTAATCTGTTTTGTTTTCAGGCATTGCTATTTCTGATGAACTTGATAAGGTAAGATTGATAAAAGATGCCTAATGAACAGTGCAAAGAGACAGATGATTGTGATAGGGCACATGCCACTCTCCTGGCATGCACACTTCAGTTCTGTTGGGTTCAGAGGAAGTTTGGGTATGGAAAGCTAAATGGGTAAGTACAGTATATGTGGCTGCATGAAGAGCTTGATGCAGGATGGACTGTCAAGTATGGAAAAAAACCTCAGTGAGTTTAAGAGAATCTTAATGAGACTGTGGAAATACTTTTGATCTTGACACCATCTTTGGTTAATATAGTTTGTTAGATTACTTTGTGTAGTTTTGGAAACATTTAACCTTGAATACCTTTTATTCATGAAATGGAATACTGCATTCCCAGATATGATTTGTGAGAATATTTAGAAATTACTTTTACTTCCCAGGTTTACTCAGGAATGCGCAAGGCATAAGTATCAGTCTCTACCTCCCTTCTGAATGCAAAAATAGTCTCTTCTGTTCTGGCCATTTTTGATACCTTACACAGTTAACATGTATTTTAGTTCTAGCTGTAATAAGTTCTACGTTGAAAGAGTAATCGAGCAAGGTTTTTTTAAGTACTTAAGGAAACAGAACCAATTTTTCTTCCCAATTCTCAGCAGTAAACAGCCGTGTGCTTCTAGTGCCAAGAAACTTGCATTGTGTTCTTGGTGTCAGAAACCATTGCTGTCAGGAAAATGAGATCAAAAGGTATATAAGACAGAGGAATAATGCCTAATATAGAACACTTTTGTTTTTAAATAACTTTCATTTCTGCTGGTAAAATGAGGACACAAATCATTCTGACACAAGTGCATATAAAATACCTTCACTGTGTTCTCCAAGGAAGGCTGGTTAGATAAGACTGATCAATGTCACAGTGCAGTCATGTACCTCTGTGGCTGCCATTTCCAAACTATGGCCTAAGTCTTCCTACTGTTTCCATAACTGGGCTCAGAAGTGATGTAAAACACAATTAGAAAGTACTTCCATTAGAACCCTTGCCTTTAAGAATACTTATGAAGAATTCCTTTTGGTTTTGGGTTTTTTTGTTGGAAAAAACCCTACTAGATACTGTTTGAGGGAGGAAAAAGTTTAGGCTAGATCCTCGTATCACATACTTTTAGCAAATAATTTCTGGTTTGTTTGGGCTTTTTTAAACTATGATATCTTATTGTTCAAAAATATTAATGTTTTTTAAATTTAGTTATTTGATATGAAAACTGAGATGCAGAACATAATTGGGGAATTTCCACATGATCCAGCTTGAGTGAAGAGTTAGGGTTTTTTTGTTACTATATACTTTATTTTTTATAATTTGAAATTGGAAGGTAGTAGGTTTTTTTAAATAAAACTTGGAATTAGATTATATACATTCAATTCATAGATTGAATATTCTTGAAGTCAAAAGCTGTTTGTACAATACACAAAACCCCAGACAATGAAACACTTTAGCGTGCATCATTTGTGCAGTATTTCTCAACAGGCTTTCAGCATAGATTTAGAGAAGAAGAGTGATTTTTTTATCTCCATGTTCTTTAGTGAACTTCATTTCTATTTCTTGTTTGACCCTTTAAGGATTTTTAATGAATGTAATGTCTGGTCTGTGTAAGGATATAAGCATGTCCAGGACTATTCCATGGAATCCTGCCTCCTAGGAATGATCCCTTACACAAGCTTATTCCTGAAATGTTCCTGTGACTTGTTTCTACATGCATTATTTGTCTTGGGCCAAAAGCAGCTAAAGACTACCTGATAATAGTTGTTTTAACATTCAGGAGAATTTGGTTCTATTTTGTCTGAATGCGTTCACAGATGATGTTTATTTTTCAGGTACAAATGTAGTCAAGTTGTAATTCTTCAGAAATACATGCTGCTACTAGAGCTTTCTAAACTGTCTATATAAGTTTTCTATCTGAACTGTGTCAGGACTGAATAATTTTTGAAACCACGTTCATCTGTGGTTTGGATTAACAACTTAACTCATCAGTGCATGTCTTGGGTCTAGAACAGCATGGCCAAACTTGGCATTGGATTCTGTTAAAACATCGGCATCGCACAGATGTTATGAGAGACATATAAAACTCTTCTCTAGGCTCTTCCTTGCTTTATTTTCCTGATGATCACGAATATTTTGGGGAACTAAGACTATGACAGAGCCCATAATTATGCTCTTTTATCTATGATTTAAATTATGAACCTTAAAAAACCAGAGAATGCATGTGTATGTTTCTTTATTTTTGTTTCTTTATTTTTGTTTCTGATTGTCTACTTTTTAAAATTATTTCTCTTTGGCTTCGGTAACCTGTAGTTGCCTTTGTCAGGGGAGTACTTAGTCAGTATTGTTGGTTGATGCAACTCCTCCTGCAAGTAATCCAGTTAATTAGTTAGTTGCTTAGTTACTCGAGCATTTGGATTTGGAAAACCAGTTTGCTCTGGATCACTTTTGTGAAAGAGTGTTTCATTTAAATGGATTCTTGTCAAATATCTGCTAGTATTAGCTTTTTGTCAGTACTTAGAGCTTTTTTCCAAGACAAGGATAGAGAAAATACAGGCACACAAGGTCAGTCTTTCAGTCAAAATTGAATCTGTCCGTTTGACATAATCTTCTAAAATTTCTGAGTTCAGTGGTAACCTTGCAAAAAAGCCAAAAACATCCTAAAATCACTGCAATTAAAATAGATTTATCATAGAGATTCCCTTCTCTTTCATTTACTTCAGGCTTGCAGAGCTTGGTGTTCTGTCTCTTGATTATTTAGCCTCCATCTCTAGGCCATGGAAGCTATGTAAAGTCAGAAACTGGCACTGCAAGTACACTGTGTAAGGAAAGAAAATAAGAAGGGATGCCTTGCCAGTCACATATTTTAAAACTAAAATGTGGAGTTAATAAAATACAAATTTCTGAACTGACTCACCCTCCTTGCCACTGAACAGAAACTATTGAAGGGTTTTAGGAAACTGCACACTTCTATGCATAATGTGAAGGGTTTAACGTAAACAAAGAAGAGCTAGGATGTTAGCCTTTCTTTGATATTCACAGAGTTCTAGGCTGAAAAAATCTCTAGAGAAAAACACTGAAGACTGAGACCTGTCGTAACATTGTGAAATTTGTCTGGAATTCCCAGTGATACTTTCAGTCACTTCAAACATCATTAATGGGAGACACTTAAGTATTAGAGATCCAGAGTAAGATCCAAGCGAAGACCTAAAAATTAATAGTAGATTTTGACCCTCAATGTCAATATTAAAAGTTTTTTCTATGCTGTCTAGGACACACTTTCTTCTTATATGTAGTATACTAAAACGTTAGGTTACCATTAATAAAATAGAAGAAACAACTGCTCTTAAGTCATAAAAAATCCTAAATTTCTTCTCACCCAGAAGTGTTGCTCACTATGGAGATTCCCTCAAAATCCATATCAGAAAATAGGAATACTGAGCTTTTTAAGTATATCCACAAATAAATGGATATACAAATGTTGTGCTCTTGGGTAGAGGTTGCATCCTGCAACTACATCTCAGCCCAAGGTGAAGAGGAGGATCAGCTGTCCTTCAGTCTTTCCCTTCTTTTCCTAGTCTCCACATAAAGGAAGCTTGAGTGTGTCGAATTGGTAGCCACTGATTTGTGGATAAGTGGATGACACCCAGGCTGCACCATGAAATAGTCCTCTTCGTTTTAATGCAAATTTAAATACCTACCTGTACTGAAAATATTTCTGTGCACACTAATGTCACTGTCAATCTCTTCTGTTATTTGGGGGGGAATATAAATTGGAAATTAATTAAGACTCTAAAGTTTATATGAAAAAACCTAACCAAAACTGTAAAATCTTGTTTGAGAACAGATTAATTCATCTCAGTTTATTGCAGCCTTGAAATATAGTGCCA
Organism: Monarcha castaneiventris obscurior; assembly: GCA_026261815.1. Classification (NCBI taxonomy): domain Eukaryota; kingdom Metazoa; phylum Chordata; class Aves; order Passeriformes; family Monarchidae; genus Monarcha; species Monarcha castaneiventris. The sequence goes on from JAMPIT010000379.1 coordinate 14,484,831, forward strand.
AATAAACATCCTGGTGTTCTGAATGGAGCTGTCTGATTCCTCATTAGTGTTTTCACTGAGCCTGCTTATATAGTTGAAAGGAAGACAATAAATTAGGTCACTGAAACTGTGGTGTACTAATCTAACAAGATTCAAAAAGGAAAGCAAGGTGGTAAAGTGAGGCAAAGCATGACTATGTAATGTAAATTACATTTCTGTTAAGTAGAGTCTGAAAGTGTTACTTTAATCTCTAAAATGCCTATGAAAGAAATAAGCATAGCAAGGACAGTCATAGCATTCATTTTTTACTTACTCGTACATTGATTTTGCAGTTCATAGTGTCAGGAAAAACTTACAGTACAGAAAAAAGGGCAAATTTTTAGGTGTTTTGCATTTTCACTTAAGGGATTGGAAGCTTTCAGCAAGATTGATAATGCAAGTTATTCTAACTAACTAGTTCCAGGAACAATTTTTATTAATTATTAGAAATTATTCTATGGAGAAAGAGAAGGGATAAAATAGCTAGACTAACAGGAATAAACCTCAGAAGGGGCCAGATGGTTCATATTTAAACTAATGTAAGCACCTTGTGTAATGAAGGCATTGTGGGCAGTGAAATAATCTTTTTCCTAAGCTCACAAGCATGTGATGATACTCACACCCGTGAAAAGTTACACTTGTCAGGTGCCCAGAGGTGACTGTCATCTAGTCTACATTACCTGACTATGACACAGCTCCAAATAGATGCAAAAAACATGTATTTGTAAGTACATTAAAAAAAGGACACCAGTGGTTAAGAATCCTTAAACATCTGAAGCCACAGATTCAATTTTCAGTGGTCCATGCAGAAAACAAACATTGTATAAAAGTGAATTAGTCAAGTGATGAACAACTCTGGGCAGAGGTGCAGAGAATGGAGTGTGATAAAGCACTCACAGGCACATTGCAGAAAGCAGAACAAAAGAACAAGGGTGAGTGAGTCAGATCCAGGGCCTGGGTTACATTTGGCTCTCAGAATAAAGGTTCTTGTGCTGAGCAAAATCACAGCATCTAGCAGAGGAGGGTAAATATATTCATACTGAAAGCACTTTGCAGCCTTATTTTTGGTTTTTTTCTTTCTTTCTTTCATTTCAGTAGAGGCCTATACTTCAAACTGTGCTTTTACTGTATCTGTTTCAATTAGGAGGAGATTTCAAAGTGGTTTGTTTTAAGGAAGGAGAGAAAATATGGTTTCTAGGCTACGTAGTCAATGTGCTGTACTTTTTCCAGATGCTTTTTGTTTGGAAAGCATTCTTTTATGGCAGGAATATTTACTGAGACATTAAGTTAGGTAACAGCTAAGAACTTGCTGTCCTATAATTCTCACTCGTTAAATGATAGGAGTATACCTCTCCTAATTAGGCACACTGTGTTCGAAATGTCTTTACTAGCCTACAAAGAGTTTAATGAAAGAAAAATAGTTCTTCCTATCCCATAATTTCATATCTTTTTTTTTTCTGGTATACAGGTGTGTTTTTTAGTTTGACTGTGCTGTTGAACATGACCCTTTATCTACAACCATTCTAGTAAAATTGAAAACAGATACTCACTACATCAGTGTGCTTTTTCATATAATTTTAAGGACAACTTGTTTCTTTAATCTAAATTCCTAATATGATGGTGCAAGTTATTGCTATTGTTTTGAATATGTCAGTTACATTTTGCTTGCTTCTTGTAATCCTGTCCAGCTTATTGTCCTCCAGTAAGTGGTTAAAAATAGTTTCAGAAACTATGCATTTTATTCAAATGTTAATACCATTTTCAAAATAGGAAGATACATTATGTAAAGCCTAGCAGGGTTATTTTTAAAATGCAAAATGGAGATGTATTTATTAGTTTTGCATTAATTCATAATGCAAATAAGTGATGCTATTAATCTACAACAGTCTTTTGGTTGGGTTCTTTTAATACCAATTAATGTATAATGTTGCTTAGCAGAACAGATACACTGAAGGTTTTAAGAGTTGTGGATTTATTAAAAAAAGGGTGATTTCTCTATAGTTGCAATTAAAAAACAGAGCAATTTGAGGCATTAGGATACCCAAATCATTCTTGGAATTTTGTTAATGGGAAACTTTCCATTAGTCCATCATTGTTTCTGGGTATTTTGTAGCCCTCTGAAATGATAATGTAATTTATTGGTTTTGTACTTTCAAATTTTTTTTCTTTTCTTTCTCTATTTACATCTGTGTTTGAAGAACAAACAGTGCATTGTTTGTTTTTTTAAATTTTTATTTCTCTTCAGGACACAGCAGGTTTCAACACCCCCCTTCTCAGACCTCGTGTGATTGGAGAATGGATTGGCCGTGAAGAGAATGATGCAGATCCTCTGGCTGCTGAGATGCTGCAGCCACCAATACCAAGAAATAAAAATGAGCAGTGGGACAGTGAGGATAGCAGCAGTCCTGGAGGAAGGTGGGTATTTGATCTGGCCTGTAAAATTTATACTTTGTGAAACAGAGCTGTCTTTGTTACAAAAATTCCATTTCTGAGGGCAGAGTGCAGGGCTTTTTAATTCCTATGCCATACTGTGGGCACATGCAGAATAAATAGAAGTCATTAATATGTGACTTTTTTCTTTTCTTTTAATACATGATTAACTTAATACCCATTTGCAATCCTATGGATTTATTCCCATGTGTAAAGCTAGGTATTTTGACATGGTTGGGGTCCATTGTATAAAAATGTTGTGATGTATAGCTTCATTCAGATACTTCATACCCTTCCCTCTTTCCAGGGTTGGTAGTAGCTATTTATTAATCTTCTTGACAGTAGTGATAAATCTGATTTTCTCATTTAAAGGAGAGATAGACAAGGGAAGCAATATCTTTGTTATTTTTAACAGGACTTCCTAAATTCATTTTCATTTCACATCTCAGCTTTTTGATGTTAATAACAAGTCTTCCTCAATCTTTCTCAAAGAGAAAATTTTGTTCTCTGCAGTAAATAACTTCTGAAGATTTATTGTGCTTGACTGAAAGAGTTTGTGCTTCAGCTACATGAATGAGATTATAATACAAGGAGTCCATTTTCCATGATTTAAAGATCTGTTTATCACAGAAGGTTAAATACTCACAGCCCTGCCTTAAAAGGGATTCATGTCTTTCTTTTTAAGTGTAAATCTTCTGCACTGCCTCTGTTAATTGGCTTAAACACCTACATTTCTCCCTTAGCCTTGTAGCATTTCTCCTTGGTTATAACTAGTACTTTGACTGCAGCAGACACCTTTTTTTTTCCTTTTTTAGAAGGCAGAAACTCTCTGCTTTCCCTTTGAAAAGGTCTAAGGTATTCCTTCACATTCTTCCATGTGCCTTCTATGTTGGAATTCAACTCCCTGTCACACCAAAAACCAATGTGTCACTAGCTGTGCTCTTACAGACTGCATTCATTAACTTTCCTCACATCTTGGGAATACTTGTTATCCATGAGTACTTCATTTAATTAGATTATCGTGGGGGTAGCTGTCAGTACTACTATTTGAAAGAAGTAGCAGCATGTAGTAACGATCCCTCAGCCAGACCTTGGACAGGAACCAGCACAACTCAGACTCTGGGTCTCTCCAGTGCAGTTCTTGGGAAAATAACGGAGTCAGCAACTGGCACTGCAGCTTGATTGTGCAGACCTGGGTTTCTTTTTCCTTATTCAGCAGTCCAGTAAAGGCACTGAACAAAGATCTGTTCCATGTTGCAGAGCAAATTGAGGATATTGTATCCCTTCTGTCAACAGAAAGGAGCAGAAATAAGCATCTCTGTCTAATTTCCAGAAGGAAGCAAAGAGGTCTAGTTCTGAGCAACAGATGATTCAAAGCAGCACATTCTTCTCTTTGTAGAAGGTGGTACAAGCTGTGAGAAAGCTCACAGCTAATGCTATAATTAAAAAATGTGATTAATGGCTTTGAGAATAGTATTTGAGGAATCTTGTTGAGTATCATGACAAAATCAGGTTGCCTGGTGTGTGTAAAGAGAATATAGGGAACTTGATGCCAGGAAAGACTCATGGGATACCGATATCTCTGTTTTTAGGTGCAGTAAGTGCTGAAGGCCTATTGAAAAATATGTATCGTTAAGTGGAAGTACTGATTTTCAGTGGAAATCAGTAACTACTAAATTACATGCAGCACATATAATTTAGACACATGGATTTACATTTGGATGACTGATTTTATGTCTGGGATAATTCTTTGCTTCATTAGCATTTCATCAGCTTTTGTAAGGCATGTTTAAAAATCATGTTTGCAGTCTTGCAAAGGAATCATAAAGTTGCAGAACTTCAAGATAGTGATGATACTAAAATTGATGCCAGCTGTATATGGAAGTTTAAAAGACCCATGTTGATCAAGGTTTATCTGAATATTTAATAATAGTTCACTAATAACTGGCAGTTGCTTCAAGGTCTGATTCAGTGTTACTTTGAATTAAAGTGCTATTAGCAGAATTTGGAATTGACCACACACCAAATGCATGAGACAAGTGCTACGTAATGATAACTTGGTTTCAATGTAGCAAATACCTAGTAAACCTAAAAATAGTGGGAAGAGTATAAGTTTTGCTATCAAAAGAGTGAAGTTATCAGTTGTAAAGAATTTTTATGTATTTCATAGTTAACGTAGCCTTAAAAAATTAAATTACATTTTTACCTGGCAAATGAAAAAGGGGGCAATTTGAAAAATTCCCATTCAATGTTTCCAGTTTTATCTTGTTACAATTTATTTAGCAACACTTCTAATAAAAAGCGATATGTTATTGATCAGTATTTATCAGGATTTATGGGATAAGCCAGCAAACACTTAGAATTAATCTTAATATCCAGTAAAAGTATAAGAACAGGAAAGTCAAAACTGTAAATGTTCCATGATTACCAGGTAGTATGTTTTGTTTTACCCTATGGTAAAACCTATGTAAACATAAGGACATACTACATATATGAAACACTATATAGATATCCAGAGGATTAGGCATTGACAAATCATTGATAGACTAAGTGCCATCAGTGTCATGTACCAGAACCACAATTTCCTCCTGGAAAACATGCATTCCTGTGAGGATGAGCAACGGAAGCAGACGTCATATATTTGAAAGCCTGGCCCAGTAACTCCAAAAAAAGGAAAAAAAAGAGAGCAACTGAAAGGACAGGTGTCACTGCTATGACTGGGAATGACAGTGTAGCCAGTCTGAGGTAGCTGTATTAGTGACGTCTTTTCAAATGGAGGAAGGGTCACCTTTTTGCCCTTAATGTTCTGGACTGCTACAGAGGAAAGATTGTGTTTGTCACTGGTTTTGCACTGCTCTCTGTTGCTGCTGTAAGGAAAAAAGGCAAGGTATTAATAAGTGATAAAAGACCATAGAAAAGTGCTGATGGCAATCCTGCTGGTACTGAGCTCATCTTTCAGAAATTTGAACACCGTGAAAATAGGATTAAACTCATTTCCAAGTCACTGTTAGTAGTTTTCTACATGAAAAATTTCTTGGAGGAATTCTGAGAAGATGCAAGGCTCTTGGGAATCTTCCTCCAGGGATAATGTATGTACACAATGAGGAATTTGAGTGGTTTTTATTATGATACTTTTGTCACTTAGAGCATGAAATGAACTCGAGCTTGCAGAGGCCCCATCCATAACCTGATGTCCTAAACTCAAAGCCCATTCTTCATCTCTGAGGTGCACTTTGTCTTATTAGTGTTTATCTTTGCTGGAGAAACTTTGCTATAATCAACGAACAATTGTTGATTATACTAAAAATCATATATTTGCAACAATTCTGCCATCCTGCAACACTGTAAGGACAGTCTGGTGTCACTCGTGAGGTGCCCCTTTTGTGGGGCACCAAACTTCTGTCTATGTTGATATTTTAAGGAATCAGAAATGGCAAACTGTAGCAAGTCCTACCTTAGACCCTTCTAACTTCTATACAATTCCAGGTCTCTGTTATTTAGGTCAGAGACACAACTCAGCTAATCAGGAAAATTGTTATAAATATAACGCCCTTAATCCTGTGGGATAATGGCATCAAAACTACTCAAGGGAGCAGTTCTTTGTTGTCAGCTTTTTGCTATGCATCAATGTCTTAGCAATACTGATTAGTAATTGACATCCTGTTTTCTGTATGTGCAGCTTATTTAGACTTGATTACTGCACATAAAGTCAATGGGAAATTTCCCAAATTCAGTCAAATTTTTAAGTAGACTGAAAACACAAAATATTTTAGCACATCCAATGATCAGGGAATGAGTGACATATTTTGAAGAGAGCACCAGTAAGAGAAAGTTGTGCTTTCCTCTCTCACAGCTTAAAAATGGAGCCAAAGACCAAAGGACTAAAACATCAACAGCAGCAACATAAGAAACTGCTGGCTGCCATGCTTTCTCAGGACTCCTTTGATTCTGCTCAAAGCACAGCTCCATCTGTAACCGAAGAAGACATTGACAATGAAGATGATGCAATGGAACTACTGGGTAACTGCAAAAAATTATGTGTATTTTCTGAATTTTTTTATTATAAAAAATCAAACAGAGATTAGTCAGAAACTGCTCCCTGTGTTTCAGGCTAAAGTATTCGGCAGCTGTGTGAAGGTTCATAGGGTTTAATGTGAAACTTGCATGAGAAGTGTAAGAAAGACCATAAATGTGTGTGAACAAACTGCCAGCTGCATCAAAATCCCATTACATCAAATGCTACAGGTGCTTAAAGTAATTAATTTGGTTTCCTACATAAATCCCCCTTCCAGGTTCTACTTGCAGAATGTATTTCTGTACAAGGAACAATTCATCTGGTTCTTCTTTTTCTTAGCTGTATCACAGTTTTAACTTCAGTAGATTTTATTTTGACTTACTAGCTACACAAAGCTTATGTAATGTGAATTTGTAACCTCTTCAGAGGATTTGATTGTAATTTTCCACTAGACTGTATTGTATCTTAAATCTTAAATTGCACTCTAGAAGGCTTGATGCTCACTGCTGGCATCCTTTCCTAGAATTACTAATAATATTTAATTAATAATAGTTCTAATTTTACTTAATAGTCTCTTTTCTGCTATTTTTCAAAGTTTCAGTATATGATGCTTAAAAGGTAGTCATGGATTTCAATATTTTTTCACAGTTTCTGCTCTATGGAAATTTATGTGGGATCAAAGCATGGAAAATTCACAATCTCAGAATAGCTCAGCATTTTGAGTTTATGAATTCTGGCATAATTTTTTTTTCGGGTTAGACCTAAATCTAAAAATCAGGAAAACACATGGTGCTCTTTTTGCTTTCTGTATTTCTGTTGTGTCCTTACTATAGTCTTCAGAGAAACACAGAGTATTTGAGTTTGGAGGGGACTGCTGGAGGTATCTAGCCCAACCTTTTGCTCAAAAAAATAAGGCATAGCAGGTTCTTCTGAGTGGATTTTGACTTTTTCCAAAGATGGAGATTCTACAATATCTCTGAGCAGCCTGTTCCAGTGCTTGACTGTGCTCATGGTAAAAAAAAAAAAAAAAAAAAACCTCTGCTTAATTGTGAATTAGTAAATAATTTCCTTTTCTTTTTCAGTAGTTTTATATTTGATACATGCATTTTTTTTTTTAAAAGAAAGAAGTAAATGGACTGGATCACTCATTATTTATCCTATCAGATAGAATCTTACGTTAATTTCTGTGGAGACAGTGAGAAAAATGTATCCAATACATGTATAGGTCTTTTCTTCCAGACACTTAAATCCCTAAAGGTGTCTGGAACCAGGAAAACAGCATAAAGGAATTTTCTAGTGTCTTGACATTTGGGTAGAATATGATCTATGTACAAACTAGTGTTTTGGGGGTTTTTTAATAATTATTTGATTGTAAGCATTCATTCTAGTTTTGTGCCATGCAAAACCTGGAATATTTTTCTATCATGCAGTTCATCAAAACTGGCTAAGTTTATACAAAATCAACTTAAAACTAATAAAGTTCATGAACAGGGCCTCCAGTTTGGGTAGGGTGTTATATAAATGTGAGATTCCAAGGCAAAATCCTGACATTTGAGGAGTAGCCATGCTTGTAGTGATTATAATATCACCATGTTATAGGAACATGTAGGCCACTGAGAGAAAGCTCAATATGCACATCTTGGTGTTGAAAGTGCTGTGCTTCTGAGAAACTGGCTTTTATTTTAATTCTCATTTTGCAATTTGCTGACAGTATGTGTGTTATATTTGATGTAATGGTTAGGCTCTATTCTGCAGAACTGCTCAAAATTTGAGGATATGACTGTTACATGCAAAAGGTGTTACAGTTTTCTTTTGAAGGTAACATAACTTCAGTTTCTATCAGCAAATAGAGGTATTTTTCACTGCTATATTTTCCAGGTCAGTGACTGTTTGATACTGCGATTGAATTATTTTTTATAATGTACCACATGAATCCATTAACTGATTTGATGCTTTTTACACAATTTATGCAGTATAACTATTTTCAAATAATGGCTTTCTGCCATCACTGAATTGCAGGGCATTGTAGCATATAGCTCTTTGATTTGTTCTCTTTAAAGTTCAGTATTCTTTGTTTATTCAGCCCTTTCTTAAAAAATTACAAAACTTCATGCTCCTAAGTCAGGATTGTGGCGAAACAAATTCTACTGTTTATAGCAGATGATTTAAAATGTACTTAAAATGCAGACCACAAATTTCCATCTTTATGTGTGTTCAAGAGAATCTTTTTCAGAGTTTGGTTGATTTATTTAGATACTAAAAGCATGAAGCTGACTTTTCACATATTTTCTTTAAAAAAACCCTATCTCCTGGGTGGGCCAATGAAGGTTTTAGCTGGAATTCTTTTATATTCTGAATAAAAGAAACAATTACATGGTTATCCATTTCGAAAGAAATGTATGTGCAAAGAAGGAAAAGAATGTTACAGGGCCATATTCCGATTTTAGTCATCACTCTTTCTGTGTAAGATAAAATGTGTAGGAGGGCTGTTCCCATGCTGGTGACTTTTTAAGTGTGTTCAGTTGAGCAGGTGGCTGAAATAGACTAGTGACAGATAACATCATAGTGGAAAGGATCTTCCTGACTTTAAAAAGCTGAGAACTGTAACTGTAAATTCGCATGTGTTTGCAAATGTTAAAGGATCATGCAATTGGGACTGAAAATTATATCAAGGGACTCATTTTTTACACATCATAATGCCAAATATTGTGTTTTGTAAATCTAACCAGGAGCTGAAGTAGTTCTATGGGAAACTGCAGCCCTTTTGGAATTCTATGTTTCTGCTTAAGCTGTCTTTCACATTTGGCTGAAGTCTATTGAGACTTCGAAATGATGTTATTCTCTCAGTATCTCACTGATGTACATTGGAGAGGACTGAACTGTAATTTTCCCTGAAAATGCTGTGAATATTGATTGTACAGTCACCAAAGCATGACTCGTTCGGTTTTAAAAAATCAATTATTTAAGTGTAAGAATATAATTAAGTGTATTGCTGTGCATAAGCATACACAGAGTAAAAGTATAAGGATTTTTGTAGCACACTTGGACTTAGATACACATTCTTAAAGTTTTTACAAGTAAAGACGATGAGAAAGACATTTAGTATTGTGTTACACAATAATGGTATAGAAAACAAGTCCTGTGAGGAGCAGCTGAGGGGACAAGGGTTGTTTAGCCTGGAGAAAAGGAGGATCAGAGGAAACTTATGGCACTCTCCACCTTTCTGAAAAGAGGCCAGGTGCAGTTTTCTGTCTTGCATGTGATAGGCCAAAGCCACAAATCATGGCAGGGGAGATTTAGTTTAGATATTAGGAAAAATTTCTTTATGGAAAGGTTTGTCAAGCATTGGAACGGGCTGCCCAAGGAAGTGGCTGAGTTGCCAGCCCTGGAGTTATTTAAAAGATGTGTAGATGTGGCACTTGAGGGCGTGGTTTGGTGGTGGACTTAGGTGTCAAAAAAGAGACAGCTCTCAATTTTTGATGAAAAAGAAAACTCAGATTTATTAAACAACAAAAAATAATTAAATGAAGAGAAAAGTCCGGGTCCACAACAATTAAAGATTCCGACTGCACCCACAAAACAGAAAGGGGCAACTTTCCCAACACTAGGACTCCAGCAGTGCTGGGTCTTGCTAAGGAGGATAGTCCAAAGCAAGGTAAAGAAAACCAAACAGGCCCAGTATTCCAGCACAGGGCTATGCCAGGCTATTCCCTTGCAAAGGGTCGCAAGCGAGCTCCTTCTGCAAGCCAGGTAGCAGGCAAAAAGTGAACTCGCTAACCCATGCTCCCCCTTTTATCCCTTTATTCCCTCTTTGGCCCCTCCTGTCGCCTCCCACAGTCCCTGTTGATTGGTACAGTCCTTAAAAAGGTCAGTTCATTGGTCTTAGTCCCAAGAATGACACCAGGTCCTTCAACCAATGGCTTCTTGTCTCCAGGGTAGAATTGCTGAGTGATGTCATCTAATTCAGGCGGGAAAGTGTCCTCATTGAAATTCATGTTACCATGGAACCTACTGACAGGCCAAGGGACAGGTTTCTAAATTTAACATCTCAGCCATGGATGAGGGGTCCTTGCACCTCGGAGCACAACTTAAACCTGAAAGAGAGCTCAAAGATCTTACCGGGACTTTAGCATCTTCAAAACTCAGAATTGAGACTTACAAACTCTCTTAGTTTCAGGTTACTTAGTAGTTCAAACTCTGTAGCAACATTTAATTAAGTTCTTATGAATACTTTATAACTTGTTCAAATTATTGCCACATTTAACTGTTGTCTTTCAACTTCAACTCTCTCAACATCTTCTAACTCAACCTCCTGTCATGCGAAAGCCAAACCTCTCAGCTTTGTGTATAACACTAGGGCACTGGTTGAACTTCATAATCTAAACAGTCTTTTCCAGCTTAAGTGATTCTATGATTACATGATATTTAGTCATAAGCAGCAATTTCTTGGTTTTGTCCAATCTTTATGTGTGCTCATGGTACTAAAAATGTTGCCATATGTTAACAGATGCTATGGAATAATTAACTCTGTAGCACCACTCCAAAGGGTACCCAGGAAATTGACTCACACAACCATGGTAGAAGTGAAAGGTGGTGATAATTGAAGCTGGCTTCCTGCAATTGATGTATATGCCAGTCTGTATGATTCTGAAAAGCCTCTCTGATTTCAATGCAAATAATCTTATATCTGAGCTGAACTTAGGTGTTCGGAGCATCAGGACTTGTAAAACCATCCCTTCTTTTCTTCAGAGCTTGTTTCATGAAAATAATACTTTTTCTTACATAATGTATAAATTTTAAGTGAAGGTTCAGTGATTGTTTGCCTCATGTTTATTATCTGTAAATTCCTTCTATACAGTAGCAAACCAGAATCTTTAAAGTTAGAAATGTACTTCAAGTAGTAATAAACTTTTCAATTATTGCCTTGGGAGATACCTGATGTGTTCTGTTTGCTTTAATAACTCTTCTTCTAATGTCTAGAATTTCGTTTTTCTTCAAGAGCTTTCAAATGTTAATTTTTTAAATCATTGTAACACCCTTGAAAGATTGTCTGGTAAAGGTTTACATTTTATAACGAGAGGAGATGCATAGAATATAGTGGAGATTGCTTTTGCCTGGAGGATGAGACTGTAGCTAAGTGTCTGGTAGTCTACCCCTTACATATCTCTGCTGTTTTTCTAATGAGTCTCTGAGTCTTTAATGAGAGGGTATGCAATCTGCACTGCTTTCAGTACATTTCCTCTGATTCGACAGACATTCTTGATTTCCTTGATTCCTGATGGTCTTTGATAATATGGAGGAAACTGACTCTAGGCATAATAAATTATACTAATACTAGCAACAAGTTGTTCCTTCTTGTTGACTTTCCCAGATGAACAAAAACTTTTCCATTATGTGACTAGAATACATAATTTTTCAGAAGAAAGGCCACAAAGCCGTGGGAAAGATGATGTGAGTTGTAGTACATCTTCAGAACAGTTTTCTGGTCTGTAGCCTGTTTTGTTGTGATTTAAGTAGAGTGATTGTGTGGGAGAAAGATGTGTGAATTGCTCCTCATGTTCCCTTTTACTGAGTCTTCTGTTTTTGGAAGCTATTGGGAAATTGACAAAACTACCAGTGGGCATGTGCCATGTAGGGCATGCACAGAAAATGACACCCCTGGGAGACAGGAGGCCTCCTCTGCATGCAGAGACTGGCTGTGCTATACACTGCAAAGTTTTCAGTGGCAGATGTAGTGCACTGGTGCCAGTGTGTGTAGCAGATGTCCACTAGAAGAGCACTCAAGACTCCATCAGGTGAGGGTTTAAGTATCTTTCTGAGGTAAAAGTTTAGCAAATACCATATTCAGTTCTTCTTTTTTTCCTGCAAATACATAAAGTCACTGAGCAAGAGAGATATGCAGGTCTGTTTAATGTCACTCATGGAGTTCATTGATTTCAGTTCGTCTTGTGGCCCTTTGCTTAAAGACAGAAACATCTGTGAGAATATTTTAGTTGATCTGAGAATAGGCAAAGCTCTAACTTGTTATTCAAAGATGAGAAATTTGGTGTTTGAAGTCCTAATAGAATCCTGCTCTTGCATTTTACTGTGCTTAATACTAGAGGCATTTGATGTTTAAATAGAATTTTTAGACTGACAATAAATTTCAGTAAGTATTGTTTGGTTTAAGAGTGTGTTTGTAATATTAGAAAAAGTTATTAAATTAATTAGTCACATATTGCAACACTTGTTGCAACTGCTGTTTAGATAAGCAAAAAGTGGGTTGAAAGGGAGGTTGACTGTGCTTCATATTGCTAAAGGGAAAGTGGAGAGAGAAAACTAATTATAGCTCGAGATACTAGCTTCTCGTGAGTTGAAATAAGTTACATCAGCTAATAAAAAGCTTCAAAAGAATGATAAATTATGAAGGAATAGATGTGTACTGAATATAATGATGTGCAGAACCCTAAAATGTCATTCATTTATAGTTTGTAAAAGAAACCAAAGTTTATTTTAAGCCTGTATCTAAACAGGAGTGGAGAAAGTGTATGTCCACTACTAAACCATGGCCTTATCCACCACACCTACACATCTCAGCGGCTTCCCTGGGCCTCCTGTTCCAATGCTTGACAAATGCTTCTTTCATGAAGAAATTTTTCCTAATATCCAATCTAAACCTTCCCTAGCATGACTTGGATCCTTGTCCTATCAGTTTCTGCATGAGAGAAGAGCCTGACCCCCACCTGGCTACAACCTCCTTTCAGGGAGTTGTAGAAGTGATAAGGTCACCCCCGAGCCTCCTTTTCTCCAGGCTACACCACCCCATCTTCCTCAGCTGCTCCTCTTCAGACTTGTGCTCCAGACCATTCACCAGCTGCCCTTTTCTGGACGTGTTCTAGCCCCTTAACGTCTTTCTTTTAGTGAGGAGTCCTGAGCACAGGATTTGAGGCTGGCCTCACAAGTGCTGGGTACAAAGGGACAATCACTGCCCTGGTCCTGCTGGCCATGCTAATCTTCATCCAAAACAGGATGCCAGTGACCTTCTTGGGCACATGGCTCTTTCATGTTCAATCAGGTATCAATCAGCACCCCCAGGCCCTTTTTCACTGGGCAGCTTTCCAGCCACTCTGCCCCAGCCTGTAGCACTACGTGGGGTTGTTGTGACCCCAGGGCAGTACCTGGCACTTTGCCTTGGTGAACCTCGTATAATACCATTGGCCTTGGCCCATCGATCTAGCCTGTCCAGATCCCTCTGCAGAGCCTTCCTTTGGCAGATCAACACTCCTGCTCAATTTGGTGTCATCTGCAAACTGACTGGGGGTGCCTCTGATCTCCTCATTAGATTATTGATAAAGATATTAAACAGGGCTGGCCCCAATACTGAGCCCTAGGGAACACCACTGGTGACCAGCCACCAGCTGGATGTAACTCCGTTCCCCACCTTTCTCTGGCCCAGTCATCCAGTTGGTTTCTCATTCAATGAACAAGTGCACTTATCCAAGCTGTGAGCAGCCGTTTTTTCCAGGAGAATACTGGGGAAATGGTGTCAATTGCTGAAGTCCAGGGGACAACATCCACAACATTTCTCTTGTTCAGTAAGTAGGTCACCTTGTTATAGAAGGACATCATGTTGGTCAAGCAGACACTGCCTTTCATAAACCCATACTGGCTGAGCCTGATCCCTATGGGCTTGAGGTTTTCATTCATGTGATATATGATGGCACTCAAGATGATCTGCTCTGTGACCTTCCCTGGCACTGAGGTCAGGTTGACAGATCTGTAGTTCACCAGATGCTTCTGGCTGTTCTTGTAGATGGGTGTCACATTTGCTAACCTCTCACATTTGCATATTGATAAAGTATCTTTATGTACCTGCCCTGATCTTGTATCATGCCTAGGAATGGGATATCCCTAGGATGCTGGATAAATTGATGTCCAAACTACTTTGTACTTCTTTTGGACACTCAGATTAGTTTGGACATACTGGGGAAATCATTCTGTGGCAGTATATCTAAGGAAATCCAGCAATGGATGTAATTACTTTTGTGCCTGGATCTGTTTTAGTCAGGGTGCTGACTCTCCAGTATTAGTAATTTGCAATTGCATCCACATATACTCCACATGTATTCTTTAGCTTACACTGAAGCTCACAATGTGAATGTTGGAGTTCACAAGCTGGTTGTGGAGATCTGGCCCACTTGATTGACTAGTCTGTGTGCTACACTGCTGGCAGTTCCTGAGCAATCACATTCTCTTTTTGGAGCATGCAGGGAAAGAAAGTAGGAAAAAAGTCAGTTACAACCGTCAAACTTGTAATTTAGTAAGAAATGACAGGATTTCTTCACTTCGAGGTTCAGAAGAGAGCATGAGAACACTGTGAACTCTGGTGAGGGTTCTTTACTATTCAGTTAAACACATTTGAAATCAGTCTTTGTGCTGGGAGAACAGGATTGATCTAGAGCTATCCAGACAATTCAGGGAGGTGACAGCAGAGTGAGGTTACTGGATTTTGGGTATTTCCACACAGCTAGTGTTTGAACTGCTTCAGTGAATTCCTTGGCTTTGGGGCTCTTTTCAGCTACTGAGGGGAGATTGTTCATCCAAGTAATAGATAAGGGAGAGGGCTTATTCAAAGAGACATTTGTGAATTTAATTTGTATTGTGAGGCAAGGATGTGAAGGTAAGAAATTATATCCAAACACAGCAGAGCTTAAAGGTATTTTTCTTGTTAACATGTGGCTGATTAGTGTCATGTTTTTCTGAATTGCTAGAATATCCATTTCTATGAATAAATTGTCCTTTATTTTATATACAGATAATTTGCTCACGATAATTAATGCCAGTAAGAACATTCAGTGAAGTATAAATTTAGCAGGGTTTTGATGGTTGGCTACAGAGATTTATTTATATATATAAAATCACACCATAAACTCTAAAAAAACTCAAATAAAATATATTTGTTGCAGGAGTATTTCTTAGGTTTTGCACCCTGAATCATAGTGCTGTTTATAATATTGGACAGAATTTGATATAGATAACAACACAAAGTATGACTTGAAACAAAATGAACCAAGCCGAAACTATGAATGAAATACTTAAAACTGTGCATTTCTGTCCATCTTTCTAAACTAGAATTTATTGAGAGGAAGGTGTTGGAAATCCATGTAGAAAAACTGATTCAGTTGCCATGTGCTGCAGAACACCACAGCACCTCTTTCATATTAAGTTTTTCTGGTGCATTAATTACTTGGTGAAGCCTTTCCAATTGTTGAAACTGTAATTTAATGCTATTTACAGAAAATAGGGGTTTATTTACATTTTATAATGCATATAGATGTTTTACATTCTGGTACAGTTAGTGGAAAGTGTTTGAAATTTCTGAAAAAAAATACTTGTTGAATCTGATGCACCCAAAATGAAGACAGTTCTATTGTAATATTATGAATATCTTGTCTACTTGTGTAAGTATTATGATTCAAAACTTGTTATGTATTGTTTCTGAGTATTTGATACTGTATTTGCTTCTTTTTCAGTTTTATTAGGTTTTGGTAGTTGAGTTTGGCACTCCAAATGTGTTTGAGACATAGGTTATTTGTGGTTTATTCCTGTCTAGTATATTAAAGTGTATTTTAATTACTGCTTTTCTGCTGATGTTCATTTATATTAGTGGCTTCTATTAAGAGTTAGATTTGAAACTATTTATTTCTATTTCCAGAATTCATTATGTATGCCATGCAAAATGATCACCAGAAAGTGTTCATAATCAAAATATATAATTTTGTTACTTCCTAATACTGGAAGCTTAATTTCACTTGATTTAGTGGAATTGTATTGGCACTTGTCAAGACATGAGCTTACAGGCTTCTCATGATGTGCACAATGACTCCTTAAGAAGAATTTTGGAAGAAACTAAAAACCTATAAATTAAACTGAGGCCTCATGCTACTCCTTCCTCTGCCATTAAAGAAAAGCAGATATACAGAGGAGAAGGTGTGCTAATGTTACATCTCAATGTAGATAGATATCACTTACATGAGAACTTCAGCTACCACATATGAATAGATTCTGGAAGGGAACAAAGAGTATTTTGAGAAATAATATCCTCAAGTTGTTACAGAAATTGAGAATCACAGAACTGTGTCCTAGTCTCAAAGAAAGAGTTGGTATTTAGGTAACAAGCCCTGAAAAGGCTCCGTCTGCTTGAACTTCTTACTTAAAAGTGAAAGGTAAATTATGAAAGCTAAACGTGTGGTTCAAATACATACCTGTACTCAAAACAGTGCAAGGCCCAAGCAGCTCAGAAGACTCAGTGACAGTAGAAAGAGTCACTTTTTTGTACTTTACTTTTACTGTTTTCTACATCTTTCTGTTTCTCGGTGGATCAGTTAAATTTGTTTTTTCAGTTTCAGGTGGAGTATGTAATGGAGCTGATCCCAAGTCTGGTAGTGCTGGAATGGGGCTGTGGGTAGGATTTTATGCATGTCATCACAGTAATGAGAAATCAGGTATCTAATACAGTGCTGTCATCTCATTCTCCTTCTCTCAAACAAATATCTTTTGATGTGGAATGTAGCGTTTGGTTGCTATGTACTAGGTACATTTTAGGGACTTCATACAGAGTAGTTTTAGGTAGTTTCCCTTGAAACAGTAAGTATTTCTCCTGCTGTTTGAAGCTAGGTAAAGTGTTTTATATATTTACAGTTTAGGTTATACTCTTAACATACCTCTTTGCCACTAAATCACTCGTGAGTTCATTCTTGTATGAATTATATCTGTTCTGCCAATAGTATGGGAAAATCACACAGAGCTAAATTAAAATACATTCCCTGAGGGCTGATTCCTTGTCTCCTTTCATTAAACGAATACACCAAATGTTTTTGGCTTTTCTCTGGGCAGGAAAGGTATTGCTTCTTGCTCATTCCAACAGTGTGTGTGTTTGGATTTCAGGATTTCCTGCCTCATCTACCCAAATACTTCCAGTTAAAGGTAAGGTGGTGTAAAAATTCTGTGCTACTCCATTTTCCTTTTGATGGGGTTTTCCATTGTTACAAGGCAATGCTTTGTGATACTCAAATTAACTTGCCTCTACAGGGTAGTTGTTTGCCATGTGGCAGGATAACACAGTGGCTGATGTTACATCTTCCAAGATGTAAAGGCAGCAATCATATGATAAAGTAACACAGTCACCATCAAAACCTGTACTAAAACTTAGTGCCCAATAAATATTAGTGGATTACCAGGGAGAAAAAAACCAAATTCAGTTAGTATCTATACAACCAGTTACTAAAAGCCTTTTAATTTTGACTTGTAAGGTTAGCATGTGGTGAGACTTGACATGAAGTTCAACAATTGGTATAATTCACAATTGTCACTATGGTTTGTTGATGCAGAATTAGTAGAAGGACTATTCAAGAGATACTGACAAACCCTGACAAGTTTCCAAATGGCAGAAGATAAGCGGGGAATGCTGAATGTGAGTTCTTTACTTTGGAAATCAGACCAAAATGTCTATGTTACATTGGACACTACCAATGTTAGTAACTCCAGAAGACTGATCACTTAGTTATTAATATATAGTTAATTATTTGGGTTTAGATTCACAGATTTTCCATGTGGATTTGTAAGTATGAGAAAGAGACTGAGAATTAGGTGTATGATTTTATTGAGAGGAAGGAACTGGATTGTAATATCTTTCCTCAGACTGTAAAACTGCCATTTTTTAGAATGAAACCTAACAAAATGAAATTGGAGTGGACAAGTATGGTAACAGGATGGGGGAATAATATTACAGCTTTAGTATCTCCTTCTTCTGCACAAGTGGGATATTTCAAAATAACTAGTATTCCCAGCAGAAACAACAATAAACTAGTACATCTGATACCTCATGTGTGTGTAATATTGTCTACTAAGAGTAAAATAATGAAATACAAGAAAGTGATTTAGAGAAGAAGTGGTAGTACAGCTAGGAGAATGAATAGAAAAATAGAGCCTTATCTTGCTTTTTCCTTGAGTCTATTTTAAAAAAAATCTTCAAAAATGGCAAAACCTTATGAACAGAAATGTGGGTTAAAGGAGAACTTCAGGTTTCCTGAAGCTTCAACTGCTGCAGCAGATCTGTTTACTTTGATGTGATGGGATATAGCAGTTTTGAGATAAGCAGATAGTAAAGAAGTAGAGGTGCTGCCTTTTCCATGCCTTTCACATTCACTCTGTTCTTACAGCTCGTGTTTTCTTACAATCCTTTGAGAAAAAAAAAAAGAAGAAAATTGAAAGTATGGAGTAGTATACAGGATATAAGTTGTGATAGTAAAGAGATTGAGTAAGTTATGCTGCAGCAAGGAGCTAGGAGCAGGGGACATCCCTTTTAAGATTGTCCAGTATAAATGACTCCTGCCTATGGGCTGAAGCTGAGGGAACTCAGCCTCCCAGTGCTGAAGCAGAGGCTCCTGAGAGGAGCCATACCCTTTACTGAGGTGCAGAGCAGGAGAGTGAGTGACGCTGGGCAGAAATCGATACAGGCTAAATTCTGATAAAATATAAAAGGGAAAAATGTCAGTATATGGGTACTTAACTGCTGAAACAGGTTGCCCAGGGATGTTGTGGACTCACTGACCTTAGATGTTTTCAAGACTCAGTTGGGGAAAGCCCTAAGAGTCTTGGATGATCCTACTTAGAGCAGAACAGTGAGCCCTCCACATCCTGAGGTCCCTCTGAGCATGAATGATTCAATGAATTGCCAGTGTCGAGAGGGCCATGACGTGATTTTGTTGTACTCTGCTTGTAATACACTCAAAATGAGATAATCAGAAACTTAATGTTGATCTATATCTGAGTAAACTGCCATGCCAATAAATGTTTTACCAAACAAAACATAGAGGCTGAGGCAAAGGGATTAGATCTGGACTTCAGAAGGAGAGTAAAATAGGTATGGAAATAGGATATTTTCTGTTTGATTAGAAGACATGCAGAGGGGTTTAAAATATTAGATGGTTTAGATAACTGTAACAATTTTATCTGTCATGCAAACATGCATGAATGATTGCTGTATTTCATTATTCCTCTCACATCTGTATTACTTAACATAAGAAGGCAGTTTCAAATATGGTAACAAGTATTAGAGGTACAAGCTGCACTTCTAACTAGCCAGAAGCTGGTTCCTGGTTCAGTCATCTAGAAGGGACATTCATTTACTGATGAGAATTGTACGGGCCCCTTAGTGTTGCCAAAATTTTGTCAAACCTCATGGTTATCTCCAGAATCATGGGGGTAAAAAAGAAGCTGCAGGCTGATTCAAAACCAAAATGTTGATTTTGCTTAGGAAGAAAACCAGGTGGGAGGTTTGAAGGGTGTTGTCCAGTTAAACACTCAGAAGTAAATATATTTTTGTGCCATGTTTTAGAAGTTGATACACCAAAGTAGATAAAATTTTACAGATAGAAAGTTAATATAAAATGACCTAGACGAGTAATTACAATCCATTACAGTTGTTTACCTTTCCTGAGCCTTTGAAGTGGACTGAAATGCCTGCCTGAAATTATCTAAATAAGTGGTAGTGAATGGCTTCCAATTTTTGCTTTCTCTTCAAAACAAGTAATTTTAAAAAAATGGTAGCAGGCTTTAAAGGTTGATAAATAGCTTAGCAGCTGTGAGGGCAGTAACAGGAAGTTAAATTGAGGAGGTGAAATGCTATGAGTAAAAGCTGGTAGAAGTAATAAATGTGGCCCATTTCGCTCCGAAAACACACCTAAGTGTCCCTTTTTTGTGGAATAGGAGAATGACAAGATAGATGGAAAAATGAGTCCTCCGAGTACAAAGCTGGAGGCATCCCAGACTGTGATAGAGACCCATATCTAGACAGAAGAAAGAAACAGTTCCTACAGGTTAGATGAAAGTTTAGTATTAACCAGTGCGCTCCAGATAGAACAATCCTAATGGAAAATTAAGAAGAAAAAAACCCCAGTGAATAGTCGATAGAAAGTGCATGAATTTATTTAGGTACAGCTGGAAACTTAATCTGGTAGAATACAAGGTGGTAAAAAATGAGTGTATTCAGTGCAAGGAAGCATTACAAGATTACACATGAAGGCAGATAGAATCTGTATAGACAATCAGCCACACCCTCATGTCTCCAAAATCCCTGACAGAGACTATGGATAGTGCATTTAACCATGACATAGGTGAGGAGGCAGTGTTATTTTAAATGCAATGAATATAATGATTTAAAGTGAGTTTTGTTGTGACCCGCACAAAGCAGTCCTGGTTATTGACCAGGTGAGAGATGATGTCTTAGTAGTATCTCACAGAGAGATGCAGAGTCACACTGCTCACTGCTGCAGTCTGCAGAGAAACTACAGCATTGACATCTTGGGAAGTGAGGAGAGGAAGATACAGAACTAGGTAAGCCTAGTGCTAGGAAGAGCGTGTGGGAGCCTGAGGCAGAAAGATCTAGTCCCTTTCCACTGCTGCACAGCCTAGTCACGGTACTTTGGAGCCTCTGCCTCAGTTTATGTTGTCTTCAAAATTCATTTATGTTGTAATATTGCTAGGGCTTATTTTCATTTATTTAGATTTTTTTAAGAATGGAAAGAGTCTTTGCAAACATTTATTTTTTTTCTTTAAATTTGATGAGATTAATAGTGTTTAAGAAAATAATCCAAAGGCAAAAGAAACTTCTGATGGATAAGCAATATTTTCCTTTAAATCAATTATGAACAAGCAGGGGGCAGTAAAGGAATCTTCTATTTCAGTATTGACCTAGTCTTAAGATTTTTGATTGCTTTATACTGATTTCTTACAAAAATAGTTCCCCATTGATTTCATACAGTACAATGAATTCAGTGGAACCTTGTTTGAAGGTTTTTGTTTGGATGTACAAGTTACCTCATATCTTGAGTATCAATCTAGCACAAGTATTTGGACATAGACAAAATTAGTTGCTCAAAAAGTCATGGTTTTCTATGAGAATGACTTGTATTGGCTTCATCTTCTGCAGTACTCCTCAGCACTGACTCAGTCTAATGCCTCTGTCACTTGCGACAGCCTGGAAGAGTTTATTTCCATTTCCAGAAAGGAAGTGTTTCCTGTAATACACTGGAAATAGTAGGTACAATGACCTGGCATATGCCTCAGTGAAAACCCTGAGGTGTGACCTCAGACACGTTCTGCCTACAGAGATGAACACAATTCCAGAAGTGGACTGAGAGGCTCCTGAGTTTACTGCTTTTGGCACACTGGTTCCAGATACTGCTCTGCATTTGGGACTCTGTTTCTCATTGGTGCTGCACTGTCTTTATTCTACACCAAATATTTATACTCTGAAGAATTTATAACTGGGATACTGTGTTCGCTATTGGCCCTGAAATTCCAATTATATAATGGGAATTATGTTCAGGTGGGACTT
This sequence comes from Monarcha castaneiventris obscurior, assembly GCA_026261815.1. Taxonomy (NCBI): domain Eukaryota; kingdom Metazoa; phylum Chordata; class Aves; order Passeriformes; family Monarchidae; genus Monarcha; species Monarcha castaneiventris. The sequence continues at coordinate 14,506,673 of JAMPIT010000379.1, forward strand.
CTGTCTGATAACTTTAGACTTTATAGGAATCTTAATGTTAAACACTGTGCAAAACTATGAGTGGCACTGGGAAAAAACTTAGACTTTGCCCTGCAAGCAGCCTCACTAAAACAAAGAGACCGTTCCTCAGTGCATTTTTATTCACGTACATTGCATCAACTGTTACGTCCATTTGCACTAGAATTGGACCATTCAGATTCAGCCTGTCATTCTTTGTTCTCTGTTTTATTTTGAGTTTACAACAGCTTTCACTTCACTTTAAAGTAACAAGCCAACATAATAAATGGGATTTACTACTTCTAATTACTTTGCGAAAGAAGCAGCCAAAATAAGTAGCTTAGAGGTTACATTCCTCATAAACCTGCTTCCATGTATTTTATAGTAAAAATACGGATGCAAAAGTAAATGTTTCGAGCAAAAAAGAGGGTGCTTCTCCAGCTTACAGACCTGGTGGGTGATTAGGAAGCATGAATGTGTTGCAGGAAGGCGATTGAATGTCGCTGCTGCTGAGCTGAGGTTTCCGAGCGGCGCCGTGCCCACCAGGGGGCGCTGGCGCTTTTCCTTAGGGGTTGGTTAATCTAAAACGAGATGAGATTTAATCTGTTTAAAAGGCGAACGAAGTGCTTCAGGTTGCAGGAGAGAAACCCCGTATGGGTAAGAAGACACGGGAATAAAAGGCACAGTGTAAGCCTTTAGTGTTATTTTTCTATTCAAAGGTTATCAAAACAAAAATAGGTGCTTTATTTTACTAAGAGCTGTATGGAAATTCATACTAAAGACTGCATGTGACTGCAAGAACTGATAAGCAATTTTTTATTAATGTTATAAGGTCCACAGAAACTTTTTTGGCTTTTTATTTTTTTTTTTCTCAATGAATATGGATTTTAAGACTCTCATTATAGAAATGTGCATCAGATAAAAAAGTAACATACAGAAGAAATGAGAATCAGATTTAATTTTTACTCCTTGAATTAAAAAGTAACATTTTTGCAGAAGAAAGAAAACATCTTATTCTGTATAATCAAGAAATTCTGAATTGTGCAGCAAAAAATTAGGGTTTATAGGTCTCCATTTAGCCTGCATTATAGTGGCTATCTGAAACTGCACAAATGTGTCCTTTTTAAAAAAATGCAGGGGGTTTTGCCCAATTTTCCAGTCTAGGTCAGTGGTCCTGTAAGGCTGTCGCATGATTCATCTAATTTTACAAATTGTGAATATCTGGTTTGTGTCATCTTGATTAATGTAGAAGCAAGTGAACTCAGAGAGCAACACTTGTCAAAATATGGCAGAGTCATATCAACAATTGTTGCTCATAAAGACTGCCACTGCTGTTCTCTTGTATCTCTATTTTTATCCCAATTTTTGTATGTCTGCTGGCAAAGCAGTTATTTAGGTATGGGGAGGGAATAAATGTGTAGGAAGGAGAAGAACTGCTGATGTTCAGCTAAGGTTGCTGAGTTATATTTTTGCAAGAATAAATGTTGTTGTGATGAATTTGAACTTCATCTGCTTTTATTACATTTAATTAACTTAACGTGTAGTTAATGCTAGACTTACCAATGCTGACATTTAAATAGTGCTGGAAAATAATTTACAGATCAAGAGCGTGACATAGTATATGATACAACATATCCTCAATCGAACATATGTACAAAAATGCAGTCACTTGTATCAGGCTAATATAACTAATTAGTGTGGAACAAAATGTATGTAAAACCCAGAGTGGTCATCAAAATGGTCATCTTTCATTCATCCTCCTGCCTCAAAATTAGTAAAATTATTCCTTGTTTTGTTCCAATGATTGTTGTCCTTTTCCTCAGTATAACTTTGATGTTATTTCTATAAAATGTTTATCATAAATAAGGTTTAAAAATAGCTTGTGTGTACAGACCAGAAGAATAAACTCTTGGAAAGAAAATGTAAATGTATAGAACTTAAAAAATGGGCTCAGCATCTCCAGCCTCAGTTGTTTAGAATTTTAACCAATTTGATACTTTCTCTTTAAGATAAAATGAGTTTTGCTGTTAACATAACTTCTTCTCAGCTGGTGTGTTCAAAAGACATTGCATTGGAATAATAGGGACAATTTGATTGTTTTAAATTTTGATTAAAAGTACATGAAATTTTTTATAATTAATTTATGAAGTGTATGTTGATCACTCTAGAAAATAAGAAGTTAGTGATACAGCTGCTGTCAAACACCTCCTACTGAACTTAATACAGAATTTGTTTTCTTCTAAGAGGCTGTAGGTCAAATGGGTTTAAAGGGCTTCCTTCTTTCCAGCAAAGAAAATTTTTCATTGTCTATGTATTGCTTTCTCTTTTCAAACTTTAATTCATACTTTTAGTTTGTAGCACACCTGTTACTTTGTTAGAATCATGTGGGAGAGTTGAATTTTAAATGGTTCTAATCCTGACACTATTTTTCTGGCAAGTTGTTTAATTTCTGACTATTTCAGCGACTTGAGTTTTTTTATTATTTCATTTGTTTATACAAAAACCTATCTCAAGTAATTGACTGAGTTAAGTCTGTTGAAAGAAGGGACAACTTGCGGTTTAAATTTAAAAAGACCCTAATGCTTTTATTTATCTTGTAAGGGAAACAATAGTTTGTTTTGGAAATTGTTTTGTGAAAGGAAACAAGGCATTGAGATACAATCACCTACTTTTTAAGGGATACTTGCTATAAAATATTAATGGAAGTCCTTGCTCTATGAAAATGAAAGGCTCAAAAGTCTGTAAGGTAAAAAACAGTGCTGATAGATTCTTGTGTTTATTTGAAAGTGATCACTTCCACACAGAAGATTAGGGGGAAAAAACAAGCTAGTGTTATTCAAAAGATGCTTTTAAGTAGTATCTGTTTCTAGAGCGTAGGCATTGTTCATATTCCCTTCAGAGAGATCATATCTAATAAGCTAAGATGATCATTATAAACAGATGTAGGCTTGCACAGATACTGTTACTGAAAACCATCCTAGCTCAACTTAAACTTTACTCTAGAGAGTATTTACCTGAATCTGTAATGCAGTTCAACTGTAATTCCTGGGAGATAAGACTGCAGAATGGAGAATAGTGTGTATTATTTTGTTGGGGCACATCGTATATTAACTGATGTGAGTTACAATGAGCAGAAAAAGAATCCAAGATAAAAGAATGACATAATTGTAACTTAGCTGGCAAAAAAAAAAAAAGTGAATTTATAGGAATTTACTTTGTGACTAAACTACAACTCCAGGAGAGTTTCAAGGAGCAGTCCCTTAGAAAGTTCTGTCTTCAGTAAGTGAGTTATAAAATATAGGACTAAATTATTCTTTTTGAAGAGTGAACAGATCTAAAATGCCAGGACATTTAATCACAGCTTGAAAAAATACTAGACTTAGGGTTCTATTACATATGTCATTTGAACTCCTTGTTAGAATATATGCTTAGAATGTAACTTTTTAATACATGATTACATTTTCTCTTGTTCTCTGCGCCTGTTACCAACCAAGTCCATCCTTCACCTTCCTCTCCATTTGCAATGAATTCCATCATTTCTGGTGCCTGGTGAAACAATGCTGGCAAGTGTCCAGCCGAACAAACAATGATTAGCTGACCTGGAGCCTTTGAAAAGAATGTATGATGTCGAGGTAGGATATTCACCAGGTAGGATACACCTGTCAGTATCCCTGTATGGTAGGCAGAGTAAGCTGCTAGCCCTAAAAGCTTTTACTAACGCTGGATAAATTTGAAGTTTTAAGACATATACAAGGAGGCCCCGCATTGACTAGGTTTTCCGCAGAAGTATCAATAAAATGTTTGATAGTAATGAAGTTCTCATGACTTGCCACAAAATTTTGGATTCCTGCTTCAGTGTCTGAAGTCTAAGAGCTCCTTGGTAAAATAGATACTTAATTGTCTTTAACATGAGCAGATGTACTTTTGTGTGCCTTATGCTTAGAAATGATAAAACCAATTAACTCAATATTTTCTTGTAAATATTTTGAGAGGTACAAGAAGTAAGAAAAAAACAAGATGAAATTGCAAATATTTATCACTATTATAAGAAACTGAAAAACAGTTGTACCATTGTTCAAGAGCTGAAGGTTTATTTCTCAGAAGCATCTTTATCTTAAGTGATTCAGGGTGATGGGTGAAGTAAATCTTCAGAATCAGATTAAGTAATCTGTAGAATCATGTTCTTTATTTTTCAGAAAATAAGTGTCAGTTTTTCCACTTGAAGTTCAGTTTATATGTGAATGACCTCAAGTAATCTCCAGCAAAAGTCTGTGATGCTCAAATACATGTATGTATATATAATCATAGAATCATAGAATTATTTGAGTTGGAAGGGAACTTAAAGATCAGCTGGTTCCAATCCCCATGCCATGGGCAGGGACACCTTCTATTAGATCAGGTTGCTCAGAGCTCCATCCAGCCTTGCCTTGAACACTACCAGGGATGGGGCAGCCACAGCTTCTTCGGGCAACCTGTCCCAGTAGCTCATCACCCTTACAGTAAAGAATTTCTTCCTAATACCCAATCTAAATATGCCCTCTTTCATTTTGAATCTATTTCCCCTCGTCCTGTCACTACATGTTCTTCTAAATAGTCCCTCTCCATCTTTCTTGTAGGCTCCCTTCATGTATTGGAATGATGCAATTAGGTCAGCCTGAAGCCTCCTCTTTTCCAGACTGAACAATCCCAATTGCTTTGGCCTAATATTTGGGTTTTTTCTGTGACTACCAGATTTTGCTTCTTTTTGTTACAAATAATACAGTATTAATAATTCATTGCCATGAAGATAAATATTGTTGTAATATTACAAATTTGAAGTCAAGAATTACAGTCTAAGAATGGATGTTACAGCATTCTCATAGTTCGTCGCCAATAAAAGGGTAGAGCATTTCCTGTGAGAAGCACTTACATTTTTATTCTGTGTTTCCCTGTACCCTGGGGATCACTGAAACTGGCAGAATATTTTTAAATTGCAATTAAGGTTTGAAATTTTGACATTTTTGAATCACATGCCTATTTAGACACGCCTCAAACAAAAAGTGTGAATATTACGGTGGACTGAAAAGCAGACATTGTTTTTATTATTTTCCTTAAATGTTTTGTTCCAAGTAAGGAATTTGTAAATCTCTTTGTGTGAAGATGCCTGATTCTGCTGCTGCAGGCTGCTGAAAATGGCATTCTTAACAATTTCCCAGCTACTGTTAGAGGTGGACAAACAAGAATGTAATTTTCACAGAGGAGAGACCTGCAAGGTCTGTGGCTCAGGGGCAGCCCCTCTGTGAGTTGTGCAATTACAGACCTGGGTTATAATGGCTCAGAATTTACAAGCATGGTGTATGTCCAAATCTGCAGTTAAGGGGCAGGGTTATAATGCCACGTTGACTTCAGTGTGCAGCAGGTAAACCTGATCTTTGGTTAGAGCTCTAGCTTCTTTAAACTGCAGGCTTCCAACTCCTTGGAAATTCCCAGCCCTTCTACTCTGAGAGCAGATGCTGACTGCTGCCCAGTAGGCTTTCTCAGGCTGGTGTGATAGCAACAGGTAGGTTCCAGCAACACCATTGCTGAGGATTTCCTGCCAAAATCATTTCTGCTAGGTAAAAAACCTAGTGTAAATCTGTGCTGTATTGGGTAGAAATATAGCAAGTCTGGCATTGTTTTGAATTAAATATGCTTAAACTTAATGATGTAGTACTTTTGAATATAGCTGAGACAACGGACATCTGAACATCAGTGTTCCCCTGTTAGTGTGAAGACAGTTGTTGCTGAAATACATTTGGTGATGTCCAACTAGAAAAGATACTAGCAAGAATCATGTTTGAAATACAGAGCAAGTAACACCAAAGTTATCTTTGTCAGCTCAGAATTGTTTTTCCTAAAAGAAGGAATGAGCATCTGGAATACTGTTGGTGATCATCAAAGTACATTTCTGTTTTCAGTAGTCCAGAACAGCTGTGCAGTCCTGAAAAAGCCTGTGCTCTTTTCACCTCTAGAGTGGCATTGCTTAACTAACAGTATGGCAAATACTTCTGTCTCTGGTTTTACATATTTTAACAGGATGGGCTCTGGGCTGATTGTCCTTTTGCATGCTTGGTTAACAAAATGAGCTGAAATTTAGAGAATAAATAGTGCTTGTACCCCCTAGGCATTGTATAATTTCTTAAAGGCAGTCAGCCCAATACCCAATGAATGGCACTTGGCTATGAAATAGATAATGTTTTCTTGGTGTAATCAGGCTGCATGAAAGGGGAAGTTGCCAGCATTTACAAAACCATTTAATACATGGAATGGTTCTGACACAATTGTGAAGGCAAGGCAAAACCACATTTCTTTACAATAATTTTTGCCACAGTACAAAATTTCTGAGAGTTTGGAAGTTACACTTTGACTCTTGTTGGTGTAATGTTGCATTTATGCAGCATTTCAAGTAACTTCTGTATCAAGATTAGTCACAATCATGATTAGCAGAATTTGAGAACATATAATCATGTTCAGGGTTTCACAGTGAATAGTTCAGTTCTATTTTGTTGGCTTATTAAGCTCCCCCGATTAAAAAATTTGTGTTTCAGAACCCTTTTTTTGCACCCTGCCATTCAAAGAATAGTCAAAGAAAGCGTTTTCTTTAGTGTTACTAGCATTGCTTTGGTGATAGGTAAAATAACAGTTTTGTGTCAGCTGGTATGTAATGTCCAAGTGTAATTAATTCACACTGAATATCTTTGAACAAATATCTTTATTTGGAAAATTGTGGAGCCCAGTATTTGTTTATTAACCAGCATCCTGTGTAGTAAAAATAGCAAATATCCTTTTTTAAAGTATGTGCTTACTTTGCATTAAAACTAAAACCAATTGAATTTATTACAACATTTGTTTCAGAGTATGACCAACTTTAAAAAATTATATTTAAGTTTTTGTATGAATTTACCTTTGCAGTCTGATTAATTTTTAGTTAGCTGTTTAATAGGTTCTGTTCTGAGAAAGAAGACATCAGAGGAGTTTCCATATAAATATTTCACAACTTCTCATAAGAAATATATTGTTAGGATGTGAGCTGTAACATTGCTTCTGAGGCTAATATTGGTATCAAACACTAAATATTTACTTACTGCTTTTCTTTCTCTCAATATTTAGTAAACCAACTGTTTGAGTATGAGAGATTTTTCTCTGCTTTTGAAAGGTGTATGTTCATAGTAATATCAAGTTTATTTTTCTCCTTAAAAAAACTACAAAAAGGGTATGTTTCTAGTGACTAAGCTGGAGTGCAACTACCTTTTCCTGTTTGAGTGTGTGTAATTATGATTCATGAAGATGTTGGCAAAATATTGTCTACTAGGTACTAGTAGGGATGACTTAACTTGGACTTTCATAAAAAACTTTTTCCAAAACCTCAAACAAAAGGATACTAAGGAGATAAAGTAGTGATAAAGTGAAAAATAAAGTGCTGCCTTGGATTAATATCTGCCCATGTGGCAAAATAATTAATAAATACATGATGCATTTTAACATTTATTATTTTAACAATCCAGTAGCAGTGAGTTAAATATTTTAATTTATTAAAATGTTATAGTTTAATGAGAGGTAGGTGATAAGTGAGGTGATATTTATAACATTACACTAAAATATCCAAGATGGTCAGGGCCACAAACAAATGAAGAACTTTCTAAAAATTAACAGTTATATTAAATGTATTTTGTGGTTGAGAAATGTCCATGAACAGATTAGAAAGAATGATTTGTCCTACTGCTACAATCTTTAGTCAAATAAATTAAAATGAATGGTTGTGATGATATATTTGCAGGCCCAGAACAGCTGTGAACATAAAAGGAGCCAGATACCTTTGACCCATCCTATTAAGTCAGAATAATAACATTGTCTGCACTGGGTATCCTGATTTCCAGTGTCTTTCAGTTGTTCCTGTGTGTATCCAGTGAGTTATCCTCATCCCAGTTTGGTGTAAAGCCCTTCTGTTCTAGGTACCCTCATCTCAGAGAGGGTATAGCAGAAGGGAAGGACACTGGAAAATGTGAGAGGGAAGTGACTGAAGACAGACAGAAGTTGAAGAGTTTTATAGATAGCAGTTTAGAGAAGGAATGAAAAAGGACATGCAAAATCATTAGCGAGTATAAATTGATTCTTACTTGGCTTCTGACAGACTTGCTGCAGGTGATTGTTGGCTGGAGTTGTTGCCACCCTCAGCCATCTGCCTTGCCCTGCACTTTTAATAGATATGGAAGCCCTCAAGGCAGAGACATCTGATCTGCTTGTAAATCAGCTTGTGAATCACTGTTGTTTTCAGCCCAGTGCATTAAGGAAAGCTGTTTCTGCCTAGGAGAGTAGCACTGTCTGGCAGAGGAAGGAAAGATGGTTTCTCCTGGTAGCAGCTTCAGGCAGGGTGAGTCTGCCAGAAACCTTATGTATTCAATATTTCAAGGACTAAAGCTTACTGCTAACTACTGAAAGCTGATAAAAAAGGAAATGTTTGTTTTACTCGGGGTTTATTTCAGTGGGGGAAATGTTCACAGTAACACAAGTGATTTTAGCTTGATGTAACTCAACAGTGATATCCCTTGTACGTTGTTTTTCACCCTGTAAGTTTTCAGCCCGTTTTCCAGTGAGGTTGGTTTTGTGTGGACTTAGATGATTTTGTAAGGTGTGCCCCTCAGTCTTTGAGTTCTGGCCCTTTTAAATGTACTGTCAAATTTCAACTGAAACTGACAATTTTCTAATCCAGGAAATTTCTTCCAGTTCCCTGGAAGTTGGTGTCTGCCTAGAAGACAATCTCATTAGTACCATCCTGAAGCTTCAGTACAAGGCAAAGAGTTACCAGTGCAGATTGATCACTATTGTAGCTCTGAGACAAACAAAGCATCTGCTGGCTTGCTGAAGCATTTTGGGACAAGCTGTTTGAGTTAATGTAGGAGAGGAAAAGAAGAAAGGTAGCCAGAATTACTAGGGAGGGGATACTCTAAGAAATATGGAGAGAAACAGCTGATATTAGTATGAAGGAATTATTGAGATGTAACACAAATCCCTGAGAATTCAAGATTCATTAGGTTTGCAGCTTACAGAGAAACTAACTCTACCTTTTTTGTGAGTTTGAATTTCCCTACCAGGCTGAATTTTAATTTTATTGTATGTTACAAGGTGTGTGCTTTTACCATTGAACATGATACCGAGTGCAAGCCTGAATTTAAAATTTAGAAGATAAATGTAATTGTAAATGCTGCAAGCAGCAAATCATATGCAAAGCAGTGAATAACATGGGAGAATGCAAACTTGCTAGTTAAATTACCTGTTCTTACTTGAAAACAGGATATTAAAATTATACTAAAAGGCTGTTGCTTGGCCAGACTTTTTTTTTATAGTGTGTTGCATGTGAAGAGCTTCTGAGAGTGTTCTATTTTGTAAAATTAAATGGGAGTGGAATACTGGTTGTAATTGCTAAAATCAAAAAAGAGGACAGAAGAAGAATAAACATGGAGAAGACAGAACAGAGTGAAGTAAGAGGTTATTTATAGCTAAGTACAAAAGGAACAAATGTGGGTTTTCCACACGGGAACTCCTCTGATATTTTCAGAACTCAAAATGCAATTTGAAGAGCCTTGATAAAAATTAGAAGAGAGTGAGATTGAAAACAAAGAAGTGAATAACAGCATTTCAACACAGGTCTTCAGCCCACCTAAAATTTCGAGTATTCAATTTGTCTGCTTTGATTGCTGTCTTAAGAAATTACAGGATAGAACTTCCATCAGGTAAAATTATGAGTATGGCAGTACAAGCTGGGACTGCCCTGCAAAATAAGGATAGTTTCAAACACTCCAAGTCAAGATACCACTACTACTGAGTGCCATCTTTATTAAGTGTAAGCCTTTTTGAGCAGACCAAGAATCTCATTAGCCTTTGCTATGGTTCACAGGGTTGCTGTGGAACACAATACCTTGGGTTTGCAAGTTCACTGTAGTAACTGCACTGCACCTGCTAACATCAAAGGTAGTGCTGCTACCATTTCTTTAATGACCCACCATTCATGAAGATGTTGTTCTTTGTATGTGAATATACTGGCAGTAGGTGTTATTATATCTAGGACATTTTGACAATTAATGTATCAATTATGAAGAAAGGGCAAAACATAGTGAAGGCTATATTTCAAGAGAGGTGGCAGACTGGAAGTCTGTGGAGACAAAAAGAATTCAGGATATGAGAAATTCACAAACAGAACAATTACTGAAAAGCTAAATCAGGGGTAATCATCACTTTATAGCATCACAAAACAGGAATGCTGAGAATAAATAAAAAATAATCTAAAGGAGCATTTCAACTGAAGGCTGTCATCAGTTATCATAAATAGCTACTGGACCCTGTGCATAATTAGGGAGGACTAGAAGGGTGAGGGAGAGACAAGTACAATAAGAATGCACTAAGTAACAAGTCTATTAAAAAAAAGTATGGCCATGGGCAAAGATGAGGCAAGAAAGAGGAAATATGCTATATTTAAATATAAGGATCCAAGTTATCGTTGATATTAAATAATTTGAAGTCAATGGAGTTGTAAGAAGTAATAGTAGACACTAGAGGCTGTTGTATGTAACTGTTTACTTGGAGTTTGTTCCTTATTTCACTTTTTTTTTCCTACAGTCGGGAGTGTTGGTTTAATCTAAATACCAATTTTTGAAGCAAATTTATGTTCTAACCTTTTGCTTTGGAGTTGTAAAAGTTTCGACAGTTTCTGTGTGTTTCTCTGTACTTAACTACTACTGCAGTGATCTCAAGATAATACATACAATGTTTGTGCATAAACTAAATGCAAAGCAAGAGCTGTTAAAGTAAAATTATAAATTAAAATCCTAAATTAAAACTAAATCCTCAAATTAATTTCTAATATCTACCAAATATTTTGTCCAATTGTAGGCTATAGGATTTCAGTTTCCTATTCCGAGGAAAATAGAAATGATATTTTAAGATGATTTAGTATTGCTATTTTCTATGAAGATGCTTCCTGGTGGTATCTTCCATCTTAATTTAAATAACAGACCGTTACCCTATTCTACTTTAGCTGGTTTTATATCATAGACACTGAGTTGAAAACAAGTATTAAGCTGTATTTTAAATTCAGCTTTTCTGATTGCCTGTTTAAGAGGGTCCACGTCTGAGCAAAAACCATCAGAGAAGATACTGATCAGTGAGTCTGAGCTGATCTCAAAATCAACGCAGCAAAAAAGAGAGAACCTTCAGAGAGATGAGCTCCTTGGCCCTGCTCGCTGTGGACCACACAAGCAAGGCTGCTGGCATAAGGATGGGACAAGTTACTCAGCTGACATGGGGGACATGGGGTCTGACTCTTGCAGTGGCAGCACAGATTTAGTTTAGCTTAAACTGATTGTGAAACTGCTCCTTGAGTCACTGAAGTCTTTGAACAATAAGCAGCACAGGGAGCACACTTAGAAGAGTTAACTCCTGGCTCTACTGCAGTAAAATATGAGTTCGGCCAGCGATGCATATAAAGCCAAGGTTTCACTGTGAGGGAGTGTGATCATGGCAAGAAAGATGGTGAGTCACCTTTGGAAGAATATCTAGAAGTGAGGATGGAAATGGTTAGCAAAACATTGAGATATTGAGCATCTGAAAAAGAAATTAAAATTTAATAGGTTTTGTGTGTAGGTATGTGATGTTAAATGCATGAAGTTTGTACATTCCTGGACTAAACAGTAGAGCTTACAGTGTGGCGTTGTGACTGAAGGAGTTTTAAACACGAAGGTTTCATTTATTGGCTTACTGTTTTCTAGGTTATACTGATGTAGCCCAAATTTCTTCTCTGTAAAGAAATGGTATATCTTTGAAGTATCCAATAATGAAGGGATAAAACAGAAATGAAAAGAATTATAGTTGTTCCATTGTTTTTAATTCTCTTCATGGAAACTTTACAGTCCTGGGAATAATTAAATATAAATAAATATGCAAATAATAGGATTTGTCAGTTTTGATTTTTAACCAGATGCAAAGAGAGACAAATCCAATTGTCTTCAAAAAGGTTGCTCCCTTTATTTTATTAAAACCAGAAGTTACAAGGAGATTGTTTTCTTTTCAATACAATGAGATTAAAAACTTGAAAAGGTGGTGTAAATGAAACTATAAAAGTACAAAATTGTTCTTAAGGGCATAGTTCATAATAAAATTAATAAAATAAGTGATAGCCACATATTTGTCCTTTTCAACAAAAACAAAGAGCATACTTTCTTTTTGTCCAAAACATTCCTACATTATTGTAGAATTTTAAAATATTATTGACTTTAGTATTTTCCTATTTTTGAAGCTATAAATGCTGCCGTTGAAGTCTGAATGTAATGTTTCATGTTTTCTTAGTCTTCCTTCAGGTTTCTTCTGATGAGTAATTTCAGCTTCAAGATTGTTCAGACAATTGAAGTATTGTCCAGTAGTCTAGAAAAAGCAATTTGTATTGTATTAAAAATGCATTTATTATTTTTAAATAATTACTAAAAATCATTATTTATGGTTTATGTGAAGTGCAAATGAAGGCTAACTAATTTTATTCTCATATTTAATCTTTTGCCTAACTAAACTGAAATCATGAAGCTTTGAGAAGATAAGCCATGCTTGCCATGTGCATATTTTACAGTTTTCATGTAGAAATATTCCTCTTGTTGCATGTAGATTTCAGAGCAACTGAAGGAAAATCAGCTGGTTTCATGAACACAAGAGAATTGGGTCCATGTCCTGCACATACCTTACAGAGAACTTGCCATTCACTGTGGTAGTGCCCTGTTGTCATACGAAGAAGTAACTGAACATTTATATCCTTCTTCAGACATTGAACTGTGAACCAAAGTCCTCACTTCTCTCCTACACCTCGAGAATACAGTCATGGAATTGTTGCCTCTTGCTCACCTGCCCCATCTCTAAAAGATTACTTTGGCACATCACAGGCAAATGCTTTTTCTTGACATATGGATTACTCTAATTTTTATTGAGGATATTCAGAAGCTGAGTGAACCATTGTAATTTTTACGTACATGAAGGAACTTCATGTATAATTTAATTCCTGTTTCTGACTCTCAGTCAGTTGCTTAGAGTATAAATGACCAAAGGCAAATGTGAGTTAATGTCTGTGGAAAGACAATTCCTCAGAATGTCACAGATTTAATTATTCAGTCACTATCACCTAACTGTAGAAGTACTCTAAGTAATGTTTGGGATAGAGGATACTTGTCAAGGTGTCTGGCAATAGTTTCCAGACCTGTTTCTCCATTTGGCTCTATGGGGAAATGTAACCATGCAGGGGATTTTATGGAATGGTTTTCATGCTTACTTGGATGTCTTTAGAGGCATAGAAAAATCTTCTGACATATTTGAATATTTCTGAGAGGAACTGATTTTCCTGATGTTTTTCAGGAAATGGGTAGCAACCGGGTTATGTCCGTCACAAATAATTAGGATGAATTTATCATTGTGGGGTTTTTTTGTGAATATTCACACAGTGATTTGATAATACTTTTTTTGGTTAAATTTGTTCTAAATGTATGTCTGGTTACCAGGGACAAAATGCTGTTAAGGTCTGACAGAGCAATAGTTATTTTTTTGTCTTTGAATATTAATTTTCTATTGATGTGTTCAAAAGCATTGGTGAAATGGCTTGAATAATATATTTGCTTAAGGAACCTAAACTCTTCAGTTAAAACTTTCAAATTCTATAAATATTGTGATTATACCACCAGTGACTTGGGAATTGTCTTTCTGATAGTCTGTTCTTTAGAATTTGTTTGGATTATATGGGTTTGATTTCTTTATATAAGACATAATTTATAATTTGTAAATGAGCAACATTTTGGCAATAATTCACATCATATTGAATCTTCGCATAGAGAAATGCTCCATAAGAAATAGAATATTAGTCATGCGGGGGACTTTCTCGGGTGTGTTGGGAAGTTGTGTCAGCCTTTTGAAATGGTTCTGAGCTTCTTAAACTTCTTAACCTGACTGTTTTGAAGTGCTCATCTGAGAAGGAACTTAGATTGTACATAGATAATTAGAAAGGTCATTTGGGAGCTGAAGAAAGGGCTTCTGTGGATATGCTGAAGCACTGTCAGATATTACAAACTGTTTCTTGTGTTTTGGGAAACTTAAGGGCTGTTAAATTTGAAGGAGTGCAATTTAATTGATATGACATAGTTTTATGAATGTCGATACATTTTATCAAATTTATGTGTATACTAGTTTCAGAATAATACGTGTCTGTAATATGGAAATTGATAAATTATGAAGTTTTGAAAATTTCTTTGATCACCTTTCTAATTTGTGTTAATTTTCAAAGTAGCAAGACTTATCTATTAAGTCTGCATTTACTTAAAAGAAATCTTTATACAGCTGTACCGTAGTATCAGAAATAATTTAATTCATACACATTACCACAGTTCAGGAATTTTTAAACAGATGACGGAAAGGTGGTGAGAAGGTAAGACACTGAGTTCATAATAAGCCTAGCAATCTTGGCCCGCTTCTCATATTCAAGCGTATTTCCAAGTTCAACCATATTAGATTTTATCAGCTTGGCATTGCTCAATTAAATAAGAAAAAAAAAAGGCGATGTTTACTTGGCATATGTAATACTTTTTTAAAAAAAATTGAAAATCATATCTTTTATGTGGTAACAGTGTTAAGAATCGTATGTTGGTAATATATTAAGAATGCTTTTCTGAAGACATATGTGAATATTCTGATAGAATCAGTTTTGAAAAACTTTTTATTCTGTGTCTTCAGAGAAGCAAGAAGCAAAATTACACTAAATTTTAAGTTCATTAAAGCAGCAGTGGTGAGTCGCAGATGGGGTATCATTCTGTTAATGTAAAAATGATATAGTTTGCTTTTATTTCTGATACTCCAATAAACATGTTCAAATTCTGACTTGTTAGTGTTACTTAAACACCAGATGCTTTTACCCCTGAGGGTTATGGCTCTGGGAGAAGGGCTGAGCCTAACTGATTATGAAAGCTTGTTTTCATTGAAGAAGGTGGTCCTACTTCCTCCTCTGTGCCTTCAGGCAGAGCTGTAGGGCTCCGGTTGTTTCCTTTTGATGGATCTTAATGCTTGTATTGAACCCTCAGTGTGCCAGTGCAGCTCTACAACTCTACCAACCCACATACAGAAAATTCCACCAGAAATAGAGCATTTTTCATATGCGTTCGTACCAGAGTCAGAAAAGAATCAAGCACTGATATCACTGGGAATGATAGAAAAGGGTAAGAGCATAGGAGTAAGTGGGACTTTTTCAATGGAAACAAACTGTTGGAATACAGAACTGCATCCTTAGTGACTGCGGGTTAGCACCTTGGAGTGTGACCTCATTCATCCACCATTTGAACTAACAGTACTTCAGGGCCAGTGAGGTTTGCTAGTGTGCCTGAAGCTTGAAAACCAAGAATTACTTGGCCTTTTTGTGTTGACCTAACTTTCTTCTTGGTGCAGTGCTACCTGTTTCCTTTTTGCTTGAAATAGATCTTTACTGCTGTATATTATTGAAGATGCTGTCAATTTAGACTTCTTAGTTTTTTGGGGTTTTGGGGTGGGGGGGGGTTCGGGTTTATTTTTGTTCTTCATTTTCTCTGTTCTTCCTGTTGATATGGTTTGTACTGTGACTTTGTCTTTATATCATTTTTAGGTTTTCTATCAGTCAAACTGCCTGCAGTCTAGGAGATTAGTGCAGATGGTTCTTTCTGAGAAGGAAAATATATTGAATTAGAGCTTATCTTCTGTGATATGATGTACGCTTTTCTGCTGTCTCCATCCAGCATATGATGATTGTGCTCCCTACTGTTTTGTGTTTCCTTCACCCTTGTTTTTTCACAGCTCTTAGAGGAACATTTGATATCTGATGTTGAATTGGCATTCCATTCTAGAGTCTCTGACTCCCTCTTAGTCAGTGATAGAGTGGTTAGCCTGTGGTTTTTATCCTCCACAAGAGAAGGACGTATAATGACTACCAGGGGATGTGGTTCACATTCTATTCCACTGCTGTGGAAGGTAAATAAAGGTAAACATCTCAAGATCTACCTGATATTCACAGCTGTCATATTAAGGAGCTGGAGCCAAAGGGGAGAAACTTGCAATATTTTAGATAAATTTTCAGTCTATGGAGTAATGGAAAATTCCACTCAAGTTCAATGGAGTCATGATTAACCTTCGTATGTCTTGAAAAGCAGAATTGTCAAGTAGAATTTTCTGATTCATTTACAAGTTGCTTCTAATCTTCTGAAATGAGATATTCTGGAGAAATATGTTGTTCATATCCAGAAGATAAAGTAGTGTTGAGTAAAAGCAAACATATCTCTATGATGTTTAAGATAGTAGACTTGAGCTAACATTGCATGACCTAACATGTTGTAATGCCTGATTTATTTTTAGGCAATAATCTTGCGTAAATCTTGAA
Organism: Monarcha castaneiventris obscurior; assembly: GCA_026261815.1. Classification (NCBI taxonomy): domain Eukaryota; kingdom Metazoa; phylum Chordata; class Aves; order Passeriformes; family Monarchidae; genus Monarcha; species Monarcha castaneiventris. The sequence goes on from JAMPIT010000379.1 coordinate 14,523,105, forward strand.
TCTTGTCCTGCAATATTCAATGAAGGTGTAGCAACCCATTGCATTATATATACCACCAGACTATTTTCTATTTCAGCCAGGTCTCTGTCTTGCATTGCAGAATGTTTGCACAAGCATTGCAGCAAAACAAAAAACCTAATTTTCTCTTTTCCAAACCAAAAGCATGAGCAAACATAACCCAATAGTGTACTGAACTCATGGGTTACACAAAGCAATCTAACAGAATAAACAGCACCTATACAACATCTCCAACTGCACGTTTTTCAGTAACCTAAACTTTCTTTAAAAAGCATTTATTTCTCTTTAGTAAAAAAGAAAAATTATTAGAAAACTGTGTGGTATATTTGAAACTTTATTACATGATTAATCTATTGGATGTGTGGAATGGTTTTGACATATGTGCTTGACCCAGCTGGGGAGGTAAAATTAATTTTTTCTACCCTCTTTGGAAAGATGTCAGTGGTATGAATTAATCAATGAGTGAGGAAGAGCATGTACTGTCAGCTGTGATGGCATTGGTATGCTGATGGTATCCAGCTCAGTGTCTGCTTCTCGGAGTGTAGACAATGCAGTCTTCCAGATGTCCCAGTGTCTGGCCAGAATGGGGATAGTGATACAAAACAGATGGTCTTGTCTCAGGACAAAGCAGAGTTGATGCAAGCTGATAGAAGGATGGGGCTGGAAGAAATGGCAGAGCCTCGGTCGTTTGATGCCATGCTACACTCATTCTTATCCTGGATTCACTTAGCAGAGGTAACAGGGAGGGCAGTTGTCCCTTCGCAGCTAGGCAGAAGTTGAAGGGCAATAGAAAAGATCCACAGCATGTTTCTTCTAGTGTTTTATCTAAGAGCTTTGGTGATTATCATAGAATTACTGACATGTTGCTCTCTCAGTCAGGACTTGCACCTAGAGCTTACTAGGAAAGTTCACATACAACATACGAAGTAACCATTGCTAAATGTGCTTGTGCACACAGAGAGTTTAGGGATTTCTTCTCCCTGCCTGCCCAGACTTTCCGGTCTGAGATCACTCATATGTGAGTTCCTAAATTTAATGGAACTTTCCTAGCACAATAGGTGCAATAGTGCCTGACTGAAAGACACTTTTTCTAAAATGGGAGATGTGCTAGTTTATCAGTAGAAAATTTAAGTTGTATAAGTATGTTGCTTCTTACTTAGTGTGTTTCTCTTCATGAAGAAAATTTTCAGAAGGATAAGTAAAATGATTGACATTTTAGAGATATTTGGAATTGGATAGAGATATTCGGAAATCAATAATTTTAATTAAAAAAAAAAAAGAAATTGGGGAAATAAGAGATATTTGCACTGTAGGAATTCTTTATGCATGTAGGTTTATGAAAGAGAGCATACATACTGGCACTCCAGAAATCCTTGGACTAACAGTTAAAAAAAAAAAAAGAAACCCTCTAGGAAGGTTCAGTGTTACTGGAAATGTTTGGCATAAGATTATTTGTAATTTTTATGCTTTGCCTCAACTTTCGTTTTAATAAAAGGTGTATGAATTTCCACTGGCCTCTTGGCAACCTAGCTAGGATTAATCCAGCCAAGGGACTGGTAGAGTAACTTCTGTGGCTGCAAAGAAATATGAATGTGGCCCTCAGTGCAAAAATTGATCAATAAAATTACAAACAGGCTAATATTTTCTCTGATTGGCTGAAAATGCGCTGTAGTTGCTCTATGTTTTGTAAGGTATATTGAACTAATGAATTATTATTCATCTTAGCTCATTTTTGTAAAACTTCATATAAACAGCATGCAAATTATCAGTTTAATTCAAAATAGACTTAATAAAGAAAAATGTAAGCAATAATGTAATGTGAAATTCAATATTACAGATATATATTGTAAGGCACATCTGTACTATGTTAACCAAATACACTTCAAAAATATTACGGCTGTCTCCCCTTTGTTAAAAAATAAAAACCCAAACCGAAACCTTTCAAATACACATTCTTTTCTAATGCTTTGATATTTTCGTTATGGTTGAATAAAAACTTAGGGATTTAAACAAGGCTTTTTCTATTATTATGAAAAATCTTTTTTTGGTGGTTTTCTTGAAGAATGCAGAGTTGAACTGTGGCCTAAATTGCATATAAATGTAGTTGCAGGAATGAGTGACGAGCATTGAAGCTGATTAGAAATATTGATCAAAATTTGCTTTAAATGTTAAAAGTTGCTTTACTTAAAGCTAAAGTGCAAAATAGAATAAAGAAAAGAAAAAGTTTACCAAGGGAAAACATTAAATAACATTCCTTTAGATACCTTCTCAAGTCCAGAATTTCCAGTGGTTTTGTGTATTATCTCATTAGGACCTTTTTGAGGTTCTGAATTATTACAGTGCAAGCACTGATGTACAATTATGGCAATTGCAGTAATGCATTGCAGAATGTGATATAACAAGTGAAATATTCTAAATTTTATTTTAGTGGAAATGTAGAAGTAATTCAAGTGTTCCAAACAATAATAGATTCCCATTATTGTAAAAATAAAGTTTTTGAAATAATTCATTAGCACTGAATGAAACTGCCTGGTTGATAGCTTAGACCAATGAGTTTGAAATCCCTGCTGGTAAGGAGCAACCATGGTTATTTAGTCAGTTATTGTTGCTGAAATGGTGGGTGAGCAGTGGTTATTTGGTGATGTTAGATCCTTGGCTTACCAGTAGGGGAATGATAAGAGGGCATGATGCCAATTCTTTTCATCGGTGGTTGTGGACTTTCTCATGTAAATAAAACGAGGCCATAATGTTGCATTCAGTGGTTTGGGCAGTTGAGATATCCAAGACTTGTGTTTTAAACTTCATCTGCCTAATTTGGAGCAAAGCTCTGAAGCCCTTGCACTGCATCTTAGAAATGCTCTCATCCTCTAATTCAGTGTTCCATCCATCTAGACTGCAAGTTATTTGTTTTCAGTCATAAACAAATATCACACCTAGTGGAAAAAGGGAGAATAATCAGGAGCCCTGTGGGTCAGTGCTTCATGTAGTTTTCTAAGATACAGAAGCATGCTTTAATGAAAGTAGAACATCTTCGTCAGAAAAGGCTACCTCCTATGTTAATTCCAGTCCCAGCTGGGGGAAAATAGAAGGAGAGAGAAACTGAAGAAAGATTCCTCTCTCTCGTGGTTAGAAGTGAGAACTCGAATCAATGATTCATTGTATATTTTGGTACCTGCAAACAATGCTGCTTTCCCTACTCCCATGTTGGTTTTGTGATTTTTAGACTGTGGAGTGTGTTTCTGCTAGATTAGCTCTGACAGCTGATACAGGTAGAGGTAGGTGTGCAAACTCAAGGACTCAACAGCATCATATTTCAGCTGGGTTTGTGTGCATCCATCAGTGAAAGCACAAACATGTAGGGAATTTATTGTCAACTTGAGACGCTTCTTAAGTAAGATGTCTTCAGAACACTCTGTTCAAAAATCTAAGGAGTAGAAGTCTCTTGATGTATTTATTTAGAATATTTGCATTAAAAGTATATGGCATGGGTTTGAACTAATCAAAATTCTGGTATTTGAAGATGTTGATGGGAAATCATATTACAACATATGTACCAGACTAACAGCATTGTCTTCTCCATGACATTGAAGAAAGAAAAGAAGATGAACTGTAGTTAGGGTACTGCAGAAGATAACTCCAGTTTTGTACCTGTTGAAGCAAATATTTAAAATACCATTTTCAGGAGTGGAGCATCAAATATTCTAAGTTAATGATTCTTCTGTGTCTGGAAGCCTAAGTCCTGCTTGCCCCAATATTTCTTTAGGAATTAATGTGGTCCTTTTTATTGGAATCTCTTGATATTTGGCAAGATAATTTATCTAGAACAAAGAGGATTGGTTAACATAATAAGACACATAAAAGTATGACATATAAAGCAGCTTAGATTCCAAAAGCAGAACTTCTATCAGCAGTAGGATTTTGTTGATTTGGGTTTTTTGGGTTGTTTCATTGTTTGGTTTGTTGTTGTTTGTATTCTGGGGTTTCTTTGGTTGATTGGGTTGTTTGGTGTTTTGTTTGGGTTTTTTTTGTTTGTTTTTGTTTATTTTTTTGTTTTCAAATGAGATTAGTAGAGCATATTAAGAGTTTGTGCATCAGCCAACAGGCCTTGACAAATCAATGCTATATACCAGGAATACATCAATGTCTGCCGCAATATAAGAACACTACCTTGAGAAATTAATTGGTTCGAAGAAGGAGGCATTATTTTACTGGTTCACCAGAATTGCCTGGTGGCATGCAAGAACATAAATCAAAATTCATTATCTGAATTTTTACTCTTACATGAAAACATTTAGTGCTTTTCATAGTATTAGACTGAACAGACAAACTGGGCTGTCAGACTTTTTCCAGCTTTGAACCTCACACTACTTGAAATACTCCTGGGAAATTACTACATGTTTTATAATGGAGGAAAGAGACAAAAGTGACTGGATCATATAAAGCAATACAACACATGAACCTTCTGTGCAACTAAGCTTTCATTGTGTTTTATAGGAGTTTTCCCTAAGAAGAGCTCTGTCCTTAAAGTGCATGGTGTGCAAGTCTTATATGTGTTTGTAAAATGATTCTACACCCTGTCATCCCAAGACAATAAGCAGTCTTGCAGTTTCTAGAATACTTGGCACTAGTGAGTGCCCCTTTCCCTCTTCCCATCCCTTCCTCCCCCCAAATAAAAGGAAGTAAATAATCGTGAACAATGTCTTATTTAAAAACATGACATTGTTATTGGGCTATATTCTTGTATAGTTGAAATAGATAACTTTTTTTCCCTTCCCTTTTTGGTGAAAGTTTTCTATTAAAAAGAGTCACAAAGAATTAAGCTTAGTGCAGCATTATTATTAATCTAGAAAACATCTGGTTCTGTGCTATGCTATATTACACTTGTGATCTTTATCTCACCATCAAGTATTTTTGTCTGTGGTTGTTTGGCAAAGCATGAAGATTGCAGCTGTGCGAATTCATTTTGGTAAATTGCTGATTTGATAAAAAATATAAGGTTCTTTTTGTGTGATTCACAGGTGGTTTTTTTAACCACATGGAACATATTTAATGGAAATTGCTATAGGACTGAGGCTGGGTCTTCACATACCCTATTCATTTAGAGAACATTAAAGAAATACAGTAAACAGTCATGCATTAAAATAACAAACTTTTCTTAACATGAGATTAACATAAACAGATGATTTTTGAACACAAATTGCTTCATTTATGTGAACTTCCAGCCTATCACTATACAAAGATAAATAACAATTTTCTAAGGATTTGAGAAGTTTCACTGTATTCTTGTCTTTCATGACACAAGCAGTCACCAGCTTGACTTTTCTTTCTCTCTTTTCTCAGTGAATTACCTCATTGCTGCTCAATAAAATCACAGAGCCACTCAGCTGTATCATCACTAGTTGGTCTAGCAATGAATACAAAGAAAGAGAAAAGATTCAGTGTCCAGACCCTGTCACTGAATTGACTTCCCAATGAAATCCTATTTTGCTAAGACTGGTTCTTTTTGATGTTACATAGAAGCATCCGAACCTTTGGAGTTCTCTCTCTCTTTTTTTTTTTTTTACTTAAATGCTCTATTGCATTCATTGATTGTTTTAATAACTTTCTTTTTTGTGATCAAATATTTTTCTGCAAAGCATACGTGAATTATTGAACAATATATACACATACAGAGTTTAGTACTCAAACATCTGTATGATTTATTGTTTTATTGCTGCTGGGTTTTGTTGTTTTGTTGGTTTTTTTTTTTTTAATTAAAGGTCTTCAACATTGAATGTGGTTGAACTGGAAGATGGCATATAAACTTGCTTACAAACTCAAAAATCCCCATCCAAATTTATGGGTATTGCAAACCAGGCAGCTTCTCAAAGCTCTGTTGCTTTAGTGAGAAAAAAAGTTCAATATCTGCCCTGTAAATCTGAGGTATCCAGAAGATACTGAAATCATTCCATGCTGATGTGAAGGTGCAGTAATCAAATTAAATCAAATGCTATAGTTATTCTTTGTATTTAGTAGATGGAGTTACTTCTCTGTTTAGTTGTATTATTAACAGCTTTTTGTAGCTTGCCATGGACAAATTTCATCCTGTATTGAATTAGTTCAATGAAAATTCCTTGAGAAAAATTAACAGTTGCATATGATATAGGTTTTTGGTATTTTAAATCTGCATTTTGTATGCGCATTACTGCTGTTGGTCTAACAGCATGTGACAATAAATCAATACTGCATACGATTCTACCTACTTATCTATTGTCTACGACTACCAGCTGCTCTTGAATCCACATTTCTTGTACAAAGTTTCACTTAATTTTCTCTTGAGAAAAAAAGGCTGGTAGTTGACTAAAAATGACAAAAAGGCATGGGTTTGATATACAAATTCAAATATAAAATTTATCATGGAGGGTAGCCTATATCATTGCTTTTTCGGAAAACTTAGTTGTCAGAGAGCCAAAAGTTAATCAAGCAGAGAACAGTTGAAAACCTTATTTAAAGAAATCACATCTGTTTAGTGGGAGAAAAGCCTGAGGCATGTGCTTCAATTTCTTTTAAGCTGTAATTCATCCAGTGGTTTGCATCTGTTAAAAAATATGGAGCTTTTCACACCTCTTTAAAGCACAATAATCTGTATTTATTTTAATATATAATGTGTTCCAAATATGTAATACCTTTTCTGAAATGACTCATAGATGATTGATTTCATAGCTCTCTATCATATAACCTTCCAGGTCCTTTGAATTAGTTTGCTTATTAACCATACATGAAATTTAACGGAAAATGTGTTGAACCGGTGTAAAATGATGACAGAAACTTCAGTACAGTTGTCAGTTTATATCAAGGCAACAAATTGGCTGGGGGGGGGGGCTGGGAAGGAGAGTTTTCTTAAGCAGTGAAATATAACATTGCAGAGAAGAAAATGTAAATTAAGGACTTTGGTCACAAAAGTTTCATTTGAGTTTAGGCTAGCTGTTATTGAATGTTGCATATTAAAATGTGTGTCTCCCCAAAAAAGTGTTGTTAACATGACGTAATCCCGACAATCTGACCACACTGCACTGAGTTTGAAGCACAGTGGTAAGAGTAGAGTTTATGAATATAGAGGACAACCAGAAGTATTTCAGGTAAAGATTTGGGGGATTGTATCTCATTCTTTTGTTTATGAAAAGCAGCTTGGTTTTCCACTGTGTGTCTATTAATGACTACTTGTGTATTTTAAATTCTAATTTAATTAATTAGAATTTAAAATACTCTATGCCTCCTCTGATTTTAAAGTTCTCTGTGACTTTTCTCCATCTGATATTGAGATTTTAAATCTTATTGTACTTCCTGCTTCATTCAGATCCTTTAACATTAGGTTTCTTTTGTAAATATAAACATATGGAAATACATGTGTCTAGAATATCTGAAAGACATTTTAAGTAGATAGTGACATACTGTGTACCACAAACCACATGCATCCGTCAGTACATGGAATGGTTACATGGTCAGTATATGGTCATTTCATAGAGGCTAACCAGTGCTTTCCTTGTTTACATTTCAGCTAGGGTCTAATCAAGTTATAAACAACTGAAAATTGGGCTTTATAGATACATGAGGCATAGAGAACTTGCCTGTTTTGTGTTAGCAAAAAATATAGAGATTAATCTCTAAAGAATGGCCTGACTGTAATCCAAGAGAATACATTTACAGTCTGACTGAGCTACACTATTCCATTGTGATCTTGGGAAAAAAATTCTCTTGAGAACCTCTGCTGTCTCCCTTTAAAATGTGAGTGATTTTACAGTAGTTGAAAATTCAGTTACTATTATGAGTTGCCCATATTACAGGAATATGGTAGATTTAAGTATGCATGTTATGGTCCCTTTCAATGTGATGTATCTGTCCATTTCACATTTTCTGGGTTTAGCAGAACACTTTTATTTTAGCAATATTTTTTCATTGCTAGGTGAATAGATGACGAAAAAACCACAGAGGAGTAGCATACACTAAAAAAAAAAAATTTTTCTCTTCAATATGACCTGCTATTGGACAGCATCTCTTGATGACAAGTTTTTTAGAAATGAACCAGATAAATAAAGATGTAAAAAATATGCAGCATGGTTTGATGTGGAAATGATACTGAATATTTTTTAAGGAACCCCTTATAAGAGGATGATACTATATAAAAAAAAAATGCTCTCAAATGTTTTTTCCTGTTAGTATGCAAGTAACTGTGTTTTCTTCCTGATTTTTGAGCAGTTCCATTTTTTAGCAATTCTGCAGGTGAGGCTCCTTTGTTGCTACAAAATTTAACCATGTGTTCATCCCATCATTCTGTCTTGTTGCAGAGGATCTTGATGATCTCAGAATGGAAGGAGTAACAAGTGTGGTATCTTCTGGGAGCAAATTCAATCAAACTCGAAGTGCTTATACGGCTGAGCCTCAAGCAAAGGTCACATTGAATATATGTGCAAGATGTGCAAGGTAAAATCAAAACAGAACCAGATCATGCTAACCAATGCATTTTTCCCCCAGGTATTTGGCTGTGCATTGTGCTTATGGGCCAGGTGATGACCTCTCCTGTGCTAAAAAAAATAATTACTTAGCTACTGACTACCCTATCACCTCTGGAATTTGAATTGTGCAACTTACGTTTATGCTTGATATGTCGCATCAACAATGCATCAAAGAACATAGTTAGTCTTAGGCCTTACTTCACAGCTTGAAACTATTTTAAGCCCTTCTGTCTCTGAATTTCATTAGTTATTTGAGCTTCTGTGGTTTTTCAGGGGATGAATCAGGGAATTTAAGGGTTCAAATCCAATTTGAAAAGCACCTGTATAAATGGAGATTTAGTTGCACAGGTGCAGTTCAGGATTTTAAATAGTTGCTTCTTAGTACTTTATAATCTCATCCTGTTTCATCTCTGAGAAATAATTTAATCAGGTTGAATCTCTTTTGGTTTTGACAGCTGGAAATAATTTTTGCATTTACAGTATGAAGACCAAATAAACAGGTTGGTATTCCTGTAGCTTAGTCAACTCGAGAATGCAACACTAACAGAAACCCCTTAAATTTCCTGGATGAATTCTTCTATGTAGACAAAAGCTCATTTGGAGAAAGGATTTAAGCCTGTTTAAATGACAAAACTAGCCTTCTCACCCTTCTGTTAATGGTTCAGATTAACAAGAACAATACAGGGGCATGCCAATTTTATCTGCCTGCCTTTGCCAATGGCTGCTCTATTGTGTAGTTTGAGAGCGGATTAGCCGCTTGTAAATAAAAAGCAACCTGTGGTGAAATTAAGTCAAAAGTTTGGCCATATGCCACCCTACTTTTTTCTACTTTTTTTTCCCCATTTTGCTTGTAAATTACTAGTTTTCTAAAGCACTTATGTAGACAGAGGGGCTTCAAGACATTTTCTGATGGCTCTGGAAGCATAACTACAGGCATACTGAATCACTCGAGCAATAGCATCTCTTTAGCAGGGTTGTGGAGCCTCAGGGAACTTCAGCTCACAGTACTGTCAGAGCAGCAGTGACTGGATGGCCTTGTAATTCTAGATAGTTTTGCTTGTCAGCAGTGTGGCCTTATGCTTTAAGAAAAGAGCAAAAAGAGCAAACAAGCGAGTCATGGGGTTCTTCCCAATTCATACAAACAAATTGGTTATGTTGTACAATGTTTCCAAACAACTATCTACATGATTGTGTGGCACATTTTTTCACCTGCCATCTGTTTTCCGTGGGTTAACAAGTAGAAAGGTAAGGAATATAGAAACCGTATGTTTTCTAAATGGTCATTCTGAACTTACATAGCATCTTTTATGGACTACTATGAAGGTTAATTAAATTTTGAATTCCCTAAAGTAGCTGCTAACAGCAGGTGCCAAGATGCTATATATTCTCTCAATCCTGCACACCAGGGAACAAACGGCTCAGATCTTGAGCCAAACCTAGCAACCTTGCCTATTGCTATTGTTCTTTAACTGCCTGTAATAAACAATTCTGCCCTTTAAAATATGAGCTGGGAGAGAAAGATCTCACAAAATTCCTTTTGTCACTTCACTTATCAGAGAATGCAAAACAGTGTTTTATTTTGCCTATATACCTTCATTAATTTCCCTACCGTGTTTAAGGAAGTCAGTGGAGAAGTGGATGATGCCTACCATGACTGATTCTTTTCACTCCAGTTGCAGTTTAGCAGTTTCTTTAAACTTTGGAGGAATTAAAAAAATGCACCATCTTACCAGGAGCAAGGGAAGTCAAAAGAGAAAAATGGGTATTTCTGTTGTATTCAGTAGTGAGGAAACTCATTTTTTCTTCAAGGTGATAAAGTCTATCCATTCTTTTGGAGCATTCCTTCCTTCTTACTGAGGACACCTTTCCTCTCTTCAAGACAGTTACTTGTACATTTAGCTCTCTCTTCGATACCTTCACAGGGTTATTGTCTGCAGCCTTCTTGCAGCAGCTGAAGGTAGTGGGTACAGGCAGTTGCATGAAACAAATGGCTTCAAAGACATGAAGACAGTCTTCTTCCTGTTTGGTTTCAAGAGCAATTAGATTTTCTGTTAGTCAATTATATGGCCATTGAAAATACTGTGCTATAAAATTAGTCTGAGTGTTTGGATTATCTCACTGACTCAGTTTCTCAGTGTTGGCATTTGTTTCCATTGTTATGACAAAGGCTAATATTTAATGTAAGGTCATACAGAACCTATTTGTGTATTAGTTTGTTTTAGAAATTATATTTTTATGTTTTTATCTTCCATTTTCTAAGTAGTCTTGTGTGCTGTACCGTGTATATATAAATACTACGTGATTTGATTTTAGACATGTTTGAATACAATTGAAAAATAAGTCAATATAAGTTGTTATGCATGCTTTTCATTACAATTAAACAGGTATCTTTCCTCTTAATGTTACTCATTTTTCAGTTGTACAAAGTGATTTGAAATGAATTGAGCTATTAATGGCAGTGGTGTTCTGTAGATAATAGGGTTTGTCAAGTCAGATTACCAAATTAGGTTTGCTGAAGGTATTTTGGCTGTCATTAGAAGAAATATGACTTTATACTTGAAATTTAATTGTCAAAGTTCCAAATGTTAGGAAACATGCTTCTTGGCTCAGACAAAAAAGTTGAATTTTACTCATGCATTTGCATAATTGATTTCTTTCACTTTGCTGTATTTTTTAAATGCTTTGCTCTGATTATTCTCCAGTCAATTTATCTCCTATGACACCTCCTTCAGACATTTCCCCACTTTCTTGGGTATATTGGAGCTTTTCTGAGAAAGGTTTATTTAAACAGTGGAAGGAGTTTTTCAGTGCTAGCTTTAATTAATTTGGCTTAATATTTTGTATCTCACTTGGAAAGAAAAAATATTCTTATCAAAGTTCCACCCTATTTCTTCATTAAAATAGTGTGTAAGTTTTGGATGCTCCTGCTTCTAGGATTACATTTTCTTGCCATAGATCATTAGCCTTCTCATTATTTGAGAATTAGAGTGAACGGGTCTATGGCTATGTGTAGGTTATCTTAGCGAGAAGAGTGCTGGTTTCATTTTGTATACCCAATAAAACCACCTGCAGTAGGGTGCAGCTGTATGTCTTATATTTCTGTGGCTTCTGGAGCTTCCTACAATGAGAGCACAGTGACTTGTGAGAAGAATGGACTGAACCAATGGTTTACTCTATGCTGAGATACTTGTGATCAGACTTCATTTAGCTCCAGTTTAGCTTTTTCCCTTTGTACCACAAAAAAGGAATGTCAAATGGAAATTACTATAGTTAGAGATAAAAACCAACTTTTTTACAAGGCAAACTAAATCCAGTTTATATTGTGGAGAAAACCTGCAATGGTGTTGAGGCACTGTATTTGGGAAAATATTCTCACTTGCCCTAAGTCCTGTAGAAAAAAGTATGAATTTGTTTGTGAATCATAAGAAATGAGACTCAGAATTGACATAATTTGAACTAGAATAAAACTCCCAAACTTGTAACTGTTTTTAGAAACCGATATTTAACCTTCAATCATGATAATTTCACCAATCATCTTCAAATAATAAATAGGTAGATAATTGTCACAGACCAGGTCAGTAATTTTTAAAAAAGGTAAAGTTCTCCACCCCGACATCTAGGAAATAAAAATGGGGAATTCTTTTAAGCTATCAATTGGTTTTTACAGCTTATGATTTAAAAAACTAAAACCATCTTCCCAAAACCACCAGAACCCCACAAAACCAACACTGCCTGCAAAAAAATTCCCAGAGGGAGATGAGAAATTAAAGGAAGGGTTAATTCTACTGGAGTATAAATTGGTTTGTATTCTGGCATATAACTGTAAGAAACAGAGAGCTTACTGTTTTCTGTATAGATGTTTCACACACGATGAGCGAAATGCAGATGGATAACAGCTTTAAGAGGTTTTTCAAATGGGGAAGTAGCTACCAGAACAATGTTATTCCCATAGCTGCTCTTGGACTACAGGGCAAGTTAAGTAGCATATTAAGTCATCTAAATAAAGGGGTGACATCATTCACAAGGTGGAACAAAACAAGGTTTATAGATACAGAAAAAAGGGTACAAAAAACCCCCACCCTGTATTTAGAAGGCTTTTTTCTATTTAGCAAGGAAAAATTAGCAAGGGCACTTCCAGTAAAACAGATCTGAATTTAGATTATTTGAGGAAAATTGTTATAATAATTCCTTGTTTTTCTAAGGGCACAGTTAGTCTAATTTATAAAATAGACCGACTCATTCTGTAACATGGTTTTGTGAATCCTTTTTCACATACAGGCAAAACAAATGAATTTCAGGTTTGGCTAAGGAATCATAAGACATCCTCACACATTAGCAAAACTTGTATGGGTTAAATAGAGATTTAAATGGCAATTTGTAAAAGCCAAACAACACTTCCATATTTCTCATATGTATTGTGATTTGCCCATTGAACGTTTTGCGAGAATTAATCAACCATAAGGTAAAAGATAATATTAATGTACTATTGAATGAATTACAGGGGGTTTTCTTTTTCTTTTTTCTTTTTTTTAAGGACCACCCATTAGCCTTGTATGCCCACTGCCATGCTCAAAAGTTAAATCTTGTTCTTGTGGAGTCTTGCCAATGCATTCCTGAAAGTAAGAAGCTTTTTGTTTTTAATAGCGCAAGGGCTGCATTCATTCTTTTAAACATCAATAGAATACAAAAAAGGGGTTGCATGTGATTAAAAAAGAAATGGGATTATAGAAAACATACTGTGCCACAAGCTTGAAGGCTCCTGAACAAGAATGTTGGGAAGGAGCACTAGTTGCATACAAATGTGGGTTTGAGATGCAATGTTTTAGTTAATATTTTAAGATTAGCTAAAGCAAAAGGACAGTGTAGTAAGGCCTTTTAACATATTAAAGGAATCAAAAATATAGGTATAAACAAACAAATTGCATATATACATTAAAGAAAAATAAATGGAGCTTTTCTTACTGTCACCATTGGGATGTGGAGTACAGTTCAAGTGCAGTAACTTGTATCCTTGAGCTGTTAATGTAGAATAAATGCGGTGCTCTGTGCTTGCTGCCATTATAGATATTTTTGGAAAACCTAGTTTGAAGAAAGTACTCAAAAATTTTCATGCCAGTTCGCCTTGTCCATGAAACCTTCATTGTTACCCTGCTCATCATCTGTGACTTTTACTCATTTAAGATGTCTTGTCCTCCAAACAGTCTTCAAGTTAGCTTGTTTATTTACCACTTACTTTTTCTTTAACAATTTGGATTTTTTTAAGTCTGGTTTTCTACAGTATAGTCTCCACTATGTCCCTGCATGCCTGGGATATAATCATATAAACTATGTGGTGCTATATGAAATTCAAGAATCACATGTTAGTTCACTGTGATACACCACTGGACTTTGAGCAGATCTTCATGACACAGAGCCCAGAAACCTACAGGGGAGGAGAAAAAAGAATTGAAGGAGCCAGCTATAATTTGTCATAAACTTCAGATTAATGGTGGAAACTATAGAACTGCTGTTTTAATTGACCATCATCTATCTCTAGAAAAAACCAGTAATTAATTGCATGACTGGGGAACTCTGTGGTGTTAATCTACCTTCAACCATTTTGTAATCTTAGAGTTTGTATGGACGTGCTTTATCTCAGTATCACAAAGCTCTAGCAATACTAATGAGACTTGAGGTCATAAAGAAGCATTTGGTGGAAAACTTGATAATGAGCTGTGAAGAAAATAGTCTGAAGCTTGACAAGTGAATCTAGTTTAACTATCAAAAGCAGAAAAGCTGATGACTGTAAATAGGGAAAAAACTACTGTTAAAAAGCCATTTTACTGTATGCACTGTCCCCAGACAACACTCTTGAAATTTCAGACAACAAAGAGAAAAATTAATGAAATTAATTACCCCTATGAGTAAGATCATAAATACTGATTAAAGACTACGTTTAAAAAACAGACTATGATAATGGGCTCCTGGAAGATTTCCTCAAGTAAAGGAAGGAAGCCTGCTGAGCTTCCTCAGCTTCCACTCTGCGCAAGATCCCTTCTTTATTGTTTATGATTAGTCTGCTCTCATTGTCATTGTGTTCCCTGAACAGAAACCATTGGCAGGGCTGACTTGTGTTTTGAAATGAGATGGGTTCTCCTACCTTGCCCAGGCATGTAATCCCAAAATAACTACAGAACTGGGGATGGGAGGGTGTCAGGGAATGGATACTGCACCATGCAACATCAGGATAGAGGCTGATTAGGTAGGGTGAGAAAGGGGCAACCTCTGGCATCCCCTGTAGATGGCATAGGTCCTGGAAGAAGGAAGGATGTGACTTTTGTTACTGAAGCATTTTTTTTGCAGGTGGTCTAGGTTTATGTTCTGCCAAATTAGACTAAGCCATCACAGTAGATGCTTCTGCTCTCTTTTTCAGCAGACTGCTGCTGTTCGAGTCAGGCTGTAAGATTTCTTTCCCAAACTGAGCCATCCTGGCGTCAGTCACCTCAAAGGGAGTAATATGTTGAAAATGCATGCAGGACTAAATGACATTGAAACTCCATGGACTGTTTTCCCCTTATCCTGACCATATGTAACAGTGTGTGCTGCCTGGGTGACATAATAAAAGGCCACGTGTGCATTGACTTCTAGCAGGAAAAGTTCTGCATGTACAAATATTCCTTAGCTGCTATGTGAGTTGTCAAAACTGCTCTGTGAGGGAAATCTGCAGATGCTAATTTAAAGGTGGTTCAGGTATATTTACATGAATTACAATCATCCCTTTAACTGCAGTGTTAAGCAGTGATGGAATTAGGAGAAAACCTGATCAAAGTGAATATGAAGTAACTCCTTGTTTTTCTTAATAGACTGTAATATTATTATTATTAATCAATAATACACAGATGTGTCAGAAAGAATAACCTCTCAAGTGCTCCATATAATCCCTTATTTGGCTCTGTACACTGTGATGTAATAGTGGGGAATGGGCACAGGTATATGTGTGGTTTTGTCTATGTATTTGCATAAAGAATAGTCTTTATATGTCTGCCCAGTAGTGGTAAGGCCAGCTTAGTGACTCAGTTTCTGGCAGAAATTTCTGGTTTGGTAATTTTCCTGAAATCTGGGAACAAATTACTTCAAAGTACCAAGGGAAAATAACTGTTTCCAAACTGAAGTGGTTGGTACAAAATGAATGTTGGTGTAAAAATTCTGTGATTAGTGTTCATGTACAGACTTTGAGGAAGTTTATGTCTTCAAATAGTATCAAAACTTTTGATTATATACACATTTTTTTTTCTTTCCTGTCATGCATTTCATATTATCTTTCTGACTGTGTACTATTTCTAAGTGGCTATTATTATAGCAAAGAAAGTACTAAACATTCCAGATGACTCAGGTCACTATTTTACATTCTTTTTTCCTTTATCTATTTTTTTGTAACCTTAGTTTTATTGGACCTCTTGTTTAAAAGAGCTGAGTTTTCCTCATGTTTGTTTGTGCCAACTTCACAGACTTCATCCTAAACAAAATATTTTATTTGCATATTTTTCCTTTTAATAGTGGCAAACAAGTAAATTAAACTCCATATGGTAGTGCTTTATAACTTTTAAAAATCTCCTTTCACTTTGGAAAATTGAGAACAAATCCCATATTTTTCCTTTGGCTAGTTAGAGCTTCTTATAAAGTAGAAAACCAAAAATAATTACAGGAAAAAAAAAGTGGTGTTAAAAAAAAAGGTATATTTTCACTTCGCTTTTTCGATGAGTTGAGTTTGGACAGTGATTAATTTGCCCAATTTTTGATGCATAAATACCCACAATAATGTGTTCATTGTCTTTTGATTTTGTAAATGCTAAGTACAGCTAAAAAAATCACTTTATCTTTCCCTTCCAGGAGTGGTGTACCACTTTAGTATCCTATTCTTTCAAAACAAGAGAAAAAAACACTGAAGAAGAAAGTCATTCAGCAAATGTTTTTACTGGCCCTAGTGGTTATCAGAGATAGAGACCATAAATTTTCAAGATTTGGTAGGCTGACTTGCTAAGTTATCAGAGTAACACACTGGCTTGCCTTTTCTTTCACTGTCTTGTGTTTCTTTAGAACATCTTACTATATGCAAAATGGAGAATATCTGTGTGATTTCAAATTTTTGGGTTCATGGATGACCTCTGAAATGCACAAGGTAGTATGATTTTTAGTCCTAAACCTTAATTAGTTTCATGGCAAACTCTCAATGAATGTGTGTTTTGGAAGAATGGCCAAAGTCTCTCTATTTTCAAAATCTTAACAGTGTCTTGGGAAGGGAACAACATAAGACAGGAGATTTACATGAAGTGCACAGACAGAAATCCTGGAAAGATCAGACTTTTTTCCTCCCTCCTTTTTTTACATGAATTTCCCACTTGGTAAATTCAACAAGCAATAATTTCAGTCCTATCAGAAGTTCTTCAAAATACTGTGAAAATAAAAATAGCATCTGTTATCAAAAATTATGTAAGCTGTGAAGTGACCAGTGTTTTCAGATGACGTATTTCCCTCTGTGTTAGATTTAACAGCTATTTTATTTCCTTATAGTCTGCACATATGGGGTAGACTTGTTGTTTTTGACCTAAATAGCTGTCAATCAGCATAAAAATAGTGGAAGACTTCCATTTGTTTGAAGAAAGGTAAATGTTTACATGTTAGTGAAAATAGACTTAGACTTGAAACTTGAGCACTAGGTACATAAAATTTGCATGTGAATTACATCTTATACATACATCTTCTCATGATAACTCTGGTTTTGGAAACGTGGTAGTGCACCAAGTTTCTCTGGAGATAGCCATACTGTAACTTAACTGATAGGGTATTATTATCTGGTTTTGGTTATGCAGGAAGAATGCAGCATAAGATGCTGTGAATTAATGATGTGTCACTGGAATAACTTTTGTAAGAACTATTGTTCAACAGTACCTAAGTTTTTAGGTTTTTTATTCCAGGCTGGTTGTTGAAAGAGAGAACTGGTTTGAGCAGGTTGGTGCACTTGTGAACATTTAAAAGTGCCATAGAGAAATTCTAAGAACAGTAGATATAAAGGATTTTTTAGACCTTTTGAACATATTGGTCTTGATTAGTAAAAATGAAAGCATTAAGAGCATATTTGAATATGAAATTATTATTATTTTGCTGGTCCTGAAAATTATTCTGCTGTCTCTCAATGTAGTGGAGGGAAGCATCTTCTTCACTCTGTCCTTCATTTGTAGGTCTTGTCAAGACATCTCTTTCTCTTTTCCCCTACAAAACCCATTTAACCCCCTCCAGAATTTAAAAAGACGAGTGCTTTAGCAAGCTTTTCTCCCTTCTTTTCCTTTGCTCTCTTTGATGTGTGCTTTGCAAGCTAATTCACTATGGCAATGTTTATAGATTCTTTCTGTTTTGTGCAACACTATGATGTGTATTAGCCACAGCAGTCTCTTCTGGATGAAAAAGACATAGGGAGGAAGCCAGGAGATCGTGAGCATGGGGAAACCTGTTGGTCATAATTTGAGGCTCTGGATAGCAGTTTAATATAGCTCTTAAAGACACAAATGCACACTCACCCACAAAACTCTTTCACAAGTCCTAGAAAAAATGGTTCACAGGAGAAGAAAGAGTGTTAAGTCTGAAAAGACTGACAAAGACTGTAATTTTTCTCCTGTGAGATAATGGTTTGAAGCCAGCAGCAGATAAAAGATTGCCATAAGAATGGCTTAATTCCCCATCTTGTAAAAGGATTAGATAATTCAGTCTCTTTATGGATTCCTTACTCTGGGAAATATATTTCCACTTTTGGTTCTCCACAGAAATAGCTGCAGAGTGTACTTATTTAAAGGCACAAAGACCTGCATTCAGACATTTTGAAAAGGCAAACAGCACACAAAAAAGATTATTTTGTAGGCTGTGTCAATGTGTAAGTTTTGCTCAGCAAGTGTATATCTATTGGTGACATGGAAACTTTCCACAAAAATCTCCAAGAGTGACTGGAAAATAGTGGGTTTAATTTGCAGAAGGAGAATGGACGTCAACCAAAATCCATTTTTAGCTACTGGTTTAGGAATTTTCAAGTAATTTGCTGTGTTCTAGTGTGTAAGCACTGAGAAATAGTGTTCTCAAGGAAGTGAGTCCAAAAGCAAGAAACAGAGTGTGGTTTGAATGGTATTGGTGAAAATGAAATTATTTTAGATTAACTTTGTCTTGGATCAGGGTTAAACTCAAATAATACAAATGCTGTATATCTCACATGAATAGAATTGCTGGTAGTAACAACATACTCATGCCTGATAGCCTTGCATCACTTCTTTAAAGAGGATTTAAAGGAATTATAAATCTCTGTTCGGAAGCATGCTGATTGTGTCATTAAGCTTATATTCCTACATTTTATTCAGAAATTGTATTAAATATCTGCATTTATTCATGTAGTCTTATAGTGTAATTTTGGAAATGTCTGCCTTCCTAGATAATGTTCTGCAGGATAATCCAATAGTCCTCATGCTTCATTTCTCTTCAATGCAGATGCTTCCTGTATTTTAGTGTATGGTGAAAACAGAAACTATGACACTGATTTCTTAATATAACCAGGTAGCAGGCTGCAGAGCTTTTCTATTGCTGCTTCAGAGGTGGCAGCCACTCTCACTGCTCACCAAATTCACAATCCTCCGTTAGAGGATCCTCCTCCGATAGATTGAAGACATTTTTCTTCTAGAGTTCATGAATCTAAAAATCATATAAACTTCTTTTAAAATCTAATCTTCATTAGGAAGGTAGTGTTTGTAGCTAAGGCTGATGAGTTTTTCCAGATAAAGAGTACTTTTGCTTGTATATTTTTTAAATAATGTTTATTTAATATAATTTTACCATTGTATTAACCAGTACAGTCTATACTGGAAAACTGACATCTTTTTGTCTCTGTACCTGTGAATACACTAGGAATTTTTCTGGCACAATATTAATATTTTTTCTATTTGCAAAAGACATTAGTAAAACAAATGGAATAAGTCAAAAATTCCTGGCTTTATATTTAGGTGCTGAAAAAGCTTTGGATTTTACAGCAGTACAAAGGAGTGCAGAACTTGTGGAGTCAGTAAGTCAAGGTACATGAGATCAGAATTTGGATCAGTATCTTTGGGAACAAAGAATGAAGTAAACTCACCATATTATAGGCAAGTCAGGACAGATGATTATGAAGCTTGAAATACTCTTACTGGTGTTGAGGTTGCTAGGGAAAGGTGCAAGAAAACATTCAATGTAACCTAAAAGCGTGTGGGGCCTTTCAGGTCTTTTGTTGTCTGATCTCTGTTGCTATAACTTCCCTGGAGTTATGTATTTGTCCTAGGGAAATTATAATTCAGTATTACAGTGCTATCAGAGAGAGATGTTAGATGTAGATGTGAAGTTTTAAATTACAGAAAGGAAGATGATTTGAAAGCAGAAAAAAAAAAGGAAGTACAATAAGTCAAATTTATCCTTCTTCTCATCTCTGACTAAAATTCCCTTTGGCTGCCAAAGGAACATCACTGTGTTATGTGTATAATAACTTTCTTTTGTTAATAAGTTCATGATATTCATTAATCTTACAAAATGTATATTAGAGATTTTGATCCAAATTAATAACTACTTCATGAAGAAACTCACTATAAATCATGGAAGAATTTGTTAGGATTTTTTCAAGAGAATTGGTAACTTGCTTTGAAGTAATTTAAGGAAAATAAGTGATTCAACAAGTCAAAATCTCCTTAATTAAGATTCTAATACAAACATGACACTAATTCTGTTTTTCAGAGAACTTTGTTGTTGTGGCCTTAAAAATATACACCTGTTCTGGCTGATCATGAAAACAACTTTACAATGCTCTTTTTGCTGAAAGATTTGAGGATTCTTTACCAAACTTTCCCCTATTTCTCACCATATTCAGCTAAAAGAAGTCAACTAAATCTTTAGCAATGCAGATCAAGAATTTTCCAATTAAATACGTGTTTTCAGGAATAATGTTTCACAGAAACTAAAATGTTTTCAGTGTTTATTCAGATTCAACAAAATTTAGCTGACACAGGGCAGAGCAGAGAGAATGGCTGGAGCTGCAGTGCTCAGACTTGTAATTTCACCCCTCCTCCTTGGAGAGTGCCCTTTACTGTCCTGGAGCCCCTGGAGGAATTTTTCTTCACTACTAAAAAGTCAGCAGAAGCATTTGTATTTTCTTCAAATAACAGGTTTTCAGGATTTCTTCTCAAGTGGAGTTTCAGTTTCTGTTGTTGCTCGCCTCTAGGGAACATCAGAATTTGAGCTCTGGTTTACTATGTTTAAAAATAAAAATAAGTCCTTAGTTGTGCACCAGAACTTGAAGGCCAGCCACATGCACAGTGATTATATAACTCTTGCCTGTAGTTGTTTATTTGGGATTAAAGGAGATTTTGTCTAAAAATTATAACCCCTTTGCTGGTTCATTTTAGTAAGGAATAAAATGGGATTTTGATTATTTAAGTGACACATTTCTGGAAGACTAGGTAAAAATAGCATTAACCTAAATATAATCTAAATTTCTCTACCTGTAAGTGACAATCACCCTCTGAATTTTATTTGGCTCAGAAATTTCCTAAAGTACAACCTCTACTATACACTAGTAGAAGACAATTAATAATGCACATACTTTGAATCAGTAGTCTACACAAAGAACAAATACTAGAGAGCATATATCTCACTTTGAGGCATCCAGAGCATTTCCATTTCTTGATTTACAGAATACTTTATGCCTTCTCCTTAGGCCCTGATGTTAGAAAGTACCTATGCTTGTAATTAAGTGCTAATTTTTATTA
This sequence comes from Monarcha castaneiventris obscurior, assembly GCA_026261815.1. NCBI lineage: Eukaryota > Metazoa > Chordata > Aves > Passeriformes > Monarchidae > Monarcha > Monarcha castaneiventris. Next base: position 14,544,418 of record JAMPIT010000379.1, read on the forward strand.
ATGCCATATAGCCTTCGGAAGTATTATGTGAACTATACTGGGGTTTTTGAATGGTAGTATTCTTCTATAACATCATATTTACTTTAGTTTCTCTAACTACTGATTTTAAGAGTGTCATAGAACAACAGTGTTGACAGAGAGGACAATCATTGTGTATATCTACATTTAGTGCACAGGAGGAGTTCCCAGGTAGGAATTTGTCCTGCATCCAACCTTGACAGATTGGAGAGGTGGGCAGAGAAGAACCATTTGAAATTCAACAATGGCAAATGCAGAGTCCTGCACCTGGGAAAGAATAACCCCCTGCACCAGCACAGGCTGGGGGCTGACTTGCTGGAAAGCAGCTGTGCAGAGAAGGACCTGGGGGTCCTGGTGAACAAGCTGTCCATGAGCCAACAGTGTGTTCTGATGGCCAAGAAGGCCAGTGGTGTCCTGGGGTGGATTAGGAAGAACACTGCCAGTGGGTTGAGGGAGGTGATTCTAACTCTACTCAGTCCTGGTGAAGCCACATCTGGAGTGCTGTGTCCAGTTCTGGGCTCCTCAGGACAGGAGAGACATGGAGCTCCTGGAGCTGGTCCAGCGGAGGACTAAAAAGGTGAATAAGGGGCTGTAGTATCTCTCTAACAAGGAAGGGCTGAGGGAGTTGGGCCTGTTCAGTCTTGGGAAGAGATGACTGAGAGGGGGCCTCATCAATGTACACAAGTGTCTGAAGGGAGGGTTTCAAGAGGCTGGATCCAGGCTCTTCCAGGTGATGCCAAGAAATGGAACAAGGGGCAGTAGACAGAAACTGATGCACAGCAAGTTCCACCTGACATGAGGAAGAACTTCTTTACTGTGCAGGTGACTGTGCACCAGAAGAGGTTGCCCAGAGAGGTTGTGGAGTCTCCCTCACTGGAAATATTCAAGAACTGTCTGGACACAACCCTGTACTATGTGCTCTGGGATGACCCTGCTGAAGCAGGGAGGTTGGACCAGATGGCCCACTGTGGTCCCTTCCAACCCAACCCATTCTGTGAGTCTGTGAACCACATTTTCTAAATCATACCGGCAGTAGGACTGTGATTCATGCACCCACAAGCTTGTTTGTAGTGATAAACCCTGTATAGTGCTTCTGCACTGAATCTATAGAATTTATTCAGAATATCTTTGGTCCTGAAGTCCTTGACAGTTTTCTTGGAAGAAGCTCTAGAGAATGCATTTTGGGGTCAAAGAAAATTGAAATATTTACCTGTAGGCTGATTGCTTTTGTAGCTCTTGAAGCTCCAACATGCAGCTGATTAATATAACTTAAACAATGTCCTCTAAGCAAGAGATCACACTAGAAACAGATATGGGAAAAAATGTTGGCTATCAGGTATCAAATTTAGACTCACATTAATATAATTAATAACTGAAGTAATGTTTTGGTTAAAAACTGAAGCAGTCCATCAAGTGTTCGTAAGATAGTAGTTTTAGGTACCTCTTCTAAACCTATGTATGTTTCTAATCTATGCTTCTTTCTGCTTAAGAGTTTTTAAGTGTTTTCATTTCACTGTGGAGATATCTTATGAATAATATTACTTTTGAAGAAGAAATTGTAATAGTCCAAGTAACAGAATTATTTTGGCAAGAAATAGTGTTTGTGACTTGTTGCTTGAGTTTCATGAGAATCTATTTTAATATGAATCTATATGTAAGAGATACATAAATAAGTTTGAAAACTGGATGTGAAAATAAGGTCCAGATATGTCAAACATCCTATTAACCCGTCCACCCAGTACCCCAGCCATTTCTTCCTACAAAGCAAAATCATATGAAATGGATTTTCTGATTAGATACACTGAAAAGATTTTTTTTTGTGTGTGTGTTCTTCATGAGGCAGCGGACCTCTTAAATATATCTAAATTCTAGAATAAGATGAGAATAATTTCAGTTATTCATGTCTGGTTTGGATTTAATGAAGCTCAGAATGGGAACATATTATAAAATCTTGAAAATTCTGATGGGGTAAAAGAAGTAGCTCCTAATTCTAGAGATTGTTCTTATATGACTGCAATGTAAGCAGAAAAGGTTGGAGTAACTTTCCTTTTAGTTAAATATAAATGAACTACCAACATAGCTGGAGAGAAGAGTATCTCACTTCTGGTGCCTGCAATGTTGTGCAAATCCTTCTAAGATTGAATATGTGCTTGCAGTAAACATGCATATATACGTAATGAAGGAGAATGGGTTTTATTGCAGAAGAAAATGATGTGAACTTTGAGATCTTCCTTTTTTTGCATAGTTTTTTCATTTGCAATTTGTTTTCTCCTATTTGACTATCTTTAGGATAATGGTACAAAGTTATTTGCTTCTGTTTTACAAGCTAGGTTTTTAAAGAATTGGCAACTAGAGCATTAGAAGCCAGGTGCAGAACTATAGAGGATTCCTAGAAGTAATTTTCAAAATTAGGTTTACAGCTTCTAGTTTTACATTTTGTTGTCTTGAGGAGTTTTGTGTTTTATGGAACTGCCTCCTTAGATAAGAAATATTATGAATTTACATTGAGCTTTCCATCAAAAACAAATCATTCTAGGGGCAATAAAAGGAGATAAAGCAATTGGGGGAGGAGGGAGTTGGGGAAACAGTTTTGAGGAGTACAAACAAATAGATGACTTAAGATCTGTGTATATTAGATAAATGTGAGAGTCATAAAATGTGAAATTTAGGTAGGGTAGATAAGGGGGTTCTACTTGGTTTCAAAGGTTAATTTCAAGCTCAGTGTAAAACAGCTGCAGAGAGTAAGAATACAGAGTGAAAATAAACTTTTTTTTTCTTCCAAGAGATAAGTTATTTCTTTCCCCAAGGTTTTACTTCAATGCATTTTTATGATTCCTGGGCTTTGCAAAATTGAATTGCATTTTTCTTATTCTTTTCATGTCTGAATAGATCCAAGGTAAGATAACCTTTATGTAAATGGCAGTTATATTGCATTTAGAGTTACAAAGCATTTCTTCAGAGCAGAATTTGTACTCAGGATTTGTAAGAGCCTGGAGAAGGATGGTGGGACTCCTGGGATGCTCATTTGAAAGAACAGATACAAGCACTATTTGTATGAATTGCTGTCAAGGCGTTGCAATCAGGTGGTGCAGTGGGAAAGCCTGAAGACATAATTGCTGCAATAATTACTGTATTTTCCTTTTAACAAGTAAAAAAGGATGAGGAAATATTCTTGCATATATTTCCTTGTGGTGGGTTAACTTTGTGTAAGGGCTGGTTCCCTACCCAGCCAGTAGGATGACAGGAGAAAATAGGAAGTAAAAGCTTGTGGGTTAAGATGAAGACAGGGAAATTGTTTACCAGTTACTGTATTGGGCAAAGCAGACTTGACTTGGGGAAAATTAGTTTAATTTATTGCCAATTAAAATAGGTTTAAGTGATGAGTAAAACTAAAAGACAGACATTAAAACCACACTTTTCCTCCTTCCTTTCCTGGGCCCAACTTCACTCCTTCACGTCAGACTCCTCTCTGCACCCCCTGAGTGGTGCAAGGGAGACAGGGAAAGGGGGTTGTGGTCAGTCCATTACAACTCCTCTCTGCCCTTCCTTCCTCACCACACTTCTCACCTGCTCCAGTGTGGGTTCTCCATTGGCTACAGTCCATCCTGGACATATTCACCTGCCCTGGTGTTGGTCCTCCATGGGCTGCGTGGGATATTGGCTCTGGCATTTCACCATGGGCTGTAGGGGAGTAGGGGAGTATATGCCCAGAGTGTGGAGCACCTCCTTCTTTGACCTTGGTGTGTCCTCTGCTGTTTCCCAGTCTTTCTGTTCCCTGCTCTTCTGCCTGTGGGGCATTGTGGCTGGCTCTTCCTTAACTGTGTTTCCTTTGAGGTGCCACCATTTTGGCTGAAGAGCTCAGCCATGCCCTGCCATGCTCTTTTTGGAGCCAGATGGAACCACCTGTGTCTGGCTCAGGGCAGCCCCAGCCTCTCCTCACCAGGGCCACCCCACTGCCAACACATTGGCATGGACATCCAGTACAGTCCTATTCAACTAAAATATTTTTGAAGGTAGGGAAGGAAGCTTGCAGTTTCACATGCACACCAAACCCCGACTTTTTTAAAATATGACAAGTATGCATAAGCTAGGATTCAGCTGGCGGTTCCTTGGAGGCTAGTTTTGGTTACTAGACAGTCTGGGATGTTATGAGTGAACCACGGGTGTGGGCTTTTGAGCAAAGCTGCTCTTTTAATTAGGGCAATGTTGTGAGCAGGGTATGTAGTCAGGGATAACGTTCTTCTGTGTCTTATCCATGGAATATGATTACAAATGTTTTCATTGCGTTTTTCCACATTTAGATTGCAAGGAGATAATTTGGCAGAAAGGCCAGAAGATGTCTCCATGGTATCTCAGACATCTGAGCCAGCAGTATCAGATTCTGATGGTAAGTTATATAAATATTTGCTGCTCATAAAAAAATCCCAAACATCAACATTTTGAATTTGGGAGCAGGGGTTATGTCTGTAAAAGATTGAACACTTCCAGGAGAGTGTTCCTGGGCATTTGAACTCAATAATTTACACTTCAAATCTGTTCAAAGAGCCACTAACATGTTTTTTGTCATGGCAAATTAACACTTCAGAATAATTTCTAGGCATATTTTGAGAGGTGCATTGAGCCAGTATTTGTTCTTAGTAGAGAGATTTTATGTTAGCACACTAACATTTAAAACAGCTTAATAGCATAGACATGGGCTGTTCATTGCTGGTTGGCTTTTATGCCAAAGAATGGTCTTTGAAATATTTAATTTGATACGACATGTGCACCCAGATGATTCAAACAATTTACAGTAAAAATAAACAGTTTATAAAATGACTCTGGAAAACACTTTTCCTCCTCATACAAACGTTCATATGTTGGGTTAATCTGCAGTCAGGACACTCAGACTTATTTCAATTTCTTCTCAGGTTTTTGAACAGAGTAGTAACACCTCAGATGTTGAAAAAGGCACTTCATAAGGGATATCTTTCCAGAGAATGCCCAGCTTTTCTATGAAAGATGAAGTTGATGAAGGTTAACTTTATTTTAGCTGCCACTATAGTGGAGAGAGAAAGAAATAGAGGCAGAGAATCTGCAAAGATAAATCTTTCAGTCCATTCCCTTACTGTTGGGCAGAACCTGCTGAGTCTACAAATTGTATGTTTTGATTTGCAGTATAGTCTTCAGCAGCTGTGGACAAGTTAGCTATGGTGATCAATTAACACAAAAAAAAGTCAGAATGAACTTTTTCTTAAATTATCCTACTCTCTGTCTGCTATCTAATGCTATTATTTGTGCTGTTAGGTATCACAGCAACCTGAGCTTTCATTCATTTCTCTTGCCTCATTTGTAAACCAACCATTAGTAACTAATATGTCCTTAAAGATAAATTTTTGAAACTAGTTTTCTGAGAATGCATGGTTTCATGCAGTCAATACATTGGCTTTTCCTTTTAGCTGCCATTGATCACTTATTGAACAATGTAATAGGGGATTAAGAATCTCACAGCATGATGTCCTTACAATCTTCATGAAGATTGTCAGCAAGAGATGCTCAGACTGATGACTTCAACCAAGCCCTTTATAAGGAGCACAAAATTCTATTGTTGTGAGTGATTCCCGGAAAGGGAGGTGGTGGCTTGCTCTGGATAGGTAAGGGAATATGCATGCACGAGATTATTGCAGCAAAAGCAAATAGATGGGTAAGACAGACGTGGGAAAAAGTTCTATTTGAACAGATCTCATTTTTCCATTTTCTTTCTTGTGTACTTTTGTTCTCGAAGTGAAAATCTGCCCACTTTGCCATGCCATCTTCTGACATTGCAGGCTTCAATTAAATAGTTAGGTTTTTCTAAGTGGCAGAGACACCAGAATTAGAGAAGGTGACTATTCAAAAATACTGGGTGTTGGGTAATATTGGAGCTGGATCTTTTGTGGTCACAGGATATGGGGCATGAAAGTACAGTAGCTGTTCTACCTTTGGCCACTTCCTGTGCTTTTGAATACTCTACATTCAATGTGGCTACAGAGCAGATGGAAAACTCTTTCTTTAGAAAAACACTACAATCAGTAAGATATAGGGAGTAAAAGTTAGATGGGTAGGTGGGGCAATGACATTCATGTTGTTACATCTATCTCATGTGTGTGAATATACATGGGCCTCTTAGTCGTATAGCAAGAAAACAGCAAGGCCTCTCGGGCAAAAAGACTGAGGTCAATAGTTAGGAAATGCCAAATTTCTGTCAGGAAGTGCCCTCAGAAATGCTCAGTGTTTCAAAACATAAGGTTGGGGCTTTTTTTCCTAAAATGTTGGCTAGTGCTATATTTTGATCTGAAAAAAAACACAGCTGGATTTCACAAATAAGTACAGACTATAAACAGACAAAGAACTCAGACAACTGCCCATTCTATCAATCTTTCCTATAAATGCAGCACATTATTTGCTCTCTGTCCATCTGATACTTATTTCCAATAAATATTATGTATGAGAGGATTATAAAAGAAACTCATAAAGATATTGTTAAAAAATCCTAGGCATTGTTGCACTGAATTTTTAGTTATGTCCTCTTACAGATGTATTATATCATGAAATAGTGGCTAGCAGGCTTCACTTACCAGGTTTATTTGAATTTATTTTCTGCTGTTACTTCTCAGTGCCAGTGACCTCACTGAGGGAAAACTCTGCATTGGGACGTGCTGATGCAAACCATTAATTGAAAAATAAGCAAGCAAGGTGCTGATGCACAGCAAAGTTGAGAGTAGCTTTCTTCAGATAATGATCTGTTTCTGCTGTTAGATCTGGAACATCTCTCCTGTGGATTTCAGATGAACTAAGCTCAGAAGTAATTGGCAGAACATCTGATCTAACAGCCCTTGTAAATAAGCCTCATTTTAAGCAATTGCACTTAATAAAGTCAGTGTGGTAGCTTATGCGAAAAGATCCCATGCAGCATCAAACATTGTACTGACTCCACTGGTGATCTGGATCTGGTTCTAATTAACCACTACACTAATTTCCCTCTAGTATAATCCTACTACTGAATTGGATGGGCTTGTGTTTGATCTAAGTAGTAAAAATGAGGAAGTAGGAATCAGGTCTCAAGACTGAAGAACCCAAAACACTTTAAAGCTGCAGGTTTTTTTCACTGTCCTAAACTATACCTCTCAAAAATGTTTCTCTTTTCCATCAGACCACTTCACGGGAAAGAACTAAGGGAAGAATTTAATAGGTTCTTGATTTTGCTTAGAAGCAGCAGCATTGATGACTGCACAGCAGACTTGCCTGTAGATGCCAAGCCTGTCTGGTTTGTCTCTTGGATCAGTTCTCCACTGAGCCTTGCTCTTGTTCTGTAGAGGTAGATGGGGAGAATGGCTGAGGCTTCAAAAGATACACACTGTGACAGAATTGATCCAGAAAAATCTACATCTGTCAGCCCCCACTGTGTTTTTCAGGTTGGGGGGATTTTAGAAGCAATCTACTTATGTGGGTTTGGGGGGTGGGGGGGTAGATACTTAGAAATAGTATCACTAAAGGATAATAACTCATATACTCCCAATTTCCTATAAGTACCATACAACCTTGTTTTACTTGTTTCATTCTCTTCTGAAACGTACCTTACTGTTTGAGTGAAGCCATGATATGAGGCAGGAAAAGAAGACATTCTTGGAAATAAAGCTTTTGCAGTCTATGCATTCTTGTAGAAGTTTAAAATGCAATAACTTATTAGGGAGTAATGCCTTAATATACGATAAATGAAAAGTGTAACACTTCTAAACCACTCCTGAATTTGTCTGAAAAAAGCTGCTTGTTATGTGAGTTTCTTTACAGTGTATTGTGCAACTCCACATATTTCTGATGTTTGGACAAAGACTTGTTTCTTTTGCAACTCTACTGGAATAATATAATTGGGCCAAAAATGATAGATTCTATGCCACTGTGTCAATGTGGTATTTCCTATTTTATTGTGCTGTTAAATCTACAGCTGTAAAGATTATATTGTGATATTTAATACTTAGTTTGCTAAATAAATTTTACTAGAGCAAATTTAACATCAGTAGTTCATTCCCTGTCAAACAGAACTCACTGGTTTTTATTATTTGCAGTTAGTTAGTAGAAACAAGAAAAAACTAAATGTATAGTTTTTACATATTTGGGTGTTTTGGTTCTAGTTTGTTTGTTTGTTTATTTTTTGTTTGGGGTTTTTTTTGCCTCTTAAGTGTCGATATAATAGAAAGTTCAAAAGAGGCATTAGGATGTAGAGGAAAAGTTTGAAATTGGGGATGTTCAATAAAAATATGAACATATGAAACACATATAATGTTGTTCGAGGTGGACCTGCATGATCAAGGTAAAAAAATAAGGATGTAAATATGTGGGAATTAGGATTGAGAATTAGATAAGGCAATGGCAAAAGTGCAGCATCTCAGTTCCCACACAATTCCCTGACCATGACTTTGTGTCATCATCACCTCTTCCTCCTCCACTTACACTTGTGTTTGCAATGAATTGATACCACCGTTGCCACACTTCAGTACAGTTCTGCTTTCATAGTAAGTATAGTCTGAGATGTTTAACAAATTGTGTTCTGGAAACATAAGCACCTCCCTGCTAAGTGTCTGAGTAACAGCAGAACGTAGGGCAGATCAGGACACCTTGTTTTGTTGGGCTGCTGATGCAGCACCTAAGTGCCTTAGCAGAGTGTTAGGCAAAGGGTGAAACTTCATAGAATGTTACTTGGAAATTCTTTCTCTGACATGGATGCCTAAAATCTGTTTTAAGTCATTACACATGCATCAAAGAGATATCCTCACAAAATTCTGTTGTTTTACAAATGTGGCAATATGGGCAAAAATTATACTTGCAAGACTTTTAAATGTTGTCTAAATTGACCAAATCCTTTTACTTCAAGAATTATAACTGAATTAATTAATTACAATTTTATTCATTTTATTAAAGCTGGAGATCCACTACTCACTTTTGTAAAGGGTAAACAGTATTTAGTTTAAATAGTAAAGGTAATAAAGACCCTGCAAGTTACCTTGGCAGCTGAAGGAAGCTTACTTATCACTCTAGTCATGTTAGAGGCACTGTTCCATGTTGCATTAAGCTTATAAATTAAAATCAGCCATAAAATCAGACTTAAATTATAATCCATTGAAGTGTAACTGAAAAGTAGAACATTTACAGTAGCTAAATTCACCTTCCCAGCAGTAAATTTTTAGGCATTAAATTTTCAAAGTGACTAATGCTTACTTAATTAGAGTGGTTTACATTTCTCTTGTACCTCCTTGGAACAGCTCAAGTACCTGGGGTTGAAACACTCACAGAAGATATTGATGAGTTTCAGAGTGCCTCTCAAGTGGCAGCTTCTGTAAGTACCTGCCTTTGCGGCTAATCCTGTGATTTTTGAAAGTAGTTTCATAAAAAATAGATTGTGCATAAAATAAAAGTTGTGTTCACCAGCACTGTCATCCTAGAGAGAAGAAAACTAAATTTACGTAACCCTTCTGAATTGTCAGTTCTCTCTCTGTGTTAATTTTTTCATTCTAGGAAAGGTGGTATCTTGAAATACATTATTATAATCTACAAAACCACGTTGTTGGACTTGCTCATATAGCTCCCATTGAAAGTGCAGTAGTTTTATGCCTACTCGGTATGTTTTTAAATGCTAGTCAAATATTAATTTTACAAATAATATTCAATATTACAAATTGATGACAATAAAATAAACTCAAGTGCAGATTGTGTACTTTTGTCTCTTTATAATGGCTTGGTATTCAGAATAAGATTCAGCTATCCAACACTTTGTCTGTAACTGTATCTCCTCAAAAAGAAACAAATGATCCAACTGTTCTCCTTGCCTTTTGGGGCTCTGAAGGAGATAGATATCTGTTCCATGCTCCCCTAATAATTTTCAGTGAGATTTATTCTTTGACAATCTTGACATACAAAGTATCGAAATAAAACTGCGATGTCTCATAGGAAGGCTGTGTAGATAAATGCAATCCTGCAATGGATTTTCATAAATCCTTCAAAGCAGTAGAAATATGCGTGTAAAATGACTTCAGAATTGATACTGAAATGCATTCTCATGACTTGAATGATTTTTAGATCATATTACAAGATGAGAGAAAAATGGAATAAGGTGTTGATCGGACATCTCTCATAAATTGGACAAACTGATTCATGGCATTCACTCAAATGTGCATATTACATGTAAAAATTCCTGATGTGGTTCAAGGTGTGCAACGTTTAATATTGGAACTGCGTTTCAACAGGGTAATTTGAGTTTGTTGCTAGTTAAATGGATGATTATATAAAATTTTTCTCTGCTAATGTGTATTTGACAAAGATGCCTTGGCCTTCAGAGGATAAGTGTTCTGAGAAAAATTGTAGGCTAAAGTAGCAAGAATTATGCAGAAGTATCTTCAGAGAAGAACTTTGGGTTCTTTTTTCATGTCCCATGTACGAATCCACATGTAAGATCTTTAATGTGGACACTAAAACAATCTGGACACTAGTACTCAAAAGAGATAGGCAACATCTATGTCTATAAGGTGGTTCATGTAATTTTCCTGTTGGTTATATTATGATTTTCTTGCAGCTTTGTATATGTTTACTATTCTATTTGTGAAAAACCTGGAGGTTTTTGTAGTTAGACCTTTTACTTTAAGCTTTTTAGAATAGAATATTTTGCTATGCTGTAATTTTTATAAAAAGAGTTAATGTTTGAAAAATTGAGAACTTGGATTTTCAGTGCTGCACAATCCCAAACAAGGCATTCTGGATGAATAGGTGAGTAAAGCTGGCAAAAAGCTGGTAGAAGTATTTACAGGAATCAGCACTTTCCCCAAGTGTTTTGTAAGAATTCGAAGTGGAAGCAAGCATTCAAAACATCCTTAGAGATCCTACTTTACTGCCAGGCAAATATTTTGTGTAATGAAAAGTGCCAGGCAAAATGCAAAAGCTTTTCCTTGAGATTTTTTCACTGTGGTGAACTCAAAGTTTGCTAGCCAAATATTTACAACATTTCCAGAAACATAAAGTCAAATAAAACTCCAACAAAATACAGAAGTGATACTAGGAAAAATTTAAGTTGCCTGTAATTCTAGCAGAAATGAAAAAGCAGGGTATCAGAGGAAGCTGCTAATTTTACAGTGACTAACAGAAACAGGGCACTTGCACTGAGCAGATCATATCGAGTAGCCTTTGCCTTCTCTCTGACTTGTTTCTTTTACCACCTGGATCTAACAGGACTTATGCTTAGGTTTTGGGGGTTTTTATGTGAATCTTTTCTTGCACATGCACATAAAAAGGTGTATTTTTCTTTGTAAATTATCCGGGTAAGGAAAACCAATCCAAATACAGCAGAAACTGGAAGAAAAAAGTTGTCGAACTGCAAAAAATGTTTCTGCATGAATGTGCCTTGGGTTTTTGCTCTTTGTTATTGTGGGGAAAATACTGTAAAAAAGTGTTTTATAGAAGTGTTTTGTTTTAAATAATTTTTTTCCTGTATTCCCTACTGCTTTGGAACTTTTCGTTTGCTTTCATAGAAGAAATACAGACATGGATTTTCTGTGATAAATGCATAAATTCCTTAATTCAGCTTGTGAAATTACTTGAAGCTTCATGCATGAAGCTTCAAGTAATTTTAAAAAATTAAGCTTTTATTCTTGCTGTCAACATATGTTGAATACAATAATATTACAATGATACATGATTTCAGTTTTATTTGTTAGAAATTTCCCGCTATTTTCTCTTAGAACAATACTATGAAGTAATTTAATTACTTGTAGAAGTTTGAGTATAATCAACAGAAATCACCCAAGCTTCCACATTTAACTAAATCTACAAATTATTTTTGTCTTGGGGTCACTGTTAAGCATTTAGCAGGTTAGTCATTAAAATAATTATTTTTAGATTGCACTGCCACATCAGAAACAACAGCAGTGCACCTTTGAGGTAGTATGAATTATGAAGGTCCTATTTATGTCGTATTTATGTACATATTTATGTTCAAGTTGACGTGTTCTCATTCAAAATTTTTCAAATCCAAGCTGAATTTTGTAAATAGGTGGGAATTCAGGCACTTGAAGGTAAAATTTCAGATTTTAACCTCAAATTTTGAATCTTCTGTAAAAATAATAACAGATAATATTAGATTACTGCAATCCTTCCATAGGTAGTAAAAAAACCTCATGCAAATGTGTAAGTTTTGCCACTGTTAGGTAATTTAACAATACAAGATGGTTAGAAAAACATAATATAAGGGTCTTGGGAAATAAGTGATAATTTCTGCAAGTAGTTAAGAAAGTAGTTTGAATTGCATACCTTGAAACTCTTTGATTGAGACCTCCTTTATGTCAAACAAAATGCATAAAATAGACATAGATTTTGTATATACAGCTGCAAAAAAAAATTCTTCTTGGGTGAAAATATTCTTATTAGAAAGTATTTAATCCTCTAAAATATAATTCTAAATTGAAAGAATATTCTGAACTTTAGAAAAACAGATATAAAAAAAAGAAATCAATGAATGCTTTGGTTTTACCTAAAATTTTGTGTTCTTGGGCATGCCAGATTCAGGATTATTAGTCCAAATAACAGTAAATAAAACAGAACTGAAGTTTAGAAAAAAATTTTTCTAGTTGCATTTCAAAAACTGAAACAAATGTGATTCCCAGTTGTCCACATATTTTCTGCTTCCCGTTTTCCTGTAAACAGAAAAGCTATGTGTAAGTTAACTCAAACTACCAGTTTTTTAGTGTAAGGATCAGCGTAAAATGTGCTGCTGGCTGACTGCCATGGGAAGCCCAAAGCTTGTAATTTCAATTACATGGCACTTCAAGTAGAACAGGCCCTAATGTGGAACGGGGAATTAGAGGTGGCAGCTGATATTGTAACAGAGCACCAAGAAGCCTTGTTATTTTTATGGTATCAAATGCCTTGTTCACCTTTCTGTCCTTGAACAGATTATGGAAGCTGAAGGATTAAATATTAGGTGACCTCCTTACAGAAAGTACATGTTGAGTGAAGGATCCTTAAACAAAATATTGCACAAAAAAGTTCCACTGCATGCATAACATCTGTACTTGCCACCTGCTTGGCCAGAGTGCAAGAGACACTTGTAAACAAGTTCATCAATAAAGAGGTTTTGGTGTGGGGTTTTTTGGGTTTTTTTTATTTAGAGGGATCTCTGTCAAATGTGTCTATTTAAGATACTCAAGTTATTCAGCAAAGAAATGCTATGTTATACATAGAAAGCTAAGCATGGTTGTATTCCTTACACTTCTATCTCGTGAAGCTAATAAAATTTCCACTTGATAAGCAAAACTGTATAGCATGAAAAGTACAAGAAAAACACTTTTCATATACTTACAGCTTGGCAGTAACTAACTAATTTAGTTTCACCTCCTTTTCCTCATTTCACTGTGATCATTCAATTCACATCCAAAAACTGTGTGTATATCTGGGCATTCACATGAGTACCTGGGTTTTACTCTGAAACAGGCCACAGTGACATAGAAATACATACCGAATAGTTTGTTAACACTTTTTATGGCCAGTAAGGAAGAGTAATATATTTTCTAACAATTACTTGATTTCCAGGTGATGTTTTAGTAAGCTGGAGCCCTAACTCTTGTTCTTAGCTATTCTGAAAAGTTGTGCCTCTGTAGAACTCTCCAGGTGTCAGTGGGTATTACATTGCCCATGTCAATTCAGCTAAACAATGAGATCGAGACATTCACATCTGCAATGGTGTCTTTTTAGGGACAAAAGCCCTACTGATTCATGCTGTGTAGCATTGTGCTACAGACTGAAGCACAGAGAGTGAGCTTGAAAAAGCTTTCTTACTCTTATTCATTACCTCCTTAATTTTATTTCTGTTCCACTGTGGCATTCCTGGTAAGTTATGGTATTTTCCAGATGTTTGGGGGATCATTGATGAGAGGGATTATCTCTGGCCTTATTGTTTGTAATTTTTTAGTTTAGCAGTAATTTGGCTAAGGGATATGAGGAAGAAAAATGCAATAATGAATGTATTGTATGTGAAGAAATTTGATTATGATATATAAAGAAAACCACTTAAAAAATGGACACATAGTTGACCTTCAAAGTTGACAAATGTATGTCTCGTTCTTTGTTTGAACATATTTCTGGTGCAGAGAGATGCTGCCTCACCTCCAAAGTTTGAAGGTGATGAACAGGGCACAGAGTTGTTTCTACACGTTAGAAATAATGTCTTTCAGGAACATCCTCATACTTAGATGTCATTAATCTTGTTAATGCAAATAGGCCATTTATAAGTTTTGTGCTAATATTTCTAAAGCTTAACGAATGAGCAAGGCCAATGGTAGTTTGGAAGGTGCTGAAATAATTGGGAGGATTCTATGCGCATACTTCATAGATACATGCATTCTGTATTTTTCAACTACTTTCAGTCTGCTGTCATTATCACTAAAGTCTAAGTTAACTGGCATTAGTTTTATCTCTGCAGTTCCTGGCCAGGAGGCAAAGGATAAGTTTTGGTGAAATGCAGTAAGAATGTTTAAATAAATGGCTCACAAGCCTGAATCTCTTTCTTAAGTGACATATCTGAACTGCTGCTATGTATGCAGTGGAGAGAAGGAGCACCAGGGAATTCTGCTAGAGCTGTACAAATTCATTTATCCTTGCATCTGATTTGACATAACATCCCCTACTTCCAGCTTGTGTTTATCTTTTAGGAATAAGGCTGTTGCATAAATTGTTTGCTGGAGACACTGAGGACCTCTGTCTGTGTTTATGCATTATTCCCCTAGATGAACTCTTAGTTTCAACATGTTAAAAAATGTTTTTCAATGCTCAGTGTTATTTAGAAATATATAAAAAATTACCTGGGCCTGCCTCCAAAAATGTTGTTGGTTATAGCCCTGGAATATTTAGCTTCAGGGAAAGAACAAAAAATGGTTACAGTAAAATTTTAATGTCTTAATAAACTCTTCTGCCCTTTTTTTCCCAGATCATTTTGATTCTCTATCAAGTAAACATGTAATTGGAAGGTACTATTATAAGCACATAATTTGTTATGAAATTAAATTGCTAATGTTAAATATCTTCCATAGCCGCTATAGCAATACTGTTCTGATCTTTAGTGAAGCTATTGCCTGAAAAAAATGTCATAAGCTTACAATATTACATAAAACAGAAAATGCACAGGACGAATTGCAAAATCTGGGGAAAAATTCATCCAAAGTTATCTCAGTTACACAAGGTAGTGAAACTGTATATCTGAAAGGGAGTTTGAACATATAACAGTATGTAATGATAGAGACTGGATATATGTAAATGTATTTATTTTAAATCATATGCAAAATTAGTATTTATTCTTTGAAAGAATGGATATATCTGTGTAATGTCCAGAACTGAAAACAGATTTGTATGGAATGTGTAGATGTCCTGTTGTGTGCCTGCATGGGTTTATACTCAGGCATATCTGTATGTCTTACGTCAACTTACATGAGATTTAAGAGATTTAAAAACCTGTGTTGAAACATGGGAAGGTATTGCAGACATTTGATGTCCTTCGTGATTTGGAGTCTCCTAATCTGAAGTCACTTAATTTAAATATTACTCATGTTTTTATAAATGTCTAAAGCACTGCCATGATGACAACCTTTAGGGAATCATTTTTCTTCATTTATCTTAGATTCTACTAAGACAGTAGAGAGCTTCCTTTACTCAGTCACCTTTGTTTTGTATGCGTCTTACATGACTACTGTGCAAAATGTACAAAAAACCAGCAGAGGTTTGTAGAAGAGAAAGATAACTCCATTTCATTTCCAGAGGCATTTCCAGGACATGGAAAGTGTGATCTTCTCATCAGGCTAACCTTTGGAAGTATGTTTTAAGGAGGTTAAGGAGTTACTGAAAGCTGATAATAATTTGCTATAAAAAGCTTGAATAGTCCAGTGTAAGAATATTAGAAGAGCAGTTTGGTTTTCAAGTATCACCACAGACCATTGACTAGTTTTTATTCCATATTTCATCAGGATTGTACTTATGAATGAAATTGTGTATTCAAAAAAGGATTAATCCTTATAACCCTGGGGGTTTTTTTCCCAGATATGAAAATATACCCTATAAAATGCAAATAAAAATGTCCTTTTCCACCATAGAAATCTGGGGACTGAGAATATCTAAAAACAAGTTGAAAATTAAAATATTGGAGTTCTCTTACATGCATTTTCCCCCTTCCCATCTCTTATTTAGTTTCATTTATTTCAGAGGAAGTGATCACAGAATAATATATTCTTCCATTTAGAGATAGATATTGGATAATTAATATCCATTTGAAATAAGCATTTAGGAATGTGAGTAATTTAATTGAGATTAATATTCTGTAGTGAGCTCAACAATCCCAATTATGTTTTGGAAGAATTCACAGTGAGGAACAAAGTGACAAGTGCTCGAAATCTCTTAGGGGAAGAAGGGAATCAGGTCTAGTCATATGTCTGAAATAAAAGTCTTTAAAGATGAGTTCACTTCTGAGTAATTTACTGTTTTATTCATCTATTCCTCTATATTTACATGGGATTAAGTACAAGTGACTTTAACCAGAGAAGAACTAGCATAAAAAAACATTTGGCAAAAAAAACCAAACCAAAACAAAACAAAAAACCAACCCAACGTTGTTAGTGTTCTAAAAATGCGTTAATAAAGACAGAGTTATCTGCAGCTTCAAACTATTTCGTATGCTGGTAAATGTGACTGGGCTTTTTTGCATATGCATGAACGGCGTTACAATATAGCTGTTGATTTATAAGTATAAGTCTGTGTTATATTTTAAAGATGCTTGGTTCACGATGATCATTTGCATTCAAGGCAATGTTTATTTGGAACAGATTAGGAATGATGTAAAATATATCCCATATAACATTTTACTTTTGTAAAATTATGCCTACTTTTCTAAAAGGGAAGGCAGCTACACTGTTTAAAGCAATTTTTTTTGTGAATAGAGATGACATCAAACCTATATTTTCATGTTCATCGTTTGAACTGTGCTACACCTTTCCCGGTGTTGGGAGTCTGGCCAGGAAAGTGCTGTCACTTTCTGCAGTGATCTGTGTCAGCTGTGATGCAGCTCCAGCCTGATGGACTGTGGAGCCCCGGGTGCCCTCTGTGAGTGGGGCCACCAGTTTGGGTCTCCCTCTTCTGATCAATCATTCTTCTCCCTGAAATTGCTGCAGTTTAATGTCTTTCAAACAGTGGTCTCTCTCTGAATTTGCTTGGCATTTAATGAAAGATTTAAAAATTAGTAAGAGGTGAATGACCATGACAATTGCATAAACCTGGTTTCTTTAGGAAACCAACAAAACTTCCTAGACTACAGATTAAATGTTTTGGTGAGGTAATAATGTCAGATTTATTTCAGATAGGCTGTCAAGAATTATTTAATTAATGGGTTTGTTTGTTTGTTTTTTTATTTGGTCATTATGACTAAGTCTTGCACACTTGGTCATATGTTTTTATTGTGCATTTTAAATACATATCTATCAAGTTTACCTCATAGTATATTTTACAAAAATTTCCTGAAACTATATTGAATGGGTTCCAGAAAATGCAAATAGTTTTGAATACCACAGTGTTCAATAAAGAAGAGACTGGGGAGATGGTCTGTTTGCTGACAGCCCTTTCAAACTGCTCTGTTGCTCTGATGATTTAGTTGCCATTTCTGAAAGGAATACTTCTTGCAGTGATAAAACAGTTCTGGCAATGTTGATTAGGAAATTCTGTGATATTCCCAGAAGTGCTGCTTTGCAGAGATACTGTGCCAAATGTTATGGTAATTTAAAGTAAGTGCAACCCTTACTAAGTAATTGGAACTGAAGAGAATGTAAATCATTGGGGAATTTGTCCTGTTACGATGTCTCAGCATAGAGCAAGAGCTTGTCTGAAGGTGTATATTTGAGTTATTTTGGAACTGCTTCTTTTAGCTAATTCTTACTATCTGTTTTATTTATGTTAAGAAATTATATTTTGTAGTATTTTGCATAAAATTTTAAATATTCTACCTAGTAAGCACCAGATTCCTGATCCTAAATGGGGACACCAATATTTTTATTGTTTCATATATAAATATGAAATGAGATTAAAAGTATTCCATTTTCTTTTTATCTGTGTAAGTCTCAGACAGTTTGGACCTTGGATGCTGTGACTGTCAGACCTGGAGGTTCCCCAAGGCAGAAACTCCTAAAGGACTCCTTAGCAGCAAAAGAACTTCAGACCATGGAAAAACACCTAGCTGGTATGTATGGGATCAAGGAACCATAAAATGCCTAGAAGTGCTTACCCAGCTTGCTCTGCCAATATTTCAGATGAAGGAAAGAATTATCTAACTCACTTGCCAATGAAAGCAGATGAAAACTTTTTTTTATTGAAGAAAACACAATTAGTGTTTTATTTGTAGATTTAATGAACTTCACTGTAATTACAGTGAATACAGTACTTAAACATTAATAAAACTGTATTAAATATACTGTGGTCTGAAAGCATAATAATGCACTTATTTTTTTGTTTCCATGTTTCACCCAGACTTAAGCAATCAGCAGATGCCAATGTTTTACTTACTGTTAAATAGTCTTTAAAAGCATGCCGCAATGGATATTTTAGCTGGTGAATAGATTGCTTTGCAGGAAAAACTCACCTTGTTCATGAGACTTCTGGTTGAGTGAAGCCTTTTAATTTGTGTGCCTTGGAACACCTGCAAAATTTTTGATGGGGTAACCATTTCTGAAATTCAAACAAAAAAAAGTGTATTTTTTTTGGTAAATAGATGTTTCAGAGCTCTGTAAAGATTAACAGCAAATATTTTAAAATTTAGCTTGCAATTTGTTCTTCTTTGTAACCAATGTTTTCTATCTTCAGCTTTCATTATGAGGTGTGACATAGACCTATAGTGTGGCAGTCCTATGTTATGTATGCTATTTGTTATATGTTGAAAACTTCATAGGCTGAATC
Source organism: Monarcha castaneiventris obscurior (assembly GCA_026261815.1). Classification (NCBI taxonomy): domain Eukaryota; kingdom Metazoa; phylum Chordata; class Aves; order Passeriformes; family Monarchidae; genus Monarcha; species Monarcha castaneiventris. The sequence continues at coordinate 14,563,417 of JAMPIT010000379.1, forward strand.
TATGAAAAGTAATGTTGCACTGGAACGTAAAGACAGTGCATGTAAAGTGAAGGTAGAAATGAAATTTATCTGATCCTTTTTTCAAGTCATGTAGAGAGTGAGGCAGAGAACATTTTTGATATGATTTTCTAAAAGATTTTGGATATTTATCTTGCCAGTTACACTGATGTGAAAGACTTGGGAGCTGTATTGTCTTCAGACAGGGGATGTTGCAGCTGAGGTCAAGGCAGAAGACAAAGCTATGAGCACAGTGAGAGAGGCTTTTTAGGAAAAGATTTTGCTCATAATGGAGCAAGACCTAAAAGTTATGATATATACAAATGAAGACTTTTTAGGTGGGTTTTATGTCTGACAATAGAGATGCTGTCATTCAAGGGTTTTTTTTGGTAGATTCATACGGCTTACAGCTATTAGAGCTGCAGCCACTGCCTGGCAAGATTGAAAAATCCATGAGCTCTCTCTCTCTAAACTGAAACTCCCAGGAATGTCTAGTGGGAATCAGGAAAGCAGCAAACCAATATGTGGTTTCTGTAGCATAACAGGGACCTGTGTACCCCAGGGGCCTCTGCTACTGAGGTAGCATTTGTTCTCCCTTAGGTTGCTGCAGCTGTCACTCAGGAGGGGTCTGGAGAAGATCTCCCTACTTTGATTTATGTCCTAACTGGTCTCACTTCCGTGGTCATACAAGCTGTTCCTGTATGCATTATGCTATGAAAAATGCAGTCCCTTGGCAAAGATGACAGTAATAACTACAATATTCAATAGATTATGGAATTTTAAATACTTAATTGACTGTAAACTTACTAGCTATATTCACTTAATCTCTGAGATTCCTTCTGCAGCTGTGTGACCCACAAGGTTTTCTCTCTCACGTCAGTGCTGTTCCTGTCATTTGACTTTGGGCCTGTTTTTTCAGTAAAGCTGTACCATGAGGTTCAGCCATTCTACCATTCAGTAATTTCACATGAGAACTTCACATGAAAACAGCCCAGTTATTAGACATTAGACTATTATATTCCTAATAACTTGTCTTATTATAACACCAGTGGTGCTTGAGACAATTATTGCCCTCAAAGACAAGAATAACATAATTTCCATGAATAATCAGTTCAGAGTACCTCAGATAATAATGCTGTGGTTTTGCTTAGCCTCATTTGTCTTACACATTTGCAAAAGTTCAAGTGTTCGTGATATCAGCAAGTCTCTTGTTTCAGTTCTCTCAGCAAGTGCAATGGAACCTATTAATTCTTCGAAATGGCTGCCTATCCAGGCAGTAATTTAGATGCCTGAGTTATGACTTGGATTACCTGTGTAATGATGAAGTATGGCTCCCTGTCTCAGATACACCTTCTAAAGCAGCCTCACCTTCCCTTATGGACTATGTGCTGGATAAAACTCACTCGTAACATAAGGCATAATTTGGTGCCTGTGCCTAAATTAGGGACTAGCATCAACTGCCAGCAACTACCTCAGTACCTTGATATTTGAAAGCAGCAGTTTTACAAAATCAGATACTGGAGCAATCAGTTTTCTTTTCCTTCTGTACATATGGCTTGTATAATTTTTTTGTCTAAAATCCAGGCTCTCATGTTACTGAGGCTGCTTTATATCACATGCAAATGGAGAATATTATTTGGTAGTTAATTCCAGTATCTTGCCGATTTGGTTTGTTACACTGATTTTGTGGTTTTTGTATACTTCTGGAAAATATTTTATCACAAGAAGAACTGTTAAAAAATAAACAGTTTGTGAGTGCATATGAATTATATCCTTATTCTCCTATTTTTTATGTGAAAGCAAAATGCCTTTATGTTGCTCTGTTGCTTTTTATTTTCCTTTAAATGGCATCAACAAAGACTTTTAAAAATCCTAAGTCATAATTCGATCATGTTATTTAATATGGATCAGATAATACTGCAATGCTGGGGATGTGTGATTTCTTTTTCTTTCTGCTTGAAAAGCTTATATTAAAGCAAGTCAAACAGAGGAAATGTAAATAAAACTGAATAATTATGCTATGGAAACATGTTAATTATATGTCGAGAAATGATTATAATGATTGGTTTATCTGCAGGCTTGATTGCTATATGAAATTAAGGAAACATGAGCCAGCATATAATGTTTATTTAACTCTTATTAAATCATTCAATATTCATGCTATTTCTTAGCATACTGAATTCACTACAGGCAAGTTGGAGGTATGTAATTTTGCAAAGAGATAGACTAAGCTGGATCTTTACAGAACCATATTCTTCATTTGGTTTAAATCAAGTAGCCTACAGTATTGTTTATTGGCCCCTGAATTTTTGCCAGGCATCTCACAAGTTCTGCACTAAAAAAGGAGTGGGCAGCAGGTTAAGGGAGCTGATTCTCCCCCTCTAAGATCAGTTCAGTTGGTCAGAGCCTGGTGCTAATGGTGCCAGGGTCGTGGGTTCTGTCCCACTATGGGCCAAACTGAAGAGTTTGACTCCATGATCTTTGTGGTTCCCTTCGAATTCTGACTATTCTGTGATTCTGTGATTCACTACTCCACATTCATGAGACACCACCTGAGTGCTGGATTCAGCTCTGGAACCCCCAAATAAGAAGGTTGTGGATCTGTTTGAGCAGGTCCAGAGGAGGCCATGGAAATGCTTAGAGGGCTGGAGCACCTCTGCTATGAAGACAGCCTGAGAGATTTAGGGTAGTTTGGTCTGGAGAAGGGAAGGCTACAGGGAGGGCTAATTGTGGCCTTCCAGTACCTAGAGGGGCCTTCAAGAGGGGTGGAGAGGCATTTTTTACATGGGTATGTAATGATAGGACAAGGAATAATGGCTTTAAACTAGAAGAGGAGAGGTTTGGATGGGATGTTGTGAAGAAATTCTTAACTGTGTGGGTGGTGAGGCACTGGAACAGGTTGCCCAGAGAAGTTGTGGATCCTGTGTCCCTGACAGTGTTCAGGGCCAGGTGGGATGGAGCTCTGAGCAGCATGATTTAGTGGAAGGCATCCCTGCCCATAACCAGGAGTTTTGGAAGCAGGTGACCTTTAAGGTTATTTCCAGCCCAAACCATTCTCTGATTCTATGAAGTTCCAAAGTGAAAGCATAGTAGAAGAGTAGTTCCGAAGATATAATAATTTCAAAATGGAAATAATTAATTTTAAGGGGTCAACAAGGAATCGATTAGAAATATTCTTAATTCCTTGCTAGAAATACTGACTATGTTTTGAAATTTGTTAGCAGCAAAATATTTAATTTTTAAAAAGTTGAGAGACACTTTTTTAGATGCTTTCACAACTATTTCAGTTTTACTAGCTTTTCTAGTAATAGCATTTGAATTGTGTGCAATATGTTGTATTAGACTAGTAACATGAAATTGACATGGCTTATTTTCCTGTTTTCAAGATGTTATAAAATATGTTGATGTTAAAGGCAGCACATCTTTAATTATTTAACATACAACATTCCTTTTATACCTAATGGTAAACAAAAGGGAAAGAAAATCTCATTTTCCAATATGCAGTTTAGAATCTGTTTCTTTTAGGACTTTTGGAACCCAAAATAATTGTTATCAAAATAAAAAAAATATATGCTTGTTTTAGACAAGTTGACTTAATAGGTGTCAACTAAATCAGTAGAGCCTTGCTGATGTACAGCTTCTGGGACTGTGACTTGTGCAGTTTAGTGGGAAATGGTATTCCTTTTTCAAAGATAATCAGCTGTCTCTATAAAAATCAAGTACAGTAGAATACATGCCAGTGAAAATGAAAATTTGTAACAGTAGTATGAGATAAAATAAACTTGATTAAACTGTTTATTAAGCTCTACATTTGTACTTGCAAGGGCTTTCAATATGTTATCAATGCTAACTTAAATTCCAGCTACCCTTGCCTGACTTTGATGGATATATTCAGATTTAATTCATTAGAAGCATTGATATGATTTAAATTATCTCAGGAGACACTTTTCATTCCCTGTCCTTAATCTGTTGTGTTTTTAAAACAGATCTTATTTCTTGTGGCTGTGTGAGAGGTAAGGATTGGGCCACCAAACGGCCGTCACCTTTTCTCCTTGGACTCTGGATGCTGGTGACCCCATCATCTGCTGTGGCACTGATGGCAGGCCAGAGCATGAAATTCAGGTTCAAACAGGATCACAAATCCAGATGTGCTAGAGTTCAATGGTTGTTTCCCTCAGAGTTTTTGTCGGGCAGTAGACAGCAAGACCAGAAGCAAAATTTTTGCCTTGAGCCAGTTTTGGATTGCTCTTTGGTGCAGCTGAGTATAGCAAGTTTACATCACTGCTCCATCTTGGTTTGATACTAATCTTGATTTTGCAGTAACTGTGCAAAAAGCCAGTTTGCATTATGTCCAGAGACAAAATTTTGATGAAACAAGAGGGATTTTTATAGGGTGTGTTGACATTCAATGAAGTGGTAATATTTCATTTCTGTGGGATAGCTGTGTTTTCAGTGAATCAAATGTAAATAAACTGTAGGGAAATGCTTGACAAACATTTTAACTGTTAATTCTGATGCCTTTTATTTAAGCATGAATAGATTTTCTCTGCACAGCTTCAGGTTTTCACTTATGTTGGAGAAAATCATTGAGAGTTTTAAACCAGAAACAGACAGTGAGTTTCTTTCTTTTCCATTTTGTTTGTGTGTGTGTGCAGACATTGAGAAGGACCTCGCACTGTGGGAAGAAGCAAGGCTCTCAAGAAGCCCTGGTATCCAGCATCCCAGTGTAGTTACCTCTGACCATCCAGGCAATCTTCAAGCTGCACAGGCCCAAACCCCCAGGCCTCAGGTTCCAACTCCGACAGGGAAGAACATTCAGCTCCAAGGAAGCAAATCACCACCTCTGCCCGCTAACAGCAGAACACAGGTCTCCAGTGTCACAAACAGCAGACCTTCAACGCCCGCTGCACAAACCAACAGGCCATCAACTCCAGGGAGCAGACCTATGACCCCAAATAGCTTGTTGTCACGGCCTCTTACCCCTAGCAACCAAGGAAATAGGGAAGGCATTATTAGTATTCAGAGAAGCAGATCTTTGTCATCTAAGAGCCAAATGGGGAGGACCCTCAGTGCTGCTTCAGGGCTTTCTGTGCAAGTGAGTGGAGATGTTGTTGGAACTGTCACTACTCAGAGAAACAGTTTATCAGAAGTAAGATTTTCAATTTAATGTTTTTGCTATGTTTAATAACGTGAAGACTTGATTGCATTTTATGTTCAAGTAACATCAGTATACCTAATGTAACCTGCTGTGCTGAACAGAACTTGAAATATAATTATGAGAAAATTAGCAAGGAAATACTGCTCAGCTTTGAGAGGTACTCATTAGAGACTGTCGGTATTATTACAGAAATACTGAAACACTCGTGCCCCCCAAATTTACCATGAGCTTGGTAGAGCTTTGCCTGTATGATGCATAGCAGTTTTATTAGCCTTACAGTTTCTCACAGGTGCATACCTCTGGAATAGTAAACACAACTTTATCTAATCTTTATGTTCCAGGGTATTTTTTTCCTTCCACACTGGCAGTGCACGATACTTTATTGGTCTACTTTTTATTTCATTTTTTGGGCACATTGGAATGATTATTCGGTATCATTGAAAGGACAGGTTTTTCCAAAGCACCAAACTGAATTGCAAGAGAAAATGTCCAACATTGTTGAATCACTCTCTAATAATACGTGCATATTAACTAGGCTGATTTATGGCATAAGAATGTTCTGTCCCGTATTAATGGGTTTTACAGGACTAGTCTTTGTTTAAAACAAAACAGAACAAACAGTTAAAGTACCTTGTAAATTCTGAGTAGGATTCTCCTCTGCTAACCTTAGCTGCCTTAAACATAACTTCAGTGTGTAGGCAGTGGAAATAAAAGCACCTGTGAAAGAAAAGCCCTGCTGTCTATCTCTATACATGCCTTACAAAGGTGAGTCTTTTCTCAGGATATCCCAGTCCTTCTGTACTGACTTGAGAAGGAACTATATGTCTAGACTGCTAATTTTTCAATGGTGGAATATGTTTGTTCCCACCATTATTGCCAATCTCTTTGTAATCCATTTGTCAAAGCCTGGAGACCTTTTTTCCAAGACTGAAAGTAATACCATACCTTTAGATTGTTTCTGAGAAGTATCATCTGTTTTAATAATCTGTTGGGTGTGACACTTGACACAATGTATTATCAGTCTAATGACTTCTAAAGAAAAATTAAAATGTTGTTTATGATAGTGTTGCTTAGGGTTGCTTGTAGGAAAATTAGAGATTTAATACATAGTATAACCCTGCAATTAATTATATGATGTCCATTATTTGTTGTGAAGGAAAGGAAATAAGGCACAGATTACTCTAAAACTAAAGAATTTGGGGAGGAAATCTTAGTTAAATTTGGTGGTGAAATAAATTCTCATTATTTTGGTGTTTGAATGGCAGTGCACTAATCCCATCGCTTGAGCTGCTTCTTCACTTAGAATTGAATATCCAGATTAAAGACATGAGGACTGAACGTGACTACAGTTCTCCTATAAGTGTCTCCACTTCCAGTTGTTATATTTTCAAAGCATAAGTTTTCCATGAGAAAAAAAAAGTAATTTTAACACCTTTTCTTTTACAAAAAAAAAAAAAAAAAATCACTTTGTGTCCTCTTGTAAAGTACGGGATGGGTTTGTGTGTTAGAATTTTCTCACGTATCAGAAAATGAGAATTGAAATTAGTATTTAACTAACTAAAAGATGTTCAGAAGAAATGAAGGGTTTAATTATCTCCCACTAAATTCTTCACCCCTCTTTTTCTTCCTTTTTAGGCAGTCTTGTTCTTAACTGATGCATAGTCATGTGATGCCAAGTAAAATTATTGTATATACTCCTGAAAGTACATGTATGTAATGAGCACTGCGTCTCCACCGAGGGATATCCAGTCTGCCCATCACTTTTGATCTTTCCAGTAAAAAGGCAGGCAATTAAAAATGCTTTCTTCCACAGCCTTTCTGTAGCTATAGTAATAACAACCAAGAGTCCCTTTTAATTTGCTGTGTCTTGTTACCTCTGTTTGCTGACAGCTCTCACAGTAAGTGTCCTGTTACACTTTTAATATATGTATATATTTGTCTCAAGAATTTTAGGAAGTTAGCAATATTATTATTCTATTTTCCAGTTAGAATAGCATGTCCAGATTCAGCCAGGAATCCACTGTAAAGCTGATGTTAAATGTCAGCATTTCTATGCAGGATCTTATCCTCTGTTAAAATCCCTTCTAGAAGTGACAAATTCTTTTCTTTCTCTTTGCTCACTGGGTACAATAGTACCTTGGCTGCTAGTGACCCAGCTCAGACCCTGTTTATCCTTTCTGACATGCACAAGTGACCTTTGACATAATGGAAACTCAACTTGGGACTAGCTCTGCTTCCAAAAGGAAAGCTGCTGGTATGACACGTTTGTACGGAAGACCTGCCTCTGCCAGGCTGTAAAGGCCCATGGACATCGGAAAGTAGCTGATGGGGGTCTGGCCAATCTGCTGCTCCCAGCCTCATTTTTGGAGTGATATCCTAGAAGGTTTGGAAGCCCTTTTAAGCTGTCTTTGCCCACTAAAGTTCCTGGTCACTTAGAGAAGTGGATTTAGACAGAACATACCCAGGAAATATGTCTGTTCTGTGAAATTTTTTGGCATGTTAGACGTTTCCTCCTGTTTGTGGCCATATGATTTTATTTTCTTGTGTCACAGCTTCTCTCTGACCATGGAGACATATTTTAAAAAGGCAGAGGTGGTTTGGGGTAGGACAACAAGAGTTCTGTCTTTGTACTTTTACAGATCACAAACACATGAAACTCAAGGCTGATAATGTAATTTATTTTGCAACTTTCATTGTAGGTTTTGTATCCTCTTCCTGTATAAACCCAGTACAATAAAAGGAGGGAAATTGCCTTTATTCTTATTAGCCTTATGGTCTCAACTGGGAGTTTCTACTAGATGTAAATACACTGTGGTTATACTGCCAATCCTATACAAGATACTATGATACGATTTTGCAAATAATTCTGCTTCCTTACTCTTAGGTGATGTTAATGGAATTAATCAGTACACCATTGATATATATTTGATGAAAATAATCCAGTTGAAAAGAATGACTACTGGGTACCAGGAGCATGTTTTACAATAAGGAGCTTTATTTATTTACTTGTTTATTTGTTGGGAATTTTAACATATCTCTCAATGCCTTATGTATGCTTCCTAGATTGTAATGTGTTTCAGAGTAACATAACAAGTCTAAATAGAAAAATATTACTAATAAATACAATTCAAAGTTCTTAAGCTTTAGTAAAGTTCATGCTTCAGCATGGGTGGTTTAATCTTGTTATAGCACAAATCTTAAATAATTTGGCAAGTACTTAACATATCAGCTGTTAAGAATGTTTTGGGGTTTTTTAATGCTGAAGACTTATAATGATCTGAGATTTTGTGGACAAGTTTCTGCCTTCTGGCACACATAATATTACTAAGTTCTAACAGGTGTGTTTTATTATCAGCTCTGTTCAAGGCTGAATTGAATTATAGCGAAGAAATGCTACCTAGAGAAATAGTTTTATTATCTCTATAAAGCTAATAAATCTGGATTCCAAATCCTTTGGCAGAGATATTTTTATGCGTGTACCTAATCCTTTGGTGTTTTGTATAAATTGGCAAAGGAATGTTGAACCCTGCTTATCTCTTTAGGATGGATTCCATTAAAGTGACACAATTCTGTGATACTTGTCAATAGCTGTAGAGATGAAAATACTACCGACTCCCTTGTTTCCCATATAATTTGCTGAACACATGAAATTTTACAATCATTTTATTTATTGAGATAGTTTAAAGTGACATTTAGCAATCCTTATTAGTCTGTCATTGTTAAGTCAGGAAACTTCATCTTATTTGAATATAACCATGATTAACAAACCTTTTTTTTCCTATTTACTGGAGTACAGAGCACAACTTGTGATGAGGACTCTCTTTTTGGTCAGATACTTTCATTCTGTTCCACTGCCTGACTCAGGTCTTTGCTGTGTGTTTTTGGAAGATTAAAAAATATGTGGATCAGTGTGAGAGTTACTCATCCCTACTGCAAGAATCCTGTTCCATTAACCAAAACACGTTCAGTGTTGTTGTCAGCAACCTTCTCAAACACATTGGAAATGGCAATTCATGAGTGAGGCTTGGAGCTCCTGCCTGAGTTTACTGCTGGGCCATGGCAGCAATCTTTGTGGAATTTTTTAACACATTACTAACAGAATTAATAATTTACTCCCAGCGAGTTAGATCTTGATTGAGCAGCCCTCAGTCTCCCAAAACTTACTTAAACAAGCCTGAATTCTGTATTTAAATCACATAGCCTAAGAATAAAATTTATGTTGTAGTACAATTTAACTTTAAGTATGTAGAAGCTGGTTTCAGCTGATGTAAGACAAGACAGGGTTATTACCCACCTTTTTTTTTTCAAGAACTTAAAAAAATCTGGCCAGTAATTTTATGATATCTGGCCACTGTTAAAGTTTTCTTTTAGAGACTACACTTGCATGTTTGAACTGCTTTTGAAAATAAAACTGTGCATTCCAGTCTCATCTCTCCCCTTGAATATTGCAAAGGAATGTGTCAAAGTATTTTATATGTCTGTGTGTGTACATGTTCATACATATGTGTGTGTCTGCATGGAAAAATATTTTTATACACATACATACATATATAAAAAAGTAGGCAATTTTAAAACATTTTCAAAAGCATATATTCAGCTGCATATGGATTTTTAACCATGTGAAACATTTATGTTTTGATGTTTTATGGTGTCCTGGAGACGAAAGTTTCCCTAACATTTTTCTTTCCTAAGCCTTCTCCTTCTGCAATAAAACCATAGGTTCTAAATCAGGTTTCAGATTCTTGTTCTTATTAGACTAGAGACAGTGAAAATTTTGACAAATCAAAGCCTCACTTAAGCAAAATGCATTTGAAATGTCTGTGCAGTCCAAAAATTGCAAGGTCAGATGTAATATCTGCAATTTTGTTCTGTCACTGCATTTCCAAGAGGAGCATATATGTGTCTGTCATATCTGTGTCTATAGCAGATAGACAGCTAAGTAGACCCCTTCAGTTTGGCAGGTTTGGGTTCATTTTTTTGTTTGTTTTACTGAATAGATAAATAAATAATTTCTAAGGAGCCTGCATATATCCTCTACATTCTGGTTTTATTTCACAGCAAAGTTTTTTTGTTCTTAAAGTCTTTCTCCTGTCTAGTTAATTGAGGCTGGTGTTTGCTGCAGTCTTCATTTATACAGAACAATGTCTGTCATTTAATCTAAAATAGATCTGTTTGTGGCAGGATGAATTCTTACAACAGCTTCAACTTGCTCATCAACCTTGGATATTGCCGAGTGACACAGAAAGTGAAGGAGTGGAAGCTGACCAAGACAAATGTAAGTATATATGTAAGGACCAGATAGTATGTCAAAAACCTTCAACTTAACTTCTATTTTCCTTATTTTCAAATACTGTGGAGATGCCATGCCTGCTCACAGGAGCTTTTCTCACAAGTACCAATTACTTATTTGTCTGAGGGCTGAACCTTATAGGATTGATTGGCAGAAGCTTTCCTGCAGTCACTGAACAATGACAAAATGATCACAGACCACACTTTCCTTAAGCTAAGTGAAACAATTTGTCCTGATGTGTTAAAGTAGCTATTCCAGAGAAGTAACCTGTACTTGAAATAGATACTCTGTTTAATAAATCTGTATTCACCAGATCTGCAAGGGTGAATATGCAAACTGTTTCCTAACAGATTTTAGGTGATATACTTGAAAAGAACAGATAATTTAATCAACATGTTTAGAAAACTCAATACTGGTGTAAACATGAAGAGTTAACATATGAAAAATACATATTTCTTTACAGAAGGGAACAGTTCTGTAAGGGATTAAGGATTCATAATAAACATTCCAGATAAACAGAATGTATTTTTAAATTATACCACTTCAAAATTTTTTTTCTACTCATACATCTGTTTCACAATTCATAGCCCAGAGTTTGACTGAAATATAAATTTACACAGTGAGGTTCTGAATAGCATGTGCCAGGTCCTTTTGAACACTAGTAAAATGTTAAAATGAGATTGTATGCATCCAGCTGATTTTAGTCCAAGGCCAGTAAGTCCAATTTGACTTGTACCAGAGCCTTTCAGTTATCTTTGGGCTGAAGCTCCCCTTAGGCTCAAGAGAGACCCTGGCACCTGCCTTTTATGTGCATGCAATTTTTCCTCTGTATTTTTTGTAATAAATTTACAGTCCCACAAATGTTGGTAGGACTGTCTGTGCACACACAAGCTGATGCTCCAGGACATAGCAGGTACACAGCATGGTTTCTTATAGCTGCTGTACTTGAATTGTGTGGATGTGAGGACTTGTGAGCACCCAAAATCCTGTACTATAATATTCCAAGAATCCTGGCGAGTCATTGTCACTGCCCAAAAAACAAAGTGGTAAATTAAAAAAGTATGTTGTTAAGGTCAATGTCCAAATCCCTCTTGAACAGTGACAGACTTAAGGTAGTGACCATCTCCCTCAGAAGCCTGTTCAGTCTTTCACCCTCTCAGTAAAGGAATGCTTCCTAATGTCTAGTCTGAATCTCCCCTGGCACAGCTTTGAGCCATTTCCATGTGTTCTGTCACTGAATACCAGGGAGAAGAGATCAGTGCCTCTCTCACCACATGTCCTCCTCTGGAAGCTGTGGACAGCAAGGTCGCTCCTCAGCTTCATTTTCTGCCAACTAGAGAAGCCCCAAGTCCTTAGCTGCCCCTTGTAGGTCATTCCTTCCAGCCCTCTCACCAGCTTTATTGCCCTTTCTGGCCACATTCAAGGACCTTCACATCCTTCTTAAATTGTGGTGCCCAGCAGTGCACACAGTGCTCAGGTGAGGCTGCACCAATGCAGAACACAGTGTGATAATCACCTTCTTGAGCAGCTGCTGATGCTGCATTTGATGTGCCCCAGGATGGGGTTTGTTTGCCCCATTGGCTTCCAGGACATGCTGCTGACTCTTGCTGTGCCTGCTGCCAGCCAGCACCCCCAGATCCCTTTCTGCAGAGAGGCTCTCCAGCCACTCCTCTCCCAGTTTATACTTGTGCCTGGTATTGGTCCATCCCAGCTGCAGAATCTGGTATTTTGACTTGTTAAACTTCATGCCATTAATCCCTCTTCCAGCATTCCAGTCTGTGTAGATCCCTCTGCAAGGCCTCTTGTCCCTCCAAAGAGTCAGCAGCACCTCCCAGTTTGGGATCATCAGCAAATGTGCTAATGATGGATTCAACTCCTGCCTGCAGGTTGTTGGTAAATGCATTGAACAGAACTGGCCCTAGAACTGACCCCTGGGGTCACCCCTGGTGAGCAGCTGCCAGCCACGTGTAGCCCCATTCACTGCAACCCTTTGAGCTCTGCCCTTCAGCCAGTTCCTCACCCAGCACAGCCTGCAGCCACTCATCCCACAGCTGGACAAGTTGTCCTGAAGGGTGCTATGAGGGACAGTATCAAAAGCGTTACTAAAATCCAGAAAAAACACATCCATCACCTTTTCTTCATCCACTGGGTGGATGCCTTTACCATAGAAGGATATCAAAGTAGTTAAACAGGACTTTCCCTTTGTGAACCCATGTTGACTGCAGTGTAGTTAGCTGGTGCACACTCTACAGTAGGTGACTGTTTCTACTCTTATAACTAAAGCAATGGAACAAAAATGTTTTATTAAAGTAATACTTCCTGTAACTGGAATATAATAGTGAAAAATTTTATTAAAAATAACTAATGGTGGTAACATCCCTGTCTCAGTTTTTATGCTATTGACATTGTCAAGAAAGTGCAGAACTGCCACTGCTGACAAAGAGAAGCTGCCAATTCCTGGTTGTAAAGTGGAGCCAGCAAGGGGCTTTGGCACACTTGCTGATGCCAGTGCTTGTAGGTAGAGCAGCTGGCAAGATTACACACCATTTTTCACCCCAAAGTAATAAATCTGTGTGGATATTGTGTGCATGATTTAGTGTTGAGAAGGCACAGGAGTTCATAATTTGTGAGTTTGAGCAGAAGAGCTGCAAAATTAATCTTTACAATAGCAACACCTGTTCTTTAACTCAGCTTTTAATAAATTACATGTGGACAATATTTACCACATTCTTTGACTACTTTGAGATAATAGCAGCCAGGTGTAAAGCTAGTTTTTGGTAGTGGGAAAACAATGCAAAAAGAGAAACTGTGTGAGTCACCTTGAATTCTTTAAAATTAATACCTTCTGGTTAGAGTTTTACAAGAAAAAGAGTGAAAAAGTAAGGGGGGAACAGTTTCAAATGTATTCAGATGTAAGAGTTTAGAGAGGCTATTTTCAAAGCAAGTGATAACTGAACAGAACTGGGTCACTTTGGAATCTCAACATCTCTCAACAAACATCATTTGCAAAACAGATACAACAGTGCATATCTTGTCTTATGGAAATGAGATCTTGGTTCTCAGTTCTTGTAAATCAGACTTTACATTTTAAATTCTCCAGGCTCTCTGACAGCATTTTAAAAATTTATCCTTAGCAGCAAGTTTCAATGATAACTGGAAGTCAATAATTTTTAAACCTTTATACTAATTATAACAACACTTTAAATCAAATAGCTACTCATATAAAAGAGTATAGATTATTCTAGCTTAAATGATTTGTTATGTTAAAGAAGGAAAGAAAAATATTTTTAAGAAGCTTTGTTGATTTTTGTAGCATACCCTTTCCTTTTCTTCTTTGTACACTTAATCAAATTTGTGGCCATAGGTCAGAGAAAAAGATAGTGTATAATTATTTGCTCTTGTAATGTGCATTTTGTTATTAAAAATAGGAATTAACACAGGCATTTTAAGAGCTATTATAATTTAGTTACTAAATCTCTTCTGCTTGTTAAGTGTGTTCTCCTTTGAAACTCTCTACACAAAGAGAGATTAAAATTGTCAAGGCAGTATGATACAAAATCAAGGACTTATGGTGTTCTTCTAGAGTCACTAAAAATGTCTCTATACAGAGCCTCATGAGTGTTCTTCCTCAGCTGTCATCCTGGAGACAGTTACCCATTATTTTCTACAGTAGATTGCTTCTGTGCTGATTCTCTGCAAAGAGTTTTCAGAGAATGCATAGAGATCATTCTTGGAAAAAGGAGGGGTGTGGGGAAATATTTACCACTTGCATAATCCTTCACTTTGATGAAAGTTCTTTGAGCTGGCAAGAATAGATTTTCTTCTTTATGGGGTACATAGAAACACATAGAAACAGAAGGACTGCACCTACTACCACCAGAACATTTTTTAACCAGCTTTTGTGAGAAGAAATTCATCCTTTCAGGGGACTCGCAAGAGTCTGCTTGAATTTTCCCTTGAGAACAAGTCCTACAAATACTGCAGGTTGGAAATTTCTTAAGTATCTCTAGCTTCCAAGAACCTTGAAAAGACAAAGACAGGCTTTCGGTGTAATTTAATCCACCATCTGTAGTCTTGGCAAGGATTTGCTGCCCAAAAGCCTAAGTCTGCTTTCTTGGGTACCAAACTCAAGAAGTAACCCTCACAGCAGATTTCCCCAGGTCACACAGCCGTGGACATGAAGGATCCCTACCTCCAGTCAGTCCATGTAGCAGATGTACATGATAGGTGAATAAAGTAGGCTCTTGAAAAGCTTGCTGCTTGGTTTATCCAAATTAAATATACCCGCAGAACATTAAGGGCTGGAAGGCACCTTAAGGATCATCTGTGTAAAAACATTCCTTTGTGCTGATCTGCTTAAGGCATGCCAGTCCTTGGAGTCAATGGCACACGAAGTTGTGTTGTCTACTATCACTTCATTTCAGATGCTCATTTCTAGCTCAGTTGATCTGGGGCAAGTCTTGAACACTCACCCCATGACCTATGGCAAGAAATTTAAATGTTTTGCCACTCTTCATCTGCAAACTCTTTGCTGAGGTTGACAGTGAAAGGTCTGCTGCTGATAAATCAAATGATTGTTGGAAGAACTGGGATTTCTACTCCATTCATTCTTGCACTGGTTTTGAAGCTCTGCAGCCAAAGATACTCTGCTGATGACTTCAAGAGGTGCTGAAGAAAATCTTCATTTTCCCATTTGCACATGTCTGCCTAGGAAAAAACCCAAAAGAATGGAAGATGGGGGTTTTTTTGTAGACTTGAGAAATTCAGACTGTGTTCTAGTAAAATTCCAAACCATACAGTGTTTGTCCCTGGGTAAATTTCCTTACACTGGGTAAATTCACATGCCAAAACAGTCAATTTTTCCTAATTATGAAAATAAGTGTTCCTACGATTTGGAAAATTGCTTGGTTAGAGTTAACAATAAGGAGGAGTCTACTGCAGGAATATGTTTTTGCTGTGAAAGTTTGCTTTTGCTAGAGCCAGGTGCTACTCAGTGTGAGTAAGAATGACAGAACTGGAGTTAGAGCATCAACTGTTGATTGCAAACTTTATGACATTTACACAAACACATTCCATTTCTGTCATTAAAATTCAGCTGTTTGTGTTCTGCTCTGATGGAACATAGCTGTGTTGGAAACATCTCTTTCAGTGGGTATGAGTTTAGGGCAAGGCTAGATGTGGTTTGTCTGGAGAGTAAGGTGCTTATGAGGCATCGCTCAAACATTAGTCAATTGTATGTCTGGTTAGTAAGAACATAATTGTTGTAGTTGGCAATTTTTTCTCAGTGGATAATAAATTCACTGTAAGTACACTTTTTTTTTTTTTTTTTTTTTACTCACAAGTGATTCTCTCCCAAAAGTGAACTTTTGGAAGACTTTTATCCAAATTCATGAATCGTCTGGAGAAACTTATTGGTGTCTTTTTTTCATTTAATATTTCAAGAGTGGTAATACACACTGCAGTGAAAAAGTCGTATCTCCCCATTCCATGTAACCTCTAGAAAGGGTGTCATAAAGCTTTTGTCTGCTTGAGACATGAGTTATTTTGTAAATTTCTCCAGTATGCACTTATGTATATTAAAAGAAATATGTTGCCTCTCATACTGCCTGCTATTGGCTTGGCTACGTATTTAGCTTGAGACAGTTCTATGTCCACTTCTGAAACGGGATGGCAGAAAGCACTGTGCTCCTGAAAACAGAATTTCTCCAGGCCTATTGGATGGTCTTGGCTGGATGTCTTGTGACACTCATAGCTGAAGCTGCACCATTTCATATAACTGCTTTTTGAGTCTGAAAGTAGATGAAAACAATTCAGCATGGAAACCTGCCCACTTGGATTTAATTATTTATTGATGGTGAAACAAAAGTAGAGATTGACATTCTTTCTATCAGAAGTCAGATGACTGTTGGGCAGTGAGTGGTGAGTTCAAATACAGTCAGGGAAAGTTGGAGTTAGACTCAAGTTTCCTATTTTTTGAGTGGATGTGCTTAAATCCAAAGCTGCTCTTATCTTTTTATATTATTAAGGCTTTAATGCACATTACTTTATTTATACTGACTAATATTTGGTTTCATTTTGGAAAAGTTCACATTGGACTAAATATTTATTATGAGAAGGGAATTTTCCACTGCAGTGAGTAAAAAAAAAAAATTCTTAAAATCTGTTTTAGTGCAGAAAGCTGTTTTCAGTACAGCTTCCAAACCTACAGATATCTTTTTCTACAGCTTGCCTTATTATGCTAAACTTGGATTCTCAAAGACATTTAATGGAATAAAAAATGACACTGTAATTTAAAAAATGGCATAGAGAATTATCAGGACACACATTAGGTAAATTAAAAGCTGGCTCAATGAGGAATCAAAAACTACAGTTTCTAATGGGAAGATGTAGATGAATGGGGCTCATTAGGGTCTAATAGGTTTGGATAATGGGTGGGAAGGACAAGTTGAAGTTATTAAATGATATGAATCCCTTGGTATAATGGCCACATTCCAGTAAAATGCACTTTATTATAACCAGATGAAGTATATTTGAAGCAAATGAAATATATCTGGCACTAGAGAAGCATATCTGTCTCTGCTGCAGAATAATGAGGCTTTGTCCTGGAAATCAGTGACCTAACGGATTTAGGATGGTCATAGAAGATCTCAGTGTGAGCTCTCAGCATAAGACTGTCACAAGGAAGGGTAGACCATTTCTTGAATGCCTTAAAGGTTAAGTAGCAAAGTAATTATTCCATATCATATCAGTAAAAAAACTGTGGGTTAGGTGTCTTGCCATTAAAATGGATTGGGGTTACATGAGGGATTTCAGAGGATGATTAAAAATGACCCAGGGTTTGGGAAACCCTGTTAGGAATTTGCCTCACTCACATAAAGGTATTCAACCAGGAACTTCAGAGATAACCTGATATATGTAGGTAGACGTTTAAGTAAAAAAGATTCAGCTCATCAGACTGTGACAAAGGAAATTAAATGCTCTGTCCTAGCAACCAGGAGCTTCAAGTCTTATAAGCAAAAATTAAGGGAGGAAACTAACTCAAAGCCATTAACATGTGGTCAACGTCTTAACAACTTAACTTCTACAGTTAAGACCGGTCCCTGGGTTTTCTGTGGGTAACAGTCACAAGAGGAATCTACAAATGAAACAGGCTCTTCTTTATCCCACTGTAAGACAAGTTTGTTACTTAAAGGTCAAACTGTGACAGAGCTTGAGTATCTGCTAAATGAAGCACCTCCAAGGAAAACAGTTGAACATTAGATATAAATAACAAAACTCCCCCAACCATATAAAGGTAATAAAGAAGAAGAACTGTTGCTAAGGTTTCCTAGGCTTTATGTCTTGTTTTTTTGTTTGTTTGTTTTGTTGGTTGGTTGGTTTTTGTTGTTGTTGTTGCAGAGGTTTTCATGGTATGTACCTTGCTCTGTTGATTATCAACACAGAATCATATACAAAGTCCAGGCATTTCACCTGACAAAGTGAAATTTATTCCAATAGTATGTCGTTATCGTTATTTTGTCAGTGCCTTACAATCCAAGAGATGGGATGATCACGGTTATCACGATTTATTACTTATAAACAAACAAGGCATCAGTCTCAGAGGCTGTGATTTAGTAACACCTCGCCATAATGCAGACAGTCATGAGTTTCAGAGTTACATCATAATTTATAACTTTTTGGGCCAATAAGCAATTAACACTAAACTTTGTTTTGACTCTATAACCTGTCACCTTTGGCACTTTTTATTGCATTGCATCTGTTCCACAACCAATGACTTATTAGCTCACATACACACATATACTTCTATTATAACATCTAAATTCTTAACTTTAACTATAAAATCACATTACTATACTTAAAACCCTTCACCATATAACCCAATACATTTTCTTACTTATAACTATAGAAACACAGGTTTATGATTCTTCTGCTTAAAGCCTGCACAGCTTTGCTACTACATCAACCCAAGCTCTTTCCAGGGCTGTAAACCAAATTTACTAATGCTTGTAGAAGTTTCTGCTTCTCTGTTTCCCACCATTGTATTTAATTAATTAGCTGGAGATAATGGGAAGAGTTTATTCCTGCCAGGTTTCTTTAATCTCCCAGAAAGGGCTTGCATATTTATATGTTCAAAAAGAGTGAATAAATGTGAAGCTGCTGTGCCTGATTTCCTTCAGTGTTTAAAAATGGCAAGGTGAAGGCTTCTCAGGTAACATGCAGACCTTTATGCATTCACCTGTGCAATTAAATGTGGTTGTGGTGTTTATTTCCAGTTTATAACCTTGATTCTCTAAATGGATCTATGTAATAGGTCCAGTTACAGAATTACATCTTATACAAACACTGGAGGGTGCAGGTTGTGTTGCAGTCAGCAACATTTGCAAAACAGTCGACTGCAATATGCATATGTAAATATTTGTAAAAGCTGGATTTCCATTTGCTTTGGGGAAAGTTTTCAGCCTGAACACAACCAGAAATTAAAACATTGCTATCTCAGCTTATCTGATTCATCACAGTTGCATACTATGTTCAATGTTTTTTGAAACACAGGCTATTTTTTGCAATCTATTACCACTATGGAAAAAGAAGCAGCAGAAAAAAACCTCCAAAACACTGAATAATTGGAAAAAATAGTATAACTAAAGACACTTATTTGCTTCTGAATATTTTAAAATAAAAAAGAATTGAGATTCACCAACATACTGATCCATGTTGCTTATTTAACTGTGAATTCAGCATAATTGGAAACTTTTACAAAATGCCAACACAATGAAGGATTAATTTTCCCTTTTCTCCTATTTTTGTGTACATTACATTTTAGCCCTAATTTCTGTTTTTCTGTTTGATTTCACAGGTTTGTGAAATCAGTGGGATTATTGAAGAACAATTTAATTAAAAAAAAAATGATGATCAAAACTACTGAAAATTTGCTTTAGTTTATACATAAAAATTTTAAATGAAGTTATTTTTCTCGTATCAGCAGCACCTGAGTGGAACTGCTCTGATGTGTGGATGTTGTAATGCACTGAATCAGAGTATTTACTGTGGTACAGTGGCCTTAGGAAAGAAGGGTAACTGTCACATTTTAGTATAAAGTTACTATAATATTTTGTTTAGTTTATACCCCTGTTGTTTTGGATTGACATTTGATAAACTAAATTCTGCCTGACCAAAACAAACTTTGCCTAAAGACTGTATGTATTTTAACTTGTCTAAGCTTTTCTACTCCTTATATTTTTGTAATCTTTGCCCTTTTTTAGATTAATAAACATTAAAGTATTTGCTGCATCTGCCCATGTGTATGTCCCATTCAGGTCTCACAGAGAACTAGCTGTTCACTCATAGTCACCTGCAGAGAGAGGTCAGATGGGGGAATGAGTGAAAGAGTGTGTATGGGTAGCAGAAAGAGGTGCTGCTTGTGCTGCATAGCTTTGTATTGAATTTATCTTCTTTGATGCTTAAAACAAATAAAGACTCTGTTAAAAAGGGGAGCATAATAAAGAGTAGTGCATGCATGCAAAAATAAAGCACCTAAAGGAATTTCATATATTATGATAAAGTGTTAGTTACCCATATGGATTACTGGAACAAACTTGCTGTTTAAAATATTCTATCTGGTGTGTGCTGTGTGCTTGGAACTTTAGAAGATGCTTTAGCACAGACATCAAATGAAGGGATGTGACAGTTGCATTTACTGATTTCATTTACCTGTTAATTCTGTCAAGTGTGTTCTCAGTTTCCTTTGTCTTCAATTATGTATGCTCGGGTCTTGTATCTTAGACAGAATTATATAATGAAATTGCTTGCAACTGTTAAAAAATACAGTATTACAAAGCATCTATTTGTTTAAGAAATAAAAACAAGTTGTCTGTCATAAGTGTTTCATAGTGTGAACTTTTTTTCTGCTGTCTCACAAATGCACAGTGCTAAATACACAGAAATTGTATGGTCTGTGTTAGTCATGAGCGAGCTAAATGGAATTAACATTGTGGTGAACAAGTACTTGCTATCTGTGTCATCATAGTGTACAGTTCCTACATGTAAAATGTTTAGCATACTGGAACCCACAGGGACAGTGTCTTTAGGTTCATTTCAGGAGGGTGCTTTGTTAATTTGTCATCTGTAAAGGAAAACTGTTATGCTGTGTGCATTTCCGATATATTTGAAGACTCGTTTGCATATTATCATCAATATGCTGTATTTAGTCACTTGTGCTCAGAAAAGCATTCTTGTGAAACTAATATCTCTTTTTGATGAGTTTTGTTCTTCCTTAATGGCCCTCATTTCACATTTTACCTTGACATTACTGAAAAATATAAATAGGATTGCCTTTTCTTCTTTCAGTTGCTTCACTAAACATCTGCTAAGTTGCATTCTTTCTGCTTCATGTCATTACTGGTTGAAATTATGACTATATTTAATCCTTGGGAAAAATCTCATTGAATTCAGGAGAACCAAGATTGCTCACAACAAGTTGAGAAAGAAATTGGAATTTGGCAGCATCTTAATTCTAGAAGTTCTTGCATATATGAGAACTTGAAGACAGTTTTGGCCCAGTAGGGCAGAGATATTTGGTTGGGTATGTGTCTGGTTTTAAATTTTGGTTACATGTGAAGAAATACAAGACAGGCTTTATTCAGAAAGGCAGAATATCAATCCTGTCTCTGGTATTCACAGGGCAAAAAAGGCTTTTCAGTTACAGATATTGTGAGTACATCACAACTTGCTAGAGTGATTAAGAATTTAGCAAGTACCAATTGTACACAAGTATCTCAAAGTGTGGTAGGATGTCTTGGGTGGTCTCAGTTGTAAAAGCTGTGAAGCCTTGAGCTCCTGAGATATGGCTGTTCTTGGGACTGGCCAGAACAATGGTATTTTTCTGTGACACTTTCTAAGCTGAAGGGTAGAGTATAAAACCGTGGAAAATATTACTTTATTTTCACACTAAAACACACAGAAAATCCCATGTGATTTTTTTTTTTGTTTTAATTCTCATAATTTTGACATGGATCTCTTGATTTTTTAACACTCATGGTTGGCGCTACGCCCTCTAAAGCATATGGCAACAAATTTTGGCTGATATTAGTGCTCAGCCCAGCAGCCAGTGCTGGCACTGCAGAGGAGAAGCAGCCACCTGGTGCCCTGACTGCAAACAAGCTGGCAGTGAAGCGTGGCAAGTCAGGAGAACTCCAAGGAGGAACTGAGATGCACTTAATAGGCAGCAAGCAGCTGGGCTTAGGGGGCCCGGGAGCATAAGGAGCAGCTGGGCAGACCATGCAGAAGGCATGTGAGATAAACTTGTTTTCACCTCTGGGCTGCAGGAAGCCTTACTCATTTTCTGTTTGACCTGTTTGGCTTCAGGAAGCAGTTTCTCAGTTGCTTATGGAATAAACTGTGCCTACATGGTGCCTAATTGAATTCAGTGTCAGCTGTGGATGCTCTTGATGTTGCTCTAGTTGTTAGTTTGGCAAGAACGTCAAGGTAGAGGGGGGGTTTTTGTTTGTTTTTAACTCTGTACCCAGCACTTCAAAGTCATCCAAAAAGCTATTGTAAGGCTGCATAGAAATAGTTGCATGAAACAGAATAGATTTAGCACTTTTCAGAAAGATACTTTATGGGTCATTTCTGGTGCTGTTCAGTTACTGCATTTTGATGGAAAAAGACTCATGAGAAACAGATAAATTTTTCCTAGCCATATGTTTGCATCTTAGTTTTTTTAAGCCTTTATGAATGCAGTGATGTAGGGATGCAGGATTCTGAATAGTACTTGTTAATGAAAAAAACCAAACATGTCTCAGTATATAAAAATGCATGTAGCTTGTCCAAAAAGCAGCAGGTTTTTTTTCAGAGGCCAATTTATAATAAATTAGCTTTATTGCCATATGAGTTACTGCTGCTTCCTTTTAACACCTTCATACCCTTAATGCTTTATCTGGCTAATCTTAAAAACAACCTTAATGTATTTGTATTCATTTCAATGACATGATAATACTAATCGGTTTCCTTCTGTATTGCTCATATCAAGTAACTTTATCATTAGTCAGATTTTAAAAAGTGCCTTCTTGCTACTCCAGTGTCTAGCTCTAGGATTTGTAGGTGTGACTGAGGGAGAAATAGGGAAGAACTTTTACTTGCATAAAGCTATTATAATTAAACAACATATTTTGAAATATCCAGTGGGAGATTTCTCTGAGCAAATCCTTATCTTGAAAACTTCAGCAATAATTTAAAAACACACAACAATCAGTTAATTTTGTATTAACAAAACCTTCTGGCCCTGTGGGATTGTGTTTCCTAAAAATATGACCTTATTCACAGTTCAGGTGTTTTTACTCTGAATCAATATTTACAAAAGTGGGAGGAAAATTATTTCATTCTTCCTGGAGTATTGCTTCAGGTATGTCTGCATTTCACTTGCAGAGGTAGCTAGGTAAGTGCAGGGGAAGTCCTATAATCCAACAACTAAATTCAGAGAAATAGATGAACTTGATGAAAGCCAACTCACATGCGTGAATGTGATGCTATCATATCATTGCTCTGGCTATACATGGACATGCTTCACATTTAATCCAATGAACTATTAATGTAAAATACAGAAAAGTTCCCCTGGGTTCGATTACAGCAGCCTGGACTGCTCTGCAGTAAGCATGCTAACCATAAAGTTACTATGCTCTTTCTAACTATATATTACTAGCTCCAGGCAGCTTCGAGAGAAAAAAAGATGTGCAAAAATACATGTACAGAGAATTTTGTGCCCATTCAGTCTTTGCCCTGGTTTCTACTTTGTTTGGCTGAGACAGCAGAGAGTTAAGCAATACAATTATTTTTGTAGATATTTTTGTCCTTTACAATTTTTGCTGAAAGTGCAAAAATTTGGGATTTGTCCAAAAAAGTTTAGACAAACCACTGGTTTGACAGCATTAGCTTACTTACTGTTGTATTGCTGAAGTATTAGTCAAATGATTTTTAATTACTTTTAATTATCAAATTGCTGGTTAAAAGAAGACATATTTTTAAGTTAGGTTTCTGACACAACTGTTCATTGTGACTTTGGTTGCTGTTTTGTTTCTTGGCATGTTATATAAAACTAAAGCATAATCAAATAGAATCTAGTTTGATGACACTTTTTTTTTTCCCTTTGGATAGTACAGTCAGCTACTTTTTTTGTATGGCTTGGCTGCCCTAGATACGCAGCAAATCTAATATATACTGTCTGTAGAAGATTCTTTTACATCAGCTTTAAACCTATCAAGGTGCATCATTGAGTGAAAACACTGCTCTGCACCGTAAGTTCGGATCAACCAGAAAAGCAGTCTAGTGGTGTTTTCACTTGCACAAACATGGTAGTACAAAGGTAGAAATTTCACCTTATCAAGAACTGGAATTTAATCTGTGAAGCTCCATGTAGATCTTTGTTGTTGAAAGATGGCAGTGGTTTAGTGGCTAATATTATGCCAGCTGATATTCCAGAAATTCTGCTATAGACTCTCAGATACTCTTCATATAATAAAGATGCATGAATCTCCAACTCATGTATCTTTATTGTATGAAGAGTATCTGTGTTTGAACCTCACATTGTTTTTGTTTAATTATTATTAGCCAGTCCTGGAGAATGCTTCTGGTTCTAAAATATTTAGGTAGAATCACTGAACCAATGTCACCTCTAGATTCCTGGGCCTTCTTTTGAGAGCTTAGTGATGGAATACTGTTCTCAGCTGTGAGAGAGATAGAAGAAACTGTTTTGCCCACTAAAACCAGCTACAGCACAGCTCTGAAGAGACCCCACAGGAGACTGAACATAAATCGTTCCTCCTGTGACTTACTTGAATGCTGAGATGTTGATGCTCGCCAGGGACCTCCTCTCCCAGAAACGTGCATGTGTTTGCCTAGAGAGGGAGTGTAATAGGAAATGGGGCTGGGAAGGGCCTCTAGATATCAGTTAGCTGCTAACCCTGATGCAGCATAACTGCAGTTAAACTATTTCTGACAGATGTTTGTCTAAGGTGCTCTGAGAACGTCTGGAGATGGAGAGCACTTCTCCTTCTCTAGAAAATCATGTACCCACGTGCTTGTATGTTGCTTGACAGCTCTTTCTCAGAACAAGATCTTTTCTCCTTGAATACATTCTTTATGTCTTAATTGTCTGCATCTTGTTTCAGCTCAGATGACAATGACTTGAGATGCCACCCAAAGCAACAAAATGAATTACTGGTCCTGTAAACCCTTTTGAATTTTTGCAGTGATGCAAATGTTGCCAGGATTTCATTCCAAGTTACAGACAGTGGTGTTACAGCCCCACGGATTTGTTGGCAGCACACAGCAAGTACTTGTGCTCTGCAGGGTGGACATGCTGCTGCTCTGAGAAGCCCTGCTTTTGCACTAAAGTTGACATGGAATGAAACAGCAATGAGTCCTTTGAGCATCTATTTTTCAGCCATTGTAGCTGTCTCCCAAAGTGCATGAGGAATTCATGAGTACATTTCAAAAACTTGCCAAAATGCTCCCTGGGGCCTGATAAGTACAATAATTCAAAATCTCTCCTAAGTGTCCCTAGAAATCATTCTCTTCCTATTGATGTGTGTAATCCAACACCTACACACTAGCAACTCCAGGTTTAATAAAGTCTGGGGCCCTTTCACTGAGATTCCAAAGCAACTTATACTTCCTATTCCCCCAGGTGAAACTATATTTCTGTGTCCAGAATACATTATCTGTTATTGACTTTTCATCTGGACACAGATCTTGCAGAATTTAAAATATTTTCCTATGAGGATGTGTTGAAAACATCTGATGGGCTTGCCTGGGGTATTGTGATGCATAGGCCTTCTGGGAGAGACTGTAGCATGAACCTCATCTGTAATTCTGTGTCTGCTCTATGCAAAGACAGGAAGCTATTTCAAAGACAGAGCCAAAGTTCCTGATGTAAGAACAGCCAAAACTCCAGGGAGAGATGTACACTCACTGTCTCTCTTTAAAGCAATTAATTCAAAGTATGAATTAATGTTATCTTCTATCACTTTTTCTGCACACAAAATGTTTGTAGAGAGCAATACTGTGTTCAAATGGTGGAACACTGATTTTTCAGCATTTGGGCATGTCAGGAGAAGGTTGACTTATTTAGGAAAAGTAAATGTTGTACCCTGTATATTTTAAAAGGGTAAGAGAGTGAATCCAAGAATGTGGGAATGTTTAGTCCAGTATCAAGATTAAGTATCTGTATTCAGAATAGTTTATTTATCTAGCTTGAGGTAAAAAATATACAGTATCTGCTTCTCTGCTCCTTTCCACTGGAACCACATTCAAGCACATAAGATAAACTTCAACAACCCTTCATAATATTTTTTACATTACTTCTGTCTTCACTAGTGATTCAGAAACCTGAGAACATTGGCAAGTGTCATGCATAGGGGTCCAAGTCTCTTCAGAGTGATGCAGTGACACATTGTCAATGCTGAGAAATAATATCTACAAAGAATGTTGACACGTTTTTTTTCCTTGACTTTGACCTGTGATGGTCATGTGGTATCATGCTTTTGTCTCAGCTGCTCACCTGACCCATGATACTTTTCAGTTCTATGCCTAATGCAGTTATGAAGTGCTAAACACTGATATGTAATAACAGAGACACTGAGATAAAGTTTTATCCTGTACTTTCTGATACAGAGGGAATATTTCTATTAACCTTTGTGTAGAAGGTTATAACACCTGTGACATGCTACATCCATTAGAATGGTCTTCTGTTATTCACGGCATTAATAAATTTTCTGTTCAGGAACCTACACTTACTTCTGAATGATGAAAAGCATCATATCCAAGTTGCCCTGTTGTCTTTTTAACCTGGTGTATTCTATTCTTTGCTGGGGCAAAGTTGCCCTAGCAGAGAGCAGCTTCCCAGCAACTGCTTCTTCTTGGCACCCTGAAGGATCCTCTGCATCCTTGGTGTTTCCAGCAGATTCTGTACTATACAGTGAAGTTCCAGCACTCATACTCCTCATGTTTTATGATCTTGGAAGTCATCCAGTTTTATTACTGGACATTTTTAAAATATCATCTGAAAGTTTTAATCGTTCTTTTTAAAATATTTGAGTATAGGTGCACTTTGACATAGATTAATTGCAGGGCTACAATTTTTCTATTAGGAATATCTTTTCTCCTCCTTCCCGTTGCCTCCATATTAAATATTTTTTTTAAGTTCTTAGTTGAGGTGGCTACTCTAATCCAAATATAGCATTTTTAAGTGATTCTGAGAAGCAATGATAGTTTTTCTCCCTATTATTTGTAATTTACCACTACCATGGGGTTTTGGGGAGAGGGGGTGATAACTGAGAGAGACTTGAATAAAAAACTGCATCTTTTAGCATGTTGGACTGTGTAGCATCTTTGAGTTTTAAATCCTTTGTTATGTTGTATTGCTTGTAAAAGCTGCATTTTTCTATGTGAAACACATTTATAAGATCTGCCAGTAAAAAGTCTCTCACTTCTCTATTTAGTGTGCCAGTAACTGGTCTACATTTTTATTTCATACCCTATGATGTCATAGGAATACTGTAGTGTTCTGTTTTATGGTTTTCGTGCTTCTTCACTCCTGAAGAAGTTTGGTCATAGTTCAATTTAGAAAACTAACTAGCCTCATAGCAAGCTAACATTTATGGTTCTCACAGGCTCATGTGTATTTCTAGTGACTGTTCTCCATTCTTCAATAAAATTAGTAGTTTTGGCTTACATTTTAGCTTGCATTAATTTGTATTTCTCAGTAGAAAAATACGTGCCACCAGACAAGAGGAATTTTCTGGATTTTGTTTGTATAATTTCTTTGCTTTTTTTAATTAGTTGAGCAAACAGGATGGCATTTAGCCACCTGGAATATGTAGCTGAGTGTCAGCTAACATTTTTGACCGTCTTAGTGTCTTCAGGTCGAGGCAAAGGGGCATTTGCCAAGTGTACTGAAATGCAGTGAAATGTGCCCTGAGCTCCACAAGGTTCCACTTTCTCCCAATGCTTCAAGCTCTTTGAATTCCTTTCCTTTAAAGCTGCTCTAAGGACATTTATGCTGCACTTTTTTTGTCTTCTTCAGTCCTCAGTCTTCGGTACGTGGCTTCCCACATGAAGCTCTTCCTTTTGCTTGTAGTCTGGACTGCTCTGTTGCCATTGTAGCTCTCCTTGGTGGGGTGCTGGAATGGCCTGAGATGTGTCTTCACAGGTGGAGAACATTTTCTATGTGTTGGGAAGTGAAGGGAGTTTGCACGCAGGTGTTTCCGTGCTGCCGTTTGTGCTGTACGAGTACGTGGACATTTCTGTGTCTGTTTGAACAAGTGGAACTGGGTGGGCATCTCTGCTCCAAGCTGCCCTTTCTCAAGTGCTTGCAAGATCAGTTTGGGAAACAGAGATCCTTGTTGACAACCTTTGATGCACCCCAAATCCTCTGTCCTCTCATAGTTCCCGTGACCTGTTGGCAGCACTTTGACACTCTGCGGTCATCTGACACTGATGTTCTAGGAAGGTGTCCTGCTGCTGTCCTGAGATGAACAGTCCTGTCTCAGGTTTGAGGATAAGATCAGCTCCACAAGTGAAGGGTGCAGTTCTTATTCTAAAAATGATACAATTTAGTGTTCCTTGTTCTGCTGCCAAGCAACTTTCTGGCTCTGGACAAGGCTGTAAGAGAACATTTAAAAATGCTTTCTGCAAACCCTCTATTTGATGCTGATGTTCTGAAACACTCCAGAAAGTGCTCCTCTCAGTCCCAGAACCTGGCTTACAGACAATATTTACTGCAATCCAGTTTTGACCTACAGAGCTTTCGTATCTGCCCTTTGCTTTGTACATTCTGTACAGAGAGATACCAATTTCCTCTTTCATGAGGGAAGGAACAGTTATTCATATGGTGATAGATCCCGTAACTTTACAGAATGAGAAAATCATTTTATTGATGGCAATGGAAAGCAATATTTATGTCACAGAGAGGAGGAACACTCTCCAATATATTATACAGGATTCTAAATTTATTATAAACATTCAATTTTTGCATTCAAAAAAATTCCTTTTTGATGAGATTTAAGGTTCCTATGGTGAAATATTTGGAAATTGAGACTTTTTTATTGCTTATATTGCCTTGTAGTTGAAATTGTTCTTGTAATAAAATATACCTGTTCTTTACATACCATTATGAAGTTTTCTTCTCTACAGAATAATTTCAAGTGACTATTCTACTGGCGTATATCAGAGGAATGAGATTTAGGGCAAACTTACAGGAGACAGGTGGAATAAGCAGATAGATACAAACTTTAATTTACCAGTATACAATTAAGTATATTTTTTGTGTGAGGGTTAGGAAATTATTTTTTGAGCTTTAGCCCAGTGCAAACTCAAAACAAACAGGGTTTGACCCTTTTGGAAAGTGGTTGTGTATTTCCAGTGATGACAGGCAGCACCACTCTTTGATTTATAGCAGAACAACTTTCACTTAATATTGACCATATGGCAATTTTCACCACCTGCATTGTGCAGGACCTATGTCAGTAGCACACAAAGCAATGAACCTTATTCCCAGGAAATTCGACTAAGACAGAGGATGCTGCATTGCAGCATATTGATTGATAGCACAAACCAGTCATAATTAGATATCTCTTAATTCTTTGTAAACACGTTGTGGGCTGTTGAACCTTACTGCATTATTTTGACACTATTGAATTATTAAGTGTGTCAGCTTGTTTTCAAATTGTAGATTTGAAACATTATGACAAAAAGGTGTCTTGGAACTAGTTTATTTAATATAACCCACAGTCCTATTTTATACATAGTCTATGTTAATACACAGTTTTAATGCAAGAAATGGGGAGGGAGGGATATCTTTGGGAGTACTTGACTCTGTAGCTTGCATCTTCATAGAATCATAGAACGGTTTGGGTTGGAAGGCACCTTAAAGATCATCTAGTTTCAATCCCCCTGCCATGGGCAGAGACACCTTTCACTAGACCAGATTGCACAGAGTCCCATCCAACCTAGACTTGAACATTTCCAGGGTTTGGGCAGCCACAGCTTCTGTGGGAAACCTGTTCCAGTGCCTCACCACCCTCACAGTAAAGAATTTCCTCTTATTTCTAGTCTAAACCTACAGTCTTTCAGTTTTAATTCATTTCCCCTTCTGTTACTACATGCTCTTGTAAGACATTTTTCCTGTAGGTTCCCTTCAGGTACTGGAAGGATAAGAACATCCCAGATCTTTCACAATGAAATTTTTCCTCCCATCAACTTATTTTTACAGTCTTAATTGTTGCTCTGCATATTGGAACAAAACTGGAAGCAGGAACACTTAACCTATATTTGGAGAGGAAAACATGATTTGTTATTACTTACGGAAATATCCATTATTGGAATTCTCTGATGGCAGTGACTTGGCTGACATGCAGAACTGTAGGAAGGTGTTGGTACAAGTGAAGTGAACTCAGCTTGGTACCTCACTGTACCCATATTATTTATACACTGGTTGTGTGGCTAGTTGGAAAGGGAACTTCTTTGGTCCATCTAGTGAAAGTGCCACCAGACATGCCAACATCATTATGTAGGGCATGCTACTTAAGATATTTGTTCCCATTTGGCAACTTTTTTTTTCTGTTTGTAGAGCTCTGCCCTTCAGTTGACTGATACTGGATGATTTATTACCATACCTAATAGCTGAATACCTAAAGCTTTGTGAGCTATTTTCACTGAGGCTGGAAAGCATCTGGCTGTGTGGCTGGACTGCCCAATGGCCAGCACATGCCTCCTCAGGCCATCAGGGCCTGTTCTGTTCATACTGGGTCTACACCAGTTACTGCTGAGAAGCTTCCCCTTCCCTTGTGCCAGGGCTTATGTGTTGCTGGCTGTGTGATGACCCAAAAATGAACCACTTACTTTTGTCAATCACCTTCAGCCAGATTGTTTCCCAAAGCACTAAAGTACTTTGCCTGAAGACTAAAATTTTATCTTGGGTCAAAGATGGAGCTGAAGTTTACAGAAGCCTATAGCTAGTTGAAATGTAAATAGCAGTAGATCCAGGAGACAGTATGATTGTACATATGGAGGTGGGATTGGAGAACGTGAGGTGAGGGCTGGGAGGGAGAAATACTGATCCAGTATGAACAGACAGTGCATATAAATAAACAATAAAACCACATGTGGAAGAGCATGGTCAGTATGCATTTTCTATGATTATAACCTCTCATCTGATCCCAGATCCTTTTGCAATCAGTTATGAGCTATTGACTTTACTGGAGTCTTTTTAGGTGCCTTCTGATACCATAATTGCTTTTATAATGGAAAATAGAATTAAGTGGTAAGAGAGAGGGAGAGCTCAAAACACATTTTTTGTATATGTGGTGAGAATGAATTGCTGTGATGATAAAGTAAGTTCTGGGAAAGACAAGAGTGATAATTTTTGTAGTCAAGGAGAAGAAAAATAACCAGATAGAAAAAAAATATTGTGTCCAACTCCTTCTGCCTCAAGAATGCTAATAAAGATTGGCTGGACACCGCTTAGCTCACAGTGACACTCACTCTATCCTTTCAGACATTCAGTTGTTTGCAGGTCCTGCACACCAAGTTGTCTATCAATGTATGCACAAGGAGCCAGCATTTGGGTTTGGCTAACTATCCTTCATGATCGGTCTTACCAAAACCTGCTGAATGTCCCTGCCAGTTGTCACAGAGGGAATACACTTGTGGCTGCTTAGCAATTGGTCATGTGAGGAACATGTCCCTGGTCTCCTTCCTATAAGTCTCCAGAACACTTATGTGTCTAACTTCCATAAACTAGTCTTCTTGATGGTGTTTTTTCTTCTTTTTTTCTTTTGGCTTTTTTTTAACAAAAAGAGGTACTTTCTTTAGACACACCCCATGGTTTGCATACATGTTTTAGCCACATGAAATCACAAAGATTTGCTATAGTATTATCTGCAGTTGTAAATATTTAGTAAATTTATAAGAATGGAGCACTTGGATTAGAAGTACCTCAGTCCTGTCATGGACATGTCAATATCCTTAGGCCCTAAATATATGGCTGTAAATGTATAGCGTTTAAAGTGTTACTCATGTTTTGTTTCATACTAATATATGTGATAACAGACTTCTAAGGAATTCTGCCCACATTTTGGGAGGTTGGGTTATATGTGCATTTCTTGTGTCTTTGAATAAAAAATAAGAGCCATGTTTGGTAGAAGTCAGCATAGCTATGACAATTTTATCACTGGCAAGCCTGTAACTTTTATAGGTTTCTCAATCTGATTTGCAATGAAGTAAAAAAATGCTCCTGCTGCTAGTGTTGATAATGCTGACTATAATGTTTCTTTAGCAGAATTCTTATGGGAATCCGTTGTTCTTGCCTGACACATGCTTTTTCAGAAAAAAGTTATTTATTATTGGAAAAAAAACCCTTAAGTTGTACCCAAGTATGCCAAATATTTTTATATAAATATTATATATGCTGACTTCCTCTATATCAGTGTTTACTGGCTGCCTAAACAAACAATACTGCAATAAAAATGAACATGTAGAGGAACTTGGTTTTCATTTCTAGTTTTTTGCCATCCAATCAGGTAGGGCCAGTTTGTACTGCCTTTGATGAAAGAAGAGTACAAAGAGAACTTGACTGATTAGAGGAGTACAGTTCTTAGACTGAAATTATAAGAAACTTCAAACTATAGACTGTGGACCAATACCAGTAAAACTTGAAGAGCTTTGATATTGATTTTCCAGCAGTGGGATTTCACACCTTTTCCTTTCAGATTTCATTAGTTGCCTGGGACTAAATTAAAAGGGAGAGGCTTCTCTTAGAGGCCAGGGGAGTTGATCATCCCTCAAACTTAATAATTGTGCTGTGGCAATTAAAATGATACCAGCAATGTTCCGGTGTCACTTTTTAGCAGATCAAGAAGTCTGGTTCTTCTTTACTTAAAAACAGCTTTAAATTGAACATCGGAAGTCAGATAGATTGCATGTTTCCCTGAAAATTTACAGACTTCCCAAAATTGTTTGAACCTTTATCCAGAAAGCAAGAGAGGAGTTACTTTACCTGCTGCCAATGAGCTGAGTAACCTAGCCCTCTCAGTTGTAAAGCTGCTCAGTGCATTGGAAGATTAACTAAAAGGGTCTCTGGAAAATTGCCAGGCTTTTTTTAAACTAATGCCATCTATTTTTAATAAATGTTGATGTGGCACTATCTTCTATACAATTAACAAGAAGGGTAATTGTCCTTCCCTCATGTGATGCAGTTCCTGATCCCTTTCAGCCACCAGTTTGTTATTACTAGAGGAGGTTGTAAATAAGAACTTTTCTGAGTGACTTGATAGAGGGATGTCTCATGTTACATGAAATGGGCTTCCCCATACTTTCTGAGTTGTGATGCTAGAATAGGAATTCACTGTTGCCCAAATTAATTCCTAATATGCTGTCTATGGTGGAAAGAATGCCAAAAATAAGGCAAAGAAGAAGTCACTTTGAGTTATTTCCTTTCTCCATAAAGAATGCATTATGATTACATTCACTGTCATACTTTTTGGTGAGAGTCGTCTTCCATTGCTGTGACCTGTAATTCTGCATGCAAGCTTTTGGCTTTTTTAGCCACTCTTCCTTATTAGTTTGCCAAGTGCCATTTAATGTCCCTGTTCAAGGAGATACTTTCTTTGCTCATGCCCACAGTCAGATTGAAATCAAAGAGAATTCAGAATTTGGAGTGATAAATGGGCTCTGCCCTACTGTTACCAGATACACTTAGAACATACTTTTCTTGTATGCAAAAGCATGAAGTTGCTTTTGTGTCTCATGTTTTGAGGTAATCCCTCAGATCTTGTGAACTCATTTCCCAGAATGAGTCTTAAAAATATTCAGATACATCACACATCTAAGAGGTGTCGTAGCTTAACATAAAATCCTCAGAGTAACATTTTTGCTCATTCTCCATTCATATTGACATCTGCCTTTCAATGTTCTGCCTCAGAACTCTGCCAGATAAACAGGTTGTGCACTTCTGCTTTAGGGGATTTCCACTGGTGCCCATGGGAGCTCAGCCTGCGGTCCAAGGACTTTTTATTTAAGTGTCAGTGTTGACCATGTGCTTGGGAAGAACAGAGATAGAAATTAGGCAGAAGATAGCAGTCTGGTTATCCTGTTCAGAGCCGACTGCTGTCAGTGTAGCTTCCCTGCATGTGGAGCAAGGAACCCTGTCCTGTAAAGATAATGTGGTCTGGACACAGTTTCAGCCACAAGTTTTCTGTAGGACACTCCAGCTCTCACAAGAATCAAATGTGACTTTTCTTGACAGTCACTTTAGTTTGAGAGTGAAGATTGCTTATAGCAATCCTGGTTGAAGTATAGTGCCCTTCATCCCCTCCTGACAGGTTTGCCATTAATGATGTGTCCTGCCCTCCCAGTTTTGCTGGCAAAGCTGTTTGTGGTTGCAATATGAGCTGGATTGGAACCAAAGGACTTTTTTCCAAGATGGAGAAAAACGCAACAAAAAGTAGTGTGTGTTTTCACACTGCTCTGGTTCGTGGTGCAGTTCCAGAAATAGCCTAATGAGCGCTTTTGGGTATTGAAGGACACACATCCAAGTCCCACACCAGAGTGCTCAGGTGCTGGGCTGCATAGTAATACATGAAGGGATAACAAAATGTGCATGGAGAGATGAGTAATTACCCACTTTTGGGAACCTCACAAGGCTGGTTTGACTTTGGTTACTGGCAGCACTTGTACGTGAACGTGCTCTTACACAGGCATGACATGATACTGTGTTGAATTATGTTGTGGAAAGCTGGATATTAATCAAGGACATCTAGATAAAATAAGCCATGATCTGATAAGATTACTTTTTATCAGGGACCCAGTATTAACATTATTTACCCTGAGGGATGTTTTCCTTTGTTTTGATGTGTATATGCTGATTGATTGACACTGCAAATGAGCAGAACTCAACATTGAATAGAGATTATCTAAGATATACGATGTCAATAGCAGTTTCTTGTCATAAGCATGTTTGAAGAATGTCTCTTATCAAATTTCATTTACCCTTTTCCTCAGTAACTGTGACTGTAACTGTACTTCATGACATGGCCCTTTTGCTCCACATGACTGCAGCACTCGGCTAATCTGCTCTGATTTTAGGGTACAACCCTGGAAGGTCACATCCTACTGAAATCTGGTTTTAGCAGCTCTGATAGGTACCTCTTGTAGGGTCTCCCTCATATTTATATTAAAAACTCTTTGCCTTTGTTCGGCTTAACCCAGCAAAGTAGAATCAAATCAAATATGGAATGTGGCATGGCTTCAGTAATAATTAAGGTGGGATCTCAGCTGGATGTACTGTTGCAATCCACAGTAGCTTCATCCATTGACTTCTTCCTCTATCAGTTGTGAAAATCTCTTTTGCATTTGTGCATTGTTAAACAGCACACACAAATGCATGCTTGAATGCAAATTTTTATAAACATTTTAAAAATATAAATTGAAATTTACATTTTAAAAACATTTCCAAGCTAAGAGTAATAATATTTCAAAAAGCTTCATCTTACTATCTTACTCCAGTTAAGTATGAATGTGAAAATGCTGAATTAAGTTCTCTTAGAGATGCTGATTAGATTTTAATATATTTTTTGTATAAATTCCAAAATTTTTGACTGGTCAAATCAGCGGATATGATAAGTGCTGTTGTCTTAGGAGACACTATCTTGTTCCAAGAGGATAACCACTAGCTGCTATCTTATTCCAAGAGGATAACCTCTAGATGAATGCCATGAGATTTAAAGAATGCTGAACAATTCCTAGTTTCAGCCTGCCTCATTTCATAGCTCTCTCCATTTGATTACGGTCTCCTTGGCGCGTGCAGGATAACCCCAAACAAAACTAGAGTATATTTTTGTATCCAAAAGATGACACTTGCAATTGGTTTGCTGTACATTTGTGGTTACATTAAATCAGCATTATAGTAGTGACAAATCAGTCCATTCAAATGTCAAAATTCTAAAATATTTGTGACCTAAACGAGATCTGTTTTCAAATATATGTTTGTATTCACAGTGTAAACATAAAATATGCAGATGGTGGCAACCAGCTTCACAGCAAGACATTTGTGCATTCCTGCTTGTTTTTAAAGAGGCTGTATAGACTATATAGAGTATACCATGCCTCACATTGTTAATGTTAAACTATTTAGTGATTTAACCTTTTATTGAATAACCATGTTTGAATAATGTACAATAGCGTTGGAAAAACTGTTATTCTTTAGCTAAGCCAACATGGATTTTGTGGCCTCTCTGTTATTGTTCATCTAGAAGATATGGAAAATAGCTATATTGTGAATCACTCTATGAAATACTTTAGAATACCATGTTATTGAATTCCCCATGAAGCCTGGCTGGATTATAACACTGTGTCTTTTCCTACCCATTATCAGTAAAATCCCTTAGAGATCATATTAGACTTTTAATGACCTTTGCTTATAAAAACATCAAAACTGTATCTACACTAACTTGACAGCTAATTAGAAAAGGTTTGTCTCAAGTTTGATGTGGACATTGGTTAAATAGCTGCCTCAAGCACCCTCATTCATTGTTATACTGTATCATGAAATAGCAAAGTTTAATAGTTCAGACACTTTTGCTGTATGGACACAGGCATTTTATCAAAACTAGAACATTAGAAACACAAACCAGCATTGAAGCTGCTATTTCTCAATTTTGACATGAATACTAGCTTTTGCCAAGTGAAATTGTAGTGATCACAGCAAAGTTATTGCCCTTATTTAAGCTATGCTAATATCAAGTTTCATCTTCTGTCTTTTAAATCTCTACAGTAATATTCCTGCATCCACTGAGAACAATAAGAGATCTGGATGTGGGATCAAACTTTTTACAAGATTTTTGTGTACTGTTTCCCATAACCCCACAGTTTAGGGAAACCCACTCAGCCTTATCTTCTGTTTTGGATGTAATTTTTTTCATTCCTGTCTTTTCAGGCAAAATGGAATAAAAAACTGCTAGGTGAGTTTCTGGCTACACATGGACATTGAAGCAATGAAATTCACAGAATGCATGATTCCTTTAATGGAGATGTCACTAAATGCATGTATAGATTATCCCAGAACTAACAATGTCTCATTTTCATATCCGAAACATACTGAGTTAATCAAACAGACCCAGTTTATTGACTCTGCACATAAATCTCAAATTTTAACAGCTCTAGTTATCAACTAATCCTAAATGTCCTGAATCTTTTCAGGCAGAAAACCAATGAATGGACTTTAGCACAGATAGGTTCTAAATACAGCAAGATCCTCAGCAGAAAAGCAATTATCCTGTCTTTAAAAAGGCTGAAAATTCAGAAATTGTACTGGTCCTCACTAAGTGCAAGTCTTGGCCTTCCCTCTGTAATGCACTCTGGTATTTAGGGTCCTGCCCACAGAAAGCCAGCAGCATGGATTTGCTCTTCTGGAATCAGAGCAAGGGTTTGGGTATGATTTTCGAACATCTTGAGTGCTCTAGGAAGCAAGATATAGAACCCAGAACCCCTCTTTTGTTTGTTTGGGGTTTTTTTGTTTACTTGGGGGTTTTTTGTTTTGTTTTGTTTGTTTGTTTGGGGTTTTTTTTGTTTTTGTTTGTTTGTTTGTTTTTTGTTGTTTTACTCCAGGCTTTTGAATACTGAAATATGGAACTGCTCTACCAGACAAAAGAGTCAGGTCAGAATAGTTAGTACTCTAGTTGTGATGACACATGCGTGAATGAGTTGATGGCCTTTCACTTTTGCATCTGACCTTTTGGAAAAGACTGTGCATATGCAGGAAGATTCTGTAAATATTTCCATCAATTAAATTTCTCACTGGAAACTTTTGGCCTGTCTTTCTTTCTCTGTGCCTTCATGAAGGAGCTGATAAAGTTTCTAAAATTTGTTTAGAACGTTTTGTTTTCTGTTTAGAAATAAGGAACTAGCCATGGTAGAAAAAAGAAATGTTTGAATGGTCATCTTTCTGCTTAATTCTGTACCACTAACCTCCTGCCATGTGTTTTCACTGAGCAGGTAAAGTCTGTTTGATAGTGCCTGCACACTTTAGAAATTAATAGTGCAGACATTTTTAAATGACATCCCTGAATAGCACTATTTTCTTTATCGGTAGAGACTACTGATAGTCATTTGGTGATGTAATCTATCATTAAAGATTTCTCTATCTTGCATTAATTCAAGGAAGGACCGTGGTGACCCAGTTAGTCCCCTGTAAAGCCAATCACTACATTAAGGATATTTATAATATCTGTGAGGTGTTCTTTGGAAAGGCAATTTAGCTCTTCTGGTAAGGACTACAGAGCTATTATTTAGTCCAGTGCAGTATTGTATGTCCTGTGCCTTGCATCCCGTAGCATTGCACAGGTACATGTGCATGCACAAGTTACCTGGGAGCAAATCTAATACTGATTTGAAGATCCTTTGTAATAAGTGGATAGAATGCCAGCTTTTGAAATCCTGCTTCTGTATCCAGAGCATGGAGCAAGCTTCACAGAGTCTCCAGAGAGGGCAGAAAGACCGATGACACATGGTAAAATCTAGCACATCTTGAAAATGATGCAGAAAGCTTCCAAAAGTGGATAGACAGTTGGGAAAAATGCAATAAGCTTGGCTCTGCACTCACTGTTTGGACTGGGAAAGACTGGGATGGATTGGGAGAGGAAATCTTTGAGACCAACCTGGGGGTTCTGGTGGATGAAAAGCTGGATGAAAAGCATGAGCTAACAGTGTGAGCTTGCAGCCCAGAAGGTGAGCTGCATCCTAGGCTGCATCAGAAGAGGAGAGGCCAGCAGCTGGGGAAGGTGATTCTGCCCCTCTACTCTGCCCTCATGAGACCCCACTTGGAATTCTGTGTCCAGGCCTCAAATCCTCAGCACAGGAAAGATGTCGGCCTTTCAGAACAGTTCTAGACATGGGCCCTGAGGATGATCAGAGGGCTTGAGCACCTCTCTTATGAAAATAGGCTAAGAGAGTTGGGATTGTTCAGTCTGGAGAACAGAAGAGTCCAGGGACACCTCATTGTGGCCTTCCAGTAGCTAAAGGGTGTTTAGTAAAATACGGAGGGTGACATTTTATAAGAGCATGTAGTGATAAGACAAGGGGAAAAGGTTTTAAACTGAAAGAGGATAAATTTAGATTCCATGCTAGGAAGAAATACTTTACTGTGAGAGTGGTGAGGCATTGGCACAGGTTGCCTGAAGAAGTTTTAAATGCCTCTCCCTGGCAGTGCTTAAGGCAAGGTTGAATGGGGCTTTGGGCAACCTGGTCTAGTAGAAGGTGTTGGGGAGGATTAGAAAGTGATGATCTTTATGGACCCTTTCAGTCTGAGCCAATCTATGTCTGGCTTATTAGGAGCTGCTTCAAACCATCAAGATACTCAGCTTGAAAGCAACTTTTGGAGGGGCTTACTAATGCTGTCCTGAAGAGTTGAACAGGTGTCTTTCTTTCTTTGGTTTCTTTTCTTTGGTTTGGTTTGGCTTTTTAAATTAAATTAGCCATTTTGGGCTGGTTGGTCCTGCTTGTATTTGCTCCATACCATATTGTATGTATTAAATAATCAATGAGGGATTATCAGTGATTGTCTCTTAAGTCTGTCCCAAAACCTATGGCAAAACTTCAGACACAGCAGAGGTTAAGTGTGTCTGTTCATATTATAATTTAATCACAGGCCACTGGCTTTGTGGATATGCAGAGTTTGGTTTGGTGAGCAGGCTCAGTAGTTGCCAGTGCTGTGAAGGTTGAGTTATGCTGAAAACATCCTCCTGGTTATCGCACATGGGTAGGTCAGAGGTCCAGTTACCAGGATGGATCTTGTCTGGGTTCAATGCCCTGATCTTCCCGTTGAATCAGTTTCAAGGGAAGGCCTTTATTTTGCTATAAAATGTGATTACTGTCACACAGGAGTAAAAGATATTGCACCAGATTATTCAGTAATGATCAATTTCTTTATATACTGAGGTCAGCTTCTTGCGAACATATGGTTGCTGCAAGCCAGGTATTGTAATCCCAGTAGCTGCAGAATAGATTTTCCTTCTTTCCACCCACTCCCTAACAAAGAATTACCAAGGAAATATCCCATCATATGTTCTGTTTAAAATTCATTGCCAAGACCAGGTACTCCAAAAAGAGGAAATTAGCGGAGTTGCCTTAATTTGTCCTCCTACATAAATACACAGTGCTTTCATAAACAGGAAGAACTAAGCATCATTAGGAAGCACATTTGGCCTAAGTGCATTTACTGGAAATATTTATGCTCTGCTCCTTGTTTTTTGATATTCAGCCTACATAGTTTGGAGGAAAGTGGTCTTGGGTCCTTTTCTTCATTACAGGGTGCAGGCTGATCTGTTCCAACTCCAAATTTGCTCCTTAAAACTATTTTAATTTTTCTGGGGGAGAAGTAATCTCCAATCATAGGATGGTTGATTCCTTTAGTTATATACCTCCAAGGCATCCATTCAGTTTCAGGGGGATTCCACACTATGCAACAATTTGGATGACTTTTATGGATTACTTACTGTATTTAGCATTGTGCATATGGGAAGCCTGTCACAAACCACATCTGTCAGAAAGGGGATGTTAATGGAGCTAATTTCTTTGATGTAACTGTATTACATATTGGGTATAACTGAGCTAATAAAATTACTCATTTATAACAATTAGACACCTCTAATCTAATTTACTACCTTTAGAGTAATATCCTTTCATTTAGTAATGTGCTGGAAAGGGCTGTAGTCATTGTAGGTCTATGAAAAGACTGTTATACCTGGTGGTGATAGTATGAGTGTAAACTTCTAAAAGATAGGTTTAATTTGATAATGTTGAAGACATATACATTTAAAAGCAGTTTTACTAAAACAACTGAGCTGTATTCAGGTAGAAAAGGCATCCAGCTATTATATTTTAAACTTCTTTCCACTCAATGTCCTCCAGAGTACCTCCCAATTATGATGGACTGCTCTAGTATTTGCAAGATTCAGTGTCTGCTGGATTCATATATAATCCTTACCTATATAATGCTGGAACCAAGCTCATTTCTACTTGACACTCAAAGCTGTACCCATCACAGCAGTACAACCCCTTCAAACATTGCATGAATGGCAGTGACTTAGATCTTTTTCTTTGTAAATTTTTCCTATAGTTTTTTAAGTAGTGAAGAGTACTAATTGGTTTATTCTGAGTTTTATTTTTTACTTTTCTATCCTATACTCTGCCTTCTTTGCCACCCTTTCTCAATGTTTTCTTACATCTCTGCTCATTTAGTCTGTGGTTTAGCATCATGAAGACTTTTGTGCATGATAAGGATGCATTCATAAACTGAAACCAAATGAGACCTTGAACAAGATGTCAGGGTCCTAAAAAATACCTGCCCTGGCCATCAAGGCAATCACCCTTTTGGCTGCAAAGCCCAAAGCTCATGAATTACTTTTTCCCTCCCCATTTCTCTCCTTTGCCCTCTTTCCTCTTCACTTCTTAGTACCTTCTATTAGGGAAACAGCCTTTCTTTTTCTAAAAAACATGAAGACTCCAGTCTTGCTCTCCTTA
Source organism: Monarcha castaneiventris obscurior (assembly GCA_026261815.1). Lineage (NCBI taxonomy): Eukaryota > Metazoa > Chordata > Aves > Passeriformes > Monarchidae > Monarcha > Monarcha castaneiventris. Next base: position 14,604,426 of record JAMPIT010000379.1, read on the forward strand.
GCCCTGTTGTCCATTTCACTGAAACATACTGACAGGGAGAGCATCCATCTTCCAGACTCATGAGACAGGACAGGAAGGAGACCAAAAAGCAGTTGTGAAGTTTGCTTGCTCCTCACAACAAAGCCTGGACCAGGAAGTGTCCACTCAAAGGAGAGGAGTAAATAAGAGTAAACCTGGTGCTCTGACAAGTTATTTAAGATATGTTACTATGCAGCATTTGCAACTACTAACTGGGTCTTGGCCTTGATCTGTCATTATATAAAACTGTCATTATTTGCACTCACAGGAGGTTAAACATCTCCAAACAAAATAAGTTAAATAATATCTCATCACTTTTTAATGGCTTTACAATTTTAGTTTTAAGAGGGTAATAGTTATTTCATGGTTGTTGGAGTCTGCTGGTCATGGTGATACTGGTCTCAAAGTTTTCTTGGGCTAGTAGAGAGGCTTTTGGAGATCTTTTTTTCTTTTGTCAAGTCCCTGCCCTTTGAATTGTTTAATGGAGGCTAACACACAGGCAGGAGGTATTGGTTAAACCTTTGTCAGCTCTTTTAGTTCCCAGCTAATCTGGAATCTGAAATCTAGCCCCATCTCCATTAACACTGAAATTCCCAAAGGTGTGTAATTTTGGGCCACCTTAATTTACATTAGTTCTGTTATCTAGTCTCCTTGAAGCACATGACCATTAGACTCAGACATATAATGGATAATATGTTTGCAGAGTTTATGTCTTACTACAATTGATTATGTACTTGGACAATCAGTACTGTACCACCAGTCCCAAGAGAGGACTATAATCCAGCAGTTCCTCTGAATGCCCTGTGAATAAAGACATGCCCACATGCATTCTCCATCTATACCCTGTCAATATGCCAGCACTGAAGGAATCAAAATTTGCTGCAGCTTCACTGCGTTTTCTGCTTTTTTTGGACTCTGAGATGAACAGTCTGAAAACTGGTTTCTTTTTTTTTGTTATTTTCTGAGTTTTCTCAGGATATAATTTGGATCAATCAGCTCTTTGTTTTTTCAATGTAATTTGATTTCAAACCCCTGTTTTTCCATTATATTGCTGAGCTAGCTTTTTGCTTTCACTAAGAAGGATTGGAATAACATCATATTGTCTCTCTGAACGTGACAGTTGACATCCTGAAATTATATATTTATGTATGTGAAACCACAATTAAAACACACTATGTTGCACTTTAGAAACTCATCTCATCATCTGCAGTTTAGCTCATTTTTCTCTTCCTTCACCCATGCCCCCATTCCAATGGTGGATTGAAACCAGGCTTTCTGGCTGCAGCCCTTGAAATCTGAATTTCATCAGTGATAGAGCACTGGAATGTCTGATTTGAAGCAGAAAAGATTTATTGCAATCAATGTTAGCCCATAAAAAGTCACGCCATCCTGTTTTAAACGTTACCTACTGCCTCTCTCTTCCCTCCAACCACTCCACCTGACTTACACCTTACTGTTGAACTGCATACTTGCAATCCCATCTCAGACAAGGGTGGGGTTTTCTAATGATTCATTCAAATATGTAATAATTATGATCAAAGCATATTTCACAAATTGAAATTAATCACATTTTTAGTGTTGGCCCATGAACACTAAACAGTTTCTTGTAGGGGGCCCTATTATAGATGAGTGAAAGTTCAGAACTTAATTTGTCTTTAGTGCATTTTTGGGGGGTAGTAAATGATTTCATACAGACTTTCTGGCTCTATGTGAGCGATCCTTTTGGCACAAGTTTACTTAAAAATAAAAAATGTAGAACAGACAGTAGCTGCATTTCATAAACCATTCTATTATTTCAAGTTGATTTTTAATACTATATCTAGATTGACAGAAAGAAAAAGCTTGGCAAGTGTGTTAGATCAATTTTCTGTGATGCTTTTAATTTATAAGTGAGATTGTGATTTGCTACTAAGCACGAAATCATATTAGCAATTGGCAACTAAAAACCGCATTTTCCTATAAACTGTACAAGGAGTGAATAAAAAGCATACAATCAGTCAGTAAGGAAGCTTGTGGGAGTTTTCTTTCTGTAACATTGTATAAGTACAGGTAAAATTTAGACAACTGGGAGCAGTTTGTTTAGACAGATATCTGTTCAAAGGGCTTTTAAACATAGGGTTTATTTCACATAGCATGAGTCTATCTGGTTTTGCTGTCACAAGGATTCTTACAACATTCTCATGTTGTAAAGATGAAATTAGGTTCCTTTCCTGAAATATGGGAAAGATTCCACAAAATGTCTGTTGCTCAGAATCGATGCAGGAATTATATCAATTTACTGAGTAATAGACCTCTTCAGAAAGTGCCAAAAAAGCTATGAATTATTTGAGGGATATGACCTTGCTGTCCTCTTACTGTCTCAGAGGATGACGAAAGGAGAGAGAGTTAATTTCATGTATGTCTCTCATGCAGATATTTATCACCAGCACTGATATAATCTTAAATATTCCTTACACACCTCTAGGATGAGTTTCTAGTGCTGGCCAAACATTCCATATTGGTTTCAACAAAAGGGAAAACTTTTAAAAGTTTGAGAAAGAACATGCATGACAGCTATGAGGGAACATGTTAGTTACTTCACAGGGTAAGGACATGACAGGACAGAGCAAAATATAGGGCACACTGGAGCACAAAGTAGAACAAATGTCTAAAAAAAGAAGCCTTTTCGATTTCTCTTCAGAATTATTTTTGGGGTGAGAAAATCAATAAGAGGGGACCAGCACAGCTCTTGGTGTTACTGGATTTACTGTTTAGTGAGGCTGCTAGTACAGTGAAGTCCTGGTAATTGCAGGTGTTTTCAGGATATGCTCACAAACTAAATAGAAATGTGGTTATAGGCCACATGGGTAGCCCAGGACCTCAAGTTTATTATAATCAAGCTTTGTGAAGATTTTTCACAGAGTATCCTGAAAGCTAGATTAAAGACAGAAATCTGAATGCTGGTTCCTACCAGTAGTGTGTGTCCACCTCTACAGGAACTTCTGCTATGAACAGGCCTTTGCCAGTGAATTTTTTTGCCTGTTTTCCTTATCTTAATAGAAGTCCTGTTTTTTGGAGGAGTCTTCAGCATCTCTTTCCCTGTGCAAAACTGGCAGTCCTGCCATTTTGTGTCCCAGAGACCCTGTAAAATGACTCTGATTTTTACTGGGAGACTTTGGAACTAGAGGAGTACATAGATTTAACATTGCTCTACTGAACATTGAGCCACGAAGGTAAGGAGCAGATTCTTTAATTGACTATTTGGTACTTTCAACACACACAGAGCTGAAACCAAGCTAAGCTTGAGAGCTAAGAGCCTAATCAGCTCCTACCAGTTTGCAAATTTCCTGTTTAATTTACATGTAATAGAGTTTTCCCATTGCTGACACTGGAGGAAGTTTGCATATGCTGCCATCCCTAAGCTATTGATACTGTATTTGACTCTAGGATTTATGAGTGAATTTTCAGACCCTTTTCTGAATGTTTTGCACTTTATGTGCTGTCTGCCAAGGCAAGATCTACAGAATTAAAGGGTAGAATGCTTTTGAGAAGATTTTAAATTGCATTCAGAAATCAATTTAGGAGATCATTAAATGACCGCTCTTACTGTGGAATAAAATTTTGTTTCTTTTGTGAAGACACTACTGTAATTGTTTTGCTAGTTTTGACTTAATGCTTGTAGTGAAATGCTCAAGAGTGGATTACTGGTTACCAAGCTTTAGTTATTTTATCTGAACGTTAGCTGTGTTTTAACAGAATGGGGTGCACTTCCTGTAAGAACTAATGCCACTACTAGTTCACAACATGAAATTATTTCTGTTTATTTTCCTTTTAATTGATTTGAATGATGTAATCTGTGCTATTGTCTTTTGGTCTGTGTTTACCAACCTCAGTGCAGCTCCTCCTGCTGTTTTAAATCACAGTGACTTTAATAGTACATGCAATTCAAAACCATGTCTGGATGTATCTTAGTTCTTTTACCTGTTGTAGCTGTAAATTATACCTGCTTACATCACAGAAGAAAGTCTGTTGAATCTGTTTCAGGTGATTAATCTCAAAACACCACCTCTAGGATCCTCTTTTTAGTTTTTCAGTCTCTGCTCCTTCCACCGTTTGTTGATAAGTCTATTGACTCCCATGGTGGACAGAACTTCCTCCCTGCACAGCTTATCCTCTCCTGGGTTGTCCTGTGTCTGACCTTTGTCTGGGCTAAGCCAGTCTTGCTGCCAGCCTCAGTGGCCATCATCTGTTGTATTTTACATGCTTTTATGCATTCACAGGAAAACTCCAGCCAGGCATCCATCTATTCTGTTTAAATCCCTGCTGCTCTGCTGCAGTGGTCTTTACTAAGCAAGACATCAGTCAAAAATTGACTGTTCTTCTACTCATCAGCTAAACAAGCTTTCAATTCATATTTATGGTCCATCTCTGTTTATTCTGGCTAAGGATCTGCCTTGCCTTATTTCATTAGCTGAAGTATCTCATTGTACCCCTTACTTATTGGTATTTATTTGGACAGCAGAAGGGAAGCAGACTGGGTGGTGCTTGCATAGCCTGACCCACTGGAAGGTACTAGTGAGTGGCTGGGACACAAGGAAGGCCTACAAGTCTCTCCAGGGGAGAAGTCTGAAATTATGTGCAGAGCCTGCTACAATATGGAGCCTTAGTCTTGTTTGAAAGACTTACATGCTTCTCTAATAGAGAAATAGTACAAATAATAACACCTTCACCTTAGCTCTCATGCTCTTCTCAGCTTTGTGTTAGTAATATATCAGCACAGGCAGGCATTCATGAGTACTTTTTTGCATGTTTTTTGCTGTGAAAATTAATCTGTAAAGGTTAATAGATTGGTATTACATATTTCTGAAGTACTATCTAGTCAAGTAACAGAAATGCTTAATTATTTATGCAGGGACTAACTGGCAAAATGAAAGGCAAAGACTGTGACTGAGGTACTTGTGCATATGAAATACACAGCTGCTTGGGTCATTCCATGAAGACAAAGTTGTGCACAGCTCAGCTCACTTACCTCTGACACACAAGCCCAGGTGGATTTATTCTCCCAGTATGTATGCCTCTTATTAATGCTGTTAAAAATTATTGCTCCAAACAAGCTGAAAATATGCCCTTAAGCTAACAGTTTAACATTTATTTCCAATCTTATTTTTGTTTTCTTGGAAACATAGAAGAGAAATACCACTCATTTCCCAGGTGGAGTAAAGGGGAACAATATAAACTTTGTATTTTAGTGTGAAAAATGTAAACACAGATGAAATGTACTTCAGAACTCATTTTGCTGAAGCTTTTCTTGGATGATTTCCATCAACGTAGTTATTGTAATTATTTTCCAAATATTATCCATGTGATTCTCATTTGCTGCATGTTTAATTCCCTACCTTAAATGAGGGCACTCAGGTATGACTAAAGATGGCAGACTTCTAAAGATTTGTAGGTTCAACCTGCATAATGGCCCCACAGTGGTCAAATAGTGCTCATGTGCTCTTATATGAACTACAACAAGAACTGGTTGAAATTCTATGTGTGGATTCAGTCTTGTGCCTTTTGAATCTAAAAAGCAGATGTTATCCATGGCATTGTACTTCAGGTATAAAATTAATATTTAAAATAATTTCTTTTTAATTTATTTCTGCTATTCGATATGTAAAACCCTAAGGGTTCCCATCAAAAGTAGCTAAACTAAGTAATTAAAAGTCGAAAGAGTTGCAGTAAAATTAGGGCTACTATTGAATTACATTATTCTCATATTTTGCTTCTCTTACTCCTTCTGCTCTAGACACCAGCTACAGATAAACATTGTGTCTCAAATACAGGTTAAGAGTCAAAACTTGTCATCTTAGGCACTAGTTAATCAGTTGTAAAAGTATAGCCAACAATAAAAAATGTGGAGTTAAGCTTCTTTCACTTACATTTGCTCTATGGCTAAGTCACTTCAATGGATTTAATACTCCCAGCAATAAAATGCAGACTCTGCCCATTAAAATTTTTCATCCTACATGAATGTGGCCTTTCTCCTCCTCTTTCATGTCCTCTCTTAATTTAGAAATGTCTGGTTGGATCACAATGGTGTTGCCAGATTATCTGGGAGTTGGGTAAGCTGCAATGCTAACACCAAGGTGACTTTATTCCAATCCTGAAAGAACATTTAAAAAACCTAAAAAAGCCCAGCCCCAGGGAAAATGTTAAATGCAAACCAGCTCTGTCAATTCTAGGCTAAATCTCAAGACAGAGGACTATTTCCTCCTGCAATATTTGAACATTTTGGCATATTGGTGCAGATAATGTAATTCCCTGAAAAATGTTCTACACAGCACTTTTTTGTTTAATGAACCTTGAATTTGTGTCAGAATATCTTTTTAGTTTTATGTAATACAGCATAATTCTCCATTTACTGAAGCAGAGGGTAGAAAACAGAAAAGCCAATGATCCCGACTGTCAGAAAGCATCTGCTTCCATAACTATCCCTATATCTCTTCCAGTGCAAGAGGCAGAGGGCAGCCTTGCATTTCTTTCTTTCTATCCTCCTTGACTTTGTTTTATGTTTTGATTCCAAATGTTATGAGACACAAGGTGAGTTATTCAAAACTATTTATTAGCTTGTTAAACTGAAATGCCTTTGCTCCTTGGCCAAGTTTTATAGGAACCCACAAAACATTGAAGTACCTCACAGGCAGTTCCCCACCTTTGCAGATGACATCAGTGCAAAGGGACTTGATTTTTCAATATATCTTTAAAAATATATTTCTAACAAGTACACATTCTTACATGTATTTTCTCTCACTTGAATCAGCCAACTTATATGAAGACATGATTTATGTCTCCCAAAGGATCTTAAGAATTTAGAATCTATAAGCCTGATCCTAATGTCTTTACTCAGGCAAAATGCCTGGAATAAACCAGAGCATATATAAGGCTTCATATAGCATTTGGCCATGAATTGAAAAACACCATTAAAAAAAGCATTTGCAGGTATCAAATGTGAACTTTGCCTCATATCTGGAAGTGAAGGAGTATTAAGATACACTACAGTTTATTCCACACATACAGTTTTCAGCAGTTTGCTTGATGGCCTCTATGACATTTTTGGCAATGTCCATCTGGTCCATCCCAGCAGGCACTGGTGCACATACATGGGTGTGTTTTTGTGAGCCTTTCAGCTGGAGTGACCAATCCTGAGGAGACTCACCCTGTTCTCTATCAGTCCATGTCGCAGAGCATTCTCCTTGCACACAGGCTGCTTTTTGATTTAAGCCAAGGCAGAAAACGTGCTTCAGGAGCTGAACTAGTGCAGCCGCACAGCTCATGGGCATTTGTTCTGTGTGGCCAGACCAGAGCTCATCTGAACCAGCAGCCTGTCTTCCCAAATGCAGATAGTTTGGAAGTCAGGCCCTTGGCTCTGGCTGTTTTGCTTTCCAGATCTGCTCGTGTTGGGATGCACAACTCATCGGGGTAGATACAGTCACATATCATGTTCCTCATGATCCTAGTACAAAGCAGACTGTAACTGCAGCCTCAGCAACTAACCCACATGTCTGCTGCACATCTGTACAGTGAAGAAATCTGTGATAGGGGTTTTTGGGAGGGGGTAGTTGTTTTCTTTTTTTTTTTTAAACTTCTACCAGGGAGTCTTAAATCTGGAGTTGTGGTTTTCTGTTATTGAATGTAATTTCAATGAAGAGATCTGTTGCATCTATCTGCCCTGCTCAGTTAGTGTCTCAAGCTACCACAATCTCAGTGTTTTATAGACGAATCATATGTTATTTGAAAGTCTCCTACCTGTAAAACTGTTCCATTCTTACTGTGGCAAGATTTATTTCACTAAAACCAACACAATTTAGCCTTGTCAGGTGGTAAGTTTCAGTGACATTTGTCAAAGATCCCACAGTGGATCGAACTGATTGAAATCCAGGCTGCCCTGCTAAGTTGGTCCCTCTGCCTCAGGCCACACTGAGTTGCCAAATGCCTGAACTAGAGTAGTTTAGGAAGCTCCCCTGTCAAAGGTTTGTGGTGGAGCTGTTTTCAGCTAGTCAGCCATCTAGGGTGGGTAGCTCTGGCATTTTGCAGCCACACAGCTATGGCAAGGATGACCAGGACAGGGGCAGGACTGAGGCTGACACCTGGACCATGATAATTCAGACTTAAATAGTTTATACTGTAGTGGAACTGTAGGCTTATGCAAATGGAATTACACTGATTTGTAGTTATTGAACATGGCTTGTAAAATTTAAGTAAAAAGTCTGATCTGGTAGCTGTTTCAGAAAGCATTCATTCCATATTCAGTGTGAACCACTACAGAACTGGAATTGTCCAAATTAACAGAAAGAATTGTTATACAGACCCTAAAATCCACCATCCATTTCATGCAATCCGTTCCCTAATTCATCTCTGAGTTGCCCCTTTTTCCTCTGAATAGGAAGTTCATATGACATCATTAGAAGCAAGCAGTCCAAAAGGCAGAAAGAGGCCACTTCATGGACTGTTTTGGAAGTTCCCTAAAGTGAAAAATTATATTCTTGAGGATGAAGATTCCACAATGCCTTAAGGTACAGTACATTCTCTAAAAATGATGCCTAAGCATATTTTTTACTATCTGTAATACTTCCAGCATAGTGAGATTACACACATGCTCATAAGGATTTGCTGGGAGCTATAACAGTCAAATCTTTCCATAAATTATCAGCACAAGAAAGCAGTCTTTTACTAGAAATTGATTTAACACTAACAAAATTGTGCTTATCTTAATGAGTTAATTTGATGTTCAAGTGCATATCATATACATTTCCTTGGGGCTTTAAATAGAATCTAAAAATACTTGTAATGGATATTTAAAGTTAATTGTCTCTCTCTCTCATGTATGGAAATATTAGGTCTATGTCTGAATTAATGCAATAGATATATAAATAGGTGAAATGGAAATTTCAATGGAAATTCAAAATGGACTTTTCAATAGAGAAGCATTGATTGATGGCTTGTTTCATTAATGTACTTCAAATAAAAGGCTATAAAATTAGAAGGTCATGAAGAAATGCTGACATCACTTATTATGATTATTTGCTGTCCTGGACACTTTTATTAATGTCTTAATGTTCAGTAGCTTAAAGCAACCTATCATTTTGCAAAATAAAAAATAATTGATCCAGTTATTTTTAATGGCTGTATATTCCTTAGCTGCATAATGGTGGCAACTTTTTTTTTTAATGGCAGAAAAGGATCTTCCTTTAAAACTATTCAATATTTTTGATGAATTAAGATTTTTAAAGTAATTGAATACTTACTTAAGAATTAATCTAAAATTCTTAAAATTAATTAAAAGGTCAGCTTGAAGAAGGTGAAACAGGCCTGCTTTGTTTTGTTTTGTTTTTGTAATTGGGAATGACTTCTGCGTGTGAAGTTTGCTCAGGTGATGATGGCAATACCTGAGTAATTAAAGGCAGCAATAGGCCCTTCAGTCATGAAGAAGGAAAAGTTCAATTTCTTGAAGGTGTAGCATTCAGGTGAATACTAAAATGCTCAGTGTAAATGTGGGATGCATTTAGCAAAAGTATAGCTCAGATATTTAAAAAAATCTGTTTAGAGATTACGTTTACAATCTGACATACACTTACAGTCTGGTGACAGATTACATTTAATTCTTATTCTCATCACAACTCTCCCCATTTCCTCTAAAAAGATTAACTTTACCGTAACTGCATCTGTCAAAGAGACATTACTGTTGTGAGCAAATGCACACTGGTGACAATAAAGTCTCAATATTGCAGAGAATTCACAAAGAACCGTAATAGTTTAGAGGAGCTTTTTTTCCCTTAAAAATAGAGATGCTCTACAAGTGAACATGGGCAGCATACACAGGGAATGCAGATGATTGCCACTGCTGAAGGACAGCGCTGGTGTCTTTTTAATCCACTGTTCTGCAGAAAAAGTAAAATCGTCTGACTTCTTAACATGATAATCTGTTTTTAGCCAAATGTTTTACTAAGCACAGCCAAATCTTGTTAATCCATGCTATATTTCTAGGAACACGCAAGCTACCTTGTACTTTGTGCTGCTGCTTTATTCTGTAACATTGTATATCATGAATACAAAACTGTAAAGCAAATTAAACAGAATCCTGCTCAAAGCAAAATACAGCTAAACCCAAAATAACACTCAAATTGAAACATGGGGGAATATATACCGAAAAATTTTCACCCTATGCTGTCAAAATAAAAATGGAGTTCCCCCATATATAACACCTCACCACATATTTCTGTTCCTCCTTCCACTCATTTGAACACTATGTTTTAGCATATTGAAATACTGGTTAGGTGTTTATTTTAAAAATTAAGAAATGTTTAGGAAATGACACAGTTTAGCCAGTGGCAAATAAGTGAAATTAAAAGTTGGCCTTCTGCCACTGAAAACAGAGACATGCTCCTAATGTGTTGACTCAAAGCTCATAACATTTCTGGCAAATGAAGCATGAAACATATTGTCAGATAAGTAAAGACTGTTACATCCAGAAAACTACTCTACAGGAATGCTAAGATTCCAAGTCAAGCACTGTGAAGTTAATAATTGCTGGGGTTAAACTGCCTGAGTAATATTAATTCAACCTACTTGTACATGTTATGATGTTCTTTAATTACATGATAATTGCAATACCTATTAAGTGCACAGAACATAGTGAGGGCAAGATCCAACTGCTAGACCAGCTCTGCCCAGAATCTTTCCATCCAGTCATTTGCTGTTCTTCCATTTGGCCAGATGCTTGAGCCTTGCAGGGTTGCCTCGATGACATCCTTCTGGGAGGAGGTGGTGGGAGGCACACGTCTCTCCTTGCAGCCAGGCTCAGAGCCAGAAGTCATGGTGCCAACATAACCTGCAAAAAGAAATCCCGAGGGCAGGAGCTAGTCCTACATCTACAGAGCTTTGCTCACCTGATTTATTGCATGAGTCTGCTTGTGGGAACACTTGATATGTTTTCACAGAAGCTGAAAGGTGTCAGTGAATAAAACAGAGGCTTTCAAGAAGAGAAAGGACAATATTAGTACTACAAGAAACTCAAAAACACTCCAGTATTGAACCGGTCCTTATCTCTGTTTCTGTCACAGAATTCTTCATGCAAAGATGATCAAATACTGCTAATTAAGTTTCTCACAGCTGCCTACTACCAATCCCAGCACTAGCTGTAAAAAATGGAAAGAGATTTCCTCAAGAAAATCACCCTTATTTGTTAAGCATTATGAGAGTACTAACAATAGGACTGAACTCAAAGATTGGGAGTAAATACTTGTACTGTATTTAATACATAAATCTGAGAAAAAGTACAGAACGGCGAGCCATGTAGTAGCTGTTGTCTCTTTGATAATCCCACAAAGGAGGCTGTGCAAGAAATGGGCAACAGTGTCATTCAAGACTGTCATTCAATGATCATGTACAAGGAGTTGATTTGTAACAACTTTAATTCTGACTATTTTCACTTTGGCAAGGGATTCTTTGTTCTACTATGTTCTATTATGCATGGTGTTCTTTAACATGGGAAGCTGAGGGAAGGAGCAGGGGAAGGAATGCCTCTCCACCACTGCAGGGCCAACAAGAAGACTGGAAACTTCAGAACTCAGAGAAGACCTCAGCCATCTGGGCTGTCCATGCTTGCAGTGGTTGGCTATTACCTAGCGTTAAGCCACACATTTTAGCAGTGGTTTTCACAGCAGTGTTTCATTGCACTACAGAGGGACCCAGGACTACTGCTTTTCTTCCCAGATTTCTAAAGGGAGCAATTTCACCACTTGTCTATAGACATGCTTATTTCTGCTTCTCAGCCCTCTCCTGCTCCCTTCTGCTTTCGTCCAGACCCCCAGCTTCTGACGTCTCTCAACACATGCCTTTTGTTTCCTTGTCTCTCTTTCCACTTGGATCAGATTCTTTCCTTTACTGCCAGGACACCAATGGGAATGGCGTGCTTGATGGATAGAAACAAGTTTTCTGTCTTAGCTCTGGACTAATGGCATGACAAAACTACTCCATCCCTTGCAGCATTTCTCCCAGGGAAACATATGCAGATTTCCAGTATTCTCAGCCACAAGCATTTAAAATATCAAGATGCAGACCACAACAGATCATGAAACTGCCTTCACAGTCATAAGACTGTGTTAAAAAAACCCCAAAATCCAAACTTCTGTTGTTCTTTTTATTAGACTTTTTGGGTTTTATTTATTCTCAATTTTTTATAGATTTCAACATGTAGTTACATTGTGTTTTCAGGTTTTTCATATAATAGTGAGTTTTGGAAGCCATCTCTTAAAAATATTGACAGCTAAAATTTTCTTAAGCTGAGCAGGACTTCAGAAGTTGTCATTTTAAGAACACTAAGTGGTGCAGGAGGTGGGCTAGAATCAGGAGCATTGTTAGCTCTGCCTCTTGTCCAGCACACAGGAGCTGTGTGAGGACAAGGCATGCTCAAGGCCCAGAGGATCCTCAGAAAATTTAGCTGCCAGGCTTCAGCTGAGTGTCCAGAGCATGTAGCAATGTGATTTCTGGAGCTGTCTCCATCAACATTTTAATTGACATAGATTTTTGTAGCAAGAAACCTCCTGAGCAGATTCGTGCCTCTGCTCCATGCAGCAAGGACAACAAACTTCTTTCATGAGGCAGCTGGAAGGATTTTTACATGGAAAACATCATATTAACCTTAATACTATTCCTGGAAATGGGTGAAGCATTTAAGATGATACTCGCTAGAAGAATTCAACCTGAAGTGAGCAAACAACATGACATACTTCAGGGTGAACAATTGAAATATGGCAAACTTCTGAGCAACTCAAAATAAAAGTTACCGGGGGAAAAAATTGGGCAATAAGGCATTGGTACCATTTGTGTTTAACATGAGGTGAACTTGGGAATTCTAATTAATTTGTTCCATGTTCTCTTTAAAGTTTATTTCAACACTTAGCTATGTATTGATACTATGAGACTATGTTTACATTCTACAGTTATATTACTGGATTTAATTACCTAATTTTAATTATGTTTCTGAAAGAATCTGTTCTTTCCTATTAATGGATGTTTCTTTTATTTTAATGCCACTTCTAAACGTAATTTCAGGACTCTAAAATTCTGGATGGTATGAAGATATCCTTCTGATTAACAGTACTACTCAAAATCTCATTTTGAGTAGTGTCACTTTGGAAAATCTCCATTACTTAATGGGAGTTGACAGCTTAAGAATGGAGAAAAAGGGGCAAGATATATTTGATAAGCTTAAAATTTACACTTCTTGACTGTTTTCTATTTGTATACAGATCTGAATTCAGTTGGTAATTAAATTTCTTCATACATTTTGGGTATCACAGGTTCATTTACAATCCAACGTTTGAAAGTTTTGGAATCTCTGAAGTGACGTTGGGCCAAACCCTACCCTATCCTACTGGACTAAATCCAAAATAGTTCCATGAAGAAAATGAATGCTTGGAGAAAAAGACCTGGAATTCAGACTTACCCCAATGAACTCACTTCCAGATTCACATTAAGGAAAGGCTGACAGCTCAGTGACGTGTCTAGCTGTGAATGCAATTTAATGAATAAAACCATGGTTCAAATTAGGCAGTAGGAGGACTTAACAGATGACTGTTGTGGTACTTGTGTCACACCAGTATTATATTCCAAACATGACTTTCTTTTTCTGCTTCACCTCTGCATCTGTCCCAGATATAGAATACTTAAACCTTTGTATCCTATAAACCTACAGTTGGAGCTCTCATAAACTGTGAAGAATTACATCAGTCTTCTACACACAACTCTTAAAGCTATTGAATGCCTACAGTATGCTGCACACAAGTGATAAAAGTGTGTATGTGTGACACTATGTCTGCTTGCTAGTGGAAAAGGAGAGAGATGCTGAAATACCCAATTCTACTATTAAATAATGACTTGCTTATGAGACTCACTGACCTATTAAATACAAACATCTGGTTTAGGTGTTCAGGATCCAAATGAATTACCCACCAAAGACTAACCAGGCATATCAGACCTCGACTCACTCCCAGCAACCAAATCACCCAATATTTCACTTGTGGAAAAAGTTAATGTTTTGTTAAAGTGGGTCTAGTCGCATTAAAGTTTTTTCCAGTACTGACAATGAGGCTTTATGATTTGTGTTACTGTATTCGTCAGCTGTATTCTGTTGCTATTCTACTAAACTTACCAAAAGCTTCAGATTTCTCATGACTTTCCTCAATCACTCTGTGATCCCATTCAACAGGAAATTATAATTATAATAATTATCAGAAATGATAATTTATGATAAGGTCTTCTTGGAACTGGGAAAGAACAAAACTCAGAACTATGAAGAAGGGTTTGTTTATCACTTGTATTTAAGACACACTTTTGTGTTAGTCAGTAGTAAACAAGAACTTGTGCGTGGTGTTGAAGGAGTTGTGATAAATGGTAGTGCCAAAGACTTTCCTGATACTAATCTGAGACTTGATTATTTGTAATTATTCTATTTTCATTACTCTAATGGGAATTTGTCAGACTTGGTTCACCACTTACATGGCTTGTTGTGGCCATGTCACAGAAGCCTCCGTGTTGTTCTGTGACAGAACAGCTCAAATCTCCGTGCCTGCTGATGGCTGAAGAGGAAGAACAATCAATATGGCTCTCTTTGCTCTTACCTTGTCTGATATCTACTCTCAACACATTGTTTTGTTGCTGCTCTATGGATCACTGAGAGACAATTAGCCTTGCCTTTGGGAAGTCAGAAATCAGATCACTGGCTCTGTGCTGCAGAGAACAAAGAAGAAAGTGTGTGCCACTGCTGGGTGTTTGGCACTTGATGAAATGATGTTTTCTCAGAAGCCTGCATTGAGCCTGCCTCCCTGGCAGGGGAAAAGCTGTGCCTGTGTGAAAACCAGGTGGCTGCAATTCCTGTCTAGCCATGCTTAGGTCTCAATTATCCAGTAAGGCATCTGTCTCCTGTGGTCCTGGGTCCTTTAACCCAGGGGGAGGGACTGGATTGTTCAAGTTAGAGAACATGAACTGGCTGCAGTAGTCATAGCAAATCTCCTGCCTCCAGCAGGTGAGCTGAATGGCTTTTTCTAACAGGAGCAGCAGTTGGCTCCTGGCACTACCTGCAGAATAACATCTGCTAGGAGCCTGGCAGAGAGCAGTGGGAAGAGTTGACTCTGTGGATTATAAACCTTGGATGCCTTCTCACCCAAATTTTGTCACTTTCTCCTGCTAGTGAGCCAAGTGCTGCTTAAAGAGAAAGGAGTATGTTCTCTCACAGAAAAATCATCAGTGGAAGGAAACTCTTTACCCTGATGTTAACACAATTAAGCTCTCCTTTGTCCTGGTGAAGAAATGCAGAGCTGTGTGTGAGGATGTGAGGATGTGAGGATGTGAGGATGTGAGGATGGGGAATAGAGAACAGGTGGAAATACACTTTAGCAAATGCATGACTGCCTTCTTACATGTTCTCTAAGTGAGACATGCTTTGCTAATGACTACATAATTTTCTTTCCTCTTCCACCTCCACCTATCTTCCTCCTGACCTCCATAGCTTATTCTGCTCCTCAATTTTAATCTTCTGACAGTGCTTCATAAAGATGGTCTCACTAGTCTATAGGGGACAAACTTGCAGAAAAATGGATACAAAAGAACACTGTTTAAGAAAAAGTCATTGATTGTCGGTACTGCCATACTAACTAGCTTCCCTTTATATGTTTTATTCACTATATTTTGTCCACTTATTTTAGATTGTTGCCATGCTGAAGCAGGAATTGCATTTCAGTAGGGCTTTTTAAAACGACACTGAAATTGCAAAGAAAACAGTTTGCATCAATCAGGAGACATGAAAATTATTTCACAAAGAGGGATGCCACTGTACTTCTTGGGACCTCAAGTAAATTTTCTGTTACAAAAACAATCAAATCTAGACTGTAATACAAAATTAGCAATTCATTATCTACTTTTCAACAAAAGTTATGCATGCAAGTGGAGCCATAGTTACAAAAGCTTTAAACTCCTCACAGTCAATTGTCATCAATGGCAGTGCAAAAATGACTGTATTTACAGACAGGAAAACTTCTCAGATAAACACATTAATAGCTGTTTAACATTTCCTGTTGTTGCTGTTCCTGTTACTCTTCAAACAGGTTAATTCGAAAATACTAATAGGTGGCTTAGCATTGTGCCACAAAATACTATACAAGGTCCCCAAACATAAATATGTAAGGCTAAGCTAGTTTAGTAACCTAATTTAATAACTTATATTTAAATATACTTATGGACAATGCAATAGACCTAAACAATTCACATACTAGAGCTGTTTATCCTTCATGAATCTGTTTTCAATAGCTGATTTGTTTAACCAACATAAACAACTCCCTTATTAAATCATGTGTAATTTTGGAACTTGGGTTAAAACATTCCCACAGTATTTGGTGCAGATGTTATAAAGTTGTAAAAATCTGCAAAATACCCTGTTTTAAAGCTGGTTATTTTAGGATTAGGAACAAGATGGGTAAACTGAATGAATGTCAAACACACTATAAATTATGAAAATATTAAGCAACTGCTTTTTACATTATTTGCCTTTGTGGTGAGGGTAACAAGTAGTGGGGCAGCTGCAAATCTGCTTGACCACACATCACCTGACACAGAGTTTTGAAATATTATGGATTAAGGTCTAACACTGTTGCATACAAAGTCATTCTACAAAATTTTTGTCCTATAGGTACCACCATTTGTTAGGTACCATCAGAGTTTCTTCTTG
The DNA here is from genome assembly GCA_026261815.1 of Monarcha castaneiventris obscurior. Lineage (NCBI taxonomy): Eukaryota > Metazoa > Chordata > Aves > Passeriformes > Monarchidae > Monarcha > Monarcha castaneiventris. The sequence goes on from JAMPIT010000379.1 coordinate 14,621,194, forward strand.
TGTGATTGAGTTTCTTCAGTGTTTACATGCCCAATTCCCTGCGTCTGCTTCTTCCCTTTATTGAGTGTAATTCAGGACCCAGGAGGACTAGAGGCTTCACCCTGCACTACCCTCCCAGCTCCCTTTCCTTCTCCCGGTTTTGCTGTGTGGCAAAGGGAAGGTTGTTCATTACTGCACCAAAATTTTCAGGAGGAATTTACTGTTCCACTCAAGTATGGTCAACCAGCCCTTACAGCTGTGAGGGCAGAAACAACTTTTTCTTAACTTCGACCTGACTGATTCTTGCTTACCTGGGATACCAGGTCTAACACTTTGGGCCATTTACACACTCTGAGCAAACCTGAGTAAGACAGGTTGAAGGGCCATCCTCTTAATGCCACAAAGTGAGGTTTGAGGATTGTGATGTGATCATAAATTGAATAGAGCAGCCTCACATTTTGTATCATGTTCCTGTAGCTGGGCACAGTAGAGGAGCCATGCAATTCGTTACTGATGCTGGGACACATCCTTGAACTGTAGTGTAGTTTCAGTTATGTTTGGAATATGATCATTTGTAAAACTCCCTCTGAAAATATTGACTGAGTGAACAGTGAAAAATTGTTTATGAACTGTGCACATCATGGAGCACAAGATCTGAGACCTGAGGCTGTCTCTAAGATGCTATTTGGGGCATTTCTTTGCCCAATCCAAAACTTCTTTACAAGCTTCCAATGGGAGATACAATATCATAGACTATGTACCAAGGGAGAAACTTAAGGAGCTTCAGTTGAAGTGGTAGCCTGGTCAGGGACATTGGTGAATGAAAAAAACGCAAGATACTGTGATAACATCTCAAAATAAATAGTGATTTTGGTTTTCAATTTAAACACTTCAGTGTTTTGATAAATCATTAAGAAAACACAAACCCTAAATCAGAATATGTCCTTTTTCCCCCTGACCAGGTATGGGTGTATCACGTATGGATTAAGTGAGCCATGTGAGAGATTTGCTTTACAAACTTTAAGTAACAGAAAGACTAAATTTGAACATCCACTTCCCCCTAATTTTGTCCCACACATGCCATACAGTAACAGATGAATTATGATCGTGAAACTCTGGTGTCTGTGGGACAGTCTGTCAGTCTGTGTACACTTATGGTAAGAGCACAAATGTACAAGGGTGCTGCCTCTGAGTTTGTGAGCTGGAGAACAATTACACACTCCTGCTACATGACCCAGTGCTGGATGTCTCTTCGATGACTGAAATGGCTGAAGGTTCCAGAATGTTTCAGTCAAACACAAATTTTGGTAACTTACCTTTGGCAGCCACTAGTTCTGTCTATATGTTATACTAGTACCTTGAAAGATTCCCCCGATGAATGAGTGGGAGTAGCTGCTCATACTTTCACCCATATTTTCTCTCCTCCCATCTGCCAGCCTTTGCCCAGGGTCCCCTAAATCCCCATCCCCTAGCACACATTTCCAAATTTTCCCTTCTGTCAGGCACACACTTAAAACAAGTTTCTTCCTCTTTCCTGCCTATTATATCAAGTGGATCTAGAGTGCGTGAGGACTCCTGAGAAGTATTTAATAGCTGTGGTCATATTTACTCCTGCCAGCTGTACTGAAAATTATGAAATACCACCATCACTGTTCCCTCAATTCTTGTCCTTCAGAGAAACTTGCTGACAATTGCTTGAAGGGTGGCTATTTCCCATTGTGCTCCATGACAGTAAAGCCAAATGCCCCCAGGGAGAAGGATGACCTCGTAACTGGTGAGGAGATGGAGACAAGAGAATCCCATTAAGAACAAAGACGTAGAAATACCACTTGCAAAATCACAGCTCACTGAAGTCAGCTGGGAAAGAACAGCGGGAGGTAGCAGCCATGTTGAAAGGTGTCTTCAACAAAGCTTTGTTGAACTTCTCTGCTGATCAACTTTGTCATGTAACTTGTTTGTTGATGAAAATTAACATAAAAATATCAAAATAACAAAATTTTAGAGTTTTTTTAAAAAACCAGCAATTCTACTGAGGGTTAGAATCCTTTTTTTTTTTGACAAACGTGGCACTCTGATGAGTCCCTGTCTGTGAGTGAAATTATGCAGGGGTCCTCAAACTACTTTAAAAGTGTTTCTTGCAAATAACATGCACTATACATCCAGACCTAAAAAGTGTGTTTTATTCCAAAAAATGCATCCATCTCAAATAAAGTAAAAAACCCAAACCAAACCAAACCAAAAGACTGTATCCTGAGACACTCAGAGACAGGGAATAAATTAAATTGTGGAGGAATAAAAAAAGAAAGAAAAAGATGCAAAGGCATGGCCATATTGTTTACATTATAACTTTAAAGAACTGATCAGAAAATAAAAATCAACAATTTTATTTGTTGAAGGGGTTTTTTTCTTTTATAGTGGAAATGATGCTTTATTTATAGGCCTGCCATTAACTGCTGCTAGAACCTAGTGTTCCTTCTCAAAATTAATACCTATAAATAACTGACACTGGGGAGAATAAAACCCAGACTCTTGTACACATAGTATTTGTACATCTTCTTTACTTATTTTCTTTGCATTTTGGCCTATGCAATTTTCCTCTAGATGGCTAGACAAATTCAACTTTAGCAAATTAAAACTTGAGATGACATTTACTTCTGTTAAACAAATATGTAGCTTTGAGAACATAACTAAATATGTTATCAATTATGACTGCAGTGCACTAAGTCACATACTTGCTTGACAGAAATAAATGTTGGCTAGAATCAAATTGTAGAACTCAAAGTGCACTGCCTTAAAAATAAGTAATTAAAAGCCTAGATAATTTCTTTGAGATGGATTGAACCAGGATAAAAGGAAGTGCATCTTTCATATAATTGTATTAGCTTTCACACATTCATTTGCAATTTTCACAGAGGGGAAAAAATCAGGAACACTGTTAAAAGCATCTGCTAAGCAGATACTTGTAAAAGACTATGAATCATTTTTGTGTACAGTACACAGCTTTATAGGAAGATTTTTGATGCATTAAATGTTGATCCTTGTAATCCTAGTTATCCTTCCTTGTCTCAGCTGTTTATTTCTAGTTGCAAGGTCATTCAGCTCTTTCTGTACCTCATGTTGAATTTTACATTAGAATCATGAAACATTCATTTCCATTTCTTTTATCTGCACCATTTATTAAAAAAATAATCCTAAAAAATATAGATGCAAATTATTTTGAGCTTTAAGAAAAATCTTAGCAGTTTTGGGAAAAAAAAATCTTTATAATTTTTCTGCCTGAAATCTTGCTTCCCACGATATGGATAATAACTTGGCTTTCAGGACTGTCCTTATTTAATCGTGTTGTTTTAAGTCCAATATTGAGATAAATTTGGAGCTTTTCCCACTTATTTCACTGAGACATAATCTGTTCCTTGTTGCAATAATTATTTTCACCCTGAAAATCTAACTTTCTCCTGTGATAATTTCAAAGTAAATGTTTTATGCTAAGTTAGATGATCAAGCTGATAACAAATCAGTGGTTTTACCCAAGCAATGAGCAAATACAGCAGTAACAGTTTTTGTTTGTTCCAGAAAAAAATATTTTGCCAATATTGCAGGAAGTATGGGTTTTTTCCTATTATTTTTAGCTCCAGAAATTTAAACTGCAATCCTGAAAGCTGCATGTGCTCTACATCTGCATGATGCAATTACCTTAACTGGGGCCACTCACTTCTTTATCTAAACAGCTCCCTAAGTGTGTTTGCAAGATTGGAGTCTTAGAATATTTTGATTTTAAACAATATGATAACATCAATCTGTAATGGTGACTTGGTGCTGTCATTCCTTTAGAGAAATGGAATCTAAATTGTTTCAGCCAGGACTAATCTTTCTCTTGAATGAAAACAATGGGTTTGGCTTTTTGTTGTTCACAGTGTTGTTTTAGAAGAGCGCTTGGTCACTTTTTGAGAGGGATTATATGTCATATTGCCTATGATAGCAGTGGACTCGGTTTGATGACTTTGAAAACCCCCTTCAATCTTGTGCTTATATATGAGCCTGGTCAGTATAATTGCTGCTGCTTTGATGGAAATTTTTTGTTTTGTCCAAAATTTTAGTTGGTGTATTGCCCTGCACAGCAGAACGTGTGTTACACTTAAAGTGTAAGCTGATGAGAATTCTACAAAAGTAACCTGTTACAAGAGACATTCTGTGATTAACAAATTTACTGGTGTATTCTTGCAATGACAAACAGAGAGCACAACTGTATCTGCTGCTTTTTTTCCCTTTTTTTTTCTAGGTTATCCTCTTTAAAAAGTGTACCCTGTAGGTGTTCATGTTAGCTGGTATTTCCTTTCAGTGTCTCCAGTAAGTTATCCTTTCATTGTGGGTAAGTAAGAGTTTGCAAAACTTTGCACCCTTATTCTCAAATTAAATACTGACAAGGAATGGAAGTGTAAAGCATGCTAATAAGCAAGACCTCCCTGTGGGAACCTGTGATAGAAGACTGTTTCACATTGAGAGGCAGACAGCGCTGTTGACACAGGCTGTCAAAAAGGCTTCATGTCTTTGAAAGAAAATCTTAATCTTCTTTATTCATGTGTGAACAGGTCCAGGCCTTCATCCCGTAGCTCATACGCATTGACTGTTTAAACTGTGGGTTGCTAGGCTTTGGGTAGGGTTTGTTTGCTTGTGTCTACATTGTACGAATGGATGAGGACTGAAAATTAAAATCTGTCTGACACAGAGCACTGCTTTTCTGTCTCTGTTTGAAGAGACATGGCAACCCAGGGCGAAATGAAAAGGAATTTTATTGAGCGCAAAAACCGCTCAGTGTTTAAATGTTGGACGCAGGAACTGAATGGTCAATTTGGGAGGCTTGTAGGTTGTTTATAGACATTGGGATGGCTGTCAATCACAGTACAATGGTGAAATTTGTGTTGGAAAAAAAGTGCTTTTTAGTGGCTGAACTCCTGTTTCCTGTTAAAATGCTCACATCAACAAACAAAAAGAGGTTTTGTCTGAAGTTTACAAGCAAGAAAATTTCAGAAGAACAGAGATGCTGCTACTGTTGTGGCATCTTTTGATCATTGCGGCACTGACTATTTAACATTTAAAACCAAATTTTACAGAGAAAGATCCTATTGCTCTGTGGATCAGATTCTGGTCTACTTCTGTGGCTTATAAATTAGAAATAAAATTCGGGAATATGTCACTTAAATGAATGGCATTATGCTACTGAAAAGCATTATGACAGTGGATTCTGAGAATTCTTGTATGTCTGTGCTGTTAAAACTTAGATATGTTTTACATGTTCTTTATATGTTTATAAATCAATAACGGGGAGAAGCAGAAGATAAATAGCACCTATAAAAAAGTAATCTCTTCCAGTGCTTTTTAGTAACAAGTAGAGAAAAGGGTCTTATTCCAGAAGCAACTTTCCCCTTTATATTTGTTGTTAAAGCTAACTGGAAGCATTTTGCTAGCTCATTTTACAGAAGCTTGTATTATCTCAGCTATAAAATTTCACCCTGAAATTTGGCCAAATATCAAACTTGCCATAGTAGGCTTTGGAATAATTAAAAAAAAAAAAAAAAAAAAAAAAAAAAAAAAAGGAACTGAAGGAAATAGAAATAAGCCTGTTTTGACAGAATCAAATTTAAAATGTTAATGCTGTTGGCTTTTTCTGGTTTTATAACATGAAAAAGCATGTTTTACAGAGCACTGGCTGAGAACTCAGCCCTCAAAATCAGATATAAATGTGGTTTCTGGGCCCCTATGGGATTTGTAGGAGGAAAGAAAAAGAAGACAATTTCTCCCATTGTAATTCTTTCACTTTCCGACATTGCAGCCCCCAATCCTTGATATTTTTGCCTCAGTGGTAGGGGAAGCAGGGAGGCTCAAAAGGACCAGGGCATAGCAGACCTGTCATGCAAGTGATAGTTCATATTAAATCCTTCTTCACCTTATGAGCATTCAGCCCTTATGTTTTCCATAATCACTGGGAGCTCGCAGAGCGTGGTGGGAGATGTCATGCAGTTTTCTGGTTCTGAGCAACAGGGCTTTTCCTTTGTGTTCACATTTTCATTAGCTTCCTCAATGTACATACATGTGTTTACAGTACTTTTCATGTATTTCTGAGCAGGGTTTTCATTGGTATGTGCAGTAATAAGCTATTTGCCATTTTGTACAGGCCGTGTGTGTGTATAGTTAATCCTGAAATAGCTACCACCTTCAAATATCTTGATTACTTGTTTCATTCTTCTCCTTAAATACATAGCTTTAAAAATCTATAATATAGATAGTGACTGAAGTGTTCATCACGAGGAGCTCTCCTCTGTAATTTTTAAATGAGACAGTACATCTGAGAACAGTCTCAAAACTAAATTTCCTATCACTTTGCAGATTTCTGAAATTTGTTGTCAGTTTATCTTTTCTAATTTTTGCCTAATTCCTTCAGTATCTTAAGTTACAGTGCTTATGAAAACCACCAAATGTTAATCATATCACTGTTTTCCAAACATTCCAGTTTTTTGAGATCCATCTTTCTTTCTTTCCAGTTAAATTTACCATAGTAAACCATGTACAGCCCTAATTCGTTATTTAATAATTGGTTATTTACTGCAACTCCCTCTCTTTTCAGGTTTTGTTATCTTGACAGCAAGACCTGAGATAAATCAATGTGAGTAACTGAATGGAAAAACAAAACTTGAGTTTACATTTGGAGGGAGAATGAATTTTTATTAGTCCATGTGTTATATATAGGAACTATACAGGCACTGAACCTGCTCAATGGAAATTCATAGAGGGATGCCTCACCTGGAAGTTCGTTTTCTCTTCTCAAGTATTCCACATTGCTTGTTGCAAAAGAGCTTTCCCTCTGCATTCCCTTCAGCCACAGCTGCATTTGGCTTCAGCAGGAATGCAGTTGCATGAGCAAAATGCTGTGGGGTTTTCCAAGCACTGTGCTTCTGTCCTTGGCTGTACTGCCACACTCAGCAGCCTTAGGTGATTTGTATCACTTAGTTATACGTCATTTTTCCCTCTTCTATAAAATGGGATCAGTGATAAGGGTTCTGCATAAAAGCAGTGATGAAAACTGATTTTATGAAGAGCAAAGTTTCTGCTGTTTATTACTGCTCATATGTCTCAGCCGAGTAAAGCCTTTCAATTTCTTTATAGTTTCCTTCACCAATACATCAACACAGCTTGTGTTGCTTCCTCTGTGCATGACTAAGAGGTAAATATGTCTTCTCTTGCAGAAAAATAGAACACTTCTATTTTTGCTTTCACTCATCATCTTCCATGTTAACTCTTGCAAGGTCCTACTACTTATTATTCTCCTTGTTTTAATCACTTAGAAGCATATGGCAGTATATGCTGTTCTTGCATGATCAATACATTATTCTTGTTTAGTACCAGTCTGCCTCCCCTCAGCTCGCTTGATAGATACAGCTGCCCCTGGAGACATCTTCCTATAGCCTCCCCCAGGTTTATCTCCTTCTGTTCAAGGTCTGCTCCCTTTGCCATCAGGAAAGTCAAATACAGAGCTTTCTTAGTATGCTAACCCTTTTCCCATCCTATTGATTTGTTCCTCTCTGCTATCATCTGCTTTTGAAATCTTAATTTGCCAAGATCTTTCCTTCTTAAAATGTCTCCTAAAGACTGACTTTTTCTATGAGTATTGTAAAAGGAAACCATTCTTCTTGCTCTTCTTTCTGGTTTTACTTTAGTCTTTCCTCTGCAGTGTAGAGTCCTTGGGGGTAAGGGACTGGGTCAGATTCTCTGGATGTGGACAAGAACTTTATTTTTAAGGAATTTTATCTGGTATAGAGGAGCTGCTGCAAATTGGGCAGATAGCTAGGAACTGTATGCTGCATACAGTGGTCAAACAACAAACTACATCTTTCAGGCAGCAAGAGTTTCTCTCCCTCCCCCCTTCCTCCAGGCTTTATTCTGGAGGTCTAAGTTTATAACAAAAGAAACAAAAAGGTTTTTATATAAATGGAAAAGCAAATGGAGCCCAGCTCATGTTACAACTCAGCCTTCTGACAGCCTGGAATGGAGATCTGCCCTACTTAGAGGCCTCTCTTTGCTCTGAACTGCAAGGGAGCTTTTAATATTCCCTCACTTGCTCTGAGTGCTCTCTGATGAGACCTTCACCTCCAGCTCGGTCTTAACCCAAACTGTACATTTGGCAAAGGTTGCTGCAACAGTTTTGTCTGTACAGTAACAGCAACAGTGGAGCCATTATCCACTGCCTCAGTGCTATTGGGGTATAAATAAGAAGCAGGGTGTGTATGCACAGTGTTGTGATTGCTCAGAAAACTCCACTGTGTTGCAAATCCTTTAAAATAATACAGTGAAAAAATATTTCAGCTTTCCATTAGTCATAAAAGCCAACATTTTTAATATGCATGATTAAATTTAGTCAGGGAGATAAATGTGTGTTGTTTTTTCTGAAAGAGATTAATGGAAACTGCCCAACACTTTTGGTGTTGGTGTTTAAATATGTTTAAATTTAAGAGGGTCCTTTAAATTAATAAAGCAGGTGCCAGAATGCCTAAATTCAAGCTTCTTACTCAGGTGCCTAATTTTAGGCAAGGTGGTATTTGTAGGATTAAATATCTTTTATTGGACTATTTAGAAAAAACCCCCAGACTTGGGAACACAAATCGTTCTCTTGTTAGGCACTTAAAACTTTATACAAATCATTCACACTTTAAAAGATGTTCTGTGCTGCAAATAAACCACACTTGATCCTTTATTTCTTGGAAGCTTTCTGCAAACCATGTAACAAAGGTGGAGCACAATTTTGAAAGCAAATGCCTGGATAAGCTGCAAGATATAGTGATGTCTGAATTGAGAGCCACAGATAACTAGCACACTTTGAGGTTGAATCATTGTAGTTTTATATTAAGCTGATTTGTAGATGACAATATTTTTGTCTATTTTTACCTGTTTTTAAAATAATTCCTTCCTATAAAATGAGAGCTTCCGCAAGTTTCTGGTTGTAAAATAATAAAGATTTTGGAGGGTGTGGGAGAAGAACTAGATTACAGTATGGCTCCAAAACAAAATGGAAAGTGTGGTCACTGGCAAGAACAATTTGAATCTGGTACATTTTATGGAATAAATCACTATCTGGCTTCTTGTACTATTATCTCAGTACATAAAAATTACTAAAGAGTCAGAGAAGCTTGGGCAGGTCTAGTCAAAGTAATAACATGGCATACAGAGCATCACACAGTCCTTCCATGCAAGGTTCATCCAATGTCATCATCTCTTTTCTTAACTTTTTTTGCCCTTTTTTATGCTTTCTGCCTTTGCAGGAGAGAGAAGCATGAGGAGATTTCAGGGGTATTATTTTCTCTGGTTTTATAAAGGGGCCAGATAAAACAAAACCCAGATGACCTTCAGAGCTGTGGGTGACCCTGTTTGATGAATGCTGGGCACATCACAGTATTGTGATGCGTCCTTTCCACTTAGAGCCCATATTTTCTAATTTCCCAAAATGCGTAGCTGCAATCTTATGCTAGTGAAGAAGCAGATGGATGTGTCACTGGTATTTGGAGCCAGCTTCCATGCATTGTAAAAATGGCTACTTACTTTGCTTTCCTAACTGACTTTTGCTTGGTGGGATGCTTTTGGCCTTTATCACTTTGTTTTTATATTCCTGGCTATTTTGTTAGTGCTCTGCACTCTACACCCCTGCTTCTGTTTCTCAGGAGGTTAGACAATGAGCTATATATTCACTTCAGAGACAACCCTCCCAACTTTGAGAATGAATGCAAAAAAGAAATTGGATAAGCACTTTGTTTCTCTTTTAATTTAAAATCTACAAAAAATTAGGTGTAGGTTGGTGTGTGTGCAGAAGAACCTTCCGTTTCTACCAACAGTACAAAGATTTATGGGGAGAAAGGCTTCTTTAGATGACTCTTGCTGTGTCATGAGAAATACTATGTGTGGATTTACAGATCTATCTAATTTTTATGCCTCTACACTCCTCCTTAAAAGGACTGCCAGCTTTGTCAAACAGTGAGGTTTGGGTACAGTTAGCTTTTCCTTCTCCTGGAAAGAATACATTGACTTTGACTGGTTTGCCCTTTGTGAGCCTGGTCTTTAGGGCTCTGAATCTCATCCTAAAACACACTCTGTAGACAGCAAAGTAGAAAATGCATGCTCATTGCCTGAGCACTGCAGTGCTTTAGCTAAAACTAAGACTTCATTCTATATTGTAATAGGTCTGGCAAAAGGAAGCCAAGAGCCTCACAGGGGGCCAGCAGGTTTTTGGATGTCGGTCTGAGTTTGCTTCTGAGCTTTTTCTTAATATCACAATGGGCTCTTGCTGTGTGCTTCTAATGCCTCAGCAATGAAGTCAGGGTATATTATGCCATCTGTCCAGGAGTCAACACTACAGGTCAAGCTAATTTAAACTGGCACTTTTCATCTCCCTATGCTTGTATGCATTACATTTAATAGTTTAAGTGAGTGATTGTATCTCCTGACCCTGCAACAAAGACAAAGCACATGTTTGTATTTTTTCATTATCTCTAGTTGTCAGGAATAAGGACATTTGATCCTTTAATGAAAAATATGGTTTAATCAGGGACTGATACACAACTTTTGTTTTAGAAGTGTTTTTGTTCCTTTAAGTTATTTTTCATTCCCATTTCTATTTCTTTTTCTTTGAAAGGTAAGTAAGAAGGAAAATATCTATGGTGGAACTTAGTAACTTGTAAATTTAATCCTGGATTGAAGAGTTTAAATGTAAAAAACATTCATCCTCACATTTAGAGTTAAAAATTTATCTGGGGAACAGTTTGCCCTGTGGCAAACAGAAGAGTTAGGTGATGATCCTGGAGCAAAATTCTCCCATAAATACTTTGAATGCTGTGGAAAGAGCAACCTCTACATCATTATTTATCTATTGAGCTCTGCAATGAACTTAGAGAAGTTAAATGTATAGAGATGATGGGTGAATTGTTAGAATGGAAGTTTGACCGTTAGAAAATGTGCACAACAGTGTGAAAATACATATTGTAAAATCCAGGGAAAACTTTCTCAAGATTAGTACTCAGTTTGCTTTATCCATCATATTTTCCCTCCTTCATTCTGTTATTTCTCTGACTTGCTATTTCTCCGACTTGCTATTTCTCCAGACCACCATGTTTCCAGCATTTTCCTTTTTCTGACCCTGGAGAAATAGAATCATTGCTGAGGAGGGAAAGGAAAGAAAGACCACACACAAGTATTTATTTCTTAAACACATCTGAAGTTTGGAACAGGGATACTGTTCATATGATTAGATTGTCAATATGCTATTTTCCCTCATTTCCAAAAATGTTATACAACTAAGATAACATAAATCAATCTCCTGAAGCCATATTAGCCCAGGGCACCAAAGTTATGGCTGCCAAACTCAAGGTAATTTCAGAACCAATTGAGTTGTACCTATGTAAATTAACTCTGTAGACAGATATATGGGTTGTTTGTTTTTGTTACAATAAAAAATCTTCTTAGAGTAAACCTGGTTCTGTAGGATGGCTGTGGCCAGCTATTGGTCTAATATCTTTTTGTGATGTGAGCCTTTTGTCATTAATCAAAGACAGCATCATTCTACACACACACACAAACACACAAAGTCTAAATATTAGGAAATGAGAATTAGTCCTCAGAGCTTAAAACACTACACTGGGGAAGAAAGAAGAGACACATGGCCCCCCTCGTTATACAAGGGACCCCAGAACTGAGAGAAACCAAAGGAGAAAATGTGACTGAGCCAGTAGCCAGTGTGCAGACATGAAGGTACAGCCTGCCCAAGGCACAGCTTATAGCTGAAAGTATTTGAACTGCCAAAATTACTGTTTTTACAGAAAGGTATTAATTTCACACCTACTTTCTGTACTAGTGATGTTAAATTTGGTACAAGGAGCACAAACATATTAAATCACTCATTAACAAGGGTAAAAGGACAAGAAAACACAATATGCAATATGTATTTTTTATATAATACTGAGTGTAATTTCATATACATATCCTTATACAAGGAAATACCTGTGCTATAAGTAGGCACAAACAGAAAAAATAGCAAGATTTTGAACCAGGATTTAAAAACTGGAAAGAAATATATATCTTTCAGAAACATGTGCAATATTTTCAATATTAACCATTATATTTTATACTGTCTCTCATCTAAAATATACTGAAATTTTCTAAGACTGATATATGGTTTATTAATCAAAGTGAAACTGTAAAGTATTTCTTATCATTATTGTGAGTTAAATATAGCATTCTAGGTAAAGGTTAGCTGTCCAGAATCTAGATTCATAATTGAGAAGTAGGAATAATGGCATATTAGACCACTGGTGAAAGAGGAAAATTATGAGAAGCTATAATGGTGACTTCATTGGCTGTTATAAATCTGACATGGGAATGATGTCACATAGAGCTGTATCTTTAAAAAGACATTAAATTAATCCAGTAAGGCAGGACAAAAGTGGCTTAGAATTACACATTAATATTAATCCAGAGCAAAATGTATTATAAATTCAAAATCAATTCCTAAAGAAGGGACTTGACAAGTTTAATGAATAAGTACAGAAACTCCCATTATCAGTAATAAAACTATTAAAAAAATTGAAGAATGAACATTTATTAGGTTGAATGTGTTGTACTTACACAGCATGATAAAAAAGTGAGGTACTTCTTATTCATGCTTGCAATTCTAATGTCTATAAATCACAGCAAGGACCATCGCAAAAGCCCATTTAGAGAAGAGAGAAGGGACAGATAGTCATTAGCAGCAAAATAAGTGAGAAGTTTTTGTGGGAGAGGGAGTGCTGGAGAGTGATTTAGCCTCCTTTGCTTCCAGCAGACTAAATGATGTTATTCTACATTATAAAAATGGACTTAACAACCGGGCATTTCCCTTTAATTCAGGTTAATTCCTGCCTGTTGTTGTGTTCAGCCCTTGCTGCCATGGCAGCACATTTCAGCCCACGAAGCACCAGATCACTGATCACAAACACTGCCGGTGGTGCGAATTGCAGCATCCCCCGTGCTTCCTGCAGTGCTGCTCCCCACAGGACAAGGCATTCTCTGAATTTTGCCTCGATTGGAATGGCATAATGGGTCCTGCAGAGGAAGCAACAACATCCTACATAACTTTCTGAGATCCATTCTGGCTTTGTTTTCCTATGGAAAGGCCTTCTGGTTTGTAGTCCCTGCTGAACATAGGTATGAGCTTGCTCTTTTGCAATTCCCAAGCGAGAAAATCTGTTAAGGGAGCTGCTCTCCAGGACCCCAGGGTTCACAGAGCTCTATTTCCAGAAGACCTTTTAAGAGCACAAGAGCAGGAGCCATGCCCATGGCTCTTGCTCTGTCTGTAGTAGTTCACCTACCTGGTTTGTCTCAGTCAGTCTTGCACTGATGAAATTTTACACTGTGTATATACATCAACCATTGATTTTTGAGTCGGTGAAGGCACACTTGTTTATCTGTCATTTACACTATTTGTTTTCCCCCCTGAAATGCTAATTTGAGACAGGGCAAACAGCAGAATGGTACCTTACTTCTGTGAACTACTGGTTAGTAATACAGTACTATGTTCAATTTTTGCAGCAGATAAAAATGCAGAACAAAAATTCATGTGTTGTGGAGCCTGCAAATTCTTTTTGTTTGCACAAGCTTTTGGGAACAGAAGATTTTTTTCTCCCTGCACATCTGACTTTACATGAATTTTGCTTTTTAGGAAGGAAGGACATACTGTGGTTTCATTTGCAGATGGCTAAAAGGATAATTGTCCCTGTAGGCTTTATAAACCAGGCTTTTGGCTTGTTTGGGAATACTTTCTTAGGAGATTGATGCCAGTTTTGCCTTGTTTTTTGGTTTTTTTCTTTTTCACTCTACCGTGATTGGTGTTCTGCTGATCTATCTTTGGAACAAGTCACATGCCAGTTGCTTGAGAAAGGAGATCTGTTGGTAACTGACATTACAAAGAGTCCACAGAAGATTAAAAGAATATTCTTCTTTCTTCTGTTCTTCTTTTATCTTACTCTCTTCTCTCAGAGCTCTTGTAAGCTTATTTTGTAGGCAGAGATATGCTATGTAACAAATAGGGGTATTATATAAGAAGGTTCTGACAAAAAAATATATTGTATTTACTGAGACTTGATGAAATGTGAAGGAAATAAACTTACAAACGTACAGTAATATTTGGCTACCTATGGACATTAACAGACATCATTTGTTGAAATTCCTTCTCAAAATCAGGAAATTATTGGAAATGAGCAGAAATCATTAGAATTGATGCTGCTGCAATATTAACATATTTCCTCTCTGTTAAATTTTTTTAACCCTTTCTATCTATTATGTAGAAACTACAGAAAAGTAAATCTTACTGTACATGATAAATAAACACATTAGCCAAAGGTAACTTTCAGTCTTACCCCTTTTTCCTAAAAAAATTAGGAATTTAATTTGGTTTTAATATGATATTAAAGGGGAGAAAGAAATGTGAAAAAAACCCAACAAGAATTGTTATATAACTTTGAGACAGAATAGAGTGTTTTTTTCCCATAGTTATGTTCTGCCATGTAGTGGCACCTCACTTCAATAATTGCTTCTGTTATGTTTAAGAAACGTGTGGGTTTTTTTTCCTTCAGTCAATCATGCCTGGTAAGCAGATGTTTCTTTAAGTAGTATAACCAAAAATTAATTGGGTGCTAGAGGCTCAGAAGACTGTTCTACTTTCAGAAACTGGAAAGCCCCTTTCTGGTTTGGGAGCATGTATACTCAATCCAAGTTCAGAGCTGGAGACAAGTTGTGTCCTGTGGAATTATTCTCTTCCTGACATACTCTGCTTCGTTCTGGTGTTGTAGGGCTTGTTCTGCACATCCCACTTCTGTCTGTGCTGCACAAGTGCTCAGGATGAAGAGCTGAAGTTGTGGTTTACTGTGGCTTAGAGGGGTGGAGAAGTCCACTGCTGTCTTTGAGACATTTGTAAAAAGCAAGTTGCTGCTGTAGCTCACTAACACACAGCCATTTAACACAGAAACACCTTTTAAGAGGGCCTTTCCAAAAATGACTGCCTGCTCGGCCGGAAGTTTTCTTTACGTGCTCAGTCATTTTGAATTTTTTTTCTGTTGTTTATTTTCTAACAAATACACAGCTGACCTCATATGTTTACAAGCAATAGATAAAAATACTTGCGTGATAATTAAGGACATTCTTTTTGTTCTATAAACTGGTTTAATTTTAATAAGAGCTGTACTTTATCCATCTGCAAGTGAGGGCTTAGTTCCTTCAAACAGATAAACTCACTACAGACTTCGCACAGCTAAGATGTCTGCAATTTTTTATAAGCTAGCAGAGAGGCTGTTTTATTTAACATAGTTCACATTGAAAATATGATTTGATTCTAAGTTTAAAGGAGAAGTGCAAATTCTAAACCACAGGCTTTGTTAAAGCATTCTAATTCCATTCCAAGTATTATAGAAGTCTGATGTTTGAATAAGGCCAAGTCATCTTTTAATTCCTAAACTGGCTCCCATAAAAGGCTGGAAAGTCTTTGATCTATGTAAAAGAGAAGATCACCAGGGAGAAGCCTCTGCTTCTGTTTGTCCAAATGTTGCAAGCAGAGTCTCTAGGCTATAGCTAACAACTCAAATTATATTTGTTTGTGTCTTAGACAGACTTTTTGATTTGCATATAAAAGGGATTTCAATGGCAATATCAGCTCTTTCATGGGATTTGCAATGGAGGAAAAAGGGTAGTTAAAGTTTGATCTAATAGACTGGCCTGCAATGATGTCATGTAATTAGTGTGTAGTAGTATAAATGTTGCCTGATACCATATTTCTATGTCTAAAGTTATCTGGTATGTATATACCAAATCTGATAAATTCTGTGTAAAACTGTGGAATACAAACTTTTTCAAAATTGGACTAAAGCATGGAAATAAAATACACTCTATGGAATGGAATGAAGTAGAATAGAATAGAATAGAATAGAATAGAATAGAATAGAATAGAATAGAAGAGAATAGAATAGAATAGAATAGAATAGAACAGAAGTTTTCCTGAAAGAAAGAAAATATCTGGAAGGATCATTCTAGGAAGAAAAAGGGAAATTCAGCTTTAATATGTGTGTAAAGTTTGTAGAATGCAGTTTCTAGCAAGGCATCTGAATTTTTTCATTGGTCATTTTAGAGGAAAATAGAAAGTACAGAAATAGGCTGAAGAACTGTTCTGACTATTTAATAGGGGAAAATGTGAAGGAAGCACAGGAATTGTAAAGAAGACTCAATGCTCCAGCTTATGTTGGTGGCATCTAGTTTTATTTTGAGTGAAGTGGGAGGCACAGTACCATGCAGCAACACTGTCATCTGTCTTATGACTGAAGTTGAACTTCTCATAAGCAGAAAGGTTATTTATAATCATCTGTGAAAATTGCCTACCAGTAATTTTTCTGCCTAGCACACTCCTGTAATGACCTTTTTATTTCCAGAGAAAGTCAAAGAGGTTTTAATTAACAAACCTTCCCAGTCTTTGTTTCTTCCCTTCCATGACAGTCTTACATGAGGGCTTAGATAGGAAGGAAGAATTGTTATTGCAAGACAGGCTTTATTGTTCTCTTCTTGAGCATTTATCACAATAAAATGCAGATACGAGAGGCTGTCCTGCAGAAGAACCATGTTATATTAGGCTGGTGCTTATCTCTTCATGTCACTGGAGCCCTTGGCCACATGCTAGAGATGATACTTGCTTTTTCCATTGTCCCCATTTGGCCATCATTTTAATTCCCTTTTCATGATGCAGGAAAAAATCTGTAATTCAGTTTACGTGAGCTAACTTTGTCCCTTGAAGCCCTACATCTTCCCTCTCAGTATGAAATATAGCAACTCTAGAGGTAAATGTACATTTTTAACAGATAGTAAAGATGTTAACTAGATTAGAATTTGTTTCTAGTATTAGATATAGTGCTTCAGCATATTTGGTTTTATTGTTTCCATAAGAATGATGTCATATCATGACCTCATATTAAGAGCTAATGTAAAGTACAGCTGCTCTTCTCCAACAGTCCTTTTAAAAAATGCAAATGTGTTGCTTTCCTGTCTGCTCTACTCAGAAAGGCACATGTGCTCCAAATAGTATCTTTTTAGCCTGATGTAGTTGGAAAAATAAAAGATGTCATCTCTTCCTGCAAATTTTGCGTTTGTTATCTCCGTAGTGAGTCATTACTAGAATAAAGGGTCTGGACAATCTTAATGACATCCAAAGGGTTCAAAGGAGTCTGTAAAGTTTGTCATCACTGCTTAAGTTGTCAAATCATAGAAAATAGTCCTGGAAAAGACCTCAAGAGGTCATGAAGTCTCTAAACTAAGATCAGCTATACCTATCTTTTTTTTTCCTGAAAGATGTTTGTCTAACCTTTTTCAGTGATGGAAATTCCATGACCTTCCCAGAAAAATCTATTCCAAAGCTTTTTCTTAATGTTTAACCTTTGATGCTGTCACTGCTTGTTCTTTCCACCATGAGCAAGTAGAACAGATGATTTTCTTCTTCTTGACAAGAGCTTTTCATGTAATTGAAGGATGCTATGATCTTTCCCCTCTTTCCCAGCAAACTATTTTTCTGTCTTTGTGTTTTCTAATCTTTAACCATTTTCTTTGCTCTTTTCTGGAGAGGTGATGAAGCAAGAAGATTTGATATCCTACTTCTAACCCTGTTACCTTCCTTTCAATCTTCCTGCTAGTTTAGCAAGGAGAATAGAGATAAGACTCTTTAGATCACCATGTTCTCTCCCAGGCTACCTGAAGAATTTGCTCTGGTATTGTTAGCTATTTTTACTTTTGTATCGTTAGCTCTTTGCTTTTGTCACTGTTTTGTTTTTTGAGTTTTTTAAATGCAAAAAAATACACTTGTTTGAATGCAAACAAATATAATCTGTGTTGAACATAAAATCATTTATGTGACTCCAAAAAAAAATGTTCTTCAGAGGAGTTTTTCACTTCTTGTATTGCTGAACATATCCTGTGCAGGACTGGCTAGATATGCTCGTTTGCCTTGAAAGCTTTGGTAACCTTGGTTTCCATAGGATCTGCATCTGTAGTTAACTGTATTAGTTAACTTTGGATAAAATATCATCACTAAGGGTCTGATTTAAACCATTACCATAAACAAATGCATTATTTCTAAGGGACATCATATCCCTTTGGCTCCTGCAGACAGCTTTCTTCTGAGACATTTTGCTTTCTTTAGAGCTTCAGAATCACTTTTGCATTGAAACTTTATGTTACTTAGCAGCAGGGTTTCCAGTTCATTTTGTGTCTGTACTTTGTCTATTGACTGGGCTCCACCCATTTCCACCACGAAGTGTAGGTCACAGCTTTTTCTTTTTCCCTATGCAGCTGTCCTTCTGGCAGTCCTTGTGGTGAACTTCTTCCAGTTTTGTTTCAGTCCCTGAACTCTACAGGTCTGAGCCAAAAACTCTGTCATGTAAGTACCATCAATAAATATCTGTTTCTTAAGCTCATGGGATCAGTCTTTTTTGTTTTTTGTGCTCTGCCTGGAAATTCCAATGTTAGGCCGGATGGGAGATCCCCTTGTAACATCTGTTCTGGGACTGTGCCCTTAAGTCATTGTCAATGGACGTGGCTTTGCCTTGCTAATGCAACCTGTGGACAAGAGAAAAAATGGATGTTGAAATCAGACATTGAAATAAATTCTCCACTGCCATCACCCCAATAAAATTATGTAACACTTAATACTTGCTTGACTTTGGGAGCATTTTGTTGCTCTGAATTTTGAGCAGCACAATTGTGGCACCTATTGGAACACATTAGTCCTGGGCAGGGGTGCTGGACTTGTGTATAAAAATAAGCTATGGGACTTAAAATAGTTTTGTGCATAAAAGAACATAAAATTTAAATTTTAAAAGACTTAAGACAGATAACAGTTTAGGATTTGACATTGCTTTAGCCTGGAAAATCAGTTTCTGGTCTTGAAGCAGCATTTAATATAGCTTTCTGTCTTTATGAATGGCTATGTGACCTTTGTGGGGACCCTTTCTGATTTTCTGTGAACCTTGTCTGGAAGTAAAGGCAACAAGTCCTTTCTCCCTCCCTTTTCCAATGCTTTTTGAGATGCAAATATTCATGCATGGGTCATAACAGTTGTGAAGTCCAAGAAAGCAAAACCATGAGATCAGGGGCTTTGAGAATTGTCAGTAAGGCAATAAATATGTCTTGCTTTTGCATATGGAAAAAAAAAAAAGGTTTCCTCTCATATTTGAATTTGGGGGGAAAAGAGAATTTTCAAAGGCATGAAAGAGTTCAGTCTTCTGAGCATGAATATCTAAGCAAGATGTGATCCTAAAATGACAAGGAGTCAACATCTGGGTATGTTTTCCCACATTAGCAACTGCTGTCCTAAACTGCTGTTGTATGTGATGTTAAACAGCTGCTCAGTTTCACCCCAGAGGTAAGACTGTTCTGTATCCAACTTACATTTAAGTCTCTTAGAGTTTTCAAGATAAAAAGGTCTTAGAGAATGTGTAAAGCAGAGGCACCGAATCTTCACTGTACTTGGTATCTAGAAACTCATGCTTTAATTCAATAAAAATCTGCTGACATCTTTTAATGCCTATTCCTGGCACTACTATATTCCACTATCCAACCATCGTTTCTCATCATCTATATGCTAAATTGTGCAAGTGAGGAACTGGAGTCTGTCCCCACCACGTCCTAGTGAAATACCATACAAATAGCTGCTAGAGATATTAACAGCTGGTCCATTTCAAGGTGCTGTACCTTTGTCTACAGTTTGCAGTAAGAATGATCTCTATGCTGCCTACAGCATCAACCCACCCTGCAGGCTGAAAAGCCTGGTGGCTTTTGAAGCTGAATGTTTAAGTAGGGTTTCTTACCATACTGCTTTTTAAAGGTTATATAGCATCAGGGAAAGAATTATTTGGGATTTGTTTGTATTTAATAAAATTATGCTCAGGAAATTCATAATGGGTAAAAAAGACGAATGTTTTGTAAACGACGCAGACACTCTTCCTGTGGTGATTACAGACAGGATACTGAAATGTAACACACAAATGCCTGCAGTTTTTGTCTGCATTCCTGTATCTTAAATGAGATGAATCATGCTACTAGAAAGAAAAGGCATGACTATAACACACCTCACTGAATGGGACTGTAATTCCCCAAAACCTCCATGACTTTGTGAAAGCATGTTCGTAAAAAAGCAGAAATATGATTTTGTAGGCACTTGCACACAGAAATAAGACACAATTGTGATTTCTTACAAAAAAATTTCTGAAGTGAGAATAATGGATGTCACTTCTTTCCAAAAGTTTCATGGTAAAAGGTTCTTTTGAAGGTGGCCTTGTTTTCTAAGTCCGCCTGGAAACAGTCAACCATGTTCCCGATTTCTGAGACCAAACTGAGCTCCAAGTGCACTTGCAAAATCAGTGGCTCTGGAGTTAGCTTTCTGTTTACTAATGCAGTTCAAACATTTGCTTGATTATATAACATTTTTCCTTCAAAATGAGTTCATAACTTTTTTCCATAAGAGGATATGGTAAGATGTTGCTTTTCAGTTTGTCTGAATTACAGCAAAATTGATCTGACTTGCAGTGTGAGAACTACAAAGAATATTCTAAAAATGTTTTCAAGTATACATCTGTGGCTATCTCTCTCCTAAAATCTATTGAAGAACATACCTGAAAATGGTATGGAGACATTTATGCTTTTTATTAACCATATTGTGTCTGAATCATTGCCATAAAAGAAAAATCAGAGGCTGAATTCAAAATAAGATTATTGTGGTTGCTTGAACTATATTTTGAGCTGGTGGAACCTTCTGAGTATACTAAGGCTGAAAAAGTCCTGTCCAGCCACTTTTCCCTTTTTTGCCCTAGCCTTGTTGAGAAAAAGCATGTGAGTGCTTTCACAGAGAATCGGACAGGGCAAATGTTCACTTATTTACTACTTAAAAATTATCTGCAAACAAGCATAATTTACCTGACATGCATGTTAGTGAAGTCTGCTCTACTGGGCTGTTTACCTTCACTCATTGTAGGTTCTTTTGCACTTGCCATTCGGTGTTGTAAGCCTTATTCCACAGTAAGTGTTAGTTTTAGAATCACAAGAAAGTCTTACAAAGTGTTCTCTTCCCCTTGAGGAACATTACTCTGTATTCACCTCACATAACAGAGCCTCTTTACAGATTACAAACGTCATTCAAGTCAAGCCAGTCTGGTAGTGAGTCTCCTCTAAATAAACTTTCTTTTATTTGCCTGGTCTTAAAGTCTGTTCTCTGTCTCTTTATTTTCTTTGCTCTTTTGTGTGGGGTTGAGATTTATAAGGACTGCTGTTACAAGCAGTATACGTTTTCTTACATCAGTCCTTTTGGTCTCAAGAACATGGGACGGAGAATTTACAGTGGCCATAAAAAGGACCTCCCAAAAATACAATTCACTTTTGCAAATGTTCTGAATTTGATGTAGAAAACCAGTGAGATGAAAGGTTGTTCCTATTATTCTCCATGAAGAAAACCAGCTCCTGGCTACCATTAAAATTGGTGAGGAGCTTACATCAACCCTCTTTTTAGAAGCTAGAGGAAATTCTCGCAATTTTCAGAGTCTTCATCTGTACCTTTGCAGAGAGCCAAGCTGGCTTGAGATCTGAGAAACTTTCATCTTCAGGAAAATTCAAGCACAGCTCCCAGAGTTTTGCTTAGGTCTGTGTCTAAGGGAACTGTATTTCTTCATGGAACATAGAATATTCTAAACAAAATATGAAAGCCTGTTATAAATAAACCTAATTAAGCATTTTCAGATGAATAAACAGTAGTTTCATAACCCTTGCTATGAAATCTCATAATCTTATAATTAAGTCCATGTTTAATATCAAAATGACAGTTTGATGGAGCTGCTTTGAGGATTAAATAGGGCAATGTACCACATTCAGTTTTTCTGCTCCATACGCTACAGATTTTACATGGGGATGACATCACACTAAGTAAAAGACAAGTCTTCTATTACCTGGATAATGTGTGCTAAATAATGTCAAACCTGGTACCTTTCATATGAGTTCCTTTTTTGGAATTGAGCTCCCTAATGTTCTTTTTGTTCACATTTCCCCAAATTGGTCATCTCAGTCTGGAGCAGCATCTGTATAGTATATGAAAGGTAAGAAAGTGAAAATCAGACTTTGGTTTTCTTAGGATGTACTCCAAGATTCTATGACTTGTGTGAGGTATGTTTCCCACTGTTACTAGCACACTGGATGAGATCTTAATTGATCTCTTGTTCTTTATTTTCTGGGCAGAATGGAGTCTTTGAAGATGAATACTGGCTCATAAACTAAATGCTTTCAGCTGTTGCTGCTGAACATAACAATTCCTAAGAAGATTTTTGTCAGTTGCTAAGATATTTCCTTGTTTTTATGGAGAAGAAAAGGTTGTAGTTTAACCCTTAAACAACTTCTGGATAACATTACAAGTCACACTAAATGTGTACAGTAGAAATTTAACAGCTGGAGAAGGAAAGCATTCTTTAGTAAGGCAAAGCATTTAGAAATGGGAACACTGCACCCTGATTAGCTGCAGGATTAATATGACTTGCTAATCAGGAGGTCATATTCATTGAGTAATTTGGTCCACTCCAAAATCAAAAAACATGAATGGGTAAACTTAAATAAACTTAACTATTATTACCATGTGTATATGCAGTAGCTAGGTGAGAAAAGATTGCAGGACAAGACCAACATGCAGCATGCTGACACAGCACAAGGTAGTATCAATCTTTCACAGAAAGCCATTTCAAACCTTTTTTTTGCCTTTATTCCAGAAAGGAGTGACATGTTACATGGTGCAGCTGGCAGCTTGTCTTGGCCTGATAATACATGATCAGAGCCTCATGAAACAGTTTAGTTGGAACGCCCTTCCAGTACATAAAATATTCTAAATGAAAAGCAGAAACACAGTGGGGTGAGAGGAGTGTTTTTGGGAGTCAGGCGTGTCTGAGTCCAAATTCTCCCATAGCAGAACTTCCCCTCCCTGCCTTTCTCTCTGCCCAGCTGAGCAGGTCAAATTATTCTCTGTCTTGCTGGAGTAAATGCTGACAATCTTTTGAACCTCTCCAGCAAAACAGAAGATTGCTTCAGGAGCTTTCAATTCTACACACATCACGTTCACCTTGCTGTCAGGCGGCAAGAGGCTGGGGAACAGCTGACAGGAATAACTAGTATGGGAGCCTCATGACTGCTGCCTGGAGTTATTGCAGAGTCCACAACTCTGAAGGGGGAAGGGAAAGGAGAAACTAGTATCTCCATTATACCCAGGGTTGGACCCAAAACTCACATTATTGTATACACTGCTGTGGACAAAATAGTAGGACCCAGAGCTTCCATTTTATTGTGTGTTTGTATGCTCTCCGTTGGGAAATCACTTGAACTGCCACTGTAAGTCTTTGGTGAGACGAGAGAATGAATATCTGGTAGGAAAAAAAGATAAACCCATATTCCATATAGCAGGAAAAAAAGTCTTGTCTCCTCTAAGGAACTTGTTGCAGTGCTGGGAAGTACCTCACTCTCCCTGTTCCTCTGCTGAGAGCAGGACACCTCAGCTGTTTCCCAACCAGCCACCAGGTTTTGTCCCCTCTTTCTGGTGTACACAACAAGTGACAACCCACTACACTTATGAGCTGCAGCTCGGACAGCTCATGCTGTTGGTCAGGAGTTCATACCTTGATAACACACTTTTTAAGAATTCACAGGAAAGACTGTTTTTTCTTTCATAGATTTAGTAGCCCACCTCCCACACAAAAAAGGTAAACCACATACATAAAACTGCCTTTGGGTACAAACACATGCAGCTGTAAACTAGAAAATACCAGAATTAAGGGTGTTGATTGTTTATTTTCCAAAATTAATTTAATTTTGCAGTGATTAACTTTTAGATTATCTGTAACTTCTGCAGTCTAGATAATTAGATTATCTGTAATATGATAATATGCTTCTCTTCTGCAAGATCATGGTCTCATTCAGTGCAGAGTGTACTTACTCACTGAGCAAGCTTAATATTTTCCTCCTTTTGTGTTTCCCATAACATTGCTATGTACTACCTTTCTATAAAACACATGAAGTTTTCAGTAAGACTCATCATTTAGGGTTTTCTTTTTAAAGCACTTAAAATTTTTTCTTTTTTTTTTTACATTTCTGTGAGATGAAGAACTCATTTTATCAAAATTTCTAGAAAATATGAATCCAAACTTCAAAATGCTAAGGTGCAATTTTCAAAAGCAGCACACTGATTTTGGCTTCCCAGTTCCAGATTTGAACACGAAGTAATAAGCAGCTTTCACCATGTGAGAAGCCAAAAGAAACGTAACACACGGTGTTGAACAACACCTAGGATCTTTGGGACAGGTTGAATCCAGTTGTTCAGAGGAACACAATTTACCATTCCTTGAGTTGTTTTCAATTTCTGCAGCAAGATTCAGTGGTCTTGATTGAGAGGTCAAGATTGGTCTTGCAATCAATAGGTACCTCTCAAATCAGTCCTAGGCAATGGTCTACTCTGCTTGGTCAATTGGACAGAAGCCTTTAATTGAAAATATTACCTTACAGTCTTTAATGTCACGGTTCCTGGAATGTACGTGCAGAAGGATATGAGCTTACAGCTAGGTGGACAGTGTAATCATTGACTTCTCTTATATACAACAATCTTAAATTCTTTTGTATTGTATTTTCTTTTATGAGTTCCTCTTATTTTTCAAGAGGTTTATTAAATTATGTTTGACTTTGGAAGTCAAAAGAAATGTTCTAATCTCCCTATTTTTTTACATATTTGTAAAGACTTTCTTGTGTAACAGAATGAAACAAGCTCTTAAAACTGAGAACATTCCCACTACCTCTTGGTTATATTTAATGCTTCAGTTCTCCTGCATAGTGCTGTCATGAGAGCTGAGGCAGAAGGAGGAATTGTTTAGTAACTGTGACTTGTATAAAATGATATCTTAGTGTGCTTTTTTGACAATTTGCTTGTTACAATTAACTTCAACACATGATATTACAATTACATTTTGGATTGTCTACCAGCACATACTGTTCATGTACTGAAGAATACACTGAAGATTTCAGTTCTGTACTTACTTGTGAACCTTCCAGAAGTTCATAACTAGTGCTTTGCCTTAGATGTCACAAAATCAAATCCTTGTTATATCCCATGAGTTCCATATTAGGCTGGAATTCCAATGGAAATTCATGAGGGACTTTCTGTCTGCAGGGTTTTGTAATGTGGCTATGAATACCACTAAAAATGTTTTTCTTAAAAGCTGGATATCCACACATGCCCTATTGGTAAACCACTGGGTTGCTGAATTAAGGTTTTATTTACCACTGAAATAAATATACTACCCAGTGTACACATAGTCAGGAACCACATATGGGAACCATTCCTAGGCTATATCAACATCAGTTAAGTTGTTTGCTGTATTTAATGCTGTATGTTAGCACTGGGAAGTATGATTTAAAATCATTAGCTTTGCTAGTTAATCTCTTCATCTCTTCCAGAGATTTGGAATCTGTGAGAATCTTGGTCTTTCCAAACTTGGACGTGTTTTGCATGCTTTGAACCCAGTTTCAGGGAAAATTCTACCATCTTTCTTGGATGTCTTTTGTGTGATATTTGCTTCAACCTTCATGCTGTCAGAACAGATTTTGCAAACTTGAGGTTTTCATGAAGAGAAGACATACGCAAGACATAGGTGTGTTGTTTTTTACTGAACTCTCTTATTTGACAAAAAGTAATAGTGCTCTTAAATGTTTGGGGTTTTTTTCATTCTACAAAATTCTATTAGTATGCACTATATATTAGTTCTGGAAAAAAAGAAGCAAAATGTATTGACCTGACTTAGCATTTTACTTCTAATTTGTTACCTGATGAGATGAGTAATGAGAAATGACTGTCTGAATAAAACATTTTCCTGAATATTTTAATAAACCGTATACAGTTTTTCCAGCTTATTTATGGCTTAGCCATTTGATACTATATATTTTTAAAAAGTTGATTGTTGGCACTAGCTGATACACCTGTCAGAGTATCTATTTACAGTACATACATCCTCTCTGCCAAGTTAGGTCATAGTTTGCAATGTGGTTAGCACTGAATTCACAACATGGTTTGATTCTGTATAAAAATCTGAACTTGTGAAACCAACTAAATAGTGGTAATCTTATAGAGAGTTTTATTAAGCTGCATCTACACATGGGGATATAGGAAATATGTTGCTGAAACTAAAATTTATATAATTAATCATTTTGAAAAGAATTTTCTTCTCTGTGTGTGTATTTTTGTTCAGGATAATTAGCTAACCATGGTTTGTTTATACAAGGTGTGTGTAATCTGTTTATAGAGCATGGCAGCTGACATAATGTAGCTCTTGGAGAGCTGCGACATTCCCTTCCCACCAGTAACATTTGAAATGATAAAACAACATTCAGATGAATTACTCCCCACCAGGTAAAAATCGTTACAGCCCACATTCTCCAATAATATTTTCAATCCACCTCGTTAAACCTTTCCACAGAAGCAACCCCACTTGCTGTAACTGTAGAGCAATTCTTTGGCCAGTTTGGGGCCCCAAAAATGTGTCTAAAGTAAATTTACTGTTACTGAGAAGAGTGGTTTTTTGTAGAGCAAAATGTTACGATATGGCTCAGACAAAAATAGTGAGATTTGATTAGGGGATTAGAAACATGAACACACAAGTTCCATGTCATTTGAATGGAAATACAACATATTAGGCCATGAGGACTATGAGCCCAAGTATTTGCCATCTTTGGGACTCTCACTGTGCCTGGGCTCTGAGAAAATTTTCTCCAAGACCACTCCGTGCTGCTCAGAGGAGAGTTTTCAGAAATGCCAGGATATCAAACATCTCTATTTTACGTAAAAGTGCGCAGAACTTTTGTACCAGGATCTATGTGAATGTCGTTTTTCTGGACTGGTGTATTTTTCCCTGTAGAGTGATAAAGCAGGGAGCATATAAATGTAATTATGGGATTTACTCTGCATGGAAGTGTTGTGCAAAGATGGATAATAAACTTACTGCCTGTATGTTCCAGGAGGGACACAGTGCCCACAGGACTTAGAGCTGATGTGAATGGCTCTAACTTTCATTTCCAGAAAAAGCACGGATCCCTTTTGTATGGGTGGAGTATACCTCAGCTGGCCTCCATTTGTTGGATTCAAATCCCAGGGGAAAGGTAACCTGGCAAAAGTGATGTCTGCTCAGGATCAAATTTGCTGGCCCCCAAACAGCGTAAGTACCTGTAGTGGGTGGATCCAAACTAGAATCAATTACCCAGGGAAACAGTCGGGCAAGGGTCTGAGGGCTGGGCTGTGTACACCTCCTTCCTTAGTCTGCAGTGGTAAAGCAAAGGACGAAGAGGAAAGAGCAGTTACCAACAGGCAACTCTGTTAACAAAAGAGAGTGGGGAAACACTGCCTCTTCTTGTGCACTCTCTTTTCCCCCTAGATATGGCAGCTTTCAGTTCTTGATGCTTACAGTCTGGCTCCTAGGACACAACAGCAAAGCAAGGAGACAAAGATGTGTCTAGCTTTGGTTACAGATTTCTGTCAATGAGGTCCTCCTCCCACCCTGAAGGAAATTAATAGCTGTATAGTATGTCCCAGTGCTGAAGCATTGCTGGTGTACATATACAAGTGAAGATGTTTCCTCTGGAACCTCTGTGCTCTTCAGCCTGTGGAGCCTCTCATAGTCATGCCAATGCACAGCCTGGAGGGTTCTTCTGACTTGCAAATTCAACTTGCAATGTACACTAGTGCTGCTCCTACCCATCTGTGGGCTTATTTACATGATGGTTTCTTCTTATAACTGCTAATTGCTAATTGCTGGTGATAGCACCTCTTTCACCTTGCTTTGACAGCACATGAACTAAGTGTAAATGAGCTAGATGTTTAACCCTTTGCCAGCTCTGAGCTGCAAATTCCATCAGCATGCCCAAACTATCAATTTCTGCAGAACTGTGACTCCGGATGAAAAGTTAAAAGAGAATCATGTTCTGCAAATGAGTGAACTTAGTGCTGAATTCTATAAATAGAGTAAAAGCGAGTGGGTGATTGCAGTTAGCCTTTCCATAGCCTCACTGCTGCAATTCAAGAGCCAGCAGGCACAGGTGAAATGGGACAGTGATAGTTTTTCTCTGCTGGAAAGATACATCAGGAAAGATCCCTGGCTGGTAGAGTGGTTACCTGGAAGTGAGTAGAAACTTATATTCAATTGAGTATATATTCCAAGGAGAAAATTTCCAGCTTTGTTGAAATAATTTGAAATTCTGTTATTTAATTCAGTGAGACAGGCTGTCAGTCCCAAATCCTTGGGACATAAGAAGACTGCAACATGACACTGAAAGAGGTGTTATTGTCTTACTGCATGTAGGGCTAGGATGGATGTAAGGATGAGGTGGGAGGTGAGGTGGAAGGAGGAGAGGTCATTGTTTCAGTAGTTTGGACTGTGAGATATGCGCTGTACCCAAGCACCTGTATGGTGCTGTACTGTATAGTTTATTTATAGCTGCTTGCAAATGCTCTTTCTGCTGAAACCAAGCTGCTATGGCAATGATACAGGAGGTAATGTATGCTGGTTTCTCTATGTAGGATGTTCTCATGCAACTCTTTAGTATCAACCTGTGACTATTTGGTCCTATAACAAGTGGGTGGATGCTGAAGGCTTCCTCATGGGGTATCTCATGCAAAACCTGCAGGTATTTTCTTCCTAATACTTTTGTTTTGCAGGTATGATGTATAACTGAAATATTTGTCCTTAGCTCTTGTAGCTTTTTTGGGACATATTTGTTGTGTCTTCCAGAAATGTTCAGTATTTTACCAGAATACTGAGAGAGGGAATAAGACATGACCTACTGTGTTCTATTTCTGGGAACATTCCTGCATGATAGTTGTGTTTACACTGACTGTATCCTCAAGCCCACACTTAAAATGTAGATCAAACGGTATTGCCAACATGTATTTTTCCTTGAGAGTTTTTCCGAATATGGAGTCATATTTGCTGCTCTGCCAGTATTCTTGCAGCTAGTGTCTGTTTTATATTTCTGTGCAATTCCTCTTGTTAAAGAAAGAAAGAAAGAAAGGAAGAAAAGCATAATGGCCAACGTCTGGCTGAAATGTGCAACTGGGAGTATCGACTCTATCGTGATTTCAGATAGGTAAATGATAAATAAATATGCAAGGAGCATGCAGCAATGAACTCTTGGGTATAGTGTTGCTATTCTACCATTTATATTATGTTCAGATGACACTAAGATAGTCATGTAATGGCAACGAATAGAAATTGGGTGATTAAGAAGTCTGCTCTCAAGCTATTTAATATGCAATGTACTGCTCAGATTCCTGCTGCAGTGGGGGTACAGACATATAGCTAGGCATTGCATTGCACATTTGATTCATAGTTTGTTAATAATATGTGATCAGTTAAACAGCACAAAATGAATAAATAAAATTATTTAATCATTTAGAAATCACAGAATTTTCTAAATAATAGGGTAAGGAAAATTGAATTTGTGCAGGTTTTTGTCATTGCAGTACAGTCCAAGATAGCCTTTAATGTTCATTACTAGGTCAAGTTACAGTGTCAGGTCTAATTCATGGGCATTTATAAAAGGCACATTTAACAATCTTCATTAGGAAAAATGCTGTAATTCTTCCTGAAGGCTCATAAGATATTGCACAAAAAAAGAAATAATCTTAGGCCACTGATCTGGAAAATGCTTTCTGTTTTGGCATTCTTTACACCATAAGAGGGCAAAGGCCCAGTATCTGTGATGTTACTCAGTTTGGTATATTTCATCCTCTTCAAAAGGCTTCATCTCTCTGGACAACCAAAACCATTAATCTAGGGAAAAAGAATCAGCACTTAATAATAGAATGTTACTTTATTGAGCACTTAAACTGTGGCCAGGAAAAGCAAATACACTCTGAATCAACCCAGTGCAGTGAAGTGGAATATAAATGTTGCAGAGCTTATCTATGGAAGCATGTTGTCATTTCACTGAGGTTTCTATCAAACTTTTAATCAAAACCATAGCTGAAATTGGCCCGCGTTACTGTGATCATTTTTGAGTGTTCTGTACTGTTAAGTCTAGCACACAGATTTATAATGTTTGAACACCAGCACTTTTGCCAAAAGTCACAAGAAAGTTGCAGGCTTCAGACACACATCATCAGTACATGTAATAAATCTACTTCAGAAGCAAGGAGAAGTCCATTGGAGATGGCCACAAATACACTCCAGTGGCTAGAACCAATGTTCTGATAAAGCTGCAAGGTGATCTGGGAAATGTATTACTTTAATGAATAAGGAGGAATGTATGCACAAAGACCAGCTGCAGACCAGGAAGGCTAAAGGCCTGTATTAGCTCCTATAAAAGTTGGTTTGGAAAACCTATAGTTAAGAGTTCAACACTGAATTGGCCTAAAGAATGCCAGCACTGATTTAATATATAGCTTGGTGACATGTGTTTTTTCTATTCATTCACTTTTCTTAGCACAGCTGGTCATTGTGCCTCTTATCTTTCTTACATACAGAGTAATATGGGAGTCATACCAAAATATATTAAGAAAATCTCCATATATAATCCATAATGCCTACAGCACATACGCAGAAATTCACATTTCAAACTTCTTCAGGTAGAAAGATCCTAGCACTGCCATGAGGTGTATTTTAGGCTGAACGTCCTGTTTTGTTTTCTTCTGTGCACATAAACAAGCGCTTCCTCACATGTTCTCATAGCCCATGGAGACAGACATGTCTATAGGCAATTTTGGGGATTTTTGCCTGATAATGCATCTACTAGAATAGCTGTTAGTCTAGTGATTTCATATAGCTCTAGAATTTATATACAGACATCAAATAACACACATATCTCATATTACAGCTATCTTTGGTTTATATTAGAAACACGGAAAAGAGCACAACAACCTAAATGAAAACCAGGAGTGGTTTACCTAATACCACAGCTGATACTTTTCTACAATGGCAATACCATAAAAATGCTGTAAGAAGTATCAAAAGAAAAAATACGTAAATACATAATGTTAGTGAAGTACTTATTTAGTAAACTATACTAGTTAATCATGCCCTCATTAAAAAGATTTGGGAAATGCAGGTTGATCAAAAGCATATAAAACATGATAAAGTAAGGAAAGGATATACTAACATTGTCATGCATTGATACTTATTTTTTCCAAGGAGAGCATCATATATTGTTTTGTACTGATAATGGAGTAAGTGTGAAGAATTAATTTTGTGTAAGGAGCAGCAGATACTGTAAAGTGTTGGTGTAGTTTACTAGTGGGTTGACCAGTTAGCTGCTTGTTTCTAATTTTTAAAAATTAGAAAATATAAAGAATATACTTACCGTGATTAGATGAAATACTGAATTAATTTTGTGAGGCATGCCAAATAAGGAAAAACGCAATTCATTTGGTTCTCCTTTTCCTAAACTCTATCTCTTTGGGTACTGGTCTTGGAATAACTCCATCTTGTACTCAATTTTCAAAGTGTTTCCATCTGGTTTCATGATATTGGCCCAGTGTTTGGCAGGTAAATAGGCGTTCAGGCACTCCAGATACTTTGCAGAGCTAAGTGACCACGATCAGGGCTTTCTGAGACAGTCACATAATCAGTTGGGGGAAAAAATGACT
Source organism: Monarcha castaneiventris obscurior (assembly GCA_026261815.1). NCBI lineage: Eukaryota > Metazoa > Chordata > Aves > Passeriformes > Monarchidae > Monarcha > Monarcha castaneiventris. Next base: position 14,652,911 of record JAMPIT010000379.1, read on the forward strand.
CATTTTTATGAAGCATCCAAGTCCATTATCCTTTATGTGGCCAAGACCCCAAATTACCCTGATGTACTTGGCTGAGTACGTGATGAATGGGTTGGCTGGAGGAAGGAACTGGTAGCATTTGTAATTTCCATGTATCTCTGGGAGGTCCCTGTGAGGAAATCTCAAGAATTTGAAGACTCTTCACACGAAGTAGTTCAGGATTATTATTTTTCTATTTTTTGAAATAAATTGCATAAGGTAATTTAGACAGTAGAAGTAGTAAATGACAAAAATTCCCTCTAAACGGGACATAATTTCCTGCTTAACTCGTACTTCTTCCCTTTTGATTCTTACCTGCTTCCTGTCATTCTAGCATCTGAACAACTTTCATACCTCTGTTTAACATTTCCCTGTAAATTATGAGAATAGTGGTTATATCTAAGATAGTGGTGTCTACATCTAAATGACTGGATGGGGGTGTCTTCCACGTTTCTGAGTGTTTGGTGAGACCTTACCATGCACCAGTGCACTCCAGGGTTTCTGGAGAAATAAACCTGAGAGGTTCTGGCTGGAAGTACTCTCCAGTGACCACCACCTTTGTCCCAGCCAAGCCATGGTCCATGCCATTACTTACTTACTCAGTCTATGTGCTGCCATAATTGCCAACAGTGCTTACTCTATGCAAAACTTCCTGGAGGGAGACAGTAAGTTATATAATCTGTAGTAGATCTGTTAGCAGAAATATTATTCACATATTCAAAACATCAAAGGTCATGCTGCTTAGAAATAATATATATTTTGTGTTTATGTCATCCATTGAAAATCATTAGGTAGCACGAATCACAGAATTACTTTCAGCTAAGCCAGAAATACAAGAGTCAGATGTTACAAATAAACTCCAATTTCAATTGATTGAATAATTATTTTATTCAGCCAGTTTTATTTAGAAAATGGTTACATCAAATGGTTTGAAAACTGTTCCAGATGTCAGTTGTTGTTTTTCATTGGGAATGCATGAGCAAATGGACGGTCATTTGATTGATACCAGCATCATACATAAGTACGATGCTTTATTCTATCTTAATATATGTGACAAGCAATTTCACTCCTAGCAAAACTAAACCCGAGTGTCCTTTTTCCTAATTTAAACAAATATTCAGTTGTAATTCTGTTTGTGATCACAGAATACACTCCTGTGTCCCTCCCAGCAAAAAGTACCTCTGCATGTTTGAAGATGAAAGCTTTAATCTGATACAAGTTCATCCTTCCTGGTATCATTTAACTTAATGTCAGCATTTACTGAAAGTCTTCAGTAAAAACTATTAGGAACACACTGTTTTTTGATGGAATGACTCTTCTGTGAACCACACTGCTTCCTATAGAAAATGTTGACTCTTGGTTGAAATTGCCGGAAAACCAAAAGTGCTACGTTGGATGTACTTTCTCCATTCTTCCCATTCCCACTTGCTTCTGTGTCCAGCTTCCTCGGTCAGATTACATTGCCTGTAAAGCATTTAAATGCCTCTAAGGGCAGTGAGATTCAGTGGGCTGTGAAGGCAGACAGGACAAAATGTCAGAGCAAAACATTTGCAAACAATTGTTTTTCTTCCTTCTTCTCCTGGCTTTGAGATCCATTACTCTGAAGTAGTGATTTACAACAAGATCATGTTACTTCTTAGCATATTCATCATAGTTTTGACAGCCTAATAGGTTTCAATAGCACATTTTAAAAAGCTGACAAACATTTCAAAATATGATTCCTGATATGTCATTAAAAATAATGCTATTCTAAGAGACAACATTTCCTTTAAAAACAAAGTAAAACAACCCAGAACTTCAAAAACAACATTTTCACCATATTTTTAAGGGATTAAAACAGCAATTTTTTTTATCACTGAGGTTTCACAAGTTCTGAGACAGTAAATAAAGCATGATTTCTAATGTCTTTCTGTGGCCTGTAAGAAAGTAGATACAATGAAACTGTAGTTTACACAGAGCAGCTGAAGAAGTGTTAATTTATGAAGGCCTGTGAGCTCTATGGTGTAGATTTGCTCCTTAACAGCCAGAAGTTCTGGGTAAACCCTGACTACCCTGAATTTAGTGGGAATTTAATCACTGACTTCAACAGCTTGGACTGTTACTTTTAGTAAATAAAAAATGTTTGGTGTTCTCCTCTGCTCCACTGCAGTGTAGATGCCTACTGGGATATCTCCATGTCCCTTCCGAGCCTTGCACAGGAGTCCTGCCATAGAAGAGTAACTGGCCCAGGACAAAGTCATGCCAAGGACTCTTCAGGAAACCAGCAGCGCAAAGTAGCACAGCCACAAACACTGAGGCTAGAAATTCACCTTCTCCATCCAGTCTCTTTTAACTAAAGTATACTTGTCCTTTTTTTCTCTGGTCCTCTCGTAAATTCGATATCTGAAAGATGAGATCATAAATACAGGCATCACCTGAATTTTTGCCCGTGCAGTTCAAAGGGATCAAGAGTCTTTCTAGTGAAGTCAATGGTTAGTTGAAAGCTGGATTTGACTGAATTCTCCCCCCTCAAGGTAAAAAAAAATCTGTAGACTAATAAAATTTTAAGTGTCCTTAAAACTGTAAATGTTAAGTAACTATTTTATTTAATTACGTACCATATGCCACATTTGGCACACATTAAAATCTGTAGGGTTTTTATGTGTTTCTTACTGCTCAGTAACTAGTACTTAGTTAAATATTTAATCTAAAACTTCTTAAATACAGAAGTGCCCTGCATGAATTTATAGTCTCCTGTCATGCAAGAAAGGAAGAGGTAAAAATCTGCAATTCTATAAATCATTAGAGGGCAAAAAACATATATAATGAATAGGAATCACCTTCCCTCTGGATCACTGAAACTTAGGTCATATGCTCTATCCAATATGACATAATATTTACAAATTAAATTATCCTGTAGTGCAAACTTAATGCATCTTCCTATCCACCATGTATCTATTCGAAAGCAAATATTAAATTCAATTTGCATGTATAAATACATGCTCTTTCAAGCTGTGAAGTCTAAAAATGTTTCACCTAAATGTGTAATTAAACATTTAAAAGAACTTTGTCTTATGCCTATTAATCATCTGTTGTGTATCTTCTTCCCTCAATTATGACGCCAAAGAATTGAAAATAAGGCTTTGTCCTGTATTGTAATCATGGTTTTTCACAGTATGAAATTGTGTAAGATTCTGAAGGCAGAAACAGCTCTACAGCATGCTAAATCAAATAAAATGTTACTACAATTAATTTTTGTAGCCTTTTTAAAAAATAAAATTGTTGCCAGAAGGAAGAATTTTAAACCGCATAGAGAAAGAATTCCTGCCTTTCGATTCCCTCTTTTAGACTGCAATGCCATTAAAAACTGAGGAAGAAGAATGGGAGCAGAAGTATTTGCTTAATGAAAATAATAAGAAAATGAAATAAAATACAAGCAAAGCCACTGTTTGCCTGAGGACTGTTTCAAAAGGACTTGAACTGTCTTTCCTTAGTAGTGACAGATTTTCATAGGTGAGATGGAGAACTATGGGAAATGTTTCACTTTCATTTTGCCTCAACAACCTGCATTGTTCTTCTTGAAAATTATTCCTTTGGAAATATGGAAGCATATGAAAATAAAGGTGAGGGGTTTTTTCTGAAAAATTAATAATCCAAAAGAATATGTTAGTACCTGGGTGACTTCCGAGGGTACAATGGAAAAGATGTCTCTCTTCTGGATTTATTTTTTTATTATTGTTATTTTTTAGGATGGATGAAAATTACAAAGCTTTATTTTGTTAACAAAAGTCCTAAAGTCTTCCTCAACTCTGGTAACATATGGCATTCTTTAATTTTTTGTCTCTCTGATCACCAGGAGCATTAAATCAAACCATGATCTAGAGTCATCAAAGGGATAATGTACCATGAAAAGATGAAGTTAATTCAATTGCAATAACTTTATTAGCACTACATGGTACCCAGGTACAGTAGAAGTTAATGAAGACAATGAATAGCCAGCATCTGCTCATTGAAAATAATTTAGTACCAATTTAGTGTAGATTTTACACACAGAGAGATAACTTCTGCCCTGAAACATCAGCTGTTTTTATTGCTGCCTAATAAACAAAATCAGCACATTAGTTTGGCACAGATTTCAAATGGAATAGTCCTGACCTTGCATCAGAAATGAGAACTGTGATTATGCAGAGTAAATAGTTGTCGTCCAAAAGTTTGGCATTCTCTGATCATAACTTTTTAAATTGTGATGTGTTCATCATTGGAAAAAAGGTCACTTGAAGCTCAAAATTTATTCTCATCCTCTTCATGTTGTTTTTGAATGCATAAAATGCTCTTTATTATTCAATTGTAGCTCCAGATTGCAAATAGATACTCATCTGCTGAGTTGCCTACTTATGAAAAAACCTTTGTTGAAAGCTGAGGATTCAAAGTGTATTGACCTTGTGGCATACACTATTTCCTTCTCATCTAAAAGAGTAAAAACTCAATGCTTTTAATTGAGACTGTAATGAAACAGATAATGTTTCCTGTTTCAGTTGGTTTGCCCTGCAATTTTTAAAACTTTCTTGGATGCTGTCTTAATGAAGCATTCCTCACAGTGAACTGGTTTGTTGAAATATTTTTGCAAACCAAACATCTGAAGAGGCATGTTGCAAACATGAATCAGGCGGAAACTGAGGGTTTAAAACATATTTGGGAAAAGTATTATTTGCAAGTAATCTTCCCTTTTTTTGCTTAGAATATTCCATCAACATCATAATTTCTGAGAGGGCGATGTCCAGGAAGAATTCAAAGCTAGATCTTTCATATAAACTATCTTCTGATAGCTAGTAGTGGACTCTCCACTAGCATTACTTAATGTTTAGGAAACAGAGTGAAAGAAGTCAGCTACTAAAGTGAAGTCTTGTAAGTCAAATACTTACTAGAATTTAAACATAATGAAGTATTTGCCAAAAGGTAGCATTGAGAGGGAATCTGAAGTTACGCCTAAAATTGCTGCTGTAAGGCTCTGAGAAAATTTTTATTAAGAAGCCCTTTCCCTTCTATAACAGCAAAGGCATGAAAGACAGTGCATCAATATTTTGTCAATGGCAGGTGAGCTTCTTTATGACTAAGTAAGTGTTAGAGCTGCAGTTGTTCACATTTAGTGGTATCCTTAGGAAAGACACAGTTTACTTTTTTTCTTTGAGCTTTACTGCAATTGCTTTCTTACCCATTAATTCCTGAAGAGGCATGAGCACTGCAGCTCTTACAAGTGACTGATGTAACAGGCACAAGAGCCAGACAGGCATAAATCCCATTTCTTAGATGTTTTCTATGGTGTTGACAAACCTGCAGTCAGGAACATGTCAGTACTGTATGTTTAAAGCTGTGGATGAGCCTCAGCCTTTCTATTTAATGACATATTTCTTGTAAGCAAATATGCAATGGAAACTGAGCTCTGTGTGTGTTTGGTTTTGTGTGTTTTAGTATTTAAAGCAGTTGTTAAGTACCAGATTAATGTCTCTGTACAAACCTGCTCAGTTAACCAGGTCTGTAAATAATGTAGTAAGTCTTATTCTGACTCTCATAATAAAGCACATTGAACCATTCCTTTTAATATTGCTGTTACAATCTAACATAAGAAACAAGTATTACTTTCTTCACAATAGGGAAGTCAAAGATTAACAGTCTCAAGTGGAATCTTTGTGGTGAGAACATGGAGCAGGAGTTTGAAGGGCTACCTTAAATTACCCCAGCAGCAGCTACCTTTCAGAAGCTCGGATTCACCAGTCCACTTTCAAGAGATTAAATTTACTCAAATAGCAGGCAATGTCATATCTGTAAATAGCATAAAATGCTATGGATTGGGCAGTTGGAAAGAAAATGCTGATTTACTAGCAGAGTTAATGAATGTCCTTTGAAAAAAAGAAAATTAAAAATATAATGCTTGGCTTAAAGATTTGGATTTTAAGTTGGTATCAGAAAAAGGAAATCAGACTCTTTAATTTCTGACACATGGCTCTTCCAGTCTGCTTTCAGAACTATTTTGTAGCCCGGAGTGATAGACAGCAGAGAAATGATTTTCTAGTTTTTATTTGTTTTAGCTGATCTATAAACAGTGCTTTGACCTAAAGATTGAGATTCCAGAGACTTATTCTCCTTGGAACCATGAAGCTAAAGAAACCCAGACAAAGTCACGAACAGGGGCAACTTTTTTTTTTACTTGTCATGAGGAGAATAAAGCTTTTATCATTGCTGATAAAAAATGACTGCAACACTTATTGCTGTCAGTGTAAGAAGCTGCAAGATCAAGGTAATAGGGCATTCTCCAAAGGATACAATAGGGAGTAAAAGCACTATTCTAGTATAGTGAAATAGAAATTCTTACGAAAATGGTGGTCATCCATTTTAAGCTGAATGATATTCAAGAAAAGAAAAAGACTATAGCTGGGCTTTTTGGTGCATTATAATCAGTCAGTTGAAAGCTTTGAGTAATGAAGCAGATGATACTATGTGAGGTTGTCCATCTAAGCTTCCCAGCAGTAAGGAATTTAAAAACAATTTCCCATGGAAGGAAATATGTGTATGCCTGTCCTGATGTAACCAAAAGTAAAAGCTGAAAAATAAAGTAACTGTTCCCAGGGCTTTTCACATTCGACTTGATTTCTGCATTAATCATCTCTATCACAAACAGTCCTTGGCTGTAGTCCATGAAGACAAAGGAATGATTTCACAAAGCAAAGGAAGACATTTTTCATTTACTCATGGACATCCTCGGTCTGAAAGGTAATCTTTCAATAACAGAGAAATTTAATGTGGAAGCAGTGATATTGACAAGTAAGGTTAAACAGACTGAAGCAATGCTGAGTTTCACTTCAGATTCTGGGTAAAGACACTTCTCTTTGTGCCCAAATCCTGGAAAACTTAGGGCTAATCTTAACTTCTTTTTCTTTCCCTTGCCTTTCCTGTAAAACAGCAGTTTGAGAGCCAATCATGATGTTTCTCATGTCATCTAAAAGGTTTCCCACAAAACTTAAAAGGTTTTTCACTAAAAAAAAAAAAAATCATAAGTGAGGAGTCTGAGAGTTAATAGTCTGTATGAATGTGCAATGTAATTCACAGCCCTCTCACCCACAGCTGGGTGCTGAGATGCTCAAATCCCAGAACCACAGAGTCAGTAAATCCATGTAGGCTCATTTCTGAAATAAAAGACAGCTGATAGATAATAAGTTGAAATTTCTTTCAATGAAGAATTCTATAGGAATGATGATTTAGGCAGAATGCATAGGGAGGTTTTTCCTGTTTCCGGTAGGAATATTTTGCTCTGTGATGTTGAAGTAATGCTGAATTTGGGCTGTTGACTTAGCTGTGTTTCCCACAGCACTCTTGGATGCAAGGTAGCCTAGGAGGGCATTCGGCAATGGTCAGTTGCAGGGCTTGGAACAGAGTTCCCAGATCTGCCTGGCCACTGGGACACCTGTGGCGTAAGGAGTGCTCCCATTACAGACAGAGGAATTCGGAGAGCCCAGGAGGTGAGCTGACAAAAATTTAGACAAAGTTCTTAAGAGAACTCATTTTTCATCCAAAGTTTGCCTGAGCAGGCTAATATCACTAAGTATTTTGATTACTATATTTTTCAGAATAAACCTCTTTCATTGTAAGTTTTCATTTACTTCAGAGAGTGACAGTATCCATATCCCCCAGCTTCTGTTTTATCTTTTTTGCCATGGAAACATTAACATGTCTGTAATTAATGAAAGGGTTGTGATCAAGAATGTTTTTCATGTGCCTGAATTGATGTATTGGTCTCTGCTTGATGAGGGCATAGAGCTGATGAATGAAAGATCCTGGTTGTTTTGTTGTTTGTTTGGGATTTTTTGGTTTCTTTGGGTTTTTTTTTTCTAGGGGGAAGAATGTGAGAAGACGGATAAAAGCAGAGTAATTTTGTAACCTGAGGAAATCATGGGTTCACAGTCATACAAGGTTGCTCAGGGTTTATTCAGGAAAGTATTGAAAATCTCCAAGGATGTATATTCAGTAGCCTTTCTTAAGCAACCTGCTGTTTTTCCCTTGCTGCACTTAGTGCTGGAGGTACACACAGTCCTATTACAAGAGGCAACAGATAAAATTTTCTCTGTAACCACTTGGCAGGTAGTTGAAGGCAACAACAATAGTCCTACCTCTAACCTTTTCCTCTTCATATTGACCAACTCCCATTCTGTCAGCTGTTTTTCATACACCAGGTGCTCCAGCTCCCTTCATCTTGGTGTCCTTGCTCCAGTTCCTCAATGTCTTTTTGTCTTTCTCATACTGCAGACCTCAAAGCTGGAGGCATCGCTCCAAATGTGGGCTCACAAGTGCTGAATATAGAAAAACAAATGCTACCTTTGGCCTGCTGGCAAGAATGTGCTCTTGCTTATGCAGCCCTTAAGCAACTGTCCTTCCTCCCTGCAGAGGTAAACTGCTGGGTTTTGTTCACCAATGCCCCTAGTTCCTTGTCTTCTTTCTCTCCCAACAGCCTTTACTGTTGCATGCTCTTATTTCATCCCAGATGTAGGATTTTGCTTGTGTCCTTGACTTGGGAAATGGTGCCTGAAGATGTGTATTCTTCCTCATGTGTTAAACCCTGGGTTGCAGTCATTGACACATTACTTGAGTAATAAAATCCAAATACTACTGTAGCCTTTAAGTACATATAGCTGTGTCTTTTTCAGCCACAGCATATGGCAGGGAAAAACAACAAAAAATAATTTAGCTTTCTGAAGTGAGTGTTGTCCCTGTAGGATGAAAACCTTTGGATAATATTTTTTCAGTGGTGTTTTCATTTTAGCACCCAAAAGCTATAAATATTAAATGCACATCCACATTTATTGCAAATGTTACTGTGCATGTATTTGGACAGCTATTTATTTATCTATGCCTAAATGAGATATAAATTACCTTATTTGCCTAAGTAAGCACCACTAAAATTCCTGCCACGTATTCAGGCACTGAATCCTAGTGAAGACTTCCAAGACATGGTCAGCAGCTTCTGGGCTTAGATCCCTCTGCCGACTCAGCATTCAAAGAAACAGGATGAAGTGAGACTCTTTGCCAGATAAGGGAAGGAAAAGCATTTTGTTTTTAGTATGCAGAGATGGGGAATTGTGTGACTCAGTTTGTATAACACCACGATCTGAATAAGCCTGGGTGAAACTTGGTGGGTGAATCCAACAAACCAGCCTTTGAGAATGTCCCTACAAACCTTATTGATGACACAGCCAGATAAAGGAAAAATAAAAATGGTTGTGATGATTTTCCTTTCCACCTTTCCTGGTCACCTTTTTGCAGTGTCCCATAAAGGGCCGAAAGGCTGCAGCACAAAAATCCTTTTACAAATAATTTATTTTTATTATTCTTGGTTAGTGTCAAGCTCATCTTGCATATAAGACAGGTGTGATGAAGTCTCAGCAGGATCAACATCAGTAGGCATTTTCACTCCAAGGATGGAATCAACACTTTGACACAAGCAGTTTAGAACTGACTTGTTTATCCAAGACAGCCATCTGGTCTCTTTTATTCTCAGTGTTGAGAACACAGGTACCTAATGTTCAGGGTGTTCCAGCAGATTAAATATCTGTCTTGGAGACCTATTCTGCTTGTTTCAGTTTTCCATTCTGGAGACAAATTCTACAACTACATGTAGACTTATAAAAGTGACTGAATAACACTTAACACAATTTCGTGCATTTTAATCTTAAAGTACATATTCGCAAGTAATATGCTACCTTTTTATATAGGGTGACTTTTTAAACAAATATGAAATGTGGTTTTTCAAACCACAATGAAATCACAGTTGCTCAGTAGGGAGGCAAGTGTAGGTCTGCATCTAATCTGTTTCACTGCTTCATCCCATTGCTCAGTTTCAGTCTACTACAGAGATCAGGAAAAGAGCTGTTAAGATAGAGGATGGAAGTTTGTGTATTGGAATTGAATCTGATCTTATTCTGAATCTGATGAGGTTGTTTTACTTCCTAGTGGAAAGGATTAACATTGGGCAAACAAAACTGTTAACAATGGCAACAGTTTTGACTGTAGAGTTGTAATATCAGTTTGGGATGCACAAATGGAACTGACAAAAAGCTGACAAAATATTTTCTGACCTCTTTCTGTATTTTTCATTGTTCACACAGTTGTTTTATTATACAAATGCTTTGCTGTGGAGTTGGAAAGTCCTTGTGTGACTCTTTTTCTTGTGTAAATTCATAATAAGTCCTTTGATAGTGAAGATCTAAGGCAAGTACAACAGGAATCAGACCCAGAGTTTTTCCCAAGAATCATCAGAACTTTTAGAAATTAATTCTGTTAGGACTTCAAGAAAATATATATTTTTAATCTTTGACCTATCTCTTGGTCATCAGCTAAAATTTTATAGAGAAACAGAAACCTAAAAATCCTGGGAACTCAGTGGGTTATAGGTTTGTACTTTGTTTCAAGGGCTGCTTTTGATCTTGTGATGCAACTGTGGTGAGTGCTAGTGGATCAGAAAAAGAGGAGTCAAAAATTATAAACATGGGACTTGATTCTGTATCCCAAGCAATAAATGCACACTTTTTTAGGCACTGGAGAACTCCAGTGAATTTTTTATCTGGAAGGCCCAGATAAGCTTTAAAATTACTATGCAATATCCGTGGTGATCTATGTAGGGCAGAGCAAAATATGTTGCCATTAATCACAGACATGTACTGCTAGAGTCACAAAACTTTTGAAGTATTGGATGTATGAAACAACTAGTGAGAAAAGCAATCAAGTAAACCTGCCTACTTTATTTGGTCTGGGCATAGCAGACAGTGATTTGAAGTCATTGTCTTTCATATTTTATGTTTCTGGGACCAAAACTCTTATGAGATAATGGAGCTGTGGGAAATCAAAAGCAGAAAATATGTTTGCATATTTCAAACGCCTTCCCCGCATCTTTCCCCTCGACTGGGTTGACTTGCTCAGCACTGAGCCATCCCACTGCTGCTCAAGGTACATGGTAACCCTGGCCAGGCTGACAGAGTGTGATGCTGCTGGATAACAATGCAAAGTGCCTGCTTGATTAGGGTCTGGCCCGGTGCAGCAGCAGGTCCATGATGTATGCACCAATTCAAGGCACAGGATTCCCAGATGGGAGCGCGGCGGTGAAGCGCTGCTCCATGGACAGGATAAGTGCTCTCATTATTCACACTCTGGACAGCATAAGTGCCTCCATTACTCACATGTGGGTCCACTGTATATTGAGTAAAATATGTATCTTTATTGTTTACTTGGTCACAGTGCAGCATTTAATCAAGTTCAGTGTTAGTGAATTAAATATGGGAGCACACAAACATTTTTAACCTTTTTTAATTTGCTCCTATCATGATGGTAGGTGATCTCAGGACTAAAACCAGAATAGCCCATTATGTCACCAAAGCAAATGCTGTGCCAGTGAAGAGTTTATGTCCTTTAATGGAGGTTGTGCTCAGATACTAGATGGAACTGTTCATGACCATAACAAAATTAAAATGCTAATTAAACTAACATTCTTTGTATTTAAAATATAGTACAAAAGTAAGATAAAAATATTTTTAAGATTGTAATAGATGAAGGCTCTTTATTTTCCTAAATAATATTACCTCATGGGTGGTATAAAGCCATCTATTTTACTGTTACAGAATTCTAATGAGTTTTTCCAGTAGCCTGAGTATATCACTTTTATTTTGATATATGTTGAAAGACAGTAATCTGTATTGCAACTCTGAAATACATATGTAACTCAAATTTTGAAAGTTCTTGGGGAGAAGGAGAGAGTAAGTGGAAAGTCCCTTTTCACCTATTCACATCAAGTTCAATGCCAGTGAGGACACCAAGGATTGACACAAGTACTGCTTGCTTAGACATGGCCCTCAAAAAGTTACAAACCAACACTCACCAAAACAGAAAGAATTAAGATGCAGAAGAGCAGGAGATCAGCAAAGCCACCAAAGGCTTGATCTTCTGACTTGAATAGTACTACAAATCAAAAAGCTGTTCACAGACAACTTACCCGAGAGACAATGAGATGTTAACTCAACTGCAAGAGCCGGCACCTAGAAAAAGTACTATCAAATTGTTGGTGAAAGGGATGTATGTCTTCCTTTTCTTAAATTTAATCCAGTAATTCTAGGAGCCCTTTTTGATAGAATTTCCAAATTAACTCAAACTAAAAAGCCCCTTGAAGAATTACTCCATGATGTAACTGTATCCATTTTGGCACAGCCAAATCCTGTTCATCACTGTTACCAGATCACAAGCAAGAGTAGGAAGGACTGGTTTTTTATTTTTTCTGCTTTTAGTTGAAAATGGAACAGGAAATCTACTTGAAATGACTGATGTGTCTGCTAGAATGATAGAGTGGGGAAGCTTAAACAGCTTCTCTTCTGCTATAAACAACTTAATTCTGACTGGTCATATGAAGAGATATATGTCATTTTTTTCAATTCTAGTTTCAGTCAATGGAAGAATGTGTAGCTGGGTGTGATGAGGAACATCTCCAAATTTAGTGCAGGCATTTACCCAGACGGAATACGCAGACTGTCTAAAGGGGAATGAAGATGCTTAGAGTTCAGAGGATTTATTTTGGAGCTAACAAACGACTATTTAGACCATTTCACGTAAGAGACAAAGCAGAAAATTTGAGATCTGAGCCTCTGGTGTTCTGTGAAGCCTGTGTCCCCATCTTGCTGTGTGGGCTGTCTTGAGCTGTTTAGACAGTATGCTGCCTGCAAAGGGCAGTAATACTCATTATCTTTCTCTTCAGTCCTGTAAAACACTCTGATACCTTTAGATTGGAAAGAGGCTGTGTGAGAGTACTTTATTATATGAATCCAAATTTGTTGCTAATGTAGTATTTGTCTCATATGGCCCAGGATTTCTAAATTTTAAAGTCCCCCAGACCAGGCACAGATTTATTGGAAAGTCTAACAGACCATGTGAGAATGTTCCTATTCACTGCATTTCTATTTAATAAGTCAACTTCATTGCTTTTCTTGTTATTTATGCACAATATCAGGCACAAATGCACAAATCACTTAGGTGCAATACTTAATGGAGAGGCAGTGAAATTGCCAACAGACTTAAAAAATAACCTTTCCCACCTTCCCTTCTGCAATCTGTGTCAGGTTTACAGCTGGTGCCATTCCTGCCAGCTAACAAGCCTGGGTAATCTTGCTGCTGGTCCTTCTGCTGATTGGTATTGATTATTCCTCTCACCTGAAAATGAAGAGAAGTCTGCATTTCCTTATTGAACTCACAAGGCCAGACGCCGAGAATACAAACATCTTCTGCTACCCCTGCAGTAATAATAAACATTCAACAGACCTGTTTCAACCCTTTTAAAAAGAGGACCAAGTAGCTGCCCATGGACTATTTAAAGCAGTGTTTGAGCTGGGGACAAATGGGGAATTGCTGTCTGTGGAGTGCAGGCAGAGCTGATGCTCATCTGGGGAAGTGCTGCAGCTCTACTCAGGAATAGAAAACTGACACACTCAAAGGCAGCTTGACTGTGTCCAGCAATCTGTCATGCAGTTTGTCCTAACACCTTACATAAATTAGGAACTGACCTGACCAAAATATCTCCTTTGGTGATATTTTGGGTTGCTGTTAGTTTACAGGATGAATTTTGCTTTCCACCCATTCTTAACTGCGTCCTGCATAGATAGATACAAAATGAGGAATCCTATCTCCCATGTAAAACAGAGTATATATTTTCCAGTGTTTCATTCTCTGGAAGGAAACTAAGAATTACTGATGAGCAAAGTGTCAGTTAACTGAAAATGCTGGTTATATTTCAACAATAAAACAATTATACTGAAAGCTATCAAATTTAGGTATTGAATTCACCCTCTTTTACAGCTGGAGGCTTATAAATTTCTTCTACTGGGGAACATTAATCATGGCTGATGTTTCTCAGTAAAGCTGAGAGAGGGCAATAAATGCAAGGGAAGAAAAACTTGAAGCCTAAAACTTGAGCAGCTCAAGTCGCCTGTTCTGTACTGCTTTTTAATCTTCAAGTTATCTTCATTTACAAACTTGTAGCTTGCATCTTAATTTCACCTTGCAAACAGCAGAGACTGATGTCTCTGTTTGTGCTGTAGATACTGACAAATTTCTTATCCTGCTTTGCCACTTGTGCAGTTAATTGGAGCCATCTCTTCTTCATGCCTTTTTCTAAGCATGTGCTCAAAAGTTGGCCCTCCTTGTGTTATCTGTATTGTTAACTATGTTGGCAGGGACCTCACTGTTTCTTTTCACAGATTATCAATAAAGATATTAAACAGTGCCATGGTCAACTTGACAAGGTGGTGTTCAGTCACAGGTTGGACTTGATGATTCAAAGGTCTTTTTCAACCTAGTTGATTCTGTGACTCTGTAATAATAATGGCAAACACTTAAAATCCTTTGGTTGTGAATCAAGTGAGGTGTGTTTCAAAGAATGACACAGTCCATTTTTTTTGCCTGTTTATTGTGTTAACCCCCAAGGCTGCAGTAACCAGATGTTATTGAGGTCTGTGGTACTTAGACACTAAGAGATGTAAAAATGTTAGTATTACTGGCTTTCACTTGTGAACGTTCAATTTGGGATTTATTGGCGTATTAAAAATGTATGTGTTTATGATGACCATTAATATCATTAAAAGTAAATAAAACAATAACTATCCCTAAATTTTGCTAAGTTTCACATAGTCCAAATGGAAACTTTGAGTAAAATACTGCAAAACACTCTCATAGTTAAAGTAATTTTGTTTATTTTACCAAAGAAATAATGAATTCAGAAAGCTATTGCAAACTTCAGTAATTTTTGGGGAGAGAAGAAGTAATTTGTTTTTTCAACACAGCAATTCCTTAAACCTCCCTTAAACATCCCTACTCTTTGTGCTAACACATCCTTTGTGAAATGGTCTGAATTGTGGCACTAAGCTTTCCGTGTGACTTTTTATAGCTAGCTCCTCAAGCCCTCCGTCTTCATCTTCTTTCTACAGACTGAGAAGGTTTAATTCTTCTCAGCTGCCATTTCATTCTTTGTTTTTCAAAGGTGCAAAGCTTCCCATTAGAGTATTGTCTAACTGACAAGTCCTCCCAGTGTACATCTGCTTGAAGAGGGTGAGGGGTTAAGCAGCCAGTTAATGTGATGACATACAAGCAACAAATAACTGGAGTAAGTGTGGGTTATTAAAAGTCTGTTGACCTGCAAGGTGTTTTCAGAGTTGCAGTTCTTCTTGATGACAGGTAGTAATGGTTCCAGTGAGCTGGAGGCTGGCGTGCTGTTGAATTAATAGCTCACACCAATTAGATTTTTCCTTTAGACCATGTGGGCGATAAGAGATTATTAAAAATAAGTGTGGCTGACAAACAAATCTGCACTAAAAATTGGTTACGTGAGTGGTCAGGTCATCTTGTCAGATGTGATGACCAGCCCATTTCTTCTGTCAACAGCTTTACAAATGCTGTGACTTTGGTTCTCTCTTTTTTTCTACATGACTCCCTGCTCAGAGACTATAGTTCAGTTGTTATGCCCATCTCAAAATTTAAAATTAAATGGATCTTAAGACTTAGGGCATTCAATTTGGTATTTTCCATAGGTTCTACATGACCTTAATGAAATTTTAAGGGAATGAGCAACATGACTTCAGACACCTCAATGAAGTGCTTTAGTGTCAGTTCATTTATTAGGGCTTGTCCAACAGTCAAAAGTCTTGCCCTAGCATTCATTTAGAAAGCATTTAATGAGGAGGCCTAAATGGAAGGTGAATTGGTGCACTAAGTTTTCTCACTTTATGTTGCAATATCTATCAAAAATGTAGTTAGAATATGGCATGCATCTCTCTTTCAGACAAGGCTCAGTAGAAGTATTGAAGAGGTGCTGTTAGATATTATTCCACCCCTCCACAGCTTTGGAGTCCCTTATATTGTTACAGTTTGTTGGATCTTGCTTTTGTTTTATCTCAGCTACATAAATCCCACTTTTTGAATTCCAAAATAAACCTTTTATTTGGAGGTTATCCTTCAAGTACATAAGAATGGCTGCATACAAATGTGAGAGGTCCATGAGCAATAGAGCCCCCACCATTTTAGTCCCTTTAGGGCCAACTGATATGATTTACTGCTGAGTGAGTGAGAGACCTCACTTTTCTCACTTTCCAGAATTTGTTTGGGATGGATTTTCCTGTGTTGCCTGTTCACAAAAAGGCAAATGAATGTGACATATCTTTTTGATAGTCCTGAGTAATCAAAATATTATAAGATTATAGCTAAATAACAGCGCTTCATCAAGTCATTGGGAAGTACTTGGGTAGCCAACTATTCTTCTTCAATTCCTGTCTTCTCCTTTCACCCCAGTTCCTTCAAGCTGCCTCTGCTGCCATCTCCTGCTCAGAACACGACCAGGGACAAGCATCTTGGCAGGTTGCAACAGGATCAGCCTCAATCCATCTGAAAGGCTGGGGGTACTGTGTGTTTAGCACTTAATTGTGCCAGGACTCTCCTCAAGAGTGCATCTGCCTCCTACCTGGAACTGGGAGAAGTTGCCTTATTACATCATCATCTTAGAAAGGCCACTCAGATGGAAGAGCTATGGAGAAAGTGCAGAGATGGGAAGACAAAAATACTGGGTACAACTGCTCCCCTGTGTTTTTAAATTATGTTCTGACTTTCGTGAGCCAGAACACCAGGATGTTTGGCCAAAAATCTCAAATGCAAAGTTCAAGCAATAAAGTTACACTTTCTATTATTGTAGAAAACTGTAAATTATTTAAGATGGAGATCCTTCTTCAATACTGAGGGTTTGTCCATAGCAAAAACAACCATCTTTCTGTATCTTTTGCTATGAAACTGGGTTTACAATTTTTGTGTGTATTTAGAGGTCACGTTGAGCTGAAAGGAAATATATCAAAACTGGGTTTATATAGTTAGAATCAGATAAAGCTTCAAGTTGTTTTTTAAGGTGTACAACATCTACTATGTGAAAATAAAATACAGTGCAGATAGTTCAAAGGTAAACTGTGCTGTACTTGTGGAAAAAAAAAGGTGTCTTTAAAAGATTTTAGTTCTTGAGGTTCCAGCAGGCTTTTAATTCAGTCTTCCTTCCTTTGTCTCTTCCCCTCTCTCTCTTTCTCTTTCTTTCTCCCTTGTGTTATCTTGTCTCATTGCTCTTTTTTCTTTCTCTCTTTAGAAAAAGACATCTGTAGATTGAAAAATTCCTAGCTTGAAAAATGCTCATGAAAATTGACCAATTACCAAACCTGATAAATTTTTGCTTTTGTAAAAAATATTTTCAAAATAAAATTTCAATATTTTTGGCAGTTCACTTTTAAAACGAGCTATTTCTTCCATAATTGTGCAGCAGTTTATTCATTGCATTTATATGGTTATATTGAAATTACATGAACTGGGGCACCTAAGGGAATGTTTATATTTCAGAAAAAATATGGGCTGGATTGAAATGCAGCATGAATCATAAGAGACGTTTAGAAGTACAAGAAGATGAATGTGTCCCTAGTGACTCAACAGAGAACATCTGGTAGGTGAGATGCCTTATAAATAAATACCTGAAAGGACCTTGGTTTTAACAAATACCAGTAAAGCATGAAAATGCTTTAAAAACCTGAGAAATGTGTATTATTAGCTTCATTTAGGAATGATAGAATGTACTGCATGTTTGTCTGATCATGCTGGGAAATTCATGGAATTGCCACAACAGCTAACTGTGATGAAGTCACTTCAGAAACTCCAGGTCAGCCCTGTGGAGGGATACTGGTGCAAACTCATCAAAACATCAGGCACATGGCAGCCACACTGAAAACTTGAATACTTCTCTGGGAATCTTCTCTCAGGTGACAGTTTTAGGATGGGCATGCAAACAGTTGAAGACAAAGAGTTGTCCCAAATGTGTGTGGAGGTCTTCCTGAAAGTGTGGTGGACACCTTCCCTGCTCACCTGGCTCTACCTGGTTTCCAGCCTCAATTCTCTGGTTCTGCCACTTGTAGTTTCCAGCTGGGATGTGGAAGCACTTCATGCACATGCTGAAGCAGGACGTGCGCTCAGTTCCCAAGATCCTTTTCAAGGCTGTCTATTTGAAGAAAGATCAACTACTGAGCTAGCAGATTTTAACCAGATCTCATTTTGCAAGACTGCTCACTGGAAACCAGTTACAAACAGATAACTCAAAAACAAACAGAGATTTCCCTATAACAGATCTTATTTACTTAGTTTGCTGTTATTTTCTATATCTTTCACTGTATAGAAGGCAAGATTCACAAGGTCTGGAAAGAGATTGATTTGGCACTTGGCTGATGCAAAAAGACTCAAGTTCTGGTCCCCTCTTCAGGGATTTCTTAATGTTTATTTTGTGATAAACAACTGTTGAATAAAATGCGCAAACATTTTATGGAAAAGAAATAAAAGCCACAGGCAGTGTCTATTCTAGGAAGATATTCCTGGAACCACTTGTTGGCACAAAGGCCAAATGGCACAAAAATTACCCATATTCAGGCCACTAAACATTTTTACCCTTGAAAACTGCCCTGTGGGGGCTGTTCCTGGCATGCATTAACTCCCAGACAGTGTCCAGGATCTGTTTGGAGGAGGGTAAATTGGCCAGTGCCAAAAACAACCCAGAGTGTTCTCTGACTGTGCAAGAGTGTGGATGCTCCAGCCCTGGTGCCCAGGAACAGGTGTCCATAGTGCAGGTTGGTTTACTGGCACAGGCAGAAGCAAACCCTTCTCCCTCACAGGTGGGTTTCACTGGGAGAAGAATGCTATGATCCGGGTTTTTTCCTTTATTTTCATTAGACAAAGAGAAAATGGCTTCCCCTCCACACACCCACCATGACAGTCTCCAGCCAAAAGTACTATCTTGAATGAGCCCTGTAGATCTGAAACCTACTGAGATGAGGAAGCTGCTCTTCCGGTGGAGCCACCATCTCCTCTTCTGGGTGGTTTTACTTTTACTTTTTTTTTTTTGTACAGATCAATCCTCTCTTGATAATGATACAATGAAAACCCATCTCTCTATTCTTACCTGCACTGTCCCAGCCCGATCTGGTTTTGTCTGGTGATGCTGTGGTCTCACCTTCCTCTGCATCTCCCTCTGAGTCCCACTGGGAAATGCAGGCTCTCCTTTCTTTCATGCCTGATCTGGTCCTCGTGTGAGTGACAATATGAGTTTGTTCTGGGAGTTGATCCAGACAAAACTTAAAGTTTTGGTTTAAGGTTTAGGTTTTTGGTCGGATAATTTCCCAGAACTGGCGTGCTGCTAGTGTTCATGTGATCTGAAGAAGGAGGAATAAATGCTTGTAGGCAGCTCTTAATTACACAGACATGAGTTCAGACGGAACTTTTGCAGTATGTAGACAGGAAGAACAACACCAAATCAGAATCTCATGACAGAAAGGCACTCAGTGTCTCTGTCTTCCAGGGCTGAGATTGATGAGGCACACAGTGAAGCAAAAGCTGAAGCACCTCAGGATTTTATATCAAAACCTCTCCTGTCTGCAGCCTTTAAACACACTGAAAGTTATTGATGGATTTCAGTATGATACTTCAGGAAACAGGCATATGACTGTTGCCTACTACCAACTTCAGGTGTCTGCCTTTTGTGAATTTGGGCCTAAATTCATAAGAAAACCCAGTTCCCAAAATTCTGCATCCTTGAATTTTTCTGCAGGTCCCTTCAAGAAAGTGATGTCTTCCCAGAGAAGCTGTTGCAAATTGTGTAGGATGCTTTATAGTAATTTATTTAAGAATTGCTTTTCAGTATAAATAAAACATTCAATATTTTAGTTGACATGAGGTCCCAATTCCTTTTTATTTTCTTTTTTTATTTCCCAGAAGTACTTTACGTTATGCAGTTGGATTTAAGCTCCTTTTTCCTAGGAAAAAAGGACAGTCTTTTTCGTGATTTACTTAGCTGAGTATGTAAGCAGCATTTTTTTCAATGTGAGAAGCTACAAGAGAAATGAAGCATATAATATTTTCAAATTTAAGAAATCGTAGCCTATGTTTGGGGTGTCTTAGGCTTACTAGCCCCCTTATTTATCTCTGTAGCATGTTCAGGTCTAGTAATCTGAAGACATGTACTAAATCTTTTTGCCTACAGAATCTGAGAGACTTCTGTTTATTGACCAAACTGGAATGAAAAATACCCCATTTTTTTTGATCCTTATCAAAATAAGCTGTATCCATGTTAATTCACAATGTTATTCCATAAACATTTTTTTAAAGCAGTAAGGAAAGGAACACACACACACAAGTATTCAGCACAAAAATACTATGGGTGCACTTTTCTGTAAACATTAATCCCCTAATCATGAAATTCTCCTTTATGTGAATCCAAAAGAACTATGTCTGGGCAGATACTACCATTTTCTTTTCCATGAATAGTTGAGTTTTTTCAACAAATTCAATCTGGCTGCATTAATGACTGTTCTGTATTTTCTTTGTGTCAAAACTCAGACAAATGCTCTTATTGTCCAGAAAGTTGGCAGAAACACTGAATATTGGAGAAAAAATTCCATGTGACCTATAATTCCAATCAAAACGAGTACTGCCACTCAACAGGGCCAATCCAAAGCCTATCTTAAGTCAGTGGGAGATTTTCCATCAACTTCAATAGGATTTGGATGAAGTCCATGCTGTACACTGGCAACAAACAGCTCATTCACAAACTACAGAACACTGCTTGTTTGCTGAAATTTTGGAATGAATAATTTTGAATGATGAAGAAAAAATCCTCAAAATTGTAAGCAGCTCATGGGCAATTTGTACACTCTGAAAACATTTGCTGTGCATTAGTAAGCTTACTTTGACACAACAAAAGTATAGCAGTGAACTGCTTGGTGGTTGATGTCTAAATTCTGCAAGCATCTGTCAGGTGATAGGAAACACTGAGTTTTAGGTTTTGGTTTACTTATTATTCAGTGCTACCTTATGTATATTTATACGTATATTTCAAATGAAGCTTCAGAAGAAGCTTGAAAAATAATTGGTGTCTCCTGCAACTGGCAGCTATCTATGGTTGGTCTTCCCTAGCACCAGCACAGCTCACTGAGATGTTTCTGGTGTTTTGCATCTTTGTTCTGCTTCTGTTCGGTTAAACTATTCCCACCCTGTTCAATCTTACAAGCATGTAGTTTAGTCATTACAAAATCCCAGCAGGGAGGGTGAAGTAGTAGAGTGTCATAGATCCTAGCATATATAAAGCTGGAAGGAACCTCTTGGATTTCTGACCAAACCCTCTGCTCAAAACAGGGTCAACTTATTCCAGTTTGTTGACAGTATTGTCTAATTTAGTCCCAAATATCTCTAAAACTGGAGATTCCACGATCTCCCACGTCTTGGGAACCCTGTTCTAATTTTGGGGTTTCTCATGGTTTAAATTTCCTTTCTCCCATACCGAATCATGATTTTCATTGCTGCATCTTCTACCTGAGGCCTTTTGTCCTATCACTGTGTACGTAGGAGAGTGGTTCTGTTTTTTCTCTACACTTTCCCCTCATGTCACTGAAGACCTGCAAGACCTTAGACTTCTCTCTTTATGCCTCTCCCTATATGTTGTATTCTGCAGGTGCCTAACTATCTGATGGCCTTCCATCAGATACAGTTATCAGGAGCTTGTAACTGGATGCTATATTCCAAAAGCAATCTCTCAAGTGCTGAACAGAGGAGAAAAATAATCTGCTGGCAGTGCTTACGCTGTTCTTGAAACTCATGAGGTTCCTGTCAGGCTGTCAAGATCCCTCATATCTCTCCACCTAAAATAAGGCATCAAAATGCAGCCAAGTAAAGCAAATGGCATATTTTCTGCTGATGAAGACCATATGGGATCCATTTATTGCTGGTTACACGGTTAGACTCTGCCAGAAAATGATACCTGCTTTCTGTCTGGCTTTTTGTTTTTGATTGCCAGGTCACCAGGTCTTTACCAGCAAAAATTAGGCAACAATATGGCAATGAAGTCCTCTAATGTCTAAAGCAGCTTAGCAGACCCTGATGTGTCTACTGATACACCAGCATCAGTGCCAAGAGTAATTGTATCTCCGAATAACTTGCTTGTTACCTTTAAGACCAGCTCGGAAATCTTTGACTGATTCTGGCCTCTTGGTATGTTTTGTGCATTTCCCTTTTAAAGATTATCTTGCTTGGTTTGCCAAGCCCCAGTAATTATAGCAACTAGAACATATCAACTTTGTTCATATATGCATGCAAAAACTACTGTAGTTTCAGTTTTCTCATGTGTAGGAGCTGCATTAACACTGAGAAGATTTAGAACCCTGCACAGCCTTGCCTTCTTAATACTGGGCTGACCTCTTTTTAGTACAGAGAGGAATGTACATATTGAGTAAAAGAATAAATTCAAAAGGTTCCCTTAAACAAGGAGGTGGATGGCGGAGGGGGGGTTCCATTAAGAACTTTGCAAATCATCAGATTTGCAGATGTGATGACCACACCTTCATTTCAGGTGGATTTTGGAAACTGACTATATTTTATGATTACTTTTGCTGTCATTGAATTAGAAGAAAACTCATGAAATTCCTTAAAAAGCCTAGACATTCCATGAACTGCTTACAATGCAGTGCTTTGTCAGTCAAAGCTGAAAGTAAAATTTCTTGATAGCAAAACCAAAAGGTAACATTTTCTTCTGAGTTGACTATTTCTCCACAACATCCAAAGTGCCGTGTTTTGAAAGGTTTCAGCCTCCCATAAATTTAGACTTTTGACTAATGCATATATTATATAGAAAATAAGATTATGGAGGTTCTCTTTTGCAGAAAAGTGCAATTTGAGGTATTCATGAGGTGGAAAATCTGGATTCACACTCATATAAACATTGTTTGCTTCAGAACGGTTTAAAATATAATAAATTTGCTTGCTTTAGGAAGACATAACAGTTATCTAGGGAGGACTTATTTTGCTCACACTCATGAGAACTAATGAAACTAGGGGCATATGATTCACATGAGAATGACACTGTGTGTATTTCTAAGCACTGTCTCAATTTACTTGCTTTCTACCTTTTTTTTTTTGACTGCTGGCTTTCTTAAAAATCCAGTGCCTCTTCTCTTCATTCAAAACCAGTGAAGATTAAACAATGTAATTTCAGAAGGTAGATTTATTTTTTGTTTCCTTTGAAAGTAAAAGTATTTTACTTTTAAAGTCATGTGCTGGATGGTCATTTCATGTTTTTTTTCTGAGGAATGCCACTGTTACAATTTATGAGGTTTCTGCTGTATTTCAGTATTTCCTCACTGTCCAGACTATTATGTCCCATTTGTCTCACACTGATTTTCTTAAAAGCTCTTCACTTGTATTAACTAGGCTCTAAAGACACCTTTGTGTATAAGTACCATCACTGCTGTTTTCAGCAGGATCTATGTTATGAATTTTGATGAGATGTCCATATATATTTTGGTCAGTTGCATGAATTTGATTTGAAATGCAGTAGATTGTCTGTGGTTTCAGTGTTTTAAAGAGACACATTGTTCTATCTTTAGGCATGTGCATACTATATTTAGAGTTTCTCCTTACACAAAGATACTTGACCTAAATCTGGTTATTTATACCATAATTTTGCTAAGTTCCCATGATCTTCTCTGTACCATCCTACTAAATAGTGTACAAGAATTGTTATTGTGGGCAGGTATATTTTCTGATTTCATAATAGACCTCAAACTTATGTCTCATAGTTTCCCTGGTGCTGGCCTAGCGAATCATGACTGAAGAGACATGAGCACACTTGGGACCATCAGTGACAGAAGTCTCATTGGCTGGCTCATCTGTGCACAATTCATTGCCCTCTATTGGATGTGGCTTGGCATTTTTTAGGTAAATTCTGAGCAAACTGTGCTATGTCTCAAGCACATCAATAGCAACCCCAAAAGAAGGGCAACAGGTCCCACTGGGGTGGTTTGAAGAGCTGGTGTTAAGGTGCCTGGGCAGCATCCTCTCAAGACAAAATTAATTACCTTCAAAGAACAACTCACAGTACTGAAAAGGATTTGATTCCTCATCCTGATGCTGTATAGAACTGGATTGCATGACACTCTTCTGAGAAAGATCCACGATCTTGTTCAAGATGGAAAAAAATCCCACCAATGTTCCCGCACATTGCTTTTGTGGGAGCCTAAATTCTAGGAGTTTAACCATGAGAACTTTGGGGATAAAAGCATTGTGTTTGCTGACTTTCTTTTTCTTATTTGGGTTATTTTTTCCAGATAAGTTTTGTAAAAGTGGAGCCTACATCCTATTTAAATGACCACCCATTCTGAGGCTAGCACTTTGCCCTTGTGTCCATGTGGAAGGCATTGCTTATATAAGGGAAAGATTACTGATTTTCTTTACTGTTTTGTATATTGTTTGGTATCTTCAAGTGTTAAGAATATGGTTCTAACTTCTCCACTGCATGATGCTTATGATTTAGCTCTCCGCCTTGGTGTCTGTCATCATATGATCGGGGATTATGTGGGAATAAAATGGTGTTTGATCCCAGATCTTCCAAACAGGAGACCTGCACGCCAAATCTCTCCTCAGTCCTTACTCCATCATTCAGAGAGCTTTCCTCCTCCATTGCCAACTTGTCTTTTAACATAATGAGATGTGATTGAAGTGAGTTATTATTCCCTTCCTCTTCTTTTCTGCCACACTGTCAAGTACTACCAATGAAGGAGTGAATGTCATGAGATGCTGACTACCTAAGTTAAAGTCAGAGCTTTTAACAATAATAAGTCTATTACATGCAATATTAGATCACTTCCTGTTACTCTAGGCAACAGCCTTTCCAGAAAAAAAAACATTTATATTTCCAGCATTGAGAACTGCTCACAACATTTTCATTTAGTCTCATGGTATTGCAAATACAGCACTAGACTGACAGATGAGCCTATGAAATAGCAACTGGCCACCTACCTTAACTCATAAACCAGCAAACTATGAGCATTAAAAATGCCATCACCTTTCTCCCCTGGCTGGAGCTGTGAAAATTGTAATTCTGTGGGAGCCAGAACAGTCGTGTTGCATGATGTCATTTTGTAGTAAAGGAGACTGTAGTAAGACAGTTCTGCCAGTTCTCTTTACAGCTATTCTAGTACAGATTTTGTGTGTAAAATTAGTGTTCCATAATTAATAGAGTAGTATAGGCTGGATATCTGGGACCATAAGGGAATGTGGTACATTAGGAATGTAGACTGCCAAAGCTGTATTTCAGTCTGCTTAAAGAAGAAACAACAAAAATCTTAGGACATATGAGGCCAGCTGAATAGGGGATTGAAGTAATTTGTTTACATTATAGTTATTTCTCTTCTAGAATAAAGGTCTGCTTTTACTGAGGCACAGGATTTGCTTCAGTAAAAGCACCAGGAACAAATGCACTTTGTTTAGAGTAGCTGTGCTGCTGTTTTATCTCCTTTGCACTTTTCCATATTGTGACATCTGCCTTTTAGGTATCTCTCCACAGTACATACTTCAGCCTCCTACAGCTCTGTCTTTGAGAGGTTTTGACTGAGGTAATTTAGAGGTATTTAGATTTGGGAAGGTACAGAGAGCGAAAAATCACTGGCAAAATTAATCATGGCCAAATTATCACTTGTGCAGATAGAATCTGACCAAAGGTAGTGTTAACTCAAAGAATATTTGTTTTGTTGTGCCACTAATGTCCTTTGTTTTGCCTGAGATTAGATAACTATAGAGTAGTAAGAATTCTGATATGTTTTTCTTTTTAAATTATGTGTACATGCAGAACCCTGGTAGATGGCATCATTCTCATGTTCTTTTTCTCAGATATGTCCTTTTTAATACAGAAGAACTTCACATCTCATGTTAGCTGTGAACAGTTTTTAACTGAGAGCTCATGACAGTCCATGAAATGAGTAAGATCTGTCCATGGTCCTCACAGGATGCTGTAAAACAACCAACATGCAAAGAAGTCCCTGATTTTAACTTTGATGAGCTTCTGTCCTCACCATAGCTCTATGGTTGACCAAGAACTCTTACTGAAGGAAAGAAAAGAATTTTCATTTTTGGGATGGATGTCAGAATATAAGACATAAATATACAAAACCTAGGAGAATAAAAAGAGATAATTATATTTGTTTCATTGACAATCAAAAACAAAGAAAGACTTGTAGAAAAAGAGAATATTTGAATCACAAGGTAGTAAAAATGTGGAAAACATGTATTCTAAGCAGACGTAAATTATATATCTATCCAAACTCAAGTCATTCTACCTTCCTGTCTAAAGGACATGAACAGAACAACAGTGGTAAGTTAGTTTAGCTGCTGAGTAGATATGACAATGATATCCTGGCTCCAGATTTTTTGTTTGCTCTTAAATAGAAGCATCCTTAGGGGCGGAATTTTAATGCTCATTGTTCATTCTAGTGACAAGCAGTATGTTTAACACTCCGCTCCACTGGCATCATGAATCTTCTTTTGTTTCATTTTAAAATTAAGTAGGAAGATTTTTATATTCTAAGACTATGACTACACGACTGAATGTGTATCCTACCTTTGAACTCTGACTGAGGTTATCTAGCTGAAAAATGAGGAGACAGAACAAAGTCATATAAAATAATAAAGCCTTAAAAGGAGCATTCTGAACATTTTTAAAAAATACTATGAATATAGCAGGATAAAAGAAATATAGACAACTGCTTTTTATATAGTTAAATAGTTACAACACAAGTTTTTTTTAGTGCTACATTTTTGGAAGGGACCTGAAACCTAATATATCAGGGTATAACTCAGCCTCCAGTTAGAAGTTTTAAGAAAAAAATCTTACAGGCAACTTGCTTCATAACTTGCAGAAATTGAGTAGATATACCTGTAGACCAACACTTACCTTCCCAGGCCTGTTCATGCAGCCTAACCATCGTCAGTGATAATTTATTTCCTCCATTTTTCTGTAGGAAAAGCTCATATTCTAGGATTATCATCATAATATAGTTCTCATATATTTGAAAATGGATGTTTATAATTCTTCCCGCTAGTAGAAAGATACATTATTTTCAGGCTTTTTCTCATATAGCTGTCTTCAGTTGACTTTATCTTCAATGGCATCAGTGTGGAAGTTTCCTGAGAAACATATTTTGCACTTTTGTTTTGTACTTTGGATATGTGAAGAATAGATAGGAAATATAAGTACACCTGAGACATACAAGGATGTATACTGTAGAACGTTCCAGTGCTGCCATGTATCTTTCCCCTACCTAATCCCTTGTTGCTTTCTGCCCTTGTTTCTAAAAGATCTTTCTGAAGTGGAGGTGAATTTCATGTGTACAACTGTCATTAATCTGAATTGTTCTGTTCCTTGGAATCCTGTCTGTGCTTCTCCACAAAGTTATGAACTGTCATTGTTTTTCAATTAACGGCCTCCTGGAAAATTTACTCAAGTAAGTACCACTTTGAGCTGCTTTATATTTTGGCTGGGCACGCTTGGATGATGACTAGCTTAACCAAAAATAACCCCAGTAAATGGGACATTTTTTTCAGACTCCCAAAGAGACAGGTAAGAAGACTCAGAAATTATGAGGAAAGGAAAAAGCAAGCTCTACTTACGAGCATTATTCTTTTTAGGTTTTGGTACCACTCCACCCAATGTACCAGCTCTAGCAGTGAAAATCCATTTTGTGACCATTTATTTTATTCTGAAGTGTTTTTGAAAACAGCCTCTGAAGTCTGTCATTTACTGACTCCACCAATTTGCCTTTTATGGTACAGCTGCTCGTTGAGTTCAATCCTGCACCAATAAGAGAGAACAAAGCTGCAGTTTGAGTCAGTCTTCACAAGAAGGAAAAAAATTATATTGAGACTCTCCTTGAATTGGATTTGAAGAAAAAACTGTTTATTGGCATTCCTAAGTGATCTGAAGGATTAATTAGTGAGAAAATGGTGCATAGAAATTATGAATGAGAGAAAGGCTTAATTTTAGCTTATAGGCTATAATACTTTTATTTCCACTTCTGAGAGACGTTTCTGTAAGGAATTAACCTTTGTATTGACATTTTCAATCCACAAATAGGTTTTAGGTTACACTTAAATGAGGCTTCCATTGCTGACTCTGGAATTTAACTAGTGAATGAGCAATTCAGCAGAAATTCATAAACATGAATGTTACAAGTTCCCCGTATCATATTCTTGTTAGAAAAACCTCAGTACTTACAATTTTTCCAGAACATTTTTTCCATAATTGACCTTTAAAATCATGACAAGAGAACAAAGGGTTGGCTGACATTTAAGGTGAAATAGGAGGATTTCCTCATATTTTATTACTAAGTTTGTTTTTCTTTTATTGCAGACTATGGGAGGAATAATTTGTGTCTGTTTTTAATCAGCTGGTATCAACATGGAAAATTACTAAGGGTGCCACTTGACTGGAAGTGGAAACTGTTGGTTTCCTTTTGAAAAAGAACCATAATAATTTATCATTTTAAGACAAGCATTCAGAGAATGATATCATAGCAGTGATCTACTTTTTTTTCATAGCCTCAGAATTTCTCCATCTCTGTGTGTGCCTATGACATGAATGAAAAGAGAATTTGTGGCTCAGTTTTGTGCCTTCCAGTTGTATTTGCTCATCTTCTTTTCGGAAATGATCTGTTCTAGAGGGTTCCTGGATTTGGCACACTTAATAAAAGAGAGTGTGATAAAAAAAGTGGAAGTAAAAATTGTTGTGACAGTTTTGGCAGAAAGTAGAAACTATTAGTATTAGTTCTGGGTTTCAGATCACGGGTAAAACTACTACTTTGTGTAACAGCATTAATTATATGTGCTATCAAAATCTCATTTATAGGACTCTCAGTCATAAAACCAGCTCATGAGTTATTTCCTATTAATCCAGTTCTCAGTGTCTGGGCTGTCAGTGCACATAGGCAGGAAACAAATCACCTAAACAGTGTGTGGAATGAATTGAAGAATAAAAGCATGTAACAATAAAAATGGTAGTCTAAACATCTCAGCAAAAGAGCAAGATTTAAGAGTACAGTTAGTTGATGGTTGCTTAGACAAAAAGCAGTAAATTAGAGACTATAAATAACAGAACAATTACAGGCTTTGTAATAATGTCCTGTAACATAATTTGAGAGGCAGTGGTTTACTATTATTACCTCTAATGACCAGCCTCTGTATAAAGAACAAAATCTGTAAAGCACACTATACCTATAAATTTAATGAAGCACATTTAGTCTACAAACACACACCACAAATGTAAATGGACATTTCATGTATAATAAAACAAGGAAAACAGAGAAGACACAAGACAGAAGAGTAAATCCGAAGCTGAAGTCTGAGAGAGTTTATTACAGCTCTCTTTTGTGCCTATCTCACAGATAACACACATTGCCACCTGAGCCTGGAGTTAATGCTAATTAGCACTCAGAAGCTCATTTATCCTTAGAGGTCTTTTCCAACCTAAATGATTCTGATTCTGAGTCTTTCTTTCTGGAGCTTGCCATTTAGTTACCAGATTTCATTCCTGAAAGTGTGTGCATGCACATGTGTGTACGTGGTAAGGTTTCATTTTTTTAGTCCTCAGAGGATATTAGGTATTGCCAGTCCTAGTTGCAGATTCTTCACCCTTTACCTCAACCTGTGCCAGCTAATATTGTTTTCCTCTAGAAGTTTCTGCTTTGTGATGCCCAGAAGTGGCTACAGCTTTGACAGCAGGGTTGACACCACTTCCAAAAGTCAAGATTTTCTCTTTCCAAAGAATTTAGTATCTCCCTGTATGTGTGGCCAGGAAAATGGGTCATATTGCACCTTCCAGTTGCTTTCACTTCAGAGCTCACTTGATGGCTTATAGGGCATGTCAGCTTCTTTTTTTTTTATTGAATATATGAAGCTCCCTGCATTGGTTTATGTGATAAAGGTGATGCTGTTTACTGATGACTGAAATGCTCCTGTGTGTCAGCTGAGGTGGCTCAAATGATGGAGCCACATGCTGAGGAGCAGTCAGGGAATGAGGGCTGGTGGGAAACCCTTGCTGCCCTGTGGATGTTGAGCAGTGCTGTACTCCCAGTTCTGCTCTGGGACCTGACTATGTCAGGTGTGTAGACTCAGTGGGTCTGTGCCTGGGAAATGAAAAGAGGCAGCAACCTGTTCCAGGAAACAACCAGGTGTTGTTTGCAGCTGAGAAAGAGGTCTGCAAAGACTATGTAAAATGATGGGGAGAAAAAAAATCTGCTTCCCTGGAGGAAAGCTTGCTCTTCAAGAAAAGCTTACAGGAAGTTACAACTCAGCAAACATGGGCAGAAAGTTTCCTCAGAGAAGCTACAGACCCAGCAGCACCTTGCAAGGTCTTACCTGACAAACTGATGGACTTACCAGCACTGGTTTTCTGGGCCATGCTTCTTTCTTGGTGTGTTTAGGTTAATGTTTCAAGACATGGCTACCATCCTTTACATACGTTCAGTCATGGTGATGTCTCACTGAAATGAGCTGATGATCTCACTTGGTGACCACAGCTTAAATAGCAGGACAGCTGCCCAAGCTAGGCTTCTTTAGCTTTAAATGGAATCATATGAAACAAGGGAATAGTTGATGTAAAATATAGCTATGTTCCTTGCTCTCTGCATTTGAGACATTAGATAAACAGATGGTTTAAATACAGATAATGTGGTAATTCTGAATATATTTACCAGTGTGCTTTATTAAGAGAGAATCCATGGTTATACTGTGTGCATGTGATCCCCAGAATGGAAAAGCTGTATCCTCTTTATAAAAATCATGGGACCTCTGACAAATTATGAGACATCCTTCTGTCTAAAATCTCTTCCTCCTCTGTACACACGAATTTCAAGATGCTAGTGCAGTTCAATGGCATAAGCACTTCTGTTTGTTCTAG
Source organism: Monarcha castaneiventris obscurior (assembly GCA_026261815.1). Classification (NCBI taxonomy): domain Eukaryota; kingdom Metazoa; phylum Chordata; class Aves; order Passeriformes; family Monarchidae; genus Monarcha; species Monarcha castaneiventris. Next base: position 14,683,761 of record JAMPIT010000379.1, read on the forward strand.
AGCCTGTGACAGCACAGAATCTAATCTTTTTTTACTTCTGAAATGAAGAAAACCCCAACTTTCTTTCAGCTCTTTTATGGTGAATTCCTCAGATGCCAAGAAGTTCACAGCATATGCCCAAACATTTATGAGAAAATGCTGTGTTATAATTGTGTGCATTTCTGAGTGAGAGCTAACTAACATAAACCCCAGCAGCTTATCACAGAATTATTCTAATGTGTAAGAATTTTTAATCTATTTTACTTAATTTTACTGACAGATAATATAAGGAGAATGAAAGACAGATGGCAACTTTTCAGTTTAGTCAAGAGAAGATTTCCCATAACCATTTATTTAAATATTTCATTTGATGCAAGGAAATTATTAATTGTTCTTTAAGTAATGAGCTTTGACATTAATAGCTCCTTAAAATCTGTCTTTGATTTTCCAAGAAACTATGTTCATGCTTTGGATTAACATAAAACAGTAAAATAATTATGTGGAATCATCAAACATCTCTGATCTATTTTTAACTTGATTTTAAAGTTGTCAAACTATATAACTTGTACAAAGAAATAACCAACTTTACACAACTTTACAGAAAGATGACATAGTTGGTTACCATTTAATCATTTCAATAAGACATTTGTTCTGCTGACTTTGAAGGCAGCTTGTAATGGTGCCTGCATAGTACCTGCTCCTGAAGTTGGTTTTGAATGACAGGAACTCAGTAGATGTTTCTTTACCAGGCTGAAGGTGGTTTTTCTGCTTCCCTGCCTTCAGCAACCTTTACTGTTCTCTGTAAAGAGTCTGTGTAAAGCAAGAACAGAGAGGAGAGAGGCAGGAGAAGGGAAGGTTTTGCCTGCTCTCACACACTCCCTTCTGCCGTGATTGTATGATGCCTTGGCACATGCAACAACCTTTTCCCAGACTATGACTCATATGTATTTTCATTTAAAAATGCAAATGGGAAATTGCCTCATCAAACCCGGGGGACAATGCAGCACTGACAGCAGCAAGAAGTTTATATCTTGGAGCAAGACTACCTAATTTTCTACGTAAATTTCGGCTTTCCTGGCCCAGGTCTTGACAAGAATAAACCTAAGCAATTTTAAGCAATACAGAGAAATCTGTAGATTTAGATGTGAATGTAGCTTCATTCCAATTTCTCACCAGTATTGAAGGGAATGGGGAGCTCTGAGAGGTCAGTTTGCAGAAAGACCGTGAGAAGAAAATGGGCAACCTTGCTGGCCTAATCCCCTCCCCCTCCCAAGGGAATTCTTACAGACTGTGACATCATAACTATATGTACTTAACCCTGCTGGAGAGCATGTTGAGAGGACTTGTTATTGCTTATTTGGTGTAGAAATATTTTCATTATACAGAAAAAACCCCAGATTTGTTTTTTTTTTTAATTTTTTGTTGTTGTTGGGATATGCATCTCTGTGTTAAGTTCCTTGTGCATTTTCACTTAAGCACAGTGTTTCAAGAGCATTCTCCATCTTAAAATTCATCCTAGTGTTTGTGGGGTTTTTTTTAAAACGAAACCACTCTGTGACAATGTGGGTGGCTGGGTATGTCATAATCCTGTCATGCACTTGGGTGCTCAGACTGCAAAGAATCTCTTCATTTTCAAGCAGGCAGGAGAATTTCTTTACCTGAATGAAAAGAAGGCTGCCTCCTTGGTGGAAGATGCCACCCAAGTAGGCTGTGAGGAAAAGGCCAATAAGCCTCTCCTCTTAACTCAAACTTGCCTCTTGACGCACCATTTGATTTTGAGTTGTATCTTATTGTTGTGGTATTTCTGTCCCAGAGCGTGGGGTACCGTGCTGTTATTAAAAACATGTTAGCAGAACACAGCAATTGATGGTACAGAGAAAGCAGTGAGCAGAGCTGGCTATGGAAGTGCGATCCAAAAGTCAAAACGTGCTATGGAACGTAGGTATATTTGAGCATGTGATCCTAGGGAGTCTGCTCGGCTGCTAGACAGTTTGGGAAGAAAGAAATTCTGGGTAAGTTGATGGGAGGCAGGCTTTGACTGCTACTGCGTGAGTTGATCCAGATGAGTGAAAATATTTTGCTGATAGGATTTAGCATGTGTGACAACAGCATGGCAAACTCTCTGGAAAAAAAGCCTGAAAGGATAGCTTATAGAATCAGCCTAGAAGCCTTTTTGTTCAAAGACAAGGAAGAAAATTGCCTGTATATTCCAGAAGGACTGTGTCTTTTCTTGGGCTTGACTGTGGGAAATCTAAGCTACTGAAGTTGAAAAAGTATCTTTTAGTATCTCTTCTTCAATAGTAAAGGAAGGCTGAAATCTGGGAGAAGGCTGTGTAGGTGGATAGTTCTCTGCAAGGTAGATAGGATGGTGGGTTTTGAAGGAAGCCTTGCTAAGTCTCAATTATCATTTAGCTGTTCCTTTTTCTACAGCAGGAGTAGCTCTCAAAAGCTATTTTGCCAGGTGCATTTAATAGGTTCTGGTCTGTTTTGGTCAGCTTTTTGTTAGCTCAGAAAAAGCGATTGGTTTTCTCAGTCCTCCAGCTGATAAGGGTCTCAAAGATTTATTGTTTGTATTTATTTTACAAAGAAGAGAGCTGTTTACCCTGACTGGTAATTCAGTGAGAAATAGATCCAATGAATTAACTGACATGGTTATGCAGATTTATCCAAATTGAAGGAGTTTTAACAATATACTTGAATTTTGTAGTGTGACAATGAGTTATACACTCATGCATTTTCTTGCAGCTTCAGCACTGTGGTTCTTTGAGTCTGTTTTGCATTGCCATTTTTCTTGACTGGAGACAGAAAGACCATGCAATAAAATATGTCATGGTTGATTCTTTTCTATGTTTTGCTTTATTATACCCCCAAAATACTTTTATAAAGACTCTGCTGATTTCACAGAGCTGGGGGGTCTTTGGACACCTATAGTTTGTGCATCTCTACAAAGTAAGATCTTGTTGCTTAAGTTGAACTTGTTCTGTGATTGATATTCCCCATTAACCAGCTATTATTCTAAACAGATAATCTTTCTAGTACTTTGGTGTTTTTTTGCAGCTGAAGTGATAGTCCATGTGCCATTTTAACATGCATCTGTAAGTCTCAAATATTCTCAAACGAAGCCATGATAGAGCATGATGGAATGTCATTAAAAAGTGAGTTTCCATTTCACTGCTGTGGTGAACCTATTCACTTCAGAATATTCCTCATGGATATGGAGCAGCATGGAATGTGACAGGTAAACCTGAAGCAACAGCAAAACAGAACTTTCACGATAAATGTAGAACTGGAAACCACGGGAATATAGTGCCAAATTGTGGTTTATATTACATTCTAACCGAACATTGTGAGTCAGGATAGTATTTCCAAGCATTAGCAACAGTCAATTCCTATGTGAGGAATTAAAAGTTACATTGAAAAATTGTTTGCATCTGTACAATATTCTCAATATTAATGTGGCATTTTGTCTTTTAAATGTAGTATGGCAGAATTTTCACTTAAAAGTTCAGCTAATTTTTCAAGGTATGAACTGTGTTTCAACATGAACAGTGTTGTCATCTGTGTTGTTAGACATAAACAATTAAGACAAAATTTAAAAACTGTCATTCACTTCAAACAATTTTACAAGCTTTTTTTTTTTTTAACTGCTAATGACACACTTTAATGGCCAAGGAGTCATCAGATGTTATATGTTGTTTTTACAGTGGGCACCAGTTTTGGAACTGCAGATAACTCTTCACTTACATCACCATGATACACAGAAGAAATAGCCTTATTATTTTATAGTTTATCACAACTTTTCCATTCGGTTTGAAGGTATGTCTAATCAGTTCAGAGAATAATCTTCACTAATGACATAGACCAAGGGGTCGAGTGCACCCTCATCAAATTTACAGATGACACCAAGCTGAGTGGTGCAGTTGAGGCCTGAAAGACAGGATGTCATTCAGAGGTACATGGAAAAGCTTGAGAAGTGGGCCCTTGGGAGCCTCAGGTGGTTTAACAAGACCAGGTACAAAGTGCTGCACCTGGTTTGGGGAAACACTTGGTCTAAACACAGGCTGGGTAATGAACACATCAAGAGTAGCCTGAGATCTGAGAGGGACTAGGGGGTGCTGGTGGGTGAGAGGCTGGGAATGACCTGGCAATGTGCACTTGTAGCTCAGAAGGCAAACAAGGTTCTGGCATACATCAGAAGCAGCGTGGCCAGGAGGTCAAGGCAGGGGATTCTGTCCCTCTTCTCTGCCCTCATGACACCTCACCTGGAGTGCTGTGTCCAGCTCTGGGGTGCCCAGCACAGGAAGGACATGGACCTGCTGCAGCAAGTCCACAGAACGGACACCAAGAGGATTAGATGAAGCACCTCTCATATGACAAGAAGCTGAGGGAATTTGGTTTGTAACTTTGGAGAAGATTAGGTACTACTGTGAGAGCAGTGAGTTATATGGCTCAGTAGTAAAGGAAGGGTGGACTCTGGAAGACAAAATTTGTAAAGATGCTTTTCCATTTAGGAATGTCTAATGGGGAAAGAGGAAGAAGCAGAAGACAGACCAAGAGATATTGCTCAAAAGCTACAAAAGATCAAGGGAAATAGAGGGGAAGAAGAAGGAAATCAGATAAATAAGGTTTGACAGCCATTAAAAAAAAAAAAGGCATTAAGGAATAGATAGGTGGGGCACAGTGGTAAGCATTTGGAGCAGGAAGACCCACAAAGTTTTGAGAGCATGAGGGAGAAAAGTGAGAAAGCATGAAACTGATAATGAGGGAATGAGTTTTGAAAACAAGATGGATATCAACTTTGGAATTTTGTGCAGAAATGGGAAGCAGGAGACAGAAAACAGGAGCAAAACAAGCAGCTGTCTTAGGTGATAGTGGTACATTTGCAAGACAACTGAAAACACAGATTAAGCATAGTGCAGAGAGTGACTTGTAAAGTGCAAATGTGGCAGCTGAAGCTCTGATAAAGTAACAAAACGGTATTGATGAAGAGCTAACAAGAGAATAAGGGATAATCTTTGATTCTCATCTTGAAGGATTCTATTGAAGTAGGGCGAATAAAGAGTCTTGAGGGTCATGAAGTGAGATAGGCTAAAAATCAGTACCCACAGAGAGTAGGAGATAGAACCAAGTAGATGATAGGAGACCCTTTGCATTATTTCTTCTTCTTGTAAAAGGGAGAGGTTTTTTTGAGGTAGTGAATACATTGTCTACGCTAAGCAGTAATACTATTCTCCTGTGTCTTGAGGCTATTTTGACAAGTTTAAAAGTTTATTTTAAAATTACTACTATTTACTTTAAATGACAGTGCATTCTGGCTTTGTCTTTAGGTGACTTGAACTCTCTCAAACTGAGGTAAGTACAACCTTTATCAGAAAATTAATTTTTTTACTGATTTTGTGTGTGAATTCTTTATGAGTTGTTTCATCATTCCCTACAGCAGTGATTGCAATGAAAACCATATCTACATTATAATTACCTTTGTTGCAGAAAAAAAAATTAAATTCTGCATTCCAAGAAACATTACATGGTGGGATGTATTTCTAAGTATTGGAACATTATTTTCAGTTTAGATAATATATTCCAAATTACAGTCACATTAATTATTAATTATTAATCATTAATTCCTGTAATTAATGCTGCTTAAGAGGTTTAAAATACAAAGGCCGTGGTACTCCTAGTTAGTATAACAATATTGCTTTCAGTGTAAAATTACATTTGAAAATATTGAGCCTTGGTGCAGACAGGTCCTAATCCACTATTGTGTTGATCCTAAAATGAGGTTAGATTTGCTTAGACCAGGTCTTATTTTGGTCTATTGATTTAAATGTTTTTTATGAAGTGAAATGCTCAAGAACCAGAAATACTAAGCAGGGATGCCAGAAGTTCAGCAACCTCCACTAGGTGCAGTGGTATCCAGAATGATATCATGGTAGTGAGTATATCATAAACACCTCGTTAGCTCATCTAAACTGACACTGCAAGACACCAGCATATTATATAGCATGAAGCCAATGGGAAGATGTATTAAAGGATCAAGTTGAGATAAAAATACTGACTTTACTATTGAGATATTTGCAACATTGCCAAACTCAAATATTCAGAATGACTGTTTTGAATTTGATGTGAAATGCACACTGTATCTCTAAGAATACTTTTACTTCTACAAGTCAGTGGTTTGGGGTTTATTTTTAGTTTTTTTGATTAGTAAGAACAGGACATATTTTAATTTTTTTCTGCACAACTAAATTCTTCTAGAACTCCAAGAATCGCAGAGCAAGGACTTCAGGTAAACAGTGAAATGATGAAACTTTCTATAAAATCTTAAAGTTTGCAGTACAATTTGTGAGAGATATTGTTTTCCACATATATATTCCAGTTTAAAAAGTATGATAATACCAACTTCAAGGCTGGTAGTAAAAGCCCTGCAAGCAGGGACATGCTGTATCAAAAAAATCAAATAACCTCTAACACAGCTGAGGATAAAATTTGTCTGGGCAATGGAAATCAGAGGAATCTTATTCATGCTTGATGGCTTGATTGGACAGTCAAGGCAATATGTAATATGATATATTGTTATGCCTGGGATTAGCTCTATTTTCCTTTTATTTTACTGTCTCTTCAAATTAAACCTCTGCAACTTCATTTTTTCATGTCACTTGTTCAAGTCAAGCCCAAACAGAAGAGACTTAATCTAATTGACACATATGCTAAGAACACACAGTGAAAGAAAAACTAGACAGTCAGTATTAATATTACTGCTTTACAAACTCTTCTTCTCTGAGCCTTACTAGATCCCATAGAAATCTCTGTAAATTATTCTGGTTAATGAAGTATTTAGAAATCACATTTAGAAATTGCCAAGAGGGTGGGATGTACTCAACATTTAGATGTCATTTTCAGTAAAATTCCATTTTATCACAGTGCCTACAATTCTACTAGGGTGTAATGTAACCACAAGGAAATCCACAGAGGCATGCAATGAGCTTTTCATGGTGGGGGTTTTTTATATTGAACTTTTTTGTCATGTGAATATTTGAAAAGCATGTTGAGTTCATTATAAGCTTTGTTAAACATGTTTCAGTCCAAGAAGAAAAATCCCAAGATACCTGATCATGTTATTGTTAAATAACATAAGCGGGGAGTGGAGGGGGGATGGTGCAGGGTGGGCATGGACAAGAGCTTTTGGCAATGGAGCAGAAAAAGAAAAGCCCGAGAATATGGCATGTTTTTACCACCAAATACAATACTCAGCATTCCCAGCCATACAAACATAAAGGGCCAGAGACTGCACACTTCACCACCTCCCCCTGGCCTTGGGAGGGAGTTACTGCCAGGCAGAACCTATCTCACCCACTAAAAGCCAGGGGCATGTAAAGATGCACAATTTCTCTAGGATCCCTTTGCTGTAAGATATTGCAATTAGAATTTGAGGATGCTGCTATGGAATCATGGGCTGTTACTACTGTGAGGAAGGAGACAACTTAATTGGCATTACAATTGTAAGTACTTCTGTGAGTTGGCTTCTAGAGAGATGAAGGACAAAGGGATAACATATCTACTACATTTATATTATTCAGAAATAATTAAGGGAAAGAATAGAGTTCATTCAGAGATTCTTTTTTTAGGGGGGACATAAAAAGAACTATTCCTTTCTCTCTCTTCTCTAGAGGACAAATGTTACTAGATGAGGATCCTGAGGAAACACATCAGGAGAGTATGTGGCTTTAACTCATGAGGAAAAACCCTGAAGTTGTGATCAACAGAAAGGACTCTAAAGTAGCATCATATTAATATTATGTCAGTGATTTTAACCAAAGAAATCCTTAGTGCAAGCCATTCACTTTGAAAAGAGTCATAAAGATCAGTCATGTAACAGCTTAAGAAACAGCTTAAGAAGCTGTAACGGCTTCAGAAAACACCTTTTAGTTCTTTCCTGTTCTTGGTGGTCAAGAGGGTAGAAGCACACTGACTGCTGGTGTGTCCAACACTGTTGTAACTGTTTAATGGAGAAATAAAACATTTTACTTTCCAGGAAAGCCAGTGTACCTCACAAGAGTATGTCTATATTTCAAAGTCCTTGCCAGACAGGCATATTTATATGAATGATGATAGTCAAAGTGAAAAACAGAATGCAACCTGGATTTGGATTTTTAGTGTATTTTTTTAATGAAAAGAAAGATTTTTTTCTGCTTCATCATCTGCATAATCAAAATCTGGATTTTATTAAGGCATTAAATATGAACTAGGGGATTTTGTTCATAATTTTTTCTACTATTTCCATTAATCTTCAGAATAAAAGGCATCCTAAGATTGTACAAAATTGAAAATTATATATTAAAGACTAACTTTCCTTTATGGAATAAGGAGATTAATGTTTAGAATAGGACCAAAAAAAAAAAAAACCAACAACTTATACAGATCTTCATTTCATGTATATTTATAAAACCCAGTAAAAGTACTCTAAATGAACTACAAAAACTTGGCCTGTTCATTAAAGATAAGGTCCTACATTTAGGAACCACACATTAAGAGGCACATATTCCATTTTATTTCTGCAAGAGCTGGTCCAGTTATTTCTGATTAGTTGCTGAGACATTTTAGAAACTATCAGATATATTTATCCACATTTGCTTGGCTGACTTTCAAGGAGAGGATCAAGAAAGGAAATGGAGAACACCAGTGATAAATATTCCCAGGAACATTCTGAAGATGGCAAACTCTCAAAATCATGTTTTACTGAGATTCAGATGAACTGCATGTTATGTACAGTCTTTGGAAAATGAACTAAATGAATGCATTCTGTGATGTGGTTCCTGAGTTTAAGATGAAATGTGTGCTGAGTCTGCTGTGCTTTCTGTAGCTATTTGCTGGTAAGGAGTCATAGCACAAATGACTCCAAACAAATTTGTGAAACTAAAAGCCATACTTCTTCTGGAAGCATGAAAAGCACACTGTATCTCCTGAGCATATTGAACTTGTTGAAATAGGCTGGCTCAGTGATGTCTATTTGCAAAATTCTGCTTTTTCTTAGCTTCTAACTAAGTATTTCAAAAGTTTGTGTTTCTCCATTATCCAAATACTACTCCTTTATTTCAGAGAAATTGCCTCTTCATCTAACCTCAGAAATGTTCTTATGGCATGCTTAATTCATATTTTGTCACTAGATGCCCACTAAATGAGTAGAAAAATGGTATTAGGGAGCAATTCCTGTTGAACTTACTGCATGGCAGATAAATTGTTTTCAACTGGAATGATTATTGGTGACAACAGAATTGCATCTACAGAAAAATATTAGGAGAAATCGATATTAAGTAGAAAGACATCTGTTTTATCTACATCACAGCAGAATTATTTTAATCCCAAAAATATCTGTAACATAATCTCTAACAGAATCAAAGTGATATGAGGGAGATACAGTTCTGTGTTATGGGAACTAAACAAGACAACTATGTTGCGGGAACTATGGACACTGATACACACATTCTGCTGTTGGACTAGCCAAGACTTTCTGGTCAAGGCATTCTTCTAGTGTGTTTCCCCCACTTTCAAAATCCGAAAAGGAAGGATCATGCAGTTTGAAACTTCCTTCATCTGCATTTTATGTGTCATTTGGAACACCAGATCCACTTAAAGGAGCTGGTATGGTATGAGGAGATGATATGTTGCAATTAATTTTCAATTAGTATTGTTCATATATAAATGATCTTCTTTGCTGCTACAGTGAGTTATTTATCCAAGCTAAAATTATAAAACCGAAAAGTCAGGAATTACATGAACTAGTGAGTTGCACTTCCTATGTTGCCATTCAGCAAAAACAAGACTTTAAAACACTTTTTAAGACAGGCATATTTCATTACAGAGCTGTCAGTATGGGAATGATTGCATTTGAAAAAATAGTCACCCCCGTTGGTTTTACTTTCCTGCAAATTTACTGTGTTCTTGAGAAGTACCCAGAAGCTAAAGCAGTGGCAAGTACTGTAGGTCACTACTGTATTGCTATGTTGTTTTGGATGTTGCAGATAGGCACATGTGAGAGAACAACTGCAGAATGGATGAGTATTACATACACAGATAGAGAGAAAGCAGAGTTTTCATTGGCAAAATGCACCTCACAACATAAGGAAAGACCAGAAAACTGGTCATTCATGAGGGAGATAAAATGCATTCAGTTTTATGAGATTTGATTGTTGACTTTTCTTTGTGTAAAAAAAAAAAAGCTATATTGCAAATATTATCTATGGAAACTGTTGAATTTTGGAATGTATTAGAATCATAAAAAACCCACAAAATGCCTCTTTTTTGATGTGTGGAAATTGATTTTCTATGTTTTTCTCCTGGGGGATCCTCATGAAGAATCAAAAAATCTATGCATGTCTGGCAAGCAGAAAAGGGTCTGTGCATGTTTTGCCAGCATGCATTGTGTCTTCAGCCCCCTCTTAAACCTATCAGGAGCTTGAATGCATATCTTGGTCTGGGCCCTCTGAAGTCAAATTATGTCTCTGTTTCCATCTGGGATTTCACCAGGAAGTACTTCAAGTACCAGGCTGTAGGCTGATACCATGAGATTTGCAGACCTGAGAAATTCAGATAAGCCCATACAAACTTTGAACCTCCAAACCTTTTGAAGATTGCCTGTCATGAAGTGTAACTCCACTGCTGTCTGCACACAACACTGAAGCATGAATGGAAACAGATCTCTGTTTCAAAAAGCTCCTGTGGGTGGCTTAAGGACAAAAGGATAAATAAAATTTTATATGGAAATATAACGCCTTTCAGAGAAACACTCTGTCTCTTTGCATGCTTGAGTATTTCTCTGCATCCATGACAGTAACAAAAGCCCGTAAAATCAGTTTATTTCCCGCTTGCTCCTGCATTTTCATTGTGGTTGATCTGATGCAGTGATGTGTTCTTTAAACATTCATTTCTCTATTTACACAGTCAAGCTGTTGTTGTTTACCCTATTCCCATTAAGCTGGTCAAGGGTGTATATTTGAGAGAAAATCCAGCAGTAGCCAGAAGTTGCTGCAGTAGAAAGAAGACTAAACAACCAACAGGCATTGACAGGGAGGATGTGTGGAGCAGAGCTTGCACCTGGCCCATGAGCCTGTGCCAATATTTCAGTGTCTGTGACTAAAGCCACAGAGTATCATGAGACCTGCGTCAAGCATTAGATCACCACCCCATTTTTAACAACAACAAATAGCAGATAATACAAAAATGTATACAAGGATTGGGAAAGTTTAGGGTGGTGCTTCTTGCAAACATTCTCAGATTCTAATAGTCTTTGAACAAGGTGTTTCCCAAACTAATGGACATTACATAGACCTGTTTAAAGCTCCTATAGACTTTCTACACAAATTGAAGTTTCAAAAGCCTATTTCTAGGAGACAAAATCCTGTGGCGATTAATTCTGCAGTCTCAAATTGCGAACACTTATGTATCATCTACAACTATCTATTTTTCAGAGGATAAACAAGTATTTATATTTTTTTAATAAACTCTTTCTTAAAAAATTTTTTGGCTGCCTTTCATGTTATGAAAAAAAGAGAGTGATCGTTCTCTGTGTTTCCCATGAATGTCACCATTTTACTGGCCCAAGATGGAAGAGAGGATTTCATGTAGACCCAAATAACAACCTTCCAATACCTGAGATGAGGTAGACAAGAAAACGGAGCCAGGCTTTTCACAATGTGAGGAGAAGAAGACAGTGGACATGTGTTGAAACAAGAAATTGTTAGATGAGTTATAAAGAAAAGCTTTTACACCATGAGGACAGTGGAACAGTGTAAGAGGTTGCCCAGAGTGGGGCAGTTAAGATTTTTGGAGGTTTTTCATATCCAATTGGATAAACCCTAGAGGCCACCCTATTAAAAAATAAGTGGTTGAACTAGAGTCCTCCTGAGGTCTGTTCCAAACTGAGTTTTCCTATGATCTTGTATTGTATCCCCTGCCAGATTTCTCTTTTCCAAAGAGAAAAGTTCTCCCTCACACAGAAACCATTTACTACTATTGAACACTTTTGTTCCACTTCTAGCTTTTATTGTGTCTTTTTTGATAAAGGGCAACCAGAACCGTGCATGCTTTTCAGGAGCGTGTGCACTGAAGGTGTTCAGTGTTCCTTAGTCCCTCAGTAGTATCTTTGTCCTAGTTTGTTTGCCTTTCTGACTGAACCTCACTATGCATTTGAAATTTATTATCCAATGATCCAACAGCTGTGGGTAGACGAAGACCTGTCAAATGGTCACAGAAAATTTACAACCCATTATTTTGTATATTCAGTTAAGTCCCGTTCTGCTCATTGACCCAGATTTTCATCTGTTGTTTAATGTCTAAAGTTGTTAACTCCTCTTGCAGTACTTTCAGTCAGGATAGCTTTGAACTAATCTGATTTTTTTACATCATATGAAAGTTTCAGTATAGAATAAACAGTAATGTTAATTATATATTTCTTTCATATTGTGTTTTTATCTATTTTCATAGCACATTAAAATCTGTTAGGAAACAAAAACTCACCATCATAGGAGAAGGAGGATGTAAAGTTCTGTTACTAGTGTCCATGCTTTTCTTCTTTTCCTACTTTTTCCATTGTTATGTTTTTAGACTGAACTAATTTTCTTGTTCTTCTAGTTGGACATGGCTTCCATTTCTAAATGATTGGTGTATTAGATTTCTTTACTCTGATGTTTAGCCTTGATGTTTTTATTTTGTTCCTTTCAACGTTATTGGGCTCGATAGGATGTTTATTCAAAGTCCCTCTTGCGATATGTCTCTATAACTTTTGGCGGTTCCTAATAAATTTCCATTATTAAAGCTTTGAGGGCATAATTAATAATTATGTGTTAGACCAATTCACATGTGTCTCAGGAGGAACTTGAGAATTGTTTCTCCATTTCAGTATTCCCTAATTTGCTGTTCATAGAAGAAATCAATTATGGCATGTAAAACCACGGCCTTTGTGTGTGGTTTTCATGACATCTACTTAACCCACCCAACAGACTGAATCCCCCCTTCAGCTTTCACAGTCTCTCCATTTCTGTGGCTATGTGGCAAGTTGTACATACTTATTTTGGGACCTATGATGGGTTGTGGAGGGGCGGGTTGCAAGATTTAAGCTACTGGGGAAAACTGTCTGCCTTTCTAAAGGAATGATTGACCATGTCAGGAATTCTTGCACCATTTTTATCCTTCAGTGGTTCCTGGTGCCCTATTAATGTGGCATTCCTTCATTAAAGGCTTATGTTTAAGGCTAGTAAGGTAATATGGCAAGCAATCTGTAAACACTTTATTTCTGCATTATCGTTGCTTTCATTGTTTTAATAAGTGTAATTTGGGTTTGTTTTTTTCCTGACTGAGGCTCTGAAACCATTCAGCTCTTTCAGAGCCCAGAATGTTGACACCAAAATGGAAGCCTCAAAGCCCGAAGGCTTCAAGAGAAAAACACTAATCAGTAGGGAAAGGGAAAAATACTTCTTACATTTCCTTTACATAAATTACATCTTTGCCCAGAAAGCTTTTTCCAATGTTTTCAGTTATGTGTTTGTAATGTCTTTGTATTCTGGCTATGGAAAAACAGACTCATTACTGGATATGCAGGTACAAATGATGTCCATGGAATGGGGAAAAAATTTGCAGGAGAGACATCCTCAGGCACTTGTGTATTTGTTCGATACAGAAATGTAGAATATTAACTATCACATTGTCCTGAACTGTAAAAACTATCCAGATGAGAAGATGAAAAGAATGACCATAGCCAGATGTCTTTGATTCCAAACCACAAGAGAAGAATCTACCTACCAAGGAAAGTTTGAGGCTGTGAGCAAATCTTGCAAATGATGTGAATTTTGTTAGATCAGAGCCTGCAAAGTGTTGTGGTGCTGCAGTACTTGCATCTGTGGACTAGGCATTACATACTAGATAGTTTTTATGAATAGTCTTTTCAGCCACTTTTATGGACACTTTACTGGAAATGTGTAACCCAATAAGAGACCTGTGAAAGGCGAAGGTCATCTGGTTCCTGTTAAGAGACTGAGGCCACCTTTGTGCTGAAGTCCAAAGGTGCTAAGGCAAGAAAAGAAACTCAAGACTTTTAGCTTTTGGTACACTGTTACCAAAGGAGAGAAGTTAGTGAAACATGCCCTTAGATTCAGGCCTGTCCAACAGTTGGCTTCACTGAATGTTAAAGCAGTACTTGTGATCCATTTACATATTGGTTGGAAAGAGAGTTAAGGGACATTTGTCCCGCCATGAAAAAAGTGACTTTCCCTGGGAATTATTTTTGCTCCCTCCCCGGTCTGCAATGGAAGTGGTTTAGGGTGCCGACTGAAAGGGTTAGAGAGGGATAAATACCATTGTAGATGGCAGTGGAGGAAAAACATTAAGAGATTCCTGTGCTAAGAATGAATAAGATATCACTTTTATGAAAAGGATAAGGCACTTGGCAGGCACATCTGCATGTGGTTAGCTGATCCTGAAAGAGAAACCTGTCTGTTTCCTATACTGTCAACTACCTCTTCAAAACAAACTTATCCTTACAGTTGGAAAAGCAGAGATAGAAGGTTATCATGAGACAACTCTTGCACATCTGGTAACCATAGGTCATGAGGGAACACTGGCCAGCCCAGTGTGCTGGCACTCATGCTGCAAAGACTGTCAGCAGTACTCTACCCATTTACATCCATGCACTTGTGCTAGGGTCAATCTCCACAGCACACTCTTCTGAACTATTCACTTACTGCCTGTGTTTTGTCAGGACATGTGTGTGTCAGCAACCTAAAATAGGCTTAGCATTTGTTCTAATTATTACAAACCCTCCCAGAAGTTTGTTGTTGATCTCATTTGGCTATTGTGTGCAACTAAACTTTTAGTTCAGGCTTTCCAGTTTTGTTTTTATTGGGTTTTTTTTTTTTAGTTTTAACATTTTGATTTTTCAGGAAAGGTAATTCAAACAGCTTTTATTTCTATTTACATTTTCATGTCTTTTCCTTCTCCAAATGTAGTGAGGCTGCACAGGTGATCCTGTGGGCGTGTCAATGACCCTGTCAATGTAAACATTTTGATTAAATCCAGCCTGTTTTAACCAAGTCAGTCTATCAGGCACTCTGTCTTCCGAAGTCTGTTGGGAAGTAAAACAACTGATCCAGTTCCTGCTAAACATCTAAGCCCAGATCACACTTTGAAGTGAATGGCATGACATCCATTGTTTGGTGGGAGCAGACTCAAGAAAAATTTCTTTTTACAGAAGAACACAGACAATTTTATATTTTTGTTTTGCAGTAGCAGACGTCTTGATTGCTAACATTCCCAAATTCTTCAGATAATCCTCCAATTACAGGACAGTTAAAAAGTGTCTGGGTGAATTTCAGTAATGTTGCAATATGGAAGACACTGAGACAGCTAATTTGCCAGCCATAAATATATTCAGCAGTTAATAACAGGTCTACTTATGGACGTTTGGCCTCATTTTCACAGTAAACATTGGGCTACATTTAATGTAGGAGGAGGCCTGGCACAAAGATGAGGGATCCAGTGTGCCAGAAGTATATAAAATAGCCATCTAAGGCTAACTATATTTGTCCTTTTATGTGCCTCCAAGATGTAAAGAAGTACTTGTGGGCACTTGGTAACTGATGGACAGATATCCTTCTGGTGGATCCCTATGCAAAGTGTAAGTATTAATAACTGCTTTACAAAGGATCAAACTCTGCTGAAAGACATCTGGAATTTCTTTCTTTTTGTAACATGAAGCTCTAACCCGGTATACAGTTTTTTCTGCAGTGTGAGACCCTGCCACCCTCTCTCTGATGGTAGGCACCAGGCCTGCTCACTGTCCCAATCTCTCTCTGCCATGATGAACACAGAGCTGATGCCTTCATGATGACTTGTCTTCAAAGTGGGAACTTCTCCCCTCCCACCCCATCCTAGTGCATTGTTTATAGCCTGATGTTTATAGTCTAGTGGTTAAAGAGTTTCCTGGGAAATGGGGATTTGCCTGCCTTCGTGACAGGAGGATATTGCAATTCAGCTTCCTAATTACCACTCTTCTCCTGTGTGAAAAAGGGAGAGGGAGAATAAATCCTTGTGGTCTCTTTTAGAAAGACGGAAAAAACTAGAGAGGTCTTGAGAGCACCTCCTTAACAGCTTTCAGGTGACTGTGGCAGAGACCCCGGAGAGAACATGCTCCAGCCACTGAGTACTTTTAGGATGCCATAGTGGTGTCTGTCACTCTGAGCTTTACTTTAAGGACACAGTATGGTGCTCATGAATTTAAGGTAGATGATGTATCAACTTGATTAGATAGGTTCAAGATGACATTTTTTGAGTCCTGGAGCTCTATTTCTGGTATTTCAGATGCTTGTGATTTTATTTTTCCTTGCTCCTAGTACTAATTATCATCTGAAGTAGGGAATGGCTGAAAGCTAAATAGATGTATTTTAATAAATGGAGGTAAGTGGATCAGTCTTGTGCTGAAATAAGAACTCTTTTGGTTGCCTCCTTTGGGTTTTACTTGTGTACTACTGAGTTTCTCACAGCATGAGTCTTCCCAAGATATTTAGCAAAGATAAGACAGAAAGGTTTTGGGACTCTTACTGATATGATGTTGAAATAAATAATTTTCTTCCCTCCTGGAAACCAATATGGATTTGCAGATTGAGGAAACTGGTGGAACTGAACATTACATTCCACTGGCTTTTGCTGAAGCTGGGAACAGCTGGCCCAAGAACTTTGTTCATCATCTAATTTGGGGCACTACAAAAAGGAAAACTTCACACAGACACGGGCTTTCCAGACCTCCCTCATAACATGGAATTTTCTCTGTTGTGCCTTCAAACCCTATGTCCTGTATAAAAAGCACACAGGAGATAATTTTTTCCATGTTTTTCTTGTTTGTCTCCTATCTATTCTTCCCAGGCTGCTGCTCTGAGAACATAAGCATTCACAGTGATGGAGAGAGGGGGAGAGAGTTTCAGCACTCCTATTTCAGTACTGAAAGCCTAGCATCCTTATGCATCTACCTTATGTGTTTTACCCTATCAATTTGTTACAGTTCAAATGTGCTAGAAGACATTAAAAAAAAATAAATAAATAAAAAAAGAAGAAAGAGGACTTCTATAATCAGTAAAATTTTCCTTCAGCCTTTCAGGTCTCTTACAGCTTTAATGAAGAGTTTTCTAGTGATTCGCTGCTGGTTTTTTTTAACTCTGCTCTGCTGTAAACAGTTTTCGGAGGGACAGAAAGTCCCAGGTGTATTCTTTCTTTGAGATGTTGCATAGAAGTAAGACCTCAGTTGCCCTTTTGTTCTCATGGTATCAGGATTTCTGGTCCAAGGGAGAAGTACATGTCATGAACTAGTGGTCCAGTGCATTTTAATGCTTATCATTTCTTGCTTCCTTAAGAAGCTAAGACAGTTCAGTGTATTAAACTGGGACTGGGTGGAGTAAGTAGGAACATCTGCATGTCTTATGTTATGACTCCCCTAGCAGTCATCCGTAGTGCTGTATGGTTCCAGAAAATCTCTCAAGCATATAGATGGTGGCGTTCCAACAAGCTGGAACTGCTGGTTGCAGCTGATGTTTCAGCAAGTTACTTTATCTGCAGCTGTCTTCATCTGTTGCTAGATTTAGGGAAGAATATCCTTAGATTTTGCATGCTGAAGGAGGGACAGAATTCCAAATGATGAAAAAAAAACCTGAAACAAAAAGAAAAAAAAGGTAAAAATACAGAAATCAAAAACAAAAAGAAGAATACCATGTCCAAGACACTGAAGATGAAAAGAAGTTCTAGAAGAGGTTATGTCAGTGGTTCCTTTTAAGTACATGGTAGGATTACATTAGAAGGATGAGCTCTTCCAATTCAGTCACTATGACAAAATCTACTGCTGTTAAGGATGGATTTAAATGATTGTGCAGTCCTAGTAATTATCCCTAACTCTTACAGATAAATCCATAGTGATTTTTTTGATGAAAAAAATACAAATGAATATTTAAAGCAATCTTGTTCTGTCACCTTTCTTCAGAAATATGAACATCTATTGCAGTAGTTAAGTTCAACTCGATTTCTTTTCTGTGTGTGTAATTTTAGTTTATATGCCATGCAAATACATTGCCTCACAAGAGGAAATAGCTCACAAGTTCCAGGAACCACAATAGCAGCTGTCAATTTGCTCAGTTTATGGTTATTTGTCAGTAGATTTATCTGATCAGATAAGAGGTTTCTAACTGCGCAATCCTATTTTATTTGGAAAACTGAGCACAATAATAAAAAGGTGTTAGAGAGAGGGTTTGCAAGTTAAGTTGCACGTCTCAGCATCATTTAGCTGCCATTTCCCCTATTGCAGTTCTTATCCTACTCTCTTTGCCACCCTGGCTCAGCCCAGTGAATGGTATTTCCCCTCCCTGTTGTCTCTCTGCTTCTTCATTCTCTCAGATCTACCATAAATAAATAATATTTCATTCTGAACTGAGCTTTTAAGAACATTATTGCTAGTTCATAAGTGAAGACTAGATGGATTTAAATTAAGATCTTCGGGGTTTTTTCAATAAAAATCTCACATGGCTTTAATTGATATGTGGGACAAGGTGATTTGTATGTTCAATTGCATCTTTGCTCGCAATGAGCTCTCTTCCTCCTTTCATCATTTAAAGCATAATGGAGAGAAAAGAAAGAACATTCCATATTTCTACTTGTCAGGTTGCAAAAAAAGCTGTGAAGGTACATGGGCCATTCAAGAGAAATGCCTTTTACTCAGAAATGTTGAATGCTGATAAAGATCAGAAATTCTGCAAAGAAAAAGGAATCCCTACAGCAACAAGCCCTAAAGGCAGAACTGAGATTTACAAAGAGATTTAGATTTAGAAACTGATACCATTGTGTGTCTTGAGGATGGGGATAGTCATGACGTAAATTTTTCTGGGTTTTCCATTCCCAGTAGTATTCCTAATCAAATTGAGTCCCAGGAACTGAAATTTCTCCTCTCTATTAAGAGCACCATCACAATTAAAAATCATGCTGTTAGTAAAGTCACTACAACCATGAAGATCTGAGAAATAAGCCTGCTTGGTCCACATATCTATTTGTGAAGCAAGCATTCCTAAGAAGGAATATTGCATGTTAAACCAGCTGAAATGATTAAGAAAAATTAAAGAAATATATTCTCAGGCTACATAAATTTTGTTTTATAATTAAACACATTTTCTGCAAGAGAATTTTCCTTGCCAGAGAGAGTGAGAACTGATAGCTTACTCAAGAAAAATGAATTTATAATGGCCAAGATTCACACAAGATGTTGCTGTTATTACTTATGGTGTTGGTGTTATTACTTATAATAAATATACTTGCATTCAGAACATGAGTTTGTAGTTCATACTTAATAAGAGAAAAACACTAACTTAAGCACAGCACAGGGCTTCTCTCCTAGTTTGTCCCTGATGGACTGGGGTTTGAATATTGAACCCACGTTTCTTTGTGTTTTTAGCTGTATTACAGTGCAAATCTGGCCATTAGCCCCAGAAGCTGTTTCTCACTTTCTGCTGATGTTACTGTCCAGCAAAACTGATGTGGGAATTAGATGCCTGAACTGTTCTAAAAAGTCTGAACCCAAGCTGAAAGCAATAGCTGCAGAGTTTCCCCTAAACTCAGATCATCACTTTGTCTCAAAGGGTGACAGCTGTATCCATTAACCTTATGAAAGTTTCCTAGTGACAACATGAAGCTAGAGCATAAGTCATGCATTTGCTCTCTAATGCTCTGGTTCAAAGTGCAAGCACATAGTTTGGGGTGTGGTATTCTTACTGTCCATAGCAACCTTTTTAATCACTGCTTCTTGCTTTGGCCTAGACAAACTGCCAGAAAAGGTTCAGTTATAGGTCTTTTTCATTTCACAGTTAATTTCACACTGATATCCCCCAATAGCCACAAAGAGCTATTCTGACAGCTGGATATAGCTGGAGCATGGTGGTAGTCCAGCAGACTTTAGAAAGGGAAATTCCCAGCAAGTCAGTTGAGCTAAGTCTGCCCCATGAACTTGCCTAAAAAACTACTAAAAATTTCAGGTCCAAAGGAGCACACATCACTTTCCCCAAAACAGATATTTCATTCCTAGTGGTAATTGAAAAAACCCTGCACCATGATTTTGAAATCTGTTGATTTGTTTTTAGCTAAACCAACTCTAGTCCTTAAGCAAATTCATGATACCCATTTCCTTAGGAAGCAATGCTCTGCTCAGTTTATCTTCCACTCTTTTACCAAGTTCTGCTCTATGGCATGAGTCCTGTCTGACAACAGTTAGGAAAATTCAGAGAAACTACTACATGGAGTACTATTTTAAGCATGTCATATTGGATCAGGGAGAGCATGGAAAAATGTTATCCTTTTCCTGATTAAACCAATAGACAAAGACTGCAACAGTGGCTTCGAATTTGTAGTACATGATGCTTCAGCCTGCAAAACCCGCAGCTTTTGAAAAGCAGTTGAGACTAAGAAATCTTTAAAGGCTACTACAGAGGCTGCTGTGTTTTCTCCCCAAACTCATGTTATGAAAATAGATGAAGTGTTCTCTGTCTGCATATTTATAATGGAATTGTATTAGGAGATGTGTGTACACTGGGCCCATGTCAAGTACAGGGGTACCTTAAGAAGCTAATTTTTTCTGTCGTTTGTCTCCAGAAGAGTAGGTTTTGTCCCAATTATATTTTTCTCAGTGGGAAAGTAAAGCACTTTAAAAACATATTGACCAAGTTAGTCACACATAAAAGGACTTTGGAGTCAGAAAGAAGAAGAAAAGCACTTCTAATTATAAATCAAAGGGACTCCACCAACTTCAGAGAAGTTGGAGAGAAAGCCAAGATGAGAGAAGCTCCATGTTGTGGCAAAATTGAGCCCAGCAAAAGGACACTGAGAGGATCCTATCCCATACAGTGCTCAAAAGTGGTCAGGAGAGGATGATGAGGTAATGATACAAGTGTTTCTTCTTTTGCCCATGCCTATGAATATCTTATTCTGCTTGAAGACTATTCTATTAGTCTGAATAAAATTTTGCTGCTTTATGGTTTTTTGAAAGTATACAAAATCTCTATCTGTCGGCCTTGACTAAATGCCTCTTGAAAAGCTAATTTTAAATTAAAGCACCAATGAGATAGGAACTATTAAAAGGAAAAACTTAAACTGGTGGGCAGTCTCAATAGAGAATTCTGGTGTGAAATTCTTCTCATGAAAATACTTCATGTTTGAAGCAGCATCAGGATTATCAGAAAAATGTGCTATAATCCAGTTTCTGATAATTGAATGACTAACGAAAGGTCTTAAACAATCTATGCTACATGGGAATCACAATGATTTTATAATTTTGTTGTTTATTTGCGTGCTTCGTGGCTGATTTTCACTTTCATTAAGTGTTCTTAAATGCAGAGAGGTGGACTTCCAGAAAGATATATATGGAATAAGATAAAATTTGAAGTGCCTTAGGACAAATTGAATTGTTTTACTGTTCTTTATTTTACTTTGATGTCTGTTGCTTTCCTTTTTCCCTCCTCCCTCATAAATAAGTTCTTAATCAGAGATTTAACCTTCCTTAGCTATTTGCCTGAGAAAACTTCCAGTAGATGCCATACTGCAAGATTTGGAAAAAACTCTGAAGGTCCCTGAACTAGTTTTAGTTTTGTTCTCATTATTTTTGCACATATATGTCTTTCTTTATGTGGCTCCCACTTAGCAGTATAATTGTTCCAAGCCAGTTTAACAAAGCAAAACTTCATTTAGCACTTACATGGTAAAGATGCATTTGTATCCTTTCAGTTTTCTTCAGAAAGTTAATGCCACTTGATGGTGGTTGAATATAATAATATCTGTCTCTGGGTAGATCTAACATCAAAATAAAGTAAAGTAGTGTGAACATCTGATTAACATATGGAAAGATTTTTAAAATAAGGCTTTCTTTTCAAGTGCTGAAAGTTTGACAGTCTTTTATACTGTTTTATGATGCTGTGGTAGCAATTCCATGGTTATAGCTATAATTCGCTTTCACATTCGATTTTTTTAGCCCAAACCCTTTTGTACATTAGTTTTGAGAAACAAAAAATATTGAGTACAACAATTTTCATGTGTGGTCTTCAACAAAAGACAGAATATACTTATGAGAAATAATCAGATGAGACAGAGAAATGAGAAAGTTTGAATAACCAACCATTTCTTACGAAAAAGTTTCCAAACCTATCATGAGCACAGGCCATTTTATATGTATGTATAGAACACTGGCTCACGTAACAGGGTAGCATGACACTACTAAAAAAAATATGGGAAGGGTCATACTCCATTGAGGTGTTATGGTTATATTTAGAAAAACTTTAACACAGAATGTACAGAAATTCCAGCTTTAGTTTCTAGAGCTAAAATTCTGAGTTTTAAATATAAATGCTCTTGTTTTCAGCCATGCATTTTTGATTCAAGTGAGCAAAATTATTTATAAACCTTTGTCTACTTGAGAAGGTCAATTTAATCTGAATTTGGATGGTTCTGAAATATTTTTTGAAGCTCACCTACTGAATTGTGATGTCCAGTTGCAAAAATAATGGAAAAAAAATGTATTAAAGATATGACAGAAAAAGTCTGAAAAGGAGTGAAGTAAAGAAAGGAAAAATGTCACACAATAAAATACTCTACAGGAAGGATTTGAAATATGTCTCTAATAAGTCCTCTTTTGTGACAACTAGAAAGCCTGTTTCTTACAAGGCTGTTCAGTAACCCTTCAGTTTTCCTGACTTTCCTTTCTCCAGCAGAATTTCTGGAACCAGAATTCCACTGCTAATTAAATACAATAATAACAGTATTTCTTTTATCGTCTGCCTACCGGGTGGAATGGAGAAAGTCATGTGTACTCACCAATTTTACATATTATTTACTGTCTGAAACACGTCTGGCCCATAGCAATGTTATCTGTGGAGGAGGAGCTCCAGTTTGCCCTGTGTGCAGTCTGTGGTCAGTGCCTCTCTCTGCTCCCTGACAATCCCTGTGCCTGGTGCCTTTCCTGGAAGCTGCAGCCCTGTTGTATCTGCCCTTGAGAACACGTAAGCCCAGAGGTCAGGGTTGGTGTCATCCCCCACTAGAGCACTGGGAAATGTTTGTGGAACTGGGTCTTGCACCCAAGAACATCTTCCTCAGTCCACTCCTCCATTGCACATAACATCAGACAAAAATAACTAGATATGCTTGAGTTTATGCTATTCATAACATTAAGAACATGTTCTATTCTTTTATGTAAACTACAAATAATTTTTTTCTCCCAGTGAAAGGTACACTCTTAAGGAACTTTTGAGTAAATTTTATACTGCATTTGTGGTAAAAAATAGCTGAGGGTAAATAGTATGAACGATTGTGCTTTTCATTTTTTGAAGGTTACTTGAAAAAGAAGTCCGTTCAGATGACTTGAAAGTATTTTTTCATGGTATTCCATGTTAAATACTTAAGACGTGTTCTAAGTGGATAGATTCAATTGTAATTTGCAAAATGCAAGAGCACACGAGGCAGTCCCACAGGCCACGAGGATCTTCCTCATTTCAGGCAGGGAACCCATAGAACACACAAGTTTACAAAAGACTGTGGTAAGGGCTCCTAATAAGCTTAGTACATCTTCTGGTGGGGCTTGGAAGTTCCAGAGAGGAAATATATAGCTATAATAACATCTGTTATTGTATGTAACTCTCGCCTTCAGCACAAAGAGGGCTCAGAGCTAATTGATTAGATTTCTCACACATGAGCCCAGTTTTGGGTAGGAGAGTACAACAGGTTTAAGATAGAAATGTAGGAAAAAGAAAGAAGGATGGCCAGGATAAGAGGAGATGTGTGACTGTTAGAGAAGAAAGCAAAGCCAATTCACCTGAAACACACCAAGGTCTCAAGGGGTGCCCAGATTTTCAAGTGCATGTGCATTTGGGTAGTTTGTGATGAATTTGCTCCACCTATGAGAAAATTTCCTTTTCCTTATAAGAACAAATGAAAACAAGCATTTGAAATTACTTCACCTTGAGTTTTTTTCATCTGAAGACTGAGTTACAGAGCTCTAAGTGCATGCCATCTAGGACTGTTACAGGGAAGAAGCACCTTCTGGCACTTCTGAATCAAGACCACAGGGATTCACACAACAATGTGAATGTTTTCAACAAGCATTTTGGGTTAGTTACCTACCACACCACCAAAGCTTTCCATCTGAGATAATATAAAAACCAGAAGGAAAAGTGACAAGGAAAGCATGTTAATGGAGACTCTGGCCAAGAGAAATGTTTTTGATATTACAGGAATGGAGGAAGGCTTGGATAACAGCTTCCTGTCTGGCAGCTATCAGCTTTCTACCTAATTATTAGAGTAGAATAGAGGAGCAGGTATACTGGGTTGAGCTTCTCAGCAAAATTCATGGAGGGACACGGGGTCTGGTTGTTAATTGGGATGGAGCATAATTTACCAAGATTAAAAACATCACAGTAGCAAATGAAATGTCTGGATGAAAACACCCATTGTATTTTTCAATTATCTGTTTCAGGTAAAGTGAAATGTGCATTGTAGAACAAAACATTACTGTGTGGTTTATCTACAGTTAGTCTAGCACCAAATCTATAAGCATTTAATTACAACTCTATAGGTATTTGTCTTGGTAATTATTGTTTATTTTCTTATTCGTATTTTCTTTTTTTTCTTCTATTTTTGTGAAAAAAAACCAGATTAATCTGTTAAGTATCAGGGATGGTTCTGCAAGATTTTTTAAACATTAAGGGATATTTAGCATTTAGGCTCCCTCTGTACAGAACAATATCCTGCTTATTTTAGAGCTTTTAGGAGAAAATGAATTGCCCTCTGGAATTGCCTACATCTCTTGATTGACTGAGGGGCCCGGATTACTTTTTAGAATAAAGTGGAGAGAGCTAAAATGCATTTCATCCTGGGTAAATCAATACTTGTTCTGTTCCAAGACAACAAATGTAATCTCCAACTCTGCAATAAACTCCACACAGGTGAAACACATGGCAGACTACATCCCCTCTGGATATTGTTGTGAGTCTCATGATACACTAAAGGGTTTTTTTTCAGTTAAGCTTCAAGGTTTCTGTTGTAACTTTTCTACTTTTCTCTGTATTGTCTCAAAGTGAACTCTTATAGCAATAGGTAGGATTTTACAGTGTGCGTTTTATAACCCTGCAAGGAGGAGGAGGGGAGTTCAGCCAGGGGAGGATAGGGGACCCTTTACTCATGGCTGACAGAAAAAAGTAACTGCTCTTTCAGAGTGTATATAAAAGGATCAAATACGAAATTATGTTCTTTCCCCCTGTCAGCAAACAGCCAAAGTATTAGAAGTGATATGAGCTCATTTATAGTATAGTAGACAGTTAATGAACTGTGTCCATACATTAAATGGAGTAATCACTTCATGAGCAGTTCTTCATATTTTTGTGATATTTTCAGGACGGTTGGTGTAAGATTCATGGAGCACAAAAACGAAAGATGGGCCTCAATTCTGCTTCAGAAACAAAAGAAAACTTAACTTTGTGCTGTTTGAAAATTGCTAGGAAGATAGCATTCTTACAGACGAATTTGGAAGGACTCATTCCTCTGTTTACCACGGGTAAACATACCCGTGGTAAACAGAGGAACCAGGTTGATACCTCTGTATCTTCCTACAGAATATCAGGTTGATACCTCTGTATCAACCTGACAGCTCCTGTGGCAATCCTCCTTTAACCATGATATAAACCTCAGTTTTTCAGAGATGAAAAAGTTCTTTCCCGGAAAACATGTCCCATCATTCCTACTGTTTCTTCTGCTTTGGCTTTCTTCTTCTGGAATGGTCAATTGCAGCTGGTAGCACTATGTTGGTTCACCAGCTTTCTTCCTCGCAATTGTTCTTTTCATGTCATCTTACTTCCTGCCTCATTGCCTCTTATAAAATGATCAAAATATCCCCAAATGCAGGTGGATTTCAGGACCTGTCAATTTTGGCACACAGCTTTATGTTTTAGTTGTAATCCACACCAGGAGGGATTAGTATCAAGTCTCATTCTTTGTGATTGTTCTCCATATGCTGTACTGCCTTTGCTCTAGCCCGGAATTGCTGCATCACCTCTTCTCCAACCTCACCTACCCCTCTTACCTCTTAAGATTAGAATGGCCCCGTTTTTTTTTTGGATGTACAGCCCCTTGTTTGAAGAATGCCAGGCATTGTGTAGCAAAACCTCAAAATGTTCCATAATTTTGGTGTTTCATTAATGGGTTAAATACCAAAAAGAACCTGGTAGGGTTTTACACAGCCTGTGGGTAAATGATAAGAAAGGCATGTTGTGGCTACACAGCCATAAATACTCTGGGGTGTGAGGCAAAATGCTGGAAACCTCTCTTCCATTTGGCAAGCACAACCTCCTTTCAGTTGTGTTCATACACTAAATACTAAGAAAAAAGTAAAAAAAAGAATGTTTTCAGCAAGGATTGTAAGTTGTGTGCTTAAGCTTACTGATATTTAAACTGCAATTTAGAATTGCACATATACTAACGACCATAGTATATTCATTGGTTTATGTATCCAGAATTCTGCAAGGAATGTCTCAAATCCACATCAAGTTTTCATATGTTATATTTTCATTTAGGTGAAAACTATATAACACCCCACATTGCCAGACAACTTCCTGCTAACTAAAGAAGAGTCTTATTTGTTCAGTTCTCTACACAGATTAACACAGAATTAGTGAATTAACTTCTGATGCTCACGTTTGTGAGAGTAGGATTGGAAGAGCTGCAAAGCAACAGGACAACATCACACTTGCAATTGAATGAGATCTCAGTGCTCTTTCAGCAACACCCAAATCTACTGTAAAAATTCAGAATAAAAACAGCTAAGCAGCAAACAGAAATAATTTCAGAAGTCTATGTATATATACATAATTATGTGTGAGCATGCATATGCACATCAATATATGGTTCTGTATCCAGCTTATTAATAAGAAAGTTGAATGAGTACTAATTAACACAGAGTGTAATTCAGAGTTATTTTGTTCTGGTTTGATCTTATTCATTAGTTGTCAATCAGTTTTTGAAGAATACATCTAAGAAAAATGCGTGTCTGTGAAGACCATAGATAACATTATTATGGCATCTAGAAAAGTTATCTAATTTGATTTTCAAGCTTAGATAGCTCTTGTAAGGCAGCTCTTGTAAGGCAGCTCTTGTAAGGCTAAAATCAAACTGCAAAGTAAAAATTCTGATATTCATTTAATAATTTGATTTTTTAAAAGCTACTGCATAGCCTGCAATTGTTCTTTTCATGTCGTCTTGCTTCCTGCCTCATTGCCTCTTATAAAATGATCAAAATATCCCTAAATAAAGATTTGAGGAAGAAAAAAATGCTGTGTTCTTTATAATACGAATTATACTTTAAAAAATTTTGGTTTTTTAAGGTTTTGTAAAATTCTCAAAGAAATTAAGTTAATAAATTGGATCTAATAGTTTCAAGGATTCTAGAATAATTTGAAATATCATTGGAATACCAATTGCTTTATTTACCTTCATTTTGCTATAAAACTGCATGGGAATTTTTTAAGTGAAAACTTCAATAAATGAAAACTTTCGTTGTTGGTATGGATCTAGAAACTAAAATTTATTTACTGTCATGGATAATTAGAATTTAACAAAATTTCCAGATCATATTGTTAGTGTTGCAAAATTGCTGCACTACGAAAGAAATTGTATATCAAATACTCTGTGACTTTGGAGCAAGAGAAAACTAAGTACTTGTTTTAAACTAAACAGGTAATTTCTAGAAGGCTTTTATGACTAATAGAAGAATCATCAATCATCCAGAACTCCAATCGTTCCACTTACTGGAGCTGAGAGAAATCATTAACATGGACATTTGTTTTTTCATGCTGGACCCCTGTGCTGAATATAACTTCAACAGCCTTGCAGGCGGTTTCTGGACAGTCTCATTTGTTATGGAGTTGTCTGCTGCATAGTTAAAAGATGGCTGTTTATTTTGGAGGTGCAATTGGTAATTGATTTGCAGGATTTTCAGAATTATTTCAATATTATTCTGCTCGGTTATGTAGTCCTGAGTGAAATAGAGGATTTATATTTCAGACACAAAAAATGCATTAGGTTGGACGTTGAGGACCTTAGGTCATGCTGCAACCTCAGACGCTTGTAGACATGCTTTCCTTCAGTATCATTATTGTTACAGGTATAGTATAACATTCCTTATACTTGAAAATTAAGATTAGCTTTCTTCCCTCAGAAATACTTTTCTTCTAATAACATATGTAACTCTTCTGTCTTCAGGAATGAGTAATAATATTGCACATAACCACATAGAAAACTTTCAAGTTAAGGGTTAATATGCTAACTCACTTCTCAAAGCCAGAGATTCACGGCCTTGTGTTTGAAGCCCCAGAGGTCTGATGAGAGCACCCGAGTAACCACAACGTGTCATCTTCAAGTCCTCCAACAATTCTGCTTCTTGATTAAAAATTTGACAGAAAGACATTCAATACTCACTGACAAATCTATTAGTGGCAGGAATAAAAAGGAGTTTCCCCCAAATATCTCAAGAACCACTATTAAGAAACTGAATTGGAGATAAGTGGAGTACACTACATGTGTTCAACAAACGGCTTTGGTTTTTAGTGTGATTTTCTAGGGCTGTGAATACTAGAACAGCTGATGCCCAAGAGTTCACCCCTTTGTAAACTCCAGCATTTCGGCACAGTAGCATCTCATCTAGTTCTAACTCCCCTACCGCAGTAACTGGGAACTGTGATGCAGGGGCATTTAAACTGCTGTTTATAAGCCAAGTTTCCAGAGACAGCAGCTAACCTAAGTGAAGTTTATCTGACTAAGATGTGAAGCTGATCAGTGGTTCACACAAAAATTTACCAAATGCTTATCTGCTCTCAGTTTGCTGCACCCTCTCATGCCTCAAACATGACAGGCAATCAGAAAGATAACAGAAAATAAGGAATCAGCAATGCCTTTTCACCTTGACAGGAAGATTGGACCTAATTACTCACAAGGGACAAGATGATCATAGCTTGTAAGGGTGTCCATTGAAGGATCTGTGACTCTTCTATACTTGACCATTACAAATCACTATAATTCTGAAACAATTTTCCTCAAAAATTCTAAAAATTTGTATCAAAGTTGTGCACTATGAAGCATATTTCATGGCCTTAAGGGTCTAAACAGAATTCAAATTCTTCCTAAAGATACAATTTTGGCCTCATATGAAACAAAGAGTCATCCAGTCATGAATTATAGTTTCAGGAGTTGAGGCAATGTAAATGCATAGTCTGAAAAACAAGGGACCAGAAACAATCTGTTCAAAGTCTAGAGCGGGAAACAGATTGGACATTTTCCAGACCTTACTGGCACGGAGGCATGAAGCACTCATTCAGTATTTATTCAAGTGCAGGAAACTAAAGAGACTGTCAAATCTGTAACATTTCTCATAGTTTTACTCATATTCCCATTGCTAGACTTATAGGACTTTTATCATATAAGCTTTGCAGCCTTCAGTCAGACAGTCTGTGAGTGCATGGGAAAGACAAGCACACTCACAGGACGTGGCCTTGGTCATTCAGATCAAACAGAACTCATTTTCACAGGATTCTATTTATGCCTTCAAAGGTTGATCAACCAAATAATCCTCTCTTCTTCTTTGTTCAGCGCTTATTTGAAATTATATTTGCAGAAATTTTAATTGTAGAAAAGTCATTGTGGACTAAAACATCAACAATATCCAAAATTATTTGCCTGTTCAGCACATATAGGTTCAATGTAAAGAGAAAGACTTCCAGATGTTCTAATGCTTGACTGGGATCAACACTTGCATAAAGAACATACGGGAGAAGGTAACTTTGGGATGATTTCGGTGGTGTTGACAGAAAGAATGAAATTATTACAAAGTTGTTCCCTGCAGAATCTTCTCTGTAAGGGCACATCCTCCTTGGGAAGATACATTTGGACACACTTGTGCTTCTTGAATGTTCAAATCACCCAACGTGTTGCTTTCTACACACTGTGAGTTAAGAATCCCTTTGCTCAGCCTCAGACTTGCTGACTAACCATCATCCCAGGATGAAATCATAGCAATTATCTTTTATTAGATATGGAATCTCTAAAAATACCTTAACCAAACATTCCTCCTCAGACTCCACAGTTAGTGAAAAGCACAGCAGCCAAGTTGCTATCTAATGTTATCAGTGCTCCAAAACGTGACTGAAGTCCCTCTTTGTGGGTGAAGAAATCACCCACAAATGACTGAATGCAATCAAGGCATTTTTTAAGAATATTGCATGTTAAACCAGCTGATCTACTTAAAAAAAAAAAAAAGAAAATAAAAAAATAAAGAAATTAAAGAAAAGTATTCTCACTCTACGTAGATTTTGCTTTATAATTAAATGGCTGAGGCAACCCTAATTCCGTTAAGCGCAAAAGCATTAAGGACATACAGTGTGCTGAAGAGCTCCCAGTAAATTGCTTGCAGGAAGGTTGTCCTAGTGAACCAACTAGCCAAGACCTTAAAGTCTTTCAATAGCCTCTTACATTACTACCTGGGGGCAGGGGAAAGGGACCCTCTCACTTCCCAGAAGAAAGGTTGTCCCTTTTCCAGTTGGTAAAATATGTCTGTGGTGTAGTCGTGTTGGGCTCTGCAGTGAGCATTTTTGCATGTGAATCAGAATGCTTTTGCATGTGAATTCACATGCTTTTATTATTGGTCTTGTTGCTGCTACTGTTCATTTCCTTATCTCATTGTTGTTTCCAGTAAATTGTTTCTTATCTCAATCTGTGATTTTTACGTTTATGTGCCTTCAATTCTCAATTCCATCCCTGGAGTGAGAAGGGAAGGTGTGGGGCAGGAACAAGAGAGTGGTGTCTGGTTTGGGCGAGTCTTGGAGAGGGGGCACTAAATTGGGGAATGCCATTCCTAAACCATGACAAAGGTTTACACTAGTGTCCTCACAGGACTGTCAGAGAACAAATATGCAAAATACCATCTGTTCCTCAGCCCAGCATTTTCACAAAACACATTAGACTCCATAATGAAATTGATATCCATAACAAGAATGCAAAGTTTACTCTCTAAAGGTTGTGAGGAAGAAGAAAGATAAAAATCTTATGTTACTTTGTATCATTCAGAGATACAATAATTATTATCACATAAAAACTGGAATAGGTTGAAGGATTAAATTATAATTAATTGGTCAAGGAATCAGTCCGATTCTTAGGTAAAGGAAAACAACATTTTATAGGCAAGATCTTGAAAGTGTATTTCAAACCACTATTATAAAATAGAAGTATATATATATATACACAGGAGCTGAAGTGAACCCTTGGAGTTACAATCTTAATGTGTTTGTGTTTAAATAATAAGTTTAATTACATGTTTTTCAAAACAAGGAAAAAATACAATATCCAAGGTTACTATAACTGTAATTTTCAAATCATGTTTGAACAGTTCACTCCTACCAGGTTGGGTTATTTAAGGCTTACAATACAAAGCTAGATACTTTCAGTTCTGCACTAGCAAGGCATCTGATCACAGCCAATTTGCAGTAGTGAAAATGAGAGCTGAAATTCCAAACTGCCTCAAATCTACACTTTCTTCCCTCTCGTTTATTAAATGTTAATAATATCTTTTTCTTGGAGAAATTTTTGAATTGATTGTGCATGAAAATAAACACAGTTGTTTGGTTTTAATGTTTTTCTTCCATGCATTCTGAAATGTCTAAATCATGTTTTTGAAATCATAATCCCTATCTGTTGATTAGGAATGATTTAGCACCATAATGAAATAATTAGAAAGGGCTCCATAAGGACCACATATGGGAATTTACATCAAAAGGCAAAATATGGAATTCATAATAGTATATAAAAATATATGTATTAGATCAAATAGACTCTTTTCCATGAAGCTTTTACTCTACCACTTACAGTGAATAGATAATACTGAAAGACTCATTAAGTGTTTGATCCTTGAGCATCAGAAGGAATATTCTAAGCAGAAGATAAAGGCATTAGACATTCCTACGACACAGCAGTATGGAGTTATTCCTCACAAAAAATGTGTAGTGATCATCAAACATAGGAATTCACTAGAATAAGTGTCTATTTGTACCATTATCTGTTGTAGGTTCTGCTTCAATTTCAGCAAAGGAAGATTACATGTAGTATTATCTTGCTGCATTCAGTCCATCAGTGATGCAGTCCATGCGCCTCATTGGCCTCTGCTTCTAATGGCTTAAACCCAGCATAACCCTATTGCTTCTTTTGATCAGAGTAGATATACCCAACACCTCAAAAAAGGATTGCAGAGCCTTGTTAGCCAGCCTCAGAAACTACCTGAGGAATTATATCTGCTACTGAGGATCCCTGCTGTTAAGCATAACCTTGAGAACCTGTTTTCCTTTTATGAAGCTGTTATACAGTTTCCATTTACAGTTTCAATTAATATATCATTTTACCTTAAAATCTTTACAGAATTAATGGATCTGACATGCTAGACATCCAATTCCACTGGATATGGAGGATCCATGATTCCAGGAAGGACAAGTCAAACTACACTCCAGCACTGAGCCCTGAGTTCCTAAGAATTCTTTGTTCGACCCATAGCTGAACACTGAAGGACACGCACCAGACTGTGAACAGATGATTCTGTCAGCATTAACCTAAGTCCTTTTTTTTTTTTTGTTTCCAAGAAGTAAAATAAGAGGAGATAACCCAGGACTCTGGGGTCTCCATGAACTCCCTTCTGACTTTCCTGTGTGCATGGTCCTGGTTCTTTGCACTACTCTCTTACACCTTCAAGCGTATTTAGTATTTCTCTCCAAAGCTTCTTAGCTCCAGTCTTATCTGTGAAACTCTCCTATTTCCGTTAGACTTGTTTCCCTCTGTCATTAGCATATGATATATTGCACCTTTTTGTCTTGTTTTTTTGCTGAATCCAGTCTCAGCTGGACTATAAAGGTTTTGGAGCAGGAACTTATCTATCAGTCTATCATTTTTATCTATCCACAAATCTTTTGGATTTTTTTTATTGCAACAGATTTGTGGGGATATAAATTTTCTAAACTGCCTGCATTCTTAAAAGTAGCATTTAAATTTTTATTAAAATTTTAAAGGAATGGATTTTGTGCCATGGCAGTCGAGACACTTTACTGTCATAGTTATCTGCTCATTCACGTGGATATGTTGATAAGAACATGTTTTGGGTTTGGTTTTTTATCTTTGCTATTTTATGAGCATTAATAATTCACTACCCTTGATAAATATCAAGTTATTTTCTTTTATATCATTCATCACTACAAGTCTGAAAACACAATATCCTAGATGACGAAAGATAGAAAAATACTTAGAGAGAAACAGCGTTCACCATACTTCTGATTATAAATACATTCTAAGTGCTTTCAAATGTGGAAACATTTTTGAGTCAATCAAAATTGAGTCAAACTCATCCATTGCGAGTGGATCATTCCTTTTTTTGCAGATTTTAAGTTCCTTACCCTGGTAACAAGCAGCATTATTCTGAACAAATCTGCTCTCTTGGCTTTTAAAACCTCTAAACATAGGAATTTCTTTCTAGGAAAAAAATGCCTAGCTTTTGTATAAACCGTGAGTGAAACCATGTCCACCTTTTTGTTATACTAGCATGTATTCACCAAGATATTCTCTTTTATTACTGATTTGTTCTCCCAATTGAAATGGTAGTCCTTAAAGACTGGAAGGGTTAATTCATATACCCTATCCCTCTGGAGACACTCCATTAGACTGAGCCAGAAAAAGTATAAAGCTCATTCTTCAATTCAGCAGCTAATTTATATTAGGAAATTAAATGCTTCCAGGGCCCCTTTTCCCAGCCGGGATCACTGGCATATTCTGGTCATGATCATGCTGTATAATGCTACTCTGGTGAGGAGTGGATGGTTGCCAGTTGACGGTGCTTCTAGGTCTGAGCATATTCCCAAACTCTATTTGGGAAATATCTAGGTTGGTAAAAGATGATGCAGGTAAGAAGATTAGCAGTGACCACTCTAGAAATATAATCATTTAGCCTATCAGCACGCTGAGAGTATTTCATTTTCTTATTTAGATACAGCCATCATGGCTGAAGTTTATGGATACATTGGAACCAAATGCATAATCTCAAGGGAATTTAGCAGGGCTGGGATGGCAACTCTGAGCTGTGATTAAATCTTTACCACAAATTGTGAGTGAGTCCTTTACAGGCTAGAATGAAAAAAAATGTTTGATTCAAGCCTAATTAATTAGCGGGGATCTTTTCTAATGATTTTATCTGTATCTGAAGAAGGCAAACCTTCAGAGTGTTACTGTTCTTCTGTGATATTTCCATCCTCCATTGTCCTCAAAGGTGTCCCAGGTCATATTTAAGATAGTCTGTTCATTCAGGAGGAGTCCTTTCTTTCTTTCTGAGGAACCATACTGCTTTCCTTGCATCTCTCTCAGCCCCTCTTTGCATCTCTCATTCATCTGCTTTTCATTTGTATGCCTCACCAAATAAAGTTTTCAAAATCCCAACTGTGATTTTCTCTCCTTATTACATTTATTAAATGGCTCACCTGCAGACATTTCAGAGTTTTCCTATAATGTCATTCAAAGAACAGCACTTTCTTTATGTGACATTTGCCATGAATGTTTATTCAAAACCAGAAGGTGGTACTAGAATGAAGGACAACTCCATCCACATATTTGTTGAGTCACATAGTTTAGCTTTACACTGACAGGCAGGGAGGCCCAGAAGAATGGATTAACAGGATGCAGTGAGGCTGAGGAGACAAAAACACCACTGTATAAGATTTGGGTGTTCATTTTTTGCTAGTGTTAGTCTGGTCATGTGTATTGAGGGGCCATTTGTGATTTGAACAAATTAAATGTATTTCTGGTCTTCCAGCTTAATTTTGTGCAAAAGTATCCAATATACATACTCTAAGATGACTCAGTGATGATAAATGGGGACAATTGGGACATCAGTTTCAAAGTACACTATGGTTCAAACTCAAATGCATCCTTAACTTTATTATTTGGGTCAAGAAGAGGTCTGAGGTTATCAGAAGAATTTTTCAATGCAGGTTTAGCAAATATTGTCAAAAGATGAATGTAGACAATACTAAAATCAACCAAAATGTGGTAATATTTACCCAGATGGCTGAAGTGAACAACAACTGCCATATTGAAACACCTTTAAGTAGAAGAAGGTAGGATACTGGAATCAAAAGAGTGAGAAAGAACTAACCTAACAAAAAACCCCAAAACATTAGACAGTGATTAGTAAAAACACGAAACAGCAGAGAAGGAACATAGAAGTGAAGCTCAGGAGCTGATACTTAAAGGCACACGTAGTCTATGTTAAACTACACTTCTGTTACAACAGTTTCAAGCAATTTTTAATAAACTCTTTCTTAACGTAACTGAATTTAGATTCACGCTAAGATTTTACTGGCTATATTTAGCACAGCAGGCTATAAATAGCACACAAATAAAACAAACAAAAAAAGAGTCATTAGCAGCTGTGTCTCCCTTGATCCTCTTAATTAGGAAACATCTGTGGTGTAGTCAGTGTTCTTTTCCATAATTGCTTAGTATGGGACAGGATGATATGAAAGCAAAATATGTGTTTGGGAGATTTTAGCCCACCAATTTATCACTCATATGTTTTACATGTTTTTAAAAGGTGCATTTTCATCATAGAAAGAAATCATACATCATAGAAGCCACTGAGTTATAAGATGACAACTGCTTCCAGCTTCAAAAGCCAGACTCTTTTTCTTGATCAGTGGGTGGTAGAAGTTAATACTTTTTTAAGTGAAAGTAAAGTTAAGGGACAGGGTACACAGAAAAAATTTGGAATTTATTAAAATAAATAAGAGTTGCAATTTCTTTCTTAGGAATATTTTGTACTTAGGTCCTGTAATACATATGATTTTTAAATCTCCTAAATTGGCAAAGGTCTCTGAGATAGTGAAAAGACTGTAGATTAAGAATGCTCAAAATTAAATCTGAGTTCCGTGATTTTTTTTCTGTTGAATCATGAACAATATCCATTTCTAAATGAACTTTTCAACCACGCGTTTGTTATACCTAGTAAAATAAAACAACTCTATGTACTGCTAGTTAATAATATTCAGTGACAGAAAAATTTAAAATTTAGTGCATTTTTCTCCCACTTATAAAAAACCGAAGGAGATGAAAGGAAATTGAAGGGAAGGTTTGTTTATGAAGACAGAAATGTAGGGAATTAATTTACCTGTGAGTGTCTGAGTTTGGTAGAAAACGACCATGTCAGAAACACGTCTTTAAAAGACTGATTTTGTTTCTCCCATAACAGCAATAGTTGCATGACACCCTTAGCAAAAGCTGTTGTTTCATTTACACTTCCAAGTTCTTTAAAAATCTTTACAGAAATTAACTATGCACCTTTGAGCTAAGATACCTGAAAAGCATGGCACACCAACTTTATGATTTAGTATTTGACTTAATAATTTTGGTTGCTTGATAATTTCTTTGGTTTTGTACTTTTTTCAGTAGCCAAAATGTGTAGGTTAAGCAGAGTGTTAACCTTTTAGAAGGGAGGGACTGTGAGAATAAGCTTTTATTGCTCGTATCTTCCTCTTGTTTTCTTATGGGCTGGTCTCAAGTATTACTTCCCATCAGTTTTTGATCTGTGGGCAAAATAATCTTGATTAAAAAAAGAAAAATAGTGCTGTTTGACCTCTCATTTATTTATATTCACATGATTCAGTCACTGAGCTGTTGAAAAGCCCCCAGAAAAAGTGCAGGAGGGTGGCAAGGGGGAAGCAAGGGGAGGCACTGGGAAAACTGGAGTCAGGGAAGAGCTAAGGAGCCTGTAGAGTCAACAGAGCCTGTAAATTTTGAGATAGCTGTCTGACTGGTTTTGTTTTGGGAGTATAGACTTTCTCCCTCTTAAGTGACCAAATTATTTTTCTTTTTGTCCACACTGGGCTGTGGAATGATGAGGGCCCCTAGAAGAGTAAATTGGAATTTGATGGCTGTGGTAACAGAGAGGCTGAAAAGTCAATGTGGTTGTTAAAACAAGCCTTTCCTCCCATGTGTTGTCATACATGCCAGCATCAAGTGTTCCTGACAGGAGTGAGAAAATAAGTGAGATAAAATTCCAATTGGATCAGCTTAATTCGGTGCTGAAGGTGATGTTGTAAACACCAAGAGCCAAATACCAAAGGGGCAGTAAGACAAACTCCAATGATAATACATGGATAACAACACTAAAAAATCTTGTGGCTTTTTTTTACTTTCCTCCTTGTTCACAAGGAGCTGTTTTCTGAAATGTATTCCATTCACAGTCCCCTCAGATTTTAACAATGTATTCAGCTGGTGTCAGAATCAATTCTTAGAGAGCGATAGCTTCTTATAAATACAATTAAAAGTCACTACAGAATGAGTAAAGTATTGTGAAGTTATCTATTAGAGTCAGAGAAATTCAGAAAAATAATAAGGGTAACTAACAAAAAATAATTATCATTAAAGGTTTAAATTCAAATTCTCCTAAATAATCCCTCAATTAGGAAGTGTGCCAACCTAAAAAAAATAGAGGATGGAAAAAATTATAAATATTATTGGACAGATCTTTCAGCAGCATCTCAGGGCTAGTTCCTTCTTCTGAATAAATCCAATTTTCATTATTAAGAGTTAAAAGGGACATGAAGAGTTAGCTAATGAAGGTTTTATTTTGTCTCTACAGAAGACGACACTTCTCCCATAATCAAGGTCCTAAAACTTTTCACAGGCTAAGGGTTTATCTGAGGCAAATTTGGGCAGTGTAAATATTTTATGAAGGTATTCTGTTGATAGAAAAGCATATTAGTATGTAATAAGGACAGTTTTCAGGCTTCCTGTAATTAGGCCTGAATTTTCAGCACATACATAAAGAAAAAACCAGAAGAATGTGTGGGCTTTGTTTTACATTGTGCCTAGGACAGAGATTTAACAAGTCTTCCAATAAGACAAAATAAGAGATTTCTCTCTATTGGATATGTTTCTTGCCTATTGTTTATTTTTTTTATTTTTCCAAGTCTTCAGAGTTTTCCTTGATTTGCAGCAGGAACCAAGAAGATGTTATCCTCTTGCTTTATAAGGAAGAGAGAACAAATGGAAGAAGCAGTAGCTAATGGCCTGCTTTTATAGATTCAGAAATTGGACATACTTTGAGCATGCTGCATGGGGCAAGGTCATTCCTTAACAATATTAAAAAACTCACGGAGTCCAGCAGCACTCTAGAAAACTGCATTCTTTCCCATTGCAGAGTCCTTTGGGGTTGTCAGTGGTTTTGTTTTCTTCTGTTTCCCTGTGGCATAATGCAGCTTTGGATTGTTTTTTCTGTATAATATAAATTATGTAAACCCTCAGCTATCAGACACTGGGAAGCAGTATTTTTCACAGAAATCCTTCAAACCATTTTTTATTAGGTTTTTACTTGTGGTTGTAATATTCTGAACTTTTTGATTCCAGTGGGCCAAGTGTGGGTCACTAGCTATGTTTCTAAGAGATTTTGATCAATTTTCAATAAGAATAGTGATGCTGACTGTGGAACAAAATCATTATAGCAGTGGGGATGTGGAAAAGGAAATGACAACAGCTGGAGTGGAAACCAAAAGTCAAGCAACCTAATGTACTCTTGTTGGGGGAACTAGATAATCTCCCTGCAGTACTGCCTGAACTCACAAGTGAAGTTGCAGATCCAGCAGCAGAGATTTTAAACAAATCCCTTAAATCAGGAAAGGTATAACTGGAAAACAGCCAACATAGGATATGCACTTACAAAATAGAAACTAAATAATGGCATATATGACAACATAGTATGTTAGTTATGTACAAGACCTTAGAACACTTCAAAAGTATAGAGGTAAATAAAAATGGAATGCAGCATAGATTTACCCAACTTGCATTTCACCAAATCAATACAATTTCTTTTTTAGATAACTGGTTTCCAAAGACAGGGAGATAAAAATCAGAATAATTTCTTAGAAATCCAGTAAATAATTTTATGTGACTTCATGTAAAGGATGTGTTTAGTTACAGTAGAGACAAATAAATTAATTTAAGAATTGCCAGGCTTTTCTGAATCAAAATATCTTTATTCAAAAATTAATTGAGTGGTTCCACTAGTGACCTTGACACAAAAAAGTAGGAGCATGTGGTGACTTTTTATTAACAAAGTTAGAAAGTGTTGTTAATAAAGAGAAGGGCAGGAATATCTTATGAAGGGATGAATAATTCTGAGTACACAAAAAATTCCTGTGTAATGCATGTAATAGTACAACAGTGAAAAACTGAGTACTGGTGAACTGGAATTTCTGCTGTAAGATGAAATGACTGAAAAAAATACAAAGCTGATTAATCTTGGAGAACTAATTGATCATAAGATGAAAATGTGCCTTGTATCATGAAGTATTCTGAAGCTAGAAAATTTAATAAAATAGCTGTAATCTTTTGTGGGAGCTTGTGAAATATTTCTAGGAGGTTTATCATAGTTATGCCATTATCAGAGGTCTTTTTAAATAAGGGGAACTTCAGAAAAGCTTCCCAGTTTGGCATATCTGTGCACTATTCTGTTTTTCTCTCTACAGATTAATTCAAGCTGGAATGGGAGCAGAAGAAAGCTATTAGCAGAGCAAAATACTGAAAAGTCAAGCAAAAAAGCTGGCTTGTTTTTAGTGAAGGGAAATGGCTGATGAGAAAGCATATTTTTCTCTATCAGTAAAGAGGGAAAAGCTATGTGAACTGAAGGATGCAGCTGGTATCACATTGAGGGGAGAGTAAAAGGGCTGGTAATTTATGTAGGATGGAAAGCTCTTAATCATCAGAAGATTTCTAGCTCAGTCTTCTTATATTATTAATGGATGTTAAAAGCACCCCTGTGGTTTTAAGATAGAAATTGGTAAATGTATTAAAGAAAATAATATGTGATTATATATGTATTATGACTTATGTACTGCCTGGAAAATGGAATCCACTATTCACCCAGCAGTCCTATATTTACTCAAAAACCGGCTAAATCATAAGTCTTTTAACTGAAAAAATATTTAATAACTTTTACTTTTCTTTTTGCCCTCCACATCTATTTTGTTCTCAACCAAGTCTTCCAACAGTTGAGGACTGCAGTCCCACTTATTTTCTAGTAAAATTCTCATTTCTGAAATCATAACAGTATTCTGGGATCTAAGAATTAGAATTCTGGTTTATAACAGCACCCCAAAACCCAACCAATTCTGTATGGTCAGAAGAGCCAAGAGGCTTCAGTTAGGCTGATACCTTATGAGGACAAGGAACAGACAACTTAGAGAGCTTTTTTATACCTCTCCACAAATCTCTGATGTGCACACATTTTGGACACTGGGGTGCCATCCTGTTTCCCCTCCCCCATGTCAAGAAGGATAATGTAACAACAAGTAAATATTTGGGGAAGGATGCCCAGGGACTTGGAAAGGCATTAATCCATGCAAGACACAATAAATTAAGATAGAACCTAATGTGTGTATGAAATATAAGGATGGTTGGTATGTATCAATTGCTTACTGCTTCCAACAGTAAAAAAAAAAAAAGAAGATATTAGATGAAGCTTGAATGGGACAGATTCTACACAGTAACAAGGGAATCTTGTTTGCCAGTAGCTTGCAATCAAGATGTGTAACTCCTTCCCTCAGGCTGCTGCCAGACCTGGCTCAGAAAATCTCTGAGCTGTCTGCTGCTGGACATAGGCCAGTATCCTGGAGAAGCATTGTTAAAGCTTGACCTGATCTTACTTTTTCCAGTCTTTGTTATTGCCAGCATCAGCTGTGTGGGGTGGAGTTTTGTTTTGACCTGCCATGTCTCTTCTCAAAATAATTTTGATAAATTCAGGAATTGGTCAAAAGAATATTGCTGGACATTTCAACAGGGCCTGGAGAAGTGACCAACCAAGGTTTCTCCAATATGCTACCATTTTTCTAAAAATCCTTTACAAAGATGCTCACTGGTCTCAACTGCTTCCTTCCCCATCAGAAACAGTCCTAACTCTTGCTTTTCCTATCTCTCAAGTCCCACAAAACCAAGTTAGGAGGGAGCTGCACTGCAGCTAATTGGAAGGAAATGAAGGAGATTCAATTCCTCCTCCTATTTCATTGCAAATAAAATTGTTCCGGTCAGCTTCTCACATGCAATGCTGGTGAATACGTGTGACAGAGCAGGCTGAGCCTTTAACTGGTGATTATTCACAAGAAACTGCAGACTTGGCTTGCATTTCAGAGGGCAGGCTGTGCTTCCAGTGCTTTGTAGGAAGAGAAAAAAATGATCTGTTTACTTGCAAACTGAACATACTTTATGTGGAAATTATGGGGAAATAATCAGTGTGAAATCCCATGCCATGGTTTTCAGAATAAAGCCACACAATAAATTAGCAAGGAGAAAGCTGGCAGTACCTTTGCCTTACCCACTTTAACAGCAATATTTTTACTGTTTTCTCAGTATTTTTAAGCTGTAGGATTTATGATGTACTCAGATTTGGTTTCATTTTGTTTTGGGGTTTTTTGACATTACATAAGCAGGAAGAGTTTTGATCTTCTTTATCTCCTTTTTCTTTTAATCTTTTCTGTATATCAAGCAATATAAAATTGTGACTCAGTGGAAAGATGTTTATTTATGACCTGTCAAGCAATAGGTCTAATAAATGTAGTTTCAATATTATTTGACAGTTTTCACTTTGAAGATGGCCATTATCTCCAAGATGTGGAGATTTTTTTAAGTTATTTTGAGAAATTTCAGAGGAAGATGCAAGCTTTACTTAACTATTTCTGTATCCAAGTACCAGGTGCAAATTGCTACCCATTTACTTAAAACCAGAACTTATAATTAATGCAGAAAGGTTCCCTTTTTAGTCATAGCATTTGTAGGTGCCAAGACGTACACCTGTTAGTTTGCTTGATCCTTGGAGCATAGTAGTTGATTTCTCACGCATGTTTAAAAAATTATCAACTTGAAGACCAAAACTAATCAGGCAACTCCTTTGGTTCCAGTGCACCAATCCTTCATGGCTATCTGTTATACAACAGGTTTAACCAGGACATTTATCCAGCGTAGAAATTGGGAGCTACTGTAAAACTCTTCTATCAGTAGAAATGTTTGAAATACATGCCTTGGTCTCCTGCTGTTCAAGCATTGCAAATTGTCAAATTATATGTGACAGACTGATTGTGATTTGTCTTTCTCATGACAGGAAAAGGTGTTTTCCTAACTCTGGGGGAAAAAAACCCAAAATATTCAGCTACACTGAGAGATGGTTCTGATCCCACTTAGCTGTTGTTTTGCAAAAGGTTAGTTTTCTTTTAACAGGCAAATTTAAATTTCTCCCGAGACAATATTTTATAATTCGTGTTGGTCTTTCCCATATTAATAGTGCTGTATAAATTTCCTAAAAATTCTTTGATTGCAGAGCCTACCTGATGACTTGTAGTAATGAATGTATTTCTCTATTAAGCTACAGGAAAATTGGAATCTTTTATGATTATTGCTTGTACTTGTGTACTACAAAGAGAAGGTCATTCACTGAGAGCTACACAATACCTCACATCATCTATGAAAGAACATCTGCAGTTGCCCTTGGTGGAAAATACTTGTGGTGTGAGCAGTGGATGAAGTAAAGCAGCACATTCCAGTGTGGATCTATTGAACACTGGGGATGACTGTGGTGGAGTAGTATTTGGGAGCTGCAGTTGTATATATGTACCAGAGGCATTACTTCTTAGGCAAGATGATTCTTCACATGATGACTGTGTTAAAACTGCCACAAAATAGCCTCCTCTTTCATCACAGTGTAGGATAGGCAACGTAGACGACATCTGTTAAAAAGACCCTAAAACAGAGCTGGTGTGAGATGTAAAGAGCTTCTAAAAAAATAAAACAAGAAGAAAGGAACTACCCTTTTTCAGACAAATGTGAGTATAGTATTTTTGTGCATTGGTTAGTTAATGGAATCAATATATAGTGGTACAATTATAAAAAAGTCAGATCTTCATTACCCACTGCTTCTGGCACGTAGCACAAAAAGTTGCAAGTAAGCTGGAACAATACTAAAAATAATACCCCTGTTCAGGATCTTATTTTTAAATAACTAATTGAATTAGCTGAGTCTACTATTTGCTGACATCTCTATTAGACAATTATATGTTAAATATTCATTGTCTATAATCTACAGCTCTCTGTAGCTGAAATTCAGCAATTATGGCTAATTGAGTATTCTGCAATGAATCTTGACTCCAAACTGACTCAAGTGTAATTAGCAACATGACTAATACCTAATATTTCTGATTCTAAAGTTTCTTCAGCATGTTTGTGATTTTTTGGAACACTGTGATGGACTTCTTTGGTCTGCTTTACTGGTGGTCCTTCATATAGATTAATCTATAATTTTTTCTATTTCTATAAAAATGGTTGTGCTTATGCATGAGAAATAATGCAAAAAGGAAAAGGCAAATATGAGAATTAAAATCTTGTGTAAATTTGAGAACAACATTAGTAATACTGAAAACACTTCTCTTGGCATGAAACTGATGTAGTTTAGAGTGACAGGTTTATCAATAATATCGCTATTTTTATACCCCTTCATGAGTTATTTATAATCATAAAATTATAGACTGGTTGTAAGAGACGTTAAAGATCGTCTAGTTCCAACACTCCTGCCCTGGGCAGAGACACCTTCCACTACACCAGGTTGTTCCAATCACCATCCAGCCTGGTTTTGAACATTTCCAGGGATGGGATGGGGCATTCACAACTTTTCTGGGCAACCTGTTCCAATACCTCATCACCTTACAGTAAATAATTTCTTCCTAATACCTTGTCTAAAGCTAGTTTTGGTTTAAAACAATTACGCTTTGTCCTGTCAAACTATAAATATAGTATATTATGGTAATTATACATAACGTTTCGAAAATTCAGATCTCGTATTGGCTCTGCTTAGACTGCTCTAGGCGTAGCTGTTTATGTTCATTACCCAGTAATTTGTAATCTACTCTCCTCAGGTTTCTACTATGGCTTTTTAAATTTTTTTTAAATCTCATTGTGTGAACAAGCTTCCTTTCACAATTTTGGAAGTCTGAAATCTGACATTTGACCTATCTCCTGATGTCAGCATCCTTGATGTGCTCATTAAAGCACTGTAGCATGCAGCATACCGAGCCCCACTTCACTAGAGTTAAACACGCCGTCACATCGCTGTCTGTGACTGAGAGAGGAACCCCCCTCAAGTGAGCCACGAGCTGCCAGGCAGCAGCACACCCACACAACAGAGAGAAGCTTAGAAACCTGGCTGTCA
The DNA here is from genome assembly GCA_026261815.1 of Monarcha castaneiventris obscurior. Classification (NCBI taxonomy): domain Eukaryota; kingdom Metazoa; phylum Chordata; class Aves; order Passeriformes; family Monarchidae; genus Monarcha; species Monarcha castaneiventris. The sequence continues at coordinate 14,728,099 of JAMPIT010000379.1, forward strand.
TCTTCCTAGCCTTGATATTTGGTCTATGCCTTGGAAAGGGGATTTGATGAGACAATGTGGAGACAGTTGCATGAAACCCAACCTGCCCACTGGGGAGGCACTCTGAGATGCTGATGCATTTCTGACACCTGCATCCACTGGCCATCCACGGAGGAATGCTTCACTTGGCTGGGCTCAGCCTAACCACACATAACCAGAGCTGCTTTCAGCTTTCAGCTGCTGTCATTTGGACCTCTGCTTGTTAAGCCCTTATCAAGGGGCAGTGCTGAAAAATAATAGAACTGTTGCCAAAGACATAGTACGTTTTACACAGAAAATTCATTTGACAAAATTTGAAGGGAAAGCACTTGGAAATCAAAATGCATATGACCTTTTAATAGTTTCTGTACAACAGCATTTACAACTGACCTATTGTGTAAAAAGTAACTAACAGCACTTAATTGATATCCTCTTACCAGTGCTTGCCCTTCTTGTCAAGAGTGCAGAATGTAGCTCTAATCAGATGGGTCAGGTCCTCACCTGCTGTGAAAGACTTGTCAAGTAGAGACTGAGCTTCACATTAACCAGAACATTATCTTTTGGAAAAATAACCCTGCTACCTGTTTGGGATAATTTTAAGTGTTCTTCAGGCCTACAGGTCACCATTATGGCAGTTTCATTTAAAGAAAGAGTAATGCCAAAAGCCTGTAAATTTAAAAATATACTTCATGTAAATTCAGGTGAGAGAAGTTCTCAGCTGATAGGGGAAAATGTCCTCTTTAAATGGAAAATGTTGTTTGTTCTTTTTCAGGGCAGGTGGTAGGCGATGCTCTTGAGGAGATAAAAATGACTTTTATTTCCTTTCCCCATGCAGAAGATCAAAAGAAAAGTAGGCAACTGCCAGACTTAATGAGCCATGCTGAAGGGCTGCATCCTGACAGAATTAATGCATCATTTATAAAGTACTTAGTAGGAAAATGATTTAGCGAATCACATATGACTTTGATGTCTTGTAACACTACTGCGTTTTAATATGTATGCAAAGAGTTTACAAACCCATGCTTGCCAGTAGCTGGAAGAACACATTGTGGGATCATTGGTGTGGAATGGCTACAATTAGGAGAGTTGGGATGAATCAGTACACACTCTAAGTTTCGGGACCTGCGCATGAGTTCTTGACTTGGACCCAAGTAAGTGTCACCCAGTGTGGTGGAAAGATAAAGATGATCCCTGGCAGGCTGTATGCTGCCTTTGAATGATACTGCCCTGCTCATTCCAGCTGAGACTAAAAGTCTCTGAGCAAAGGCCTGGCAATCCTGCTCTTGCCTGAAGCACAGGGCCCTGCAATGAAGATCAGCTGTAGAAGGAAACTAAGAACTAAATCATATCTGTGCAATAGACCTCTGTGAAGGGGACTGAGTACTCCCAAATCACCCCTGCACGCAGCTGCACAGGTCCTGTTCCAAACACAGCATTGTCTTCTGTTGATCACAGGAGTAGAGCACCCCTCCTATGAGGAAAGGCAGAGAGAATTGGGATTGTTCAGCCTGCAAAATAGAAGGCTTCAGGGTGATCTAATTGTGGCCTTCCAGTACCTGAAGGGGCCTACAAGAAAAATGGAGAGAAACCTTTTTACAAGAGCATGTAGTGACAGGTCAAGGGGGAATGTATTCAAACTGAAAGAGAGTAGATTTAGATTTGATATTAGGAAAAAAATTCTTTACTGTCAGGGTGGTGAAGCACCAGAACAAGTTGTCCAGGGAAGCTGTGGATGTGGTTTTCTCCAAGTGTATATGGCCAGGTTGAACAGGACTTTGAGCCACCTCGTCTAGTGAAATGTGCCACTGTCCATGGCAGGGGGATTGGAACTAGATTGGAGTTTCAAGGTCTCTTCCAATCCAGTCCATTCTATGATTCTATCATTCTATGATAGCCTACCACATTTTCTTTAGTAAGGATTCCGCCACCATTTTTGAGTAGTGTGGTCTGTAGGGAATGAAACAGAGCTGTACTTTCCAAATCTTTCCTTGAGACACAGAGCTCCACAATGCTCAGACCTATGCCTCAGGTTTCTCAAGTCTTGCAGTGGCTCAGATATTTTCCTCTGAATTTCATCCCACTCTAGGAACTCGGGCCGCTGGCTTAAACATCTTCAAACATAATTTGTCAAGCCAGCAATGAACAAATTCTTAACCCTAGTCACTTCGCTCTTAAAAAGGCAGAGATGAGTCAGAGGGCTCTGGAAGAACATGCAAGTCCTAAGGCAGAGCTTTGCTTAACCTATTCTTCATCTTTCTGTAGTAAGCACCTCAGGCTAGGTGAAGTTCCTGTTCCCATGTCTGCCCTGGCAAATTCCTATTAAGCAACAGCACACCTAAGGCAGCACCTTCTAAATGTGGTCTCACTCCTGTGTCTCCTTTTTCTATATATTCAGACTAAGGACATGTAGTTGTAACATGTAAGTTATATTGTTTGGTTCAGCAATTGAATACAAGTTCCCAATGTCTCTGTATGGTTTTGCCATTCACTTTAGCTCCAAATCATTCTTTCGGGGCAAAACAACTGTCTGAAGTACTTCACAGCATGTTGCTTTGTCTTCAAATGGGCAGGATTCCAGCATATTGCAGAAAGAAGTGGAATTCCTGCTTGGAGCCAGAAATATCCTAGCTTATCAGAGAGGAAATTGGGCACTGGGTTCTGTCTGGATTTGTGGTGCATCCCTGGCATTTGTTCCTGAACCTGTGACTCTTTGCCAATATGCTCAGTTTTGTGTAAAATTCAGCTAGAACTAAATGTACTGGCAATCCTGGTGTGAGAAGTTCCAAAACCCAGTTTTGAGTTTGCTGCATAATTTCACTGCATCAAGAATAGCTTAAGAAGGACTCTTCTCTCATTGTTTTTGTACTTTGCCCTGGGGATAAAAAAGTATTACCTTTCTCCTCCTCCCTCAGTGAATATGGGGATTTATATCTTCCTTGGAAAGATCTAGCTGATGTTGGAGACGACTTAATGAACATGTTTTCATTTCCTGTGGTCTGCACTACATTCTCAGGGAAAGGGGGAAGCAAAGCTCTTGAATAAAAAACTATAGGTTATTTGGTACAAAAACATAACAAAATGAATCTTTTGACCCCCTCTGGCAGCCTGCTTTTTACTGATGCTGCCATTTTCTACGTCTTTGAAAAAATTGTTCTTTCAACAAGTTAAAAGCTCATTTGGTTTGCCTGCACACTCTAATGGAAAGACAAATATGCCTTCTCTTTTTCCTTAGTATGCAGCACAAAAATAGACAAGATCATTGGGATTTATGTGGAAAAGTGTGGCTGGCTTCTAGTATTGGATTATGAAATGCAATTTGGGATCACTGAGCACAAACACATATTTTGAAAACCTGATTAAGTACTTATTTTGGAAGGTCAAATATGACAAGTAATTTTTAAAACTATTTTTAATGGTTCTTTTTAACTTAAAAGATTTGCCATTTCTGAGGAAATTGCATTCAACTCTATTTTGGCAGACGGTAGCGCAGGAAAAGTATTTTTAATGTCCATAATTGATTGATGAATACCATTATTTAATGGGTTTTAGAGAAAAATAACTGTATTTAGATAAAGGCTTTTTTTAAAACTGCATTTTAGCAAAATCAGAATGAATACAGTTCATTCAGCATATCTTCATCATGTAATACATCCTAGAAGACTGAACAAAGAAATAGAAGTGTCTTACTACGCAATACAAGAGTTTAACCTTCTATGATATGACTAAATGGAGAAGGATTTTGAGAACTTAATTTGAAGTACTGGCTGTTTAACAATTTATTAAAATCTCTTCACGCTTCAGTAAACTTTACACATTGTGGCTTTCATTCATTTCTTCCTTGACAGGTTGAATGAAAAGATACAATACAGCTATTGGATATTCATCTTTACTCTTTATGGTTGTTTTCCTTTAAACAAACAAGTATTATTGGCTTTTATTAAGGTTTATAAGTGAAAAAAATCCTGATAGTGCAATTCAGGCAACACAGGACTATGACACATATCTCTGAGTACATTTGGAAATAGAATACTTAAAATTGAGAACTATTCTAAAATCTGCTTACGTTAACAATCATATTTCTAGACCACATTCATTCATTTAATACAGCCAGTGTGTTACCTCTGAATAGTAAAATTGTTCTTCATTCACAGAAATGCATCATAGTATGACATTTCTCAAACAAAATGTTCTATTGCTTAAATTGTTCTGGCTTAAAAAAAGCTCTATCAAAAAATCTTTAAATAGTCTATAGATTTATACTGATAAAAGTGGATAAGTGAAAATACATGTAGCTGAGAAGCACTTTTACATTCTGTGTGAAACTAAATTATGTTTTTCCATTTCCCTAAAATTGTGTAGTATTTTGTTTCTGAGCTTTCTGAGCAGACTGATGTCTTTCGAGCAAAAATTTTGCTGATCATTTTTAGAGAGCTTGTTTCATTTTATTGAATAATGGTAGTATTTACAAATCTACTCAGTAAATAATGTGCGTAATTGAAGTTTGTACTGAGGCTTTTAGAAGAGCTCATGATGATAAAAAGTATTTCTATGGGAGCACAGAATGTGAAATGTGGTTTGTTTGAGTTTCACCTAACAAACAGTTGGATACATCAATTTCTTTGTCACCTTTGCTGATGTGTAAACAGAATGGACACAAATAAATAGAGGTGTACCTGTTCATTCATGAGAAATAAGAAGTTGAATTTTACTCACACCTTTTCTGAAGCTCCTGCTTATCACAGAATACAGAAGAGTATGTACCCTTCTGTATGGGTGACCAGCGGCAAGAAGCTGTTGTTTTATAAGAAGTCAATGGAAGACATCCAAAGTGAGAATCTTAGAAGATTATCTGTCTTCACAAATTTATTTGGGATTTTGACATTACTTTTTTAAGGGCAAAATTGAACTTTTACAATATTTATTTAGGATTTTTTACTTAATTAACCAAGCATGTTATTGTATTACCTGACACCAAGAAATGGAGCTGTTCCTGTGGTAAATTACTTCTCAGAGTGAAGTAAATACTGGGGAGAATAAGTGTAAAACAGGTGTCATATCTGGGGCCAAATTCGGAGACAGTGTCAGCTGGTATAAACCACATTTTGTTAAATGCACATGCAATGTCTTATACTGATGAAATCTCAACCCCAAAAAGAGGGATAAAGACCATATGAAGAAGCATAAATTAAAGGGTGCAGTGTTTTTCCTCATTTTCTCTTAAATCTTCTAAAATCCCTCTGGCAAGTGAATGAAGCATAAAGGCAAACCCCCACAATTTTCCCTTATGCAGCAGACTTTCTCATCCAGGGCAACTGCAAGAGGCTGCAGCAGACTGGCCCCTGACCTGTGACACAGCCTCACAGCCACATGGGTGTGTGATCAGACTGGCCTTTGCTTGTAAAGAACCCATGAGGAGCAGAGAATGAAGACAAGCAGGATATCACAGCCTGTACAAGAGGCAGAGTGGCCCCACAAGACAGAAGAAACTGAGGCCTTTCTTTACTTCTCTGACGTCCTCTTTATCTAGTCATACATGCATAATTTCAACTTTCCATCACACAGGTTGGTTTATAGTCTTCCGGGATTTATCTCTCTTCATAAGAAGGTGCTTCAGTGCACAATCTTATCCTTCCTCACGGCCAGGCCCTAATTCCACAGCAGCTCTAAGCCATGTTCTTGTTTTGCAAGGGAGCTTCCTTGAGCAAGTGACTAAACTTCAGGCATTTTATAGCTCCTATGGATTATTCTAACAGTTTAGAGACATGAAAAAACCTGGGGTTAGAACTTCTCCTTTGTTGCTGGAAGGTAGGCAAGTAGAAAAGGTGCACCTTTTTCTATCCAGCTACCTTGTTTGCATTTTGGACAAGACCTTCAGTCTCACTGCAGTGCAGAGAATTGTTATTCCAACAGATTTTGCTATAAACGTAAAGGGAAGGACTTGACTTACAGTTCCATTCCAGTGTCATTCCCAAGTAAATTGCCAAAAAACCCTTGTCTTTCAATCACCAGCTAAGGTTGTCTGAGAGAATTTCTGCACCTTGGTGGCAGAGTGGGATGAAGTCTGTCTCTGACTTTGATGTGTGGTACTCATGAAATCCTCTGCCACGTGAGCCTATATCTTTTTGAAGTTACTTGGAAACTTGAAGGTCAATAGTAATTCACAATCACACGGAGCTGCCTTTTCAAGACAGCACTTGATTTTAAACTAGAAGGCTTTGTATTTCTATTCCTCAAAGTAGAGTAAACAGCAAGTCAAATGTGCATATTTGTCACCTGACGCTGTCTTCTGCTTTCTCACAAGGCAGTCAGTCATCTCACAGCTTCCTTTTGGGAGGCTGGCTTAGTGCTTGCCTCAAAAATCTCCTAGCTTCACTGTTTCCTCAGTTGCACCTACTGCTGCACCATGGAAAACTTTGTTCCTTGTTTTCACTTGCAGTCACATTAAATCAACAGGAGCTGTGCCTTCAGATGTAGAGAGAAAAACGGTGCTGGTCCATCAGCTCTCAAAGCTATGAGGTTCAGTTGGTGGCTGTCCAGTCACACAGGGACAGCCATGAGAGTGACCTATCTGGGTGATTGCTGCTTGTTCTTTGTATTTCTTTCTTCTTTTGCTATGAAAAAACAAAAAAGAATCTCTTCAATTCAGTTAGATAATCATGTAGAAGTGCATGGGGGGAAAAGTAGAGTGTATATATATGTGTGTGTGTGTGTGTGTGTAAATATATATATGTGCTTTATATAATATATAACTATATATATTTGCTGTATATAATGTAAACATTTATATTCTTCATAGGCCTGTTTCTGTTACACAGACTACCCGAAGTTTGTTGGTTTGTGCTGTCATGTATCCTTCCTGTAGTATTTTCCCTGCATACTCTTGTTGTTCTCCAGTTGAGGTTAGAATTAATTAGCCTTTGATGTCTCCTCTGCCCCTTCTTGTGACAATCCTCTTGGGTTACTCTTTAGTATGGATCTATCTACTGCCAATTCCATCGCCTCAGTGCTAAACAGATGTTATTTTTTGGTTTGAAGATCCCAGTTCTCTCACACGAAGTGACAGCATTTCCAATGGACTTATCATTCTAATCAGAAGTTTAGTGATACAGCATCTCTACTGGTAAATTACAAAAGAGGGTCCTAAGAGAGTTTTTTTCTCATTAGGTTTCCAAACCAGCAGATTATTTGATCATAAATTAAAGAGCATAAAATTAAGAATAAAATTCATTCTTATTCTGGATTGAATTTTCCTCTGAGTGTTTTTCATAATTTGGGAGCTGATGCTAACTATTTCCAACTTCTTGATCATTCTAAACACAAGTACTTGTGGGCATACATTGTGTTGTCATTCTGAATATCACCCTAGTTATAATTAAGCATAAATCATGGACAAAGAAAACAAAAGCAAATGATTTGTACTAGAGATGAAAAATATCAAATAGAAATTCCCTTTGAGAGTTGGCATACAATTAATGCTTAAGAATATATGTGATTGTGATATAAATGATCTGAGAAAAACAATATTTGTAAAACCTATACTGTTGATATTTTTTAGGTGGTCGTATTTTATTTTAAGTGGACAAAATAATTTATTCATTTGAGCCTGAGGTGCAAAAATAAATTTAGGTCTAAGAAGCATGAACATAACCACAATAAGGATAGTCCTAATAGACACATGTTGCAGTCCTAAAGTAATGGTGTCTTGTATCCTTCTCCGTAGTTCCACTTTTATTCACTATCAGATTGTACATAGACATTTCCTCCACAAGATGGTGAGTACAGTGTTTATGTTAAGTAAATGACCATGCAGATTATTCACCACTGATGGTGTAAAAGGCTTTTGCTGGATTATGGTGCTGTGGAGTCTTTTAGAATTACAGTAATACTAACCAAGATAGTTGTGTCCCTGCCAGATGTGCACACATCTGTATTCCAGCCAGATGAAAGTTATTGTCCAAGTATTGTGTTCAATGAAAAGGAATTGACTAACTTTATCTCATCAACTTCTACACAACCCAGCTTTGAGTGTATTTTATCTTGGAAGGCTTGTTTTGTAAAAAAATCAGAGATCATTAAAGTCATGGAATCATAGAATATGCTGAGCTGGAAAGAACCGACAAGGATCATCGAGTCCAACTGTCAACTAATTTTACCAAGCTTTGACTCTGACAATTTCTCTCCCTAGGCCAAAAAAGTAGATTTACACAGTGTCACTTGGATATTCTTATTCAAATAAATCTAAAATGCTGCAATGTTTTACTTATACAGAAACCCAAAACCACTTTGGAAAGCAAAAATAAGGAATTCCTTATTTCAGTTCCTAGAAATGAACCATTAAAGGCACACGTACTCTAACTGAAGAATGTGTACATTATATTATAACAATAATTATATTTCTAAGTAGCCAATGTGAGTGTGAAGTCTTGTTCACACTCTTCAAATGGAAAACAGGTAACTCATGTTAGTTGATGCTCTATGGCCAGATGTTTTTTATTGGTGTTTTTAATTCTACACTGTGACCTGATACCATCTCTATATCAAAATTCATCTTTTTCAAATAGAAGAGTTTTCTTTCATTTGTTTAGATGAATCTAACAATTTTCCTTCCTGACTTTCATTGGCATTCTGTCTGTCCTTATGGAAGGTGTGAAACACAGGACGGCTATATCCTCTTTTTCCTAACACAGCAAACTTTCTAGATGGCAATTCTGTCCATTACCATGACAGCATTTTCATCAAAACATATAAACAGAGATATTCACATGGATTTTATTTTAATTTTGCATACAATAGAATGAATTCTAAGACTTGAGATTTTGTAATGCTACCAAATAGAGCCTCCAAGTAGAACACCTTGTTTTTCCAGGGCCATCTTTCTTGATTTATTACAGCTCCCAATGATGTGAAACATACCCTATTGAGAACACAATCCTAACAAAAGATAATTAAAAAAAGTGAACACTTATTTTTAAAATACTTGTCTTTTATAACGAGATTAAAAGCCAAAAGACTTCTAAGGACGGAAGAAATAAAGACTGTTTTCTTAAAGCTGAAGTATTACCAATTCTTCTCAATAACTCAGATCTTTAATTCAGAAAAATAAGTTCAGGGAACTCTAACAAGTACCAACTTTCTGAAAATTCAGCAAGTTATTTTATACAGGTCTCTTAGTTTCCTCCACTTTGCTGAGTATTGGGATATTTGAATCATTTAACTTCTTTAACTGAATTATTTTCTGCACCACAAGCCAGATTTTGCAATATCAACAGCTCATCATGAAACAGAGCCAATGCAGCACCAGGAAATAGCTAAAGCAAGAGAAGAAACAGATTTGTTTAGTTTTGCACATATATTCCTTAGAAATCAGTGATGAGGGTAAAGAAAATCCAGAACACGTATAAAGTTTTCCTAAAAAAATGTTTGGATAAAATTAATTTCATATTTGTGAAGTTTTCCACAGACTATTGAAGGCTTAGTAGCAACTGTTGCCAAAACCTTAATTTCAGTCAGTTTTACTGCTCTTGCCTTATTTCTGAAAGTATTTTTTTCAAAGAAGAGATTTAGAAGACAGTCAACAGTCAGGCCTTTAAAATAACAGGAATCATTAAGAAAGCATCTTTTAATGCTGTTTGAGATGATGTTTTCTTCTCTTTGGAAATACAATTAACTTCCGTGCTTAAATTTACTAACAATGAGTGTGAGGCGTACGTGTATTTGTGCCTACCTGTGTATTTAATTCCATAAGAGCAAATAAGAATGATTTCTGCAAGAGTTACAGGAAAAAAGTACAATCCAGACAGTTTTCACATTGCAAAGTTTCACACAATTTCATAGCTCTATGTAGTTGTACTTGTAGGGGTATATGGGTAAGAGAGGATTTTCCCATTTGACAGATTCCAAGCATGTGAAAAAAACGACAAGAGACATAAGAAAGATAACATACATAACTTCTGTGTGAGGTTCTTTTTTCTCTTTTTATCAGCTAGTACCAAGAATTGTCACACTTAGAACATCTAAATGCTTAATCTGAAAAAAAAAAAAGTGATTTTGCAAAAGATTTTGGATCATATGACTCTTATTTTTCTGTTTTGAAAATCTTAAATGCCATCTTTCTCACAGTTAGAGGGACATTCTCACAGTTATGAAAACGTCATCTTTGCATGATTTCTCTCAGCTTCTGGAGTCTGTTTATATGTGTATATCATAGTTACAGTACACATCTCCTAGAGTACCCTATGGCTAGCACTACATTAAAAGAAGCTTTCTTCAGTTTAAAGTGAAGTAAAACCAGAGAGGGATGTGCTCTGGAGTTATAAGGAAAACATGGAGATTGAAAAGTACTTAACATTACTTACTGCCATGTTTGCAAATGTCAAAGACCATTCACAGATGGAGGAGCTTTTCTGTGTTTTAAAGACTTTATTGTTCACAAGAAAGACATGAAATATTTCCATGAAGATGTCAAGGGATAACAGGAAGGTCATTAATACCGGTGTACTGAATGGGAAGGAAAAAAAGGCAGAGTCAGGAATGCTTGTAATGCTGCAATGCAAACATGACCTGCAGCACAGAGCCCAACAGCAACAGGGAAGCTTGCAGAAACTGGGCCCACGAGTTAACTCCTTTTTTGCCACCTTGGTCTCATCCCTTCAAAGTGCCTTTTAGCACTGTTCAGCTGGGAGAAGCCAGAATTTCAACAGTAAACACACAGTCTCAGATATCACAGCTGTAGAAAGAGAAACAAATGCTAAATGTCTGGTTTGCTAGCCAGCTAACCAGCAGAGTGAGGGTACACCTGCTCCCACCTCTTTTATAGAACTCCCCTAAACACCAAAGATTTTAAAGGGGCAGTGAGATTTACCAACACTTTTTTACACAGTGTCACAGCACCAAAGGCAGGCGCAGTCGAGTCGAGTTTAGTTTTTACTGCTAAACATAGGGAATGTTTCAGAAATATGACCTCCAGGGAAGATGAACAGCTCAAGACTTAAGTCCAAAATATCTTCAAGGCAAACTGCTTCTGTATAGGAAACAGAAGGTCACAGAATCAAGTCTTTAAATAAAAGCAGCTACTTCATCCAAGAGATTTGTTTGACAGATACACTAAAATGCAGAACAGCATTATCCAAACACTAACAATCTTCTATCAAAAAGGACAAGAAGGGGCAGGTGAGCAGGTTTTAGAATCATAGGATCATTTAGATTGGAAAAGACCTTTAAGATCATCAAGTCTAACACTTGATGTAGCATTGATAAGTCCACCTCTAAACCATCTCCGTAAGTTCCACATCTAAGTACCTCTAGGGTTGGTGACTCACCCACTTCTCTGGGCAGCCTGTGCCAATGCTTGAAAACCCTTTCTGTGAGAAAAATTTTCCTAATATCCAATCTAAACTTCCTCTGGTGTAATTTGAGGCCCTTTCCTCTCATCGTACTGCTTGTTACCTTGGGGAGAGGAGACCAACCCCCACCTTGCTAAAGCCTGCTTTCTGGTGGTTGTAGGGAGTGATGAGGTCTCTTCTGAGTCCTTTTCTCCAGGCTGAACAACTTCAGCCCCTTCAGCTGCTCTTCATCAGACTCATGCTCCGGACCCTTCCCCAGCTCTCTTTCCCTGCTTTGGCCATGCTCCAGTGCCTTGATGTCCCTTCAGTGAGGGATCCAGAACTGAACACAGGATTCGAGGTGAGGCCTCACCAGCACCCAGTACAGAGGGACCATCACTGCCCTGGTCCTGGTGGCCAAATTATTGCTCATATAAGCCAGGATGCCCTTGGCCTTCTTGGCCACCTGGGCACATGCTGGCTCATGTTCAGCTGCTGTCAATGAGCCCCCCAAGCCCCCAGGTCTTTTTCCAATGGGCAGTCACTTTCCACTTTCCAGCCACTCTGCTCCAAATCTGTAGCAGGGCATGGCGTGGTTGTGACCCAAGTTCAGGACTTGGCACTTCATCTTATCGAACCTCATAAAACTGGCCTCGGCCCATCAATAGGGTGTGTCCAGATTCCTCTGCAGAGCCTTCCTGCCCTCCAGCAGACCAATGCTCCCATATATATGCCATGTCATGACATTCAAGATAATTTGTTCCACATTGTGTTGGTTTTCATCTTCTCTTAAAGACCATAAAACAACAAGACTTGATTATTTCAAACTCTAACACTAAAACTCAAGTTTTAAGGGATGGACATTCAATTGCTTCGGTGTATACTACCTTTTATTATCAGACAGGTATTTCTTGCCAAGACCTTTATATGGGTTACAATTGCGCTTTCATTAGCATGGCTTCCCAGTGCCTGCCAGTAATACTCTGTGAGACATGAGTGGCACCTGCCAATGGGGTTTTTATCTTTTTATCCTCTCCCCAAAGCAGGAATTGTTCATGAATTAAAATATTTTTCTCTGGTAGATTTTACTCTGTCATACGTACATGCTGCAAAGTGCTTGTGTTAAATAGAGCTAGGTCACTGAAATTATGCCTCATAGCTCCTGTGGGAGTTCATTTCACTGCCTTGCACAGGGTTTGAAGATCTCTTGTCTGCTTTAAAGGCTCTTATCCTTGGGGAAAATAGATGTATTGTAATTGAGAGTCAACAACTTGAATGGGAATATACCTGTTTCATAAGACGCAGCAGCTTTTAATTTAATGACTTAATTGATCCTTGTTCTTTAATTAATGATCAACCATTCCTTTCCCTTCCCTCCCCTTTTTAACAGAAGATATTCCATGAGGTTTTTCTCATTTATGATCAAACATCTGAATGACTGGTATGATGTGATGAAATTTTACAACTATTCAGTGCTGTTCTGCAGAGCTATTGGTCTGCCAGTTCACAGTACTTTTTTGTTGTTTTGAAACTCACCATTCATTTTGGTTGACTCTCTACTCTTTTAAAGGGGAAAAATATGACACCTAAATTAAAAAGGCTGAAAGGATTAGGGAAGGAAACTGTTTCAGGGTTCTGAAAAGATACAGCTGAATACAAGATGAAAAAAATAACTGAGTAAATACTTATACTTTCAATACAGATTTGTCATGCTTTTTGCACTGCTTTTTATCCTGACCATTGGCTTTCTTCTACCAGTTTGCTTATGGTTCCACACAAATAAAGTAGATTCACTTTCAGCATGATTTATTGCAATCAGTAAAGATGGATATCATATGCTATTAAGTCAATTGTATAGTTATGTTGAACAATTAATGAATCAAATCACAGAAATCCCAAGTGAAATAACAGCAAATATTTTTATTGGAGCCAAAGTACTGCAGCTGTGAAGAAGTATTGGGATAGAAGGACATTAAGGTCACCTTTCATCTGATGAAATATGAGCAAATCCCTAACAAAAAAAAAAGGAAAAAAAAGTGTGAATGAAAAAATACAAGTTAATCTAAGGGATTTTGAGTTCACAGCAAAGTAGCAAAATGTAAGCAGAATGCGCACAGCTAATTCTCTCCTCAAAGTTCTAAGTTTAGCAAAAGCAAACTTCCAGTCCCCTGAATGTAGGCAGTACACTGGGTCAGGGAACATTTGTCTAAATGAAGCCATGCTCCTGTATCACCTCTGCTTCCTTCCTTATCTTGTTGTCAGGTTGGCTAAGAAAGTTAAACACTCTGGTGTCTTCAGCATGAGCCCTGTTTAGGAAGAACCTCCACAGTCAAAACACGTGTGAATATGGTCTAATATGTTACACACAAACCCCTCACTCTATATATGAAAAATAAGGCAGAAGAATCAGATTTACTTAGCATAGGCAGAGAATGTGGTGAGACAGTAATACACCTTAAAACACACTTCATACAGAACCAAGACCAGTAGGTCAAAAGAGATGATCCTCCCTGTCTTCTACTCCCCTGTTGTGATATCCCACCTGGAGTACTGTATCCGGGTCCGGCGTCCCCAGCACAGGAAAACATGGACCTCTTGGAGCGAGTCCAGAGAAGGGCCATAAAGATGCTCAGAGGACTGGAGCACCTCTCCTATGAAGACAGCTGAGGGAGCTGAGGTTGTTCAGCCTGGAGAAGACAAGGGTCTGCAGAGATTTTATAGCACATTCCAGTACCTAAAAGGGCTACAACGGAACTGGAGAGGGAATTTTTACAAGGGCGTGTAAGTGATAGGACAAGGGTTGATGGCTTTAAACTGACAAAGGGTACGTTTGGATTCAATATTGGTAAGAAATTTTTCTCTGTGACGATGTTGAGGCACAAGAACAGGCTGCTCAGAGAAGCTGTGGATGCTCCACCCCTGGAAATGTTCAAGGTGCAGCTCTGAGCAACCCGCTCTAGAGAAAGGTGTCCATGACCAGGGCAGGGAGATTGGAAGTAAATGATCTTTAAAGTCCCTTCAAATCCAAAACATTCTATGATTCTATTAATCACTCCAGCATTGTAACACATCTGTAGCCAACATATTAGCAGTGAATCCCTAGATGCGCTCTATTCTTACTTGGAGAAGAGATTCTTGCATTTATACCAGAAAAAGGAGTTATGCATTTCCTTTTCTATATATCTGAAAACATAACTTTGAACAGTGAAACAGAAATATATCACAACCACATATAAAATTGTTTTAAAAGTCTTAAGAAATTTTAGAAGTTTCTTCCAAATATTTCAGTGATTCAGGGATTTATACTAATCACACACTTTTAAACTTTGATGTATTTAATTTCAGGTAAATACCATTATTTTAATCCCACTGTCTATTAACAGTTTTGATACTGGTTACTTTAATGTAAAACCTAGGGAAAATTAAGTAACAAAAACTTCATTTTTTCTAGGACTATATGTGTGTGTATATATATATATAGTTATAGATATGTAAGAGAGGAGAAAGACGAGAATAAGAGACATGAGAGGAAAAAAGACAGAAGAAATCCACAAACCAGAGTAGATATCTTTACGTTGTATTTTGAGGGATGCCCAGATAATGAACGTGGAAACATGGCTCCAGGTGGGTATTCCTTCCCTGACAAGATGAGACACCTCTCAGGCACAGTTGGAGGTTCACGTACTGTTGATGTGCTATTTGCTCAGCGTTAGGCACTTTGGATGCTCTCAGGCTCACCTCCATACTGTATCTGCAAGCTGCCTGCAAGCATTTCTGCAATCACTGTAACTGCTGCCTGGGAGTTGTCTTGTACTGGAGACAAGCTGAGTTGGAAATATGCCATGTTTTTGGCTTCTTCGAGGCTCCACTTTAAGACTGATATTGACAAAGCCAAAGACTGGTAACATGATCCTGAAAAAACTCCAAACCCCCTAGTGAAAGTACTTGTGTTGGATGTAAATTATGAGGGATTTTTAAAAGTGAAAATATATGGACAAAATAACCTGAAATGAAAGAAAATCTTCCTTAAAGACAAATTGATCTGAGGCCAGGAGAAAGAAAAGTTGTGTAAATACCAGTAAGAGTGGCAGATGTTTTGAGATACAATGAACACCTCTTAATGCCGTCTCTCAAAAGCAATAAGAAGTAATAATATTTAACTGGCATAAATAAATGCTGTACCTATCTTATAATATTCATATAGTGCAAATATGTGTACAACTCTGTGAAAAGAGAGCTGTATCCTTAGCAGAGCTGTGCACCTTCAGAGACATGCAAGACCTACAGCCAGGCAGGAAAGATATCTTGTCTTTCTCCTGCTGTGCTTCTGCTTGTGGGTTAGCAGAAGACAAAGGGATGGCATTTTCTGCCCTGTGATTTTAAGGCATGTAATTAACCTGCTTCTATTTACTGGATACACAAATGCTCCTGGGAGAGTGAATTGCTCTTCTTTGAGGAGTGTAACAAATAAACAAAATGGACTGGCTGTTTAATCAAGTAATTGCCCCAACGATGCCCTCCTAGGCACAAACACTGGTGGGCTTGGGAGAGAGCTTGAGTGTTGTTGACTTTTGGTCACATTACAAAGGCCATTTATTTACTCAGATTTCTCCTCAGAGAAGAGCTAAATGGGCAAAGTTATTTCCTCTGATTATAGAGGAGAATTTTTGACATTCTGGATAATTTGGTTATATTTTACCACTCTGTAGCTTTTCTTTACTTTGTTTATTTAAAAAATAGTATTTTTGGAGATGTATTCCAGCTTACTACTCAAATAAAACAATTTTAAGATGTGTATATTTTTTCTGGGTTTAAGAATTAAGTCTATAAATTAAATTACAAAGAAAAATTAAACATTAATTCAATGAATTGTCTAATTTCAGATCAATATGGTCCTTGGAGGGCCATATTTATAGGGAATTCACAGAGCCAACATAAATCCATGGCCAGTTGTATTCAGAGAGAAGTGAAATGCTTCCAAGAAAAAAAAATACTTGCTATTTAATTATTAAATTATTTTCATACTATCTTTCTTTCCAAGCTTTCATCATCCTTGACAATTTTTAAGCAGCTATAATCATAAAGTAGCAATCCTCAGCAAATACCCATCAATAACATTGCCCCAGGAGTACAGTAAATCCAGAGAAATTCTTTACACCAGCAGAATAAACACCATGCTCCTACACCTCCTTCAAGTCTGAAGGCTGAAATTGGTGGGTTTTATGGCATAGAACTAGAAACTAGTGGAAAGGTTGAGAAAGTACAAATTGATATGGCTAATGTGGGAAGGGGCAGCTTAACAAGACAGCCCCCAAACTGTGCCCCCTCAGCTGCTCTCCATGTACTGCCTGTGTCCTGTCTACATCTGGAAGAAAGGAGGTCCAATATCTCACTGTGCAGAGCTTTTTAACCCTGTCACACTGATTTCTTTCTAATACACCTTTGGCTGCTCTTGCTTTCTGTAGCTATGATAAATGGCTCCTAATGAACAAGTAACGCATGATGAGGCACGCTGATCCTTCCCCAGCTCATGAAAGAGGCTGCTATTCAACCTTAGGTGAGAGCAGTGAGGTGAACAATGATCTTATCCCCAAAGTTGCTTCTCCTCAGACAGTCATTGTTATTTTCCTCTTATTTGTCTGGAATATGTCACATCTTCTCTTCCTCCATCGTGCTTTAGAGCTTTTGATCTTGGAGGAACTCTTTTCATGCTCAAAGGGGGCAGCTGGTGACTGTCTGGGGAAAGTGGGCTTTCTATCAACAAGACCAGAACCTATAGCACTACCAGTTCCTGGTCAATTATAATAATTTAATTTCCAAGTACTGGAATGTGGTAACAATGCATTACCCTTCCATCATGTTTGAACCTGTAATGCCTGGTCTGTACTCACTTTTAACCACCACTGTAGTGCTTTCCAAATTGTAGCTGATTGTCTCTCACCTGACAAAGTGATGTCTGCTCTTTAGGGCTGTGTGATGAATCTGCCTTCCTGGTAAGGGGCTTAGCTAATGGTTCATCCTACCAGCTGGACACAGACTCAGCTAGCAGGGCAGAGACAGGAAAACTTCGAGTTTTTTTAATAATGTGGTAATTTAGTAATGACACCTCTCACATTTGGGATGTTTGTAACTGATCATGGAATCCTATTTTTCACAAGTATATAAAAGGGCGATATAAATATATACTGTCCTTTAATCCAGTTTGAGTGTAACTCACAGTAGAGTGTCCCAAAACTTGATCTCATCAACATTTTTGTCAGATAATGTGATACAAATAAAAAAATGCAAACCAGCTGCCTGCCATTGTTTGCAGACCGTTTAAAACAAATTTGAAAAAATTGAATGAAAACTTCCTGTAGCTTTTGTAAGTGGTGATTTTTCCTGTGCATACCCACACAAAGTAGTGGTCTGTATTAGGGGAACAGTCGTTGGCATAAGGATTGAAGTTATGGTCTCTTATGCTTATCCTTGCTGGCTGTCCAGCAGGGAATAAGCTGGGAATTTGTACTGCACATTTGCTAAAAGTTTATGGACAAAGTCCAGTGGCTCTCCCAACATTCCCTCTCTTACTGAAACATGTTGTAATGGCCAAGGTTATGCATAAGCTGCTAATGAGGTCATATAACAGTTGCTCTGTTACTCTGATGTTACAGGAACCACAGTTCATTCTTTCTGGCCTTTTTGTAATGCATTTTGTGGTAGTTTAACAGTGAAGGAACTACGTCTGACCAAATTTCATGCAGGCATGGGAGAGTTATAAAAAATATACACACCATGTGTAGCAGAAAAAAACAAAAACTTGTTCTTTGGGCACAGTATCTGTTGTTTCTTTCAAGGAGACCTCATGTCTATCTGATAGGTATTTCATCATCCCTGTTTTTCTTAATTTGTTCATATTTATCTTTATGTTAGTATGTGCTGACTGTTCCACTCCAGCAGGAACTCTCAAATGAAAATATTGAATCCAAATATCATATGAAAATCTTCACATGAGATGACACCTTTCTTTGCATTACAAAGGGAGGTGCTAAAGAAATGGGCAACTTTTCATGCTTATAATAGGCTCCACTCTAGACGATCAGAGGATGTAGAAGTTTTTATTTTATTTTATTTTACAATTTTTTTCCATAGAGGAGATTGCTAACCACTTTAACAAACCTACTGCCTTGTTCAAGAACTTGGCACAAACTTCAAGGGGCTATTCCAGCTGCATCTGATTGATCCTTGCCACAAAGAATAGAGATTAAATAGACCTTCTGGTATTATGAGTGTGTGTCTTCTTTCATTCCTACTGGACTACACAAACTGCCCTTCACACTGTCTAGTTTTCAAACTTGAAAATACAACGTGGGGATTAATCTATGGGTGAAGTGCTTTTTATTGGATCTAAATATTTTTGCTACGCAAGCAGAACACAAAGATTTAGCAAGAAAAATGAGCACACATCTTCTTCAATTATCTTGACGTGAGAATTCAGGGTATCCAAGAGAAACTTTGTTTACTTCCTTTTCCAAGTCCATTCATTTGAAGACAGCAAAACTAAAGGTATTCGACTTCTGTCCAGTATTCCCAGGATCATCTGCCCAGTTGCAGTAATCTTATTTTACATATTTTCTTTTAAGATGAGCTACTGAGTCACATTCACTGCTCTCATTTATGTTTTATGATGGCATTTCAGAAGTCATGTTGTACAGAGTTACATATTTGGGCTCACAATTATACAGAGGCAGTGCAAATTGGCATCACCATTATGTCCGCCAGGAAAAGGCACTTTTGCAGAGCATACATACATTTGTTTACAGTCAACAAGGCAATACAGTCAGAGGTGTCCACCCAGTTGAGCAAGACACTCGAAAAATACCTTTACGTAATGAAAGGAAAATTCTGGCAGGCAGAAGATCATTTGCACAGATATAAGGTGAAGAATTGTGCTACTGTCTTAATTAAATCCATTTTCAAGACTGGATGTTCAGGATGTGCTGAAAGGAAATTCAGAAATTTAGCTTAATTCTGAGAGCCCCCAGGGGCAGCTCTGAGACCCAGATGACAGAGAAGGTGGCTGAGGGTGTCAGCATATTTCAGATACAAGTCTTCTCCACTGTCTTTAGTTCACTAATCATACAGCTGCCTATGCCTCCCACATCACCACCCTCTTCTCACAACAGCCCTGTCTTTCCCTTGCTGGCCCCTGTGTACTGCCTTCAGTGTACTTGTCTTCCCAGTGTAGGGCTCCCACTGATCTACCATGATCTAGTAAACCCGTATTTCTTTACCTCCTAAGATTAATGTAATTGTGTTGGCAGCATTAGAAATGGTACAATATCAAAATGTCCTTTTTTCACAATAGTTTCAATTACCTCTACTCATAGCTTAAAGTGAGTGAGAAGAGATATGGGGATTTAATTTGTCATAAGGAGCACTGAGTAAAGAAGGCAGCAAGCACTAGAAAAGACAAAGATTTTGTTCGTATTGTTTATTACAAGGTTTGAGGGTCCAACCTAAACCTAGCTTAAACAAAATGGAGTTCATTCATTAAATTCAGTGGCTTAGGATCAGACTCTAAAACATAACCTTATTTTGCAGTCTACTAGCCTATCGAATTGAAACAGTGCAAAACCAAAATCAACAGTGACTGAACATAAGGCATTTGTTCGGACACACATGAATGTAATATTTAAGAAATCTAAAAAAGTCTAAATGTCTTGTGTCAGCAATATTTTCATGTTTACAATTACAGCATGGTCAATGTTCTTAAAAGTTGTGATTTATTATATGACAAAGTGTCATGCAGGTCCAATAATTTTTGAGGTGCCACAGATACCAGTAAAACTTCTAATGTGTTCTTTTTGTGAGCTTATTGCCCTTAAAATTACTGTAGACCACTTACCACAAAATCTGAAAGCAGGTACTGTACTATTTACTGAAGAAGGGGAGATAATTAATTAATTCACTACATCTCAAGTTACTTTATGACATCAAAATCCTACTACTAAAGATAACACAAAAATTTCCTTTTCATCAAGTTACCAAATATTATTTATTCAATGTGAATTTTCCTGGTGCACTAGTTTGTCTCAGATATTTTCTCTGACTCTGGGGTAGGAAACAGTTTCTGGAGGGTATCCTGCATTCTTCAAGAAAACAGCCTGGACAATCAAGTGGTGTCTTAAGAGCTTCAAAACTGTCTTTGATACACAGCCACTGTGAGGAAACTCCAGTGTATAAAGTCCAACACTGAGAAATAATAGCTTCTGAATCACTGATTTATGACTGCTCACACCAGAGTCACTGACACTTAAAGAAAATAATTACATCTAGCTTAACTGGAAAAGATGATTATTCTTGTTTTGATATTACTAGTGGTGGTTGTTGTTGTCTAGCTGCTATTTATAGCGTGTAATTTTTGTTTTTCTGTTCCTTTTAAGCATACCTTCTTCCCGACAAAATCAGAATGTTTTGTTTCTGAGTCCAGTATAGAGACTAAAAATTGAAACTAAAGGAAATTTCTAAAATAAAGTTAATTCATTCTTGAACAACTGAAAAAAAATTGAGAAATTACATCAGAAACCAGTGAGATAGGATTCAGTGATTAAATTGATACTCCTCCACTGCAGAAATATACTGGGACAATTTAATAAACATTTCAGGTTGAGCCAATTTTTGTTTCTTGAAAATAAGATACTAACTAAATAATTTTGGCAAAGATTTTGGCCCAGTTCTGCAAGGAATGTTTTCTGAATCAGCACAAATTAAGTCATGGAGACCAGAAACTCATGATCCCAAATGATCACAGTTTGAGGGAAAAAAATTAATCTTCGCAAGTGGATCCTGCATAACTTACACTTATAAAAAGATGCTCCTGTTGTGCCTATTCATAGCTGGGAAGATAATATGTGTCAGATTATGTGAGGTTTTTTACTCTGTTTCGGTTAACGATAGAAGGTAGGCAGATGTCAGAAAAGAATATTGCAGCTTGGTGTAAGATGCCAGACTGCAGTTTGTGACAATATGAAACATAAATCAAGGGAGACTGAGTCCCAGAAGACAGTGACATTGTGACACTTCTTCATTGCTGCAAATAAATATCCTTACAGAAGGCCCTTTTCCAAACTCCTCAAAGTTTAGAGCAAAGCTCCTTCAAACAGAGATGTCCCCTTCTAAAAGCACATGGAGGCAGTCTGTATTAACAGCCTTTGGGTCAGCTTTAAAACACTTTGATGAAACTACGTGTGGAGTCTTGTACTGTACTGTCCCTATTCCTTGGATAATGCAAAATTTCAGTCCCTAAATCTCTTAAGTTTGCACATTTCATGAGTTGCATATTGACTTTAAGAAGAAAAAATAAGAGAAATAGGAACTTCTAGGCAATAAAAGCCTAAGATTCAGTTATTTCTTGAAAATATGTCTCTGATCATTTAATTTTTTGCTTTAAACTGTATAAGTACTTTGAAAATTGTTAGTTTTTATGCACTGGGACAATTTCAAATGAACTTATTTCCCCTATTAAATCTAAAGAAAAACTCACTGGCACAAAATTAAAAGTTGCTGACACTTACAGGAAAAAAAAATGTGAGTAGTTATTTGAAATAATGATTATATATGAAATATATATATATGAAATTATATATGAAATAATGTATTATATGTAAAAGGTTTATGCTGCCATTGCAGTAATTTTCCATGTTTTGATCTCCAATAGAGCCATTAATGATGAGGGTGTTTCAGACATTCGGTGTAGATTGTATTGCTGTGTTCACCAATTACCCCAGAGAAGTGGGATCTTTGCATGTTCTCCTAAGTCATCCATCACTAAACTTAAACATTTTCTAGGGAGATTAGCATCCTATGAGTCCTAAAGCCCCACTTAAAAAGATGGGAACATTTAAGACGTGACAAGCACAGGGGAAGTATGGGAAGCATGAATGATCTGAGATTTCCAGATGTTACTAGATTACAAATGACAAAAAGCACATTTGTAGATTGTCTTTAACTGTCCCTTCCTTGTTAAAATCCAAGACTTTCCTTCCTCACAGTATTTGTCTTTAAGTAATGTGCTTGATATGTATCATATAAAATAAGTTCCTTGAGAACTGACATTTTTCTATGCATTTACAAAGCAGTTGCTAAGAAATATTTCAATTCCGTGTATTACTTTTACAATCTAACTTCACTAAAACTGATGCTACAGTAGCATATCATAACCAACTACTCATTTTTATCATGTATCATTGTAATGATACAAGCTAAAAACCCCATAAAATTAATCCCTACTTGCATTCCTGTAGTGTCAAATTCCAACACCCATCCATCTGCCAAGGAAGTATCCATCTGCAGCTTAAAACAGGGTCCTTCCCAGTTGTCTCATCAGTGCTTTGGTTTGCGGTCCTTTCAGGGGTTTTTGTGTTTTGTTTTTGGTTGGTTTTTTTCATTTCATTTTATTTTACTGCATTTTGGTCAGCTAACAGTATCTGGTTCTTCTTCAGCCTCTACATCTTCCAGGAAACTTGTGGACAACAACTACAATTCCTAAAGCAATAAATGAGTCCTAGCAGTCTTTTTGTATTTTATACCTCAAAGATGAGACACGAGGATCTGGTGTTACAACACTGCAGAGTTCCCCCATGATGTGTTAGGTACCCAAATCCAATAAAGCATATCATTCTCTTGCTAGCAGGATTTTTTCTTACTTCTCCAAGTCTTCTCCAAAACATACAGTGTATACTGCCCAAAATAACACTTGGATTCTGGTCCTTTAACTTCCAAGAATCCTATCTTGGACGTTTGGACATTTTCACATTTTTCAATGCAGATACAAAGATATTTGAGGACAGTGTCCTGCTAGGTGACAGTCACTTTCATGAACATTAAAGTGGTATTTGAAAAGAGTGGGTGGTTTTTTGGATATATTTTAGATGTTTCTTTGGAGAGATGGATCTTGATAAATGTAACTTCTCTTTCTTGTGTGCTTTTCTTTGTGGGTGAGTTTTTTGTGGTTTTTTCGGAGGGTGGGCAGGTGGTGATGGTTTTTTTGTATTTTGCTTTACAAGACCTAACAACATTTTGCGCTTTTCTTCCCAATCATAACTACTAGTCGAAGCCAGGGGAAAAAAACAGAAAAGACATGGCAATTCATTTCTATCTAAACAGTAGATATGTTAATTAACATTTCCCCCTGAGGGGAAGGTGTGTTTTCACAACCATCACAATCAGCCTGTGGCCAACTCACAGTTCCAGAGTTCAATATACCCAGATTTCATGGGATAATGCAGAAGGTATTTCAGAAAAGCTTAAATTGTGCTTTTATAAATCCTTTACATTTTTCTATTTTGCTGATTATGCATGTTTGCTAGCACATACCATGAGCTGAAAAAGAAATAAATCTCTGTGAGAATAGCTTATTGTCTGAACAGTAAATTATTGAGCTTTCTGTACTTTTTATAAGTCAACCAAAAAGGTTTTCTCCTGCAGAAAATACATTGCTCATAGTCTTTTACTGCTGTCTCACTGATACCAAGCAGAATGGAGTTATTCAAAGTGACGTTATGCAGTGAGAGACAAGGATTCATTAGATAACTATGTATGAGAAACAGGAAATTTTATGTCTTCATAAATATCTGAGATTTTGTTCCTTGACTGGAACACTTTCTGAACTTCTCTTTCTTGGTTCTTACCCACTCTTGCACCTAGTGATCAGCTGAAAGAAACCTTGAACAGTATTACTACAAAACGCTATTATCTCAATATTTTTCATTCTGTTTGAAAATATTTTTTTTTATCTTTTATGCTCTAACTTTAACAAAAAATCTCCAAAGATTCAGACACTTATTTTTAGAGGATAAACATAAATCTTAGTATTCATTAAGCTAAACAGAGGCCATTATTATTGTGCAATCAGTCACAGAGCACAAATAATAAACAGGAACTCAGTCACATTTAATTTGAAGTTGTGAGAAGCTTCCTATGGGCAATTTTTGGGAGGAATTTTATTTATTTGTAATTAGCTTGTGCTTCTGTGGCTCTGTGCAGTTCATAGAGTTGCACACACACAAAACTCCCTATACACAGTAGGGAGCAGCTCCTCCAATTTTTTTTTATTTCACTCCATCTGTTATTTCTCACCTGAACAAGAAAGCTTAGGAATAGCACTTTCTTTTCCTCCTGGTGGTTTATGGATATCCAACATAGTTCTAGTGTCTTCTCTGGACTTAAGCAAAAAACAACACCTAAAACCATTCCACCCCCCCAATTCATTAGTGAGACATTTAATTTGTTTTATTTGGCAAGCTGTTGACATTCTGATCTTGTACAAAAAGTTGCCCACTGCAGCTGATTGGGTGAGCAAGAAAAAGAGCAGAAAACTCATTGTCTTTAAAATAATGCCTGAATTACCAGTCAAATGATGTTTAGTACAGTTTTAATCCTTTAGACTGAGGCATGACAGAAATGGTAGTTTCAAGCTGTGATTAGGAAGGAGGAGGAATAGAGAAGCAGTCAGGTAGGAGCAAAGAAGTTGCTTGTGAGCAATGGAAAGACTGTGAAGAAGACAGGCACATTTAAAAGGTAGGAGTCTTATTGAGATGAAGTAACAGCTGGCCAAAACAGCCATCAAAAAAACCAGTTCCCATATTACATAACTGTCCATCCCTTTCCCAGCACAAGGCAAAGATGTGCTGACTCATTTCCAGGAAAAAAATCAGAAGCATTTTCTGAATAATAAAACCTAATTCATCTTCCTGTGAGGTGCAACACAAGCAAGGTTATGCAGTGGTCCATTGAGCAAAACTCTTGTTTCCAGCTATAGTTAATGTCAAACACTGTCTGAAGCAGAGGACCTTGTGGTAGGTACCAAGAAACACAGTTTTAGGAAAAAATTCTTTCTATAGGCATTAGGCTTAAATCTAGTGTCTGTTTTCAAGCAGAAGTTTTCTTTCCTAGTGGGTAGGCTTATTTTTTCCTATTCTTCTGCATTTTAGTCCAGAAGCCTTTCATCTATATTTCTCTTTTGAATTCTCCCAAGACTTTTAGCTTAATGGTACCTTGTAGTGACAAATTTTAGTCATTGTCAATTTGACTTGTAGGAGTGTAATTGTTTTTACTGGTTTGAGGTATTCTCTTACTTTCAAAGAATGGCCTCTTCTTCCATGGAAATGAGAACTCTCTTGTCTCTATCTGCCTTAATTTAGCCATTTATCATTCTGAATCTCGCCAACTGAGCCTCTCCTATTTCTCTCCTTTCTAAATAAGGAAGTCACAGACAGTTTCAATCACTCTTCATGTAGAATGTTTTCTGCACCTCTGACATCTCTTATCAGGCACTTCTATTAATAGAGAATAAGGGAATTGGAAATTTAAACTAAGACTAAATTTTGTGCCTGGGTTCTTCTTTGTAAAATAAGGCAAAATAATCCTAATTTTCTCACATACTTATTTACAAATCCACATTTGCATTTTGTTGTTTACTTATACTTTTATTTCCTATTTTGCCTTTTTTTCTTTTGAATCCAACAGCATCTGCTGTCTCCGTTTCCATGCACAGTCCACCTTTGGGCAGAAGATACCATGATAAAAACTAATCTCAGGGTATAAAATTTATCTTTCCTTTTCTAATTTATTTCTGCCATAGCATCATCAGCATTTGGTAAATGACAATGGTGTTTTATTTTTCTCTGTCACGAATATCACCTGGGAAGTCTGTACAGTCATTGCTGCTTCTCCTTTCCTACCCCTAAGGGCACTCTGCTCAGCAGGGATGTAGTCAGTAGATAACTGCTGGAGAATGGCATTTCCAAAGGGGATATGTATGGCCTGCTACTCCTATAAGATTTCCATATCAATATCTCCTATTTCAGGCTTCTTTCACCCTGCTCATGAACACTTTAAAACAAATGCAGCTATCATCATGACACTTAATACATCACTGTTTATTAGGATTGTACACGATCAACAAAAGAGATAGAGTCACAGAAATGAGACATAATCTCAGTACACAATCCATGACCGAGTCTGAGTTTTTCTAAAATCCCAAGCAGGTTTTTCTTTGACCTGGTTGCCTCATGGATGCAGCCAGCAATGCTAACTCAATACCAGCCAGAAAATCTCACCACAGCAAGTTTATAAAAAGTTCAGCTAGCAATTTTCTTCAACACAAGTGACAGGGACATCATTCTTGCAGCAAAGTAAAGGTGGACATATTTCATGGCATAGCCAAGATTTTTTTTTTCCTAATATCTGCCAAATCATTCAAAACAAAAGGAGGCAGCTGGCAAGACTTCAAAAGGAGGCTTGTGGATGAAGTAAATCAAGCTGCACTACTTTACCTGGCTAAGCTCTTGGAGACCAACAAAGATAAAAAATATAACTTTTGCGTCCTCCAGGAACCTCTTTGCAAAACTACAGATGGAAAGTTGCCTGGTCATTGTAAAATAACAAGGTATTCAAAGATGCAAAGCAGTACATTGCCCTTTAATTTTGGATATTCATTTCTTTAAGACATAAATCAAGCATGTGCTTTAGAGATGAGAAATATCATAAAGGTAAAGCAGAATGTAACTCTACATGGCTATTTTCTTGTTGTAAGGGCTAGTTATCAATTTCTTTTGCATTTTCTTCAAACTACAGTTATTCTTAAGTATTGAACATTATAGCATAAAAAAGCAAATACCTACGTAATGGATAGCAGAACTGGCCAGTTTCTTTTCCTCAGTGCAAAATTTTGATACATGATTGTATTCTAAATTGAACAAAAAAGGCATCTCCGAGTGTTTTGAGCAAAGCTTAGTCACTAATGGACTAAATATGTTCCCAGGGAGGTATGATGGTAAAATACCAACTGGATCTGGTGGTGTTTAACCATATCCTATAGCCATAAAAAAGGAGGAAAATAATTAAGACTAAAACAAAACAAAACAAACCAAACCGCAAAAAACCCCAAGCCAAAAAACCTCGAACAAATAAACAAACAAACAAACAAAAAAACCCCAGCAACAACAACAAAAAAAACCCCAACCCCACCAAACAAAACCCAGAGGTGAACTCAAAGTGCTGATGGTAATTTATCATCATGGCCTATTGTTTGTAGCAGCATCTCAGGACGAGTAGGGATTTAGAGGAAGGAGCCTAAAGGGGATAGCATTCCAGCTTCAGTAATGACATAGGATATGGCATGGAAGAGTTACTGACAGAAGGAACAGATAGAAGAGACAAAAATCCTCAGGCCTTCATGAGGGTCATATCCCTTAAATCCCTAAAATCAAGCTAAAACTTATATTTTCTTGTCAGCTACAGAGAACTAGTAAAAGAAATCAAAGGAAAATATTTTGAAGCAGCAAGCAATAGGCGAAGTAATAGTTGCTGTGAACTGCTGGCTACCTTAGAACAGCTGAAGGGAAGCTCCAAGGCCAGAGAAGTTGAAATAGCAATGTACAGATTCCTATATACGCATACATGCATGATGCAAACACACACAGAGAGATGTACAGACGTGTGTGTGTGTGTGTGTGCACTGCTTTTTTACCTCATTGCCACTTCTGGTCATTCCAATAATGTTGCTGGTGTAATAATGAAAAGCATCCTGTTACAAAGTCTGGAAATTCAGTCACCTGTACTTGATTTCTACTAGATGGTATTTCTGTGAAAGAAGGACAAGGTGAAGCTATGAAAGCAATTAAACTTGTTTACAAATTCTGCTGTCATCATGTGCAAAATCCACCTAGAGGTGCATTACAATGAAGTAGCATACTATTTTCCCATCATAAATTAGTGTAACCTCGCCCAACACCAAACACATTTCAAACTCTGCTTCATTCTTATAAAGAACTTTTTCTTTCATTGTGCTATGGCTACATAGCCTAAGCCCACTTGGATAAAACAGATTCAGTATTTCCACTAGCCTTTTCCCTTGTCAAATGTTCCATAATTACAGTTAAAAGTTAGAATTAACTAAAACTCATTTTAATTTCATAACCTATTTTATGGCAGGTAGGTAGGGAAAGTGAGTTGAAGAGCAACCTCTTAATCAAGAGGCAGGAGAGACTGTGATGTATTTCCCATGTCTGTTATGAATGGAATAAGCAGGGATTGTGAAATCCCTGTCCACACACAATGGGGTCTGTCATATTCAGGAGATTGGCAACAGCACTGAAGTAAATTTAGTAACAAATTGTTACATTTTTGACTAGTTGCTCTGAGGAAAAATGAAAAAAGGGCATGCTGAAAAATAACCAGGCAGCACCTTTCATATGATAACCTTGCTTATAGGCACTTTTAGCACCACATCAATCCAGCAGTTCCATAGCATTATGTGGCAGCGTGAGTGTGAGAAAATGGCCAGGCTGGTACTGAAAAGTAAAATCATAAGAAAGACTTTATAAGAGTTATGGAGGGGAAGGCTGTCATCAGTAGAGAACTGTACGTGTCCTTGACTAGCAGCAGAGGACAAAGTATGTCAAGATATTTCACATCTTTCCAACCAGGCAGGTCTGTTTCATTCAGTTATTCCGCAGCTCCTCCTACTGCCCAGCTCTACTGGCCCCAGTGGCATAACTGAAATCCAAGAAGAGTCAACTGTTGGGGACATTGACTTGGGGGTATTTTACACTCCCTTAAATAGAGAGCAAGTGCATGAACTCAGAATTTTTTGCAATGAAAATGGAAATCTTTTCATCTCTTAGTATCTTTCAAGCACATATTTTCCAGGGCTGGGAGAAGTGAGACGGTTTCAAAAATGGTGTGGCCTTCTGCCAAGAGCAGACGTGTTTCAGAGCCACTGGATGACCTGTTATGATACTGGGAAGTATTTGATGAAGCTCACAGGACTGTACTAGAGCAGGTGCAGTGGTTGGGAGACAGGCATGACAGGCAAGAGTTTTTGCACATGGGAGCCAAGTTGGAACTGGTGAGTTACTGTTATTCATCATCAGTCTGCCAATGTTAAGGTGAAAAAAAACCACTCAACAGTGTGGGATGTCCTCTGGAGTGTTTTTGGAACAGGTCAAAATTAATATAATACTGTCACAATTATCTGATTAGCTTCTAGCCAAAAACATGCACAGAAAAACTTAGATGAGAGTATTTACATCTTCAGAATGGAAAACCTTCACACACCAAGGACAGATGCTTTGCACGTATGGATGATAATTTATTATGCTTTAATCAGCTTTATTTTGTGTTTACTAGAAAAGTCATATAAAAATGTCTGAAAGACTTTCAAAAGATGTTTGTCCTTTAGCTTTAGAAAGTGAGGAACATTTAGAACTACTTTGATGAAGCAGGAAAGATTAGAAAGTCTAAGGGTGGCTTGGATCCTTTCAAATGGATCCCTTTTTATCTATGCTGAAGTTTTTACAAAGTATTTCTGTGATCACACACTCAAAATGGGGATGATTGCTCATGCTGGGTATATTGTAAATATCACTAGTTTTTTTCTGTGTGCTCTGCTCAAAATTAAGGGGCTCACTGAAGTAGGGCAATGTTAGACTGACATAGATGGAAAATCAGACTCCTGGCCAGGTAAGGGTGACAGAGTCAAGAAAATGTCATGCATAAATATTGCGCTAATGCGTTATACGTGTATGTGAATAAATATAATTCAGAAAAGTTTGGCTTGCTGAAGGACAATGATCCCTCCAAAGTCCTGCAAGTCAGGAAGTAGCTGTAGCTCAGCTTCCCTCCCAAGGTATCAGAGGAAAACCATGTCTGTGGGAGCTAGAGAAGGAGACTGTTTCTTTGTTTTACAGCCAGTGTTTGCTGAAGTATATTGGTCCCCAGTTCAGGAAAATTTTTCTGTCTTACTTTTGCACAGCAATAATTTATTTTGCTGTTGTAACAGTCCAACCTTCATAAAAGAGACATTGCTCAGTATTTATAGTAGCAACTTTACTAATAAGCCTGATACAGGCAAAAGTTTTCAGTGAGAGAGTGACTACTGAAACTTTGATCTCCACTGGAGACTCCAAAAACAAACTCCTCAGGTTTCAAATTTACTGGCAGACTGACACATCACTGCCATAAACACTAGGACAAAGAGAAAAGATTTTTTTATATGTCTGCATATAGAAGGATATTAATTATAAATAATGAGTTGTGACTGCCTGCAGAGCAGCTGTGGTTCTTTTAATGAATAGTCTTCCAATGGCTGAAATAAAATGTCAAGACTGGTGGAGATTTGCAATTGGAAAAGCCATATAAGCTATTTATAAAAGCAAATCAACTGTAAAAAAAATACTTGCTAAACGTTTCTGGCTTCTACAGTGCAGCTGTACACTGAGCTCCTTAGCAAAATGTCTATCCTCATCACTGGTATAACCCCCCAGAAGTAACTTGGTTTAGAGTTAGATTTGATTTAGATTAGAGTTCTCTCTCCTGAAGCTGGAGAATATCTTTGTCTTTTCTATAAAAATACACCCAACAATATCAGTCATGCTGATGTTTTCTAAGAGATTCATTATGCAGTGGCAGAACTTGTACTTGATTTTCCCCAAGATGATAGGAAGCTCTCAGGACAAAATAGCTCTATAAACCAAATCTCTTTCAATAATCTAAAATTTCACCGAGACTAACCCAACTCATATGAAATTATATCATTTTAGGCAAGCTGTCATATTTCCGCAGAATTGCAGCAAGGTCCAATTAGCAATAAATAAAAGAGCAAACAAGGGTGCGGCGTGACCTTGCCGGCGCCACGGGAGCCGGGCCGGGCACAGAGCGCTCCGGGCAGGGCAGCGCGGGCACAGCCCGGGCACAGAGCGGGCACAGTCTGGGCACAGCCTGGGCACAGCCTGGGCACAGCCCGGGCACAGAGCGGGCACAGAGCGGGCACAGAGCGGGCACAGTCTGGGCACAGCCCGGGCACAGCCCGGGCACAGAGCGGGCACAGAGCGGGCACAGCCCGGGCACAGTCTGGGCACAGCCCGGGCACAGAGCGGGCACAGAGCGGGCACAGAGCGGGCACAGCCCGGGCACAGTCTGGGCACAGCCCGGGCACAGAGCGGGCACAGCCCGGGCACAGAGCGGGCACAGCCTGGGCACAGCCCCGGGCACAGAGCGGGCACAGCGTGGGCACAGAGCGGGCACAGAGCGGGCACAGAGCGGGCACAGCCCCGGGCACAGCCCTGGCACAGCTCCCGGCACCCGCGGGTGGGGCCCGCAGCCCGCCCGGCCCCGCTGCTCCGCCGCTCCTCGCCGCTCCGCGCCTCCGCTCCCCGCAGCCCTGCCCGGCTCCGGCCTCCGCCCGCAGCGAGGTGAGTCCGCCCCGTCCTTCCTCATCCTCCCGGGGAGCGCCCGCGGGATGCGCCCCTCCGCCGCAGCAGCCCGGGCACGGCGTGCGCTTGCCAGCCCAACCCGACTCCGGCAGGAGGGGAGGCTGGCAAATGGGTCCTAAGGAATTTCCCAGGTGAAACACACGCGAAAACCCCACAAACAAGCAAATCATAAACCCCCCAATTATGTTAGCTTGGCTTTATTAATTGCCCAATTGAAAATGAGCTTCAAATGCAACATGTTATGGAGACAAGAGAGGGCTTGGGAAGGAGAGTGAGCACTGAGGGATTTTTAAAGAGTCGGAAGAATTAATCTTCATTGTGGAGGAAATTAAATGTTTCTGGTGGTTTGTTGTTTTTGTCTTTTTGCGTTGTTATGGTTTTGGGGTGGGTTTTTTTTGGTTTGTTTATTTGTTCATTTCCCAGTAAGTCACCAACAGACATTTTATAAAGTTAGCCACAGCTCAACACTCTGTTGGAAAATATTTTTGTTTCAGAGTGGATAAAACATCAGGAGTGCAGTAAACATTTTAAACTTAGAATTGCAACAGATACAGTAAATCACATGTTTGCGTGTTGGAGCAGGAATCCCTGGAGCTGCAGCAAGTTCAGTCCCCACAGCAAGTTCACCTTGGGACAGTTCCCAGAGCATCTTTGGCTTTTCCAAGGCAGTTTTTATGGTTCATTGTATTTTCCCTATGGCACATAGTACCGGCTGATAGGTAAAGCTGGCCACATTTTAGGCCCCTGGCTTGTGCCAAATGCAGGAGATGAGAAAAACTAAGGTGCTTGGCTGAGTTCCTTGGCGGTGCATGGGAACAACAGATAAATCCAAGAGAGACTTTCCCTCCAGATCTAATTCTGGAGGTGGTTTGCCCTCTCTGATGGTCGTACAGGGAACCAGCACCCTAACACAGGTGCTGCAGTTAAATGTCCTCACTCCTTCTAGCTCAGCTGTCATCACACCATGTGCTTGTCTTCTGCAGACAGTGGTTATTGATGGTGCACGAAGTACCTCCCAGTCTGACAGATGTCAAAGTGAGGGCACCTGTCAGCTGAAGAGAGCTGTAGCTGTCTCATTTCTAGACAGCAAATAGAATGAAAAGAAACTAAAAACCTTCCATTCCAGTCTGTTTATTTTTTTACTATTATTATTTCTCTTTTACTTCCCAGCTGAGTTCATAAACTCAGTTACTGTAGCTGTTACAGAAATATTAGCTGGTTACTGGTGGGATGGGAGGTGGCCCTCAGTCTGTATGGGAGGGATGTGGTCTCATTTAAGATGTGGTTCACAAAATGGAAAAGTTTGTGTAAAGGGAGTTGCCTCTGTTCCGCTCTTTTTTGAACAGGTGCCCACATTACAAACACCACCACAGCCTGCAGTATGAGCAGAGAGGTTAACAAATTGGCTGATCCCAGCTATCCTTTCCAAATATCCTTGTGCTCTGAAATGTAACAGTCCTGCTCGGTGAGAGTGACTCAGTAAGAAGGTGGCCTGCCTGCACTTCCACATCTTCTGTGTGTAAAAGAGTTTTACTATTTGCTTCATTTCCTGTATTAGAAGACTTTACTTAGGTTAAAAGATTTCTTCTTCCTTAAATTCCTTTCATAGCTTTTTTGCATAATTAAGACATAGAGAGACGCATTCCATCATCAAGTTTTAAAGGACCTATTCAAGTTTGCCTGTAAATTAAGATTGTGTCACACCAAGGGGATGGAGGAAGAGGGAACAGTTCTGTGACAAGGCCAATTTAATACAGCCATATCTGTGTAAAGCAGAGACTGACAGGAGTAAGCGCCTCAGAGTCTAAGCTTGTTAGTTAATTAAGTTATTAGCAAACTTTTAAAGTAAGCTGTACTCTCAGGAAACGAAATCACTGTAAAAAAATAGCATGATAGTCATCTTGCTTCTTTATATGATTTAAAGAAACTACAGTCTCCTTTCACTAATGTCCACACACAGTGCAACTGGAAGTTTTGTCCCAGTTTACTTTCAGCATGGGTCTTTTTCGGCATTAATTATAGCCTAGAATTGCTCCCTTCATTAATTTTATCACAGTCTTTGTGCAATTTATTTTTAAATTAATGATTATTTAAAGGCATATGGTCATGCTGGTTTAAGGGTACTGTTCAGAGTGTTTTAGAGAATGGGAAAAAAAGGACTTAATCTAAAACTTTTTCAGATAGCTGATCACAAAGATAATATTTTTTTGTTTGTTCTGAGTGTATCCTCTGCTAGTGCAAGATATTTACACAAGCCAAGAGCTAGTGCTAATGCCATATGTATCTAATGTAGTATTACTCCTCTTGTTTGCTTTCCAGACAGACATGTCAGAACTGTGAAGGCCATTTATCATCACATTTTCCTTCCTACAACTAAATTCTCTTCCACTTGTTCTAATTCCAGACCTGTTGGTATACACATTGATAAGACACGATGAAATTCAGTGATGCTTTGAGGTTTTGATGCTTCCAGTGACACTTTATATTTTCTTCAGCAAACACAACCAGTGGTATAGCACAGATGACACAGCAGCTAAAAAGAGGTGAGCAATAGGAGTGGAACAGCTGCTGTCTCAAAACCACTTGTATGACATTATCTAAAGAGGAATGATCTGTTGGGAATTTGCCAGGCGCTGGCTCTAGATCCCATTGTAAGTATCAGCTCTCCTGCTTTTAAGGTGGCATCCAGAAACATGTTGGACAGTAATAATGGTAATAATAGTAGCAATGATAGATGTCTCTTATGTTTTCCTAAAGGCCAGGTACTACTGCCATTTTCTAGACAGACATATATTTCTCCTCAGATTGAATTATTGCTTGTCATTCTGTCACAGTTATGAAAAGTAAAGCCAAACCAACTAAGTATGGAAGGTGGAACCAGTACAAATGAACACTCCCATGGAAATACTTTCCTTTCTATTGCTTCCCTAAGCAATACTTCTATTGCTTGGATACATTTCATAAATGTTACCAAGTGTGCATGGTATTACAGCTCTCTGGTAAATGGAGACAGGATATTAGACATAAACACGGAGGTCACACGGCACCGGAAAGAACTGCCAGGCACGCTCTAGCTAGAGGAAGGAACCAGTTGATACTGAAAACAACTGCTGAAATCAGTATGTAGCAGTATACATTTCAGGCATGAGTAGCATTCAGAGTCATGTGAAAGAAGACGTGATATTTTGGAGAAAAGTACATCAAGGATGTTTTAAAGACACTTCAGAGAATTAAATGTAACAATTCTTTTCTCTTTTACTTTAACAATATTTTTCACTTAAGCTTATATCAGAATAAATCAAAAAATATCTTTGACAGAGTCAGGAGGGACTGGATGGATTGGATGGATGAACTATACTTCCAAAATACTGGTCTGGAGGTCAGTAGATGCCAAGAAGGGAAACAAGAAAGCATAAAATTATATGACTGCAAAAAAGGTGCCAACACACCTAGGGAGGTCATAATTTAGCTGTCTGGTTTCCAAGAACACACATTTGAGTAGCACATGGTTTCTTGTTTAAAGACAGGCATCAAAGTAGCAGTTCTGATAAATTAGCAGACAGGCAGACTGAGGATGTCAATAAATGCAACAGCCTTTGATGAGATGCTTTTCTCAAATGTGGCATGTTGATTAATCTGCTAATTAAAAGTGAATGTATGGAGTGACAGTGATCACGGTCGTGTCTACCCCACAGCTCTGCCATTGCTGTCGCTGGCAGAGCACCCCGCAGCACACACTGTTCAAACTGACAGGAGGAGTTTTTCTGGCATAGCTACACCACCTCCCTAAGTGATGTAAGTTGAGCCAATATAAGCTCTCTCCTTCTGGCAAAGTTACGTCCACACCAGGAGTTCTGCAAACATAGCAATTTCTGCTGGGGACATGAATTTTTCACACCGGCAACTGACACAGCTATGTTGGCAAAACATTATAATTTGGAACAGGCCGGGGAAAAAAATGCATTTATCACCCCATCCTCAGCCATTTGCAAAGCATTAAAGAGTCCTAAATACTTAAATTTTTCTTAATGGTTATATTTTGCAGACAGAAATTCTTATTTCGGTGAGAGGGACAGTGTGTTGTTACATTTATTAAAAATGCACTGCTTCCTATTCTTAGTGATTTCTGTCACTGAGGTGTCTCATAGTTTTGCTGATGGCATCTACAGTATTTTTAAAATATGTAAATAACTCAATACAGTCTGACTGTTCTACAGAAGCATAACATTTCCAGTGACAGACTGAATCTTCTGTTGGGCTGGAGTCTAGGCCTCCCATCCTCAGTCAGGCTAGGCTGGGGGTACAGCATGCACAACCGTGGTACCTGGCACTGCACCACCTAACTCTGTGCATGTCTTCCTTTTCAGAGTTATGGTCAGCAACTGTAGTGAACAAAAAATGGGATTTTTTTCAAAAGAAAGTAATTTTACTGTAAGCAATCTTATTAAAGTAGGTGAAGAAGCAAGTTGTTTATATAACACAAACCAGAGTGACAAAAAGCTCAGGTAGGCACCTTCAGTCTGAAAAAAATTCAGCTGTCTCCTTGCAGTCTCTAATGGTCTCATCACTAGTCATTCCCAGTTTCAACAGAACACCAGGAGCAGGGAGGCAAATGGGAATGCTTGCATTGCATTTCCCTTTCTGCTGCATCAAAGGTCACCACTGCCTTGCTGGGGGTTACCATCTCTCCCCTGGGCTAGACGAGATGAAGCTGGGAGGATTGTCCAGCCCATGTCAGCCAGAAAGAGATGGGTAAGCAGTAAGTCACTGTTTAAACAGGCTTTAAGTAAGTTGGCTCATTTTAAGCAGCAATTCTAGCAATAGTTCAGCCAGAAAATCAGGAGTGGGAGGGTGTGCATAACCTCTAGGAAGAGGGTGGTGACAAGTAGCTGGCTGAGGGCTGCATATGGAAACCACTTCTAGTGGCACAGACGCAGCCAAAGAATGACTATACCGACTGTTAGCACTGCTGGCAGCTTGCTACTGGCTTTATCTGGATAGAAATCCTCTAGATCCCTCACTCAAAAAATGCTTATCACTGTAAAAATGGGGAAGGGAGTGGAATTTCTAATATTCATGGGGTAACACGTATCTATCACACAAAAAAAAAAAACAAAAAAACTTTCTTAATCAAAAGGAAAAAGGTAAGGGCAAATGTAGGCAGGAGATCAAAAGACATCTCTGCCAGTGAAATCCATTAGCCTTGAAGTAATCTCCTAAGAGAACTGAAGACATTCCTGTTGCTTGAGATATTTAAAACTAGGTTAGACAAAACACTAGGAAGTGTACAATGGAGGACAATCCATAATCAGCAGGGAAAGGGATTAAATAGTCTTAATAAGCCTTTAACATAGATTCTGTGATTTCAGTGCCAAGACTTCACATGTCCCTCTGCTCTGTCTCCTCTCTGCAGCTGCCATAATGGGAGATTATGAAACCACTGTAAATGTGAGCAATTAGCTATTCTAAGAGAATTTGATAATGAAATGGTGCTACATTTTTATTCCTCTTAGTCTCAACTACGACTCCTTTTGCAGTGGATTTAAGTTGACTTTTAAGTAGAGCTGTTGCAATCTTCTGGTACAGAGATTTAGTGTGATGTGTTTCTAATAATTGCTCTGGGTTTCAGGCAGTGATTTTGGGTTTTTTTAAATCTATCCTTTTTTTCCCCCTAAATTTCAAAATTCCTAAGTAGTTTATCTGGAAGTCCCATCTTTTACTTTTGTGTTTAATCACTTGTCATTATTATCCCACATCCTTCTAAATTTTTAGTCTTTTGAGAGCACAGAAGTGCCAAGAGTTTCATCTTAGTAAATCAACAGGTACAAGATGTGCTTTGTGGCATAAAGATGAGTTAGTATTTATATCTCTGCTCTGTAAATGTTAGGTCACTGTTGAAGTATTCAGATCAACAGTGTATGTTTACAAACAGTGTCTAAGAAGAATTTATTGTTTCACAAATACCACTGTTTGCTATGATCTCGGGTAATTTTTCACATTTCCTGTTGTGTCGGTTTGATAGTGTCTCCTTAGGTCCAGACGACTGCTTGAATCATGTTCACACTGGAACATTGGGTATTTTGTTTAGTTTTACCAGGGGAGATGCCAGTACTGTGGTTTAGAGAGGTCCTACCAGTGGAGACAACTCAGTGAAATCAAGCTTTGTGCTTAAGGTAAAATGAGTTACAATGACTTGCAATTGACAGCTTTTGAAGTCCTTTGAGTTCATGCTCTGATGAAATTCCTGCGAAGAATTGCTTTGTATGTACACATCCAAAAAGCCAACGTCACATTGCAAATGAATTAGGTTTAAATAACATGTGACACTCTGTGGTTTCTTTGTGTAATTTTGCATGAGAAATATTGTACCCATAAATCACTGCTAGTCAGTTTTGGTCTTTTGCATATTTAACAAATTCTATAAGTAAAACATGACATTCAACTTGGGTATAAAACTGTCTTCAAACAGCTGGGAATTCATAGCCAGAATAAGAATCTTATGTAAAAAAAATGTTGTTTAAATCAGAAAAATGGTGATTTATAAATGGCTTTTTAACAGAGGTTATTACTGTTCTGTGGAGTTACAGCTGGTAATGTGAATTATAGATGTGGCAGTGGGGGAAGGAATATGATGATTGAAAAATGGGTTCCATTTTCTTTTTCACACCCAAGTGGTGCTTACAAAGGCAGATTCTCTTCTATGCCATAGTTTTCAGTGGGACTGAGCAAATAGTTACCTGCAAAACTTTTAAGTGGTACACACATAAATCTAGAAGAAGCCCTGACCATAATTTCGAGATCCAGATTGAATTTTCAGTACATAACATCATTAGGAAGAAAGCTTTGTGCTAGGTAATTGATTTTTTTAATGTCTTGAGAATTAATTTTCACCAGGAAAAATTATGGTAGCCTTTCCACAAATGAAGTAAACAACTACTTTACACTGTGGGAGGTGGACTTAGACATACCTATTCATCTTAAGAGGATTCATTCTTGTCAAACTACTCCAATTTTAGCCTAACTTTTTGGATGACAAAGCGTTGCTCAAAGGTTGTGAGGAACTTTTTTTATGTTACCTGCCAATATTTTATTATTATTGATCTGAAATAGAAATAAAGGTCAGTGAATTTAGAACAAGGACGAATTTGGCCTTTAAGTGGCATCTATAACAATATGATTAGCAGCCTATTTTTCCCTTGCACCTTAAAACTCAGTATAGATTGATATATTGGCGGTTGTTTTTAATTTTCCTCATCCTATTCTTTTGACAATGAGAAAAGGGAACACATGGCTTATACTTACTCTAGTAAATTTAAAAGTGCCAGCAAATGCTCTCTGGCATTGAAGAGCCTGGCATGGAGCATTCTACATCTACCCAATTACATTATTTTCTGAGCAATGACCACCTGCAAATTGCCTGTCTCCCTACTGTGCCAGCTCCCAGACTCTGCCCAAAAACTGCCAGGAGCATTCAAGCTGGCCTGGACTGAAAGCACTGCAGAGACAGAGAACTTGCAGTTCAACAGTACATATGCATACTACTGAATGTCAATTTTAACATGTTCAAAATTACTTACGAGCTACCACTATGTCTTTAGGATTTGCTTTGGCACATTAGATGTGAGATCACAAATATGTTTGAAGCTTTTTTTTGTTGTTGTTGTTCCCTTGGTATTTGAAAATCTCCTAAAGATAAAAACATTAAGCCAAAACACACACTGTTTCTTGGTAATACGCTGGATGTACAAAAACTATTACAAAGAGGCATACAGTCATAACCCCTGCCCCGTTCCTCTTCAGGTAGGTGACTGCTGCAAATGAATTGATAGATAATATATTTTTAATGTAAATAAGCTGTTCTTTTTCTGTTTAACTTCCCAGGCATGGAGGCAGAGGACTTTCTACTTGTCTTAGCAAAATGAATGCTGTCTTTTCCCACATAAAGTAATTAATAGAGAGTATACATCAATGCACAACACCAGTTGGAGTTACCCAAATTCTCTTCTCTTAATTCAGAGAATTTAATAAATATGGACATGAGAAAATATTCTGTCTGTGGTATTTGGCTGCATTGAGATCCACTGTCACCCTTGGCACCACGGCAGTGACTCCAATATGAAGATTTTCCAGTATCTAGGAATCCCTCCTCATCAGGAGAGATGATCCTGCCCAAAGCCTT
Organism: Monarcha castaneiventris obscurior; assembly: GCA_026261815.1. Classification (NCBI taxonomy): domain Eukaryota; kingdom Metazoa; phylum Chordata; class Aves; order Passeriformes; family Monarchidae; genus Monarcha; species Monarcha castaneiventris. The sequence continues at coordinate 14,767,875 of JAMPIT010000379.1, forward strand.
TTTCCACACCTACAGTACACGGCTCTGGAAACTGCTCTCACTAGTATTACTGTTGTGCCATTGAAATGGTACAATAATGTACATGGAAGTCAGATACTTTTGTGGTTCAAGTCAGGATGAGGCCTTTATAAAATGCCTAATTGTGTTTAAAAAATGTAGTGATGTGAACTTTAAGGAGTTCCCAAATAGCTTGTTGAGTATTATCTTAAATAAATGTAATTTAGCATGTAGCCATTTGACATTGTTGTTATCAATGTGATGATAAAATATTTCTAGCTTACACTTGTGCTGTCTAGGCTAGAATTTTCTCTGAGTTTTACCACCAAAAATAAAACAGGAGCAGACACAGCTTGTGTGACTTCTGGAGAACAGCCCTAGCATTGGCATAGCTTTACGAATCCTTGGGAGTTGCCATAAGTTCAGGTGGCTCCAGGGTACGATGAAGAACCTGTCCAGACACACATTTATTGCAGCTGGATGGTTTTGCTTATAGAGCTGGGATCCCAAAACATCCATCTGGAAAGCATACTGAAAGCCTAAGGAAGCATAAGCAGCATTCCTGATGATTTTAGGAAAAACTGTCTAAGGAAATTTGGTAGGACTCCAACTCACGTTTGCATTTCTTTAACCCCTTTTGTTTAAAATCCTGCCTGGCTGACTAAACCAGAAGAAAAATTAGCTGGGGTGTATTCAGACATTTCCTAGCTATTTCATCTGTATCACTCAACCCCATAGCAAACCAATCAACTCGTCCTAAGATAAGAATAAATGTGAGTTAAATAAAAAAATGAAGAAACTGGATTTTAATCACAGAGAGTTCACTGTAAACTTACGAAGCATGTGCAGAGTAACTGGATGGATCTTAGCTATATTTGCTATATGAACTGTATGTGCAGTTAGAAGAGAGGTGATACGACAGCAAGGTGATCATAGAACACTCTACATTGCAGGGAACTTCCAACTGGAAAAAGTCACCTGTGGTGCCCAACTGAGTAAGGCTACTTTGGGCATTGTATTTTTCCTGTTAGTATGACATAGCCAGCTGCATGAGGATTTTAGTATGATGAGACAGATTAGATCCATCTTGATAGGGCTAGGCAAAGGACAGACCCAGCTGGAGGGACTGGAAGGGTGCTCTGGGCTTCTCCTATGCTTCTGTCCCTGACTGACTTTTGCTCCATGGCTGTTCCATTCAAACACAAAGGATATTTTGTCCTGGCAGTCCCGAAAGCTTTGTCAGGGGGTAAAGAATCAACCCACTACATCTTTTGTGCTCTGTGTTTTTACAAGTGACCATTCTGCAGCCCACGCTACAATCACACAGTTATCCTCAATAGGATTTATATGGATGTCTCTTTTAAAATTGTGACCTTCAGGTAGAGTAACAACAAAAGAGATGCAAGAAGATGATAAACATAGTGTTTTGTTTTAGCTGTGCTGGCTGTAGAAGTAATGGAAATATTAAAAAATGTTTTTCCCTCCTGTTAAAAACCTGCAGATTTGAATACCTTAAGAATACCATCCTAATGGAAAAGGCATTGTTTTCATGTTTAACCCATTCCTGGAGTAAGAGTCATTTCAAGCAATCAGATTATCAGTTTTATTTTGTTTTTGGTAAAATCTCCATGCACACAACATAATTGAAGGTGTAATATTAGACTTTTTATAGCTTTAGCACAATACAATACGGTAAAAAAAATAGAAAAATAGTCTTTTTATGTCATCCATTTACTGAAATAATATTACTTTAAATACAGGTAATGAAAATCTTTGTTTCACTGAAATCAGTGGGAACATTTCTATGGCTTTTAAACTGAGCTGTGGCTTAGATCTTTTTTCTGCTCTGATTGTTTTTTGAATTTCATTACTAGAATTTACATTTGAGAGGGTTCTAAATATTTTCCAGTTGAGCATATGTATTTATATATTTATACACGTGTGTGTGATTGTGCAGAAATGGACTTGAAGAGAGTTACCTGATTGCTTTTTTTGGAGAGAGCCATTACAATGAAAGTGTTTGTCAGCGTATACCACAGTTAGCTCTGATTTCAGTGACTGGAGGCAGCTGAGCATTGTAACTCCTGGCAAACAAACACCATGTTGACAAGTACTGCTTCCAGGTTAGGAACCATGCTATATTGCTAAATAATCTAAAAATCCATCCGTGCCACTCAGGGAAAAGATTTCAGGCAAAAGGGTGAGGTTTTTGGTAGCATCACACTGGTTTGTCTCCACTCCCATCGAGCTGATAGGAGCACTGCCCACAGCTTCAGAAGAGCAGGGCTCAGCAGCGCTGCTCACAGGAGTCACATCACACCGTTTGCTCTTTCTACTTATTCCAAAAGGAAAAAATGGCTTGACCTATTAACTTTCTTGTTCTTAATTTGCCAGCTGGTGAGTGTCACATGTTTAATTCGGGCAATGTAAATAACAATCTCTTTAATAGTTAAGATTTTCACTGACAACACAGTCTCTGAGCTTAGACAGCTGATTGCTGCTGCTGTAGAGCTAAGTCCTTAAATATTATCAAACTAATACCCTTGTATGGTCACACTGGATACAGATTAGTGAAAGCCATAATCCTATTTAATTTAACACAGTCCCAGGGATTTTCCTCTACAAAGAATTTGGTCACATGCATACTGCATAATTTGCATAGTTCTTAGCTATATGGACCCTCTCTAGGAGCAGGGCTGTCTGCCAATTTAATGGCAGTTATTAAATCCCATTGTACTGTGTACCACAGTTCAGATGCAGGTATGTGCTAGAAAAAGCTCATGGTTAGTTAGAATTTGTTGTGGCCCTGAGCTATGCCACAGCTTGTTCTCTCAGGTCATCTGTTTCCCCCTCGGGGGAGGGTGCTACCCCTCAGCAAAGGTAATATGACAAAGGACTGCAATTAATTTTACCCACAGTGCAGCCCAGCCAAGATCCAGCTGTCCAAGAACTCAGACATATAAAATCTGACTGTGCTTGAACTGTCACAGATTTTGGGGTTTGTGGTTAAGCAACTCATATCTCAGTCATAGGAAAGGTCTGATTTTTATGTACTGAGCACAGTTAAGTTCATTTGCCTTCAACACTATGTGATGTCATTGGCACTACAGCAGATTAGATTTGGAGACCCCTTTTTGGTTCTGGATTTTGTTGCTGTTGTTGTTTTTGTTGCTGATGATGTTGCTGTCTTCTTTCTTTCCCCCCATGCAGAACTATTGTCTGAATGGAAAAAGGAGACACTGGCCCCTTGTCAAGGTCTCTTAGCTAACATGATTGCTTATCAGGGGCAGCTGCAGATTGCTAGGACCATGTGCCTGGCAGTCACAAATACAACACAGACCTCACAGGGCACAGATGGTCCAGCTCTGTTGGGTGACCCTGGACAGAGGTATAAGAATCTAGAGGAAAGGAGATGTGCTGAAAGCAGTAAGCTCTGTGGTCAGCTCTGGGTTCGAACAAGTATTGAATCCCAGCAGGCTGAAACCACAGGATGCTCTGCCACCTAGTCAGGAGCTTCCTTTCCAAGCACAGCATCGGTACAGCTAATCTTGCAGGGCTCTTAGTTCAATTTTTTTCCTGTTACGCAATGTTTGTAGCCTTTTATAGGCTTTTGGTATTTATTGCAGGGAAATGATAGTGAAATTTTGATCAACAGATTTCAGTGTAGTGAAGCAGCTCCAGAGATAGGGAGCAATCTTCCATCTTCATTTTCCTGGCAATTTCCAAGCATGTTGGGACAAATACATGGTCTGGCTGATTTCCATGTGAGAGAGTGGCCCTGCTCTCCTCAAGAGGGCTTGGTATATAAAAGCAGCTCAGGCACAGAAACTTCTTCACCTTCTCTAGCACCATGCTGGAGGTAGAAGCCTTCCCCTCCAGGAAGTGGAAAGAGTAGTTTGAGTTGATTAGGTTTCCAGGTTATTTTCAATAACTTAGGCACCACCTGAATGGCTGTTGGCTTAAAAAACAGAGTAATTATTAATATTATTACTACTATTACCATTAGTAATAAAATAATGCCTCTTCCAAAAGTGCCTAAGGAGCAAGCTGAGGTAAACTTCATCTTGCTAGGTGCCCCACAATTTTGGGCTGTCATTCAAGAACACAATAAATCCTGCTTCAGGGTTTGCACTCCTGGATCAAAAACACCAGAGCTGCAGGAGCCATAATGCTGATGCTGTATGAAATAATGCTTCCTCCAGCCATCCACTGTGGTACCAAACCAACCACAGCCTGTTTTCTCAGCACTGGCAGAGTCAGCATAAAGCCCAGATCAGGTGCTCCCAAAGCTCAGTCGTGTGACCTTCTTTGGCTCAAAACCCCACTGATCACAGATCTACTGTTATTTTTCATGGTAACATGGTCTCAGAAGACCAAGTGGTTTTCTCCCGAAGAGCTTGCCAACTACACAGATGAGACTTGTCAGAGCAGAGGTTTAATGGCAAAGTGAAGGGAACAGAAAGACGATGGTGTGTTTAGAGGGGCGGTGAAGGAGTGAAAGATGGTGAGGAGAATACACCAATGGAAAGGTGAGGGAAAGTGAGGACACAGAAAAGCAAGGAGAAATAAGAAAAGACAGATGGATGGAGAAGCTGTTAAAAGTCTAGCTGAGAAAGAAGAGACAGAAGAAAGAGATGATACAAAGGAAGCTGGACAGCCTGGGCATAACTCGGGCAAGTTGCTGTGCTATGCATTTCCCTTGCTGGGTTTCACCCAACACCTTCCTGGAATAAAACCCAGAAGGTGTTCCTCTTGCTTACAGGTAGCAGAAATACCTCACTGAGACTCAGGAACCAACCTCTGCCACATCTAGAGCTGTAGTTCCTCCTTTTGCCTACTCTTCTTGCTGGTGTTTGCTGTTCTTACAAACACTTCTCTAGTCTGGCAGAGATGAAAAAGGCATAAAGGACAGCAGCTGCCTCAAGAGTTTGCTCATCACAAAAGGATGAGATACTCTGTCTTCTAAAACTGACACCTTATCAGAAAAGCAGAATCCGATGACATTTAGCTCTTGTTACAAATATTTACATGTATAGCTGAGACGTGTCAGTTTTACTGCTCTCAGTCATGCATAGCAGAGTTGGCTTATTTGCAGTATGTTTTCACATGTCGTACATCTTTAATCAGACTGGAGCATGGACTGCTTTAATTTTTTTCCATGGATGGTTCCTGCATGTAGACTAGAAGAATTGTTATTGCTTTGGCTTTTCTGGTGTCACATCCTGAAGAAATTATAAGAAGTAACAATTAATTTTACGCCTTCTAGCTCCTTCAATTTGATTATAAATTTGGATTAGTGACATATGTTTTGGCTGCTGCATCAAGATCCAATATTAGACTTTTTTTTCATAATTACGTGTGAAAACTAGAAGACAGCAATATGCATGCATCTGTATAATGAAACCTATTATAATAAGTGCAGTGATTCTAAAATGGTATGGTATTATCTGATATCAAGATTACTAGGCACCATGATACAGCTCTGTCATCTGCAATACCCATCCTCTGCCCTGTTCTGGATTTCTCCTCCCTTACCTTCTGCCCCCATTTTCTGCCCCTGACTGGGGACTGTGCCAGGTCACAGCTGCAGGAAACTAGAGCTTCTTAGAATGTGATGTTGCAAAAGTAATGTTTGAACACCATAGTGACACCTTGTTTTCTATAAAGGTGCTGTGATTTGGCTGTGAATATCTGTGTTGGAAAATATTAAAATGCTGTAGTCAGTATCTCCCAGAGGTCAGATTTTCCTGTGTACTTTTTCTTCCCCTGCTGACCTGCTGATTTTTGTGTAAATTTTAATGAGTTTAGGCCTGCTGTCCCTGTTTCCCAAGAAACAAACAAACATGCAAACAAAATCTAGTAATGGCTTACTTGGCATCTCTTAATCTGTAAAATGTGTATAACCACAAAATGCTAAGGTGATACACATCACCCAAGGAGAACGTGGCTTCTGAATTGTCCTGGCAAGCAAGCTGAGGAATTGGCTTGTGAAAAGAGGGGAAGAAGAGAGAATGGATCTGGCAAAAAAGCCACTGTATGTCCACCACAGTTGAAATATCTTTGATTTCTTAAAAAGAAGGGAAAAGTAGAAATCTAATTTAGAAAAGCTTCAAAATCTTTTTTTGTAATTGTAAAAATCTGAAGTAAATAGAGCCAAAAGAAAAATGTTTTAATAAGTAAATAATAAGTGATTTATTATGTTTGTTTAAAACACACACAGACTATTACACTGAAAATAGTACCTTCTGAATCTGTGAACTAGTAATAAGATCAATGGTCATAATCTTTGTTTCCTCTCTGCTTTTGAAAATGCCTCAGTATAAAATAATTTCCTTATATTAAAAAAGGATCTGTTTTACTGGAAACAGTAATGAAGTATTAGTTGCTGTTAATGTGAGCTGAATGTTCCACAATTTTATTTTTTCTGCACACTGGAGTAAATTATGAAGTTATATTCCTTGAAATATATATGGATTATTTTGTATTATCTAAACTTATTTTACAATCATTCTTCTATTTGAAATGAAACAATACTGCAAATTTTAAAACCAAGGGGGATGTGCAAGTTAAGAATAAGCTCAGAAAAACTACTGTGATCAGGTTATCTGTCATTGTGAGATATGTATCTATATATACACATATGTATTCCTGTCCTCAAGATTTACATGGCTTTATGGAAATTCTTAACCCTTGCTCCTTCCACTTTTTGAGGAACTTGTTTTATGTGATGGCCCTTTACCTTCCCTGGGCTCTGGTGTGAGTTTTCAGAGAGGTGGACCAGAATTTGCAATTCTGTGGGCTTCCTCCCTTCACCTCCCTCTTTCCCACTGGGACTTTCACATTTTTCTTCTGCAAAGCCTATTTTATTAAATAAATCAAGCTTAGATTCAAAAGCGTATCGAACGTGCTTGCAGAGCTGGGAGTGCTAATAAAGGAGCCCGTGGGGGTGCGGGGCAGCACTGGTGCTCTCTGAGAGGAGCACAGGATCAGCTTCACATCCCACTCTGCTGCACCACTGCTGCTGCTGAGGGACAGCATGGGGGAGGAAGGCAAAGGGCTCCCTTCAGCCTCTTCCGCTTGTGCTACAAAGCCTGAAAAAACATCTGGTTTTCACAGATTCAAAAGGAAAAACTTATACATAAGAATACAAATTGGGAAACATATTTCTTTACAAGCCCTTGAAAATGAGTGTCACCCACCACATACATTATGTCCACCACATATATTATATCCCTGAAATGAGCTAAATTGAAGCCAGACATATACTTCTCTTTGATGACTCCATCAAGGTATGTTTTAACTCCTCTCCCCAGTTCTTCGGTCTCTCAAAAGATACATGTGTAGATAAGGGAACAGCCTCAAACCCAAGCACAGTAACAGCAGCCTAACAAATGGCTTTCAAAAGAAAAATCCAGCTTTGTAGAATTGTCTTCCTGCAAACAATTTCCTTTTCCAGTTATAAATTTCAGTTCCTAAAAAAAACTTCCCTGGAAGAGGCAGAGGAGACAGGGAAATAAGAGTTCAAGTAACTCTATATATTCTGAAACTGGAGAAATGTGACACAAACTTTCCAGCCATCCCTCAGGTATACAGATGTAAAGCACCTCTAATTTGCATGCTTGTGTGCCCTAGTTAGTAACTGAGACATTTTTGGCATCTACACATACTGATCAAAAATAAGTTGTGTTTAACAGACTTGCTCTGCAGGGAGTTTGAGTAGGGTACAATTGTTTGATAGCATGGTTAGTGCAAATGAGATTACCGTTACTTGAAAAATGCTTCTTGTTTTCTATTACCTCTGACTGAGTGTCAAAACCAGCCTACAAGCTTATATATATTTAGCAGACACTGTCAGGTCTAAGAACCAAAATCTCTTGTGGACTATATTTTGAAATGTTGGACCTGGTGAAAATAGACCAGATGTCCTCATTTGAGGTGAAACTTAAACCTTGCTTTTGCTACTGCTTCCAAAGACTTCACCATTTTTTCGGAGAGAGATAAATGGCTATAATGGCCCCTTATGAAATCAGGAAGACAGGATGAATCAGGAGAAAATGCACTTCCTCACCAATTCCCATCTCCATAGAAACTCCTCAACTCAGCTATGCCTTCTGCCTATACAGATTAGGCAACCCACTTTTCCAATAAGCAAAGTCTGACGCCTGCATTGTCTCACAGAGGGGTATCTTGAAGAGCAGAATTTAAGTATAAAAAGAGAACTTTGCCAAGTGCTTAGTGTTGCATTTCCCAGCTTTCAAATTCTTCCTGTTGCTTTTCAGGTTCATAAGAAAATTTCTCATGAGAAGCATCAGTATTTGCTGCCAGGGTACCCACAAGTCTGATGACACTTTTGTCAAACTACTTTTGCTTCAAAGGATGTGGTGTCATTAAAAGACTTGTCCACACTATCCAGTATTACAATTCATGCCACTTTAGGGGAAGACAGGGAATCATCAGAATAAGACTGTGGGATGCTAATTTAAACATAAAGCTTTATTTTCAAATTCGTTGAATAGTTTATGCATGAATGGATGTGCTTTTCCAGCAGTTCAGATAAGCAGATAAAGAGAATATTTTTCTAATGAAGTGAAATATATGAGAAAACATATTCATTGATTATTGTTAAGAAAAGAAGAAGTTATTAAATCTCACTAGATAAACATCAGCTTCCAAAGTTCCTTTGTTAATAAGAATAAATTGATAGATTTATAGACTGTAAATTTGGCAAGATCATTTGATTGTCTCATCAGACCTGTAAATCAAAGACGCTAAATCTCACAGTATTACCTCTGAGCTGAATAGAGCTAGACAAAACATGTTGGTAAAGCACTACATGAAACAAAAGATGCAATTCAGCTTGACAGAAGCCCTATAGCTTTGGGTCAAATCTACCTTCATTAAGTTTTAAAAATAGAGAAAACGTCTAAAATTGAAGTGTTGTTTTCCACAGTTTTTCAGCTTTGACTAAGTGTATGGTTTGTTTTACCTGTGTTGGTTTACCCATGAAAATGGCATTTCTCTTTTCTTTGTTCTAGACTTGGTCCACAATGCACACACACACACACACACACACACAGAGGAAGATCATACCTCTCTGAAAAACATGAGGATTTCAAACAGCAAAAGTTTTAAAATGTCTCTTGTTTCAGAGGCTGATCATTAATTTTGTATGAAAAGCCAAAGTGCATAATTTCTTATACAAATATGTCCAGCTTTAGAATTTAATATTTATCATACCTTCTTGACTGTGAAGGGCCCTCTAATTTTCTTTTATAACTGTACTGTAGTCAAGTGTCTCTCAGTTTTATTTTTAATGGACTAAATCAGTTGAAGTATTTAAGTCTCTCCCAGTAGGGTGTTTTCCATGGCTTTTGAGTAAGTCTGTGACTCTGCTTTTAAAAGCTCATTTCTTTTCCAATATATGTTCCTTTCTAATGAATTCATCTTTGCTATAGAAAAAAATGAAGATGTCACCCATTTTTCCTACATTTATACCTCCATGGATTATATTAGCCCTTTTGTCACAGCCTTGTAGTGAATGCTTATGTTTTATTGCTTACCTACTTCGACACTAAATGAATTCAGAAAGATTGCTTTTCAAGATACTACTCTAACTTGATTTCAGAATGCCATTCTAACATGTGCCCCACATTTATAATTGTGCAGTAGCCAAAACTCATAGTAATTTTGTCTTTTGAAAAGATTTTCTTATCTAACAGTTGACATCACTTTTCACATGTGCTCTGTCTTCATTAATATATGCTAATGTTGGTGTTATGTGCAGATTTTCTCTGAAATACTTTGTATTTGCAAGCTATTACTTTAAACAGTAATTGGATTTAGGTTTTGTGCCAACATGAGCAGAAACATGCCCATTCAGTGAATATTTATTATCAATAAGTCTTGGAAACAAGGAAGTTACATATTTTGATTTCTTTACCCATGTATATTTAACCCCAATACAACTGCTCCTGCATCTGCATCCTGGTCCCCAAAAGTCCTTGTGCCTCCATGAGATGTATTTCCTAGCCCATGCCCTCTGATTCACTGCTCATGTTATCCTCAGGTTCTTGTGTCCTGCACAAACGTTTCACCACATCTCCATTTTCAAAAAAAAATGCTCTTACTTTTTTTCTCTTCATGGTTATCTTTTTGTCTCTTGATGGAGAGGCCTTTCTTTACCTATGGTTCAAAGTACCATGAAGAAATGGTATTGCTGGGATGAAAGATGAAAAGTTGTGCACTGATCTCACACTTCACCTATAAAGACTTTCCCCTCAGACCAGAGCCCCAGTGTTTGGGCAATTTATGCTGTATTGATTTCAAGGAGGAAAAATTACTGTCTGACAGCTACACCACATCCTTTATTAGCATCCAAAGTAGAGTTGGGATTTTGCTAATGAAGCTTAACTATCTCCTTTTGCAGCTGCTGGAAGAAGTAGTCACTTTGGAGGAGCAATTAATACCAGGGTTATGTCCTCTTGTCACACTTAAACACCTGAAGCACATTGTCCTTGGAGAATCTGGGCCCTTTCCTGCATACCACACAGGCAGAGTTGTAATGATTTCTCTGTCTCTGCTCTGTCACTGTTTAAGGATATTAAAAATACGTAAAGAGACAGGTCCTTGACAGTTTAGAAGAAATTAACCATTATTTTTGCCCTTGTGTAAAGGATTTTTTTCTACACTTCCTGTACTACAGAAATAACTAGTTATCTACGGTACCTGCACCTGTATTAGTCACAGAGATATCATGAAACAGACCCTTGCTATGTTCAGTATGCCCAAAGCAAAAGGCACTTTCAGTTGTTTCCAGCAGCAGCCATAGGACCCTGCCATGTGCTCACACATCTGATTAGAGTTTCTCTCTGAGTGGTCATATAGCATAGGACAACGTAACAAAATTTCTTTCTTTGCTGTTTATGAGCAGCACATGATAGAAAGTATTACTAGACTAATTGGAATTATTACAATAGTCTGCTTGGCTCCCTTCTCCCTCCTCTTGACTAATTAGTCATTTAACATTACAAAATGGCTCTGCCATGAGCTGTCAGAAAGCAGTGCTCCAAAGTCACTACTACACGTGAGGCAGTCTGCACACACTAGTGGGAATTTGCAACTGCTGTTAGAAATCCTTGTTCTCATTCTTTTCTTATTTTCCTTCTGCCCACTTAGGGTGCTCTGGGGTCACTAGATGTTATCATTTAAACCTGCTCATTCTTTGCTCTGTCTCTGCATGCTCAGGGAATTCACATGAACACCAGCTTTGTTATTTCTCTTGCACAACCATGGGTCAGCTGTGGCACTCCCTGTAACCAGGAAAAATGTGGGGTTCATCACTTCTATATTAAAACACTGAGCTAGATACAGAATTGTGAGCCTGCCTTAGAAAATGGTATTTTCTCAATCAGTCTCATCATAAACTGCAGTTTGGTGTTTGTTTTTGCATTCCACTTTTACTCTTCATTCCCTGTTTTACTCCATCTAGGAATACTGAGTTTTTTTTGTTTTAAGAAGTACTCCTAGTAATCATGGTCCCTTTATCCCTATCATGGTCCTACATAAATATAGTGCCAGATTATCTCTTGAATCATTTTTTTGGAAGCAGAGGACAAACCAAACTGCAAAGTAAGTTGGAAGAAGCTGTTGTCACAGCACTGGAACATTCTCCTTCCTGAGGTCAGGGGGCAAAATGAGAGGATTGACAGGCTGAGAGAGCTGGGTTGTTCAGCCTGAAGAAAGACTAAAAGACCCAGAAACAGAGAGAGACCCTAGAGCACCTTCCTGTACCTAAAGGGATCCTATAGGTAGGCTAAAGATGGACTTTTCACAAGGGCACGTAGCAATAGTACAAGGGGGAATGGTTTTAAGCTGAAGAGGGCAAGTTTAGATTGGATATTAGGAAGAAAATCCTTCCTATGAGGGTAGTAAAGCACTGGAAGAGGTTGCTCAGGGAAGTTGTGGATGGCCCATCCCTTTTCCTTAGGACTGTACTCAATCCATTCTCCACCCACCCTGCATTTGTGCTTGGGAGTGCCCCAGCTCATAAGCAACATCTTGCACCTGACCTTGTTAAACTTCATGAGGTTCTCATGGGACCATCTCTCAAGCCTGCCATGGTCCCTCAAGGAGAAGGACTTTATTGTGAACTGCTGTACTGCTCTGTAAAAACTGCACTCTTCTGTCTTTTTTTCAGCAAGTGCTCTTTTTCTTGACTTTACCAGTGAAAATTCAAACTGTCTCACTTTCCAATTTATGATGTCTTCAAATGCTTTCTAGCCTCTAGAGAATACTCAAGCAGCAGCTGTATATTGGTGTTTCCTCAGCTGATGCCTATCACTGCCCTTTCCTCATAACTCTACCCCTGTGCTCTGCAGGGCAGCTTTTTAATTTAATACCTAGAGCAGGCAGTTACCCGAACAGTTCCTCTAGGGGCACCTAATCTACCGTAGTTCAGATACTTTGTTAAGAAAGCTTTTCTCAGGTATCCTTTCAAGGTACTTAAAAAGAAGAAAGATTTGTCTAGAAATTGCATTTCCCTATTTTTATTTTTTTTTAGCTAATTTCAACTTCTTCTTTGGAGAAAACTGTGATTATAAACCCTCAGATAGATAAATTATTATTATTAAAAAAAAACAAAAACCAAAAACCAAAAAGACATTTAGCACTGAGTCAGTTATGTCTTATTTAATATGTATCTTGAAAACAGTTGCAATGCACAACCAAAACTTGCTCTGAATATGTTGCAAAAAGAGTTTTGTTTCTTTCCATGGGCAATTGAAATGGAAATCTTTCTATTGACTGGTCAGGCATCTATAAAATTTGTTAATGATTTTCTTAAGGGACACATTGGTGGGATTGACTTACAGCTGAGGAGAGGAAAAGGTTCATTACTGTGTTTAAACATGAGTGCCAAAAAGATGACTGTTAAAGGTACCAGGGGTTGGCTAAACACAGACTCTTCGTGACAAGGTTTCTTGTATGTTACTTCTCCCAGAAAGTCAAATTAAATGCTATATGCCCAATTTCCCATGTGTTTTCATTCACCATGACAACTAGCTAAATGTGACTTTGACTTTTAAAGCCATGTGTTGCCATCTGTATTGAGAGAACTAAAGATGAAAAATTCCTTAGCATTTTTTCTCCCAAAGGAAAGATAGGGATATTATTGGATTTTTTCTTTACTTTCAGACAATGTGATAGAAAAAAATTTAAATATAAGACAGAAAGAAAAGTGGTGCATCTGTGTTTCAGGTGGGAAAAGTCAGATTCAATGTTAAGGTATATTTTACTAGGGTAGTTACTAGGATTGGTCAAACACTTTCCATCGCTTCTATTTTCCTATGGAACACAGGTTTTCAACAAATTATTTTGTGACTGAAATATTTGCTTTTTGTGAAATTGTCTCCACTCCTCCTTTCTTAAGGTTCTCAAGTACTGAGTTAGAATCCATTTTCCAAATCAGGTTCATTGGGATTGCTGTAAAAGTCTTTTTGTCCCATATGAACCAGGTTTGCATCTAGATGTCACCTTCTGTGGGAAATCATAGGTACTCCTAACATTCAAATTATCCTAGAAGAGAGGAGAAAGGATAGAAAACATCTCTGGGATTTGGACTGCAGGTAATCAAAAAAAAATTGGGTTTTTCCTAATTAGCATTTAACTGGGGAAAGCCAATGAAGGGGAATTTTAAGCAAGTTACAGGTTGGTAACCTCCCATATTTTTCTTCAGAGAGCCTACCAGAACTGGAAAGCTGAAATCAATTTTCTGCTCCTCCAGAGGATTTAAACATGTATGTCCCATATTCTCAGTGTCTCAGCCATCAAACAATAGAGGTGGGATGTTTTTCAGCTAAAAGCTCTCCAGCTTTCTAAAACAATGATGTTCTCATATATGGTATTCTGAGGTAAACTCCCCTCAGTTGTCCATATGAAAGGACCCCATCTCGTATAATACAAAACAACGCACGTTTCTGACACAAAGTGAAGTGACTCAGGCCAGCCTTGTGTCAGAAGAGGGCTCTGCTATTCTGTTGCCCAAATCCAGCCAATTTTTAAGCCTTTATAAAATGTAGTTTAAATACTTTCAGTTGAAGCTTTTTAAGCTTTTGGTAGCTCTGTTTCCAAAGAATATTTTTGCACTTGAGTTGGGTATGTAATTGAAATAGACTGTTTGGGTCTGTCTAGGCTATGAAATCCATTTAACCATGTCCTTAAGGATTTCCTGCCAGGTCTCAGCAACATGGAAAAAGAAGGTGTTGTATTTGAATGAAAGAAAAAAAAAAGGCTTGTACAGTTGAGCAGCAATAGGAAAACTAGAAAGAGATAGCAAAAGCCATTAAAGAGGGAAAGAAATTGGTTGGAAAATAATACCGCAAGAGGAATTGGGATGGGCAGGAGATTTGGACCTAAGGTAGCTGGGCCTGCATGGGATCAGGGTAGATAAAATGAGGGAACAGATGGAGGTCTATGCACACCCCACCCCATCACACCTTTCTCTGGGGGTTAAGAAAAGATCACAGTGCTTCTGAGTCTCACTTGCCTACAGGCAGGACACCGCTCTTGCACCCCACAACACTGCCCATGCTGGATATGCTCTGGCTGGTGCAGATCCCATAGCAGCAAGCAGTTTTCCACACCACAAGTATCAGTAGTTGCCATGATGGCACTAAGCCTTCCAGCTCTGGGCATGTCCAGCACAGGTTTTGATACGAGAACAGGAGGGAAGTAAATTCCCAAAGTATTTTCTATTTTAAATACCAGATTGGAAGACTATAATGTTGCAAAGCCAAGCAAAGAAAGATGCCAGAAGGCAGTTTGCCTGCACAATTTCTCGCTCTCAAGTACCACAACCTGGCACTTTGGGTACACAACCCCATCCTCCTCCAATTCAATGGGCTCATAGGGGCATCACAGGGGAAGTCACAGTCTGACACTAGCCTTCCACCCCCCTGAGGTGTCCAGAATTTCTCTTAGGAGGCATTTACCTCTCTTCCTTGGCTATGGAGGAGCTTGGTTCTCAACTGTAAGATAGGTGCCTAAATGTAAAGGCATCCAGATGGTCTTGATTCTACTGTTATCCCACACGACATCATCTGCACTGTACAGAGAACCCACACCTCTTCTGAGATACAGTCAAACTCATTTAACAAAGACACTGCTGTTTGTGGGACTTCTCGATTTGCTAAGGGCAAGAAGGAATGGCAAGAAGCGGAAATGAACCCTGTTGTTAAATTTTGGGTTGGTCAATGATTCGTGACCATTCAATGAAGACAAAAATATTCAGATGGTCACTTATTATTGGCATGTCTTTCTGGAAGGATGTGGGCAGATTTATAGAGAAAAAAATACTCCCTCTTGGAGATGCAGTAAACAAAGTAATTCATTCTTCAAATAGATAAAGCTCTTCTTAATGTGAAGGACTCTCAAAAATACCAGGTCCTGCTTCTTTAAATTATATGGCCAAAATACTTTTGGTCTCTTGACCTAAAGTTCTCCCCCAATGACAGGATGATAACACTTTCCTGTTGCAATGTGTCCCTGTCCTCAGAAACACACTGTAAAAATAAATTCATTTTGTTCACAAAGTCCTTAGATACAATACTGTGAGTAGAGCCATGAAAAAGTTCATGGGGAATTTAATAACTCCGTCTTCAGAGCAGGATATGAATTGTGTATAGTAAATAAGGCCTCTGGGCACAAATATTGTGTAGCTGCTCATTATTTGAACTCTGCCCATCCTGTGCATTGAATGAAAAGAGAGGAATGGAAAAAAAAGAGCTGATTTTCCTTTTTCTATTTGCCTTTACTTAGAAAATTTTACTTTTGATACTTCTCAACTTGTGAAAGCTTTCCTTGCCAGCTCTTGTGAACTTTTAAGATCTATTTAACATGCAATTAAAACAGTGTTCTTCAAATCAACAGGAGGTTTGTCTTGCATGTAGCTCCCAAATTGCTCCTGGCTACATCCATGTTTTGATTTAGATCACATTCTAGGCAGCTGAAAAGGGTCCATAAATATATCTGTTCCTCAGAACAGGCCTTTTCACTGCTCCTTCATCTTGATGTCAAGGAACCTCAACTGATATCAGTAAGAAAGCTTGTGCTAATAAGAAAACCTTATTGTATTTTTTGGCACTGAAAGTAGACACAGTTCCTTGTAGAACTGACTGCAGAAATCAACATAAATCAGATTTTTTAAGAACACTGGTTTATTCCCAATGATTTTTTATTTTCGTTTTTAAAATTATTTTATTCTGTCTGAAGTTTAACGAACAGGTTTTTGCTTGGAGTGTCCTCTTGTCTCTCAGTTATAGTGACTATTGTTCTGAAAACAGCATGGTTCATGGTGCAAACTCTCATATAAAATAGAGGACCTATCATTCCTAAAGGATATCAAGAAATGAAACAAATATGCAGAATGAATCTTTCAAAAACATAACTATAACAAGGTGAGATTTTATTTCATATAATTTTTTTCATTGTCCTATTTAGACAGAAATCTTTGCAGTCTACATATATCTGTCAAACAGATGGTACTGATAAATGAGCTTGGGTATTGTTTGCTTTCACTGGTCTTGCTTGGTTTCCATTTTTTTTTAAAGTAAGACTCAAAGATACACTTTTGGTTGGTCCCTGAAAAGGGGATAACTAGCTGATATGATTAGGTGAATTACCTGCCTGCCACAAGACAGCCAGGACGACTGAGACTGAGCCCTGCCTGGACTGGTGCAGAACCACAGAAAAGTCAGACAGGTTTTACCTGTTCAATTTTGAAAAGATAGCCTCCTGTACAAGTTCTTATCTGGGGTATTCAAGTCAGTGATTGCAGTCTGGTTTTCTTGAAACAGCTGCATCATGTCATGCATCATCACACATGCACCTCTCTACTGAAAATGGAGGAATTTCTGTTTAACCTAAACCCCTGCTTAGTATATACCGAGCCTACTGAAGCCAAAGAATATCTTCCTCCCAAAATCCCTTTTTCCCATTTAGCCATTTCAGACATCTACAGAAATAACCATCTGTAGTACAGATGCTGGAAGTTAAAGATCAAGTGGTAGACTTAATGCTGAATTTCACTTTTATGTTTAGACTTGTATGACCAGGTCTCATTCTCTAGTGGATTTATATGATTCTATTTTCCTCTTTAAAATATATGAGAGAAATGCTCACAGAGCCTTAAATGTAGCAGTATGAGTACACCACTATAATTAACGCCCTGGTCTACTCCCTCTTTTTCTTTTTTTATTTTCAGTGTACAAGTCCTGTGGAGTTTGCAGATTGATTCAATTGCAAAGTTAGATTCCCACTGTGATAGCCGTTTTCAAACCACTGGGCCATTCTGCCTGTCCTGCCAGCCAGGGAACAATGGGTGCTAATTAAAACCCTGCTTAAAAGGTTCCCCTTTACTTCAGCATTGAGGCTTTCAGGGGGCAGACGGGGGAAGGATGCCTTGTTCTGTTTATGCATATGCAAGCACTTAGTGAGCTGGGCGGCTGACTGTGGGTCGAGAAAACACTACAAAAGCCTGGTGCTCATAGGAAAGGGCTGGGTTTCAACCTGATGAGGTTAGTTAACAGACTAGACTGAAGAGGGCCCAGCTGTATTTTCTTTCCAAAATTTGAGGCACGTTTCAAAATAGGGATTGGAATTTTTTTGTCATTTGCTTTTACTGGAATGTTCAGGTCTCTGTCTTCTTGTATTGGACTGAGCATTTTTCTTAAAGTGCAAGGACAAGAAGTAATAGATTCCTTTATTTTTATTAATGAGATTAATATTTTAAATAACTGGTTTTGCTACTCGAATGGACTGCCTGTGCCAATAAATATGTATACATGGAGTAAAATTGCTTTCCTGCATCAAGGATTTGTTTCTTGAGCCAATTTTTAAATAAATATTTAAGAGATTTCATCAGACACTTCGTGTTGCTCATTGGTATGAGTTCTAAAAAGTATACAACCTTCTGCCATTTTCAAGAAGGAAAAATGAGAAATGAGCTATACCTTAGAACTTCATTTGTAAATGAATATATAAAATTGCTCAGTACCAAAATATGGCAGATAAAGAATCAGTTTCATTATGTCAAGCAATTCAATATGCTTTGGTTTTCAGCAAGAGCTGAAAAAGAAAACACAGCACTGCAAATAAACTCATCAATAAGCCACACAGGTTTTTGTTTGATGTCATTTGTAACTGACAACTTGATCAATCTTGCATTGAATAGTCCCTTAGAAATACAAGAGTAATAGGAGCAGAATCTGTCTCATTTCTTTTGTTGAATAGCAGTTCACTTGGTGGCATTCACAAACCTGTCCTAGCCTTCCTCAGCTGCTTTCTTGTATAAAACTATCTCATCCACTGAGGTAGTAGAACATATTTAATGGGACAAATTGCATGTCATTGATAGTGAATGGTCAAAATGAACAATTCACAGATAACCTCATACTTTGACAGGTATTTTTCTAAATCATCTTTCTTGTTTCAATCTCCATGAAGAATGAGTGCTTGTGCAGAAATCAGGAGTGCCTTTCAAATCACTCACCCACCAAAGAGGCTATTAATTTATCTTTTTTTCCTGTGTGCAAACAATGAATAAGTGGTTAGCTGTATAGCTATTTTAATTAAAGGGCTGATAAGATATTTCTCATTTTTATCTTTACAGCCATATGCTGTAATAATTAATACTGCTTAATAGAGCTACTTGCATGCTGAAGACTGCTTAAAACACTAAAGATGTCTAGGATCAGGGCATATGGCCTTTGTTGTGAGCCCCATGCACTGAGGAATAAAGACATTGAAGCCCAACCTCCTACTCTCACTTTGTCACTCAGTGGCTGTTCACACTGTGATTCCTGCTGTGGGGAGAAGACAACTGCTTTTTTTCTCCTTTTTTTCCTTTTTTTCTTCTCTCTCTCTTTTTTTTTTCTTTTTTAAAATTGTTTTAGTTTCCCAAGGAAGTGGAGAGGGGAGTGAGATTGTTTGGGAGAAACCCATCTCTGCCCTTGCCTTTGCCTCCCCCACTTACCCAGCTGGGCAGCAGAAAAGGGAACATTCTGAGCAAAGGAGACAGGGCCTGATTCAGTGTGCCCGCCCAGCCACCCTCCTCATGGCACAGCTTAATCCATATGAATGCAAAAGCCAGATGCTTATGACAAAACAGGAGTCCCAAGCCCAGCTGCATGCATTGGTTCATGGACAGGCAGGAGATTTGCTAGTGCAATGTCCTACACAGATATTCAGCTCTGAAAGAGCTCTCATGCAGCCTCCAAGGCCTGATCCTGTACCCCTATTTACCACTCTGCTTCACCAGGATGAAGACACAGGAACCACCAACACCTACAGGCAGTGCTAAGGACCAGCCCTGTGAAGGCATTCGAAGACATCTTGAACAGGCACTTCAAAGGGTGAAGATAATTTTAGGAACACCTCAGCAAGGATGTTACTTCCTTATTCACTGGAGTTTTTTCAGGGATTGCTCAACAGTAGGAACTGAAATAATCAAATCATAAAAGCTGTTGCCCAGACCCCCACTAACAAAGAGAGAGCAGCACTTTGCCTGGTCACAGGAGAAAGCGGTGTTGCTGTGGCTACAGGCAAGAATCCAAAAAAGATTAACAAAACCCTGTTAGTGGATAATCCCTGGAAAGGTACTCTAACAGCAGATTTCTCTCTTTTCTGCCAGCATCACCCAGTCTTACCTACCTTCCAGCTTTGATAGCTAAGCCTCAAGAAGGTGCTAATTTCATCTAGACAGCTGCCCAGAGTCATACAAGCCTGCTGTAATGGAGATGTACCATCCAGGGCTAGATGCTTTTTGATCTTGTCATCTCAGCGACTCATCTTCACATCTGCTCCTGCCCCTGCCACCTCAGGAAAGGCTGATGCCAGCTCAGGGCTTCATTTCTCATCAGATAAATAGATCAGAACGGTCTCATTTGCCTCAGCCCATCTATGTCCATTTTCCTAAAGGATCATACCATCTGTTCCTCAGCTGGATGCTTCATAGCCAGAAGCAGATAAGATTTTCTCAGAACATGCTGCTGATTGCTCCTGGGAAACCAAATCAGGGATCCCTGGCAGACTTTGACAAATTATGCCCCACTATGGTAATAGAAAACTGGACACTGCCTCTCCTCTGTCCTGTGGCTTTCACAAGGATACTGTGTGAGATGGAGCAAGAGGAGGATTTCCACCGTTTTCACTCTTGGGCTGTCTGACCTGGTGGGCCCCAGTTGCCAGTGGCATAATTCTGCATGTTCTAAAGCTGAACTAACTCTAATGTACACTCCTCCACTGCTCTCTGCCAGGAACAGGCTCGGCAGCAAACCTGAGCAGTCAACTTCTGCAACAAACCTACGGTCGCAATAAGGTGGAGAGGGGAAAGATATTTCTGATTTTAAGGACAATGTGCACATTAAGGTGTTTCATTATTTGGGGGCAGAGAATTATTCTGATGATGCAGGAACTCACTTCTCAAGACACCTGTAATACATAAGTCTTTTGGTGAAGGAAAAGAAACCATCAGCCTTGAGTAAATCTAGTCTGATCTAATGGGGATGCTTGAAACTTTGCTGCATGATTGGCAGAATTATTAAAATGCTGTGCATGGGCTTTAAAATATTGAATTCTCACCTTTTTATGACATTCTCTAACATATGATAGTGTATCTCTGGTAAGTAAATCTGTTTGCTTAAGGACAGTAGATTCAAGGCTGGTCACCAAATTATTTTCTTTTCAGCAGATAATTTACACAGCTGCCGAGCTTCAATCTTGAATGAAATGCACACGTGCCATGATTAACATAATTCTATGCCAATCAATTTCTTCTTATTTCCTGTCCTATCCATTATGACTGAACTTTAACACCACCTGTGAGACTGGCAGGGGGGTCACGTACACTCTTGCACAGAACTTGTGCTGTGCAGAACTGAGCCAGTTAGGAAGGATCCTGCAGGGTCTTGCATCCCAATTTCTTCTGGCTTCGTGTACCAGTATGACTGCTAAGAAAGGCCAAGAATATATGGAGCCTTCTGGGAGTCAAGGCAGCTCTGCAACTATTCCTAGCCCAGTTCTGACAAAGCACATGCTTTACTGTGTGCTCATGCATAAGCCTTGCCCTAGACTCTAACGAGCTAAAAACTTGTGATTACTGTATTGCATATTCTAACCTAGATGTCTCTAATTCAGGCAAGTGTTTAGATAACACATCATTTAACCCAGTGTTAACCCAGGAGCTAGATACACTGGATATTATTTGAAACTGGTTTGTATATGTCCTGAACTTAATCAAGAGCAATCTCATCAGCCTTATTCTGGTAAGTGTAGTCCACAAGAAAGATGAACTGCCCCTGGAGTTTCCATACTCTCTGTTCTCAGAGGATCTAAAAGAATTCTTAAGTGTCCATATATCAGTGGAAAGTGTTTATCATTCTTTCACTTTTGGTTATCAATTTTTACCTGTTGCCATGGAAGTATTCATAAATCTCAGCAGCCAATGTTATGGTGGGTGATGGTGATGGGCTGTGATATGTTTGTTTATGTTTCTGATGGCCTTTGGAAGCCTATGTCTGAGTGATTTTAAGAACCCAAGAGCATTTTTAATTTATTCTACAAATTGCTGCAGTAATGCAGAAGAAAAGAGCTTTTGCACTGGGATAAAACCTGACATTATTTTGTGGGTTTAAATGTTTTTCTCAAAGTATATGTGGATAAAACTTCAAACAAGGAGTGACATTGAGTGGTGGATATTGATCAAACAGGTGAATAATTGTAATAAATTTAGGCTTACCACATCAATTATAAGCATTATCCTTTCAGTATGCTGTGGACAAAATATTTTCAGATACTGGGATACTTAATTTAAATGTGATTTGAATACAGTAAATTAGATCCTACTGGGTCTAGTAACAAAATGCAGGTGATATGCACAAAAAAAGTGCGGTGAAATTGTACAGCTTGCTGACAGTGGAGATTTCCCATACCCATACCTTATCCTGAACTGTATTGTTTCCTGCTCTGGGAAGCCTCAGAAATTGTATCATAGAGTATTTTGATAATCCAAATGCATTTATAAATAATGATGAGACAAGTGCCATGCCTGTAGTGTGTGTAGAGGTTTGCATAGTGGAAATTTGTTCAAATGTGACATAAGATCTTACTAAAATATGGAAACCTGCTGTCTCAAACCAGTAGCAAGTGCTCAGTCTGAAACAAAACTAACCAGAAAATAACAAAAAAGCTGCTTTCTGTTCCCTGTTAGTGTCAAGGGCCTTAGCACTGTGCACATAGTATATAAATAAACCACTGTGATCAACACCTGAGAGCTTATAAATGTCTGAAATGTATGGTGACAATTTGCAGAACTTCTGCATTGCTCCCTCATGCCCACTTACAAACTATTTGGATAATCTGGAACCTGTTAGGCAGTGCCTACCATACACCATTGTTTGCTGGTCTGCTCCAGGCCTGTACAGTGCAGTAGTAAACACAGCCAGGAATGCTTCAGTTTCTACTGGGGAGTGGCAGAGACGTGCAGCTCTCCCTCGCTTTTTGGGATGCAACTGTGCCTGGCAAAATGAGTCACAATTGGACTGTCTTAGCCACCTGGTGAAACCGTGCCTGCCTTCAGCTACCAGCCTCACATCTTGGTGGTTCACTGTTTTCACCCAGGTTTGCAGGATCCTTTATTCCATGTGTCTCTGTGTGTGTGTCACTGCGCTTTTATCACCTGGGGGGAAACCTGTGTGTGTTGGGCTCAGTTCACCTCTAGTACAACACTGTGGATTCAAGAATACTTGGTGCCCAAATTCCTGTGTAGCTCTTTGTGGCGAGCAGATGGAAATTCCGCAGAGGTCTCTGGATCTCGTTCAGAACTGGCCTGAATGATTGTTACTCATCATGTGTGACTGATCATTAAAAGGCTTTTAAGTGTTTCCAAGCTGTTCCCCAATTTATCATACAGTTTGGATGCAGCGGAAAAAGTATTCAAATATTCAATATTCAGGTTCCAGCTGAAGAAAAGAAACAACAAATAGAACAGAGAAGGTCCTATTCACCTTCTACACTCCTGTCTCTTTGCTTCTTTCCTGCTCTTTTCCACTTCTGTGCTGTTCCACATCCATATGCTTTACATTTCACCCCCATCACTAATTCCTATGCTGTCTAAAATGCCTTTGAGTCCTATTTCAGTTCTGGTGTTCAATAGATGTGAGTCCCATTGATTTATGCCAGGACTGAATTTTGTCCCCATAGCATACCAAATTGCTTCTGCACACACAGGGAATGCCAAATCAGTGTACAGACATACTACTTTGTAACTACTTTATTACTCATTTACACTTGGCACGAAATTCAGACCCTCATTTATGACACTGCTGAGTCTGGTTTGTTATATAAATTTGATCCTTTACAAAGCTGACTGGCTTAGAGGACTGGCAGTGGATACAACACCTATCCCTTGTAAATTACCAGCTCGAATTCTAATCAAGTCATTAAATCAAACCAACCAAAACCTCTTTCTGTGCAATGCTGTTGTAAAAATGAGGTTGGTCTCCTCCTGGTTCCCAGTACACGTGTGTCAACACCACAGTTGACTCTAATTAGCACCCTTGCTGGCAACGAAAGCTCCCCAGCCCAGGATTTAAGCAGGCAAGGAGACTGAACTCTTTGTCCTGGCCTCAGGTCATGGCAGGTTGATGAACAAGCAAGTCCTACTTCTGCCTCAGCTATAGCTGCCTTTTATTTTCTGGGACTAGCAGCCTGGCACCTTCTACAAACATCTTGTTTTTATAAAAAATATTCTACTCTAGTCTGATTGCATAATATATGTATTTTCTCTTTTTTTGGAGAAGTGTTAGAGCTAACAGGCCTTTGGTTTGAGTAGGGCTTGCAGGATTGTGACCCCTCTGGGATCTTTGTCCTAGATTTCAGCCTTGGCAGGTGGAGCATTCTGTAACCAGTTGACATTTAGTGGCTAGTTTGTGAGTCAAATATCTTGTTTTTTTTTTTCCTTCTTGGTTTGGATGAGTTTGTATGGGCTTCTAAAGTATTTGGGAAAGGCACGAGCTTTGTGGTGCCACTGCACCTTTGTTGAGCCAAAGAAGTTGCTTTCCTCATTGAGAAATCTCACTTCAAAAGAAGTTGCGATGTTTTCTAAATTACTGTTTCAGCTGGCTTTTATTTCCAAATGTCTGCATCACTCAGAAAATCTGAGTTTGTCCTGGTTTGTGGTATTTCTGATTTATTTTCCTATTTAGAGGCAATATTTTTTTTTACATATGTCCACTTTCTTCACACACAAAAACACACACACAAAAAAAGAATTTTGAGTGACCTCTGGTCTTATTTCAGTTTGAGGAAAGAAAATAAGAATGTAGAAAGATTCTGGATCTCAGCCATTACAATGAAAAACATCTGTTGAAGCCTTTGCAAGCATAAATTTATCTTACCATGGGCATGATTACTGATTAAAATTCACATTCTTTTTACTAATAAATTAAATTCTTATAAATTTTCTATTCTTATTTTTTAATAAATTATTTCATCTTAATTTCATTCCTGAATAAAGAAAAGTAGAAACGTGTTGTATGTTGGTGCTTCTGTAAAGCAGAGGTGCCAAAGTTTATTCTAGGCACAACCTGATGGTGGTCCAGAGTGCTGGATGATCCCACAATGCTGGCTCCTTTGCTCTCTTTGTCACTGCTAGATTACGTAAAATAGTTTCCTACTGTTGTGTTTCCATGTAAGCAACCAAACAAAGTCCTGTGGAGGTATGGTGAAGTTCCAGACTGGAGGAGAGGTTTCTCTGACTGTGGATGTGAAGGGCAGCATGAAGCAAATCTGTAAAATTCCTATTTCAACAGATCTATCGTATCTGAGGATTGCAATGTCTCTGAACTTTCAGGGACACCAAATTATGGCCAAGGCTGTCTGTTTATGAATGAGTATTACACAGTCTTGCTGGGATACCGATCTGTTTTGGGATCTGTGTCAGAGCTGGGACATGCCCGTGCCTGAGTCATAACAGCACATCCGGAGAATCAGAAGAGGCCAGACCTGGATGGGTTCCAGTCCCCCTCCTGGACTGGGCAGGGAGGTCTTGGGAGACTCAGAGGTCTGCTTGTCACAGAGGTGTCTGTGCTCTCGCCCAAAGAAATTTTGGTGAAGAGACATGAAAACACTCTTTCTCATTACAGATCTCATCACACAGATTTCTTCAATGTTGAATTTTTATATAATGACATTGTTGAAACTCCTCCCTGTGATTTATTTTCTGGAGTTTCTGCAGGTTTAAGAAGGAAAGTGAACCGTGGTGAATGAGTGCTCTGTACAGTTCTGTTCAAACTAAAAATGTATCTTCTACAGAAAGTCCCCACTTCATGCCCCTGTGTGGTTTTATTTAATCTTCCAAACCCATATCTAATCTAAAGGCATAAATCACTTTCCAAGACTCAGTAAATTCAATGGGTGTGTTAGGCTGCTCAAACAGTTAGCTAACGAATTGGGTCGCGGACTTAGCAATGTTTGAGAGAAATCGTAAAAGATGCCTGTTTTTATTGGAGTGAAGTAACATTTAAGCATAGGTAATACACATGATAAACTTGCAACACCAGCAAACTGAAAAACACATGGGACCCATGCGTGTGCCAATTCAAATATAACTTTATTAAACGCACCTGATTTTAAGCTACCTTTTAGTATTCCATTTAACAGTTTAATGAGAACCAGTTATAACATACTTGGGTTTTTTTCCTGTGTTCAGAATTCAGCAAGCTACACAGCTAACATGGATATCCATCCAGGCAGACAGAATCAGAAAAATTCAGTGAAGGCCTTACTGTAAGTAAATACAGGACATCAATGTGACCTTCTAAACCAACACAGCCCTTGCACAGTCCGCAGAGAACATCTGAGCAGAAGCTATCAGTGTTTCCTCGAGACCTTTTAGCATAAAGACTGTATCATGAATTAAAGAGCTCAAGCTGTTGACTACAAGGACTCCGGCATTACAAGAGAATGGTACCTAGCAGTGTCCATTCTTACACAAACATCTGCAGCCATTGAAATGGCCACTTGCTCCTGAAGGCAGGGGAGCAGGCTATTATGGACACGTTACAGAGTTCTCTTTCAGCTGCTGTTTGCCTGAAGTGCCAGGTGCAAAAGATGTGCTGTAAAAGAGAAGAGGGTAATGGTCACATCGATTACGAACTGATAATTGCTCACTCACTATTTCCCCGGTGTTCAGCCGACTGGCTGTTTCTGCAATTATTTTCCAGTTCTTTATTTCTATTAATGGTGTGCCCAATATTGGGGACTGTTTCCCTCTTTTGTAGTTGTAACCCGCTATTGAAATCCTGGAAATGTAATGTATAGCATTAGCTCTAGTGTGGCTGATTAATGTAATCACAAGCTTAGTTCTGGAAGGAATCCACCCTATAGTTTACATTAGTTGTTAGATGACCTAAAATTCTCCTCTCTCCCCCATCCATGTGCAAAGCACTGGTTACATGTTTTTACTTTTCTTTCTGTTTATTCTTACAATTTTGCTAAGACTGGTGAAAGAGCTGACTGCCTGCCATTTTCCACATTCACAGTAACCTTATAGTTCTGAGTTCTGTTTTCAGATGCACAGGGATGATGAGGGTCACAGAGCACCATACGTCTTTGTTAACTTAGCTCCTGCATCTGTGGCTGCTGGTTTATATAGGTTAGAATACAACTGTTCAGAAAGATAGCCACAAAAGCCTGCAAGCATCTCTTTTTTCTCTTTTTTTTCTCTTCTTTTTCTCTTTTTTTTCTTTTTTTTTCTTTTAATTGACAATTCTTTATCTTTTTTTTTTCCAGCTGAGATATTATGAGGAGTGACACCCTTTGTATGAAGTAATCGAATCATTGCTTTTTAAAGATAGGAAAATTAAAGCCTTTCAATTTTTTCACTTATTATTTCTTTTCTCAAATAAGAAATCTTGGCTTACATAAGGATTTCAAGATCAAATGCAAGTTGACTATATTTTATTCAGACTCCAGAAATGTAGATTCTGGGTTGGGTTTTGTTTTGTGGGGTTTAAATTACAGAGAATTAAATTCCATGGCAGCATATACCAGATAGTAAGAGAGACTAAAAGAAACAAATCCTGCATTTCCCTTTCTCTGTGAAGAAAAAAGCGAACTATTTGAAGAGGCCAATTATGAAAGTTGAGATCAATACAGCATTAAAAATCAGTTAGGATGAAATGCCAGACGATGACAGATTATCATATGAATTAGATCTTTGCTCGCAGGAACAATTATCACAGCACCTGTTAGAGGCTTACTGTGGTTATTTCAGTACAGCAGATCTCCTCTTATCAATGAACAAAAACTTCAATAATATTGATTTATTTTTTTTTTAAATTCTGGCAGATTACCTACCTGGTAAAGAGGTCAGGAAGCAGTGTAACAGATACAGTGCTCACTAAAATCTGGGAGTTTGCAGGTGGGGAGCTGTAGATGAAAGTGATCCACTTATTTTTAACAGAATTCTCTAGAATATGAGGCTTCTTAGAATGACCCACAAAGCTGGTGATAAGCATGAGCCCAAAGCAGTCTTCTTGATAGCTTCAAGAAGGCTTGGAGTGGCAGCAGCTACATACTACCATGCAGTTTTGAGATGATTAGATTAATCCAGTGAATTATGCTACTATACAAATCCCTGACAGTAACTGAAATCAAAAATTATTTCCTCACATACAGATTAAGCAGAAATAAAAGGGGTTCTGGGATTATTGCTGGAAATGGGAATGTAGAAACTCAGGAATATACAGAATCTGTGCTCTGGCCTCTGTTGCTGCCAATGTATGCTAATTCTTTTATTTCTAACCTCAAGGCTAGCAAATCTGGGGATATCGAAATGCCTAATTCTGTTTCAGATTCATTTACTCACAAACAAAATTTGCTGCATGAAATAATTCGTTGTGTTTTGATGAGCGTTATTAAATCTACTCTAGCTGTAACAGAATAAAGGATGGGACCACCACCAGCAGAGTACAAGCGGATCCCTTTTCCCCTACAAGCCATCTCAGATACCGGCTGGCTCTGCAGGCAGGCGTATCCCTGCCTTGCTGGGACGCTGTTTGCTGTGGCTGAGGCGCACTTCCTCACTCAGTCCTTCCATTCTGAAATGGTGCTTTCCGATGGCAGCTCCGCGCAAGCCTGGCAGAAGCCAGTCGTCCTTCCACGTTGTTCCCGTACGGCGCTGCACAGCAATCCCCACGTACGGCTCCCTGCGAGGAGGAGAGTGTGTACAGAAAAAAGCACAGGTTCCCGGGTGGGTACTGCACCCACACTCAGGGCAGGGTGCAGTCCTTACCGTGGGGCTGAGGTGCCGGAGGAGCGGGGCCGGCGGCGGGGCCTTCCCTGCGGAGCTGGGCTGCCCGGCAAGGCCGCGGCCCGGCCCGAGCTCTGTGCCAGTGCCCTCATTGCCAATGCCAGTCCAGCACCCATCCAGCAAAGCCGGCTGAAAGCACGGCAGCCCGCCTGAGCTCAGCACTGTCCTGCTCCGAAATGGGCTCTAACCACAGCCAGACAGTTTAGGGGGCTGCTTGTGGTGAGTACTGTATGAGACAATGCGTGGGAAGAGTTTTAAGCCCCTTGCCGTAGTTTCAGTGAAGGCATAGGATGTTGTTCTGTGTTCTCTCTCTTTCCTGAACTTTTAACCTCATCTTACCTCTAGCCATGCTCAAAATGACAGCCACTGAAAAGGGGGGTGGGGGAATGCTTTCCATTCCTTTCTCTGTTTAAATATGCAAATATACAAATATTCTTAAGCTGGCCATAGGCTTTGGTACTGCTTTCACTCCTCCTGAGTGACTCCATCCTCCCAGTCAAAGTGTAAGGTACTTTATTGTGGGACAGATGCCAAAAGAAAGCAAGAAAGCACTTAGACACTTTTAATGGACAATGGATTTACTGATGCTCTCAACTTTGAGCTCACATATGGGGTATTATGAACTAAGTTATCCAAAGGTATGTCTTCATATTTCAAAAAAAGAAAACATTTTTGGGGTATAGCCTTTTAATGTTACTGGAGAAGGCTATTCACTTTCCAGTTCACTTCTTGCTGGTTTGTGCATATTAAAAATGAAAAGTCAAAAATAGTTCTTAACTTTGCCAGCAAGATCAATGCATATCTGTCAGTGCTACCCACTTAGCCTGTGGTCCCTCTGCGTAACTTGACAGAGGGTCAGAGCCATTCTGACAGCTCCACAATGGGAGTAAGATGTGATGACAGGCAGTGCTGAAGAGCCGGAGATGTCAACAGGATCTCCAAATATCCCAAGGCCTTGAAAACCAGAACTCTGAGCTGTAGAAAGACAGTAAGTTTGTCTAATGTAGGAAAGGCAATCTTGCATGAAATGGGTCCTTTAGACAGAATCAGAGGATACCTGGAGATATTGGGGTGCCTAAACATATATGAATCCTACTTATATAGACTGCCAGACTATCTGAAAAGTACTGAAGTCACTTTTCAGCCAACTATCAAACTTTAATCCACCATATTTTTATAGGGAGTTGTTAAATGGAAGTCATTTTACACTTCTCTAACAAATCCCATTACAAAATATTTCTAAATTAATTTTTCTCGCTTTGGGGCTTTCTCCCAAGTATCTCTAAGTTTCTGTGGCCATATGTGGTGCGTTTTAGCTGGAATAAAATTATTTCATTTAACTCACTCCTTATTTTTTTTCCCAAAGTACCACATAGCTCTCAAAGAAAATGACAAAAAGGACAATCATTCTTATTTTATAATTTACAAGAGCATAGGCAACTATGGTTTAGACTTGGAATAGACTTGGTATTAATAGGGGCCATGTAATCTGGTATCTACACTTTTGTTGCCTGTATTTGTGCAGTTAAATATATAATTAGGATTTTAGGTGACACAGGCTTGGATTTTCTGCCTTAACACAGATGTGGTTAATCACTTAACTGTGCACTGACTTTCTTTCATGATATTCAGCGATGATGGGGGTCATTCTGAATTTGCAGAGTTAAAAATGGGAGGTGATGGTAAGTTCATCACATGCCTTGTCATGCCTATGGCTCTGTTAGCTGCCTGCGGTACTGGCAGCTGAAAGAAAAGCAGCTAGAAAGGCCTGGCATTTTGAGGGCACTTAGAAGCAAAGGGTGACATAATTGCTCTCAGGTGTGCACTTAAAAATCTATGGTGTTTTGTCTAGATACTATTATTACTCCATGGAGCCATTGTGAAATACTAATAACTCTAGAGGGAACACTGAAAAATAAGTGTTGCTGCTTCCTGGGCACTCAGACAGTATCTTTAGTCAGCAGCTCCTGTTGAAACTGAGACCTTGTCGTGGTTAAAGAATTGGAGCAGCAGGTGTGTAAAATCCAGTGGGGACATGATTCCAGCCTCACTGCTGCTTCTGATGGTGACAGACCTGAAGGAAGTGGAGTTAGGCACAACATTTCTTAACACTACCAAGGTGGGGGAGGGAAGGCCCTGCTTCCCTTTCACAAATCTCTTTCCTTGCCTTCTCTCTGCCACATTCTCCCACCACTTCATATTGGCACCACTGCTTCAATTCGGCAGCATTTTGGCTGAGACAGCTCAGTGTCACAGGCTGACAAGAAAGACAGCAAGAACATGGCCATTTCTCTCCTGGTTTTGGTGAGTTAAATCTCTCAGCTGACAGACTCTGCCACAAGGCAAGTGTGGGAGGAAGGTGAGAGACAAAGATGGAAAGAGGCAGAGGGCCAGACAGCAAAAGGAGCAGAGCAAAAGAGAACATGCAGGAAGTGATGCCAGCTTAGCACTTGAAACGACAGCAGGAATGTGTGCTGGAGGCAGAGAAGGTCCACCACACTATGCTCTGCCCAGCTTCAGTGGCCTGAAAAAAGACCCTCTTAGGAAATCTGCCACTGTGTTGGGAGCACTTATACTTTAATTATAACTTTCCTTTTTCCCCAAAAAAAGATGAGTAACTTGGATCTGGGACAAAAAAAAAGGAAATTTTGGCTTATCTTGCAAACAGGATATGGGTGTTTATTTGAGTGAGGAATATTTCTGTTTTAAAGAACTGTATGATGTGTTGCTTCTTGCTATGCTATGGACTAAGGAAGCCATTCCTAAACTCTTTTTGAAGAGACAATATTCTCCTTTTCACCTCTGACTTAAAGATTGTCTCTGGAAGAGGCTTCAAGGCAAAACTTATGAACTGCATATAGAAAAGTGTCAGTGTCCAGCTGACACTCCACAAGTGTGATGCAGATGTTTCAAATCAAATGTATGTTCCACTAATGCATATTGGATAAGTGCAAAGTCACGGATAGAGGGATTGACATCCTTATTGCCTAGTCAATAAATCTTAAAAATACATGTTGGTATTTCAGTTGCTTTACTTCTGTTCTTATACTATCAGTGATACACAAAGTAATTGTGTGGTAGTTCTTTCCAGGCCCTGATTTTTAGCTATTAACAAGCCTTACATGCAGAGGTAAAATTCTGTGATATCTTAAGGGTTAAATTTGACAACTTCAGGTAAATTAGTCTAAAGATCCTTCTCCACAGATAAAGTGGGTGGAAAATCTGACTAGCTTCAACGTAATCTCCACAGAAAATTTGGTGGATTTGCTTTTCCTACAGAGATAATCAGAGAGCAATAGACTTGAGCTAAACAACTCTCAGGCCCTGACATGCACTTACTGACCACGTTGCAATCAGAGGTATGTACCTATATTAGAGCTGCAGTCAGTCTTCTGTACTGATAACAAGTACTTGCAGCAATCAAATAGACCAGGTCCTGGTATCTCACTGCTGCAATAAGAACCAACCCCCCTCTTAGCAGCAATTTTAAACTTATTTGGTATTCTGCAGCTGCCAGCTGTAGTGCAGATGTAGCCTCTGATGGGCCTGTTTGAAGTCCTGCTCCCACTGTCCTAGTAGCTATTCCTGGAGGTGGTTTGCACTGCAGTAATATACAAAGCAAGAGAACATCCTCAACATTTATCTGGATGCCTTTCAGATGGCACAGTGTTGGGAAACCTGAGTGACACTTCAGGGTCTCTGTAACATCTCAGCCCTAAAAGGGGGTGAGGGGCTGGTGCAGAGGCAGCTGTGAGAAGTCATCTGTTGCTCTCTGCAACAGACATTAAACACAATGTAAAGCTTTAGGAAAGCATTGGGAGTGCCCTGTACCTTTTCCCATTCCCCTGATTTTGCCTTTCTGGTTTAGCCAAAGAAAACAACTTGGAGGCAGAAGGAAAGAAGAGTCTGAGTAGCTGTTACTGAGGCCATGGTAACTTGCTGACTCAGCAAAGAAAAGAACAAGATACATTTATTTAAATGCATAGTGGTTAAACAGCATTTACAGGATTGCAATGTAGGTTGCATCACCAATATGTGAAAAAACCCACAGCTGAGAGGAAACTTTGGGGTCAGAGACAAGAGAAGCTTCTACAACAGTGCTCCCATGGGGTGAGGGTGTTGCCATGGGAGGTGGTCCCAGATAAAACTTCCCAGTGGTTCAACAGCCTCACCCCAGTCAGCTGCTCCCTGTCAGCAGGGGCTGGCACTGCTTTTTGCCCGCTCCTCACTCCAATCATGGACCTATAAAGCAGAAACTATCTTATGGGTTTCAGGGTCATAAGTTTTGTGCATTAAGGTAAGCATAATTGCATAATTAAGTCCTGGTACATGTTAAGGTATCTGTGCATTCTAATGGCTACTTGCCAAGGCACAAAAATTCAGCAGCAAGAAAGGGTTAAACTTCAGATTATCACAGACGTGTAGGGCTCCAGGCCCCTTTGGCAGTGAGTAAGGCTCCAGTGCTCTGTTCAAGCACATGTCCATCAGCCAAACTACCAGAAGCAGGGAAGTCAGCATTTGCAAAAAATATGATTATTCTGGGACATGGGATTCACATGCTCCTCTGTAAGTTTTAAATTATTTGGAATGTCCAACTGCTTATTTCTGTGAGAAATGTTTTCTGACAAGAGCACTGCTGACCCATCTGCCTGCAGCTAGCAGCACTTTGAGTGGCTCCTGCTATGATACATAGAATAGCTAATGACACTCCTGTATGCAGTGATCTTTTAATGAGCAGCAAGATCCCAGGAAGAGTCAAATAGTTCCTCTGAACCAAGAACCTAATTCACTTTGAAATTAAATCAGAAACCCCAAATAAATGTACTGACTAATCTGTATGAAAGCTCTACCTAGGATGGATGGCCACTTGGTCTAATAATACTTCATTAACTGTATGGTAGCAAAACTAACTGTAGCTGGATTTAAAGGGTCCAGTATTTCCCGGACACCTTTTTTTTTCCCCTGAGCCTAGGTCCTCACTAATTAAGGAAGTCCAGCTTTATAGGTGGAACAATACCAAAAAAGCACCAATAAAATTTTTAAAGCTCTCCAAAACATTTTAATACCTTATTTCATGTGGCATAAACAGAGTTATGATGGCTCATAAGGTATAAAGTTTTTTATTAGCGGTCCATTGGGGAGACTGCATAACTCAATCACTCCTTTGCAACTCATTTAATGCACATCACCACAGCATTTGATTAGCATACTTAGCACAAATTGAAGTCAGTAAAATATTTGACTCAGCAGCTCATTACATACTTACACAAAGAGAGAGTTAACTAGAAACTAATTTAGGGAATTAGTGGTTGGTTACAAAACACAGCATAAACAGACCAATTTTTCTCCAGATTAGGCTGCATTATTCCCAAAACCTTGTAGGTCTTGCGGTGTTTTCCCCAAAGAACGCATGGTATAAAAATTGTAAAATCAAGTGACTTGTGCTTTAACATCTTTTTATGAAACAAATGGCAAAATGGATATGGGAGGTATAGCACTCATCTTCTCTCTCTCCCTTCATCTCCTTCTCCCTTTCCCAATGTTTAGAGAGATTCCCTTCAAATAAGGTAAGCAGGACTAGAAGGTTCTCCCTGCAAAAGCCTACTTTCCGTGCTTGACAACATCTGGCATACCCAGGCTGTAAGAGCTCAGCCAGCCTGTCCCCAAAGTGCTCAGGTCTGGTGACACCACACTTAGTGCAGTCACTTTTTAGGTGACCATTGCTCTTGATTTGCCTACAGCAATAGCTAACAGGGCATCACAGATGGCATCTATATGTGTCCAAAAGAGAATAGAGACTGGTCATCCTCTGTTATTTTATATGTCACCAGCATCAGGAGATTGTGTTTTCAGCTGAGAATCTCCTTTGAATTACAAAAATCCTGGTTAAAACCCTCCTGTTTACCACAGAACAAACACAGATGGCCATAGTATACCATTTTCTTCTCTTATGATATGGCATACTGATCTTCTATAAAGAACTTGAAGTTTGTTGTGTGTGGTAGTGGAAAAAAGGAGGAAAAAACAGCTCAACAGGAGGAGATTAAAGACCCAGATATGCAAGTGCTTGAGAAACAAGGATTTTAATTTAGATCTTCAGACATTTAAGAGTAAAGACTGTTTGGTTCTTCTGTTAAAAAGACAAGAATTATTTCAATCTGTTCCTACTAATATTAGCCTGTACTGATTGTATTTATAGAAGGTACACTTTTCAAGGCTGCATGTGGCCAAGAAATGAAAATTTCCTTGGTTGACATTAGAACAAACAAATGATCTCCTGGAATTGTTTTCATGGAAATGTGAGAAAAGCCTGTGGGTTACATCATTTACCTGAAATCTACAACACCAGCTTAAAAATTGCTGTGCTGTGCAACTTGAAACAGGGATATGAGCAATAGACCAGAGAAATGCAATGACCATTGGGTCTAAAAAACCAGTCTTGCTTTGGCTCCAACGTTTAATTATTTATACAAAATATTCCCAATAAGAGACTAAACTTGGCAACATGGAATAAAAATGAATTATTCCTCTACATCCTTTTGAAAATCTATCTAGAACTGGCTGAGGTATATAAATTTGAAAATTGCAGAATTGCAAAAAATTCCAGTGCACTGAATATGTTCCATCCACGTACAGCTCTGATATGTCAGCTGGGTCGATTGTGTACCTTCCCAGAGCTGCAAGGGAGGTTCAGATCTCCCCTGACATTACTTGATATTTACTAGACTTGAAAAAAGATCGTGCTTTAATTTAACACGTTGTCTGCCACAACCCAGAAGAAGGAGGAAGAAACAACCTAACTAATACAGAAAGCTGCAGATATCAAAAGATGCAGGAATAAACATGCAAAACAGACAAGGTAGAGGAATGAAATTGAAAAAAGTCAAAGGACACTGGGATAGCTTAGAAATAGAAAAGTGATTTTTAAGGTGCAATAGCTGTGAACGTTCCACCCCTGACTAAGAAAGAAATAGCTATCATAGTACATTTCTCTTCTCCATCCCTTATTAGCTGCTCTACAAACAGCATGATATCCTACTGAATTTTATTTAAGAAGATGGGAATCCAGATCTGCTATAGGCTTCTCCTGGGGAACATCAAGGTCTTGTCGGTTTTTAAATAATCCTTTTTTTTAAACATTTGTATAAAACGAGATAGATGATGCCAAAACTTTTGAAACCACATAAAATCTCAGGCAAATTACTTCAACCAGAATGATGATAATCTGGGAAACTTCAAAATTCTCTTCAGAATTCTTCCCAACTATATTGTTAAACTTGTATGTGATCCATGCCTTATTAAATGACACCTTAATTTGAGACTTTCTAAGTGCCTGGAATACTTGATCATTGAATCTAAATGTTCTTTTAAATTCTTTCAACTTCCTCCTTAAAAAAACCATCAAAGTAAAAACCATATTTCAAAGAGCTAGTCCTTTATCAGCTGTTAATAGCTCAGTTCTGCTGTGCATACACAGGCAAAATCCTCATTGAAGTCAATGTCTAAGTTCAGAGACTTCTTTTTCACTGGATGCCTTTACAGAAGTATGGAATCTCTGTCCCAGAAAATATATGGCTCAAATTAAATTTCTACAGCCATTAGATTCAAGGCTGCAGCCCTGGGACTGATGGGATATACAACAGGGTGGGTCCGTCAAAGACATATGGTCTGGTAAGCTCAATAAAACCAGGGTAGATGTGGAAGAAAACTGGTGGCACAGAAGGAAGCCTGGGTGCCATTGTGGTGACCTAAAAGCAGAGCAAAGATGGCCCTGGACTTAGAGTTCCAGACAACTTCTCATTGTGCAGAAGAAACTGCACATAGTTTAAGCTCTGCACTGGGTTGACACCATAATGGAAATTCCCACTGAAAGGCGGCTGCAACTCCAGCAAGGCAAATGTTTCCATTTGCTTAGCACAGATCAGGAAAGGACCTCATCCTATGGCCAGCTTTTGGCCCTGAAGATTGACAGGTGGTCATGTCTCTAACTAAAGGTACCAAGAGGTGTCTGGAAAGGGGCAAAATAAATTTGCATGCCATTGTTTATATTTACTAGATAGTGAAACTAATATCCACATTATTGTTCCTATATAATACGTATCTTTATTTTTTTAAAACTTGTGCTTATTGTATACCTCTTCCCAAATTACTCAGTTTGGAAACATTGCTTTCATAAAGGCCACATCTTACTTTCAGTTCTGTAACGATCAAGTTAAAGGACTACTTAGGAAGGCAGTAAACACTTGGAGCAAGATGGATTATTTGGTATCTGAATTGTAAATCACCTTTGGAATTGGCAACATCTTGTGCTGTACAGTAGCAAACTCTGAGGAAGCTTTTGCATGTTAGCAGCAATATCCTCTGTGAATTAGTACAAACACGTACTTCCAAAGCAGCATTATTAGTTTGTGGTATGTTTGTCTTTTTGGCTGATGTTTGCTTGCTTGCTTGCTAAAGTTAGCTGTGGACTGAAGGTTGTGCTGCACAATAAAGATCTACCACGCTTTTTCCCTGTGAGAAAACATACGAGCCCTACCCCACTTTATGCACTGTTTCCTGAGTTTGAGCACGTATTTTCAGGCATGGAAATGGCTGTCCTTGCCTTATTAAG
Organism: Monarcha castaneiventris obscurior; assembly: GCA_026261815.1. Lineage (NCBI taxonomy): Eukaryota > Metazoa > Chordata > Aves > Passeriformes > Monarchidae > Monarcha > Monarcha castaneiventris. The sequence goes on from JAMPIT010000379.1 coordinate 14,804,849, forward strand.
ACATTGACATGAATATCCCTGGAGGAGCAAGGAAAAGCTTATACACTGAAATGAGGCTTGAGGCTGAACATTTTTGTCTCATTAATTTATCCACTGGTGATGTGTGTGTGTGTGGTACAAGGGAGATTTAATGAATACTGCAAGTCAGAGACTGTATATGAATCTAGGTATTCACATACAGAGAAATATTTGTATACTTCTACTGTGAGCTTACTGTTGAATCAGAGGTTAGAGATTAACATTAGTCATTGGTGGCAAAAGGTATTGACCTCCATTTAAGAAAACATATGTATCAATTATCTGGCTTGAAAATTCAAAGAACTGAACTTTTTATAGGTCTCATGTCACTTTCGTGCCTGCTATGATGCTTCTGGATGCTCTGCGCTGTCCTCAACCCTCACTGCTCATATTGACATAAAACTCTTCTAGGAAAATTCTTCTTCAGATTACAGTGACCTCTGGCAATAAAATAAAATAAAATAAAATAAAATAAAATAAAATAAAATAAAATAAATTCCCACAATCTCTCTAACTTAATACAATATAAAGTGAACAAACAATCCCATGTTTCATATTTTCCCCAGCTTCCTCTGATCTGAACTCTATGGTCTTAGACGTTTTTTCCAACCTAAATGATTCTGTGATTCCGTGAATGCAATAAAAATCAGAGAATAAAGCAAAATTGACTGACTAATTCAAGTCTCCTAAAAGAGGCCACTTGTATTCTTCATGACATGTGGAGATGGTATTTTTGTGGTAGTGAGTTCCAGTGGAGCATTACTTCAGCTCAGAAGACATGAATGTACTTCAGCTCAGGAAACATGAATGTACCACCTTGCCATTCCAACTCCAGCTCCAGCCTCTGGTACTGCTCCCAGTTCTGCTGGGGAGCTGAGGAGCTTTCTTCCTGGTGGCCTCCTGATTAAAAGTTCACCAGTCCCCTCTTAGTCATCTATAGTAATGAGCTAAACATACAGACTTCCTTAAGTTTGTCCCTTCAAGCTGTTTTCTCTGACTCTTGATTTACTCAGCTTTTTCTGTGTATAAATGCTCATTCTAAGAAGGTTACCTTCCACTTACCTGAATTTTACAACAATTAGTAATAATTATGGGTGAGTGTTTTAAACTCAGTGGTTTTGAGTTTTTCGATCTCTGGGTACTTAATTTGTGAGGATAAAAGGGGCCTGGTACTTATGGAAACATATGCGTCTCCTTTTGAAACTTCTAGAACTTATTTACATACAACATCACCGAAATGCTATTACCTCTGGTACTGACAACAGCAATCAAAAAGTCACAGAAACAATGAAAGACTGAGGAAGAAGCCAAAGTTTTGGAGATATATATATATACACACACATATACATATATTTGTATGTATGTATATATGAGGGCAAAGCATAATTCCTATTAAAAGATTCCATGGTACATTCCATATTCACTGAGACAAGACCTTATTTTTTTAAGCCTGCATCTGAATGACCCAAACACAGTAATCATGGATGCGTGTAATTTTTTCCCCTCCTTCTGCTCGATCCTAAATTTAAATCATAATGCTGAACTTGTGACGTCACTCTCAATAATTTCCACATGGCTTCACTTGCAGGATCAAAAAGAAGGTGAAGCTCTCTTGTGTCAGCAGAAAGCTGATTTGGAGGATGGAAGATAATTCAGTGAAATTTCTAGTAATGATAAGAAGACTTCAAAGAAGCCTGCAGGTAAAGTACTACTCTTTTTCAGTAAATAGTTGCTCTGCCTCAAATTTACCACATTGATAGAGGTTCAGTTTTAAATCGGGCTCTGCTCCTAAGGAGATCCTGTGTCTTCAGATGCTCCAGTTCCTTTAAAAAATCCTTCATGAATTTAAAATCAACAGGTGTATTCCAGAAAATAAAGCTCAGTTGAAACAGGGCAAGATAACAGCGTGGTGGGTTGCCCAGCTTCATATTTCCATTTTCTCTGGTACGTTAGTTTTCTAAAGGTGGCATTTTGGCTCTGATCAAATGGGAGGGCAAAGGTTACCGAATGTGAGGCTGTGGCTGCTGGAAAAGAGAACCAGTACAATGGTGGGGAAAGGCAGGCCACCAGCATTAAGCACGGAGAGATGTGGGAAACTGGCAAGAAGGAAGAGGATGTCATTTTCTGAGAAACCAGGAAATGAGCTCTGTGTTCAAGCATTTCTATTTATGGTATAAGAATTGTAAATATCACAGGAGATATTTGATACTGAGACGAGGAAATATGTGTCAGGCCTTTCAGTTTTAAGCCCTTGTCTTTGCATGGGCTGCTTTTGTTCAAGGAAGCAACAATGGAAAAGGAGGGATCTGGGGAAAAAAAAAGGCTTCTGCTGCAGCATTTCCCAAACTATTTTTCCTGTGCCTCTCTCCCAAGTGAGCTCTACTGTTCATGACCCTTCTCTCCCCTTTCCTCCCCAACTCATTCAGCATCCAGAATTCAGGATTACAGCCACTCATCTCAGTTTGCAGCCCTGCCAGTATTTCTCATACCCACTTCTTTCCCAGAGAGAGGGCGAGTCCTAGTTTGGGAACTACTGTTTCCACTGGATTTCAGTTCCTGGCAACCTATCTGTAAAATACTTTGACCAAAAGGGAGCTGTTCCCCAGAGACTGTGATGCTAATTCTGCTGTGTAGTTCTGGTGTGAATTCAGAGTAATCTCCTGGCTGAACACCAGTGCTGTCCTGCTGGGTTTGTCCCCAAATGTGTAAAATGAGAAAACCACTACAATGCATTTTTTAAATGTAGCACCTCACAGCCTTTGAGGTTAGCTGCATGGTTTGGTTAGCAAAGTGTCTCTGTGATCATTTCTATTCGACTTGGAGCCTAAAATGTTCTCCCTCCTCTGCCAATAGCCTTTATTAATGTAGATACTTTTCCTTTAAGTTTCATTAGTTCTGTGTTTTAAAGGCAAAATCAAGCATTACGGGGCAGGAGGATGGGACACACCACTGTTTTCACTGCTCATTTTGCAAATGTAAAGGCAGAAAGTGTGTGACTCTTCTATCCAGGATCTTTCCCAGAGCTAACTCTCATTCCCACTTTTTATTTATATTTACCAGAGCCACTGACTCGTTTACCTGAGTGAGTGGCTGCCCAACTCCTGGAAGCCATTTACTTATCACAAGATGGAGACAACAGCAGTGCTCAGCACTATCTGTTTATCTACCCAAATATGGATTTTAAAGGCTCATTACAGTCATTTGACTTTGAAAACTCTCAGCCCCAGAATACCAAGTAAATAAAACCAATAAGGGATTTGGTACAATTACTGCTATTTTGTTCAAAGGTTTCCAAGAAACTCAATAACCTCCTCTCTAAAAGAGTGTATCCTTCTCCCACTGTTTGTTTATTTTTTCAAAGATAAAGCATTGCATCTAAAATCAGGGGAGCAATAGTGAGATGCTTTGGGGAGGGTATGGAAGCGAAGGGAAGTTATTAGAAGTTGTAACCTCAGTGGCAACATTAGATACCTGCAACAAAGGTGCATGCTGGCCCATGCTCATAGACCCTGAAGGGGACACACCAGCATGTCAGGCACCCCATTCTTCACACCACCCTACGTCTGCCTCCTATTTAGCTTCCTTGCCATGCACCACAGTTAGGAGAAGTTGCTAGATGCCATCATGGCCCTTGTCATCTGGGGTACCCTGCATGCTTCCTCTTTGTGACTGTAGGTGATTCAGGTTTATATAGGGAGATACATTCTTTTGCCTGACACTCAAGTCGCTAGGGATAAGTCTATCATGAATGCAGTAGGTTGCTGCTCCAACCCTATGCGCTCAAGAGGTTTTTCTGCCTGTCTTTCCCACAGTAGCTTTGCTGTGAGAGGTGTCCCCACACTCATCCCACACTGGCTGCTGCTGTGTGCCAGGGCAGCCATCTCTGCCTGCCAGAGGATGCAAAGCAGCTCCACAGGGACTGCAGGGAACGCGTCCATCCCAGCTCCTGTCAGGCCAGCGCTTGTACTTGTGTGAGATGTAGGTGATTGCTAAAGTTCTTTCCGAGACTGCTTGTTATATAAAAAAAGACAGTGACAGAACTGCATGGAAATAGAATCTGATGTAAAACCACATTGCTTTTTTACTTTACAGAAAGGTTTTGTAATGTGTTTGAATTGGCCACCTGGCTATCTTTGGATGTGACTACTAATCCTTCGGTATCTTTGAAGGTGTCCTTGATACTCTAAATTAGCTGATATTTTTAGAATATTTCAATTTTTATTATCAGTTATGAAATGGACATATCGCTGAATATTTTTATGCCAGTACGATTAAAATGCTTAATCCCCTCAGAGAAAAATTTGCAATGACAGAAACATGGATAGAAATCAGCTCTAAGTTGAAGAACAGCAAGAAGTCAAGTAACTTTAGGAGGCAACAATTTTTCCAAAAGGTTTATTCAGTCTCCTATAACATTGGGACAGATTTTTTGCAGAGGCAAACTCAATACGAGTACTATATGGATACCGAGGATGTCTTCTGCATTTATGAAACTGGGGTGGCCAAGGAGCGGGGCCCCAGGCCAACACAGATTTTCTAAGCAGATGAAGGGACTGTGACAGCAAAGCAGTGGTGTGCCCTGACATAGAGCTGGGGACAGTTGAGAAACCAAATCTGTGTATTTAGCAAGAATCAAAGTGGTCCAGATCTCACCCAGTGGACAAGATGGAAGGCTTAATTTGGGATGGGAAGCACTTCCTACAGTGACACTTGCTTTGCCAAAATGATCCAAATTCATCTCCAATGAGAGTCTTCAGAAAACATGGTACATGAAGGGCCTTGCCTGGGAGGTCTGCAATGTCATTCTGTTTGTGGAAATAAAGAACCTCAGAAAATACAGTCTTTGTGTAAGAAAAAATGATGTGACCTAATTAACACATCATGTTTATAAAGGAGTACCACACATCATGTTTATAAAGGAGTACCTTCTGTAAATCAGTATATTAACTTTTTCTATATTTTTCAATATATTTCTGACTTTTCAACCATCAATATGTAGAGGAACTCATGTGTGTTCATATCTTGATCTAGCAACTCTTGAGCTGTACTAGGTAAACACTTCTGGTTTTGCTGGTAAGGTTGAGATGTCGGCCTGTTTCCCAAAAGCACTACTGATGTCACTTCTTTTTAATATGCACTGTATTGTCCAATGTTTCTCAGAATTTCAGGGAACCTTTCAGGGAATTTCCATGATCTAAACAAATGTCTTTGAGATTATTAATATTCAAAATATAAAAAGATGCTCTCTTCTTTTTGCTTATTTTTCCACTCTGTCGAAAAGAGAAATTGAAATTTCAGAATTGCAGAGGGCTTTCAAAGTATATGGGAGTGAGATTTCTCCTTGGAAAGGTACAGATAGCTATTTTCAAATCCGAGGGGCCCACGAAGAGTGTCTGGGCTTCTGGAATGAATTGCTGAGTTGTACCTACAGGTGCTAAGTGTGATTACGTCAAAGTGTAAGTGCAGGAAATGAGATCACCCAAAGGTACCACAGGCACTGCAATATTAAGAACTGGGTACTGCAACTGTATTTATCTCCAGGTTTCAAATCCCCCCTGTTAAACCCACTCATTAACTATTTTGTTAGAAGCTGTGAAGGAGACCAGGCTGGGGTAGAGGGATACAAAGAATTTGGAGTGAGTTTTCAATTAAAATCCACAGTTTGTTCTGTTTCTGATAATCTCTAAATTCTTTTGAAGAAATGATCATTATAATTGTGTCTAATCTGTTTTCAAAACAGTCTGTGAAATAGCCATTGTGTCCGCACCTTCTGTTTTTATAACTTATGTGCTTTGATATTGTAATTGATGCAAGTGGGTGCAATTAAATCTTTATTTGGAAACTTGCACCAAAGCAAGTCATTCAGAAAAAAAAAAGCCACCAATGTGCTTTGACTCTAGATTCTCACACATATTTGCACTTACAATCAAAGCTTTTGTTCTGTTAAACTAACAAGGGCTGTTTAGCATAAGAAAGAGTTAACACAGGCTGCCTTACGTTGTGCTAATTTTGGGAATAACAGTTAAATGGAAAAAAAATATGCAGGAAACTATGCTGTCCCAATAAAAAGGACCAATTTTTATTTTAATAAGTAACTCACCACAGTGGAGAGTTTTAAAAAAAGCCTGATGATATGCCAATGATTACTGTCACTCAGTGATAAAACACCTCTCTTGTTTTTCCTAGGAAAGATCACAAGAGAGCAGATCAGATCTCTAGCTCAAAATTGCTTCTAAACTAGGCAGTGAATTCCACCACTTTCACTTGGGGGGATTTCACATCAGCACAAGACAGGCAGGGATCAAGATCTGCAATTAGTTGTTTGTTGGCATGTTTTTATTTATTAGTTCTGTGACACAGCTATTGATCAGCCATCACATTGCTACTTATAATTCAGGTACTGCTGTCTTGAAACCTAGCTATGGATTGGTTTGTGTGAAAGGAATTTTTGTAGAAGGGTAAGCATGATTTATTTCAGTGAAATGATCTGTCTGCTTGGTCCCACTGCAGGGAGAGGCTGTAAAAGCACGGAGCTTACTCAGGCTGTCAGCTGCTTCTGGAAAAACTGCAGGTTAAAAGCCTTTTTCTTTTGCTCAGGGACTCTCAACTAAAAAAGGAAAAATCTTAAATGTAATAAAACATGGTGTGTATATGTACATGTATATATTTACATATATATAAAATATAGGGGTTTTTTTTCTGAGAAAGTTCAGGTAGCCCACTTTACCACCTATGAAGCAAAGTCATGAAAGCACACAGTGGGTGTAATCAGGTTTAAAAACCCTTACAGTGGGTTTAGAAACCTCTGTATTCATTTATCTGGAAAATACCATCTTGACCTTCTTGAGACCCAAAGATGTCTTCAAAAGGACACTCTTTGGCAGAATACACCTCCAGCATAAGCCAAAGTTATTTATGTAGTTCCTGTGCCAGGCTATCTTCCTGACAGGAAAGGTCAGCCTCCTCATATCTCAAACAAGCATGGCAGAGACTCTAACCTCAGTCCAAGTCTATCATTATGAGGAAATCAAGCTCAACTCCACTGAAACTTTTTTATTGTTGATGGGACTGGTTTAAATAGCATCTGGGCTAAAACCTAAAAATAACGCTTGTTATCTGAAGATTGCCTCTCAAGATAATTCAGCATCTCAGGGACAGGTCTCATATCCTGTAGTAGGACACATTAGTGGAACGCTTTCTGTCCCTAATGCCATTCCAGAGTAGGTGACCATTGTAAAGTTTCTCCAGTTTGACTTGTCTTGAGTTTGTGTGAGTTCTAAAATTTGATTTTAAAATCAACTTGAGCCCATTTAAGATGAGATTGTCTCTGAAGGAAGATGCATTTTTTTTCTCTCCCTTGGCTCAATGATTCTGTGCCTTCTCTTGTGTCAGTACTAGTATTTTCACAGCTTTATGGTCTGATTAAACCTGAGTAAAATTTAGCCACTCAAAAAAACGGCCAAAGTGGTTACTGTTCATGCAAAGGAGTCAGTAGGAACAAGAACCGTGTGATCAGAGCAAGGAGAAAGGATGGATTGTTCCTTCCAGAGGTTTTTGGTGAATGTGAACCGGTCTTTGGAAGTTGCATCACCTGCAGTTGGAGTATAGCTCTTAGCCGCCTCTGTAGAGCTTGTGGACTTTATGTCAAACAGCTGCTGTTCTTTGCAAATTCTGATTTTTCAGTGACTCCCTGATAGCACACAGTTTGATGAAAATGTTAGAAAGGCCTTGGATTTATTAAAGTGCAGAATAAAAAACAAGTTTCGAAACTAGTTGCAAAATAGTATTTCTGTCCTTTTTTTAGAACTATGTGTACAGCCTTGGGAGGAGAATAAGCCAACTATAAAAAAATATTCTGAATCCCTTACGATAGTACAGAAGAAAGAATAGCTCTGCTTTTTATATTACTCTAACTAACCAGGTTCTACCTTCCCACTCATCGATACCAGAATGAAGAGGAAAAATATTTATCCCTCCCTTCAACCGAATATGGAATTCAAATAAAAACAAAGTAAACCAGCCAGGCAAATAGTACAACTTCCTGCTCCAATCCCTCTAAAATTCAACTTTACTGACACATGCTTGGAAAAGATTCAGTGCCCTAAATTACCACTGAGAGTAAATAATAATTACATTTGCCATGACAGGAGATTTTGGGTAAGTGTCAGCCTAAGGACAGCAGATGAGACTATCTGTTGGGAGTTTTCCTTTGCTGCTGTAGCAGGTTTTGCTTGGACAGGGAGAGACGAAGGAGGACTGAAGGGGTTCTCAGGCCTGTGGTGGCATCAGAAGCAGCAAATGCTTTTCCAGCCAGACTTCCATTCTGTCTGTTTCAGTCCTGACCCTTTCCTCTCCCCTGTGTCCCTTGCCCTTTAGTGCAAGTCCCATGGAAGCACCATGGGACCGTCTAAGGAGAGACAGGGAATGTGGCTGCTGTGTTAAAGGGCAGTGGAGGAGAGTGGTGGGTACTGAGAGAGAAAGGGAGAAGCCATGAGGATGAAGAACAAGATCCTCCTGTGCCACAGCTGAAGAGATGGTACAGAGAGGAACAGACCAGTAAAATTGTCCGGAATCTCTCGTCTGACCCACAGCCTTTCAGAAATGTCACATCCAGCAGGCTTTGCAGCCAAATTATTTTTTTTCAAATTCTGACTTTTGTGAAAACCTCCTTGAGATGGATCAAGGATGGATATTCCCCTAAGACCTTTTCCTAGCCCCTCCAAACCTTTACTGTTTCTTTCAAGACCTTTCAACTCCCTGCTAATCAGCTTGAATGCCCTCTGGCCCTTTTGCTTTCCTGAAATTTGACTAATACCTTCTTGCTCTACAAAGTACCATGCCTTTTTCCTTCCTTCCTCTCCCAAATCCTTCTGCCACTACTACAACACTGAATTTTGCCTATCCTTGGGATAACACAATTACAACTAGTCCATACAGGTGAACAACCTGGAGTGCAGTGGGACCCTCAGATGGTACCACTCACTCTGTCCAAACTGCCTCTGCTTGGAAAACTCTCTTTTCTTTATCACTGAATACCCTCAGCAACACCTATACAGGACCTACACCTGCTACTGGGATTTTTATACATCTGGAATGATTGTTCTGACCTGCAAAGTAATCATGATGTCTTCCAGCAACTCACCACCCCACCTTAACTCTTCTCTCTTGGCCTTTCTCAATATTACATTTCAGTTTTCACTGTCCTCACTTTTTCAGTTTTCTCTACAATGAATTTCTTTTTTTTTTTTTTACGGACAAAGGATGTGAGAATGTGAGACAGATGTTTTCAGGAGGTGAATTAGAGGTTTTGGCAGTAGAGTGAAGAACTTATGGGCTTTTGGCACCTACAGAAAGAATGGCAAGTGGCTTGCATTGGTGGGATAGGCATGTTAACTTTCCTTCTCTTTTCCTTATCTCTTAGAGTAGCTGCATTTGAATTGTTATCTATAGGTCATGTTTCTAACTATACTGGTTAATTAAGGTTTTATTTGGCTTTCAATCTATGATATCCCTAATTTAGGCCCAGTCACAAGAATTTAGATATAGAATTATATAAGCATGCAAATGTATCTGTTTCATATACATATATATTTCATTCTACTTATCAACATGACCTGTACATGTCTGCACATACTTTTTTAGGGATGGATATTGCCATTTAAGTCAGTCCCATGGGCAGGAGAAGGTAATAGCTACACCCAAGAAAACTTAAGAACGCTTGACTCCAGGAAAGGTACTCTCCATGCAATGAATACTGCATTATCATTCTTTTGGTGTCATAAAACTCCATTATGAGTTTGGTATGTTCTTACCTTAGGTGTTATGACTGTGTCATGATTTATGATCAAGAGGGCCTTGGGTGAATCTGCCAGCTATTATGGCTGCATTACCCTACCTGTTTATTTGTATGTCCTTACATGAGGTGCCAATTTCTTTGAGGTTAATTGTCTTAGCAGGTGTAGCTCTAAAGTTAATTACATATGAGGCAAGCTAAGCATATTGGCCTCTTTTCTCAGTGAGAACAGAAGAAATGAGACTGAAAGGTCCCTGCTATTATATAAAAATTTCTGTACACAGAGGTATAGCTGGTCCTGCAATATGTCTGCTCTTTCTGCTCCCAAGTGTCCTCTGAGATGAGATGAGATCACAAAAGGGTTAAATGAAATGTTTTCATAAAGTGTTATGGGATTTGCTGATACTTTGTTGTTATAAAAATAAAAGGGCTACAGGGGCTGTTGCTTCCTTGACTCTCTAGGAAAAAATGGATCTGTATGTTAAACTGTGTGTTATTCCCACGCTCTGTCCAGCACAACATCATGAACATAGTTGTTTTTTTAGGAAAGAGGTACCTTGATTATGTGCAATATTAGAGGCATGCACAAAGGGGGAAGAGTAATATGGAACCTTCATGATTAAAGTTTTCCTGATTTTGATGAGTTTAACATGGGAGTCATTGAAATCCTTCATTCTTTGTTATTGCAATTTTTTCAGGTTGAAAGTTTTGAGTAGGAGCAAAGGTGAGAATTATGTAGAAGGGAGGGACTTAAAGATGACCACTGCTCATCACTTTACTAATAATTAACATTAAAAGCTATGAGACATTGTGGCTTCTAAATTTTTGGCATTTTTTCAGTTTTTGTTAAGGATTGGATGGTTTACCTCAAATTTTTTTAGTAATGAAATTGAACTCTGTCCAAAAACGTGAAGTCAGCACAAGTTCTGAGAGCACATTGCTTTCTGAGTTCTCACACTTTTAAAGCCTTATAGACTCCAAATATACTCTCTCCTTGGTGTGCTCCCAACTGCTGAGGATGGGATCACCTACCTTGTGCAAACTGGTTAAATCTGCTGATTTTCCTGCCTTTATTTGCCCCTATTTTCCAGCTGCCTGGTGTGTTGAGCTCTTCCCAGACTCAGTGATCACTTGTTTACTGTGCTGGAGTTGAAACTCTTGGCCAGCTGGCAGCTGAGAAGGGAAGAACCACAGCTTCTTGGTGCATTAAATCGTCATATTAGGCTCTAGCTTGGAAAAACTTTTGCTGGCTTTGTTTTCTTTTTCCGTAAGCATGACATGACAAATATACTGGGTTTTCATTTGTTGGGTTTTTTTTTTTCATTTTCTTTATTTAATTTTGGGATACTAAAAAAAAAAAAAACAGTGTAGGTATGACAAATCTTACCAGCTCTTCTGCTAGGGTAAGACACGTGTCTTTATTGCAGTGACCTTGTTTGGTACTGAATTACTATGCAGCCACTAATGAGGGAGTTACCTTAGAAGAAATGGTAACCAAAAAGAATCAGTGTTTTGAGAGGGGGTGTAAGTGAAGAAACACAAATTTGAAACTGACAATTATTTCAACTATTAATTTTCTTCTGGAGGCAAGTGATAGTGATGACAACAATCTGACAAATTGTAAAGCCCTGTGATGAATTGAGTCAATTATGATCTTTTGTCTGTCTCACCTGCACTCTATCCTCTGTTCTGGTTACCCCTCAGGGAAACTATTTTTAGTATTGCAGACCTAAGACAAATTGTACCATCTGATTCCATTGCAGGGAAGATGGAGCAGGGCAGAAGAGCTTCCTTAAAATAATTAAAGAAGTCTACACTCTTCCATCCCACAAGAGCTATGCACAGGCAGGTAATCCTGATTCTGGAACTGTGCCCTTAATGCATTTCTAAAGCAGTCCTTTTGTAGCTAGCATATGCATGGTTTCATACTAATAGACTACATGTATTCACCCATGCACATTTCCCCAGAAAACATGGAAATTGTTCTGGGATACCTGGTTTAGCATCCATGCTTCTAGGGTACAGAATTCTGCATTCTTATGTGTGCTGTATGTAACTCACCAAATTTCTCAATGTTTTTTGTACATTGACCCTGTTGTGTTTTTACACAGAATAATCATTGTTGGAATATTTTGTTCAGGTGAAGGGGTTTGAGAAGGCGCAGTGAGAAGAAAGTTACCCAGCGGGTATAAGGTTGCATGTCCTAAAAGTTATTTATTTCTTCTTCCTCTGGCTAGGTTTTAGAAGAAACAGTTGACCTTTAGCTATGCCACTCAAAGCTCTCCAACTTTGGTAGATGAGCTCTGAGAGCTCGCTGAAGCACTTTAGACAGCTGCAGTGAAGGGGTGCCTGACTCCTGAGTCTTGCATGGCACTGGGCTTTCAGCATCGAGGAAATATTTTTAAAAGACCATGTGTGTCTGGAATTTAGGTGACTCCAGGTTAAGAAACAGTTGAGCAGAGTTTTGCACAGAATATAGTTTGGGATTTAGCATACAAATTTTGCATGAGGTTATGTCTGACTTCGGAATGCCCACATATGGAGAAAAATAAAATGAACTGCTGGCTTCACTAGGAGATGCTGTATACTCAATATTTTTGATCAGACCTTTTTTACTAAGGTTCCTGAACATGGATTTATGAGCCAACCTCTAAAAACCTTGGCTGAAGTTCTTAAAAGGAGTTAATCTCTCTTATACTACCCACTACGAGGCCCCTAAACTTCCAATGGTTAAATTCTTTAAGAAAGAAAGAGCAGCTGTGCCACACTAAGTCATGGGTATACTGGGCTTGGCACCCTCCAGTAGTGGAAAATAGTGGATGCTTGGTGTAAATTGTAAGAGTAGGACAAGCACAGAATGATATTTGTCCAGGATCCACTCCAGGTGATTCAGAGATTCCCTGTACCAGAAACTATATATTTGTATTTAATTGTTGTGAGTAGTTTTTGTTCCATGGACATGTCCAAACGCTTGAATATATCATTTTTATCCCCACTGCATCCTGCAGCAAGTAGCTCCAAGGCTTCACTATGTTCCACATGAAGTACCATATCTTCCTGTGCTTCTTGGAACCTGCTGTTTGCGGGGATCTTTAGAAAGAAACGTTGGTTTGTAACTATTTGCCATTTCTTTGCAATTCAGGATTTCAGAGGCTTTTTTATTATATGTCAGTATCGACAAGATATCATTGAAACTTAACAGGAGCATGAGTACATTTCAAGCTAGAATTTAACAGTGAACTTGTCTGGATTTATAGTCATGTTCTAGAACCTCTTCTGTTCCTATATAAACGCTTCAAAAGTAATTGAATCCAGGGTAGACATAAAATGATTCAAGGAAATAAAAATTCATATTCCATTCATATTGGCAGGAGAGATAGATTGAGGTTACTGCAGGAATGATGAAAAATCCCCTTTAATTACTTTTGAGAGCTGAAAATGCCAGAGTTGAGAATTACATGAGGTTCTTGAGCAGAAGTGCACCTGTGTGATTATATACATATGTCCACACTGACACACACAACTGCCAAGGCCATCCGTGCTGGAGGAAAGGTGGTGAGTTTAAATCTAGGCAACACAGAGTGAAGCTCAGTGCCCTGGCATAAAAATGTTGATGGCTACCATGGAAACCAATTGGAACTTCTATGTAAGGGACATGTTATCTGTGGGAACAAAACAGGAATGACTATTTCTCAGTATCACAATTACCTACAATTAATCTTGCATATTAGGATTGTCTTGATTTATTTGCATAAAATATTATTCACTTTGCTCCAAGTTTTATGTGAGTGGGGGCACCCTGACCTTAGGAAGAGTTCAAGGGTTTGACAGTCCACTTGAGAACCTGTTTTATAATGCGTAATTTTAACAGCATTTCGGGTATGGCTCTTCCAGTGCAGCTTTCATTTCAGCCTTTAAAACCTAAACTCTTTGCAGATGGCAGTGTGCAGAGATGAGAAGTGGTGGAAAACTCTGTTATAAGCTGTCACAGCAGACTAAATCTGGCTGTAGTCACACAAGTAGCAGTTAAATTATCCCGCAACATCAGCAGTAGCTTTTAAGTGAAAACATGGATCATGCGTGATGTTTGAAGGCTATTACTAACATTGGTTATGGAGATGAAAATTTGTATTTCAAGTCAGTGCAGAGTCTTTGAAGATAAATGCAGATGTGTGTGTGTCTCTGTTTACAAAACACTCAATTAGGGGTCCTTTTAAACATGTCAATTTTACAGTATTGTGACTTGACAGGCATAAGCAGAGACATCCCTGACTTACACAGGCACAAAAACCCAACAGATCTGGGCCTGTGCATCACACAAATGCTCAGTAACTTGCTTGTGTATATTTATACTCAGATATAATACACAACACTGTGGAAGCATATACACATCACAACTTGAATGTATGCACATAACTGTCATTCATGTTGGTTAGAGGTTGAACCTTCCTGAATTTGCCTCTCATCTGACCTTTACAAAATAGAGCATCTGTGAGGTGAGCTACATTTTGGAAAATGAGTCAGTACACAGGATGATACAGCACAATTTGAGGGGCTTTTTGATATTCCACATCTCTGATTGCTATAGATTTTTAATGCAGTCACTGTGAAATACTGGTAAGAAGTACAGCTAAAGAAAATGCAAATGAGCTCAATAAAGTCTCCAGGGCTTTTCAAATATGTAAGGTTATCCAGCCTGTTTACAGACCACAGTCTGCTAGAATGAAACAAAATCAAACCAAACCTTTGCCCTGAAGATATAATTGGCAACGTTAAGAATCTTACAATACCCCAGGGACAGTGGTTGCATCTCTACCTCACCACATATTATTGTTGAAAATATTAGTCAGCTGTTTATTTATCTGGAATTAGCAGATTAGGGAGTAATGTTTTAGTGATACCAAACATCTGTGATAGCAGCTTCAGAGTAATAGGCTGAAACAGACACTGCATCATCACTTCGGGGAAGAATTTAGGCAAATGCGATTACAACTACAGTTTCTTCTTTTTCCTTTCTTTTCCCTGTCAGCTCTGCTAACGACTATCTGGGCTCAGACCCCAGCTCTTGAATCTCACATTTTATTAAGTATTCGCTTTGCCACTAGTCTTTCAGAAACAGCTTTGCGTAAGGTATTAAAGAACAAGTAAGCCAAATCAACATTTCAGGACTCTCATATGGCTTTCATATTGCTGGGCAGAGTGTGTCTTTTCACAACTGCAAACCTTTCTTCAAGCTGGATGTTAACACTTTCAGAGTAACTTTTAATGCCAAAACAACGTCCTTCCCTTTCAGTTCAAAGAAAACACAACATCTGTCATAATGTGAAATGTAGATTTAATGCAAGTGTCAAGTCAGGCACTTGGTAATGAGGTAAAAACCCTTGAGATTTTAAGTCTCTCTTCCACGCTATCCTATTACAGGGAGAGGAAAGGAAATAACTGTTTCTTTGGCACTTAGCAGCTATTCTGTGTCCCTTACCTATCCTTCCCGGACATCTTCTGTGAATTAGTGGATTTTTCCTGGCAGTGCCCCTGAGAGGGAGGAAGCTGTGATCATGTTTGCTTTGTGACCGAGGGAAACTGAGGCACAGAGCAGGCACAGCCCGGACCTGCCGCGGCACTGCGCGGAGCCCCCAGCCCCGACCGGGGCGGTGACGGGTCCCCGGGGGAAGGGCGGCGATCCCGCAGCTGCGGCTGCATCCCGCAGGACACTGCGGGGCGGCGGCGGAAGCGGTGGGAAGGGGGAAGCAACAGGCTGGTGGCAGCTTCCCGGCCGAGGGGCGGCAGCCGGGGGCGCGGAGCGGGGCCGGGGCTGTCCCAGCAGCGCCGCGGCCGCCGCAGCAGCCACGGGCGGGCGAGCAGCGGGTGCCGCCGGGCCACCGAGCCGTGGGCGCGCCGGGGAGCGGAGGCGGCCAGCCCGGGCCCCGGGAAGCGCGGGCTCGGGGCAAGGACTCGCAGATGTCTGTGTGCAGAAGCAGCAATATTTGCCCTTTGGATAGCCCCTCTTCTGCCGGGCTCTCCCCCGACCCCGTTTTTCCTCTAGCCTCTCTCCGCCGTTCTCCCAGGAAGGCTGGAAGCAGCCACGGGGTAACCGCGGCACGGTAAGGAGCTGGGATTTTGGGATGCAGATGTCACATTGCCGTGCAAACGCAGTAGCACTTTATCAGGATTTCAAACTGCATCTTTTATCTCTTTTGGAAAAGCGTTTTTCGGAGGAGATTGCCCTCAACAGACCCGCCATAAAAACATTTTAGTGTTGCTCTTGTGCTTCTGTGCATCCCACAGCGAAGGGGTCCCGGTGGTCCCTCGGGAATACAAGGAGTTGTGAGAAGTTACACAACTGGCCACCAGACTAATCCACTCCCTCTACCTTCCCGCGAGTACCTCCCCCTTCTGCTCTTTTTTTCAATAGCAGCCCTTTCTCAAAATCTCAGGTTACTTTGCTAAAGAGTTCTCAGCCTTATAGTTTCTGCCCTTGTCTCTGCCTCCAGCTCCTTAAGAGCCACCCAACCCCAGCGATTGGATTGGGCAGCCCGTCTTGACACACCACTGTGCTGAGTGCTTGAGGACGTGTTTCAACAGATGGTTGGGGTTAGTGTGTGTCATCACACTCGAGTGGGGATTAGGGGAGAGAGGCAGCCTTGCTGGAGCTGTGTGGTCTTCCCCAAGTGCGAGCTGCAAGCAAAAGAAGAAATACCTAGCTTTGGGGGAGAAGCGGGAGGAATCGTTTCCAGCAGCTCAGAGGGAAAAATAAAACCCCACACTTTGTTCAGGTAAAGTAAAAGGCACCTCATGTCTCTCTCTCTCTCTCTCTCTCTCTCACTCCTTTTTTCCTTCACGGTTTTCAGAGGAATGCTAGCGCAGCACACTTGTCAAAGCCAGTTGCTGCTGCCTTATCAATGCTGCTATTGTACGGCTGACAGATAACAGCGAGCACAGCCTGATGCTTGGCTGTCTTCATAGAGCTAACACTCTTACCGCCGCTAAGGTCACGCTTTCGGAGGTGTAGATTGGAAAATCTCGCCTGGGGCGGTGTGTGCCAGCCCTGCGGGTGCCGGCGCTGCTCCCCCCGCAGGCAGCGCTCTCCGCCCGGCGCACACGTGTGTGCCCGGAGCGGCGCGGGGAAGCGGCCGGGCACGGGGGCTGCTGCTGTGTCTGCGGGGGAAAACGCCTCCGTGCTCCAGCACACCCGTGGAAACTGCCTGCGAGGGAGGCAGCGAGGGAGAAGGAGCCGCGGCAGAGTATTTCCTAGGTTTGGAGCAGGATGCTTCAGCGGCGTCTGGGGCTCAGCTGGGAGGCAAACCAGGCTGTTTTGAAAGTGCGTTTGAGATGTCTGTAAAGTTTGAAGACTCCTTTATGGAGACCTGCCTGGGCTCCTGATGATCGGCATCCAGATGATTTGGCTTCCATGGGCATAAAGTTAAGAGAAAATCAGGAACGTAGGGAAAGGCAGGGTACAATGTAATGCTGCTCTTGCAGCTGCAGCAGAGCAGATGGATGTAATTCATTTGCAGATCTGTTTGTGAAAGTTTTACAAGTCATTGAAAACTAAGTAGCATCACTATAATGGATCATTAAAGACTCGCTGTATTTATAGATTCTAAACTAGCGATCTGAAGTGTTAATTAGAAGTAGGCAAAAATTTATGTTTAGGAAGGAAGAGGGGCAGAAATGTAATTAGAAATTAGTTATGGAAGTACTCTGCTATAATTTTCATTTAATTCCGCTATTAAGTTCATGGATGTCTGGAGCGTGGGAAGCCCAGAAAATTAACTAAATCAAAAATGTTATCACTAATTACAGTATGTTAGCTTATCAGAGAAGATGTTTTCATTGTTTTGTTCTAAATTATCTAGATGGAGAAATTAGAGGATGGATTATTTTTCCTTTTATTTGGTTTGGGGTTTTTTAGTTAAAAATTTGCTGTATATATATTCTGTCTTCCTGTGCAGAGTAACTAAATTTTTTTGTTTCTTTTGCACTATAACAGATCTTCACACTAACTGTCACCTACCTCTGGTGCTTATGAATTATTGGCCTTCTACTTGAGAAAGAAATCTGACACTGTCCTCACCACTTACAGGTGAGATATTCTATATATAATATTGTATATAATGTGTTCTGAAATAAGATCTGTTTAGTAGGCTGAGCAAGGGGATTTATGGCTGGTGCTTTTTGATTTTGGTATTCAACCGTGTAACGATGCCCATAAACCCATGTTTCATGTTGCACATATATTTTTGCCTCAAACCAACTTTTTTGTTAACTTTTTTTCCTTGAGCAGACTATTTGGCCCCTTTGCAGGTTGTTCTCAGCTTGTATTTTCAAACACACTCTTTAGTAGGAATGTGTCCTCAGAAGTCATCCACAGCAATTTGAAACAGAGAATTAGCTAAATCCCAAAAAACACTGCACAACCAGACCAAGATTTATGTGAATAAATTTGACCATTTTCGTTTTTTCTCTCAGTCTACACTTTCTCATTGTAAAAAGTGATGGAAATTTTTACAAGCTTAAAATGAAAAACAAAACCAAAGGAAAACCTCATTACAGCTCCACGTTAAAGTCTTGTATATTGGATTTCTCCTCTTTCTCCCAGTGTGTCCTGTGAGAAGCTCAATATGCCAGCTTCAGCACATAGAGGTTTAGACTTCTAGCAAAGCTAAGGTGCAGCATTGCGAGCTGCAGAGCCTGCTGCTGTCACTGCCTGACTGAAACCCATCCCTCTTTGTGACTGGATCACACATCAGATGATCTATAAGAAACCATATTCTTCAAGAAAGTGCATAGCTAATTACACATGCCCAGCTTGTTATTGTTTTACTAGGGGACAAAAACCCCAAACTAGTTTCTCTAGCACTGCCAGAAAATCTCGCTGAGAAACTAGGAACAGCAAATCATGTTTTTCCTTCCTTTATAATGATGGGGCTGTTTAAAAGACAATGCCCACGGGGCAGTCCAGCTTCTTGTCAAAATGTAATCTACTGTTCCAGATGGTAAACATTCAAAGACATATTTATGGTGACTTCTACATACCTTCCTTTGACATTGGCTTTTTTTTTTCCCTGAGAGCACTTGTGCTGGATACACACATGAAGTTCCCATTAGCATCCTAGCAGCTGTAAAAGTGTTCAGAGCTCACAAAGATGTTCCTCACAGTGAGATAAAAATAATCTTAGGAAAAGATCTGAGACAGTACAAGTTCCATGATATGCTCAAGGTAAAAAATTCCAGAGGTACAAAAAAATCCATAAACTGCTGCATGAAAGCTGTAACACATTTTTGTTGCGGCTAATTCATCTTTGCTTGATATGGAATGCTGAACATACCAGGCATGTCTGTACTATCAACTCTGTTTGTGATGTGAGGCAACCTGCACTGCACAAAAGCTGGTGTGTTTCTTTTTCCCCCAGCTAGTGAAGATTAGGTGGGATACTTACTGTCTTCACAGAGTTTTCAAAGTGTCACCCTGGGTTTTTTTTCTCTCACTGCTCTGAGAAGTTAGGTAGACACAAGAAAATGTTTTCCAGCCAGAATGTGTTCTGCCCTGAACTGCCTTAATTATGTGTCAGTTTATTGCTTGTCAGGGGCTTCCTCTTCTTAGCACTTTATAATCGAGGTGGGTGAGCTTGTTACATCACAATATGCAACTTCAGTTTCTGCGTCTTGGCATGTCTCCTTGGCTTTTCATTGATTTTTGTCTCTGTTTCAGAGGAAAAAAAAAATTAATTATGATTGGTGTAATTTACATTGAAAAAAAACCCTTGATGAATTTCCAAATGGCATGTAAATGCACCTTCGTTAAATTAGAGGTCGTTAGGAAAAAAACTGCATGTGGAAGTGCAGAAGTATCCTAGAGATTGCAAGTAACAGTGTGAAAATTATTGCAACAGCTCTTATTCCAGTCAGGAACTGATAAACACAGTTTATTTAAAATTTTGTGATGCTGGGGACAGTGTTCCTAAATGTGCAAGCCACATTTAAAACCCACACTGAGTGGATGTTAGAGAGCTATGGAAAAAAATATTTTGAAATTTTTGCAAATTCTGTTCTGGCTAGAACACTTTATTGCAGACTATTTTGACAGTTTGCAGGTTTTTAATCTAGCTTTGTTTAACTTACATCCCGCACTTGATATTTTATATATATATGACCAAATGTTCATGCAGGATCAGGAGTTTGAGACTTGTGTAATGTCAGGGCCTGTTCTCACACTGATGAGGCTGGACGCTTGTTGCAGATGTCATGGGAGTCATGGGTTCCATGATTTCCTTAGCTTTAGAAAGAGCTTTGGGGGATTTGTGTTTGAGTGGGAAGGCAGACTGATGCGATAACAATTGAGAAAGCTCCTTTCTGAGTGCCTTGAGAGCTGCAGTGTTCAACAGAGGACGAGGGTCCCGTGACAACTCTGCGGTGACACAGAAAGAATCCAATTAGTGGCCACTCCTGCTGTTGATACTAGATCTCTCCTAAAACATTTCCACCATTACCATCCTCATTGTAATCCCATCCACGACACTGATAATGGGATCAGGAGTGTCTTTTCAGAATGCCTGTTTAAATTTTAACTGCCGTCTTTGGAGATTTTGATGATATTAAATCAGAAGGCACTGAATGGCACAGCTCACAAGAGAGCTTTGTGACACCCGTGTCACCCAGTAGTTGTCTTTCTCTTACTAGAATTTCCTAACACCTCCGGGTAGAGCTGCTCTGAGTGGGCTACAGATGAAGTAGGGGGGTTGTATGTACATGGCGAAAAATCCATTGAGTTGTGGCTGTCCCTGCACTGCAGTTACCTGTAGACCTTGTCCCTGAGAAGTTACATGTGCAGAAAGCAGCAGTCAAGGCAGTGGGAGGGGATTCAGTCCCCTGTGCTGTGCCCTGGTAGTGGCAGCAAGTCCTCCTGCTTCTCCCTTTAACAAGCCTTAAGTCATCGCTCTGCCTTGTCAGCTGGATCAGCAGTGTAATATTCTCTCCTGCCCCCCTCGGAATTTTTTTGTCTTTCACTTTTCTTGCTCCAATGCTAATTCATCATTTCCATATGATCAGAGTGCAGTAACTCCTTTGTTATTCTTACCAAGATGGGCAAGTTCAACGCTGTCATGTGCTTGGAGAGGGCGCTGTAAAGTGGAAAGATTCAAGGCTCTAAGCAGTGTCACCTCAGAATGCAGCACAGTAATTGATAAATTAATTGCCAAACCAGACACTTTTTAGCTGAATTATTTTAGCATATTACAGTTATGTCAGTAGACTGCTTTTGTGAGCCTCTGCAAGATCTTTGTTTAGCATTGCTTGTTCATACTCGAAAGTTGTTGACTGGTGAGAGTAATTCCATTCTAATTTTGCGTGTCTTAAGACTTTTATTTTCTGAGAAAACTAATACTTGTTTCATCTTATGGCTTATGCGCACAGCAGATTTGGTATCAGTGATTTTCCCAGAACTTTAGTGCCAGTTTCAGAATCTGCTGGAAAGTTTGGTAAGCCTTTATTACTGCGTGTGCTCTATTAATCCTGGAGCTCTGAACCTTCCCAGTCATAACCATCACTAGTGGTTTGGTTACACTGAAACATTTTTTGTAACAGTTGACCTTTACACCCGAGGTTTTATAGTGATTTTCTTTTTTTAATGTATTTCATTTGTAGCAAAAATTAACTTACAATTAAATATAATTTTGCATTATAGCATTTATAGTTCCCTGCAAAGTTGGTAGTATTGCTGGAATTTATACTGGAAGATTTCTAGATGTGATACTGTGCTATAGAAATCTGGACTGTAGATCAGTGCTAGATTTTCCATAGAATACTTCATGAAGTTTCTATATGGAAGCAAAAGACTAGAAAGTCACTGATGTTATATTCTAAAAAAAAATCCTCTCCTGGTTTGAATGTAATTATGGCACTGCATGCTGCCATTTCTCTATGATGTGACTCTAACCCATCTTAGCAAGGAGATGAGCTGCTTGACAGCAGCTGTATTTTTGTGGTGCTTCACAGGAGGTGAACTCTGTTTGGAAAGCCCACAGAGAAGATGGGGAAGCTTTTGGCACTAGAATTCTGGAGAATAAATGTAACAGGGAGCTGAACACAGGGGATTGTTTTTCTCAAAAGCATCTATTAAAACTGAATAGTGGTCTGTTCCAGTATTGTAATTGCAATGTGCCAAGATGATCGTTATTCTACCATGTGCACTGTTTTGTCTGTTTTCACTTAAAAACAGAAAAATGTGTTGCCAAGCCCATAAATGTCTGCAAAACTGCCAACTCTCCTGACTTTTATCAGTAGTCTCAAGATATTTAGCCTTCTTTGTAAAGCTTCAAGTGTAAGAGTCAAGATATAACGTGAGAAGTTCAGATCTCTGCTTTCTGTTTTTTTAAACCTAATCCTCCTGGTTGCTGAGACAGCTGGCTTGCATGCAGCTCCAGAAACATGAAGGAAACTAACAGAAATCCCAAATCTCCCTCTGTAAATGCATGCAGGCTGTGTGAACAAGGTGGGTTTGTGCATGTCGTACCTGGTAATTAAAACAACCCAACTTTTTTTCCTGAGGTTTACCGTAATCAGTTCCCCCTGAAATTTCTGATCGGTTGTCTGATAACTCCCATTTTGTTAAAGAGGTTTTATTGCAACAGAGGGTGAGGTTTCTTCACTCCTCTCAGACAGCAGAATAGCTTGCTGCCCTGGAGAAACCCATCCTTGATCCTCCCATCCTCTGCCTCCAGCAGTGTGTTCCCATCTCCTTCCTTGTGCCAGGTTTGGCTCTTGGCTCACCTCCTGGAGTGCTGAATGAACTCACCAGAGCAGCGGGAAGCTCTCTTGGCTGCCTGCCTACTGAGCTGGTTCATATCAGCAAGTGGACAGAGGGTCCACATGCTGCAACAGAAGTGGTTGGAGCTGGTGGCTGGGGGTGAGGAGGGGAAACACGGCCAACCCTTTAGGGGAGTGTGAGCTGTAAGATACTCCACTAGCTGTTGACACCTCCACCCACAAACTGGGGCACTGTGTGTGTCTACAGCAGAAGTTTGATAACAGATGTGTGTGACTGTGCCAGTGTCACCACAAGCACAAGGCTAAAGGTGCACTTCTAGCAAAAGCCTATCCCTTTTTATTTGGAGAATAGCTGCAGTGTCACTCAGAATATGGAAAAGTCCTCCCTTACCATTTCTGACTTTCTAACCCAACAAATAGGCTTTAGAGAGAAGCTAATAAGCAGTGTGGAGAGAAAAGAGGAAAGAAACAAAAATGCCTGCTCAGCTGTTGCTTTAAAAAGGTGGATGAGATTCTGAGGGTGGGATCCAGCCTGTAGAAAGAAGGTGTCCCCTGAGTCTTAAATCCTTATACAGCAGCTACCTAAAGGCATGTTCTCTCTCTGATCAATGAAGAGAGTCCCCCTGAAGACCTCCAGGCACTGCAGTTAGGAAAGCAGGATTTCCTTTCGTAAATCTTCAGAGGCACCTGCTTCTTTCCATATGTAGGCATGAAGCTTGCTTGCTTTGCAAGGATTGCTACGGAGCTTAAGCTGGAAGAACTTGATATCATCTTGAGTTTCTTGGTTGGCCCACAGATGAGATGATAAACACTGTATTTGAACAGCTGTGATGTAATTCCTACACAGTGTTAAGGTGTCTCCTGTACTTTCCCCAAAAGAATGCATGAAGCAGCAGATAATTTCATTTGAACACTGGAGATATGATTCACTTGAAGATACTAGGATACTTAGATTAAAAGTGATTTTGGTACCAGCTGTGGAAATGGAACACTGCACTCCTCCAAAGTGTCACCTGTTTATTGCTGGGTTATGCTGACAAAAAAAAAAATCCAAATGTAAAGTATGTAAGTTTTAGAAAAATGTTTTAAAAATCACCCAGTGTTGTTACTTAAAGAATGTTTCAAAGGCCTGTGGGGCAGATAAAGCTTAGGGGAATCAGAGATGGTGGTGATGGTGCCTACAAGCAGTAAAATCACAGTGATGAATAACGGATGATCTTAGAGGAATATGCTGTTGGACAAAGAATGGAAGAAAGACAGAAATGTAAAAGATTCAGGACGCATGTTCCTGGATCTACCTATGCTAAGTCTTTTGAGGATTATCTCCCAGTGACTTGACTGCCTAGGGGCATGCCAGTCACAAATTAGAGAACAGCAGTGCAACAATAAACTGAACATCCTGTAAATAACCAGCACGGGATACTTTTTAACTATCACTTTTTTCCCCCCCCCAGGGACTGCAAAAATGTTAAGAACAGTGGACTTTAGAATAATATTTGGGTTTTGGTAACTTTGTGACAATAAAGAATTATGCATTAATCCAATTCGAAGTAGTGTTGAAGAAAGGTTCCTTTGGTGTTATTCCCCGCTATTTTATTTTAGCTATAACACCTGAAATCTTGAATGTGTCCTTATGTGAATTTACCTTTTTGTTATCTATTTTACGTCTAGGGCCAGTTTATGAACTGGGACTACAACACTATCTGCTTGGCCACCGGGAGGTGGTAGGATTTAGGGAGACAACTACCACAGTTAGACCAATAAAAATGTTCTGAAGTGAACACAAGTATGTGTCAGGAATTCCAGTAGTTTCATTTATCTCCATATCAATAGGACATTGGTATTTTTTTATACCACTGCAAACTTCAGTCCACTGCTGGTATACAGGGTCACAGAGGAAGGCTTCCTGTGCTCCACTGCTCTGCAACTCAACTCCTAAGGGAAAAAGGCCACTGAATTTGGGTTTTGTTTTCCTTCTGCTTAGTGTGGAGAATTCCTCTAAAGCAGAGATCCTCTGAAGTGAGGAAGGGCAGAATGAAGAGCCTTTGTGGTATGCATAGTCAGGGATCGCCAGAGTCCTCAAAAACATAGCAGTTCTACATAGGAAGATGTGCAGCTACAGAGGGGTATTGAAAGAGGTACATAATTTTTTTAGATTTTTTCCATCCTTTGCAGCTCACATCCAGTTTTTCCTTTCACTTAATGGCTCTGCAAATATTTCCTCTCCACAAATTTTGCACTGTTTTGCACATCATCAACTTGTGAAGGGTTTGAGATACAATATAACTATTTCTCAAGAAATAGGTCTGTGTTACAGCTATTTGTTTTGGTCTTGGGTACCATGGATATCTATAGCACAAAGACGACATCTATCAAATCCCATGAAACCTTTCGAGAGGATAATAGTTGCCAACATGCAAAGTGGTCTGCAAAAGCCAGGTAAAACAAGGACATGGTTAAGCAGAACCGATGCATGTGCTGTCTTGGACAAGTGACATTGTGCAATTGTATCTTGATATTGTGTGTTTTGAGGACCCTGTCTACCTTTTGTGTAAGCCTGGAGAATTCACTGCTCTTTCTGATAGCCGTAGAACATTTGTAGTGTGAGAATATCAGGTGTGTATTCCTCCTTTTATATGCGGTGTAAGAATCCTTAGTTGTTGTTAAGAAATCCACAGGGTTATTGGAGAGAATCATTTGCTGAGGAGTTAGAACCTGTGTTGAGGGAATTCTGCAATCATATTCATATCCCTATCACACTGCTTTTGGGTGCTGTTTCAAGGCTGCTTTGAATAAAGCTGTTTCCTACATACTGTGTACATTTTAATGAGGTCATCAATATGGGCATCAGCAGCTCGAATTTAAATGAGTGATGCTGCTGCTGTGACCTGTCTGCTTTACTCCTCTGCTGGAGATTACTCATGCACACACCTTGGGAGCCCCAGGGCAACATCCAGTGCAGAGCAAATTTTCATTTCCCACAAGAATATTTGCCCTTCAGTCAGAGAAAATTCAGATAACAAGCAACAGTAATTCAGCCATTCTACATTTGCTGCAGTATCACAACCCAGTACTGAAGCCTGAACTGTGACACTAGTGCTACTGTGATGGTAGAAAAGAGACACAGACATGTGGAGTACCAGTGTGTTGAATCTGGTAGCTATTGAAATATTCACTGGTTTGTTTTAGTCTCCAGTCATGAGTGGCTGCCATAGTTGCTATGTTTCCCTGCCTACAGTAGAAGAGTATGCTGGGCTTTTCAGTTCAGAATTGATCTCAGTAATGCATGTATTTATGAGTCTGGGCTTTTGAAGTCATACCCTACTGTCAAACAACTCATCTCTAAAAAAGTGTTGCAGTTATTTTGGGTGAGAGCCTAACACAGGGATGCAGAGCAGGTCTCCTAGAATGCCTCACCCGCCTCTTCCAGATGCCTTGCTGAGTCACATCTGGTATGAAATGAGGAGTCCATGTCTCAGTCCTTATCTTCAAAGCTCAGTGTGGCCCGCTGTCATTGTTTGAAGAAGCTTTTTGCCCCACTTCATCATGAATTGCCAACAGATACAGTTAATAGGAACAGTGATAGTGAACAGTGAAGGAACAAAATTGAGGTGGGCAAGAAAGTGCCATGCTGACATTATAGGGCGAGACAGACATCAAATATTAGACTGAGAGACTAGGGAACTTCTAAAATAGACAGAGTATGAATCTGAATCATGACTGATAGATACCCCAAAGGAACGCAGATCAGATTTGGTGAGAGGAGGATGGAAAGAAAATGTTTTTTTTTTCTCTCTCAGTAGCATTTCTGTGTGCTTGTCACACATATCTATTGATCCATTCACATATCAGTCTGCTCAAAGTTATATTTATCTGTTCTTCCAGGAGAAATCCTGAGTGTGGCATTTACCATGTATTATATTCTATTGTCCAGTTGCTGTAATGAACATGGGGAGGTGAGAGCATCAAAGCAGAGCTATTTTGTTTTCTAAGCAGTTTGGAAATGACATACCTGTCGACATTAATTTCCATCTCTTTTGCAGTGCTTGAGGAAAATTCTTTCTTCCTTAGAAGCCTCATAGAAAACAAAAATTTTCCACTTTGGTAAAGGCACATGTGCCTTGGTAGCTGTTCAGCTTAGAGTACATGTACATGGAAGGACACAGGATGGATGATTACCTTGCATAACACTGATTATATAATTTGCAAAGGCTAAAGTTATTATTTCTCTGTTCCATTTCTTATGTGTCCTTCATAATTTTCCCTATTTCATGTATAGTACACAAATTCTTTTCCATTTACACTTTTATCTTTTGATAAAAAGATACTTTTCAGATCTTGTGTTCAATGCTGTCAGGAAACTGCTTTAAATGAAAGTGTGGAGTGATGTGGAATAGTTTTAATGAAGGCCAAAAGAATGTGAACTTAATCTTTTTCATAGGAAGTTTTGTTCTGTTCCATCCTGTGCCCTGCTTAAACACATTGGCCTTTTTTGACCTTTTCCTTGATGAAGGTTAAGTGGGAAATATCTTGGCTGCAGCCTTCCAGCTTAACCAGAAAGACTTTCCACAGCTCATGTTTACTTTCCCTACTATGTGCATTCATCTTTCCCGAATCAAAATTGTTAAACTGGATTTTCAGAGAGAAATTAATAGCTTGTGGCATTGACAATGAAGTGTCAAGCCTTCTTCTTTCATGTCTCCAGCTCTATTTTGCTAGTGATGATTTCGTCAGTTCTCTTGCTAGAGATTAACAAATCTTGGGAAAAAAATCTGTTTGGTTAATGGGTTCCTTCCAAGCACCTTCTTTATTGTCATTAAGAACAAATGAACAGAATTGCTGCATTTGCAATTTATTGAGTGCATTGCTCCTGCAAAAACCTAGAAATATTGCTATGTTTTCCATTTCTGTCTGGGCATCTTTTGTGCGTACTGCCACACACAGAGTGAGACAGAATGCTCTTGGCTAGTGAGGGGTCTCAGTCCTTGGTGTGCTCACTCCAAAAGACTTTGTCAATCATCCTGTAAAAAAGTTTCAGAGAGAGCATAAACTGTGTCCTCAGGACACTACTGCTTTTAATGGAAAGGAAGTCATGTTCTTCAGTTACCACACTCTTGAGAGGAGAAGAGCTAGATCTGAAGTTCTCTCCTGTCCTCAGTCTCTGTAGTAACCATTGCAGAATTTTGAAGTTTGGGATGTCTCTATTTGTTATGCTACATCAAGTTGTGCTCCATGGAGCTTTGTTATGAGACACACAGCAGTGTCTTGTAACACTGTGTAGTGCAGGGAAAGAACCAGTCGATCTTCAAACTCAAATTTCATTTTGGTTTAGTTCTCAATGTCATTTTTGCCCCCCACAAAGCACAATTGTATGATTAGCACTATGTTCACACATACATATTCTGAAGGGGGATGGTCAAGTCAATTCTTTATCCCTCTGTCAAGAATAAGGGAAGTCGACCTTTCCTGTGAAGAGAAGACACTCTCAACTAGGTCCTTCACAGGTATATTAAATATTTCATTTACTTGAAGAATGATCACCAAAAGATTCAGGTTGGAAAGGACCTTGGGAGGTCTCAGGTGGTAGTAAAACTAGGCTATGAGATCAGATCCAGCTGCTCAGGACTTCAACCTGTTGGATCTCGAATATCCCCAGAAGACATTTGAGTGCACAGTGTCTTGGGCAACTTCTTCTGCTATTTAACATTGTCTCAGGGAAGAAGCTTGCTTTGATTTATATCCAGTTTGACTTTTTTTGTTTCAGCCTGTGCCCGTTATCTCTTGGACTCCTGCCATGCACCGCTGACTCCTGACAGAGCCTGGCTCTCTCTCTTTGTTACCTAATTACAGGCTCTGGGCAGCTTCTCTGAAGCCCCCCCATGTCCAGCTCATCTCCAGGAGGAACAACCCCGGGTTCTCTTTGCAGGGCAAATGCTCCATCCCTAAAACAACTTGATAGCCCTTCACGGGTCTTGCTCCAGTTCATCGTAGCTGGTTTTGTACTGTAGGCCCAAAAATTGAGCATAGGTGCCATTTAATGAGCTCTAAGCAAAGGTTCTTAGTGTCTGTCCTTGCTGAATTCCATTAGGATCCTGATGGCCCACTGCTCCAGCCCACCCAGGTCCTTCTATCAGTCCTGTCTTGAAGAGATCCATTGCTGTCTCCAATTCAGTGTCATTCTCTAACTTAATGTCTGTTACTTATCTTGCTTGAAACACTTGCCCTCAACTTTTTGTTTTCATTATCTTACTTTAAATTAAATTTTATTCTCAATTTTCATCCTGAGTCCTTAGTGTCTTTGAGTAAACTGGATATTTATAAAAAGCAGTATACTAAAGCAATTAGTTTCACCTTATAGTTTGTTTGTGACATATGCAGTTGTTCTTAGCTCACCTTTAAATAGGTCTTCCAGTCACAGTGAACTGCAGGAGAAATATTTCTCCAAAATACATTCACATGAGAAGGTTCTCTTCCTGGTTTTGGCCAGGTCTGTCACATTAGACATCTTTAAGCAGATCGCCTTCAATGAGTATCTCAAATTCAGTGGTTTGCTGTGCAGTCCATCTAAACAGTGTTGAAAACTACTAATTAAAACATATAAACTGAAAATACATAAGATTTTTACTTTTAGTAAAAGTTTAGATTTATTTTCAATATGGATTTTTTATTGCATTCTACAGAAGTTGGGGAAGAATTTAAATGAACTTTTGGAGTTCTGAAAGAGATCAATTTCAAACAACTGCACTCCACAGTCTGGAGGCCTTATTATCATTGATAGCAGTGATATTATTTCCCGTGAATATCTTGGTGCATTTCAGCAATGTTGCCTTTCCTCATCTTCATGTGGCTGGAACTTCTTCCCATAACTTCATTGTTGATTCTCCATAGTGGTGCTTCTTATACGTTTCTGTAACTTTAGAACTGTCAATTATAACAATCTAATTTTAGTCCAATAAACATATCCTATTGATGCATGTATTGTCCCTATGAAGTTATTTTAAAATTCTGTTTGTAGTCAGATAAAGAGTTAACCAATAGAGCTGAAATTTATCAACTTAAAACATACGAAGTCCAAAGTTACCCTAGTTTAGAGATTATTTGGTGTAATTTTAACCTGATTTCTACCTGAGTTTGCTCACTCCCGCACCCTTAAAAAGCTTCCTGCTCTCTGAGCTTAACTACTTTTGAATAGCACTGAAGATTCAATTCATTCAATGCCAGGCATTTAATTAAGAACACTACTAACCTCTGGTAGTATTCTAGGAAACACAATTTCAATTTCTCCTTGTTATAAGACAAAATATCTGAAACACTTTTTTATTAAGAAGTTCATGTGGCGTGTAAGAGAACATCAACTATTGACTCATCCATTATGACAGCGATGTGACCACCTGCACCATTCATCCATTTCTTGAATATCTACAGTGGAATATGTTTCCTGAAGCTCAGACCACATCTGAGCCATCTTTGTCAGAGTTTCACAGTGTGAGGAAAGTGAAAGAAAATTCCATGGTTCTGTGTAGAGTTGTGGTAAAGGGGAATACTTATTTATGAGACTTGTTTATAAGGTTTAGTATTAAAGACTCAAAATAACCTAAACTTGAGCAACATTTACTTCTTAAAACCTGGCTACTGTCCTGCTATTTTTGACTTTTATGCTGAATTGAGTTGCTAGCAAGCATGGTCTCATTCAGTTTTTATCTATGCTTCTTCACTATCCTTTCTTTCATAACTGCTCATAGGCAACCGTAATGTAATAGCAGTCACCACCACAAATCTGTAAATGTCTCTGAAACTCACAGCTTGTCTACAGTGGCTTTTATTTATTGACTTTGCACCAGCACAAACTCACTTGTACAGAGGTATTGAAACTGGCTCAGCATTCCTCAAATAAATGCGACACTGGAGCCCCGCAGGCGTGTGGTAAAGGTACTCCTGTAGAAGAGACGTGTGTGACCACTCTCATCTGAAGGATATGTCTTTAGTAGTGTTCTTTGCACCACAAGAGCTTTGACCATACAAGGGTTGAGCTCCTCCTATAACTTCCTGAAGAGAATGGGTTGTCTATTCCTCAGCAGGATAATTCAGACACACAAGTTCTGGGAAGGCAGAAGTATCCTTCTCACTAGCTGGTTAGGTCTACTCTTTGCTCAGCAAGGTGATGGCTCTGAAATACTGTTTTAGACTCCTCACTTCTAGCTTGGAGCCTCAACACAGATCTTTATTCTGCACTGATCCATTATCTCTGATGCATCAGGGGGATTTCAGAATCTGTCTTCCCAGCTCTTTCTCTGTTAATGTCCTGGGAATTAGAAATCTCATTGTAAACAAAGATGAATGTGCTCCATGGCATCTCCTCAACTACTCTGCATCTTGATGCACATTGAAGTATTTTAAAATGGTAGTTTATATGCTAAGCTATGAACAAGAAGCACTGGGGAGCTCTCCCACCGGGATAGACCTCCTATTCTCTTGACTCTGTTAGAGGGTTAGTAAACTTGTTCAGAAATAGGATATAGAAAATGGAAGAGTTGAAAGAACTAATTTGTTCATTTAATAGCATACAAATATCCAAAATTATACATCAGAGCCTTCAGTTTCACTGGTGAATTGATATTGTGTTATCCTGCATACCATGATATTAAGGGAAAAATGCTAATACCAGTTTTCTGGCTGTAGGCTTCAGATACAATAGAAAAGCTGCATGAAAGAAAGTAGACATGAATTTTTAAGATATAAAATAGCTTTTATAGCTAAGAGCTTTCATAGCCCTTCCTATAGCTGGAGAAACTCAAAAGACACATAGATGTTAAAAAAAACCCTACTTCTTGGGAGAGGAGACAATGTAGCTGAAGCTTGACTCTAATCTAATTTAGATTTTGTGAGTAGGATGTGGAAAAATGGTCTTAGTAAGAACTAGTTCCACCATCATGTTTTAATAAGGAAAGTGAATGTTTTTCTGTGGGAGGCACAGCAACAGAAGTAAATCCCTGTATCTCTAGCGTTAGAATATATAATACAGCTTTCACTCTTTTAGACATACTTTAATTGAGGAATTTCCCATTTTTAAGTTCGTTATAAGGACACAAAAATAAACAAATTGCACACACATAAGAGAGGCAGTGCAAGCTATACTTCCCAGCCAATCCATGAATTCTTTTGCCTTCATCTTTAATCCAGCTCTCCCAATATAGCAACATAACATTTAACAAAAGAGTATTTTTTTTTTCCTGAGGAACAAAATCTGCTTGCACTCTTTATTATGTAATGTATTGAGAATGCAAAATGTCTGGTTACACTGATAAGTCACCTTTTTGACTTATAAAAATATATTCCCACTGATTACTAAAGCAGTGTTGCTTAAGGCTAATGGTGTAATAGATACAAATTCATCCCATAATTCCTTTAACCTCAGTAAATATATTGCAAATGTTTAGTGTCTATTGTGGCAACATAAAGCAGAAGCCATAATTAGCCTAAACAAAACAAATCATAGGAGAGTTTTAAAGCGTGTTTCCAATTTCAGAAAAAAACCTCATAGATTTTTCTTTTTTTTTTTTCACATCTTGAATCAGACATGAGTAAATGTGTTTGTATGTGTGCATTTTCCCCAAAGCACTGAGAAGAATGCTGTGTGAGAATTATCTTTTCCATTCACAGTCATGCTGCTATTTGGTCACATTTCAATCCACTGAAAGAAAAAAAGAAGGTGGGGGGAATTGAAAGCACAACAGAACTGCTTAAATTATTTCAAACTTCAATGGTGCTGCAACCCTCAACAGAAGGCAGAGCTCAGTTGTGTCCATGGAATGGTTCCACATTTCTTAAAAAAAAAGCTAATAAAAATTTTAAAAAGCACAGGCATTAACAAGCTAACACAAAAGATTTATTACTTATATTTCTTTTCTTTTCTGTCTTTTTCTAGCAAACTTGTGCATTCTCCAAATCAGAGAGGCAAATTTCCAGCAAGTGGGTTTATTTTCCTCCTTCCTTGCCTTCACTTCTTAAATTGCTCCTTCAATTTTTAAATTAAGATCATCTTGCTTTTTGACTCATTGATTGTAGTGACATTGTTCTTTATGTTCAGAAGGCGATAAAGAGTGGTCAAGTTTCAAGTCACACTGACTTTGTTATTTTAAGTACTGAAATATAGGAAAAGTCTGCTTTATTAGACCCCTGAATTATTTTTCTGTCTGAAACAGCCTTGTCAGTAGTTTGTGTTTCTTGCTAAACAAAAGTTGTATTTTGCTGCTGAAAAATCTGCCAGAACAGTAAGGCAGAGGAAGATGCTGATATTTTATCAACTAAAAAAGTACACACATAATTGGGGACTCATTAACCCTCATCAAGTCACATCCAAGAAATTTCCTGCTTCACCTCCCCCTTCATGTATTTTGAGTATCAGTTAACATTTTAAGCCTATTTTGTGGCTGCCAGGTCTTCCAAATACCTAAACTGAGAAAGACATCCCTTCAAATGCAAATTAATAGTTTTCTGCCCTCACAATTGCATACCAGAAACCTGGAAGTGCTTTACACCCTGAAAAATTATAATAGTTGTATAGAAGTCTGTGTCAAGGAGATTCTGTTGCCTTTCTGATGTTTCTAAGATTACACATATTTGTTCCCCCTTTCCTCAGTGATTGATACTACTGGAATGATGATAACAGGAATAGCCCAAAGTCTGCAGTTCTATTCAGTATTAGTACACTTGCCAAATAAAACCAGTCACAGATGCATAGAATGGTTTGGGTTGGAAGGGACCCTATAGATCATCTAGTTCCAAACTCTCTGCCATGGGCATGGACCCCTTCCACTAGACCAGGTTGCCTAGGTCCCCATCCAACTTGGCACTGAACACTTCCAGGGACGGGGCATCCACAGCTTCTCTGGGCAGCCTGTGCCAGGGCTTCACCACCCTCACAGTACAGAAATTCTTTCTAATACCTAATCTAAACATGCCCTCTTTCAGCTTGAAGCCACTACTCCTTGTCCTTGTAAAATGTCCCCTGCCAGTGTTTTGTAGGCCCCTTTAGGTATTGAATGGCTTCTCTAAGATCATTTCAGAGCCTTCTCTTCTGCAGGCTGAACAACGGCAGCTTTCCCAGCCTGTCTTCAGAGGAGAGGTGCTCCAGCCCTCTAATAATCTTGGTGGCCCTTCTCTGGATGTGTTCCAACAGTTCAACGTCTTTCTTGTGTTGGGAGTCCCAAAGCTCAATGGAGCACTCCAGGTGGGCTCTCATGAGAGCAAAAGGGTAGAGGGGAAGAATCACCTCCCCTGACCTGCTGGACACATTTCTTTTGATGCAGCCCAGGATATGTGTCCTGTTCCACTGTGAGAAACTGTGAGGAGTTCTTTTTTAAAAACAGATGGTCCAGAACAAAATTAAGCCAAATGAGGCAAACGTATCTGAGAACCGTTTATTGATAATAAAAAGGAGAAGGAAAAGGAGTTGCCTGAGCAAAAGAGGGCTAGAGGAGACAGAAAAGAAGGAAGGAAAATGGAAAAGGGATGGGGGAGAGGAGAGAGAGAGGGATAAGGGACAGAGAGAAGAAGAGGGTGTAACCAGCAGCGAGTCAGGGCAGTGCTGTCGGTGTTCAGGAGGGGTGAATTGTGCACGCTGCCTGCCTGGGGATAGGCTGGGCCTTAGCGAGCCTGCGCTGCTCCTGGAGGGGTCCAGCTCCTGAGGTGACGGCACAAGACACACGACTGTTGAGCTTCTTGTCAACCAACAGCCCCAATTCCTTCTGCCCAGGGCTGTGCTCCATCCATTCTCTGCCCAGCCTGTGCTTGCGCCCAGGATTGCCTCAGTCAAGATGAAGCACTCCTTACTTGGCCTTGTTGAGCGTCATGAGTTTTGCATGGACCTGCCTCTCAAGCCTGTCACAGTCCCTCTGGATGGCATCCCCACCTCAGCTGCACCACACAGCTTGGTGTTCTAGGCAAACTTGCTGTCGATGTCACCAGTAAAGATGTTAAACTGTGCCACGCTCAACACCGACCCCTGAGGGTTATCACTTTTCACTACTCTCCACTTGGATATTGAGCCACTGACCCCAACCCTTTGAGTGTGACCACCCAGCCAATTCTCTATCCAGCAAGTTTTCTGTCTATCAAATCCACACATTTCCAGTTTGTAGACAAGGAGACATTGTCAAATGCTTTGCACAAATTCGGGTAGATAACATCAATTGCTCTTCCCTTAGCCGACAACACCATAACCCACCTGATTATATCAAAGAAGGAAAAACCACAAATCACATGTAAAGTAATAAAGTTAAATTGAATTGAATATTTTTCTGTTATTTTAGAGTGCTATATTTATATTGCCTACTATGCTGGCTTTATCGTGTTTTTACTTTAATTTTCTTAGTGTTCACATTTTAGCTTCATTTTCTACATTTATGTTAGAAAGCAGAATTTTTCTTTTGTTGTTTTGAAGTTAAGAGTTGTGTCTAGTTTTGTCACCAGCTAGCTAGCAAAGCACTGGGAAACAGGCTTGAATACTGTAGCCAGCATTTTTTCACAGTGTAGCAAAATAGACTCGTGCTTCGGGCTACCAAGTTTTTCCAAATGTTCAACTGCTATCATAATTTTTAGTCATATCCACCAAAATAAGGAAAAATTAAATTATCAGAACCTTTTGTTTCAGGAGAAAAAATATTTATGTAGCTTAATTTCATTTAATTTAAGGGGGTTGCTCATGACTATTAAAAGCAGTATTTACTTTTCAAGAAGGTGACAGCAAGTAGTTTTCTTCTGCACCTTCTCACCTAGAAATGGGGGTCAGGGGTCATTTAATAACTGATGCTGAATTGCTCCTTGTATATCCAGTATATTGATAGCAGGTCATCTTTAGCAGTAAGTGATCAAAACTGCTTATAAATTAGTCTGCTGAGATAATCCTACTGAGTTATGAATATCTAAAAGCATATGAGATCAGTTATAACTGTCACAATTTTGCATATAGAAATAGATGTTGTATTGATCTTCATAGGCTGATCCATTTTTTTTTTAAACAATAGATGTTTCCATTGTTATGGCAATACTGCTGAACAAGTGCTGAAGTCAGTAAGGTTCATAAGTTGCTGACATTTGGTGCCTTTTTACTGCTCTATCTTCTCAATCTATTACAAGCAAGGCAGATGGCCTGATAACAGTGCCAGGCGGTGGAAGAGCTCTGTGTGCACTGAAGGTCCCTTAAATGTCAATAATGGATTGCAGTTCTGAGAAATACTAGGGTATACCCTTACCCAGAAATACTTCCTGCTGCCTACTGAAGACAATGAGAAAGGCAAAGCCAGAAGAAAATTCAATGCTTGCATAAATTGTGGTTCCTCAGGCTGCACTGCAATCATGTAGATGGTCCAGCAAAAAAAGTATTGGATACTGGAATCGGATTCTGCTGTCCATTTATTGGCAATTGGGAAGTCTGCCACCAAAATATTTTCCAGCTCGTTCTGTTTTCAGTGAGTAACATTTGCAATCTTCTTGCTCTTCTAACTTATGCATAGAATATTTATATGTATGGACATGCACACAGAAATTACCAAACTGTCCACTGGAATAAAGTTGTTTCTGAGTGAAATGGGAAGCTGCTGCATAAGGACAGTCTTTGTACATCATAGGTCTGAGGAAGTAATGAATATGTCTCTGGCTGAGTCTGTAGGAAGATGTAGGTCTGGTGTTTTCCTGTTTTCTGAAAGACCTCCCTTCTGGCATGAAACTGAGTACGTAAATTTAGGTCTGTCTGAGATGAAGTGAATCACCCACAGCACTCCCTGCAGTCCCTCAGGTCTTCCTTGGAGGCTTTATGACAGTGTTTCTTTTGTGAAATTAAATAAGATGATTGCAGCCCCAGGAGATGGTAACAATCATGTATTAC
Organism: Monarcha castaneiventris obscurior; assembly: GCA_026261815.1. Lineage (NCBI taxonomy): Eukaryota > Metazoa > Chordata > Aves > Passeriformes > Monarchidae > Monarcha > Monarcha castaneiventris. The sequence continues at coordinate 14,841,310 of JAMPIT010000379.1, forward strand.
CACTTCTGAAATTATTTGGAAAACTTTTTATCACCAATATGTCCCAGGTATGGAAAAAGTCCTGCACACGGTAACCTCTCCTATGTTTTGTGGGTTATCTATGTTATACAGGGAGGATTTCTCTCAGTGTCACACATGAATTTACATTCCCCCAAATACCCAAACAATATGCCATCTGGCACTATCTAAACTCCTGCTGTTCCAAGGCAGAAACAATAAATAATAATTTTATGTATTACAGTGTGCTGTAAGCCTTTCTTATCCTGGGATGCTGTTAAGTTTCCATCTGTACCACAGTTTGGAAGTGTGTTGTGACAAGGTTCCTGGCTAAGGCTGTATTAAGAATTTTGGTAGTAAATGGTGCACAGAAACCTGAGGAAGAAAAGTAAGAAAATAAAAAATTAAAATTCTAATGCAATTTCTTTAAAAGCAGCAGTATTTAAAGAAAAGAATTAATCCCTTTTCCATAGAATAAAATTATGGTATAACATCCTCTCAAAAGTTAAGTCTTAATGAACTCTTTTGTGCACCTACAGCAAAGCATTATGTTTTCATATGCTCATGAATGTGGAAAACAGGGATCTGGAAACTTTGACCGTGCCCATATGTATTTTCTGCTCTGTATGGACTTGTTCAGTGCCTATTAAAGTAAATGGAAAGATTCCTGTTGATTCCAGTGCTGTTGGATTCTTCTTCTATATGTCATTCAAGGACTTATTTCATCATCACTCTGTTTCATCATCTGATATTCTTACTCTTTTGTATGTGTAGATAAAGAGATTCCTAAAGTCAATGTTTCACCCCAGATGGTGCAATTAGGTGATTCTTGCTTTTGTCTTATTATGTCCTTGAAATTAGCATCTTCAGTGCAGTAGTGAGCAAAACAAAAATATTACAAAAAATCATCTATCTCTCTCAGTGAAAGAGGGAGATATTTTTACAAGTGAAAAAAGAGATTTTCTTGTCCACATGCAGTCAGCTTACTGACTGTGAACACGAATGATGTGAAGATGGATTTTTAAGCATCTTCCCTCTGTTTAATTTACTGTTCTAACCATTGTTTTCTTCATTATCTTAGTTTCATCTAATAATTTGTTTTCTTTCTTTTCTTTGCTCTCACATTCTTGGCCATTAGAAAACCCTTTTCTTCCAAAAATTCTTTGCCCAATTTGTTTCCCATAACAACAACAGTAATAGGAAAAAAATACTCCTTTTTATAGCAATTTAAGGGCCAAAATTCATCCTTTGGTACTTATATGCAGTCACCCTTTCAGTGGGATTTGCACTCACTAAGGCTAAAAATCTGGCCTTATGCACCACAGCCCACCCCTCCACGTAACTACAACAAGCAACAGTAACAAAACAGAGCAAGATGTCATTAATGTTTTAAAACTGAAGGAATAGCATGGTTAATCATCCTGTAGTGTTTGCATACCTATCCTTCCTTCACATTCACTTGTACTGTAGCCGATGGCTGATATTTCCTTGCATCATGTGGCTTGATCTAGCTAATACAGTAAGTGGAAAAAACATGTCTTTTTTGACTTCTTGGCCTTTCATGATATCATAGATTTTGCTGTGGGAACAAAATTGTTTTAACACTGCTGTTCATTCACCCAGCTCCTGTGGGAAGGGCCCTGGTGCACTCACCCATCTCTTGTGCTGGTCACCCAAGAGTTATGGCACTCAGAAGGTCGGCAGAGCATTGCCGGCTCCTATGATGTGGTCAGAGGAGAGCTTATGTAGCCATTGGGACAGACAAGTTGTGTTAAGGGTCATTGACTATGAGAGCGCCTTTTTTTTAATTCTTAACCTCTTGGCCCAAGCAATATACATGCCCAAGAGTGCTGAGGGTATCCAGAGAGAAAGACAAGTCTTCGTTAGCTGCCCATGACTTTATAAGACATTAATGGTGAGCAAAAAGGTTCAGTAGTAGCTAGTGACAATGTCAAAGAAACCCTTTGATCTGATTATCCTAGACTGTCCTGCTAAAAAAATTAGAAACCAAACAACAAAAACAATACATTATTAAAATCTGGAAAAACAAATTTTTCAATAAAGAGATCCAAAGCCATATATTAGGTAAAACAATAATAACATTAATTTTCACTTCTCTAGTTATTTCATGCCTATGTATTTTTTAAACATTAAGAGTGCTCAGTATAGATTCTGAGCTTAAATTTTCGAGGTGAAATTGCAGAAGACCGATTGGTTTTCACAGCCACTACCAAACTGAAAACCTAATAGCACATTGGTTTGTATTTTGATTTATTAGGAAGCAGGCTTAACTGAACTTACTGGCTGGAATCTTAAAAAGTCTTGCTGGATTCCTGCTTTACACCTGCAGAAGCAGTTTTAGAGAGCTCTTGCTCACTGTAGATACTGTATACTGTCACTATAATCACCTCAAGAAAATAATTAAATAAGAAAAAAAATTGTTGATAAATGCAGAAAATTGCAATACCAATGTACTTTGCTGTAACTTCTCCCTGTTGTAATTTGAGACAATAGTCCCAGTGAAGTTTGTGGGACAGCTCAAAAAAACATTCCTGTATGCAATGTTTTTCTTATTGTGCTAGGATTTACTCCTAGAAGTAATGTATAGGTAAAGTGATTTGTTTGGGGTTTTTTTCTTTCAAAATGTTGTTACGTTTGTTGCTTAGAAATTGTTATAATTTTCTATTGGTTTATTTATTACAGAAAAAAGAAGACTGAACTGAGAGTGGAAAAACAATGATAATATTTCTTTCTTGCATAAGAAAAAGGTAAGATTTAGAGGACCATAATACTGCAGGTACTTATTTATGGCATACTAATAACCGTGAGGTAATTTGTTAAGTTCCCAAATACTGGCAGCTTTTGATTTAAACTTATTCAGACCTTCACAATCTTGGCTGCCTAAAAACTGATGATTTAAAATTCACAATCCTTTCCAACTAACTGAGACAATGAGTCCACTGTTTATGCCACTGTATTAACCTGTTCTGCATTAGAGAAGAAAAGGTTACATTTAATTTAGCAGCATATTAGGCTTGTATGTATTTCAGGTTCCTCAGTTTTGATTTATACTATCTCCAGTTTGGGTTTATTGAAGGGAGAGTTCATTCTCTTTTTTTCCTCCCCCTTCATTCCCTGGGAGCTATAAATGCCCCAGTTTTCTTGGGATTTTTTTTTTTTTTGTCCCAGGTACCCAGCTGTGAATGAAATAATGCTCCCCATCTGTGTTCATTGTTCGCATTGCTGGTGTCTGTGCAAGTCACCAGAGCTTTCCTAATAAGGTTCAGCTTGACCTCTCAGAAGTTCTCAAATGAAGAATCTGACTGCACTCATCGGCCTCAAAAGAGATAGACTTCCCTGCCACTGCCCTTAAAAACAGCTGTAAGAATGACTGTTCCAAAACCAAAGCCAGCCTTCTGAGCTGTTCAAGAGTGCGCAAGCATTGGGCAGCCAAGGTCTGGCTGTTCTTCCAGAAGGGTGGTGCACCAGATGGAGAGAGATCCTGGAGAAGGGCAGCAGACAGACAGACTGACAAAGAGACTTCACCACAGAGGAAGCGAAAGTCTAGAGAGATGCCCTTTTAACAGATGGGCTGACTTTTAGGCAGGAAAGCACTGTCTGGTGGTTTTAGTGCCCACGTGTTCAAGGTGAGGGCTTCAAGCTGCACGTGCTGACTTCTGGTGTGGTGACCCCTGGTTCTCCTCCTTTCTTGTGACAGCACTGGAACTGGTGTGACAACACAGGGAGCCAAGTGAAAGAGCTGATCCATTTGCTTTCTGGTTTGCTCTAATGGTTTTGGCTGGCACAATTAGAACTTGGACAGATCAGTTCTTTCACCCAATTCTCCTCAGCCCTAGGAGCGTGTGTGCTGACACATGCAGGGGAGACATGCTGCCAGGATGGTGGGGGAAGGTGGTGTCTCTTCTGTCAGAAGCTTGTGACTAGCTGAGCTGAAACTCTGGCTCGTGTCAACAAAATATTTCCTGTGGTCATGAAAATAAATTAAGCAAAGCCCTTTTTTTCTGTCAGGGAAACCTTCTCCTGACTGTAGTCACCTATGAGATATGGAATCTTAATAATAGCTCAGTTCAGAAGCTGAGAAAGTAGATATTAACCACTTGGTTTTTATCAAAGGAAGAAGATGAGCAGGGAATTTAAATTAATGAAGCAGATACTGGGAGCTACCTTTCAGATGCCTAAAGACAAAATGGATTTGTTTGTGCTAGTTTATATATGATTTTAATATTATCTCATTTTAGTAAAGAACAAGTGAACAATTATGAAAGCTAAGACAAGTATCTCCAAAACTGAAATTTCAATTAAAATATTAAAAATATTCTTAGAAAATATCCCGACAAGTTATAGAACTTATTGATGGACATCTAGGTATTTGACCTGTTCATCAGAATCTGGGTATATTAAGGCTCTAAGATTCAATTATTTTAACTATAGCAACAAGCTAACCTGCAAGCAAGGTGATATACATGGATAAACTTGGTTCTGCAGAGTGATTCAGCAAAGCAAATAGAAATTAATAAGTTCAGTTTTGCAAACAAATTCTAAATCCAGTATGAACGGAGCTTGTGTTACAACTGTGTGATTCCTAGTAATTGTAAGTATTAATGTGTTCTCCCCTTTTTGCAGGTTTTGCCCATAATAAATCCACTGAGCAAGACAGACTGACTTCTATCCAATGCTATGAAAATTAACCAAGGCACATTAACTTCAGGAAATTTTCAAAGGTACAAAAATAAAATGTGTATTCAGTAATTAATTAAACCAAATAAGCCATCAGCTTGTGTAACATAGTTTAAGTATTATGTCAGGTCAATAATTAAGCTGTAGTAAATCTTCTGGAGGTTCTATTCTGCCAAACTTTAAAGGCTCAAGACTAACCCAAGGACCCTTCACATTTTAGGAAGCCAGTAAATGATTCACGGATAGCTTTTCAATCCTAAATTTGCTACTATTAACTTTCTATTTTTAAAGACATCCAGGAATTCAATGTTTCTTGGTTATTGAATAATATCCTGTGAAAAAATGTATGCCTGTCTTGAGTTTACGAAAAGGAATATTTAATAGGCTTCAGTGATGTCAAGATATAAGTGCAGTTTTCCTGCAGAGAAAGATATACATTAAGGGAAAAGTAATAGTTTGGAATTTTCCCTTGTTTATGTGAACATGACGATTATGAAAACTTGAACCTAATCTCACTGTATGCAGCTGGTCATGGTAAAGAAAAATCATTATGCAAGCTGTCTTATGCGACTCTGCCAAAGCAATTCCAAAATATCTGTGGTAGTTTTGTGCTTTCAAGGTCTGGCTGACTTTTAGGAGCTCATAGCAAGTTGTGTGGTGACCTCGTGATGTGGGAATTATGGCAATAGGCTGAGTATCAAATCATACATCTCAGTTTAACCAATAAAAATATAAAGCCACATGACAGAATACAGAGCAGGAAGTTTGAAGTGCTCTGAGATTCATTTTTTCCCTCAACTATATTATTTTCTGTCACCTCATTTACATAAAGTATTTCTGGTTAAACAATTTGCAAATGCATGTGATTTAATAGCAGGTATATGTGTGGCAGAGGTAAATTTGGACTTAAGATTAAGACTTTACTAGCAGTGAAAGACAGCTGGTATACATCAAGTTTATTTCACATGCAAGTCTTTGTATGGAATTTTCTTGGAACCAGTTACCCTCTGACATGTTAGCTCATAGTTTATTTTAATTAACAAAATATCTAAATTTCCAGATCTTCAGATAACATTTCATCATTATTAGAATTAACATAAGATTATTCAATCTGCTTTATTTTCCCTCCAGATGTGTGGCTGCATATTGGTCCCATATAAAGCACATATTATTTTCTTGCATGCAGCATATCAGGATATCCAGGCTGTCCTATACCAGGGATCCAGTCATTAACTTAATTTCCATCTTAATTTTCTCTCCCAGCTTTATCTAATTTTTGACTATGCTTATCTATAGGTTTATCTATAATTTTCCTAGGTTGCTCTTGAAGAGGTTAACCAGACTAGGGCCAAGAAAATGAATGCCACAGATTTCCACAGAAGTGGAAGTTACGAAATAATATGATATAGATGAGTGCTCTTGATTTTGATGAAGAGAATGGATCAGATTATTATTTGCCATACCTTTCAGTCCTACTCAATGAAATGAAAAGTGATCATTTTGGTCATGTTCCCAGTCTACCAAAGGCAAGAAGCCCAAATAATCTTAAGAAGGATGTTATATTGGAAGAATTCCAAGAAATTTTTGCAGATCCAAAGGTTAATTTTTTTTTTTTTTAGATCTTGAACATTGTTTATCTAATGTAAAACTTTAGCAGTTCTCAGTTTATTGACATTATCTACTGTTCTAGAGAGATTTTACAAGAAAAGTTTATAAACATACCTTTTCTCTGCAGATTTGGGGTCATAGTATCACATACAATGAACCTATAACTGTGAATGTACGAAAATGTAATTCATATTTGTCAGTATTAGGAATGCCTTCAGAATATTTATTATGAAATGAAGTGATATCACTTGCACCATGGATAAAGTAGTTGGAAAGTTCCAAGAAAAATGCAAAGGCAACTTTTTGACCTGAAGCTTAAAAGTCATGTCTCATGTATATAATATATTAATGACATTTTCAGTGCAAAGACTTTCCTGGCACATTATCCGCTGACATTCCAGGAGCCAACTTCAGTTAAGTTGAATACAACTGAACCCTGAGGGTCAGATTTTTTAGAAATGTATTTTCATTACTGCCCACACATGTATCCCAGTCGCAGTTCCAAATATATATGTAGGGTTCCCAGTTTATTTTTGGGAAGTGTAAGAGCTTAAAAACCCATTTCAGTTCATCTGAAATGAATATGATCTTGAAAAGAGAGCTGGAGAGGCTTGCATGTTACAGGACTGAGGAGAGTGAGTCTGCTTGAGGCCAAAAGTACTGTGCTGGCCAGCGGTGTCTCCAAGAGATGGTCAGATGGGTCTCACAGAATAACTCAGAAAAATCCCAACAGTCAGTAGTTTGTTAGGAGAGGCTGGGAAGCTGAGGAACAGACACACAGAGCTTAGGTCATGTAACAATTTCTTGCACTTCACTGCACCACCCTTCATTTTACTGTGTGCACACTGAGGGCACGGTCACTGGCCTATCAGCAAGGTGTTGCTGAGTGTCCTGCTAGCAGGTGTATAGCTACAGTCTTTCTGTAGGGTTCCTTTTCCTATGCTGTGATATTTCATTGTTATTAATTGTCTACACAGGATGCAGCCAAGTTGTGCTGAATCTGAATCAGTCAGCTTTTCCCTAGCCAGGGTCTTGTCAAGTGTCTTCATTTTCTGGTCTAGAGGTTTTTTCTTTCACTTCTGCTGAAAGGTCACAAGGAAATACCTATCAAAAGTAGGGAAATTCCATAGACAAAGTCCTCTAACACAGAGGTACATCTCTATGCTGCATGCATATACAAGTTAAGACATGCACCCACAGAAAGATTATCTGCCAACAAACATGCCAAGAAGTGGCTTCTGCATCCCCTGTGAGTGATCTTTGCCATCAGTAACTTTAGCTCTCTGAGTAGTATATTCCACTTTTGCAAAGAAAGCGGATTCATTCTCAACTCTTTTTCCTCTCATGTTGTCAAGTTTCTAAGTTAGGAAAAGTGGATTATGTAGAAGGGGAATTATTAGCTGAAAGATAAAGGGGGGGGTTCCCCCTAAAGGCATTAGGGTAAATTATTTCTATCTACAATAGTTATATGATATAATTAGGTATTGGAAGAATACACAAATTTGCCCCTTCATTTCTCTCTGTTTTGTGACTTTCTTGCCTACATCACATTTCTGATCTGACCTGGTAAACAAGTGCCTTTTCCATTTGGTTTTCTTTCCCATCACACTCTCACACATAAGCCTTTTCCATGTTGCTCTATATACATTGTTGATTAAGATCTAGAGGGTGTTTTTTTGCAGACTGTCAATACAGTCGAAACTCTGTGATCTCAGAGTTTTCCCTTTAGAAGCTGTGAAAATGAAGATTCTTGGCTTTGCTTTTAGTAGATCTGTAACCTACCACATGTCACTTAACTTGTTTGCCTTTGTGGCTGCTCATCCCTATTAAATTAATTCACACCAGTAGAGCTGCAAAGAGAAAGGATGAGGTTTTTCTCCTTCGTTTCCTCCTGCTACTTAGTAGGAAGGGGCTCTCAGCTGCTGATTATGTTGCTTCATTGGTTTTCTTACTGGTGTGTTTCTCTGCACCGCATGCCTTAATGAGGAACAGGCGGTCAGCAGTTTGGTGGGCAGTGTGCTCAGAGTGTGCTCTGGAAAAGAGGCACGGGCAAGAGTAAAAGACATCCAAATAGCTTCCTTTCCAACCTGCACCAAAATGAAGGCAGGAACCTTTGTCTAAGTTTGCTCTTAGGATTTCAAGATCAAGCTGTCAAATTGCTGGTCTCTGGAAGTATTTATGAACCTTTTCCTACATTTAGGTGGTGGTTTTGTTCCTGTAAGAGCCAAGTCACTTCCTTCCTGTCCCGTATCAGTCATTACATACTGGAGAAATATAACCATGCAAGGGCATCAAAATAAGACATTCATTGTCTGATAAAAATACCTCTAATATTTCATGTAAGAAATGTTTTTAAGGTGGATTTTGTAGAAGAATTGTATGTGTCATTATTTCCTCTACCCCTCCCAAATTTTTCCCTTCAGATGAACATTTAAGAACTGTGATTTTTTTCAGCCATAAACTCCTACTGCCAGTAACTTGATCCAGAAGTATCTAAACGTCTTTCTTGCAAAAATGCAAATTAGCCCTATAAAATAATTTGTATTTTACTTATTATAGAACCATAGTCATAGAATCGTTTGGATTGGAAGGCACCTTAAAAATCATCTAGAGCCAAATCCCCAGCCTGGGACAGGGCCACCTTCCACTAGACCAGGTTGCTCAATGCCCTGTCCAAGCTAGTCTTTAACTCTTTCAGGGATGGGGCATCCACAGCTTTGCTGGGTGACCTGTGCTAGTGCCTCACCACCCTCACAGGGAAGAATTTCTTCCTAATATCTGCTCTAAATCAATCCTTTTGCCTTTAAAAACCATTCCCTCTTGTCCTATCCCTACATGTCCTTATAAAATGTCCCTCTCCTGCTCTTCAGTACTGAAAGGCTGCCCTAAGGTCTCCCTGGAGCATTTTCTTCTCCAGGTTGAACAACCCCAACTATCTCGGCCTGTCTTCAGAGGAGAGATGCTCCAGCCCTCTCATCATCCTGGAGGCCCTTCTGTGGATGTGCTTCAACAGTTCCATGTCCTTCTTGTGTTGAGAGCCCCAGGAGCTGGATGCAGCTCTCCAAGCAGGGTCTCATGAGAGTGGAGTAGAGGGGTGAAATCCCCTCCCTCAACCTGCTGGCCACTCTCTGATGCAGCCCAGGGTACCACTGGCTTTCTGGGCTGTAAGTGCACATTGCTGCCTTACGCTGAGCTTCTTGTCAACCAACACCCCAAGTATTTACCTCAGGGCTGCTCTCAATCCTTTCTCTTCCCAGCCCATATTTGTGCTTGACCCACACGCAGGACCTTGCACTTGGCCTTGCTGATCTTCATGAGGTTCACATGGGAAGTATATCACATGATATAGTCAGGGAAAGGAAGAAAAGAATACTAGAAAGGAAACTCGTTTGTGACTTTACATATTAAGACCAAAACGAGAAAAGAAAACAGTTAAAGCAAAACCATGCAAACAGGCAGAACTGCCTAATGTCACATAAGTGGTGAGACAAAGTAATATTAAAACTGTAAATGCTTTTTGAGTGAGGTATATGGGTAAGCCTGACATTTCTTCACAGAGGACTTTTTTGGACATCTAGAAAAAAATTATGTATCTGCAACTGTTTAAATCTACTTGCAGTGAGAAAAGTACTTGGACATGTGTTTATAGAAGTGTATGTGCTATTGACATAGCCATGAGGCAGCTTACTGACTCGGGGCCAAGAAACACTAATGGTAAAACTTTCCAGCATTTGTTGTTGCCTTGCAGTTTTACAGATACAAGACAACATTTCTCATTGTTGCCTTAAGTTGTAATTATTTTCCCTACTGCCTCCTCAATCTGTTCCCAGAAGGAAGAAGAAAATGGCTTATTATCTATGTCGCGTGTAGGTGGAGTATGTCTGTGTCATGACATGCAACCAGATCAGGTACAAGTGAAGTGCAGGCTCTCACCTAAAGAAGATATTACTCCTGGGGAAGAATTCAAACATGTTTCACACTTTATTCCTCATGTAGAAGAAAAATTCAGTGGTTTCCAGCCAGTTTTGCAGTTCTTAATATATGAGTGTGTACAGAGGAGAGAGAGGTGTATGTACAAGACTCCTAAGTAAAATATCCCCTTCTCAGCTTCTTTGGTGCTACATTGCAGTGAGAAAACTGGTGCCCTAGTTGTTTGGTTAAGCTGGTATTTGGGGGAACCTAGTCCCACCTTCTTGCTCTGGGCAAGACTTCCTGTATGACAGTGCTACAGTCAATGCCACAGGGATTGACATTGCTTCATCACCTCACAGGACAGATGCGTTTAAGATTGCAAAGTGCTTGGGTAATGCAGTAGTGGGATGCTCATAAATGCCTCATAGAAATCCCAGGCTTCATGGCACAGCAGCCATGTATCACACAGTGAGCATATTTGTCTCCAGGAACTGATCCTGGAAGCTGCAGGCCACAACAGTTCCCACTGAAGGCATTCTCAGACCCCTCAGTGATCAGAGGTTCTATGGGATTTTGAAATCCTGTGAGATGTAAGTTAAGATGACTGAGGCAATAAAATATAAACACTGATTAACAAAACAGGTCTTTATAGCCATTAATTTTATATTTATAAATAGCCAGAGACATGACTGAGTGACGATGTTCAACCATGCAACAAATTGAAAGCAAATAAAGATATGATGACACAGTAATTGTAACTGAAATGAAAACATTCTTCACCAATGTTATTAAATTCTTATACACACATTAACTTTTTCTTTTAGGTAGCAGGCCTTCCCCACAACTCTTCATAGTTTAAATGGTACCAAATTAAACCATCATGTACATTGTGTGTTCCTGAATATTTAAAACTCTGCATAACTATTTAAATAATCCAGAATACCATAAGACAAAAAAAATTTTTCCTATGAAAACTTAGACTTTGAATTTCAGTTGTGATTTAGATAAATTCGTAAATATTCCCATGGCTATGATGCCATGGAAGTGGTCAACTCTGTTTGCTCAGCCTAATGCTTAGGTTACACTTAAAATTCCAGAAGGATTATATTCTGTTGTGTTCAGAAAATAGTGGATGTATTTTATGCCTCAAAGTACTTATTAGGATCATGATGAATTTTTAACCTTATAAAAGAAGATATGTATTTTGAGAACATTTTGGGGTAGAAGGGGTGATTTTTATTTTTCTCCATGATTTTCCTTCTATTTAGTACCAGCTACTATCATATCAACTTCAGAATGCATGGTCTGATTCTCAGGTGCATGGCAATTTTCTGCTGGGTCTCTGTTGAGACTTTTCTTCCAAATTGAATGTTGTATCACACACAACACATGCCAGGATTAAAATAAAGAGAGGTTAAGGTGAAGCATGGTGCTGAAATACATCATTAACAAAGATCTAACTATTAACTCAAAGGATATTAACTGGAATAGGCAATACAGCGATACTTACAGGTGGAAAAAATGGTGGTAAGAGAGAGCTGAGTGGATCTCTCTCATTCCAGGAATATATCAAAGGCAGAACACCTCTACTGTTCTACTGACTTCTGAAAAATTTGCAGTGATATTCATTAATGTGCAACTCTGTCATATGACCGGTATCATCAGGGTCTCATGGCTTTCGTGGTTCGTGGTGGTTACAGTGACCCTGTTAAAGCTATACAGCTTCTGCAAGCAAGTTTACAAACATAACTTCTTTCTTATAAATCACCATTATTACAGGTATATAGGCTACACTAGACATATTCCTGTAGAAGAAATTTGCTGGCTCCAAACTTAAGATGTCCTATACAGAGTTCCTCATTAGATTATCACCATTATAACAGCTGAAAAAGACATCTATCTTTGGAGAACTTCTCTTCTGTTTTTGCTCTTGGATTGGTTCTAAATTTGCTCTTCACTAAGCAAATATTGCTGAATAAGAAAGCATCACTTTGCAAGTTGAATTTTCATGTAGGGTAATAGTTTATGTGCATTCTTGATCAGTATATTGAATAGCAGCAAAATAGTTCTACAGATCAGTTTTAGAGTACAAACTTGAAATGAGTGCACCTTCTATCTAAAAGACAGCATAAGAGATTTCTGGCCCTGTTTCACTGACATTTTTTTTCTTTTTGTAGACATGTCCTTTGTGTAAGTATAAGTAAAGTAAAACATTTTCAAGTAGCACTGTTACTTCATTATATAAAGAAAACAAGAGGGATCATTTCACCCATCACTGAAATGCAGCCTTTTCAGTGGTGTGTAATTTTATGGATGCTAGCAAATTAACAAGGGATTAGTGAGAGTAGAATAATACATGCTGTTAAAACTGGAGAGAAAACTCAAAAACTGTTTCAATTAAGGGAGATGTCTGACCTGCTTCAAGCTATAAAAGAAAATTTGTGATTCTCCTAAGTCCACAAGCCCTAGATTAATGTTAGTGTCAAACTGACTCTATGTTAAGCACATCTGATGTACCTCTGGGCTATAAGATGTTACTTTGCCAGCAGCAAAGGTCACATGTTTTCTGGTATTGACAGTGCAAGTAATGACAAGTTGTTTCTATGTTTGAGTGGATCAGGGTCTTTTTAGCTTTCATTCAATGAATTTGGCAAAGTGTAGCTTCTGCCCAAGAGGGGCCTGTGCCTTTGAGCATACAGCTGAGGGAATTATTAAACCTCCAGCTCTGAAATCTATGGCTTCATTTAGTTCAGACCTCACAAAGGAATGTTTATGCCCTTAGCTAAATAGCAAACAATTTTGAAGCTGACTTTACATAGGTAGAAAATTTCTTCTTGATCAGAAAGAGAAGGAATCATTTACATATTTAGTCCGAAGAACATTTTTTTTAAATATGTTTAGGTATGGTAGATCAAACTAGATTTACAATTGCAGTTAAAAAAAACAGCCGCTTCTGTGAAACTTTGCAAGCACCATTCTTAAGGAAGGAAGCCTAATCACATAGCTGAAACTCAGGAGCAGAGCTGAAGTGCTGCTTTCCTGGCTCCTTCCTGGGTTCTTGAGTGACAAAATAAGTCGTGTAACAATACCAAGATTTACACAATGTTGTGAGTCATCTCTAACAGGCAATCAGAAAATACATTAAGCCACTCAGGTGGGAGCTCGAAACTTCCCAAACAGTCACAAAGTACACATGACTTCTCTGCACTGGAGTGGTAAACAGTGCTTTGAGAAAAGTTTTGTTCTCTTAAGGCAAAAGACAATAAAGGGAGTTCAGGTTAGAATGCTCTGGGCATAGAATTTGCTAAGTATTATCTGACACCTACAATCTATGGGCTGGGTTTATTTCCTCCCAGCATGAGATCTAAGTAAGGGGAAATGATAACAACTTATAGTGGATGACAAGGGGATGGATACCTCAGATAGCTGTCTCTTACACAAACACAGATACAGTCAGTTGTCTTTGAGAAACATGCTTGGAGCCTGAAGTCATGTCCTTGGTCTCAGACAGAGCTTGCTCTTAGACTCTTTCTATATTATCCCAAAATTTTCATTTGATAGGAAGCAGAAATGTCTCCAGGATGCCAGCAGCCCATCACCATACCAAGTGATCTGACCTGCAGAACTAAGCCCCCTTCCTCCTCCTCTCCAGCATATGAATCTTGCCTGGACCAGCTTTCCTAGGAGAGGTATATTTAACCTCTTGTCACCATTGCCTGGTGACTGAGGAACACTCTGGGGACTGAAGCTGGTTCTCCAGATATTGTGAAGAAGAGGCCTTAAAATTCAGACTTCCAGTTTCTGCCGGATCCCCAGCATCCCATGAGTTTTCCATGAACAATGTGTGCCTGACAAATTGGACTCCTCTGGAGAATTATGCCTGTTTTGCATCTCCCAAACAGCTTTAGCTAAAAAGCAGGATCTCAAGCAATTAGAGCAACACAGACAGGGTGACAACTGAGCAGACCCAGAAGCCCAGCATTAGGTCTCCAAAGAACCTGAGGTATCTTAAGCTGTGCAGCATGATAGGTATGGATTATTTTAATTGGTCTTGTGAAGTTAAGCCCCTAAGTTTCTCTGAAAGGGCACTGATGTGATTTGTTGCATACTTGCTGAAAAGCACATTGGTTCATGCTGTAGTGACCCAAGTACTGACAGAGATTGTTAATTTGTTTGTATATGTGTCACAGTTCCTAGAAGTGCCTGTACAAGGGTTTAACTGAACCTGATTAGCTTAATCAGCACAGACTTGTACATGGACATGCCTTTCTCACATCTGTGCCGTTTGTTTCACTGCCTCCTTTCTCTCTTCCCTTTAGTCACATTTTTTCTTAACAAAGTTTCCATAACCTTATAAACACTTCACTGAGTCTTTTCCTTTTTATTCTCTTCCTAGTTGCATTTTCATCTCTGTAGAAAGTTGCAGAAGGTGTAAAACTGGCAAAAATATAAGTAGCAAAAAGATGAGACTAAATACAACCTGAAAATGCAATATAGTTTGCCCCCAAGCTTTTCATAGCAAAATTTGGGATATGGGCATCTTCCTGAGCCTGCTTAGCACAGCTGAGCAGAGAAAGGGGAACAGAGCACCATCGAGTACATTGATATAGTAGGCTTCAGGAGAAAGAAAAAAAATATTAGACGACAAAACTGGCCATACTTTCTCTCACAGTAGTATCGAGTACTCAGGCACAACTTCTCTAAAGCATAAGGAAAAGCACTAAATAAATATTTTTAGTACTCAAGTGTAGTCTTATGTCAGTGTCATTGGTAAAATTCAGGGTTACAATTTTTGCTTCTGAATACAAGCCTGTGTTTTTCAACCCAACTGCGGAATGCAAGACATTGATATGTTTTCTCTCCCATTTATGAGAAAATAAGTGTACTGAGTTTTAAATGCATGCATAAGAAAGGAACATAATGCATATAATTGTGTGCACACCTGTAAGTAGATGTAGTTGAACACATAGGTGTAATTTCTAGCCTTGTTTTGCAGTGTTGATCACTGCTTCCCCAACACAAGCTGGGAAATCATGAAAATTTATGGAACTGTACCCACTGTGACTATTTAACCCTCTTCCTCTGTAACTTTTGTACTTGTACAATAGTTGTACCTTTGCATACAACTTGAAGGAGCATCACCAGGGAGATTTTAATTCATGTATGTACGGTAGGTTGAGTATATCCTAAAACTTTTAAATTTGTGCTTTTCAATATCTTTTCTGTAAAAAGGGTAGGGCAAGAGCTCAAAAAATGACACCAATTACCTCATCTACTGGCTGGATCAAGACACCTAGAGGTGGGTGCTAGGGTGTGAATATCTGCACTCCCGTTGTGGGCAATAGCATTTGAGTCAATACAGGCAGTGGAGCTTGGAGGACTGCACCTGGACAGTCAGATAGTTTCCAGTTTCCCCTAACTGTACAGGCTAGATTGTTCTCTGATTGTCACCAGAGCTTAAACACCTACCAACATTTTGAGAATTAAATCTTGATGTCTGCTGTGTAGGGGTGAATCTCACCCCGTGAAATCATTTAAGTAGATGCAGATGTATGTGTGAAGTAGACAGTGATTGAATTAAAACTGTTGTGATTTTAACATGAATAAATTCCTATTCTGTTATGTGGCCCTCAGGTGTAATTAAAATCCAGTGTATGGTTAACTTACTTTTATTTACCTATCACAGGAAGGATAGATATGCTGTATTTGTGAGGCAAGTAACTTTAGATTATTTTTTTCATGTTTACAAGATTCAGGATGGTCAGTAAGCATTTAGTAATGCTAACTCCCATTAAACATTACGTAAGTCAATTACACTTACTCATTTCCAATGGAAATATTAAAACCAGAAGTTGGAGCGCTAGTCCTGTAGAGTTTGAACAATTCCAAATAAGGATTAGTACCATAAAGTAAGAACACTCAGAAGTTGTTTAGAGCTAAGTATGATGGAGGCCTCAGAGCCATGTTCATACCACGAGAGAGGCTCAGCCCAAGGCCTGTGGAGCACTGACAAGTGGTCAAAACAGACCTGAAGTGACTCATAGATTTTTGTGCTTGATCCCATGCATGAAGGTGAATCTGACTCTCTGACCTTCCTTTAAATAACAAGATTCAGTCTTGTTTTTCTGTGCAAAACAAGTTGCTGACAAGCCTAGAAAACGAAGGGGTTGAATTTCTTTTCGGCTCAGAGCTCTTAAATTTTTCTGTCTCAGCACTGCCTCACTAGGTATGCTGGTTGTGCACCCATTCAGAAGCACGATACAGTCAGCACTTAATTATCCATGTGTAGCAGATTATTCATGCCACATATACTAGCTGAAGCAGAGAGCTGCATGAATATTTCTAAAGTCCTTCCAGGAGCATCTCAACTCTGTAATCAGTACAGCTGCTTTTGCATTACACAGAGCTGCAGATAATAAGCCCGTATAAATCTTATCTGGCTCCATAGTAAACCAGGCCCCTGGGAAACATAGACTGGTGGTGTTGACCTGTATCCAGCTGGGGTTTATTAATTTTGGCTCAATGTTGCTCTGCCAAGCCCATAGTGGATCTGGCTTTGGTGGCAGTCCACCTGACAGGTGACAAGGGGTGGAGGGAGTGAAGCAATTGTTTCTGAACCACAGTCCATTTTTCTAGAAGAGGAGTTTGAGGTTTATTAGAGGCTGGGTGCTACAAGATTTCAGAAGTTTGGCCCTTTAAAAAATTTTGTTTAAAGTTTTTGTTATTCTTTTATTCTATTTTAATTTTTAAATTCGAGCTAATGTGTCTTTTTGAAGTGACAGGAGGAGTTGCATGGACTTGTGTTCAATCAGAAAAGTCAGTTCTAGATAGCTATAGATTGAGAGGACTTTAGTGCTTACTTAGTTTTAGTAGGATAGATATTTTTAGGTCAACATTACCTGTCAACAAGTAATCCATTTTAAAGATGTCTATTCATCTTTAAAATGTACTTCATGTCAGGAGACTTCAGTGCATCAATCCTAGGCTGACTCTGTGACTGGACTGCTCTTGAAAGCTTCTGGCATGAAATAGCACTCCAGCACTAATTTTTCAGTTTCTCCAAACTTTTAACATTCGTTCATATGTAGTTTCTTCATATGACAGTGAGACGCATATGTTCTAGAGTAAACTTGAAAGCCTAGCCTCAGACATATTAAAGTGTTAGTGGTTTATGGTGGCTGTGAAAGTTGCTTAGTTAAAGCATGCTGTTTCCATATCTGATGGAGACACTTCCAATAAAGTTATTCTTAGAGGCCCTTGATTTTATTTTGTCAAGAGCAGAGAATTCTGGACAGTAAAATTTTGGATCATTCAGTAATCTTCTTTATGACTCTATATTAATTTCTATATTTTCAAATTTTCTTTAAAAGTCCTATTTCAAACAGTGGCAGTTCTAAAACTATAATGTCAGTTTGTGTATAAATGACACCAGAAACCTCAAACATTCTGTTAGACATGGACAAAACTGGGACATAACTAAAGAAAATGTAACAAGAAAAATATCTTAATTGTGCTGAAGAAAAACTTTCTATGGGCTGCAAATATTTTTGATTTTTACAGCAACTTATCATAAAGAACTTTCTAAAAATATGAATTAAACTAGCCTCACAATTTGAAAGATCAATAAGATTATTGGGATGGTCCTGTTTATCACTGGAGTACAGTCTGATCCATTTGTGGTTGACATTTGACAAAATACAAAGCTGTTGACCCAGATGGTAACAATCACATACAGAAAGTATTTCTAGATCGTAACTGTAGTCAAGATTTTGATCCAAACTTCCTAGCATTTAATGTAAACGGTGGCAGAATTAAGGCACTGCTTAAGCTGAGAAGGGAATTACTGTCAGTGTTGTCTGTTAAGTGCATTGGGAACTGCCATAAATACAGGTAGTTCCAACCATGCCTTGCTAATTGCCTGGGCAAGTCCCTCAATCTTTTCTTATCAAAACAAAGACCAAAGACACACCATGTGGAACAGATTCTGAAAGCTCTGTGGAGCCAGAAAAATCTGTTGCCTGTGACCCCAGAGAAAACCTCACATTTGGTAAGACTTCATTCTGATTGTATTTCTTTGAGCCTTTCTGCTACAAGTGTTTAATTATTTGAACTATGTCAATAATTGCCCAAGTTTGCCTACATGAGCTAAGTCATTTAAGAAATTACTTAGGAAAGTAATGAATTTGATGAGAGTATAAATTATGGTAATTAATCATCAGTTAGTCGTGGCCTTGTGTCTAGACAGCAGCAGTCTTGCAATACGCAGTACCTGGGGCCAGCAAGTGAAAATACTGTATTTCACATGAAGCTTTTATTTCACTGTGATTGTGGTAGTGTATAGACACACTATAACTTGATTAAAATGCAAAATGCAATGTACTTAGTACAACATTTACCCGTACTATGTAATCCACATAGTGTATCCTTCAATTGAATTTCCTCAGCCCGTTGGAAAAAGAAAGCCTCTTTCATAAAAACACATCTTTCCCTAAAGCTTCCTTGAAGAAATTTTGAGTGTATGTATGTAACAAGCAAACTAATCTGTCTTCAAGTTGTCTGTATTGCAGAACTGTAATTCAGGAAAACAGATAATCCCTTGGGTACAATGCTCAGAACCATTTCTTTGTAGGTGAAATTCGGTGCTTCTCACACCATCTAGAGCAGCTCTTGTTAGTGCATCCTTTCTGTCTGTGACTCTCCTGGAGTTGAATGTTCTGTAGCAGCTTCAGAGCCTCAGTGTGTTTTTAAACAACTCAAAGCCACACATGACACAGTGCTGCAGCTGAGCATTGATGGGACAAGGGTTTTTATACCCATAGGGGATTTTTATCCAAGATGAGTAATGTTGCTGTTTTAATAGCAGAAACTTTTTAAAAAGGCCTTTGTGGTTTCAGCTGTCATTTTCAACTTTAAGGATCTAACTTAAGGGCAGTTCAGCATATGTAGCTTTCACATGACAGACCTGTGGTGTGTCCCTTGTCTCTCACCAATGGTTTCCTACCTTTCAGCTCACATGAGTGAACTTTAAGTCCACTAGAGTGAAACTCTTTCAGCTGCTTCTCCAGTTTCTTTCTACTGCGTTTGTCAAATCTGTCTGAATTGTACCAAAGTTATCAGGGCTAAAAACAGAGCAGTAACTAGGAATTAAGAAGCTGATAATACCAGTGTGGCCAAATGTACTAATCATAAAACAAAACAATACCATTTCACTGCTCAAATGAAAGCTTGCTTGCTATCCTATACCAATTCTTTTATTTTACATGCTCAGTAGAAGATCAAAGAAATGTCTCTTTTTTAGGGGATGATTTAGATCATTTATACCATAGCCATAGGCAAAATTCCTCAGCACACTATATTTTGCTGTGAAAATATTCATGTTCTGAAGTCAAGTTCAAATGTTCAATCACTTTAGATATTTGAACAAACCAACTGTTTGGTTTTCATGTCACTTTTTAACAAAGTCCATTTTATATACAAAAAATGCTCCTAGCTAATTCTTGAATTTACTTTGCTGGGCCAACTACACTGAGCCCTTGAATATCCAAGGAGTAAGTGCAGTAATATGAAAGTACAGTAAAAACACATTACTATATTCACCTTAAGTAACTTAATTGTAGAGGAGGCCCTGCATTAGCAAGGCGTCCAAGGAACATAAGGCAATTATGTGATGTAAAGCTGTAGTAGCAGTACCATTATTCCCAGCCTTGCCAGCACACAGTAAGACAGCAGCTTTCTTCTGTCTGGGAGAAGAAACAATTCTTCTGCCTGTTTCCCACTGCTCCCCTTCTGACCTATCAGAATGAGTACAAGGACAGGATCCTCACCAAAACAGTTTCATGAAGAGGGAACCCTCTCATACAGGAGGTACATACCAGCTCATATTTTGAGAAGATGGCTGCAATACAGAGAAGGGCTGAAATTTCAGACTCATATGTTCTGTGGCTTCTTATGTGGCTTCCCACTCTCTTAGATGTGAGATTAGTTTATTGTAAAGAAAAGAAACATGGATTTAAAACCTTTAAATTCTATCAAAGTGAAAACCATGCTTCAGAAACGTACAGCTGGTTTGGCTTGGTACATAGGAGTGTTCCCTCTGATTCTCCATCATAAAAGGAGGCACTGAGGAGCGTGGATTAAATTGTTAACTTAAATCAATTAACTAATTACATTAAAGCAGTAAGTTGGATAAATTTATTCAGATTTTCTTGACAGTATCTTGAAAGGAAATTCCCAGCACAGCTTCACATATGAAGTAGAAAAGATTAATGCAACTTGCCTATAGGGTTTGTACAAAGAATCAGAGGCAGAAACAGTATTCAGAAAGAAATGATACTTCAAACAAAGTGGAGCAGTATTCCCTGACAGTTTTGTTGATTGATTATTTTTTAATTTATTTTTATTATTTTTTTTAAGCACGGAATGATACTTTGTTTTTGTGGAGGTAAGCTGCCCAAGCTAGCAGGCTACATGACACTGAAGTCATGTTTTGATTAACATCAAGATTCCTACATACCTAAATCAGTTCATTGTGCAAACATACGAGAGTCCAAAAAAGTAATACTCAGAATTAATGATGTTTGGTCATCCATTCTCCCATGAGGTTGAAAACACAGATGAATATGGTGCCCTTCCCATTGTGTGTCATTAGATCTGTCTTCCTCAGTCTTGAAGAAAGCACATTTCTAGTGCTGCCAGCTCACTCTCCTTTATCAGACATCTCATTTTTTGGCATCGTATGATTCTAGGAAAAATTACCTCTCATTTGGAAGAAAGAAATAAACACATTTTAGTACCTAGGATTGCCAAAAATACTTTCAAAAGGCACAATCATAGAGGCTAGGAAGCCAAAAGATAAGTAACGTGAACACTGAATTTATTATTTTTTTAAAGAATGTTACTTTGAAAACAGTTTTTTGATTTATCTTGGTCATTTGACTGACACCTTTTTTATTAACACTTGCTGTTGGCAGGAGTAGAGTCTTCATTTCTCAGTGGTTCTTCTGATTTCTGCTGTGCAGTAAATTGAACATCTCTGTCATTTTCATCCACATGGACCATCTCCTTTCTTTAATGCTACAGTTGCTATTGAAGAAAACAAAAGTGTTGCAAATAATTTCAGAACAGACCTTAACAAAAATATATGTTTGGGAAATGTAAGCAGAGTCCTTCAGACTGTTTCAGACTGGACCTCTTGTGCAGCACGGTTAAATCATTGTTATTCTTTTATTCCCTCTGTATAAATATAACGGCAGTATAAAAATCTTTTTGATGTCTAGGATAGTGTATGGCATCAAGGAAAACTAAGGAGGTCTTCTAAGCTGATTAAATAAAACCAACAAGAGTCACAGGAGGGAAGGGAGGAGGGAAAACACTTGCTCGCCTGATCTGAGATGTTTGCAAAAGCTGCAGCAATTCTCCACCAGTTAAGGACTGAAGTTTCCCTGGTGGACTGATGACCTTTGATGTGATAATTGCTGGTTTTCCTGAAACTCCCAAAAGAGAGCATGTTAGAAGAAAAAGGGATAAATATTAATGAAGCATTGGATTTTCATTCAAAAACAGCAGGAGCCAAGCAGTTAAACGCTCCTTTTCATCCCATGAAGCAGGACAGAAACTAAGATCCCTAGAATATTTGCCACACAACTTACAAACCTTAATCTCTGAGTAGTTTTACAGTGTCATGTATCTCTGTGGGTACGAGCTTATTCTGTTGCTGAAGAGATCATTCATTATCTTAGAGTTTTCTTCTTTTAAAATTGTCCTATGAAATTAAATTTTCTTTTTTGGAAGTATTAAGTTTTTGCCTCCAACGTAACACACACATAAGTGTCAGCATACTGACTTTCCATTACAGTGACCTTAGAAGTTTAATTCTTCAGGTAAGGCTGGAGAAAGTGCCCCAGGATAGGAATGTGGTGAAAGTAGTATCCTCCTTTTGTTGTGGTTCACATGAAAGTTTTGATCCTTTGCCTGAATCCAAGTGGATCTTAAGTTACTGCTTTTCAGCATCCACTTGCACACAATGCACTTGATCATAGAAAATAACAGGTAACTGTGCTGTAGTCAGCATGCAGTTTGCTTTCTCTCTCACAAGCTGGGTGAAAAGAAAAATGTTTTTAGAGAAAAACAAGACGCCATAGCCAATTGCTTACCATAACAACTTTTTCTAGTTGTTTGGGGGAGTTTTGTTTTCTTCTTGTAATAGAGACAAACTTTTATTTATCTGGTGAAGCTACTTTCTTCTGGATCTTGCTTTAGGTAGTAGGTGAAAAGTTACTTAGAGTTTGCCAAAAGGCCAGTCAGATGTTAATTTGCATGTCTGTCATGGCTTGGAAAAGATTGAGTATTAGTCTTTCCTGTAGCATATCAGTCATATTGTGCTGTTATCTTGAAGTATGTTAAAGACAAATAGAATTGAGATTTTCAGACTGAGTAGCTGGTGTGACTGCAAAGGCATTTTTGCATTGAAGAAATGTCTTTGTTACAGCAGCCATCATATCTGACCTGCTCCCTAGGTCAATAAAGATGAAGGGCTCTTGATCTGTTGCAGAAGAAACTTACTGTGACTCACAACTGGCCCTGCTTTCATATGCATACACTTACTGCCAGCCTAGCAACATGCACCTTCTCTCCAAATGATTAATATAGCATCAAATGAGACATACTGTTTCTCTGGAAAACATCCTTGTAAAGCTGGCTGAAATGGGAGGTTAAATATCAAAGGGCTAACACAAAGAAAGGGACTGATCAAACAACTAGACTATTCTGTGATTTACATGGGTTATTTTGCTGATGATTAGGTAAAGAAAAACCTGCTGAGATGAAGAGTAAGCAATTACATATTGAAGAAACTCTCATACTTATTACCTTATTAGTAGTATTCATAGACTGAGAGACCCTCCACAGGGTGATCCCTTGCTAATTCCGTATCGACAACGGCTTTGATGTGCTTACGTTACGTGATTTTCTTGGAGGAATGGAAAAGGCAGGAATTATTCACTGAATACATAACCACCTAGCATCAGAGGAAAATTGTAGAATTCAGGAAACCTTTGTAAATAAAGTAGGCTGCATGTTTACTGATGCGTGTATACCAACTTCAGCTGTCAATGCAATTTCCTAGAAGGCTGGTTAACAAAAAGAATAAGAAAAGTAAGAAGAATCATAACCACTGGTTAGTTCAAGACAGAAAAATTCCCAAACTACGAGGGAGACATTTCACTGTCAGCACAGATGACAACATCAGTAATAGTTGGCTGCAGAAGGGGAGAAAACTTTGATTACTTGGCCACAAAAGTTTCCTTTTACTGAAGTTTTGGTGTGTTACATGTACAGAAAAGACTTGGGAAAATGATACTTAACAAACATTTTCACTAGAATAGCCATTCCTGGTTCTTCCCATCTGAGATGCAGCTTTCTTTATGGTAAGGAACCTTGCCTCTATGCTGACAGTCATTTTAAGCTCCTTTCCTGCTCCAGAGCAGGGGAAAAGTGCTTGAGAAAAATTAGGTTCAGATGTCAGTTGATATTGTTAGGTAGACTCAAACACAATGGTGGGATGGAAGGGGACATCTTACCTGTGTCTATGCCAGTAATGAACCAAAAAACCCAGCAGATGGTGACTACTGTTCAAATGCCAGCAAGTGTTTCTCCTTAAGGCACAAGCGTGTTGTGAGGACTTCTCTCTGTGGCAGCACGTAGTCTAGGGACCTGTGAACAAAGTAGCTGAATAATACCAATAACCTGGCTATGGGATCAGAAAATTCATCTGGCATAACTGTGCTAACTTACAGTTGTCCAAGATGTGCTGCATTTGCTGCAACAGGTGACATGCTCAGTTAACATGCTGCATCTACTAAGATAGCCCACAACACAGCAGCATATTTTTGTCCTCACTATTATCATCATGAAGTCTGAATGCCCTGTAGATCATGCAATTTAAGTTCCCTTTGTCTTCAAAGAGAGGGTTGAGAATTTAGATGTAGAAGGTCTGATGGCTGCATATTTATATATTGCAGAGAACCATAACACAGGTGAAGATTGTAAAACAAAGTTGTCTGAAAATGTTGTATTAATAGATAGGTAAATATGAGTAAATCTTTTCAAGTTGTCTTTCTTAGCTCCTAAGGTAACACACACCTTACATTACTGAAGAAATAGTGTCATTATTCAACCCCTGCCAGTTACTAAACCCCATGGAGCTGCTCGCTTGCTCCCACCCATCAGAGAGAACAGGAACAGTAAAAGGGAGAAAACCTGTGGTTTGAGATGAAGAGAGTTAATTAGTCTGTAAAGGAGGATAATAATACTACTAACACCTATACTAGTAGAATACACAAAACAAGTGATGGATAATGCAGTTATCTCATGCTCACCATTTGATGACCAATATACAGCCAGTTCCAAAGCAGCCATTTCCAGCCAGCGTCCCCCCGGTTTATATACTGAGCATGATGCCATATGTTATGGAATATCCCTTTGATCAACTGGGGTCAGCTGTCCAGGCTGTGTCCCCTCCCAGCTTCTTGTGCCCCTCCAGCCTTCTCACAGTCTTCAGCATGAGAAGCAGAAAAGCCCTTGACTTAGTATAAACATTGCTTAGCAATAACTGAAAACATGCAGTGTGCTCTCAGCGTTGTTCTGGTACTAATCCCAAAACATAACACTGTATCAACTGCTAGGAAGAAAACTTAACTCTATCCCAGAAGAAACCAGGACACACACTCTGTCTCATATTACTACAGTATAGAGCAGTAAGTGAAATTAAGGTTTCACTTTGAACATTGACTCAAATGTGGCATTGCCAGCTTATCATTTCTCTTAATAATTTCTGAATGGTGTGTGATCATTTTACAAGTAAAGATGAATTAACTGTAAGACAGTGTTAGCTCAAATGAAAGGTTGACGAATGGGAGTTCAGGAATACATCTTCAAGGAGTCTTACCTGAATGATCATCAAGGATCCAAGTTCATGGTCCAGTCTAGCTTGACATGTCATCATCCATGATAGATTAATGAATGGTGTTGGTTTTGGAAAGTCTGTCTGGTGTAACATCCTCAGTCATAATATCATTGGGGTTTAAGGCAGGGCCTGTATTTATGACTCCTGTAATTTAATATTATAGGGGTGTATGATCTGCACTATGTCTTTCATTAAGGGTAGAGATGGCCAGAGGATGACAGTTTAGTTTTCAAGGATTCAGATTTTTTCATTTCACACTGCAATGGAAACAGAAGACTTTCAGGGATTTTTGGGTTTTTTTTCATTCCATAGCATGAAATTGTATTGAAATTTATTTTCAGACTGAAAAGTTAAGGTTTTCCATCTGAGTCTCAAATTTGGGAGTAAGCAGAAAGCTTAGTCTGGAGTCAGAGTAGTCAAGCTGATCCTTCTTCGTTTTAGTTTCAGTGATATTTCATTGATAGCAGTGATAATCAATTAACTAATTCTTTGCATGGTGAATCAAGGAACTTGTATGAAAGACATTATGTAAGAAAACATGAAAAAATACAGGAAGTGTTATATTCCATATATCATTTACAAACAGAGAATGACAGATTAAAAATTTGTCTAGAAGTCCTATTCAACAGGATATTTCCATAACAGATGGCATGAGGAGTAGTTTTTCAAGCCTTAGGCAGGTATTAGATGCTAACTTGTGACATTCATCATGCAGTCTAGGAGATCCATCTGATTCACACCAGTCAATCAGCTGCCTTGGTTTTAAGCAATTTCACGCTAAAAAGAAAATGTATTAGCAATAGCTCTTTGCTATTTGGTTACAGTTATTTGCTTCCTAAAATTGCCTTCCCACTGTGTCCTCACCTGTAAGCTAAAACCTCTTATCATTTGACTGTTAACAATGGATATATATTTTGCATTGTTGCTGAACTGAATGTTAGACCATAGAAGATAGGATAATTTATAATAAATAGTCTCCTCTTTATCATGCTGGTAAAGGTGATTTGTGACATTTTACTGTATCACAGGTCTTGGTTGTTGCTGTTTACACCATTGCACACACACTAGCTAGTTCTATGGTTTTATCTGTCACAATTTCCTGATCAAATGTACTTGCCCGCTACAACTTTAAGGGCAACTTTCTTGCAGTTATAGACAGTGGATTTGATTCTCGTTCTGCCAGATAGATCCTTGTTCAGTCACTTAGAACTGATCCTGTTGCTGCCTGTGTGTGCCATGGCCATGAGGCACCGCTGGCACTCCCTGCCCTTGCCCACCCCTCAAGGCCTTCACCTCCCTGCCTTTGGCCCAGGACCCCCTTCAGCACTCCAGGGCTCCATTTGCCCACAGTATAGGACTCCATTTCAGCCCCCTAGGCTCCCCCCAGCACTGCCAGGCATTTCCCAGCCTGGCCTGTGCATGTCCTCATCCCCACGGAGCTGGGGTTGCCCCTGTGCCCTCCCCATGCCCTGCTGCTGGCTGTGGGCTAGGATGGGACGGGCTGCCAGATCCTGCCCGGCTGCTCCTGGCCATGGCCCGCAGGACCCACTCAGTGTCCTGAAAATGTGCTCGTAGGTGTTACTGGAAACACAGGAGGATTTCATTTGCAGATACATAAAAATTACATTAGCAGGTGTAGGAAACAGATGCCAACGCTCAGACATTTTGTCGTATCTCTTTCCCAGCTCTACTTCATGAAAAGTGGAATATGTAACCCAATATTGTAATAAAGGCCTAGTTTTGGTAAAGAAAATCATGTGAGGAAATGTGCAAGAGTTTAACAAATGATTGCAATGTTAGCATAAATGCCTCTGACAGAGGTCAACAGAGCTTTTTAAATGTAGGAGAGAATGGAAACATAAGCTGGTGCCATACGATACTTTAGCACAATGCATTTTTCATTTCAGATTCTTTCTCCTTCATCATACACTGAAATGTTTGGTATATTTTTAACCAAATTTAAATATGTCTATAATCTGACCATATACCAGGCTGGGGAAAAGATAAGTTTCTAGGAGCTTTCAATAAAATGAAAAAACAAGAAGGTGGGGTAATGCAAGCAGGGGATCAAGTGGTGGGTTGTGCTCTGTGCTCTGTGGGTGCTGTCATCCACATCCTGAAAGTTGGGAGGGGATTTAAGGTGTGTCGTCTGTTTGAAACCACCCCTGCTTTTAAAGGAGATGCTAAGGAGAGCCAAGAATTTTATAAAAACACATTATAAACTTGAATAAAAGAAAAAACATATGAAGATGTTGTATTATCAGGACATCCTCCTTTCTGTGATGTGGAAGTCTTTTGCAGCGCCTGTCTGCATACCATCACCACCACAGTAAGTGGTTTTCCCAAACAGTGTCAATGCTTTTCTTTATGTGCAAATTACAGTCTCCAGATATGCATCAGGACACTAAACACGATTACAGACCATTTTCAGTCCAGAAATTTTTCTGTGTTAATGTTCAGTGCTGAATTTTTCTGCCACAAAGGAAAATGTTTGAGCAGAAAACAGTGGGGGTTATGCCATGGCCTCCTTGTAGACTTTTTCTGAATCTTCTGTCCAAGAGGCATTGTTTGCTCTTCACTGTAAACCATGGAAAGCACCTGTAATTTTGGAGGGAAGTTGTTTGAAGTCTTTGTTAATCTAAGAAACCTGTGACCCTCAGTCTCAGATTATCTACTTAGACCTTATGGTCAGAAGTTGCTTCCATGAGTAACCTGTACTTTTGGGAAGATTCTATGAGAACAAATGCAAGTTAATAACTTCATTTCTAGGGTAGAATAACTCTGGGAAACACATTAATCATTATGTGGTTAACAGATCATAACGATGTCTCAAGAATAATACATTTTTTGATAAATTTTAAGATATTGAAATACAAAAAGGATTTGTAAAATTTAATGCATGGAGAGCTGGTTATGATTTGACTTCTTTTTTGGAGACTTTTCCTATAAAACTGCTTTATTGTAGTTATAAATTTTCCATCAAAATTTCTTATAATAAATCTAGAAATAAACACATTTTACAAATGCAATGCAATAGAGACTTTGGAAAATTATCATGATTCACCATCTGCAGCCCTGTGTTTAGAGTTTTGCAGTCTTCTAAGAAATGAATAAGCAGTCCAAATGATATTTTAAGGAACAATTGGAACTTGTTGACAGTGTTAAAAATTGAAATTCCATATTTTAAAGCAGTAACTGTTTCACATAGTGAGACAGAGGATGCAGCATTTAAGCTGCCTTCATTTAGACTTTAAAATCAGTCATATGGGACACAAGGGGTCCCTCTGGAAAACTATTCGTTTAACTCAATAAATTACTCATTTTTGCTTGTTTATTTTAAAGGACAACATACACAGGAATGTATTCATGGCAGATGAATTAGCTCCTATATTATGGGCATGCAGTGTGGTTAGTGTGAAACATTTACACCACCCAGCTCATCAGAAACCAGTGAGATCATTTGTTTCATTCCAACTGTGCTCTTTGCGTTTACGAGGGGCTCGGGTATTTCAAATCTCTCTTTTCTCAATACATGAAGTTGCACCCTTTTTTCAAGTCCCAACTGCTTTAACTTTTTTATTAAGAAGAGAAAAAAACCCAAAAAATTATTTTAAATCAGCTTTCATTTCTGTTGAACAAATGACCACCAAAATAATTGGAAGACTTCTCCCCATTTTAAAGGACAAGGATAAAACTTGAACTTTTGGCTAGTTCCTTTGACTGAGAAACAAAATCTTGCTTTTAGCATTGAAGAATTTTAAATAGGGGGACAAATATCAATAATTTCTTACAAACTGTGTACAGTGATGAAATAAGTGGAACAGAAAGTCAATAGAAAGAGTCTCAGACTTGTGGGCAATGACAGACACAGATGTTGCTCCATGATGCTACTGTATACTAAATGCTAGGATTATCTAAAATGGTATGTCCAGCTCTGGGTTGCTTATATGGGAAAGACATCAATAAACTGGAGTGTGTTTGGCAGATGGCCATCAGGATGCTTGGGGGCTGGAGTCCTTGTCCCATGTGAAGAAGTTATAGGAGAAGAGTTGTTCAGCCTGGAGAAAAGAGAAGTTTTGGGGGGTCCAAAAGAAGCCCCATAGTGCCTAGAGAGAGGTCACTGATAAGATGGAGCCTCATTCTTGACAGTCATGTATCACAGGAGAACAAGGCAGGAGGCAGTGGGCATAACTTGAAATGTCAGACTTTCAGACTGGGTATAAAGAAAAACAAATTTCACCCTCAGAACAGTCAAGCAGTGGAACAAGACCAGAGCATTTGGGCAGTGTCCACCCTTGGGGTTTTCAAACCTGACTCGGTAAAGCCCTGAGCAGCCTGGTCTGACCTCACAGCTGAGCCTGCTAAGGACAGAGAAGTGGATTCTCTGTGTATTGGTCTAAGCATTCCTGAATTGGGTCATTGAGACAGTTTATGAGACACCTTTTATATAAGAACATTTCATCTACATTTAGGGGGAAAACCCCCAACCATCCAGTAAAGCAAGCATTGATGGTTTCCCCACAATAATCACTGTAAAATGAGATGCGTCCCAGATTCCTTCTTACACAAAATGAAGAAAAACACTATAATCCTGGTCATTGCCTTTCTATCTCCTCTCAATTTTCTGGGAGTGATTTCCTATACATCCTAGTCCTTGCCATTTCTGATTCATGCTGCATTATTCAGAAGCTTCTACCTAATGATTACCAATTTCTGTTCCTATCTTCCCCTCTCTGTGCATAATGCACAGTCCAGTGTTCCAACATAAGGTTGACTGCCTGCTCAACCACTCCTAGAAAAAATAATTCAGTATGTGCTGTATCAAGCGCCTGAGTAGAATCTTGGCTCATGAGCAGGGTTCCAATTAAATATATATAAAGATATATATATATATATATATATATATTTATACATGCATAAAAAATAAAGATGGTATAAAATCATGTCTTTTCATTGCTAAATAGAAACTTTGCTTAATAACAAGTGCATTGGAAACAAAAAAATTTTGCCTCGATGTATTCAGCTTCATCTTCCATGCTTTAAAACTTCTCTCTCATCTACAGAAGCCAGTACTGTGAAATTGAAATACCTGTATGTGTACTTGAAAGATGAAGAAAGTGTTTCCGCAGGCATTTTCACTGGGAAAATGAAGGTGCATTTGTATGTGCTATCCCTTCAAAATGTTTTCTGAGATAAAGTTGTTCACAGAATAATTTCAGCAAGTCATTCTTGAGTCTTTTAGATCTCAGACTGAAGATTATTTTCAAACAGCTCTTTGAGAATGGGTTTTCAGAATTCAGGCTGGAAGAATTGGTATTCCTCAGACAAATAAGCTGTATATGGTATATTCTGTCCTTGAACAGGCAAATGTGACTCTAATTTCAGGCTTTTTTTGATAGGAGTTTTCAGATGAAAGCCAGTATTCAGATGCTTTGTACATTTTGGCCTTTCTTCATGTACCATTGATGCTTAGACGTTTTCTGAAATAAAGATACCAAATATCTTAAAACATTGTTGCACCAGGAATGTATTGAAGAGCCTTCAGGAAGTTCTTTTAAGGAGCTGAGCAGTCCTGTTGAATACAAGAGACTTATTTCATTTGCACAGCAGAACATATATCAGAGGTTAAGTAAGCCTTAGACGCCTAATTTGGCAGTAAAATCCATCAGCTGTACTCCTTGCTCACATTTGCTGCCATTCCTGTACAAAACCATTTTCACTTGATAGGACAGGGCGATGTGGGGATGACTTTCCGAGTTTCCCCATGGTGAGTCAGTCACAGGTCACTCTGCAAATCCCCCCTGAGCGGACACAGGTGTGTTCCTGAGGGGGGACTGTGGGACAGCGAGGTGAGGGGAGGTGAGAGGACTGGAAGGGTTATTGCGATAGTAGACACAATTCCCCCACGTTCTTTGTGGCTGGGGTTCTGCCTTGTGCCCCACCAGGTAATAGAGCTTGGGAAACACCAGGGACTTCCTAATTACAAAGGAGATTAAAAGTAAGGGTTGATGGCAGGGTGGTGTTCTCAGCAGTGCCACAAGTCAGTGCATTGTCCTTGCTGACTAGTCGTTATGGAAAAGGGTATGAAGCATCTTTTTTTTTTTCAACAGATTGTTTGGTTTGGTCTGTGTTTACTATTAATAGTAGGCTGGTTTCTCTATAGTACAGGTTTATCAGGGAGGAATTTATGGGTTTACATTTCTTGGCCTGTTGAGAAGCTTTTACATGTATATCAGGGAAGGCAGAATTTATACTGTACCAGGACTGGAAAAACTGCTTGACAAAAAGAAGTAGCATAGTAAGAGAGATCTTGCTTTAAAAACAGAACTCAGGACCTGATGCATTGGTGCGTATCTTAGTAGTCCTATTAAATTCAGTTTGAACTGAATGAAAGTAAAACTCATTAGAATATAATGGGATTATATTTAAAAAAATTATTAGGCTGGGAGTCCAGACCTGAAAGTGAAAGAAAAAGCCAGCAGACACCACATGCAATCTGTTGTGGACCTAGGTGAGCAAGAGCATGTTCATGTTCAGTGTCTGTAAGCACACAAAGTGCTGATGCTACAAACAAATTTACTTTCTGCACTGTAGTATAATACAGCAAGTTTTCCAAAAGCACTTAGAAGAACTGCCTGGCTCTCCTGGCTCTCCAGGGGATGGCACCTGTCTAAAGTCCTATGGTGTTTCTGAGTAGTCCATCCTTTGAAAATACAACTGAAAGTACATTTAAGCTCCCCTCCTAGAAATACAGATGATGTCCTCTGTTTGCATACACACACTTGTGTAGATTCTTACTGGCAATTCCTCCCCCTTCAGTCCTTACATGAACTCCTCTGGTCCCCATGAGCTCCTGTTGCTTCCCCTGGGCAGTCAACAGGAGATTGGCCAGAGCAGCCATGCGTTAGGCTCAGCTTCCACTCAAGACCACATACCCCTGTGATGGCACAACCTGCCCTAACCTCTCCCTGTGATAACAGACATTTGAGGTGAAGCAAATGTGCCTAGAAAGGAAACTTTTTAAATGACGAATTTTCTCTTCAGAGGAAACGTGGAAAGCTGTGGTCTTGCAGTTTCTAAAGCCAGTGAACTTAAACAGGAATTTAAAGAAATGTGCAAACTGTGTTGCTGTTATTCACCTCTGTGATACGATCTCCCAATGCAAGACTACTTACTGAACCACTGAACTGGCAGTGTGTTATTGTGTGGTATAATTTCAAAATGCCCCACACTCCTGAAGTGAGTGAGAGTATAGCGAAAATATGTGGGTTTAAAATAGAATTTTAAAATTACCTGAGATTCCCTCATACACAGAATTTAGTCTTTATATTTGAAAAATACTTGGAGTCTTTCAGTAATTATATTACCTTCTAGCTGGAAAGCCACTTCCTTTAAAGATAAAAAAAATCTGATATCAGAAGCCTGCTTGGAGCCTAGTGCACGTCTAATTATCTTTCTCAGTCTTAATTATTTAGCAAGTGCTAATAAACTGCACGTATCATGACACTCATGTGTAATAAGCATATAAATTTAATTTATTTTTTTCCCTCTCTTTGAAGACTAACAGACATGGAATTCAATCACAAGGCAATGGCATTATAACCTCCAATATAACATCAGGTTTTAATAAGCCTCCTGTTTGCTGCACACATGTGCTTAAGGCTGCCTGGAAACCAAATCAGTAGAAAAAAGGGATTACTTTAGATTACTTTGAAATGTGCATTGTTTGAAATGGCCTCTGGTGACCAGCTTTCATGAATGGCTGATTTTACTTGTGGGGCACGTCATCTGGCTCAATTATACCAGGCTCTTTTGTATGACAAGTGCACTTCTTGGTTGTGCTGAAATATGAAATTCTAAAACAAAGTAAATCAGATGGTGAGAAATAAATTTAGGTAACTGTATATTATTAGAAGTTTGTAACCTAGCAGTGCACATTCTTCCTACTGAAAAATGTGGGAATTTTCTTTTGAAATTTCCACAGATTTGAAGTTAATATAAAAGCATTCATTTTAATTTTCCTTAATGTTTTGTTCAGCTATAACAGCAGCATTACAATCAAATACATATTTTTCTTTTCTCAAAGGCAGATCATTTCTCCTACAGTTGTGTATTTTTAAAATGATACTGGAGTTTGCTGTTTCACCCTAACAGATGAAGTGTTGGGAACTTCTACCTACTAAGAATATCCCTTAACCTGTAAAAAGTCATAAAAGTGGGTTAGCAAGCCTGCATTATACTTTCAAGTCACTGCAAGCTTTTTCCTTTCCTGTCCGTAACTGTTTGCAAAATTACAATGTAAAAACGTAATATACGGTTATGATTCTCCCTACCTGCAATTACTTTAAATTATAGTTACTTTAAATTAATCTAGCCTGAGGCACTGAGGATACATCATTAGAATACACAGATTTCATTTGAAAGGGGAGAAGATATCTGATTGATTAGTTAAGTGTGTTGGAAATCCAATAGATAATGATTAGATTAGATGCAGATAGGAACTACATTCTTTGTGTTCACTGTAAATCCTGTACTTTACAACCTAGATTAGGGGATTAACCTTTAAGAAGAAGTGGTAAATCTTGCTTTTCCCTGACTTCTGCTGTACTGTAAATGTGTTTCCCATGGCTGCAGGCTCAATATTCCCACAGGAAACTGACCTGCAGATTTACGCGGTCGTGCCTGGTAGTCTGAGATGCAGTGTTTGCCTTTAAATACGAGACAGAAGGGTAAGATGTGAGAAGAGCTTTAACATTACTAAACTTAAAACAGTCATCTGTCAACAGCTTTTCCACTGAAGTGCTTCACTGTATTAGTGAGAGTGAGAGTTGTTATTGTTGTTGCAGGGTGTTACAACCCTCTAGTCATCAAGGCAATATGATTTAAGGGAGAGATTTAAGACCTCTGAACTACTAGGTTGCTGGGTGCAGATGAACACCTCGCCTCCCTGACCTTTTATTATGTAGTTTCAATCTGTCTGCACAATCTTCATGTAATTACTAATCTTATGAAGTTGCTAATTTTGTTGAGTCCCAAACCACACACTTGTTATGATTCACAGCATAGACCACGTGAAACTTCGAGAGGTCCATCCACCCTTTGACACAAACATCAAAGATTCCCAGAAGCTGTATTTGTGTGGCTGAGAAAACCCCTTTCACCTCCTTTCACCCTGGAGTTTCTGTGTATGCAAAATATTCTCAACTACTGCACCATTGCCAGGTGGACACATTTCAATTTAAAGCATTGAACTTGAAATGGTAGATGTAAACCCTGAATCTGGCATTTGTAAGGTCGTGGGTGGAAGAAGACATCTCCAATTTACATGATGCCACTGACAGTGATTTCTGGCACTACAGGCAGACTGGCAGGTTTTTGAAATTATGCTGAGCAGGTGCCCAGGAACGTGACCAACCTCCAAGGTCATATTGGAAATTACAAAACACTGACAATAGCAGAATCCCAACTCTGAATTAAGAGAGTTTTTCTAGTTGTCCTTTGCCTTTCTCTTTTTCTTTTGACAGTCTGACTTTAAGGAAACAGAGAACACTGGGATCATATTCCTGTAAGAAAAGCTCATTAAAGCCAAAACTGTCAAGTCAGCAGATCAGAGGTAAGATACTTAGGAAGATGCTCTTCTGCTTGAGGTGAAGAAAGAAAGCTCATTTTCTTGTAGTGATTGATATCCAAGGACTTGTTTCTTTGAGAGGTTTTATCTATTTATTTATCAGAGAAGCCTATAAGAAAAAATTATCCGAGATTTTCTTCTGCATAAAGGAAACTATGCAACTTAACACTTGCAAATGACAAGGCCTTCTGCTCCTTTTCCATGCATTTGATATATTTTTTGTGCAAGTTCCTTGCACTTGTCAGGGAATCTAAAAAATGTCCTAAGCTGCAAAACATTTGTTTGTGGACTGTATCTTAATTATATACAACTATGTCCATTTATGGAGGCAGGGAAATCAAACTACAGAGATAAAATCTGTAGGATACTGGATAGTAAAGAGGAACACAACAAAAATAGGTGCTGCATTAGAAGTGTATTGATTTAGGAACCCTGTGATACCTTACATTCTCAATTTGCTGAGCATATTTGTTACTAATATCTGGGGAACAGAAACCAGAATTCCCATTCTCATATTTGCTCATGAGACAAAACTGGTGGTATTGACTGTTACACCTGAGGGCTGTGCTGCCATGGCAGGTGGTTTGGACTAGATGAATTCCAGAGTTCCCTTCCAGCCCTAATGATTCTGTGATTCTTAAGCTCCACAATTACAGTCCACATTATTACTAGTGTTATTGTTGTTATTACCACTGTTTTGTTTATTGTCTGATCTGTTTTTGTTTCAAAGGAAAGGCCACTAGGACAGCGGGCCTTTACCTATGACTTTGATAACATAATGCCTCAATGTTCATGCTCAAAAGAAAACACTAATGCTATGGTGCAGAGAAGACAAAGTGGTTTGCCCTTTGTTACCTCTTGGTCATGAATTACTGATGTGGGGCATTGCATAGCACATGGTACTGGGGATGGACATATGTCCAGTATCATTACTCACTATCCCCACGTTTGATGTCAGATTTACAAACAGGAAATGTGTTCATGTAAGCCAGATTCCCTGTGCAAGGATATGTGGAAACCACATTTGTAGAATATTAAATATGAATAAGATCATATATCTTTAAAACATCTAGTGGAGTATTCATGTGCAGACTCAGTGCCCTGTTTCATAAATGAAATGCATGGCTCTGGACAGATTTTTATTGGCCAAACAGAAAATGGCATTTTAAGTGAACCGAGTGAAAATATGGACATGAGAACAAAGTGGCAAATGCTCTTTTTAGAATACTGGTTGTCCTTTGTTGTGTTCCAAAGTAAGCTCTTTCAGTCAACGCCCTGAAAAATCGTGAACAGTTCTATATCAAAATAAGTAACAAATCTACAGAGTTTCAAAAGATACTGTTATGACTTTTGCTTTTCGTCTAAGTCACTGAAAGATACTCTCTTAAGAGATCTAGAATAAAATCCTCATAGTTTTCATGCCACAGCACACAAAGTGGCACAGTAGCCTTTCTTTGCAGTGCTCTGCCAGTGTAATTCAAGTTTCATGGGTAATTAATTTTCCATGCCAATAAGTCCCTGAACTGCATGTTATAATACTAGCTGCATAGAAACAACAAATTTTCAGGTTTTATCCCTTGAAAGGTGATTGCAAACTATGAATTTCTGCTCCTGTGGGGAAAAAAATAGTTTATTTGGATTTCTCTGGTTTCATTTCTTTACTGGCTACAATTTGGTTATCCTAGGTATCTTCTATAAAAGAAATATACTCTAAAATTCCCATATAGAAGTTAGATCAGCACTTGTTTATTAGGCATGAAAAAAGGCATTTTGTAGTACCATCTTGAGTTCTTAACACTGCCGAAATATTATTTCAGTTTCCTTCCCCACGTAACTTTGAAAAGGTCTTTTTTAGAATTTCTCCTATTTTTGTCTGTTTCTCAAGACAAATTGCGGTATCTGCAGGGGCACTTATATGCTACCCTCCAGTATCCAAAACAAACATTGCAGCCTTTTCTTCCCTATCAAGCCTGTATTTTGACAGTTTTCTTTACTTTATTTCCTTCTAGGACTGGGAAACAGGCTGTAAAAGGACAGGTTGTCAAAGATCACCTTTTAATAAAGATTTGCCATGTGCAAAACAGAAATATGAGCAAAAAAACATGTCATTACTGTGCTCTTGTATCATAACTATTCAATGAAACTTGGATAATTAATTTTGTATGTATAGATCTGTCCTGATATCTTCCTTTATCCAGCAAGGAGAAAAAAGTTAGAGCTGGAAGAGAAACTTTCATACTCTTATTTCTAGAAAAGACCTGCCTAAGGTGCCTCAAACATGCTAGAGAAAAGGGCTTTTTTTAAAACTAATACCGACCAGACAGGTTGAAATGAGGAATATTTGTTAATATCCATTTGGGTCAGTGTAAATTTTATTAGCACTGAGGTGTAATTGTCAGGAACTTGCAGTTTCGTATGGTGGGGGATTATTCAAACACATTGGTGCCAATGTTTGCTCAGTGCAGTCAGGATGACTGCACTTTCTGGGTCAACATTGTCTGAAAAAGTTTGCCATACAGCTGAGGTAAGAAACTAAACATTGAGTCTCACTTCACATAGCCTTTCGTGCTTTGTGATGCGAGTCAAAGTTTCGCTATTTAAAGATCAGACATCTAGAGACGTTGCATTTCTGCTTTTGCACCAAGAGCATGTATCTGGTGTCTGTCAGAAGAAAGCTGACTTCACTGGTAACCCTGGTCTTCAGGGCTCTTGTCAGCTTTTACGTGACTTAAGAACATATACATGGAAATGCAACTATTTTTAAAATCCATCCAGACTAATTACAGACTTCCAGTTACTTATCTGAATGCTATGTAATCACTGAAATAGCATTTGCTGTTTGATGGCCATCCCGCGTATTGACTTTGCAGTGCTGTAATATTAGCAGAAGGCTGGAGTGTTAGTTGGTACAGAGACAATGAAAGACAAGATTTCTCTGCCACAGACACTTGGATTTTCCTTTTAAAGACGTTCACACTCTTCTGGTGTAATTACAGCCTGCCAAAGTGAGGAGCATGAAACTGTTTAGCTTGCGAAGCTTAAAATAAAAGGTGTATGTGGAAACAAGAACAAGATCCTTTTTCTAGCAGTCCAGCACCAAGTCCCATCCCCTCCCTCTGCTGTGGCTTCTTCCCCGGCAATTTAGAACATCTCCCTATTAATGCATTTTTAGGTGAGTGATTGGGGGACCCTTTTGTCTTCTGTGTTTCTCTCACTATTTCTGTTTCTTAATCTGTTTGTGGCTCATGTTGCATGTCTGAAGTCTCAGGTGTGGGTGCACAGATCTCGTGATTTATGCTCCAGTCTAATTATATAAGGTGCACCCCAGTTCCCATGCAGTCTTCCCCTTGGGCACACTTCTTGATTGTTCTTGGGCATGGGTGCTTTTGTGAGGTTTTTTTTAATTGACCAATATCACCGTGCTTTTATCCACAGTCCCAGAATAAAAACAGAAGGAACGTATGTGGCAGGTCAATACCCTGGAGGGAACAGGCATGACTCCGTGGTTTCTTTCCCACCCCCTTCCTTTTTGCCCCCAGATATTCCCTCCCTTCCCTTTTGTTACAGACGGGTTTTGCAGAGCTTCAGTCAGTAATGCCAAAAATGTTAAAGTATAAGTGGCTACCCCTTCCTCTCCAGACCAATCAGTCATTTTCAGTCACAGGTTTCAATCTGCTGCAGCAAAGCCAAGCCTCTGTGCTTGCAGCAGGTCTTACAAAAGCAAGGCTGTTTGACTGACAGGCACAGAGAGAGGAGAGGGCTCTGCTAACGCACTGAGACAAGTCTGGAAGCGGAGTATCAAGGAGGAGGCTGTGGCAGAGGTACTGTGCATTATGGATGAGGCGCTCAGCTCTGTCGTTGATTGATTGAGGGACGGTTGTGCTCTTTCACAATGCTGGGTAAGATCATATGGACTGTCATTTAATATGAGCTTTCTTGTCAGTGGGAAGATGACTTTTCACACAGTGACCCCATGCAGATTGCAAATGACAGCCATGCTCTGTCCTCTGCTTTTTAAGGGTTTAGTCTCTCATGCAGGTGAGCTAACCTAAAACAGCGTTAGCGCTTGCCAGGTGTCATACGCTGGAATTAATGCTTATTCTCAGAATCTCACTATAAATCTGACTATAAATATTGGAAAAGCACCTCTGTCTGGTACATGTCCTTTATCTCTAGCAGCCAAGGTGCCATCCAACCCCTGCATAGGTATGGTATTAAATTAAGTAGGGGAGCCATGGGGAATGTGATTTTTTTCTACTCTTTTCTTTCAGGACAGAGGAAGAAGCTGTAACAAACAGTTCTGGAGACTTTGAAGCACAGCCACAGTACTGAGGTCTCTGACTGACAAGGCTTCTGCTTTCTCCTTCTCACAGGGCTCCTCCTACAGATGTTCTGAACACGTCTGCATCCCGGCAATTTTTTACTGCGCCCAGGTACTGAATGTAAGGAACCAAGCTGCATAAAAAGAAGCATGGGGTGTAGGAGAATTAGCACTGTGAGGAGTATACCAGAAGTCATGTCTATGCAAAATGCAGGCATGAATTCAAACAAAAATTATTTGAGAGAGCATAGTTGCAGAATGACCGAGTTTATTCTTAGAAAATGACAGAATAACGCTCTTATTCAACAATATGGCTTATAATCATGTTAAATGGTATGTGTCAGGCTTGACTTCCCTAAGTGTCACCCTTTCAATGTATGACTGGAAGTTTATCTACTGCTTGAACAGAATCTCTTTTCCTCCCTACAGGTCTTGAAAACTAGAGTTCAGGAACTTCTGGATCAGCCTTTTCATTGAAATACTGGAACTACTATGAAGCCTTCTTGGTTTGCACTCATCTTGGCGGTGCTCAGTACTGAACTGCTAACAAGTCACTGTTCCACCATCAAGTCCCCGAGGTTCAGAGGACGTGTGCAGCAGGAGCGAAAAAATATCAGACCAAATATCATCCTTGTACTCACAGATGATCAAGATGTGGAGCTAGGTGAGAAATAATTGTTTGCTACTACATTTTGTCGTGTCTTTCAGTAGTTTATGTCAAGCAGAAAGAACTTTAAATTCATAGAAGGTGCTGGTCCTGGAACTGTATCAGATTGTGGGACAAGTTTGGAAAATGAGTTAACAAATATTAATTAATAGCATTCATCGCACTTAATTATAGGCTTTAGGAAATATATGCTTATCAAAATCCACCATGGGAGGCTTTAATCAACACAACAGAAAGATTTACTAATGTATGCAAGGACATACAGATAAACTTGCATCAAAAGCCTTTTCTCACTCTTTGAATTTTTGTAGCATTTAAAAATTTTAAAATTTGAGCCTCATGAAGCCAACCTTTCCCTCAGTGCTGTATAGGTGTCTCTATCTCTACATATTTGTCACAGGGATGTATGTCATCTGACATGTTTATGCACACAGAAAAACTGGTCTCGTTACAGGACTTAGTAACCTTAATATTTGTATGAATTACTGAAGTGTTTAAAATCCATCTGCTTTAAAAACTATGCTATATGTATAAAAACATGGTAGTTTTTCTTTCACAAGTATACTAAATGTCTGAGCACATACCAGTCAGAAGTGATTTTCACATATTTTTCTTAGGGTGGAAACAGTTAAAACACTTGGATGATGTTCCAGGAGGCCTTTGAATGTTTTCCATTAAGTAAGTTAGAAAGATATTAATGGTAGTTATGCATATAACTGATTTTTTGGTTCACTGCCCAAAACGAAAAATCAAGGAGAGAAAGAGGATCATTTTAGGTTACCCCCAAGCAAATATTTTGGGTTGTGAGATCAAAAAGGTGAAAAAATGGCAAATTAAGTTGAAATGAAATCTTGCATTCTTAGCTTTTTTTTTTTAATGAGAGACATATTTTTAATAGAAGTATATAGACAAAATGCCATATAACATTGAAAAATAAAAATGCTTCATTCCATTCATTTTGTTCTAAAATCACATACTTTCAGACAGAAGATTTGTAG
Source organism: Monarcha castaneiventris obscurior (assembly GCA_026261815.1). Taxonomy (NCBI): domain Eukaryota; kingdom Metazoa; phylum Chordata; class Aves; order Passeriformes; family Monarchidae; genus Monarcha; species Monarcha castaneiventris. The sequence goes on from JAMPIT010000379.1 coordinate 14,882,101, forward strand.
ACAAAATATGGTCTGTATCTGAAAGCAATTCTTTGGTTGCTGGCATTTTTGTATTTGCCATGATGCAATAATTTTTTCATAGTCCTTCAGGGTTCTGAGAAGATAATTAATAAACTATATTTCGTGACTGAGGGTTGGTGCTTTTATGCAGCAGAGCTCCAAACACAGGCCTTTAGATCAGAGTGATTCTTATCTTTTTTATATTTCACTCTTTCAAACCTCTGCTCTGTTTAGCCATGCTGCATAATGAATAGCTGTTCCCAGCTCTATTTTTGGTCTAAAATACAGCTATTACAATAGGAGTGCATTTCTTCTTGATAGAGTCGTTCTGAAAAATTTTGTTAAAAGGGTCAAGTCAAGTATTCCTTTTTGTGGTCTGAAAGAGCCTACTCTCTCCAGGGCACTGGGGAAGGTAGGTCAGCAGACACACATCTCTGAAAACAGTGTTACCAACTGGCTGTCTTCAGTCTTGTGAGAAGGTTTGCGAGTGGTGAAAAAGGAGGAAGGATGTGGCGAGTCACTTTGTTCATACGTGGAGCTCTACTCTTTGAAAGCTGCTCTGAATGTTCACAGGGCACTCTGGCACCTATTAGCAGGCAGCTGAGCAATAGCCTGGGTGTGTATGCATTCCCACTGCCTTGAATGAGCACACAGGTTTCCTCTTTTCATAGATCATTTCACAGGAAACAGGATTCAGCCCCAAGATTTACTGTACTGCATTATTCACACGTCTGCTAATAAATCATTCTGCTTATTTGAAAAATAAAACCAAACTGTTTTCCATGTGTGAATTTTCCTCTTGCTCTTCATTGATTCCGGAGAAAAGTCTTAAATTTCTCAAAGGTCAATGGGAAGTAACACTTTCTGCCACAAACAGAATAAAACTTAGGCATTGGTATCCAAAAATCACAAGACTGAAAGTCGCTCAATATGGATTATTTGCTATTGTATTCCCAGCACAAACATTTCTAAAAGCTATCCTAAATGAATGCTTTAACATAAAAGCACATAAGGTACATTATAGACTTCAATCAGGAAGGATTTGTCTCCAGAGCATGTATAAGCATTGAACCAAAATATCCATCTTCCTGAGTGCAAATTATATACAGAGGAATTATCCAAAGTAAAAATTTACAAGGGACAGGGAGTTTGCATTTAGTTAGTGCTCAAACCATAGGAGTATGCACGTCTTCCTATTGATATGCACCATCCCCCTGAGTTTTGCATTCTGAATGCAGAGAAATTCAGCAGAGTTGCTGTCTCATTCACCTTATTAGATAAAACCAACAAATTGCCCCACAACTTCAGTCACGTCCTATCTGTGCGAGGAGGAAGGGTGTTATGGATCAACTGATGGATTGCAACTTAAGCTGTGTGAAACAGCCTGGCCCACAGCTCTTGAAGAAACTCAGCAAATACTTGAGCTCAAAAGCTGGGAAATTGCTTCTTAAATTGTGCCGCTGTACACTTTCTTTCTCCTACCAAGATCCTGAGGGTAGAGGACTCACTGCCCAACAAAGAGGCCGGTGGCATCTTGCTCAAGGCAAAGTACCAGCTCCCAGAACCCAGAACTTCTCCCCTTCTGGAGACAACATGCTGTGGCTCTTCAGGGCTCCCACTGGGGTCAGGCCTGTATTCCCTTCAGTCCAACATTTTGCTTGCTTTTTGGTCTCTTCCCCTGTCCTCCCAATTCTCTATTATTTGCACACATCAATACCTCAAAATATGACACCCCAATCACTCTTATTGTCCTCACTGTAGAAAAAATCTTGCATCATGTCAGAAAGGAGAAAAACTAATTAATATGTTGGTAGTTCCAGTGTTTCTGACCCTTTTTTACAGCCTAATGCACCACCCAGTGAAATCTATATAAACCATCCACTGAAGAGAGCACTGGGTGAAGAGATCACAGCATCATCTAGACACATCATATCAGGCATAATTTGCCTGGTGTGCTTTCCACCTTCACTAGAACTAAAGCACTAAAAAACATAAGCTGAAAAAATGGGGATATGTACTGAGAACTGAAAAAGTCCATTACCTTCCTGGGGACTTGCATACAACCCATATAAAGACAGGGTGGCTCCCAGCTGTCCCTTTGTAGAGATGCCCACCCAGGATGAAAATCCATAGCAACTTTAAGACTTGATATGAAATCTTGGTTGCCAAACATATTTCTTGAGGTATGAGAATAGACTGAGAAGTGACACTGAATGTCTTGTCTGACAAAACTTACTAACTTCTGTGTCCAAAGTGGCCATTCCCTGTTATCTGGTTGCCCTGAGGTGCTCCCCAATCAGTCATGTAGAGCACGAGTGTCCTGCTGACAGACAGTGCCTGAGTACATGTGCCCTGAAGACTGCGGGCCAGATGGTAAAAAACACAAGCTGTGAGGAGAGCCACAGACAGCAAAGGATTATAACTTATATCAGCAAGTTTTATCTCCTGGTTGTGTTTTGTTTTCCAAATGAGGAAGTCTCACCTGCTTTGAAGTGCCTATTCCAGAATTTCCAGAGGGGCTTAATCTATTATCAGTGTCAGTAAGTGCATACCTAGAGGGAAAACTTAGTCATAAACAGCAGGTTTGCAAGAGCAGAGGGCTGACCAGCTGGAGGAATGAGGAAGCACTCTAACAGCTACTCATTTATAATACATGGAGGCAGGAAAGTGCAGATCAGCTCCGCTGCAGTTACTGTGCATTAGGGTACCTGAATAGCACACGTTCTGTCTGAGCACCTTGGTGCACTTTACAGCTGAGTTTTCAGGAATAAACTGTGACTTTTCAAAAATGGAAGAGCTCTGGTGAAAACAAAACAAAAAAATCCCTAACAAGTCAGCCTGGGGTCCGACATAAAGGTGTTTAGAAGGAGGATGATCTCTCATTTGTCTTTTACTTAATTAAGTGAAATGCTCCTACTCATGCAAATGGAGACCTTTTGTGTTCAGGGACCTCTCAGTTACTCTTCTACTTTTCTATATCCCTAAGCACATGGGTTTCAGGAAAGAACAACTGCAGATGTTCTGCATTTAGAAAATAAGGGCTACAAAGACAAAAAGTCTGAAGTGGTGGTGACTTTCATACACAGTATTAAATGTATCTTTAAAGACAGAGACCCTGGCATTTTAAATGAAATGCTGAAGACCCCACTGCCTTTTCTCTTTTTTCAACAGTTTTTGGCGTTTTTTTTACACAAAGGACTTCATATTCAGCACTGACTCCTTAGGCCAAAACCAAGACAGAGCATGCTTAACTTTAGCTAGTAAGATAATTTGTAAGATTTCACGGCTATAACCTAAAGTTGAGTCTCCTTGGGAGTTTTATGGTTTTACAGGCAGGTTTGCAATTGCTTTAGAACTTTTTTAAAATTTGATTTTCAAGCAACATAAACAAAACCATCAAGAAAAATCCTTGTTGTATCAGTGGCATCAACAGATTTGAATATAAAATAAGGACAGTCAACAGTGCCAAAACCAAAGAAAAAAAAAAAAAGAAAAAATTCCAGAAACCTCTTTCTAGCACCAAAATTGTGCAAGTACTACAATTCATAAACTTGTTTCCTGGGCACATACTGACATATCCACAGTTCACCCTCACCCTTCAATCTCTGCTCTGTTGGATAACATAAAGAACAAACTTTGACAGCTGTCAGCAAATACTGACAGACTCTATCTGGGGCTGCTCAGCCTTTCTGCAATCAGAAATCTGCAAGTCCTGCTTCTCTCACCTTGCAGTTCATGAAGATGATCTGAAGGATGCAAAAAATATCTTTGTTCTTTAAACAGTATCAATACAATTTCTTGAGAAAGGTGCTGCATTTTGCCTTTTTTTCTGCATGCATTTTTAGCCCCAAAAACTGATTTTGAGCACAGCGCTTTAGCTTCAGAATTAGATAGGCTGATCTTGTGTCCACAGAAACTTTCCTTTAGAAAAATTGCTACTGAATTCTCTCCTTCCTTCTTCCATCTCTCTCCCTCCTTTACTCCCTTCCTCTCTATTTTTCTCTTTCTTCTGTCATCTGATAAAACAGAAAGAGTATTAGCATTTTCACTGGTAATCTCAGCATTTTACATATTTTACTGGCATATTGACTAATAATTCAGTCTGTGTAAAATACTGCTTTTATACAGCTGCATTTGAAGAACTATTGACCTATGAATTTGACACAGCTTTGACACTATTTATAGATTAGTCCATATTTTAACTTTGTTTTGAAGTTTAAGAAAAAAAAATAATTCAGTCTTTCTGGGATCCTGAAAAATATTTTTATTGGTATAATAAAAAATGTGACCTTTCTCCTAAAATTATGAAAGCTGCGGAGTGAAGCACACTAATGTTCAGAGACAAGCTAATCACTGATACTTTACTTTTAATAGCATAATAACAGCCAATATATTCAAACTACCTTTTACAGCACAGTGATGATCAGTACCTCTTATTACAGGGTCCATGCAGGTGATGAATAAAACCAGGAGGATTATGGAGAATGGAGGGGCCTCTTTCATCAATGCCTTTGTAACTACCCCGATGTGCTGCCCATCGCGCTCCTCGATGCTGACTGGGAAGTACGTGCACAACCACAACATTTACACCAACAACGAGAACTGCTCTTCTCCCTCATGGCAGGCTACTCACGAGCCTCGGACCTTTGCTGTGTATCTCAATAACACTGGGTACAGAACAGGTAAGAGACAAAGCAACAGCAATTCTTTGTTTAAAGTGAAGAAGATATATTCAGCAATCGGTCTTAAATCACTGCCTAAAATGAAACTATTCTTGGCTGTGATAGAGTTCATTTTCTTCCTAGTAGATGCTATAGTGTTGTGGTTTGGATTTAGCATGAGAATAATCTTGATAACACACTGAAGTTTTAAGTTGTTGCTAAGTAGTACATATATTGTCAATACTTTTTAGTGTCTCACACCCAGACAGCAAGAAGGCTGGAGAGGCACAAGGATTTGCGAGGGGACACAGCTGATCCAAACCAGCCAATGGGATATTCCATATCATGCTCAGGACATAAACTGAGGGAAAGCTGGCCAGGGGGTGCTGCTTGGCAATGGGTTGTGTATTGGTAAATTGAGTGGTGAACAATTCTGTTGTGCATTACTTGGGGGTTTGGGAGTTTTTTGTGGGGTTTATTTCTCTCTCTCTCTTTTTATTGTCTCCTATGATTATTATTATTACTATTACTATTACCATTACCATTACTATTACTATTACTATTACTATTACTATTACTATTACTATTATTATTATATTTCATTTAAATTGTTAAGCTGTTCTTATCTCAGTCCATGGATTTTACCTTCTTTCCTATTCTCCTCCCCCATCCCACTGTGTGGGGGCGTGGGGAGTGAGAGAGCAACTGAGTGGTACTTAGTTGCTGACTGGGGTTAAACCACAACAGGAGCAGCTGTTGTCCCAAACTGGCTGTGCAGGGAAGAAGTTGAATGTCATGGAGAGGGAGGGTAGGGCTGCCTGCTGCTCCACATCTGCAGTAACAGCCAGGTAAAGAAACTCACTGGTAGTGAAGCAGCATATTTTCCCATTTGGATGTCCCAGGTGGGAAATAAGCTGTTGGGCAGTTACACCTACTGTGAAAGAGGTTCATTTTAGTGGCATTGTGGGTCTGCACTGGCAGTTCCAGACGTGATTATGGTCAGTATTACGGCCTGCTTGTGGACAGCTGCTAGCAGTTATGGATGAAGATGTCAGGGCCAGGCTGGGAACTGGTGCCAAAGACCTCACAGGAGTGGAGGGACTGTCATGGGAGCAAAACAAGGTGAATGGTATAATTTAAACTTTGCCATGGGACGATATTTCATTTGCATTTTCTGAAAAGGAATAGAAACATGCCTTTAAGAAGGATTGTTCTACTGTGCTCCAATAAGCTTCGATAGTTTTCTTGTAAATTCCTGGTGGTTTTCCGTAGTCAGCAGATCCTTTTCCTGTCTACAAAGAACTCTTCTTATTCCTCTCGTCTGTGCTTCAGCTTGATGTAAAACTCGATTCATTTCTGCATCACCTATCCCCTAAGATTGAATCTATAGACATGTTAGGCTCCAGCCTGACTTCCCCTCCGCAAGGTACCGGAGCTGTGCGAGGTCGTCAGAGTGCAATTTGTCCAGAAGTGTCGCTCAGCTACAAAGAGTCTCCTTCACAGAGCAGCCAGGCACAGATCTCCTGCCAGCTGCCTTCCTTACAATGTAACTGGCAGCAAAGAAACTTGTTTCTATCGGCACTTCAGGCACAAGAAGGGATTGCTTTCAAAACACAGAGCTGGCAAATGTCTCCATGCTGTCTGCTAGTCCTAAATCTCTTAAAGCTGCCTTAGGTTTATCTGCCTCTTTCTTCACCACACACGCATTTCACCCTTTTTTCTTCTGTCTCTGTGCATCTCTGGTTCTGGAGAGCTTCTGCTTCCTGTATTAAAAACAAAACCAGACAAATCTTTAACTTCTTTGGACCTGGTGTTGGCTCCGACACATGAGCTGAATAGTACTTCAATCTCCATTAAGTTGGTGTCAGTGAAGTTACCATCTGAGCACAGCACTGCTAAGCCTGAGTAGGGGTCAGCATCAAGGCTTTGGAGGAGAAAAGGAAGGAAGAGAGAATTGACCATCACTGTTAGAAAATGTGCTGAATTTGACCTAAAATGTGAGGTTTATCTCATGACTTACATCTCAGAAATCCTTTCTGCTTGATATATGGGTGCTTCATGTGGGAACTGGCTTTAGTGTTCTTAAAAAATTAGTATCTTATTGGTTTGTCATCTACACTTTGCACAACTAAATGCTTCACACATAAAGTGGACAGCTTTGTCACTAGCCCTCTCTGCCCTTCTGGGGGTAAACACTGCTTTGAGCATATCTCATGCTCTGCCTTGTATTATGAAAGCATGTGGAGATGCTTACTAAATGCAGACTTGACCCTATTATATGGAAAGGAAAAAGGGGTCAAAAGGAAAGGAACAGGAAAAAAGTGCTTTTTCAAAGGCAGGCAGAGAGAACATCAGTCCTAAAACTGTCAGGATAGGTGAGTTTTAACAAAGGGCAGAAAAGAGTAAAAGAAAATGGAAACAAATGAAAATACCTGCATGAATCTCCAATTCTGACTGAGGTACATTGTTCAATCCTACAATACTATGGCTACAAAGATTTATCTTTTTACTCCTGGTAAGATGAGCCTACCTTTTAATTTAGCCACAATTATTTTTTGAGGTGGAAGCTTAATTAACAGCAGATCTCATAAGGCATTTTTCAAGGATAGTGCTGCCTTATTAAAAAGTCACCCAAAGTCTGCTCGCCAAGTAATAATCTACACTTCACAGCTAGAAAGTTTAGTAAAATTATAATGACTCAAAAATACCTGGGAGTCAAAAATAATTGGGAGCAAGAATGAGGGAACTGGGGATAGAGAGGCTGCAGATGTTATGGATACTTACCCTGTGCATTTCTACATGTTTTGACAGTAAATCAGTAACCTCCTCTATGGGAAACAGAAGCACAGAAAGAGAAGTGAGTGACTCAGGCCAGTCACAGTTTGGTGACAGTCCTGATAAGGCACTTGTCCAGAGAGCTCCCATCTAGATAAGACAATATACAATATCTCCAACCTGGTACTCTGAAATGATGAGAATTTAACTCTCACTTTTTGCACAGGATCAAATTATTACATGTCAGTGGAAATAAAGGGGTGGGAGAGTGTTTATATAATGTCCTCTCTTCTGTTCACTCCAAATAGTTTTCAATATCTATAAAGCAGCCATTGTCTAAACCTGCAGCAGCCTTAACTAAACCCTCTGTATTGCAATTGATCACATGTGGGCAGACTGTTATGAGGGGAGTTCTGCTGAAGCCACGAGGACTCCACACAAGCACAGCAGGCCCTTTAAAGAGACGTCTGAAACGTGCTCTAATAAACTGCGGTTATAATTAGAGCCCACTGGGGAAACCTGGCAAAGGACAGAATGGGTTCTTCTTTCCTTTTTCTATTTTATTCTTCTACTCTGATACAACCTAAGGGCGATGTTGCATTTCATGGAAACATCCCTTTTTTGAAGATTGTATGTCAGTGCTAAATCATAGGCAGAGACTGTGCTGGACACTAGCAGGGCAGGCAACGTTCAGAAATCATACTAGGCAGTAGCAGGGCAGACAATATTCAGAAATAACATTGCCAAACCAAAATCACTTTTCCTTCTAATTATAATTTTCCAAAACTATTAAGGCTGTTTACAGTTTCCCTTATTCACAAGCTGTATGCTAATGCAGCAATGAACCAACTGCAAAGCTTCTTGATTGTCCACAAAATTGGTAAAATTAAATTCAAATTTATAGGACATAGCAGGGAAGGCACACAGTAAATAGGTAGGAAGAGAAAACAAAGCAGCTCTGCAGAGTTTCAGAGATGACATTTTTTTAATTACATAGCATCCAGGCATTCATACTAGAGAGGGAAAAGGGTCCCTCACTTTCAGATTTTGTGGAAATTGTGAGAAAAGATTGAGAAGTTTTCTTTCATCTCATAGTTTTTAATGTCAGCAGATATTCCTTCAGCTGTTTAGATTTAGAAGTTTAATTCATAAATTTATTAACTTCAGGAGTTAGAGATTTTGTTCTGTGCTTTCCAAAGTATTGGCTGGTCATTTGCTGCTTTTTCAGTCTCATAATTTCTTTACCTTCTACTGCTCTGTCCCAGTCCTACAGCATGTAATCTTGCCTCTCAGATGTGCCCTTTGCTGTTGCTGGTTGCCTTTGCCATTCACCTACACAAACACAAAGGAAAACTCCAGAAGTGCAACCTTGGCTTCCTCAATAGGAAAGGGGGATTGTGCTGCATCTTAATAATTGAGCAGCAGCCAAGCATAATCTTGGTATTTCAAAAGACAAAGCCATCACATGAGAACAGCCAACATCCAGAAGATATAAATAAGATAAACATTTGCTTTTTAAGTAAAGGATCATACTTTGCATACTGCAGGATTTTACATTTTTACCAGCTGAAGTTTCATCCCTTTGCAAATATGAAAAGAAGTATAAGTTTAAAATTCTTACCCTGATTTAACACACCTACATATTCTAATCCCTCTCTGCTTAATGTTACTTTGTAGAATTACGACTCTCTAATCCTCACTCCTCTTAGCCCCGCAGAGCCAGTGTAACTGTGCAGGAGAGCTGGACTGCCTTGGCTCAGCAGCTGCTGACAGCCCCACAGCACCATGCCAAACACAGGACCAGTCTCTCCCTTCATGGAATCCCACCTGAAAGAACAGGGATCACCAAATTAGGCAATAGTTTGCTTGCACATTTTAGAACTGCCTTTGGGAAGATGGTTTCCCAGTATTTTATTTCTTGCTCAGATATATCAACTGATTAGAATAACATTCAAGTTTCATGCATGCAAGTGTTCTGATGTCATTTGTGGGACAAAAATGGAAACATAACAAAGTTAAGCAGCTCAAATGTTAATTCCTAAATGGCTTCATTTGTGAAACTCCAGTCTCAAGAAGTGACACCAAGATGCCCCTATCTGGCGTGTTTTGACATTAGCCACAGAATTCTGTGCAGTGATGAACAGAAATGGTCACTTGGTTGACAACTGGCTAATGTGTTCAGCAGCACACGTCAGTGTGTCCATTGACATCTGTCACTTATGGGTACATTTCTTAATGTAATGAACAAAGAACTAATAAAACACTGAGATGACAGGAAGCTGAAGGCTAAGGGGTATTTAAACTGTGCACCATTCCCTTCTGACGCACAGGGACATGTTAATCTTTCATAAAGCGAGCAAAAGCTATGCCTCCTGAAGGTGTGGGCAGACAATAAGCTTCCTCTAGAGGCAAAGCCAGTGTGTTTCCTGTTCACAGCCTTGCAGTACAAATCACTGCCAGCACATGCTATTTTTAATCTGCATCATTTCAGTGACCTAATTTGTATCCTGTATCATGCACCCTTTCAAAGCAGAGAGAGTGGCACAATATGATACAAGCCTGGGAATGAGTGAGCAGAGAATGAGTCCAGGTTTTCAGATTATTTCTAAAGTGAAAATAAAGAGAGAGATAGAACTCTGAGTTTTCAGGTTCTTTCTTAATTGGCGTGAAATATTCTGGGAAGCTTTAAACATAATGTAATCTGTAACTATTTTAAATAATTAAAAATATGTCTCACTTTTCAGAATAATTTGAACTTTCTGTCAATGAAAAAATATATAAATGAAAGTGAAATATGCTGAATGTATGCACATAGTCCACAAAAAGTGAAATGTAGAAGAGGAAAAAGGCCAAAAGGATAACATGCAGGATTTTCTAGTTCTATGGCATCATGTGAAGTGAAACTTTTTGGGTTCTGTCCAGGACCTCATCAAAAACCACACCATATCTGCCTACTTATGCTTAAAGCAGAATTCTATGCTATTAAATATCACACAGAAAACCATACACTAAAAGACTTTTAGCAAGTTTATGTATCCAAGTGCTTCATTTAGGAAAATCTGGGTAGAACATTGTCTATGCAACCATTTCATCTCTTGTTCACATGGCTAAATTATAGTCTTTAACTACATAACAACATACCACTTTATGGAGGGTAAAATTTCCTCAGTTTGAAAAGATAGACCAGTTCTCTCAAAAGGCAGTGCTGGCTTCCAGATCATCAAGGCTGGGGGGTCTCATATCCCATCTGCCACACTCCACTGCTCACTTGCTGAGAAACCAAAGTGGGGTTTTGTCACATACATGGGGCTGGGCATGCTTTTATTGGTCTTCAGATGGCTTACGAAAGGCAGGTACCAGGAGTCCTTTCAGACATTGATGGGTCCTGCACTCTGACCAAAAGCACTTCTGACTCCCTTCATCCTACCCCATTAGTGCAGTGTCCACTCCTCAGTTTTCTCATTCCGGTTTTCTGGCCCTGCAAGACCTCACCTTGGCCTCTGCTCTGGGCCTTGTCCCCCTGCTTGTCTGTCCTCAAGTCATTCCCTCTCTCCCTCTCTCCCTCCCTCCTCTCTCAGGTCCAGTCAGTTCTTGACAGACATGTCCTGTTCCCACTGCTTACCATTAATGATCTCTTTTTGCAGCCTGATCAGCAAATCTGCTTCTTCCACCCCCCTTGTCAATCAGCTTCTTTCTCCTTTCTGCACTCATTGTCCTGTTTCTTGGTTGACATAGCCAGTCCTGGGCCCCCAAGCCCCCACTGCTTCTTGCCCCCCCTTAGCTCCTTTGCTGGATTTCCTGCCATTCCCCAGACTGCTTGTCCTTATCGGGTCACCTCCTGCCCTCTGCATTTCAATCAACTTTCTCCCACCTACTGACACCACTCACAGGTGGACAGGGAATAAATGTCCTGAGGTGTCCAGATCTCTAGCACATGCAAATTGCAGGGTTTTTTCAAAGGATTCTAATAGATGCCTCCTTGACAGGAAGTCCATCATGCCTTTGACAGAGTTCCTGCTCTCAGTGCAGAGCATGGAAGTGCTATCAAATGAAATCTCACATAATTTTTTTCAGATGTTAAGCGTAATTCCTTTTCCATTACTGCGGTTCTCAAAGATGGCTACTGTTTGGACTAAAAAGTTTCAAAAAATTCAGCCTGAGGCAGACATCCAGTGTGGAAAATTTAAATCCAAGTAGAAGAGAGTTATAAGCAGCTGAAAACAGGGTCTTATAATGAGAAGTGTCAGACAACATCAATATTGGAAAGTGCTACCAGCTTGGCCCATAATACAGGCTTTGTTAAAGACATCACCCAGGCTAACAATTGCTATATCAAGTTTTAGGCTAATGCCTTTTGCAACTGCTGAGTTATAAAATCTTTAATGATCTTTTTGGTTGCAGTGGTAAACCTGGCAGCAACTGGGAAAGACCCACAAAGCTGGAGAAAATGTAGAAAACCTGAGGTTTTCTACTGTGTTTAAGTTACAAGACTGGGAACTGTGAAATCTGAATTATTTTCTGGGCAATGTCACAGGCTTCCTGTGTGACTTAGGTCTAGCTAAAGTTTAACCTCTTGGTGCCTCAGGTTCCTCACCATATTTTTTGGGACAATGCTTATTTCATTTCCTAGGCGTGCTGGCATACTGAGCTGGCTTTCTACACTTCAATGCTGTGATACACTAATCCTCTGCAATTTTTCAACAGTAGGGAAAAATCAAACTTCTCAGGTTTGAATCTATGGCTTGCATAATGGGAAGAAAGCAAGGAGGAATTTAGTGGAATGATTCAGAAACTCAAGTTATGTTGGGTTCTGTCCACAGAAGCATAGAATCACTGTGTTTGAGTCCTGAAATGTCATATAAACAGTGCTTTGCAACTCCTGTAAATGGTTTCCTGATTCTGTTAAAGGAAGTGGGCTGTCTACTTAAAGCTCTTGTCTGGGTCACGGTGACTAAACCTTTCTGCAGCTTGGCTTTTTAAGAGTTTGCGTTTGTTTTAACTCGGAAATGTTCCCATAAGCCTCAACAAATAACAAGGGTGGAGAACATAATATATGTCCTTTGATCCATGAAAGTGCAGAGGTGTCTCACTGGTAGATGTAGCCCAGTTCACCTGTACACTAATCCACTAATGCTGACAGGAGTTAGAGGACTAACTCTATTGTGTAATACTGTAAACACGTCATAATTGCCTGCATTGTAAAACATGCAGGGAAAAGAAGTCTTGGGAATTATGAGAATTTGAATCATACTCAGCTGTAAGTATTAGATATCCCCTGGATCAAATTATATTTGTCTTGCACCTATTGCAACCCCCTGGATCTCTCAGTTCAGTATAGAAATCATTAGCTAATTGTAAAAGGGAAAACAAAACCCTGTCTTAAGGCATCTGTTCGTGTCAGGTACCAGGCATGTATATTCTGCAGCCCCTCCAGAGACACATAGATGTCTGTATAACTGTTCACCATGCCATGTGTTGTTGTTTGCATAAACATAATTGAACATACTAATACAGAATACAATTATTCTAATATACTAAGCTACACTACATGTGATTAAAAAATAACAATGTGTCCTGGGAACAGTTAGCAAAACTGCCAGAATGCAGATAAAAATTGTCTTATTAAAATGCAAAAGTAAGCATTTATCTTTCCTGTTATCCCTGTGGGGGCTATTACACATAATAATGAAAAGATGTCCCTTGAAATGGCATTACTTTTTAATGAGGCTTTTACCCATTGAGTCATGATCTCCATTTTACTAATTACAAGCAGAAATGGCTTCCTAAACCCTCCAACTGCTACGGACAAGCAGCTTCTAAAAAATGAGGTTTCCTAGTCAGTTTTCAGACGTGGACAATTCAGAAAGTGTTGGGCTACAGCTAAGTTAAAGATGGGGGTTGACTCTACAAGCCAATCATGTGAAGAGACAGCAAAGACATCTGCATATCACAGTGTCAGTTCCTGGGCAATTCTGTGGCATATGCCATAGTGCTTTTTTGTTAACAATCCCCTGGTTAAACAAAAAACAACTAGGGCACCCAACTTGCTGATTGTTATTTGGCCCCATGGACACTCCTGTGCTTTCCTTTTACTCTGGCACTTGTCTTCACTCAGAGCCTGAAGAGCCAGACACTAACTGCTGGTGCTGGGCCCCAGTTCTGACTCACTTGCCCTATCCTATTCTCAGTAGTGCTCAAAAAACCACACGGTGCAAGAACTGAACTCCTGTATTTCAGTAAAAGCCTGGCTTTTCCCTTCATCTGTCTAATTACTCATATCCTCTTGAGCTTTTGACCAACAAACCATTTTTGGTTAAAGTATTTTGGCAAATATGATCCATTATCACAGCCACTGTTTCTTCTACTAGTATTCAGGGCTTTGCTACACGTTTGACATGGGAACTGCTTTACACAGCAACAGGGGCAAACATCTATTTCTGCAAGCTGTCACTCAGGGAGCTGCTTAAAACTTAATAGCACTGAGATTATTCTTGTGATAAAATACTAAATCATTGCCAACACAAAGGTGAATGGTTCAGGCTGTCAATCTGAAGTCTCATAACATGCACTGAACTGTGGGGTTTGGGGGGGCCAAAAGGTATCTAACAGGACACTATTAAAGTTAGAAAATTAAGTAATCTAAAGGAACGAAATTCCAAGATGATTTGGCCCTCCCTGCTCCAAGCCATCCTTTCTATTCCAGATTGAGTTTATCTGTTCTTGTATTTATGCCCCAAGTCATTTCGTCTCTTCATTTTATCCTGGTGGCTTTCTCTCAGGTAATGAATATCAAAAGAGAGAGTAGAGAAGGAGTGAGAGAAGCTGATGGCTTTTTGTTTTAATGTCAAAAATTAGATTCTGGGAATACTCCCTGGTCTGTAAAGGAACACCCCATTGTGACATTAAAGTAAGAAGCTGGAGTAATCACCTCTGTGCTACGGTTTTTCTGAGCTTGGTCATTTTGAGACAGATTTTCATAGCCACCTCTGTTATTTACAAAGGCCCTACATCAAAACCTACAGACACTAGAACTTCTTAGAGAAAAATTTGTCCATTATTTTTAAATGGGTGAGCCCATTTCTTTTCCCTAGTCTTTTTCTTGGAAATTACTGAACTGTTTGGCTGAAAGGTTCCATAGAGCAAAATACAGCCTGAGTCAGATAGCATGGAAACTATCACCACTAATGATTGAAGTTTGGCAAGACTGTAAATAGCACAGTCCAGGTCTCTGAGTGAGTCAATCTTAATAATAGATGTGGCAGTCAAACCATCCTATTTGATAAATTGTTATAACTTCCATTTCAGTTTGAAAGCCTCTGATGTTTGTAAGAGGCAGGTTGTCATAAGAGCCCTTTAGTGATGAGCACAGCACACAGAGGTTCCCCAAAATCATGAGGCAGCTGCCATTAGACCTGGGACGACACTCAGAAGGGCTGACCTCAGATTTCCCCTGTAACCACAGACCATCCTTGGTTTTGCTTGGCTCAACAATGCTTCCTCTCTCTCAGTTACATCACTCTCCCGTACTTTTCTTCACTGTTGTCTCTCTCTGACTTCTCTTCCCCTTCTCCTCTTTCCCTGGCTTCCCTTCTCACAGTATTCCAGCCTTTACCCTTACACTTTCCCATGACATCTGACTGAGAGTTTAAACCTGTTTGGCTGCCTTAGATGAGAGGTATGGTTTCCATTCCAGGAGACAACAGTGCTGGGCACGTATTCCCTGCCCACTGTCACCCTTTTCACCTCACAGTTCTTGATTTCTGGTAGGCCTCGGGATAAAAAAGGAGACAGCTTGGATTGCTTTCTTCATGGCTGTGGGAAGAAGAGATGGAAGCCTGGTCTAGTGTCTGTACGACTTGTTTATATGTCACATTCCACGTGGCATAGGAAAGTAACACTATATATGACTGTAATCTCTGGTTAGTGACATTTGGCAGCTCCCTGGTTGAATTGCATCATATTTATGTTGCCTCAGACAAGTCTTAATTATGAACACTTTGATTTTTCCACCAGTTTTCCCAAGAAGTTCACCATGCCCACATCAATCAGATCTAAATTATTTGAGCCCTCCCACAAATGTGCTTTTTTGGTTAGATTGAATGTGTCTAGGTTGGATGTGAGGTTTTCCAGTGTGACTTCATTTCCTAGTAAGGAACAAGTACAGGGATCCAAGGTATGTCCCACTGCCCAGCTGAGGGACAGCATCTCTGGACAGCAGCTCTTTGCAGACAGGCCTGACTTGCTGGCTGCAAGGGCAGGGGCTGGGCACTGTGAGGAGGGCAGGGAAAAGAAGAGCTATCACCCAGAAGAACTCTGTCCCTGGAAAGGGAGAGATCTCTGTCATTCCCTCCTCTTCAGTGGTGTCTGATTTTGTGAGCACCAGGGGTACCTGTGTGCAGACTGCTGAGGACACAGACAGCAGAACTACTGGCACAGGTGACCCTCCAGGGTCTTGTGAACCCGAAGAAAATTAAAAAGGGAAACAGTGAAGATATTGAGACACCCCAGTAACTTGCTGGGACTGAACTGGGTGTAATAAATCCCAAAAAAACCCACATTGCAGACCTAATCAAGTGTTTTGTCACTGCACTTCCCAGGCAGTGGAAAAGCAGGATAGAGCCATCCAAACTGACTGTTCTACCCAGGTCACAGACCATACACAGGCAGCTAAAGACCTCCCACACCCCTCTCTCCCTAGCAGCAATGTGGCTGCATTTGCCAGGGTGCCATGCCAGCATTAATGCTCCTTTCCAAAGCCAGCTGGCTGGCTTCTGGTGTCTGTGTATCTTTGCCATAGGCAATCCACAACTCCCAGATAGCTGCATAGCAGAGCCTGCTGCATTGTGAGACTGCTTTTCTTCCTACTTCCTTCCAGAGGAATTGGCAGGAGCACCTATAAACCTATGGCAAAGGCTGAAATTTTCAGTCTGAGTGGGCTCTTACTTGTCACCTTGAGCTAATGGAAAAACATACATGGAGTTTGGCAGGCCAGGTAGAGGAGATGGACCTTCAAGCCTTTGTCTCTTTTTGGCAAGTTTTACCTTAGAGAAGATGTGGCAGCAAAGCAGGGTGGGGATTCCTTCTTGCTCTACCCGAACATGTCCTAATGGGATGGAGATCTGTACTTCCCAGACCTTTTATCAAACCAGCAAATGTAGCCAGGATAGCAAGCCTGAACTTCCAAAAGTCAGAAGCCAAGCTCCAAAACATCACAGGACTTGCTTAAAACCACAAGGTGTTTCTCAGATATTTCCTCTGGGCACTGAGTTTTTATTTCATATTCAAGTGGAAACCAAGAGGAACATACTCTTTCTAAAAAAAAAAGCCCTGAAAATATTTCACATGAACACTAAATTCCAAAAGATTAAGAAAAAAACATAGAGTCACGAAGGCTTTCAACTCTCATAAAACTCTGGAAATAACTTATTTTAATCTCAAAACCCTCTAAGCTATAAAAGGAAGATTTTTGTTAAAGCAACTCTGACTCATTCTAACACATTTTCTCTTCATTCATACATTCTTTTGACTCAAAGACTAAAAGACTTGGATTGCAAAGCCTCATGCATGTGTGTTCTTTTTTTTTTACTTCACAGCTTTTTTTGGGAAATACCTCAATGAATACAATGGCAGCTACATCCCTCCTGGGTGGAGAGAGTGGGTTGGATTAGTGAAGAACTCTCGCTTCTATAATTACACCATTTCTCGCAATGGTAACAAAGAGAAGCACGGATTTGATTATGCAAAGGTATTTTCCAGACACACAAATGCCATATGATTAATCCATATAAAAATAACTTTCAGATAATTAATTAACCAGATAATTAATTAATTAACCAGCTACAACCATGAAATTGAGATGTCATTTTCTCTCCAGGGCATTGCAGATCAATTTCCACGTGAGAATATTAATCACTCAACAGAAGAAAGTTCCCAAGGCTCTTCAGTGGAGCCTGGTGATTCCTCCCTCCCTTCCCTCCCTCCTTCTCCCTGATAGAAAGTCATGTTTTGGTGGCAGACGCAAACAGTAAATAAAAGCCTTTCCCCAAAAGAACTGTGCCCCTTGCTCCACTGAACTTTAAAGTTTGCTGAGTGTTGTCAGTTATTACCCACAGAAGAACCTTGGTTAATGTTGTTTTCCATGATAGAGTGCACACCAAAGAAAGGCTGTACGCCTGTGGTGTCAGACTCCGGATATGACTACGAGAGTAGATAAGGGCAAGAACACGGCCGTTGGAAAAGTTCAGGGCTTGTTTGTGCTCTTGACAAAGTGTGGAAAGTATGCCAAGGTGACCTGCCCACTGCCATGAAGTTTCTTGGAAAGGCTTAGGAGCGCAGATCGCAGACTGCAGAAAGCAATCTGGAATTTCCTCAGATTGTAGCTCAAGGAAGATGATACAGATGTTGCAGCTGTGGTTTCTGACCCATGTAATGAGTTTTTATTGGAAGCTAGTGATGCCTGTTTCTGATTTTCCCATCCATAGAAATTGCATTGCACTGATCATATATTTATAGGGTAGAAAATAGAAAATATAGAATATTGGTTAGTCATACATTCCTTACACACCCTGTGTATGTAGCTAGAATAAATAGGGAAACAGGAGAGCAGTAAATGCTTTGGGAGAGCATTCATACAGGCATTTCACTTAAACAGGCCACAAACCCAGAAATTATCATGACCCTGGTGCCTCGCACTCATTATCCATTTTGGAAACTAAAGGATCACTCACTGTCTCATCCATAAGTTTGCAGGGTTTGTAGCAGCCGGGGCTGCTGTGTGTGCTCCAAGTGTGCTGCAGGAGAGGGGAAGGGGCAGGGGACAGGGAGCGGGTGAGCGAGGAGGTCACAGCTGGTTGGCTTGTCCTAGCACTGACATGCGACACAGACCTTGTCCCTCAGGCTCTGCTTTTGCAGCTGTTCGGGGCCTCGAATCCACAACATAAGATTAGTCATGCCTGGAAGTGCTTGAAATTACAAACATTGTCTCAGCACTTTCTCAATGAAGCTCGAGCTAGACCTCCAGGCCAACAGTGAATACTCCAAGGTGGCAGGTGGTTTAATTTAAGTTTTCATCTTTTTTCTTGTTCCATTTCCTCCCTTTTCCTTGTAGGCTTCCATTTGCCACCTTAGCTGTGGGTTAAGCCAGTTTATTAGCGAGTCACAACCTTAATCTCAGCAGCTGCACTGCTTAAATTTGCACAATTAAATGAACAGAGCCCGCAGGAATTCAACTGCTCCCTGCATTCTCATTTGCAATTTCTTTGATTAAGATTTTTTGCAATCTGTTGCCTGTTGTAGCTGTCTTCCACTTTGTACATATGCAAAAGTATAGTCTGAACAAAGAGTGTGCAACAAAGGTTTATGTAAACATAAAACCAGATTAAGATTCAATGTTATTTGGGAGCCATTACCTTATGAAATGTTTTATCAATGAAATTTAAGAAACACATCTTTGTCAGTACAGTCTGTCATTTTAAATGTTACTTAGCATTATCTTACCAAATCTGGTAATCAAATTTACTTAATACTTTCTGTTCTATCTGATTTGCAAAATACTGTCTCATTTTATGTGGCATTGCCTGCTTAAGAAAGTAATTACTGCTCAGTCTCCCCTATGCTCCCTCAAATCATACATCTCTTTGATGGTATGTTTTTACTTCCTGATCTGAGCTTTAATGAGGACTTGAAAAATAACGTAATAACATGATAGTATGTGATCTAATTAATCATGCACTTTGTAACTTTTGCTTTGTGTTAATCGTATGTTCCAGGACTACTTCACAGACCTAATCACTAATGAGAGCATTAATTACTTCAGAATGTCTAAGAGGATATATCCCCATAGGCCCATAATGATGGTCATCAGCCACGCTGCACCCCACGGCCCCGAGGATTCTGCACCACAGTTCTCAGAGCTCTACCCCAACGCTTCACAGCATATGTAAGTCAAAACCACACACTGCCAGCCCTGCTCCTTGTGTCTGCTTCTGTGAGGGGTTTGTTTATGGAGACATCACAGGAACAGGGAACTCAAATATGAGACACTCATGTAAGCAGAGAATGTTTGCTTGTTTCTTTTGCTGTGCTTGCTCCTTTCGCGGGGGAGAGTGACAGCTCTGACCATTATTAAAGCGGAGAGAAGCTCTTTTCCTCCTGGGAAGTTGTGGGAGATTAAAAGGTCAGTATTTGGCTTTGTAAGGGCAGCTTCTTACAATACCCTGAAAATATGTAGACACAGGTCAGGATCTGTTGGAAAGATATTACTTCCTTCGTTTCCCTCTAAGATATGTGCTTCCTGGGCTCTAACTAACTGAATGCATCGAGAGTAAAAACACCCTTTTGAAGCTTTTGAGTGCACCAGATTTGTTTAGAGACTAGATACTGGCAGATTCCCAAAATAGCCTATCAGACTGCATTTTAAAATAACACTCTTAATCTTTTCTGGTGATTAAAATATAACAAAAAACCCCCAACTCTTCATTTTGTTTCTAGAACCAAAAGCAACTTCAGGTAAAAATCTGTGGGTTGTCTACATCTGTGGATTCCACATATCACTTCATACCTTGAATATTGTGTCCTTTTCCTTATAGTGAGAAGCTATGGAAGATTTCCATTCCACTTGTGTCTACCATGTGTTTGTAGACCAGTCTTTCCATTTGTTGTGAAACAATGTCTTTGCACACCTTTAAAAGGAAAATAAAAATAAACAACCCAAACCAAAACCCACCAATCACAAAAAACACCTTAATAAAATATTTCAGCTGGATTGTACATTTATTTGTCCTCTCAAAATGAGGATAAATCAATTTCAAAATCATAAATCACAGTCTAATCATTAGACAATGGGAAAGCTCCTTGGTCTAAAAATTGTATCTTGGACACACTGCGGTATTTCACACACAAGGATGGTTTTTCTACTTGCATCAAATATTTTAATATTTCAAGGAGTGGTAGTTACTGCATAAACAGCATGCATAAACCGATCACTAGCTGGGGCCAGAAAGAGATTTGCTGTTCATGGCACATGGTAACATTTTTGTTGTTTTGCATCTTTTTATCCTCTTACTGGCTGCTCCTTTCTAGATATGCCAGTTTCCCTGACCTTATAATCTTACATTCTCCATGATCCCGCATTCCTGAGACTAGACTTTGCAAGTAGTGCAAACCAGTCAGCAATGTTTTGTAGTTATTTAGATATTCAGAGTAATTTCTGCCTGTATAGGGAACTAATGAAGATTTTAGTTGGTAAAGAAGGTAGACACGAATACCTGTTTTTATTGGGCTGTATGAAAGAACTTCCTCAGCCAGTATCCTGAATTATGTGCTCCAGCAGAAAGTAGCAGGGAATGATAGTGGGGTGAGGGGGGAAAGTAAAACCACAAATTTTTCCCCGTGTTTTTCTAGCTTCTGCAAATCACCAGTTTAGGTGAAGCATCCAGGTCAGTGTGCCCCATTCTCTTTGCACTGGTTTGATCTCTTTTGGAACTCTGGTGGCAGGCTCACCATCTTGTGACAACAAGTTCCACAGTGTCACTCTGTGCACGGGGGACAAAGGGCTGATTTTTGTTTCCTTCTAGACCTGGGTCTTAGTTATGCCACCTGTGCCCCCTCCTTCCCATTCTGTGAAGAATAATGAACAGTCACGATATCAAATTGAGTGGATTTCTCCCATGTCTCCTTTCAATTGCCACTTTTCATAGCAAGAGAGTTATAGCTATTTGTTCTCACCCCATTCAACAGATTGCTTCCCATTTAGTGGCACAGACTGCCCGGCCTCAGGCAAGCCATCCTGTCTCCTGGGGGACTATCCATCATACAGAAGGGCAGGATTCAAACTGTTTCCGCTTAGCTGTGGGGACACTGTCTAAAAGAAAAGCACTGAATCATTGTATCTCATCCTACCTCTCCCCAGGCCAAAGCAACTCATTTTAGGCTCCTTGCTCCCTGTCTTCTGACAAGTGCTTGTAGGAACTTGCTTTGGTTTATTTTGTAGTTTTCAGCCTGCTTGTTTTCTAACTTGTGCTGGTAGAACAAATGTCTTTAGTTAGTCTTCAAAGTTTTAACTGCCTCTGCACCTTATACAGTTATATGTTACCTGCAAAGATTAAGCAAAATCTTAGCTAAAATTAATTTTTATTTGTGTGGACTCCTGCGGTCTAAATACCTTGCTCTGCTAAGCTGCTTGTGAGAGCACTCAGCTGTGCTTCTTGTCTTCTGGTGTTGTTGATTTCTTGGCAACCTTCTTGCAAAGAGTTTTTTCTCCAATGACCTCAAGAGATCCTTGCTGGCTTGTTTTGTTTCTTGTTCAACTGCATGTGTTAAAGTTCAGTCTGAAGACTGAGAAATGAGACAAACTGAAGATAAACTGCTAATTTGGGTTTGGGTGGCTGAAGATTCCAACTGATTTCTCTATCAGAAATATGAGCAATGTGCTCTAAAAGATATGAGAAGTTCAGTTCTCACAGAAATACTCAGTGCTCCCTATGAAAACAGCACAAGAACAATAAAATACCTCCTGCCAAGGTTTGTGTAATTTGAACATTTAACCCTTAGGTTTTCTTCCTTGGTGGTCAAGCACCATTTGAATCTCTCTCGCTCTGACCTTGGGTGACAGCCATCTGACCTTGGATTTTGTTTTTAAAAATGTAGTTGCTGTATCATGTTACTGTAACGCCTACCTCCAACAAAGAAGGGAAACCAGGTCAAAAGCTGCTTGCTGGCTTAACAAACTGAGATGGAAGGTTATACCTACAAACCAAGGATTAAGATAGCCTGTCAACCACATGTGAGAAGTTTTGCTTAAAAGAACAGTAGCTGAAGCAGACCCTTAAATTACGTGATGTCTCTTTGCTGGTAAAGTGCGTGCTAAAGATTGAAATACTGCCACTATAAATTAAAACAAAACAAAACCAAACCAACATCAAAAAACCAGCCCAAAAGTTTGTTTAGGAGGAGTTTTCCACTGGCACATATAAAGACAGGAGTGGCTATGCCCGGAAATACTCCAGTTCAGGGAGAGCTCTGCCCTCAAGTGTGGGCGTCTGTTGGTCTCATTTCCTCACTTATCAACATGGTAAGGATAAAATCAAATGAATGCAGCATTAAAGTCCGTAAGATTTATGAAAAATACGTCAAAGACAAAAAGAAAATGAAGGATTACGTACCATCATTATGTTACAGTCCTGTCCTCCTCAGCACAAACCGGCTCTTGAGTGGCATGGGAAGTCTTACAAAGACAAGAACAGTAATGATGTGTACACTGTTTACTCATTAAGGCATTCCTGTTAATTCTTATTAATTCCAGTTTAAAATTAAACACAAACTATATCACACTGGAAGCAGCAGACTGTATTGTTTTTAAGTATCCATTCTCCCTCCCACTCTCCCACTTCTCCTCTCCATAAAATATGTCCTATTTCTGACATCTAAAAATATTTTGGAAGGTTTATCCTGGCTGCTATCACCATAATGAGTGATATATCTTCTGAAAATAAATCATACTAATGCATATACTCTAACTACCCCCAGACATAATTTCTGTGAAAGAAAATGGGACAGTAGAAGATGCACTAGATGAAAGCAATACAGAGATTTTCGCTGTGGTAATGAACATCATCCGTCAAGGAGCAGGGTTGTTAGACCTTTGGAAATATTGTTGTTAAATATGAAGTTATGTTACAGGACAATCTTGTTTCATCAGACAGCTGAGCAGGAAAGCTCTGACTCAAAGGATGCTCTAATGAAAGCCTGAATTATCTGCTATTCTCAAGGCCTCTGGCACTTTAACTTCCCTTTACCTTCCAGTGTGAACCAGTCTTAGGGGAGCTGTGAGTCAGACCTAAGCTGTTTATAAGCTGTGAAGTAAACAAACATTAGAAGCAAAAATCTGCAGGAGACAGGTTTACTGAAGGATGTAAAAAATGGAAATCTGAACCACTACTGGCTGTGCTGAGTTAAAATCCTCAGGCTGGCAGGAGGGCTGACAGCCAGATTTCATAACTACCTGGAAGCAATCCTATTGCCAAACTAGAAACATTAGGAGGAGCAGATAGAAATGGTATCTTGGAATAGTTCAGAAACCTTCACAAGCTAAGAAAAGGTAGGTGATATGAAAGGCAGAACTTTATACTTCCATTGAAAGATTGTATGAAAGGTGCTGAAATACCGGGTGTGTAGGTCAGCGTGTCTGCAGTAGGGAAGAGGCAAAAGAAATGTTGCAGCTCTGGATCCCCAGAGCAGTCCTTAGTGTGAGTTTGGGATGTGAGGTGGCTGCAACTGGAGTTGCTGAGGCCGAGTCTCAAATATCTGTCAGTAACAATGGTATTTATGGTAATGTGGACACGGGGCCATTAGAGTGGGATCACACATTTGCATCAGCAATAAATCTTGGCTTGTCAGTGTGTAGTGTCACTGCTGGCCTGAGGCCTGCTTGGACTCCTGACTTAGAGATAAATGATGAAAATCATCACAAGCATTATTGTGGGTGGGATTTTAAACAAGACAAGAAGAAATGGTGTGAAATAGAAATGTAATATTCTAGTTGCACATTAACTTCCTCAGAAGCAACAAATAATGTTTCCTAAATGAAAAAGGTGCTGTATTTATCAGGCAACAAGTGTTTTCCTTCTTTGTTCTGAAAGATGGCAGTTGTGTTACACTTCGGGAGTGAAACTTCCATACCCACATGCCCAAATCTATAAATATCACTGAGTTTAAAAGATTCCCCTTTTAAAATGCAGCAAAAACAGAGCCAGAACGGTGAAATTCAACTTCACTTTAATACTGACCATGGCCATTGGTTGTGGGGATTTTTTTTACGTTTAATTTTGCCCAGAACCTAGGCTTCCTGCTTTCCAAGAACAGTGTCTAAACCTGGAAGTGTACTTTCCCTGGAAACAAAGAATTTACTTCCTTTATTTATTTACACTTGAAGAAACCCTACCACTTATGCCATGCTTGCTAATCATATTTCAAAGAATAATAGAGGTGCTAATTCTGTAGAGAAACTATTCATTTTTCTCAATCAGTTTTACTGGAGGTATTGTTTTCAAATGTTGTTGATTTTTATTTTTATGAAATAAAAATGTTCTTGGGCCATCTAAGTACTGTATTATTTTCAGAAACTGGAGGAATCCCAATCCAAACAGAAGATTGGCCAAACACTTTTGGGATAAAACCCCCTGAGAACTCTAGGGAATTATTCAAACCCAACATTTTTAGACAGTATTTTTGTGAACATAATTTCTTTTGTTGAGTAGAAACAGGAGGGAATTAGGAGATTGTAAATAGGGGCAAACACAGATTTTTACTATGAGCAATTGAACAAATGTTTGGAAACATACTTGTTTCTTTCCACAGTATCCCATCTGTTAGAGATATGTATATATTTAGATCAATTTTTTAGAAAGCAAATGTTAATTTAAAGTTGTACTAAATTCTTGAAGCTCTTAAAAAATGCTGTACTCTCGCAATCCTTTCTTAAACTGTAAAATATCTTTTAGTAACAATGATTAGCAAAAGGGCTATATCCCATTTATTTCATTGAATATCACTATTCAGTTCAGTTACTAGTAGAAGCTAGTCATTTCTGAATTATTTGTTTGATGACTCCATTTTAATAGATCCTTGAGTACAAGCATCCATTTTTTTGGTTGTTGGGTTTTTTTATTGTTTCTTGTCTAACTTAAAGTTATTGTGGTACCTTAAAAGCCAAATAAGATGCATTCTTAATTTTGAAGTTCAAATTTAAATATATAAATGTAGTAAATATGCTGTCAGAGTTACTGAGGCCTTTTGATTACAACAGTGACTGCTAATACTACTTTTCTCTCAGCCTAAGTATCTATCTGAACTGATGTTTACAGACAAATAAATTATAAATTTTGTGGAGAATCTTTCTTTAGAAATGCAGTAATGCTTATAAATATTTATTCCTTCCATGGTCTATAGATCATTTGATTATCACTGTAAATTTCTCTGTAAACTTATTCACGTAGGTGATTGATTACAAAATCTCAGATTGAAATGTTCTCATTGTGAGTATGTGTTTATAGGAAAGTACCTGACTATGTTCAGCATTTGTTATTGTGAAGTATTTGGAATTTTTTTTGTTAGTTTAACTGAGGGTATCAATCCAGAATTTTATGAACCTGACATCTTCCAGGGCCAGAACAGATCAAGTGGTCTCTGTGTATTAAGTTCTTCACAGTACGTGTTGGACAAATAAAAGTGAGCCGCAGAGCAATCTAGATTTGCCCAAATTAGTATATTCTACAAGAATGACAAGCACTACAGTAGCAACTTGCCAGAATTAGAGGTCATGGACAACCTGAAAATAATGGGCTACCTGGTACTGTGTGCTGATCATGGATGAACTAATGTACTCAACACAAGATGGACTCACAACTGAGAGGAGTCCATGGAAGACATGGTGCCTATCTTCAACTTTATCCTTCTAATACAAAGAGGAACCAAGGAAATGTAGATGTCAGTGTTACTTTACAGCAGTACTTGTCAATACAGAGCAAAGCTGTTCCCAAAAATGGAAAGACGGAAACAGTGACAGACCATGCTATAATGACTTTCAGGGGCTTACAACAGCTGGACATTTAATTGATATCTCCAGCTGCTTCAAGAAAAAAGTTGTGATAAAAAATTATCCCTGACTGGAAGAGGTCTGCCTACATGGAAAAGTTTTCAGAAATTGGCAACATTCTGCCTGAGATTTACCTCTGCGGTGGTTGGTTGGTTGGTTGGTTGGTTGGTTGGTTGGTTGGTTTACACCAAAAAAATAAACAGTAGATAGATTTAAGGGCAGAGTCAGATCTTGTGCCTGGCAACCAGTGCCGTTCTGGTGGACTTCTGAAAGGCCCAACGAGATGGGGTACACAGGGAACATAGAGAAGCAGGGTTTTGGAAGTGGGGTTTTGGACACTTGGACACAAAACCCCACAAGAAGTGGGGTTTTGAAATTCATTTCTGTCTCTTCCTTAGTACTCTTTCTTCGACATTATGGACCCCTGTTTCACATTCATCCATCAGCCAGTGACACTGGATATTTCACAGAGGGTTCCTGTTCCTTGAATTGTCTGGGAGGAAAATTCTGCTCACTCTCTGCCCGCTGCATTTCTCACCCAGAAAATTCAAAATGCATTTGGAAAGTGTCTGTGAAAGGTTTTAACCGCCCTGCTAAACCCTTGAGTGCTGCTTTTAAAAGCTATCCATTATGTGGAGGAGGCTTCTCACAATAGCCTGGGAACGTAAGGCCTGAGCCTGCTTCAGCAGCTGGCTCTCCTTCCTGGCACAGCAGCAGGCTGTCACCACGCTGCCGGCTGAGCGCCGCTCACAGCCACCTCATCCCTCTGTGGCTGGGGCACTCAGGACCCCACCGAAAAAAACACAGGGTTTTACTAGGAAACGCTGATTAATCAAAACTGAGCTCTTCCATGGGAAAACGTCTTGTCTGACAAACTTCCAAGGAAACAGAGAAAAATTTGCCCTGGAAGTATCCGTCTTTTCTGTCTGATAAGTGGTAGGTGACCAAATTCCTAAGACTTGCTTCTTCAAGGTCTGGGTCTCCCTCTGCTAGGACTGCTGGCTAGCCGGCAAAACAGAGGGCTGTGCTCCTGGGATAAACATTATTAATTTTATGACAGTATTAATTTTAAAAATCAGACTTCAACCATGGGAAAATACAAAAAGCTTTGGCTTTTCAGCATGAAATAAAAGATTTTTCAGCAGAAGAGGAATTTTAGTTTATGCTTGTCTTTGCTCAGTAGGGAGCTAACCTTTTCATTCTCCTTAATCTCTATCAAAGTCCTGTGATACTGTTGCCTCACTTCTCTTTTCCCTTGAGACTAATGATTAAGTAGGTTAGTCAAAACTTGCTGTGTGTACCAGAGGCATAGTTCTCAAATTCTACCTAGCTTCTCAAATAATGGTCTCCAGTTAAAATGTGGGCTCCACTAATTTATTGAAGTTGACTATTAGTTTACTACATTATTCTTTCAGCCGATTTTTATCCTCAGAATATGTAGTTAAAGGTCATACATACGATATCTGATACGAAATCAACTGATTCCTGTGATCACATACAACCATGTAAAGAAAAATGAAAGCTACGTGAAGGGCTTTCAAAGTCAAAGGTGTGACTTTAAGTTATACAGTATTCTGAAATTGTTCATTTTAAAGGACAACTACACATCAGTATTTCAGTGGGGAAAATGTACCTTTTGTTAATGCACATTATAATTTTCTGTACCTAAACAGCAAATTAATATTGAATTGAATTTTTATTCTAAACTGAGAAAGAATAATAAGAATCAAATTAATCACACAACAGTATTTTTTTCACTTTCTCTTTATGTTTAATTTTCAAATGTAATGCTGCAGTTCATGCATCATGTACTGCAGTGTAATAGAAACAGGGGAAAAATAAAACCCAAAGAACCTAATCAAAATGACAAAGCCTAGATTCCTTCTTTCTAGAGAAGGAAATTGTTCATATGTAGGTGAAACCATTATGAGACATCAATTTTGCTTGGTTTCTCTTCACCTTGTAGTTGCCATGTATGCTAGGTATAAAAACAAGACTGATGGAGAGCTTTTGTAACATGCTTCTCTATAGAGAAAATTTACTTGACACATTTTTTGCCACACCTTTTCTTCCAAGGTGATATCTCTTGGAAAATATTCTTTTTATCTTATAGGACATCTTTCATAATACACTG
Organism: Monarcha castaneiventris obscurior; assembly: GCA_026261815.1. Lineage (NCBI taxonomy): Eukaryota > Metazoa > Chordata > Aves > Passeriformes > Monarchidae > Monarcha > Monarcha castaneiventris. The sequence goes on from JAMPIT010000379.1 coordinate 14,910,263, forward strand.
GCTGTGGATAGAACACCACTCTTAAATATTTCTTTTGATGTTTGTACAAACTCCTAAAGCATCATTCTTTGCTTTAGATAGGACTCTGTGCTATACTTCTTGTTAGTACTGGTATTGAGAGTGCTGTTATCTCAGTTTTGTTGTCATGGTTCATTTTATGCTTGTAATGCACTGTGCTTTGCATTCACATTGAAAATAACACCTCAACAGTATTTAATGTAGAACTAACTGTAACACTGGTGGTGTTCTTAATACTGACTACTCAATTTCTCTAGTCCACTGGAAAATACCTTTCTCAGACTTTTATTTAAAGCTAATTTTTCTACTGGGAGCATCAGGGCAATATACCCCAATATTAAGGGGAACCAGTCATTTTTGATCTCTGACTTATTTTTCTGCTTATCTATATGGGATGCATCATTCAGATAATCCTTTTTAATGACTACGGTTTTGTTTGAGAAATAGATTTTAGCAAATCCCAAATATTAACATGGAACCTGTAGTGGTCTTTCAGTCTGAAAGAAAGCTTGGAAAGCAAGTGGTTAAAATATTTTGAGGAGGTGATACATGACCAAATGAGGCTTGTAAGCCACTGAAGTGATGTTTGTTGATATTTTGTCAGATACCACGCGGAATTTGTGATTTAACTGTTTGTTGGCTATTTCTGTGTTGGAGGAGTTCCCACCTCCCTCTGATGCCTGTCATGCTGCACAACTTTTCAGATCCATTCTTTTCCTCCAGCACTCCCAGCTACAACTATGCACCAAACATGGACAAGCACTGGATTATGCAGTACACAGGGCCCATGCTGCCAATCCACATGGAGTTTACAAATGTCTTGCAGCGCAAAAGACTTCAGACCCTGATGTCAGTTGACGACTCTATGGAAAGAGTGAGTGCAAGAAACTGCTGTGAATACAATGTTATTAGTTGCTAACAAAATTAAATGAATTAATTCTTTCTTTACCTTCACCAACTGCATTCTGGGGAAGGTCATTGTGCTATGAGGAATTACTCCACTTTTTCCCAGTAGATCTGAATTCTGGTTCTCTGCAACATGATGCCAAGCTCCTGGCTTTCTTCTTTCAATTGCTGTGTTAAAAAACTACTTTTTTAAAGGGAAAAGTCACTGGGACTAATATAAAGCCTGGTATTAACAGAAGATGCATCACCTGTGTGTACACATGGATAGACACAGGTGCACACATGACAACTTCTATTCATTTCACACACTCCCTTCACAGTTTGTCCTTCAGCTGAAATCTGGGAACTGGCAAATCACAGCAACTCAGGTGTCAGTCTACGAGTGTTTGCAGAAGTTAGGCAATGCCGTGTACAGCTAATTATAGGTAATATGATACATGAACTATTAGGTGTGCTTTGTATGACTTTTTGTTCCAAAATCAAGCACCATGACCAAAGATCTTCCCCCAGAGAGATTTCTTTAAACATTAATAAAAATTTACAGCTTTTTCCCAAGCTCACAACTGTAAGGAATGAGAAAGTTCTGTAGACTAGCACAGTAAATCAAATATGAGTACCTTTCCCCCTAAAGCTGTAGCAGACTTTTTTCACAAGCTGTGTTTGAGTACACAATGAATTTTGGACATACTAATGCAACTATCCCATCATTACCATATTTTTTCTATTCTAATTTTCTGGAGCTGTTTAATTGTCCCCTCTGTCAAGTGTGAAACTGAACCTGTACATTAATTTTTTAGCAGCACGGTAAAAGCAAGATGTAAAAATGCCAATCCCCAGAATCTGTGTCAACAACCTCATTGATATCATGTTTGGTCCTGTATATTTAAGGGTTGTAAATGATGGTTATACATGATTATGCACAAAACATGTTTTGCTACACTTAATTCAGAGCTCTTTCTGTGCTGGCTTGCAGTTACACCAAATGCTTGCAGAGATGGGAGAACTGGAGAATACCTACATTATTTACACTGCTGACCATGGATACCATATTGGGCAGTTTGGACTGGTCAAGGGGAAGTCAATGCCATATGACTTTGATATTCGAGTTCCTTTCTTTATTCGTGGTCCAAGTGTGGAGCCGGGATCAGTGTAAGTTCCCTTATGTCTCTTGCACAGCTGTTGAGCCTAATGTAAAATGTTTCTGAGAGCATGTAATTATCACTCTGTCTAGTTTCATTTCAGAAAGGATGTCCTATTATTGACAAGCAATGAGTCTCATGAAGAGGCAGCTCTCCCACTTTACATATTATGAATAAGTTATAATGCAGATGAGAAAATTGCCTAATGTGTAGTCCTGTAGGGTTAGACTTGGGTTTTGCTTTTAAAAATGATGTGCTCATCTTTACTGCTCATTCTGAGGTTTAGCAGAATGGGTGGCATCATGCCCTCATTGTCAATGAGATAAGAGCAGTGTTGCTGCTGCACCTCCTTGTTTTATTGTGCTTAACTTCTTCTTTGTGATGTCAGTCTGCAGCAGTGGCCTATCATTCTGAGTTGTAGACTTCAAAGGGAGTTTTCTAAACTTAGCACTTCTGTAAAGCTTTACATCTTCAAAGCCCTGATAAGCATTAATTATCATTCTATTTCCAAGAGAATGTGAAGGCTCACACACTGAACACGTGACAACTATGACCTTTCCTGTTGATTTGCAGAGTACCTCAGATAGTTCTGAATATTGATCTTGCTCCAACAATTCTGGATATAGCAGGCCTTGACACACCTCCAGATATGGATGGCAAATCTGTCCTAAAGCTTCTGGACTTGGAGAGACCGGGAAACAGGTGGGTCCCAAGATCCTTTTTTAGTCAGTTCAGAAGCAAACACCTTAGTAAATCAACAACTGAGTGGAAAAACAGATTCTGTGAAAATGAACTGTGTCATGGCAACGACCACAGCTTTCCCATTTGAAGAGTCTCTTAAGTAGTAGATCTATAAAACTGCATGTATGTGCAATAAGTGGAGAGTTGCTTTTTTCAGAAATAATTTGTTAACACTTAGAGTGGTATACTTCAGTGCCAGCAGTAAATATTATTATTTTACTTTCAGGTTTCGAACAAACAAGAAGACCAAAATTTGGCGTGACACATTTCTAGTCGAAAGAGGGTAATTATTAGGGGTGAGAGAGTTTTGGGAGAGCCTGCCTGATGGGAACACTCCCTTGTACATGCTTTCCTTTCTGCTCCCTCCTCTTCTTTTTATGGTCAGAGAAGCAGTAAATTTAGCAAGCAAACTGAGAGGCATGACTTTTTTCCTAGTTTCCCACCACTGCCTTTGCAAGCTACTTTGCTCCCAAATCCCTTTCTCTGAAGAAATTTGAAAGCATGGTTTTCTGTTGATTCTCCTAGCCTCTCTCTCTAACATTGTGCTTGTGCCCAATTTTGTCATCATCCGAATAATTTTCTTACCAAATCTCTGTTTCAAATCCAGCTATGCAGAATCCTCCTATCTAATGATTTTGTATTTCCCATCACATATTAGAAGCATTCTTCATTTTTGTTCCAGCTAAGACTTATGTGTAATTAAGATTCATGACTATAACTGCTCCTCTATTCACTGATAACTCCTTATACCCTCTCACCTTGCCAGTTGTTGCTGTGAAAATTTTCTCTGGGTAAAAATTTTACAGCAATTTCCTTTTGGCACTTCATGATTTTACAGATTATGAAAACCTTGTCTGATGTATTACAAAACAGTTCATACAAGACACATTGTAATATGTGAGATACAGCCAAGCTTGTGCTGAGTATGAAAGTCCTGTTGTGTCTTCAGCTGGGTTTTTCAGCCAGGAAAGTACTGCTTCAAAGAGTTTTGCTTTGTGAAAGAACCTACATTTATGTATGAACGGTGGTGTACTGTACCAGTTAAGACATATTTTAGCAGCACTTATTTATCTTCTGGCAATTTTCAGCCAATCACCTGAGCCTTTTTTCAATATGTGACCTACATTGAAGGTCATTAACAGAAATGTGGAGGTTTTTTCCCTGAGAAGACATTAAACCTTCAAGTAGCTTCATTGTTCAAGTAGCATTCATCCTTAGAGCTGAGAACAATATATCTAAAACATTCAACTTTATTTTTTTAATAAGCAAATTTCTACGTAAGAAGGAGGAATCCAACAAAAACACTCAGCAGTCTAATCAACTACCAAAGTATGAGAGAGTAAAAGAATTATGCCAACAAGCAAGATACCAGACAGCCTGTGAACAACCAGGACAGGTAAGCCACAAGAAACTGCAGTTTTCTAGGTGTCACAGGCAAATACATTTTTACACTATGGGTCAAAAGAATTTGAAAAATATGGCATTTGGAAGGTAACTAAAAGATCACTGTTGTTAATATCTTCAGAGTAAAAAGAACTAAAAAAATTTCTCTAAGCAGTGGTCCAATTTAAGTTGTTGAAAACCCAGTCCTTCATTTGCTGTCTTCGTACAGAGCTTGTTGTAATACCCCTGTGCTCAAAGATAACATGAAATGACTACTTTTTCTTTGATCATGTGTATTGATAAATATGCAAGATAGTTCAGCCATAATTGTTAATAAGAGAGACAATTGTTTTGAGCAGTGAAAGCTTTTACTCACTGGGCTAGTCCAGGATTACCAAAACAAGCTGGTTAGTCCTAACATGATTTCATTGGCTGGGATGAACAACTGAACAGCACGCTTAGTAATCATCATCCTTTATTATTTATTAAAACACCTTAAATAGAAGACTCCCCTTGCCCAGAAATACTCCCTGTTTCAGGTCACTGTAAGGATTCAGGCAGTGATAACCATACCCGAGTATTACTTTTTCTTCTTGCAGCCTTAATGATTTCTGTATAATGCCTGACTCTGACACAAATTGTCTGCTCGTAAAACCAAAAATTACTGCACCCCTGGCTATTATGCTTACACCTGCATCTCTGCAGTGCATGCACAGGAAGAGAAATAAATTAAGAAAAGTGATTCTGACTCCAAACTCTCTTCAATCCATCCTGAATTAATGCTATACCCATGGTAACATACGAAGATGGATTTCCTGGGGAGATGTGTGAGCGAGCTGCCTGCCTTGTCATTGACACCACCTCCAACCATGCTGGGGCACACGCTGGGGGCCCCGGGCAGTGGCTTGTGCCTGCCTTGCCATCCTTGTGCTCCGTCCCCATCCCCACACACCTCCCCGGAGAAGTGTGAGGTGATTTCTCCCAGGCAGGCACTTGCGCTTTCCCCTCAGATGTTTGCTCAGAGCAGTGCAGCCAGCCGTGGGCCTGGCGCTGAGATCTCTCTGGGCTGGTTTGAAGGAGGGCACAAAGCCTCCTCTGTGCTCTGCTCCCCTCCACTGCCACCCATGGTGCCTCGCCCAGAGCAGGCCGCGCTCTGCCTGGCCAGCCCGAGGGAGCTGGGGAGAGCTTGCATAGGGAAATGCTCCGTCCCTACTTCTCCCCTTCTCATCCTGCAGAGTGTAGTGTTACAGTAAATCTTGGTTAAGCACAGATTGGGCTGGATTAATGTTTTGGCTGTCACATCCTTGGTCAGGTCCTCTGTCACAGCTCTCACCTCACACGTGCTCCTTAAATGCAGCCACTTTTGAAGGGATATATACAATATCGCAGTCTCACCCAAGGGCAAAGTTTCCAGGAGTTCAAGCACTGCCATTGTAAACAGAGATTAAATTTGAAAATCTGAATGCTTTTTAAAAACTAAAGGAGATCATTGAAGTAATTTAGACTGATAAATGCTATGATGTTTCATTTTAAAGTAAAAATATTTTCTTTGCAATTACCTCTTATGCCAAAATCCAGGTTTGGAGTAACTACTTTTCCATGTATGAATAGAAAAGGTTAAGTGTCCTGACCAAATACCACACCTGAAGCAGTCGGAACCACTGCTCACAGCCCTGTTCTCAGCCCAGGGCAGTAGACCATCCTATATTGGTGAATCCAATTTGATAAAAGGGTGAAGGAAGAAGGGCTTCAGTCAGCAAGGAGGCTACAAGAGCAATAGTTTTTGACGGTGGGTCTCCCACCTACAAACTCTCATCGAGGTCTTTGCAATGCAAGAAGACACATTGGCTGCACAAAGCCCAGCAGCCATCCCTCACAGCTGGATGAAGGACAGGGCTGAACTGACCTCTTTAAGACCAATTTTCAGACACAGCCATTGGTGTGTACACATTATTTTCTTAAACAAATAGATCGAAGTTGTCCCTGATAATTCTAACATCCTGAAGGCTTCCTGCAGGGATGCTGAATTAAATGTGCCTATGGAAAGCTTCTGTTAAGCAGAGTATCATGAGAGGTGGAGCATCCTCTCTCTGGGCTTGTTCAGCCAATGGGGCACAGACCCACTCCTCCCACTGCGTTCCCCCTCATGCCAGCCCTAGGAAGCAAGGCCAGTTTCTCTCTCAAGGACAGACTACATGTGGTGCTCACAGGAAAGCCAGCATAGAATAGGTAAGGTGTGAATTTGAAGACCAACACTGCAATAGTACAAACTTCAATGAGGCACTGCAATGTGAAATAAGTGTCTGCAGGATTTTTTTCCGTGTAGAGAAGTTCTTTAAAAAAAAGTTAGTAGGTCAAATAAATAAACTTTAGTCCAAATATGTTCCAATGTGCACTTTTGAGCCATTGTAGTTTAATATGAGGTTCCTGCAGCAGATTTGCTCTAGTCATTTTTGCACCTCTTAGAAAATAGAAAATATTGCTGTATCTGACTTAACTTCATGTTTTGCAATTGGTATATTTGATTTCAATTACATGGATGCATATATAGAAGTAAAATCTTCCTTTAAATTATGATGATTTTTAATACTTCCTACGTTTACTCTAATCAGTTGCAGTTAACATCAGTTGAATTAAAATTACTTTCACAGAATGAGTGATTGCTGACAGATTTTTAAATAGTGAAATTACTGGTCTGTGGGAAGCTGCTGCTAAATGTCTGAAACTACGAATAAGTATTTGGGGAATTAATACACTATTAAAAGATTGTTCTTAATTTAAATTTATTCTAGTCAATATGTGGTTTATTTGAAAAGGAGAATACCAGGAAGCTGAAAAAGAAAAAAAATTTTTTTCCCATATTAAAATGAGGTGTGATCCTGAGACCCACTAGTTCCAAAATCTCCAAGGATGTGGTACTCAGGATAATAATTGCTTCAGCTTATTTTCTCTTAAAAAACAAGGGAAAATAAAGGAACCTAGCATAGTAAAGATAATTTTTAAATTTAAAGTTTCAAAATTCCTATTTATTCTATGTGCAATTTGTATCTGAAAATAGATAAACCTAAAAAGGGGGGGGGGGGGGCAGGAAGAAGACTAAAATCTGTAAAATATAAATGTAAAATACTTTCACAGTTATTTTTTAATGCATTTAAATTTTCTAGCACCATTGACAGATTGCCTCACTTTCATTGTAGATCTCATTGTAGATCACTGTCCCCTTGCCATTTTATCATAATCCCCTTTATGGGAGGACAGTTTCCAGGAGTTCACCCACCTCCCTGAGAACATCTCAGAAATGAGATGTGTATCGGATGTGCTCCCTCCTGAGTTATGTTCCTGCAGTCATTAACGTGGGTCAGCAGCGAGCCCATGCCAAGGAGGGGAACGCTCCTGCTGAGCTGCATTAGCAAGAGCTCTGCTAACAGGTCATGGGAAGTGAGTGCTCACCTCTCCCTGGTGCCTGTGGGCTGCAGCTGGAATGCTGTGTCCGGGTTGGGATCTCCATGAGCAGCAGAACTTTGGTGTGCTGGAGCAAGTCCAGTAGAGGACCCCAGAGATGGGGTGGAATTACTGAGGAGGGGCAGAGGTTTGTTTAGCCAGGGGAACAGAAGGCAAATGAGGAAGCTAATTGTTTCCTTTGATTAACTAATGGCTAATTAAAGAGAAGACAGACCCAGGTATGTCTTGGAGGTGCACAGCAAAAGGGCTACAGGTAAGAGACAAGTTGCAGCAAGGGAAATTCTAAACAGATCCATGGAAAAAATGTTACCATAAATGTGATTAAGAGCTGGAGCCCAAAGAGGCTATGGAAAGTCCATCCTGGGATTCTTCCAAAACCTAATAATGTTGCTACTTTGAGGAGGAGGAGGATGAACTAAATGACCTCCAGATGTTCCTTCCAGTACATGCTCTTAATTTTTTGCTTGCTTAGTACCTGTACTTGAGGATTTCATGTTTTCTTCTTCCTCCTCAACTTCATAACTTGGGAAGTGCTGTTAATTTTATGAACTTGTAAGTGAGTTACGGGTCACGTGCCCATGTCATATTTGGATATAGACCAGATTTCAGCTCCCGCCCTGCCTCAGCTGTTGATCTGTGATCACCCAAAGCAAAGGCAGTCCCATCACACCAGGCCAGGTTCACTCCCCCAGCAAAGGGAGCAGGAGTGGTGGGCTCCCTGATCAGCTTTGGGGCTTGGAGCAGGGTGGAAGTTTCCTTTGTGGTCCCTCCACATCTCCACATGAGAGAATGATCAAGAAATTATGATGGGAACAGGAGGTTTCTTTCATAGTTTATATGCCAAATTTGTCACCAGTTTACATGGTGTAGCTTACTGAGGTCACCCGATTGAGCCCTGTTGGTTTAGCAGTGGATACTGATGGGTTTTAACACTTAAATGGTTTGCAGGGTATTTTTATATTTCATTGATATATATTTACCCTCTCAGTAATAAGTTGCAAGCACAGAAATATTGATTCATCTGCAGCATTGTTATCCCTGCTTTTTTTTGTTTTAAATGAGAAACAGTTGGTGTCAACTTGTAATAAAATTTTGTTAATTTTCCAATAGAGCAGACATAGTAACACATGAACAAATGTTTCTCTGGGTTAATACGACCTTATCATGACAAAAATCTCTTCTCAGCTTTCCACTGGAATAACCTGAGACGAGAATATATGTTAGTTCAGGAGGTTTAGAGGCAAGCTGCTCTTAAATCCTCCAGCAGGTTATTTTTCTTGAACTCATTCCATCTTCTCACTCATGAAATTCTTCTGGATACTTAGCAAATATCAAATAAAACCATGTTAACTGTGTTTTCATTTATACATTTTCTTTCTCTCTTCCCTTACCTAAACGTGTAATTAAGGAGTTGAGTTAATTCATAAGTATTTATTCTTTTTCTCTCCACTCTGAGTCATAGGAATTTTCCTAAGGCATAATTTTGACTTCTGGGACCTAACACTCTTTCCCAGATCACAGTTACCTTATGAGGTCTGGTGACTGATAGGCTGGGTGTCTCCAGTGTACTGCTCAATCCATTATTTATAATCAGTATCAAATCCATAGCCAAACGCGCATTTTTGTCCTCCTAGAAAAATTACACAAACCACAATTTTTTTAAATTTTCCCAATAGGGTAAAAAAAAGAACCACCCTCCCAAAATGAGGACTGTGAAGCACTGTGTTTTAAATTTCAGCTCTTAGATTGGATGACTCAGCAATGAAACACAGACATGGGTCTGTTTATTTTATGGGCATACATCTCCTACCATCTGCTCGGCACTACCTGCCAGTTTGTGAACAGCAAAGGCCTGAAACTTGTAAAGATCCATGGTCTTCTGCCAGCTCCAATGAACTCTGACAGTGGGCAGAACAGAAAAATGCATGGTGCTGCCGTGTTGGTATGACATGCACGCACATGAACTCACCCTGTGCTAGACAGGTGTAAGGTTTTAGCTGCACCTTCCATGTGCTCTCTTTTCATGCATCTCAGCTTTAGAGATGCATAATATTGTGTTTCCTCCTGAGGAGCTGTATCCCAAAACTACCCTGAGGAAATAAGGTTTATTTGGAGAAAATGCCTGAAGACTGTACAGCGAGATTTTAGTTAGATTAGGTCTCAGAGTATTTTACAGTGATCTAAGGCTTTACGGGTAGTCACTGGAGACATGTTGCTGAATCCAAACATCAGCTCTGTGGTAAATGTGCAAGATTCTTCTGGCTCTGCTCCAAAAAGCATGTTATGTAGCCTGTACTCCTATTTCTCACGTATTCTTCACCCTCTAAAAACCTAGCATAAGAATTTAATTTTATTATTCATATTCATATTTATCAAATTATCATATCAGCATTCAGTTGAAAGCACGTCTATTTGTCATAATAAAAGAACATTTGCCATCAATCAGCTTACAGATAATATTGTAAAGGAAATTAGAATGGGGCTTATAAGGTGTAGTCTGGTTTGGCTCGAGTATCTATGCTCTCATAAAATAAATATCACAGACCATACATTTGTATAGGTCAGCTTTATGACCAGCTGCAGAGTATGAATAAAAACACATACGCTGGTAAGAGCTGGCCAGAAGTGTCAGATGGCTGACCAGCCACTGACAGCCAGACCCTGAGCACCCACTAAAACTCAACTAAAATTATGCTATGGCATATAAACATCACTCGTGGATTCTCCAGATTCCAGAACAACCTCCTGATACCTGCAGGAGTCAAAAGGCACTGGTGATCAACCTGTTTTACCAGAGCATTGATTCAGAGCTGTCTCTTCTTTGCCATCTCCCCACTGATGCCATCTTTTCTTAGTAATTATTCAGTGGAGTATCTATGCATTGACTTAACTGGAAGCATATGGGTTTGGCACCAGTGATGTGCTTAAAACTAAGTGCATACTTCAGTGCTTTTGTGAACAGCTCTTGTAGCTATTCCTCACTTTAGACCCTGCAGAGTCATCCCTCAAAGCTGACAGAATCATGCCTGCAACTTAGTTGCTCAAGAATTCGTAGGAATTGCCAGAAATTCTGATACTTCTAGTTAAAATACCACTCTATTTATGAGTTGAAACCAAATATGAAGATAAGTTCCTTTATCTCTAAAAATAATCTTTCAAGGCATGATATTTCATATTTCAGCCTAAATAGTTCACATTTCAGCCTAAATATTTAAGTTTTTATCAAACAGAGAGCAGCTCTTCCCAGATTTGACAGGTCTTTAAATTCAAGCAATTCTTAATTGGAAGTATCAAGTCTATTCTGGATAAAATCCAGAGATATTCCAGGAAGATCGCTGGATTCACTGGTTTCATCTCTTTCAATGCACGACTGTGTTCAGCATTTTCACTATCATCTTACTGGTGTTCTCTAACGGAAAGACTTTTTGGTAGAATGACACCTTTTTTAACAAAGCAAATTCTTTAAACATTTCTTAAAGTAATTCTGTGTACCAAAAATGTCTAGACAGAAAACACGGTTTATGCAAGAATTATTTTTAACGCTTTCTCTAGTACTCCTTTGAGGCTCTCTTTTTGCAGTTTCCATTTTAAAGTATCCAGTGAAATAGAGTGTAAGCTAAGTCCTCTGCAAGGTAAATGTATATGACTCAATAGTAACAGATTATTATTGATATTACTATTTATAGCTAAAGGATTAAATTAATACTTTTCACTGGCTTCTATTTGTTTGCACCTGAGAGTGAATGTTTATTGGATAACAACAGAAGTCTCTTGATGTTGAGCTGTAACTACAGACAAGTTAATAGATTTGGTAGAGAATGCTATGCAGGTGAAATATTTGCTGTCTTGACCTAGGTGCCTACATTTCTAGAGCTGACAAGGCAGGTCATGCATTTTTTATAACTAGAGAACTGCTATAACTGTGACATTTAAAATCAATCTTGTCTATACATCAAGAATGCAAAATTGCGTAGTCTGTAAAATTCCTAGGTAATTTTCTCTTTCTTTCTTTTCATAAACTTGTGAAGTAGCTCAGAATTGCCAATTTTTATATAGTTATTCCTGTTGTCCAGTGATTAATTCCTGCATTCCTTTTTTCCTCCAGTTCTGTCCCTGTGCATTTATCTGAATGTATTTCTAAAGCCCTGTCATGTATTTCTGCCCATATTACATCAGATCTTACAGGACAAACTTCTTCCCTATCTGTTGAACCACTGACCACTGCATTTTCAGGAAAAAAAAACCTCCTGTTTTTCAGGAACACTTCTCAGGGGCTAAGCCTGTATATAAATAACCATCTTTGAATGTATTTATGTTGTCAGACTCTGGAGTATGATTCAATAGAAAGTGGTTCAGTTATGAGAGAGTGGTACAAAAATTGGGATCTGCCATTACAACTAGTAACTAACTAGTTCTAAAATGGAGGAAGAAATTTTTTTTCCACAAAAATGCAGCAATTCCAAATTCCCTGAGTGAACCTGGCAAACTCTCCCTGTTAAACAGCTGCATTCATGTGCAATGTTCAAGTACTGCTGAGATGAAACAACGCAGATCAGTATTTCCAGGGGCATTTAGGAGCTTTGGTCAGGACCAGGGTTCAGTTCTGCTCTATGGGAATGTGTAGAGGACATGACCTTAGCCAGTAAACATTTCTCAGTATTCAGGTCCAGTTCAGCAGAAATGAACTGCTGCTACTCTGCACTGTTTACCAGAGACAACTAATTACAGGGCACTTTTCAGTATGTTGTGTGACATGGCCTCTTTTAACGGCCCAGAGAAAGCAAAAGCAAGACAGTTCTGATTGCAGTAGCACAGCCCTGAACCAGACTCCTTTTCCAGTATTATCAAGTCCCCTGGCACTCCCCCAGATCTGGTTACTGCTAATGGAGGAAAACGGTACACACGTACTCAGCCCATGATGGTATTTCCATCTAAACTCTTTTCAAATTTAGAGCATACCTTTCAAAACAGGAAAAAAGGGAAATGAGATCTTGAGGACATGTTTAAATTCATGAGGTCTTCATTTTTAAGGCCTTATCTTAACATTCCCTAGGCTGAGCAATAATACTGAAAGTCAGGCATACATTACAAAAATGAAAAAGCACCTGTAAAAATATTGCTGCTATGTTATATTTCCGGTTGCTTGTTTTTTGGGGTTTCATAACTTTGTGATAAAATCTGACAAGATATTTAACACCGATGTGTCTACTGCAAATACTAGGTGTTTACATTTCATAGAAACCTTTAGCTTGCCTGCTGTTGGGACACTTTTCATGACTTGTCTAACTCATTTCCCCTCTATATAAGGGGGCAGAAACTGTCTCAAATCCATCACAGTCTATTAACTGCACAAAGCTGATTTGAAGTCCTGTCTAAGTAGCTATTTACAGTGGAGCACGTCACAATGATTCATTCTGGATGTATAGTTTTATGCCTTAATTATAATCAGTAATGAAATAGACTTAATTTTAAGGCTGTGGCACAACTGATTAATACCAGGAAATTGAGACCCCAGGTAGTTATGAAGTCAATTGGTGTTGTCTTCCTTATGTAGCTCCAAGTCACAACTGGAGCCATGCCAGTAGCAAAACAAAACCAAGAAGTACAAACAACCCCTTTTAACCAGCCCATGTTCTACCCTTTGTCTTTGAAATATCTTTATGGGGGTAAACTTTTACCCTCAGAAGAAAATTCATCATGCTAGTGCCATTATCCAAGGAAAACCTCCTGCTGCGGTACTGTTGCAGTGCTTGCCTCAACCCTGAGGAACAGGCACATGTTTAAACTTCAGGTTTGGCAGAGAGTAAAGCAGCTTGACTTCTGAAGGATAGGATAGGATAGGATAGGATAGGATAGGATAGGATAGGATAGGATAGGATAGGATAGGATAGGATAGGATAGGATAGGATAGGATAGGATAGGATAGGATAGGATAGGATAAGTACAGTAGTTTAATCTCAGCCAGCACATTGCCAGTCCCTCTCTCCCCCACCAGTAGGATCAGAGAGCGAATCGAACAAGTAAAAGCTGGAAAACTTATGGGTGGATATAGAGTTTAACAGGGAAAGCAAAAGCAGTGCATGCAAACAAAGCAAGAGGGAATTCGTTTGCACCTTCCCAGGGGCAGGCAGGAGTTCAGCAATCTCTGGGAGAGCAAGGCTCCATCACATGTAACAATGACTTGGGAAGACAAATGCCATCCCTCCAAATGTTCCCTTCTTCCTTGCTCTTCCCCAGCTTTATATACTGAGTATGATTTCATATGGTATGGATATACCATATCCCTGTCTGTGTCTCCTCCCACCCTCCCAGGCACCCCCAGTCCCCTCACCAGCGTGGCAGCAGAAAAAGCAGAAAAGGCCTTGGCTCTGTGTAAGCCCTGCTCAGCAATAACAAAAACATCTCTATATTATCAGCCCTGTGTTCAGCACAAATCCAAAACACAGCCCCACACCAGCCACTGTGAAGAAAATTAACTTTTCCCCAGCCAAAAGCAGCACAATAGGATAGGATAGGATAGAACTATTTCTGTTGGAAGGGACCTACAATGATCACTGAGTCCAGCTGCCTGGTCACTTCCATGGTGTGTTGTTGACAGCAGTGTCCAAATGCCTCTTGAACATTGACAGGCTTGGGGCAACAACCCCATCTCCAGGAAGCCTGTACAGTGTTTGCTCACTCTCTTGGTAAAGAAATACATCTTTATATGTAGTCTGAACCTCCCCTGGCACAGCTTTGAACCATTCCCACATGTCCTACCACTGGATCCACATCTCCCTCTCTGCTTTCCCTCCTCACAGAGCTGTGAAGAGCAATGACATTGCCCCTCAGCCTGCTTCTTTCAAACTGGACAAACCCAAAGTCCTTGGCTGCCAGTCCTTTTACAGTTTTACCTCTCCTGAGCTCCTCTGCAATTTTCTGCCTGGGGCAGGGAAGGCACTGGGAAGAGCTGGCAGCCAGCACACACAGACCCAGCCGAGGCTCCAAGGGCATGTGCAGAACAAACCCTGCTTGGTTCGGGCTGGGTAGCAAAGCTCCTCCCAGTGGGGTAAGTTCCATCAGCTTTCAGGTGGGGGTTTCAGGTCTCCACTGGTGTGGAAGCATGAAAGATCCTCTTCCACTTTTGCTTCCCCTCTGAACCTAAATTGAGGAGGAATGTGAACTGAAGGTGGGGAGCTGAGGTGAGAGGGAAATAGTTGCTGGAGGGTAGGTGATGAAATGAGATGAAAGAAGGAAAGATGAGTCAGTGACAAGGAAAAAGGCTGACGCAGACGAAGTTTTACAATGACTGAAACGATGCAACAGCTTGTTCCAGCCAAATGTCAGGGTCTTGGGTTTTTCTCTACTATTAGTTTAGAGTTTTTAATTCTGAGTTAGTTCTCCTTTCTCCTACTGAGGTGAGAATAAATCAGTGCAAGGGTCCCTAAATCATCATGAAGACAGAAGCAAGGACTGTCCTATATTCCTATGGCAACAGTGAATTGTTAGACTGGCTTAGGTGTCTTGAGAAATATCACCCTAAGAAAGAACATAAACATGGGGAAAATAAGAAAACACCTACAAATTAGAATTTAATGAAGGCATATTAATTTGTGTATATGCTAATAGCATTATTTAATTGATGGAGAAATGGTGATCCAGAAACCAAAACTAATAGTCCTGAACTTAAAAGAATAGTTTGGTATTCATAGTGGGAAAGAAGGTAGAAAACAAGGGAAGGGAAGGGAAGGGAAGGGAAGGGAAGGGAAGGGAAGGGAAGGGAAGGGAAGGGAAGGGAAGGGAAGGGAAGGGAAGGGAAGGGAAGGGAAGGGAAGGGAAGGGAAGGGAAGGGAAGGGAAGGGGCAGTGCATTCAGCCAGAATCTTCTTTTATGTGCATTAATGCATTTTATAGATCTAAAGATGAGCAGAAGGACCATTACGACATAATGCATAATGCATGCTCAGTGCCTGATTACACTGGCATGGGCAGGGGTTCAGGAAAGTTAGACTGAAAATTCCATCTTAGAACTCTAACACATCTTTATAATGACACTTTTTAAAGTAAAATTAAAAAAAGAAAAATAAAAGAGGAAATGAATCACATCTAATCCCTGTTTTAAATAGGGAACTATTATTGGCTTGTACTAGACACAGAGCGTTTTGTTTCAATGTTAGTCATAATACTGTTAAAAATGATCTAAAAGGTTATTGAAGCCACTCCTACAACCTCTTGCTATAATTAATGCTAGACAAAGAGAATACTTATTCTACTTTAAAATGCTGCTTTTGAGACTCTTTAAAAACTAGTGCCATATGTTTATAACTGTAACACGTACCCAATAAACACAGGAAATATAGCTGTGCAGTCAGCTCTTACCCTGTAACAATCATCTCTTGCTGAGGGAGGAAGAGTGCACATGGTATTGCAGAACATACTCTGCAAAACTTTACAGCTCTTGAACACCTTTTCTCATAGAAAGTTACATTGTCACTTGTAGATGTACCTTTAAACTGGAAGTCTGGGCACGAGTGTAATTTCTCTGCCAGCCATCAGACTTGGTCAATTTAATGTCCTTTTACACATGGCTTACTGTTCTGAAATCAGAGTCATGCCAATCCTCCATGCAGGAGGATCTCAGCATGGAATCCATCTTTAGCTCAGCCCACACGTTAGGCCAGAGAGTGCTCTCATGGTGCCATGGTTCAGACCCGCATCAGCTCATTCCTCAGGTTATCGGGTCAGCAAATCTACCTGAGGCTTAGTTTTCTTTCTCTGTTCTTCAGTCAGCTGACAGCATCCCCAAAATAGGCCAGAGCAGCCATTAGTTAATGGAACTTACCGAAATGTGTATGCTCTGATATTAGTGTCCATTTCAAAAATTAAGTTGGAGACTCCATTAGGACCAGTATCCATCTGTCTTCTTATTATTAATGAGGCAAGAGAAAGCTACTTATGCTATTCAGTCATGGGAACCAAAAAAAGGACACATTATAGAGAAACTTTACTGAAACTACAGCCAAAATGTTCCAGTTACCAATAGCATTATTGAGTTTTGTTCTTTGCAATATCCAGCCAAACTTAATTGCTTTGTATGCAAACTCTGGTCATTGTGGCTTAAGATGCAAAAATGAACAAAACTCACTGAGTAATAGTCATTCATGGTTGTATTAAAATTATAAATAAACATAGCTATTTCTAGCTCTCCCTATTGTTATTCAGACTACCACTGACTTAAAATCTTCTCGGACTTCTTATTTTATGTAGTGTATTGCGAGTGCCATGTATGGCAAGCTTTGGGTATGGGCAAAGGAGCTCTGATCTCTCAGCACCTACCCATATTTTTTTTAGTGACATTTAGGTTTTTTAAGACAGTGTGATGTGGAAAGGAAATTAAAGTCCCAGTTGCTTTTTAATTTGAAATGTGAAGGCAATGGGATCCACTGGAAAAATGCACCTGGAATCTTCCATCTGGTTCAGTGATGTTGATAATTAAGTCAGACAGATATTGTGCAGACAAACTGGAAAAAAGCTCTGTTTCCTCTCATTCTCCCACACTTGCTCTGATATTCAGCACACATGCAATGCTTTTTACAGGTACTCCTTCCAGACCTTCTCCTCCCAAGTCTCATACAAATCTCATGACTTATAAATCCAAAGGAGTTTATCCAAGATAATTTCTTGTTTACTGTCCCTAAGGTTCTTCCCCTTACTTGCACCTGCTGGCTGTAGGGAGTGGTTTATGTATTTTTCTATAGATTATATCCACAATTTGTCCTTTTCTTTCCAAAAAAATCTACAAATGAATCAGTTCTTCTTCATCTGTGGGTTGGGTTTTTTTTTATTTTTCCCCAAATCATGCTAGAAAGTCCAAGTCACAGAACAAAGAAAAAAAAAATTTTTTTTCAAAGAAAACAAAGAGCTGGTGAAAACTGCCCTGCCAGTACTCCTTGACTCAGTAAATTAAGGTTTTTTACTTGCTCTTTTCAGGGATGTGTGTAGTTTGGATACTTATACATATGTTTGTTTGTTTGTTTGTTTGTTTGTTAACCTGGGTTGTATTTTTAATGCAGATTTGAAGTAATTTCATTCAAGCTTATGTTTACCTAGCATGAGAAGGACATTGGGAAGAATGTGACTGAATTTGTGCCCTAAAACATTTTTCCCTTCTCAGTTTGCTGTTTAGGGGGCAGCTTAAATTTTAAAAGAAATTTACCTTTCTCCTTTTACCATCCACCTGAAAGCAACAGGGGTTTGGAAGGCTGCTGGGAAATCATCTTCATCTCTCTCTCTCACAGAAATGGCAGTGTACAGAGGATGCTTCTGGCAAACTCCGAATTCACAAGTGCAAGGTGTCCAGCAACATCCTGGCCATCAGGAAGAGAACCCGCAGCATCCACGCCCGAGGATACAGTGGTAAAGACAAAGACTGCAACTGTGGAGACACTGATTACCGGAACAGCAGGACCCAAAGGAAAAATCAAAGACAGTTCTTGAGAAACCCTAATGTGCAAAGTAAGTGTTATTTGATCTCTTGGACTCTGAGGCAGAGAGCAGGGGAAAATGGTTAGCTGAGCATTTTCCTACCAGAATGCTCTTGCTTTCACCTCCGTGGCTAATGAAGATGTCCGTAATTGCTATTCAGGTTCTACATTATTGTCTTTGTGATAAGTACCTAAAGTGGGCCTAAAGATGGAGAGGGACTTTTTACAAGAGCGTGTAGAGATAGGACAAGGGGAAATTGCTTTAAACTGGGATAGAATAGGTTTGGGTTAGATATTAGGAAGAAATTCAGTACTGTGTGGGTGTTGAGGCCCTGGAACAGGTTGTCCAGAGGAATTGTGGATGCCCCATCCCTGGATGTGTTCGAGGCCAGGTCAGATGGAGCTTTGAGCAACCCAGTGTAGTGGCAGGTGTCCCTCTCACGGCAGGGGGCTGGAACTGGGTTTTCTTTTAGGTCCTTTCCAAGGCGGACCGTTCTGTGACTGTAATAGCATCGGTAACAGCAGTATTTATCCCTCGGATGGCGATGAGGAGCAGGCTCAGTGCTGGCGGTGATGCTCGGGTGCCACCTCCCGCGCAGCTCAGGCACGGCAGCCCGGCGGCCCCCTCTGCCTGCCCGGCGGCCGGTCCCAGTGTTCTGGTGCGTGGTTAAGGCTGAATTCTCGCTGTTCGGTGATGCCCCGCACACATTGGCCCCCCGAGGCACTGCGGGGCTGCTCTCGGACTGAAACACGGCTCGGCTCTCGCTTGCCTTCTCCCTTCCCTGCGGGTCCGTAGCGGGATCCCCGCAGGGACACGCGTGAGATCGCAGTGTCCTCTAGCGGAGCCTGTGCTGAAGGCGCTGTGCAACAGGGTTTCAGGACTGTAGCGCCCGGGTTTGCTTCTGCTAATGATTTCTACAAAATAAACCCATTTGAAGAAGCTATTATTTTAAATGGAGCACGATTTTTCTTTTCTCTGCCCAGCAATGCAAGTGAATTTCTGTAGCTGTAGCGATAGAAGCAGAGCTGGATTTCAGAATTTGTTGAAGAGCAGGCTGTATTCTCCTGCTCCCGAACTAGAGTACTAGATTGAGGAATGAAATAAAGATGGGTCTTTAAAATAAGATGATAGTGA
Organism: Monarcha castaneiventris obscurior; assembly: GCA_026261815.1. Classification (NCBI taxonomy): domain Eukaryota; kingdom Metazoa; phylum Chordata; class Aves; order Passeriformes; family Monarchidae; genus Monarcha; species Monarcha castaneiventris. The sequence continues at coordinate 14,929,509 of JAMPIT010000379.1, forward strand.
AATCGTATGAGAAACACAAAAGTTAGAAGGTGCTGCACAGATGTCTACAAAATAAGAAAATAATGTCAGTATCATTCAAAATATTTCCTGATTTAAAGCCTCCCCCACTCTGGATGTGAACAAGAATCCCTGGTATTCTTTGTACATTCAGCCACAATATTGTCTCTCTTAAGTTGGCTCATTGTTCAGCCTAAATACTATCTTGATCTAATTTCTTCCATTTGTTTAGTGTGGTCTTGGGAGCCTCACAGTGTGTACAGGCAGCCCTCTGCTAAAAAGTGTACATGCCACAGACTGCCAGGGTGTTTCTCAAAATGGGGAATGTTCCCTCAAGTGATATTTTCATAGGGAGATACCTTCTGTGTACCTTGGAAAGAGGTGCTGCCAAGTCACCAGCAAGGGCTGAAAGGGGATTGCAACTGTAGCAAGTTACATGGGGAGAGAAAGTAGGGAAAGGATGGAAAATATCTGAAGGAGGCATCAGAAAAGTTGCTTTGTTAGGCTTTAATTCTTTACAACATTTTTATATCTCTTCCCTTCTCTGTCTCCTCCAAATCAGCCTTAACACTCCTCTGAGTGGAGCAGGGAAAAACTTATAATGATGATGTATTTTTAAGGGAATTACTAGTTCAGGCCTGCCTTCAGATGACACATGCATGAGATGCGTATATATTCTACCCTTTCAGTCACTTATTTATTAACTAGTATCATCAGAGGCTGTTAAATGCAAGAAATTGTCCCATCTGACCCTACGAATCTTTCTACATAATTTTATTAAGGAGTAATATGGTTACAGATAAGAAAGATGCTTTGAAACTAGTTTTTCTGTTCATAAAAATGAATGTCCTTATTGCCTTGATTGAGACTTTTTCCACCTGACAGCAGGCAATTGCTGAAATGGTTTAGGACAGGGTGGTTTGAATGAAAAGTTCAACGATATCTGCTCTTTTAAAAGATTCTTGCAGGAAAGGTTCAGCATGAGTCTCTCAAAGACACATAAAAACTGCACTAGAACTGACACTACCTGCCAAAGGCAGTACTTTCCTACAGCCACTGTTTTCTGTTGCATAAATTAGCGTTAGGTGACATGGGTGTGCTCAGCGTAAATGCAACAAATGGAAATGCCCTACAACTGACTTTTTACAAGGTTAATTTTGTATGTCTAGAGCTCTCTGTGTGTGGTTTTATTAGACAGGACATGCTTTGGTGTGGTATTGACTGTCGGTTTTATCAGCTTGGTTTGGGTCAAGTGCATTTAGCAAAAGAAGTAAAAAGTGTGAGGTCTTCCAGACTGAGCCCAAACAGAGGTTTTCTTGTACATAAAATTAAAGACCCCTCAAAAGAGTTAATTGTCTTAGTCTTATTCACATACATGGTAACTAAAAGAGCTGAAACCCTACTGAGCTCAGAGCTTTCGAGGGGTAAAAATGACACAATAAATCTCACTGTAGCTCTGCAATGCAGCAACTTTTTGATGGTCTGTGACTTGAATACATAAATACAGATGATGTGTGTCTACATTTACATGTAGATACATACAGATATCTGATGGATTCTTGCACTTTAAGTTCTTACCTTTAAACAGGAAAAGATGTTAACCTTTTAAAAATTACTTTTTTGTCCTAAAGCATATATTAAATATGTCACACGCCATTTTACAGGTGGTGACCTTGTTTCATAGTACTGAATGATTTAATTTTCTAAAGTGGTTTCTAATCCTGTAGTCTCTGATATTTTTTTAGTGTCTCTTTCTAGATATCTGATTTCTGAGATAATGTTTTTTATTTGAAGATACCAATGCTAACTGTGGCATAAGGTCAGACTAAAATGAAATGCAAACCTTGAAGCAATCGAAATTTCATGCTACTCATGGAAGTGTGGGCCACAGTGTATCAAAACATCATTAAATAAGTTTCTCTAAAGTCACAGAAAAAATAAACTGGTTTTACTGAACAGCATTCTTCTCTTTGGAATATGTTTTGTGTTCATGGCACAGGTCATGTATATACATATATATATTGTATTTAACTGTGAATGTTTCTTCTGCTTCAGAGTACAAACCTCGATTTGTTCACACTCGCCAAACCCGGTCCTTGTCTGTGGAATTTGAAGGTGAAATATATGACATAAATCTGGAAGAAGAAGAGCTACAGGTGTTAAAGACCAGAAGTATCACCAAGCGTCACAATGCTGAAAATGAGGAAGAAGCAGAGGAAACTGCTCGTGCTGCTCGTGACACAATGGTTGCCGATGGCACTGATGCTATCGGTCAACCCAGCTCTGTCAGAGTGACACACAAGTATGATTGCTTTCTCTATGTGGTTTTTTTTTGTTTCTTAGAAAAAAATCTTCATTTTCTAATTGTTCTCTTTCTCCCCCTATACCATATTTAGGAACTTGAAACTGTCAGCACAGATTTCAGATAAACCTGAGCTGTATTTTTTAGGAAGTGGAATCATTTATATTTAGTTTGTGTATTTTAAATGGAGGCTCTAGTTCAGGTTTTATTTCTGAGGAGGAGTAGGCATCTCCAGAGGAAAATTCACCCTTCGTATCAAAATATGCATGTTATGATGGATTAATCACCCTGTTAAGCTGATACTCCTGCTGTTCATTATAAAGACTAGACTACCAGTTTAGCATAGAGGCCCAAATCTGAGATGACTGAAGTCCCACTCGACATGAGGACAGATTAGGTCAGTTACATCATGTTTCTTAATACTTAGTTGCTTGCAGCCATTAACATTAGCTAAGATACATTAGACCTGTTTATTCAAGATACACTAAAACTGAATGAAAAGGCACAAACATCTCAAAATAATTTTTAGTTTAAAAATGTTAATATGATTGATTTGAAAAGCCAGGAAGATGCAGGCAACAAAAATCTTTGTTTAATCTTTTTTATTATATTTAAAATATAGAAAGATTTTCTCACTTTTCTTCTTTTTTTATTTTTTTTAGGAAAACCTAAAAGTTAGTTTTGAACAGTAAAAATTATCCTTTCTTACACTGATAATTTCCAGCCATGGAATTAATAAAGCTTTAAATTGTTTTCCACAAAAACATTATTATTTCTCCATAAAGTGTTTTGACCTTTACAGAACAGTGTTGCTTTCAGAATTCTTTGAGTGAAATAAAAAACAGCATAGAATAACATGGGAAGAGATAAAGATCTACATCTTTTTTTCTGTTATTTTTCTCAAAAATTAAAAGAAGGGTTATGATGAAGCAGGACCCTAAAATAGTTCTATCTACAAAACTAGATCTCACTAATTAAGGAATTTCTGTTTGTCAGCATGGTGACTTTGAAAGCCCAGCCTGCACTCTGCTGGATTTTCTCTCTCAGCCCACTGCCTCGGTCTTTCTTGTGCTTTTTTTCCTCTTGGTAGAACTGTTTTTTCAACTGCTGTTGTGAATGTTTTTGTCCTTGCAATGTTTTTTTAACTCAAGTTCTCTGTACGCTTTTTGTTTAACCATGTGTTTGAACTCCTTCCTCTAACTTTGGTTCTTGTTGGTCTTTATTGGTTATATTGGTCTTCAGCCCTCTGACTGTATGTTCTCTTCTTGGATGTTTTGCATGCTGGGAAGATGAGCTACATTCATGTGGCAAGAAGAATATATTTCTCAGCAGCTGGTGGTTAAGTAAACAATGCTACATTTGATTAATGGGTGGCTTTAAATTCTGGACAGATTTTTACTTCAGTTTCAATTTCATTTCTGATTGATTAAGAATGTATTTCATTTTTTGCTTAGCAGGCACAGACCATCTGTCATGGAAGACAAGTTTTTTTTTTCCAGAGAAACCAGATCAAAGGAGTTGTTATAATTAAGTCAACACAGGAAGAACTTGTAGAGTTTTTTTTTATTTACCAGCAGAATATAAAAAATAATTGATTAGGAATGTTGGAAGAAAGAGAAAAAATGGGTGGGTAACTGGGAAATGACTGACCTTCTTTTTCTCCTGTTTCTTAAACTCACATCTGCAGATGTTTTATTCTTCCAAATGACACTATTCACTGTGAGAGGGAGCTGTACCAATCTGCCAGAGCCTGGAAGGACCACAAGGCTTACATTGATAAGGAGGTAAGAGGTATTTCAAAATCTCAGTGAAGTCTTTACACTGCTACCTTTTCAAAGAATAATTCTAAGTCAGAAATATTCTCTGCAGATCGAGGCTCTCCAAGATAAAATTAAGAATTTGAGGGAAGTTAGAGGACACCTAAAAAGAAGAAAACCAGATGAATGTGATTGTAGTAAACAGAGGTATGAGAGATGGCACTAAATACTGAATGCTACACTGATTTATGGCTCAGGCTTACGCATTTTCCAGGGGTTTTGAGATGGAAAATAAAAAAACCCCAAAGCTTTATTGATATTTATAACCATTGTAGGCCCCTATTTTAGTTATAAATGAGTAGAAGCTACTGTGAACCACAAGAAGATAAATTTTAACATTTTAAATTTAAAATGCTTGTATTCTACTAACATGTTTGAATCCAGTTGTAGTTCTGCTGAAACCTAGAATAGGATCCCACAGATATAACTTTCGTAAATGAAGCGAAAATTGAGAGTCATTCTGTATAGTTCCTTAAGAAAATGTCAACAATAGTATAAATATTCTATTGGTATAAATATACTGTTTTGGTTTTGTGTTGAAAATAGTTTCTTGACTTAATAATTCCTAATATTTTCCTTGTAGCTATTACAACAAAGAGAAAGGGGTAAGGGCCCAAGAGAAACTCAAGAGCCATCTTCATCCTTTCAAGTAAGATTGTTATTAACCTCTCATTCTCACAGTTGGCTTTTTGGTGACTGAAGAAATATAGTTTTGTGGATTTGGGGAGTTTTTTTGTTTGGGTTTTTTGTGGTTATTTGTGGAGAGAAGTAGGGACGAGGTGAGGGGAACAAAAGGTCACATGTAGCAAGCTATCACAAGAAACCTTCAGTAGTTTTGGACCAATTTGTGAAAGTTTATGGACAATATTTTTTCAACCTATTGATAGAAAAAGGATGAAAATAGTATTATCAAAAACAGATCAATATTATTTTTTAAAGATCCAATAAAACCTAAATGCAGCAGTGCATCTTTTCTCATGCTAGCTGATGGGAACACCTTATCTTAACAGCTGGGGAAGCTGAGCTACAGGGTCGCTTTCTCATCCTTTCACCTTTATAAAATCCAGAAAGATGTACAAACTGCTAATTCTCAGCAGTTAGAACAAAGTTCTTAGTCAGACATGCCCAACTTCCCCTCTGAACAGAGAAGCAGCACAGGAGGTGGATGGCAAACTGCAGCTGTTCAAAGAGAGCCGGAGGCGGAAGAAGGAGCGCAAGGGGAAAAGGCGCCAGAGGAAGGGAGATGAGTGCAGCCTGCCGGGGCTGACGTGCTTTACCCACGACAACAACCACTGGCAGACAGCACCCTTCTGGAACTGTAAGCCTAATGGAAAAATGCACATGTGATCTAGGTTATCCTCTGCTGTATCACTGGTTTTCCACTTCATGCAATCAGAGCATTATTCTGGCCTTTCATGCTGTCAAAAACTTCAGCACATAAAAGGTCTACTTTAATTTTAACATTTTAATATCAAAGTATATAATAAACAACTCATCGTGAACAAAATGCAGATCCTGTCCCTTATGAATTCTTCCCATTACTCCATTTTTTATATGCTTAAATAGTTTCAAAATCACAACTGCATAGCATTTGTGTATATGAACAAAATATTAGAGGTAAAGGATATTTTAAGTCTCTTTAAACTTCATGGTATATAGATTACTATCCTGTTGAGACATACTTCAACATTTCTCAGTATTCAGCATTAACAAACTATACTTTCCTCATTTTTGATAGTGGAGAAAGAAAAGTGATTAAAAACTTAATTTTCAAAAATTTCAAGATCAGGTGAAGATTATGTTACAATATATTTGACTCAAAGCTGAAAATTTGCTAAGAACAACTTTTCATTTGGAGAAAGAAATTGTCTCTTAGTGATAATCTGTTCTGATTGCACTGGGACTTTGCTAATATGTATTCTACATTTTAAAATGTTCCTAAAGTAGTCATATGTATGATTTTTTTTTTTTTAAAGACAACAATTATATCAGCTAAGTAATTGTTAAATGTCCAGTAACAAAAAGTTATGAAAAGAATTCTCATATGCAACAGTCATGGGGTAAAAAAAAAATGTCCTTTTGACACAGTCTAAAATTTAAAGAAGAGTTAATGTATTATAATACAGTTAATATTTTTATATAGTCTGTTCAAAACATTGATACTGTTCACAGCTAGTCACAGTGCCCAAATCTAAATAAATCTAAATAAAAATCTAAGGCAAGGCAAGTATTTTATTACTGTGATTAAAATACTAGTAGAAGAAACAAGCATATTATTTTTCACTGAAAACTAATAACTTGTTTCTTTAATTACAGTGGGCTCTTTCTGTGCTTGCACAAGCTCCAATAACAACACTTACTGGTGTTTGAGAACTGTTAATGACACCCACAATTTTCTCTTTTGTGAGTTTGCAACTGGCTTCTTGGAATATTTTGATATGAACACTGACCCCTATCAGGTAAACCCCTCTTCCTGTCACAAAATGTCATTCACCAGACTCCTCTAGGGTTTTTTAAATTTTTGTTAACGAGTGTCATTTCCCTTCATTCCTCTCTTTCTCAGCTGACCAATACAGTTCACACAGTGGAAAGAGGCATTTTGAATCAATTACACATCCAGCTGATGGAACTGCGAAGTTGTCAAGGTTACAAGCAGTGCAATCCGAGGCCAAAGGGACTTGAAACAGGTACAAGAGAAATAGTAGCGTTTCCATTTTATTAATATTTTTTTAATCTACTTAAGTTCTAATTGTATCCATGAAGTGTCACGCTCCTAAGTGTTGCTCTGAAAAATTTGGAATTATCCATATACACCATCCCGCACATCCACATGACCAGGAAGCTTCTTTGTAAGTTTGCACAGGTTATTCTTGACAGATATTGATGGCAAAAACCATCATTTGACAGAAATGCTGCGGAAGGGAAATCGTTATTGGAGCTAATCAATAATGGCCACATGCAGATCTTCACAGCCCTAACTCTTTTCTCCATTGCAGGGTTTATTTCATTAGTTTTTGCCTCCCAGTATCAGGTGAGGTACTAAATCCAGTGTTCATTTCAAATGCTATCTGCCTATGTGAACAACTTCAGGTTCCCTACCACAACTGAGACTTAACGTTGCAAACTTCTAATCAGCAGTAGTCTCCTTCATTTTTGAAGAAAGCAGTATTTCTTTACAAGAGTCTCTGAGTAAAAAAAAAGCTGGTATTTTTACTTCACATCTCTGGGATTCGTTGCACTTAACTTTGGTTGACTGAATATTGTGATTTATTTTTTTTCACAGGAATACTCCGTTCTACATAATTTGTGGTGTTGCATCTTTGTATCTCTTTCTACATCTACAAATGTTTCTCTTTTTTACAATATCTAATTGTTTGGGGGTTTTATTATTTTTGAAAACCTGTGGGTTTTCAGTTCTTTTATGTAAAGTTTCCAGGAAATCTTTGTTGGACTGCAGCTCTGTCTTTATTTAACACAGTACATTTCTTTTTAGGAATTAGATGCTGTGCATGGAAAACTACATTTTGAATGGTTTTACAAGTTCTAAACACTAACAAAAGTTACTCTTGTATTTTCCTATATCAGGAAATAAAGATGGAGGAAGCTATGATCCACACAGGTATTCACACTTTTTTATTCTCCTCAGCAGCTTCTTTCCAAATAATTGCATGACTCCAGCCCATTTCAACTAATGTCTGTATCCTGCCATGTCGCACACAGCACAGCTTTTGATGCATGCATTTTCTAACTACTCTACACTGAACTTGGCCATTGTTTTTTAGATCTACCATTCTGCATTTAACGTAGCTCATTGTCATAGCAAGACTTCATACAGCTCATATTTCATGCCTGTACTTCTTAGATGTTTGCCCAAGGAAAATTACCCCAAAAGAATCCCCTCTTTTGGGTTGCTCTTATGTTATCATGTTGATTTTGGATGGGTTGGAGGTGTTTCTCTGGTTTTATTTAGGAAGTCTTCACAGCTGTTTCTCACATGTAAACCAAATATGCTTACAAGGCTTTCTGAGGTACAAAGAACCTAATCAAACCTATGGAAGCAAAGCAAAATCTTCTCAGTGGCTTTAGGAAATGTTGGCAGATACTGCTTTAAGCAAAAGCAGTGCGCAATATGAGCAGCCTGTGCTCAGAAGCCAGCAGGAGACTGTTCAATATAAGTGTGGCAGAAAAATGAGGCTCCTTTGGGCTGAGACCAGATCAGACAAGCATGAAATGAAATTTCCTAAAAAGGTTGTATTATTTGAACTGAGGAAAGGCAAGAGATGAGGTTTTTTATACCTAAAAACGTATATGTAAAAGGCTTGAACCTGAGGAATACATGACAGACAGCGCCTCAAAAGTATATTTTTCTTTTTAAAAATATACTTATTGTACCTACATGTTTATCGTGCAGAGCCCTGTGTTTCCTGGTGAAGAAACCAGTCAAACCTAACATAAAAACCTGAAGAGACTGAAAAAAACTGCAGGTCTTAACAGTACGGAGCTTGCTGTTCATTGAGCAGTACTTGTCCTCAGGGTGAAAAACAGATTAACATCTGTGGAGTGTCATATTTAGACTGGACTCCTTTTCACAGTTTATCATTTTTATACATTTTCATCTCTATGCACTGTGGGGGAGTAGCTCCTGATATACACTGCTTACTCGAAGAGTAAACAAGGGAGTCCAAGGGGTGTACAAGCATACATAAAACCATTTTCAGAGGGTCTTCTGAAAAGAACCTTGTCTTTAGCTTCCAACAGTTAGAGGACAATTAAACGAATGTATTTCAATGTACAGATCTCCAATTTAAGCAGCTAAATTTGGTTTTGCAGCCAATTTTGTATTTTTTCAACTGAGTAGTTTTGGGATCTAGGAAAATGATAAGCTTTCATTTGGTTTATATCCCACTGTTTGCATTGCTCATTATAACCTGGTGGGAACTGGTTACTGCAATGATAGAAAATAATCCCTGTAATTATGCCTTTAGTCTTTCATTAGAAGGCATCCTTGTAAGTAAGCATTTCTCATTTTAACTACAGATCTAACAGAAATGGCATTTTTGAATTGTAGGATTGCATGAAATAGTAGAGCACACGGGATTAATCTTTAAATTATATCTTCCTACACTGTTTAGTAACAAAAACATTTTAACTTCTGATACCAAAGAACATACGATAAACATTTTACTACTGTGATAAATGGCAGGTGTAATACAACACAAGCAATATTGCTCTGTGCTATGACATTCCAGACACCAGTTTCTCAATTTACACAGATGCCTGGGTTCAACATTTTGGTTCAGGCCCCATCTTGGTGGAATATGTTTTTCTTTTCTTAAACAAAAAAAACCCCAACAAGCAAACAAAAAACCCAAACCAACTAACCAAACAAACAAAAACCCCCAACAAAACAAAAATGAAAGCCCCAAAAAAATTAAATTAACAAACCCCATTTATCAGGAATCATAGAAACAATCTACTAGAGGGTCCTTTTCTTGCTCCCTGCAGAGAAGCAAATGGAATAACAATGGAAAGTCATCTGAACTGCCTGTTAGGCTTCCTTCGGATCATGTAGATTCCCCACTCACACCTGTTTCCAGTTCAAAATGCCCTGAGTTAGTAAAGCACTGGCTGTGTTGCAGTAAAACACTGGGACAACAGGCCCATGTGGAATAGCCAGTACAATGCTTTACACAGAGGGAGAGAGAGCTTCAGCAGGGAAGAACTGGTGTCACCTCTGTCCTTTGATAGACAAAGTGTGGCTCTGCAGATGTGGTTGATAACAGGATGTGTCAGCTGCACATTCCTCTCTCCTCTCCTACTTGTCTGAAATTTTTCAAAGCCACCAAGGATATGACTGTACCCACCTATCTTTAGTCTCAAAGGAAACATATTCAAAACTCTTCTTAGTTTTGAGACAACACAGGCACAGAGCACATCATAGAGGATGCCAGGGTAGGATAAATGGAGAGTAAAGCTTAACAAAAGCTTGATCTAAAAATGAAAAATCAAACAGCAAAAAAAATTAGTAAGTTTTGTTTTGAACAGATAGCAACAATTTTTTTCTCTTTTGGATCTATGTCATAGCTGAGAAATTCCAAAATGTCGATCAAGGAAACCACTGCCATGCTGTTTCTCAAATGTAACTCATCTGCACTTTCCCGTTTCATATCTATTTGTAACAAAATTTCTTACAGGGGAAAAAATCTCTTCTTTCCTCTCTCTTTCCCTCTGTATGCTTTGATTTCAGTGGGAAACTTTCCATGCTTACTGCAAGTTGTGGAATTAAACTGTGAGGTAACTTGCTCAGTCAACCAAAATAGCTCTAGGACCTTAAGACTTTGCTTCCCTATTTGTTTAACATGTATGAATACAAGTTATCTCTGTCTTCAAACGAGCTATTTCCCTCTGCTTGACACAAAGATCATGGAACAATTCCCAGTGCCTTCTCAGCTGTGAAACTTCTCTGAGATTGCAGAAACCGTGCCACATTTAGAGGGAAAAAAATAGATCCAGAGTGAAGGACCATGTATCTCTGACTCAGACTTTCAGCTATTTTGCAGGAATACAGCAAACTCCTTGCTGATCTTACTCCTGTGCAGTTCAGCCCCATTGCCCTGCTGCTGAGGCTCCTCAGAAACCCTGTTTCTCTTCATTGGTCCCCAGACTTCCCCACTTCCCAACCTGCCACCACAGCTCAAGCTTCTGTCCCACTGCTGGGGCTGGGCAGCAGAGGCCCTTCTGAGCTCAAAGGCACCTTTCTGGCTCCTGCTTTGCCCCCCACTGCCCTGGTGTATCCCCAAACCTGTTACCAGTCAAACAGCATCATTTCTTTTTCAGTTCCCTGCCATAACATACCAGCCACTTGACTGTCCCTACAACAGTTTGTTTTCCTGTACAGGCTCTGACGTGGCAAAGAAAAAGAAAAAAGAAAAAATCCCCTACCAATAGAAATAACAACAGAAAAATTTAAATATTTTTTGCATTTGCATTGTGGTTAATATCTTAGAGGGTTTAATGACTAAATTCCTTGAACTAGCAGCCCCCTGCCGTGATGTTTTCTAGGGCCCTTTATGCCTCTAAGCACCAGAATAGTAAATCGTCTTTCTTGAAACCTCTGTGGTATTTAATTATCTTTTGTTTCAGGAAACAAATTATCCATAATTTGACTTATGAAGATGGCTCTCATGTGGCCATGCCATGATTTCATTTCTCTTGTCTACTTCAGGAAAGAAAGAAGATGCTCTGCCATAGTTCTGCCAAATCCAAAAATCTCATGCTTCTTCCTGGAACAGGAAGATTGTAAAAATTTGCAAAAAGAAAAATTTCTAGAATTTGATATTCAAAAAATAAAATATTTAAATTTTGTGTTGTGCAATATTTCCAATTAAGAGCAAAGATTCAGATGTTTTTAAATAAGGAAAGTGGTCTCCTTTTGGTGGGAACAGAGTAAGGCCTCACATTGTAAGAAAATCTCAAGGGTTTTTTCTGACCATAATGACATTTTTCTGACTTTCCATATGATGGACTAAATATTGGAGAAATTCCTTTACTGCGAAATCCCAAGCTAGTAAGAAGCAAAGAGTGTAATCTGTGATAGAGACAAGTTGTATCTTCTGTTCCACTTAAATAATGAGAAAGGGCAACTTGAAACACAAAGAAATTAATGGAGATGCCAAGAACCATCTGTAGGGATGCAGGGCTCAATACAGATGAAGATTTGAGCTTGGTTCACACACTTGGACTATAGGCACTTGAACTCCTAAAGTAATTGCTACTAGCCTACCTGCCTGTACAATTTTCGGGAAGAGAATAAATCATTATCAATGAATTAATTACTAAAGATTGAGTGAAATATCATTTATAAGGACAAAATTGTCACTTTCCCTGACAGACGTTTTCATTGTCTGATTTTTCTTTTCTTGTAGACCACCTTGTTGATAAAATCTTATCAATGAATCCAGTCTGCCCAGTGAATTAAATAATATATGCTGTTCAGTGTTACTTTGCAGTATAAAATGGACTTCACACCACAGTTGATAATCTGAGTCACTATAGTTACTGTAGCGAAACTTTTAAATATTTTGGAAATGGGATTCTTTTGTGTCTTCATGTTTTCTGGCTGTGATCAATAAAAAGTGCAGCTCCATTGTTACTTACAGACTCATATCTATGCCCTTTATTCAGACTTACTATTTGAAAAGGCTGTTAGATACTTTGAGAGCTTTTTTTAAAAAAACAAAACCTTAAGAAGGTTCTCTGTGTGTATTTTAACACTATTTCACAAAGTGGTGCAGTCCTATAAATTAATTCACACCAATATTTGACAGTTTTTATTTCCCTTAATTGCTCCATGTAAACTAAAATGAATGTCTACAAAATAGATTAAAATCTCCTTTGGCTAACATTCACTAAATCAAATGTGTCTGGTTAGTTTGTAGATCATATTTTTTAAGCTACCCAGAAACAAAATTCATGTGGGCATTGAAGTTCAGGTCACCAATGGCTTTCAGATTGGTCCCATCTTTTATATTTAACCATTGTTTAGTTATTGCATATTTTGCTTGAGTGCTCAAGAAAGGCAAACGGATTATTTGTGTATTGAAACACTTTTCCTGCCTTGAAATTTCAGAGGAAAGACTTATCTCTGAATGCCATCACAAAGCCCCATGAGACCAGATTCTGCTCTTTTTTTACTCAGCCCAAGGATGTAGCAGGAGACAGGGGGGTTCTTGGAGCTGTGAGCATATCCTAGGCCAGAACCATTCATCTGATGACAGAAGAGGTGGAGCATCTTACACTTTGAGCTACCTACTTTATAAGCAGTGGTGCTTTCAAGCCAATTGAAGTAGAGACACACATGGAAGCTTTGCTTGCACCTTTAATAGTGTTCACCAGTAGGCTTTATTCTTTCTTTCAACAGAGGACAGTTATGGGATGGATGGGAAGGCTAAGCTGCCCAGTTTCACTGGCGACATTGACTGGCAAGGACTGGAAGACTTGTACAGTGTGAATGAAAGTGTATATGAATACAGACACAACTTTAGACTTAGTCTGGCTGACTGGACTAATTACTTGAAGGATGTAGATAGAATGTTTGCACTGCTGAACAGTTACTACCAGCAAAATAAAACAGACAAGGCTAACACTGCTCGAAGCAACGGGGATGGGGACGAATCATCCACGCCGTTCGCCCTGGTGGAAATGAGTTCTGCTGAGGAGTCCAGCGGCCTGACTGCAGAAGAGTCGCAGCTTATTGTGCCAACAGACTTTGCAGCCCTTGCTTTGAGCACGGTGAATTTAAGTCAGGAGAGGAAACTTGAATTGAACAATGATATTCCTGAGAAAAGTAGTTTGAATGACGCACACTGGAGAAACAGTCACCCAGCTGAAAAATGGATGGAGGATAAAGAATCGGACCGTTTGGATATGGATTTCAGTGGAAACGGCTTGATAGAGTTGGAGTCCCGGCATAGCTTCATGCTACAGCCCATCAGCATTCCTCAAAAAGACACTCATCAGGACAGTGACACTGTGGAAGATATATTTGAAGAGCAAATGTATCTTCCCATGAGGTCTGATGAACCCTTTGTTCATCAGACTGTAAACATATCCATTAGGGATTCACCTGTCAGCACCCAGGAAGCAGGAACTTTCTTTAAAAAAACCAAACAGAGCCTTGCAGGAGAAAGTTCACAAATCCTAAACGCAGAAGGCAGTGCCTCAGCTCCACTCTCCTTGGATTAGATCAAGTTGTAAACCGTTAAATAAGTTCTTCCTTTTCTTATTAGCAAACTAACAGAGGTAATCACGACAACTGACATTCCATGTTTATTGTAGATATGTTTTGCAGCTAAATTGAGCCCAATTCAGTATTTGTCTCTGTGCATTTTTTTTATTCACATGCACATGCTCTCACTGTAATTCTCCACACTGGGAAGCAAGATTTCCAGTTTTCCATTAAGAGAAAAAGTGTTAACTTTCAAATGCAGTAGCACACTATCTGAAAGCTAAAAATTATGTCTTTGAAGAGGATGTTCAAGTTACTTCTGCTATTTCCAAATGATCCCGCCATGAATGAGTGTTTCAGTTCACCCAATATGCCTGCATAATGTCTTTTTCATCAATTATTTTAACCACTGGCAATTCTTAATGCCACGCTTTCAAGTAAAATGCACTTTTAAGATCTGTATGCCATACCATTGATGCATCTAATACCTTACAGGTTCTTAGTTTGCTCGTTGTCTTGTGAAATTGTGAAACCAATAAACAGACTGACCTGAAAGAGGTAAACACCATGGATTGTGGAAAAAGATTCTTCAAATATTATTTTAGCAAAAATATTGCATGTTTTTGTTGCTTTATTAAATTTACTCTCAGAAAGGTATGGCTAATGATTGTTAACTGTAGAAGGATTTGGTTAAATTGGATTGTTTCCTTACATGTTGATATTGTCAGTATTAAAATTCCATCAATTTTTTTGATCTTTTTTTTTTTTCTGATACTGGTAGAAAGGTTTACATCAACACATAAATGTTTTTGTCACCCCACCTGATTTTTATTATTCTCAACGTCTTGAAAGCATTATTATAATTTTGAGTCTTAAATTCCTTTTTTATTTTGAACAGGCATTAAAGGGAATGATAAAATCATATCAGATTTCCATTATTTTAGACACATAAGGCACAGGAGAGTAAACAATAGTAGTTTAGTAATAATTTTTATTGTTGTATTCTAAATTTTTTCTTGAACTTTACCAAACATTAAATCGTATGAAGTATAATACAAAAATGACTCCGAAAATCTGTATTACTCAAAACTTAACATTTTCCCTTGTGTTTTTATAAATTTCTAAATAATTATGACAACAGCAACTAAAGAGAATTACCTCAAACAGATGTAATTCCCCAGTGTCCAACTCACGGGTGTGTTTCCTACCTGTTACATGTTATTTTGTGTAGTGAATATTTTTTGGCTATTGCAAGCACTGCAGGTTAAACTTACATTCATTACATTGTATTTTAAGTTGAAACTTTTTTAAAAGGAGATTCTTTTAGTAGGATTTTAATAATTTTAAGAAGCAGTCTTTTTGATGGACTCTGTAAATATGTTAAAATTACTAGTTCTTTATCTGATGTATGTGTCATGGGCGGATTGATAGAAAAAACGTATTTATGGTCCTGAATGATGCTATTTGTACATAGGTTTTAAGTTACTAGGATACAAACTGTGTTTTTAAATCTTGTATAATATTTCTGTGATACTTTTATAGTACAATTCTGGCTTCGGGAAAGTCTAGAAGCAATATTTCTTGAAATAAAAAGTGTTTTACTTTACCTGCTTCAGAGAAGTCCAGATGATCCGGTTTCCTTCCTGAATAAGTTTTATTTCAAAAATAGGTTAACAGTTTCAGCTTAAAGAATCCATCCACATTAAAAGCAGGTAACAAAATAACACACAATATTCTGTTAGTTATAAACTATTCTTGGAGATGTAAGTAATGTATATTTTTTTTTGTTTAAGGCATGCTGTGATTTTAAATTTTTTTTATTCCAAATTCATCAAATCCTTTCTTGCTTGAACTCCATGCACTGAGCTGCACAATCAGCAGTTCCCAGAAGTAACACAGTGTTTCATGGAGCCATGTCTTGCTTTGCTGCCTTCTGTTCTCCCTGCACAGCTGTCCCCGGGACAGCAAAGCACTGCAGACCAGGCATGCAGGGCTCACCAAGAGTGGGCCACAGATCTCTAGCCAGGAGTTGTGTCTCCTTGTACAAGAGTCAGCATGAAAAAGAATTAAGCCTTCAAGGTAAACTCTGTCCTACATGAACTCTGTTTGTTCGATGGCCTGTGAATAAGGTTACCTCCATACCTAAACTCAGCCTCTGAATCTGTGCTTCTTGAGCTCTTCTTTCTTTTACACAGTCCTTGGACTCTGATGCTCCTGCAGACATGAAGTTACAGGTGATGTTTGTGGGGATCAGGAAAGGGGATGAATCCAAGTGTTCAAAAAGCAGTCATTGCAATGTCAGATACAGCCTTGAGAAGCCTACCCTGAAAGCACACTAGCAAGCACAGGATGTATTTCAAAGCAGGGCGCAGAGCAGGCTGAGCCAGCGAGTTTGGGAGGAGTTGAAGGACAAAGTCAGATTGAAGCAAGGTCCCACACAACCATCTCTTGTGTCTTTGTGCAGGGAATTATCCAGCAGCAACAGTGTGGCCTCCATTCTTTGAAAGTTCCTCTCTTAATGCTTGGGTAGAGCACAGAGGGAATGGTGCAACAGCGTGGTCCATCCATTCACCCCACTTGACCTTCCTCCTCACCTGAGAGCTTAAAGTACTCATTCAGAAAATGGAAGAGAGAGCATCCTGAATGTTGTCTACCTTCCTTCTTCTAGGACAGTATTCAGTCACCTAAACTATCAGCGAAACAGTGCCCTATCTTCGCAACTAGGTGGCAGCCCTTTTTACAGGTCTCTTTACAGGAGGGTGGAGGAAAGAAAGCATAAAGGACACTCAATTCTGTAGGCAAGAGGTACAGGGAGCAGTGAGCTCTGATCCTTGCTCTCTTGGAAACATGCATGAAATATAAAACCAAACCAAGCTGAAGAGGCCAAAATCTATGATATCTCTAAGTATGCAGCCTAAGCAGTGTGCTGCTGTCCCAATATGTTTTGCACTTCTTTCTGCACAGTACTTCTTGTCCCATAGCTGAAGCAGTTGAGTCCATAAGCATCCCATGGTGTGAGTGTCAGGAAGCTTTTACAGGCAGTTGCAGGCTCAGGAACAAAACAAGTGCCTAAATCTGACTTCATTGGCAAGTGCTCCTCACACCAGGGGAGGGCGAAGAGGATGACCTTCGTGGGTTTTTGTGAGCTGCAGAGCAGTGGCAGATGTGTCTATTCTGAAAGGCAGTACGTAGTGCATTACTTTCTGAAGGGCCCCTGGAGCTGGACAGGAAGAACTTTAAAACTTGCACATCTTTGGGAGGTAGCAATGTTATGTGAAAAGTTTCATCTGGAATTTAAAATAAGGCAGCCGGTATTGCCCTCAGATCCTTGGACAGTGTGAGACACTTTCTGAGGCCTCCTAGACTGAAAGCACGGCAGAAGAGCAAAGATGTGTAGTGCTTCATTTCCAGAACTAGACATAGAATCACAGAATGGCTTGGGTCAGAAGCGGCCTTAAAAATCATCTACTTCCAACCCCCACCACGGGCAGGGATGTGACTTAGAGCTGTTATTAGTAGGTGAGTCCTGTTGTTCCTGAGGTAAATGCAGACTAGCAGCTTTGCAAAGAAACAAAAAACCAAACAAACATTTGAATCAGAGCATTGTTCTAAAGTTCGGCCATCTGTTGTTTTTTGTGACAGTTGAGGGAAGATTTGTTAAGAGTGCAGGTTTGAGCACAGACCACCCCCACTCTCCCAACCAAAATCCCTTGAGACGCCTGCAGCTGAATACCCTGGAAATCACACAAGCACAGCCGGAGAGGATCTGTGTAAAACAGTCAGAGCTGAGAAGCCAAGAGGTGCAACAGCCCTGTCCAAGGAAGATCTGCCCAGGACTGCTGAGCCCTGAGCAGCCATGGGCGCCTGGTATGTCTGATGTTGTAACAAAACTTCCTTTAGTTTCAGCAAAACTCAATCCTGTTTGCGTGCTCTGACATAATTTTTCAGTGATGTGCAGTAAAGGGGGTACGAGCCAGAGAGACATTTCAGAAACGATGCGTCCCAGCCGAGGGGAGGCAGGCAGCCCCAGCCGGGGGGAGGCAGTCCCAGCCGGGGGGAGGCAGTCACAGCCGGGGGGAGGCAGGCAGCCCCAGCCGGGGGGAGGCAGTCACAGCCGGGGGGAGGCAGGCAGCCCCAGCCGGGGGGAGGCAGTCACAGCCGGGGGGAGGCAGCCCCAGCCGGGGGGAGGCAGGCAGCCCCAGCCGGGGCGAGGCAGCCCCAGAGGAGGGGAGGCAGCCCCAGCCGGGGGGAGGCAGCCCCAGCCGGACCCCCTGGGCCCGCCCGAGTGCGTGGGCAGCCGCGGGGGCAGCAGCGGGGAGCGCAGAGCTGCCCACGGCGCCTCTGCTGCCGCCTGCGCCCCTGCCGCTTCCAGCCCAGGGCTGCGGACACGGGCTTCAGCCAGCGACAGCGCCCCAGGCGGGCTACAAACCTCATTTCATCCGCCCTCCGTGCCTTAACAGCCCTGGTCTTGTAATGCTGTATTTGCCTGGTCCCGCGTACCCCCGCAGGTGCCTGGGCAGGTTCAGTATTAAGTCCATGACAAACAGTTGGGAAGGGTATCTGCTTGCATTCCGGCAGGAGGATTTATTGCACCTTCACTGTCAAAGGCAGCAGGGGCAAATACCAGAACACTGGCGAACTCAGAGTTTTTCCCGGGGCCAGGGCAAAGGCAGGACCAGGGAGCGGGGACCAATGGGGGAGTGACAAAGGATAGAGGCTGACAGCCAACCGGGGAGTTTAAACTGGAATAGATTAACAGAACCACGCATCCCGGGAAAAGCCTTTTGGTCGCCTTAACACAAAGGTACGTTCACCGGCTACCGCAGTCTTGGACACTGGTGACGTGCTTTTTTGATGCTTTTTTTGTCCGGTTATATGTATTGGCAATGAACACACCTTTTACTTTGGACTTGGAAATCAGAGAGGATGTGGACCCAATCAACACACATGATATGCTATTTTTTATTTCCAAGTATCAAGTATTCAAGAGTTTGTTTTGTAAACACATGTTTACAACAGATGCTGACAGTAGATGTCATTAAATCCTGGGTTATACAACTTTAAAATTATTCTAAGCTCTGCTGAGAAATAAATATCAATTAAAAAAAAAAAAAACATACAGGAGCCTAAAGTATGCAAAAATACCCAGCATAAACCAATTATTCTCTTTTTACCACAGCACAGCACCCACACATTCATACGGTCAGACATACTCTACAAATTTCCTTAATACTCTACACATTTGCTTAATAATGAGTTTTTTAAAAACTAAACAGTTACAGGCAGTGTGCCCGCTCCATGCTCCTACAATACTACCCAGACTGTTGCTGTTCTGCACAAATCATTTACTAGAGGTATGCACTGCAGCCAGGGGCCAATCTCCCATGTGCTCAGCTGGAGAAAAGAGCAGAAATCTTCCTTCAGCAAAGCCTCCACTCAACCGTGGATCTCACTGACGCAAAATTTTCTTTTTTGCACTGAAACTCAGCTTTGGATCATTTTGTACAAATTTTTTTGTTCTGTTTTGAAATTTCCCTCCAAGTTTTCAAATATGGAGTTGCAACAAAGGCAAAATTTCTGGCTTGCCAGTTGGAAGTGTGATTAGTGTTATTAGTGCTTTCAGTGCTATTTAGAATACAGATACCTGTCCTGCATGAGCAGCCCAGGTACAATAACACAAAAAAATTATGATTCAGAATTCAAAATGTAAGGGAAAAAATTTTGTCTTCAGGATTTTAAAAACAAACCCCTGTGTTGTAAATCATAGCTCACTTTAAAGTCAACCAGATTTGGTCTTTTTCCATTCTCAGAGACAGAATTTGCTCTTTTTCTACCCCTCTCTTTCCGGTGTTCCATGAACATTCATATTGCAGATCTCAATCCTCATTTTAATTCAAACGCTTGCCAACATTGCTTGGTTAAGTGGTTCCAGAATTTAGCTCAGTGTTTCTTGCTACTATAGAATTTATTTTTAGCCCCTGCTTAAGCAAAGCAACTAAATAAAGTAGCATGCTACAGCAGGCTGAATACATTCTACACCAGACTTCTGTGGTCTGTGTAGCTTTTACTTTACCTATTGGTGCTGGGCCAGATCCTACACAGACTCCTGAAAACACTTTCCTGCAGAAGAGCTAGGTAGGATTTGGCCCACCAGGAATTACAAACACTGTCTTCATCGGAGCAGTCCAGACTTCAGGAACAGAAACACATGCACTTGCATCATTGACATGCCTTGAATATGTCATTTAAGTCATAGTGGATACATCATAAAATACTTCAGTACCTATTAGCACCACAGTGTTTTTAAGTCATTTGTCCAGAGATTTTGAAGCTGTCTCACCTTTCCACAAGGTGAACAATGTTTTGGATGTTGTTTGTAGCCCTTCATTAATTCCACAGCTTTTCATCTATTCTATACAATGGACAGAACATTGTTACAGAATAACATTGTGACAACTGCTTTGAGATTGAAGAAATAAAAAAAAAACAATACACACAATGGATAATGCAATAATTAAAAGAGTAAAATGGTACCTGGATAAATAAGCATCTATTCTGTAATACTTGAAGTCGAGAAAACTTTGGAGCTACTTTGAAATTGCAGAGTTATGTCTGTGTTTAACAAGCTGTATTCATTAAAAAAATACCTTAACTGAAGGACTGGAAGGGTGACTGCTAAAGTTATTATGGCCACAGGACATGGGCAGTGTTAACTTTCCCCCTTAATTTACACAATAAATTATGAGGAATAGATAGGAAAAATTTCCTTCCTGAAGATCAGGTAGGCTTTCAAACCTTTGGGCACACAGTAACATGTATTAGTGATGTTCAGTGTAAAGAAGACAAATCACGTGAACCCTGGCCATACCCTGTCCTCACACTGAAGGTTCCACATCTCTACTTTGTGACAATGTTTACATGCAATCTTTTTGAATTGGTGTTTGCCAAACAAGATGTTAAAAGAAAAAAGAAGAAAGCCCTAATTCCCTGCCAAAGAATAAATCTACCACCGTGACGCTGACTGTCCATTTTCTAAGCACTCTAGAGAAGAAAGTGTCCAAAAAATCAAGTCCAGTATGTGAAGAACCTGAAATGTGTTGATTACAGGTTTAATCTACAAGTAGCAAACACCGTCCAAAGCAATGATGATTAAGGTCACAGTCCAGGTAAATCTCTGCTACCAAGTGTTTTAAGCCCTGGAAAGCAACCACAGCTGGACAGCTTCAGCTGGAGGAACCCAGATTCTGAAGCACGCAGCATGGCATCTCCTAAGCCATTGCAGAAGACACGTTATTGAGAAAACAGAAAAAGATAAACTTGTTTAGGAAGTTTTTTGTCTTTGATCTCTGAAAACAGTAGTAATAACCAGTGAATAGAGTATAAAAGCTAAACAAGCACTTGATATTTCCTAGTTCACACACACTTGCTAAAGCACCAGCTTGTTAACTTCCAGCCCAAGGTATGGCCTAGTTCTTCAGCCTCAACGTTGAATGATGAAGCCAAGAATCTGGCTCCAAAATAGCAGTAAGACACTTTGGACCTATTTATCATCAGTTTTATGTCAATATAACACCATGAAGCAGTATCACGTGCACAGAAAAATGTAGTAAGGCAGCAATTATGCAGGCATTTTGGGGGAAAAACCCACAAGAACAGTGCAGAAGGTGCTGACCCCTGTCCCAGACAAGCTCTCTGAAGCAGTGCTCTGCTCTGTTTGTGCGGGATACTGACAATTTGTCATCTGAACCTCTACATCCAAATCCTGTGAAAGGGCACAACTTGAGTCAACAGCACTGCTTGAGCAATTTTATTGGCTCTAAGGTCAGAATCATGCCTTTATTTAAACTATCTCCCCACGTAACACACAGGTGTTCAGCCAGAAATTCGTAAAATTGGCAGGAAGAATGGCAGGAAGAGCTAGAATGAATCTTAGACCAATTCCCACAACGTATTTTGCATTTGAATTCTACTTGAAAATGACAGCCTTCCTCCATTGCTGGATATGGAAGCAGACACACCTGAATGCCACAGAAGAGTACTCAAGTGCTACTTTGTGCTATTCTGGTTACAATTATCACTGAATCCATGGGGGGGAAAAGCTCATCATAGAAATACTCTTTGGATAAAGGAATTCCTTTCTGAATGCAGACAGGATTCAGCCCCATACTTACATATGTGCATTATTTTTAAGTGCATGACTTAAGTATATAAATTTACCCACATAGACAAGTGTTCTGCTGGATCACAGCCATAATGAATGCATAGCTAATAGTACAAATTAATAAGCAATATTAAAAAAGAGAGGGAAGGTGGCAAAAATTACAACCTAATGGAATTTTATGTTCTGTGGTGATAGGATTTCACTGTAGGAAGACAGCACGGGCCCCTTCACTGGACTTCACTTCTTGTGAAGTCGGTTTAGCACCAAGTGTCGACTGTGACTACTGCTAGGGATGCACTGGATGTCTGGAGATTCTGCTTCCTCCAGCAGTGACAGCCTCAGAACACAGTGTTTGTTCAGCAGGTCACAGTCCACACACCAGTCAGTGACAATGCTGGAATTGACATTTCTAGGAAGCTAATGTGTTTCCCCTGCATACCTTTATTGGCTTAGTTTAGACTTTTATAGCTTGCTCACAAGAAACCCTCCTTCAGGAATCAATCAAAAACTGGCCAGAGTTTGGGTTTTCTTTCTTTCAGAGGACATTGACTTAACTGATTTTATAGAAATTTATTCACATTGCCAAAATTATCTATATTCAAAAACAGGAACAAATTTGTTTGAAAAGTAAAAAATTACATTTTGTTTTGCCTATAATTCTCAAAGAAAAAATAAAAATAAAATTTATTTTTTAATTAAAAATTAAAACTGAAATTATGTAAAGAAGGCTTTTTCAGTATCTCTGAAGTTAACATCTTTCCTTCTACATTCCACTTTCTCAACCATTTAGAAAATATGAATGGTCTTAGAAGTTGAAGGGTCAGGATATCCTAAAAAATATATGGTCTCCAGTGCCACAAGCTCTGAATTCCCTTGAAAGCTCAGAAGCAGCAGCAGCTGCAGAAGTGTCACTTTTACCACTCTCATTCTTTAGCATCAGTGCCATTAGTTCCTGACAATCCTAATCTGGTCTCCCTTGGTTTTCGTATGGGACAGAAGCACACAAGGCATGAAATATAAGAGATCAGGATAAATGATTAATCTTCAGTCTATTACAATTCCCTAAATGCTCTGTTTCTGAGGTATTTGAAAAGATTGTCACTCTTCACTTCCCCCTGTGATGATTAAAACAGGGAAGTGATAAAAATGGTTGAGTGCTGGGCTGCAATTACACTTTGTCCCACTACTTTGCCAATTTTGCCATGGCAGAAAATTCTTGGTGCAACAAGCATTTGAGACTGGAGCAAAAGGAAATATTTTTATCATCTATTCTGATCTCCTATAGGAAAAAAAAAAAAAACCCAAAAAAACCCCCAAACATATATATATATATATATATATATATATATATATATATATACACATATCTCAAACACCTTTGAGCCAAGGAAATTTATTTCTCGAGACAAGAAGTGTAGAAGCCAACATCTCAGAGAATGTGTGCTGACTGAGGACACGTTGTATCTGGTGGCTGTATAAGACGAAAAACATTCTCAGGCTTAAGCCAAAAAAAGCTGTTAATAAGGACAGAATAGTAGGAAGTGATCAAAAAATGTTTGGGGTAGAAAAATCTGAATTTCCAGACACAAAGACTACGAATTGTTACAAACTACATAAATGGACTGACACATTCTGAAATTAAGCAGCCCCATGGGTAGTCCCATGTGCTGGTCAAGAAGATCCAGGTGATGACAAAAGGCAGTTGGCAAAGGCAGAGAGGGAAATCTACTTTTCCCAGGACAACTCAGTGGATGCCAAGGATAGTACTGCCTTTATTTTCAAGGACTTGGTTCCATATAATGTTTGATCAATATACATATTCTAAATTGAAAGATTAAATCAGGAATAGCTCTGTTCAAAAATACGTAGAAGCTCTGCTCTTTCCTATTTATTTTCACACAAGTTCTCTACTCAGCAAAGTCCAAACCAGACTATCACTGAGTCCTCTTAAAAGACTGCTTTTAATTCCCTACACTTCTAAGACTTCCCCTGCAGGGCGCAACACAGCCTTGACTTCCTAGTGTCCAACTGAAATAATTTTCTGCCCTTTGAGACATCATTAGTACCTCATGAGCATGGCATCACAAAGCCTCCAGAGCAGGAAATGAAATGCCAAGCACATTTGATTAAAAAGTCTCAGCATCTCCCGGGGAGACAACACACTGCAGTAATTTGGAATAAGCAAAGGCCACATCACGTCCTGTGAGTCCGCCTTTGCTGATAATTTCTATTAGCTCTTCACCTGGAAGGCCAGAGGAGAGACAAACTCACCCTTTGCCTCTACAGGAACTTTCAGAGAAGCTGAGGAAAGGAAAGGCTGCCATGTGTGGGACAAACCACACGAGCAGGACCTGCAGGCCTGTCCCACCCGCCTGCCCAGCACCGGGCAGCCACAGAGGCAGAAGTGTGGCAGAAAAGAGAGGGTCTGAGGCAGCCCTCCCTGCCCAGCTGTCCTGGGTGTCAGGGAGCTCGGTGCCTCCAGGAGTGCAGGGAGAGCTCCCGGCTGGCACCGGGGTGGGCAGGCTGCTGGCAGCCCTCGGCAGGGGCTCCTCCGCTCTCCCTGCAGCAGGCGGGAGCAGCACCAGCCTGAACCCCGCTGCCGCCGGCTGCGAGGGACGCGCCAGGCCCCGGACACCAGAGCAGGCCATCAGCTCTCCCTCGGGACTGCCCCACTGAAGCTGAAATAGACTGGCACACCATTCTGAAGGACAGCCAGACTTCCTATCAAGCTATAACCAGCTGTTTTCTTCTGCAGGAAAGTATGGATTTGGTGCTAGTAACAGCCACCCAAATAACATTGCAGAAATACGCACATATCTGCTCTGGTGTGTGTGTATGATTCCTACATATTAATGTTACTATAAACCAATACTGAAGTTTTTTACTTCAAGGATTACAGTATCCTACATACTTTTAAAGAATGACTACATCCCATCAAGTGAAAATTAATGCACATTTTGACAGGATAAAGATGTTACAACTCAACATTTGCAAACGTTACCTGATGCATAACTCTTGTATGGCTTGACATGTTATTAACAGTACTTTAAACCTTGTGTTATTTTTTAATTTAATGATTACGCCTGAAAATAGCCCCTTTCAAATTCAGTTGCAGTAATGTCTTTAAAAGCAAGCTTTAAACTTAATTTGCTGCACATACAATTATCCAAGTAAGTTGCATAGTTTAAATAAGTTCAGTTGTGCTTTGTAGCAGAACTCACAGTAATTACTCATCTCTTAAAAATACAATTTGCAGATATGAAGTTGACAATACATTTAAGCATTTTTGTGAGTCTAGACATCAACAATATGAGTTTTTGTCACTCTTCCACTGACTTCTGCTGTTCGTAACACCTCAACTTTACAATAATATTAGATCAGAGCATGGACATTTAATGGACACACCTGAAATAATTACAAACACAATTTTTAAAACTCCATTGTCGGGAGGGGAGAAATAAGAACTCGGGTTGGTTTGAGGTATCCAGCCCTCAGGAACATATTATGGTTGTTTGCATCAAGCTTTGTTGGTTTTATCACATGTTACATTTAGATTAAAAATAGAAGGCACAGGTGTTTTACAAGGCGCCGTAATTAAGTCAACCAACAAAACTAAATATTACATTACCAAGCCAGGGGTCTATATCTCAACAGTGACTTCTTCCAATGCATTCTCATTTGAGGAATTTATTGCTTCTGAAAAAGGGCCGGGGTAGGTCTGTGCTATGCAGTTCATTCCTTGTGCCACACTGATGTCTCCTCGGGAACTGAAGGTAGGGCAGGATCTAGTCCGTGCATAGTTTTGTTGGGGTCCAGCTTGTCCAACCATCTCACTCACAGTGTTCACCGGCGAAGCCCTCCAACTCTGTCTCTGCAGTTGTTCTTCTTTACACTTTATGGAATACCAGGCCAGGAAAATAAAAAAGAATCCCACGAACTTGAGAGCAGCTGCCAACCCGAAGTAGACAAAACGAAACGAGGTGACATCGTATTCCCAGCAAGATCCCTGTAC
Source organism: Monarcha castaneiventris obscurior (assembly GCA_026261815.1). Taxonomy (NCBI): domain Eukaryota; kingdom Metazoa; phylum Chordata; class Aves; order Passeriformes; family Monarchidae; genus Monarcha; species Monarcha castaneiventris. The sequence goes on from JAMPIT010000379.1 coordinate 14,955,525, forward strand.
GCCGCAATCCTGTTGCCAAAGCATGCACGTGGTGTCAATAACAGCCCCAAAATAAATTGGAGTGGGAATGTAAGCTGAAGCAAAAATAGCAAGAGAAATAATATGTGTTAGCATATTGTGGAAAACTCCTAAAGAAACTATATGCCTCAGCCAGAGAGTGTATGTTGAATGCTTTTGAGATTTCTACACCGCTGTTCTAACATGAAATGTAAAACATGGAAAACTGGTCAGCCAGTCTTCCCACCAACACTATTTATTCTCACACATGAAACCTACCACAAATGGAGAGAATTCAAACTAAGAAGCCAATGCAGCAGCACCTTACAACAGGTACTTCAATCTGCTGTCCCCAGACAGCTCTTCTTGAGCTATGTGTCCCCCCACAAAAAAATCCAATTTTGCTCTCAGGAAGTAAAATATGAGAGAAAGTGAAATACATTATCTCCATAGCATTACCTGTTGAACATCCTTTGCCCATGAGCTGGGAAAGATGATGTTTTAGATTATGGAAAAAAAACACCAAAGATCACAAAATGTTTTTGAAGTGGTATGTAAGTGGGAAGACCACTAAGATTATAAATTTCCTTTTGAACAGACCTTCCTAAGAAACAGACTAATTTCTAAGGCAGCTAAAAATGCAGCCAGTCCATTGAATGCTCCTTCTTTCTCCAGAAATACAACATCTTTAAGATGAGATTGAAACATCCTTCCTCAAACAAAACCTGAAGATGCAGCTCTATGGGCTTCTCTTGTTCTCTTACAATAGACCTTGCTTGCTCTAGTCATATATTTCATAGTAGCTGAACACCTAGAGTGTTTTTTATGGGCAGGATTTTAGAAATTCAAGAGCTTGAAAGAGACTACTTTGAAAAATAAAGACTTTCAACATGTATCCTTTTTTGCTTTGAAACACTTGAAAGACATTAAGTACTAAATGCTTATTTTAAAAATTTTAAAAAACTGTTGTTATTGCCAAAAGCAACAAAAATCTGTTTTTGAAGGTGAAAAAAATCCTTATAAAATAATATTTAGTAACTATTAATTTTAAATGCAATTTGAAACTGTAAAAATTTATCTTTCTGGGACAACCATGTTGTTCTAGAAAGTCGGTAACTAAATAAAGTAAATTAACCACATTTTCAGATGCAGTGTTTTCAGAAGCTATTAATTTTAGGTTCCTAATACAGTTAGTCGAGCAATTAGTTGCAGATTTATGGAATTTTAATACTTTTATGGTGCATTTAAGCTGAACATGGCCTTTATGGAAATGCTGAGCTACTGTAAGACTTACCAAGAGTTCTTAATAAAACAAACTGCATTCCTAGTGCAAAGGGCCGCTCCCCATCTTCCACAGACCTAGCAGGTGAACAGAAAACAGCAGTGAAGAAACAGCCATAACCGATAATGATCCTGGTATGTTCTGGCTCTACCTCATGGCTTTTTTCTGAGCTACAGAAAATACTTGTCTAAATTTCTTCTCTTTAGTTTCTATTCCTATTGCTAGGAAAAAATGCAGCCAGCCCCTCCTGAACCTGTTTAATCAAAATCTCAGTCATGGCCTTTTGACCTTTCTTGTCCTGTGTAAGGCCTGAAGAATTTGATCTGAAACCATTACGGAAATGTAGAGAATCTACACAAAACGTTTATGGCTTCTCATGATAGCTTTCTATTATTTCATATGTCTTAATTTATTTTTCTTAATATTTTTGAGGTAAATTAGGATTAGTGGATAACTAATTTGCTGAAAGCTGGACTCAGTTTCTGAATTTAACAGATCTTTTTTTGTACCATAAGCATTTTGGAGTTGCTTTAGGAAAAATATCAGTACAAACATCCAAACCATCTCTTAAATACCTTTTCAATTCAAATAATACAAGATTCCTTCCACTGGTTTAAAAGGAAAAATATCAAGCTCACAAAGACTAAATACAAAGTAACAAGATTCCAGACTGCAACCACAACTTTAGTACCCCACAAATTATCTACTGCTTTTGAAATAGTTTTAATTCTAAACCTAAAGGACTTAAGATAGCTTCTAATGACACTGAAATACACTATAAAAAAACACAAAAAGTCTGCAGTCAGAGGGATGCAGCTGTAAAAAAGTTTTGAAGTGAAGAAATTGAGAAATTGGAGAACCAACTTGGGCCACCGACCTTGGACTGATGCACAAAGCACAATACATGGTTTGGGACAGCAGGTGTCACTGTCCATGTGCGTGAGTCACCAATTTCAGTACTGAACATTACAAAATCCTGTCGGAGATGTCCCTTATGTGACTTGTGTCCCTCACTATTGTGAGGTTCACTGCGATACTGATCTTCATTTGCCTTTGCATAATTGCAATGCAAGGGCAATGTTTTTTTATTAGTATTATTTTACATGTGGGAAATCCAAGACAGAAGGAATGAAGTCAGAAGTCTCTGAATTATAATGGTGCTGTGCACACAATAGTTGAGGTAAGGCTGAGAAGCTGGAGTTCTGATGTGCCAGCCCCAAGTGCCAGACTTCAATGTCCCAACAGTGATCCTTACACCCATTCTGTGCATTTTCTGAAAAGCAAACTAGAAGACAAAATTCCACAATGTGACACAGCACAGTCCTCCACGTGTCAGCAGCAGGCTCCTGCATAAACCTCAGCCACCTGAGCTGAGAAAATGGCAGCAAGAGAGTGCTTGTCCTTGGAGGGGGTGAGACAAGGATTCCTGCCAGAGGGTTCCTCAGCTGTGCTCATGACTGAGCCTAAGGATACCAAAGCTAAGTCCTGACCTGCCTCATGTTTTCCAAGGTTCCGTGACCTATTACAAAGATTTGCCATTATTGTTATTATTTTTATAGAGGGTTAAATTTGTCCTAGAATATTAAGAATGAAGCTCTAAAGACAACACTACCAGAAGGAAAACCCCATGTGGTTGGGAAGACCACTCTCATTAAAATAGAAGGCCCCAAGACTGGTTTTAAAAAAAGCTCAATTTGAAGACAGATTTTACACAAAACCAGGACAAAAGATGCCTCTGTGTTAGCAATTAATGCAGCTAAACAGCTAGTGCTGAGACCTGACAGGTACACCACAAGCATTTCAAGCATTTGTAGGATTTACTTCAGATCAGCTCTAACCTGGTCTCATGGACAGGATGCCCATTTGCACCTGGATCATTCTGGGTGTGCTTCTGAAGAGTACCTCAAACACTGGAAGAGGCTTCCTAGAGAGGTGGTTGATGCCCCATGCCTGTCAGTGTTTGCACAATGCCCTCACTAACAGGTTTTCATTTCTGCTCAGTCCTGCTGTGGTCAGGCAGTTGGACTGGATGATTAGAGAGAGTATTTACCAGAGCATGTAGGGACAGGACAAGGGGCAATGGCTTCAAACTGAAAGAGAGTAGGTTTACATTAGATATTAGAAGGAAATTCTTCACTGTGAGGGCAATGAGACACTGGAACAGATTGCCCAGAGAAGTGGTGGATGCCCCATCCCTGGAAGTGTTCAAGGTCAGGCTGGATGCAGCTCTGAGCAACCTGGTCCAGGAAAGGTGTCCCTGTCCATGACAACAGGTTGGAACTAGGTAATTTTTAATGTCCCTTTAAGCCCCTTCAGATTCTACGATTTTGTGCTCATGGTAGGTCCAACTGAACAATTTTATTCTATTTTTTCTATCTTCCATCTCATCTTCATTTGAAAATAACTTACTTCTTGAACTCTGAGCTCTTCAGCTTCAGATCCCAAACCAAATAGGCATCTTTAAACCATTCTTTGTCCCCCTGTTACCAGCAGAACCAATGCTTATAGGTATGCTTTGTAAATTCTAGTAAATAATTATGTAATTTTCCTCTAATTTCTCCTTCTCTTTAAACAGCAGCAACATAGATTATACAAATACAAATTTTAGCAGTAGACCATATTATATATTTTCAGCTCACTTTTCTTTAAAAATCAGCAGAACTTCACTCAGAGGAACTGTATTTTAAATGGACAAAGATGTTACAGGGAATGATTATGTTTATCAAACTAGATGGCAGAGATGGGAAAAGCCAATCCAAAAATATGAATTTTTTTTTTCAAATTGACAAATAAACGCCACTGCCTTTTTTCTACAAAGGCAGTGTGTTCTCTATCCTTAGAGTAGTGGCAATAACACCACTACTACATTACAAGTTCAAAATTCTAGTGAAGATAAAAAAGGAAGACTCAAAATCAGGCATGTGGCAGGAATCAGCAATTTTAAGAATGAGAAAAGGATAATTTTAAGTGCTAACTTTTTTCATTTGCATTTGAAAATCCAAACCATTGCTCTAAGAAGGTTGAAAATTTTTCAGGAGTAATCATATTCTTTCATGATGTTTTGCTTGTTTTCTCTTTATAGCACCTGGAATTCACTGTGCACTTCATGTTTCCTAAAGTGGATTATCATATTACATGTTCTAAACACAAATAAGTACCACGCAATCCCTGTCAGCCCTATTCCATTCACTTTTTAAGACACACAAGCTTGACAGGCATGGATGCTGAGGAAGCCTCAGCAGAGAATTTCTTCAGCTCTCTGCAGTAGTTCATGAGAGCTCTGTCTTTCTCATGCTGAACTATGCAAAACATGATAAGGTTTCTGTAAACCGAGTCTGCCATCTTGCACCTGCAAATATTAGAATTGTGATGATTTCGACTAGGGGAATGAACAATGTGAGAATTGACCAATCACTCTGGCAGGTAGTTAGCAAGAGGTCCAATAATCTGTTGCCATTTAGGTAGACACTTAAGAGAACTAAACACATAAAACCCCATCCTTTGTTAATTAAATAATTCCATCCATTCTCTTGACTGCATTCCTGTCTCTGAGTCTTTCTTACTCTCCGGCCGGCAGCTGCGACAGACAGGCACTGGTGATAGCAGGCACGGCGAAAATACTTACAAAGCACGAGTGGGCTCTCACCTGAGTGTCACTATGACTGCTGATGGCTGGGCACATGCTGTTATAAGGGTTACGATGAAGAGGAATATGAGGAATGGGATGAGCGTGTTGCAGGTGCGATCGCACTTCCCGGACACAGCGTAGCCGTTCTCATTCAGGTAGGTTTTGACAATCACCAGCCGGAGCTGACTGCGCTGGCCCACGGTCGGCGGAGTGATCACCTGGCGGCTCTGCACACAGGCACATTCTGTGTAATTCCTCACCTGGGAGAGCATCACACAACAGTTCCACGTGAAAAATACATGTAAGAGAGACATGGCACAGAGACAGTGTACGACAGTCCCCTGCTACTTCTCAACTGACAATCTTCTGCCTTGAGCATTATTACCCCAAGCATAAGCAAAGTTATGTCTCCAAGTAATTTTAAAGCTGGCCAGGACTCTCTGTGATGAGGCTGCATTTCCATTGCTTTATTTAGTCTGAGTTTTAAAAGAAAAATCTGGAATGTATTTGGGAAATATTGACAAAACAATTCAATCACTTCTGACAGGTAGGCTAGAGAAAAATATTGTTTCTATTGTACTACAAAAAATGTGAGGAAATGCTCTTCAGGCAGCAGTGACAATGCCATATTCTGAAACTTAGCAAGCTGCTGACTTCCATATTCAGGCAGTGTCTTCTGCCATGTTAATGGAAGGCTACCCAGATCTGGTCAAAGAGCAACAAGCTGCACTTCACACTTGAAGCTCGAGACCTTCCCCCTGGATGTGGGTGTGGATCTGGACAGGAGCAAAACCAGAAAATAAAGGGAAAGCAGAGACTAAAACAGTGAGACTGGAGGACATGAGAGATTCCTGAATGGACAAAGAGAATGAAATTAGGATGAAGAGACTGAATAAAGAAGTAGCATTTCACAGGCAAAGGGGACTCTGTTCTGAGCGAAGTGAGGAAGAGCTAGATCAGAAATAGCCTTCTTTCACATTAATGCTACTTCTGTTTTCATCTAATCTAATGACAAAGGGGTGTGCAGCGGATCAGAATATTCCAGTGCTACAGAAGAAGATCAAGACATATGCGATGTTACAGGAAGGAGTTTTTTATTTCAATTTCTGCACTCATCAAACCTTAGACCACACATGCACAGAAGCTACAAAATCATCAAAAAGACTGTAAATTTAAGCACTTAGACACCAGGACGTATCCAAAACATGGCTGTTTTGTCAATTTTAATGCATACCTTTTTATGCATCCATGCCATCATGTAGCCTCATACTTTTTTCCCTATGGGACTTAGCTGAACATCTTAATAATATATCTATTTATTCAGTATTTCATCTCCCATTTTCAAAATGTGACTTCAGGTATTTTTTTCCTCACACTAAAAATATTCCACTACAAAGATGGAATGACTCATAATTCATTTGGATTTTCCTACAGCACTCACTATTATAGTTTAACTCTTTCAAAAAGGAGTCTTTCATCTTAAAAATTTAGGAGGTATTGATGTTATCTCTATTTATCTGATGTTATTATCTCAGTAGTTAAGTAACTGAAACAGATCAAAAATTTCACAAACACAGATGACTAATCTGAGACAACTGGATTCCTTTTCTTCAGAACATTTTCCATTATACCCAGCTAATTATATTCTAAATGTAACTGTTCATGCCTTCAAATACAGATTTAGGCAGTGCATCTACAAGTGGCACTTCTGGTTATTGCTCATGTTCATCTTCCAGAACATGAAGAACACAAGACTAATGACCAACTGGAGAAGTTTTGTTTAAGTGACTTGTCCAATGTTGCTTAGAAACAAAGCCAGATTCCAGCTTCCCAAGGCAGCACTCCACTCTAGTATCACATGAGTATCTGATTTCCTTCTGCAGTACCTCACCCTAAACTCCTCATTGCTTCCAAATGAAAATGCCAAACAGGAATTCTACAGAAATTAGTCCTCTTTGCTACACAATCTTGATTCATCACCAATGAAACCAAGTATGGGTATTAAACAAGACAGACATAGAATGGCAGAAATGTTAAGAGTATAGGAATAGATATATGTATAAGTAAGTAAGTAAGTAAGTAAATAAATAAATAAATAAATAAATAGGCATGAACTGTCCACTGGTGTCCTTTCCTCTTAGTTCGAACTTTTAAATGGTTAATTTTGAAAACACTCTATGTCATAAACTTAAATTCAAGTATTATACTTTAGCAACATTTTGTGTGTTACACAGTGGCACTAACCTACATTTGTTGTTTTTAAAAGTACTCTACAAAAGGATTATTTAATCAAAAAAAAAAGCCTTTTCCAAGCAATGTCAGCCCTATTCTATTCACCATTAGCTGCTGAGTTAAAACTTCAGGCCATGAAGCATCTTTTCTTAAATTGTAAGATGCAATAGTATGTTTCAAAATCTAGTGAAGAGCACACATTCCCAGAGTATTTCCCTACTAAATAAATTAATAGTGCCAGTTTGATATCAAGTGAAATGCAACAAAGATCAAGCCTATGTGTCAATCCAGGAAAGCACAAATTAGATTATATAGACACTGAAATTTAACCACAGGCTCACACTGCAGGCTTTTCCAATTGGTCAAAACAATTTTCTACTAAAACCCAGTAAGATAATCCAAAAAGGAAAAAAAAAAAAACATTTAAAGAAAACTAATCTGTTCTCAGTGGCATCTATGTATGAACATGCTTTTATAGACCACTATCCAGGTACCCTGAGAAAGCACAGCACTGGACCTAACATCCTCCTGCTTCACAGGCTAGCTCAGGACTGCAAATCAGGAGACTGATACTTTATCACCAAGCTTTCTGGAAAGCACAATCAAGCTCTAAGAAAATCAATGTTTACATTACTTCTTGTCTTTCTTAATTATCCTTTTTTTAAGGACAGTTCCATAACAGAAGAATTTAAAAGTTCGTTTTTTTAATGAAACTAACATGACCATTATGCTCTGTTGATACTTAAAGCAGATTCTACTTTTCAACTGTCTTCTTGTGCCCAGTCCTGGAAACTGCCAAATTTCCATGGTTTGGTTTCACCAGCAGGATGTCCTTCTCCAGTTCAGCATAACTGGAATGCTGGGTTGTAACAAGCAAAGTATTTCCAAGAAAGAAAGTGGATTATTAACATCTTTTAAGTTCTGATTACTTGAGTTTCATGACAACCTTCATTTAGGCTGGAAGAGGTTTAGAAAAGGGCCATGGGACTGGTCAAACTGTTTTACAAGAGCAGAATACACGGGCAGTCCTTACCTAGCCAGGCAAACCACAGATCTATCAGTGCACTGGTACAGGTGCAAGACCTACTTGGGCAAAATGACAAGGCTGACACAAACACCATTGACTTTAAGCAGGTCCTAACTAAATTTAAACAGGAGTTGAAAACACTTCCAACTACCTGAAGAGTTAAGTTTTTCCTTCAATTCAGAGAGGGAGTCACAAAAAAAACCCAAACTGCTCTAAAAGGTAAGGCTGAACTCGGAGAAAGACAGTTTGACATGGTGGCCTATGTTGGCAGAAAGCTGAATTAGATGACCCTGACTCAAGGTACCCGCTCCAAGCCCTGAAGAACAGCAGGCATGCAGGCCACTGCCTCCAAGGTCTTTGGGGTCTGTATGGAAACACCAGCCCTATCTCATGGCGTTTTGCACTCACTCGGCTGGAGGATTCACTTAGTACAAATGAACTTGTGCCTCAAACTGGTACATAACTAAAGGAAGTGGGTTAGAACCATGCAATAATAGCATTGCCAGTCTTTCAAAACATGGAAAGGCTCAGAGATGAACGAGTCAGCTGTAGAGAACTTCTCTGAAGCTTAGAAGAGGGATTCTTTAGCTAGGAACAGAGAAGTCTTTGATCTGCAGCAGTCCTGAGGGGCTACTCAGGAGCTCTGTGTGGATGGTGGGTGAAACACTTACCCCTGTGCTGTGGTTTCCACCACTGATGCAGCCAGCTAGGCAAGGATTAAAATATGTTATTCCATCTGATCCACAGACAGGCTCGTACTCATGAATCTTACATCCACAGTTAACATTACAGCTTCCAGTCAGATTCCTGTGGGCCATGGCAAGAGTGGGACTGAGGAAAGGAAAAAGAACATGCTAGTAGAGCACGCACAGATATCCATATCCCCCTGTGCAGAGGGAGCAAACATCCTACTCGTTAACTCTGGAACTGAGAGTTGATTATTAGACAAAGACTGCGTTAACTCTAGGTTATGTACATGACTTAAACAATATAGAACACTCAAGTCATCCTTGCCATCAACTAAAAATGGGATAAAAGAAATAATTCCAAAGTTTAATATTTATTATATTTATTTATTTTATTATATATTATGGTATTTAGCTAGGTAATAGGTGTATTTTCCCTGGGTTTTTTTCCCTCTGAGAGGTAAGACACCACTATTTGATATGTCTATTCTTAGCTGCAGCAATTTCTTGTTGATTACTAATGAAAGACTCAGCAACAAGATGTAAGGATTGTGTGAGCTAATGTGAACTAATAGGGATCTCTTCCCACATATCAACAACTGTTCAGAAAACTTAATGCTTGTATTACTTGTATTAATATGTGAAATCTACAGGAAGCTCTCTAGATGTGGAAGACTGCTGTGCTTTTACTACATCTCTGTAAATGAATCACCATTCTGCTTCCCTAGACCATTCCCCAAAATGTGGCTAAAGCCCAAATCCCTTATGGATTTGGACATATTTCAAATGATTCCTTCCCACCCTTGAGTCAAGGCAGCTTAAACACCTGTACCTACATGGCTCCCTAAAACCATACAAATCTATGCTTGGTTTTGGAGAGCTCTGACCAAAATGCAAACAATAGGTTACTTCACTTCAGTAGTCCTCGAGAACTGGTAACTATATTAATGTCTGAGAATTATACTGGAATGCACAACCACTCCACACCAGGCACTACAGTGTAATATTGAATTAACTGTTCTGCCTTGTTTGCCCTGCTCTCAGTACTGCTCAATAGGCAATGGTGTTTAAAACCACCTCAAGTACCTCTGCTCTGAGCAGATCAGTAGATATCCAGGGAATTTCAGCACCTCCTCAGCCAGGCAGGAACTGAATGGAATCTGGATTGGGTTTGTGGCTGCATCCTCAAGATCCTGTACACATGCTCACAGACTGCCATGGCTGCAGAGCCTTGCAAGGGCTGCTGTTGGCTTGTCTTCATATGATGTGATGTGTGGGCAGGGCCAATGTGAAGATAAACAACTAGCAGCAGACTTACTGCATCCCAGCTACCCCAGGGACCACAAGGGATGTTCTCCTGCTCCCATTTTCTACCTCTGACTAGACCAGAGGCTCGGCTTGGGAGCCACTGTGCACACAGAGACTGTCACCCCTGCTGTGTGCCACCTCACCTCCTCCTGCTAGTGACACTCAGTAGCACGACTGCTGCTCAGAGCATTCCACTTGACTGGTTTTCTTGTATTTATACACCACTATTTGCTTTTGCTGAATATGCTTGTCTTCCCAGCTGTGCACTTTTGCAGACAATTAAATATTACTAAGTAGCTTTCAAATATTTATTGACTGTCTACTGATCACACAAATCAGGTTCACAAATCTAGCTCTTGGAGCTACTTTACACTTTAGGGTCTAGTTGGATGCTAACCAAAGCCTTTCTGAGTGTTTTGTTTCTTGATCCATAAACAAACAAGGTACACTTTTAGAAACAAGTTGCAGCTTGAGCAGGAAGTTAAATATCCAGGACTGGTAGTGGTTCTGTCACCTTCTCAGCTATCAGCTGAAATTTGTCATATTATATCCTGATGGATTTCAACAATCAGCATGCAACAACACATCACATAGCAAAGAGCGGACTTTTCCAGTAATCTCTCAACAGAACTTTTTCTCCAACGGAAAAAACACCAAATCATCAAAACATTCCTCAGGAACATATAGATTTCAGCAGCACAGTGACAAAAGCATTTCACACCAACAGGAGAGGCAGCATTTTTGGAGTTTTATGAAATCCTAGTCAGTTTGCTGAGCTGCATGTCCCAGATGCCAGAATACTTGGCATAAGAAGAGACCCCATGACCTGGGAGGTCCTTGTGCCCATGTTCCTGTCGACAACAGGGCTCTGCCACACTGCACAGGATCAGGTCCGGGGACAGCCCAGACTGCCAGGAAAGGCACAGCTCGGGTTCCACTCTCCAACCTCTCCCACCATGCAGGATGCATTCTTCTGACCTCTTATCCCTCCACCACCTAAAACCCTTCTCAGCAACAGGGCTGTTCCACAGGCAGGAGAACCCATTGCCCGTCTCACTCTGCTTACATAGCTAACTCCCTGCAGCTGCACTGCTGAACATTACCGTGACACAGAGGTTAGGAAATCAGCTTAAAAAAAAAAAAAGGTGAATGAAATCAGGCATGCAAGAAATGAGAAGCATGAAACTGGAAACTGAACTGAGACCACTGTGATAATTTAATCTCAGGGGCATTTTTTTGTTCGTCCTGGAAGAAGACTTAAGTTCACACAAAGTAAATATGCTCAAATTAATAACAAGTTACTGCAAGCTCCATCTCTCCAGATTTCACCACCTTTTGCCCCCAGCATATCACTTATTTGGGCACATTGGGGAATTTCTTTTTGTTGCTTAGAGCAAATACCTTGCACACAGAGAGGTTTGGGTTTTTTCATCCTTTCAAGAACACATAAAACACAAAATCATCTATTAATTGCATTTCCAGAAGTTCATTATCAGACAGTTGTAAGAGGCTCAGGCTTTCCTCTTCATTACCTTCTCTGGTCACTCATTGTTCACTCCTCTTTCAGTGGTGGGAAACAAATAAAGGATGAAGGAGTTTCAGATGCTGGGGACATGAAATCTCTACTAACACGTGTCTATGTAACCCCATTTTCATCATATGGGATCAACTACACAGCATATACTGTAACAGTTTTCTCGAACACTTCTTTCAGGAAGGAATCATTTTTTCTTGAAGGTATGTATTTTTCAGGAAGTAAGCTGAACCAAAGCACTCTACTAATCCTGCTTTCTGGCACTGGAAGGCTGCCTACTCTCCACAAAGGAAAACAGGGCATTTATCCCTGAATCACAGCACAGCACATCACAGATTTACCTGCATCTGCCATTAAGAGCAGGTTCTTAGGGAAATTGCACCACAGCTAGTACATCCTGCTCATGAGCTGATCTGTGGGAAAAGCAGCCTAGTTTCAATGCAGCAGCTGCTGTAGAAACATGGGATGTCTGAGAAAGAGCTGCTCTGCTTGTTTCAGCAGGTGCAGATGCTGCCAACTTGCAAAACTGCTGCACCTGAGCTGCCAAGGACACCAGTCATGCACGAGCACATGAACAGAAACCAGCCTCCAATGACAGCACTTCCTGAACTATTCTTTCAACTATAAACAATGATGCTGCTGCTTCCATTAATAAGATTCAACTAACTGCAAGTTTGCTAAATGTGTGCTGGGACGAAACCCAGAACCTCATCTGACAAATTGCATTTGTTCACTTCTCAGGGAGACTGTTCTATGTCTCCATGACACAATGCTAGTAAAGCTGATAAAGAGAAGATCTTTATTAGATGTGACTAACAATGAAAAGGACACTAGTCTCTAACATTTTTTTCTAAATCCTGTTTTCCTCTCCAACTATTACTCCAGGGAAGGTTTGTGGTATAGGAGTAAAGTGAGAAAAGGGAAAAGATGAGATTTATTGCCTGGAGATTTCAGAGCTGTGACCTGTTATTTCACGTACTCAGGCGTGCATGGAAACATCACTGTACTGGCAGTCAATGAACATATATTGGGGGGAAAAAAAAGTGGACCCTCTTCCCACAAGGCTACAATTTAAATTAAATGCAGTTAAAAAAAAAAAAAGGTCTGACTATATTTTGGTAACACCTAAACAAATAATTAATTTTGCACATGGTTTTATTTGTACCACTGTACTAACATACAGGACCAAGGAAATACAAAGGGAAGGAGATAACCTCACCACATAATTTCTACAATCTTAATATTGGACTGTATGATAAAAATGATTATCTTATTTTGATAGAAATACTTTTGGTTTGGTTTTGAAGGAGATTCTGGATGGCAGAGATCTGCAGTCTCCTTGTTGGCAAGCAGCTGGAATTGCAGCAATGATGCAATTTTTGTGTAGCTGTCAAACAAGGGACCCTCTCACTGTGTTAGCTGGATTCCTTCTTTGTTGTTATTGTTCTGACCCAATTAGTCACTGCTTTCAAGTTAAGGGATCCCACTGGCTGATTGGACTGGAACAGATACAAGAATAATAGAAACTCAAACTGGTGGTACAAGAGGAAGAGCATAAATATTTTTTTAATGTAAAATACCTCAGTAAGTAAATTGCATGCTTTAACTAAACTTTAATTGCACCAAAACAACCCAAAACAATCAAAAAGAGTCTGTTTTAACTCTGTACATATTAGAAATGTGAGAGATGGAACTAAACTAATCCAGGAATCTGTCACTATGAGTAAGCTCACCATGGAGCCTGTTTAGCTGCCATATATGCAATACATGCAAGAGACAGGTGTGAAGAAAATCACGGCAGCTGATCTCTACTATTTCCCTTTTGTTCAGTACTGGTGAGGCCACACCTGCAGTGCTGGGTTCAGTTCTGGGCTCCCCAGTAAAAGAGAGACATGGATGTACCAGAGAGAGACCAGTAAAAGTCCACTAAGGTGATGAAAGGACTGGAGCATCTCTCTTCTGAGGAAAAGCTGAGAGAGCTGAGACTGTTCAGCCTGGAAAAGGCTCACGGGGATTTCATCAATGCCTATAAACACCTGAAGGGATGATGTAAAGAGGATGGAGCCAGGCTCCTTTCAGTGATGTCCAGTGCCAGGAACAGAGGCAATGGGCATACACTGAAACACAGGAGGTTCCCTGTAAACACCAGGGAACAGTTTTCACTGTGGAGGTGACTGAGTGGTGACACACGTTGCCCAGGGAGGCTGTGGAGCCTCCCTCCTCAGAAATATTTAAAAGCCATCTGGACAAGAAGACAATTCACTGATTCAGGGCTTTCCACCTGGGTGCTGTTATGGTGCAAGAGAAGGGATGCCATATTATATATGCCATATTGTATGCCATATTATGTGCTTTGACATAAGGCTCCTTACACTGCAATTCAAACACCAAACATGCCCTCAGAACAAGGCTGGGGCATGGAACAACAGGTTCTAAAATGCTGAGATGTATAATACAGAGGTGCCCTTGATCTTCCTGATAACAGAAATGCTGATGACATGCCAACACCAGCAAAACTGCTTGTGCCCAACATAAAACAGCAGAAAATCCTCTCTAATATATTCTAATCTGTGCATGCCTCCAGGTCCCATCCACTTCCTCACAGCCAGTACAGTTAGAAAAATACTGAGTTATGAAACATACTGAATTATGAAATGTCATTGCCTACTTTTCTGAGTACTGCTATCCACATACTTCTGTATTAACTGAAACCCAGGTCATCCCTCTCCTTTGTAGTGGTTCATGGCTCAGTTCACCAAACTAAAAACTGTATGTTTAAATGTATACAAAATGAACAGTAGAAATGAACATATTTGTCCAGAAATTATCCTGCAGGGTATGTCCACACTGCCCACGGCAGCTGAGATCTCTGGGTTGCTGCCAGTGCAGGTAGTTCAGATATCAGGCCTGGCATTCACGTGTTAAGGCAGAGCATCATGCAATACATTCATCCCAAACCAGGCAGCTGTACTGCTTTCCCTATCCAATCTTGCCCCTTGAACTGGCTTTGATGTCCATATGCTGTACCACATTCAAGGCAGAGAATCAAGTTTGTGTCTTATTAAACCTCAAAATGAAAGCATGCTTTTTTATTCCATGACCAACAACATTATTTGATGGCTGAGTTAAAGAGTTGCCTACTAAGTAAGTGATTTGAAGCTATCAAATGAGGATCAAGAGAATGTTTATCATGTCAGATATTCAAGATTAATTTTTTGTGTAGTGTTGCGTTTTTACTATCATTTTGATAATAAATAAATTTCTGTGTTAAAAAATCTGGCTGAACCATGCTTTATAACATGCTGATAATTCTCAATTTCTGATGACTAAAGTCATGATTTTTATACTGATTTCAAAGAGCTTATTTACATCAACATTTGTGAGAATTTTGCCATTACTATTTCTCATCTCTTTTCTCAATAAAAACAATAAGATGAAGATGGTAAGGAAGTAATGATATTGCAGAAATGCACAACAGCTGTGAATTGATGCCTATTTCAATTCATGCTATGTATTTACTGCAAACATTATTACTTAATGAAAAAATATTAGATACTCTTACAATTCCAACATGAAGATTATATGTTCCATGGCAATAGTATGCCTTGTCTTCAGTTTAGACATAGATTTAAATCAAATGGGACTTTTCCCCAAACAGAAAGGTACAGGTTTCTCATTAGTCAGGCAGGGACATTCTGACTTGCCACAAAGATCGACTAATTCCTATCTGAAATGTATGTTTTCACTCCTATTAATTTTCATTTCTTCATCTACACCTACAGGTTGTCACAAACATTAACAGCAGGTGGACAATCAAAACATTCCACCCCCTTCCCATCCCTCTTCTCTCCTTCTTCAGCCCACTAAGCTCAGATGAGGCTATATCACCATGCTACTTTTCTACTGGCAACCCCTCAGTAGCAAGCTTTAGGTCTTAGGAAAACAAAGGAGCAACAGCTTTTCTTCAGCTCTTGACTTTGAGCTGCTGGTTTTCTTTGCTCTAGCATTACGGTTTGACAGCTGTGTAGTAACACCCAGCAACAAGCAATGCAAAACATTCTCTGTGTAAATGTGTCTATTTTCTTCCTCCCTTGCTTCCCATTTTACCTCTTTGTTTTTCACTTGCTATCCCTCTGCCCCACTGTATTTTTCCTCCATTTCATCATCTCTTTTCCTTCTCCACACTCTTTACTCTCTTCAAAATATTAAGAGTCCAGAGCTGAGCCCTAAAAGCAAATATACAAATGGATCTCATACCCAGCACCTGGTCATAATTAAAAGGCAGACATGCCTCTGATGTAAAAGCAAAGGAAAATAACACTCCTGCAGACAGGTTCACACTCTCCAAACACTTACTCCGTTCCTGTGTTTAACCTACATGAAGAAGGCAATTTTGAGGAAAATCTCATGTACAAAGTAAGAAAGAAAATAAAAGCACATGATCAGGCTTCTGTGGAATCCCTTTCCAGCAAAAATGTCTCAAGTTTTACCACACTGCTTTCCCTCCTTTTTCTTTTTTTTATGCCCTTCCACACATTTCTTAATGCCAAGCCTAAATTCCTCACTCCCAAGTCCTTCCTACATCCACACCTTCTAACCTCATTGCAGCTCTCTTCACTCTCTATATAACTTTAAGGAATAAGGGCTAGTTGCTGTCTTGATGATGATCCAGCAAGCGCTGGAGGACATTCACACAGCTGGTATGGGGTTCAGCAGCAGTGCACACCACTAAGGCTGTCAGCACATGCCCAAGTGATTCCTCTCAAATAGGGACTGTAAACCTAAGACCGTATTAAGGTGGTAATTAATAAATCCATTCAAAAATAATCTTCATAATCCACTTAGTTTTTTCACAATTTTTATGAGCAGAAAACATTTTGAAACACTAAGTAAATCCTAAGTAATCTACAGAGGACACTATTCTTATTTTTCTGCATCACTGAAGGCCATTCTAATGCATTTTCTCACCCCTCAAAAAGGTGAGTTACTACATAAACTGCATTATAAACCTGATGTAAAAAACAAGGGCCACGCACTAACAGCACGTGCTTATACCACAGTATTCACTAAATCCTCATTCGAATATGTGGATCCTTTAGTACATCAGCTATCAGCATTTTTTTACTTTTCTAGATCAGGCTTACAGGAAAAAGCTGGTTTTGCCAGACATAATCATCCAAGATACTTACCCAGTTGTGTAAGGTATATTTATTCCCCCTAAATTAATGCTTTCACATCCAACAATGAAGAGTGTTGAAAAGCACAGCAGAGAGACACCACTGCAGATCATAGCCAACTTT
Organism: Monarcha castaneiventris obscurior; assembly: GCA_026261815.1. Lineage (NCBI taxonomy): Eukaryota > Metazoa > Chordata > Aves > Passeriformes > Monarchidae > Monarcha > Monarcha castaneiventris. Next base: position 14,972,519 of record JAMPIT010000379.1, read on the forward strand.
GCAGACTCTCTTGCACCGAGTTTCAGCTTTTTTATAATGTAGCCACCTAGGACAATACCAACACCAGCACTTGGGACAATAATCACACCTGCCAGGAAGAAATTCAAACAGCATTAAAAAAGGACCTACAGAAATGGTATAAAACATAAATATTGGTTTCATTCCGTAATTAGATGACTGCAAATGCTGCACTAAGGTCTCCATTGTCTGATTCTCTGCTAGCAAACTGAGTCAGACTTTTCAAACCTCTGGAGTGTTGTCAAAGAATTTATAAAAGCCTCCTTATCATATCAGCAGCAGCCAAAGCGCTATAAGAGAACTATTGTACTTACAAGCAGAAACATTGTTTTGTATTTATTTTAGAATGGGGAGAAGGGCTACATATGGGTCCAGTTTAACTAGCGAAAATTTGAAAAAATCCAGATTTGGACACAAACGTTCCTCTTCCCACTCTCACGATTAATTCCAGTGAAGCACAAGCACCAACCCCAGGCAGGACCCCAGAACCCTGCCCACCTGGGAGTGCACACGAGCCTGGCTGCAATTTCTGCCTTCCCGATACTTTACTTAAGCTGAATAGCACTTTCCTAGGCAACCAGCATCAGGACAGGAGGAAATGGCCTCAAGCTGGGCCAGGGGAGGTTCAGGTTGGACATCAGAAAGAACTTCTTCACTGAAAGGGTGGTTAAACATTGGAACAGGCTGCCCAGGGAGGTGCTAGAGTCACCATCCCTGGAGGTGCTCAAGAAACAACCAGAAATGGCACTTGGTGCTATGGTTTATTGGCATGGCAGAGTTTCGTCCAGGGTTGGACTTGATGATCTTGGAGGTCTTTTCCAACCTTAATGGTTCTGTGATTCCATGATTCCTACCTCAGCATTCCAATTCATCTCAGCACAGTTATGTGGAGTGTAAACAGATCAGTCACAATTAAAGAAATTAAGATAATAGAATTAGAGTAAGTTTAAGACACAAAAGATGTGCCTATGAAATTTCTGCTGCTCTGCTGCTGCAGTTATATAAAGTTCAGCAACACATCACCAGGTTGTCCTCATTTGTCAGGTCCTGAGGTATTGGCAAGTCAGCAAATGTCTTGCACTTCTCTTCCCCTGTCTTTTGCTTCTCACTGACATGTGAGAAGGTCTTTAAATAAGGGCTTTGCCAATAAAAATGCATTCCACATTAACATGGAATTTGAACTACTTTTGGCAGCCGCATCTACAGACAAGCTAAACTTTATAATCTAGATTGTTAAAGATGTGGGTCTTTTAAAGAAGCCAGTAAGACTATCACTTGCAAATACCTTTAAGATTACTGCAAAGCATACTCATTCTCTGCTAATATGTCTGAAGGGGAAAGGGACATTATATTTATCTAAATGTTGAGATTGTGAAAGCAAGAATAAGAGGGAAAAATAGCTGGCACCTTAATTATACCACCAATAACATTACAGAATAAAATGTCATTTCATGAAGAAAATTCTGAACAGTAAGTCTTCACAGAATCAAAACCAGTCTTTCTCCCAAGAGCAGAAACTAAATGTAGAAGCCGCACAAGTTCAAGACATGATGTTTGGCACATAGTGTTTTTTGATGATGATTAATGCCAGGGTTGTTTTAAAACAGAAAGAAATTGAGACTTAATTTAAAAATTGCTGCTTAGGAGGCAAAAAATTACCAGTAAAATCTTTATCTGAAGAGATTCAGGAAGTGTATGTACTCAGCTGGCAATGTATGTATTAAGCATAGATGTATAATGTAAATAATGTGTAAATTCTCCTTTTACTAACCAGAAGATCTGTGAACTTGTCATGTCTTTTACTATATTAGCCAGTAGCAATCTAACACAGAATTTCCAAGTTTCCCTTTCCCATCCTTCCTACAAACAATATTTATAAAATTAACAACTGTTGACTTCAATGCCAAGTTTAAGAGTTAGCATTGTAGAAGCAGTGCTCACTCGTCCATGTTGCACATCCAGGCTGATATATTTCATCTTCTTCTTCTGGTTCATTATAATAGTCTTTATCAAGTAATTTATAACAGGGGAAACAACAGATGTTAATAACTTCACACTCTGGGCAAGCTCACACCAGTTTTCCAGTTTTAGCTCTTTTAATGTACTGGCTGTTGAGTACTTTTTCTGGCAAGAATGTTTCTGGTTTATCCTGAGAATGAGGCAAGTTATGGTGCAGCCATCCCATCAACACTCATTACAGTAAAACTCTTGTGTGTGTAGCTCAGAGAGCATCACGGTCCCATGAGTCAGTGTTTCCTCCTTATATGCAGAACACAGGGATTTCATGCCCTGAAGAAAATCTCATCCCAGAAACTCTCAAATAGAAAGCACCACATGGTGCTTCTCTGACTTTTCCCCTCCACACTCTAGAAATTCCTTGCATTTCTTCCAGCCACTGAAAGTGACAAATTCTTCCCATGTGAGGCTTGTGTGCCTTCCTTCCTCCTTCTGCCACTTTTTGTCTTTTTTTTGACGGATGTCCCTGAGCAGCTTCACCCTATACTTCACCTGTGTCCCCACAACTCACTCCAGTCCCTCACTCCTTGGGCACAGTATCTGGAAGTATGAGGGAGCAAAGAACGAACCTGCCTAGCAATTATCAGCCATTCTATAGGAGAAGCACTATGGAGAATTTAAAAAGATGCTTATAAAGACAAATGCCTTTGTCTCAGTTAGAAGAGGAGGAAACTCATCTGCATGACACAGGCCCCGATTTTGCACTACATTCTGGCCTCTTTTAGTAGCAAAATTCCTATCTCTCCCAGTCACAGAGCAGTGTAGTAGCTTAGAATGTTGTGGTCTGTAGCTCTATTAATAAAGTTGGATGTGGCTGTACATTGGCACAGCAGGGGAAGCACCACACCTGCAGAATAGGGGTCTCCTGAAATGACAGGTAGGAGAGAATCTGGGGAGTTGTGCCTAGACTAGATTGCTGTCTCAATGTTACTAAGTAAATAAGGAAAAAAACAGGACCCTGGAGGAGAGAGATAACTGAAGGATGGGACAGATAAACAACCTGTCACTGAGGGAAAAAAAAGATAAAGATATTTTAAAGATCAAAGAGGAATTAAAATTCACAGAAAATAAGAACAGTTTTAAGAGATCTTTTAAAGCACACAAATTGCAGTAATGTCTGTGTTTTTTCTAGATTGTTTTTGTTGGTTTTTTTCCCCCTTGGAGACCATCAACAAATGAGAAAATGTTTGTCTAGGCTCATGCCAAAAAAAATCCAGCCCTTTAACAATATAAATGGGTTCACATTTTACTAAATACGTATAATAAATATCAAAAAACAGTCTGAATATCTAACCAAATGCAGAAAGCTGGATCCAATCACCTGTTCGAACAAACACATTTTTGGTTCATTCCTACATTGACTCATTCCATTAGCCAAAGCCAACCGTTGCAGGATAACACTATGTGGAAATGCCTTACCAGTGTAGATGCTGGCATTGGAAGCTGGGATGCCAAACTGTGACTCGATGAACTTGGGAATGAAGGTAATAAAAGCTGTGACAATGGCACTCTCAGCTGTGTATGACAAACTCACAAAAAGGAATGTCATGTTGCTTAAGATCCTGACAGCTGCTCTTGGAAGCTCTATAAAATGACAAAAATGACAGACGAATGTTATAAACAATGAGCGAGAAACAAAAGCAAACTGAAACAGAACCAACTGATTTTCTTTGAGACAGACTGGCAATAATGGCTTGCTAGCAGCTGGTATGTTTGCTAGGCAGAAGGGAGAGTGCATACTTGGGATTGCAGCCCCTGCTCTCTGCTCTGACCCCATCTCACTGCCTCGCTCAGGGCCACGGTCCCACTTGGCACAAACACAACTGAGGTGTGTATTAAAAAACCACCAGAAGGAACAGGGCTTACATAGCAACACCATAACAGAAAGAAAAACAGCAGTAAGATGTGCTGATTTTGGAGTTATTCTGATATCTTATTTTGAGATTTTCTGTGAGGTAACACATATCACACCGCTGAACAGACAGTACTGAATTTTGCTCTCCACAAGAGGAAAAAAGATCATATACTCCCCCTGTTACTCTCTGTTTCAAGGACCATGCTTGGAAAGCTGGGGTAATAATACTCAAATTTGAAAGGGGGACCAAAATATTTTTAGTTAAACATTTTTCTACATGATTTAAAAGCATTTACAATGATGCAGACAAAGCATAATGAAAAAATTACATCAATGATATCAAGGAATCTCAACATACATTACACACAACTCCATATTCGCAGAAGGGATAAAGCAATCAATTAAAAATGAGAGTATGTCATTAACTTAAATGAAGAAGTATTCATAGACGTTGCAATTATTCTCAAATCAAATATCAAACCCCCATGAAATTCAGCACTGCAGTTAAATTAAACACTTACATTCTTTTAATTTAGTCCTGAAGTGATGTCAAATTATCATCACCCTATTCAGCACTTAATTTTTTTCAGATTAGATGCCATGATTTTAAACATGTCTTCTTTTCCCTGAGGCTTTTTTTACCCAAGATCAAAATTTTTTTAAGTGTTATATCTAACCTACTATAGTTCAGATTTTTCCATTTGCTTTTCACTCAATACAGAAATGGAATAGTGCTTGAATCAAAGCCAGCTGAATTCAATGACAAGCGCACCCATTAGAAATACATGTTGAGCAAGAACAACTGAGTGAGAATTTTATTGATGTTAAAAGTTGTCAAGACAAAAATCTGTCTCACTTTCTCCACTGACTCCAGCAGGTTATCTGTATAAAAGCAAACAGAATTTCACTTGTCATGTCAAAACTCATCAAGCTGCAAATTAGCACTTAAGTTGTCTGACTGCATCCAGTCTTAGCTTATGCCAGTTGTCAAAATTTATACTGAATTCATTATGAGTACTGGGTTTATAATTTTAATGCAGTCAAATGCTCTTCTGCTATCTCTATGAAGAAACATATTAAATGTTAAATACAAAATTTGGTGGAAATAACTAATGAATAAACCATATTAAGAAACACTCATATATTTGACTCTTAATGTTTTTTACCACCTACAGCTTTAAAAAAAAAAAAAAAAGGCGGTGGGGGCGCTGTTTGCAATAGAAGCAACAGGAGCAAGCAGTTATGACCATGCTGATGCTGCTGTGAGAAAGGACTCAGGAAGCAGAAAGAAGGATTGGTCCTGTTGGAAACTGAGCTACTTAGTGGCAGCTGCTCACCTGGCTTGAAAATGTGGGAGAAAATAAGATACCACCACAGAGAGAAAGATAATTTTATTAGGATGATGAACTGAGTGCTCTTTGGAGAAATGAACTGGTAGTTTTTGGCCAAGAGCTGAAGTCGAGATCTTTGCTAAGTCCATTATTTTAAAGAGTCTGGTCCAGACATCATAATACCTGGTAAAGTTTAGCCCCTCCTGGTAAAACTGAGCTTCAGGAAAATGTCTGCATTAGAATTTTCAGTCCACTAAAGAATTAATTTGGCAAAGAACTGCAGAGCTAACTAACATTTTGCTCTGGTGTTTGTATCTAGAGCTGTACTTCTGTTGACTCCTACTTACATCTTATCTGAGCACTCAGGCTAAAGGTCATTACTGATTTCAAAACTAATTAGTATTTTGAAATGGGATTTCTACTGATAAGTAGATAAAACGTAGTGTCTTGGGAAAAGCGTAAGGTCCCTTACACCCGTGTGGAGGGTTCTTCAGAGAACAGCTTTGCTGATTACTGTAAATTCTGGCATGAAATAGTGAGTTTATTTCTGCATGCCACACTAATACCTGCCACCTGGAGCACTTGAGAGTTGAAACTCTTCATGGTTTATAAACAGCAATTGCCTGGCATACAAGGGAAAGTTGCTATATAGTAAGAAACTTGGAAATAAAAACACACATTCAGAGTTAGGCTTTCCCTGATTTCCTCCCATGATCACCATCAAATCCTGTGTGACAGCATCTATACTACACTTCTGAATTTAAAAACCTATAATAAAAAGTTACTCTTAAATAACTCATTATCTTTCAGCCACAGTAATTGTAGTAAAAAGCAAGAATGCGAAAAACTTTAGGGATCCTTTATACTACATAATCGATCATGCTTTTAAAACATTTCTACATCAAATTACTTTTGTGTGGCTAGCCATAGGCCTAGGCTTTGATTTCATGCCTGTCAGGTTTGATTTTTAGAAAAGACATCTTCAAAAGACATTGCACGTTTTTGCAAATGTGCATCAGAAACAAACCTACAGGAACTTGCAATTTCCCTCATTCTGTCATCTAAACTAAAAAACCTCTATTGATTACACTCCTAGAACTAAAACAGTCTTTTAGCATGGCTGCAAACATGTTTCTATTTCTGTGCAGTATCTCAAATTTTAAACATCCTCGGGTTTTGGTTTGGTTTTTTTTCCCCAATAACCTGATATATAACTAAGAGTAAATTGAAACCTGCCTTGCTGGACTGGTTTGCTAGTCTACTGGCAATTTTCTTCCTTTCATGATCTTTGACAGTATTTTTTCTCTGGTCAGTATTCATTTTTCTTTCACTCATGTGCTGGACCACTGATACATGGTAAGGGAAAAGCATATGAAGTATCTGCAATACAAGTATTCATAAATATTTCTCTAAGCAAAACTTTTAAAGCACTGTGAACAGAATTTCAATTAAAATGCAAATAATTCTGACTTCACCTCCTTTTTTCAACATTTAATATAGTTTCTTTTATCCCTGTTCCTGCACACCCAGCCCAAGGCAATGCAATGAATACAATCAGGGGAATAAATCATCCCAGTCTACAGCCCTGTCCTTTTGCAGTCCATCAGAAAAGTCCCTTGTAAGGGTGAGGCAGATATTAGCTACAAGACCTCCCTTCTGCTAGTGCTCCCAGTCTGGACAGCACTACCCAAGCCTGCAGCTTTGGAGAAGGCTGGTTCCACACCAAGGTCTCAGGAGCAGCTCCCACTTTTGTGTAGTACAAAGCAGAGCTGAGATTTGAGCCAGAATTTCTGGTTTGTTTATCAGAATGGAAACTAGCAAAGTGACACACAACTACTTCAAATATATCCTGCATGGAGCTAATCACTAATCTCTAGAATAGTATTTTGCCACTTCATTATCTACTCACACACCATTTAAACAACCTCATTCAGCTCCCAGGACATGCCTTAAGCACCTGGGTGGTGGCTGGACCATTGAACAGCCCCTAATATCCCATCAAGAGTGGTGGGGTTCAGAACCAGTTTGATATGAATATTAGTTATTTTAATTTGATTTAGAGCAGGTCCTCGAGGCTCCAGTTAGCACTGCTCATCACTGCATGGAGCTATGCCAATCTTTTCTATTTTGAGCTCTTCAGGACGGCCTAAGAAAGGACAAGAGGGAAGTGCCTTGCTCAAGGTCAGTGGCACTGAAGGATCTCCAGCCCATGGGCTGCTGAACCCTCTGACATTTACAGTGCCCACCAAGCACCCACACACACAGCCCACTGCCTCCCCCTCCTCTTCTGATCCCTGCCAACCCATCTTCAGGTAGCACAGAAACTCCAATCCAGATCCTTGACCAAGCGCCTCAGTGGGTTTATCATGCAACCACGAACCCCTCAGGAGTTTCTTTTATCTCTGCTGATGCCCTGACAATCATTATTATCCTGTCTCTGTCCCCCACAGGAACTCACTGAGAAAGGCACACAACAGCTGGTAGATGTGAAAAGGCAGACAGGAATATTCTACATTTAGGAAAGGGCTGTATACAGGGACAGAACAAAAAAACCCCAAAGGCTACAAAAGACATGCAATTAATTAAATAATTAATTCAGATTAGGTCAGCCTATTTTAAGAAACATATATACATTTGCTTTCTTTACACTGCTCCTTTATTCAATTGCACATTAAGTTTCATTTACAGTGGTAAGTGAAAGGGATTGCAGATACAATTTCCATGGTACAAAACCCTAAGGGTATAATAAATGAGAACAGTAGTTTTGTCTGCTCAGATTCATGTAGTATCTGCACGTATGGGATTGAACCGTGGTTTCTTCATTATAAAGCTCCTCTAGCTCATGTAATCCACACTACCTCTATTTTTCCCAATAAACTACATTCAATTTTCTTCCTCCTGTGACCTGCTTACTGTTTTATTTAATACTTTTGATACCTGACGCAGAAGCATTCTTCAAACCACATTTTCTACTTGAAACATAAGAAAGAAAAGACTGAATCCCAAGCCCTTGCAGCTTGAAACATGTGAAAAAGCAGAGTTGTATCTGTATTTTTATCTGATCTCAGCTCTACCATGGGCCAAAATAAAGCTCAGGTCACTGAAGTTTGAGGCTACTTGCAGATGGAGCCGGTTTCAGTTTATTTCTTCAGCCTATACTGGCAGTCAGTGCAGAAAAAAATACTCTCGTTATGACTTTTTGATACCTTTTCATTAGTCTAAAGAATTAATTAGGAAATTAGGACAAGTTACAACAAGACAAAAATCATTTTTCCAGGCTTCCCAGGTAAGATGACATCATACTGGAAGAACGAAACAGTAACTTTCCTTACCAAAGCTACATGGATTTCAGAGATTTGATGGCACTGACCTCTGTCATGGCAGACTATGACATCATTAATATTTATTAGCACAGAACAGAAGATATGACCTACTAAATCATCAGTCTCCTGGCTACTGCCTAAGTGGACTTTCTGCTCATAGTGCTATAAAAAGATGAAGCTCTGAAATTCAATGGGAAGTATAAAACGTTCACTGCATCTCAGAAGAAGCAACGCTAAATGACTTAGACACATATGATCCTTTTTTCCTACCCATTATAAACAAAATTACCTCAAGCTGAGAAGCTTGAGGCATGATCTTATTCCATAAAGCCCACTTAAACTTGAAAAATAATTAAATGATAGTGCATTCCTGCTGCAGGCCTTCTTTGCTAGGGTAAATGACACCGAATGGGAAAGCTACTATCAGCTTATAGCAAAATACTTTTTTCTGCTTATCTCAACTCGCTTGCTATCTTTCTGGCATGTCTCTTTTCACTGTTCCACATGGCGAAGTTTCTCCTCTAGAGAAACTTAGAAGTTTTGTATAGTAAAAGCTCTAATTTGGTAGCTCCATTAATATATTAATATAGAATTTTATAGAATGTACAGTATCTTTTAGATAGATACATACAAGAGAAACACTTGCCAAAATGAGACATAGAGAAGCTTTTCTTTCTGAAAAAAAAAAGTCCTAGGAAACATTCTCCCAAGCAAACTCTTGCTTTTTCTGTATCTGCTGTGCCTGTAGGGACAACGTGGCCTGGACGGTGAAATTATGTATCAGAACAGAGAACCACCATCAGCAAACTCACCCAAAAATGCAGTTTGTCTGTATACCTGTATCTTTACCAGGCACGCCTAAGGGTGGAGCAGTCCCTCTGCTGTGACATTGCCTGCAATGATTAGGAAGGAGTCCAGCAAAAACTAGACTCCCTCGACTCGCTGTGTTACTGAGAAAATCTTGACAGGAGTAACCCTGAACTACTGCCACTAATCAGAAGCCAGTAGGTTTGAAGGCAAATAAAACCCACAACCAGTTGTATGGATTGACGAGAAAATATTATGCACTGGGACTCACAAATATGGAGAATAAAGAGTCTTCAAAGGAGGAAGGAACATGCTTTTCTTGCTTCTCCACCACAATTTCAACTACTTTGCCAAGAAAGGGTCTGAAAGATCTGATATTTGAGGTTCACTTTGCTTGCTCTGTGCTTGCTTTGTGCCTTGATTAAGAAGTTGATTTGTAAGCTAATAAAATGACCCCGAGAAAGTTCTGGTAGCCTTTTTTTCTCTACTTCCGTAGAAATTAACAGTAACTTTAGATACCCTGAAAAAAACAGTGTAAATGTAATGCAGAGCAAATCAATATGTAGGTGTGCAAATATAACTTAAAATTACACTGGGTTTAGTCTAAAAACAGCTGGTTTTGCTAAGCCTCGTCTACTCGGCATAAAGAGTGATTATAAATGTGTCATTAAAAAGGTCTGCCAATCATTATAGCCTGGACCAATATCAAAATTAAAAGTAGCACTAATGTCTATTACAACAAACACTTAGAAGTTTTGAGTTCAAATTATGTCTGATGGTACAACAGATATTTAATGGTTTCTCCCAGTCCCACTGCATTTATCAGGCTACCACGAAATGGCACAACCAGGATTTGCATCATAGAATCCAAGGAGAACACAACAGCACTGACAACACGATGGCATTAAGGCACATTCACTCTTGTCCTGTACTATTCAATCCAATACAGACTGTTAAGTCTGTATTGTCCATTTAAATTGTATATACTTCACATTAATCAATTTGTAGCAACACTGCCCTTCGTCCCCAGGCAATTTGTCAATGAATATTACTTACTGTTAGATTTTACATTAATAGTTGCTCTTTCATTAAAATAAAAATCTCTACTGTCAGTCTTTTGATCTCTTCTTCTTCCAAAATTAGCACAGGTTTTATTTGTCTTAACCTCCAGAAAACAGCTTGCAGTACAAAACAGACAGGAAAGGAATATGAAACAAGTAATCTTTCTCTTACTTACCCAAATGCATGAATGTAATTGAACTCACATACCAGAATTCCTTCTACTTGTTTCACTTATATTGTAGAAGGGCACTTTATTCCATGAAGTTCAGCTTATAAAGCAAGTGTGACAATTACGAGCTCTAAGGTGCACAAATACATGTGGTAATAGGAGTCCTACAACTATAGGAAACAGCCTACTTGTTTGTTAGAGGTACACAAACACATGGACAATTCAAATGGATGTCCTACAACCATTGCTGCGTTCTGTCATTTTAGAGGATGACCATCTATTAAAATCTCAGTAGCAAAACATAATAGCAAGTATAGAATGTCAAAAGTGCCTTCAGTTACGCTCATACAATCCTAGATGACCCTACACACAAAATTTAAAGCATTTAAAAGTTAAAAACAAACTTTACCTTTAACATTCTCTCCAAATCCCATAGAGGCAGAAACTGAACTGTCTGTTTCTGTTTTGCTACTTGTTTTCTCTTTCATCACATCATCATCACTTGAAACATCATCAGAGTTCATCTTCTTTTTCTTTTTTTTATGTCGAGGAGGGAGTTTTTTTGGAAAGGTAAACATGGGAAATATCACAAGGAGCATTGCAATGGCACAAAGGAGAAATCCACTCCACCTAATGCCAGGAAAACAGGAATGGAAATAAAAGCAAACATATTACAAGAAATCAAAAATCAAAATGACTTTTAGAGGCTGCACTGGCTGGAAAGACACATTTGCAAAATATGAAAAACTGACATTAAGAATAAAGAATTGGAGTGGGGGAGAGCCTTCACTGCACTCAATTCCTTAATCAGAAGATGTTTCTGTTTGGCTTATTTACTGAAAGGTATTTATCCAGAACCCACCAAATTTTATTAAATAGTGTCAGCTTTAAGTTCCCACAAATTTCCAGTTTTGGTAATTATTCAGTACCAAGTGCTGAGAAGTAGATACTCACTTTGACTTAGCATTTCATGGATAATTCCCAGTAAAGCAATACAGTATTTCTCTGGAGAACACAGAAAAATTATCCATGGCATGAGAAGATAAAATGTCCTGATAGATACACCAGGGCTAAATCTGTTCTGCTTTCCAGTGCCTACCTCTCACTGCCCTGACTGTCCCATTCTCCCTTCACAACTGAAGAGTTCCCAAAGCCTGATTGTAAGCAACTGATGTGCTACAATTTATGCCAGGATTTATGCCCAAAAAACAGTTGTGCTGTGACTGCAGCCCGAAATAGCTTTGACAAAGAATTTCCTTCTCTCTCTCTGTCTTTTAAATTTGGGATATTAAAAAAACCCTAAAATGATCCCTTGGCTCTCGGGGAATGACCTGGGACATAACCACCGAATGGACAATGTGTGGGATTTACAGAACAGAGCTCTTCAGCTGCAGCCATACAGTTGTCCTCCCTGCAGCCAAAAAGCTTCATGGACTTCACCACAGCACCACAGAAGGGTAAAAGGACCAAACCAGAAAGCACTCTAGAGTTAACTAGAGTCAGCAGCCAGAACACCGATACAGTGTCAGATAACATAATTTCTCCTCTGAGTTCTAACAGTGAAAGACTAAGGGAAACATAACCTCACATAGCTGGTTCCATAAAGGACATCCACCCACAGAGTTCTTCTTACATACTGGAAGTGCAGCTTTCACTACAGACTCATCTCATTGTACCAGGTTTCCAAGGCAAGGTTTTGGTAGCACAGTGGGGACTGCAGGGGTGCTTCTGTGAGAAGACTCTGTGAGCTTTCCCATGCTGGACAGAGACAGCTCTAGCCAGTTTTAAAACAGATCCACCACTACTCAGTGCTGAGCCCATCAGAATGCTTGTGGCACCTTGATGTTCACTTATTTAAGAAAGGGGAAAAAATGCTGCACAGCAACTGCGTGAAGGGAGTGAGAAAATATGGAAGAAACAGCCCTGCAGACCCAAGGTGAGAGAGGAAGAGGAGAAGGGGCTCCAGGCACAGAGACTCCCCTGCAGGCCCAGAACAAGACCATGGTATCCACCTCCAGCCTGTGGAGAATCCACACTGGAGCAGGCTCGAACAGGAATTGTGGCCTGTGGAAAAAGCCCCCACAGGAGCAGGTTTTTGGGCAGGACATGTCACTCATGGGGGATGCTGCAAGCTGGAGCATTCTGTTCCTGGAGGACTGCACCCCATGGAAAGGACCCGTGCTGGAGCAGTTAATAAAAGACTGTCTGAAGCAGAGAAGAGCAACAAAGACAAAGTGTTATGAACTGACCACAACCCCCTCTCCACAGCCCCCTATATCACTCCAGCAGAGGATGTAGAAGAGTCAGGAGCGATGTTGAGCTTTGGGAGATGGAAGGAGCAGGCAGGAACTGCTGGTAGGTTTCTTTTTAATTCTATCCTACTCTGTTATTAATTGGTGATAAATTAATTTCCCTAAGTCAAGTCTGCTTGGCCCATGATAGTAATTAGTGAGGATTTTCCCAGTCCTTATCTCGATCTATGAGGTTTTCATCATATTTTCTCCCTGTTCTGTTGAGGAAGGGGAGTGAGACAGCAGCTTGGTGGGCACCCAGCAGCCAGCCAAAGCCAACCCACCACACAAATCTACACTAATGTTTGGAAGCTCCAGTGAGGTCAATCACGTTACTGTAATATCCAACCACAACAATGAAAGCTTTTTCATTTGAAATCAAATTTCCACAATCACGGTGTGTTGACCCTGGCTGAATGCCAGGTGCCCATCAAAGCCACTCTTATCACTCCCCATCCTCAGCAGGACAGGGAGAGAAAATGTAATGAAAGGCTCCTACCAGCTGCAGGGGAATCTCTGCTCCAGCACCTGCAGCATCTCCTCCTTCTTCTTCACTGACGTGGGGCTCTGCAGAGCTGTTTCTATCACATATTCTCATTCCACTCTCTTCTGACTGCTCCTGGTGTTGCATCTGTCTTTTTTTTTCCCCTTCTTAAATATGTTATCCCAAAGGTGCTACCACCACCACTGATGGTCTCAATATTGGCCAGCCTCCTCTTGGAGCTGGCTGACATTGGCTCTCTCGGGCAGAGGGGAAGCTTCCAGCAGCTTCTCACAGAAGCCACCCCTGTAGCCTTCCTGATACCAAAACCTTGCCATGCAAACCCAATATGAGAACAATTTTTACATGTTTTTGTACAACCCTTACACTATTAATCATATATTTGTTCAAACTTTAAACATTTTAAATTCTGAGTAGACAGGATTACTTGCACAAGAAACAAAAAGCATTTGGTCTCATATTTGTAATGTAAAGATATTGCAAACTTTATTTTTTAGTGAAGAAAAATTCATATCCAGTGCTTTGTATGGTAAATGATTACACACAGGCAAACAACAAATAAACAGCCATGTGTAACACTATTTTTATTTGAAGCTTACAGGAAGCTTTTGCAAGGCAAATATAAGTGACTGAAAGTTTTGACTAATTTTGATATTATGTAAACAGAAAATCCTCCATTCATTCATTTTAGCTGATAACATACATGGATTAGAAAGCAGACTTTTAGGAGGATTAGTCAGCACTGTCAGACAGAATAAATCCGGAGTCTGTATAAAAATGTAGCAGGATCTCAAAGGCAGAAGCTGCAAAGGCACTGATCAAAGAAACAATCTGTGGCAATAATACACAGAAATCTGCAACCACCCACTCAGGAGGAAGCAGCAAAGGAGACAGGGCCTGTAATGCAGCACAAGATGAAATTCAAATCCAAAGGGACCATTATGACAGCATACCAAATGCTGGAGATGTCACAAATGCAGCACTGGATACAATTATCTCACCATCTACACTTCACAACTTCCTGGAGAAATACCAAAGAATTGGAAAACAGACAAAAGACAGTATCAAAAATAATATGGACATCTACAATGGGAAATTGAGAGGTCAGAACAGGAGCTATATTAATTTAAAAAGCCCTTGATTTTCTGTCTTCTAAAGTCAAAGAAAATATGCAGAAGAATACCTCAAAGGCATCCGCACAAGCCCTAGGACCTCAAATAAAGCAATTAAAGCTAAGGAAGGACCAGACAATGCTGAAGGAATTCCTTTAAACTTCTTGTGTGGAATGTTGATGAAAGACTATATAGGAAGATCCAAGTATTAAACAGATTCTGAACTAGGAAAACACTCAGAAAAGTGTCAGCAAAAGAAAATTTGATTCAAAAAACCTGACAGACCGCCAGGGGCTACTCCACAACTAATGAGGTCCCTATATAGCACATTAACAGTTCTCAAAAGCAACAACATGATGAATGATTTCTAACAGATATCCCTACAGTCACCACATTTGAATAAAAAACAGTTTCAAATATTTGATGGGCTGGCATAGACAGCTGGCTTGCAATTTAGCCCAGAGCACCTACAGAAAGCTCAGGTGTGCAAAACCCAGGAGCAGAAATCCAAGTCCTGTGAAACTCAAGGAATAATCAGATCAGAAATAACCCTGAAAAATAACCATTTTACTTCACCGTGCTGCATGGGAGATAAACCAAATTACATGTCCTGCAATATACCCCTAGAAAGGAACAGCTTAAGGAAAAAAAAAATTACTGCTTTTATTTTACCCATGTATCACAGCTGCTATACTCACTATTTTGTCTGTAAGCACAGCCTCCTTTAACAATGGAAACTGTTAAATTGGGTCCCATGATAAGTTACATTAGGAACCTTACAGCTATAATAAGGAAAAGATAGGAATCAAAGACACTCATTCACTTCAAAGGAAACAAGACTCAGAAATCTCATATATGAGTTCCCATTAACTTATCTCAATTGAACTATACTTTTAAAGTGTGTCAGCTGAAGTAAGCGTTGGGCTACTCTTACATTTCAAATTGTTAGATTGCATAAATAAAAATAAACTTGACTACGCAGCACTTCCCTGCAAGGAGAAAATGTCACAGTCCCAGAAAACACATTTCAGTGGAATGAAAGTCTACACTTCCAGAATTCTCTGCAACCAGGCAGTGAGTAGCAAGGGGCAAAGGTTTAACCCTCACACAATGGGAGTCTTGCTTTTAATGGGTAGACATTGCTTCAGAAAGAGAAAAGAAAATAAGACACAAATGCTACGAACACCACTAAACTTTTAGGAGAGGCCACCATAGGTTGTGTAACAAATTATCAGAGATCTGATAGCAATTGATACTACTTAGGAATTTAAGAGAGAAAGAACTGACATAGTCAAAAATTAAAGAGAAATAAAAAGACCTGGAATACCTTTCAGGGAAAGCCAGACCCTACAGATTTAATCAACATGATAGAAAAAGAGAACTTCGAATGACTTTTACTGACTTTGCTGCTTTGGCTATTTTACTTTTGCTGGAGCTGCTGGAGCTAAAACTCAGTTTTATCAGTGGCTGTGTTATAGATAAAGTCAAAAACTTATCCTACATTTATACAGCCCCACTGATTTCAATTAACAAATATATTTATGGGCCTGTTCACAATTTCTGTCAAAAAGTACTGATCAGATTCTGATTACTGGTTCTGACATGTAATTAAAAACACATGAAGTGTAAGAATTTTACAAAGAATGTATAATATTTTGCTTTTATTTCAAATCTTTTATCCTAAATAGTCCGAATTTTGACATTGCTGCACGCCCACGTAACAGATCTCTTCAGTGAGATAAATCTGTAGATAAATCAGAGCACAGAGTTGTTAACCCCAAGGCCGCACTCAGCACTCAGCTTTGCCTTTCTCTCGCTGAAAATTCAACAAAACAGTCCTGTGCAGCAATGCTCTTGGACTAAGTAAGACGAATAAAGCAAGACTAAATCTTAAAAGGTTTAAGAAGACTCCAGAGAGAGAATTTTTTCATATCAAACTGTCAGGAAAGATCACTGCAGAATTAACAGAAACAGATACAGACTGACTGCAATGGTGCAGTGACAAACATTAACCCAGGGCATGAGAACTGACACTGTACCTTACACCTACAAAGTAGAGGTCCCTTCCTGGGATAATGAACTTCAGATTTTTTCTGGGCTTGCATGAAAACTTCAAGGCAGATTTATGATTTATCTGAGAAAATGCAGTTAAAGCCTCCTCAAGACCTGCTTCCTCAAAGAGACATTTCCAAGGAGGCCACATCTCAAAGGCTGCCTGAAGACATCAGCTAACAATTACGGCTGCTACATCTCAGTGCTGCTGGAAGCTTACTCCTTACTAGAGAATAATGTGTTGGTTTATACCATCTGCTGCCTAAACACAAGCCATCACCCTGAGAAACAAAGACTGGAAAGGGCATGTTCTGACCCATCCTATCTCCTTCACCTGAAATAGGATCAGTGAAGTCTACTCTTTCTCCTCTGGGTAGCTGGGTTCCATGCTTCATGCTGCCTCCTCCGGAAAACCAAAGAAGAGATTAATCCACCTTCCAGTAGGAAGGGGTTGGTTCTGGGCAGCAGGGATCCTCCATGGCCTCCTGCAACACCAATATCCTGCCCTGCCATCCCTGTGCTGAGCACTGTCAGTCAGTGCCCACTGTGGTCAGGGACAGTCCTGGAACAGCCAAAAGTAGGGGGTTTTCCAGGCACTGTTCCTGTGCACTCCTGTGGCAAGCTCTTCCTCTGTCAGAGGCTAGTGTGTAGTAAGTAACAGAAACATCATCTTCCTCTGCCTCCTACAAATCCTCAAGAGATAAAATCTTCCAACCTGTCTTAATTCCCTACCAGCAACTGAGAGAATAGTTTTGAAAAATGCTTGCTCCTTACCAGTTTCCAATGAATCGGGGATCGCTCTGGTCAATATACACAGTTGTCCTAGGATCAACGTAGAAACCAATAAGAAGTCCTCCCAATAAGTATCCAGCTGCAGGCCCAAGTGCTCCCATTACGTACATGATGGCTGAGGAAATAAAAGGTCAGAGTCATACACCAATAAAATTAATGTTTCATTATTGGTTTACACATAAAATCACAAAGTAAATGATGCTTCTTTAAACAAGAAGTTCTGCACCCTAAAACTTTCAGGAACCTATTTTGCAATGAAGGCAGCAACTTCTGCCAAAGTCACATAGTAGTAAGAAAATTACTTTTTGTACATTTTCAGTCAAATTATGCAAGTATACACTATTTTCATACTCTGGATGGAAAGCATACTTGACTTGCATAAACTTGTTCCTATTTGGAAACATTTCCTCTAAATCAAATCAAAATTATTTAACATATAAATAAAAAAAGGTGTAACTAATGGTAGGCAAACAGAAAAGCAAAGAATAAAAATTGTAACTGAAGAACAAAACACAACATTCTAATTTAGTTACCATTAGTGTAATATTGTGTATAGAAGAATGGTCCATTTTAAGAAATCAAATATTCCTATTTCAGAGACTGACAGAACATGGGTTCACAAAAGGAAAGTCCTATTTAACTAACTCGATATCCTTCTATGATAAGGTCACCCACCCAGTGGATGAAGAAAAGGTGATGGATATGGTTTTTCTGGATTTTAGTAACGCTTTTGATACTGTCCCTCATAGCACCCTTCAGGACAACTTGTCCAGCTGTGGGATGAGTGGCTGCAGGCTGTGCTGGGTGAGGAACTGGCTGAAGGGCAGAACTCAAAGGGTTGCAGTGAATGGGGCTACACGTGGCTGGCAGCTGCTCACCAGGGGTGACCCCAGGGGTCAGTTCTAGGGCCAGTTCTGTTCAATGCATTTACCAACAACCTGCAGGCAGGAGTTGAATCCACAATTAGCACATTTGCTGATGATCCCAAACTGGGAGGTGCTGCTGACTCTTTGGAGGGACAAGAGGCCTCGCAGAGGGATCTACACAGACTGGAATGCTGGAAGAGGGATTAATGGCATGAAGTTTAACAAGTCAAAATACCAGATTCTGCAGCTGGGATGGACCAATACCAGGCACAAGTATAAACTGGGAGAGGAGTGGCTGGAGAGCCTCTCTGCAGAAAGGGATCTGGGGGTGCTGGCTGGCAGCAGGCACAGCAAGAGTCAGCAGCATGTTCTGGAAGCCAATGGGGCAAACAAACCCCATCCTGGGGCACATCAAATGCAGCATCAGCAGCTGCTCAAGAAGGTGATTATCACACTGTGTTCTGCATTGGTGCAGCCTCACCTGAGCATTGTGTGCACTGCTGGGCACCACAATTTAAGAAGGATGTGAAGGTCCTTGAATGTGTCCAGAAAGGGCAACAAAGCAGGTGAGAGGGCTGGAAGGAATGACCTACAGGGGGCAGCTAAGGACTTGGGGCTTCTCTAGTTTGGAGAAAAGGAGGCTGAGGGGCAACTTCATTGCTCTACAACTTCCTGAGGAGGGGATCTTTCCTCTCTGGTACCCAGCGACAGGACACATGGCAATGGTTCAAAGCTTCACCAGGAGAGGTTTACACTGGATCTTAGGAAGGATCAAATCTCTTCACAGAGAGGGAGGTCAAACACTCGTGAATGTTTCCTAGGGAGGTGCCAGACTCGTCAGTGTGTTTAACAGGCATTTGGACAATGCCCTTAGTAACAGGTTTTAGCTTCTGATCAGCCCCAAAGCAGTCAGTCAGCTGGACAAATGATTGTTGTAGGCCCCTTCCAACTGAAATGCTCTGTTCTATTCCAGTCCATTCCATTCCCCTACAATATCCTTCCTTACTATATCCTGCAGTACCCATTCCCTATAAGCTGGTTCTGCCCTGCTTCCCAGAGGTCTGGCTGTAAGTACAGAAGGCAAGGGGGTAGAAGGGTTGTTCTCTGCTGTCCACTTACGTATCTTGTACCTCCGAAACCCAGGCTCCAACACTTGCTCAGCTGCTGCAGATCCTCTAGCAGCACATGAAAGAACTGATTAGCTAATTCCCTGTAATTCTCTCTCTAGGTCCAGATGGTTACTGGACTAGTCCCTGTCCACAGCAGGAGTATGCAAACTCCATCCTTTTTGGTCCCATCCTCAATCAGACATGCTGAATCCTAGACTGCAGCAGCTGAAGAAGCATAACTGAGTGGTTACAGCTTGAGTTTGGATGTTACCTGTTATAGTAAATTATATCTCATGGATAAAATAAGCAAAAAGAAATCACTAAATCTGCCTGATTAAACCAAAATAACTTGCACATTTCCATCTTATGTTTTGAAATAAGCGAATAAAGGAAAAAAGCATTCTCACAAGTAAAAAGAGAGCTACATTGCAGCGAAAAAAAATCACAGAAGTTACCACAAAAGGTAAAACTGCCTATACTAAAAAATGCTTCCAGACCACAAATTGATTACACAGTTTTATCACCTTTAAGTCATTTTTTTGTAAACACGTTTTTTGTTTTTATGAAACTGCAATTTTGAATAAATAGATTTTGCTGAAGTCCTTTTCACATAATGGTTTTCAGAACTGTGTTCACTATTTAAATTTATTCCAGCCATGTTCCCTACTGAATTGATTGTAAACAATTCTCTGTATGCCTAAAATGCTCCATCAGACATTGAAGCTCTGCTCCTTAGCAGCAAGCAGTTAGATAAATCCCACAGTAACTGTTATTTGCAAAATTCACATATGAGGAGGAAAAAAAGAAACCCAACAAACAAAAAACTATCTCCACACTCCCACAACCAATAATAAATTTTGTTCTACAAATGTTTGCTTGGAAAATTGATTCAGACAACTACAGCAAACTCAGATCTCTAAAATCTTTAGAGAGGAAACACAAAGGGAGTAAAAGACTGACCTAATCCATTCACTTCAGTATTCAGAAAAAATACTTTTACTGAATTAATTCAGCTTTAGTTCCACCACTGAAAGCAGCAAAATGCAGCAACTGCTTAGGTTTCAAATCACTACACAAATAGTGTATTTTGTACACCTGGAAACTTAAGAGGGTTTTCCTTGTAAGCAGAAACACTGCACAATTAAGATAAAAATAACATTGTACACTGTTCTCCTTTAGAGGAAGAAATGCTGTCGACAATTTCAGCGGTATTTTAAAACTACTATATGCTGTTCAGGCTTCAAGATGTATTTCTTTTTAAAATAATTTACAGGCAAAATGTCACTTTCTGAGTCTTTCAGAAAACACAAAGCCTCCGTGTTCCTGGTCAATGGCGGGAGGAAATGTGAGCAGGTAAGTTCTTAAAATTGCCATTTTAAGACACATTGCAGCATCTTTCAGCATCTAATAATGGTCACTATCAGAAACTGAACACCAAGTGCAAGAAACTGTTTTAGACTTATAAATAGGACTATATAGAGCATGGCAAGCATAACATTTTGATATTTCAAGATTAGGTACTTGAAAAAATCTGCCCCAAACTTTCAAACCTTGCTGTGGAAGTGAAGGGTGAACCAGCTCCATAAGTCACCCTGGCAGGCTACTCAAGGGTCCTGGACCCTTAAAATTCTGCTCACAGCCCTCACAGCCATGTTCAGGAATAAAGACAGTTTTGATTCCCAAGTAGGCCACCAGAATGATATGGAAAGGAAACTAAACTGGAAACAGACTCAATCGGGGTGTCACCAAAACTGTACCTGCTTCACAAATAAAAAATCCTATGCAGAATAGTTTCAGAACTTTTTCCACTTGGAACACTAGAAGGGCTCCAGCTTTTGGATGAAAAAAGATTCAAAAACATGTAGATGATGTACGAGCACCTTCCTTTCAGCCTTCTGCCAGGGACTTCAGCTAACTCTTTTTGGTCCTCCCTCTTCAGGCCATGATCAGGGATCTTGGTCTAGGGAGTTGCACAGATTTCACAGCCAAGAACTTTCAATGGAAGTAACAAACATTTTTATCAGGGGACATGCTGCAGTACCGTGATGCTGAGGCAGGACACACAGTATCCAGATGATTTTTTAAATTGCGCCTAAGGAAATCCGGGATTTGTCTTATAACCTCATAGCCATAAGTTTGACTGGTGCTTATATTTGCAAGTTGCCTTACTATTTCTAAGTCATAAAAAGCTATGCTGTAAAATAGCAGTAACATGTCCTTTTCCATGATAAAACAGAGGTGATGTACATTTTGTGAGTTAAAGCTCTACTCCAAACCACAAATCATCTACAACAGATAAAATGACAAAACTATTGTTAATAGAGAGACATGGGCTACAACATCAACCTGAATCTCCTCTGACTGGGTTGCACTGAAACGCAGAATTGTACCCCTCTGAGTTCCTGCATTAGCCACGCATGTTCAATGCTGACAAGTCACAGTACAATTCTCTGGGAACACTGGTCTCTCTGGGAAAGCACATTTGCAGGTCACCCACTCCTACCTGACTTCACATCACCACAGAATATTCCGAGTTGGAAGCCACCCACATTCCTAAGTGAATGGCCCACACAGGGATCAAATCAGATCAGATCACGACCTTGGCACTAATAGTACCATGTTCTAATCAACTGAGCTGATCTCAGGGTGACTTAGAGCCATCTGGGAACTACTCATGACATTCAACACAACCAGCTCAGACTGGACCTGGCAAAAGTTTTCCCCAGAAGTTTGCTGTAGTGCTGCTGCTGTGATTTAGGATCCTAGGTCTTCCAGGGAAAGCATAGATTGGTTTACTAAAATTACATGGCCTTTAAACAAGACAAAGACCAAAGACCTTGTGGATTCTTTAAAGTTGCCCTCTTCTCCAAAGATCTTGGTGTTGTGGTTAGGAGTTTCCATTACCAAGCATATCTCTTCCTCTGGGTGTACCTTCTCTTCAGTGATGAGGGACAGCCTTTCCCAGCCCTCCTAAACCTGGTCTTTCAGATCATAGCTCTACCTCTGACATAGACTGTAGATAAGTAAAAACATCTTGTTTCAGGCAGAGTTAAGTGCCCATTTTCACCCGAGATATCCAGCCATGGCTGTTTTAATTCCTTGAAGCTTTGTACCACAGGAACTTCACTGCCTCACTATGTCCTCAGCATGGCATGTTTCGGGCTCTACACCATACTAGCAAGCCTGTCTAGTTTCAACACTTGGCTAGCTGTGGCTAGCCAGGCTGAGCCATGAACTGCCATCACAACTAAGATGCTGGATGGGAGAGAAAAGCGGGGTCATAGAATTAGTAACCTAATCACATACAAATTTACCTATCCATGTGAAATAAGATTAAACCATGTCATTCTTCACCACAGATTAGTTTATCCTGGGACATGTTGCAATGAATGCTGCCATTCTCACAACATTTGACAAAATTATTATATTGTCTATTGCTTTATTCATGGGAGATTCTTCTTCAACAGGAGAAAGCTTTACATACAGCCCATAGCAGCACAGTCTTTTTGACTACAATAAGATAGGCTGAATCCTCCATGGGTCTGAAAATCTCTGTGTTCACACCAAATGCATGAAAAATTCTTTGTTGCCAAAGAATTATTTTTTTAAATCTATCTACGCTACCAAATTTAATGAGTCAGAGATCATATAAATATTGTGAATGCCCTTTCCTTTTTCTAATGACACCAAAAGACATCTTCAGTAGGCTCATATATAACATATGTCCCTGTGGCACCCTCAAATGCATATGTGAACCCTCTGACTGTGCCTCTTTATATTAACCACGCTAGTACCAGTTAAAGTCACAAGTCACATATTGTGCCTAGATGAACACGAACTACACATTCGTGAGCCACAAGGCTGGCTTCTGGGTTCTAAAAAACACACTTTGGTTTAAAAAGCAAAAACAAAGGCATATATTGCTCAATCCCTGTCATCTCCTCTGTGTGCACACACATGTCACCACACAGAGTTTATCCCTGGAGGAGGAAGAACATTTCTGAAAGACCCCATTGTCCAAATCTTGGCAGCACATCACCATAGTACAACTGTTCATTTCATACATGTGTAAGACAAGCAGAATTTGACCTTTATTCTATTATCAATGGAAGTTTAGAATTTGCAAGATCCTGCAAAACCTACAGGGTGCATTCTGAAGGTATAGGTATGTATCCAAGTACGTATATGCATACATCCATTTGCTCCTGTCAGAACAGTACAGCAATTTAAACAGATTTTGCACGATACTTTTTAGTAGTATAGAATTATAATCCTTTTGTATCTGTAGATTTCAAATTTTTACTCCAAAATCTTAACTGTCATTAGCATGAGGGTATTGATTGGAAAACAGAGATACAAAAGACAAAATGAACCCCTTATAGTCACGAAGTAGAGTAGGAAGTCCAGAAGTGTAATTTACTTAATTGAAGCGATAATTCAGTGTCCTGCTGAACAACACTCTCATGAAAGAACAGCACAAAGAAGAATAAAAACAACAACAACAACAAAAAAAATTCATGTGAATTTGCAAGAAAAGCCCTGTGTTTACAGATTACTTGTTTACAATCTGAGGACTGAGCTTTAACAGAAATGCACGATGAACTTTATATAATCCTGAATGTTTATGTGTCAAGAAATTTAAAGGGCTATAGGTTAAAAAAAATAGTCACATGGTTACCATGTGAGATTTTGCAAGCAAAAGAAGCAGCACCATGCTATGGTACCATAGCATCCTCTCCAGTGCTACCAGCAGCACACTTCCTTGGAAAGCAGTACTATGCTGTCACTGGAGAATGAGCAGCACTGTTATTCCACTAGGGTATACAGCAGGTTTTGATTTCCCCACAGAGCAAAGCTGATAGGCAGAGGTTACAGAGGAGAACAGGTCCCAGCTCTCCCCTGTTCCTCTCATGTCACAGCACTGTGATGGGATAGCAAGGATCAAGCATAAAGGAGCTGCAGAGAAACATAGCTCACATTCAAAAAGGCATATTTACCTCATTCTGTCTAATTTCACCCACACAGAAGCTACCCCAAAAAACATAAGGTTTAACCTCTCTTTTGAGCCTGAGGACACAAAACTGAGTTGTGAACAGAAGCCAGGCAGACTTCTCAAAAGCTTTTAAGTCAGGAAACTGGTTCGCTTCCTTCTTTTCATCACGAACGCACAATCAAACACATCTATACATGCTTTAGGATTTTTTCTTTAATGTGGTTATTTGCTCAGGAAAAAACAATGCTTTGAGCATTACTGCAGATGTCAGATAATGTCCAGTTTAAATCTTTAAATCACTTCCTTTCAAAACGTATTAGCGTTACCATGACTTTAATATAGTCTCCCAGATCCAGTGTTCCACTCAAAAAAATAAACAGAGCAACAAAACCACTTCAGTAGCCTCTATTGATCTTTGTATAGAATATATTTGTCACTATTTTAACAAGCAGATTCCACAGACCTGGAAGACAGACTTATAGAGAAACATAACTAAAGCATAATTTTACATGCCTACCATGGAAAAGAAAATTAATGGTCCAGCTTACCACTCCATTAAAAAAATGTTGGGAGTTAAATTAAATAAAATATGTTTCAATTTCATTTATGTGACTTGCCAACACCAGATGAATATCATTAGATTTTTAGTTTTCTCTTACAGCTTTATAACTAAGATGTAATTTGTATTAAAATAAGTATCATTTCCTGATTTAAACAGCTAAGCTGCTTCATGCTTTGTGCTCACCCTCTGTGGTCATGTTCTGAAACACTGTAATAATTTTCATTCGATCCAATTCTACTATATCCATAAAACCCCAGGAAAGTAAAAAATCCCAAAGAAAACAAGCTAAAATAGGCTGTCTATCCTAAAGTGTAATTCTTCTATACATTGTCACTGCAATGCTGCTCCATGTCACTGCTATGCTGTGGAGCCACAGTGCCTTACACCAGAATTTCACAGACTCAGTATTTGTCTTTTGGTTACACTACCAGGTGTGTGCATCCAATCCAAAATCCAAAAACACTGAAAATACCAAAGAAGAAAGGCTTATACTTGTACCATGGTATTTCAGCTTTACAGATACTTGGCTAAAGAAATGATTGCCCCAAGGAAAACTACTCCAGTGCTTAAAATGAGAGTCCTTATTTCTTTATTCCTAAAACTTGAGAACTGTGGAAGTAGAAATCCCAGGAGCAACCAGAGACTGTCCCATTCTTTAGAGACAACTGTTTTGCTTGGAACACACAAATATTACTTGGGGGTTTTCATCAAAATCTGTCTTTTCTCTCTTTATATTCACCTATAAATAAACATTTGCTGATAATATTACCAAGAATGACTTGTGGTTAGCAAGTAAATATGGAAGAGACACATCTGCTGTAAAAGATTAGTGAAAACAGCTGCAATTTCTGAGTGCAATTTCCTATCAGTGTGGTTAACTGAATTTAGACACCATGCACGAGGAAATTCTTAGATCATATAATTAGGCAAATCAGGTTTTATCAGCTTTATAAGTTCTTAAACCAATTCTACCACAAGAACCTTCTGGTGATGTTATTCCAAAAGCACATATGACTAACTTTAAGCATATGGATGTGAATTCACTGATGTGAATAGTTTGCATGACCAAAGATAAACATATCAATGCTTGTATGATCAGAACCCAAATTGAAAACAAAGATGTTCTGATATTCTTTCCATGAAGTCAAAGGCATCAGTTACCTAAACAGATGTTTGGGATTTTTTTTTAAATAGAAGTGTCAACAACTGCTTAAATGCATGATAACAGTGATCCAAACCGTCTTTCTTAAAACTCCTAATTTTTTTTCCATACGTAGGAAATTTTGATATGGAAAAGTACTGTTATTGAAATCTAGGTCTCAGACAGATGCACACACTACTTGTGCTGAACAGAGTCAGAATGTCCAAAGATGCAACAGAAGGCAGAACTCTGCTCCTGGCTGTTACTTTCTGGAAATCAGCTCTCAAAAACACCCCACATCTTCAAGTTTTTTAAGTTTCTGTTGGTATGTTGCATTATAAACATAAGGTAACATATCCCAAGAAGTTGACTAGGCATGAATTCCCAAACCCTGACTTTTCAAAAGAGCATGTTTCTTAAAAATGTTTTCTTTTGTGAAGAGTAAGACAACTACACAGACATTGACCATTCATGTTAACACCTACTGAGTGACTCCTTGGTGCCTTCTGAATTCTTGGTCTGTCAGCATCCCAAAGTTTTGATTACTCCAAAGAACAAAACAATGAAATGTCATAGAAGTAGTGTCCATTTCCACACAGAAAATTATCTACTGAATATAACTATTATGAACTAAATCATAAGCAAGCTACTACTCCACATTATTTTTAAAACCTTTAAGTAATAACTGGTTAGATAATTTCACTGTATTATTTCCCATTCATTCAAACAGTGGGAGCTAAATCCACAACAGTGAATTCAACATTCATATTACAAGTATCCTTGAAGCCCGTGTGACTACTCCCATGAAGCAGGCAGGATCTGGCACTTCTGTACTAATACTCAGAGGTGTTCCTACTAAAAGGACATTGAAGCTTTAATATACTAAAGCAGCCTCTTGACTCATAGGCATTCTTTCCATAAAGTCATGTCAAATGGCAATACCTCATCTCTGCCTTGTAATTGCTTGGCTTTGGGGTTTTTTTAATGGTTTGCAGTTGAGGCTACACACACACATTTAATTTTCACCAGGGATTATCCCCAGGCACGTGCTTATAGACTCTGTTGATGTCAGCTTCTTAAAACTAATTTTCATGCCTTTAGCATTACTTCTAACTACACTAGAGTGGGGCAGGGTTGTTCACTTGAATGTCATCCCCTGTTCTTCAGGCTACCACAGCTGAAAAATATCAAGCTGTGAAATTTGGCCTTCAAGCAGACCTCAACAGGTAAATCCCAAATCAGAAAATGGAAAAAAAAAAAAAAAAGAAAAAAAGAAAAAAAAAAAAAGAGAGAGATCACATTTAAAATCACAGCTGGAAAGGTCCATAGCTACAAGACCAGCAGAACCCAGCCCAGAAGAGTATTTATTTGTAATTTGTTTTACATCATGTTCAGGGAGTCTATGAGCACAAGCCAACAGGAATATATTATTCAGGTCCTCTCATCTTTCTGAGCTGGGAGAATGCACCCACTCCCAGAGGAAAAGCAGGGTGAAATTTATCAGACACAGAACCAGATGTTAAGAGTATGCCATCATGAACCATCGAAAGAACCAGGAATAAGTACCAATTCTTTAGCAAAATCTATACATTCTAAATACCCAGTGTCTATGGATGTGGGCTTTACCAGATAGCGCACAAACCACCTAAAGGCACAGAAGTATCTGTTTTTCAGAAGCAGGTTTGCAATGCACTTTTATACTTCATCATTATTCAATGCCAGGTCCTTTGTGCCTAGGAAAGAAAATGAGAGGAAGCAGCGGAAATAGACCAACTATGTACTGAAAGGGAAGGTTAGGTGCTGATAGTAAGAGCACTTTTATATATATTCATTTTTGCTTTGTCCCACCAGCAAGATAACAGAACAAAGAAGTAAACGGGGAAATTACTTCAATCATATTCCCGCAGAATTAATTTCCTTTCAAAAATTGGTTTCTGCCTAGGAGGCACAGGTTAATTATTGAAAATGTTGGTGATGGTTTTTCCCTTCACTACCTCTTGCTAACAGACTGCAAAGAAGGGCAAGCCAAGCAGCATTTCTTCTTGTTTTCTTTGTAAATTGCACTTACATTTTCATCTTTCAACCGAAACAACAGTAATTACACTTCATTACCCATATCTGACTGAAAATCTGCCTGTAAGCAAAAGCACGTTATTCCAGTAATTTGCAGATGACCCTGTGAGTTTTATTAACATCTATTGTATTGCAAAAAAGTTATTTTTCTACATTCACAAAGGCTGAAAGCTGCAATAGCTTCAATAAAAAATATATTAAATAAGAATTGGCAAAGTGAAATGCAGAGCTATATAGTCATATTTGAAACAATATTGAAAATATTATTACAGGTCAAAGAGTCTGAAAAACATTTCCATCCATGTGTAACAGTTATAAATAGAGGAGACCATTTATTTTAGCTAAAGGACAACACCACTATTTTATTAAAATCTCCAAAGCTTCAGAATATGGTCTTTATCTTCATAGGAACAACATTGTTTGGGCACTTTCACGAAGCTGGAATTGCACTGAAATGTTTGATTCTGGAAAGGAAACTTGAGCTTTGGGTTCTGGGTAAGGATCTCTCCTCTGTTTTCCATAGAGGGATCATAAGACAGACATAACAGCTCATTCAATTCCATGCTCTGCTTGGGGACAAAAGAGTTTCTTGCTGTAGCACCAAACTGAATCTCTTCATCCCACCTATGGAAAAACGCCATCAAGCAATGCCCCAACAAATCCTTCCTACCCCATGGTAAAGGAGCTAATGGGTGCCCCATGGAGAAACAAATTGTTCCCAAATGACCCTGACACTCCGACACAGCTCCATGAAATAGGATACAGAAGCACAGAGCTGCTGCTGCAGATCCCTGAAAAGATCCTCCTAAACCTGATAAAGGGACATGAATTGTCAGAGATATTCAAGAAAATCAGAGAAAATGAAATTGATATAACAGAGAGTCACAGAAAAAAAGAGGTGAATAGTTTTGTAAGTAACTGAAAGGCAGGAAATTAATTTATACTTTTGTTTTGTACAGAAAACCGCCACAGACACCATTTGTTGGTAACAAACTAATTCTATAAATAAATATAATTCTATAAATATATTTGCTTAGACCAATTTTAGTCAGGTCCTGAAAGAAACAAATGTATGCCTCATGGGGAAAGGTAGATACTGACATGCAAAGCCAATAATAAAAGAAAATAAAAAATTGTGAAAATATGTTGGTTTGACATTATAAGTAATGTGTTTTACATGGTTTGCTTTGGTTTGATTTTGCCTATGTGTCAAATAAAAAAAAAAGTATTTTTTTAAATGCTAATCTGTGGTCCTACATAAAGATCAAAATAATTTAATATAACTTAAATATTTTAACATGATCAGAATAATTTTCCCTACACAAAAAACTCCTAAATCAATATATCCCTATAATAAAGATTTAATTGTATCATAATTTGTCAGAGTAAGACCTTCACAACATTTTTATCAGTGCTATTAAATGGCATAGTTCAAACATCATATATAGCTTTAAAAAATGACTCTAACAAAATATTCTCCTATTACAAACGGTAATATTATAGCTACATTTGTCTTTCTAAGATATAAATTGTCACTGTGATTTACAGCTCCATTTGCAGCTCATTTCCAGTTCCACTAAGATATGTTAATATTTTAATAAAATACAGAAGTAGTACTAACTTGTAGTGTTGGCATTACCAAAAGAAAGCTATTTATATTACAGGGATCCTTCCAAGATATTTCAAAACACCATATATGGTTGACTTAGAAAATCTGAAAAATTTCTAATCAGCTAATGTTACTTTCACTAATTAGGTTATTTAATTATTCAGCTGACATGTTTTAGAGAAAATTCATCAATATCCTTCCATTTAGTCTGCAATTTTTAAAAATAAAGATTGTTCATTCTGGCTTTTTCTTTCTTCTGTGAGTAGAATTAGACATGACAGCTTTGTTTCCCAACTATTTAGATTAACAGATTATTAAGCATATTCTTATTCTTCAATAGTAAAAGCTGCTTTCACAGACATGAAAAATGTGATGGCTAGAGGCTATGTAGAAATGACTTTCCACGAACTTTAGACACACTTTCATAGCAGTAACTTTTTTAACAAGATAAGTTAACTCTATTCTGTTCCTAGGGACATGGCAGATTCTCTCTAACCGTGAGTGCTTTGTTTTAAACTATATGGTTTTATATAAATAGAGGTTTGGACAGGGATAACACTGTAATGAAATCTGATTGAACACAGATGTCAAAGTAAATGAACATAACAGTCCTTTCTGGCCCAATAAAGCATGAAATTATCCCACCAATTCTCTTTTCATCTGTAACACAGTAGATTTTGCAGAAACACACATCATCCTTTGCAAAGGATGCCAAAAGACCAGAAGAAACCCCTTCACCTTTCCTTCCTGGCTATGCTGCCTCGAGGCATCATCTCCAAAGGCCCTACCCTGGTAAGAGAAGGGCCAGAGCTGGCCCTGTGCCCTTCACCATTTCCCAGGTGCATCAGCTGAGCACTGGGCACAGATAGTCCCAGCATGGACAGTGGCCTCGGTACTGGCTGCAGCAGCCCAGGAACCTCGAGGCTGTCCTGAGACACCCCTCTCTGCCAGGGTGACTCTGAGAGAACCAAAGAACAGGGATGCCCCAGAAAAACTGAACTGGAGCTGGTACTGAACACATGGCCATTCCTCAGGCAGACTTGGGAAATAAGGTATGAAGTACCAACAAAAATAAAATGTATTTCCTGACATAGATTTTGCTCACTCAAGCACCTCAGTGACCTTTTCTGTCTAGTATCTTTGTCCATTTGCATCCAATCTCATAGGGAACATGTTTTCAGTTATTTACACTAGGAAGATTCAATTGGAAGATTACACTTATGTGCACAATCTGCAAACTATCACAGCTTTCAATCAATTTATCACAAATAAGTTATCTGTTGAAACTTTAGTCTTATGTTTGCAAAGAAAATTGAATTTGAGCCCTAAATCCCATTGAAATTCACTGAAAGTCGGGTCCCTAGACTTCCTTAAGAATCCTCGGGAAATCTTAACCTCAGTTATTAAATTATTCTGACAGAGAGAGAGATTGACAGGGAGGTCCTCAAGGAATGATACTGGAGTTGCTTGGAATAACAGTGACTGCAAGTGCTACCAGTGATCTCCGCTGCTGTCAGAGCTTTTCCAGGTCTAATGAAAATTGATCTGGCGTCTTTCCACTCTATGGGAGTTTTCTACAACATGTGACAGAAGAGATGTGTCTTCACACACTGTTTGATCTTTAACTACATGTTCAGATTCATACTGATGAATTTGCCAACATAACAAGTGGAAGCCCACGGCCCATAGCCAAAGAGTAAAAATGTCCATCACCAAAAACTGAAACACCTAGTACTCCTCCAAAGAGCAAACACAAAGCATGTAATGCATTTCTATACTGCATGTTATACCTAACTGCAACTGTTATCCATTGTACTGATCATTTTAAGAAACTATATTGTCATGAGATTAATTTATGACAGTACAGACTGA
This sequence comes from Monarcha castaneiventris obscurior, assembly GCA_026261815.1. Taxonomy (NCBI): domain Eukaryota; kingdom Metazoa; phylum Chordata; class Aves; order Passeriformes; family Monarchidae; genus Monarcha; species Monarcha castaneiventris. Next base: position 15,004,074 of record JAMPIT010000379.1, read on the forward strand.
GTTTCAGTAGAGCACTCACAAATATTATTAAACACATACATTTGAAGGTGCAGTGCAAGCCTTTGTCTCTTGTAAAATGACTGGTTATAATGTGAAAGTTAAAAGAATCAAAAGCAACACTAGCAAGAAGGCTCTTAAATTTTCAATCACTGTTTAAATAATACTTGCTTCTAACAAACTCTGTAAATAAAAACACAATGTACAAAAGAAAAATTGCCTCAAGAACAAAAATCACACTCCCTTGAACTAAAAATGTTATAAAAATTATTTATATATGCTAACAGAACATGCTTAGATCCATATGTTTATATCATTACACAGATAATTGTATCTGACACATCCTTATCTCTAATCTAAATTGTAAGTCTCTAATAAATTTTAAAAAACATCACAAGATTACTTCTGCCATCAGTGTTGACACTATATTCAGACCACAAATGGCTCAGACAAAACAAAAGTTTAAAAAGGGTCTTTGCAGAACTTTTGAGAAATGCACACCTTCATCCCCTGTAACCTCCTACACAGGTGAAGTTCTTCAGCTGCTTTTATGAAGTATATCATGGTACCACTCATACACACAACACAGGACTCGAAACATTGAAAACATCACACAGTGAATTCAGCTTTGAGATCTCTCATGGTAATTTCCTTTTCCACCACACAGCTCACCTGCAGCATGCATGTTACACTGGAGCAACATGTCCTTGCCTGGAGGCCAATTCTAACCCCCAAAACTGTGTAAACCCTTATCAAACACATCACAGCTGCTCCATTTGTGCTCCCAAACACCACGGCTACTTTGTAAGTGCTTTGTGGAGATTTTCAGAGCCAGAGACATGCTTACAGAACCAAGGCTCTTGCTGGTTCAAGTGCATTTAAATCACCATCTGCTAACTCAAAATAAACCATCCAGGCAAATGTTTCTTTCAGAACAGACAAATTATAGTAACACAGCATTATGCTTTTCAAACATTAAAACTGTTGGGAAAAGGTTAGCAACTGAAAGATCAAAACAGTGCAGTGACAACACCAGCAGAGATGCGGCAGCAGAATCAGACACTTGTTCGTAGCTAGCACAGCTGAATAACCAAACTAAAATGTTATTTCTCAGTTTCATACCCTTGAAACTGTGTAGGTAACTCTAACAGCATGCATCTCCTTTTCCAGTGGAGGAACAATTCAGAGGTACCGCCCCAGGCTTTTCTCTTTGGGATATTTAGCACACAGCTGATGGACACTGCCTTCCCTAGCCATTTTTGTGAATACATCCATTCATTTCTGTTGTACCTTTACAAATGTCCACAGAGGAAATATTTTGACACAGTAATTTTGTTTGTTTCCATAAAATCACAGAAAATATGTAACGTTTCAATTGTAGAACTGACTCAGAAGATGCACTAAGAAACTATGTGCATACTTTTAAAAGAAAACAAAAAGTAAAAAGCTTAGATCACAGTATATTCTCCTTTATGCTGATGTGATACAAGAAAAAAAACCCCACAGAAATCAATGAAATGTCTTCAGATTGACATGGGAAGAAATAAAATTAGAAAACAGCCTTCTCTTCCTTATTGCCCAGTTTCAGATATATCCTGAAGACTCTTAGGTGGAAAATGGGAGCACTGATTTGTGGAACTATTTAGCACCTACCTATTCAGTGAGCTCACCTGAACAACATGTTTCACGTGTTAGGTTTACTGTTGCTACTTTATTCCACTCAAAAGAAAAGAAAAAATAGGCGGCTTTCATGTCTGTAGATATTTTCTTCTAGGAAACAAACATTTGCAACAATTCCAAAATATTTTAGCTGTTACTACGGAATGGTTTGTTTAATTTCCTTTCCAAAGTCCTCCACTCTTATGGCACCACTGCACAGCTTCACAGAGGTCCTCCTGTGCCACAGGCCAAGGATGTCATCACGCAAATAATTCAACTTCATGTATCTGTGTTCAGGGAGGAGTTAAAGCAAGGCCAAACAATCAAGTCTTAATCTTAAAGAATGGAGCTATTCCCCCTCCTGCATTTATAATACATAAAATAAAACCAAGCTAAAAGCACATGCACAGGTAGCCCTGTGACAGTGGAGATATTGATCTCTGCTGAGACTCATCAGCTACACTGATGAGGAGAAAGAAAAGCCAGGCTTGAAAACAAGCCCTTCCCCACTGGTGGGGTTCAGCACTGATTCCCTTTAGTACTGGTGGTATTCTGTCTTGTGCCTTCACACAGCTTTTTCAGCTAACATTTCTGAAGGATCACCTACTTCCATTTATTACATTTTCTAAAAAACAGAATGCATTACTCTGTCTTCCTACTCCATTCATTTCTAAATGAAAATTCTTTGACCTTGCATTGTAAGAATAATGTATTTGGAATCAAAAGAAATACCTTATTGGATTGTAACATCCATCTCCCTATGTGCTACTCAGTGAAAGAACAGTGCTTAATCTCAAAGGTTATTCCACACTATTTTTTTTAGATCAGATTCATCATTGCAATATCCAAAAGCAGATTACAGACACTTTAGCATGAATATAATTTCTCCAGGTTTTAAGAAAAGAAAATGAAATGTTTGAGGTAAGGGAGAACAATGTGAGTTTGGTAGAATCCTGGAGAGATGTCTGCTTATCTGTTCAAAACGCAGGGAGAGAAACTCCTACTGCAGAGGAAAGAAAGGGAGCATGTCTATTATGAGGGGTGACCAATCCCTATTATCTTTTCTTCATTTATCACTTTATCATTTATTTTCAATACTTAATACTGTGTAAGACCAAATGGCATTTATATTTGGCTTCTATTCTACACAAGCACCACATCTATGAATAAGGCATTACAATTCATTACAACACAACCCTGAAAATTTGTATTTACAAGTGTGTAAGAAGCTTATCAATGGATAATGTCACTGTTAGCTACAGTGTGGGTGTTTCAAACAGTCGCAATAATAGAGGGGAAAAAACCTTTAGAGAAAATATTCCACTGAAGGACGTGCAATGAGGAAGTCATTATTCCAAATATGATACTAAAGAAAAATCCTCTCGTCCAAAATATTAAAAATACATGAGCTATTCAGCTAAACACCTCTCATTTCAAGAAAGTCTCTGACTGAAGGAATGAAAGTTGCAGGCAGCTGTTAAAAACGCAGACGTTTGTTGCAGCTGCCTGCTCTGTGGCTCAGATCCTGTGCGGGATTTCAGCCCCACGTGTGCAGGCGGCTGCCCGGGATGGCTCCGACAGCCACCCCCTCCCTCCCCGGCTGCCCTGGCTGGCTGTCCCCCTCCATCCCACGAAAGCCGGCAGACCTGGCACGAACCTGGCCCTCCCGGCCGCGGTGAGGGAGCTCCGTGCCATGGTCACCAAGCCCTCGAAGCCAGCACCAGGGAAGTGCAGCACCAGGGAAGTGCAGCAGCAGGCACCAGGGAAGTGCAGAACCAGGGAAATGCAGCACCAGGGAAGTGCAGCAGCAGGCACCAGGGAAGTGCAGAACCAGGGAAGTGCAGCAGCAGGCACCAGGGAAATGCAGAACCAGGGAAGTGCAGCAGCCAGCACCAGGGAAATGCAGAACCAGGGAAGTGCAGCAGCCAGCACCAGGGAAATGCAGAACCAGGGAAGTGCAGCAGCCAGCACCAGGGAAGTGCAGAACCAGGGAAGTGCAGCAGCCAGCACCAGGGAAGTGCAGAACCAGGGAAGTGCAGCAGCCAGCACCAGGGAAGTGCAGAACCAGGGAAGTGCAGCAGCCAGCACCAGGGAAGTGCAGCAGGGAAGTGCAGCAGCCGGCACCAGGGAAGTGCAGCAGTGCAGCAGCAGGCACCAGGGAAATGCAGCAGCAGGCACCCACAGCACAGGGAAAGGAGCAGTGCGGTCACAGACCCCGCTCCAGGCAGCACACCAGGAAAGCACATCTGCTGCCGACAAAAGCCAAGGGACAGCCCTCGGGGAGAACAGCCTCCAGCTAAACCAGCACTGCAACGCTCAGGACTCGATGATCTTAAAGGTCTTTTCCAATTGATGCCCGAAAGACAGGCTGGAAATAAATTCCCATAGACCGATGTCTATAGAGCAGGTATTTGTTTATTGCAGCGCTGGTGGTGAGGGGGATTTCTCCTCCTGACTCACCCGCCTTTCTCAAGTGCAGTGGTTTATTTATACAGTAAAATTTTGTTTAATGTTGCTATGTCATTACAGCATCGTCACATACGCACCAGAACTAATTTACATAGCATGCTCTCATGGTTATTAGATAATTCTTTGCACTGCACATGCACTTCCCCAATTCAGAGGACTTCGGGAGTCTTTGATGAAGGCTTCTAAAGTCTTCTGCACACTTGAACTTTTCAACTTTGTCTTCGAGGCATGCACAATTGCGATGCCCTTCAGTCTATCTGGTCTTAACCGGCCTAAATTCTTTGTTTTGTGGATAACTGGCTTCGGCTTGCCAATTTCTCATTAGTACTACACTTACTTATCTCTAAAGCTATACACCTGCTAAGTTTTTATCTCTTTTCCTCTATTCTGCATATAAGCAACTAGTTAACTACATACTAGCCATTACATTGTATAAGAAGTTATTCATATTAGATTATATGGATATCAAAAGTTATGATTCAGATTATAAGCATCAGGTTATAGGTATAGAAGTTATGATTCAGGCTACATAAGTAAAAGCTATGATTTAGGCTATATAACTACAGAAGGTTATGCTTCAGGTTATATTAATATTCTTCAAGTTACATTGATAAAAAGTCATGATTTGGTTATATTAATATTAAGGTTACATAGGTATCTTTTATCTCTAGCTATGTAAGCACTTTTTTGTTGTGACCTGAGTTATACAGACATCACAGTCTAAATGATTCCATGATTCTATGTACCACACATGTAAGCTATCACCTCAGCAGCAACAACATTCAGCTGGGGAGTCTCAGAAGACTAAGGAAACAAAAAGCTATGCGCTTAAAAATCCATCAAAATGAGAAAATCCAAACGTTTCTGTTCAGCTTTCTTCTTGTAACATAATTATTAAAGGCTGTGACCTTAATCCAGCACTTTTGATTTATTCCTTGGAGATAGTATAGCTTAATTACCTTGTTATGCAAGTCCTGGGCGATACAGTAATGTGCAATAAGAATACTTTAATCACACAAAAACTGCACTAACAGGCAATTAGTGTGATAAAACACTATATTAACTGCAATGTGATATGGAAGTTTGCTCCCAAAATGGAATAATAAAGCCATTTATACAGATAACCATTGTCAGAAGAGGTGACATAGGGATATCTAAACACAGGCAATATCTAAACAAAACTAAAGTTTTTAGATTACAACTCAAACTAGATTATATTGGTGCTCCTGCACAAAGAGTAAATCATCACAGAGATCATCCTTTTATTAACACACACTGCTGAAACCCATCAGGGAAACATTTATAAATATAAAAACACGTAAGCCTGAAGCCACAGAGCTGGTATTCTCATGAGGAGCAAATGGAAAAAGTAATCCTCTCCACTGTACCAGAGTCTAGGTATGTCCTGAATTACTAGAACAAGACAGAAGCAAAAGTTACATAGAGAGTGATTTTCAGCCAAAAGGGATTTTACTTGTATTTTTCACCCAAGAACGAATGGAAGTTGAAATGAGTAAAAATTGAGAATTAAATAGCAAAATGCATCTCAAAGTGTCAAGCTATGCAAGTAAGTATACACTGATGGCTACATACTTTTCCATTAAAACTAGTTTTGCCATCAAAGTCAGATTAATAATAATGATACCTGCCCAAAACTTCTCACACTGGGGAAAAAAAAAAAAGGTTTATTTCTCCCTCATTGGTTTGGTGACTTGAAAAATGTTTAATAAACGACATGCCTTTCCATTATTTCAGATTATTTAAACAAATGTGGTACAAAAATCCCAAGAGGCCTTGTTATCTGTTTAAAAAGTGAAAAAGCTTTACAGATCAGACCCTGCTCCCACTCAGCATCAGGTGTACCTCATTACCTTCAGGGGGAATGTGCCATAGTTAGTTGTAATTTATTAACTTTTCTGGAAAGCTTTACTAAATCTAACGTTCATTAGGTGCGAGGTTTGAGAACCACAAGAGCAAGGCAGCAGTAACCTACCACGACTCTGGTCCTCCTGAGCACAAAAGCATTAGGATTAATTAAACGCCTCCAGCCCTCCCTTTCTGCTCTGACTGTGCTTGCTGCCAAGCTAATTGCTTCTCTCCTCCAGCACAGCTTATCGTGTCTGCCCTGCTGCAGAGCAGCCAACTTCATGTTTTCTAAATGGGATGAACAGCCTGCAGACAGTAACTCTGATTGCTTCAGATCTTTTCAGGGTTCCTTGTAAGACAATTGAAATGTTTTGTGCAGACTAAATGGTCTTCAATTTTTTTTCATTTGAAGTTTTCACATTAGGAAATGAGCTATATTATAAAACTCAAAATCTCTGTGGCCTTTTTAAAGCAAGTGCATTAATTACAAAGATGAATAGGAAAGTCTTGATATCAGCTGACATCACTATTGTGAAACATGAACATTTGCAGGACTTAGAAGAAGATTATTTAATATAAAGATTAAGAAGTACGAAAGAATCTAGGAGATATGAATGACAATTATGTTCATAAAAAAAAATCTTGGAACTGATGGCACTGACTTGTGCTCTATTATTACTTACTTGACAATCCCACGTAAGAGGATTACTGTCTATTTTGGCACGATGTATAACGAGAGGGTACAGCACATCACCAAGGGGTTGTATGGAGAGGCTGCCTCGTATCATCACACCCACACATATTCTTCAAGTCAAATCTCCCACATCAGAAAACCACCAGCTGTCAGTTCCCTGACACAGCTCCACACCATTTTGTTACTCAAGAAAATTAGGGGAAAAAAGCAAAAAGGTCAAGAAGTCTTTTTAACAGGAGTGCAACCCAGACTAAATTAATGGCAGAATTGTTGTATCATTCTTTGACCCCCTGCACATAAAAATCCATGTTGCTCCTCACACTCTGTATCCTGATTCAATAGAAAAGCAGCAGACAGCAGTCCTAAGAGCATCCAGAGACTGACAGAGTCACAAGGGTTACACTACCCCTTCTTTTATAATGCTATGCTTCTAATTCTTCTAATAGCTCCAAACAGGCCATGAAAACTGGGATAAATCCAGTGTCAGAAGAGTTGCTTAGCCCAGAAGTTGTATTTTGAAGAAATCCTAATGCTAAGACCATACAAGAATTGATCTGAGCATCTTATTAAACTAGACAAGGGAAATGTACTACATTCCTAATACACTGCACCATTTTTTTCCTGTCAGGCACAATTCAAACAAAATGCAGCTGGCTCACAGTGTAGAATGCCTACCTGCTAACACAAACCTTATGGCTATCAAACTCTTCTACCACAGCCACCCACCAGTCCTCTCACTATTTGTACCAGTTGCATCTGGTAGAAGGAGGAAAATGGTCAACCTTGACCCGGCAGTTAGTAAAAGATTTCCGTATGCCAACCTGGGCAAGCCATGAGATGTTATTTCTCACATATCCTGAAACTGCAACACACAATCGATCCCTTCCTCACAATGTAAGTATAAACACACAATACAAATCTGAGAATCAAAACATGGAGTTTTCTTGAAAGCGTGGCACTGCATCAGACCCATGGTAAGCTCTTCTTTCTGCAGGTTTTAAATCTGGAGTGTGGGGATGCAGGGGAGGATGAAGAGGGGAATAAGCATGAAAGGAAGTTAATTATAGATCTATCTGATCATACATAGCTCTCTTTCACCTTATCCAAACACTTAAAATTTATTATTAGTTACAGAAAGGAGTAATAGCTGCTCTAGTGACAGTGTAGGAACTCTTAAAATTCTATTAGTTCATACAGTCCTCCCTTTTTATCTGGTTAATTGAATCTCTTATCCTTAGTGAAGCTGAGAAGGCATATATGTACCCAAGGCTTCTGACTCACCGGGTTTAAAAGCTCTTTTCAATTTCTTTCCCATTAGCTGGCCTGGCCAGTATTAGTCAATCAGTTTTACCTCGTTTCTCATAGAAGCCTGATCTTCTTTTAATTATCACAAATGCATGGGGGCAGTAGCCTTAACCACTCTTTTTATTCTGCCCTTCAAGGCCACATGCATTCCTATTTGCTGTCTGTGTCCTACTTGCTTCTGAGTATCCAAAGCTAGTGCAATTAACCATAAATTCAGTAAGAACAATAAATGACCCCATCTAAGCAAGAATCAATTGCTAACAAATATCGAGTAAGACAAGACGCAAAAGCTAATGAGGAAAGGTCTTTTTTGATACTTCTCCATAGGTTCAGTCACAGAGGTACTCCTAAATGCAGAGGGCATTCTGAGAAGTGCTCATCTTCCTCCTCCCAGAGGTTCTGGAGAAGCCATAGGAATAAACACATGGATACTACTGCTTACTTTGCTTCTGCAGTCAAAGAAATTCACACCAGCCAGCTCTATGCTTGACATCATAATCACAATCTCATTAAAATGTTCAGTCACTGAGGTCAATGACTATATAGAACTTCTACGTATCAAAATAGTGCAATAGCTACTTAGGAACTATAATTTAGAGTACAGCTCTTCCTTCAAGCATCAATTCAGTCCTCAGCCATGCTTCTGAAAAATTATTTACAGCACAGCATTTTATTACAAAAATGTAGTGCTGAGTTCAGAGTCTTTTTACTCTTATTATGTAACAGGACTAATATTTCTCCAGTAACACAATGCAGGTGTGGTAACAAACTAACAGTTATTTGTTTCAGATAACCCCAAAATCCCACTTCTTTCCCTAGGTCTTCCAAAGCAGAAGAAAACATTTTTCGAAATTCTAATTTTAGGCCAATTATATAACTTACTAGATAAATGCCTACATTGATGTGCCTCAGCACTACTATACTGCAGACTCAAAAAGCTCATGTGCTATTTTCTCCTGTGACTATGAAAATTCCCTAGGGATACCTTCACTATTTCTGTCACTAGACAGCTGTATTAAATCAAGTTGATATACACTGCCCATCATATTTACCAAACTTACAGACTCTAATATTATGTAACAAATTTTTTACTTTATTTAAATGAGAGGATTATTACTGAAGCTATTTGCACTCTAGAAGGTTATGCTCTTCATTAAATCTCTTTTTGCCTCACTGGGATGAATTAACAAGCAGAAACATAAATTGAGATTAAAAAATCACAAAATGAAAAACTATTTTGCTACTACTTCTTAAACTCCAGCTACCGAAATGGCAGGGACCAATGAATGGCATGGAGAGGCACTTTGGGCAAAAGTGGAAAATGCTGTTCTGTGAGGAAGGAAAGCATGGCAGAAGCAAAGCTTCTCTGTTCTCTGCATTGCCAAAACTCCCCAGCCTCGTTAGGGACTTTCCTGCACTCCACAGACGCAGCAGAATCTTCAGCCCTTCCCACGGGCTCCACCTGGAACTGTCCCTGGCAGGTCCCTCCTGACCAGAGTCCATTCTGGCTTTGTCCCTCACTGCCTTGGACCACACAGAAGAGGCACTGACAGTCCCATGCTGCTGCCACTTAACCTCTTCTCCTTCATTTTTCCTGGGGCTTTTTCAGCTGGAAGTTCCCACCTAACCAGCATCCACAGGTTATTCTGCTCATGAATTTCACATGGGTTTGACCTCTGAGCCTGTGAGCTGATTCCTTTGGAACTTTTGATGGAAAAGATAGTGTTTTCGGTTGTCTTATACAAAGCAAAATCTACTGAGTCAACAGCTCGGCTGAATACAGCAATTTCTCTTCAACTACAGGGAGAGCTGAACACACAGCAATGTCAGATAATATCTTCCAGAGTATTTCCTTTAGATGTCTGCAGATGCAAATGAGGCTTGCTTGACACATTTTGTTTCAGTAATCACAGGTTAGCAACCACCACAGCAGAGCTCACAACTATTTCCCTGTCTACTTCGGGTTATCTACAAAAATGCATTACTTGAAATGACTTCTGGGGAGGTCACGTATTCAGATTTTAATCTAGTCAGAGACTGAAAAAAGGAGAAGTAGGAACCAAGGTGTGATTGAAAGCACTCGGCTTCAGGAGCACACCAGCACCTTTCAGTGCCTACATGACACCTGAAGTCAACAGCTGTGAAGAAATCCAGGACAAACACCAGGGTAAACTACAATTTAAGTATAAAATAGCAAATCAGAAGGTATCAGAAAATACACTCAGCTAATATATGCATTATCTGAAATACTCTGACTCTAGAGGATAGCTTAATTAATACAGAAAGAAAAGGGTGCAATCACAGGGGAACCCTACCAGGATTTAATTTTTGTCACTTCGAAGAAGTTGACTGAAAATAGATAAATATGGAAAGTTGTCACTAATTTACAAAAGCTTGCTAAATTCAAACAACTGAAGAGCTGGTAGCTGATTTCAGAGCAGCTAGATTTTAAGAAAATCAATGCTGAGACACTCTTGAGGATTTCATTCTAATCCAGTAAACATCAAAGATAAAAGGTGCAGAGGGCAACCACCAGATTGAGGTCCTACTGTGCATGGTGCAATATAAGTAAAGTGTTAACATCAATATAAGCAAGGGAAGAAGTGGGAACACTAAAAAAAAAATATCCTGGCAAGCTAATGAAAAGGAAGCAAGCTGCTGAGAAGAAACCTGTATTGAAAATGGGGAAGAGAATCAAAGATGAACAGCACAGGAGCATACAATTAGTGGACATGCACTACTGCTTTGCAAACACTTCACGTGACACAACTCACCTATGTGCTTGTTCAAATTACAAGGAAAAATATACATGTTTTTTTCTGACTGTATCTCCTTCAAACTCACCACAAATTGTAATTCATACCCGAGCATGATGCTTTTCCCTGGTGTAATTTGTCTTTGCTGCCAAGTAAGCTGTTTACCTACATGAGAGCTAATACTTTCTGATTAGACTATTGGGTCTAATGGCAGCATTAAATAACACTCGAGCTTCTGCGTCTGCACTTCCTGATTTCTCAGGTAAGAATAAATTCCTTGTGGCAGAAAAGAAGGGAAGTGGAAAGACCCAGGTTCGTTAGCTCTCTCATTAATGCTGTGCAGTGTCTGAATTTTGGCCTTGTGACAGCACAACAGATGCCCAAACTCCCAACTGCTCAGCAGCAGAGCAGGACACAGCCCATACATCTCCACACTGCCGAGCACCCGTATATTTTTTCCCATCACAGGAAATGTCCTATTTTTCTCTGGGCACTTGGAAGGAATTGGAGTATAGATTTGGCTGACTCAGGTGCAGTTAGCCTGCATGCACACTGGAGAGCTGTCTGCTGTCATAAGTTTGCTAGCTCCAGCCCATGTGCCCAGATTGTCCAACTGAGTTGAGGTAAAAGCACCACGGTGCTTGAATAAAAGCATGGACAGCAGGAATCAGAAAGCCAACAGTTTGCTCCCTGTGCAGAGCCCACATTTCTAGGGCTTTTCCTCTTCCAACCGCACCATTTCAAAGCTATCTGATTACAGCCCTAACGAGTCCCAGCATCTCTGTGGCTGCTGAGGGGGTTGCAGAGACACCCTTGGACTTGGAGCTGAAATTCTGGCAGCTCTGGTGACAATTCACAGGGCGAGAGGTGACCAGCATGCCCTGCCCTCAGAGTCCATGTGGCACTGCCCCATCCATCAGCAGCCAAGTCAGAGCTAGTGCTTGCTTTGACCCTTCCAGTCAAGAGCAGCAACGACTGCCAGAGGGGACCAGCTGAAGTATGTGCCATTTTGGCATGGTAGCTTCTCAACCGTTTTCAAAATTGCCTCTACACAAAATAAATAGGACAGGCATATAAAAACAACAAAAAAAGGAAAACAGAGTTCATTCTTCGCAAGAAACAAGGGTTTTAAAAGTACTGTCAGGATAAAAAAAATTAGTAGGATTAAAAACAGAACATGAGACTTTAGTATGATTGAGTTACTTTTTTGTTCTTTTAAAAACCATTGATAAATGCCGCTCATTTACTTTACTGTAAAAAATCTGAATTTTTAGATGCTGGCCTTCAGGATGAAACAGAAGGTTGAGACTCATTTATATAATTGCCTGTATTTCCTGCACAACCAAGACAGAAACCCACATATCTTTGAATGACAGTACAGAGAAATCCAGTCTCCTCTCTTTTGACTGCATAAGCACTTTCACAGCAATTAAGTCCTCCCAGGTGAGGCAGCCACTGAATGAAAGTTAAGGGAAAATGGATAAAACACAAAGCAGCTCTAATCCATCTGCAACAGGAGTAGTTACAGTGACCCTTTAGAAAACAGTCGGGATATCCAGCAGACAGCTAAAGTTTCCAGCCCCCAGGTAATCAGACACTAGATCCCAAGCCTTCAGTTCCTGGCAAAAGCTACAAACAAGCTGTTACTTAAAGGCCACTTTCATGTCTAGATTTCCAAGCTGCTCCGGGACCACAGCAGGTGGAAACACTTGTCTGCACAAACCAGCCCTGCAGCAGAGCTTGACAGAGAAGGGAGCTGCTCTCCAAGAAAACACTATTCCCAGGCTCAAGCGGGTGAAAAGGGCACAGTCAACCTCAGAAACAAAATGCTACCCATTTTGACAAATGCTAAGCAAGGGAAACAACTGGGCATGGGAATTCAGTGAGTTTCAGAACCCTGGATCCAATCCAGTTTTTGTCCTTTAATAAAGAGACAATCAGGGAAGCATGTGCCTAAGTCTCTTCTTGCTCCTAAGAAGGGCAAAGTGCATTTTGCCAGTTACTGGAAGTGATGCTTTGTCAATACAGCTGCTTGTGAACAATGCCATGGCTCATGGCAAGGACACAACTGGAGAGATGCAGAAAGCATCCCTAAGGGGCATGACACTGACAGAGCAAGTGAAGATGTATCACTCACAACATTAAATCCTGCAGGCAGAAAACTTCAGAGCAAAGGCTGCCCCCCACTCTTCACTGAACTCACTGTATGTACACATTGCTTAAATGGACAAAAAAACCAGCTTCTCTAAATGCGTAAGAAAATTATATCTAGGATCACAGTATGAAAAAGAAGTATCAGTCCACCTATGGAGTAGGAAACTAAAGCGGAGAAGAAAAGTAAAATCTTTCTACCTCCTCAGTTACACGAAAGGACAATAAACTGCACAGTGCTACCATAAGTAATTATTAGGAACTGTGCAGGAACTGTGCCTGCTGCCTGATCAGCATTTTAACAAAAAAAGATGCTACAGAGCAGCACAATACTGCATCCTCTGAGTATTAAATCTGTGTGAGAAAGCAGTATAATCCATATGCACAAATAGAGCTGCAGTCGCTTCACCTGCATCCCAAGATGCTCCCTATCCCCAGCCGAGAGCACAGTGAGCTCAGCCTTCTGCTAGTGCTGCCCACCCGAATGTGCAAACAAAACAAGCGTGTGTTTCACACAATCATGGAATCACAGAATATGCTGAGTTGGAAGGGACACACAAGGATCATCAAGTCCAACTCGTAGCCCTGCACAGCACCATCTCCAAGAGTCACACCATGTGCCTGAGAGCATCATCCAAACACTACTTGAACTCTGTCAAGATGGTGCTGTGACCACTTCCCTGGGGTGCCTGCTCTAGTGCCCAAACACCCTCTGGGAGACAACCTTTTTTCTAATATCCAACCTAAACCTCCCCTGACACAATTTCAGACCATTCCCTCAGGTCCTGTCACTGGTCATCACAGAGAAGACATCAGTGCCTGCCCCTCCTCCTTCCCTCACAAGGAAGTTGTAACTGCAGTGAGGTCTCCCCTCAGCCTCCTCTTCTCCAGGCTGAACAGACACAGTGACCTCAATCACTCCTCATACAAGTCCCCTCAAAGCCCTTCACCATTTTCACTGCCCTCCTTAGGACAGTCTCTAGTAGCTTAATGTTGTTCTCATATTGTAGCACCCAAAACTGCACACCATGTTCAAGGTGAGGCCACCCTGGTGCAGAGCAGATGGGGAAAATCCCCTCTCTTGCCCGGCTGTGCTTGATGCACCCTAGGTTTGTACAAAAATAGACGGCTGATGGATCAAGTCTTAGTGCTTAGGATAAAACAAGATGTGGCCTTCTCTCAGATAAAGTAAAATCATATATCTGAGCAATAAGCTCAGCACAGTTCCCCTTTACAAGGAATACAGAGCAAGCAATAAAACATACTGGTGAACACGCCCTTTGGCTTCAATTTTTGATTCATAAAATCCTGCCTCCTCACAGGCATGCTGTAAAAATAAACGTACTATTTCTGTAGGGTTTACCAACTATAGGGATCAATGCTGAGAAAACCCTGGAGGAAACTAGGCTTTTTGGATATCAGGAAGCAGGAAGCATATTCCAAAAGTAAACCAAAAGTGGTCATAAGCTGAATGGTGAGAATAAAATTAAATGCTGGTCAGCTGTTTCCCTGCTGCTAGATGGTCCCTCCTGCTCAGCTAGAAAGTTGATACTGTCTCAGAAAAACTCAATGACCTTGTAGCATCCACACAGAGGACCTGATGCCCTTGGCAGGCTCTAGTTCCTGTCTCCCAGTGACATCTGTAACCTCACAAGCAGCCAGACCAAAATGGATCAAAGTGGCACAAAAATCCAGTGCTTCCTGTGCCAACATCCAAGCAATGGCACGTTACGGAGATCTAACTTGTTTGGCAGCTGCCCTGCGACCCAGCAGGTAGAGGTGGCGGGTTTCTGATGGAGTATGTGAAGCTACTCCTCCTGACCTCTCCTTCCAAGTGAGATGTGGATATAGGGGTAGATTTAACTAGAAATACAATAAATACAAACATCATACATACATATATAAAGACTTTGGGGTAGTTTGTAACAAAAACATGAGGAGTACACAGAACATCCGTCTGTAAAACACTGGTAAGGAGGTGTTTTCCAAACAGAACATAGTCACAGAATTATACCACAGTAATGGTTTACCTAATAATAGAAACAGCAACCCACAAACCACCCTCATGAAAACAAAGCAGGAGTCCAAAATATTTTTGAAACTTGTCTAAATATTTATTCCTTTTCCAGGTTATGAAATTATTTTACTTCCCTGGCTTTCAGCAGTTATCTGTACCAAGCCCATTTGCACAGGTTTGTCCAATTTTTCAGACATTATCCTATAAAACCTTTATCTTTGCATTTTGTAATTACAGTTTGTTCCAAAACCTAGGGACAATCTGCATGAAATTAAACTGAGACACTTTTCTCATATCATATCCTAACCAGCCTATAGTATTTTGGAAACTGAAATAAAACATACTTAGCACAATGACTAACTTGTCCACGAGCCATTTTGGGGGGTAAAAGCCATTCCTGAATGCTAGAATATTTTCATTAAGGCAGTATTTCTGTAAAACCTAACACTGACTCTCTATGTGTGAATTTTTAGGGTAAATTCCTTTTTTATTACAATATCCACTTGCAAAAGAAGAAAAATATTTTAAAATTATTCAGGCACTGTAATGCCACTACTAGAACTTCTAAGTGCCACACTTAATTTTGAAGAACTGCTTTTAAAAGTCCTGATACAATCATATGGCAAACTCACATTCAAGACAAACTGCTGGATCCCTACAAAAAAACCCCCAGTGCTTAGAAAAATCAGTGTTTTAAATGCTAGAATTTGACAAGTAGCAGAAACACCATCAAGAGTACAAAACAAGACTCATGAAGTCCAATTCAACTTCAAATTGAATTCCAATTCATTTAATTGGATAAATACTTAAAAGAAGAACCTGCACACATCAGGCAGCTGACAACAGACATGTCACAGTACAGCTGAACACAGAAGGGAGAGACTTTAGAGAAGACAAAGACCACTTAGTGACTGCCCAGTTTTTACATAGTGTGCAACTTCCTTTTGGATTATCTGTGATTAAGGGAGCCAGTTCTTACATTTCCTAGACACCTGTTACAATCAGGATTTGTTTCCAAGCCTGATGGCACACATTTCTCAAAGTTAGCATCAGGGCATCAAAGTATTGTCAAGTTTAAGGGGCGGGAGGACCCGGAGGTGGCACTGCTTCACAAGGAAGGAGCATCCCACAGAAGAGCTCATACGTTGCTATGCAGGCAGCCCAAATACACATCCCTGCCTGGCACCTTTGTCCTACTAAAAATGACATAGCACCTTGTAAACTGGCACCGTGCCATTCTGACAGATGGACTTAAGTGTAGGCAGCCAAGAGACTATGTATAAGCATCAAATATGTTTTTTGAGAGGAGGACTTCCAGCCAGGAATGTTAAAACAGCTGTCCACATTGAGCTGGCATGCCTACACTTAAGAGGATATGCTATCGCCACTCAAGCCCTGAGCTGGATTAACTTGAAAAATAAATAAGATAGCTTCCACAGCCACATAAGGTGAGTTTTTGCAGAATCAGGATTAGTGATACTCAGGGGGGCTTTAATGACCTACTATTAGTGGGCACACTTGCAGGGTCAAAAAGCTCGTCAGTTCTGCAGCTCAGTGAAGTTTTATCAGGTGCATGCTTATATATATTTATTTTCCTTTGGGAGAAAAACATAGAATGCAATACCAGCATGATTATGAATAAAAAGGTTAGTGACCTTCCATTTTGTGTTAGAGGATACTTTATGAATTAGCTGTCCTCACTCAAACATCTCTGTGTGACTGGGATCTGTGTCACTGGGCTTTCTTCTCTTTTTAAAACTTCAACCACCATGGCCTGCTCTGAGACTTTTTGTTAGCTCATGCCTACACACAAACATACATTTTACATTTTGATATCACTTGCATAGTTTTCCCCAGTAAAAGAACCACACCAGCTGGAGAACCAGGCATTGCATAACACAGGATGTGAGGTGGCAGGCCTGCAGAGCCATGCCCAGGCCACTTCTATCCCATCCTTGCACCTGGCTGGGCTGTCTGCTGCCCACAAATCCCTCTCCTCAAGGACATGCAACATTCCAAACCATTGAGAAGATCCAACAAAAACATGTTTGCTCACATCAACGTGCCAAACAGTGTTTTCTTTTTCCCCCAAAAACTCAGATTTTACTGCTGCCCCTCAAAAAGTCATGGGCCTAAGTCTAAAGTAAGGCAAATACTCAAACATTAACAAGTTAAAACCTTTCTCAGACATCCACACTACTTAAAAAAAGTAATACCAAGATTTCCAACAGCAGACAACATCACTTCTAGCCCAGAGTAGCTTCAAGACTGAATGGAGGTGATGGTATGTTTTATTCAATGTTTAAACACACTTTGTGTTCATTTTAATTCTCCTTGTGGTCACAGTCAAATCACAGGCATACATTTTTCATGTAAAGTGTAGCTGGGTGTACTCATCTTTGTTCTTATGAATCACTGGAAATGAACTCCAACTCTACAAGCGTCCTCCCAGTACAGATCAAAGCTGCCTTTGGTGCCTGGCGGGCACAGGGTCACATGGAGTCTACCCAGCTGCTGGTGCCTTTTACCTTTGTTAATTTTGCTGCAATTAAAGTTACCTGAGTCACTTCATTACAATTTCCTGTGCTAGAAGCGTGTCAGTGGTAGGCATCACTTCTCCTACACAGTGAGGATTTCCCCCCATTGACCTTGCCTTCCCCTTTCTTGAAGGAAGACTTCCTGCTCTCACACTGTTCACCTCTTTTACCCTTCATTCTTCACCTGCAGCATTTCCATTTCCTTCTTCTTTTTTCCATGTTTTTGACGACTGTGTGAGATCACCTACTTGCAAAAGTTCTAAGCTACAATTTAGTAACCTCAGTAACAAGATGTTTTGTTTTTTCACACTGCCAATAAAGTCAATGCTAGGTTAATCTTAATTTCCATACCACTTAACCTTTCTCAGATGGGAGAAGAGAGGGAAAAAACACTCTGTCAAATATTTCATCATGCAGATTAGCAATACTTCTCCCTCCTTCCAAAAACCAGCACTACCCCAGGCTTTTTCAAGACACTGTGCACAGGCTGTGTATGGCTTTAAAACGGTTCAGGGAACAGTCAAATTGCCAAAGAACAGGTCAAAAGGAATAAAAACACTGATCCGGATCACTACTTTTGCTTAGTAAAGCAGTTACACACACACCACACAAGTGTATTACTTTCATAAATGTGTGTTTTACATGCAATTATTATCACCATGGCTATTGTAAAGCCAAAGTAAATTGAACTGCAAATCGTAATGCTGAGTATCCAAAACCCCTTGGCAGCTCTCTCAGCCCCCTAAGTGCCTCTCATTACATGAAAACAATTTGAAGGGGCACATGAGGTTCATTTCTCACAGAAGCTTGTAAGGTGTTAATGCAGAGAGCAGCCAGTCTTCTCATACATTACCCAAACTATCACGATCAAACTCCAGTAAAGTTTAGTACCCAGTTGCCTGAGACACTTCTTTCTCCCACCATTGCACAACTATCAGAAAGACTTGTCTGTACCTGCTGAAAAACATGTGCCAGATTGGATTCTCATTTCGTTCTGCTCCTTGAGCTACCCTAACCAAACTCAACCCTGAAGGTTTTACGTGCTGGTTTATTGATGGGTTTTTAACTCTAAGATGCCAGATGATGTATCAATGCCAGTCAAAATTCATTGCTAGTTAAAGGCAAATGAATGCTGGAAAAGTAAAATGAAGTATGCCAAAAATCTCTCGAAGTGCTTATTGAACATTAACATTACAGAGACTTTACTCTAAAGGCACACTATTTAGAAATATAAAGCTTCTGAGTTTTGAAAGGGCACGGCAAATTTTAGCACTGCTTTCTGAAAAAGACGCCGGCTACTGCCAAGTGCTGAGAAGCATTAGAGAAGACGACTTTCTCTGCTGTTCTGTTCCCCGTGCACGAGGGTGTGAGTACAACCACTTTTAGGCACACTGCATTAGCTTCACCTGTTACTACTGTTCACCATGCCACAAAACATTTTAAAACAGGAAAGCATGGCAATTTTACTTCAAAAAGTCATTTGAAAAGGAAAACTTAGCACAGATGTTGTTCAGCAGGACCAAGGCAGAAGTACCTGTAACTGGCCCCTCAGAGAGATCTGGGGTGCAGCCAGGTACTTAAGTTGCCTTACCTAGGTAAAGCGAGGCGTTTTCTTTCTTGACATTGTCATCTAAGTAGGTTGGTCCCAAGGTATAGATGGGTGTCGAGCCCATGCCAATGAGGATTTGGGCACAAATGAATAAAGCTACATAGAGAGAGTGGTCATTTCCGCCGGTGTCCTTGATGCAGGCCGACGAGTCCCACTGCTCTTTGGCAGTGCCATTGCCAGCCACGCACAAGCCCTCGTTACTGACGGAAGAGTTCAGTTCCTGGATCTGGTACGGTGGAGAGATGAAGTGAGGTAAGGAGAAGAGCGCAGCGCCCAGGGCGATGAAAAGACCCCCTACGGCCAGCCAGAGCGGCCTCCGCCCGCGACCCCCGAAGTAGCTGATGAAGACCACCACCACCAGGCTCCCGATGTCGAAGCAGCTGACCAGCAGCCCCGACTCCGAGCTCTTCAGGCTGTATCTCCGCTCGATGGTGGTGATGACGCTGCTCAGGTAGCCGGAGACCATGAGGGACTGGATGAAGGTCAGGAAGCACATGCACACCAGGAAGAAGCGCGAGTCGGCCAGCACTGTCCGCAGGCACGCTCTGCCCGGGGGGCCCGCCAGCAGCAGCGCCGGCGGCGGCGGCGGCAGCAGCAGCGGGGGGCCCAGGGATACCCCCCGGCCGGGCGCCGCCGGCTGGCCGCCCTCCGTCCTCCAGGGGAAGCTCCCGTTGCCGCCGGCGGCGGAGGGGGGCCGGGCAGCCTCGGCGGCGGCAGCGGAGCCCTCGCCGCGCTCGGCCTCGGGAGCCGGTCCCGCGGCGGGGCTCGGCGGGCCGCCGCCGCCGCCCCCCCCGGCCGCCAGGGGGGAGCCGAGCGCGGGCAGACTGCGGCACCGCGGCGCCTCCGCCCGGCCCCCCGCCGCCGCCGCCGGCCGCTCCGCCCCGGGGAGCCGCTGCTCCGGGGTCCCCGCCGAGGCCATGCTGAGTCCGGCGGCGGCCTCAGAGGAGCCCGGCCGGCTCCATCGCCGCCGTGCGTCGAGCGCGCTGAGGGGCCCGGCGAGAGCGCAGCATAGCGAGGAGGGGAGGAGGGAGGGGAGGGGGGTGGCCCTAGCCGCGGCTGCCGGCCGCCCCGCCGCACGTGTCAGCCAAACTCCTTTGTGGCTCCATCCACCCTCAGTCTCGCTCGAGGGGCCGCCCGCCCGCCGGGGCGCCCGCGCTACCGGCGGCTCCCGCTCCCCGTCGCCGCATGCCCGCGGCGCCGCGCTCAGCAGCCGCCCGCCGGGGCCCCGCGGACAGCCCGCCCGCCGCGGGGCAGCGCCGCCCGCTCCGCCGCCCGCATCCTCCTCTCTCGCCGCCGACTCCGCTGACAGAGCTCCGGGGGGTTGCTGCCGATCTGCGGGGCGGAGAGCAAGCACGGGAGGTCAGCGGTGCCGGCCCCAGGGGCCCCGTCCCTCCCCGCCGCCCCGGCCTCTGCCCGCCCGACACCGCGGTCTGCGCTGAGCTCCGGGGAGCGCCTCTGTCCCCGTGGGGGCTGGATCACGGCAGCGCCCCGGGGACCGCGCGTCCTTGGGGACGGCACATGGATTTACATAAGAGCTGGGGCGGCCTCGGCCGGAGCGCGACCCTTTTATTTGGCGCCGGATGCGACAGCCAAAGGTCGCCGTGCCAAGCCTTTTATTTTGCAGCCTAAAAATAAATGCGCTGAAATAAATACTCCGCTACAACTCGGCGGCCCGGGGAGCGGCGGCAGGCGGAGGGAATGGGAACAAAGCAGGAGCCGGGCAGCGGCGGCGGCGGGCACCCCGGGACCCAGCACCCCGGGGCCGACCTCGCCGCCCCGACTCGCTCGGGTGGACCCCGGCACCGCGGACACCGGGAACTGCCGGGCGCAGGGCACTGCCCAGACATCCCTACCCCGGCAGCGGAACACGCCTTTTGCCTCCTTTGTCCGCTTTTGTCTCCCCGCCGCCTCCCGCTCGCTGCGGCCCCGCGCAGGGGCGGGCGGGGGAGGCAACGGCACCCGGGCAACCGCGCCCCGGCGGCGGATCTCCCCCACCCGCAGAGGGTGGGCAGCGGGCAGGGCGGCGGAGCCTCCAGGGCGCACCGGCTTTCCTCCCGGCCGCCGCGAAGACAAACAGGACGGGACTACTCACCGAGCGTGCGGCGCCGGGGGGCGGCCGGCCCGGGCCCTGCGCCCCCGCCCCGCCTGTCACCCGGCGCCGGGCCCCCCTCGGCCGCCCCCGCCTCCCCGGGCGCCGGAGCGCAGGCGCGCCCGCCGCAGCCGCCGGGCCGGGCGATGCCGCCGGGCGCTGCCGTGCCCTCCGAGCTGCCCTCGGCGCCGCGCCGGTACCCGGCTACACCCCCTCGGCAGGGAGGCTCCCGCGGGACGCTGAGCCCGGCGGCGGGGCACACCGTGCGGGCCGCTCGATCGGTGCCCTTGCTCACCCGTGCTGCTCCTGAGGGCTGCATCTCGGCCCTCGTGGCGGAGAAGGTCCGCGGAGCGCCGCGGTTGGCAGCCCCGGGCGGCGGTTAGGATGCTTAGGATGGTGTTGCATCGCCTTGTGCAAAAGGCGGAAATACTGGGAAGACGGGACCTCAGTTACATCGTCGGCTGAAAAGTGAGAAGAGCCAAGGGATGATTTTCAAAAACTGTTAATTTTAAGGGAAATAGCAGATCACCTGATGATCCTTCTGTCCAGGGTCTTTTCTCCAATGCAAACCATCTCCAAAACTGGGAAGCACATGCGAAATACAGGAGAAGTAGTTCGGAGTTTACTCCTCATAGAGTTTGCTCCTAATTCCCTTTTTTAAGTTTGTGTAGTGTCTTGGATTTTCTCTCAAATCCCTGTATTTAAAGCCCTAGTCCCAGGATAAGGCTAAATAGTACTGCAAATTATTTTATTTGTCGTGGCTTGATAGAGTGTGAACTGTTGAGGTATTCATCCTTTTGCCCAAATTTTTTCCAAAAAATAATCCCAAGAAATACACCAAAGAAATATATTATCCTACTACACATTTTTGAATAGTTAGTGCTTTTCTGGCAGGATGGAAGATTTACCATTGATTTGTTTCCCCTCCTTTAAAAAAAAAATGTGTAAGACTGACTCACCACATTAGTTATTTATAGTCTGGATCAATAAGATAGTTTCATATTATAAAAGATACCATTTTCAAGTTCTATAAAGCTATTATCAAGAGGTATTTTGATACCTCTTTGTACTCGCTTAACAGTTCAACTGCTCAAACTCAACACAGCCAAAACAGTATCATTTTTTTTCTTTGTTTTCCAAACACATTGTTCCTGTTAAGGAGCTGTCCCAACTTGAGTGCTTGTCTAGGCCTGTAGTTTTAGTATTCCGTTTGAGGTTTCCGCAGTTCAGTATTCCCCAGTTAGGTTTTCAAAGATTCTTGAAAAACTCATGATTCTTTCTTTCTACATCAGGTCCTTATGACAGTTTCTTATATTTCATTATCCCACAGTTAGTTGTTACTGCAGCTCCTCTCTCCCACCTCTCCCACTGACAGCTTCCCATGGCCGCAGCTTCCATCACTGCAGCTCTGGCACTCACCTCAGTGCACAGTAAGCTGAATAAACTCACTGAGGCAGCAGAAAACCAATCCAAGGGGGGAAAAAAAGTGTTTTGCTGGCTTTATGAGCTGAATAACTTCACCAAGGATGGGAGCACAAGAACTTGAAAAAAAATAAAGGGGGAGAAAAAGAGGTCCATGGGGATAGAGGAAGGAGCATAATCCATTTCAACAAGAACAGGCTCTTAATTCAACCCCATCATCTCACACACATGTAATTCACCTGGTAGACAGTATCCCTTCAGTCACTCCTTTGCACTTGAACTGGTACATGAGCCAGTAACTGCAGTTTTAAGTCTAATGGAGCATATCTATGGCATCTCAGTGCTGGCTTCTGTCTCTGGTTCACAACAACCCCGTGCAACACTACAGACATGGGGAAGAGTGGCTGCAAAGCTGCCTGGCAGAAAAGAATCTGGGGATGCTGGTCAACAGCTGGTTGAACCTGAGCCAGTGTGTGCCCAGGTGGCCAAGAAGGCCAGTGGCATCCTGGCCTGTGTCAGCAATGGTGTGGCCAGCAGGACCAGGGCAGTGGTTGTCCCCCTGTGCTCAGCACTGGTGAGGCTGCACCTCAAATCCTGTGTTCAGTTTTGGGCCCTCACTGCAAGAATGGCATTGAGGTGCTGGAGTGTGTCCTGAGAAGGGCAACAGGGCTGGTAACGGGTCTGGAGCACAAGTCTCATGAGGAGCAGCTGAAGGAGCTGAAGTTGTTTAGCCTGGAGAAAAGGAGGCTGAGGTGATACCTTATTGCTCTCTACAACTTCATGAAAAGAGGCTGTAGCCAGGTGGGGGTCAGTCTCTTCCCCCCAGTAAAAAGTGAGAGGATGAGATAAAATGGCCTCAAGTTGTCCCAGGGGAGGTTTAGATTGGATATTATGAAAAAAAATCTTCACCAAAAGGATTGTGAGGCACTGAAAAAGACTGCTCAGGGAAGTGGCGGAGCCACCATTCTTGGAGCTATTTAGAAGACATGTAGATGTGGCACTTTAGGACATGGTTTCGTGGTGGACTTGGCAGTGCTGAGGTAACAGTTGGACTCAAAAATCTTAAAGGTCTTCTCCAACCTAAATAATTTTATGATTTTTACATCAGCTTTGGGATCTTGTTCTATGACTAGGATTCCCAGCCATTATTGTGTAAAACCAGCAATAACTTTTGTGAGATTGCAGAATAACAATAAATACACAAAAGCATTCTCCATTCCCATGGGAAAATATAAGGGCACAGCATTCTCAGCTTTCACAGCATTTGCAAATAGTACAGCCTGCAAAAAGATATAATTGCAATTCTTTCTGCAGTGGCAAACCTGTCAAGAGAGAAACTTGTTCTTAGGACTATGTGAAGATGTTTGTTTTCGGAAGTTACTCCACCTGACTACAGGTTCTAAAATGTTTGACTTCCCTGCTTACTTTTGGGTCTGAATAGTTAAATAGCAGGTTGGCTGCAGTGGGTATGAGCATCCAGCACCAAGTGATGAATGTGAAATCAGTATTACTCCCTTCACTTGATAGGTTGATTACAAAAGGTATAACAATGGTACCCAAATTCACAATAAAGTAGAAATGTATAAAACTTACTATACAAAATTTCTCCTTTTAAAGTCTTACCATAGTGAATTTAAAATACACAGTATCTCTCAAGCACAAAGCAATCCCTTGGTGTTGCAGACCAGCCTGTTTATGGCTACATCTGCAGACGAACATAGTTCCCATTTTGCTAGATTAAGGACATGGGCAGATATCCTATTTTGATTTCTCTATGTTAATGAAAGACATAAAGTCAGGACTAGTGAAAGGCAGGCCCTTCATCTTAAGAGTTCCTAAGTTCCCAGCTGACAACCTGCTTCCCTCATGGGCTGTCCTACTGCAGCGTTCTCAGCTGCTGTTCTGTGAGACACAGGACCTTAAGTCGCAGCTTGGTCTCATGAGCTGATCAGCTCCAAAGGAGATGGTACCAGAGCTACCAAGGCACCATCTTTTTAAGGTCACACTTCAGTTGGTGATAGTTTTGAGGCTTTACATGTCCTTGATAGTTCAGAAAGCTGGTGATGCCCAAGAGGTACCTCAGCCTAGTCTATTTCAGGCCACGAAGAGAGGAAAAAAACTCAGCTGAAGGCTGGCATGAGTTGATGGCTCTGCTCTTCCTTCAGTGTTTCACATTTCCAGCCAGGTTTTCCACTCGATGAAATGTCACAAATGCAATAAATCAAAACACTTGTCTTCCTTCCCCTTTTCTCTCACACTGCTGCCATTTTTGGGCAACATCTGCTCTTCATTCCCAGCCCAATATTAGTAAAGGAATAAGCAAAACAGGATGTGCATTAGGACTAATGGACTTTAGTTTCTCCAGGAGCATGAGCATTGGGAAGCATAAAGCAAAAGGACAAGAAGTGTCACTCCTCAGGGACCCTCACCAAGCTAGTGTCCTAATGAACTCCTGAGGGCAGCTCACTGCTGGGAGAGAACAGCTCATTATTTTTATTTGAGATGTCAGAGAGAGCACATGTAACAGCAGATGCTATACTGAAGAGCTCGTTTAGTACAAGAAATGAGCTTAACCACAGTCAGATACTGTTGGGAGACACCCACATTAATGTTTGTCAGTCTCCAGAGAACTAGCTACAGTCTTACGAATGAAATAAAGAAACCATGAATGCCAGGGAGGTGCAAAGCAATAGGGGAAAGGGAAAGGGAGAAAAGAGAAAATCTCAGAAATAATGATTGAACTTAAAGGTGACAGCTATCAGTATTAACACTGTGCATGTCAGAGAAGAAAGGACTACCTTTTCTCACTGAAGTCATTCTTCTACATTATAGTCTGCCCCTGCCATGCGCTCCCTTGCAGGGAGCAGCCCCACTATCCACAGTGGGGCCAGGGCAGCAGGAGCGAAGGGTTTGGTTGGCCATCCAGGGATCATCAGGCATGGAGAGGTGGTGAAGCAGCTTACATCAGGGTGGGGGCCCAGTCAGAAGCAACAGTGGTCAGGACACCTGCGAAGGGAAGGCTCTGACATGCCTTGCTTGTTGCAGGGCTGAATCCAGCACCATGCCAGTAACGTGGGCTCTCCTTTGAGTGCCTAGTAGCAAGATAAAGCCCATGACACCTATGTTAGTCACAGCGATGGTTCTGTAGGGTTTGCTGTTTTATTTTAGAAGATGCCAAGTCTCAGGAAGTAAGTTACAGTGAATCTGCTTGAGATAAATTTAACAGTTGTGTTTAAAATTAGACTTTCCTTCTCAAGCAAAAGCCCAATGTTTAAGTGTGTCTAAAAAATCTAGTCAAGCATCTTAAAAGTGGGACTGACTCTCATTTATGTCTGTCTCCTATGCAAGCACACACAGATAACCTCTTATTTTGAAAAATAAACTGAAGTGTAGTAAATTTCAGGTTTTATACATAAGGAGTGTAAAGAATAAAATAATATTTTGAAATGATAAACCATAAAAGACACGAGGAGCAGCTAAAACATGTTTTCTTTTTATACATACCATTAATGTCTTGAGATCATATTGATAACTTCTAAGTAACAAAATAAGAGGCAGAGGCAGGTAGAGGCTCTAATTCCCAGTCTTGCAACATGTCAGACTGTGCTAGGAATTTGTCTGGTGGGGCAGAGGTAAGGGGAGTGATGCAGGAAGCTTTCAGAGTCAGCACAGGACCTTCATCTGGGAAGTATCTCAGGTCTGAGGAAAGGAGTGAGGGCTTCATCCAGGGAAGGAGAGGAGCCAGTGCTTTCCTCCCCTCTGGAGCCAGCCAGGCTGGAACCCCTCACTCAAGCACCACAGGCTCTGGGCAGCTTTGAGCCACCACTCATTCTGCAGCACAGTGCTCTAAGTGCTGCACTCTAGCCCCAAGCAAGAAATATGTAAAGGCAGATAATCCACCAGCTAATCATCAAAGATAACTTTTTCCCAAGTTATTTACAAGCAAGACATACCAGATTATTGAACACCAGGTTACTTTGTTAGGAATGTAAACAGGGCCATGGTAGCCTAGCGGCAATGAGAGATGATATATGCAAAGACACATTTGGTGCCTGTAATTGTTTCCTAAGCCCTAAACCTCTGGTTTTAAGCCTTTTTTTTCCTACTGCCACAGCAGTATCAGGCATTAAGGCGACATGAGATACTCAGACTATGTACATGGGAGAGGACGAAGGGAGTTGTACTGTGCATTTCTACGTAATTTCACTCTTTGTGTTCACATCTTTTCCCTGAAAGTCCCAGTCCCTCTACTACATCCTGCTTTTAAAATGATATAAATGTTAATCCAAAACTGTGAAAGCATTGTTTGAACCCAGAATCAAAGCCATGAACAAAGACTAAACCAGACTTCCCTCTCACTCATTCACAAAGATCTCATTTCTCAGCATCTGCCGTTTTATTTCAATGTCACCTTTCAGCAGCCCTTTGGCAAGAGTTCTGTATTTATTTATGAGCTAGTGCATTTATTTGGCTAGTATATGCATCATGACATTAACCAACCTTAAACATTATTCTGCTTTCAAGCTTATATGCCTTCACATGTGCTAGTTTTAAATGTTAAGTGACAAAGTCAAAATACTTGGAAATAACTGCTTGAATCTGAATTCTCTGCTGATGTGCAAATTCAGAATTCCTTATTAGAATAGAACATTTGCTCATTGTTTTTTTCCCCCCACCTGATCATTAGTTTCTCTCAGGGGAAACACACTGGCAAAATCACAAAATAGCAGTGCCACAATAGAAGAAACATGGAAGAATGCCAGTGAGTAAAAATATCCTCCCCAAAAGCCAGTACACAGAAACATAAATATAACTGGGAACTCCTGGGTCATCATCCCCCAGGGCCAGTCACCAGGACATGGTAGGCTTTTAATCTACTGTGGGGCACAGTGTGGCCTGACCACAAATATCAGTAACTGCAAAATGTAGGGGGTTTAGTACAAAACACCAAAAAACCCACAAAATCTATAATGCACCATTAAAACAGCAAGCAAGAAAAAATCAATCTCATTGTCAGCTTCTAAATAAATCTATTGTGTGTCTAGAGGTAGACATATCAAAGACATTTTCCTGGCCCCCACAGTGTCCAAATTGGTGCTCCAAGGTGTCACCCATCAAGTCACCTTGGATGGAATCATCAATGTGCCACCTAGAATCAGCACTTCTGCCTTCACACAAAGAGAAAGAGCATTTGTCCAGGCAAAGTGCATGCCATTCAGAATCAATATCTTTAAATAAAATCATGAGCAAGTTTAATTAGTGAGTAGCAATAAAGTAATTGAACATTGATGAATATAGAGAAAGGTAGCACAGAGTAACACAAGAAGGAGTGATGAGAATAGACTCTCATGAAACACTGGCGTCTAAAATGTAATTTAATACAATCAGTTCAGTAAATCTGAAAATATTAAAAACATTCTTCAATTGCCAGTACAGAAGCTAGCTCCTACCTGTTTCAATAGACCTGAAAAGGGAACAAACTGCTGAAATGAGGAGAATTATACTCTGAGATAAATCCATGAGATTTCTGCTACCTACCTCTGGAATGGTAAAGCCATTTCAAACCCCTTAGGCTACTGTGCACCCCCACACTTAAACCAAATTCTCTACCTAGAATATGAAAACCAGAAAGGAATGTAGTGAGCTACTTACAATTACATGGTCTGAAGCAATACAGTGTAAAAAGAGTTAAAAAGCTAGCCAGGAATGCAGCTGATTAATAGGTACCAATGTTCAAAAGAAATTTAAGCCAGATATGAGAGCAGGGTTTTGTTGGTTTTTAGGAAGAATAATTTGCCCAGTAAGGCATATTTTATAGCCTTAGGGTCCCTATACAAATAGAACAAGGAGATCTCATAGAGGAATGCATGCAAAATTATTCTGAAGTTATGTGTTTATTATTATAAGGCTGAAAAAAGGACCGAAGGAAATGCTTTAAGAGGAACCATATGCTGAAGCATTATTCACCTTTTATCCTCAAAAACATGTTTTTAATGTGGGCACTCTGAAGGCTCATTTCAACATGCAGTAGCCTCTGCAGCTGCTGACCCAAGAAAGCTTTTAGGCATGGCAGTCATGGAGGCTTATTTATGAAATCCATCAGTAAATTTAAACTATGGCAGCCTCCCATTCCATGTTAGACTACCCTACCATTGCCCTGAGCTCTGATCTGTGTGGCCCAAATTCTCTTCTGAGCTAAAGGAAAAAGTGATTCCCTATGGTTCCGGAAAATGCTGTTGGGTTTGTTCTACCCATAGGACTGAGATCAGCCACTTCGCTGTCACTGAGGATAAACAGAGACTTTAATCCAGTGTTCATCGCTTGGGCAGGGTCGGGGGAACCTTCTTGCACTGGAGCTGAAGTGAGAGGCAGCACAGCAGAGATGTGGTGACTGTTGGTCTGAGGGGTCCTGCACACCACAGGGATTTGGATTTTTAGTGTTCCCCACAAGGGACAGGTGGACACATGTTGGGCTGGAAGGATGCCTCCTCAAAGAGGGAAGAGCAAGCTAGGCCCACTTTTTCCCCAGTCAGTTTCCTGCCCTCAGTGTCATACTGCAGATTCTACTGCTCACTCCAGATGTGACCCAGCAACCTCACTGCTTTCAAGAAGAGGAAGGTGATTGTTCCAGTGCTTCTTTAAATGATAATTACCTTTAAAGGCTAACCTAAGTCACCAGCCTGTACAGGTCTTCAGCTTAGGGTCACAGACACTTGTGAAATATTTATTGTCATGGCATTTTGTGAAAGACCTAATTTTAGCTTTAGCTAGCAGGTTAAATCCTAGCAGGAAGATGGCAGATTTTCATTAGAAACACTGTCTGGAGTAGTGAGGCATTGCCAGACCTCAGCACTTCTGCAAATACTGTTTCCATGCAACTGTGAAGGGAAGAGGCTTTATCTGCTTCCTTTCTCCACTGACCCTGACTGGCAATGTGGTCCTGCCCTGGACACTAAGTACATGTTATTTTCTCTGTTAAATCTGTGGCCAATAATATAAATTGCAAAAAAGTTTGGGACCAAGCAGTATATGAAGGCTGTTGATTGAAGTTTGCCTCTGAGCATGAGTCCTCTCAGCCAAATCAGGACTCTACAGATCTCCTTTCACCCAGATGGTGATCTTTTATTTTCTTGCCAAAAAAAAAAAAGCTTTGTAATAATTTTTGTGTTATTATGAGACATCTGTAGGGACTATTAAGACCTGGCTGTTGTGCAGTGCTCAAGGACACTGCAGAGTGTGACCTCAAGGCTCTCATGGTGGGCTTGATGTCATATAGGACATCTCTGGGACTGCTGCTGCCACTGTCAGCAGGAGCAAACATTGAGTTTCTAATTGTCTTTACTAATCCTCAGAAACCCTTTGGGGCCACAAGGACAGAGCTTGTGTTTGTACAAGAAGTGTTGCAGTGCGTTCGCTTTCAGTATGCAACATTACTTGTCGTGAATGAAATTCAATTATTTTACATATAAAACGGCTATGTAAAATTAATCATCAACAGTTTTAAAAGAAAATCCTGCCTATAATGTAGCTCATAAACCAGATTTTCACTCAGATGTTTTGTCTGTCATTGCTGCCCCTGCAGCTATTATTGCTGGATCTGGAATGTCAGAAAATGGGCTTCCTATCCATCACCTAAAGGAACAGTTGCTCCCAGCACAAGGACAAGACAAAACAAGTAAAGCTTCAAAGGCAGTGTTAGCAGGTTTTTTTAGGTATTAAAAATCTTGTTAAGAAATATTACTCAACAAAATGAAAGCGAATACCAGTAAAAACTATTATTATTTACATGCATGTATGCATGCTCACAGGCAATACTCATACACAAACTACTCTCATACTAGTGCCAAATAAAAGGAAAGAGTTGAACAAAAAAAAACTGCAAGAAAGGGTGTGGATTCAATACAGGGTGTGGAGCTGTATAAAACCACTGGAGAAGGCAATCCAAGCTGCCTTCTCCTCATATGGTGCCCAGTGCTAGCTCTTGTACTCTCACTCTGCATGCAGAAATTCCCACTGATATGTTGGTTTGTGTTCTGTGAATTAGATGTGGACAGTGGTGAATTCAACAATGGCTTTTTTAAAAATGTTAGCTATACCCTAGTGGTGACATACTGTCCAAAGGCAAAGGGTAAAATCCTGGCCCCACAAGATTCAGTGGTAAAATTTCCTTTGCCAGGCACCTATTTTCCAGGTTATTGACACCTTTAACCCATTATATTGTCTTCTGAGAAGCAAAGAACTGTGCATCTGAAACCTCTTTATGTAACGTCTTTGACTCTCTGTGTGTTCCTATAGGAGCCTGTTAGGAGGGGTCCTCTTCTGAGAAGTTTGATACCCCATTCCCTCCTTGGCCTTGGATCAGCTATTGCATTTCAGCAACAAGCATTTCTTTCAAA
Organism: Monarcha castaneiventris obscurior; assembly: GCA_026261815.1. Lineage (NCBI taxonomy): Eukaryota > Metazoa > Chordata > Aves > Passeriformes > Monarchidae > Monarcha > Monarcha castaneiventris. The sequence goes on from JAMPIT010000379.1 coordinate 15,035,041, forward strand.
CAGGAAGAGAAATATGGCCCCTAGAAGGATGACTTGATAGCAAAAATCAAAAATAATGTTTGCAATTTTCTATTGTTTAAAGATGGTAGCAGTTTGAATGTTATGCAGGAGTTGTAGACCAGGAAATCACATTGTCCAGCAATCCTTGAGAAGATTAAGTCTGTAAATTCAGCAGTATTTTGAAATGTTTTGTATTGTTTATACATGTAAGGTAGAAAAATTCTCTCTCTACACACAGCTATTTACACTCAGCTGCCTCAGGGGAATTTTCCCTGTTGTGTCTTCAGAGAGAATTAAAACTACAGGTCCTCAGGTGCAAATGATTTCCTCAGAGTGCTGCTCTCTCAAGCTCCATCATTTACATTTTGTCATGTCTTCCTGCATATTTCCAACTTTTCTACCCAGTGTCCATAGAAGGATGCCCATAAAAGAGGTGTTAAGGAAATTTCCCCATCTGACCATCTAGGAGCCACACTGGCACCACCTAAGCTGGGACTAAGGCCCCTTCATAGCTACACATCCCACACTCACATGGTCAGACCAGGTTTCCTCACCATCTTGACCCCAGGTTTCCTGCAGCTGAGTCTCAGACATCTCGATCTTAAATGTCACTGTGATGAAATAACTAAATAACAGCTCGAGCTGGGTGCTTCCAAGGAGGGACCTGGAACAAAGGAAACCCTGGGCTTTTATACCATCACAGTCTAAGTGCTCAAGAGTCTGGAGGTCGTGGCTCCTGCTTGGTCTCTGTGTGTCCTTCACCTGGCTGAGCCCCAGCTCCCCAAGGCCTTTGTTATGCAAAGGGGCAGCAGTTCACGGGCTCTTTTCTGGGCTTCCATCACCCAGAGCTCAACCTGCAGCTCGCAGTGCAGCTGCACACTGAGCTACCTGCTCCAAACATCTTCCTCAACACAGGGGACCCCTTGCATCCATAAAGGAGAATGCCCCTGCTTTTGAATGCTCCTTCTTGGAAGATCAGCAACAATTTTGGAACAGAGGACACGATTATATGCCCATTGTTCACAATCTAAACAGCAATGTGCAGCATCGGCTTCTAAATGTCAAGGTCATTTGTGGTATTTCTATTTTGAGTAAAATGGCTCCTTACAGTTTCCATGGTTTCACCTGAAATATGTACTGAGCCTTATTGTTAAGAACCTTGAAACCCAACCATTCTAAGAAGAAAAAAGAGATCCTCTTCTGTAGGTAGTCAATTTGACTTTTAAATGTAAAGCAGTCTGCATTTGCCCTGGATAGGTTTATGGATCTTTACACTGCATTTATGAACAAAACCAAATGTTTGGATTGTCCAATTTGCCCTTCTTTTTGGCATATTGCACAATAATAAATTTAATTATTTCTACAGCATAGATTTTCTTTTCTGCAGTGGAAAGATTGGCTTTATTGTTTACTACACATAAGGAAATATCTGCTTTATTAAAATAAACTGTTGAGAAGACATAGTAGGTCACAGTCATAATGAAAATGCAAAAGAAACACAATATGCTTTAGACAGATTTTGAAAGTTTAGCATTGCTTCAGATTGTATTCTGTATGTCACATTCAGCTGTGGAAATAGTAACAGTTATTAGAAATGCCAAATTTTACAGGACAAGATAGAAATTTTTCTATTATTGCTGTTACTTAACAAGTATTAATGAGAAACAGAATGCTGGAAGGAGATTGAAGAGTGACTCAGATAAATAAGGCAAGGAATAGTTTAATGAATTTTAAAACCCCAAAATGAAAAATTAAAACTGTGGATACTAAAAGACAGAAGATTTCCATATTAAGGCCTCCAGTACAGTTTTTGTTGCGTTGCCAGTTTCAGAACGCTCCTCTTTGCAGTATTACTGGCATAAACACAGTGTTTTGTCACCAAAATGGGGTGATGCATTTCAGTGGTGTAGCTCCACTGATATAAATAGGATTGGAGCAGACATTGCATAGCAAGGAAGTCCATTGTCTCATTAAATGGACACCTTTACAGCCTATTATAAGCATATGGAACCAGGTCATTATTGATATTTGTCCTTCTTTCTTCTTTCCTTTCTTTTTGAAGACTATCTATTAGTAGACTGTCATCTGAAGCTCTCATTCTGAAGCTGAAGCTCTCATCATTCACATGACATCAGTCTGTGGTATTTTTCTCATCTGCTGGTTACACTTTTTACAGCTGTAGAAGATGCAGAAAATGTAAGAACATAGTGGAAAATTGCCATTTTATCTCTGATAAATTGCAGTTTCGTGTTGTGGAAAGTCTGTTCATTTTCCCTTTATCAAGCCAAGAGATTTTTAAAAGCAGTAAATGGGATCTAACTCACCCAGCTGTAGTTGTCTTAGATGTGGCAAATCATGCTGGGTTCATGGACTGGACTCTATATGCAGCAATACAGAGAGAATTCAGTGACTGACCTCTAGACATCTTTTGTTCTTTACTTTAGATACATACAACAAATAGTTACTCCAATGTGAAAATCCTTAGAATGTCTGTACAATGACATAGCTCTGAACAGTTTTGCTTAGTGTCAACAGAATTTTATACAAAACTGAAATGTGTGAGGGCTTAAGACTTTGGCTACCTATTTTGTATTATTTAAAGAACTTACATATATTTCTATATCCTTCAGTGTTATTTCTTGGTTGATACATTTCTCATATATGGGATTTTGGAGTCCTTATGGTTTTAGTTATTAGAGAGGAGGAAAAAGAAGAAAATAAAAACTTTGCATACTATGTATATTTTCCTACTCTCATTTCATTAGAAATTGTAAACAAAACTGTAAAAAACTACTAAATTAATGTCAGGATTGCTTGCATCCTCCACTCTTCCTATCCATCCCTATTGCCTTCCTCATCCATCCTTCCGTAAAGGTCTGTCCCACTGTCCTGCTGGCTCTGCCAGAAGTCACCTTGTAGGTGTGCAGAAGGACATCCAGCTCCCAGAGTGTGTGGTCTCTGCATCACAAGGGAGTGGGTGCAGACCACAGAAGGATGAATTGCTCCTGTCAGCCTCACCTCAGTATGATGGCATAGTTCTGTACTCTCCTCATCTTGTTCAGCCAAACCAGCTGGCCTGAATCTAGCTTTTGGAGCAAAACTAAATTGGTAAAGCAGAGCTTGTGTCAGATCATCAAAGAGGCATCATGATGTGACAAATTATTGCATCTGATACAACAAATGTGTTAGTAAGCACTTGGGGTTTTTTTAACACAGAGATCTTGTAAATGTGCAAGATCTGTCATATCCTTTCTTATACCTCAAAACACAAGAGAAATGCACAAGTTAGAAAGTATTCCCAGCACTTAGACACTTCAAATTCCTTCATGGCTTTAACGCCTAGGAGATTAACAGGTGAAAAGCAGTCTACAGTGCTCTAAAGCAACAGAAATGACTGAAGGCTGCCACATCCTAGCACATCCAAATAAAAGCATAGGATGTTACAACCAGTTAAGACTTTGAGAACAGTATGAATATTTCAGAGACTGATCTATCTCAGGCAAGTTTACAGTTGGGGCAAGGTGCTTAGAAATCTTTTTTTTTCCGTTTTCTTTTTTTACAGCTTTTTTTTCCTTCACCTTCGAAAAACTCTTTCTTAAAGCTCAGAATATGCATGGTGCATGAGTATTGAAACTTCATATCTTTTGCTAGTTTTGCAAAAGGCCACATGTTGGGTTCTTTTGATCAGAATCGCCAGGCCTTGGAGAAAGAGATTTTCTACAGTCACTTGGCCTATCTTGCCTGCAAAATAAAATCTGTGCATCCAAGAGTTACAGTCAAGAATTTATAGGGAAAGCTTCAAAGCACTGTAGACAGAGAAGAATTTCAAATATCTCTTAGCTATACAGAGCCCTTACTCTTCCCTAAAAGACCATACGGTTGATGCTCTGCTGCCAATTCAGTGAGTGGTAAGAAAGCACAGATTTTTAATCAGCTGTGTTAAAACTTGAGCAATATTCTGTTGCTGCTTTTAGTATTAAAGAATGTAAATATTTTTGAATGGGTTTTACATGAATAGCATGAGAGTCCTTTTTTTTTTTAAAGTTGATGCATTTTAGTGTCTTTGCCTTGAATCATAGAATGATTTGGGTTGGAAGGGACCTAAAAGATCATCTGGTTCTAACCCACAGTGACAGCATCTACATATTATCTAAGTTTAGAATTCTTTCTCTAGTCACTGAAGATAAATTTCTTGACTCATTTCCCAAATGTAGCTACCAAGTGCCATTGGACATGCCACAGGACACCTGGGAGCACTGCACGAAGGTGACAGATGCTGCACACATTACAGGAGAGACTTATGACTCTCCAAGCTTCAGTGGGACATCAGGCAGGACGCTCAAAGGGCATTAGGCAAGCTCAGAAGGGTTTGAGCTCCTCATGCAGGCTGCTGTTTGAGGGTGACTTGAAGAGCTCAGAGCAGTCTGTCAGCTGCCTTGGTTAGGTTTCCTCAGACAGCTCATTCCCATGTAGTTAGCTACATCTGGGTACCTAAATCTTAATGTCTGTGACCTGCCACTGAATCTCACCATGGATGTGCAAGAACACAAAGTTGTTGGGATTTGTAGAGAGATCAAGTAAAATGTGCTGTGCATCAGGTAATACTGATGCTCTAGGTAACAGCAATTTCCAGAATTAAATAACACCTGGAATAAGCTGATGGAGGTCCCTCTCCAGAAAAGTATTAACCATTAAGCATGCAAAAAGCTTTGTCTTTATTCAATGAAGCATTGCAGCATACTCTGGGAATTCAGGATGTGCTTAACAGGTCTGCTGGTTCAGGACTCTAGCTCCATCTGCATACACACATTCTGCATTAAATCTTGTGCTTGTGTACACGGCTTTGCAACCCCTGCCCCCTGCGCATAACCTTTGTGGAAATGGGAAAAAAGTCAAATAAGTGGATTTCTGAGCACAGCCATAGGATAACTGGAAAATCACATCCTCATCATGTTTAGGCACTCATGGTAGCTGCCAGTTTGCTGACATACAGCAGCTGACGAAATTGCCTTTGCCTGAGCATCACAGGGGTTTGCCTTCAGTTACATGGCCTTAGTTCTGCAGCACCCGTGCAATTCAGAAACATGTTTTTGAGTAAGGAGTATTTGAAATGGAATTCAGTTTTAGGAAGCTCGCAGACCATAATTGATTGGCAAAAGAGATAGGAAATATCTCTTACCAAGAGCTTTTCTGTGGGTTTTGGAGGCTATGAAGTCAGCTTTTACCAGAAAGAAAAAAAAGAAAAGAGGGTATAAAAAACATTTGACTGTGGGATGCTACTATAGTCAACGGGAATTTTGTAGTAAAAATATTCATTTATTCTTAGTTCACCCAGGATTTCACTACTGTGAACTTAGATAAAATTCAGATCTCTTCACTCCCAGGGCTGAACTGAAAGATTACAAAAATAAATGGCCATGTTCTCATAGAACAACCAATTTCTATTATCAAGTTGATGGCAAAAAAAGAAAAGACTAGTAATTTAACCTAACTTAAAAAAATAAACTGGTCTTATTATCTAACTCAAGTATGGCTCCTTATCAGAGCTGGAAAGATCCTTGTCTTAAATAGGTTCTCTAGACCCTTCTGAGCTCTTAGACGTGATTTGCTTTTTCAGGATCTGTGTAATTGGCTTAAAATCGAGAGAGGATCGGGGAATGAGACACATGGGAGGATGCATGATAGATACACATGATACTGGCAACCTTCAAGTAGCAATATTTTATTTTATTTATTTTACGTTAAAAAGTCCATTCCACAGTAAAATGTCTTAACAAAAATGGCCATCTTCCCAAACCAAATATGTGGTTTGTTTTTAAACTTGCTTTTTAAACCAAAGCCAAGCTTTGCTTTATTTGGGCTCCACCAATATTTTTTCTACATCGAACTGAACTGCCAAATGCATTTTCAGTGAATAAATTATCCAAAAGCTTTGCTGATAATTCTACTGAAATAACAAGAGGATGCTGATCTGCTCACCTTTTCACTGTGCTTCCCAGACAGCTTTTGCCCAACCTCTCATTAAAAGATTGTTTCTTTAATTTACCTGTTACAGTGAAATATCTGGTTGTTTCCCAGATCTTACTATTATCTTAAGCCATGAACTCCATAAGCATGAGAACAATCATTAATATAATTTCACACTACATACCTACATTAAATCAGTAAAATACTGTTAATACAACCCAAAAATACACTAGCAATTTAAGTGCAGAAGTCCAAAAACACCTGGTGAAAGACAAAGCTAGAAGGACTCAAACACTGGTACTATCCACTAGGGTTCAAACATCTAAAGGGACCTTTTTACTTGTGATGTGTGGTCTACTCTATTTTATTAAATCCTGGTCCTGTAGCTGTGGCTCTGGCATTTTCAAGACAAATCCTTCATCAGCGTTATAAAATTGGGCTAAACTGGCTGACAGTCTGATCCAAACTAATCCTACAGAAACATTAACAAGTCCCAAAAGCAGCTGCTATTAGTAGCTGATCTGTTTGAAGGAAGATGGACCAAGTATGATGAAGAGGTTAAAAATAAATTCAGCAACCTGCGTGCTTGGCCATGCAGCTTTCTGTCTCTGTTATCTAACATGATCACCTCGAAAGAAATCTCTGATTTAATTAGAAGTACCAATCTGGAGTTCGTGCACTTACATAACAAATCACTTTTGGAAAGAACTTTAAAAGAGACCTTTCTACCAGGAATACTATCCCCAAATATTAATTATTTATGCTTGTAATAATGACAACATGGAACTGCACAACTAGCCAGCTCACAGTTTTGCACATGTTGAATTACAATAGTTGCAGACAATTAAGGCCAGAACCTGAGTGATAATGATCATACTGCAGAAATGTGTTTCTTCTACCTTTCATTACTCCCTGCTATAATGAAACTTCTTCTGTTTTCTAAAATACATTCTGACCATTGTATTTTTATTATTTTTTCTCGCCAGATGATCTGCCATCTAGCCAAAAAGCTGAAAGTGGTTTAGCTTCTATCTTTAAATCTCTGCATTTGAATTATGTTTTCTTGGTTGGTTTGGTTTGTCGGTTTTTTCTAAACTCACATCTGCCACAAAAAAAAAAAAAATTAAAAAAGCAAAGGCCACAGTTCAATTCAGTGGATTTGTCTCAAACCCTGGCAGGTTAGCTTGACACGTTTTTGCAGAACACGTAGGACATTTGGGATTAACGTTACTCATTGTAACTGTGTCATTAGCATTGTAGCAGCGTGCAGGCACTGATTATGTTCTCTCTGCCTCGCCTCCACACCTCTAATCTCAGAGCTGACCCAATTTATATCACTAGCTTTACATGAGCCTGTGCATATTGCAATCCAGGAGAGGGAAAAGGGCTGAGACTCCCTGAAAATAAACTCAGCTGGCAAAGAGATTAACCCATTTATAAATGCATTTTTGCCTGTTGCTGAGTGTGCAGAGTTTCATCCATTTAAGGAACATAGGCCCAAATCCAGATACTAACGCTGCTTGGAAAGGGAGAAGAAAGAAATAGATTAAATGGTATTTTAAATGGATCTGTTGCCAGCACACCAATGCAAATGATTTGGGGATTTTTGGGAGAGAGGGAAGGGAGGAAACAGAGCAGTGAATTTGGAGTCAGCATCTCAGAGAAATCATCTGCAGTAGTTGGTGTAAGAAAATATTCTTTTCCTTTCCAAGTACCACTCATCATCAGTATCTTTGGAAAACCTGCTGTCCTCTTAAAAGCATTCCCAAAGTAGGTGCAATCAGTCATCAATGGCAGAGGTTTATGTAATCTCCCATTTACAATGAGGAAAGCAATTTATGGAGGAGCATAAATATGAGACACAGTGGCCCTCAGGCCTTTGCCAAAGGATTCCCAGAAAACAACTTAGCTGACGCAGAAATTACAAGTACACTTCACAAGAATACTTGTACCCTTCTGAGCACCAAGAGTCTTACCCATCTAAAGATCCCAGTTCTAAATGCAGGTCCTTCTGAGATTTAAAACACAGAATACCATATATTCATATGAAGACCATTTTCTGCCCTTCTATAACAGGCTTCTGCTGAAGTATCAAATACACAGGACTAGATTTAAAAACAATGCTTTGAGGATTACAGTCACACATAATACCGGGAAACAACCAGACATGCAAGGTTTTCCCTGGGCAGTTTATGCCAGCTGTGAGTGGATGAGATGTGCAGATGCCAGATGTGCACATGAGATCTCTTTGGGCATGGGGAGACCTTAACGAGTGGGGATCCATGGCTGGGTGGGCAAAGCATCCATGGAGCTCCGCTGGGCTTCTGGAGTTTCAGCTCATTTGCACCTCTGACCCTGCTTCCCTCTTCTGGATTGAAGGCAAGTCCAGAACATTTATAGCTCTAAACTGTGTTTTAGGCACTGTAATGTCATCCCCAAGAGCACACATGACTGTGGAACTTCAACACTGTGCTTGATAAGCCAAGGTGCATCTTCCAAGATTGTGGGTGGGAGCAGGGATGAGAGCTTGTGGATGAGAGTCGTTCTTTCCTTGGGCCCTGGGACTAAGGCAGTAGCTGTGCCTGACGCAAGCACACTGTGCTTATTTGGTGATTTCTTACAGTGACAGGGCAGTACAGGTCATTGCACCAAAAATACTGGGATTATTCTCATTTTTTTCCTAAAAATATCTAGCAGTAAAATCTTCTTAAATTCCTGGTAGTCCAAAGCAGGAGAATGATTTTTTCCAAGACGTGATTCAGATAGACCCCTAACATAGGTATTTAGAATAATTTCCAGCATTTCTAAGTCAGATCAAAACCAGATTAAAATTGGTGTAGGGTTAGGAAAAATTGAATGTGACCACAACTCTTATAAAAATCAACTATCCTGAGACTGTGGGAAGAATCATCCTGCCCCTGTCAGCCAGAAAAATGTCATGATTGTATTGCTGTCAAATCTTTCTCTAAATTAAGAGTGTCAAGTTTATTTTTGTACCTGTTACTATTGCATGCCTGGTGTGTTTGAAATATGTGCAAAATTACATCTCAAGAGAAATTTTGATTTAAAAAGGAAGAAAAAGGTAAAATCAATTTTAATGTGATAAAAAGAATTTAAAAAAAAAAGAAATTGAGTAGAAGATGAGGTAACAATCTCATTCAGAGGCTTTGTCATGAGTCCATAGCCAAGGGTTTTTTCAGACACTTCCTTCATATATAAATGTAAATATTCAATAAATATAAATACTGTATTGTCTCTCAAGGGTAATAGAAGAGACACACAAGACAGTATAATGATCAGTTCAGAAATCTATTCTACATTTAAGTGGATTTAAGGTTGAAAGCACTTGTCAATAATTCAAGGGTAAAATACATTAAGGGACTACTGTAATTATCCGAAGCTCAGGCAATATAAGCTGGGAAACTGAGAATCAAGGAACTGATTATAGAACATCCAGCCATGCAATCATCAGGATTTTGTGTTTACTGTATGGTATTATGACAGAGCAGTTAAGGATAGCTGCCTGCCTCTGTTGTGCCTGCTTTGTCTACATGCATGTTAATTATTTTCAGTGTAAAGTAGCTATATATTTAAATGTAGTTGTTTGCTGACCCTGGTGCCTCTACTAAGAAGCAGTCAGCCCCTCCGGCGACTGTCAGAACACAAATAAGGTTTTTCTCCTATCCATGCAAACATAAACAACATACTTCAGTGAATTAGAGCAAGAAAGATTAAATTAAAAGACAACCCCTGGTCTCTGACAGCTGCGTCTCCTTTCTCTCACACAGCCTAGAACAGGACACCTTGTATGTTTGAAAATAGCCTAGAAGAAAGTGATCTGTGTGTAAAATCATAGAAATGATCTGAGTGTAAAATCACAGAGAGCAGGCTGAAAGGGATCTCGGGAGTCCTGCCTAACATATTGCTACATCCTAACCCCATGCAGTGACTCTTTCAGTAGGTCACTGTCATTGATAGCAGCAAAAGGAAATTACTCTTTCTTAATGCTTTGCCTTCTTAGCTATGGCTATTCAGGAAAAAATACCCTTTAAATATAAAGAAGTGAAGAAGTTCTCTTGGGAAAGTGCTGAAACTACAAATGACAATCAAATGAAATAAGGCCTGTGTTATGGGCATTAGTCATCCATTCTGCATGTGTCCAGTCTGTTTAAAATGACAAAGAATGCCTTTGGCTCACTTTGGCATTAGAAAAGAACTGTGATTCCACTTTTGACTTGTTTTCTTAGTCAGATGGTCTACATACGCCCAAACAAATCTGAACAGCTGAAAAAAATAAGGAGAAATAATAAACATCTTTTTGCTTTCTTCACCACCTTTCACTGCGCATCTCAAATCAAGGCTAATTAATTCTTACAATTCATGTTTTCTTCCTGGAGAATGTGCTGCCAGATCAGATCAAAACAAAGAAACAAAAAATCTCCACCTGGAGTGCAGCCTCATTCAAACAACACTGACACAGGTTGTCCCTGCACAGTGCCACGACAGCTGTGTGCCTTATGCAGAGCACACAGCTGGTGGCAAAACAGAAGCAGGAGTGGCACCAACTGAAACCATCCACTCTCTTTAGTCCGTTCCTGGATGCTTATCAGGAGCGAAAGAATATTCTAGATGCTTTCCTCCCTGCTATCTTCCCCCAGAACCTTTCCATGACTGCTCCAAAGCAGGTTGTTGCAGTAACGGATTCTCTCAGCTCTATCTGCCTTCCAGCTGCTGGCTGCTTGCTGCAGAGCTTGGCTCTGACACCTGCCAAGGGCAGGTTCCCTCTGTTCTATTGGCAGTGACTACCTGATCTCACCAGTCCCCAGGTCCTAGAAGCCTGAAAAAGAGTGTTTTTACTTTCTCTCTCCCTCTGCTCCAGGTTAGGTGGTAGGAAGTTTAGGGTAAGCCAGCTTGCCTGTAGATTTTCTGTTCCTATCATGTTTGTTACATAACTTTGAGAACACTTTTATTGCTAGATGTTCTACAAACAGACTAAATCAAACTTAAGGTACTGGGCTAAGGGCTGGGCTGAAAAACTGAATGCTGAGTTATAAAGAGATCAAGTGATCAAATGGATTATGAATTTCTAACTAGCATATTGGCTTCATCTCTCACGCTTGAGGAGCCATGGACACAATAGTGAATATGTTCTTGTCCAGCATTTCCTTGATTTTGGTCATTTATTTTGTATTCCTCCTAACTTAGGAACACAATGAGTCCAAAAAGCATGAAAATAAATCTCACCATTCTCCTGGTCCTTTGGGGATAGAAGAGCATCCTAGGTTCATGTGTGTCTTCTTCTGCTCTTGCTATTCTGTTAGTGGAGTTTGTTGTGTGTAAATAGGAATGGAAATGGAGCAATTTTTTTCTCCTAGATCAGCTGGTCTGAGTAATGCTTAACTTCTAATGTAAGTGCTGGGAATGGATTCTTTATACTTCATTTTGCTTAAATTAGTTCATTAGCCAGAGTTCTTTATTTTGTTATAGAACACCAAAAAACATACAAGGTTTTCCTGAGCTTCACCCACTGGCATTTACATCCCAGTGGCATTCCACTTTGAGTCTCAGAAAAATGACAAGCAGGATGATAGAAACTATGTCCATTGTAAAACCTCTCGAACAAAAATGAAAGTTGAACCATTTTTATAAGTAATTAGGCTGGATAGAAAGGAATCATTGTAGCCCCTTCTATTACAACTATGTGGCACGGTATATGCAAAGTTCTGGGCAGACTGCCATGGCTGAGCAGCTCCATAGTCACTGCTGAGGCTGAATCCTGTCCTATCTGTATGTATGTTACACACTTGTATTGACAGCATCAAAATAGAATAATCCATCTAAGGCTGACCAACATTTTCTGTTACAAGCCCCATGTGCAAGCACTTGCAAATTTACATAAAAGGCATATATAAACATATTTGTATGGGACTTCCCACTTCATTCAGAACAAAAAATTAAACAAATAAAAAACCCATTGTCATTGGCAATAAAACATCCTGTTGCAGGAAAACATTCAAAAAGGGACTGAGTGTATGGAACTCGATGTAAGTTACCTTGAGGATTAACTTGGATGGTTGACTTCAAAGATGGGTTCTTTTGATTCAAAAAATGGTATTGCTGCTTTGGAAAATATCCAGCAAAACATGCCTGCCAATTTAACCTCCCAAAGGGGACAGCTTGATGAACATTACAGGCAGGAAGTCAGGAGAGTGTAGCATGGCTTTGCTCCTGAGCACCTCTTACAGCTGCAGTCACAGTGCAGGGTAGCCTGAGGCTGCTTCTCCCTGACAAAACAGGGGTTCAGGGACTAGGCAGAAATAGCAGAATTTGGGCTGAGTCTGACTGCTGTCCCTCAGGGGTGACAATGTCACTGAGAGACACAGCAGAATTTACTCTCTGCTCAGAGCAGTGACAATCTCTCCATTAAGTCTAGAGTATTGATTGCAGGTAGTGATCGAAATTACACTTCAAACACATTCCTTAGAGCTTGACTCTCTGGTGGTACAAACTTGGCTGAGATTATAGGAGCTCTGTCAATCAATTAAGCTATAAATCTGGCCTTTCAACTCTCCGTACCCAAATATTGAGTAAACAGAGAAACTCTATTAATACACAGTAATAACATTCAGAAACACCTGGATGAGTCCAGCTGCAGCCAGTTTTGTCCTCTGTAACCTCTCTTCAGTTCTGCCACACATCATTTTGAAAGTTGACCCCATGCCCCTGGCTCCTGCTGCACTGTTTAATCCCAGTCTCATCTCCAGAAACAAAGAAAAAGAGTTAAGAAGAGATCCCCTCTAATATAACTATTAAGGGTCTCAGCCATACATTGTTTGTTAGGCAATGCATTTCACATGCCACAGATACGCTGCTAGAAAATCAACAGGGCCGGTGCTATAAGCTGCTCTCATTCCCAAGAACAGCATTTGAGATAAGCTGTTCCTTCAGCAGCCAGAAAATATTTAGTAGCTGTGAATCCTCTTTGTGCTTGGCTGCAGGTACATTACAAGAGCTCACAAGAGGGATTCAGTGAGTGATATCCTCAGGGATGATGCCTTCCAGAAGATATTCACTTGAGCTGTGATAATAAAGGACACAAATAAACCAGTGACTCCATAACCCTGAACGTGCTCCAAAGACACAGAGGAACCAAGTGGAAGAGAATTCACAGCTGAAAAAAAGACATACAACTGGGAAGTTTCAAATTGGGAATTTTCTCTGTATGTCCTGATAATAGACCCAAAGTCCACTGGCCAGGAGCTATGCAGGTGAAGTTGAACCACCTGCAGCTCTGAGACAGGTTTGATTGATTAACTGTGCCCTCTTTTCTGTCTGTGATTAAACTCTGAGAAACAGGATTTACTTGCTGTGGCCACAAGACCTCATGCACTGCAAGGCCTGTGTTTGCCTTCTTTGCTTATTGTTTTGCATCCCTGCTCTGCCAGTCACTCATTTAGCTTTTCCCCATGCAGACTCCAGTTCCACGTCTGCAGATACTCAACCAGTGCTTCTCTCTAACAAGCCCTGGGCCCAAGGGCTCACAGATACATTTGTGGGGGACATGGGGACTTTTTCTGCAATGTGCTCATTTTCATCCCCTTTATCTCTGTGGCCAGATAACACAAGCCTCCATTATAAGAAAGCAACTGTTCTGCAGTTTTAAGTCACTGCTAATATAGGAATCTACCGCTTATATACCAGTGAAAGCTGTTCCTCAAACCTCTGAGCAGTTAGTCCTAATGTTTATCCCAGTCACGAAGCAGCCTTTTGTGGTGCTCTGTCATGTTTCAGGAACCACATAACACAGGTTGTCTAACCATAATGGATAAAGCAGGCTGAAATGAATAGAACTGCTACAAAGCCCAAAACTCATAGGTCTGTCCTGCATGATATGATGCTGCCTAGAGGTGCTCAAACGGATTTGGCATCAAAGGTTGTTTAGACCCATAGCGACACTTATTAGCTGTGCTTTTCTATCCTAGTTCCCAGATGACAAATAGCACCCAAATTCTTCCCAAGTAATACATGAGGAGGAAAGATATTCAGAAGGTATTTGTTCAAGCTTGGGGAGGGCAGCATGGTACAACAGTTATGCAGTTAACACTCCTAGCACAGATGCCCTAAGGATCACCTGTACAAATAAGATGGTAAAGGATCCAGGCCTTTGGGCCAGATCCAGCATCACCAGTTCCAACAGAAAGCTCCTGCTCATCTCAATGGATTCTAAATTAAGCCCTCAGGCCCTGAAAGGCAGCTGCTCAGAAAATTATGCTAGGTCATGGCTAGAGACCAGGCACTGCAGTCCCGGGGATTACTGAATATTTTATGATTCAGTTATTAAAAAACATGTGTATCAGACATCCATCAGGTTGGGCATCCATAACCCTGGCTGCTCCTGGGGAATTGAGGGAGGATATTAGCAGAAGAGCTATTTCAGGACTGCAGGAGTCTGCCTACAATAAGCCAATACTTCAGGGCAGCGAGGGACTTTGCTGGATATTCTTGTATCTGTCAGTAGGTGTGGGGCTGACTCATGCTCTGCGGCAGTAAATAGCCGTAATAGATTATTCAGGGGTGAGCTGCCCTGTGCATGCCCCTGGCCTCCTGGAGACAGATCAGGGCAGGGCCAGGGCAGACACCTGAGAACAGCCACCTCCTCCCAGGCTTGCGTGCACATGGGGTCGAGGCCTTCTGGGTGTGAAGCAGAAGGAAAAAGCTTCTGGAAAGAGAATGGCTGCAGGGAGCTGTGCACAGGGAGGGCAGGTTTTAACAGGCATCTCAGGGTACAGCTGCGATTTCAGCAGTCAGTTCATCCAAACTGAATCAAGCTGTTCCCAACACAACCTCAGATTTATTGTCATTAAACAGCAGCTGGATAACAATCTCCTTGAAAAGTAGCATCAACAATAGCACAGTTACATAGGTTTTTCTTCAATACAACATGTAAACAAGCTAAATCACTGTTAATTACTTTTTAATGTTAATCCTGCTATGATATGAAATGCCAGTCAGTTTGTTGTTTCTCAGATTCTTGAGGAGAATAGCAATGCCTACTTGATTAATTCTTGTCCTAACCTAGCTGATCCAAGATGAATACCAAAGGAGATGTGAGAAATTAAGCCTGTATTAAAAAAAAAAAAAAAAAGAAAAAAAATTTACTGTTTTAGTCTTTGTGCCTTATATCAATGTTTTCTAAGATAATGGAAGATTTCACATGTAGATGCATGTAGTCAAAGAAAGAGCTGAAAATATGCCAGAGCAGTAAAGTGCCTCTGATTTCTTTCCCAGACTGACTTGCTGAAAATAAAAACTTTTGGGATGAATCTCATAAGAACTACTATGAACTCCACCTTGAGGTGGTCTGTAGGGTAACCCCATGTTCCTGAGAAAAGTGATTTAGATTGTTATATGCCAGTCTGCCATGTTCACTTAGCCAAAAGTGACAGTGATAGTGTTAAACAGACTTTAACACCTGGTAACACTTGTCTGTCCTCTGATTTCCACTTCTGGTCAGGAACAGTTACTTCAAACACTGATGCTTTGGAAATTGTGGCTAGGAGTGGATCAGACTGAGGAGCACCATACCAACAGAAGCAGACATCATTTTCTTCAAGCAGTGTTACAAGAGAAAGGAATCTGGCCCAGTATCTTTATTATAAGTAGTAGTAATGCTATGTACTCTGATTCAAGTGTATCACCACAGCACTGCAGTCATCCTTACAACAGCGTTGTACTTTCTGCCTGAAAGACGAAGGGCAGAGAAAGCAAATGGGGTCGGATTCTTCTCCCAAGTGCTCTACTTTGAAACATGTTTTGGTTCATGATTTATTCAGCTCCAGACCTAGGAGGGCTGGGTGTTGTTATCAATAAAAGAAAGTGTTCAGGCAAGCTGTAACTGCAGTTAGTGGTCCTGTTCCTCTCCTCTGTCACGAGGCAAAATATCATGAAGAGAAGCAATGGTACTCAGCTCTCTCTAGACATTGTTGTGCATGTGGGAGGGAAAATAAAACATGCTTCCTGTGCACTTATTGAACAGAACTGTCCCACACTGCCACCAGACTCCATGCTACCTTCAGGTGAGGGACACCCTGGATATGCTGTCAGGGTGCCACCCAGGACAGTGCTCCTCTGCCACACCTGCACAGGACGGAGCTGAGAGGCTCTCTAAAAGCCACCAAACACTTAATAAGAGGCCTGTCCCACCTCAGCAAAGAGCAGGCAAACCTCAGTCAGGATTCTGTTACCCCCAGATGAGGGAGTGCTGTGGGTACCCAAGGACCGATTTCACACCCACTGAGCCAGGGGAGAAGTGATACAGCCAGGGTTGCGTGGTGTTGTCTCACAGTAACTAAACCTCTGGATACAAATAGACTGAGTGTTCATCTCAATTAAACTGTTTTAAAGGTCAGACACCCCAGTTCCTCAGTGCAACTCCTGGATGTCAAAGCTCATCCTGTAGCAATCAATCCCTTAATGACCTCCCTCAGCCCCGGTTACTGCCCTCGCTCACGCAAGGTGCCCGGCTGCTCAGGCTGGCTGGGATGAGACAGACAGCTCATCCATCTGGACACCATCTGCCTCACCGCAGCACCGAGTCATGCTGCCGAGGGCTCAGGCCACCCTGTGCAAGCTGGGATGTGGAGAACACACACACAGGCAAAGAAAATCCATCTGCAATCCCTGCAAGGACACCACAGATTTTGTCCTAAATCTCTACTGCAACAGGTGGTTACACTGACCCGGGACACCCGCAGAGTCCTGCCCTCTGTTTGAAGTGATAGAGGGAACTGTGTTTTTTGTGCAGCTCAGTGTGTGCATCTCTTCGGGATGACAGACTGGTGTCTGCCTCACAGCTGACAGACAGAAAGGAGATTTGATTATTTGTCAGATGGAAAAAGCAGCAGTGATCCTCTCTTTCAGTCTCTGGAGAGGTGAAGGGGGAGTGTCTGCCCTTAATTATGGCCTTCAGACTGGATGGTATCCTGAGAAGCTGAGAGCAGGATGATACATACACATATACACACACATATACACACACATATACATACACATATACATGCACATATACATATACATATACATATACATATACATATACTTGTAAGTCGCTCTAAAAGTGACTCTGTCTTGGCATTTGTGGAGACCAAAAAAAAAAAAAAAAAGTAAACTAACTTGGCAACATTGTACTTTATTCACTGTAGCCTGCATTATTTCACTGTGCAGCAAATGTGCAAGAGACAAGCAGGAAGGATTTCCAGAACAGCACCTCTCTCTCAGCTGGCATTTGGTATCTCATTGCTGCGATGCCTCTCACCATGTCTTGCACAGGTAGAGAACCCTGACCACCCTGCACAACACAAGTGTCAGCCTGACCCAGTGAAGCCAAGAGAAGAAAAGCAGAAATTAATGCATTTAGGATGTCTGGGCATCTGAAGATGGTTGCATTAAGGAAAATGAAACGTTTTCAGAGGATATTTTTAAAGCTTGTTTTCATTACAAATAAAAACCTCTGCGATCTTTTAAAGGGCAGTGGTAGTGTGGTAGACAGAACTGGTCAATAACTGCAACAGCAAAACAAAGTCTTTGTAAATGCTATGGACCATTTAAATCACCATTAAGAAATAGCATTATAACCACTCTTGCTACTTCTGGAAATATTCATGAGGAAGGAACTCAAAGTGCAGTTAACCATTTGCTGGATTATAGTCAGGAGCCTGGTTCTCCTAGCATAGGAATTGATCCAACTTTTGCCAGTATTTTCTGCAAGATTTGCAATCCCTGTAAGAAGGGTCTGTGCCCCACAGACACTCCCTGACTTTGTTGGACAATCTGCAGAGGATCCAGCTCACCTAATTCAATCCATCTGTAAGTCAGGGTTGCAGCCTAAGCTGGCTTTGTGAGCTTCTTTGTCAGTCAGTGGAAAGAAACAGGCACTTGAGGAAGACTGTTCATCTTACTCTAGGCACTCTGCTTAAGGTAGGACGACACATCCTGTGGAGGTGTTTACCTGCTGCTGACTGTAGGATCTAGATGCTCCTACTCAATTTTAAGGGAAGAGATGAGCTAGGTAAGATGACAAGCTTCCCTTCATAACCTTGCAAAATGGGAGGAATCACAGGCACAAATAGACAGCAGCATTACCCAGGTGGACAAGTCATACTTCAGTACCTTCTGCCTTGCTCTGGTTTCTCCTGCCAGCCCTGGGGTAAGCCCAAAAACTGAGTCACCAGTAGTGTTATTCCATGTTGCCTACAGAGCCTGCTCCCCCATGGTTCTGGTTGTCCAGTCTGACCTCTGGGCTTTGTGTCAGGGCAATTGTTTTGACAGTCCCACACTGAAATACAGTACCTTGCACAAGGAGCACTGAGGAAGATGATTTACTAGTTCCCGTGCCTAAGTCAAAATTTAAATTATTGTTTTGATTTTAAAAAAGTGTTGGTATCTTTTTCTTAGTGTACTGATTTTCTTAGAATTTGGATCTTACATGTGAAAAACTTTCAATGTCAAAAATGTGAGTGCTGAGCTCTCATCTTCAGCTGCCCCTAGGCTTTTTTTCACTTATGGGTTCCTCATGTGAGTAAAGAGCACAGTTTTCTTATATTTAGACTTCCCTAGACAGCACCTGTCTTCATAACCTTCAAAATCACTACCTGCCCAAAAGCTTCTAGGGAGAGCATGAGGGATACATGAATACACACATATATGATTGTATCATTGCTAAAGCTTTGTTTGGTCTATTGTAGGACAGGGGGAAAGTTAATTTCACGAGGCCTAAATGAAATTCTGTCTCAACAGTAAAAATCTGAAATGTTGCTCTGTAAACTTGCAATTCTTTTTTTTATGAGACCTTTGCTCAATGGTCTCAAAAATGTAAATCATCTGACATGATTTTGTGAATTAAAATACCTGTTTTTCAGAATGAAAGGAAAAAATCTGAGTAGTCTTCCTCCAACTATCTTGTATCCTAGTTTTTTGTCTGAATTTATTTTTCAGATTGAATGCACAAGCAAATCCACTCCAAGTAAAAAGGCTATATCCTACAGAACCATCTCTACAATTATTCTACAGCTGGTGTCAGTCAAATGCCAACATGGCACAACAGGGACACAGAAACACCTAGGACTTGATATCCAGATTTACAGTGGAGCAGATTTATGTTCATGACCACAGACAGCAAGTCAGAAAAGAGATTTTGAACATGCCCCAAGGAGTCATGTCTCTTAACAGTGTATTGATTGCTTATATACTCTATCTGATCTCAGAACTGAATGTATAGATCTGCCTCACAATTCTCATTCTTTGCCTGCTCATAAATATATCCAGAACCCATCTATATTTTCATTAGGCATATATTACATATGACCGGTCAAATTATTCAATATAACTGTTGTTTATACATAAAGTTTATAGCTAAATTTAAAAAATGTTTTATTCACCATAGAACTTCCCCCTTCCTGCACTTAAATGGTGGGTGATTTTCACTATTCTGATCTATAGCCAGGTCTTAATTACTTTGACAGCTCTTTTCTATCAACATGTTATATTATTGTGCCTCATTTGTTTTAAATCTTTGCCTTGCTGAGCTCCAGAAACATGAACACTTCTGCATGTTTGAATGTGCACTTTTGACCAGAGCAGAACAGGAGGAAAAAAACAATGCCAATTTTCTGCTCTATTTTAGAAAGAGCTGGTGTCCTTTCATCCCCTCTTCCTGCTGACTGGTAAGAAACAGTGATGACCCTCTTTAAAAAGATTAGAAAGTTGATTGCATTGCATTAAATATACCTTTCCTGCCTGCAGCTGTACCTGCAGCTAAATATTTGAACCATCTGTCCTGCTTTGACTAAGAAAATGAAGACATGAAAAGACATGTTGACAAAATCAGCAGCTGCTCTTATTGGGACTGTTTGTTTACAGTTGCTGACTTTCGTGAAAGATGTGCAAATCCTGGTGTATTCACTAGTGCTAACACCGTTCAGGAATGTACCAGACACAATTCTACCTATTATTATGTTTTCCCACTTATTAAATCTAGAGTGTTGAGCATCTGGTCCAGAAGTCTGAAATGTGGGGGTGTGAGCTGCTAAGTGTTATCTTCACAGCCTTCCATGCAGTGGTAACAGTGCTCTCAGCAAACCATTCAGACAGCAGATTTCCACTCTGTTACCTGGAATGCTGGAATATTCGTTATATGCGACTGACCTGGAAGCATTGCCCTCAGAACATGGTATTTGCAGGATGTCATAAACAACAGCAAATAGAAACAATTCCTTGAGAAATTGCTTCCAAGTGCATTTCTCTGACTTACCAAACAAAAAAGCATCCTCTTTAGGAAAGGTGCTGGAAATGTTTCATCAAGGGAGGTTTTGGAGTAACAAATCAAAATCATAATAGCTACACGTTGCTCTGGTGTTCGAAGAATATGAACATTTTTTTCTCTAGATCTGCTGTCTTATATAGCTCTGCTATCCACACCAGTGAGTCAACCCAAGTTTCTGTTGAAGTCATGCACCAAAGTTATCCCTGGAGTCACACCATGCTGATCAGCTGGAGAGAAAAAATCTTCAACTGGTTCTGGGAAGAGAGAGGATCAGATTCCTAATGTTCACCAAAAGAGAAAAAGAATATATAGAGATATGCAGTGACCCTATTTCACCTGCACAGAAAGTAGACCATCTGGGAATAATGAATTCCACATTCAGCAATAGTTACTTGGAAGCTCTCGGATTTTGGGACTTTATGAAACAGATACTGCAAGTAAAACATTTTACATTAGACTGATGCCTTAGGTTTTAACTTTTGTATTTTTCAAATTCTGTGCTGCTTAGAGTGTAACTCTGAAGTTCCTTGTAGCCTGTAATTTCTGCTCTCTCGTGTAAGATAGACATAACAAAGCCTCTCCAGGCTTTGCCTTCAAGGACAGCCAGGCTCTTCTAGGCCCAAAATGTGTAAACCAAAGACACTAAGGGGGGAGCAAGCTGAGGGGAGTTACATCATTGAACTGGGGCTTTAATTGGAGAATTAACCGTGGTATGCAAATGAACCAAACCTATAAAGGTGTGAAGAACTCGTGACCTGTCGTCCATCTTGGGGTCCATTTTTATGGAAGCAGCCTCCGGCTCCCCCAGGGTGTACCTTGAAGGCCCTTCAAATAAATACCTATCTTTATTCCCTTACTCTTGTCTAGTCTCTGTTTCTAGGTGGCTGGAGAAGGCATCAAGACTAAACAGGCCAGCTAAGGCTGAATTATTTTTTAAAGATGAACATTCCAAGAATGTGGTGTGTTAAGTTCCTCGCTTAGAGACCACAGACTCTTTACAATAAATTGCCACATAACCAGTTCAAACAGAGCTTCTGGGCTCACAGGCATCTCCACAACAGTATGGTCACAACAAATGTGCCATGGTGTCAGGACAAAATGAAACTTGTGGAGAATGAAGGTATGAAGGTATGAAGGTATGACATACACAGAGGCCTTTCGACTCTGACGAGAGAAAGCTCACACAGTAACAGAATAGCTGAGGTGGGAGGGGATCTCTGGAGACAGTCTGGTCCAAACCACCTGCTCAAGCAGAACCAT
Organism: Monarcha castaneiventris obscurior; assembly: GCA_026261815.1. Classification (NCBI taxonomy): domain Eukaryota; kingdom Metazoa; phylum Chordata; class Aves; order Passeriformes; family Monarchidae; genus Monarcha; species Monarcha castaneiventris. The sequence goes on from JAMPIT010000379.1 coordinate 15,056,588, forward strand.
CTACAGCAAGTTGCTCAGGATCATCTCCAGATGGCCTTCAAGTTTCTCCAAGGATAGGGACTCCATGACCTCTCTGGGCAATCTGGGCCAGTGCTCACTCATCCTCACATTGAAGAAGTGTTTCCTTGATGTTCAGAGAGAACCTCCTGTGTTTCAGTTTGTGCCCATTGCCTCTGGTCTTAGCACTGGGCACCAGTAAAAACATCCTGGCTCTCTCTTCTTTGCTCCTTACCTTCAGGTATACATTGATGAGATCCCCTGAGCCTTCTCCAGACTGGACAGTCCCAGCTGTCTCAATCTTTCTTACAGAAAAGATGCTCCAGTCCTTAAAACACTTTAGCTGTCCTTCACTGGACTGTCTCCAGTATGTCCATGCCTCTCTTGTGCTGAGAAAGGCCTTGGTAACAGCAGGACAACAGCCCTCCCTGAGAGGCAGGAACCTCAGCAGCTCCTTCAGCATCTTGCTGGCACTGGCTGTGTGACTGCAATATTGGAAGAAATCCCAGATTAAGTCCCTCACTAGGACTTCCTTCTTCAACTCATTGCGGAATGGCTCCAGTCCAAAGCAAACATCTGTTGCACCTGAGTTCTGTTTCCAAGCTGTCCTCTGCTACTGTAGGGATAAAAACTGGCCTTTTTGTAGCCAAACATTTGAATGATGCTACATACTCCAAAAGTGAGACACAAATCAGAAATTCATCTTCATTCATCCAGACTGGTATGTTCTACAGCATGCAATTGCAAATACTTTCCATAGAATATTTCCCCATAATGTTAAAAAAAACCCCAATGAAATGAGGGGGAATTTGGTTATAAGCTATAATGGGCTCCACTGCATTTCAGGAATAGCCTCCATGTGGGTTGTGCATATTAAATGTAATCATAGTCTTGAAAAAGGAGAGTGCATTCAGCATTCGGCACTCCAGGAATAGAGGACAGGCAAGGCAGTGGACAGGGATAAACTGACCTCAAGTGTAAATTGCTAGCTTGGGAATTTTAATAATGCCGATTATACTGTCTATTTTCCCAATTTTAATGCAAGTATCAAGATTTTGTATTAATAAAGATCCATCTCTTGAAAACAAGCAAATATGCAGCATTGACCTTTTTTCTTCTTATGAAAGTACAAGATCTTTATGATAAGAACCCCTGAGACAGATCTTTCCCATTTAATGTTTAGGATTTTGGTTTATATTAATAGAACGGTACCTGAGAAAATTCACTTAAAGACCAGAAGACAGAGGAAGGAAAAAACCATCTCAGTTTGCATCATTGTGCTGATTTTTTTGGCTTTTAACTTAGACTTCCCAGCAGTTGCCTCATGTCCAGCAACACTAATTTGTGGATATTTGCAGCACGTGCTTGCCTTCGTGCACAGGAAAAGCCTTGTGCCGTCTGCTCCCGGTTGCCTAAACCCTGGATTGGCGAGGCTGAGGAAAATCAGCGCCCCGGCTGAGGAGGATCAGCGCTTGGTGCTCCCAGCCGCGGGGAGGGAGATGGGGAAGCCCCGGCATTCCCGGGGGGACGCGGAGCTGTGGCTGCTGCTCTCGGCTCTCTGCTGCGGTCCCAGAGCTCTCCCCAGCCGGAGTGACCAGGACTGGAGTGCGGGAGCTGCTCCCGCCGGAGCCATCCCCGCCTTCCCTCCCGAGCCAGGCTCGGCTGCGCTCCCGGAGCTCAGCCAAAAACAGCCATTTCCACCTTTGGCCAGAAGAGGGCAATGTTGCGTCATCTAAAGCAGGGACGAATCCCTGTGGGATCAAGGGAGGAACCGTAGAGTCATGGAACGGCAGAATCCTGGGACGCTCAGGGTTGGAAGGGACCTCTAAAGACCAACTAGTCCAATCCCCCTGCATTGAGCAGAGGCGTTCTCAGCTCAGTCAGGTTGCTGACAGCCCCGTCCAAGCTGACCTCAAATGTTTCCAGGGATGGAGCATATGCAACATCTCTGGGGCAACCCGTGCCAGTGTTTCACCACCCTCACCATAAAGAATTTCTTCCTTCTGTATAATAAAAACTACCCTCTTTCAGTTTAGAACCTTTATCCCTTGTCCTATTCCAACAGGCCTTGACAAAATGTCTGTCTCTTAAGTCCCGTTTAGGCATGGACTAATTGCCTAAATTTTTCCATGCCTAAAGGAGTGAGGGCTCCCTGCAGTCTTCTTCAGGCTGAGCAACCCCAGCAGTCTAGCCTGTCTTCATAGGCAGGTGCTCCATATCATTTTATACCAGTATAATACAGCTTCTCTACTCCTTTTTGCAACTCTACTGTATTTCACTGCTTTATACGGCTCATAGCAGGTCCCGTTAGACCCCTACTCACCATAAGACACTTCAGCCTCCCAACCCCCAAGCCTGCTAAAGATGCCACCTGAAGATGTGAAGCTCAGTGATTTATCTGCAGAGAGCAAAGGTTACTGTAAAACATATGTGCAAATACACTTGAAGAAAGGCAGAAACAAGCAAAAAACTTTATTTAGGTTTTTGAAAGTTCAGAAGAAGGACAACAGTGATCTCTGTAGAGGAGTTCAGCTCTCACACTGCTGTACTGGCAGTGCAGACCTACATGTGTGTGGGAGGCAGTGGCCACATGAACGCAGCCAGCTCATCCATCCCTTCATCCCCCACCTCTGTTTTCTGCCTCTTTGGCTTTCTGCCTCCATTTCAAACCAGTCTGTCCTGCTGGTCTTCTTGTCACAGGCTTGTGCACACTCTGGGTGCCTCTGTGTTCCCCTCTGCATCCAGTTCAAGCACTTCCAGCAATGTCACTCCCCGCTTCAGCACTTCCCCTGTACTTTAACCTGTGGACATCGGGGGAATGTATTGCTCTGTGCTTCTTCCTAACTCTTTTTCTGCTTCCCTGCTTCAAAATTTTGGGGTAAATATCTCCCTCACAGACCCTGAGGAACAGGCTCTGAGCCATAAAACCACTGTGGGGGGGATCCTCTTAAAGGTTTTTCTCAAACCCTCTGGATGTTGTTAATGCACCATTTTGTGACAACTTTGGCAGCTCAGAAAACCTCCATTCACTCAGTTAAGGAAGTGAGTAAAGTAATTTCTATTCATGTTCTCAGTGCTTTTCCAGTGCAATGAGGGCCAAGGGGAGGTTTTCTCTGTGGAGGCAGTGGTCAGGAAGGCAGACAAATGGCACAGATGAGCACACCCAAATGTTTCTTTGGAAGCACCTCATATTCAAGCAATTTTTGCCAAATCTGGGGCAAGTTTCCTGGCAGGCTGTGCCAGGGTTTCGATCTAGCACTCACCCACCGCAGATGATCTTTATCAAGATTACCCCAGGGCAGAGCAGACAGACAGCATGCTCTGAACAATTTACTGGTTTCCATCTGTCTAATATTTTTTCATATCAAAAAGTCAAATCTCACACAATTTCCTACAGAAATGTTGCTTGCTGACTAACTATAAGCAAAACACCATGCCTAGATTCTTCTAAATTTTTTTCATGTGACCTTTAGTTGTTCTGAATAACAAGAAACCAAGTAACCTACTCCTGCAGAAACAATGTACACCATTAACAGCCATGGCTTGAGTGATTTGCACCTCGTGTGCTTCAAAGAGCTCTCTGGAGTTTTATAACCACTAAGTAATGAAGTACATCAGCTCTACTGGCTAATATAACCAAGGAAACAGAAAGCTCAGCTGACATACCGCAGAAATCCAGCTCACCCTGAAAAATTGAAAGGGATTTTACTTAGTTCAAACACATGTAGTTTGACCTAGATGCTTCTTTGGATAGCTCCTTGGTTTTTCAGCTACTGTAAAACCAAGAACCTATTCACTTTCATCCCATCAGACTGATCAAAGAAGTCATTGTGGGATGGTGGCTTACGTGGAGGAGAGCTGCCTATTGTGTCACCAGCTGCCACAGCATCTCAGCAAACACACGGAGCCTAACTAGGATCAGTTTGGCTAATCCCAGTGCTCTCACCAGGTCACAGCACAGGCAGTGAGGCTGCTGTCCGGAACTTGGGAGGGCACTGATATCAGCAAATGTTTCCTTGACGATTTCCATTTCATGGAAATGCCTTCATAGGTAACAGCGAAGTTGCTGTATTGATGCATTTGCACCTGCATAAAGAAGGACTCAGGCAATGTGAACTAGTTATGGACCACGCTAATGGAAATCATGGCATATCCCTGGCAAGGTCTGCACTACCAGAAAACTCAAAGTCGTGTAGGTGGCAAGACTAGGCAGTTTCCTGGATTTGTGCTGTTGTTACACAGACACGTAAGAAGGTTCAGTCTGTTGGTGAGAAGACAAACAAGATCCCTAGGCAGAGCTAGTAAGTTGTTCTCTTATTTATTTTATACTTTTAGGAGGAGGATGCGTAATATGACTGCAGTGTCTTTCCTTCTGTCAGTCCTCTCACTTCTAGTGATGTCTGAATTTCTTGATCAATTGTCCTCATAGACTGAGAGACATAAAGGCCTCAAAGATCTTATGTTGGTGCAGTTTGCCCAATAACTGCAGTGTGGCTGGAGAGAAAAGAGCCCAAACCATCCTCCCACCAAGGAAAGGTAGCACCCAGCAGCTCCTGCCCAGGAAAAGGCTCTGCTCTCACTCAGCAGTCATGGACTCAGTGCAGCAACAGTGTGGGAGCTGGACAGTACTGGATGTGGAAGACTGGAAGACCCACATGACACCTCCACTGGAAAGCAAGGTTAGAGTTATTTATAAAATTCACTATCCTTAGATACGCTGTCCTTTTTGCCTTGGATACAATTTACACATTTTTATTGGTTTCTTGCATTTTGCTTTCCTTATCCTGACATCCAGCACCTGAAATCTACTTAACTGTGTTTTATCTCCTATTGCAATAAGTCTCTATTAAATTTACTGAAATCATGAAAGTTAAGTTTGCCTAAAATATCTCAACTCCATCTTTTTTTTTTACTACTTTGAGGCCAGTTTGTGCCTTTATGTGTATAATGAGCTGGCCAACTATATTAACTTGGCCTTGAGTGATTCAGTGTGTGTTTTCAGGGCTCTGGGAGACAAAGCTAACATTTTGTATACAGTGCGAATGACTCCTTGCCACTGCTGATTGCTCTTCTTCTGGTTGGAGACATCTACATTTTCCTATCTATAAATTTAGAAGCAGAAAATCATTAGTTTTCCTCAAAGAGTTCAATGATTTTAAGCCACCCAAACCAAACAACATAAAAAACAGTATCCTGACCACGGCTCACTGGAGTGCATAGGGCCTTGTGTGCAGTTTATTGTCATGAAATGTGTGGCAATAGGGAGCTCATGTGACTCCCTCTTCTGTACATCATGATTGCTCCTTAAGACTGTGCAGTGAACACTTGAGGGACCTGCTAAAGATTGAATGATAATTTCTTTGCACATGAGAGAGGGAAGATATCGTTGGAATATCCACATGGGGTGCAGCTGAAAGCAAAGTGGTTAACTGATAGCAGACAGACCATTGTACTATGAAATATACAGAAAAAAAAAGCCAGAAAAAAATCATTAAAATTCAAGTATTCTTCTGCAAAATTGAGATAATATTGCAACTTGAGCAATTATAGTATGAAATCTTCAAATCCAATTGGACAAAATCAATGAAGGTTAAATCCTTGGTTTTTCCTTTTTTTTGTTTGGACATTTTTTTCATATATATCAATACACATGTACAATTGCTGGCTTATCATGGCATAATAGCCATGTCAGCTAATAAATTATTTCACAGATTGAAAAATATGTATTTATGAGTGGTACTGGTGTAGTGGTTTGTGGGAGCCAGGAAAGTGCTAATTCTGGTCCCACAGAGCCATTGACCAATATCTGCGGTCAGATAACTTGACCTTCCCTTCCCTCAGTCATCCCAGCTGCAAAGTGTGTTAAATGCATCGCCCCTGGAAACTGACAGTGTGTGTTCATGCTCTAATGTGTGTTTTACTGCATATAGGATGTTGCACTTCTCCTTCCCCTTCAGTTTGGGGTTTCTGGTTTCCTAAAGTGTTGTGCAGAATCCTGTGCAAGTGATGTTTTACATTTCCTAAACCTTTTATATCCTTGAAGTTTAAGAAATTAGATAGTATTATCTTTCCTCTCTTGGATTTCTAAAGACATTTCAGGCTTGTCTTTTATCTAAATCATTTTATGGCCCATCAATTGAATAGATAATGTTTCTCAGCAAAGTCTGAAGGGTCATTTAGCATTTTCAGCATGACACAGTGTATTTTCAGCCAGGGTTGATTTTTATGTTACAGTTTTAGTACCAACGAGTGAGCCAGGTTTTGATATCCACTGTTCTTGATACAAGTAAATCTTTGTGCTGAAATTTAAGCAGAAGAAATAGGATTTTGGTTGAAATGTCTTGTCATCTAATGTCATCATTGAAAATTCTGAAAAGGCAAGGGAGACATTAACTACTGCTTTTAATGAGACAGGATAAAATCCCCCAAAGGTCTAGCCATTAGTTCTCATAAAATTCAGAGAAAGCTTTAATATGTTAGTTAGTAAAATAGGTATTTTCCAAGAAAAATCTAGTTATACTACACATTTCAACTCAAAGCCAGTTTTGTAAGCCAGTTTAATCTCTGCTAAAGACCTTTGTTAATCACCCAGTTCAAAGTGCTGCCTACTGGCATGGTGGCATGAGGAGCCCTGTTGCCCTATGGCACAGTCAGAGAAATCCAAAGAGATAAATCAAACTTCTTACAGTTATTAATATTTTTCTGAACTTTGGGCAGCATCCAAAGCAGTCAGCCTAAGCTATGTTGAGGCTACTGAGCCATTAATTGTACCACATACCAAGGACAGGGGAATGTGCATCCTCCTCGGGGCTCTTCTGCCACTGCCAACTGGGACCCAGTCCTGTAAGGCCTTGGAAACACACTAAGCTGCACACACCTTTTCCAGGCAGACATGGACAGGAAGATAAAATCCTGTTGATCAACTAGTTGGGTATTTTGTGTTTGGAGTCTATAAGGCTTCTTGGCTTTTGGGAGAATAAAAGGAAAACTATGCTTAGTGGTTCAAAAAGGTCTGCAAGCCTAGCATCAGACCTTTGGCTAATCATAGAATCACAGAAAGGTTTGGTTTAGAAGGGACCTTAAAGATCATCTAGTTCAAATCCTCCACCATGGGCAGGGACACCTTCCACTAGATGAGGTTGCTTAAATAATTATCCTTTCTAAATTTAATGAGAATAATTACATTCCATAGTACTGCTTCTGTGGACAATCTTTGCACCTGAGTTGTTATAATTTGTGGTGGGTCTTTAATTTCTTAATTATTTAGTAGCTACTTTTGTGGAGGATGTTTTTTAGAGAGGTCAAGCTGGGGACAGAGAAAGAGAGCTGGTCATTCATATAAATATATGTTTATATATATATATATATGTGAATATAAATACCTATAACTAATAGTTAACAGCTACTTTAAATCTCTAGTGGTCACATTTGACAACTACAGCCTAAGAGTATGGCAGATTGTAGTCCATTACATAATTTTAAGTCATGATAACTTCAGGGTGTGTTTTGAAAACAGTGAGCTCTCTTGGTGAATAGCAAGTAACTGCACTTCATTTCTAGAATTAATCCCTAGTGTTGCAATTCAGGTGGAAGAAATCATAACTGTGAACTCACCTCTTACTGCTCCTTATGGTGCTGTTGCTCCAGGGACTACTTATGAATTCACACTAAGTGTTTATTAAGCAGATCACTCAGAGCTTGCACTTCTATTTCAGTTCCTGCCATATCACAAAGAAACAGCAGGGCAAAACAGGGAAGAAGCATCATAACACATAATGTTATTTTCTCTTTCATGACTGCAGGTGCTAACATAGCCCTTAGATTCTCTGTGAAATGAGAACAATGGATCAATTTTGTCAGGGTGCCAAAAGAAAATTCTGTACACTTATGATCTTGTAGAGAGGATGAGGGCACTCAGAAGAACCAATCAGCTTTTAAAGTCTTCTCTGATCTCCAGGTTACTGCACGCCCTGAAATAACTTTTAAAAGGATGTTTCCTGCACATCTGTTTTTGATGAGCACCAACACAAAAGGAGACCCTCAAAGGAGTTTGCCCCACATGGTCAGAAATCCTTAGTGTAGTAAAAATACCCAGAAGGCTCATGTGAATAAGACCTCGTGTAGCACCTTTTACTCTGAAAATATTACTTGCCTTCCAAGAAACAGGAAAGTCTTGGTTTTTTTTAAATACTGTGATATGACTGCATGCTCAAGTTGGAAGCTGTGCAGTCCATTCTCAAACTGTGAGCGCACCAAAATATTTGTCAATATCACCTCCAACCATAAAAGACAAAAAGTAAGAAGTTTTAGAAGGACAATTTGGGTTGTTGTAGCCAACAACAGCCTGACCATGACATGGGGCAGATTCTCTAGGAATGAATGTTTCTGATTCCACATGAATGAATGACACCTGATTTCATGTAGGATTTAATAATACCCAGGCAATAAAGGAACTCGGCATCCAACACAAAGTAAGTTAGTGTCTGTGCTAGTCCTTCTAGAAATGTGTTTTCAGCAATGTAATAATTGAAAGAACTGTAAGACTGAGTATGTCTGAGCTTTGTAAAGTTATCAAATAGTGCATTTTTAATGTTTTTTAACAAAAAGCTTCATGTATAATGTAGGTCCATATAAGAAGAAGAAATAGTAACAAAGGTGTCAGACAGACTGCACAAGGTGCTGCCGTGTGAGCAGGCTTGATTTCTGAGCAAGGGCTGTGGCCCAATACCAACAGATAGATACTTCCTGGGGGGAACATAAAGAGTCAAAGGAAGGACTAATGGGAGAAGAAGGGTAAAGAAAGAGCATTCATGGACTCCTACACCCATTTTACAAGCAGTAGAAAATATGATGCATCTTACTCATATTGCATGATTTGGGCAGTAGTAGGAATCACAAAAGCAGCCAAAGCAGGGCTCATTAAGCATCCAGAGACATATGGATGTGCATATTTTCATCTGTGTGCATATTTTTACCTTGTTCAGCTCATTGGTTCTTTGTTCTAATCCTCTTTCTTTCACTTCCTCATTTTCTTCCCCTCTGCTTTTCTCCCCCCAAGCTACTCTACCTAACAATGTTTGCTGTCATCCCGCAGCTAACTGTGCTGTCTCATGATTTCCTTTTTCTCCATGTCCACTTATCTCACCCATTTGCATTGAAAGGTCTCTGGGACAAGCATTGTGTTTTCTCAATACCTTTAGACCAACTCTGGTTCCTGTACTGATTAATAAGGTGCTAATCTACTCACTATAAGAAGCCACAGAGTATCTCAACTGATAGCACATTTAAAATAGATTATAGCCACTCACTGCCGAGTTTGAGACCAAAACAACACAGTATACCTGCTTCCTGTGACAGTCATGAGATTACTTGCAGTGTATCTTTTAAATGTCAAAATAAATGAGGCTCTTTTCTCATAATTTCTTACTTACATATATATCTTTTTTTTTTTTTTTTTTTTTTTTGCCACAAGCATAGAGGACTGAAGTCCTTTAAGGAAAACATTTCTACCGTGAAATGAAGCTCCTCTCTGTTTTTGATCAGGAGCATTAGCAACACGCCCATGTGCACTTTTTCAAAAATTAAACAGGCAGATGATTTGTTTGTAGTGGGGTAAAGGCTTGCAATCCCACATTAAATATTTTGATGGGGAAAAGGCTATGAGAAAGTCAGAATCAAACTCCTCAGAACTTGGAGGGAGCTTGTGGCCTCCTGGTGAACATCCATTGAGATCCTGCTCTCAGTGGAAGCAGGAAGATCCTACTGTAAGTAGGTAGAATTAAATTAGAGATGAGCACTAGATAAATTAGATGAGAGAGACACAATCTGAGATAAGTGATTAAAGAAGCAAACCCATTCCATTAAAAATGTGAAACTAAAAAATATGAGCTCAAATACATTTCCTTTCCAAGGACAAGTCTGTATTTCAATCAGAATTGTGGCTTCAGCTGCATGCATAGACCTTTGCCTTTGAACTAGCCAGGTGTTGATATCCATGGAGTCCAGCAGGAGCCACCAGATACCCAGGACAACCTTGAGTTTACCATCTGTTGATTACGCCGGTGGTCTAAGCTACCACAACCCTGAGTTTTCATTCATTTGTTACAACAGTGGTCTAAGCTGAGGCAGTTACCTATAGCTAAGGGATTTGACAAGCCATGGTGTTGTCCTAGAAATTTTTCAGGTTCTTCCATACTGGAACTTCTGCCCCTGAAGGCAGAGGATGACAGCAGAGAAGAAATGGATGGCTAGAGCAGTTGCACAATTTATATGAAACTGTGAATGCAGTTATACTGCCATTTTCTCTGGGGCAAAAAGGTCTTGAGAAGTTTCTGGTTCTCACTTTTTCACCCTCTTGACATCACACAATTTGCTTCCAGTGCTGCAGGTTAGAGCCCGCCACAGGGAGCTAATGCAGCTCTGTGGGGCAATGCTGTGAACAAGATCACACAAGGCTGGAGCTTCCCAGACTGGCTCTGACAATAAGTGAAGTACCTATACAAAGAAAGCAGAGGATCTGTAACGTGTGTCTAATTTCTCCTACCAGAATTGTTGCAATCGTATGAGTTGATTTAAAATCAGCTTTTCTCTTATTGTGGGAGCCAATGTAGGAAACCTTGATCCCTAAATGAGACCACTGCTGTAGCTGAACTTGAAGCTTCTCTAGTCTTATATGTGCTTATCTTGACCAAGATTGCAAGCTCAGACTTGCCTGCCTTATTTTCCCAGATTTGAGGATGGTAATGCAAACATTTACTAGAGAACAGTGCATGAGGAAAAATCAATTAAGACTGTGTGAAATGCAGTATTCTACCCCAGGAGTTTGCATCTTTTGATTCATGAGAAAAAATTTAAATAAACAAGATCTCTGTATACACTTGCCCCTCCTCTATGTTTAAAATACAGTCCTGTCATTTATAATTGTATTTCTGTATTATTGTTCAACTACATCTTCCAGCTTTTGGAAGCAATAGATTTCAAAATCTGTGTGACCAAAAACTTGTCTCGCTGATATTTCTATAAGAATACTGGACAAAGCTGGGGTGTACACAAGTTTTATGACAAAATCATTTCTGTTGTGTCCTTATTTGAATTTCCGTATTTACTTAACAAAAGGTTTCACTGGGGCTTTTCAGTCCTTTTTTACATAGATCCATCAAAGATGGCATAGTTAGACACAGGATGTAGTTGAAAATAGACAATAGCACAGCAGGGTTAAGGTATTGGGCTGCAGCTAAAGTGTTTTGTTAGGAAGATCTGATAAGTGCTTAGACTTTTTGCTAAAATAAAGACCCTAACAACAGTGGGAATTCAACAGGGTAATCACACTTAATGCAGACTGTTTAGAGCAATTAGAGGTGATTGGCAGTGTCTTAAAGCCCTTAAACAGAAACAACATATAAAAAGAACTGACTTCAATTGGATTTCAGCTTCGTTGCCAGTTTCAGTCTAATGCATTATATCTATCATTAATGTACATAAGAGTAAAGAATTTTTTACTGGCACTGTAAAGTGTCGGTACTGAGACGTCCTATGCCACGGAAATATCAAAACACTTCACGTGATATGCAGCCCTATCAGTAGATAGTGTAAATAAAGAGTTCGTACTTGCCAAGGGATAAATCTCTCTTCCCTGATGTCCATGAGGTGTTTATCAATGAATGGATCAGGAATGCCGCGGGGAAGGCAGGGAGGCAGTGACAGATGATCCAAAGGCGGAATGGACTGCAAAGTGTGTTTTTAATGCAAAACCAAAGTTTGCGAAGACTCATTTACAAACAACCGTGTATCTGTGCTTATAAGTAACACATAGATATTTAATCGTCAGTGCGTGAGATACTCTGGTTTAAATCTCTGCAGGCATACTGAAATCACTGCAATGAGGCTGACTTTTCATTTCCCAAAGATTTAGCTCATAGCTGTAAGTGGAACTAGCTAATGTAATGAATCACCAAGGCAGTTACACACATCTGAGGAGCCTTGGCAGGATTCCTGTGATAGTGTCTTTATGACAAAATTTGCTAAGGAATGACACCCACTGACGTTGCCAAATGTTGAGTACTAGGCTGGCCTTGGTAGAAGAAATTTTTGAATTTAAAAAGTCAAACTTATCCAGAGAGAGGGTATGGCCAGAAAGACAAAACATCTACCTGGAACAGTTTAAGTTATGTCAGCCTAGATAAGAATTGCCATGTTTTCAGCTAGAATAATCATGTGCTTCTATGTCATTGCAGTGCAGAAGCTGGGTATCTTAAAACCTTCATTTAGGAGGCAGCAGCTTTTTGAAACATGCTGTCCTGACAACTTGCTAATGTCTAATGCCACCCAAGTTTTTAATATTATTTTTATATTTATGTTATTTATAGTTATCCAATGGTCGCATGCATAAGATGTCTTGTGTTCATCTAACTTAATCTGTTCTGAAAATATCTGTATTACTATATTGCCACCATTGTAGCAATATATCTGTAAGTAAGGTGTTGGAGTGGCTGTGGAGTGAAGTGGTGAGAGAACAACCATTCTGTCATGACAGTCTCCCCAGCCAGTACTTTTTGGTCTCTGCGGCAATGCTGAAACCCAGAGCTGGGTACACTGCTTTAGCAACAGAATTTATGTAATTTAATTTGTGTATTTTCCTAAATGCAAAGTAATGACCCAAGGGAACAATAATCCTCTGCCAGTTTGAATGCACAGTGAGGCGAGTATACACCAAGAGGCTTTCTCTGGACAAAATTTACAGAAAATGAAGATGTGCTCACAGACTTTGCATTTTGACAGATGGCAAAGAAAGCTGCTGGTTTGGCTTTCTTAATCAGAGCCCTAGGTTTAATCAGTAGTCAAGTAATCCCATCTACACAAGGCTGGGAATTGCCTTGGTTTAGCCACCCGACAGATAAGCCTTTCTTTAAGTCTGACCCACTCACCTGGACTCCCTCCACAGCCAGAGGAGACAGAATAGGCACCTTCAGAGAGGTTTTCCTCCCACCCCAGGAAGGCATGTAAACCAGGTGGGACAAGAGGATGTCCACACTGACTGCCTGCAAGGACACACACGATTAACTCATTGCAGGTACTGAGCTTGCGGTGATTAAAGTTTAAGAAAATGTTTGCACAGGGTGTATAGCACAGTCAGATACAGTCAGATGGAGAGACAGATCCTTCATTCTGCACCTAGATACTAAAAAGCCTTTCCTCTGCTTTCAGATCCAGTAGGAGCAGAGTTTTCTTTTGCAGTTATACACAAACCTACCTGCACGGATGTGTAACTCCTGAGCCATTTACTTGTTTCACTTTGCTCCTTACTGGTTATAAGCCAGATTGTCTGCTTGTGTACACATTTTACTTATAAAAGAACAGGTAATAAACATTTCATATGGTTTCTACATTAGGAAAAATAGTGTTCCATTATTTTATTACACAAAAAAGAAAAAAACCCGTGAAATTAAAATAATGTCCCAAAGGCAAGCTCTCAAAAACAGAGAAACATCATCATTTTGGTTGCTTGGCTAGTAGCATAATTTTGAAGCTTTTTGCTTTACAAACAACTGCGAGTTTTGTTTCCATTTTTAATATATTAACTGGAGGCATAAGCTTATGGCTACTTACAATGTTAGTTAATTAAAACAATGTTAAATTACCATCCTTTCCCTTGCCATGGGGAGCAAACAGCCAGAGGATAATGAGTTTTATTAACTCGCATAATGTCAGTGTTGATTGCATGCAAATATTGGATCCATTCTCTGTCAGTCCCCAAAGAACCACCCAGAGAAGGAAATGGGTCAGGGATTAATTGATCAGTGTGAGGGTCTCTCCTTCCAGTCACAATTTTGCTACTGTGCCATTTAGATGTGCAGGAGAAGAGAGTCAAGGTGTTTTGAGGCTGGGTTACTTCTGCACAGCACCAACTACCCTCCTTTTGCCTGGCTTCTCCAGTTGACTATGGTCAGTGACATTCCTGCAACCTTTCAGCAGCTGCCAAATATCTTTACAAAAACACTGGTCTCAACTGGCAGCTATCTATTGAGGAATTTTCTAACCAAACTTTTGGATTTCTTGTTTTGCTTTGTTTCTTAAACCTCATGCTAATTTGTGGAGTTGGAGTCATTACCTGGGAATGTACCCCCCTCCAGGAAATTCTCACCAGGAAAGGACTCTCCAGCACAGAAATTTGGAGAGACATCTACAGCCCAGACTAAGGAATAGATCAGTGATTAGGACACTTGACTGCGATGTTGAAGACCTATTCTTCCTCTGCCCCAGCTTTGCACTAGCCTTGGGCTACTGCAAGAGGAAGGGAATTTTCCTCAATCTCCTCCAAGGGCTTTCCACTTGGAATAAATAAAACTTTGCTTGCTGAGTAACAAAAACTGTGTCCTTTCATAATACAGATAAATTTGTCAAACATCAGTTTGCTATTCATGTAGCTCCTGCAAAGGGTTTTTCACAGAATTCCTGCTCATCTGCAGCATCAGGAACATTTCCTTGGCTCCATGCTCATGGGTGAATACTACATCTACAAAAATTTCTGCTCTCTCAGTTGTCTGTTTGTAGGGAATCCAAGAATCATCAGTACCAGCACAAAGAAAGCAGAGCACAACCAGGAATGAAGGGGCAAACCTGTTTTTTTTGGTAGCTAGTAATCCTTAGTTCACTTCATGTGCATTAAGTGACCATACCACGTCTTGACATCTCTCTTGACCCTGTTTGCTTCTTTTTTTTGAGGGGAAGTAGATTGGATTTTGATTTCTTTTATTCTTTTAAAAAGACTTGGTTTCACCTCAGTGAGGAAAAGAAGGTTGGGAAGAAATATTGTTTAGCAATTTTCCATAGTAGAGATTATTGGGGATTTTATCCAGACTTTATTACAGTTATCCTTGAGCTGGAAAGCAAAATGACAAATCCCCATGAAGATCACACTGGCTTTGTGTCAGAGATATTTTCTAGCGTGTAAAGAGCAAGTAACCCTACAAAGTCAAAATCACCACAAATTTAGAAGAAGCAGATAAAAGCAATTGATTCCACTGTACATTTCTGTCCAATGTGGGTGAATTTTCAGGAATTTGCCTCATTCCCCATACTGGATCCAACCATCTTTGTTATTTACATGTTGACTTACCCTCTGACTCAACTCTGGTGAGCCAGCCAGATCTGCAGCCAAAGCATGTAGGTTCAAGGAGGGTCTGTCACCTCCTTCTGAAATTAAACAGAATTAAACAGTATTTCCTACCCCTTACACTGTCCAGAAAGTGGATTTTAGATCACATTCAAAGGAAATTTGAGAAGCAAAATACACCATGATACTAAAAATAAGCAGTGAAATGTATGAATATAAGAATACATATATATAGATACATTTAAATGATGCACAAAATCCTTCAGAATATGTTAAAAATGGGAAACACTGGAAAATACAGAACTTTGCACTATGTTCCAACAAAACTAGTCTAATTTCCTGCAACCTCTGGTTTTCAAGAAAGATATCTTTCAGTGGTACATCTTCCCATGATACTAAGAAGTGAACAACACATCTATAAAGTTCCCAAGGTATCCTAAATGCAACCTTTTAGGAACTCATTTCCAAATGTCATTTTTGCCATTTCCACAGACAACTACAGCTTAATGTTGGCAGTGTGAATGGAACGTACCCTGTGCAGCTTTGAAACCCAGCATGTTCGGTTCATATGTCTGATAAAGTAAATCCCCAACAGCAACGGTAAATTGGGACCCAGCAAAAATTGGCACAAGTGTCCATGGCTCCACGTCACTGAAAGATAAGCAATGTGACCATATCAGATATCCCCCTCTTGTCCACTCATTCCAGTTCCTACTCAGTGTTACACTGCTCCCTTAGCTGGTCTAATGTGGCTGCTCACGGGCACATTGTCTGCATGACACTAGAGAACTGACCTGATTTTTTTAAACTTTAGGCAAATCAAAAATTGCTTAAAAAACTAATAAAAAAAGCACCCATAAGCCAGCACTGTGACTTATATCAACAGCAGGAATACTGCAGAAGGAAAGACAAAGGGGTGTAATGCAGTCAGTGTAATAAACCTTGTGCTTGCCTATTCTCAAGAGGCTCAGCAAAACTTCCACTTAATAAAACAAGCCAACCTCTCTTACAAGTAGGAGATATTGCTGCATATTAACACTCAAAGCCAACTGCAACTTGGAAAGCTGCATGTGTTTTAGACAAGGCAAATCCTCCAGGGTGGCCTTGTTTGTTAAAATGGATAGAGAAGCAGGTTAAAGGGTCTGAAGATAAATAATAAATGAGTGACGGCTTAAGATCACAATTAGGCCAACATTAATAAGCATCAATTCTGAAAGATAAAGGATTTATCTTTAGAAGTTACCACCACATAATAAATGTCCTACTACAACTTAATGGATAAACTCACTTAGTATTACAGTTGAATACAAAACAGGAAAAAGGTTATACACAGGAAAATTCTAAACACTTTTTCTCCCTTCCTTTTTCCCTTGCACTGCCTCAGCAACAGCCTTACAGTCATTCCCACAGGGGAAGAAGATATCTGAGTATTTGTCCATCCTCTGTCACACAATACTAACCTTCAAGAAGGGATCTTTCAGGCATAACTTTGCCTTGCATACTATTGGCACTCCATTCTCAATCCTAAGGGGACCCCCTTTCTGTGGCACTTTAAATTTTGGTAACTATAAGAATTATACCAAATAATAAATGTTCCAGCCTGACTGCTAGGTCTTCTCAATGCAGTTGAAGTTACCTGTAGAAAATAACATTTCCAAAGCAAAAATGGTGAGTTAAATTAAATCTTGTTTGTTTATTAAATCTTGTTTATTTGTTGGCTTGTTTCCCTTCCTCTCTTCTATTCTTACTGTTTATTTGATCAAACTACACTGAATAGCAAAACATCCCTCTGATAAGTCTGGCTCCTGCTGAGCATATTAGCTTATCTGTTCCTTCAGCCCATCTTTTACAATATTGAGTGCTGTGACAAAACACAGCATTTCAAACTGTTTTAAGTTTCTCAGCTCTAAGTGATTTACTGTTAACCTTTGTTAAAAAACACAATTCTTACAGATGAGATAATGACAATGTGCAAATATATTACATTATATCAACATACAAAAAATAATGAAAGAGAACTTTAATACATGATAATAACAATGAAGATGTAAATCCTTTAATTTATCAGGACTGACTTTATCCCTTGTTCAGCCTACAGCAGTGGAAGTTTAACTTCTAACTTGGAGCACGTGAGCCAAGTGCAGGTTTTCATTATGCTGACTGCAAAAAGGTTGGTTTCATGGTCCTGCCACAGCTCTGGTTTTCCATAAGTCAGTGGAGTGATCCTTCAAACCTACACTCGGAGTCTAGAGGGTATGAACCCAATTTTTCAACATGAAGCATTGGAGTTGGGAATAATGACCCACAAGGTACGACATTGCAACATTTATGTGGGCACCTAGGAGCACAAGTACCTTGTTTTACTGATGGACAATAGCACTGCTTAAGTAAAATAGATCTTCTTTTACCTATCATATAGCCAGGAAGAGAGTTGCTCTTTAGTCACTAAGGTGCCTTTGCCTAAATCATTTAGAATAAATGAATAAGAGACTATATCACTGTTCCCTTAAGGAAAATTAGTGTGAGGAGTATTATGTAAGTGTGACCAGATGCTTTAACAAAATTATAATCTCCAACTCTTAAGAATGTTAAAAGATGAATGCTTTTCTTATTAAAGAAAATGAAGCTTCTTAATGAAACTCCAAAGTCCATAGCAGCCTTGGAATATAACACTGACAGTAATGTTAATATGTATACTAAAACTAGAAATAGCTACTTTCCTGAAGGTCATTCAGGCAACCACTCTAACTGCAGTCATTGTTTCTGTTGCTTGAAGCAATGGAAGAGACAGTGGAGGAGCTAATACACTTCTTTAAGTGAAAACAGTCTTGTCAAGGACCCAGCACAAAGCTGTTATGCTACTGGCACCTCCAGAGAAATATCAGGTGGTATCAGCTCAGGTAACCAACCTATCTCAGACGAAGGATTAAATGGATTATGGCCTCATTTCACAAACAAGAGGGATATTTACCCAACTCTCAGTGACACTGTGTAGGATTTCAGCTGCCACTCTGTTACCAGCCCAGTGATTCTAAAAAACAAATTAATACTGAAGATAATAGACCTGTTTTCTTACGTATTTGAGTACAAAAGTCTTCCCGAGACAATAAATTATTACTTTATTTGCAACTGCACTATTAAAACTGGGTATGGTCTTTCACAAATCACTTAGGTGATAGCTCTCTCTATGAAGGAAACTGGGAGGAAGAAGCAAATATGATCATTAAACTAGGCATGAACAGGAAAAAACATTAACCCCATGCTATGAGTGCTGGATATTTCCAAATCAACAAAGAAAGAAGTAACTGGTTATAATTTTGAAAGGCTAACTCTCAAACTACTTTGGCAGTGAATGATTAACATGGTCTAATGTCCGTGCTCATTGCAGGTGGGTTGGAACTAGATGACCTTTAAAGGTCCCTTCCAAATCAAACCATTCTATGATTCTATTAAAAATCTACTTGATGTCAAACATCTCTGCTTTTCACTGTTCCAAGTTTCCCATTCTCGTAGCTCACACCACTGAGCGCTGACTGCCTGAGACAGAAGACTGCAGCAATTATTGGTGTTACTGTGATAAACTCAGCATTAATGATGCACGATGGTGTCAGCGCTTGCGTTCATGTATCAGCTGCCTGTAGACCCTGCACACTCCCAGCAACAGCAATTATGTTCATGATTGATGCATTTGCTTTTTATCCCTTTAGATCAATCCCAACTGCAAACACCAATTGGTCGTCTTTACTCTAAACCTGGCTAATGCAAATCTTGCTGGTGTTCTCAGAGCTTAATATTTCCATGTATGCTGGTTTTCTTTTCTCCAAGTCCCTGAGCAATGGTTTTGCATTAGGCCATATATCCTTCATACAAGGCAGACTGAACATATGGGCATTACTGTTTCTATATGTAGGTTGCAATTCAAAACACCTACACTCTGCCTCCTGTCTTTGTACTTCTGAAATTCTCATTAATTAAGTTGCAGCTTTCCCTCAAATGAGCACGTGAAAGTGCATGCAAGGAGGGTTTGGCCGTGCCTGAGAGGTTGTTTGGGTGAAGATTATGTGCATTAGGGTTACTCACCAGCTGGTGAAATTACTGGATTATTCAGGGGCTGCTGATATTTGTTGAGGTTTGCAGTTCTGTGTTACTGCTTTCTAGAATATAACTCATGGTGGCACCAGGTGACAGCTGCCCAGTGATCCATGAAAGATGAGCCAGCAGTACATGTCAAGTCCTTGGGAACCTGACATCCAAGCAGGAAAGGTGAGTGGTTATGCTACCAAAGCCATCAGTCCTGATGAATGAATCCTGAGTGTGAACTGCCAAAGTTATGGCTTCAGAGGGCCAGGAAGGCCCTGGCACCCTGCAAAGGAATTACCCTACTTGCAATTGCAATGTTTTATTTCCTAGTGCTGGTGGAAACCTGTGTTGTCAATTAACCCCTCATTTACAGCTGATAAAACAGCTACTTTGTTGCTGTGGAGACATAGATATGGGTACACTCGGTCCCTTGGTGATGTGAAATTTGGTGGAGTGAAATTTGGTTAAGTTTAAAGCCATTCACATAAACCTTGGGATTATCTCCCTGTAGCACGTGTGGTCTGAAGTATATTATACTGTTTATTTTAAAATGAAATTGTTAAGGAGCAAGTTTAAAAAGCAGTAAAAAGAAGAACCCTTCCCACAGAGTATAATTACATTTATTGCTGTGGTGGGGGTTTTTGGGGCAGTAGTAAAAGTTGCTCCAAAAACAACTTGATAAACTATAAATTCTCCTTTAAGGACTGTGTTAACAAAAAAGCTGAATGCAAACTCACCTCATGAAATCCTTAAAATGCAGGTGGCAGGAAACTTGAAGAAATATCAGAAGTTTTCTGTGTCTGTTTTCATATTTTCAGTGAACATGGAGAAATGATCATTCAGAGATAAAATTTCTTTAACCTTAGATCTGAACCAGTACTTAATTTATTAGTTCCCAAGAAAGATAAAAATTATCTTATGTCCTTGTTCTGCTTATATATGAAGGAAACCTTAATTGTTTCTGGCCATCACATTTGTTTGAACTTACAAAAATATAAGCTTTTCTTCCTTTTTTTTTCATACCTTTGAAGTGTATCAAGGATGCTTCATGAAATATGTAGCATTTCACATGAAAGAGACATTAATGTATTTCCTATATTTCCACCAAAATATTAGCCAGTAGACTTAATACATTTCTTACAGCCTTTTTACAAACCATTGAGCAGCATAGCTGATGCCATTTTCTGCAGACATTCTCCAAAATAGTCAGCAATGTATGTAAAGATATCTTCATTTTTTAGTCGTATTTTCCAGTATGTATCTCTTTAGAACCACTGTTACTCTGTGGTTCTTCCTGTGGTTTTCCAAGTCAAGTAGGATTAAAAATGCATATAAATGTACATGTGTAGAGTAGAAGGAGGTCTTTAAAGGGAGTATCCTCTCTACAGACAGACATTAAAGATAACTGGATTTTCCTCCTAATATCAGTGATTTGCATTTAGAGGCTCATTTTATTTTAAAGGCAACAAGTATTGGAAAGACGTTTCAGTATCATCCCGATAAAGCCCATCCCAGCAAACACTGTTTAGTCCAGGTTAAAAATCTGGATGTGAGACACTGTGAACTGTTTGATGATATCTCGAAATCATGGTTCATTGATGAATGATCGCACAAGGCACCACCAAACTTGGCTATGGGACACAGGACAGGTATTGGCATGAGCAGAGAGCTTCCTTTCTTTTTAATGGACAAGCCTGTGCTCGTGAGTGTCAACTGCTCATCAAAACACAGAGCTTAAATCCAAAACTTGACACAAGCACCGCAGCTCTGGCATTTTTCCCTTTCGGTTCCATCTGAAAACATAGGCAAATTTACCTGAACACTTTTTCTTAATACACAGAATACTCACTGCAGGCTGAATTTATAAATCAGTATCATTTCAATATATGGATTTAGTCCCCTACTGCAGAAGCAGGTTCAGTCTGATTTCATCTCTCTCCGAAGTTGAAAATAAAATAGACAAAAAAATCTAACATCTGAATCCCAAATGTCAGGCCCTAATTATGTAAACATGTGTGTGTAGAGAGCTACACAAACAGAACTTAATTTCTTAAACTGTTCCATTCCAAAATACATATTTAAAGGTCATTACTTCATTATTGAAGCATACTTAGTCTATACATACTTTCTAGCTCACTAATCTTCATTATTTTTCTGTGTTATAAATGTTTTACTACAATGTTTGTGGGGGATTTGGCTTGGGTTTTTTTGTTAGGGTTTTTTTGCTAGGCACTTGTAAATCAAAAGTCCCCTCAGGTAAGAACATAGGATGAGAATGTCAGCTCATGAAAATTCATCTATTCCTTTACTATACTCATTTCTTTAGTGCCAGTTTCTTTAAATACTTTTCTGAATTTTCCTCCAAAATGTTATTTTATTTCTTTTTATAATAAAAACTTTTAAATGTGAGTATTTTAGTTTTGAAAAGAGAATGAAACTAACCATAAGTTACTGATTTTTTTTCCTGAAATTTCCAGTAAAATAACTGTAAATAACAGTAAAATAACAGTAAAAGAACATAAATTGTCACTGGATGTTAGTGACCTGCTACTTCATCTCACTGTGGCAAGTTGTCACAAAACATTAGACCCATCAGTGACTATAAATGTGCTATTTTTAGGTCATTAGTAGTTATTTCCTTTATGGCCTTTTAGGAAAAAACCAAATCGTTGTCTGAACTACTGTTAATGTGAGATGGGCTGCAAAATACAACCAGAAAGGCTATAAAGCCCGCTTCTTAATGAAACCACTAAGGTTTTCTGTGGTGCTTAGATTACTTTCAGCAAAGCAATTCCATAAAAAAAGTTTGAGATTTGGCCTTCTATAGTAAACACTCAATAACACTTTTATAATAATCAATTTTGCCTTAACAGACTTTTTTTGATAAAAATAGGTTTATAAGTCATGTTGCTTCATTTCACATCCAGCCACCTTGGGATAACAGTCCCAGGCAGTAAGAGATTGTGAGGTAGGCCTTGATATTGTAAAAAGCCCCAGCTTCTACAAGCAAACATAGATTTCTTGGCAATTAGACTAGCTGGACTAAATTCCTCTCTGACGTGATTTATAAATTCATCCAACTTAATTTGCTGATAGGAAGCTGAGCACGGTACCTGGGTCATTTGGTCTGATTTATATCAGAAAAGTGTGCAAAAGAAAATGGAGCTTCTCTATCTTGCTCTCATCCTCTCCTAGATTCCTGTTACTATATAACAGGCATTCTTTTCCTTTAATTACCTTCTTCACGGCTTGAGAGCTTTGATGACTTGATTAAGGCTTGCAGTGCAGTTCCAGTCCCTACCCATCTGATTAATTAGCCCAAACCTTATTAACTTCCTAATTCCAATCAATAATGCACTGATGCTGAACTGTGGAAGGGCAAACTAAGGATAGCAATTTTATCTGAAGACACAGAGCCATGTACAGTTTGTTCTTTACTTCTTCATAGCTGCAAAATTAAAACTACCCATCAAGAATATATTTGCTCAGGAATGCATTTTGTCACCACCTGTCACACCTGAACCACATCAGCAGTGAAACTTTTACTGATGGAGGCCTATTGGTGTTACCTCTGTGCTGAGCTGCCTTCTTCCAAATATTTAGCTGTTTCTTGTGTAAAATGGTACCCACTGTGTTCGATTTACAGTTTCCTGCACAAAATGCTAATGGCAGGGCATGGCAGACCCGTGCTCTCTCCTGTACAGCCCTCCCTCAACCTGTCCAGAAGCAGGGAGAGCCAGCAGTGCCTTTCACTGTATTATAAGGATACCTGTGGATATATTTCAATGCTGAAAGATTATCTCAGAACTGCCAGCACAGTCAAAACAGTACATAGATAAGTCAGTGAAAGCGTAACTATGGGTGGCTGAAACAGCTGGGAGGTGATGGCACTTCCATGGCTCTCAGCTCCTTTGTCCCAAACTCTGTCACTGTACTGGTGCTGGAGGTCTAAACACTTACAAAGGCTTGGCAACAGGAAGTCAGGCTTTTTTTTTTTTTTTCTTCTCCAGGATGATCTGAATGTGCTAGCAGAGAATTCAGCATGGCTGGGACAGCCGTGAACTGCCATGCAACTCCGTTTCTCAGGTTGCCACTTTCCCACTCAGTGATTGACCATTGGCACCATTTCACATATTTTCCTTACAAGTGTATGTTAGACCTCACTTGCACTGTCTGTGGCTGTTATGTCTTTTTTTTCTTTTCTTGCAGCAGCATTGACAGTGAAAATGGGATTCAAAGGTCTCCAAAAATCTGTTCAGTAGAGATTTCACATTACAGTACCCGTTATTGAGAAAAGTACTGCTCTTGTCTATGTTATTTGGGTTGATCTAGCTTTCTTCAAATATTGGGCGTGGGGGAGAGGAGGGAATTACAGAATCATAGGATATCCTGAGTTGGAAGGGACCCACAACGACCACTGAGTCCAATTCCTGTCTGTATACAAGACAATCCAAAAAAGTGCACATCGGTTTTGAGAGAAAAAAAGTGCAAGAAAAAGTAGGAAAAAGTATGACAAAAGGACCTCTCTAATATTCTTTCACCTGCAGTAGATTGTCCTGGCAATAGCAAAGACAGTAAAGGGCACAGCTCCCAGCACATTCCCAGCAGCGCACAACTGGTTTGCATTCAGGATAAGAATCAGTACCTGAGGTTGATGCTGGATGCTAACTATCCACCATTTATTCTCCAAATAGAAACACACAACTTCCAGACCAAACACATCTGAATAACAAACCTTTAAAGCACTGTATTGTGCTAGGAATGTCTGCAAGAGGGGAGCTGCACAGGTAGGATGTGTGGGAGGACCCAAGGGCCTCTCATTAAATGCCATTGTTATTCTTGTTTTCACTGGGTTTTCATTTTCTGATCACATAAGCAACTCTTTTGTTCTCATTAATGTCTGCCTTTCTAAACAATCCATAGTAACAAGTACCTCCATTATGCTTTCCACAGGCCACTGACAACAAACCACAATTCTCTGTGCAATACATTTTCTTGGAGGTAGTGGGTATCAAGGACTCTTAATAGTGCTATGTCGAGGATCAATTGTTTAGCTCTATAGTGCAGGAGTGTCTCCTGAGCCTTCCAGTGCCTGCCTTTGTGTACAGTATCACTGATGGGGAGTGACATTTCTTTCTTAGGGATCCCTTCCATTAGAGAGGCTGCTTCCAGGCAAATCCAATTGTGGAGCGTTTGGAAAACAAAACATGGGTAGAAGTGGGCTTTTATCACATTTGGCCACGTGATTGATAAGGAATTAAGACACTTCTCCTGCTACTCAGTAGAAAACTCTACAAAAGCACTTTTATTCTTGGACTGGTACTATTTCTCTGAACTTTTAAATATAAATACATGGCTCCTCACTATAAGGATAAATTTCCTAAAGTAGAATTTAAGAAAAATTTAAAAAATTCCTTCATGTCTGCATTTCCTAGGTTTACATGAGCCACTAGTATTTGGGTACAATAGTTTCAAACCTTTAGTTTCCTAAAGGTATGAAATCATATTTTTCATGTGTCTGTGCTCAGTTAGGCCAGGGTAGTTATTATGCAAGGGCTATAGTGAAGCAAAGCTGCATATGAAGTTTGTGTCCCATGAAAACCGTATGTAGGCTGCAGGTAGATCTGGTTTTGAACAACTCCTCCTATCATACCCCTGTAAAATCCTTCTGCATGTGTGCTAGTGGGTTTTGAGTCCAGCATCATGCTGGGAGTGCCAGGTAACTCATGAAGAGTTCATCTTTACTGATGATGGCCTTTACTGAAGAAGCAGAATTGGTGGTTTTCCTTGCAGTAACAGCCCTCCAAAGCCGTCCTACAAATCCTTGATTCCTAGCTTCTCCTGGGGTATTAGGAGCCTTGATGGCTGAACACTAGGAGTCAGGAAGATGCATCTGCATGAAAGAGGCTGTACAGCCTCACTATGCCTCAGCTTCCCATCTGCAAGCCAGAAAGGAGCAGTGTGCTGATAAATCCTAACAGAGTTTAGGAACTCCAAGGAGTTCCTGGAGCAACATGATCTGGCTTCACTAGCAGGTCGTTCTGCACAGCTAGAGAAGGTGTGAAGTACTTGCATTGTGGCAGAATTAAGGTGTCAGTAGAATTCCACATTAGCCCAAATTAAGCACACTTCCTCCATGCTGGTAAATTTCACGAACACGTGAGTCCAAGCAGGAAGATTTTAAGCCAGTTTTGTTACTGGCAGCTGAGCTTTGCAAGGGAATCTCATGCCCAGCCACTGCCAGCAGAAGATCCCGAGGGTCTGCCAGGCTGGATGCACTACCCAACCTGGCTGCTCTCCCAGGGCTGGCACGGGACGGGGGCAGGCATACTTCGCTGGTCAAGATAAGCATTTAAGCAGCTTCCAATAATCCTTTCATTCATTAAACCATGCTAAGCAGATTTGCTTGGTCTTCAAAATGAAGTCTAACATGTGAAGAAAGCAAAGTGCACCTGAACTGATCATACAAAGTCAGCACAGGCTCTTGGCACCAGGGGCTGCCTGCCTGGGACAGAGGCACGAGGCTGGCTGCAGAGGTCAGTGCATCCATGCTGGAACAGCTCACTCAGGCTTAATGAACTTCCATTGCTCCCTGTCACCAAGGGGTGTTGAGAAGTGATGTGACTGCAGGGGTCTTGGCACTCACAGCTTATAGAGAAGTGCACAGGTCTCCAGATACTTTTGGCCTAGGTTTCTCAGGGCCAGTCGAGAAGTTCAGGCAGCTGTGGCTCAACACCTATCGAGATTCCAATCCACCTCATCCAATTATTCCCACCACCCCAATTCCCTTCTGTCCCCTGAAACATGCTCCTCTCCTCTATCTCCTGTTTCCTACCCTCCATTACCTCCTTGACATTTACCTTGCTCTGATAAGATCCCTAGGAAACCCAGCCTCATTTTTACAAATATTCAGGTAGCACCTGAATATTTGACACCTCCTGCTTGTCCTTGTTTTGCATTACCTGCTCTCCCGTTGTTCCAGTTGCCCCTCACCCCACTCATAAACATGCAAGGCAGATAACCATCACAGGACACAGACAGCAATCCTGATGGCAGACAGCATTGAAAGAACAATCAGCTCCTGCTGCCAAGCCCTTACATGCATCACCCAGTGCTGGGAGGCTGAGCACAACTGGCTACAGCAGGAGGAGAGGCAGCATGGGTTTGGTGAGGCACTAAAAGAGAGACTGACATTCCTTCCTCGGAGTCACTCAGTGAGAGGCTGTTTCTCACTTCTCTGCAGACGCCAATTTGCAGGGATGCTGGTTCTGTCCAGATCCTGCCACCAGCCTGGTGACCTCCCTTCCTGACATAGGACATATTGTGTCTTACGGGATCCGTGCCCTCAGGGATCCGTGCCCCCAGGGACTATAGGGCGAGGGTCTTCCTAAACATTGTCTGGGCAAATGCTCTTGACACCACTGGCGTTATCTGATCTGGTATTCATTTCCCTGCAATGCAACCAGACCTGCCAGGTCTGGTAGAAAAGCCTTCCTTAGGTCATGTGGACTATGTCCATCTAGTGTACTGGGGATGGAATAGCCCAGGAGAAGGCTTCAAGGGCAACCCATTGTGTGCATGGTACAAACCACAGCCCAGAGCTGCCTCTACTAGCACCCCTAGACTGCCCAGCAGTTTAAGTAATACCAGTAGTAATTGCTTAGAAGATATTCAGGAAAATGACATTTGTTTTTACAATACTATTATCACAAACTATTTGTCCCATTCCAACCCATGTCACCCTGTCTCAATAGTAACTGCTGAATGTTCTTTCCTTGTGTTCCTTGGGACTGCAACAACAGGCTAGTCAAAATCTGCCTGGACTTATAATAAATATAAATATTATATTGTAATTTTAATATAATTATAATAACAACTAAAATTAGAATATAAATATAAATTATAATTACAATATATTACAATTTATAATATGAAGTTCCCCCTCAAATTATGCATTTTCATATCAGGTAGCTACCTGCCAAAGCATTCATAGCTTAAAGGGAGTAAATCTGCTCATCAAATGTGGGAGCTCCATGTTCTGGTAAAATGTTTTGCATTCTTCAGGTGGGTTCAGGAGGGAAAAAACATAAAACAAAGTGAAGAAAACTAGGAAAATATCTGATTATGTATAAAAGAAAGGGGGGGAAAAGTATTTTTTATTTTTCCCTATATTTTTTCTCTTGGGTATGTAGAAATATTATTCTAAAATACATATAAGGAATGAGATTTTTTAAAAAATTGCAGCAGGAAGGAAAGATCTGATGAGCATGATATCACTCCCAGAAAAATCAAATATTTCAGGTTGGATCTATCTCACTCGGCATATATTTTAACAAATAGACTGCAGTGTATAAAGGACACTGAAATTCATCCCAGGAGTCTGAGCTATAGCTTTCATCCTAGGACATTAATGGAAGATTTCTAACCAGGCTGAGTTTACTGAAACAAAAACATCTCAAGGTCACACTTCTTAGGATGAGATATGTTCAATAGAATCACTGAAAAGGGCACATATGTTCCATGCAGATATACTTACAGATGTCACTCATATACGTTCTTACTTTTTGAAACCTGAGGTGTAATGGGAGTATATTTATGTTAAAAGGCATTTAAAAAATCAAGAAATCAATTTCTGGTAAGAAGCCTTCATATGAGGAAATGTTTTTTCCATCTCTTTGGGTTCCTTTTTTCTTTTCTTACTTTTTTTTTCCTGGCTTACGGACATTGTGGCAAAGTACAGCAGGGGCTTTGTAACAGTTTATTGATGAGGAGTGGCCAAGGACATCTGTGGTCTAGAAAACCCACTACCAATGCAAAACAAAACCCTCAACCTCAAAACCATGAAGTGAATTTTAAAAAGACCACAAAAAGCTCCAGCTCTCTCCTCCTGGGATTTCCCCATGGGAATTACCAGAAAAGCTGCTTTTTTTTTTTTTTCTGTTGGGATTTCCTATATCAGTGAGAAACCAGTTGATCCTCTGGAGCCTGGAAATATTCATCCTGTTCCTTAGATAAAAGATACCATGACTAGAGGAAGCAAAATTGCTTAAGTGCCATACCTGGAGTGCTATACATCTTCAAAAGAAGCAGAGTAAAATTTTTCAGATGTGGAGATGATGGTCTCTCAGTTCTGTGCTGATCCAAGAAAATCCCAAGGCAAATTTCACAGACACTGGGAAGTCGTGTCATGAAGAACCAGTTCTAAGATCTAACCCTAAAAGCTGTGTTTTTATCCAAGCTGTGTTTTTATCCTAAAGAAATCTCCATTGTCTGACAAATGTTGGACCTAGAAAGACAGTTTCCTTGACTTGCTGATAGAAAAAATCAGGAATTTAAATGGTCAGTTAAACTGATGAAAATTAATAAAAGTCAGAATGGCAGTCTGAAGTCTGGCTACAACAGCTTAAAAGGCACTGGTATCACAGTTTCATTAGACTTTAATTTATGCTTCATTAGAAATATAAAATGACTGAAAATTAATGTGTTCCCATCACCTTTAGTGCTGTCAATTCACATATATCAAACTATTTATTAAAAACTATCAATGTACCTGTTTAACAAAATAAATCCTGTGTACAGCAAAACATGAAGGAAAGTGTGATGGCTCATTTCACTTCAGGATTCACTTCAGACTTCGGGCACATCATTTTTTATTCTGTTATTGCAAGTTTAGGCTTTTAACTCAAGTAACAAAATCTTGTGCAGCTCTGGTGAACTGTAAACCTGAAAATATGTAACATTCTCATTATGGCTTGTGCATTTTGACTCTCTGAACTTCAACATGGCTTTCTAAATACACACACACACACACACACACATATGTTTACACAGAGTTAAATTCTGCAATATGATACATCCTGCTTTCTGTGGCTGAGGTGGAGAGAACACTTTTTACTCAAAAAGGTGGTTTTGCAGTGGAAGTTCAACTATTTCTCCATCAGGGCCTTGAGACTAAGGTCATACGCAGAGCAACTGCTGAAAATTATTGGGAAAATAAGAGGTGCAACAGACAAAAAGAATTTCAACGTAAAGATTAGGGCTTGGTGTTGATTTGGGGTTTTTTCTTCTTTAAATAGCTTGCTAATAAAGGAGCAAATTCTAAGCATCATAAGTGACACAGCAGACAGTAGGGTTTCAATCAAGCAATCCATACATCTGACTTTCTTCTAAAAATTGTGTCTGTCTTGGATCCTTTCCCACATATGTGCTAATTGTAATCTTGAAAGTTTAAGTAGCTACAAAGTTATGTCAATTTGTTCACTACTTAAAACAACAAAAGGGCTTCATCTCCAAGAATAAAGTCTGTGCAAAAGAAAATTCAGGAATGCAGGAGAAGGAAATTCAAAGTATACCTAAAATCCTATTAAAAATAAGTTCATTAAGACACACAACTGAAAGAAACCTGACTGGGATATTCAGAACAGCTACCAGAGCACCAGCTGCAGTGGGTTAGATGTCCTACACTGATGAATCCCATTTGAGGGAGATACATTAGCTAACTAGATTATTAGATAGGTTTCTGAACATGGGTTCAGAGGAACATATGCAATGTTCCAGCACAGGGCATCATCAGGCATGGAAATGCCAGCTCTGCCCATGGAAAGCCGAAAGGAATGGAACAAAAGGGATTAAGAAGGTATCTGCAGAAGGATAAAGACAGGGACCTGGGAAACACTAACACGCTAAAACGTTCAAGAGGAAAACTTTTATTGCTTTGGACTGAGCCAATGAAGAAATAGTAAACAGTGGTTACAAATGTGTTAATCTGCTGATTGAGACGCCGAGATTTAGAACAGCTCACTTGCACTGGTGACATTGTTCCGTCATTGTTCCTTCCTCACACCCCCTCCACACACCACGAGAAGCAACGTGATGAAGAACACACAGAGCAGAGGCTGGTCCCCAGCAGGCTGTGGAGATGACACGTGCTGCTGCAGGTCCCTTCCAGGCCATGCCCAGAGGCTGTTTCCCTTGGAGAACATGTCACGATGGGAGAAGGAAGCAAAGCTGGCTGTGGGAAGTACATGTTTGTATCTCACTTCTGTATAGAAATTATTTTGGAGGTCCGTTAACATGGATTTGGGCTTTACTTTGGGCTTCAGTCTCTGCAGTGCAAAGAAAATAATTTAACTGATCTGCGGTTCCTCTCCCAACCCCTCCCCCTTCGGAAAGTAAGAACTGCTATCCTCATCTGTCTTTACACAAGCCTATGAAGAACTAAGGACAAAAAGTGTGAATTGGCATCACACTGGGACATTAAAATATAACTACTCTAGTTTTCCCAACTTTCTGGCAGGGACAATCAGCCCTGGTGCCACTTTAAGTGTCTTGAGAAAGCCCTCTTTCAGCAGAGAAACCCCTAAGTAACAGAAGGTCACCAAAATAGCTCCAACACTTCCCTCTGTTGCAGGCTTCCACCTTGTCCTGACTGCTGTAACAGTGCCCTGGAGAAGGTGGCACTCAGAAGTCAGCAAGAAAGAGGCTTGGAAGAGACCAGCCTGGACCAGAGCCTGCTCTACACAGCTGGAGCCAGTGGTGCAGCCTAGGCCAGCTCAGCCAGGCCAGAAGCTCCAGGACTGGGGTCATTGTATTGCAAAGGAGCCATTGTAGTGAAATCAATAGGGACGTTTTAAAATACCCTACATGACAATTCCAGTGTCAGAACAGAGCAAGACAAAGAAGGTTGTTCCTCATAGCAGGTTAAACTCCTGAGGGTGGAGATAATCTCACAGCAGGAAGGGAGGAAAGTGCTGTGCCTGCCTGGGCCAAGATGCTTTCACACTCCCCATTGCCAGCTTTAGGCTACAGAGCCGGCCATTATCAGAATCATTGTCATGATTATCCTAAAATCTGCTGCCTGACATTCAGGCATCTATCAGGAAAAGACCCAAGGCCCTATTAGTGCAGGCAGTAAGCCCCCAGGAGGAGGGGAGCAAACTCATTCCTAGAGAAATTAACGTTCCTGATGGCTACATTCCTATCAGCTTTGTTAATTCTGAAGTGACATTCATTGGTAAATCTGATTTTACCATCCTCTCCCATTAATCAGTAGGACAAGTCTCCTAACAGTTTTTTTTTTTTTAAATGTCTCACACAATAATTTGTCTCACAGACACATGATCTAGTGGCCCTGGGGGAAGCTGAGCATCAAGCCTCTGTTTCTATGTGAAAACCATGTGCCCACCACCATCAATGTGTTCTGACTGTCTGATGTCTTCCTGCTCTCAAGCTGCAGTTCAGGAAGTCAGCATTAAACATATTAATCGATTGTGAAAGAATGCCACTCCCTCCCCAGGTGATGTTTCCAAAGAACATGATGTTTAAATATTAGAAAAATCCTTTTACCTGGAGATGCTTCCATTGCAAATGCACAATAGAGATTTGAAAACAGTGGCAAACAAAGCCTGTGTGTTTTCCTGATACAAATGGAAGTGTTAGAAAAATCGTGAGTTTTCATCCCACACCTCAGCAAGTCAAGTCCTAATTCCTCAAGCTGATTCCGAAATATTTTGCTCTGTTTTAGATGACTGGTCACAAAAGACAATATCTGACAGGTTCTCATTTGCAATTATAAGTTAATTGAGTATTTTACCAGCAACTGCATGAAATACAAAATGAATTAACAAATAGACTGCACATACATGCTATTTCTTTTGGTTAATTAAATATTTGATTGTGGTAGAACCTTTAAAGAGCAGGGTATAAAAAACCCAATAAACTTCTTGATATATTTTTATCTAAGTGAATGGAAACAGGTGAAAGCCTGAAATAGTCTTACAGCTGTTCAGGAAGAAAAAAGGAACCTCTTAATTTGTTTCAGATTTATGTAAAATAATCCAAGCTCATGAAACTGCGTGTGAAGAGCAGAGTCTTTAAGGTGATGCATAGTACTAAAAGACCTCCTTACTACTCTGAAGGTAGTTAACTGAGCTGACTGCCTCGAGCTTTGACACCTTTAAGTGTCATGTTTATCAAGGGAAAGACGGGTTGAATTCGCAAAATATTTGTCCCCCTTCTGGGGCTATACACTAACCCACTAAACCGTGTAATTGCTTAATTTTCGTCTACTCCACACCCTGCAAGTGATGAGGAGCAGTGAAAAGAGAGCCTGACGCTGAAGGAAAGTAAGTTTTAAGTGTCCGGTGGCAGGTGGGGCGATGGGCAGGGGGCTGCTTCGTGCCTCCCTGCCATGGGAATAGCTATAATAGCGGGTTAAAAGCTCTTTCTCACAGCCCCCCGGGGACTGCGATGTGCACAGCAGCACAGAATGAGCCGAGCCGCTGGCTGGGGCAGGGATCTGCCCGAAGGCAAGAAGAGATGGGCAAATAGTCCTGGGGACCGTAGGGGCAGAAGGGTCGAGCAGAGGCACGGCTGCTGTCCTGCCGCCATCGATGCCCTGCTGAGCCCAGCACGGTGCCCGGGCTCTCACGGGGCCCCCATGGAACCAAGCTGCGGCCAAGGCACCTCCGGTTAAGCCACAGCCGGTTAAACTTCTGGAGAGCTTCTAATGACTGTAAAAACTCCCCTTTGGCCTTGGGTGCTATAACTATTTATGAGGTTGACCTTTAATTACTCTCTCATGTAGAAATCTTTGATAATATGTCTTTGAAAGCTTGACAAATACGGACCTACACAGCACAGATCAATACCAATATAGTAACATAGTAGAGCAGCTTCCACAAAAGCAGATGCTAAAAGGTATTACCAGCAAAGCTGCTTCAAAGGACTTATCACTTCAGCTGGGCACCATCAGCTCTTTCTTATTACAGAAGGGTTTAGGGAATGTGAAAAACAAATATGCGAGGGATGCCAAATATTAACGCGACGTAAAGACTGGAAAGGGTATGAACCATTACCCCACTGGGCCCAAGGGAACCGCAGCTGTCAGCAGCAGTAGGACAAGAGTGACTGCCATCTGCCGTTGCTGTAAAGTTTTCTGCTCATCCTCGGTTCAGGGATGGGGAAAAAAATTGATAGTGCCAAGTACCTAGTTTGAATGTCACAGCATTTCTTGAAAAGCAGCTCCTCAGCAAATTCATTATCTTCTGCAACATGAATGCCATTCAAAGTAGCGATGAAACAGAGTGGATATTAATTCTACATTCATTTTACTTGAATATTCAACATTGCTTGACTTTCCAAGTTTTAGCAGACATTATACACATCCATGAGCATACCTACATGTACACAAATGCTCATATATATATGTGCATACATGTACACACAAATAAAACCAAAAAGTCAGTAATATTCTATTAAGAATGCTAAATACACTTGGAAAATATCTGCACTGTGTAGAGAAGGGGGTTATCAGTACAACCACACAGTTATATAAAATAGAACCTCATAAACCAGAATACTTCATTTTGATTTTAACCCACCTAGTGTAACTTATTATTATCATACAAGTTTAATACTTTGTGTCATAAGTATTACAGAAACAGGTGGGGGTTCTTCTATGATAGTGATTGAAAGCACAGAATATGCATCATCTTTGACCATCACTACACATTACAGGGAACTTGCCATTGTTCTAACCTAAAGAAATTTTGCTGCTGGGAGGATGATTTCCAAAGACATAGATCGAAGAAAATGCAAAGGTAAAATTTTTAAGATTTTATAATAGTTTTTATTTCGTCATCACTGCTAGAAAAATAATTGATCCATCCACCAGAAAGATATAGTTAAAGAAAAGCATCACAGACCAAAAAGCTGCACAGATTTTGGGGGAGGTTTTAAATGCTAAGAGTCACTTTGGTTTTCCTTCTCTTCTTAATTTCTGCAAAATTAAATTTCTCTTATTTTCTTTTATTCAGAAGAACAACTGTTCTCCTTTAACCCTCGCATAGAACTTTTTTTTTGTCATAACAACATCCTGGGCAAAACAGCTCCCAGGAGACAAAATCAATGAAAGCCATAAAAGAAGAATGTTTTTGTCATGCCAGGCCCTACTGCTCATGTTTTACACTTACAAAACCATCAGCAACTAAACTGGGGTAGACAGATCATCTGAATAGATCTGGCCAGTCACTCTAACCAGTTGAAAAAATCCAACCAAGAGAAACAAACTTTATTAACACTGTGATAATGGTGTCACATCAGCATGGAAACAGAAAAGGAACTTTAAAGCCCTAAATTCAGAGACTTTTCCCACAAGGAGGTAAGATCAGACTGTTTTTCTCTGAGGTTGCCTCCCTGCCTGCAGATGTGGCATCTGAACTCTCTGATGGAAAGAAACTCAAAAAACCACTCTATCTGAAAGGCTCCCTCTCCATCCCTCATTTCTCAAATCTCCAAAATACAAGGTTGAGGACACCCTTGGGAAGGGGCCTGGGGGGGAAGAGTAAATAACCTAGGTGCTTGAGCAAATAATCAAATGTCTCTTATCCAGCAATTTTCCATTTTGATGCCATGTTTTCTCATGCTAAATTTTGTTTTGTGTGTATTACATTAACTGTGTGTGTGATTTCTCTAGCTCTGAAACTGAGAGAAAGAAGCCTTAGAAGAAGAGGTGTGGGTTAAATAGAAGCCTACTGTGATACATATAGTGATATCCATACATGGTTTCATATCATTCTTGACTGGAGGTCCACCACAGTTGAGAGAAAAACTCATTTTGAGTATTGAATTTCTGAATCAGCCTCGTTACAGTGTGTGGAGCAAAGACACCCAGCAGGGGCCCCTGTCTGGGCCGTGGTGTGATGCCTTCCTTGGCTGACAGCAGAAGGAAAGAAGCTTTCAAGAAGGCAGCTCCAGACACACCAGAAAAGTAAAATCCTGCCCTCCAGGGGCAGGGCTGTCTCTCTCCCAGCACTGCACATGGCTTATGGAAGGGAAAGCCCCCAAGCCCTCCAGCATCCTTCAGCGCTGCCATCTCCAGCACTTCCTGCTCCCATCTTGCCCATCCCCAGCAGCAGCAGGAGCAGGATGCTGCCAGGCCCTGTTCCCACTCTCTGCGTACTGATGGATACATCAGTGGGAAACAGCCATACATCAGGCTGGGGGGAGGCTCAACAAAAACAGCAGACTCCCCTTTGGTTGTTTCATTGGGGTTTTCACATCCCTGACAAAAAAAAAATAAAATTGAAAACCAAATCCACTTTTCATTAAAAGAGTCTATTGGTGAAACTGATACTACAGAAATACACATTCCTGTGTGCTGTCTTCCTGCTCCATAATGGCTCTTGCATTAGGGACTGGGGGCAGGGGGGCTGCTGTTGTCCATTTACTTTAGTAAAGATTGCTATTGAACGAAACCTTTAATGGGGTGTTTATGCTCCCGCTCAGCTAAGAGCTCCAAGCCTGTGGCAGAGTAGTCTTTCCCTCCACCTTGACAGCTAT
The DNA here is from genome assembly GCA_026261815.1 of Monarcha castaneiventris obscurior. Lineage (NCBI taxonomy): Eukaryota > Metazoa > Chordata > Aves > Passeriformes > Monarchidae > Monarcha > Monarcha castaneiventris. Next base: position 15,092,118 of record JAMPIT010000379.1, read on the forward strand.
TAGAGAATCAATACAGGTAATCCCTCAGCTGGCCCTCAGCACCGCTGCTGCGGGCCTGGCCTGGCCACTGCAGTGGGGTCACTTGTGGGAAAGCAAAACTTCTCTGGGGAGTGACTTTCCACAACACCCCCACCACCACTGCACTGACCCTCTGCAGCTCCAGAGGCAATGCCACTGACCCCGCTTAGATTAAGCTAGAGGATGGACTTAACATTTCTCTCTAGGAAGCATGGGTCTCACAGCTTGATTTCACTTCAGGGATTACCTGTGAATTGCACTTTTTGGCCAGTATAATCCGAGTAATCATCTCTTTCCCCTTCCTTCATTCCCAGTGGATGTTTTCTCTGCTCCTGCATTTCTCTTTGTGACTAAGGTATCTCCTACTGGCTCTGCTCAAGTCCCTGCAGCCAAAGTGGGAGGACTGCATTTTCACACTGCTCCTTTGCAGACTGATACCACCGCAGTTGGCAGGACTGTGTGGCACTCTCACACTAAGGCATTCCAACGTGCTCTCCACACTACTGAAGTGCTGGGCCAGCCAGAGGTTAGTCCTGTGACAAAGATTAGTCCTGTGAGTTTAAGTCTGGTTTGCCACTGCTGCAGTGGAGATAAGCTGGGGCTTCAGGACAGCCCCTACAGCAAGAGCTGCTGCAGAGTGGCTGGCACGGATGGAGACAGAATAGTCGCTCAAGTCCCCCTTGTAGGAGAGGCAGAGGTGCTGTTGCTCTCCCCTGGTGCTGCTGCATAGCCTCAGTTGTCAGCATCCAACCCCAGGAGCCTTCGAGGGGATTGGCTTTTCAGAAAAAGCATTCACTGGTGGAGATGAAGCCTCTTTACAGCTCAAGTCAAATACCCTAAACATACAGACTGAAAGTCTGGATGTGTTTCACCTAAGGTTAAAAAAGAACCAAAGAAGAGAACAGAGCCTCCCACCCCTCATATGCCCAAGGCCCTGCACTAAGTGGGTTAAGGAGACACAGAAGGTAGAATGTGCAAGGGCACGTGTGTCAGGAGAGAAAGGGAAATGAAGGTGAAGGTGACTGTCTGTAGGGGTGAAACAAACACCAGCACTTGCTGTGAAGGCCTGTAGGAAACTGAGGATCCAAGGAATGGCTTTCTTAAGAAGGGGACAGCCAGTCAGGGCTCCTCTGGTGAATGATCTCTCTTGTTTAATGGACGGTTTGGCACTGACCACCAATTGTTTGAGGCATTATCTTCAATTCACTGAGCTCCTTTCTGCTTTTCATCATCCCTCAGTGGTTAACCACCTCCCTGTTCTCCAGGGCGAGCAGCAGGAGAGGGGCTGGGACAGCAGGGCCTGGGGACCAGGTGTTTGAAAAACAGGGATATGCAGGAGATGTTAGAGGCAGCAGATGTCGGTGGGCAGGCCTTTTGTTCTCTCACACTTGCAAGCCTGAGCTCTGGGACTACCCTTTTTTTGTCTCCCCATTGTCATTCACCCAGGAGGAGCATTTCAGGAGTTAGCCTCACAGTCTCTCTCTCTGCACTCCTCTGCTCCAACAAAACAGTTGATTGCCCCTATACTCTGGTTTCTATTTAGATCACTTTCTATTAACATTTTAAAAACTCTGACAAGAGTTAATGCAGGACACTTAAAATCAACTAGTGTCTTACAGGACTGATTAGTGCCAGGGACTTGTCTTGCTGCTCCCCTTGCCAGGACCATTTTTAATCCTGGTTAAGGGAAAGAAGAGCCAGGGTGCACGCACATCCTTTGCCTTAACAAATGCAGGGACAATGTGACCCCAGACAGGGACATCACCCCACAGCCAGTTTAAGCCAAACTGAGTGAGAAACACGGGTACCTATCACACACAGTGCATTACTGTAGTTACAGTAATGGAAAATAACACTTCTTTCCTATATTTGAAGATGCCAAGAAATGGAAGAATTGGATCTAGTACAGCAGGCAAAGCCACAGCCCAGTCCCCTGAGAGCTGCAGGGGTGTCCTGTTTTCTGCTGCCTCAGCTCAGAAATGGCTGTAGGAGCATGGAGCACCATGGTGCCTGCTCAGGGGGGCCCTGGCACCCGAGCCTGCCCAGCACAAGGACTGAGCCTTTACACTTGGTCACAAATATTCTCCTTCCTGCTGAACTTGCAGTGCAGCCTCCTTCATGCACATGTCCTTCTGTGCCATGCAGTCATTCTGGGAACCTGCCAGATAAAAAAGTGCAGCATGCACACATGCTCCCTCCTTCTCCCCCCTTCTTAGCTGTGTGTATAAATATCCAAAACCCCTCAGCTTCTGGCTGAGCTGCCTGGAGCTGCACATTCTCTCAGTTGCTGAGAGCACAGCCACAAAAGGTGCAAGTAAATGTGCAAATCCTCAGGGAGGAAAACCTCAGCTCACTGGACACACACAGGGTACAGGTACACTACAGGAGCATTCCTAACCTCTCTTAACCCCTATCTAGCAAAAACAGAAATCTATTTTCTCTGACAATCAGTGCATTTTCCTTTCAGGAAACTAAAATCTGCCGTGGTCTGGCAGGCAGCTCAGCTTGACCTCCCTCCTGATCCATTTCTCCCCACCCTGCTGTGAAGTATGCAGAGCCAAGTGCCATCCTCACTGTCCCCAGCCTCAGCACAGCTGGGGCTCGCTATTCAAAGGGGAGAGGATGAGTCTATAGGGTACTTAAATGCTACAAGGTAGTTTAATTCCTTTTTTAGTGCTCAATCCGGATCCATCATCTTGCTTGCAAGGGGGAGTGAACTCAATCCAGAACTGAATGGCCTCAGCTTTCATGAACTGTTGGGGCACTTAAGACCCAATCCATCAAGACAGTGGGTACCTTTGACTTCCAGGGCAGTCAGCTGCTGTCCAGCAGGACAAGGACTAGAATTCCCAGTAAGTGACAGTTTGACTCTGTAATGGCTTACAAATGATGCAGAAAACACCCTTCATCCATTGCTAGTACCGCAAATACACAACTCTGTGCATCTGGCAGAAAACAAGCCATAGCCCATTAGTGTACATTGTAGGCTCCAAAAAATTGATTTTCATTCTTTGCATGAATGTAATTGTAATATCAATAATTATTTATTAAAATTATTAGTAATAATAGGAAAGATGGGTGCTAAGGTCTTTACAAACAATTCGATGGGTTGAAGGTCTTTAGGAAAAACGGGTGTTTATGTTTTGATATGGGTCTTAATGTCTCTACCAACCTCAGGCTGCAAGTTTGTTACAGAACCCAGCTTGAACTCCTGAACTTTATAGTAATAGAAAAATGGGTCCATGCAAAGTCTGTTGCAGAACCTAGACAGTTTTATATCTATAGCAAGAGGTTTTACTATTTAGAATTGTTATCCTTTTCCTGTGTGTTTGTTAATAAATAGATTTTATCACTTTCACTTTCCTTCGAGGAAAAAGGGGTTTTTTGCCAAACCTGGTGTGGGGAGGGGTGATTGTAACCTGCATTCTATCAGAGGATATTTCCCTCTAAATGTGTCCAAACCGGGACACATGGTTTTCCACACAATAATCAGCATCAAAATTTACATGTACAGTTTTAATGTGCAAGACAGCCAGTACCTTCAATCACAAGTATAACCCTTCACATACTCTTTTACAAGCAACACATCAAATACTGTAAAAAGGTGCAAATATTTTAGCACAAGACATTTGAGGTTTCTTCAAGAAGAAAATGCATACAAGAGCACTACAGAGGCATCATTTAACTAAACAACCTTCGTTCAGAACAAAAAAGGAGGTTACCTGCATGGGAAGCTAACCAGGCATTTCACAGTGCTTCAAAGCCATCCCTAGTCATAACGTTTTTTTCATTAGTAGGTAGTTTATTTCACCAAATCCTGATTTTTTTTAAGGGACTGAACTAACAAAGCCTTCACACATATAATTCTTGTTTCTGTTTGCCAGGATTTTGTATGCTTGAGGAAAAGGATCTCCTAACAGCAGGCAGCTGGATGAAAGGTTCAGTTCCCCTACCTGTTCTTCAGCATGGTTTGTACACAAAAGTACTGTGATAATTTTCTGCTCAGGAGTGAATTTTACCTATTTAGGGATCAGGGATTCAGCCCTCAATATGTACAAAACTTAGCCTGCTGTACTATAGCAATATTTAGTATTAAAATAAGCAAAAAGCAACAATCAGAACACAATTTTCATTCTACCCTAAAACCTACATGTATAAATGTACAATCCAAATGGACTTACTTGTTTCAGATACTGTCTAGTGCTGGGCCTCAACATTTTGCTTACTAGTAAGTGGTTCAATAAATATTACCATGAAAACAATGAGAACAGATCAAGTAAAGATACAAAAAACCTTATAAAATTAGTGCAAATCAATATATTTAAGGATACAGTATCTGCACAATATAATTAAATGTACAAATAACATTTTTTCCATTTCTATGCTGTTATTTAAAGAGACTGTTAAAGTTGGCACAAAATAAAAACTTTGCTTTCTTATATTTTCTGTGCAAAATTCTTGTTAATCCTAGCTGATTTAGGATAATTTGGAGATAATTTTATCATCCCAGTAATATTGAACTACCTTGTGTTCATCAACTAGCTCCAGAAAGGACTTCCATTATTCCTCCTGGATGCAACACACAGTCCCACTGACACAGTGAGCCCTCTCATGCCCAGCCTCCTGCCAGTCCTGGTGGTTACTCAGTGCTAATTTAAACTTCTATAGCAATTACAACGCTCTCTGTACTCAGCAGTCCTTCAGCACAGGCTTTTTGATAAGCCTCCTAGTTAAGATTTCACATTGATATGGAATGCCACTTTCTGAAGAATTCTTAACAATTTTGAAAGTACATAAACCTGCACAAATCATTCCTGACTTGCTTGTATGGCCAGTGAGACATGGAGGATTACACATTCCAGTCCTCCCCTGAAACAAAGCCTTTCCTGCAGCCTGGGGAGGGAATGTCATGTGCAGAGTTTTAGGTGCTGAGAAGTCCTGATATCACCATTTTGATACTTTAAATCTCATATTTTGAACAAGGGAAGGGAGTGCCATTATAAGAGTCATACAACATAAAGCCAGGAGAAAGCAGAGGAGCCCACCCTTCATATCAGGGCTCACTGCAAACACTCACCTGGCCAGGCCCAGGCAGGTTTAATGAAATTCAGAAAGAAGAGCCTACTGCTAAGATTGTTCTTGCTCCTGGCCTGTTCTGAGTCCACAATGAAACACCACTGTGAGGCCACTTGACTGCTTGTTATCCACCCAACAGCTCACTAATGCTTAGGAATATCATCATGTTTTGTCCTCCAAACTTGAGAAGACAGAGCCAACATCCACCATCTCTGCTAGCTGGGATATCAGGCCTGCATTTATCTTACCACACCCCACTTCTCTCCCTCCGAGCTAACCAGCATCCAGCACTCTCTGGAAGAGTTGGTCTCATAGTCCTGGAGCCCCCAGTGTCCCAGCAGCTGAATGAAGGATTGAAAAACCTCTCTGTTGGTCCAGCAGTCAGTATCTCTGAGGAAGTTCACATTTACACAGAACATCATTAAAAGACAGGGTAAGGGGAGTACACCATATACCTGTGGTTGTGTGTCCAAACAACACAAACAGGTTAAAACCGCTTTGAGAAATGCACCAGATAAAAACATCCCTCGTGCAAGCTTTGATACAGACTGTACCAGGCAGTCCACAGACAGGTGCATTAGAGATGCAGAAACACTCCTCACAGCGATATCTGTGCACAAAGCGGTGTTGAGAGGTAGAATTCCCTCCTGCCTTTAGAGACTGGAGATGGGATGAGAGGGGGAGTGGCATTAGGGTGTACCCTGTCCCCTCTGCTCTGTTATATGCCCTGGGTCCAGAGGCCAGACCTATCCCAGGAGCCAGGGCAGGTGTCAACTCTGGCACTGTGCACACAGCCACGCACTGACACACACAGACCGATACACACACAAGCTGCTCCAGGAGACATCCACAAGGCTCCTGGCTAGTGAGCAGCAGCATGAATCTTCATGTGGAAGTTGTAATCCTCCTGCTTGGGGAAGTGCTGGCCGCACACGGAGCAGGTGCAGCCCTTGTCCTTGCTGTGCGTGCGCCGCACGTGGCTGTCGTGGGCCGCGTGCGAGGCGAAGGCTTTGCCGCAGTGCTTGCACTTGAAGGGCTTCTCCCCCGAGTGCTGGCGGATGTGAGTGCGCAGGATGCTGGATGCTGTGAACGCCTGGAAGGGCAGGGATCATCGGGAAGGAGATGCAGTTGCAGGTAATTTGCTTTCACACGTGTCATCCCCGCCTTCAGCTAACCCAGACCCCACTGAAGCGCATTACCCTGAAAATTAAGCCCTGAAATAGCTCACATCCTCAGGTGACTGGGAAAAAAAATGAAAACTCCCAGCAATGAGGATTCAGAAGGCAACAGCTATTGCTATACAGATGTGGCTGAGTCCATAGAGATAGATGAAGCTCAGGGAAAGATTTCTGACCAAAGACACCAGTAAATATCTTCTGTATGTCAGAGGTAAGAAGTCAATACTGCCCTAATTAGCTTTGCAGCTCCTTTATGTTTGGGAAACAAAATGCAGGCTTTCCTTTCAGATTTAATTTTCAAAGTTAAACCCTCTGACTGTCCTGGGATTCAGCTGCTAAAAGTCATCCATTCAGTCCACATACATCTTTTACAGGCTCATTTTCCCTGCTCCATCATACTCTGCTCTTTCTGCAGGCAGCCTGTTCCCCCACCACTAATACACACACTTGAGTAGCAAAGTCACAAAGACTTCTCCATCTGGGGATAAAACTCCCTCATCAAAATTTGAACAGGAATGTTGTGAAGTTGCCCATGCTTCCCCATATTTTCTTATCCAATGAGAGACAATTTCAGGCCCTTTGCTATTTGCAGACCACACAAAATAAATACTCTCTAGTAAGTTTTCACAGGAAACAGCAATACATGTCAGATGCCTTTTCACTAGGAACCTTAGAGCACAAAAAGATCACAGAGTCCTATACATGAGCCCTTGGAGGTGTGTATCAGGGGCCAAAATATGTTCTAGGGAGAGAATGGTGATGTTGACCCAACACTGTTCCTTTAATCTCACAGTGTTTGCCAAAATAAGTGACCACTGCTTTCCAGCAAAGGAGCTGGAAAAGCAAAGCCACTGTTAAGATGTAGAAGAGGAAAAGAATCATAATTGCATAGAAAGAGCAGGTGAGGATTCATTAAAACAGACCCTGGTTTTTCAGCCTCAGAAATGATGGCTGTGTCCCAGGATAGCTGCATCCTGCAGCCTGAGGACTAATAGTTTTATCTGATCCAATCCACAACAGTTGGACCCAACCAGAAATGGCTGGAGGCTGCTCAAGTGTCCCTAGAGATGTCTTTACAGAGAAACCTATAAAGCTCTGCCACCTCCTTTTGAGATCAAAAGATTAAGGATGATATCTCATCCTAAACTGCCTACAAGTGTGTTCAGAATCATGGGGAGACAAAAAAGTATAATAGCCAAAAGGAGCTTCCTCTAGGATTCTTTACAGCACGACACTTCAGCTTTGTGTTAGTCCAGCCAGTCATAAACAAACTTCTCAGGAGCAGGTTACCATTGCTGATGGGGCTTCTGCATTGCATGGACACTCCGTGGCACCTGGAGCCCTACCAATACTCATCCAGCAGCAGCCTGTGCATCCACATGCTGTCTGCTGGGAGAGCTGTCAGCACTTCCACAGGGAGAGCTCACCTGAGTCATCCCTGCTGTGATGGGCAGTAACAGCAGAGGACATCTTTGATCAGGGCTGCATGGTTCTGTTTGTGTTCTTTTTAAGTGAAACCTCCATGCCCAGCTGCCCATCAACAGCCCTGATATTTCAAGGTAAGCCTGCACAAATTTATATCGTGCAGGTTCAGTTTGTAGACCAGATCTGTTTATTGCAATCCAGAAGCAGTGTCACTGACACCAAAATTTACCTATCTGACGAAAAAGTGGAATACTGGATCTAGCTGCATGCCTTGGATGGTATTTGAAATGCTCTCAAGCTTCTCTAGACCTTATTTCTACAGCAGATCACTCAGCTGGGACAAACCACAAATTCCATGTCAGGTGGAGACCAGACCCTGTTTCTTCAGTCTCATCCAGCCCTGCCACTTTACCTCACAACTGCCCAGAACAGACACCCTCTTATCTGGTTACCACTTAAATACAAAGCATTTTCTTGAAAAAAAGAGAAGAAAAAGCACAGCAGAGGACCAAGGGAGGGATGGGGCAGGGCTTTGCCTTACCTTGTTGCAGTAGACACATTTGTAGGGGCGCTCCCCAGAGTGAACCCTCATGTGTTTGTTCAGGCTGGAGGACTGAGAAAAGCTCTTCCCACACACAGAGCACTGGGGAGAAAAAAAAAAAGGAATGAAGTTAAAAGGAAGCATGCAACAGCATAGTTAAAAAGAAAAATGAAGTATGTGGATGATGTGCACATTTCTTACATATATATTTATACACTTATATTTATGTATTCATGTGTAAAAACAATAGTAATTTTAAGCTGCAACAATTTGAAATACCTGGAAGTTTAGTCTCGCATTAAGAACATATTTATGTGTATGTATGTGCACATATATATACTCACATTTTTATATATTAAAATCGTGCAAAATCTCAAATAATTTGTGGTAAAATTGTTTCAAGAAAAATTGTTTTCTTCAGGACAATATTGATATTCAGCAATAAAAATATGAAATTTTTTGCAAAATCACTTAATAAAAAAATATAAATGGAGATCCAGTTATTTTTCTTTTCTAGAAGACTAACATCCTAAAGAATAAAATGATCTTAAATTGACCAAGGCAAGGGAAAATGAAAAAGAAGGAGAAAGGGATTACATGGCATTTAATACCTCATATTTAATGGAATATTTTTTATCTGTTACTAATTCCACACAGACATTCTCACAGTGTAATAATGCCATTTTAGTTATAAAATACTTTCCTGAAAAAAATCACATTGTAGGATGATCTATAAAATAGATCATAAAATAGATCTATAAAATAGGTATTTGGAGAATTTTGAGGACAGATTTAACTGTGCCAGTTCAAGCAGTAGAACTTGCCCTTCCTGAGCTTTTAGAAAAAAAGTGTGATTTTCCATTACCAGTGCTCCTAGAGAAAACTGGTGCTAGAAGCAAGGTGTTTGGTAGAGATGAGTAAAGTTTCTCAAAGATTTGCTTTCATCAGTTGAAAGTCTGCTTCACATTGAATGTAAGACTGTTAAGCCCAGTTTGGTCCCACAGTCGCAGACACAGCTGTGGTCGGTTCTCAGATCGAGGGGTGGGGTGTGGGAAACAGACATGAGACTTCTCTCTCCTGATCCTGGACAAGCCAAGCACCTCTAAACACAAGTTAACCCCCTACCCTGTGTAAGAAAAGGAGCAACACTCCTATGCAAACATGCAAAAAGCCCAGGAGCAACTGTGGGGTTTATTTTCCTAATTGAAATCCACTTAATTTCTTCAACCAAGCTTTGCTGCACATGACAAACTCTTCCTACACAGGCAAAGCAGTCCCACCAGGAAACTGCCAGGGAAACTGGAGGAGGAGGAATATTATCAGCATCTTATCTGGACCAAAATAAAAGACTTATTAAGTCCCCCCAGAAGAGCCAGTGACAGAGGAGAGATCCGGGAGCAGGCTCACCTTGTGAGGTCTGTGCTTTTCATGAACATGGAGAATATGGATCCTCAGCCTGTCTCTTTTTTCAAAGGATCGGTCACAAAGGTGACAAGGAAATTTGCGGTCCCCCTGGTCCACGCAGCGGGTGTACTTGAGGTGTTTGTCCCGGTAGTACTTGTAGGCAAAAACTTTGCCACAGCGCTCACACTTGAAGCTCTCCCCGGCTTCTGTACAGCAGAAGGGAAAGTGCCACCTCTCTGTTACACCACGGCAAAAGAGATTCAGTTCAAATCTGCATCCTTGTCAGACCTGGGACCCCTACGGGGAATTTTAAGTCTCCAAGAGGGCAACAACTGTAAACGGATGCTGTCAATATCATTAACAAAATACGTGCCGTGTCTCCTAAAGGTTCCGTTCGCAGTGCTCCCCTTGCCTTTTTAACGGAGGTGAAAAAACTAGAGCTCACAGCCTGCTAAAAATTATTCGGTTTAGCTACTAACTTCAGCAAAAACAGGATTTCATCCTTGTATCTCCATAAATAGCAAGAAAACGTGAAAAAACAACTCAGAGTCCCACATTAAAACTTCTGCTCATACAGAACCATTGCAAGATATTTCTTATTAAGAATTGTCTGTAAATTTTACCTACTATCCCAATAAAACAAATAATTTTGCACACCTTTTCTATTGTTTTCAAATAACTATCGAACAAAACAACACGTTTATTTGGCTTTCTTTTTTTTTTTGTATTTCAATTCATTTTTAACCGCTGAATTTAGGAAAAACATTGGAAATTTTTCAGACGTTTACACATCTTTTTCTGTCTTTAATAAAAGTAGCTTTAGCTTAAACCTTAAGATGAAATGAACATTTAGCATCTGTCTGAATTAAGACACTTCAGTACAACAGGTACAAAATTTTCCATGCCAAATTTTCATGCCAATTTTCTTCTCTCCGTTTCTGCTGCACCCAGCAGACCCATCCCTTCCCTGCTCCAGCTGTTCCCGTATTGGCGCAAATCTGTTTTGTCCATACATAAGCTTTGCTTATGAGAACATCATACTTTCTGTGCATTGCAAGTAAGAGTACCCTTCCCCTCCCCTCACCCTGGCATAAGTGCATTTGGCATCATTTTGCATGCAGTATTGGCATTACGGGACCGAAGCGACTTCATCCTGCCTCATGAGCAGGAGAGCGTAAATTACACGAAAGTGCAATCGTAAAGTGAAACTGGACCAAAACTGTAATAACCTCGAAAAGCTCATCTCATCCCAAAACGGGACCCTGAACAACGGCGCTCGGGGGCCGAGGCAAGCTCAGCCCAGGACCACGAGATGTTTTGCAATCGTCAGACCAAACAACACTTCGAGCTCCCCGAGGAACCGCGGACTGGGAGCGAACTGCCGGAGGAAGAAAGGGGAGCCTCTCGCTCCGCGCTGCCGGCAGCCCTCGGTGCAGCCCCCGGCTCCCCGGCGCTGAGGGAAGCTGCTGCTTCGCGGGGCTGGATGCTGTAGGAAGGGGCGGCCAGGGACCGGCTCCCCGGGAGGGCAGACAGACCCGAGGGACCGGGGCTGCGGGGCCACCGCCCCCGCGGCAGAACCGGTCACCCACCACCGCCTCATCGCAGGGTCTGGGAAGCCTTTAAAGTAAAACAGCTGGAAAAAAAGTGATGCCTGTGCTTCTTTACCTCGTGTGAATCTAATGCCGGCCAGGCACACGTCCGTCGGAATAAGGGGCAGTGTCACCCAAGGGGGTGCTGGCAGGCTCACCTTCGGGGTGCTGCGGGGGTTTTTTCCCCTCTGCCATGCCTTTCAAGCTGATGGGGATGCCCAGGAACTGCACGTAGCAATCGCCGTACCACACCAGCAGCTCCTGCTTCGGGAAGATTTCCTTGCAGCTCTCGTAGAAGATTTGTCCCTGGCACTGGATAGCCGTCAAATTCTGCTCCTCGGGGAATCTAGCACAGTTCACCAGGGACATCCAGTTGCCAGCGGCGCCCTTCCCGTCTATGAAGTGGCTCAGGCCACCGTATTCAAAGATCTGGAGAGCAGAGAAAACAGGATCAGGTTTGACCGACCCTTCCGCACACGTCCCGCTCCCTCCAGTCCCACCACCCACACTGGGCCGAGCCCCTCTTGCAGGCTACGGTAGAGGGGAGGCCGAAAGCCTCGCCCCGGCCCCGCGTTGGGGCTGCGGGGTGAGCCCGACGGCGCCTCGGCTACCTCCCACATCAGCGAGTTGTCGTCGTAAGTCTTGATCTCGCTCGTGTTGACCACTTTGCCTTGGAAAGGGCCGAAGCGGACTCCTTTGGGGATGGGGTCCGTACAGAAGACGCCGAGCTGAGACACGTCCCCGTAGGCCACCCGCAGCACCGCCAGCCCTGCGGGGGACAGGGGGCTCAGCGCGCCGCGGGCGGGCGGGCGCAGCGCCGACGCCCCCGGGCCCTACCTTCGGGCAGCTGCAGCGAGTCCCGGTCGAGCGGCGGGGCGGAGTCCACAGCGCCTGCAGAAGAGGAACCCCTTCTTCAGCACGGCACCGGCCCCAAGGAGCGGGTCCTACCTCCCCGGCAGAGGCCGCAGCCTGAATCACCCCCCGCTTTTTCCAGGTGTGGGCTCGTAACGCAAGAAAATCACAGGGAAAGAAAGTCCGACGTGCCCCCTGCGATGCCCCTTGAGCCTGGCTGCCGGCACCCCTTGGGACTGTCCCCGAGCCCTCCCGCACACCTGGCTGTGTGGGAGCGCAGAAGCCGCCCGGTGTCACCCTGTGCCCCTCTCGCCGCCGTCGAACACCCCCTTACCCGAGCTGGAAGGGGACACCCGGAGCCCCGAGATGGCGTGGAGGTTCCCGGTCGGCTGGCTGCTCCGGAGTGCCCCGTACAGCACCGCGTTGAGCTCCTCCTCGGTGAAGTGGTACCTGTAGCTCTGCCCCGCCGCCCCGTCTGCCCCCGGGCTGCGGGCAGCCCTGTGCGGGGGGCTCGGATAGGGCGGCGACAGCAACCCCGGGGCCCCCGTCCCGAGGGCCGAGCCCTCGCTGGGAGGGAAGGGGGCCGGCAGCCGGGTGTAGACGGGCAAGGGGAGGCTGGGGAAGGGCTCGGGGGGCAGAGGGGGCGGCTGGCTCAGAAAAGCGGGGACCCTGCTGAAAGTGAAGGGAGGCAGAGGCGGGGAGGAGGAGACCAGCCCGCCCAGAGGTTTCAGGGGCTGGAAGAAGTCGGGTGCCGTCTCGAAGTACTGGGCGGGAGCGAGGAAAGAGGGGTAGTAGGAGGCGAGGCCGGCGGGGCTCATCCCGAGCGAGTCTCCGCCGTCTCCGGGGACCGACTCGCCGGCCAGGGACAGAGCCATGTCGGGAAGAGCCGGGCCGGGAAGGGGGAACCTGCTGGGAAGCGGGAGGGCAGACACCTGGGTGCTGCCGCCGGGGGGTCCCGCTGCGGGGCGGGACGGGGCGCAGGAGCCAGCGCTCACAGCCCTCGGCCGTCGGGGCGAGCGGGCCGGCCCCGGCCCTAGCCCATCCCCCGCGGCTATATCGGCCCGAGGAGCGGGGCGGGGAGGCTGGGCACGGGCCCCCGCCCTGGGGGTCGCACGGCCCCGGGGGTGGGCGGGGGTGCTGCCCCGACCGGCATCCCTGCCCCGGGGAGGAGCCACGGCTACTCACGGAGCGGCCGGGCCGCCCTCCCCACGTCGGTGTATGGGAGGGGAGGGCAGGGCAGGGGGGTGGTCCAGCCTCCCGGACCCACCTTCCCTATCGCCGGCTCTGCCCTCCGCCTCTCCAAGCCCCGGCCGCAGGCTGGGGGGCTCTGCCTCTCCCTGGAGCAGGAGGCCGGGGTGCGGAGCGCTGCTCCCCACGGATGAGCGCCTGCTGCCGGAGGTGAGGGCTCTGCGGGGGACACAGGGCTCCCACACAGTGTCTTCGGGAGTTGCAGGTGTGGGGCTTGAATATGGAAAGGCGGAAAACACCTCTGGAACTCCACTGGCCTGAGCACGCAGGAGCAGCGCACTCTCAGTCCCTGCAGGTTTCATGGACACCGCTGAGGTGCTTTAACTCTAGCCTAGGGCTTCGTGTTAGGTGCTTAGCAGAACACTGGGCTCCTGCTGGGGTTTTCATGGCTCCATGCATATGCCAGCACCTGCCCAGGGTGGGACCAGAGGAAGGCACCTGGCCCTTGCCTCCTGCAAAGGTGCTGGGTGATCCCCCTGTCTGGTTTCATCCCGGGTTTTATAGGGTTTTTCCTGCCTTCTTTCCAGGTGGCTACATGGCACAATTGCAATGAAAAGTGGACTTGGAAGGGGCTGCAGGATCCCAGGTGCTCACTTTGCAGAGTGTCATCCCTGCTGGTGCAGGGAGGTGGAGAAATCTTCATCCCAGAAATAACCCCACACAGGGTGTGTTACTGAGAGCTCCCTCTGGAGTAGCTCATTCCAGCCTGGGTGACACCGCACATGCAGGCATGGAGGGAAGGGACAGGATGGGCTCTGCTGCACTGTGGAGAGCCTGGGGACTTGCACCCATGGCTCTCTCTCAGAGAAAGGCAGCAAAGGCTTCCTGGGGCACAGCACAGAACGAGCAAAACTGCACACAGACACAGCTGGATTGGGGAACGCAGCCAGGCTTAGCTCCTGGAGTTTTAGATGCCATTTCAGTGGTTATATTTGGTGTGCTATAAAAATTAATTAGCATAGCTCCATGTGATCCTCTCTAAAATAGTTTTCATCCCAAAGAAGGGATGCATTAGGAAGCACTCGAAGCAGCCCCAGACAGAGAAACCTCGGCTCCAGACACAGTCACTGCCTGCACTTGACCAGAGGTGAAGCCATCTGCTCAATCCTGATTTCTTATCTGGCCTGAGTGAAGGGCTCTGAAATAGAGAGTTTGAGAAAGAATCGCTGGCTGCCTGGGGGAATGAGGGTGTTCAGCCCACACTCCCTCAGGCACTGCAACTCCTGCTTACCACAAGCTTTGATTTGCTAGCTCCCTTTATTTTTTCACTTAGAATATAAACACTAAGACAGCAAACACAAGCACACAACCTCACTGGAGAGAGACACAGAGCTGATACAGGCTCCCTCAGCTGCCAAAATCCCTTCCATAGCCAGTCCAACACATCTCTGTCCCCAAAGCTGAGCAGAAACATTTCTTAGTTTGCATTAAATGTATTTGGCTAATTCTCCTACCTACAACCTCATTCTCCATCCCAACCTCTGCAAGACAGAAGTACTGAATACATCACAGAAGCTAATATGCACAAGTCTTAAGGAGAAGGTAGGAATCCAGCCTTCTAAAACTTGCTTGAAATAGTTCCTTAGCTTAAATGGCCTGATTTTTTAGTTTTCTTTTTGCTTTTAATTTTTTTTTTTCTAATTTTCTCTGCTTTATGCCAAACCTCTGTTATTTGTAAAACAGAATTGATGCTGCAATGCTTTCAGAAACAGTTTCAGCCAGGCATGTCAACACGACTTTATTGATGCATCAGTAGCATAAAAGTAGTACCAGCATTAATCTGATTTACAGGAACAAGTCTTTGAGCTCTGATTGTGCAGAAAAGTTTGAGCTACAGTTATAATTTAAGTGTTGCCAGATAATCCAGAATCTTTTGACTATGCTGTGTCCAGGTATCACAGCAAAGGAAGAGGGAGAGGGCCTAGGGGAGGAGAGATGTTTACATTAGAGGTTCAGAAGAAATGAAGGCAAATAAGTACAACATGAAATTTTAAAATTCTCATCATTAATTAAATTGTAGACATGACCAGGAGCAAAAAGTTTCCTTTTTCTACAAGCCTGATGACACAGAATCCAGGAGGGAATAAAGGCTTGAGGCACCCTTGCCACTACATTGCAGATAAATCTTTAGATGCTTTAACATCCCCTAAGAGGTGAAAGGTATTTAATGCATTAAAAAAGTCATCACCTTGGGGAGAGACGTGAGGGAAGCAGAAGAGTAGCTGTGCAGATGCACCCCCAACAGTCCAGCCAGCCCTGTGGACGGCCGCAGCCTAGAGGGCCCCCCTTCCCTGAATTTTTGTCTTACTTATCTTAAAGTAATCAGAGAAGTCTGTTAGCCTCCCTTCCCCACTGCAGGATTTTAGAGTGTATTCCTTCTTCGCAGTGATGTGGGGACGCATATTAAAGACAAGCACCAAGGGACATCCCTGCAGGCTGCTTGCATAGCATTCAGTCACCTCTCAGTTTGAACACGAGTTCTTCATCAGTCTTATGCCCACTCTGCATCTCCCCTACTCCAGGTTTAAAGCAGCCTGCCTCCTACACATTCCCGAAAACACAAGTTACACCTATGAGCATGCTCGTGATGCCCCAAAGACCACAGTGCCCCAGCACTCCCTGATGGGCTCCCTGTGCCCCAGCACCTACACTGATACCCAGCTGCAGCACGGACATGGGAATGCCAGCAATGGCCCCAGATGCTGTCATGGAAATCACCTGGATTGCAATTTAGATGGGGTCAGAGCAGAAACAGTTTAGTGCTATGGCTATAGAAGAGGATAGGTAGCAGAAGAGCAACTGACTCTGCTGGTGGTGATTTATTAAAATATGGGCATTGATCTAATATCAATTCCCAACTAAGACGGACAAAGACTCTCTAACAGCTTAGAGTTAGAAAGTGTATGTTTATTCCAGCTCCAGGAAGCTACTGGGATAACTCCCTAATACGCAGTGCAAAGTCACGAAACAATGCAAAGTCTATTTATCTGCAAAAGTTCTAAATATTCAAAATACAAATGTGTATTTATAATGTTGGCACCTCCCATTCTCCACTTCGTATGGTTATTAGCTGAAAAGTAATTAAGCATGCGTGGTTTGTTCCCTGAATTGAGTTGGTGGTCTCATTATTTGGGTAGAGGTCGTAGATGATGAAGTTAAACTCATCCCCGTCGCTTTGACCTTTCTACCTTTCTGGTTTTTGACAATACATATTACCCTTGGAGGACCTCCAGTTGCTCCCTTCATCACTTCTGAATAGATTTTCAAATAGAAAAATTGGTAATTGTCTACATTTCTTTAGATCTATTAATCAGTATTTTCTGTTTCCCATCATAAACATAGCTGAACAAATATAAAATGACAGTTTTATACTGTCAGTTACTTACATCTTTAAAGCTTATTTTGGGCCTAGTTCTCTAACTAATTATTAATTTTAATTAACTCCAGCTGGATTTACTTATGCACTCTATTTTAACTAATTTCAACAAAGCTAACCCCTAACTAAAATCTTATTTTTTTCAAAACCCCATGTTTCAGTGGACTATTAAAAAAGGGGAAAACAAATTAAGGTGATTCAGATTTCCTTTTCCTGTACTAGTTCCTATCTTTAGATGCAGCAGCATTTTAATGATGTTACCATTAGCTCTGTAACTTCACAAAAGTAATTAATTGCTCTCAGCTCTTTCTAAATACACTGAGAATAGACAATTAACTGAAAAATACATATATAAGGAAAAGGTGAGCAAGCCAGTCTAAAATTTGGATCAAACCAACCCTGTCATAGAGATGCAATTCTCTTCCCTTTGTTGGGGTGGGCCACTGAGTGGACACAAGCAAGGGCAGGAATATCTGTTGTTCTTGTCTCTCAAAGACACTTTCCCAACAGTTTGCAGGGAGCTGAATAAATTACTCCAGTCAGGATCTCTGTGGGACCTTCCAGCATCCTGAGTAGTTGTAGAATGAAGTGGTAAAGTGAAGTATGTTCTGAAACTTGGATGGGAGAGACATTTTTCAAGCAATAGGAGAGTTTTCCCACATATCCTCCTCTGTCTTCTCAGGAACATCTCCTAGAGAGAAATTCCTGGGCACATCACAGTAGTTGGAGCAGCTTTGTGGATGCTGAAGGCTTGGTCATGGGGAGATTTTTCAGCTTTCTGCTAGCATTCATGTGAAAGTCCTTGCTTTCACACAGATGCTGGCCAAAAAACAGTTAGAGATTTTTGTAAACCAATCCCTTTATCTTGCAGGTGCAAGATTGTTATGCAGTATTGTTGTTACTGACTGAAGAAATATTTTGAAATGGGTGTTGTAGGGTTTAGCCAATCATCCTGGGAAGTGGATGGTCAGGGACCAATAACCTTATACCACTGAGACATATAAACGAGTCTGTAAATTAATAAATAATTCCATTTCTTCCTGGATCAAGCTTATGTAATTTCTCTCCATCCCTGGTATAACAAGGACATAGCTTCACCTCCCCAGCAGCTGTATGGGACTGGGGGAGCATCTCAGTTTCCCCAGTCTTTGCCACCTTCTTCATTCTCAAATGAAGTCTCAATGAATGGTGATTGAGCAGTTTAGAGCATATACAGTATGTATATGTGTGTGAGTGAGCTTTACCTCTGGCTCTCTCATGGAAGGAGGGTCTGGATGCTCTCTCAGCTCCTTTCCCTGCACAGAACCCCCCTTTCATCGTGGAGTGTTATTGCCTTTAGTGCCTAACTTCAGGGGAGGTGGGGGAAACACCAATCAGATGGCATTCAAATTGTCACTTGGCCTGTCCCCTGTGCCCAAACTGCTGTTGTTCTTAAAGCCAGAATCTTTTAATGATCCACAGGATTCCAGCTCCTCAAGGGTAGAGAAGTAACAAAGCATTCATCCCATCGCAGCAGGGAGTTATCCAAGCATCCTTGGGCACATTGGCCTCTTGTGCTCCTGACAATCGCACTGGCTGACTCTGGGTTTCCTGCCCACCCTCCCTTGTGCACAAGAAGGTTCGTATCATTTGTCTAATGTCAGCAGCCATGGTTTGCAGGCTCACCCAGTAGAGAAGCTGAGCACAAATGCCAGAGACACACAGACACAGGATGCACACACAGAGGACGCTGACATGTTCAATCACGGAGACTGCCGTGAACAAGGCGCTGCCCCCAACAGCACCCACTCGTGGTACCCATGTGAGACACACACAGAGCTAAGTTTCCACCTCTTCTCTAACTGGCAGAGCTCTGTGTTCACTGATGAAAGCACATCCTGCCCCACTCTGTAGGTTCAGAAGCACACACTGGTACATGGGCAGCCTTGCTACGGGCACAGCCCTTCTGCCTGCCCAGTACCCCTGCCCACTGTCCCAGCCCTTACACCAGCTTTCAGGTCCTTTACTTGCTGGCTGGTGCAGCTGGATGCACCAAATATGAGTGCTCACACAACTGTCCCTTGGGCATTCCATGTTCTGATCATACTCAAGTGTACAATTGTCAAATTTCACCCTTTTAGGCAGAATGTTCTGTTTCAGCCACCATCAAATATGTCTCCAACTGTCCTTTAAGATCCTCTACTTGATCTTAATTTTTTTTTTTTTTCCTGAGGGTCTCTCAAACTTCTGGTTTGGGGTTCTGTTTTTCTTTTGGTGGTCTCTTCATACCAATTGGAAAATACAACTCACTGAAACTGGGGAATTATAGCCTTGGGACTCAAGATGCTCCTTAAACTTAAACCCTGTAATGCAATCAAGTGTGGTTTTTTCATCCCCAAGGTAAGTATCCAGAAGGAGAGACTGAAGAGAAGAAACAAGATATACAAGGGTTCCCTCCTGGTCACAACATCTGGCTTAAGCCCACCATGCTGGCCGAGGCTGGAGTCATTAGCAGCAGTAACAAAGGAGGCTCAGACTGGAACCTAAGACAGAGAAGGGTTAATGGGGTCCATCACATCACCTGAATCTTTAACGCTTCTTCAGCTGAGAGATGTCTCAAGAACCTGTCCTGAAGTGGCAAAGAGATCAATGCCCAGCTCCAAAGGACCTCTGTTCGTACAGGTTCACTCACACTGTAATTCCAGCTTGGACGTTTCCTGACCTACATCTTTGCCCTCTGCTATGAAGGCATGGCGACCTGGTTCAAGGCCTCAGCACGGCAGCACGGCCTACCCCGCGCCACTCGGTCCAGGACACACAGACACCAATGTGGTGGATGGTCAAATGGCGGTTATTATCTTGTCTCATGGGGCTATATAGTCCAGGGGCTTCTCTAGTCGGGAAAGGGGGATTGTGGGATGGCCAGGGTTAGCAGTGAGTGGAAAACTATTGGGGTGGAAAACTACTGGGGTTAGGAGGGCTACATTCCTAAGGTGATGCTTATCAGTGGGATGAAGGGGGAAGGGAGATTCCATGCTGTCCCTGCTTCCCGTCACATCGCGTAATCTTCCGTTCGCCTGTCCCTTACATGTCCCCCCCTCTTATTATAAATGAATGAGGTAGTCATAGGTATAGGCACTGAAGTGAGGTACGAGGTAGTGACTTAACAAGGGAAAAAGGGGTTTGGTACACCTGAGTAAATTTCGCAAGGCGAGTTAAAAGGGTCTTGCGATTGATAGTGTTTACAGTTTGGTTTACAGCATTTGTTGGCGGCTTAAAACCAGAATGTTGGCCCGCTCTAAACGGGTCTGGATAAAAGAAACTAGTTTGTTCAGCAGGCACGGTCCAAAGGTAAAAGCTAAAAGCAACATTGCCAATGGACTTATCAATGTGGAAATTAGTGTGGTCAGCCACGGTGATTGATTGAACCAGGACTTAAACCAGCTCTGCTGAGCTTCCCTGTCTTTCTGTCTCTGAGCCAGTCTATCTCGAAGTTCTGCCATGGAGTCTCTGACAACTCCTGTGTGATCGGCGTAAAAGCAGCATTCCTCTTTCAAGGCAGCACACAAACCTCCTTGTTGCATGAACAAGAGGTTCAGTCCTCGCCTGTTCTGCAGAACCACTTCTGAGAGTGAGGAAACTGATTTCTCTAGAAAGGAGATGGATTTCTCGATCCTTTGCAAGTCCTCATCGATGGTCATTTGTAGCTGAGACAGTCCTTGGTGTCGGGTCGCAAGAGCTGAGATACCTGTGGCCGTTCCGGCTGCTCCCAGGCCGAGCAACATTGCAATAGTGATGCCTGTTATCAGTTCTCTTTTGTGGAGTCGGCCGGGTTTTTTAAAAAGGTTGTACACCTCTTCATCTGAGTGGTACATGACCCTAGGAACAATTAGAACTTGAACACAGAAGTCAGTGGAATCATTGAATTTGGCCAGAGACACACAAGGACTCACTCCAGATCGCTGACAAACCCACATCCCAGATGCAGACGGAACCACCCACTTATTCTTTCTGTTGGGCTTGGCAACTTTGGTGCAGATGTTGCCTTTCTTTGCTAAGGTCGCATTGCCAAAACATCTGCCCTTGCCCGTGACCTGACTCAGGGTGATTCCTCTGCGAGGAGTATCCCACCTGCACTGGTGAGGGGCGTCGGCTGTGGAGTAACTGAAAGGGATATCTAAAGCAACTCCTTCATAAAAGGGAGGTTTAACATCATAGCAAAGCCAGCAGGAATCGGTTAGGTTCGGGTTGGATTCATTTAGGGATAAAAAGGTGGCTTCTAACATACGAAAGACTGGATCTGGGTCAGATCCGGTTAAACTCATCTGGGGAGCATCTGCATGACCGATCAGGGTATCAGTGACCTTAGTGGGCAAGGCTTTGGAGTGGGTTGTGTTTTTCCCTTTCAGCACGTCTTTAATAACTTTGTTGGGCCCGATCGCCCTGGATGCTCGTGGCTGAAGCTTGATAATTCGCACATTCACCCACTCCTTTGACCCTTGAATGACTACTGTCCATGTCCTGCCTGTGGCCTAACTAGGGTGATTTGGCTGCAAAACGGTCATGTTATAGTCAGTGCACCTCCGGGATTTAGTGAATTTGTGATGGTTTCGGTAAAACTTTTTTTGGAAGATAGCAGGTTGCTTACAGCCAGTGGGTGCCCAGGTGAACTGTAAAAATTCATCGGGTCTCTGAGGCTCTTACCCAGGTCCTGATGGTCTGGCATTTGTAATAATGGTTTCATAGCCTCAGTATTTATAATACCCTCACCCCGGGTAATTGCAGTATTTTTTTCCTGGGTTTGAGGCTGGGCACCAATAGGATAGATGCATATGTGTAACCCGAGGGGAATAGGGGTTTATTTTTGGTTTTCCAGGGAATAGATCAGTAACACGGATCACAAAAGATGGGGTGTTTGGTGTGGTGGTTTCTCTGAGCACCTTGTCATTTGACAGGTGCTGCATGACCCACCTGAATGGCTGATGAGAGTAATGGTTTGGACTGGCTTGTCCTCTGGCAACAAACCCCAACAGCAAAATCATATAAAAACACTGCTGACGTTTGGTTCTCACTGATGCAGGATTCTTAGGTGCTGCTTGACGGCTTGGAAGTCTGTCACTTTCTTCTGGGACAGGGGTGTAGGCATTACGGGGGTGTCTCACGAGCATGTCCTGCAAACAGAAACTCACAGTTTTCATTAGCCTCATTCTGCTCCTTTTGAAGGTCTGGCTTTATTGATTTTAGTGGACACCACCTGATTCTGCCTTCCTTTTTAACAGCTGCGTACCCTCGCCCCGTAAGCACCAACCTCCAGCCCCGTTCCCATTCGCCTAGCTCATTTTTAATTATAACCTTTGGGCCTTCCTCTATGGCTCGGGTGGCCCAATGTTTTTGAGCAGGACTGTTTGTTTCATCGCCCCTGCAGAACTGATTCAGTGCTAGCAAAGCAGTTGCCAGTATACGCGCCTGGTCCCCTGAGGGAATGGAATTTTCAAAGCCTTCTGCTTTTGCTAGTACTTTTAACTTGGTTTTCAGGGTCTGATTTGCTCGCTCAACAATGGCCTGCCCGGTGCTGTTATACGGAATACCTTGTACTAAGGTGATGTCTCATTTTGAGGCGAATTCCTGCACTGGTTTGGAGGTAAAATTGGAACCATTGTCAGTTTTGATTTGTTTGGGAATGCCAAGCCATGCCATGGCTGTCAGCCAGTGCTGAATTGTGGCTTTAGAGTTAGTTTTGGGATGTTGTGTGGCCACAATTATCCCACTATAAGTGTCCACTGTCACTGCAAGCCATGCTCGAGGCTTCAGCAGCTGGCATAAAGTGAAGTCTGACTGCCAGATCTCTGAGGGCTTGAGACCTCTCGGGTTGACCCCACTGGACCATAGGGGTGACTTCTGGCAATGAGGGCAGGTGGCCACTACATGTTTTGCATCCACTGTCGGGATCCCGCATTTCTTCGCTAGCGCTTTGGCTCCGATGTGGAGTGATTCATGCAATTGACGAGCTTTTTGCAATGTCCACACTCCCTTTGCTGCGGCATCTGCCTTGTCATTGCCGGTCTGGAAGTAACCTTTAATTGGATTGTGGCTGTTGACATGAATGACAGACACTGTGCCCTGTCGCGAGGAGAATGCTTCTTCCAGCATTAGGGCTGCTGCAGATGTTGACACACCTGGTCCTGACATGGCTAGGCAGAGCCTTGCCACGAATATAGAGTCCGTCACGATGTTGAGGTGTTCCTCCTGGAAAAGTCCACACGCCAAGACCACTGCTGCTGCTTCCAGCTGCTGGACTGACAATGTAGGATCACATTTCTTGATGCAGCGCCACTGTTCTCCCACCTGCCACACCACTGCTGCAGTAGAAGTTGTGGAAGAGGCATCTGTGAAGACCGTCGGTCCTGGTAGTGGGCGGTCTGTGACTTTTGGTGGCATGTCTATGTCCACAATGTCCAGTAGCTGGGTCCAAGGTGGTCTGGTGGCGTAGGAGATTTCTCCTCCGAAGCCTGCGAGAGCAAGAGCTAGGTACTCTGGTATCGAGGTTGATTCTATGATTGGCTGCTTGCGGAAGGGAAGGTGAATTCTTGTCGGCTCAGTTCCCAGGTGCCTCAGGGCGAGTTTTCTGCCCTTCATGATGAGGTTAGCGATGCATTCGATTCCTGGGGAGAATGCATGAGCCGGTTTTCCAAGGACCACCCATTGGATCGGTCGGGACTTATCTGAAGGTCCTTGAGCTAGTGCACCCACTCCCCCCTTCGGTGTGAAGTGGACGTATAATTCAAGCGGCATGCTCGGGTTCCACCTGGCCAAAGTGCCAGTGGACATCTGATGCTCGATGAAGTCAAGGGAGCTGGCTGCTTGTGGCGTTAGCTGCTTGGGTTCCCAGGGGTGCTTTCCTTTCAGGAGGTCATATAAGGGGTCCATGACCTCAGGAGGGATCAGGACGATGTTGCGGAGCCACTGCAGAGATCCCACGAGGCGCTGCACGTCATGAAGCGTCTTGATGTCTCGGCGGATCTTCACCTTGGGGGGTGTCACATAGGAATTTGTGATCCCCACTCCCAGGAAGGTCACGCAGGGTCCTTTCTTGATCTTTGCACTCGCGATCTCGAAGCCGTTTGCCTGGAGGGTCTCTGTAATTGTGGACACTAAGTGATCCACTTGGCTCGCTGATGGTGCAGCGACGAGGATGTCATCCATGTATTGGATGATGGTTGCATCAGGATAGGAATGTCGGACTGGTGTCAGTGCCTTGTCCACGGTGATCTGGCATATGGTCGGGCTATGTACAAAGCCCTGTGGCAGCACTTTCCACTGAAAGCGAAGGTTGGGTCTGCTGCCATTTGGGGACACAACAGAAAAAGCGAAACGCTCTTTGTCCTCAGGGTGCAAGGGTATTGAAAAGAAACAGTCTTTGATGTCCAGCACTGCGCATGGCTGTCCTTCTGGGATGGCTGAGTTCATGGGCAGCAGTGTTTGAACTGGGCCCATGGGTTTGGCTGTCTTGTTCACCTCCCTCAGGTCATGGATGAGGCGGTAGCTTTCTCCAGACTTTTTGGGGATTACAAATACAGGGGTATTCCAAGGGCTGACAGAGGGTTCTATGTGACCCTTTTGTAGCTCACGGTTCACTATTTCCAGCAAAGCTGCCATTCGAGGCCCTGACAGAGGCCACTGCTCCACGTAGATGATTTCTGATGATTTCCAAGTCAATTTAATTGGCAGCTGTGGATGAATTGCAGTGGCCTTCATGATAAATTTGTCATTTTAACTCCCAGCAGAGCAAGGACATCCCTTCCTATCAAAGGTGGAGAGTTCTGTAGAATGTAAGGGTAGACTGCCACTGTCTGTTCTGGTCCCTCTTTTGTGTGGAGTGTTATAGCTACCAACTGGGTGCTTTTCCACGCCCGGGACGGTCCTCCCACACCATTCACTGGAGGGACTTCTTTAAATTGCCAGTGCTGTGGCCAATGGGCTTGGGGAATAATTGTACAGTCTGAACCCGTGTCTGCCCAAAACTGAAGCCTTATGGTGTGGGGATCCTGGCTGCCATAGAGGTGGCATGTCCCCCACACTATCAGGGGCTCTTTCCCTATTTTCATGGCCAGGGCCACCCAGGGACTCTGCCCTGGGGCGCCCCCTGCTGGCCCTGCGGCACAATCGCGGCTTGTGGCTGCGGTGGAAGCGAGGGTGCTGCTGGCGGTGTTGCGAAACTCTGCAATTGCACCGTTTGTGTGGGTGCAAGACTGGCTGTCTCCTGCGGGGGCATGGGGAATAGGGGCCCCCCACCCCACTGGGGGTTGGCATAGATGGGCCGCGTCGCGTTCGCAGTGGGAGGAGGCTGGGTGCGGCCGGCACGCCCCCTCCCTCATCCGTTTCCCTGGGACCGGGACCTGCATTCCCTAGCAAAATGTCCCTTCTTCCCACACCCCCAACAAGGTCCCCTCGCGCGTGCTTGGGACAGAGGCACCGCCGAGGGAGGCTGTGATTTCTGGGGACAGCCCGTTGCGATGTGGCCTGCCTGACCACATTTAAAACATGCCATTGCACTGGCCAGATCACGTACGGCCGCCTGGCAGGGAGTCAGTGTTTCCTCCCTAACAACGTGTTTTATCATATCAGCCAGGCTGGCTCCAATTGGAACGGAACGCAGAATTTCCTTGGTTCTGGAATTACTCTGGTGTCTCAAACAGTCCATCACGACTGGCCCTTTAGCCGCCGCAAGCAGCGTGGATGCGTCCACCGCCGCTTGTAGACGATCTACAAACTGCGTGAAGCTCTCACTCTCTGTTTGTTTTATGGTGGACCACGGGGAAGGTCTGGCAACCACACGGGAAGCGGCTCTTATTGCTTCCCTTGCAGCTCGGGTTGTGGCTCTGATTTCCTCAGCCCGTAATTGTGCAGCTTGCTGCTGAGGAGTGATTATATCGTCGTGCCTTCCTGTTAGTCTAGAGAGGCTTGATCCATGTAGTGGCTGCCCTGCTCCGGACGACTGAGCTAAAAGGTTTGTGCATTGGTCTCTCCATTCCTGTTTAAAAACTATCATACCAGCCCCATCAAAAATCATGCGACCTATTTGTATAATATCAAAGGGGAGCAGGTTTTCACTACAAAATAGTCCATCTATGAGAGTAGATACAATGGCAGAGTCCATCCCTTTTTCTGAAATCGCTTTGACTATTGTTTGTATGTCTTTAGGATTAATGGGAGTGTAAACCTGTTGCTGGTTCCCGTCTTGCCCAGTGACTCTCACAGGGAAGGCATGGACTGTCGCCGAGGGGGCCCACTCGGCACATGCTATTTTTATTTGTCCCCAGTCGGTAAATTTGTATTGTGTTTGCTTCCCAGTACAAATTATAGCTTTATTTGTTTTCGCTTTAAATTGCGTCTGTTCTACTTCTTCCGAACTCACATCTCCGTCAGTTTCCGATGTCTCAGAGCTGGAGGAGCTGCTGTCGGACTCAAGACCGGAAGCCGAGTGGTATAGGACTTCCGGGATTCCCTGGGTTTTCCTGCGGCCCCGACCCCGCTCCTCCCCCTGGGGCTGGCGCCGATCCCGCCCCCTGGGCTGGCCTTGCTTCCCACAGGGGAAGGTCTCTCCCTTATATGGAAACTGCATTGAGTGAGGCTCTTGGCTGGGCATGCGCCCTCTGCTGCTCTCCCGCGCAAGCGCGTTTGCAGCTCCACCTTCCCACTCATGCGCAGCAGCGAACACCCCCACTCTTTGTTCGTTCCCGCCGGTCGGACCCTGGCCCCGCCCGTCTCTTTGCTCGCCCGCGCCATTTTTAGCCGGGTATGGCGGGGGGAAGCGGCCGCCCTCACCCCTTCCCTATGTCTTTTCTCGTTTTCCCTCGCTTCGTCTGTCAACTCCTCCCAAAAAGACTTCGCATATTGCTGCGCCTCCAGCATGGATTCGCTGGCCGGCGGTGGAGAGACGGATGAGGAGACCGCAGACATTTGGGAAGGTTCCGCGGGGGGGGGTGGACCCGGCGGGCTTGGGGAGGGGGTCGGCAGGTTCCCTGGGGGCCCCGGGCCGTCTGAATTCAGTTTTGGGGAGAAGGGAAACGCGCCCGGTCCCCGCAGACCCCCGCTCTCCGATGGATCGCCCTCGGGGTCTGTCTGTGTCCCTGCCCCCACCCCTAGCTGAGGGGTAGCTAATAAACATGCACGCGCGGCACTCCAGGTCTCTTGCTCCTCTATCGCCTGGCGTAAAGCCGTTTCTACTTTTCCCCACGATTTGAGACATTTACCACTGCCTGAGGATTTTGTGTGTTCCGCCAGAACGTTAGTACATTTCTCCCACACCTCCGGGTGCAAAATTTCCACGGGGCGTTCAATCGCTCCAAGTTCTAAAAGCTTCGCAATAGCGAGGTAAAAATCTTTAAGCTTACACCTAATTCCCCATTGTTTATAGAGTGAACTCACGACTTTAGCTAGCGCTTCCATGGAGATCGTGGATCCTCTCGAGGGCGTCCCCTCCGCCTGAGAACAGCTTCGCTGTCTTGGCCGCTGAGTTTGTCCAGGTGATCCCCGCTGCCCCGGGCTTTTCTTCTCCCTTTTTCCTCCTTCTTTTCCCGGGTTTCGGCACCAAAAATGTTGCCCTCTGCTATGAAGGCATGGCGACCTGGTTCAAGGCCTCAGCACGGCAGCACGGCCTTCCCCGTGCCACTCGGTCCAGGACACACAGACACCAATGTGGTGGATAGTCAAATGGCGTTTATTATCTTGTCTCATGGGGCTATATAGTCCAGGGGCTTCTCTAGTCGGGAAAGGGGGATTGTGGGATGGCCAGGGTTAGCAGTGAGTGGAAAACTACTGGGGTGGAAAACTACTGGGGTTAGGAGGGCTACATTCCTAAGGTGATGCTTATCAGTGGGATGAAGGGGGAAGGGAGATTCCATGCTGTCCCTGCTTCCCGTCACATCGCGTAATCTTCCGTTCGCCTGTCCCTTACAACATCTCCTAAGGACTTCATCAATTTTGTGATCATTCTTCCTTCTATTAGCTGACTAAAGAGTAGGAACTCTTAGTGTGACTCTGGACTGACCTGTATTAAAAGCTAGAATTCAGCTGAAGTGCCAGCTGGGATTTCAAGAAGATGAGATGCCACAAGCCATATATACCCACTACATGCACAAAGCCAACAGAATCACTCAAGGCTGCTCTGAGTTCTGCTTTCTTCAGGAAAAGAACTAATCCATCAGGAAGATTTCACTGTGATTGCTGTTTCAGGAGACAGGGTGTGAGTTCAGTCAAGAGGCCCAGTTGGGCTGTACTTGGCATCTCTATCTCCACACTTCAAAAACCAAGGCAGAGGGCAGATACCACTGGCTGCTCTGCCCTTGCCATAGCCTCAGCCCAAGCATGCATGACACAGAGCCCTCCTGTTATACTGGAACAACATATGGAGAACCACAAGTGGAGAGCAACAAGCTGGGGAATAATTCACAACCTCCAGGCACCCCTGTTCTATCCCTGTGAAAAGTCTGGTCTGCAAAAGACTCAACGTACCATTACCATGAGAACGACTTTCAAAAGGCAGTCAGTTTTCCTTTGGTCATGACATCAGGTTAGAACGTGTCCATATGTCACATGCACTGGTCTCTATCAACAACGCCTGATCTAGAAAGTAAAAGGCAGCACTTCTCTTTCATAAAGCCAGTTACATCAGAGGTCATCATTAGCTCATCATATATTGATGCCAGGAGTCTTAGCTAAAACTGTTGTATCTTCTTTCCAATATTAACAATGAGAATGTCTAAAGGCAAGGTTCCCATTGGAAAGATTTTGCCTATTACTACATGGATGTTTTCTCTACTTGCTTCTGACTCCACGTTGGGAAGAAACTTCCTTCCTTGCTTTCCTTAATGTGGCATTAGTTTCTTCATATCACCAACATTTTGCTGAAAACAAGAGAACTGCAGGAGAAGCCTTGTTTTGCTAGGAATGGCAAAAGGTTACCAGTATTTGAAGGTCTTTAAAATAACTTTAATTTCTAAAATTTTTTAATATAAATTGTTTTGCTGCCTCATCCATTTCCCGGAGACAACATAAGATCATTCTTGTACCTGGTACATTTTTGAATGCTACAAGCATTCTTGTCATTCCGTTTATGTTTTTTTCAATTCACCAATCAAACCTTTTCAACTGTCTTAAACCTGCCATTTGGCATAGCAAGGAGAACAAGCCATAACTCTACTCATCTCCACATTTGAGGTCTGCCTCTGCTGACACTGCCCATTTCATCCTGACTGATATAAGAAAGTACTCATAATGAACTGTTCTCATATTAAGCCATGAGATACACATTTTCAGTTAACATAGCACTAAAAAGATGAAAGGACTTGCAAGTAACAACTAGCTGGAATATAAATTCATCACCAAAGCCTGCTGCCTTTTTAAAACCCAGCAACCCATCTACCCTGGAGTGCTTTAGTGCTACATCTTATACCCTTCTATGAACAAATGAAGACACAACAGAAACATGTTGAAATCTCTAAAGCCATGTAAAACCCGAAGGCATTAAAATTTATTAAATGATGCAATAACAACAGAATTCTTTATTTACAATAGCATTATTTAACATCAAATAAGCAAATAGCATCAGCAAAGCAATATTAACTTGCATAAATGTATTTAAAATTTCTCTGAATATATCTACCTTTGCATAAACTGCTAACACTAGAAATACAAACATCAATGCAGGTGAACAAAGTGATGTTCAGAGTCAACTCCGTTTTGAAAATAAATCACAACCTGAAACACTGTAAGCTTTCTCCTGAAGAACCATAGTTTATATATTGCTTAATTTTACCCTTGTATAATCTTTTCATATACACACATCTCAGATGCAACTTCATGATGAACTGTACAAATAAAACCCACAAATGACATAAAGGGAAAAAAATTAAATGACAGTAAATGTTTGAAGAAATGTGTCCATCATCTCTATTGAACAACATAAAGATTAAGTGATGATGCACTTATTCCAAAATTGTACACAATTCACTATACAAATATAATACATCAGACAGCTATGTAGGAATATACAAGACTTAAAAACAGATCTAAGGCATTATGCTAGATTTTAGCATTTTGAGGTTCTTGCACATAGCTTTTACCTGTAGTAAGAAACTTAAAAGATTTTGTTTTAGTCTACAAAGAAACACCAGGGAGAAAATTCTAATTAAAATCAAAGCCACTACAGTAAATTTTCTTTTGTGCAGAGAATGCTTTTGCTCTTAGGCAGCATACTACCATACAAATACTAGAAAACTTTTAAATTCACACCAACAATTAATGGCTTAAGTTGCATTTCAAAACTGATTGTGTATCTTTGGGTTCTGCAAGTGGAGCTGTGCCACCCATTTCGTCTGTTAAGCCCATATGAATTCCGCTTTTAAACAAAGATTAAAAAATGTATTGTATAAACTGCAAAAACATTGCTTTTAATTAATACAGGCCCAAAGGGATACTGGTGTGGGACAATATTTTAAGGATTGAGTACAAATTAACTCCTTGTAGCAAAACAGCTCACTTCACTTTTTAAACTCACCACATTACATGAACACTTAAACAGGTCGTACGACCATGTATATATGCTTATTTTTCACATTATGCGCCTTTCACATTTAATAATGTAAATAGAACACTGATTAATTGTTCTCTTAAACAAAATCCAAGTACTTTCTCCGACAAATTTACTGTATACAGGATGAAAAATACTGATAATGAAGGGAATTGATTTGGCTTTTTTGTTTCTATAGTGATCAATATGATCAGAAGATTCCTTCACTCACTTTTCTCTTTCATTACTTAGAAGACGACAAAAGTCACAATGAACCCAAACGGAGCCAAAGTGATAGGTACAATCTCCTTTCTTTCAAAATGGCAATGGATGATGAAGTATCATAATCACTACAGATAAGGGTTTGCAGGTCTTCTGTGAAATGGGACAAATTTTAACTATTTTTTTCCACTGTGAAAAAGAATAATCTATCTGCAGAGGTTACAGTTAAGAACCAAAGAAGAATGGAATAGCAACAAAATTATTTTAAAACTCATTTACACTTCGTGGTGCATGAAATGAATTCCTTCAAATTTATACATTTCTTGTATGAGTAATTTTTTGTCAGATATATAAGGCAAGTTCAACACCAATGTTTTAATAATGAGGCTGTGGAGGTCAGGGCTGATGGTTATTTTTTCCCATCAGCAGGTCAAAGAATGACTCAGCTGATTAAATACTCTGTTTGAGTTTGGTAACAGAATGGTGACAGCCGAAAAAGTGTTGCTTCTCCAGAATGGTGGCACTGTCCTCTTTAGGGACAAACGCAGACACAGCCTTTATCATATTTTCCTCAGCCTTAACATAGAATGGCTGCTATTTCATTTGAACTCCCACCTGAATACCAAAACGAATTAAATGACAACAGGACAAACCTTTCAATCCCAAAAGGCAGGGCTGATGAGATATTATAAAACGCATTGCATTTTGCATTACATCAAAAAAACTGCGTTCGGCTTAGAAAGTTTGTGGATTAGTGTCCTGGTTCCGGCCAGGATAGGGTTAACCTTTGCAGTAGCCAGGAGAGGGCATGGCTAGGACCCGGAGGTTATTCTATACCACCTCACATCATTGCCGGGGCGGGGGAAGGGAGTCTCTTCCCTGGAGAAGGGCTCTCCTCTGGATCAGCGCAGTTGCGGAGGGAGCGTCGGGCATGTCGTGGGTTTCCGTGAGAATCGTTTGTCTCTTTCTTGTACCCTCTGTCACTAGTATTGTAGCTGTTACTGGTTTTTATCTCCATGCTGTTTCCACGAAATTGTTCTTATCTCAACCCATGATCTTTACCTTTTGTGCCTCCAATTCCCCTCTCCAGCACTCCATAGGGAAAGATGGAAGGGGAGCGAGCGGGCTTGCGGTTTGGAGAGTCTCAGTGGGAGCACTAAATTAGGGAGTACCATTCCTAAACAATTAGGAGTCAGCAGAAAGAAAACAGAGGTCAAACTCATCAATTTCTTAATATACCAAGTCCTCAGAAACTGATGTCAGTATAGTAAAAGATTATTCAAACCACAGTGGGCAAGGAAAAAAACCAACATGCCTTAACAGTGGCCTGCTTAGTAAGTTTTTCTAAGATTTGTTACGAAAGGATATAAACATACAAAAATCAAGAACTGGTTCCTACAGTGGCTGCATATAATATAGGTTAGTTAAATGATATTATGAGCAGAATCACAAGGCTTAGAAAATGAGAAGTCTCAAGCCTACAAATTAGGTCTAATCAAGGCATTGTGATCCTTTACAAAACACTTTTCCAGGAGACACACACGGCTAAGAAGATATCTAATTTAATACTGAAGTACCTCATTTGGAATCAACTTCACAACATGTATATCTCACAAAAATTATACAAGTAAAACACTTAAGTTTTCAACTTAAATTATTGCTTGTTTACATATAAACTGGATTTTTATGTACCTTACAAAATGTCCTCGTAGTCCACACTGCTTTAAAATAATCAGAAACACGATAGTGGTGAAGTCTGTAGTGATATCTGCTATAGGTATTATAGGAATTGTTATTTTCCCAGCTAAGGGGATGGGAACCAGAAATTATCATGCTTTAAAGCAGGTATCTTTGATATTATGCACCAATTCTGCCACTACCATAATCAGTACATGCATTACCATCAAACTTTGCTGTTCGGCATCCAGTAACCGGCTGTGCAGATTGCTGGAAACACACCTAAGGAAATAACGGAGTAACCTGTTTTTTAATTCTATTAGAAAGAAGAAGATGACAGAGGTCAGGAGAGCCAGGTTAAAAAAACCAGATTTGCTGATTGTTAGGAATTTAATTAAATGAGAATGTAACCAACTTGTATGTTTGGATTCATGACTTGCATCATAAACACTACCACAAAACCCAACCAAATCACCCCTTATAAACAGCCCCCTCACAGGGTAATTTTCATCTGTTTTACAACTTTAACCCCATTCAAAATTGGTCTGTATAGTTTTCTGCATTGGTTGATCTTCTCTGACTTGCTGTCAGTGGAACGTGCTTGTTGGAGGTCTCTATATGTACCAGACGTTGCTTCTACGCCCTCCTCCACGCCTCCTCTCCGCCCCAAAATGCAGGCCTTAGTCTAAAACACCAGTTTTCAGACAGAACTGAATCCTTTGCACCAGACTGAGTAAGCCAGGGAAAACAAAGCAAAAAAACCCCAAGGTCTAGAACTAAACAGAAACAGAACAAGAGCATGGTTGTTTTTCCTTAAATACATACATTTAAATACATTCAATCTGACATGGTTTATGAAAATTGCCTGTCAACATTTACTTTGCAGGAGAGATCTAAGTTGCACTAAGGTGAATGCAGTGAACAGACTGAGCAATGTCTGTACGCTAGCTTCAGACTGTCAAAGAAGAGGCTGCTCCTCGGCAACGAGCGCCCGGCTCCCCTCGGGAAGGCAGGGCTGAGTCCTGTCGGCAGCCGGCAGCCGCCGGGGCTGGCAGCTCCGCTGGGACGCGGCAAACAGACGCAGCTCTTCAAACTGGTAAGGGTTTGGGGCCGTAAGCCCAGTCAGCTGAAGAAAGGAGCAACCAAACCACCCTCAGGGTCAGCAATATTTCTGCAAGAGAAGAGAAATGGGGGAAAAAGCCAATGAATTCCTCCTGCTGGGATAGTGAAGATGGATAGGTCAGTGAGAGCTGGGATGCTGGAGTGCAGCATCTGCTGCAACTGTGCATTACTGTAATGCTTTACACCTGAAATTTAATTGGAATTTATAAAGCTGAACTATTCCTTGTGTACACTGATACAACTGACCAGCGATTTAGTTCCTTTGGTATCAGTGAGAGTTTAACTTCACTGCATTCTTAGCTCCTCAATTCATTCCAATTATCTTGGATATTATAATAACTCAGGATCACTCACCTCTTGTAAACTCCAGCTGAAAGCATGGCAATAGGGTTTAAGAGAAGTCTCATTCCCACACTATGTGCAAAAATCTCTCTTATTGCTGCATCACCATCAAAGAAAACAACTGCCCTGGTTCACTTTCCCTTCCAAGACTCATAATGAAAAAAGGAATAAGGAAGTAAAACCAACTTCAGCCTCTGATCCCTAGAGATGTTTTTTAGCTCATACTTAATACCCTTGCAATGTCTTTACACAAATACAGTACAAACTGGTTTCAGCTGAGTTGATTATCTTCTTTCTCATTCAAAAAAACATCAGGACGTGGTTTTCACAGTTGTTTTAAGACTACTCCTTCCAGTGGCTGCAATCTGTGCCTGTCTTCCTCTTCTTGTAAATGCCTGCTCCCATGGGGTGCTGTGGTCAGTCAGGTCAGAGAGTCAATCCAGCCAAACCCATTTTCCTCCTCCCCTGGGGTTACTTTCCTGTGGCTCTGGCCGTGGAGCAGCTCTTTGCTCACAGCTTCCTGCCACACATGAGGAAGGCCCTGTTTGCTCAGGGACAGAGCTGGTCCTGTGGGTAGGCAGCCTTCTCTCCAGTCCACGTGCAAGCTCCTAGGCTGCCTTCTAGAAGCTGTCTACACCATGCTTTGGATCTTACCACACCTTCCTCTGCCTCCACACAAGGCCTAGAAATGTATCTTTACTGACAAAGTCAGTGTCAGCAATTATCCCGCAATGCAGGAAAGCAAGGCCCTATGGTTTGTACATCCCCTATTCCCAGCCTAGCTGGTACACCTGGAGCTCTTTGGGGGTGACCAGCCACGGGCAGCACTGAGTCCTGATCGTGGCTCCTCCTTCCTTCCTCACAGCACAGAGACACCACACTCATATCCCTCATGCCCTGACTAATATGGACAAACTAAACTTTGACTCCTCTTTCTAACATGTTGAGAGACAGTTTACGGACCCTGTTAGTGGTTTTTGAAGATAAAGTGGAAACAGAAGTGAAAATCCAAAGATGTCCTTATTTTCAGGGTGGACATTTAGCAAACAGTATCTGCAGAGAGATACTAAATAAACACTCCCACTATACGGGCAACTTGAAAAAAATTATGTATTGCAAAGGCTGCACATTAATTACACAGCTTGAACTTTCTTAAAAAAAAAGTTATGTAGGAGTAGTTTATGGCTCAGTTGAATGAAAAAAGCAGTTGTTTAACCTCTATTACAACTCAAAGTTCAGTGAAAGGTATTTATAGTGTATTTTCATTGACAGTCACAGGTACATTAGTAGAATAAATGTAAAATTATGAAGTACAGACCAAAATAATTTGGAAGTACCTTTCCAAAATAATTTGAGAGGTTTTAAGAAGTTGTTTTTCTTCAGGTGAGACAAAGCTTCTCTCATGCATTGCTACTGTCCCTCTCATTGTCATGGTACTGACTCCATTATTTTAATTTTACACCCCAGAGATTCCCTGCCCAAAGTCATGCCACTTATTTCTTTTCACCTGCACCCTAACTTCTCTCCACCATCTCTTGTACCCTTTCTGTCACATTCATTCTCTTTTCCTTCTCTCTTTAACAATTATTTAAAATCTACCTCCTCCTTTAGTCTGCTTCTGTCTCAACATCCTTTTTCCCTTTCTTTCCTCAGCAGTAGCTAGTATTTTCTTCTCTGACAGTCAGGCTTCTCTTACCACATGAAATTTAACTGTTTAGGGAATGCACTAAGTAGGAGACGTTCTAGCAGCCTCCCAGTACCTAAAAAGGCCCACAAGAGAGCTGGAGAGGGCCTTTTTACAATGGCACGTAGTGGGCCATAGACAGGACAGTGGGCAATGGCTTTGAACTGAAAGAGAGCAAGTTAAGATTAGGTATAAGAAGAAATTAATTACTGTGAATGTGATGAGGCACTGGAACAGGTTGCCCAGACAAGTCATGGATGCCTCATCCCTGGAAACATTCAGCGTTGGATGGGGCTTTGAGCAGCCTGGTCTAATGGCAGGGGGTGTCCCCGTCCATGGCAGGGGGTTAGAACTAGGTATCTTTAAGGTCCCTTCCAACCCAAACTATTTTATGATTCTGTAATAACACCTTGGTATACAACAACTTCTGCTAGAGCAGAACACACTGCATCCTTTCATTAATCAAAGTGACCATGAAATGGTTGCAGAAGAGACTCTTTATGCACAGATCCCTCACTCCTGCAAACAGACACTTGTATGTTTATATGAACAATGAAGGCGTGGGAAGAATTGGCGCCCGGGAGGTTTTAACTACATACGAATACAAAGAAGACAGGGATACAATAAAATACACGCATGGCTACTTCTACCTCAGTACTTTCACATTCTTCGTTTTCATTCCCGTTACTAACTCTTCACACAGATGTTCCTCATTTCCCCTATTACTCGAATTCCTCTTTTTGGACAGCAGGGACCTTCCCGCGCCCTGGCGCAGGAGGGACGCGGGGGCGGCACCGCCGCTAGATGGCGCCTCCCCCGCGCCGCTCGGCCGCCCTCGGTCTGTCCGTCTGTCCATCCGTCCCTCCTTCCTTCTCTGGGTCCACAGAGCGCGCCTCCCTCACGTCAATTACTATTACCCAGGGCACTTGTAATTTTTTAAGTAACAAGACACCGCATCCGCTCCAGCCACAGCATATTCACAGTCCTGCTGCACCCGTACCCCATTTCTTACCCGCGCTGCATCTCCGTCCTGCTTTATCATATCCATCCCAGGCAGCTGGTTTGGAAAGAGATTGCCTCCCCTCATAGCAGGATCATTAACCTATTGGGAACAAGATATTAAAGAGAATGAATCAAAAAACACTTTGGGAGGAGGGCTGGGAATTAAAAAGAAGCATTACAGACCATTACACTACTTGCATGTACCAACAGCCACTCCTGAGAAGATGCTAAAGTCAGGGAAGTGACTGCATAGCCAGGCACTCCTCTTGCACTGCATGTGTTTGACTCGTATTATTCTGCTTCACAAGTAACAACAAAGATTTAATTCCTGATACTATGACCCTTATGCATGTTGTACAAAGCAGGCTCCATAAATTAGGTCAGTGTCAT
Source organism: Monarcha castaneiventris obscurior (assembly GCA_026261815.1). Lineage (NCBI taxonomy): Eukaryota > Metazoa > Chordata > Aves > Passeriformes > Monarchidae > Monarcha > Monarcha castaneiventris. The sequence continues at coordinate 15,128,813 of JAMPIT010000379.1, forward strand.
CTGAAGAGGACATCTCTGCTATCAAAGTTCTGAAAGCAGAAACAACTACTTTCCTAACCTCAGTAACACATGGCTTTGCTGCTTGCAAACCACCACATAATTTTTTCAAAGCTTGATGAGATAACATGTAGGCTAAATTATACCAACTACTGATTTAATTTTAACAATATTTTGTTTTTCGTAAGCTATGGGAGAAAGATAGCATTAAATGGGAAAACATGCAGTGGCATGTTTTCCTAAAGGGATGGTCTCCACAATTTTCTGAACACAGTCACAGGAAAGTATTGAAGCTGAGCATTTCTGCACAACCAAAAGGTCTGTCATGCTTAGTTATGTGAAAAGAGTAGTTTGCCAAATTTACAGCATTGCTTTCTCAGTCAAAGGATTAATCTCACCATGTAAAAACTGGCATAAAATACAAAACAGAGCCCTTCAGCAAGGTTCTGAAATATTAGAAGAAACAGCTTTCCTCAGAAGTTTTACAGGGAAAGAAATCTCTTTCTAGGGAGTCTTTGTTGATTTGACTCTCTCTGTTACTTCCCTCAGAGTAGATGGATGTGATAATAGTGAAGATACAGCCCTCCAGATCTCTCAGGAAGGAAAAAGACATTTTCTGTGTTACCTGTCCTTTAGGAGACGTGTTTCCCAGGAGAATAAATGCTCCCTGTGGACTACCCCACTTCAGCTACAGCAGCCTGCTGCAGCATGGGGGGAAATCACAAAATCTCAGAATGGGTAAGGGTGGAAGTGACCACAGTGGGTCACCCGGTCCAACCTCCATGCTCACGCAGGGTCATCCCAGAGCACATTGCTCTAAGGGTTGTGTCCAGGTGGTTCTTGAGTATCTCCAGGAAGGGAGACTCCACAACCTCTCTGGGCAGCCTGTTCCACTGCAGTCACCTGCACAGTATAGAAGTCCTTCCTCATATGCAGGTGGAACTTGCTGTGCATCAGTTTCTGCCTGTTGCCTCTTGTCCTAATGCTTGGCATCACTGAGTAGAGCCTGCAAGAAGAGCCCAGCTCCATCCTCTTTACATCCTCCCTCCAGACACTTTTTATATACATTGGTAAGATTCTGTCTCAGCCTTCTCTTCTTGAGGAAGACTGTATTGAATTTACCACACCAAGTCTTCTCATTTCAGGTCCTCCTGCCTGTTGTATCTGTTGCCATCCACTGATTTTGAAAAATGCAATCATATGCAACCACCTAAAGATTGTTTTCAGATGCTGCCAGAGACAAGACTACAATTCAATGGGAAAGATAAAAAACTTATAATATTTTTGCCATAGGACATTTAACTCCAAAGAAATTTATTAAGTGCTGCAAGCCTCCTAGTGATGCTTTCTGCTTGTTAAAGTGGACAGATTTTTAAACCTGAATGTGAAAATTTAAACCAGAAAGGAAAGAGAACCATGCTATTTTATTCAGAAAGAAAGAAAATAGACAGCTTTGCAGCTCTATCTACATGCATTTGATGAATCCATGTTTAAAAAGTGCTTTCTGCTATTAATCAACATTCAACAGAATGTGCAAGCACAAATACCTTTTCTGATTGTTCAGTAGACAAAGGGAGGCAAAAATGAAAAGCAGAAATTAAAAAATTGTATCCTGAATCAACAGCAGTTTTGGAACAAAAAGATGACTGCATGATTTGCCTCATGGCACTTAGGACAGGTACAGAAAAGGAATGTGGCTCCAGGCCACCAGAAAAGGAGCAAAGGCATCAATGAAGTTTCTGTTACAGAATTTCTTTGCCAGTGATGATGCAAGAATCCTGACTGACATGCTATCAGGTACAAAAAAACCCCAACCCAAACTCAAAAAAATCCCTACTATTTTGTCATATTAATACATTTGCTTCAGAAGACCTTTAACACCCCACATTAACTTTTCTGACTGCAAAAAAAATTCAATTAGAAAAGTATGGAGAAGGACAAAGAAATAGACAGGTTTTTATAATTTTCTGAAGAAATGTAAGGTGGTATTATCAGATATTAAGTCTGACTAAAAAGGAACAAGTATGTTTTACAATTCCTTTGCAATTAATCATAATCAATAGTCTCCTGCTAGTAAAGCAAAGTTATATACAAGGTGTCTAACAAGAAAAGTCTCCTACCACTTCAGAGATCCTTTAATCTGGTATGCTGAATGAAATCAAAATACCATTTCAAGATAACTCTTCTTAGATGCCATGATAATTTTGGCCTGGGGAGTACTGCCGTGTGCAGATTAATAAACAACTATTCTGCGTAGACTTCTAAATAGAGGTTTATTTCATATAGTGAAAGGCCTCTTTTCTTGCATAGGTTTCAAACTGCTTCTTTGACAGCTCAGTAAATAGCATGGATCCACAATGCAAAATAAGTAACAGGCAGAACCATGGCAATAACTCACTATGCAAACATGAAGTTGAGGACAAGGGCACAGTGGGATCTCTGAATGGTGCAGCACCAGCAAGGTTTACTTTCTCAATGCCTGGGGGAGCTGTTTTGGACAAGAGGCACCTGCAGACCTGGCAGCTAGCATTTCAGCATTCCTGGTGGCTGCCTCCTAGAAGAAACACTAGTAAGAGCAGCCTGAAGAGATTTAATGTAATTATGAGAAGATGATAATGAGACAAGATCTCATTCCTCAAATATATAAAAGAGCCTCTAAGTATAAAATAATTACCAAGCCCGTTTTGGACATCATCTTTTTGCTTGGTGATGCTTGGAGCCCAGGTGGTAAAAAAGAGAAGTTGGAGACAACACAAGTATGATCAGATAAATACCAAACTCCGTATTTCTGAGCTCTGGATATACCTGTATGATACAGCATAGTTCCACAATGAGAGAGGGGAGAGCCAACAAAATCTGTTTAGTACCAGGGGTAATATACCTGCTTCTCACCAGGTAAATAAGTCCAGGCACCTTACTTCCAACACCATCCAATAATAATAATAATGTTGAGGTTTTTTTTTTCAAAAGCTAGAACACATTTGCAGTGTAATCACTGTTACTCTCACTGTGGTTAGAAAGAGACAAGCATGTGAAGTTCAAATTATGTATTATGGAACAAAAAGTGACACTGAATAAGTAAACAGAAGTGTAGGTGACAGTATAAGAAAACCCCAAAGAATGAATGAAATGGCAACAGTCAGCAGAATTACAGAAAAGACAGTCATTTTGAAAACCACCAGTTACAAGAAAAAGTTCAGCAGAGTCTAGGTCACTTGCTAAATAAAAATGTCAAACAGTAAAACACTACTCCCTGAAAACAGGAAAAAAAGGTGTCAATTTTAGTATACACTCTTAGCTATTCATGTTTCTCAAGAGAGAAAATGTGAAGTAGTACAGCACATTCCTGAGGACCAAAAAGTACTCTCGTGGCCCAGAAATGGCCCCTCAGCTGTCAGCTGGCCACCTCTGACCTAGACCAAGCATAAAACATTTGCTTGCAGATGACACAGTGCTGGAGTGGTAAACCAGGAGGAAAACAGGTTACTGTCACAGAATGAGCCACTGCACTTTGCTTAAACAGACTCGATCTAAGAAATGCAATTTGATGGAGACAGGAGGGAGGCAACACTTTTGGGAACAAAGAATGCAGGTTTCATCTATGTAGAATGTGTTGAGGAGAATTTGGGGGATCATCACAAGGGTTTCAGTGTGACATTGTCACCAAAAGAACCAAGCCAATCCATGGAGCGGAAGAGAAATTACAAGCAGAGCTTGACTTTACACAGCTTTGGTGCAATCACTGTTAAACCACTGTCTCTGATTACTCTGTTCATATTTCTAGGAGGAGGTTACAAAGGAGTTTAAAGTAGATTCAAAAAAGGGACTGATGGGCTGAAACCCAAATGTTGAGATGGATAAAGAACTTCAGCCTATTCAGCTTACTGATGGGCTGAAACCTAAATGTTGAGATGGATAAAGAACTTCAGCCTATTCAGCTTACTGGAAGTTAGATAAATGCTATCTTGAAACACGATCTTGTAGTCTAACAGGAAGGAAAAGCAGCGTGACAGCTGTGCCAGGGGAAACAGTAGCCTGCATGGAAATCTTTGAAATAAAACCAGATCTCTTTCTACAATGCAGTTTGTAAATTCAGGTTCCTGGGAAAAATTATGTAGCATGGGTATGCTGAGAAATCAGATTGGGTCATCACCCTCTCATTTCTTTTTTGGTTTTACTATTGTTTTACTACATTAAATTCATGCAACTCTAGTCACTTGGGAACTAATAATAAAAAAGGTATTCTATAATTGGGCTTAGCAACTGGGAATATCAGAGAAGGTGACAGATTTGGAAGTATCAAAATTACTTTGGGTCACCAGTACGTAGCAGCTGTAAAAGACAAATGTGATCTGCAGCTATATCTGTCAGAGTATTCCAAGAGAAATGGGGAAGAACTAATGTTATGCACATGGCTCTGGTGCTTAGGAAATACTGATTCAAACTAGAACAGCTGCAGGAAAGGAAGTGGAATTTAAAGCCTAAGAGACTGAAAAACCATGGCTTGTTTGACTCACAAGAAAAACCCTGCAAAACCCAAAACTAAACAATCTAACAATCGAAAAGTAACAAAAAAAATCATATTGATAGAATCTTTCTAAAATACAGGAAAAGAGCTATTTAAGGTAAAGGACAATATTGAAAAGCAAATACTCTTGTTATCAAATTTAGGCTGGAAAAAGGTCATACATTAACAAGCCATTAACATAACCAGCTTTAAGCTGGAACATTATGGTAACATGAAAAAGTTTTAGCAAGAGATGTCCATAGGAGGAGACGTTAGCTGAAGACACAAGAGGTACTTTTCTGCCAGTATTTCTAGGAAAAGTCCATCATTTCAAGCCTGTGTTTTTGAACAAGCTGTATTTTAAACAAACTGAAGGTCAGCTTTGAAACAAATACATGAGCCTGTTAATTAAGAGGATTTGTTTGTCACTTACTAATGCACTGCAAGAGTTTAATCGCAGGTTGACAAACAGAAATGTTATTTTTTCTTATTTCAGATATCCTAAGTAGCAGTATCAAAAAAATGAGTGTGTAAACATCCTCTCAGCTGAAAAGAACAGGTTACTTACCTATTGATTCAGCAACCTATCATATATGCACCACATTACAAAAAATGTGCATTTTGTGCTTGTAAAGTTGCCACATGGATAGTTCTGAAAGCTGACCGAATATTTATTGTCTGGGACTACAAACCCTGTGGCAGTTGACGCATCTTCCAAACCATGCCCATGCTGGCAGCCTCTGCTCTCCTCTCCAGGAAGCAGCTGCCTGCCATCCAGCTCTAGCCTCCACTGCTGGGAATATCAGCAACTGCAACTGTGCTACAGAAACCTAACTACTGAGAACAGGAGCTACCATCAGCACGTGCTCCCCATGGAAATCCAGGAGCTGGCTACAGTGCTCTCTACCTCACTGCTCACCTTGGCTATTCGAGTGCAGAGCTAAAACCAAAGCCCTTTTAACATCATCATTTCTCAAGAAATCTAGTAAGAGAAACATAATGCAGCAGACCTGAAAAACTAATGGAAGTAAAAGCAAACCCTCTAGCTGTCATCTCACATCCTTAGATTCTCACCTGCTCAGGACCCATGGAGGACAACCCTGATGTAGGCACAGAGGTCGCTGAGGTCATGCTGATTTGCCCTGTCATCTGGTTCATGTTGTTCATACCACTTGTGTTGGTTGCCATGGATACACTGATGTTCATGTTATTGTTGTACATGCTGGTGCTTGCTTGCTGCCCAAAATGTGGTGGGGACTGTTGTGAAAACATGCTACAGCAAGGAATGGAAAAAGCAATGTATCAGACTTAGAATGCTGAAGCCACTAAGAAATATTTTTTAATATATCTTAAGCTAGAATTTGTATATACTGTCATTTATTCCAACTTCAAAGGAAAAACTAGTTTTCAGCTACATTAATGTCTAAGGAGTGGATTTTCAAAATTTAAGGTCCCATGTCTGTGCACAAAAATGCATGCCTTTGCGTGTGAAACTATGGCAGAGTACAAATCTGTTATGCATGTGCAAGAACAGACAATTAGCTGTCTAAAGGAGCTTTGTATGTATTTTAAAGTAATGCTTGGAGGGAGAGGAAAACACCTTTAACCTCCAGTGTTAGCACAGCACAGGACTGTTGAGCTGAAATTGCAGATGGGGTAATAACCTTTCTTTTTTGAAAAACAGGCTATTTGCATATATGAATACCAGATTTGCACATACAATTATGGCAAGCGGGCTCACAAATATAGACATGCAATTGTGCAGAAATTTATTTACTAGGTCTTAGCATCAGGTTTTGAAAATGTGGCGCTGTAAGAAACAACATAAAGTCTAAGACAATTACCCTATATGTTTCTTCAAAGGCATTTCTGATCAACTTAAGGAGGACTAACTCAGGTGGAAAACCTCATCCCAGATTTTATTCAGTCCAAGTGCTTTCTGGACAGTATCTTTCTTCACATTATGTTGAAAGCCATATGAGAGACTTCTTTACATTTCCTAAAATGTCCTTCACTGTTTACACATCAGTCTTTTGTAGTCTTTGACCAAAATGCAACAGCCACTGAAGGAATTATTACTGACAATGTGTCTGTTTAGAGGACCTGCATTAGACTGAAATACTGGAAGAGCTGCTGCATCTCAGTGTCAGTGGCTGACCTTCCCTTCCCTGTGATGCACTGCTCCCACAGCTGAGGAAATCTTTCAGGGTTAGCACTCAACCTTGCACTTGGGTACCCTGTCAGGCTATTGCTGTGCACTCTGAGACTTGGTGGAGTGCAACGGCATTCTGGGCACAGGACCAAGCCCAGAAAATCCCACCATTCTCTTCCTTCCAATTCCATGTCTTTTCAGGCCACCTCACCCCATTTTTAAGTTGTTATCTGGATGGCTGAAACAGTACACTACAGATCATTGTGAATACTCAGTGGCTTGTGTAAGCACATTTGACATGTCTCTGCTGTAGAGCTGCAGTTTAGCAAAGCCAACCATTGGACTTATGGAGCTGCCCCTGCTGCCATTTTTGGCAGAAGCCATGACAGCGGCAGCTATGCCTCCTGCAGATGCTTCAGGAAGACAGTGGGGATGAGGTATGGACAAGGATGAGGATAAGAGAGAAATCAGCTGCTTTAGGGGGCACTTTACTTGGACCAGCCTCATCAATAAAATACTGGTGTTTTGGATTTATTAAATCTTTGTCAACTAGTAGGAATAAGATTTGTTGCTGTACTAGGACAGTCAGCCTGAGAACTTCAGGATGACAAAATAGAGACAGCTGTGTGCACCCCCATGCCAAGTGATAGAGGCTGTACCTGATAGCTCCTCCCATCTTCCAAGGGAAAGCTCAGATCACTGCCATCTGGAAGCTCACTGCTGCCTACTGATAGTGTTCAATATCCAACCCGTTTGATTTGGACAGACTGATTATTAGAGCTACACCCACAGGGGCAGGGGCCTCAGCTGAAAAGGTGACTGCATGGGTGAGGTATTGCTACAATGCTGTCAGGGAATGACAGCTATATGCTGACCCCCAGCATGTGCAAGCACTAATGGGCTGAACCTGGTTACTCTCCAGCATTTAAAGTGGGAGGTGATAATCCAGTCACTGCAATTCCAGAGCAGCAGGGAATGCATAGGCTCTGGCTTAGCTGATCCAGCCATGTGGAAAGCAGTGTGGGAGCATAACATGAAAATCATATGCAGAAGAAATGCATCCACACAAACGTTAGGGGCTGGAGTTCACTGTGCAGCACAGGTGCTTCTTAAGGGCACACAGTGTTTGATCAGTTATCACAGACAAAGCAATGCATTGCATGGATGCAGGTCTTTTAGCTATGCACTCACTTTGCCTTGTATGAAGACAGAATTTAAACCAATTCGTCAAGCCAAATTGAAAAGAAATCTCTTTTAGGATACAAAGTTAACAACAAACAAACACGCGAACAATTACATAAAACAAGCCCATAAATAAGTGTAGACCATAAATGACCCCATTATTCTGTGTGTTCATTTTGGCTTTCTTCTGGATTTACCTGTTACCACCCATATTCCCTTGTGCCCACCCATTCATCTCCGTAGAGGACTGATAGGCAGGATTAGCCTGAGACTGCTGAATCATGGGGCTTTGAGTGTGAGCCAGCCTTGGTGACATCAGTGGACTCTGAGGAGTGGTGGCCCCTGTGAAGCCTGGATCGGGCTGCTGACTAATACCTGAAGAAGAAAACAAGAATTTTACTCACTGTACATTCAGAGTTAAAACAAAACAAGAGCTCATACCTGCTGACATGCCTTTACACAATCCTACTTATATCATCTGGACCCTTTAACTTTGTGTCTTCATTTTCATAAAGCAGTTACAAATACACGGAGGGAAAGCACAATTATGAAACATTATAACTATTAGAAACTGGTGTAAAGGATAATAGATCAGTAAGAGTAGATACCAAATTTAGAGTTGGATGGACATAATTTGTTATATCAGCAGAACTTTCACATAACATATTATTTAATATAATTATAACATAACTTATACAGTAGGTATAAATAAAGAAACTGTGTAACAATAACTGTATGGAGGTAACTGCCCAGAACAACGTGGTTTGTGGCTTTGTAAAACAAGGAAAGGAAATGGTATTAATTATCATATGACACACTGGGTTAGGGGTAGGGAATGGAATGCCTTATCTAAAACTGATTTATAGTATTTAAATTAAAGAGTTTTTTGTTTAGTTCACTCAAAATTCAGAGTCCATCAAGCTAATACATACACATGTGTTTGTATGTGCATACACACATTTATCTGGATATATCTATATATAAATAAACGCACTGCACTTCTGCTACTGCTGGAAGAAGGAGCGATGCTTGGAGAGTAACTGGTACTAGAGCTAGGAAAGTGGAACCTCCAAGGGGTCCAAACCACCATGTTTTCCACTCTTCCCAGGGAGCCAGGCAAGAGCCTGTGGACTGGGGGCTTGGACCCAGCACTGGAGGGACCACGAGGGAGTCAGGACTGACAAAATGCACTGAGGGGGAGTGGAACCAGTACCGTAGTTCGGAGGAAATGGAAACTGCTGGGCATTTGCCTGCGGGATGCGCGGGTTGCTCATGGTTGCTGGGATGCCACCGGTGGCCACCATGCTGGGGGTCATGCTCAAGCCTTGCCCTCGCATCATCAGCGTCCGCTGCTGCACCTGCTGCTGCTGCTGCTGCATCTGCCGCTGCCGCAGGTGCTGGCTCAGGATCTCCCGCTGCCTCTGCGCCAGCATCTGCGCGTTGATGGGGCCCTGTGGGAAAATCCACACCACCCATCAACAACCCTTCAAGGCAACCCAGCCCATGGAGGCATCTCCACTAGAGCAAGCTGGGAGATTCCAGCTTTCTTCCCCCTCATCACGCAACTAACAAAAATATAAAGCAGGAGAAAATAATCTTGCTAATACTTCTGCTGGGAAAGGCTTCCAACAGTGCGGGAGTCACTAACTGAAATAATACCAGTGTTTAAGGTTGCAGTGATTTGTAATTGCAAATAGAGCAGCTCATTAAAAACACACATCTCTAGGAAATTAGAAGCATGGTTAAAAATGTGGTTATATCAAATCTTTATTAAACAACCATCCGCCTCTTGTAAAAATGGGAATGACTCTCAGATATAAAACAGCAAAATACTCCCTATCATGCAGATTGCATTACTTGTATCGAAACTGTGCTTGCCACATAGCATTACTACTGTATTATATTGAGGGAAGCAAGCAAAAAAGGAAGTGACTATTTTTTTAAAAGGTATTATTTCTCTCACCTGTGTTGGCACTCCAGTTCTCAAAGACAGATTCATATTGGAGACGCTGCTGATCTGATTTATCAGTGGCTGCCGATTCTAAAGAGAAAAAAACAAACCACCCCAACACCAAAACCCAAAAGTTTTTAGAGGGAAAGGGAAAAAAAGTGTTACATACAGAGTTACATAGATCTACTTCCCTGATCAGCTGGACTGTAGACCTAATTCTACATATTCAAGCAGTGACTAATTTTCCTCCTCAAACCCTATTACCATTCACAGAATGCTGTTTCTTAAAGGGATAATACACCATGCAAATAACAACACAGGTACTACACTGTTTATACCAAACACGTTCCCTTCATAGTTCCTGTTCTTTTTCAGTTTAGGACTGGACTGTTGAGGTTTACTCCAAAGTAGACCTTATCCTGATGTTTTAAGGCAGAAATTATCTTTCCTCCTTAAACAGAAAAAGCATTGATATCTCACTGATAGTACTATGAACCTATATATTTAAAAATGAAACAACAACTTAATTCTCAAAAGTAGACCAAGGCCAAGGGGAAAAAAAAGGATGTAGGTATCAGGCAGCAATAACAGCAGTTAGATTGGTGGAAAAGTCAAGATACAACAAATAGAAAAAGACAGATATACCAAAAAGCACCAATGTAACCTTGCTCAAAGGCTTAGTGAGACCTAGGCTTAAATACTGCCCATGTTCTTGCATCGTATTATACGGATGCTGAAAAAGCCTTAGCAGAGAATTTCTTCAGCTCTCTGCAGTAGTTTGTGAGAGTTCTGTCTTTCCCATGCAGATTATTTTAAACGATGTTACAGTATTGTAAACTTCTTGCACCTGCAGGTTGTTTTGCAGTATTGTTATGGCTTTAACTAGACAAATATTTAGGAATGGGTGTCTTAGAACTTGGCCAATCCCCTCAGGGGGTGGATGGCCAAAGGACCAATTACCTTATGCCATTTAACACACTCTTGCGAACTAACATATAAAAGCCTTTGGAAAGATTATTAAATCGCTTCCATTTATCCCTGAGCCTGGACTCTGTGTCTTTTCTCTACTCGGCCGCGGCGAGAACAGCAACAGTATTATACAAAGAATAATGTAGAGATGCCAAAAAAGAAGATCAAAAAAGAGAACTATCTTGTCAAGACAGTGTCTAGAAGGTACTATCTTGTCAAAACTCATGGTGGCTCCTGTTTCTAGCCTCGGAGTGGGCTGAAGCCAGAGCCGGTGCATTTGGCGCACGCTGACCGCCGGCGCCAGCCCGGAGCCGGGCAGGGAGGGGCCGTACCTGCTGCGCCTGGAGCCGGTGCTGCAGCTGGAGCCGCAGCTGGTTGGGCTGGTTCTGCACGATGCCGGCGGGCCGCAGGCCGGGCCGGGGCTGCATGCGCAGGGCCGTGTATCCCGGGCGCTGCCCCATGCCGTGGAAGCCGGGGTCCTGCATGGGCGCGTAGCTGCCCTGCGCCATCTGCGCCTGCGCCGCGTACTGCTGCGAGAACACCGGCGCCTTCTGCTCCAGCAGCATGCTGGACTCCTGGCTCGGGAACGTCTCGGGGTCGACAGCTTGGCTCTGCAGAAATAACCAACAACAGGAACAGTTGGTGAGACATGGCTTTCCAGAGGATTATATGGGACTAATGGGGACAGCCTGCCAAAACAACCTTCTAGGATGTGGATCTTTTGAAACAGAAAATTACATAAGATTTCTTTACCTCAATATAAAAATAAGCAAAATTGGATATTTAGGTATCAAAATATATTCATGGAGACAAATTCCTCCTCTCTCTTTACTTTTGTTGTTTTCTTTTTAAACAAAACCTCACAATCTTGCTTGTGATTGTATTACTCTTCTAATTAATAAAAACCTGAAACAACAAATGCTAGATCAAAATCCATAAATGAAGTGATGCCAGTGTATTTTTGTCAATGAATCTGAGATAAATTCAAAGGTATTACAAATGAATAAGTAGATTTTTATCAGTATCTTTAAACAAAAGAATGACTTCAAATAAAGATGCCTGAAACTATTACAGAAGCTAATGTGAACAGAGTGCCTAATTCTTTCAGGGCACTTCTGCACTAACTGATTATCCATTAGCATAAATAAGCTAACACAATTCTAAATTCCTTTCTACATACTCCCCTAATATTTGCTCTAGCCAGAATAATTTTATAGCTTATTCCACACTGACCTTGAAAATGAAGTTAATCTAAATTTCAGTGCCCTCATGAAAGAAAATCTTTAAGCTGCTGTAAAATGTTCGAAGGCTATTTTAAAAAACATGTTTTAAAATGAAGCAGTCCTCTTATCTGCAAGATCCTTTAACTGTTTCCACTGAATTATTAATTGAATAGAAACATATTTACTGCTTAGTTTGAAATAAATCATTATTCATAATTTTTGGTGGTGGCATTCCAAAACCTATATAATACTGCATGACAGTTTCATACTGCAAAATTGAAGTTCACCAATAAATTGTATCTCCAGCTCTACACCTCACTGACTTCTGTGTTGTACCAAATAGGCTTGGAGATAGCTTTCTCATGTTCAAAGCAGAACTTCATTGGTCCTATTTCATATCTAAAATGCAGAGCTAGTTCAGAACTTATGCTCAGGGTGCTGATGAGTGCTGGGGAATGTATTTGGTATTGCAGGCTCCTCTGAGAATATTAAGTCATTATACGGACATATACTGATTTTGGAAATGAAATTCTGATGCCAGAAATGTCAGGAACTAACTTTTATGCAAAATACTTCTATTTTTACCACATTTTATTTGTACCACATAAGACTGAAATGGGCAAGAACCACATGGAAGTCAACAAAAATTACTGTGGGGGAAAATGGATGAAAAAGCATGGAACAAAGTTTAGGAAGCATGCTCATAAGTTAGAAAAAAGAATAACAGTTTAAGTGCTTGGAATGAAATCAGTTGCCTCAGATAAAACTCATCCGTTAATATACATTAATCAACTAAGGAAAAAATCATGGGTGAATTTACACATCTCAGGTTTGCTAATACAAAAGCTTATTGCCCCCATCCCACTAAACTCTTGATCCTGCTCCTCTGCTCCTAGGTCTTCATGTTCTTATTTTCCTCTTTGCTATACTCTGTTGCTGGCCATTTCTCCCCCTACAGTTGTTCCTCTGACCACCATTTTTCTGTTTTGGTCAGTTTAGTTGCATAAAGCAGGTCAGAAGAAGGAGATCTAGGTGAGGGTGGCAGGGGAGAGGAAGGAAGACTAAACCAGGGAGGTTTTGAGGGAAGGTTTTCAGGTGACACTGAGCCATTAAATGGCATCCACCATCCTAGCTTACAAGAGGTGTTTTATAATCCCCTTTTTCAACTCCACCTTGACAACATATTTTATAAGAGCAATATCTAATACATGCAAAATACCATGTCCAGTATACCTGGCTCACTAGTTCTGGTATTCCTAGAGCCCTGTCAATTTCTTCTAAGCCATCAAAATTCCTTAATGCCATGTAAAGCTGATCCAGGAGAGCACCCTCATCACTTGGTGACTCTGATGAAGGATGATTACACAAGAGATCATCTGGTGAGCTGCCAAACGGTTGCCTGTGAAAACATGAACACAGCGTTGGTAAACAGCTGCTGGAAAACATGAAATAGTACCAGAGGATTAGTAATCAAATTGAATAAACAAGTGGAGACAGAAATTATTTTAATCGCAGCCAATTTTGTTTAGAAAATTATTCTGGATGAAAGTTATGCTACCCAAAGAAGTAACTAAATAGTGTGATTAATGTCTGCCAAGACCCTACAAGTGTGGTATATCTGACATGCAAGAAAGCCCACCAAAGGTAGCCTCAGTTCTGATTGCATATTACAGGGTACACAGAGGAACACAGAAGTCAGTATAGAATAATGTCACTGAAGACAGAAGGCTAAATAATTGCTTTTTAAAAACTAACTTGGAATTTCTGATGTCAGGTTAAGTATACTATCACAAGTAGTATTCATTTCACAAGTATTCATTTCCATAGACTCTCCCCTTAGTTGGTTTTCTGTCAGGCTAAACAAGCCGAAGAGGTCACAGAGGGGTCCATGGATTGTCTGAGCTTGCACAAACTGAACATCTGGAAGAGCTGGGCAGATCCATGAGGGAGCAGGGAGAAAGGGACATTCCCCTTTTTGTTTGCAGCAAAACACTGCAACAGTTCACCCCAAATGCACACTTGGGTATTAGTTTATACACTTGGTTATGTGCCTTGGAAGGACATCAGCAAGAATTTGGGTACTGTCAGGCTGCATGTGATGGCTCTACAAATCCTGCTTACCTCACCCCTGAATTTGTATGCAAAGCACACTCGCAGTTACAGAGGCAGAATAAAGGTTTATTATAAACCCAAAGGACAAAACTTCCTGAGAAGCAAACCAAATCTGAAATAACACCTTATCTGCAGCCAAATGACACGTTTTTGTTTTGCAGTTCACACACCTGCCCTGCTTCATGCACACTCCCACAAAACTGCAATAGAAAATATAAAGAGCAAAGCATTCTGCAGGCAAGGGCAGCTACAATATGCACATCATGGAAGAATCTCATCCCAGATAATTACTCAGAGACAACAAAAGCTGTCACCCATGGAGGGAGGAAAAGCACTATATGGGAACCCTTTTTACATGTCTGTTTAGAAAAAACAAAGAAACATGTTTGTGTATTTAGTTTCCATAATGAGATATATGGTTGCCATGGAAGTCTAATCTCTATGTCAAAGCTAAGCAGGAGAGCTGCATCATCAGGCTATACACTGAAAAACCTCAAAGGATGGCAGGCAGGAAAACTAATAAAAATGTATTCTTTTTGACTGGATACCAGACAGTAAAAAAAAAAAAAAGATACATGACATACCTTCAAAACATTGCAAAGTATTAATCAAACTCATAGAGAAATTTCTTTCACTCTCATAGGTGGAATTATAAATCATCAAAAGGAAAGACCAAAAAAAACCCTTTGATTCAAATTGCTTACAAACTCTAAAGATAACTTATAAGAAAGGATCTATTATAAGGAAAAAGAATTGATGAGGCCAGCAAAAAAACCCTCCCTGAAATTGTAAATGAGCGTGAACACAAATGACAAAAAACCCCAAAGTCAAATGTCAAATTCTATATATTAAGCAATAACAATTACTTACAGTTTCTCCATTTCTTTTATAAACCCCAATTACAATTTTAATTTTTAATTTAAGAATTATTTTTACTCATTTAATACAAGACAACAATCAGATTATATAAACACCAGTCTTGGGGATTAATAAAGCAAGAAATGGCAGCATCAACCAATTAAATGTTTCTGGTTGGGGTGTAAATGATCAAAATATTGTTATTTTCAGATGCAATGCAATGGGATTTTTTTTCCACCATCTTCAGCTATAAGGAAATTATGAGAAATGCAGAGGTAAAAAAAATGGAAGAATCAACTGCCTGGCTTGCTGATCAGACATGACTCTGTATTTTCTTTTAAGGTGTAATTTTTAAAGTGAATAATTCAGTTATACATACAGTGCATTTTGCATATGGATAAGCTAACTGAAGGAAATACCAGGAAACATCTTGAAAAGCATGGAATATAACAAACAAAATGCCACATATATTTATGGATAATATTTTCAGACATCCTAATGAAAACTAAGACAATGTAGTCAGAAGATTAACGTATTTTTAAAACATTCTTTTTTCCAAATGTATCTACTTCATTTTCTTTTCAGTGATCCCCTGATTTACTACTTACATAATTATAAATATTTCACCATTTTGCACTTGCTTGTCCATTTTGCATTCCTTAGACATTCCATATATACACAGTTTCTCCAAAGTAAACTGCAAACCATTTGGAGAAGACATGGCTCTTTTTTAAGAAGTGTAAACTGCTTATAACATTTGCCATCATTTAAAAGTCTCAATGATAAATGAATTTATTAATACATTACCTATGAGTTATGACTTGTGACCAAACTGCAGTTCTGATTACCTGAGGAGGAGCTAGCTTCAGGGAAGAGGTAGCCTTCCTTTCACTTCATCTTTCCTTCCTCATCTTTTACAGAATTTAGGTCAATTAAAAAACCCCAAACAAAATATAATTAACCCTGTCCTACATCACTTAAAATGCTACCCCACTGCAGGAGGGGACAGATATTCTGACTACATAGTCATGGCTAGTACTACTGGCACTTTTCCATATTTAGTGTTAAGTGTAATTGTTAACAATAAGAACAGCTAAACCAGACAGAATCATGCCCACGTTAATGCTCCACAGGTGAAAAATGGTGCAACTATACCCGAAGTGCTGGCAGCATTCACTGTGATACAGAACATTACATGGCGAAGAGAGCATTTATAAATATTACTGGAACACACATGCATTCCATGAGCACAAAATAACACAAAAATTAAATTGATGTACATTTGGTGAATGTTTTATGTAGAACTTTGTTCCCATGATGTGTGTAAAATACAGGTCTGCAAAATCTCTCTGTGCTCTGATGTGACACCAAGACTCACCTGTTCTGATTACCAAAAGTTGCCTGTTCTATAGGCAAGATGCTGTCTGGCCACGGTGCAGTCTGATTTGGAGGGGCCTGTTGTTGGCTATACTGAGGTCCTCCTATGTTCATCTCCAATTCAGATGGCCCTAATCAAGAAAAAAATAACCATATAACTTTTCTGAAGAGAAGCTACTGTGATGTTAATTCTTTCAACTGAGGTATCTATGTTATGGTGAAAGCAAACAAAAGCATTAAGACCTCAGCAACATTACACTTAAAAGCATCATTATTCTTTTGTTAAAATTTGCTTTTAAAATTTGAGAAAGCATGAGTACTCTGAAAGTGGTTCAAAATTATAAAATAGCAGACTCAACATCCTAGATGCAAAAATTAATACGACAAGCATCAGAAAAAGACAGTACACAGAGTCAGTATTATAATGTACTTGCTTTAAAAGTGACCAGCAACAATTATCCTGTCCACAGCACTTCCTCTAAAAAACTCCACAGTCTTTAGTGAACCAAGGCAACTTCATATCCTCTTTGGCCACACAACTGTGGAGCTAGAGAGTAGCAGGAACTGTCCATCTCAATACATGTGTTAAAATTTAGTGTTTTAGACACCTTCCTTCCCACGTCCGCAGGAAAATTTCACTGTGAAATATGGTTCTCATCAAATCTATAACCGAAATGAGGATTTTTTTTTTTTTTCCCTCCTGCTTCACCTTAAACAATCCAGCGTGTGCCCAAAGGAACAGCTCCAGATGCGACTTACCCATATTCATGACCTGAGATGGAAGCATCTGCCTCGGGCCGGGCTGGCTGCTGGGTCTCAGGGGGATGCTGGCCGTGGGGTTGCGGATCATGCCCGCCTGCACCGGCCTGCTCATGGCGCCGGCCGTGGGCGCGCAGGTCACCCTCACAGCAGGAGCCTGGCTGCCCCAGTCTCCGGATGCCATGGCGGGCCGAGGGGCATTGCCACCCATCATTCCTGCACGAAAGCCAAACACACTTAGGTACCAGCACATGATCAGAGCAGCCTTAGCACTACTGCTGCCTGAGGAGCTGCATTTCCAGCTATAAAAATGCAGTAGTTTCACTCAAAGCACGCTGTACCACAACTGCCCATCCAGATGTGCAAAGCTACAGAGCCATGCCTTACACTGCTCAGTCAAGGGACTGGAGACTGTGATACATCTTACAAGAGGAAGACCCTTTTATCATTTCCAAAAAGCTGCTCAGTAAGTGTTCCCACATGTAGTCTGCAACAGGTGCTGAGGGTGTGTGGATAGCCTTAACTTCCTTCCTCAGGAAATGAATCACGTTTGCTGATGTGTGTGCCAGTGCTTTACTTTCCAAGGGCTAAGTGAGAATGGGGACTTGAGTAACAACGTTAACATTAAACACGCTTACAAATTAGAAGGACTGAGTACCAATTCATGTTCTGCAAACATCTTTTGGTGACTTCTTTCATTTAGAACCTAGAGCCATCTTAGCTTCAAGGCTCACCCAGATAATCTCAGACCAATGTACAGTGCAGGGAAATTACTCACAGGAACTTTCCGATAGATGCTGAAGTTCATTACCGTTATTTTAGGGGAAGTCCTCCCACATCTACTGTAAACAACTGATACACTTTATTTACACTTGGAATATATAGAATACTACTCTCTGACAGTAGCCAAAAAACCTCAAGCAAAACCCAACACAAAAAATTCCAACCCCCAAAGATAGCATTCATAGTAATTTATACATTTCAATTTTAATCAGTCGAGAGAGTAGATAAAACACTGATTTCAGGTTGGACTACTGGCTCAGATTGGTCTTTTCAGTTGCACTTTGCAACATCCCTAAATGAATGCTAAAAGCCACACAAACAATCATTACTTATCAGTTCAATTATTTGGTGACATATAGCAGAGAAAAACCCTCTGAAAAGGGTCTTTGTTTCAGCTGCTGTACAAAATCTGCTTTAGTATTCCATCCTCAGGTTTGGTCCATTTATGTACATATTCTATCAGTTGAAAGATGTGCTGTGCTAGAGCAAGGCAGGGACACAATAATACTCTCTAACTTGTACACATAAGATTAATAAAATCCTCTAATATGTATACAGAACATGAAAGTAATAGGACACTTGAAAGAATACAAGTTGATCTCCAAATCACTTAAATTAAATATTTCAGTGTCTGGCTGCATGTCTTTTTTAATAGTGATGCAAACTAAATATAAAAATTTGACACCAAGTAGCCAGCTGAGAGGACTTACCATGCCCATTTATAAACTCAGAGCTCTTACAGTGGTTGTTGCACACTTGCACAACCTCAGACTATGCACTAGTTGAAATAAGTCCATCAGCCAGACTTTTCTTGTCAGACTATATGTTTGTTCATTATTAGGTTAACATTGTTGTTAATTGCAACATCTGATGGTTCCCAAAAAGGAACTAAGGCTAATAAATAAAGGATAATTGAGGGCAAAGACAACATCATAAGGGCATCAGTATTGCCCATGATTTTGTTTTGAAAGACCCATCTCTACAGGCAGGTAAAAAGCAATGCATAAAAGGCAGGACTAAAAATACGGAGTCACAGAAATTCAAAATAAATATGCCTATACATAACATCCCACAAAACATGATTTCTTCCTGACTTTATTGAAAGTAATAATTTGCACTGGTATTAACCCCAATGTTAAGCTGCACAGGCTATAGCCTGTTACACAAGTATATTTTTAATCAAAAGGAGAATCATCTTACCTGTACTGCTGTTACCTAAAGTTCCTTGACTTCCTATCATCCCTTCATTCCTGCCCATCAGTCCTGGCTGAGGTATCACGGAGTAGGGGCTACTCGTTCTTATGGGTGGGAAAGTTCCTGCACCTGTTGGGTTCTGCAGTGTTATGTCAAGTGGTAAATTCTGGTTTGGTAATAACCTGCCCAGTTGCCCTGCTCGTGGGTTATTAAAAGCTAGACAGGAGGAGCAAAGAAAAAAAAGCAAAGTTACAAGAATGGAAACTTCACTAGATTAAAAAAAAAAAAAAAAAAAGAAAAAAGAAAGAAAGAACCCAGACACAATTAAAGAGCTTGGGCTTAGCTGTTTAATGTTGTATAATTTACCCACTCCATATCTGTCTGAGAAACATCCCTTCTTGACATTTAAATGTAAATTTCAAAATGGAACATTCTGACACAAAACACAAGCCAGGTACGACGTATATTTTAAAAAACTTTAAATGATGCAATTTAACTGACAGAAGAGCCACTACAGCAAAATACATCACTATGTGATGTGCATACTACTGCTAATTAATCTTATACCTAGTAGGACTGTAATTGCATGCAGATGTCATCCTGAGGCAGGTTGTTAGGAATTATCTCAGTTTTCAAAGTTTTCCAGCATAATCTGGGTCCCTAAAGAAGTTTTCAAAATAAGGACAGACTGACTCTATATTGGATCCCACAGCCTCATTTCAATATGACCCTCTTAATTTTTTGGGGTTTTTAATTTTTTTTGTCATTAGTAAAAATAAATACTTCCATGATTCAGCAACAACAAAAAATCAGTCCAGAAACAGAGCTGTGCAACCATAATATTCTGGTAAAATAGACCCATCCTTGATGGTTACTGCCACCTTTATGTAATTACTTTATTCTAGGCTGGGCTTTTTAAAATCAGCCTCTGCAAATAAATTTGCAGACTGCCTCAGAAAAGTGAGTTTCAGACTGTGACTGGCAAGCATCTGGCTCAGCTGGTCTTTGGGCAATGTTCCAATGCATGAAAGCATTCTCTGTGTGCTCAGCTAGTTCTCAAACATGAATCAAACACTGACCTTGTAGCTTGGATTCAATTTCCAATCATACCCATAAAATACATGCAAGTAAATTAAACATTTTTGTGAAAGTATTATTTGCAATACTTTCTGATAGTTTCCCCTAGGAGCAGCTCTGATATAGCAGCATCTTTAAAGTGACTTCTGCATTTTTGTGTTCACATTACTGAGAAGTTAAATAACTACTTTCTTATTTTAGACTGAAATAGTGCTACTTTTGCATCCGAAAACTTAGCTGAGGTTTAGTAAGTTTGTTAAAATGTACACAAGTATCTCGTAACAGAGGTCTCTGACTTTAATTTTATTTTATAAAGCCAGGCTACAGGAACCTATTGTATTTTTTTTTTTTTTAATATAAGTTCTCTGACAGGTGAATTTGCTTATTTTTGTGTACAGAAAATATATCACATCACATACACCTAATTCCTAACCAGAAGATCAAAGTTTTGTCTTGTCTGCTTGTTCAACTAAGCAAACAAAACTTACTTACAAAGAAAAAATTACTTTCTAAAGATTAGGGGAATCACAAAGTCTTAAGGATTGAAGCAAAATTGAACTTCACTGACAATTTAACAGTTTGCTCCAGAAGTTTGAAAAATCACATAGATAAGTGAGTTATTGTATGTGCGGCTTTGCCAGCACCCATTCTAATTACAAAAAGGAATTCTGGAAATGCAGCACAAAATAACAACACAGTTGATGAGCTGTGATGGTGCTTAGATCACATATTCTACTCTTTGTCAGGATGGGACTGAAGGAGGCTCCCTATCCTCCAGGTAACAGACTCCAGCAACCTAGCAGATCTAGCAGCTTTGTTATTTTTCAACAGAAAAAAATACTTTAAGTATCTTTATGTAAAACCTGTAAAATTAAAGGTGGTTATTTCTTCAGAAAAAAACAGTAAAAAAACCCAAATCTCGTTTGGAATTGTATATGATTTGACATTCATTCTATATTGCCTTTCTGTGAGCATATGAGAGGCCCCTCACTATTTCTGTGAACCTGTTTTCTGAATGCTCTTCTATGGAAAACAAGGCAGAAGTTCCTAGGGGAATCAGGCACAGACACAAGACTGAGATGGGGGAAAAAGTTTCAGGGTTTTAATTTAGATGGGAAACAGGATGCTGCTTTTACAGAACTGCTGCTAACCACCAAGCCACTCTCATTTACAATCATACTGCTACTGTACTGCCAGTAGCTTTGAAAGCAGATTTAAAGCTAGGCTAACCCTAGAAAGCAAAAAGGCTACCCTGGAAGGAACAAACAGACGTTGCTTCAGGAAAAATATGCTCAAGACTTCACATACACAGAGATTTCCTTCTGACTTTTGTGCTGCTGCTGTTAGTACCTCTGTACTCACAAAAGTGAGTACATTAAACACAAGCATCTTTCTCTGAGCAACATAGGTAACAAGTGATAATTTAGGAATCTGAAGTGGATTTAATATGAATTTAAACACTAATATTTATTGATAGGATATTAATATTTACCTAAACATTTATAAGTAATTTGAGTGAATTTGAAAGTGGCTCAGTGTTGGTTTACTATTATCAGAATGGCTAAAAATATTAACTAAACCCTCTATTTTGCAAGAAAAAAAACCCTAGAGCACATCTAAGGAAGTAAATAGATGTGGCCATCCTTGCCAACAGGTACAAAAAATGAAGCAGTGGGTTTTTATGCCATTTTATTCAACATTAGTACTTGATAAGACTCCTGTCTTGCTTGCTTTCCATTATGCTATGATAGTAAACCAACATTTCTGCGCTGAATTGTAAGCTGATTAATAAGGCTAAGGAAAGCTGTCAGCTGGAAGTGACTCAACCAAAAGCCACAATCTCAAATTAAACTTGGACATTCTTAATCTTCTGTCCTTCTATTAATCTTGTGGTTTTAGAAGAAGACTCTCCTTCATGCTTAGAAAAGCCTCTCTCGCACCTTCCACTGCAAGAGCTGCCAGAAAGGAATGATCTGCATTGCAAAAAAAAGGCACGTGCTCTCCATGCCAAACCCCTCACTGCAGCAGCATCACATGTAACCACAGGAGGGGATGTTTGGTTTGAGGGTGCCCCTAAAAACCCCTCAGAGGACGCAGACTCCCAGGGCTTGCGAGTTAGACACAACTCCCGTGTGTTTGGAACCGGGACGACCGCAGATGGCGCTCCGTCCCCACACAACAGCGGGCCAGGACTGCGAGCTGCCCAGCTCCTCCCTGGCCCACCCCTGCTCTGGGGGGTTCCCAAGCTCGGAAGGCGCGTGTGGAAGGCGGGGTGCACTCACTGCTCTGTGAAATCCTCATTGCTGGTTTCTGGGTGGCCACCGCCGCGCCGGGGCTGCTGTCACTGGTGAGCTGCATGAGGTCATTGATGATGGCTTGCTTGTCGACCGAGCCCGCTGGCACGCCTGGGCGGCTATCTGGGAAAAGCTGTGGTAACTGGCTGTTCTGCAGGTCATCCAGAATCTCTTCCAAGTTATCCAATTCACTGCCTGGCTGCAACAAAGAACACGCAAACCCACAGTACACGTCGCTGCTCGGCCGCTGCTGGCGGCCTGCTTGAGCCAGGCCGGGCAGCCCCCACCGCCACACCCGCGCCGGCCTTGGATGTGTCCGGCAGCATTCCTGACGTGAGGAAGCTCCCAAACATGCTGGAAGGGGACTGTGCAGGCTTCCCAGGGCTTTTGGCTTTTGCCTCGCTTTTGGGGAGCCCAGTGTGGCACTGGCACCCCTCCAAAAGCCGCGCATCAGGACGTACGAGCCCATACCTTGGGCAACAGGGAGATTCTGCCCTGTGTGCTCTGTGACGGGAGCTGACAGCAGGGATAACAGGGGATCCAGGAGTGCTGAAGATGGGGGTTTATGTAGGTACAACCAATATTTCTTTCAGCACGGTCATGTTTCTAGTCTCTTTACGACTTGATTAAAAGCATACAATCGGAAAGTTACTTTATGGCTAAAACAATTCCCCATATGTCTTTTCTTCGTTATATTCAAAGCCTGAACACTGAATAACTCTATAGAAGTTAACTGGCAAGATATATACATAGGGTTGGGAATTTATTTTGCTCCCAGCTTCCCAAATAATTGAAGATAACTTCTCTGGAGTATGAAAAGAGAAATCTGCATATCAATTTACATTCAAATTCAGTAGAAAATTATCATGAAATAAAGATGGGAGAAAAATAAAGTTCATCTTATACTAATATAATTACTGACCTGCTTGTTTTTCTTAAATATATTGATTCTCACTGATATTCTATTTTGTCAGCTTCTCTGTCTAAAACCTCTCAGAATTAAAATAATTTTCTGACTGAAATGTCAGTGAAATCATTACAACTAATGTCCAATCCTAAACTTTTGATTAGGGCAAAACTTGGGTAATAACTAAGAACAGGGTGTCCAGTTTCAGTTACTACCACCTTGAACAGTAAATATATCATAACAGTATTTATAACAAGTATCTACTCAAAATCAGTGTCTTCATTAGGAAATGTGCAATGACAGAGAAGCACAGTGAGCAGCCACCCGTGAAGGATGGGGAACTGAGAAATAACACCACATACATGCAGAACTGAAATACAATTCTTCCTGGGCTTTTTTTTTTTTTTTTTGTCCTTTCCCACATCATGATCTTCTTACTGAGAGCAAGCTGACGCCACAGATCACAGAATACTGCAAAAATACCTGAGATGGCTTTAAACTACCTACTGGGGCTCTCACAGGATAGCTAGGAAGCACTGCACATTAGTCTGTAGAGAACTCCTGCTGCCACATCTAACCTGCTCCTGGGAAGTCCAGCTATTTTATTCAAAGGTAGCTAAAATGCCCTGAGGTTACACTGCTACATGCCTTTTTTGGGTGACTGACTGCAAATAAACATGGTATTATTTTTTATTCCTTCTACATCATCTCCTAGTCTTACAAATTGTACTGTATGGTGCAAAAGAGGAGGGAATTGGCTCCATTAAAAGGTAGCATGTGGGTGATCTAGAGGCTGGTGTTATTGGCAAAATGGTGGGAAAGCAGAGAATCAGAGGACTGGAAGAAATTTAGAGCCTCAAGGCAAAATCAGTGTATGCCATTCCCTATGGAAGTTCATACAGTTGCTTGTTAAAGACACCCAGAGACAGAAAATCCACAGCTTCCCTGGAGAATTGGTTTCAGCACTCTGCCATCCTCACTACTTCTGTCTTAATGTCTTAGTCTCAATGCAAAATCTCTCACACTGAGATTTAGACCCTTCCTTCCAATCATATTTTTAATCTGGAGAACATACTGTGTTCCTCTTTCTTTTTCATACTTTTTCTGTATTTGAAAACGTGCCCTTTTGTGTCTTAAGCTGCAATTAATAAACAATCTCAACTTGTGAATTTTCTTCAGCAAATAACCTGTTTTCTAGGCCTCTCATTACTCTTGTTGTTCCTGTGGATTGCTTTCAGTTGATCCACACTTTTGCTGAAGCCATGTCCAAGACAGGACTTAAAATAAAGCCTTACAGCTGCTGAGCAAAGCCGACAATTTACTCTACCCATAGTACGCTCTGATGGCCTGTTCCAGAAAAGTGTGTCATCCTTTTAATGCCACGACAGTACTGACTCTCACTCATCTTGTAGTCACTATGATCCCTAGAACAGCTCTGAAAAAGTCCTATCTAGTCAGCTGTCCCCTCCTTTAAAAAAAAAACCCTGAGATATTATTCTTGAATAATGATAATAAATTTATTCACCCTGAATGTTCCAACATTTTGTCTCTGTGTCTCCTCATTGCAACTGAATTTGAATTGCATCCTCCAGTGTGTTTGCAGACATTCAAGTGTCACACACAGCTTTACCAAGCCCTATTGTCACATCAGGTCATTTAGGTTAACTAAAACAGCAGCTCTAGATGCTGCACGACTCCTGCAGCATCTCCATTTTGACAGTGAACCCTTCAATAATTACTGTGTGTGGAGGGATTTCCAAACACCTTCCTAACCACTCACAGCAGTTTCATCTTGACCATGCACCTCTAACTTGCCATAAGGAAAAGGGCCAAAGAGCCTTGCACGAATCTAAATACACAGACACACTGTTTCTCTTATGCTAACAACTCCGCTACCCTCTAATATATCAAGGATCTTTGTGGCAGACAATTACTCATGTTCCATGCTTAATTTCAGGCCAGTGCTTAATCCTTTGGCCAAAGTGAAGCTAGAAACAGGTGTTGCTCCTGAAGTCCTGGATGATCTTGTATGACACAGTTTTGAGTTTTCCTTCTTGCTGAAGGAAAATAGGTTGGCTGGTCCAAGATTACCTGTTCTTGGCAAATTCCACTGATCAGTCACTGCTTTCCAGGCAATTACAAGCAGCTGGGTGGACCCAGCACATCAGCAGAAAAGGCTGAGCCAGGAGGAATCAAATGTGATTATATGAAGCCTAAATCATTGCACGGACAGGTGATAAGCAGATTCAAAAAGGTGCTCCAAGAGACAGCCATGAGTGATGTTTATAGGAGCTGCAGTTTGAGCGATGGGAGATCTGGTACAAGAAGACCGCAAGAGCCAGGAGAAGAGACTGATATAGAGCATCATAAATTATAGAAGGATGATTCAGTACTCTTTGGGGGAATTAAGACATATGGCCTTCATTACATGTATCTGAGACAACAGCAAAGGGAAGTTTTATATTTTGCAGGGGGTTTTTTGGGTTGGTTTTATGTGGGATTTGTTGTCATCTTTTCTTTTAGCATTCTGGCTACTGCAATTCTTTGTTCAAATACTAGGTGTAAAAAACCAAAAAAACCCCAAAAAAACCCAAAACTCAAAACCAGATCTAAAAAAACACCAATGAAGAACATATTGATCCAAATGTGTCAGAAAACTGCACTCCCTAAGATGCTTTTAATTCATCTCAGGAAGTGGCAAAGAAAGGGCAAATACAACAGATGTATTACAACAACACAAATACATAACCTTCTTCTTTTTTTTGCTTAATAATCAATATTAAATATTTCATCTTTATTTTTTATAAGGGTTCTCAACTGCTACAAAAGCTCCGAGAAATTTGGAATTAACACCAACCCATGACGTTAGCATAAGTCTTTCCAGACTAACCCTCAAATGGCACCATATGTAGAGAAACTAGCATTAAAATATTTACTTGGTTAGGTTCATGGGATTTTTCTTTTCATTATATTCTATATTTATTTTGTTAATGGTCTAAATTGAATTTTATGTAAATAGAAGGCACACCCTAATCTCCCTGTAAAACAATTATTTGTCATGAATTAAAAAAAAGCACCTGATAAAGTGCTAAGCATCACAAGAAAGTTCTTGTGTGGGTATTTTCACTATGTCTAAGTAATGCAATTATGACAACCTCTGTAGAACTTAGACACTAAGTGCCAGAAAGCATAAGACAAATAATTCTCATGAATATTTTTGCACTTGAAAAAGTACTTATTTTATACTGTCATATAGAGGAATACAGGTTAAAGTTAAGTGCTTACAGAATTTTTGCAGCTGTACTGAAAGGCAGCTGCACCTCAACATGAAGCTTGGTTGACAGAAGTTGCTGTGTCAAAGTCTAGCTTCCATGGATTGTAAAGGACTGGATAAGATACTCAGGTCTCCGGAAATCTCCTTCCTGCCATGAGCAATGCCCATGGCTTGCACTGTGACCCTGTATTCTATGGACTTACAACAGGATGTCTTTTGGTGGGGGCACAGCTTGAAACTACACCTGACTTGCATAAATTTGAAATTAGCTCATCTTCCACCTCAGAAGTATGGGCAAAGCATCTGACTGTAGGAGGTAAACAAAACCAAATCCCTGCTCCAAACTGGCAATAAATTAAAGGATCATGAAAAGAAGGGAAAAGGAAATTAGAAGTGGAACCAATATGGTATTTTTCTCCCTGGTAACTGCAATAAACAAAATTGGCTAGAAATTCTACTAAATTATCAAGCTACTCGATGACTAACATTTGAAAACAGAACTCTAATTGAAAGACATTCAGAAAATGGAATCCCCATTCTAAGGTTTTGATAGAATTTCAAGAAGAAACCAATGTTCCTCATGAGCTTAATGGATTCTGGACTATTAAACCAGAAATAGTTTTTTTAAAGATGAGTGGCATGTGTAGAGAAAATATACTAGTATAGGGAAGATACTGGTTTCCACATAAAGCATGAGCACAGCAGAGTTGATAAAGTATGTGAGGAACACCAGAGCAGTTTCTGAGTTTTAGAATAAAAATGTACATGATTAAGACAATTTCTGGAACAGCATTTGTGCACACTGTTACATTGCAAAGTCCCTGTCAAACAGGCTGTCTTTATGGTCTACTGAACAAAAAAGAGGAGAGTACACTTGTGGAGATCAGGATTTTATTCCACACTCCCCCAAGTGATTTCTCAGAGAACAAGCTACTTTAGCAAGGCAATATCTAACATTGTTCATTACGTTTCTCTAATCTTCCCCTGTACTTTCACTCTCCTTCCCCTCCAAGCTGCCAGCCAGTCCTTGCCACATCTGACCATCTCCTGACCGCTACAGGGGCTGCTCCTGGTGGTGGACTGTCAGGGAGAGTGGGAGAGGGCTGGCTTACTGCTGAGGGATACTCAGCTTACTGCTGAGGGATACTTCCTTCCCTTTCTAACAGTGGTGAACCATAGGAGAGCTTGTGGTGTTTGACAGCAACAGCCCTACTACGGTTGGTGCTGTAGGAAAACCCCCGCTTAGTGTCCCAGCAGGTCTCTCTTTCATCCTGTCCCCTACAGCTGCTGTAACTGGAATAGCAATCAGCCCAATAAAGCTTGATAACCATCATCCCACCAAGGAAGGGAAAAAGGTACGGCCGTGCTGGAAATATTCTCTGCCATTTGAGAAAGGCTTCCTGTTAGTTGCTGCTCTCTGCAGAAGAGTATGTTTAAACACACTACCTAGAAGACTGCTATTTTTAGTACAGTGGTGCACTTCAAAGCATTTCCTGCTCAGAAAGTCACACCAAAAGTAAAAGGAGAAAATGCAATGGCTCTGTTGCCTCCCAACACACTGATCTCCCTTGTAGAGGCCATCCCACTGCTGCTCTGCTGCAGTTTCCAGAGAAACTGCACACTCCAGTGACTAATTACTTAAAAATACAACATTCCTCAGGGAGGAGAAGTTTTAAATAAACCTGCAAAATAGGTAACACAAGCACATGGCTAATTTTTACATATGGGAGGAAGAAGGAGGGGGAAGGATGCAGGAGGATGGAAGAATTTAGCTCAAGAATCTCTGTTCTAGTCTTGTACTAAATAGTTCCAGCTTTGATCTAAATTTAGGCAATGAGCACTTCCTGTGGGAGACCATCTTCCAAAGCTGAAGAGTTTTGATGCTAAATATTTTTAGTGATTTTATAATTGGGGTAAAGTGGTTATTTGTTTAAAGGCCTGGCCTTCAGATAGTTAAACACATTATTCTATATTCCCCACCATTTCCTCTCCTACTCCATGTTGGACTTCTGTTTATTCAGCTCCAGGTTTCACTGCAATTTAAGTGGGTTTCCTATTTACAACCAACAGGAGCAACAAAAGCCCTTCTGTGATTATCCAGGAGTCTTCCACCACAGTGACAGGACTGGCTTCTCCTTACCTTGGTGCTGAGGAAGACCTTACCACTTTATCATAACTCCTGCACTGCTTTGCTGTTTTCTAAACAAACCCAGCTCCTGGACCCTTCTGTACCTCCGTTTCCCTCTCTCCTGGGAGACAAACTCTGTCTTCAAATTTTAAGAAAAGGCAATACATCCATAGCCCACATTTCAACGCCCTCAAACCCCTCCCCAACCTCAGAAACATAAAACCTAAAAATAAAAAGTGAATAGACTATTCACTATATGAAGTTCATAATTCAGGAGACCTGATTTTCAACTGCTTGAGGCTGGCAATGCTTGTAGACACTAAAGTCTCTTTCTGGAAAGTTGGTTTTATAGTTAGTCTCATGTTTACATTCGGGGTGAGACACAACTTGCCTATCTTTAGTCATGAGAAAGTAAAGCAGCTAGTTTAAACTGTTCACCTGTGCTATCACTTGTCAGTGGGAATATCAGTAAAGAGAGGCTTACCTCATCTGTTTTAGACACATATTAGTATAAGATTTAAAAAAAAATCCTGGAATATTTTTCTCTGTTTCCATCAGTGATAAAAGGAGTTTGTACAACTACCTTGGACTAGACAACAAACTTCTAGAGGGGACAAACCCTGCTCTCTGAGAATTGGTTAGTAAACTAAGCTGTTTCTTGTGTATACCACAGAGATCATGAAAGAGGAAATTTTAATTCTTTTAGAAGTTTAATTCTTGGGGAATAAACCATCTGAAGGCCATGATTTTGATCTATGGATGAAGGGTATAAATTTTTTTGTGATTACCAAATTTTACATTCTTGCTGAGTACTTAATACTCAACAGAAAGCAGAGGATTTAAGATCTCTGCTTTCCATCTAGTACTGACTTCAATGTGTAGAATCTGAACTAGGAATTGAAATCTATCAGACATTTTAAAAGTAGTCCATTCTTGCCAGTTTAGCTGTGAATTTCTTGATACCTGTGTTTTTCTAGCCTAATGAACCATAAGTTCTCACACAGAATCTACCCTACCTTTACAAACTACAAAAGAGAGGCTTCTATTGGAAAC
This sequence comes from Monarcha castaneiventris obscurior, assembly GCA_026261815.1. Taxonomy (NCBI): domain Eukaryota; kingdom Metazoa; phylum Chordata; class Aves; order Passeriformes; family Monarchidae; genus Monarcha; species Monarcha castaneiventris. The sequence goes on from JAMPIT010000379.1 coordinate 15,158,610, forward strand.
TAAACCAACATCCAGGCTTGAGGATATTTCAGTGCAAATTTCAGTGAGGAGAAATTAGTACAATTTGGCTTGTTTTCCCCTAAAGCATGGGAAGGATTGAAAAACCACAACTGCTCCTACATAATGGCAATAGTTGTCAAATTCTGTTGAAACAAAAGCAGCAAAGTAACCTTAGGAGTTGCCTGGATAACTGAGATTTTAACAATGCTGCATCTACACTGGAGTGGCATGTTTGGCCTCTATGTTTTGTGGTTGTAACCACTGTTGAAAGAGCGGTCTACTAGTTAAAGACTGCCAAAAGGGCAAATAAAAAAAATTAATAATCCAGTGTTGTGACTTAGTACTAAGAAAATGTTGTCTATCCCTCCTCAGCCTCACAATACAATATAGAAAATATAAAAAGGAATGTCTTTATATACACACAATAAGAATACAATAGATTAAAAAAAATAAACAAGCTCAAACCTAGTCTGCACATTAAAAAATATAAATTTTTTTTTTAAATTAAGGATATGGCTGTGAATGAGAGACGTGAACGTTTGCATTGTATATGATCTGATCATGATTTACAAACTAAGGCTTCGCACACAGGGCTGCCTAGGGATTAATGACCAGCTGGGAGATCTGATAGTGTAGGACAAATCTAGGGATCATTAACTCCAGCTAGTTATAACCTTCCCAGAAAATACTAAAATTGATATTGTAATTACCCATTTTATAAATAATATAAACAGTAATATTGAAGTAGCAGATTGCTTTTGCTGTGTCCCTTTTTCTTGCAAAGCTCTGAAGCACTCTGGGTGATGTGGACCTGGTGCTTTTGGAAAGTGAATTCTGCATGAAAGCCAGTGACACAACACTTTTTAGCACAGGTCCCAACAATACACAATTTACTAATGTGTTGGGCAGCAGAGCAACAAGTAATCTTGCACAGAAAGCAAAGAAATCCTGCATGCAAAATTCAATGCTGATAACCTTGCATGAGGAGACACGATCCCTGCACTGAACCATTAATCATCTGCAGAAACTTATGGCTGAATATAAAGCATTTTTAAGACAACAAAAAAACCCCAATAAATCCTCCAAACTGGCACAGAAGTATATTTGCTTTGATTTTCATTTGCAGGTCAAGCATAGCACAAAGACCAGTAATGCAAAGTTGTTATCAGTCCTTTCAAACAACTCCTGTTCTTGGGCATGAACCTGTTTTCCATGGGAGGAGTGTAGCTGCTATGCTGGGCTAGGTCAAGGACCCATTTAGCAAGCAAAACAGCAGTTCAACACCAGCCTGTGGGAAAAGCTGTCAATTAGTTAGCACTAACCAAGAGTCACGAGTACTTTGTCTTTGCCTGACTACATCTGGGAAAGGTACCCTGCATTATCCATCTCCTCCCAGGCAGAATCTGTGCTTTTACACAGTGCAATGATCACAACCTACTAACACCAACTGGAAAACTGAGTGAAGAGTGGACTTTAAAAGACAGGTAACAGTCTCCTGAAGTGCCAAGATACTACTGTTAGAGGAAGTCAAATGGCAGGAATGCAGGCCTGGAACATCTCATTCCCACATAATGCAAAAATTAGCTTACCTGTTCATTAGGCTCAAAGCTTATCTCTTCTTTTTCCGTCCTCATAGCTATTAACTTTGTGCTACTGGAAGGGTCTGTCTTACTGTCCAACCGCTCCAGTTTTGGGGGTATGTCTGGTAAACCAATATCTTTAGTATCATCTTTATCTAGCAAGTAGCGAAGTAGTGCATTGTTATTCTTCTTAGGACTCGCTGGCTCCTGTTTAACAGTCACCTCTGAACCAGGAGCTGTGCTACTGGACTCCGGGTTCAGTTCTTTGCCTGTGGCCTCTGCTGTGAGCTTGGCCAAATCTACAGGAGAACTACTGTCCTGCAATAGTCTGTGCAAAATTTTATGCTTCTCCTTGAGCGAGGTTCCATGTGCTGAACCAGACCCAGGCAACCCTCCCGTGGAGTCCTTGTTAATGTCTCCCATGGTACTGGACAAAGGTGAAGGCTCCATCTGATCTGATTTGGTGGTCAGCAATTGTAAGAGCTTTGTCTGGCTTTTTCCATCGTGCAGTTTATTTTGTCCATCAGGTCTCTCGCCACTGACAACTGGTGGCATGTTGCTATCGCTGTTGTCTTTCTGTTCTCCTGAATGGCAGCTGCTCTCTGCTTGTCCAGTTGTACCTTCTGATTGCTCCCCATATATTCCAAAGCAGTCTTTAGAGTCCAGGCTTCCCATCTTGCTTAGCTGGGGAGGATTCATATTCACAGGGGAATTTTGTAAATTTCCCATTTTTAGGTCAGGTGAAGCCAACGACGATCCTAGAGAAACGCCATGGCCCTCGCTGAGGGCCTGAAGTGCGTTCAGGGAACTGTTGGTGTAGTTATGGCTATTTCCTGTGCTGCTGCAGACTCCCACAGGTGAATGCAAGCTTCCTGCAGGGGAGAACTGACTGGGTGGGATGCGAGGACTTCCCGCCACTCCAGGGCTCACGCGATGCCTTGGGGAAAGCATAGAGTTTGGCTGCCCCGGGTTCATGCCAGGGCTGCTTTGTGAGGGGCTATTCATTTTTAGTGCATAGTTACTACCCTGAGGAGTGGATGCTTGTATGCTTGACACATGGTTCATTCCCCCTGAACCACCAAACCTGCCTGCTGGCATGCCCACTTGTTCCTTTGGGCCATTTATGGCAAAATTTATATTGCTACTGATGGTCATATCCTGACCTGGGTTCCCACTGCACATGGCCTGATGGGCAGGGCTGCTGGAGCTAATTGGGTTCAATATCTTCCCCATTCCTTGTCCAGTCAAATCCTGATTCATTCCACAGACATTCTGCTCTCTATGTGGCAAGGGGAAGAAAAACAGCCTGTTAGCTAAATGACAGTGGCCAACTTGCAATTACATTACGGAAAAAGAAGCAAAACCCCAAACCTCACTTTAAAATAACACAAAACCCCTACAATCAAAAACGAATCAACAATTTGATGAAAGTGATATGTGACTCTCAACATGGCTGAACATTAACAGCATGGTTTTTCAGTACCTCATTACAAAACAGTGGAAGAGAGGAAAAACAATATTAAAACCTTGCTTAAATGACAGTCATTAGAAATGCTGATAGATTACAATTTCAGACTTCCTTTAATGTATCTCTCCTCCACAATTTGGCAAGACCTAACTTCTAGAACTGACAGAAATCTCATCTGAAACATATGACCCAGCAAATACACGTTTTACAAGACAGCTGTGGACAGCTGTTTGCTGGAGTTTTGAATTTCTGTGAGTTAGCCCCACCACAAGGCTGGAGTGGGCTATTTGCCCACCAAGTTTACAGTGAAAAGAAAGTTGAAAAAGTCACATTTTTACACTGCCAGAGTATTTCAGTACTGCTCCAAAAGAGCATGTGAGCCAAGGGAACTACTGGATACTGCTTCAGAATGAGAACAGTCTGTTAGCAATCCAGTCCTGCATAGGCATTCAGGAAAAGGGGAGAAGAAAAACAACAAACCACACACACAGGAGCTGAAACTCCTATTTTAGAGATGTAGGCTGCAAGACAGAAGAAACGGAAGAGACAGACACACACAGAAAAAGCCCTTGTGAGAGCACCTGAAGGTCACTTTTCTTTTCCTCAGTAGATTTTAATTAGTTTATGGGAGGATGTAATATACTTTTTACTCTGTGCTAAAACTTAAATTAGGAAAATCAGACATATTCCCAAATGCTAAAAGCTACAGAAGAGACAGAGTCAAGTAGGTTAGGAAGCAAAAAAAAAAAAGAGATTCTGACAAAAATCTAATCAACTCTGGACTTCCAAAGCCAAATACAAATGGAACATTCCTAATATGCATTTTCCATGAGACAAAAAACACTCCTATTTGCACAGTATAAATAAGTGCAGTTAAACCTTCACGTTGCTAAAGCATGAGAAGTGAAATAATTTAAGAATACAGAGTAGCGAATCTTGTTATCCTGTATTTGTTACCTTAGGCATAAAGGCAAAGGTGAAAAACATTAACTATAAAAAAGGGGTATTTTTAAAACCTTATTACAAATATAATAGTACCAGCACTCTGCTAAGAAAGTGCAACAAAATATACAAGTACCATTTTAGAATCAGTACTGCTTGCTTTTTAAAATTTGGCACTTAATGAAATATTAGGTATCTTCAGCAATGCAAAGAAAACAAATTTCAGACAGTTTTTGGTCAGATCAATTTTCAAATCTACAATTTCTATGAAATGGTTTCAGTTATAAATTTGTTTAGCACTGTTTTCTTCCTCTCAAGAAAAATGATAGAGGATTAAAGGAAAACAGTATTGTAATTAGAGTCAGCCCATAAAACCTGAAACAAAATCTGATACAATACACCAGGACATGCAATGACTTAATAAAAATTGTACATTGAAGTTCTGATGTCAGTGATTACTTAACCTTTAGCATACTATTGGCTGTGCTTTTTAAAAAAACCCCTAAACTAATAGTAGTAGCACTCCTCAGGATTGGACATGTGAAAGCCACTAAGCCAAGCACCAAAAAGACAAGGCACAAAGGGAATCAAAGAATTAAATAACAGTTTGCCTAAAGGGCAGTCCTGGTAATCTTAACAAGTTCTTTTGAGAAGAACTAGGACCAATAACAGAATGTGAATTTAATCCTTCTAAATTTTCTAGATTTGAGTTGGAAAGTTTCTTGTATCCACTATGCAAAATACAGGAAATTAAAATACTGAAATTAAGAACATGACATTGAAAATCCAGCATGCCATTTTTAAATCCTGAAATAATCTTACAGTCTTTTCCTGCTGCAAGCATTGATTTCAAAACCTTACTTTGTTTCCATGATATCAGTTCTGGGTCAACTGAAACCTATCAGCCTTAAACAATCCATTTGCTTTGGCAACCTTGTACTTTCCACGTCTCTTAGCAGAGTGTGGATGTAAGGAAGTGGCCAGGATTACCTGTGAAGCATATGCAAGGAGATTACAAGCTGAGGTTCACTGGTGGTCTGAGAACGGATGAGCTTGCTCTTAGTTTGGGCAGAAACGATGGTGCCATCCGACAGGGAAAAGCGATAGACAGGACTGAAGGCCAGCCCCTGCCTCAGCACTGCAGGCAAGCAGAACAACACAGTTACACTAAGGAGAAACTGCAGTACAGGTAGCTCAGCTGCTCAGCACCTGATGTTCTGAACCCATCAGCACCGGTACCACAGATACAGTGCTAATTAAACAAAACAAACAAAAAGAACATTCTGAAAATAAATAGACGTAATGCATATAAAATAAAGGATCCCGCACTCTGTAGGGTGATCAAATGAAAATCTGTAAGGAGTGACAGCAATAACAGGAAAATACTATGAAATAGAATGTATTTCAGGAGCAGACAGGAAGTTCTTGATGTCCATTTCACTTTTCATCAAATATGTGTCTAATTCCTTTTGTTCCTCAAATATTTTTTCATTGTACCATCTACATCACGATGTTTTAATAAAAATGTCCTTAGTTCTTAGATCATCTGTTTCCATTAGACTGTATTTTTCCCTCCTTATTGCCTGCTTAAACTGTCTTGCAACAGTTACTCTCACTAATTTTTTAAGTTAAAAAATGCATAAAACTTTTACATAAGAACAATTAGAAATAAGAACTGGAAAGAGAAAGTATTCTTTTTAAAAGAACAAATATAAAATACATATAGCTCAAAAAAATTACAAATAAAATTACAGAGACCAAAACTGGGGCTGTGCTACCTTTTCCCAGTGTTGACTGCATTTCAGGTTTGGGGTTTACTTCACTGTACTCTGTACAGCCCTTTAAGTTTTTAATGTAAATCTGAACTTCAACAAATTCAGTTCTCTAACTTCCACAGACCCCTGTGACAATTCTTTAACGAAAAATTAAAACATGTTATGGAAAAGCAAATCACCCAAACATTTATTCTACAGTTCACTCTCTGCCATCCATGAAACAAGTGTGGTCACTTACAATTTCTAGTCCAAAAGCAATCACATTAGGATTGCAGATATGAGAGAAGTAAAATACTTCAAAAATTTTCATATAATCATTTAGGGAAAAAACAGAAATGAAGCACTACAAATACATTTAACTTCCTATTTTTTCCTACATATATATTTTCTGTGGGGTTCTTTCTCTCTCTCTCTCCCCTTTTTTTTTTTTTAAGTTAATGGTATCATGTGATCTTTATTTCATTCCTTGTCTTTTAATATTTCCTGTTGTAATGAAATGACATGGTTTTGCAAGTGTGGCCTTTATTTGTCTGGTCTACAGAGCTACCACATTTTCAGCCTTGCAAGACTGGTTACGATTGCCTTCCTTCCCTGTCCCCCACTGTTATATATTGTTCTGCAAGGTTTCAAAGTATTATCTAGGCAGTGAGAAAACAGGAAGCACAATTTAAACAACCAGAAGGGGTTTTTCAGAGTAAAAATGTAACGAGAAACAAAAACCTACAACAGTGAAACAATACAAAACAAAATTTCACTGTTAGGTATGTCATTGTTTCAGTTTAACCTTTGGGCACCAGAAGGTCCAAAGCTCTTAACTTTAGCATATACCACATCAGGAAATTCCAGTACTCAATGCCAACAGGATACAAGTGAAATCTCTACTTAAATCATTTTCCAAACTAATTCTTTAAGCAAACAAGAATGTTTCCGTATTCCTCTTGAGGAAATGCTATTTTTCTTACTGTGGCCAATAAAAACTTACTATATATTCTGCATTTTATACCGAGAGATAATTTTAAAGCATGCTTTTTATTGTTTATCAAGGTAATGCTGCATTTTTTCACACTAATTACATGTCAATTTCACTGGATTACATGTAGGAGATCATTACTTTTTTGGTTCTATTCTCAAACCACAATGACTTGAAAACTGCAAAGGGCTCCTCTGTCAAACACAAAGATGCTAAGGCCCAAGATAAGACTTGTTTTTCTTCTCCATACTGCAGGGCAGGGGAGGGAAATGTTTCAGCCATTCTTCTTCTTCAGTGCTGCATCATTTGTAAGAAAGCAATTCCAGAGGTTTTTCCTCCTCTTATCACTCACTCTTTTCACTTTGACAAGAAGAGAAGAGCCCTCTCATTTAGACTAATTCTACAGTTTACACAACAATCCTAAACCACAACTGCAAAATGATACAGTGTAAACTCCAAAGCACATATATTTTCACCACTTCATAGATAGCTTAAGAGAGGACTCATTCAAACCTTGGCACTCCGTGTAGCAGCTGCTAATTTGGTCAGGAATAACTTGAAGAAGACTGAAATAACAAGTGCTGGGACGCCATAAGAGATACCCCTAAATCCCCTCTGGCACAGATGGGTCCTTACCTGCAACTGCTCTCTAAACCCCTGGTGTAACTTTAATTGCATACTGCCTTCTTCAGTTCTGTCTGAAATCACAGCACAAGGCTGTGAACTTTTAGCACTTCTACTGTATATACCCCAAAAACTGTTATCTAAAATAACACAACATTTCTGTGATCCCACATTCCTAAAACACCACCTGAAGATTTCATGAAAGCAGAACATATTAAAGAATATTTAACTAATGCCTCATGACTAAAGCTCTTTTTTTTGTGCATTTGGTGGAATAATTTGATATTCCAGTTACAATTTAGTATCCAAGATGACATGCCTGTTGCTTAATGACCATGTAACTATTTGTTACAAGCCAGCTGTAAACCCTGTTCTTTAAACATGAACCCAAAGAATGATGCTTCTGTACTGGAAATGTTCCAGCTATTCCCAATTGGTTTTACAATTACTTTCCCATGGACTAGATAGGGTTATTTGCTTTATTAATTTGGGTCTGTATTACTAGAATTAGAAATGTAAGGATTTTATGGAAAATCCCCACACAGTCACTACCACAGAAACCTCACGGGGACCATTCCAAAGTGCAGTACTTTCCTACTTCTTACCTACCATAATCTTGACTGAGTAGATGTGCTTGTGGTATATCCTTTAACACTTATCAGCTAGATAGAGTGCAACAATGTAGGTTTCCAAAAGTATGAGCAGTGCAGCTTTGGGAATTTACACTCAGTGTTTCTCACAGAAAATGTTACAGTAAAAGTTCATTTTTGTAGAGAAATGGAATACAGGCAATGAACTGCAATGTGTGAGTTCAGGTTCTGAAGAATAATGGTCAGTGAACATTCTGGTGGACAACATGCAAGGGTCTTTCTTTCCAAAATAATTTTGACATTTTGAAGATTTAAAACACACTCCAGGATGGCACAGTTGTAACAAGAAAGCTAAAACAAACAGTGAGAAATCTGAAGGCCTCCCTCGAGAGCCATCAGTGTGTTAGATAAAACAGCTTGAGAAAGGGACTGTCAGTAGCTGTTGACTGTTCCATGAAAGCATAACAAAGAGAACACAACCAAGAGATACAAATGGCAAACACTTTAAATACAGAAAGTGCTAAAAGTATGAAACCTAACCTTCCTGGTGATGCCTCTTGGCAAAAGATATTTCTCCCTCGTGCTGCGAATGGAACCTCTGAATGCATCTTCTCACCAAATCCTCCCAGCCGGGTTTCATAGCTGCTCGCATGGTACTTGTGTCCAGTGAAGTTATTTTGCCTGATATTAGATACATTAGAAAACATTGGTTATACCAATTTCCCCACTGAGGAAAAGGAAATAAAATTCAAAACTTCTACCCCTGTTTCACAATACCTTGAAGATCCTGGCGTGTAGTAAAGCTCTCTGACGAAGGAAGAAGTGGTCTTTCCTTCATTGGAGCTCTTCTTGCAACACAAATCAAGCAAGACTGCAAATCTTAGAGAAAAATATTACTTCATTTAATTTTCATAGAAGGGGAAGACTTTTGTTTCCACAAAGACTTCAGAATTATTTTTAAAAGTTCTTTAAATCTATTTGGACCAAAAACCAGATTTTGTACTAGTAAGCGCATAGACAAAACTCAGTGGGTTTGTATCTTCATTACTTCCTAAAACATTAAATAAAACAGGAAAGGTGGGTTTGTTTTCTTTCAGAAGAAGAATTAACAAGGAGTCCAGCATAACCCACAAGTACTGGCATGTTTATGAATATACCTGTAGTAGCTCAACCACTTAGGAGGTAAGTAATAAAAAAGAATGCACTGCATGCACAAAGAGCACATTTCTTCAACACTCACCATTCCATACCTTCTAAGCCAAATTTCTTAAACTGGCCCCAAATGCTTGCTGTTCCTGAGAATGCACCTTCACAATAAGCATTTTTACTTACCTGAATACTTACAAAACAATCTGAGGAAATTTACCTGCTGAAGTAGTAAATGGTAAAGGAAATGGTGAACCACAATTGTCTTCAAATTCTAAGAATTCAAATGATTGCCCTTTGAAACTTTCTTCCCAGTCAGCTACATTTTTCTTACAATTGCAGCAATGTAATACTAGGGTATCTCTCTTTGAGGTAAACAGAATTTCTCTCAGTTCTCTCAGCTGGTTTAACAAATAGGTGCGTGCAAGTGTATATACTCACAGACAAGACAAAAGTACATTTCTACAGTTAAATCAAAAAAGGAAAAAAAAAAGAATTTTTCCAATTTTCAGGAATTAGAGGTCACTTTATCAACTGCACTGAAAGTGCACTAACAAAAACTGGAAATGATAATTACCTTCACCGTCCTCCTTGAAGGAATTTGGTTGAGAAACAGCAAAGCACTGCATAGTTTCATATTTCTGATGTGCTTCCTGGTTATCATGGCCTTCTTCAGAGTCAGCAAGAGGTTTTACCAGCATCCGACAATTAAAGGTATGGCTATTACGCCTAGGAGTGTCACCAGACCAAGATCCCCCATTCACTGAGCAAAAGCAAAAGCAAAAGCAGACAGTGAGGTAAATCTGGTACCAGGCATTTCTGCTGCTTATCCACAGGAAATTAATCAAGATTCTTTACAAACTGGTTGGAAAACAAGCTCATTTAACAACAACAATCTAATTTTAATATTAAAGCCCAAACCAGCATGTAACAAGATCATTTATAAACTTGACAGATTTTAAGAGCACTGCTAATTTTTTCAGCTATCATGTTTTTTTCAAGTGACTTAAAATGACATAGTAGAAAAGCAGAATAAAAGGCTAAATATTGGTGCATGTGAAAGTTATACAGTACAGCAAAAGCCTACTGGGTAGATCAAGTTGATTTATGAGACTGAGAAAATTAGGGCAGTATGTAGGATCTTTCCAGTAAAGAGTTCTACTAAAAGACAAGGCTGCATTATACAAAAATCTCTGTCCAGATTAGAAAGGGAAAAAATGAAACTAATAAGCACTTACAAAAACAGGAAGCAATACAATAGGGAATATATTGAAACACACAGTCTCAGCTACAATGGGAAAGACTGAAGGGTTGAAATGACCTGGGTGGAGGGATGGATAAAACCAAAGCCTGACACAGTGCTTAAGACAAGTAAAAAAAGAAACAAAATCCTGAGATGCACAAATATAGGTACTGGATATCAGTCAGAGCAAATTAATGTTACACCACATTAGGAAATAGCAGGGCCATATTTAAAATACTCTTCACTTGCCCTCTTCAGTCATAAAATGCAATAAATGCAGTAATATATTGACTTCAGCCATTTACATTTTTGCTTCTTCAGAGTATATAAGTACAGTAATAAAATGCTAAAGTGAATTGAATACTTTTTAAACTGCTGTGAGTAAATGAGGCACCCAGTATTGACTTTCTTTTCATCTCCTCCAAAACTCAATGACATTAAAACTAATATTAATATGAATCCAAAAATGGCTGCAACTAACAAAAACAGTTTTTGAAAGTCAAGAGTAAATATTGCTAATAATGCTAGTAAAAACATTGAAATAAAAATTCTAGTGTAAGGAGGTTTCTGATTTTTCTTTTATATTCCTCCTTTCCTGGGCCATTCTTGGAACACACAGCCTAGACAGAGAACTAACAGAGTCCACATTGCTAATGCTGTCTTTTAGTGTTTCACTCCAGAGATCCATTAAAAAGTATCAGCTAACATGAGTTACTAAGAGCAATTTTAACAAAGAAGAATTTGAAAAGAGTGGAGGATGCTTTTGAGAATAATATTAATCATTCATAGTCTATATATACATTAAAAATACATAATGCACGTGATGAAACTGTAAGTAGTGTCAGGACATTAACTTATTGAAATGCTGACTTATAAAACCAAAGTTAAATAAGTAATGGTATGATATGAGGAAAAGTTATATACCTAAGGATTTTGGCAGCAGGATTTTGACAAACTCATTGTGGTCCCCTACATGCAGGATGCTGTATATGCTTGTGTTCATCAGCTCTTCTTGGTTGTACCTCAGGTACTGTGTCACATTCTCAGAAACAAACACAACATTACCTTCTGGGTTCACTACAAAGAAGAACCCATCTAGGGCCTAAAGGGGGAAAAACAGAAAACCAGAGTGAGAAAGAGAGAGAGACACAATACCAAACAATCAGATTAACAAAATACAGAGAAAATAAATACTCCATTCAGAAGACATTCTGAATCTTTCTGCATCCATCCCAGTCCTTATATTATTGTCTGTAATAGCAAAGGACACATTTCGGATTGAGCATCTAATCTTCCTTACATGAAACTAGTGTAAAAGCAAAGAAAGGTGCACACCTTGTAAAACAATGAAACCCACACATGGAAATAAACCAAAACCCCACCCCAAACAAACAAATAATGGAAGAGGTTGTTATCTGTCTGCCTCTGTATGAAGTAAGAAACTTGGACCAGAAGATGATTCTGCTAAACCCACAGCCTGTTCACTCCTCCATGCAGTACAGGAAGACTGATCCCAGGAAAACACCACAGGACATGCTGGCACAAGGCAAGGAAAACACTGGCAGAAAGAATGACTCTCTCCCCATCCCCAGCAGTGCATCTTCATAGAGGTGAGGGCCCATGCAGCTGGAAATGTGAGGCATTAAAAGCAGAGAAGGGCAAAGGGAGCTGAGAGCAGGCAATGAGCAGTGAGGATGGGGGAGCTTTAGCCTCTGCTCCTAGGACCGCTTTCATTTTTTGAAAATTTGACACCAGTTTAATTCAGTCTACACATCATCCAGGGAACAAGAATCAGATTTTCACCTCTTCAACTCAGCTTCATGGATTTCCAAAGGACTTAAAGTTTCTGTGAGGAAGTGTCTGCATTAGTATTTTCTGCTGATTGGTTTCCCCTCTTATCTCTTGTGACAGTGACAACCTAGCTGCTGCATTCTTTCCAAGATATCTGCCTTGCGTTATCTGAAGCTTAAGCCAAATACTACATCACTTCTACCTAATGAGGATAAAGTAAAAATTTGAGTATTGGTAAGAAATTCTCATGCAAACTTTATTTTTCTTAAGATGCAAGCATGACCACAGATGGTAGAAATATATCAGAATTCATCCCTCTAACTTTATGTCATATGAGCAGATAAAGGGCGGGGGGGGGGGGGGAGGGTACAGTTTAACTAAACAGAACCAAAGCTTTTGGTCTAAGCATTCAATTAACAACCTACACAGACTTCTGCAGCTTTGCCTGATTCATTCACCTCTCTAAGGACTGGCAGGAAATCACTAGAAGAGTTGTTAGTTATTGTATCTCCAGGGACAGAAATAAATCAGAAAACCAGGCCACCCACAATTCATTGTGGGTCAGAACCAAGTGGATCCATACTAAATCTGAACACAGCTCACTGCAAAACAGTCTAACAAGGAGGAGCTGCCACAGCAAGCACAAGGCATTTTTGATATGACCCAACTTGGATACTGTATAACTCATGTATTGGTCTCAGCAGGCAGTTCTCAAGTCCACTGGTCACAGAGAGATGTTTAAAATACTGCACACTACTGAGCAGTTAGCAAATCCAGACAATCAGAGAGAAGGCTAAGGATGGATTTTACTTCTGCCTTCAGCCACCCAGCAGGAGGCTAAAGAGAAGACAGAGCCAGGCTCTAGGGTAGAGGTTTACAAGGGAAGGATGAGGTGCAACAGATAGGTTGCAAGTCAGGAAACTTCAAGCAGATACAAGAAAAAATAAAAATTCCACCATGAAGGTGGTCAGACATGGGAAGAGGCTGGAAAACCCCCTTCCCCAGAGTTATTCAAACCTTTGCTGGGCTCAGATCTGGGCCACCTGCTCCACTCAGACCAGCTTCCAGTGGGAGGTAGGAACACATAAGCTCCAGAAGTTCTTCCCAAACTAAATTAGGTAATTTAGGTAATGATTCTGCTCCAGGGGAGGGCCAGTGAGAGCACAATGTAAACAGAGCAGCTGAGCCAATGGCTGACAAACGCTTTCTTTGCTCCAGTTTTAAATTACAGCATAGTAAAATCCACCAATAAATGTGTAAGTGTATACTTTTCCTTACTGCCTCTAAATTAAGATAAACTAGTTTTTTTCTTCTCCTGCTGTCACAAATTCTAATCTCTGATGTTGTTTTTTATCATTGCCTTCTTCTTGTTTCTGATAATTCTTGGTTCCTCCTGTTGATTTACTTTCTTTGTGAGATCCCTCCTTTTTATGTACTTTCTTAACATTCATTACATTTTCCTGCTGAGTAGTATTTATTTTAACTAACAAAGATTTACAAATTAATAATAAACTGAGGCTCTAGTATAATTTTTCATCAGCATCTCTGCTATGGATTAGTGTCTTAGGCTGCATTTCACCACCACTTGAAGCCAGTGTAAGCATGGCTTGTTTGATTTAGTACTTCCTACATCACAACAGCAACCTGTACTGTGTGAGGCTATGAAGAGCTGGAACAGAGAGCTGAGCTAGCTAAAAACTAATTAAAGAAAAAAAAGATGCTAGCCACATCAGTCCCCAGCTGGCCAACCATAGAAGCCATAGTATTTAGAGCTGGCAGAAGGGTGTGGGTTTGGCTGAACCATCCTGCTTGGCAGCTGTCCACACATCAATTCATCGCGGCTGCAAAACCAAAGCCATCACAGATGTTTACTGGAGTCCTAAGGAGAAAATTTTCAAAGGTGGAGATGGCAAGCAAGAGATTATGAGAGTTACTGCCATCCCACAATAATCTTCAGTTTTCCCTACTGCTTCCTAGAGTGGCAACTGCTTTGGCAAAGAAGTGCTCTCTGTGCTGCTCCCTCACAGCTGTTTCTTGAGTTGATCACAGACGTGACCATCTGGGCTTAGAGTAACAAAGGGCCTTGTATTTCAGTCTCCCATTTCTCTCTGTTCTATTAAGAAAATGATCTTGCAGGTGAGCAGCAGCAGGCTTTTGAGGAAGGTAGTGCACCAAGACACTTGAATATTTTAGAAGCTTCCACTTTTGCAATAATTTCTTAATTCTGTCCCCAGATGCAAGCCACCACAATCAAAAACTTTTCTTTAGAGCTATTGGGAAAATGCATGAACAAATAAGGGACAATGTGATGGAAGAGAAATCAAGAAAACAGATATTTTTAGATTACATATTGGAACAGAAAATACATTTGTGTTCTTTGACATGTTGTCATCCCCCTCTTGACTATTTTTCCATGCTTTCTGCCTATCTACTTTATGCTTTAAGCAAGAAATATGTTAAAATACTCCTCAGAGGCAGCTGCCTGATGAATTTTACTCACTTTCTTCAGCAGGAAACACTCATTACTTGAAGGATTCTTCAGTTTTATTCTTTAATAAAAACATACAATTACATTTCTAAACCAAATCAACTAATAAACTGTTCATCAGCATTGCCATTTTTATTCTCATTTGGCAATGAAAGAAGGTAGTTTTTTTCAAGAGGTTGTATAAAGGGGTTCTGTAAAGATGAAATAACTTAATTGCATTTCCTTAAGGCGATAAAGATACAAAGGAAGTACCTGTAGTCTTTCCACAGCAAATATATAACAACTTTCAGTCCCTTTTTAAGTTTCCTGGTGCAAAAGGACCATGGTTCATTAAGTTCCACAATGTTTCATTGTTAAAATGCAAAGGAAAACTAAACTAAATTAAATGGAACAACAGAATAGATGGGTGATTTTACATGTCATGTTTGCTGCAATAGCCAATCAAACAAGATAAGTCAGGAAAAATATCATCTTATTCTTATTTTCTCTGTGATTAAAACAGGTCCTTACAATTAAATTAATAGGAAATTAAAGATAAATTTTAACATAGCAGTGTAAGAGATGAATGCACAACCTTGTTTGATAGCAAAAACAACAACATTCAATTCAGTGAGTATGTATAATAAATATTAAAGTCAATCAATTAACTTGTTATCCCCACTTTTCAAAGAACAATGCCTCCAACCTGTCTAATCTTATGCTTTGCAGCATGAATTTGGAGCCTTTATTTCATACAGTATAGAAAATTATGCCCTCGTTTGACCAATTATGAAAAATAAGGCAAATACTTAAAACTGTTAAACATGCATTCAGAAATTACAGAATAATTGTGCTTCTGCCAAAGCTGGTTCCTTTAGATTGATTCAGAGACCGTGTTCTATGTTATCTAAAGTAACATTTATTCTTCCTTGTGGATAAAGTCCACAGCCAGAACAGGAATAAACAGTTTGCAAGTGAGCTTAGGCAGATAAAGCAGTAGTGCCAAAGGACAGCAGCACATGACATAAGGATCCCTGATAACACACTTACCCAACTTTACTGCTAACACATTTGGAACCTAGGCTTGAATCACACAGCCTTTTGGGGTATCAAAATAACAACTAAAATCACACAGAAATCTTAACTGAACAAACTGAAATACACATCTTGAAAATCTCTCCTAGATTACTTTCATATTCTAGAGGGAAGAGTCCTGCTTCAAGTGCTGAAATGATTAAATATGAAAGCAGTGTGGCAATGACATGCAATTTTAAAGGGGTATTATTCACTTGTATACTACAGTATATATAAGTCACTGTTTAGGTGCAACAGGTCTTCCACAGCTGTTGTGGTTCAGAACAAATAACAACAGACATAACAACAAGTAACAAGTAGACACCCAAGACTTGCTACCAGTTGGAGCCCCTCAAGTTGTCTGTTATGAAGAAGCAGAACTCTCTCTGCCCCTCCCTACTTCAAGTTAAAGAGACTTTCATCACAGAATGCAAGAGAAATAAATGTGCTGCCTGCTTTTTAATGACAGAATTCCAAGCAGCCAGGAGGGCTTGTCTCCCTTGACCATTCCTTTACAGCAACCTCTGCCTACACCTATTCATTTCATTCATCCTAGGAGGAGCAGAACTGCCCTAAATAAAGGGATTTTGTGCTCTTTACCTCAAGCATCATTGGTCCAAGTGCATCCTTGTCGATGACACTCTGACCTGTAGACGATACATCTGCTTTTTGCACTTCATCTTCATTAGCTGCTGCTGCTTTTTCTGCAAGAGAGAAAACGATGTGTTAAGTGACAGCGGAGTGATCTTTCACTGATACACCAAGAGCCCACAGAGTACTGAAAAGAGCTGTGAAACGCTTACAGTGCAACAGTTCTGAAAATGAGATTAGACAGTCTCCCATAACGATTCAACTGAAGCATAACTTAGCCTATTTGCTTCTCAGTTTTCAGGTCTTACGACACAAATATAATAATTTCTGACGTTTCTCTGCTAGACATTTTACCAAACTATAGAGCCTAACACTGGGCAAAGACAAGGGCTAGTTACGAAGGTGCAGTGAGCAAAAAGCCAGGATCAAGGTGTAGTAGAAGGCTGATCTAAAAGAGCATGCAAAGCTTACAGCTGCAGAGCTCTTCCACGACTGCTATATTTAGAAGGAAAAACTTAAGTCCACAATCTACAGTTTCAGTACTGAGAAACAGCGGTCTCAGTTCTGTTCCCATGCCTCCACCCACATTCTTAATATCACGTAATTTTCATACCGCCTTATTTACCAGTGTTTTATTAGAACTACATAAAATTTCAAGTGCTGTATTTGAAAATTACAGGCAAGAAAATAATGATTTCAGGTTTCTGGAACGTAATGCCATACGTTACAATATGTTATAATACGTTGTATAGAGCATCACAGATTATACCCAACTCCAAACGTAAGGGATATTCACAGAACTTTCAAACCTAGTGCATTTATAATTCCTGCCAAGTAATGAACTGCATTAATTTTTCTATTCCAAGAATGATATTCTTGTTTAAGGATTAATTAATAAAAGCAATAAAAATACTATGTGAAATACACATTCTAATGCATATTGTACATTGTAAATTAATGAACCAAGTTACTTTTTGTTGTTAGTTCTATACTCAAAAGATTCTTTTATCATTTTTCAAGCAGCAGTTATGTAAAAGCTAGGGCCACCCTGCAACCTAGAATATTAAAAATAATTAGAAATTTCTTATTTTTAGTATGATGCAATAGATTGTTTTAATAAACATGAAAGCACACTGAAATGATGATAACAAGAATTTATGCCTTCTACAACAATAAAGCAGAAGAACATTCATTGTAGGAATTACTGAAAGTACCATGTGTGGATGGAGCAAAGGGCCTTTGGAAAATCACCTTTAGTGAAAATTAAAGCATCAGTCACACAAATTGAAATGTATCCAAATGTACAGTATTTTCCACTATCTGTAGATCCGCAATAATGCAGGTAAAGTTCTTCTGAACTTTCCTTGGCATAGGTTTTAAGGTCAGTGTGAATATGTGCTGCTCAGACATAAAGGAACTGCGTTTGTGAAGCCCCGGGTGTTCTCCTATCAGCGATCACCCACTGGCAATAAGGCTTTGGTCACTCGGCCTGTCTCATCCTAGATTTATATGGTTTCTTCTTTCATGAAAAGAGTCACAAAAATTTTAGCTGTCTTCTTAGGTGTTACACACTATATAACACCATTGTGAATAATGATTTAACAAAATCACTCTGAAGATGGATTGTTGCAACTAATGGACTAATTTTAAATCATTCTGATTAGCATAATCTGATAGAAATAAATTCACTAGACATAACTATTAACATTTCCTCTGCCACTTAAACTCACCAGGATATAAAATAAGTATTTCTGGTTTAGACTAGGGGTGGGATTTTATTTTTTTCTTTACCTTTCTTGCTTTGGTAAAAAGCAGAAATTAGGTGTAACAGAAAAACAATTGAACAATCCTTCCCATGCTACAACACAGCAGAGCTGGCACCATATGATGATACAAAACTGAAAACATGTTCTAAAAATTGTAAAAGAATTCTAAAAATAGAGTTGAGCTTTTAATAAAGCCAGTGATGATATCTGTTTCCCATCTGTTCCTGGTAGCATAAAGTGATCTCTGTTTTCACACTGCAAAATATTATAATGGACAGGGATACCAGCTTCCTGCTCTCATTCCACGACTGCTTCAGCCATTGATACCATCTTGATTATAGCAGAACATGGGATTATTCTCTATGAGCCAGAAATGGAGGGGCTGCAGATATGATCCAACAGTGGTGTGTAAGCACATTAATTACAGTTTCCTCATGTCACCAGTTCACAGACTACTTTTTCTGGTTATTTTTCACATAATATGAAGTATTTGCTGATGATTTTTTTCACTCTTACAACCATGGAGTTTATACAAACCACCCATAACATCTATAAAAACAACTGTTTTCTTTTATGCACACTGATGAGGTTTTATACAAAGGAAAAAGAGAACATTTTTAATAACTATAACAGTAATCAACACAGAAGCTGCAATACCAAGTCAGACTAAGGATCTCTCGAACCTCACATCCAGTTCCTGAGAGCAGCTGGTTTCCTCTCTGCTTCCCTGTTTCTCCATTTTGACTGTTTGATCCCTGACTGCTTCTGTTTCATCACCAGCTGTCCCTCACAACCATTTGACTTCTTCATTTTCTTTGACACTCTTTTCCTCAGAGTGCCCAACATCTTTGTGGGATCAATAAACTCAGTGCTTTCTCACGGAAAAAGTGTAACGAATAGAGAAAATATGAAAATGCTATTTATACTCAAACGTTACCTACCCGCTCTTCCCAAAGATGGTGACAACATACACTACACTACTCACGACATTTGGCCAGGCACTCTGAAAAGCATTATGAATCACAAGTGCTCCAAAATGATGGACTTCATAATTGGATCTGTAACTTAATTGTGTGAGAATTCAAGTAGCTGGAGAGCTTAGAAGAGGTTACACATCCAGGCCACAAGCCACACTTAAATTCAAGTGGCATTGTATAGGAAGCCAAGGCCTCAGACGGCTTCTGAGTAGGACCAGCTGTAATTTACGTCATTGTTATAAACTGCAGCTACTAATAATGTTCAACTGTGCAATAAATTATCCATTTTTGACTGAACTACAAAGCCCCTTGTGTAGACTCTATCAGCTCATACAAGAACAGTAAGTGCAAATCCTGTCAGTAGTGTCGTCCTGACAGTCAGTCATGGGGAATGTCTTGAAATGCAAATCTTTCTCAGTGATAGAGCATGTGGGGCTAATTGACAACAAAAATTTGTTGCATGAAGGCTGGAAAAAACCAATGATTGATATATGAACTTCTAATTCTGACAACACATGCATTATCACAAGTCAGGGCTCTTGATTTTTCTTAACAGTTTCAGCTTCTGGTGTTAAGTAGTGGTGCAAAACTGTAAAGTTTACTTTCCCTTTTTTACTTTTACTCCCATCTTTTTCAAGTTCACTGGGGGCCCTACAAAGAAATTAAAAGCACAGAGAGTTTATAATTTCTACACTAGGTTAATAATTTTTGAATGTCAGGGCTTAGGAAAATAGCTGTAAAGGCCCAACCTTGCAAAGCCTCTCAGAACCCTGTTTTTCCAGCTCCATGAGAATCGTTGATGTTACGCTGTGACTAACCACAGCCACTAGATTTTTCCACTGCAGCCACATGGGGAGTGGGAGCTGGTTCCCTGACCTCGCACCTCCCAGTGCTGCCTCCTCCCAGAACAGACGCCCCTGTTAAATGTCAGCAAAGTGTTACCAGGTATCCTACAGGCACAGTGGCCAAAGGGCAGCAGAGAAAGAGTGTGGAAAGAGAAATACAGCTTTTTGCTGCCAGAGGAAGTGAGCAGGATGGAAGGGGGCTTCTCATGGTTTCTCATTCTCCATACAGGGAATTCTGCACTGGAGAGGGAGCATTAAATTAGAAACTGGTCCCATCCTTATGAATATGGCTACCAGGGATCCAGCATATTTTATCTGAATTACAGTGGTATAAACTTCATGCACATGAAATAATTATTAGCTCTGCTCAATTAAGAGTTTAGCCTAGAGAAAGAAAAAAATTTAAATAAAATACAAGTACCCCTGAGAGAGATACTACAAAAAATATATACATCCAATTATGTAGTATTTTTAGTGATAAGTGTAATTTAGACTTTAAACTGGGGTATGTTTACAATTGCATAAGCAGTATTATACTAAAATACATATTAATATTTTCAATTGGGCATCTTCCTAGTGATCATAAACTGTATTTACTTTTCTACATTTAACATACAGAATAAAGAAGGAAAAAAAAAGCCCTCAAAAGTATTTTCTGACAAATTTATGAGTGGGAAGCCTCAAGCTTTATTCAAAGCTTATTCCAGATTCTGAAAGCAAACCGTTGTGAAATCACATTAGTTTAACAGAAATTCGTAAGTCAGAGAAAGAGAAGCCAAAAGCAATAGTTGGAAGTCTCCTGCTACATTTCAACTTAGCAAGCCTTCTTGGTTTTCCATCCTCCTGACTCAAGCTATGTCAGTCCTCCCTGCATTTCTGACAGCAGACTCTGAAGTGTTACTGATGGGCATCACCTTCTCTTGGTTGTGTTTCAAACACTACTTTCCTACAGGTGGGCAGGCAGGACCAGCTGAACCACTCAAAAAGCTCTCTGTCTGTATTCTGCTCCAACTTCCTCAAGGAAACCCACTACAGAAATATTTTCCCCTTCGCGCTCTCTCCAAAACCAAACTACATTTTTGAATTAGAAGAGTAAAAATTAGCCTCTGCAGGAATTTCAAAAAGATGAAGCATAATTCAAAAGAGAAAATTTGCATCAACGCCGATTTAGCTTATTTTTCAATGGAGCAACATTTAAGGTTCTTCACAGAATAAGAAGAGCAAAAAATAGAAACTGGTGAAACCCTGGACAGGGAAGTACCCAAGCTCTAAAAACCACCAAAGAAAAAGGTCAAGAAAAAAAAACAAACCCTGTAACAGGTAAATTCAAATTAATTATCCAATACTGTTTAAAACAGTTTCCCAGATATATAATTCCTGCTCTTTGTAATTTTCTGGAATTGCTATTGAAATGCCACACTTATCTCAAATCACATCCTCTTAGTCGTACAACAGGTTAAAAAATATAAACAAAGAGATTTGTAATAAGTGATACTAGAAAGCTCAACTCTGCACCTTTAGAAAAACCCATACAAATCAAGATCCTTATAACAGTAGCAGCAACATCACTTGAAAGTGAATGTAAATGCTATACAAAGATTAAACATGCAATTTAATTTTACACTGGAACTGTCTTGAAAACAACTGATCTTCTCTATTTTTTGTATGTAATAGCCAACTAATTTTGTCTTGCCTCATTCATATTTCTGTTTACCCTGCATTATCCTTCTGAATAGCTATGCAAAAATAACATCCAAACAATCAAGAAAACAGAAGTGTCTAACTGTCGAAAGATAAGGGTAGATACACTATTAAAAACTAATGCTAACATACAGTAGAAAGTATACTTAGCAAAGGCTATATTTTAGCTAACCTTACAGTTTTGAGGATTAGATTAAATAACATTTCAAATATTAGATTAAATAACATTTCAAATATTAGATGTAATAACATCTGTGTGTAACTATTGCTAGTAATTATATTGAATGTGGTAATGGACAGGAGGTTTTTAACATGAATAGGGCCATACAGAAGGTGCCTTCAAATTTATCAACTTGAATAAAACACAGAAGAAAAAAAAGCAAAAAATTGTACTTGGTAATGTGAGTAGTTTTGGATCACTACACCTGATGAAGTAAAGCAGTGAAGAACGTGCAAGTTATTTTGATGCTTGGTTAACCACAGGGAAAGCAGCTCTGCCTTGTAGCTGTGTAATTCAAAGCACTACAATCCATGGCTCACATGAAACTTGATATCCCCATGCACGTTCTTACCCAGTTCCTATTGCCTCAGTACAAGTTGTTTTTATTCCCTGAAAGCAAGCAATTTTTCAAAACACCAGTGCCTAAGAAACAGCAACTATTTCAGCAATCAATTTTAAGACCAGCTTATCCCATCCTTGTGAATAAAGTTAGCTACTATTTTAGGGAAGTGATTATATAGTGAGGTTGCTCTTTCATCACACAGCACACATCTGTCCAGAGCAAAGCAGCTCTTAGACTCTTGAATCCATATTTTCCCCCAGAAACTATAGATCAAGTCTTACAGGAAAAACTATGCAACATCTCAGGAAGGTTTTAGGAGGTAAAACAAGGGAGAATTATGCATCTGCACTGAACTAAAATTAGAAAAGCTGCCATATGGCTCTGTGAAGCCAGCAGCACGTTCTTATTCATTAGGAAGCATTCTGCTAACATAAAAACACAAGGCCTTCCTGTGCTCTCCAAATGTGTTTATCTTTTCAACATTAATGCATGATATATCATCAGGCTGCTGAAATCTCCTGCAGTGCATATTAAAAAAGCACAGCTGCACTTTTTCTCAGCACGTTTATTCACTGTGAGCACAGCTTTGCCCACCTCCCTGACACAGCCCTCCTGCCAGCCCCGCTCCCCTTGGCTTGGAAAGGGCTGCACTCCCACTGCACGCTCGCCTGCCCAACTCATCTCCCCGTGTTCTGCTCCGCTCATCACACCCACACGGTTCAGCTTCGTATTTACTACTGCTGGTGGAAGCACACTTAAATGGTAAATGACCCTAGGGCTTAAGCTAAAAGCCCTTGGAAAGCTATAAGCGAAATTAGTAACTCTCAGGAGTCGCAGCACTTACAATGCTGCGATTTCTTTTTTCCAGTGCAAGCTGCTCTAACTGGTGCAGCTGCTCTCCCATCCCACACATACCTGCCCCACCCCCCCATGGTAAAGCAGCATCACTAGGGCACTAACTCCATGGAAAGCTTCACATTCTCACAAAACCATCAAACAGAGGTAAACATTCGTGGAGCTTTACAAGCTCTGAGTGAAGTCCTGCTCTTAGAAAAGTCAGTAACAGTAGCCAGCATATAAAATTTTCATGGACAGTGAAAGGAAAACAAGCACTTAAAACCCAGGATGGATTTAGGAATAGCAACAAATGGAAGTAATAATACCTAAAATTAATACTAGTTTTGTCTCTTAATAATTTTGACATTTTGCCATAATTCTTTTCTTGTACAAGTCAGCATTTTTGTCACTCAATACACCTTGTGTAAGAAGTGCTGCCTGAGAAATAATTGCCCCCAGCTCAGTTAAACTGGAACAAGGACAAAAATAATGAAATTCAACTTACCAAGAATAATATTTAACTGCTGGAAAGAAAGGTGCCTATTATCTCTGTATGCATTTTCTGCTAAATATTTCAATAAGCATTTTACTACCTTTTCCTTGGTTTCTTTCTCCCTCTCATTTTGCCGTCTTTGCTGTCATCAGTATCTATGACCTCTTTTCCTTCTCATTATTACAAAACTCAATGGTCTGCTTCTTGAAAGTGAGGAAGAAGACAGAGGCAGCAGTGGAAGTGCCCACTCCTTCATCCCTGGCCCCAGGATCCAGTTGTCTCCGAGCCCCATGAGCTGGGGTTTCGCAGTGCGGTGTTCCTGGCACATGGCACCACTCAGAGCACTGAGGCAGAATCCCATCCATAAATACACTTAAATAACTTCTCTGAAGATTGCTAACTCTTGGATATAACAGTGACAGTTGTTACAGGAGTGATGTTATTTACAGAAACAGCATTACTTACAGAACTTTGTACCTACCATCTGCGGATTTATCTACTTAATGCAGTGGGCAAGAGATTATTCTTACCTGATTTCGCCTCAGAAGGTCACTAGTCTCTGGTAAGTTAAGGACTGGGGACTGATGTAAAACCCAGAATTACAACCCTCTTGCTGCTGCTGCTCAAGTGAAGACTCAAGTGTCCTAGCCAGGAACCCAGATCCTCAATGACTCGATCCAACCCCAGCACACCATAAAAATATGACACAACGCAGCAATTAAAATAATTCCTTTGGTGATATTATTTCTAGTATTTTTATTTATCAGTAAAGACACAGAAGGACAACTGCTATACTACCCTTTAAGTGAAATCTAAACTAAGACTAAAAGGAACCCTGAATCCAGAAACTATTTCTCATCCCATGCCTCATTTGCAACTTGTGGTGATGTGTCAAACTACCACATTGTGAGTGGAAAGTTGTTTTTCATCTCTGGAACATGGAATTAAGCTTTCATCATGACCATCACCTACTGAATCCCTGGACATGATGCAATGTTAACCCTTTCCACTACGTTTTCAAAAAGGCGGAAAGGAATATAAATGGGTATAGTTTCACTCCAGTGAAATTTTTAGACAGGTCGTAGATTACTGAAATATTTGAGTATGTCCAACATATGCTGTTATATGAAATGAAAGGTTGTGCTTAACTTGCAAACAGAAAAATTAAATGTACATATGTATATATTCATATGTTTTAAAGTTACTCTGTCTCTCTTCCCCAAAAAGACCACCAACATTATCTTTCCAGTGTATACTGACCGATTAGAGAAATATCTAAATAAATAAATCATCAAAGTAAATAAATCATCAAAGGTGCCCTGTCCAGGGAATTTCCTTATCAAAAGGCGTAAATCCAGGATGATGCTGAGAATTTATAATTTTCACTGGTTTTAAAATGCGTTTTTAAATATAGGGATTTGGAGTTCTGTTTTTGCATTTACATTTCCCAAGAATGTCTAAGTAACCAGTATAATAACAAACATCCGATTGATTACGGTGTAATTTACAGTATTTAATACATGCCTAACATACAGTACTCAAACAATAAAGGAGTACACGTGTTAGATTAAGTACATTGGCTATCAGTGCCTTACCCCAAAATACCCTCAATTTAATCAGTCACTTATTCTGTGCTAGAATCAGATAAGCAGATTCAAATATATGTATCTGTGGCTGTATACACAAACACATCCAGGAAACAGTTCCGCATCTGTTGCTGTTTAGATGATTTCAAAACACTCACGTAAACTACTCAACTGTGCATGATAACAAACACCACACATCCATCAGCATTGACTTAAAATCTGTTACATTAATATGGCTGCATTTCAAAAGAAAGAGCCAAGCTCGCTGACCTCTGCACTGAAATATTAGATACAAATATTTGGCATCACTCAGTTTAACAAAGTAATTATTTTCTTTGGTATGTACTGAATTAGGACAGAAAATTTTACTGTATTTTTTGGCATTTGCAATTTTATAAGTGTTAGATATTTACCTAATGAGTAACCTCATCTTATTTTGATAATTCATCTCTCAAAACAATATTAGTATGAATGTCTAAATGGTGGGAGTCCAATGTTCTTTAATATTTTGGCCGCGCTAATGTTTTCAAAGACAAGAAATATGGCAGAATCTGATAATTTCGTTCAAAACAAGGCTCCACCATGGTCTCAGAAATAATATATTGCTTTTACAAATGTTAACAGCCCTCCAATTGGTTCTTTGACATGTAAAAACACAGGCAAGATTTTGAAAATAAAGATATAAGGGTTAACACTCTTTAGACTAGAATCTGTAGATGCAGTTGCCAAGCTAATTAAACTTATAGGTTTCCAAAACTTAGGCCAAAATAACATACTAGAAAGGAATATTAATCTAGCCAGGCTCTGTTTCTTGAAGCCTTACTTTTCTGTACTCAACCAGCTGTTAAAAGGAAACAGATGACTCCCTTTCTTTGAATGCCACATTGCCATGATTACAAAATATCTGTCTTATTTTAGGATGCTGATAATAAATCTTTGTGACACACCAGATCATCCACAACAACAGGCAAAGATCTTTTTGCTTTTATAAACTGCCATTGACAACTGCATAAGTTTTCAAGAGACCTAAATGTGGTCCACAAAAAAGAAATATGATGGATCATGGGCTCCCTATAAGCCCATGAAAAGCAGTTTCCATAATACAGCGTAGGCCAAAATGGAGCACAGATAATTGAAGACAGCTAAGGAAGAACAGAAACAGGTTTAATTTAACGTGTCCATGTTAACATGGATTACAGGGCTCCTACTGCTTCTAAATAGTCCAGATTATGGCAGATAAATCTTTTGCAAAAAAGCTCTAAATCATTAAGGACAAGTAAAGTTTTCTTCTGTAACAGCCCAGTGTTCAGAAATAGCAGCTTGGGCCCCTCTTCTTACTTGTCTAACCCACCATCACAAACCTCAGCCAAATTTTCAAGGCAATTTAGAAACAGAAACTTTCCTACTACTGCAAGGAAAGCAGATGGAAAAACAAAACCTTCTTAAAAGAAACTGTTTATTTCTGCATGTTAGTTATTTAAAGGGATTTTTTAAATCCAAGTCCTTTACAAAACTGTGTTTAAGATTAATTTCATATATTTCAACAGCGGCTATGTTACTTCAGGTACATTACGAATACAGTGTGGCTGTGGGAAGAAAGGTAAGGATTATTAACATGCATTGTTTAAAATATTCTCTAAAATTAAGAGATCTTTTTTCATTACCCTAGAAAACCTTGGCTTATCTCGTTGCTAAGATTTACATCCAGACAAAGTCACTTTTAACCTCAATTGCATTAATTTGTTCTGTCACATATTAATTAGCAGACATTTTAAAATGTCTGCTAATAGCACTGATAGGTACAAGTGGGCTCCCTTCAATAGACTGAACCATACTTAAAACTTAATTAATTAGGAGCTACCATCTCTGTTTCTCTAATTCAGATTCATGAAGCAGGGATCAGCACCCAGTCTGAAAGATGTCAGTATAATCCATAAACAGAAAAATGGTTAAACACTAATGGTATTATTTTCTCTATTTTCTCAGTGAGTTTTATCAGTTCTCTTCTGAGAAGAAACTCTGTTTTAACAGTTCCCCTAACCCCTAACCATGGACAACTAAGAGCTGAGTGGAAAGGATGCCCTGTGTTGTGCCAGTGGGTGCTGCCCAGCCAGCTCTGCAGTCTTGCTGCTCTTCCCAGCCCCAAACTCCTGATGTGGCACAGGCTGGGAGTGAGCAGCCCCCGTTGGGCAATCGTCACCCTGAATATGCTGAACAAATGTGGCTTTGACCAGGAAATGTTGAAGATTATGGTCTGCCTCCAGCCGTGTCCCTCCTTGGCATGAAGGCCGGTAATGCAGGTCTGCAGCCAAGCCTGTGCATTACATCAGAAGTGATAATCCAGAACATTTTCCTCCAGTCTGCAATTTACTTATTTGCTTGCAAAAAGGAACATGGGTGCCTGCTCCTCACTTTACCCATTAGAGCACCAACAGGTGAGACCTTTTACATAACAGCTGTTATTTCCACAGTATTACACGTTCTCATCAGCCTAAACACTTAAGGATACTGGGCTTTGAGCTAGGTTTCAGAATTCTAAACTATTTGTAGACCAGGGCCAAAGTCCTTATTAAATAAACCAACCAACTAAGCCAACAAAAATCCCCACAAAAACCAACAGAAGAAACCATACCCCTTCCTTTGGAAAGCATTCAAGCCCTTGAGATAAAGGACATATGCTCCTTGTCTGAGCTTCAAAGAAAGAACGAATGGCAATGCCCATGACCATCACATAGCTCAAGGAAAGGAAGAGTATTCTTGCACCATAATTCACAATGACCCCAAGAAAGCCAATATCCTCCATCAGTTATATTTAGGAAAGGTTTTACAGACTGGCTTCTCTGCCTGTATCACTGATAAAAAAGTAAGGGGGGAAAAAAAGCTTACTGGGCATATTTATATTTTAGACTGCCAACTGCAAACACATAATTATATTTTGAACATTAACTACAATGGCCTGACAATCTGTACTACAATGTTCACGTAAAATCAGCACCTCGTGCAGATAGACAGGTGGTGGCTCAACTTTCAAGCTCAATAGTAATCACAGTAATCCTTGATTTTCATCAGTGTAACACTCAATGATTCATTAGTAACTTTTGTAAAATTCCCTAAACTATGTGATGATTTCTTACTGCAGCAAGTAAGAGTAAAACCTGTATCAGAGGGATGATAGTGAATGGAATAAAACTGTCACAGGTATGGTGTTGTTGGTCCTAAAATTATGGCTAAAGCCACACCAAAGGCAAGAGACAGCATGAGCGGGAAGACGTGAAAAACAAAACACAGGACAATTACTGAAAAGATGAGAAAACAGTACAGGCTTAAAAATAAAGCCCTTTCAAAAATGGGGGAAATTTGAAAATACAAAGAAAAACCATTCTAGATAAAACTCCACTTTTGACAAATAGCGACAGGGAGCACTACATTCAGAAAAGTCAATGAGGATATGAAGAAACAACTAAAGATAGAAAAAACATTCAAATATTTCCTTCAACCCAAGATGGTGAAAGGTTTTTATACAAAAGAAGCAAGACAGGAAGAATTTTATGTTATTGGCACAAAACACCTTGATATTTTTCCACCAAACATCAAGACAAACAAACAAACAAAAATCTAAATGAGGGTCCCTCTAAGTTTTCCAATCTATATTTAGAAACTACAACCTTGATATCTCTTCCTCTTCTCTTTTTTTTTTTTTTTTTTTTTGTTTCCAAGTAGATTAAATGTTGTATTTAAACACACTTCCTCTTCAGTGTTGAATATAGGCCCATACCTAATTTGTCTCTGGACATCTCCCTCAGAAGAATCATGGAAATTGCAGGTTGTTCCAAGTCTTTCTAGGAAATTTTGCCTCAGGAGAAAAAGTACCTGTATAAGGCTAGTGCTCTTCATGATCACAAATCTTAACATGACAAGGAACCATTCTAACTGTCTAGCCAGCTCTCTGTAACACATCCCAAAATGTTTCATCAACTCCTCCTGCATCATGACAAGAACTTCCACTGAATATTCTGAAGAACATTCAGACTTCTTTGGGAGCGCTGACAGAACCTACCAATTTCTTCATTAAGCTGCTCCAGATTTCAGTCAACTTTCCATTAACAATCTGCACCTTCTGTATGAGTTGGTCACAAATTCCAGCTGTTAGGCTGTATCCTGCCTTTGTGTGCTGGAGTCCTCTGTGGCAGGCACACTGTGGAGCTCCATTTTGCCTTGTGCCAGTGAGCAAAGCAAGGTGCAGGGCCACACATTTCTGCTCTGAGGTGACTTGGGCCTCAGTGAAGGGAGGTACGACACGTCTGCTTCATCCGAAGGGGCATGTGGATACTTATTCAGATAACATGGGGATATCTGAAGCATCTCCAGTTATAGAGTATCTAGTTTATGGATTTATGGTTTATGGAGTTATCCACTTCAGCAGAACTTAAATTTATGTACTTTTCTGTCTCCCCTTTCTGACATTTTCTCTGATCTTTTGCAAGTTAAAGAAGGGAAAGAGAGTATGAGTGTGTTTTAAGTGTGTAGTGAATGTATTAAGAGTACCCCTTGTCCTGTAAAATACAGAGATGTGCCAACACCCTGTAATGATGAAAGGAAACAAAAGGCATGTATGTGTTGACTCTCTAGTTCTTTGAGGGCATTCACTATTAGCTCAACAGTGTTCATGACAGTGCAAGCAACTGATCACTTGCCATGTCATCCTTCAGTCTTCAGTCTGTGATTTTCCCCCAGCTGCCCACTGTGGGTTTTCATAAAAGAAACTGAAAGCTGAAATAGTAATAGCTGACTTACTGTTTTTCATATCCTTGGTGATTTCACATTCAAGGACCCCTATTTCTAACTAACTGTCCATAGACAGAATCTTTTACAGCAATAACAAAACGCATGACTTAGAACAGATGCAATTATTGTGGTTCTAGTTTGAACACAGAGCAGCCTTTGATCAATGCTTCTACAATGTGCTGTGAATTCACAGGTTTTCAGGATTCAAACGTGGTATGAAAGGCATTGCACCCTATTGTGAGTAAATATTATATTATTGGTTTTCAAGCTGCAGTCTTTAAAAATAAAAGATAAAAGCTGCGTAACAAAAGCTAGATTCCTTAAAATAGATGATCTTTTTTTGACTGAAGTATCATCACTATTCACAGTGAATTAATTTGCTATTCCATAAATTAAGCTGCAGAGAGCCAAGGTAACATGAAGTCTCCTTCATTTACTTGCTTTATGTGCTGCTGAGATTAAGATGTTGCATTCACTAATCTAAAGCACACAGAACGATCTGGTGTTCTACAGTCAGCACCTTTTACACTGCAACCGTCCAGCAACAAGGGACTACAAATACTATCATTAAGACTCAAACCAGAAGGCCCCAATTGTTCTTTAACACCTAAGCTCAAGCATTTATTTTTTAGCACCTAAACTCAGCCTTTGTTTCTGACCAGACACCTCTAAAAACAGAACAGCTGGTGAGAGACACTAGACTCAAAAGCTTAGTTCATACTGTAAAGGGATGGATGTCACTCTATATTTCTGTATTTTATTTTCCCCTCAAATAAAAATGCTAAATGAATTTATGATATTTACAGTTAATAAGAGATTACATGATAAACTGCAAAAAAACCCCTAAACAATCCAGTAAAGTTTTGAAGTTTAAAGTGCCCAGTGACAATTTAAATGCAGTCTGAGAACAGTACCCTTACCAAGGAGACAGCCTCCAAAACCCAAAATTTCAGGAAGAGATGTCTCCATCTCTCTTATGCAAGACATTTTTACTACAATCCCAGCAGTACATAGACCATTACATATTAAAGTAACTAAACAAAAACTTTAATGATGATATTCCTGTAAAGAACAAAGAGGGAACACTTGACACATATCCATCCCCCAAAGAAGGTTAAATATAGGTTAAATGTAAATAATCAGTCCTCTACAGCATTCCCCAGCACTGATGTTATAGATCACAACCTCTTACGCTGCAATCATCTTTGCAGCTATACACTAAAAGGAAACAACCACACTCTGCTAGTTTGAATTATTTTTTTTCTCTTGGTCATTTAGAAGTTACGAAAGAAATCAAAGATCAAAGAAAAGCAAATATAAGTAGAATGCAAAGCAAACAAGAAATTTTACCTGTAGCACCTGCCAGTAATGGCTATTTCGACCTGAAAAAGACCAGTACCTCAACAGCTAAGAGTAACACTTCATTTATCTCTAACTTTGACCTGTAACTTGAAGTCAAAGCTTAGATTTTCTGTCTAAAACTTCAAGCAACTTATCTCTGGCATGGAAGTATCCATCACTGATTAAGCTGAATCTCATGGTCAAAAGGAATGTCTTGTTAAGCCATCACATGACACCCTGCAACACCCAACAATGCCAAGGCAGCTGTGGGCATTGCCTCAGTCTTTGCTGGCACACTTGGACCTGAGTGGGAATGGGGCCCCATCAAGGACCCATGGAGGGACAGATCCTCTCTAACAGGCCAACTCAAAAGCACTGCTCAGGCTCACCCCACAACTGCACAAATGGTACTGTCACAGTAAGGGAGGAAATGGAACTCATGATCAGGAAGAGAGCAGGGATGGTGAAACCAGGGCTTTTCAACAGCTGAGTTATTTTCCACAGGTTAGTTTGCAACCTGCACACTTGATGATTATTTTTATCCGTTTTCTTGAAGCAAGAGAATCATAGAATCAGTGACTGGCTTGGGTTGGAAGAGAGCCTTAAAGACCACTTAGTCTACCCCTCCTGCTATGGGCAGGGACATCTTTCACTAGACCAGGTTGCTCAAAGTTCCATCCCACCCAGCTTTGAACTCTTCTGGGGATGGTGTATCCACAACTTCTCTGGGCAACCTGCTCCAGCACCTCATTACCTTCACAGTAAAAAACTTCTTCCTTACGTCCAATCTAAATCTATCCTCATTCACATTAAACCACTGCCTCTTGTTCTGGCACTACAGGCCTCAGTAAGAAGCCTCTCTTTTCTTTCTTTTAAGCCCCCTTTCTGTTGGAACCCTGGGTTCAGAGAATTTCAGTCTTTCAGTGCTGACAGGCAGTGATCCTCAAAAGCACACTGCATTTCACCTGAGGCCTTGGGAAAGGCTTCCCAAATTAAGCGATAGCACTGAGATTGTTGCTGTATATTGAAAGGCTGCAATAAGGTCTCCCCAGAGCCTTCTCTACTCCATGCTGAACAATCCCACTCTCCTAGCAGTTTGATCCCAGTGTGGACACAGTTATATGTCATAAAGTGTCTTCAACTACTTATTTACTAAGTAATAATAATTGCATTGTAACACTGCTTCCACAGGAAAATATTAGTATAGTTAAAATGCCTTACCTAATGTGTACATAAGGTCTAAGCCAAGTATTCTGCATGACACACAACTCCAGTAAAATAAGCAAACCCCAGGAAGTTTCCCACTTGATGGGTCTGGTGGCCAATGACTACTTTTCATCAGACCCAGAAAAGAAACTGCTGGTCCGCATTACCTAAAACCAGTTTAAATTCTTCAGTGACTCAGTAGTTCTCTGGAGTCATGCAAGTAGTAAAGTCAACATGAACTGGTTATTTAGCCAGAAAGCTTTACAATGCACAGAGGAAGATCAAAGATACTTTCAGTGCATCACTCTCAGCTGTAGGTAGGGGAGACAGCAAAGCAAATTCAGTAATAGATTTTTATTTTTTTGGTGAATGCCCTGCATAAATTCTTAGACTTCAAGCAAAAATTCCTGTGACACTTAATTCAGCTTTAAAATCCTATCAGACTGAAAATGCAGTATATACAAACAGTGATACCCATGTAGAATTCCTTCAAAAAGAGAAAAAATCAAAAATTGGCATAAAATTTGAATATCCCATCTCAAATATGACTAATATTAAAATATAATTACAGTAAAATTGACCCAGTAAAATATTTGCAAAACAAAAACTAACAAACAAAAAACAAGTCTGCATATGCTCTCTTGCCTTAATATCCTGATTTTGCAAGATATTTATGCACATAACTTTAAACCTTTAAGTAGTTCCACTGACTTAACAGGGATTACTCATCTGCTTAAATACCTTGTGAAATATGAATCTAAATTCAGATCTGATAAATTCAAAGTCGCAGCAGCCAAAGCAACACCTCATTACAGTGTTAAGACCATGCTGTTTTCTTTTAGCAAGCGATTTTACTTGCACACTGGTGCTGGAGGCAACAATAGACTATCTGCTGGAGTGTCCCTGTGATTACATAGTACTGCTACAGGGAAGCAAAAACTGGTTTTGCTATCAAATGTGAAACCAGAAAAAGAAGATAAATATGATTAACAACAAGCCTTCTTTTAAAGTTCATACAGGTTTCCATGCATGTCTCTCTTCATCAAGCATTTCTCCCTCTCCCAGCATTATTTTGCTTTCACATCGAGATTCATTCTGTCCAAGGTCTGTCTTTTAAGGCTATTCCAAAAACAAGACCTGTGAACTCAGAAGTGTACATTAACAGCTAGACTGACAATTGCCACCCCAATATCCCTTCCCTGAACCACTGAAAATCTGATCTACAGAACACAGACTCTTCAGAAACTGGTGACACATGAAAACTGGACTCTGCAGGAAAACTGAAGTGACATAAAATCATATTTTTTACTTGGAGGATACTTTACCACAGTAGATTATATCCAACTGTACATGAATCTAAGTAAGACAGGTGGATGCCATCTTAAAAAAAGGCTACAGAAAACAGAAAGGCTTGGAGAACAGAAGGAGAGATGTAAGAGATGGAGACCTGGAGTTTAATAAAAGGAACTCAGGGGACTTGAAAGAAAAACAAATCCATGTCTTGTGCTTATGTCAGGACAAATTCCTCAGCACTCCAACCGAAGAGGTCAGAGGAGACTTAGCTGGACAAACTGCTGAAGAAGCTTAAGGTGATCTTCAGTACCCTCTGTACCTACTGCATTGCTGATATTCAGACAAGAGGCTAAAAGCACAACTAGGTAATGAAGAAAAGTTTCAAAGCCTGAAGCAGGAGTTGTTCAAACAGTGAAATGTGACAAATAGTCTCTGCTTTAAAAGACGAGTTATTTACCTGCTGAGACTGGGGCCAGCATGACAGATAAAAGGAGCTGCAAACTAAGGGTAAGGGTTTAATTTTTATAACCTGCTTTATATCAAAAAGAAAAAAAACAAAAACCCCCACAAACCCCTGAAATAAAACCCAGCAAAAGAGAGATAAAGCAATCAAAAAAATAAGGAGAAAAAACCCACTACCATAATGAGGGCAGTCAGACTAGTGACAAGAGTGAAGGAAAAGGACTACTGTTGGAATAAAATCAAATGGGATTGATGTGAAACAGTTCAACTGATTTTCAACTAAGGAAGAAGAAAATTCAGATTACTTTTATTTGCTGCCAGAATTTTGTTGTCTTCAGATATGAGGAAACATTTTCAGCAGTACTTATATGATAGAAATGAATGTCTTAAGTGCTGAAGTTGCTTCTTAAAATAAGATAGGATCCTAAAATCAATCACTGTTTTACTGAGCATATTTCTTAAGTACAATCAAATGGCTTTATAGCTCCTTGGCTGTCTGGCATATAAAGGAACGTTTATTCCCAATGGTCTTTACACTTGCCTAGCACAAGCTTTTTAAATTAAGCACATGCAAATCAGAACTGACTTGCTTGTATACATCTGTGTACATTATGAACATATCTGCAACATATATGACCATTACTCTTTCCAAGAAACTTAACATGGACTGCAAACAACAGGAGAGCTTACATTTCAATGACCATGTAACACAACCATTCCAAATTACTTTTATGTTATAAATAAAAAAACTGAATGAATGTTTTCAAAATGCTTGAAACACAAGCCCCAAATCCTCGGTAGGAATATCCACTTAAGATTTACATTAATACAACTTCTGTTTCATCTTCATGCTAAAATCACAATTTTTCATCTCCTCTGGACATTCACAAAATCTCTATTCAATCATTGAAAGATAATACGATAAAAGTCCTCAGTAAAAAATTAAGCTTTTGTAAAGTAACTGGTCATCACTTTCCCAAGTACTAAAACCATTCCAAAACCCAGATTAAAACTGCATGCAATGCTTACATCTTCTAAATATCTTTAATTCTTTTAATGAATTCAGTTTTACACATACATTTATAACTTGCCTTCATATTATAATAAACTGAATCTCTAACATACCACAACTTAGGAATCTTTGAAGTATATACTGTGAGAAATGATACAAAGATAACAGATAAAGTATTCCAAGTATATATTTGCATATAAAATAGAACAGGATAACATTATACTAAATTATATAGTATTATTAAAGCCAAAGATCTATTACTTTTTTCAGCTACCAGCCCAGCTACCTTGACATGGGAAACAAATACCAATCTGCATTTCAGCCTTTCTTGTTCTCATTCCTAGAACCTATAAAAAAGTTTCCTTGACAAATCTCAGTAGCAGCTATAATAGTTGTTGCTTTCAGTAGCTTTACAAGGTATTTACAATTGACTGTGCTTTTGTAAGTACTTAGACCTTCACGTGCAATTCAAAATTTTAGTATTTATTTCAAAGAAAAAACCTCTTTACTAAAACTTCTAAATAATAAAACTGTAAATTAAGTTCTCACTGATTTAATCTAATCTGCCTTGGAAGAAATGCAGAGCAGACCCACTGTGTGACCACTAAGACATCTTAATTAGTCCATGTCAGTGTAGAATCACTGAAGAGTTTCAGGATGCTTTTAGTTTTCTCCTACAAGTATTCTGCATAATACTAAAAATAAACAAAACAACTGTAATAAAATCTGATTTTTAGCCTGAATCTCATGGCACTTCCTGCAAGTATAGCCTTATTTTAATGACTGTTGTTTTAGCAATAGATAATGCAAGTTTTTGACTGTTGTCAAGGTGTTCTAACAGGTCTTGACAGTGGAAAAGCAATCAGAAAGATCTGGAACAACCTAAAAGATAATGCATTTAAATAATGAGCATGTATAAGTGCAGGATTCCCAATCTGAGGTGATAAACTACCTATAAAACATGAGAGAGCAATAGGAATAGCTTCATTAGGACTTCAACCTGTTTGCATTGTTTCTGTCAGGTTTTTTGTGGCACTCAACAGAAGTACAGGTATACTGTATTGTTTGTGCAGTTTGGACATTTACTATATGGGAGATATTTTTGTTAATGAAATGCCTGTTCCAAAACAGCGTTGCATTTCAGAGTATGCTGTCATTTGAATTTTTCTTAAAGTGAAAAACCTTTTAAATTTGCTATCATAACAAACAGAAGTAGCTTCTATGTAGAAATAGGTATCAAACCTTTAATCAGTTCAAAGAAATCATTTGAAATATTCTGATCTTTATGTCTAGACCCTGAGATGCTATTAATGACCACCTTGAAGGTCTCAGTATTTTGCAGTGCCCCTTACAGAGGCTTAAAGTCAGTCTGTACCAGCTGTGAGTTTTATGCGAACATCCAGTTACCAGAACATCTAATTGTCCTCAACTGAAGAACCTTGTGTAACAAATCAACATCAAAAAGAGCAATTTAGTGTCTTTATTGCTCAAGGGTTGCAAACTACTTCTACTTGTTGAAATAAACAGTGCTCACAGCAGTTTAGTCTGTCTTTAGAGGTGTATATTCAGTTGTTTTTGCAACAAGACTTTATGACTTTAAAAAACTAACTGCATATTCATCTTTGGCACAATTCTGGCCCATGATGACGCATAACTTGGCCTGGTGAGTGTGAATATTTTATAACAATAAAAAAAATATTTTTGTGATAATGGTCCTAAACAATAAAAATCTGAATTGGACAAAGTTACTATGAGTTAGGGCCAGATTTTCAGACTAAATTTTCTAGAACTGCTGACAGAATTACCAAAGTGGACTAGCAGATTTTACTTTGTGCACCCCCTTCCCAGGAAAACACAATTATTTTGTCCTTTTCCTTTTCTCAGGTGAAGATAAGGAGTATGTGTTGCTTGGTGACAGAAAAAAAAAAAAAAAAAATTAAAAATCAATTTGAGAAAAGGATGAAGGACATAAGGGAAAAAGAATATCTCAAAAGCCAGCAAGGTGCAAAACAGTGATGGGCACTGTGTCAGGTTAACAAGTATACTTCTAATATGGGGCATGGCAACATCACTAGAATATCCACTTTAAAAATCATAGCAACCTAACAAGAAGAGAACAAGCTGAGAAATAGGAACCCTCCCTAAGACTAATCAGTTAGAGCCACTTTGGAGGCAGCTGACACAATCTGATTCTTTCCACCTAGCTTTGAATAGACCGATGTCTAAAACTAATCTACTAATATACTTGTTTTAGAAATAAATACGTATCTGAATTATGAAACATGCAATCTCCACTTTTATAATTTTACACACACAGTATGGAAAGGGAAGAATTATTTTCCCACAGATAACACAGAATAGTGAAAAAGTGAAAGATGTTTAAAGTGTTTGAAAATCAAAGGAATCACTCTAAACACAGTTTACAAAGAGATATAAATCTTCTACATTAAAAGAAAAATGATATGCACCTACTTTTAAGAATTTGAATCTGCCCCAAACACCTGCAGTGTGCCTGCCTAGACAGACCTGTGCCACAAAACCCACTTCCAAAAATTTAAAGTTTCTAAAAGATTTGCGTTTTCTCTTTGAATAGGAAATATATCAAAAGAAAAGAAATACAAAACTAATCTTCTAGACAAAGAACAGGAAGAAAACTGTCACGTTCTGTGGTTTACATTTATAACAGGACCCTATCTAGAGATTAGAATAGTTTCAAATCTATTGTAGTCGAGGATGTGATGTCATCATTTAAAGGACGCAGATAATTTAGTCCACAATATCTATTCATACCAACAAAAGAAAGCAAAACGGGTATGCAGAACACTTACATACCCCACTCTCCTGGATTATTTCTCTTTTGCATGGATTCATCATCCATGTAAGAGTATGTGGTTTTTTCCCAAAGCCATGTGCTAGTTTAACTTTTCTGAAAGCACAAGTAATTTCAATTCCATTAGATACACACATCACACTGATCGATTTTCTCTCTCTCTCTAAGCAATTTTCAGTGAAGCTTATTTTAAGAATACTGAGTATGATACTTAACACACTCTATTCACATGACTTTACAGCATTTTTCATTACTGTTTAATGAAAAACATGGGAATTTTGCTAAAGAAAAGTTGAAGAGACTATCAGGTTAGCCAAAAATAAAATAACAATCAACACAAAATATTCCAAGTCAATTAATTAGTCTTCTTACCTTGTTCTTTTATCTGACGAATTTGCTTCACAGTTTCTTTCAAGATTGCACATTTGTCAGGTTTAAAGTTAAAGTTGTCAATATCATTAAAATTTGCAAAAATCAGCTCTGCAAGTTCTTCTATGTATTTATTCTCTTGCTCACGATTGCGTTTCTCAGTGCTTCTTTTAGGGCTGAAAGAGGAGTTAATAAAAATGCTGTCTTTAATGTCAGTTTACTTGCCTTCTGGCCAGCTCAAAGATGATTTCAAAAGGTTTGACAGTAGTTTAACAAAAACAGAGAACTGCCCTCTCTCACTACCAAAATATAGCATACAAGTTTCTCAAGCAGAAAGGTTTCCTCTGGAACAAGGAAAGGAGCATTAGAAAAGACAGTACATTTTTTTTTTCCCCCAGCAGTCATGCTTTTGTTTCAGAAGAGGCTTGGGATTAGAAATTGAAAACACAAGATTATTTTGGCAGGGTGGGGTGGGATTTGAATATTTACCAACTATCCCTCCCATATGGCATTGAGAATCCAAAGAGTATTATATAGTGATTGTGTATGAGAAAATAAAACAGCTTAAATAGTTAAACTGTAATCCATACTCCCTGCCTCCTTTTGAATTTATGACAGTCTTAAGAAAAGATGATGAATGAGCGGTTATGCTTTAAAATGTATTTGTGTTGGTAACATAACTGCTGTAAAGCTGGAAATTATTTTTCAAGACCTAGATTATACTGTACAACAGAGGTGGTAAAAAAAGATGTCAGATTGCCAAAATGAGTGACTGAAGACTTTTTGCAGTGAATAGCCAAAAAGATTTTTACATTTCTCCTAAATTGTCACCAAAATTCTGCATTTTGGCACATTCAAAATAAACAAACTAATAATAATAAAAGAGTTCTCATCCCCATCCCAAACCCTCAACAGCACAGAATTACTGCAAAAAAGTAGTTTGGCACTGACTTCTCTTTGCAAGAATGTTGTTTGTCATCTTCTAAGTGAAAAACAGATGCTCATGTGACATTTTTTTAACTCATTCTCTCTTAGTATTTCCAGAAGTAAATGGTCTAACCTGGGTCCAACCTGATCGGGATCCTTGCGCTTTCTTGACTCTGCTCTGGATGGGTCAGAGGTATTTTCTCCCATCCCACTCATCTTGAACACATATCAGCAACTAAAAGGAAGAAAGTGCAAGAAAGGGTTATGGTGGAAAAGTTTGAGTTCTCTGTTCATTTTTCCAAATTTCACATTCCACATTCAACTCAGATTTTACTCGGCAAATCTATCATTTGAAATAGAGTTTGTTTGAAAGGCACCAATAAAAACACTGTGTTTATGACCTCACAAAATGCTACACAAAACTCCTTCAGAAAAAAATTTGTGGTGGGCAAGTAAAATATTATCATCTCTTTGATTGTTACCAGTTATGGAAGAACAGAGAAGTACATTTTGTGCCTGGATTGCTGAATTTTCATGGCAAATTTGCAAGATCTAATGAGGAAAGACAAAGGAAAAGCCATAGTGCCACACAACAAGGAAAACACAACAGAACCGAAACACATGAAATAAAACATGTGTCCCAGCTACGTGAAAAGGTAGCAATGCAGCTTTAGTTAAAAATCAGAAGATAATGCCTGCAAAAGTACACGTACAAAATTGTAGAAACAGAACATCTGTCAGCACTAGAGATCGCTGAGGAACTGATAAATATTTTGTACATATAATATACACCTCATAAGGAGAATAACTTGTCAAACTAATGTAGTAAAACAACACAAGCTTATAATTTGTGCAATAGACAGCCTGTGGAAACCCTGCCCTGCTCCTGGCTGTTGGTTTCCCTACACCCTGTAGAAGCCTGAACCTGAAACTCACCTGCCCCAGATTACATATTCCTCAACAAGTACCAATATTCCTGAGGTAGAAATCATCAAAGGACATAGGGAAATAATGTAAATTATCACAAATTCATGCAAATGGGGCAGTCCCTGCTCACCATCTGCCTACTTGCTGCCAGTTTTGTGAGGATGATGGCAGAAAGGTGTTGCTAGACATTTCAGAGAGTTCCTGTATTGTTTGGGATTAGCAGAAAAATAAACATGAGGGCCATGAAGGAGGTAAGTGTATCCAGGAGGTGATTCATACCCTACTAAAATAAGATCTGGAGTCTGTAATTGTATGACCACTTCACTTTGGCATAAAGTGGAAATCAGGTATCAAAACAAGGGAGTTCACCACCACCTCCTTCAAGCCCTTCATTTCTGTCCCACCAGTTCCCTTCCCTCTGCTGGCCTGGTCAGCCATGCACTGAACGTAGTAAGGGAACTGCTGGGGGTTAAAGTTCCCTTCCCTTTTCCTTTTTGACATTTTTTAAGATCTAGCAGCCAGCCTATGGGTTGGTAATCAGATGTTCACACTAGAAATCAAAGTTTTCCCAATGAGCCAACTGAGTGAAGCTATTACAGATATTGGGAGAAACAGCCCAAAGACTAAGGTCCAAGCAGTTAATGCTGAGAAAGGCTATTCACTGAAACCTGAGCAAGCAAATGATGAGTTGAAGCCATCTCAGATTCCTAAGTGACCACCACCTAACAATTCCCTAAATTAAAAGTAAAAATAAAAAATAAAAAAAATTTCATTTTACTGAAAATATTTTTTTCACAGAATATTCTGAGTTGGAAAGGACCCACACTGAGTCCAACTCTTAAATGAATGGCCCATACCAGGATGGAACCCACAACCTTGGTGTGACTAACTCCATGCTCTGACCAGCTGAGCCGATCTCAGTATTTTTTTAACCAGCCTGTGCAGAGAGCGGAGTCATTCTCCTTTTTCTATATAGTTCCATGAGAGAGACTGTATCATGCCTGTACATACAGCTTCCACCTGGTCTTTGACATGAATGGTATCAGATTATATTTGAAAAAATATCTGGATTATCTTTTTCTCTACTGAGTCTCTACGTGCATAGGCATATCTACACATACATACATGCTGCTATTATTTTGAGAAGAACCCACTGTAAGCAGAGCGAGAAGGCTGCGGTTCTGTGGCGGAGCAAACATCAACTCTCACAGGGAAGATGCACCATCACAACCTCCACCATCCTGTGCTTGCTGCAGAGCTCCCAGTGCCCCATCAGGGCAGTGGCACAGCCCCACCAGTGCCAACAGCATTGCAGAGCACGAGACACCTGCGGCAGTCTCCGGGGTGGTCGGTGCCACCGGCTGCTCCCTAAATACCGTCTGTCTTCAGCAGCCCCAGCAGGCATCACATCCTAATTCATCTGACTGCAGGAGGAGCAATGTACACTCAGAGATTAGGAGCTAAGCACTTCCTTGAACATATGCAATTTCACAAATAAGAGCTCCAAGGAAAGCGTAAGATACTTTTAAGGAAACTGGCAATATTTCAAGAGAAGCTGTCTTTGTCAGTGGAGAGCCAGAACTGTCCTTGCAGCTCTGTTTCAATGACTAAATTTTTCACTGACCAAGGTGAGAAAAAAATCATCAGCATGATGAAAAGCTGTACATTCCCAAGATCTGATCTCTGATCCTGACTCAGATGGTGACCTAAAGTTCAGAAGAACAATTAGGCTGGGGAATCACTTCACTTCCTCTGCTTCCCAAGTAATACCTGAGAAATGTAAGTCAGCTAACAACTTTTCTTGAGAAAAGCAAGCGTAACAATTCACAAATACCTGTCAAACCTTCAACTGTCATCTTCTCACTCCCCTTGACTTCCAAGTAGTAAGAAGGTAAGCATTTAGGGTGGGCACCACCCTCCAAAACCCCTTCCTCCTCAAGAAAGCATACAGAAACTGTTACTGACAGCTTTCCCACCTACTCTGTCAGACCTACTTCTAAGGGAAGTTTTATTTCTGTGGGAGCCAAAGTTTCACCAGTAGCTCCACCAATGCATAAATCAACTCTTCTTGCATTCACAGTGATGCTATTCTGTGGGAATCCCACTAGGTCCACAGTGCCTTTGGAGGACACACCATCTCCAACAATAAACTCTAAACTTTATCCTTCCATATTAAGGGGAACAAAAGCAGTCTTGTAATTACAAAATTAGCACTGTCTTCTCCCCTTATTAAACACAGCAAACATTTCTAAACAAATAATGTATGTACACATTTTATTTTGTTTGCACTTACAGGCTATTACATCTTTTTCTCAGCAGCATTAACAGTTTATTCTCAGAATAAGTTACCCATTTCTTTTTCACTCATCATAATTTATTTCTGGAAATCTACCACCTACTACCATGTTTGCTTTCTGTTCTCCCTTCTGTCTTAACTAAAAATCATGTTCTATACCTCAAAGATTTTTATAGGCCATTTTCTTGTGTTGTAGGTGACTGTGCTCCAGAGCAGGATGTAAAATCCAGAGTTAGGTGTCTTGGAAAGTGGAGAGCTAGACAGATGATATTGAAGCAATCTAAAAAATCTCAAACACTAAAATGAAAGTCACTCATCTGTATCTAGCACACAGTACTAAAATCAAAAGGATGTGCTTCCAAACCCTGTCTCCCTAGGGATTTAGGGGCTGACTGGATTAGTTAAAAGTTCTGGTATTCTTTTGGAATTCAGAAATTAAAATCCATTCCCTGGTTAGGAGGAATCAGCTTTTAGAAGTTGTGGATAGACTCTTCTGTAATCTATCGACTAAAACAGCTAGAAACTGGGCAATGGAGAGCGTTTCCTCTCCAGACAGGGCTCCCAGGCCTGTATTTCCCACCATGCAGGGCAGCCTCCGGGGTGCTAGGCCATCTGCCTGCCAAAACCGAATGTTTATGAAGCCAAGAGGGCAAGGCTGATTAACTCATGCAGTGCAGAAGGAGTCTTTAGATGAGTGGTCTATACCCCTAAACTCACGAGTAAGTAGTTCAAACACTGTCTGAAGACACAGGGAATGAGGTTTAACTCCCTCAGTCTGAGGAGGGTAGCAAAGCTCCATCTCCCATTTCTCAGCAATGACTCTAACGAGTCAAAGAGGTGAGCACCCTCCCAGCTTCCTCACGTCTTTTAAAAAGAAAGCAGCTGTTTCACTTATTTTTCCATGAGCTAATTCACAATCAAGACCAATGCACAGCACTAGATGAAGAACTCTAGAGGGATAAGGTACCTCTACAAATTTAATGTGGCTCAAGCAAGAAACTAAAACCACATTTTTCTGAAGAAAGTACTTCTGGGCACAC
This sequence comes from Monarcha castaneiventris obscurior, assembly GCA_026261815.1. Lineage (NCBI taxonomy): Eukaryota > Metazoa > Chordata > Aves > Passeriformes > Monarchidae > Monarcha > Monarcha castaneiventris. The sequence goes on from JAMPIT010000379.1 coordinate 15,202,127, forward strand.
ATAGTACCAAGGAGCTGGCCCCTAGGAAATTTCCAAGCAAGAAATAGAAAATGTCATGAATTTTGATTGAATTGATAGATAAATTTTAGACACAGAAATAAACATCTGTGGGTTGAAGCAGCTAAATTGCATATAATGCTTTTTGGTTTCTGCCTTAACTTCATACATATTAATTTATCTATATCACAATGTCTTGGTTATTAATTATTACCAAGTTTTATACTACACAAACATTCATAACATTCTATCATTCAATATTTTGACAAGATAACTTAAGAACTTTTAAAGCACTTCTAGATATTCATAGCTTCCTGAACCATTCATATAACTTCTCAGATCAGAAAATAGAAGTCCCACATTTGAAATCTGAATTTTTCCAGGAAACATGACAATTCAAAACTAAAGACACTATGAGTAGAATAACAAGTCAGAGACTTGAAGTTTTACTCCAGTAAACTTCCCCTTGAGGGAACTACCTTAGATTAGAAAGCAGCATTCATCCTGCTCCTGACCTTCAGGAATTTTCAGAAAGAAGAAAGATAAAGAAATTAAAGCATTTGATCCATTCAATGTGTTAGAAGTAGTGAAAATGCAATATCAGCTCTACCACACAAAAATACAAAAATCAAGAAAATGTTGTTAAGGGTTATTTAGCAAGGTATAGGAAAAGGATTAACCAAATTGCAAATTAGTAAAAACAAAACCAGCAGTAATCACTGCTTTGAGGAGAGAAAGATAAAAACATGCTTGATAATGAAAAAAATAGCATCATGATATGCCAGATATTGAACTAAATCAATTTAATTTTAAATGAAATTGTTTTACAAAGCTGAACTTGAATGCATGTCTTGCAGAATGACTTGTCATGCAAGACCAGGCACTCCCTTTTTCATTGTGTAAGTTGTTTCAGAGCTGTACTGCACTCCAAAATACAAACATAACATCCCGCTGTGGAACTGGTATTTTGCCTTCAGTGGTGGTACCAGATTTTTCTACTCAATGTATGTTATGTTTTTTCCATGTGTCCTACCCCAACGAAACACCAAAACTAGAACAATAACTAAGAGCTGAACTTCTAATGCTGACTGAGATGCTACTCAAACTTCAGCTCCACTGGGCATAAATGAGCAATAGAGCAATGGAAAGATAAATACACTCACTGTAACATTTTCCTACAAGGAAGGAGATAATTAGAGAATCAGAATTATTATTACTAAAAATATCTAAAGAACTAATTTTACTCTCCTCCTGATGACCCACACCAACAGGACATCTCAGGTAAATTATTTTTCCTATTTATATTTAAGATCAGAAGTACATTTTCCTTCTGTTTCCATTTCATTACCACAGTCCAAACCATCCAAAATATGTGTAAAAAAACACTGGTTAATTATTCCAATTGTTAATTGTAAATCACAAACACTGGAAAATTAAAAAATTTTAGGCTAGTACATATTGGTAATTACATTCATTGACACCTAGCCAGTTTCTACCAGATGTTGGGTGACTGAAACAATAGAACCTGAAATATGCCTAAATTCTCTTTTCTTTTCTTTTTTTTTTTTCTTTTTTGGGGGTTTTTTTGGTTTTTTTGTTATCAGTAATAAAACAATAGTCTCTGTGCTTGTCATGACAGCACATCCTCCTTTACATCCTCTACCAGCAACTGCTAAAGTTGGAGTACACAGAGAGACTTCACCTAATTATAAAGCAATAGTAAACATCCATCTTTCAAATGGGAAACTAAAACAGAGGCACTGTGAAGCGGGCGACAGGAAAATATCTAGCACAAATCACTTGTGTGAATTTTTACATCTCTTCAACTCCTCAAATGTCATGAAGGAACATGGCATGCAGAGTAAGCCTTCCAACACTGATCCTCAGCATCAGTGAATTCAGTTAATCATCCAGAGTCAATGTAGAAGAAGATAATGTGCATTTTATCTCTTATCAGAGCAGGCCATCTTCCAAACAAGGCCTGTTAAACTGTCAGATTTATTATAAGCCTAACAAATGCAGTTAAAGAATAAATGAGGATTACACCTTCAAAGCTGCTATTTCAACCTGAAAAGTAGCAAACAAAAGGTAAAGCACCATATAGTGGACAATCAGGTAGCAATACTACCACCCTTCCAGCCCACCAACACATGAAACTAGTGTACATACAAGTGATCCAGATTGAAGAGATTTACTGAAGTCAGTGTTTTATTGAGTAACAAACAGAAAAAATACTGTTTACTGACCAAAAATACTGCAAGTCAATGAAAATTTTTTTCTCTTAACAGCTAATTTGAAAAAATTTTTCTCTAACAGCTAATTTGAAAAAAAACCAGCTTATAATTCTGCGGTTAATTGTTTACTCAAACATACAGCCATTATAGTTCATCCTTTTTTCCTGTGAAGTTGCCATGACTAGAAAGCTTTCTATCTCGGTTTCAAAATTACAAAGGTACTCTGTATAACATTAATTCTGGTAGAAGCCAGAGGAAAGTTGGAAGTCACATGCCAATTCTGATTTTTCACATTTTTTCCTGCTTATGAACTCTTTTTGCACTGGCTTCATTTCAGAATTGGAAAATATTTAATATTGACACACACTGCAATCTTCAACCCTTTCGAAGAATGCGATGCTGGCTAGCCACTTTCCCAGGCCTCCAAAGGAAATCGCTGTCAGAGGCAGGATAAGATACTAGATCAGAGAGGGGGCCACTGGAGCCTAAGGCCAGCCTTTCAGTGGTCAGGCACAGCAGTTCAGGAGGAAGGGCTGCTTTGAGTCCCAGCACATCCACGGTAGCACCAGCCAGAGTCCCAGCAGTGAGCTGAGCCTGCCTGCCCCAAAGGCTGCACTGCCTTTGGAGAGGCTCGGCCTTTCCACACGCAAACTTGCTCGGCGCAGGTATTTCGACAGATCCAGTGAGACATGGAGAAGGGTTTGGAAATTAATAAAAAACCAAGAGGTGAAAATCAAGGGAAGTAAAAGGAACAAGGAAAAAAAAGACTGCATTGTCTGGTAAAATTAGATTTAAGCAAAAGATCCGCTACTAAGAAGTGTGACAGAAAAGAAAGTCAGAGGTGTATTAAACACTTGTCCTGAATCCCTGGTATAAGTAAGCACATGTTCTACAACCAACTTATGTGTACCTGTCCTTCACCACTAAGCACCTGGAACCCCAAACAATGCCAATCTGCCAAAATAAAGAAAATGTCCAACACCTTGTTTGGTGATGGTAACCTCACATTAAAAACATAAACTAATTTATGTATGGGTATGCTTTTTTCTCAAAACAGCACTACCACTTTTACTATAGATGAAACTGTCTAAAACTTTTGCCATCCTACAACAGCCACACAGTATAAAGAAAAATTAGGAAACAGAGTTTCTACAAGGAAGGTGATAGCAGCAAGCTGGAAGACTCTAGTCACCTTTTTAAAGGATTTGTACTAAAATCTGACATGCACTTGTAGCCTCTTCTATCTTTTCTATTTTTTCTGTTTTAAAGACAATCTATTACAGGTAACATTAAAACAAGATTTATGGCAGTATTTATTAAACTCTACTCTATTCTTCAACTCTACAAACTAGAGCTAGGGAAAGAAACATAATTTACTTGGAAATGTCATTGAGCCCATGTATATAAGAACTGAAAACTGGCTCCAACACCTACTACTCACGTTTTTAAGCTGAAGGCTCCTTCCTCAATCTTTCCCCTTACTCCTGTGTAATGGCTGTAGTGTGGTGTATTAGACAGTAAGAAGACAACATATTCCATTTGCAGCCTGAAAGCCAATAATGCTCATGAATTTTTTACCTGACAGACACTTCAAGATGCCACTGGGAAGATCGTCTAATAAACACATTAGGCTGCAAATGGGCGGCAGCAGCTCTTTAACACATGCTGTAACAATCAAATAAATGGCTAACATTAATGTTGAGTGTTACAGACTGGGATTTAATATGACTTTCTGTAAAATCCACCTACATCCTGAAGAAGAAAGAGGTTTTTCTCAGCTATTCAAACCCACAGGTTTAAGAAACCCCCCAGTTCTGCTTGAGACTTTGCCAAAACCCCTCCAGACTGACCCCAGCACTGTAGGATGGCTCCTACCTTCTGTATTCCCATAGGCTAAGGCTCTTAACAGAGCCACTCACTCAGCTGCTTATGGATTAGGCTACGTCAGCACCTCTAATATGCCCAGGAATAGCAAAACCAGGCTCTAATAAAACAACAGCAAAAAACATATCAGAAGAAGGAAGAGCCTTTTTTTTTTCTTAATACACAACAGGTTTGCTTAATTTCTACTTTTAAAGAGGAAAAGATCTGTTTTCATCAAAACATCATCAAAGAGGAGACAGGTGGTACTACTGAAAAAACCTTCAAGACTGTGTTGTAATTTCAGGTCCGGGATTCTATTTCTCTAGTTATTAAGAATTGTTTGTGATTCTTAATACTCAAGGACAAAAAAAATGTAGGTTAATATCACTAAAGCTTCCCTTTAAACACCAAATTAAAAAACAAAATACAATGCCAGAATGTACATATATATATATATATATATATACATATGTATGTATATCCCAGTCACTCTTACATCCTTTTGTTTGTATTAGGTAGGTAGCCAAGCTAAAAAAAACAAAACAAAACAGAAGTTACTCTAAATCCATTTAGCCTTCTATGATGAATTTAATAACTATTACTCTATGGCTGCAAAAAATATTAAGCCTGCAAGCATTTTCACTGGAAAAGGAGTCCAAATTCCCACATAAATTGTTTATTTAATCTAGATTTTTCTCTTACAGTTCACAATTATTAACAACTTATGTGGCTGATTTTGGAGCCTACTATGTCATATCTACTGTGATTTAAAATAGAACTCTGTGAATAGCATAACTGATAAATGAAGCAAATCTAACAACACAGAAAACGATAATATTATAAGAAATTTTGTATTTAAACAGCTTTCATTTCCAGTTGATGATACTTCTGGAACGGTGAGTTAAGCATATTTTAACTCCTACTGAATCTCCTCTGCCAATCTCAGTTTCAAAACTGTTATTTGTCCACTTATATTCCCACACCAACTTTCCTCCCCAGAAACCACCAAAGAGCAAGGAGAAAATCAGACTACAGAGAGGGGAAGAATGGAATAACTCTCACAAGCATAAGGCACTGTGGAAAACTCAAATCCAGGAACATTTTCTAATCTCATAAATATAATTGACACAAATGTATACATTACTTACTACACCAGAAAGCTTATGCAGTTTGGTGTGATTTTCAAGACACCTATCTTAGCAATGAGAAAAATATGACCAATCATATAAACAGAGGCATTTACACACCTCTGTAATGTGGGCTTGCCTACACTGGGATTTCACTCAACTGCCTGTCCAACACCAGTCTGTTTACATTAGCTAAAACATATTCCATTGAAAAAAGCTCAGGAAACATGGCTTTGTATAGGTAAAAAGTAAAAAGTAGAGGGCAAGCCAAACAGAAGCACAATACGTACACATAAGGTGTATACAGTAAGTAACACATAGAGTTACAGGACCTACACACTGAGATATTAAACCTACCATATTTGAATTTGAGTTCCATCATTTATCAATCCGAGTTTCAATGACTTCACACAGCTAGAGAGGTGTTGGTCCTCCTGGTCACTAGGACCAGCTCAGCGTGTCTGTACACTCAGGGGCAATGTGATGTGCAACCCAGGCTTGACTGGAGCTTCAGCAAGAGATGCTTATGTTGCATGCCACTTTTCATCTCTCTAATCTGGCCATCAAAATAATGCTCCTTCAGTCCCAGAGTAGATACTGTTACTGAAAGCAAAAATCTTACTGAACCTTTTGTTGCACTTCAGTAAGTCCAACTCTATGTGTCTTCTCTGGTGCCTCATCAAAAATTAAACTCATGTTTTCAATTTTCACATACCTGTAGCACCAAGAGGGTTTATTTTTCTTTTCTACCCAACCACCCATTCCTAGGAAGCATGCTGAAACTTCAGGCCATTCTTCTGAATGTCAAGCATGGACTTAGAACTTCTGAGGTTGCAGAAAGTGTACCTAAACATTATTTATATTTCTACACATTTTGATATGGTTATCATGGTGGAAGAATAACCCACTGCATACGTATGTACAAGATCCATGCTCCACACTTCCTTCTATAATACTGAGATGCTCTCATAAGCATGCATTCCATTTAACAGTGTAGAATAATAAACTTTCAAATCAAGAATCAAGAATTCAAGCTGCTTTGTTCCTGAAGGTTGCAAGTTAACAATAGTCTGAAGTCAAACATACCTATATTCGAGTTAAACAAAGAGTAGTACTCAGCTCCACCAATGGCCACAGTCATAGTAACTTTAACAGCTGGCTATGAGGTGAATTGGACTTCACTTTGATGTCCTCTGTGCCCCCATGAAGTTCAGAGTGCTGCACCACTTGTTTAAATTGTATACCCAAATGATCCTGTTCAGTAGAGTGCCCAGCACAGCTTACCCACCCTCTTTGTCTCTGAAATGCATCTAGAGAGTCTGTCGTGGAAAACAGTGTGCTCCTCAGCCTATGATGGCTTGCCGGCCCCTGGTCCCAGAGGGTGCCTGCCTAGTGGCAAGGATGTGGTTCCGGATGTTATGGCAGAGACCAGATGGAGCTTGGCCTCTATTCCCATCCCGTATTTGTATGAACAGGTAGATTCCCTCAGCAGGTGCTTCCTGCTGATACTGGTACACATGCCAGTATCATCCATTTATACTGGAGCAGCAGTAAGAGCTGGGAAGTAGAAAAAGCTTTTTTCTTATTAAAGTTGGAAGAGCAATCAATTTGATACAGGCTTTTTGAGAGATTACAGCTACATGCATGAAAGATTATACTTGTATCACCTCCCAACATGCAGAATTACAGTTTTGTACTTAAAACAGGTATCTGTTAGACGGATGCTAAACTCTTGGCAAAGCCATTGTGAGTGCTAACTTAGCACATTGTTACTAAGCACAAAAATTGAAGCTACCAAATTATGTCAGAGCCACATGAGTGGCTTACAAAGTATGATTAACTTGATGTTCTTAATACATCCATGAGTTCAAAAACTGATCTGTGAACATGAATAACAGTTACTAATAACTTCAAATTTCATGCTGGTCTTCATTTTATTTGCTTAAGTAAAATACTTCAACCAGCAATAACAGAAGAAGATGAAAGTTTGATTGTCATTTTAAAGCACTTAAAAGCATTAAACTCATAAAAATGTTGTTGCTTTACTTAGTCAACTGCCAAGAAATAAAATCTGATGAACACCAGCTTTGTAGTCATTTGTGTCTATGTGTATATACACACACACACACACACACATATATATATGAATACAGGCTGTGACCAAATAAAACACTCATAGAAATGGCTACATGAGTCAAACAAAAGAAACATTTAGTTAGTGACTAATCTGTCGCAGAAGCTAATAGCAGATATCTTGGAAGAAGGTACAGGGCAGCTGTAGAATGTTCCTTCCCCCCCTATTTGCTCTCTGTCTCTGACAATCAGTGGTACAAGCTTAGCTGCTGTGCTGCTGTGCCTCCTCCTCCCTCTGAACCTATCTTCAGTGGTGCCTAATTCCGTCTTAAATCCATATATACCTTTGGCCTCCACAATGCTTACAGGCAACACCCTACAAGCTTTATAACAGTTCTCTATAAGCTCCCCAAAGCAGAAATGACACTGTAAAAAAATGGAACAGTTCTATGGGGACGCTATGACTCAACTGAAATAAATCAGAATTTTATCACTGACTTTACTGAAGCTTCGATTTTCCTCCTAGTCTACTAGAAAAAGATGTCAAACTGTTATTTCTCTCTTTTGTAGGTCGTAAATCACTCCATGGGCCTGAAAATCTATGCTTGTATCCTGCAGTCCAAAGAAAACAAGGTTACTCTACTATTAAACCTGAATGCTAATTATAAGCCATTTTATTCTCTTTGGAAAATTGAACTTGAATTATTTCTTGTAAATAATTAAACAGTTTATGATAAAGAGTGCTAAGAAAGACTGTCTATTCCCAGTATTTTTAATTTTGGATTGTAATGGAATATAATTACTAAAGAGAGGAACACCCACTACATTCATAGAAGGAGCTGACCAGAAGTCTGCAATACACTGCCTCAAAGCAAAAAATAACACACATTTATAACTACTTGGACTCAACACCTGGAAAAACTTCAGGAAAAGGACCAAAAATAATTTTATTCCATGCAGTTCTAACAGAAGTTTCTTCATGAGAATCTTGCGTTGCTCAATCACAACAGCCTATGCTATCAGGAATGGAAAATCACAGCAGTACAACATCCTGATGAAGTTTGTTTAGGGACAGCGTGCATAGGAGAAAATTAAATGGCAACAGCAAAGAGGACATTCAGGTACAACACCCACTGCAAATTGAATGCATTGATCATAAACTTCTGGTTTGAGTCTTCATTTACAATTTTCGTCCAATTCCTGCACTGTTCCTTAAGCTCTGTATCCTCACAACCCAGACAGCCCTCCCCAAGGCCTCACTGTACACCTGCAGCTATCAGGGAAACTACACAGGGATCAGCCTCAGACTCCTGGGTACTCAGAGCAGCCCACTTCTGAAATACACAGGGTTTCACATCTTATGTCTCACCTCCAGAGACCAAAGCTTTACCTGCTAATAATAATTTTTAGTCCAATTCAGGCATCCTTCTAGGCCTGCCACGGATGACCATAAGCAGTAACAGAAGCTAAGGAGGAATGCAGGCAGTAAGATGACTCCATCGGGATTTCCTCACAAGTACAGTGATTATCAACTTACAAACACCCTTCTCATTTACTCAGCTCTAACAGCTTGGCTTGTAGATCCAGTCCTCAGTCCTTAACTCAGCTTTCTTACTACAATTACAGGGCTATTATACAGTAATGTGCTAACAAACTTATTCCTCCTAATAAAGTAGATTCTGAGAATCAATATTTTCACACCTTCCCTCATTGTTTTTTATGACTAGCCTAAATAAAAAATAAATAAAATGTCACTATAAAATCTGACCAGACAGTTGACTTCCTAATGACATTTATTATTAAAAATCATTCTAAGAACTCTGGAGTGAAAAGAAACATTTCAAAGTACACCTCTAGTTCACACTTTCCAAGAAGGAGTTTTTTCTTACAGTATGATATGTTTTGTAGTCATACCTTCCCTCCTTCCTGGCACAAGAAATTTCCCTTACAGAGAAGACAACAAAACAGGGCAGGGGGAAAGGAAGAAAACAACACCTTTTTGAACATTACCAGTGTAACCCTGCTGACTACAGAAGTGTACATAATTTTGTAAAGTGGGCAAACAAAATTACTCTGGTGGAAGACAGTTCTATATGTGCTAGATACAATATTGCTCATGCAAGGAAATACCCCAACTTGAGTTTTGTGAGAACACAGAGCCATCTGAAGAACACAGTCTACACAAAACGTTGATTTTGTTCAAATTTCCCCCCCTAAATACATCCTAAAAGGCATCAGGGAAATCAAAATGACTGTACAAGGAGCAAAAATTTATTTTTCTACAAAACATAGGTGCCAACATATCAGTAAGCACTACTCAGCCCCCACTATCTTGTTAGATCTTCTGTAATGAAATAAAGGAAGAAAACACAAGAAGCAGAGAGGAAGTTTCATTGTTCTTGTGGCTTCGACATTTGGTGCCGTGAACGTGACAGGCTCTCAAGCCTCTGCTCAACGGCACCGCCTGCCCCAGGCCTCTGTACCAAAATGTTACTATGCTGCAATTAAAATAAGCAAACCAAGACAAAAGAGAACAAGCAAATAAATAGTGCAAACTTGTTTACGTTTCTGGCTCTGCCCTCACAGTATGAAATAAAGTCTCTTCAAACACAAACTACATTAATTTAAAAAACAATAATATTTTCCTTTTTCCCTCCTATCTCAAAGTAGCATGAGTTTTTCAAAGTCCTAAATAAAATAAACTAAGGCATTTCCTGTATGTATTTAGTTAATTATTAAACTGATTACTAAGCATGATAGTCACCACCACTGTTTCAATATGAATCCGGAAAAAAACACTTTTAGCAAACTGCCAGTGCACTGCAGTAATGACTGATCATATGCATCCTCTCAGCCCAGCCCTTAACTTTGGAGGCAAATTTCTAAAGCAATGACAACCAGCACTCCTATACAAATCCAAACACTTAATTTTATCTTCTTTTTTTGTGGTCCAGGAATAGTATTACTGCTGTGATTTAAGGAGAAATGCTGGGCTTAATGCTGTGTACGAGAGGAAAATAAAGTCAACAAGCCTGCAATAACTTCCCAAGCTGGGGAGACAGCATACTGTCTTCACTTTACTACAAGTAACTACCAATAACCTTTTTGAGGGGGATATTATCAGTTAATTAATCTGCAATATTAAATGCTGTCCTCCCAAGGTTAAAAGAAAGGTAAATACTGCCAAGATATTTAATGACATCATCATGCATAACCATGAGATAAATACGAGGTCTGAAGATTAACTGAATGTCATTCTGTTTACATGATCATGTACTTGTAAAGAAAACTATTAAGATTAGAGAATAGAGAAAGTTATATAACAACTACCAATGTTTCAGTGTGTTTTGTCTACTCAAACTCTGGGTTAGAAAGAGAAAGCTTTATTGCAAAAATGTCTCACTCTGACATACTTTGTACTTTTTCGTGTGCATATAAATTACTGAATACTGAATAGTAATTACTGCAACGAAAAAGACACTCTCAGGCTCCACCTCCTCTTGACAGTGGGAAAATATAGATGGGTTTGTGTATTATTCTGGATGCCAGAAAACTTGCTTACAAAAATATTTCCTGTGCACTAAGATATATTTAGCCTCATAAACCCATAAAACTGTCACAGGCAACCACAAGTACACCTGTAGCCATTAAAACGGGGAGGGGGGGAGGGGGGGGAACAACAGAAACTGCAGACTCAAATTTACATTATTTCTTTGCAATTGTTATTTAGAAACATTATCTTTAAACTCTCTTAGTCAAACAGAAATTAAGCTGTTCCTCCCACTCCCCCACACCAACACCCCCTTGCCCCCCTGCACCCCCAACATCCAGACACCTGCGATGCACACAGGAACACAAATACGTGCAAAGAGAAAGCACTAACAATGAAGTCACAGCACTTCAGAAACACACCTTGTCGTCTTCCAGCCTTTGCAGATGAAGGCAGATCTTATTAGTTTTTCTGTGTCTTCAGATCAAGATGTAGATAAATCCCCCATCCATCACACTGGCTTTTTATTAAAAATGGGAGGGGAAAAACAAAAAAAACCCCAAAAAATAAAAAACAAGAAGAAAAAAAAAAAAAAGGAGATGATTACCAGTAAATTTACAGCCTTAAAAATATCAGCTCTCCATTATCCCAAACCAGTGTTATGTCTTGATGTAAACCAAAGCACATGCTGAGTGAGGACGTGCGCACACAGCAGCTTATCATCTCTGTCATCTGCTTCTAATGACAGCTGACAAACTGGCCACGCTAATCCTTCCCTAACTGCTGATCAGAGAGATCCCCCTTTGACAATCCAGCATGGTGGAGTACTCGAAAATTCCTCCTGCTTCTGTTCTGTTGCTGCTCTAAAAAGCAGTTTCCTTTTCATTGAGATAATAGCCTTTTCTGCAGTCACGTGGCACCCAGGCTACATTAGCAGAGCTTGATGATAACAGAGTAACTCCCCTCCCTCCCTTCTGCTGATTTTAAGTGTACGACTCCTGAAGAAACCCAAACCTGGCACACTTGAAATCATTTTGAATCTTCCTCTGTTGAAAAAGAAAATGTGCTGTCGATGGGGAAGAGGAATATATGGGCTCCCTCTACTTCTTGCACCAAAACTAATTAGCGAATACATTTTTAGGCAGTGCCTTTGTTGGGGCACACACACTAGTCATAAACATGCCATATGAGACTAAACTGAATATTAAGCATGCTTAATACTGAGTATCTGGCATGCTAGAATTATTCTTCTCCCCCTAGAGTACTTTAATTTTTTGCCTGTAATTTTAGTACTGCTGCAATAAATACTCTTCTCTCAGCAACAACCTATGGTTCAACTCCTCCCAGCACCCAACTCTCCTGCAAATGCAAAAAGCACAAATAACAAATGACCCACACTACAAACTCCAGTGTCAGTGCTTCTATATATATATTTTTTAAGTGACACCATTTATCTTGCTTTAACTCAGCACCATGACAAGTATCTAAAGCTTTTTTTAAATACACTGTCCAGTGGAGAAACCTACTTAAGCTTTAGCTTCAGAGTTCCCTCCTGAATGCCAAGCCTCAGGCACGTTTGCACCTCACCATTCAGAAGTTTTCCTGCTTGCAAAAGGCAAAGTACACATACAACCACAGTGCTCTGTCCTGCCTTCACTGAAATAGTTCACAGACTGAAAGAACAAGCCTTTCCTCTTCTGCATTAGCCTATTTCCCTATTACCTTGGCACACAGCATAAAGATACCCAATTTATTCCCCCAAGCTCTGTCCACCTCTGACAGCACTGGGCAGTGCAGCTGGGCACAGAGCAGCGTAGCCTTACCCAGACATTTAATTGTTAGGATTTGCAAACTATTTAAGGAAGCTGTGGATGAAGCACTGTAAAATAATTGTCAAGCTGGCAGAACAACTTTTGCAGTTTTGTAGCTGCTCTTTTCCTACAGGATCAAGAAATAGAATTATCTTCTTTTGCTCTAGGGTAGGTATTAGAAAAAAGGTTCTTCACCCCAAGGGTGGTGGGCACAGGCTCCTCAAGGTACTGGTCACAGCACCAAGCCTGCCAGAGTGCAAGAAGTGTTTGGACAATGCTCCCAGGCACATGGTGTGACTCTTAGGGATGGTGCTGTGCAGGGCCAGGAGGTGCACTTAATGATCCTTGTGGGTCCTTCAAACTCAGCTTATTTTGTGATTCCTTCTATTCCCATCTTTTCCCATTACGCCACTTCATTCTCCTTAAAGACAATATTGATCATAAACTCATGGTTTTTCCACAAACTGGAAAATGGTGTTAGAGACTGTGGGTGTACTTGCAGGAAAATAAAATGGAAATTGTGAAGAAATAGTGGCTATCCTGTACCTACCATCTTTGCCAATGCTGCCCCAACACCCTTTCTGTTCACCCCTCTCCCTAAAGACAGCTCTCCTCAGGAAAGCAGCCCTGCCCAAGGCTCTGGGGAACCTGCTCCAACGCTATGATCAACGTTATGAGCTGAGGCCCAACCTTTCTGCAGCAGAGGAGCTGAAAATTAAATGGGAATGAGGCCCCTTCTGCAGCAGCACGAATCCTATTTTCTACTCTTCCCGCTTCCATGCTATAGAGGGAATCTGTGAGTAAGATCCTCAGTCCAGGAAGAAATAATCTGGTTCTATAAGGAGACTATATTCAGCAGAAAAACATATTCAGAGTAAATTGAGGTGGCTTATTTTTCCCAGTCCTTTCTCAGTACATCCTTCCATCTCAAAGCACTACATTGCATAGGGTAAGCAAAATGAACATTATTTGGAGCTACATACAACTTTCAGCCCAACAGAACAGGAACTGCTTTGCAATCTTAACTTTCTTTTATCTTATTTGCATTTTCCATACAAATTCCTTAGCTAAAGAAGATGCATCAAGCATACTGGCTAAATTGGAAAATGATACACATAGGACAAAACCTGAAGATTATGGAGAGCATCTCTGATATTCAAGAAAATATATTAACAGACAGCCACCAGAAGGAAAATGAGCTTTCACAAGAATGCACACACACAAAGCACTTCACTTGTGAATTACAAATCTAAGGAAAACATAAAAAATGGGAGCATGCCAGTGAGATACCACAGCTAGAACTATATTGGTAATATTTACAGGAATCACAAAATGAGAAATCTAAAGTCAAAACAATATGGTGAGCACAAACACAATGATCACAGTGTAAAGGGAAGAGTTATGTGTAAATAAAATGAGGTAACAAGAAAAGAATCATTTGGCAACAAAATAGGAGTTGAAGGCTGAAAAAAGGAGTGAAAATACACAGATGTTGTTAAAAAGATTGCTTAAGTGAAGAACAGCAGACAGAGAAAGCTAATGTAGAAGTGGGAACATCCCACTGCAGTATACAGACTTGTTTTAGACAAAAAGCGGAAGAATAAATGAATGAAAAAATATTCCTGACAGAAAACACTGCTCTAAATGGGAACAAGGGAATATGCAACAGCAAAGGAGGAAACACTCTTTGGCTTATCAGGCAGTGAATACATGCTTCCAATGAAATGACAGAGTTGTTGCTACCTTTTAAATAGTTTCACAGGAATCATACACTTAATTTAGGGTTGAGCAGGCGACCTTCAAAACTAATTCTGACACTAGAGATTTTCTCATGTTAGGGTAAGACACAGAAGAAGAAGTTCACAGCAGAAGAGGTTCACTTAAGTTTTCTCTAAGGAATGTATCTCATAAATACATCATTTTCCTTGCCCAGCCACACAGGTGACTTTGCAGTAGACACAGGGAAGATGCACTTTCACTAAAATGTTTACAATTTATGTTCATTATGATCATTACAATTTATGATCAGGTAATTGAAACTGATAAACAGAACACTGCTTTCATTGCATGCATTTCAGAGTTTATGTTTTCTTTTTCTTCCTTTATTTTTCTTAAGAAATAGTGAATCAGGCAGAGATAGGACATGCCACAATCTGGTGTTCTTTGCCCTTCTAACACACCCACACCTGAGGCAAGGGCTGGTAAAGCCATCTCAAAACATCATTTCAGTCTTTTTAATTCCAAAACGTAACTTTTTAGTCCTTTCCCTCACTCTGTACACCATACCCAGGAGGATCAAATTCCATCCTCATAATCCCTCCAATCTTCTCAGTTTGGAGTAGCCAAAGGGGTACCCAAATTGACAGCTATAGTCACAGCCCTCATTTGCAAAATAGCAAGGCATTTCAAACTGTGTTTGTAAGATTGCAAAGCTGACTCACTAGGCTTTATTCAAGGCTAGAGGCCACTGACTTTTGGGAAAGCTGACTGCCCAGCATTAAGTCTCAATCCTTGCTGCACTGGGAGTTCTCTATGCTGGGCACTGCACCAGCATAGAGAACAACCAGAAACTATTAGGACTGACTGCTAAGATGCTGAATAATGATATTACTGCTGAGATCAAGAACAAAGAGAGTGCAGTGATTTCCATGTGTTACATTTCAACAAATGTAGAAACAAACATACCTTTTTCAAATATTAGGGGTTTTTTTTTTAACTCCTGTATCTGAACACTAACAAAAAACATTGGGTTTTCAAGTCAAAACTGAAAACCTGTTGAGTTACATGACAATGACATCGATATTTTATCAGTTTAGGAACTCCTAATTCACCACTACTTGAAAACTAAGGTTCTTCCTTTTACCAGCTGAGGAAAAATAAATAGGATACTGTAGATAAATCTAGTTTTCCTGACCTTTGCATCTCCTCTTGAAGGGCACAGGAATTATCAAATGTATCAAATGTATTTCCACTGAATTTGTAGCATCTGGGATTGCTCACAGTCAGTCTCTGTATTAGCAGTACATGCACCTACAGTGCTACAAACCTTTTGATTTCTGTCCATATGAGGGCAATGAGAAGACACTCCCTCCTCTCCCAACCTCTTAGATATTAGTGTTGACTTCTCTTCGTAGCATGAAATGTCCATGCTTCTTGAAAAAAGCTCATCAAGGCTCTCATAACTTCATAAGCATGCACCCAGCCATCCACTCAGAGCATTCCATGTTCAAGTTTCTGCAATATCTAACTGGAGAATTCAATACTGAGATGTGTGCCATATATAGCAATTAAGCTCTGTATGGGCATGTCCACTGACAACAGTGTTCTTTTTTTTTAAGACAAGTTTGATGACTATGGTTAACGGAAATTTTTGAGTAATGGCTGATTAGTATTTCTTCTCTTTTTTTTTTAATCTCTACTGCTTCACTCCTTTGCCTTTAATTAAGAAGGGATACAAGAGAAGAAAAAGGGATTCTTTCAGTGCAATCTGGAAATGGTCAACTCCTGGCTCAGTTCTTTCTCCCACTGCAAACTAAAAAAGGGTGCTCTCCCCTGCTCAGAGCCTCTGAAGCAGGGTGCTTGCCAGTGCTCTCCATGGGTTACACACAGAGAGGTGCTCTCTGCTGGAAACGGGCTTCAATCCACAGACAGAAAAGTTCAAGACCATTAGCTGCTTCCATCTGTGCTGACGCTACATGAGAGGAACTCAGCACAGGAAGCTGAGCAAGCAGAGAAAAGCAGAACCAGAATGGAAATACTACGGCACAGAAAAAAATGGTGTCTTAACACAGTATGTTACATAAACGTAATAACATCTACCAATGCTTTTTTCACAGAATGTAGCTAAGTTATGAAGAGTCTGGGATTTTTAACAGAGAAATTACGCTCTACAGAATGTGCCTTCCAGTGAATATATTTTTAAAATCAGCTCAAACTCTTTACTTCACCTCATCTCAAAACAGAAGTATTTCTAAGGACTTTTAACAGTAAAAGGTTCCCAAAATCTGCAGACTGACTGCTGGCAAGATTCAATGGCTGAGATTTGAATTAGACAAAAGTTTAAACTAGAAAAAAGACAGAAAAGAAAATGTTTATGATTAACAGCAAAACAAAACCATACTAATTATTCCAAAAATAAGGTAGGTTTTCTTTCATGCAGTCTTATCTATAAATAAAATATTTCTAAACGACACCATATGAATCAATCAAGTTAGAAGATTAAAGATGAAATACCTTGGTGAAACTACAAGGTTTCTGATAACCATGCAGGGCAGAACAGTGTAACACTACAGCTGACTATAACAGCAACACTGTGTGAACTCAGCAAGATTTGATACATTGCCTGTGTTTCCCTTGAAACAGAAAGTTGCTGTGTTTAATGCAAGTGGGACCTCTATCTTTTAGTTCAGGATACGGCAAATTATTCTGCCATACCTGGTGATGAATATTCAGGTCTCGGCAGCTAGATCTCCTTTTAAAGAGGAAACTAACATTTCCCAGGAAGTCACAAACATCTCATGTCTCATCAACATTCAGCAGTCTTCTAACTGCTAGTCGCTTGCAGACACTGCCTTGAATTTGAAAAGCTAGTTCCCATAAGAAGCAAGGAGGAAACACACAGAGACTCTATCTTGCAGATCCTGAAATTCTGGGCTTCCACATCCTTCCAAGAGACCTCAGTGAAGAAAGGAGATGCTAGTTACAACTAGTGTCATGTGGGAGAAACTGGAACACAGGGACAGCTGCTCTTTACAAATTTGAGAATACATGATGAGCTAGTTTAACGTTGCATCATCCACTCTCATCAAATCTTACAAGCACCTGAAGCAGAACTCAGTGATGCTGAGTGGTGAACAGCGATGGTGAACAGCAAACATTGAGGACTGACCTCTTGCCTTAACCACTCAGGATGCGGTACACAGTAAAGCAGGGTCATGCTCCAAATTTTGGTATTATTAAACATCCAAAATATCAGTGGATGAGATGAGGTACAGAAGAGAAACTGAAGAAAGTTGGGTTTTCTATTAATAGTTTTCAAGCAGTAATTTCTATCAGTATTAGACAGAACCATGAAACTTAACTGAGCTTGAGTTACTCCTGAGAACTACAAGAGCTGACACTGTTTGATTAGAAAACCAAAACCCAGAGACTACAGCCTATCAAATAAAACAAAAAGTGAAAGGAAAAGCTGGAGCAGTTGAAATTAATTTGACTTACAATAAAATTATTAAATATTCTGCTGTGAAATAAATACCAACTTCAGGACAATTGCTCTGTGTTCCTTTTTATAATGAGGTAGATGTGACAAAATTGGCATTTAACTTTAGTATTGTGTAAATGCAGAAACTTCAAATCCCATTTGTGAGAATAAAAGAGAAAAAACCCACAATGTGATAATTCAACAGCAATGACTGAATGTAGGGTATTAAGGATTATTTAACATGACAGTCATGTGTTCAACAGGAACCAGACTTGCTCCCTTATCTGACAAAAGTGCAGGTTTGCTGTAAGTGTCAGTAATAACAAATTACCCTTTAAAGCATGTAAGACAATACTCATTCCATTTATGTAAAGAAACGATAAAATTTAGGTTTGCAGGCAAATATTTGCAGTAGAAACAAGACAATTCTTACAGAGACTTAATTCTGAGCAGAAATGCCACACAATCTCAACTAACCCCCAGAGTGGTTAGCGCTGAATATTCAAGTCTATGATAAGAGGAAACATGTCAGAACTTGGATCTACTGCTAACTCTTAAATAAAAGTTCAACACACTGAATTCCAAAACAGAAATCTGTTTACAACTTTACTTTGTACTAGGTTTTCCCTAAAATCAACTGCAAAGTAGGTTCATATGTAAGACTGAAGGGAAAAGCTGAGAAGCAGAATACTGCTTGATCATTTTAATCTGAAATATTTATAACATATAGCAAATCCTGTCCCATCCTGAGGACTCCTACACACATTTATTTATGTCATATTGTACATCAGTATGAAAAAGTCAAACACAGTCTTTGAAAATAGATGGCAGACACATTACAACTGCTATCAACTGCAAATAGCAGGCCTTACAGGTCTTCCCTCAATGTAAAATTAGTGACCCATACCCTGTTTACACACTTTAAATTTTCTACAAAAGCTATCTCAAAAGTATTACTTTAGTAAAAATATCAACCATACATGCAGTGCATTTAATTTTCTTTAAGACTGCACCTGAGCATGTTGCATTGAAGCACAAGAAGATCCAAGGTCAGCTAATGAGGAGAAAAGTCAAATTTGGAAGTATACATGGATATTTCATTGCTTTCCTTTTGGCAAAGAGATTCCCATCTTTATCTTTCAAACACATGGCTGTCATGACTCATCTTGGAAAAGCAGTACTTGACAGTTCACAGGACTATTTCTTAAAACCATTAGCAAATAACCTTTAATATGAGACTTATGAGTAATTTAGATTTTTACAAATTGCCTGTCCCAGGTTCTTAAGAACCTACATTTTCTAAGCTTCAAGTTAATAATGTAACAGTATATAATATTGTTTAAGCCATTTGTCTTGAATGAAGCAAATATCCTTTTGAGAAGAAATCAGTCAAGTTGAAATTAACTGTCCTTTCTGTTGTGCAATTTCTTCCCCAAAACTAAAGAGAAAATAGGCAGGGCATGTAACATATCAAGACAAAAAAGGCTAACGAAAACATTTTGCTGGCAGTTTTAACAGCAGTATGGCAAAGACAGAGACAATTTGAAATAATCTGGACATAAAGTCATATTTTGCCTTCAAAATTCAACCGCAATACAACAGACAGTCAAAGCAACTGTGAGAGAACTGATGTGTTCTGCTTCCAAACTACACCTCCACCCGAGGAGTAGGATGCCCCAACAGGGCCATGTTAAACTCCAAGTGTATGACCACTACCGGTGTCCAAAGGCAATGCAGCCTCACTTGCTGAGCAATACTTCAAGACCATCTTGTGACTTTGTTCTGTGATGTGCATTTGTATCAACTAATTTGCAGATGACACTGCAGTGCTAATTTTGAATGATAAAGTCATGTAGGGTCTTCGACATGGGAAGGCTGATTTTCTCTTTACTGCATATGTGACCAACAGGTCAAGGGGGGTGATTCTCCCCTTGTACTCTGCTCTCGTGACACCCCACCTGGAGTGCTGCAGCTTTGTGGCTTCCAACATAGGAAGGACATGGACCTTATGGATTGAGTCCAGAGGAGGGCCACAAAGATGATCAGAGGGCTGAAGCACCTCTCCTGTCAAGACAGACTAAAAGAGTTGGGGTTGTTCAGTCTGGAGAAGAGGAGGCTCCAGGAAGCCTTACAGAACCTTCCAGTGCCTAAAGGGGACTTACTGGAAACGTGAGGAGGGACTCTTTACAAGGGCATGTAGCAACAGGACAATAAGGAATGGCTTTAACCTGAAAGAGGGTAAATTCAGATTAGACATTGGGAAGAAATTCTTTACTATGAGAGTGGCAAGATGCTGGAACAGGCTGCTCAGAGAGGTTGTGGATGCCCTATCCCTTGAAGTGTCCAAGGACAGGCTGGATGGGGCTCTGAGCAACCTGGTCTAGTGCAAGGTATTCCCGTCCGTGCAGGGGAGCTGGAACAGGATGATCTGTAAGGTCACTTCCAACCAAAGCTCTTCTGTGATTCCATGATGCTATGGGAGTTGTGGGGTTTGGATACTGTCGTTTTGGAATAGCTACACAGACACTCTGATAACCACTCATATCTCTGAAAATGCTTCTAATGTAACTCAGCAGAGCCAAGGTTCAGGGACAGTCACTTTACTCCCAGGAAAGAGCCTGACAGGAGTGGATACAATGTAATTTAAGTGAACTGAGGCCATGAATGAACACTAAAGGGAGCTTTGTTCTCAAACTGGTGTGATTCTCTTGATAAGCGTGTTTGACACTGCATTTGCTTGCTGACGTTACTGTTCCGAGAAAGTTAAGGTATTAGGGGGCTGCTGAAGGATTTTTTTTTTCCTTGAGAGGATTTTGGAAAAAAAATCCCAAATTCTCCGCTTTTTAAATTGTACATGGGAGGGAGTGCAACATACAGTGATGACCATCCAGAAATGTAAGCCCTTCCAGATCAAGAGGAAAATATATCTACAGTAAAATAAATTTTACCAACAATAAAGAAAGGCAAATCTATGTCCTTATCAAGCCAAGAGAGATACAATTTCTCAAATTACCTGCTGCTTGGAGACGCTGGATTTAATGCAATTCTGAATACACTGGCTGTACAATATAACGTAAATGCATATACAGTTGGCACTGAGAGGCACATGTGAGAACACTTTTTGAGAGAAGCAATAGTGGAGAGCCCCCAGTGGAAGCAATGAATGATGTGTTGGAAATTAAGTAACAGGGTCAATTAAAATACCTCAGCTTTAGAAAACCAGGTAACAGGAGACTGCAGCTCCTGTCTGCAGTGCTGTTCTTCTCTATGAAAGTGTGGTTTTAAAAAAAATCCTGTGGTCTCAATATTATTTTACGTCTTTAAATATTTCGTAATGCAAGGGGAAAAAACAGCAAAGGAAATACTGAGCTGGGTATCCCCTATGTAACACTGACCCTAACATTTGTATTTGCAATGGAGATCGCTGAAAAGGATAAGGAAAAAGAAGTGACAAAGTAGCCATTTAGGGTTTAGGTTCTTAGAAAGCTTCCATGACACAGTATCCCTGCAACCTCTAATACATCACACTCACTACATATCTGTGCTATACGTAAATTTATATAGATGAATTACTTTCATAAATCTATAGCCTACAGTACTTCAGCATTCTTAAGAGTCAGAGTGGTGGGTAGATAAGAAAAATCAGACTAGCCAAGACCTCAGATTCTACAGCTGTGAGAAGGGCTAGATGAAAGTATCAAATAAATACAAAGAACATGCAAAATAATGCCTAAAGTGTAATGGAAGAGAACCAATATGGAAGGCAACATAAAGGGAAATATTTCCAAGCAGATGGCTCCTTTTAACCAGACACTTTACTAACGTCTAAAAGTACAGTCTTCTAAATGAAATGTATTGATATACAGAAGCAATTTTTCTTTGAACAACTTTCTGAAAAACCTCCTACTTGGGAATAGCACTGCTTCCCTTCACCATCACAATCTGATTTCTAGTAACATTTCCCCAATCCCTCCAACTGGACATGACTTCAGCAGTAAAACTACCTTTCATCCAAAAGTGCAGCAGAGAACCAAACGTACCCAGGAGTCTGTTATCCCCAAGAGGAGTCTTAAAACCTGTGCAAGAACCCTCTTGCCTCTATTGTTAGCACTAGAAAGTCTGTGCCTATCCCAAACAGTTAAAAACTCTTTTGGATTTAGCTGGATACAAATTTGACCTAATATTTGGACTTGAATTAAAGGCCAAGCACTTGAGATTTATGCTAATGTCACAGATCTCATTTCTAGGTAATTTAAGTGTGCTCCACTGAAGACCATTCCTTACACTCTTTCAGAGGCCAGAACTGTTACAGAGAAACCAAATTATTAAAGTAGCATATGTCACCAAGAACATGCACAGCAGTTCTACAAAACCTGTGCTAGCTGTCTACTGATTTCCAAGTACAGTTGAGAATGATCACATTGAAGTGTAAAGGCCTGTTCTTGCAACAAGCCTGTTCTTGCTTTCTGGATGCTTTACATCTCTACCTATCCATCTATTCAAGATAAGCTACGTATACACACACATATAACACATACCTAAATTAATAAAATAAACAATGCAAACAGTAAGCAGACAACTCTTTTGATGACAAGTAGGACCTAAAACAAATCCTAGGAAACATACTAAAAGAAAAATCAGTTTCTTTTAAAGCTCACTGCTGGGATGTCAATTAGAAAACAAATGGCTACAAGCAGGAGCAACCACCTGGAAGACAAGTAATCTCTTACCCTGTAGTAACTTTACCACAATTTTGATGCCATGAAACCCTAATTTTTTTACTTCAAAGCCCAATCTTTGCCCCACCCCTGACTATTCTTCCTAGTCTTCTCATATTCATTCTTTATTTTAAAAATGTTTATTATTTTGAAAACTACATTTGCACCTCTCAGAGGAAGATGGGTATTAACATTGAAACCAATTCCTTGGAGAACCAAAGTTTCAATGTTATCACACACTCATACACATAAAATTATATTAGATTTCATACAGTGAATACTTCTTTTTCAGGTAGAGCTCTGAAGTTATGACTTTTATTCACAGGGGAAAAAGGAACAGACAAGATATCTATAACCTTACAGTCTGCATGCTGTGCATGTCATGTAGCAATAAATAATTCATATTTTGACCTTATGGGATACCTTTTACTCATTGATTTCAAAGAGCTTTTGAAAAGGTGGATATATGTTTTATTATCGGAAGTTTACAGATCTTAGGATGAACAGAGACATAAAATTACCTATTCAAGGTCATTTAGTAAGCCAGGTGTATTTAAGTGGCTAGTATCAGGCATTCTGCCTTTTTGGTTCAGGTTGCAATTTACAGTGACACTATGAGAACAGTCAGATACTGCCTTAAACTTGAATTAAACCTATGAGAAAGCATGATGGATGCTACCTCTGTAAAAATACAGAAAAACTAAACATATTCCTGGGTGAGAAAGGAGAAAAAATTACTAACTCTAGGTATGTGGTAGCAGGACTGCACAGAAGAATTCTCCAGAATAATCTTATGCAAGCATTCTGGAAAGGGCACTGGATTCACAGGCAGAGCTGTCAGGATGTGCTGAACAGGGATGAAAACAAAGTTGTCTTCTTCCACAATGAGATTTTCTTGAAGACCATATCAGATATCAGAATGAACCTGAAGAAAGCAGTAGCAGTTCTAGTATACTACTATAAAAATTGTATAAAGAGGTGAACGGTAGAAAATAATACATTTTAGAAAGACTGATTCTATTTCCAGCAACTTTCCCAGAAGATAAACTACCAGGATTTAAGGTATGTAAACCAGAACTAACCACATTAACTATTCTAGGAAACACTCTTTTTTATATTCATTTGCTTAAAAAATGGTGTTTCCCCTTATGTTAATAATTAACTTCTGAAAAATATTTTAAATAAAAAATAAACATGCAAAAAGCTTTCTACAGAAAACAACTCCAAACTGATACATAAACATGAGGACATTTGTGAGAATGTAGCACTGGGAAGACAGTTTGTTAGTTAACACCACAGCAATAATGCTTTGGATTAAATACTTAAGTCTTGCAATTCTCTGAACTGCCTTACCTAACATTAAGTACAGGGCTCCATTCATGGCCTTAACTGTAAAGATTGTGTGCAAATGCTTTCCTGAAGTGAGCTCGGAATGTTCTTTACTTTTCACGATGGAGTCCTTATGTTGTCTCAGACTGCTGAGAACTTAGAGGCATATAACATGCATAAATTATCTGTTCAGCTGGCCTCTGGAGCGCAGCAGTAGTAGGACCCAAGGTCCTTATGTGTTAGCCAAGAAAGATAAAAAGAAATAAGCCTTGGGTTGTTTCTTTGTTTCACTTGTGTTTGTTTCTTTTTCCCCAAAGAAAGAAGGTACTATAATCTGCCAGAGAGGGAGCTTACTCTGTTCTAATAACATTATGTTTAAACAAACCAAAGATTTGTATTTTACAGGGGGAAAAAATTATCACCACTGTTATCACCGCTGGCTTATAACAATTGGTAGCAAAACACTATTTCATAAAAAGTCAGCACTTCAAAGCTAGATTTAACTAACACCACCATTGAAATGTTTCCTTCACAGAAAATTAGGTTTTAAAGCCAAAAAAGAAATCACAAAAAACAGGCATTTCTTATTCTGTATGTATTAAAATGAGGTAAACCCAAAACTTAGTTACTGGCAAGTCAAACTATCATCATGGGGAGAAAAAATCCCATCCTGATTTGTCTGTGCAATCAGAATGAAATGGAGTTTAAAGACATACAGCAAGCACTAAGAAAAGACAGATTTGCCAGAATTTTCCTGGGATTAATTAAAGGGGAATCATTTTAAATCCTTCTCTTCTTCCCAAGCCTCTCCAAGCTCAATTTACTCCATTTAGGTAACAAATGCAAAGTAGGCAGGAAGGCATGTGCTATTTTCCAATCAGAAAAGCAATCTGGTTTAGAGAAGAGAATTTTTTAAGCTTTCAAAATACAAAACCATTTGGAAGACCAAACAAAATACAATCCTCAATTCCTCTGTGCACATGGAGTCCTTCAGACAGACAACAAAATGTGCCCCTCATGAATAATTTCCTGCAAAAGATTTACAAGAAACCCTCCAAAGTCTTGATGTTCATGCCCAACTGCAAAAATATTTGATGTAACGGAGAGATAAGTAATGATTGTCTGATTCCCTTACCCTACTGTAAACAGGAGTATCAGCACTGAGGACTGGGATAAACACAGGCCTCCATGCAAAAGGTGAGGGACAATTACCACACACTGCACGTGTTTCACCACAGTTTGCCCCATACCTTCTCCATATTTAAGCTCCTTACCTTTTTTTCACTGCTACTTTCACCACCTGTGCTTAAGCAGAAATTATTATAAGCTTATTAGCTGTAAGTGGTCACGTCTACAAACATGGGAAGGGTTGGTGCTTGGTGCCAATCAGCTTTCACTAATCTGCACCCTACCAGTGATCCCACTGCCCCTCAGGATTGACTGTCAGGAGGTCAAAGTCGTTCCCTGAGCCAACAGAGGCACAAATGTCATGTTCCTGTCTCCCTCTCTTCTGCTGAAGGCATGTATCGACCTAACTCCCATGTCTTATGGAAAATGAATGTGTCTAGTTACTTCTTTGATTTTGAAGGTATTAGTTATGTCACAGACATTGTGCAAAGCCAGTGATCCTCACAGCTCAGGTGAGGAAAGAGAAAATCTCTCTCAGGAGATCACACAGCTTGGGAATGGAGATCTGCAGAGTTCCTCACTCATTTACAAATGAAGAGAATCAAATTCCACACTTTCACCTTGATTTTAATACTTTTCGTGGGGAAAAAAAATCTAAATCTGAACCTTGTCTACACTCCCACTAGCAACTTAAATGTATCAAGAAAAAATGTTCTTTTAGCTAGATCAGTATGGGCAAATTACTGCTTTTATCCTCCAATTACACAGCCAGCACTTAGCTTGGTGAGCAGCATGAAAATAGCTGTTATACTACATACTATAACTATATTCTATGTATTACTTTATTTGTAATGATTAAACAACGGTTTATTGACAACTTAAAAACTTTTCAATATCCAAAATACTCTTGTGACAATAGCTCACTTGCAGAAACCTAAATATTACTGGTACGGCTGTGATGATGCCCTCCTGCCACACTAATTTCAAGCCCGGGTTAAACCAGGTAAGTACTGACACAGGTGAGCAACACCTCATAGGACAACAAGGAAAGATTCCATCTTTGGAATTTCACCAGAAAGGTTTGGAAAGTTGTCTTCTGGAGGCAGAAAAAGCCCACCACTTTACTCAAATCTGTATGCAAGGTGCAGTCTAAGAAATGACAGCTTTTGTCAGTTACTCTTTCAGAGCACATAAAAAGGAAAACTAAATTAGGTATTTAGATAACACTAAAAGGAAACTAAGCTTACCCTTATTGCACACAGGCGTTTCACCTACTTACCAAAGGGTAGATAAGAACTTTTTGTGCCACTCATAATGGAAACCTTCGTACTCAGCTTTGAGCAATACTAGAACAGTCATTTTAACTATTTTATTTCCAGAAATGATTAGGAAATATGATCATGTCTTACACTGTGGCAAGAAATAATGATCAGAATTAAAAGAAGAATATGCAGGCATTATAAAGCGCAGGTCACTGTTACAGGTTTAATATACCCCCCAGTTTGGTTGATGTGTTAATATGTTTTACATTTTAAAGCAGCACACAGGGTATTCATCAGGTAACTATAATTGTTGAGGATATTTCAGGTACTGGAATACAAAACTAGTTATTTACATAATAGCTGTGAAAATTGCACATCCTTCAATTAGATTTCTATTTTAATCAGTGAAACTGTGGGAATAATCCCGTAATATTTCAGTAATGTTTCAATAATAACACTTCAATAATAATGTTTCAATACCTTTTTATACTTCAGAAAGAGCAAGAATATAACTAGACAAAACTCGGAATATTCTGGTTCTGAAAATCACTTTCTTTCCCAAGTATGAAACCCACCTCTTTAATTCATTTCCCTTTCTACTTCATATATTAAGAATAATCTTTTTATATAGAGTTGGTTTTGGTTTTTGCATTTTGCAAGTACAACAAATTCAGAATACCTCTATGAAGTTGGTACTTATGAGGCAGAGAGCTGACAATAACTGCCCCTATTTTCAGGTGGAACAGTTGTCATGCAAAGAAGCCCCAATTCATAAAAGTCATGAACACAACAGACAACCACCTCCACTGAAAAATTATGCTACTACCTTTAGATTAAGGTTACTCAATTACATTTTAATGAGGTCTGTGGGGTAACCCTGCCAACCCACTATCTCTGGCAGAGGCCACTGTAACATCCCCAGCCCAAGCTCTGCAGGAAGCACAGGGCAGCACTGTGGCCATGAGGCCCCTCTGAAGAGCTGGGACATAACAGGTCCAGGCAAATTTTGAGTGCAACTCAAACCTGGTGATCTGAAAGCTGCTCACCTGTAAAAGAGGGGAATCCACCAGTGGGACTTTTAACTGACTTAAAATTTGTTTGGTGGTGGGTTTTTTTGTGTGTGAGGGGGATTATAAAACTGTAGAAGGAATTAATCTACAACAGTGTGTGCTGTTTGACATTTGAGGAGAGTAGTTTTCATTTTACTGTATTTTAACAACTGGAAAAGTTTCGAAATCTTGTGTGACCAGATCAAACTCATGTAGTAGCAGTCACTGAGCCATTTAAGTGCCTTAAAGCTTGCAGCAGCAGCTCTTTGCTGCAGGTACAGGCATGGCTAAAATGAACACAATTCATCTCCAAAAAGAAATGGAATTACACCCAGCAGTCTATGTACAGTGCAAGCTTCAGCATGATTTAAAAGAAAAAAAAAAAAGGCAAACCCAACCAACCACGCTTTATCAGTATTTGAAAATTCTCCCTTCCTCCAAAGAGCATTTTCCAGTATCTTATTTAGCTCTCTACCATATGCTTGCAATTTCTGCTCTCCGTAGAAGTCATTCTAAAAAACCAAAGGAAAATTTTTGTGAACCACAAATATAATAAAGTAACCCCCTCCATGAAATGGTCTAAAAAGCTTGGATTGCTTCTGCTCCACCTCCCCACATCTGGCACTCGCATCAGGTTACAGGCCAGAAGGCAACACAGAGAGACGGAAAGGGAGATAGTGGCTGGATCATAACTAGAAGGAAGCGTGCCTTCTCTAACTCACTCTTTTCCCAAATGCCGATACGGCAAAGCGTGATTAAAAAAAACCAGTTGTGGGAGAAGTCTGCACACGTACATACACAAAGCACACAAACATCTGAAAGGCAGTGAATTACACAAAATATGCTCAGATGACTTCAGAACTATCACTCTGTGCCAGAACTGCAACTGGGCTTCTGATTTTGCAACTGACAAAATTTGCAGGAAATGGGCAATCATTGGTTTCTAATTCACAACACTTTCACTTCTTCTAATTTGCCACGTATTTCATAGGCATAACAAAACCAAAAGCCACTGAATTATCTAAATGCCACAGCATTGTCAAATAATATTGATTGGTCTTTTTGAAGTTTAAATTTTGCAAACTTAAAACTCAACCAGGAAGATGCACAAATCTACACAAGGATCCAAGGAGCTGGCTGGAAGTGTTGTTTCCCCGACCTCTCTCTGGAACCACATTCTCCTCATCCCTTCAAGCCCACATCAGCAGCACAACAGCATAAAAACTTTCACTGAGTCTTTCAAGCTTAGCAATAAATCTACTGCAGTCTGAATTATTGGAATTATTCAGACTGTTCAAATGATTTTTTTGTTCCAAATGGACTTGGCACGCTGGTCAGGAACTCGTCGACTCGAACACGAGCAACAAAAGTGGAATTCTTCTTGCTAAGCTAATTGATGGCCCTACAAAAACAAAACGCAACTGCATATTCAAGACTTTCAAAGACGCACTGTATTAGAGTTGCCGAGCGCCTTCCCCTCAGTGCCTGCTGTAATATGATCGTAATTGCTGTGAAAGGGCGAGAGACCGACTATACGTTAAATCCTGCCATCTGTAGGTGCTTTACACAGTTCCATTTGCTGCTGCCGGGTCAAAAGTTTACCCTATTTTCGCTTGCTCATAACCAATCACACAAGTCTCTGCTATGCGTAATCTTTGACCTACTCTCAAAGCAATTTTTGTATTATAGAGTCATATGATTACACTGAAAAAACCCACACATTTTATTAAGAATACACTTCTTGTTGCTTAGCTTTATAATTATTATTATTTCCATATTCAGTAAGCATACTGTACCGACCTTGTTCCTCCCAGTTAACTCCCTTGGAGCACAATCATGGAACCATGAATTCTCCAGCATTTCTGGCTAGCTGTAACCCAGAACCACATGCAAAACAGAGCTGGAAAGCATTCACAGTATCTGTCATTCTAAAAGTAAGGGGAAAGAACTGCTCGATTTGCACTAATACAGAGAGAAGACGCTCTGTAAACATTTAAATTAATGTTCAAAGTGAAAACGAAAAATGTTTCTGAAAATTAGGATTGTCAAAAGAATATCCCTATATATTTACCTTAAAAATTAAATATGCAAAAATATACTGCATGGAAACATTTATGCTACTGATATTATTATTATTAAATATCAAGGGAACAAGTAGATCCATGAACAACAGAATTAATTAAGCCTCATCTCCCACAGATTTATACCTCCTGGTTGGTTGACTTTGGTGTCTAGAAAGGTGAAAGCTTTGAAGGAAGCTTTTCCCACAGCTGGGACATTTGTTTAAAGCCTCACTTTTCCCATCACTAGGATTCCCAGACAACTAATAAGATTATTTCATGCTGCAACCTCTCCCTCTGTCAGGGCACCTTTAGGTGGTTCCACCTATACTCAGCTACTTATTTTCGCAAAACTTGTGGGATCTGAATTTCGAGATCTCCACTGTGCCAAAAAACGTGATCAGAATCAGCAATAGGTTCAAAAGATAATGAGGGAAGTTGAAGGGGTGTGTGTGCATCTACGCATGTGCACAGTGTGACCTCATAAACCTTGTTTCTATAGGAAAAGAGGCTAAAAATAAAGGTGAATATTTGACCTTCTTACTATTTCACAGAAAGCTGACTTAGCAGGACCCAACTAAACAGCTGGCTATACTAACAGATCACCTAAAACTAATACCGCAACATTTAAATCCATCTTGTACATTTTGCTGGACAGCTTTTAAAGAAAAACAGACACACAGGCCCATTTAACTTGTAATAGGAGGTATAGGGATACTTTTCCACAGATATGTATTTTACTGTAATCTATGAATTGTGATAGATTTGTGATGTTTTAAATTCTTTTTAATCTAGCATTTATACAAGTGTGTTCAGTCTTCAAGAATATAAACACGAGTCAGCACTTGCATGAATAGTTACATTGCTCCATTTCACATTTGACTCTTAGTTGCTAAACCCTTGGTAAACGTAACAAGAGAACATAAACCAGCCCTTGCCACTGCGATCAGTGGAGTAATATAAACCAGAGAATAATCAATCAAATTACAGCATTAGGCCACTACCAAGCAGGTAATAAAATATGTTCACGTACAAAATTCTAATAGTTATGAAGTCAAATCATTTACTAAGAGACAGAATCAAAATTACTCCAAATAAATACATCAAGATGTAGATTTTAAGGCAACACTAGTCTGCCATCTCACCTCTTTGGTACAGCAAAGACCACAGGACTTAGCAGCTCTTACAGCAAAAATCAAGACCTTAGATGTGCAAGCACATCTCTTTATAATGCTATACATGAAGTCTTATATTACTTCCATAAACTGATCAGTTTAAGTCAATGAGATGTTTGGAAAACAGAAAAAGCTACTGATAACGTTTCAATTCTCATAGAGAAATAAATAAAAACCAAAGTAAAACAGAAATCAATATTTTGAAGGAATGAAAGAGGTTTCTCTAACTGAGAAACAGGTTGGCATATGCCAGATATTAGCTATCAGACAAAATTCTCTACAAGATGTTTATTATACATATTCTATATGTAAATATAAAAATAAATAAACTGTGTGCACAGATACACACAGCATTCAGACATCTGTTAACAGGACTGATAACACCTATGATCCAGGCCAGGAACAAGTGAACAGTCTTTGCCCAGGGGAAAGCAAGATGGATGCTGTTACAGGAAACCTACTCCACTCAGCTTACCAGCAGCAAAATGAACAGTGGAAAAAGCCCAGTATAAAAGAAGAAACAAAGAAAAGGCAACAGAACTGACTCTTAAGAACACAAAGGGGAAGGCTGAAGGTACCCAAAGGTATCTACAACATGTCTCAACACAGGGAAATTTTTCACCTTGGCAGAAAAGTCTGATCTGGAGCAGAGCTCAAACAACTGGAGCAACAACTCATCAGGAGATAAAAAGACTGAAGAAGTGAAGTTGAGAATTTAGGAACCTGACTCAAACCCCAATGTGATCCAGTAGCATGGAAGTGCTATAAAGCCACTCAGTGTTTTTATGTAAGTTTGTGCATCTCTTCTAATTTTCCTACAATGCAAAAAGTGATTTTAGAAAGTTTGCAACTGAGCATGAATTTATATTACTCTTAATATTACTGGGGCAATTTGGAGAGTTCAACACCAATCTTGGTAATGAGGTTAGTTGACTCATGTGGGCCCCATTCCTGATAAGGAGAAACAATCTGCTCCCAGCAAAGAGATCTTTCATGCTGGAGCCAGAAACTTTACAGG
This sequence comes from Monarcha castaneiventris obscurior, assembly GCA_026261815.1. Taxonomy (NCBI): domain Eukaryota; kingdom Metazoa; phylum Chordata; class Aves; order Passeriformes; family Monarchidae; genus Monarcha; species Monarcha castaneiventris. The sequence continues at coordinate 15,233,661 of JAMPIT010000379.1, forward strand.
AACCTGACGAGGCTCAGTGGAATGTACAAGTACCAGGATTTTATGTAGGTCTACAGAGCAATGACATGAGGGATCTGTGATGCAGAATTTTTTCTTTCAGTTTTATTTAAGAACAACAATTCATATATTTGTTTGACTGTATTGGAATTAAGTGACCCAGATTATCTGGATAAAGACACATACACAAAAGTAACAAGTTTCTTCTACCACCAGCTGAGTGAATTATAGTATATTGAGATCTAAAAGATACCACCCAATTTGTACATGATTCTTCTACTTTTTCATTTTCACCTGAACCATTTTCATCAGTACAAGAGCCTAATGATTTCCTAGGTGTGAAAATTCTTAAAACAATGAATCTGAAAAAATATGAAAGTTTAAAAAATTATAAAGCATATAAAAATCTAAATCTTAATTTAGTATTTAACCTTATGATGATAAAAACACACAACCAAATGTGGAGAAAATTGTTAGAAGCACTTGCTTTGGGTGATCTGCACAGATTAAAAAGGTATTCCGTGCTCTCATGTAATGGATATGCGTATTATCTCAGAATAATAAAAATTTTATAGACTACCACTGCATGACAATGAAGAGTACACATACAATTTTATACATTTTCTTAATATTATTATTGTTTTATATATATACAGAGCTTTCCAGCTTCCCATATTCTTTTCAGGTTTAATAGTTACAGTCTCAAATTAATCTTGCAGTTCTCCTAAAAGGCAATATAAAACTATAATATCAAAATCCACTCAAAAATTAGTATTTGACTTCTCAAATGGCAATTAGAAGTTTGAATCCGAATTACTTCATATGCAAATAACATGCTTTTTATATGGCAGAGGAGCTTGTAATTGATAAGGGCATTTTTAATGAAGTGTTTTAAAGGATGTGGTTTTCTGTTAAAAGAGGTCACTTATTACAAGGAGTTGGCAATTCTGCTTCAGTGATTGGATGCAGAACCTCCCACCAGCTAATGCTCACAGACCTCACGTCCTAGTCCTTGGGGTAGTCACCAACCTGGCCAGCCTGCACAAGCCACAAGTAGCCACCCTAGAAATATTATCAAGATATTATCACGGAAATAAAGGCGGACAACAGGAAAAGGGAGACTCCTCCAGTCCCTCAGAGCCAGCCCTCTCAACTGGATTGTGGCAAGCCTCCAATGCAGCCCAGTTGCTGGGCAGCATTTGCTGCAGCAAAGCTGCTCTCCATCTTCTTTGGTAAAAAGCAGAGCAGATGGAAATTTCCTGTAGGCTGGTCTTGGCCCAGAGACCACTGTTTGGACGATACTCCTCCATGAATAAGAGCAATCCATTCATTGCGACAAACTGACTGGCCCTACTGTCCTCTTTTACAGCACAGCTCGGTCCAATCCCTTCAGTCCGTGATAAAACAGCGCAATGTGAGCACATTTCATCGCCTGTGCCTGGGTAGGAACTAAGCCATGAAGGAAAATACGGCCATGTCACGCTAAGCAAAGAAACACATGAGTAACTTTGGCAAGCACCTAAGATAAGGCTTTTCTGAGTGACTGAAGGTAATGTTATATTGATGTTATGATAAATTATTACCTACGGACACAGACCAAGCAGACACAGCAGCAGAAGCTGTGCAACCATCCTCTTCAGAGTGGCAGCTGTATGTTCCTCTCTTAACACCATTGGAAGATAAAAATAGAAAATAAATCCTTTATACAATTAAAAATGTTATAAACCTGTTGTTTCCTGAAAGTTTCCAAATTTTACTTAGAATGAAAGAAACACTTCAATATATGTAACAACCATGGATCTTCTACAAAATTCAAAGGATTTCTCACTTTCTTTGGTCTTCCCTTGTCTGTACTGCAACATCATAGCTAAAACACTAGGGAGCTCAAAGCAGAGCTCCGTCCTGATTTCTGTTCCCTTTGGAATCAGTGGTGTACATATCTTATTTGTTACACACAGGCTGTTAAGACTGCTTTTCGAAACTCCATTCAAACATAAGTCAAAGTTCTGGTCATTGATGTAGCTTTTCTGGTTGTTCCAGTGACAACAAAATGGGTTTGCCAGCTATTCCTGATGAAATGAAAACCTTGGGACAGGATGAAATAGTCCTTTTAAGTCAAAAAGACAAAAGGTGGTCACTATGAATTTATGATATTCCACTATTCATCCAAGTGTTGAAGATGAAAGCTAGGAAAGGGAAGGGAAATGTTTTATATTATGTTTAGGACAGAGGCATCTTTGTTGAGCTCTGCCTAAAGTTTTCTCACAGGGCTTTGCAAAATGCAGTGCCACCTACCACATGAAGAAAAGGTACACTCAATCACCACATGCAGCCAGTGTTGCAGCATCATTTTCTGCAGAAAACCTCCTGGGTGAGCAAACTTTCCCTGGAAGGGCTCCTCAATGGCCCTTTCCAGCAAGCAGAGTGCATAGGGAATATTCAGTAGGTATTTGCTGTTCAAGTGCATGGTATCAGCAGAGACAGAGTGTGACAAGCCTTGTCTGGATGAAAAGTTAGGGCTCTCCTCAAAGGCTCCCCAAGCAGCCTAAAGCATATTTAAATCGACCTGAGAGTGTACAGGAACAGAAGAGGAACTCTTTCTTATCCCTTTGTACTCATGCTTTTCTGTCACACTAAGTCCATGAGTAGAGTCAAAGGCAGGACGGGTGAATTAACTCAGAAAAAAGCTGTCCAAAAAAGCTGAGCAATCAGTCCTCAAAAAATTAATGATAAAAGACTTTGAATAAAGCCAATTTGTAATGGAATGTAAGAAGGGAAGTCCCTAAAGAGAAAAACTGTCTACCAGCTCTGCAGCAGGTTTTGCTGCCCCATGCAGTTTACCATGGCAAGACGCCAACTTGGCAAGAGTCGCTCTTCTCCAAGGAGCCTGGCAGGGCGCCAGCCACACTCACAGGTCTCATTGCTGCTGCCAAGCTCAAGGGGCAACTGAAGACCCTCTTCTGTGAATCTGCAGATCTGGTTATGACTGGGGATATTTGTGTTTCAAAATGTTCTTAACCAAGTCAAGCTCCCTCTGTGTTTATACAGTGACTGAACAGGCGAAACAGAATACTTAACCCAGCTAGAGAAATGAGCCACAGATTGTTAATTATATGGCTATTTGCACTTTGACTGGAAGAGGAAGTAAGCTGGTTATAAGTACTTTGGGCTTTACTCCTGTAACTGCATTGAAACCACATTTATGACAGCTGAAACTATGCAATTTTATATAAATGTAGGCGCTTCCTGTTTTTGAAACAAGTCGTGGTCTGCTTGCCCTTACCTCACAGTAACGTCACTGGAACCAGAATGTATTAAATGTGCTCCGTTTTACTGACTTTATGATCTTGTTTTGCTAATTATTTTTGAATGTGTAGACAAAATGCATATTTTGGACTACTGCTGACAAGCATATCTATTCCTAGGACCTAGCTGTACTCTTTAGGCATCAGGAAACACAGGTTTTTCATGTGTGAGACTGAAATGCCCAGCTATGACCAGGGTGTGCCCATCCCTGGTGACGTGGTCATAGTCACTCTCAGATGAGGAGGCAGGTGCGTCACACTCCCCCGGCAGGCAGGCTGCACTCTGAACTACACATGCAGGCAAACCTAACTTTTTCCATTCAATATGCAGTGTTTCAAGTCATTTGTAACAGCAGCTTTATTATTTTGCACAGTGTAGTGTGCACTCTTCATTGTGGCAAGTATATGTTTAATTTTATGGACACTGAGTGTGGAGAGTAACCACGGCCTCACTGGCATGAATTGAAGAAAATCACAATTTGAGTAGAAGATAATTTTGAAAATATTATTTAACAATCCTAATAGGCAGGAGCATGCTTCCTGTCCTTTTCTCTCATTTTTCTTATTTATGTTAGTTGGAACTCACGAACCAAACTTCTGCAATGAGTACAATTACGTAAATCAGCACTCTTGCTTTTCCAGTACAGTCATTTTCCTACAAGATTACAGAAGGAAGACTGATCCTACTGTTCAACTGGAAAGCAAATAGATATCCAGTAATTCCTGATGACAAAATGTGATAATTCTTACCAAACCCCCCCCCCCCCCCCCCATTTAATTTACAGTATATTCCTCCAGATTTAGTTCAGGACATACTGCTTGAGAGTCAGGTATCCCTATAAATCCAAGATATTTACAGCCAAGATAACCGAAATCCCTAACAGAGAGAAGGGGGCAGCATTTCCACCACTTTTGTTTTCCTCTCTGAGACCACAATCTCTTATTTCAGATCATTAGACCCCACCCTTTAGCTTTAAGAATTCACCAGCTTCATAGGGCTAACAGAGTGAACAATTACAGACCTCTTAGTCTCACGCTGTAAGTAGATTAAATAAAAATTCAGTTTAAAAGCCCTAGTGCAAAAATCTTCAACTAGAGGAAACACTAAAGCTAAAATTTCAAATTCAATTACACCTGATTGATTGATTTCTCTCAACTTTAAAAGTAAATACAGTACACAGTCAAGCTCAGGCATTTCTTGAAAACACTTCCCTTGGCTGCCTTCTCAATCAAGGCATGGTTTTGAAAGCAACTTAGAGCTACAAGAGGCTGGTCCTGCCATCCCTCTCTTCCAGGCCATCTTCAGCAGAGACATTTGTCCAACGGAAGTTCAAAGAGGTCAAGAGCCAGCCAAGTGACTCAATCAACAATGCAGCGAGCTGACCTCTGGTTTGGCTCCCTGAGCCAGCTCAGCCCAGAGCTGTGGCTGCAGCAGCACTGGCTCAAGGGAGAGGGGGTGACACCTCAGCACAGAGGGTGCAAGCCACACTTCTGGAAGCTGTCAGACCAACACTAGCTGCCATGATGCCACATTTGTGGCATCTCCACAAACATTGGCCCCATGTTCAGCCCCTAACCTCCAAACAAGAGAGGACACAAAAATCCAATTCATGGTGTCCATCTAGAGCTGCCCAGATTAAAGAGACTCACTGAGCTACAAAGTCTCCACTCATCTTCTGACTTTTTTTTTGACTGAAGCCTACTGTTTCTACATAGAAGTGCTCAAGTCCAGATCTTTTCAAACTTATTTCCCAAAGTAATGTGAGCATTTCTAATAAGGAAAAGAGAAAAAGGACTTAATGAAGGCAACCCAGATTAGCTAAATGACACATCATAATGGAACAATTCTGCTGTTAAAGACCATGCAGATGTTACGATGGAGGCAAAGAAAGCCTTTCTTTAGCTACAGCACAGCTGCTGCATACAACTTCAAAAAGACTTGGCACAGAATTTGAGCCACAAAACTTTCCCCTCACTTCATTTCATGAACATCATCTGCAGCTTCAGTGAGCTGCACCAAGGACAAAACGGACACATGGGGAGTGTGCAACATTTTAGCAGCAGTGGGGCAGCTTTTTGCACTGCCAGTCCTCACATGCACACTCAGAAAACTTGACTATACATCTCCACTCCTCCTCAGCCCAGCAATCCCTCAAAAGCAATGACATCCCACGCTGCTGTCCCTCCTATTTATACCACCATTATCTTCTACTTTAAAGAAGACAAACAAATTACTACATAATTAACAAATATTAAAGCATAAAAACCAGCTGTAATACACAGATCATTTCCTTTACTTTTTAGGGAACATTACAAAGTATTATCAACTTCCATTCACATCCCTCATACACTAAGCTAGTCTGAATAGACACCCTGACCATGAAGCTGAAAATGTCATAGCTTACAATCACATTGAATGCACATGCTTAATGCCAGTCTTGTATTTTCCATGTAATGTATGTACCACAAAGAAAGTATATATTCACTGTCTAAATTCAAAGTTCAGCTTTCCCCTTTAAATATGTCGAAGTATTACAGCCAGTTATAGGTAGTACACAGGAAGAACTTGCAAAAATTTTATAATATTTAGCAGTAAAGCACACAGAAGTTAACGTGATCTGCGTTACATTTGTGATTTCCTTTCAGTGATGGTAGCGTTAGGAGATGCACGTGAGAATTTAAACTGCTGTAAGATGCATGTATGTGTATGAGATTAAATTAAAATATTTCTGACACATGGGAACAAAATCTTGGAAAAACTGTATTTAATTTCTCCCTTTTTTCTTCTCTTATTATTCATATTTCATCAGCTTGTTGACTCTATGACATTCTTAGGCATCTACCATATAGAAGCCGTAAACTGCTTTGTCACCTACAATACTTTTGCCACAACTGCAAAGCTACAAAGAATTAGTCCAAAAGAGAAAACAGCAATAGCAGCAACTAAAATACTATTAACATTTAAACTTCATAAGTAAAACAGACTAGAAAAAAATGCAGAAATAAAGAAATATAAATAGAAATGCACTGGAAGGGGATTTTTTCTAAAAACTGTTCAATTACTTCACCACCAAGAACTTGAAACAAAGCTGGAAACCCACAACTTTAAAGACTATTAGTAATCTTCATTAGAAACAGTGAAGAAAACTCATTAAACCAAAGGCAAATCTTGAAATACTAGAAACATTAACCACAGTATTACTGTAGTCATAAAAACAAAACATTTCAACATGACCTACTTTAATAATAGTAAAAAAAGTAAAGAATATGGGCTCTAACCCCCTGGCTCTACTGATCTTATAAAACACCATCTACTTTTCAGAATTAGCAACAGACTCATGAAATTGAACCAATTTGTTCAACAGATGTTTCAGTTGACTCAGGGAAATTTTACTTTTCTATTGTAGAAACAGAGTGAGCTGAGTAAAATTCCTCTCTTATTAGCAGCAATCGAAGTATATTAGCTCGTAATTAGCTGCCATTTCCATTCCCTCTTTCTTTGACATAACAGAAAACATTTTCCACACCGGATTAGATGTGACACTGAAACAAAGTAGGCGCATTGATAAAAACAAGTCACCCTCCTCCTCTCCCCTCCCGCCCCCGTTTTATGGGATACGCAGGAACGGCAGAGTTTTTATTTTCCTTGGCGTTCCTCTCTCCCATTAGCTGATAATCTCCCCGTGTAGCTGTGCCAGTGCCTGCCCTGCAGGCCCACAACACCCCTGCTGTTCCAGTCCCGTGCTCTCCTCCAGTGGGCTCTGCGAATGGTGCGATCCTTTCGTAATCTGTGCTATTGCATCAGTCTAATTGCAACATAATTCTCAATGCTCTAGGTAAAGCAAATCATTTCATTTTTAACTTCTGCTCATAAAATACAGACTGTTTCCCTGCCGCCCCCACCGCCTTTTTTTGTTTATTTTCAAAGATTTAAAGAAAGACTCGCACACTGCACAGCAGTAGTCAAACAAAAATACCTCATGTTTTCTTAGAAAGCAGCACTTAAAAATATTGCTCAACACCTAAAGCATTAGTGCAGCCTTTCACAGAGCTGTATGTAGTAGATCCCCTGTGAGCAGGCTGGAAGGGGAACGTACATTCTTACTCTGTGTATTTAATATAATATTAAGCCATTATAAAAGCTTCATAGTTTTTTACTCTCTCCCTTCTCTTCCCTGCAATAGCTTATCTGGCAAACACACTCACTATGTTTCTAGGCACTGAAGACTTGGTTAATTCACAAAACCTGATCTAATGTTGGATATTTTGCATTTAGCTAAGTTGAAACAATATTTAGCTTAACCATGCCTTGGCCAAATTCACTGTTATCTACTGATTACAGCAGCATTGTAGCTAGCTATGGACATCACACTGGGAAAATACAAACCCCATGCCTGAGGAAATGCAGATGAAATTCTGACTCCCAGCCATTCTGATAGTGGGCATTACAAACACTGTCTACTTAGTATCTGATACAATAACCAGGCACGAGAGTCATGTGCCTGCAATGAAAGATGAATTTACATGTAATTTTGATTTTATGCACATATATTATCTGAGCTGACATCATCAAAAAATGCTGTGCTTCTTGCACCCCAATCATCTGCATGATACAAACGTCTACACTAAAACTAATCTCTAGATGCAAGCACTCACAGGAGGAAATACCAGAAGCTAAGTCTCAGAAAACCTAAACGCTGCCTTTGTTTGCTTTTGTGGCATGGTATACGTCGCAGTTATGTCATACCATTTCCACAGCACCTCTGCACTGTTCAAAAAATTACAAAATTACCACTAATCAAAACAATAATCTGTTTAACTCTTGGCATTTGGAGTATGGTCCTATACCTGATTTAGTGCACACTACTCAAACTTTTTTTGGAATATAGAACAAGTGATTTCTTTGTGAATTCAATGGTGCAGCTGAGTGCTCCATCAACATAATGGTTAGTCCTACCCTTACTCTGTTACTCCTAATTTAAAATAACTGTGTTATTCCTAGCTTCCTAACTAAAGCAGTGACAGCTTTAAGGTCAAAATGATTCTCCAGTTCTGAAGACAACTTTGTCTCCAGTTTGGCATAACTCAGACCTAATTTTTTCACAGCACTTAGCATTACATTGTGCTTTATATAGCACTTTCAAACCTCAGCCCCCACTGCCTTACCCCCAGTTACCAGTGGTCAGTACTTTTCCAAGTAAGATCCAAAGATCCCAAGCCATCCACAAGAAAGCAAGACACAAAGTTAGCAAAGACATGAGAAAATCTAGGATTGAGCAACTTACCTAGCATCACCTAGGAAGTCTGCAGCACAGCCAGGAAGGGAGTCCCACTCGCCAGGGCAGCATGCAGCTGCACAGAGCACCAGAATGGCTCCTGCCTTCTGCAATCCCCTGCCTCGTCCACCACGCACGTCCCAACTTCTGCTGGAAGTGAGGCAGGGGTACTCCAGAGAACAGCCTTCTCCAATGCATCAACCAGATTCATTCCCAGAGCAAGTCCATCCTGTGCGTGGAATGGAGCAGGGATCCTGCAGGGAAAAAAACCAGCACATCAGCATGTGATTTAATGCAATTAAATTGAAGGGCTTCCTCACAAGGGGCCAAACAAAAGAGATTTGCAAAGATAAGCTCAGTTTTGACAATCCTTGACTTGGACACTGCCACGCAGGAAAAATGTTTGCATTCACCACTTCTAGAAATAAGAAATTCAGACATCAGACATTGTCACACTGACACCTACAAAAAACAGCACTTGGGTTGAAATCTTTAGATTTACCATGCAGCTTTTGTGGGAAAGTAATAGTAAATTGGTTACAAATGTGAAATGATTCTTTGCATGGAAATTAGCCATAGTTGATGACTGAAAACATTCTCAAGGAGCTTCTACTGAAATCAAAGACTGTTTACTTAATATTCAAGATCCCTGGACCTTCCAGAACAAACTTCTCTGCCTGTTTTCCTCAAGCCATATCCTCTGGCCCATGTTGATTCAAGCCCTGGTCCTTCTTCATTCCTCACTTCAGCACCCCTGCCAAGTGCCTCCTCACCCCGCTCCCCAAGGATTTTCATCTCTCCCAGCCCAGTCACTTCCAGGCTTGGCTAGCAGTGCCACACTCTGCCCTTGACTCCCCCTTCTTCCTTCATTCCCCAATATTAACTCTCACTCTCCCTCTGGGTCTGCCTCCCCTGTTCACGGCCTAAGGCATTTTGGACCACACTAGAGTCCCACACATCTCACTGTGCCATGGGTTTGCTTCTGACTCTCAGGCACTGGGGTACAAATCCAGCCTCTCCCTCCTCTTCCAGGCCACACAGCTCTCACGTGCCCAAGACACCCTTCAAGATCTGTCATTTCTTTAAAAAGTTAGTTTGTTTCCATCTGAGAATTTTGCAGTGCTGACAAAGGCAAAGCCGTGACTCGAAATATGCTCTTCTTCCCCAGTGCCCATCACTAGTGCTTCCCACACTAACTCCTAGTCTCTGTTTCAAAGGGAGGGACACAGAGCATTTCCAAAAAAAGATTAGTGTTTTTTTGTGTGTTTGTTTGTGGGGGTTTTTTAAATCTACAATGAGAAACAGCTTTTTCCACACATGCTCACAGATAGCTAAATTATTTTGGCAGCAAAAAGAAATTAAGCTGGAGGCAACTGCTTAGCCCCAAAGGCTAACATTTTGTAAAGTTATAAAAAACTCCAAAGAGCATCCTATACTGCACCAGGCAGCCTTCCTTACTGCAACTCCCGGCAACTTTCAGCCCTTAACAGCTAAACTCATTCAGCTCACTGAAACAAGAACTGTGCAAATCTTAACACCTGAGTGGTCAAACTGAGGAGGAGAAGCTGTGGGTGCAGAGTGCTGGAGTGAACCCCATGCCATGCAAGCCTTGAGCACCAGTTTTGCTGCATGCCTACAAGCAATGTACAAACAGCATCATCAGACAGCACGCAGTCCAGCCGGCATTTCTTCGGATGTTTTCATCCTAGAGGTACCAATGACTGCCTGAAAAGCTACAGCTGCTCAAAAAATACTTCTAGGCCATGAAGACCTGAAGTAAAATGGGTTAGCTTCATTCCTGATGAAGGTCACAAACAGCTAATAGAAATAATTTAAGCAAATCTATTTTACTTTACATTTGCAGTAAGTTAGGAGCAGCCCTGTATCAGTTACAAAGGAGAAGGATAACTTCACACAATACTATTGATACCTGCCACTGCCTGGAGTGGGAATAGCCTTCTTAAATTAAATTCCAGGAAACTTCTTCTTTCCTTTTCTCTATTTAGCTACTTAGTTATTTATCTCAGTATGATAAACAAATGCAGCATGCTGTCAAGTAACATACAAAGGAAAGAATATATATATATAAAAGAGAAAGGAAAACCCCTAAAACAGATAACATTCTTTTGGAGCAAAGTCCAATTTACAGATTTTTATAGTGAGTTCTTAAGAGCAAACAGGGCAACGATTTCCTGATGGCTCTTGTAAATATTCTGTACAAATAAGGTCCAGAAGAGGAGACCAGGAAAAGAGAAAAACATTCACATGCTCACAGACAGATGCTAATTATGACATGGATTAAATGCATTATGACATTTATTTTTCAATAAGAAATAATTATTTCTGAGCAATGATCAGCCATTCCTATGAGATCGTATTTAGTCTAGAGACATTTGATGCACCTAACTCTTAACAACTATGGCAAAAGAAGCATGGGACCTACAAGCACACTCCGAGAACAATTATGTTAATTCTTATGAAAATAAACTGCGAAGCTTCAACATCATTGAGCATTAAAAGTTCGCTTCCATTTTCTGAAATTACTAATAAATAATTTTATTATATTCTGAATTCAATTTAGCCATGAAAGTGGCTATCAAACATCTATATTAGCTATATGTATTTTTTAAAAGCCTGAATAATTATCTGATCACTAGCTACAATTCAGATGAAAAATATAATTGGGTTGAATGAAACCTCAGTAATTCAATGTACAATCATGGAAACTAAACAAAACTTCTTGCTTAAAAAGGAAGAGCAGAATTTCATGCACTATTTCATTTGGCAGAGTATAACATATTTGCTGTCAGCAAAGGACTTTTTTCAGTGAAGAAAAAGGAAAGTATCTCAATTCATACAGCATTGCCCAAGTGATTACAAGTATCAGCCACTGGTAGTTGTCTCAACTGTAAGCAACTGCAATGTATTTTGTACCTACAGACCACTATATTGTGTTCCTAAAAACTCATCTGAAATCCAGCAGACCTCCAAAAAAGCTATGTGTTTGTTTAACATAAGCTAACCTAATTATTTTGTCATCAAAGTCAATATTTATGGGCTAAAACACTACTTCAAGTAGGAAAGCTTTAATGTAAAACAAATCATAAAACACTGATAATGGATATGCTTGAAAAGGCTCTAGGATTGCATGTATTTATACAAGATTTGTGAATATATAAACACTTGGTCATATACGTCAAGAAGAAGGTGAGGCTCAGTGCAGTGAACTAAACATCTAAAGACTAAACTTTTTTAGAACTGTGTATTCCTACAAGGACTTAAGACAGCTGGCTGAAGTGTATCAGATATCTTCCCTAACAGCAAAGACTCATCCAAGACCATAAATTGTTTCTATTTTTATTATTTTTAAGCAGTTTCCAGCATTTCTGAAATACAAATTATTCCCTGAAAACCTTCAACAGCTTTTTATTGATAATATCATTATCACAAAAGCCACACTACAATGCAAACAGTGTGTTTGCTATGATCAACAACACTGGCATCATTTGGTGAGGGATTCTTCTCTATATGAATAAAACAAATTCTGTTATTAAGTCTGTTAGGGAAGCTGTCCTTTAAATCATCATAAGGAACATAATTTCCTACAATACTAGAACTTCCAATCATCAAAAATCCCCAAATCATTATTTCTTAATTTCAAGAAATATCTCAAAGAATTCTATACTCCTATATACTAGCACCAACACAAAAACTACTTCATGCATTGATCAACATGTATAGTGTAGTTTACTCTTTCATTTCAATCTGTTCAAATAACATGACACAATGACTTCAGTATAAAACATTATGGTTCTTATGCAAATTAACAGACTCCCAACATTAAGGTTACTGCTCCACAATACATTGCACACAGCTGCTCACAGCTTGCCTTCACACTGAAAAGCAGATTAAAATGGAGTAATAAACTTCCACCTGTATTCCATTGATTTTACTGACTTGGGGCATATTATTAAAAAAAAAAAAAGTGAGTTACCAATACTGACATCAGCACCTATAGCTTCCAACTGCTGTGGCACTGCATCCCTTGGTTTTGTGTCTGTCATATGAAACAAAGCCCTTGCCTTGGTGCCATGGCTAGAGAAAAAAGGGCCGGAGTTTCTAGCACTGAGTAATTCCATACCACCCATGTCATGGCAGGGACATGGTTCCAGCAGGAGGAAGGTGAGGCTGGAAGCAGAAGCCATCTTTTGCCAGGCTCCAGGGAGGGCGTGTGCAGCTTTCGGGGCCAGCTTGGTGGATCTTGTCCCTTTCTGCCACTGGCAGTCCCTTCCCCGTTCCTCTGAACCACAGCATTTCTGGTTTGGTGCTGAAAGACAGTGCCAGCGAGCCCGAGATGCCGCTCCGAGAAAAAAGCAAATGGAGCCCACTGGAGCTGTGTGGACCCCAAGCCACAGCCACGGTGACCACAGCAGCTGCTGGAGCCCCAGCTGGAGCCCCAGATGCGGCCACAACCACCGAGCACTCCCGTCCCACTCCCGCAGTCAGGCCAAGAGGAAGCGTCCCCTCACCTGCTTCAAGGCCCTGTCACATCCCACCAGGTTTTGTCTTGTTTTTCCAGTGTTTTCCAGCTGGGGGGGAAGTTAGGCCGGGAGCATCCCTGACACACTGCCTTTGTTTTCCCACACAGCATAAGGCTCAGCGTGGGGCCAGTCGCCATTCTGCCTTTGTCTGGGAAACCACACTGGGCACTGTCTTCAGGAAGTGTTTTGGTTTGTCCAGTGGTAAGTACCCTTTAGTGGGTAAAACACTCACTTTATTACATTATTTTATTAACATTGCTGTGGTTATTGCAATTTTTCAATAAACTGATTCCATCTCACAATCTCTCCTAGTGTTTCCTCCACTACCAGAAGGGAGCAGGGAAAAGGGGGCAGCTGGAGTGGCTTTAATTTTCCCACTGGGTTTTAAACTGGCACACTTGGGAACCAAGTCAAGCACAATAAGCACCCACAACACCAACCCCCTACTGCTAACCCCAGCCCTAGCACCATCGTGAGTTCAAGGTATTCCTGTTTCAGTCAAATATTCTTAAGGTCGAATGACTTTTCCATTCTTTAGCCATTATTGAGGGAAACATCAGGTGCAAAGAGAGTCCACGTGTCATAGCTTTGTGGACATCAGCTCATGCCCCCACAGACTTTTTCTTGGGATCTGCAGCAATTTCCAGCACCTGAAGCACTGTTCTGACTGACTAAAGCTTGGTTATGTCATAGGCACTTCTTTGAGACCAACATTTAAGCTCACCTCACTTCATGTACTCTACAAGAGAATTTGTTTCCCTTCGTCTATGAACAACAGTGCCAAAATAGCTACAGAGCAAACAGTAAAGATGTATACAGTAGTATGTAATCCATATGCTATCGACTAAAATAAATCTACTTATAGTCTGTTGTTTTCAAAACAACACACCTGAGTCTCAGATTTGTGAATATCAGAAGTTATTTACTAATGTGTGATTTGAATTATTTTTAAAGTTAAAAGTTAAATCAGAGTTATAAAAGCAAAACTGAGTAACAGCACAGATACAAGGATATCCTGCATAGAAAGCTAACAAAAAGTCCTTACAATAAATGCATATACACCTGTAGTGTTCTCTGGCCCCTGAGGTGGCTCTTAGGATATATCTCAGTGAAGATGACTCCTGGCACACATTTGGCTTCGGTACTGTACCAAAGCAAACCTTTTGAAGTTATCTCCCTCTTATTACTGTGGCTTGGAGCAGAAATACACTGTGACCATTTATTTTTGTGAGCAAAACCCCATTTTTGCTACAGGGCCTTATGACTATTATAAAACTATGCTTTAGTTTTCACCAAGGTGATTTTCAGAAATTCAAAACTACATGATATAATTCTTATATTTTCCAGAGACAGAAGGAAGTTTTCCACAGAACAGAGAATAAAAACCAGGAGAGCTGAGAAATATTATTGCTCCTAAACATATAAAAATGTATGTTATGCATAGGTTCCTTAACAAAATAATGAACATTAAACTCTGTTAAACTCTATTATATTGTTTGTGCCTAATTTAAGAAATTCTTTGAATAAAATGTCCTTTTTTACAATACCTTGCTATTCCAACAGTGTGCTTAGCTCCAGAAATTGTAGATTTTGAGACTCAAATTCATGATGAGAAGGACCAGAGAATATTTTCTAACAGATAGTGTGAGTTTGGTGCCTCAGTGCTTGACAGCTCTGATATAATATGCTGATTTCTCCTCTACTGCCTGGGCTAGACTTGTAAAACTTAATAATCTCCTTTTTGAGATCTCTTATTTGAACGCACAAATCATTCCTCTCATGGAAAACATCCCAAACACCATCACATTACTCTCGAAAGAAATGCTCGAAGTGTGCTGTCACACCAGAGCACTGAGCCAACCTAACAGCTAACTATTAAAAAGTTCCTTGCTCCTGTCCCTTTCCTTGCATTCATCCTATGCTGCTCAGATTATCCTGCCATGCCAAACCTTCTCAGTCACTTGTTGATGCTTCTCCCCTGTGCATAAATAGACTAACTCTTGCTAGCCCAAAGACTAGGAATCAGGCATGTTCAGGTGAGTACATTTGATTAAGCTAGACCAGCCCTCTGAAACCTGATGACTATTGCCATCTCCTGTCTCTTTCCTACTGAGGCTGAGGAATCTCTGAATACTCCAAACAGCAGTTTCAAAGCAGTAGTGCATGGCTGATAGCCTCAGTAACTGCTCTGTAGGTAATGTGGCAAAACTGTATCATACCCCAGCATTATAAATGCCTAAATTTCACAAAGTTATAGCACCAGCCAGTGAGAATATTTAGTAATGGGAAAACATCCTCAAAAACTTAGGGAAGCACTCCACAATAAAGCTTGTCTGTCCTGGGTCCTTGCACAAGGACTGAAGAAAGCCCCCAGTGCATTAATCTGCCCCACTCCTAATCTGTGGTTTCAGTGCCACTTCTCTCACCTTCAGCCAGTGTGGCTGGATACCAGAGACACCTCACACCACACTTCCAACTGGATGGTGCAGCAGTTACAGGAGTTTTTGTACGTTTTTCAGCAAAGAGGGAAGAAAAATCAACACTAACTTCAGTACTTTGGTTCAAACTGTGCTGCCTGACTTTTATTTTTTTTTTTATTTCTTGCCAAGCATGGTTCCCCCCCCCTTCCTTTAAGCCAAGTCACCACCAACTCACTATTAAACCCGTGGAAAGGAACAGCTTCTCTATCACAATCTCCCCAAATGTGAAGTGGCTTTAATACTTACCTCCAGTGACAGTTACAATACAGAAACAGAGAATTATTATATATTAATCCTACGAATTTCTGAGTCACAGAAAAACATACAGCATTTAAATACAAGTTTCAAATGAGATAAAGCTACTCAATTTACTAAGAATTATATTATGCATATGCATTTATGTAGATATACACACATTATATATAAAAATATAAAACATACAAAACATATATATATAAATAATTTCTTAAAAAACTGCCCCAAAAATGCTACTTAATGCTTCTAAAAATCAAACCAGTTCTAGTGTTATGACTAAACTTGGTGACTCGTTTTGTTCTTTGGTTCCAGGATTTTTTTGCAGACATCCCCAGAAATAAGGAAACTGCTTTTGTTCCTGCTGAACACAAATGGAATAAGTTGCATCTCTCAAAAGAGAGAGAATATTTTAATTGTTCCAGGTGTTCATTAAGTGCAAGTAGGATCAAGTGGAAAAGGTGCTATACCTATAGCTCAGTGCAACTGCAGTCCTCAGCTTTCACCAAGTTATAAAGTAATGTTCTCATGCAAGGTAGGGTGCAAGGAAATTCTGACTACACTTAAATTAAAGGAGGTAAAGAGAGTTTCACACTTTGCTACAACGATTGGTCACGCTCACGGCACCTATTCAGAGCGCCCTGAACACCCCCATGCCACGTTCCTGTCCTCCTCTATTTCACAGACTGTTGACCCACCTCATCCACTCCTTGAATCACATGAGCACTACTCCTCCCTTCAGCCCCTTTTTGGGAAGCTAAGGGCCATTAATATGATTGCTACCTGACTGGTTTGTAACCAGGCCGGCCAGTTTTACTGCTATCTTAATGACTGCAAATGAGACAACTGAATTTTCCAGTTTTCTGAGTAGCCATTCCAGCAGGGAACATGTGGGAACACTGGAGCACACGCCTGTCCACGGCCCTGCAGACTCCCAGCTCTTGCACCACGTTGGTGGCTGGAACCACTGTACATGCACAGGGCATCTGAGCACGAAAACCAACCACCTTTAGTGCAAACAATTTTTTTTTCTTTAAGAAGTGCCCGGATGGCATGCCTAACTCTGTTTCTCTCCTCTTGCATGACAGATTAGCATTTCCATTGACAGACTGCAAAAGGTTTTGTAAACCATTCTTTGGTAACACCAGCGCTTCCTGCCTCATATTTCTTCCACTTCCTCTTTCACTCCACTTCCCATACACCCCAAATCCTCATTCCCATCTATATTCCTCCTGTTCATGAAGTAGGTCTTTCAGAGTGCCAACTTTTTGAGCTGCTCTAGGAGGATGGGCAGAGAAGGAGCGGGGGATTTATGCTGGAAGGTGTTAATGGCCACCATCAAATGGTTGTTTCATCTCCAGGCAATTACAGAGCTGGGCCTGCTAAACAGATGCAAGGGGCTCCCTCTTTCCCTCATGTCTTCCTTCTGCATCCCAGACATACAGAAGTGCCATCAACTTGAGTCTGAGGCCCTATAAACCAATTAGAGGTTTATTTTGAATTTAAAAAGAAGAAATGGACTGTTTTCTTTTATAGATGTCAGAAAGTTTGCAAACCAACAGTGCAACTCTGAAAGAGACTCTTGTAACAACTCCTGCCAGCTTAAGAGGTGGCTGAAAATATGCAATTTGATTGCTGAAATTTAACATTTGAAATTCTCAGAAGCTCTTATCACAATCATATGTATAAAAAAGAGAATTTTTAAAAGCTTCCAATACTAGATGAAAAGCATGTAAGATTGGTTAGGTGCTTTCTACTAATTAGTACTGCTTTTATTATACAGGGCAAGAAAATGACAATCTTTTTCCTAAACTGGCAGTGAACAGCCAATTCAATAAGCTGCGTTTTTGTTTTCTGTGACAGGGCAGTGGAAAAAATCTCTTTCATTTATTAGGTCTGTGGAGACCAAAACTGGCTGGGTGTCAAACCTGCTTTGTAAAAGCCCAGATCCATTCAGCCATGTGTAGATTCCATAATTCTTTATGACCTGTTCTCAGTATCAGCTTCACAAAAGATGAAACTTTGGTGTCTTCCAGCGAGTGTTAGTGCAACCCTTTATGAAAGGAAGCAAAAACCTGAACTGACAGTTCAACACAGAAAGGAAAAAAAAAACCCTAATGGCAGTGCCAAATGAAATTCTTTTTAGATTTTTTTTTCTTTTTTCTTTTTTTTTTTCCAGATGAGCATTGCATAAAGATATAAAATGAGGTCTCCTACAACAGTGGATAAGCAAACTGTATAAATATGTAAATTATAATAGCTCATTGCTCCATGCCCCACTGCATGCACCTATGCTTAAGTGACAGTTTCATCACCTCACCAGAGATTGCAGAGTATCCAGAATTTGTCATGGGGACAGACAGGGCAAGGCTTTAAGCTGAATGGTCTGATGGTAAACAGAGATAGTAAAACAAACTTCTTTTAGGAGGATGGGGCTTTCAAGATAGAAGAAAACTAGGAGGGTGGAATGATTGACTTGCTTTTAACTACAAGAATGGCTAGAAAGCTTTGATGAACTGAATAAAATGTGCTGCCCTGTTAAAAACTACTTCTCACATTGAATCAGGTGCACACTATATTATATCCAGGGAAAAATATTAAACTTCAATTTTCAATGAACCCACCCAACATCACATTCTTACATTGTTTATGGCAGAAGTTTATTAATAATAGCACTCATAAAACCTTCTAATCTCAGACTGTGAAACTGAAATAACTAATTAATTATTTTATTCAACAGAAATATTCTTGGCTATGCTAAGATTCCTCTGTATCCATCTACATCAACAGCATTTGCTCGAATTGTCCCATTTTTTTGGCAATGCATTTTTCCTATTGCATTCTTTAAGGTAAAAAGAACTGCAAACTAACTCACAAAGGTTTCCCACATTATTAAGTGCTGTAAACAATCATTTTACCATTAAACCAAGGAATTCTTGTGAAACCTGCAATATGCTTCACATATGCTGGAAGTCTAATGTCCTCATTCCATACTCAGTTTGTAATCTTGCATCTGACACATATGTAAACATTAGTAGTCTTAACAACACCTTTCCATGCAAGCTACATGTATTTATCACGACTGATAAACATGCACAAAGGCACGTGATTTTCTTCCAAGTTTAATAAAATCTGCAGGGTCTTTAGGTCACCGGAAAGTACGTGTGATTTTTATCACCACCACATAAACAGCCTTCTTTAATACTCCTCTCTTCAGTATGCAGCCTGCAGATCACAGGAGCACAGAGACTATGAACTTAAGTTTCATTTTCACAAGAGCACAGGGAATGTTACAGGCACCATTTCTCATACAGAGAAGGGAATCTGTGCTCCTCACACACGGGTTTGCCACAATTCAAACTTCAGCCATAATTTGCTGATGGTTTTAGGGTAGGGGTAAAAATTTTAGAAGTAAACAAATGCAGCATTCAGGAATACAACACAGAAAAAATTTAGAACTGTTTTAGGAGTATGATGCTCAAACATGGCTCATTTAACATTTTAGAAATCTGCTGCAAAACATTAAAACTCTAACCTAATCTTTGTGTCTCGCTTGAAGCAAAACAGCTTTGTGTTGACTCTAAAAATAGGGAGGGAGTGGTGGGGGATGGGAAGGGGAGTGAATAAGAGGATAAGTGGGAGCGAGAACTGATACACCATACTGGCAGTAATTTTTAAAAGACTGCTTTTCTTAATACTGTGGCTTTCCTAACAAAGTCAAGCACCTTCTCAATTACCAGATAAAAAAGGTCATCCTGTACTTCTTATTTTGTACATGCACATGCAAAGGAAAAAAGGAAAAATTTTGTTTCATCTATTACCAAAACCATCATTGTGCAGTCAACACTTTTAATGAAATACAGGCCAAAGGATTAGTCAGAACAGATTCATGGAAAACAAAGGAAATCTGTATGAAAATACAATTCCACCACATAACTAAACCCAAAAGAGAATCCTGCTTAAGTACCTCCAAATATTGTCCTACAAAATTCCCTGCAAGGGCTTCCACTCACCTCAGCTCCACAACAATTAGCAGCAACCATACTAGCCATTGCCCTGAAGATGAGAAAGTATACTGATATCATCACTAAAGCCCTGACTTAAGTATTCTAAGTATCAAATGTGTCAGTAATATAGTCCATGTGTGTTAGAAGTCTTAAGAAAATTCTTTTCTTCAGGAAAGGAGCAGTCAGGGATCTGGCAGTGAAGGCTGTGGGTGATGGCACAGGGAAGGCAGTTGCTGCAGAGCTATCAACCAGCTGGAAAGACAAGTTATTTCAACGCTACAGTGTCACAAACAAGATAAGAAAGTCAAGTAATTGTGTCTGTCACAGGAAAACTTGTGATGAGCCAGAGGATGGGCATGAACACAGAGCATCACCAATACAGCACTACAGGCCTGGCCCTGGAGAGGCAGAAGCAGCACAGCCCAACACTTTCCATGGCTCAACATTAGGCCCATCTCATCTGGGGCTTTATGTGAGTAAACACAACTCTAGGAGTTTTTTTCAGAGAGTTATTTTTAAATACCTGACCATATGAGCTTCCTTGGAACAGGAAAAAAGGGGAGGCAAAACTAAACAGTCATTACATATGTATTTAAATATAACATTTAAAAAACCACAAAATATTTAAACTTACTAGAAATGTTCACTTTCATTTTAATTTTAAAGTTGGCAATGGACCTGGACCAAAAAAAGGTTATATTCTGACTGAGATGAAGCAGCGTGGATTTTCTAAAACCAGTCTTTAAAACATATCTTAAGAGGGGGAAAAAAACCCCAAACTTGCTCAGAATCTCTCACTTAGAAAAGCAGCAATTTGGGTTTGAGTTCTTACTCAGAGATGGGCTAAAATCACTCGGAGCTAGAAGAGCTGAAGTAGGAAAGGCAGTAGAAGTAAGTGCACAACAGGAGAATGTGGCTGTACAGAGCTCAGTTAACAACACCCGTATCAACACATTAGGTCAGGGGTTTTGACACAAAGTTTTCCCAAGAAGCATATGCACTGATGCCAAAGAGACACTTTAAAGTCTTTATCTACTTCTGTTTTAAAATATGGACACAAACACATTGAGATCTATATAAATCATCTCCAAAGATGCAGTGGGATGCTCTGCAATAAAAAAAAATTGCAAAAAGCAATAAGCATTATCAAGAGAAAAGGCTGAGATTCAGAAAGAAAACAATTACATCTAATAGCATATTTTGGAAATACTGATACTGTTTGACTGCTGAAAATCTAACAACAGTATTTTCCAGCAGTGCTCGTTAATATATTTAGAATCAAATTCCGTAACAATATCTAAAATTACAAAGCAAACAACTGCTTGAAAACATGCTTTCAGTACACAGGGAAGTATCTACTTATCAATCAACCTCAAATCAACTGTCCCCTTCTGTTTACCTGGGATACTTTTACCTGTCACTAGCAATAATGCATGCAAAAATTTGCATAGTTCTGCCACAGTTGTGGTTAATTATCCATTGCTGAAGTCCTCAGCAAATTATTTGTCAAACAAAATGTTATGACAATGAAATAGTAGAATTTGACAATGGAACAGTAAAATTTAAATATTAAAATTACATTACCTTACATCCATATATGACAGCAATTAATAGCTATTGAAAGAATGGGACCTTTTCCTGGCATGTCTTTCAAGGTTACTTAATTGCTTACTCCCTCATATTCCCTTAGTTTTCTAAGTTTGGACTGCTATATCATTAGAAAAAACTGATTTCTTTATTTCAAGGAAAGTACACTCACCCCACATCTCAGAGTGGAAAACACAGACAGCTAAGCTGTTTCTCAAATAAACCCCCCCAAAAAACCCCCTCAAGCCAACTCCCTCTCCCCAAAGCCCACCAACAGAAGAAAAACCAGAAAGACCCAGCTCCAAGTGATACTGGTTAATACTTACAGGTTTACTTGTTTTAATATTTGGATCTTCAGTACATTTTCATTCACTGTGTGTACCTCTGCATTTCTGGAACAACAAAGCTTCTCTTTACATGGCAAAGTACTAAAAAAATTCTGCACTATCTGTTCCAGACTGGTTTCCTTTCTGCTACATACACCCCGTATGCTTGAGATGATCTGATAACTTACTTCTGGTTTTGCACAATTACTGCAGCTAATGAAGTTTGTGGTTGTTTATTAGAGAGGGAAGGAAGAGCTACATTGGCTTTAAACCAAAAGGTCTGTGATGCTGTATGAATCTTTCCTACAGTGGCCATTTTTAAAATGTTCATTTTATTACAAAGCAGGAATTTCTTTTATGAGCTTCTAGGATTTCTCTCAAAGTACACAACTTAAAAAAAAAATTAAAAAAAAGAAAAAAGAAAAACAAACTCCCAGAAAGAGCATGAGCACTCATACCACATGTACCACTAATCATCCACAGAGACAGAATAAATATCTCTATTACATACACATTGGAGTATCATCAAGTTGTGCACTTACTTGTATTTGCAATATTCCTACAGACCCTAATGACATCCCAGAACCCTTCATTCTAGCCAGTGTTTAGGTTAAGGGTTGGACTCAATCCTCTTTGAGGTCTTTCCCAACCCAAATGACTCCTATGATCTAAGGCAATGCATTTTGGGTTCCCTCACCTCAAAGAGTTGATGAAAGGCTGAAGGCAATGAACTGAAAGGGGAATGAAATGAGACATGTAATATTTACAAGGGAAGATTTGGAGTTGCAACCATAAATTAGCTTTCTTCAGATTTTATTCCTTGGCATTTATAACCAGTTACTAGATAATAGTTAATTTGGCATGAGTGCAGCTGAGTATCTGCAGGAGACTGAAGCCATTAAAACCATCTGCAGACACCAAGTGGAAGTAAGTGATCCTTGGGCTACTTCTTTCTGCTATTACCTTTGTATCTTGAAGAGGCACTACTGCTGCCTTTCCATCCATATAAACCTTTTCAGAGTTCAACGGAGTTAAGTTATAAAACTGAAAGAGGAAAAAGCACAAAAAACCACTCACAAAATCACTTCGCCCTATCAAAACCAGGTTTCACGTGACAGTAAGGGCTCTGACCTCACTCACTTTGTTTTCCATGTTAGTGTACCCCAAAAACCCCCAAACAACTACAACACAGGAATAGAAAATCAAGCTCTTGAGTTAGGACCTAACTGAGCTTGCCTGAGGAAATCAGTTTCCTCACATGGATGAATTATAATGCATCTAACCACACAAATTCCAACTGTGCTGCCCTCTGCACTTCACCACTGTATTCACTGTATTCAATGTTTTGTCTTACTTCCATTGCCCATTGCATGACTGCACGCCCCACTTGGTGCAGTATTCAGAAATGTTCAGTGTCGAGTATTATCTTCATAAAGCAACTTTCTATGAAGTTCACAAGGAAGCTGACCTGCTTCACTTACAGTATCATTTGTGTTCAGGATCAGCATTATGCTTTCAACATGAGCAACAGGCAGTATCTAAATGGAGGTGATTATTATGGAAACTTAGGCCTTTATTTTCCACAGTACTTAGGAAATACATTCATTTAAATATTCAAACCACGTAATCTCCTGACTCAAAGTACAGCTTCTCCTTGAGAAGACTGAGCACTCAGCATTTTTGCAAATCAGACCAAAGCTGAGCACATGCAATCAAGATGAATACTTGGTGCCGACCTCGAAAAAAAGCTGAATGACATGCAAGCATCACATGGGAAGCTGGTGGCAGAGCCCAGTGAAGAATTCAGTTCTTTACAGTTGCCTCGGTCAGGAAACTATTTTTTGACTGCAATCCTTGCCTAATTCAGCTTTAGGCAGACACCTACCACAAAAACTTGGTGAAGATGGAAGCAACAGAAAATCAGATTTCATATTCATATTGAGATCTGTCAGCATATATTATACTAACAGTTTGGTGTTAAATATAACCTTCTCCAACTTTTTGCCCCTTTTATGTGGGTTGTCAGCTTTACAGGCCACAGCTTTTTATGCATTAAATTTATATATTTTTATATATATATGTATTTTTATATATATATATATATGCATGTTTCTACATATTTATGTATCTTATATGAAAATAGGTTTCTATGTTTTATATATCTATAAAAGACAACAGCCAAAATGTTACTGAAATATTAATCAATCAGACTTTGGGATGGGGGGATAGGGGAGACAATTCTATAATTTAATTTTGGAGGAAAACAGGTCATTTGATGAAAAATTTCTCAACTAAATATGAAATACATTAAAAACATACTGCTAATGCAACTCTGCTTTTTTGGCATCACATTTGTTGCTGAACTGCTCATTCATGAGCTACCAGCATGAGTTTGAATACAAATGCGATGTTTAAATTACACAGCCTCAATTCAAGACATCTGTGAACTAAAAAAAAAATAAACTAATTCAAAAAGCTAAACATTTATCACACAGGAGAACTCAGGGTTTCACATGATAACATTTTACACTTTTCATTTTGAGTTCCCTTTGAAGGACACTCAAACTATTTATGTGTGTAGCAATCAAACACCTGATCCCATTACAGAGAACAATTAGCAAACCAGAAGATTTATTGTGATCTATTGCTTTCTCTGTGTACTTATTTCACTGAGCAGAATGACTGGAAGAAACATGGGCAAAAAGTGATAGCGATTTTTTTTTTTTAAAACTAGAGTTAGGGAGCTTGTTTGATGAGAAGAAAGTCCTGGTTCCTATTCCTTGGTCCCAGATCTGTTTCTATTTCAGTTTTCTGAGGGTTTTTCAGTGGCTCTGGATCAAAACAACAAACAAAGAATATTTTTTAAAATTCATAGAGGAACATTGTACTGCCCTTGCACAGCTACTGCTGGGGAGGAGAGACTGGACAGCAACTTCCACTCCGTCACCTGAAGAGTATCTGAGCTCTGTTTCTGGAACATATTGTATCTCAGCATATAACATGAAAACTACTAATTGTTCCTCCCCCCAAAAAATCGGATATGATCTTGCCAAATAAACTATATTGTTTAGTTTTTATTATATTGCTATGTTTTAATTCCTGGTTAATCAAGACCTCGGTCAGCCTTTACAAGATTTTTATCTAAGGCTGGGGTTAGTCTCTTAAGATTAGAATAAGCAACATCCTGCCCAAAACAATATTAAACTTCTTCTCAGTATATCTAAATTTTCCACATGTGACAAGTTTAGGTGTGAGTGTGGGGTTGCTCAATAAAAAAGAAAAATCTACATTATCAGTACAGATAACTCTGCAGATAAACCCATGAAGTTACGGACAGAAGTTGACAAACTAACCCAGTATGTTCAACTACTTTGCTGTTTCATATCCTGCTGAGCCAGAACAGGAAAGGCAAGTGTTTCATCATCAGCCCAAGAGCTCAAAACATAGTGAGTGTAAATTTTTTTTTTTTAAAACAGAAAGACTAGAGAAATACACTTTTCATTTTCTGTGTTGTTAATTGCAAAGCTACAGTTTTCCCCTTGGGTTGCTTTGCTTTTTCTTTTGTTACTTTCTAGTATCACAAGCTTCTGATTTAGATCCAGTTTCTCCCCCCGCCCTGCCTTGCTTTGATTTGTTTCACATCATTCCCAAGTGCTTTAATTGTCTTTATAATATCCATAGTTTTCAATGAGTTTTAATCTGCAGTGTTGGTTTCTCATTGAGAGTTTTTTAAAGCAGGTCTTTTTCAAATCATGTGGTTTATCATTTGTGTATTCCACACTTTCTGTAGTGTAAAATACACAAATATACACAAATTTACGTGCACCTAGCTTTAGAGAGGTATTTTTTGTCCATCTCTAACTAGTTCAGACTTGATCATGCCTTGAAACTTGCAGCATATTTCTTTTGGTTGTATGTTCAATCATCCTTTTTATTTCAAACAATGGGATGCAATGCCTTTTTTTTCAAAGTAGGGTGCACAACATCTTCCATAAGGACGTTGCCATCTCCATATTTAGAATGCCCAAAGTAATGGTACTACCAGAGGGAAACTTAGTATGTATTCCTCAGCTTGTAATGTCCCATGGTATCCTCCTTTTCTCCCCTTCTTCATCTCTTGGGAGGGCCAACCACTCTCATCTACAGTGTGACTTTAGCAGATCTTCATCTTATTATCTGACATAAACATTTAGAATTATTTCCCACAGGATTGTCTGAAAAATCACAGCTAATTAATGACACCATTTCTAACAAAGTCAGATGACCTCAATAGGCTTAGGTCTGTTTCAGTCTTCCTATCGTAAATCTGCATGTGAAGTGGGAAATATATATTGTTCATTTTCCTAACAAAGTGAATGCTTTTCTAAAAAACCTAATCAATGTACACATATGTTTTTTCTTTGGTATATATTTATAACCTTGATCAGATGTCAATATACTGGAAACAGCAGTCTAAGAAGTCCACAATGATTTCCCAAGAGACTCCTTAACTTGTCTTGGCTCATTTTCATCTAGCTCCCTTCTGGGGAAGTAAGTTTACTTCCTTCACCACCATCTTCATTTCATTGGAATGGAAAGTGAACTGAATGGAAACAGGAAGATTCCAACCACAAAGAAAAAGAAATCTACTTCAAATGAGAAGCAGAAAGTGGCACAAACTGGGGACTACAAGTGTTTTGCAGCAAAAGTTAATCACAGCTGTACTCAAATTAGCACAGCTACAGAATTACCATCTGCATACCAGCACGCATGACACGACAACCTCATCACTTCACCCAAATTAAAGTCCAACATCACTGAAGTCCTCCTAAATTATTCTGTTTTCAAAGACACATTAAATCCCTAAATTATGTCAACACTCACTGCAAAACACAATCACAATTCCATTTAAAAAGTGGCTGGCTCAGTTTGCTGATGACATCACTTAGGAAGGAAGGTGCTTTGTATTAGAATGGCTGGCACCCTGCATCTCTGCTTACTGACTCCAGTTTATTTTACCCACCTAAGTCTTTTCCATCATTATTTCTCAGGTGCACGAAGATCCTCCATTCAGTAAAAGGGCATTATTAAATTAGTATCATAATCTTTTTCTGACCCACATAACTTTAAAAAAAAAAATCAAAATATCAACTTTATTTCCCTTATTAATAAAGTGAATAAAGTAGCAAGGCAAGACAATGCAATAATCTCAGTCCTGAATATATAAACAACAGCTGCCATATGGATCCCTTTCATTTGTTAAGCAGAAATAAGAAAGAACAAAAACTAAAGCTATGATCTCAAAGGAGTAAAAGACCAATTTTAAGATATTTTATTATAGTAGTTCTAAGATGTTTCATATATTTTAAATTCTAGTAAAATTTTAACAAAATCATAAAATTGCAGAATCATAGAATCATTGCAGTTGGAAAAGACCTTGAAGATCATCCAGTCCAGCTGTTAACCTAACACTGCTGTATTCACCACTAAACTATGTCCCCAAGCACCACAGCCACATGTTTTTTGAACATTTCTAGGGATAGTGATTCCACCACTTACTTCCCTGGGCAGCCTGTTTGAATGCTTGACCACCCTTTCAGTGAAGAAAATTTTCCTAATATCCAATCTAAACCTCCCCTGACACAGCTTGAGGCCATTTCCTATTGTCCTGTCCCTTGTTGCCTGGGAAAAAAGACCTACCCCTATCTCACTACACTCTCCTTTCTGGTAGTTGTAGAGTAGTAGTAGTAGTAGTAGTAGTAGTAGTAGTAGTAGTAGTAGTGTGGTAGTGTAGGAGGCTCCCTTGAGCCTTCTTTTCTCCAGGCTGAACAACTCCAGCTCCCTTAGCTGCTTGTCATAACATTTGTGCCCCAGACCCTTCACCAGCTCTGTTACCCTTCTCTGGACTCACTCCAGCACCTCAGAGTCTTTCTCACAGTGACAGGCCCAGAACTGAACACAGGACTCGAGGTGCGGCCTCACCAGTGCTGAGCACAGGGGGACAATCACTGCCCTGGTCCTGCTGGCCACACCATTGCTGGTATAGGCCAGGATGTCATTGGCCTTCTTGGCCACCTGGGTGCAGCTGGATCATGTTCAGCTACTGTCAATCAGCACCCCCAAGTCCTTTTCCATCAGGCGACTTTCCAGCCACTCTGCCCTGAGACTGTGGTGCTGCATGGGGTTGTTAGGACCCCTCAAAAAATTGTAACTAAAAGCAATGAACATTGGTTTATCACGTTTGCATTTCTGACTGACATAAGAAATGCTTTCAATTAAAACCTTTCCAAGGTAGTGGCAATGTCAGAAACAGATACCAGACAGTTCTGAGTTTTGCCAAAAAGGCTTCATCCCATTACACAATAAATGAATTTCTGATTTAATAGGAAAAACAACACAATTGCAGGCAAAGAAAATTCCACTTCTTCTCAATTATCTAAACAAATAGATAACATTACAAATATGAAGCAGAAGTCTTATGGGAAAAAGCAAACAATCTCCTCATTAAAAAACGCTCTTTGCTAAGCACTTTTACATCCATCAGAAAAGTGACAGGCCTGCTGATGCTATTATGCAACCCTTATGCACATATACAAGTTGATTTTCATATACAGCAAAGCGTGATAAAATATAATCAATTGCCTAATTGGTATAAAGACTCAAAGAAAACTCTTCCATGTGTTCCCAAAAAGAGAAAATAATGACATCAAGTCTCTTTGTAAAACAACAGTTATGAAAGATTTAGCTTCATATACCATCTGTAACTGTGATGCCAGACCGACGTTTCCCGGAGAGCTGAAGTATCTTTTCTCTGCAATTGCATCTAAAAATTTTTTCCACTACTGTATCCAGAAAGAAAACCTCTCTAATCTGACACCTTGACGTAAGTTACTTGAAAAGTTTTATTAGCAAAAAATTTAAACTACTTATATGAAGGACTACACCCAAATAAGAGTTGTTTCACGCATCCTACAGAATGGCTTTTAAGGAATCCACAAAGTAAGGTCAACAAATAAACAGATTTGCAAGCTTGTTCTGAATTAACTTTTCTTACTAATCAGCTCTAGTTCATCACCTCAAGACTAAGCTTTGACTTTACTTATGACAGTGCAATGTATCTTGAATGCACCTTTGAAATCTACACTAAAATTATTAGTTAATTTAACATGAACACAATGAATGGGTGACTTCCATGGCCACCTTGTTTAACACAGATTACCTAAGCTAAAGCTACTGGTAAAATAATACACACTTGCTTAAGAGTCATTCAACAAGCACTATGACTAACAAAGCTTACTTCCCTACAGATTTGTGCCATGTGCTTGGTTGACTTTATAAAACTCTTCCTATGCCTGAGACATGGATGAAATCACCCTAACCTATGCCAACTCCTTTGGGTCTCACAACTTTTCTTCCTCAGTTCAGCCACTAATAATGTCTCTCCTCTTGACTTAAAGTTCTTTTGTTATAGTCTTTAAGATATTTATTCCTCCTCCCTTTGAGATATTTGTCAATATTTACTGAAAAAGTCTAATAAATCAAAACTAACAAGCGATGAAACCCTGAGAGATGCAGACACCATAATCATAATAATTGCTTTTAATGCAAAAACAAGCTTAAACATTGAACTTTTAAGGTCTGAATAATTACTCAATCCTTTCGAAGAGAAGGGTGTCTTGGTAGGTTGGACATCAAGAAGAATTTCTTCATGGAAAGGGTTGTTAAACATTGATGGTGGGTTCACCATCCCTGAAGGTGCTCAAGAAACAACTTAGTGTGGCACTTTAAGGACAAGGTGGTGGTCAGTCAGGGCTTGGGCTCTATGATCTCAGAGGTCTTTTCCAACCTTTGATATATAGGGAAAGAATAGCACCTTTTCTCTCTTGTGTTGTACTACACAGAGAAGAGAAGCTGCACTGAATCACAGAAAGCCCGAAATTCTGGAAGCACGCAGCTAAGGCACTACTTTGCCTGGAAATTAAAGAGTGATATTGAACCTCGTACTGGTTTTGACCTAACTAACCCCTTGCTAAAACTTTAAAACAAAGCAATTGTTCTTCAAAAAGTGCTACACCTCACAAGTTAATGCTTAAGCTTCCCCCTAGGCTTTAACTCCATCAACCAGCAATGTTAATTAGACTGAGCTAGGTAAATCCATCAGGAACACACCTTTAAAGACTGGACTAGACAAGACTGAGCACTAATATAAATTGAGTGGATAAATTTATTAGCATGTTTATTAGCATAACCACCTAGCAAATATCCCACTAGGCTTGCAAGCATTAATGCCTAAAAGGTGCAATAATATAAACAGATTAAAGGTTTATTGTAACAAAAAACAATGGTGACACATTGGGCTAAGTGAATACACTGCAGTTAAACCCAATATAAGCTTTGCCTTTAATTGGACACAGGCTACCGTCTTCCAGAATCAATTAAATGATAAAGGTCTAGCTTTAATATCTCTATGATATTATGATATTATCTCTATGATGAAACCTTCAGCAAGTTACTATCAGTAACTGGCTTTGGCTCTGAGCTGATGATGACAGTTCTGTAGTGGAGCCAGCACAGATGCAGTGTTGGTGAATGGTACTGCACCCACAGCACGCTGCACACACTGTAAGATGGCTCCACTTTTTACCGAGGGATCATCTATGCTGTGCAGCACCACAGATAATGGCAAAAGGCAATCCATGTAAAAGGCTCAGGTTATGCACAGAAAACTGAGGTTTAGTGACAAACAACAACTTTCTCACACTGCACCACCGTGAGTTCCCTTTCTCCAGACTAAGCAGGACTTTAACTGAGAAGAAAGGGCAGCTCATTATTCCTTGGGCATTCCAGCGCCATGTGGGTGAATGGTTGTGGACAGGGGCACAGTGGGTGCCATGTAAGCAGAAACCTGTATTCTCCTCTTACTACAGCTTCAGGTGCAAAACTCCCAGAACCACAGGATATAAGAGCACCCACAGCGTACAGACAGACTACTTCAGAGATGAATACAAGGAGGATTTATTCATTTATTATTTCTACTTTTAAAAAAAGCTATGTAGAATAATTCCAATTATTTTCTGCACAAGTCCTCCAGGTTTTTGCAGTTGTGCAGTTTTATTTGAGGTTATCACACAACTGGGAAATCTTGCTGCCTGAAGCTTCGAACAGATTAAAATGCCGTGGTTTTTCTAGAACTATTTTATTGGAAACAATCCTTACATTCAAAGCCCTCTAAAGATGTTAAACATGTGCCAAGTCTCCTATTTTAGGCTCATCTTCTATCCATCTCCTTTATAAGGGCAAAGTTTTCCAAGTGTGAAACCATCCAAAGCACTGATTATGTATTTAAAATGTCATGCAAAAATCCTAATTAAATTACTGAACAATTATTCAATTATTTCCCCTTAACTTTTGCAAAATAGTGTAGATTTCGGTCTCCCTCAACCCACACTACTGCCTTTCAAGAGTTTAAACCCAGAACTAAATGCAATGACCACAGTGCACAAAATTTAACAAATGGTTTTTTTCATCATCCAAGCAGTCCGAATAGACTACGGATTTATGGGAGGAGAATTTTCAATGGACTATAGAAAACAATGTCCTGATAGTTCTTAACTACATTTTAGAAAAGTCATTATATATAAAAATTCTCCTGCAAATTTACTTCAACATAGCACAAAAAATAAACAGAAAAGACACAGCAGTACTGTAACAAAAGAAAACAAAAAGTATTTCTACAGACTGGCCTTCTCTTATGCAAGTTAAGGCCAGATACCAATTGTATGCATGTGGCTTCCCATGAATGATGTAACCAACAGCAGAATTCCAGTCTTATCAGAGACCTGAATGCTTCCCCAAAGACAATGTACTCAGTTTTTCTTACTACTGAATCTTTCTTGCCTTGTCAAATCATGAAACCTTGGCTCCAGCCTGATTAATGCCCAGATTTCATAGTATTTGAAAACAGACAGATTTCCTAACATTGGCTGTAACATCAAGATCCTTATTCATGAAGCAAAACAATAAAACAAAATTAAAAAGTAATGCAAAAAAGTGGAAAACAAAACCTTTAGAAGCCACAATATTCAGCATTCCTTCACCAATTTAATATCACTCTAGAAAACATAACAGATGTTAGATATGCAGCTCTTCATCTAGCAGAAGGCACCTATTTCTAACTCTAAGTTATAATCCGAAGCCTAGCAGAGTTTTGGGGTTGGGACAAAGGGGGCACTAGTATTTTGGTTTGGTTTTTAATATTTGGTCTACAAAGTTAAAAACAAACAAATACACCACCACCAGCCTTCAAAAAACAAAGTCAAGATCCTGACACAGTAATTCTTTTCCATCCCTGACTGCAGCTGAAATAGTCCATTCTCACAGCCTCCTGCCCTTCAACATACAGTTACTGTGGTTGTAGCTAAAAAATACTTTAAGTCAACTGCAAACAAGAGAAGCATTCTGCTGTATTTTTAATTTTGCTGTATCTTTATGGCAAATCTCTGCTTGCAGCCTTTGCAAGTCAACTGTTTCAAGCAGATGGGAAATCAAAACAGTACTCAAAATAGAGGCAAAATAATTGTTTCTAAGGCAGTGAAATGAAGAAAGCATTACTCTACTGAATCTCAGTTATGTTAGAGAGCACTCTCTAAAGATCCTATGAAACATAACTAAAAGTCTTAAAACCTGAATAAACAAATACAGGCTAGAAGGATAGGTATCTTGTCATTTCAGAGGACAATTACTGGAATATTACTTTTCCAATCTACTTCCAAAAATCCAACTCCTAATTCACCCTCTTTTTTCAGTTCTTATCTGTGATGAATTCACTCTTTCAACATTTGTAGCCTTCTTACCAAATAATAACAGTACATAACTGTACTTAACTCTTTAATATACCAATGTTATATGCAAAATGTTGTATATTTCACAGAAGAAAAAATTTGAGTGAGTGTACTGGGAGTTTCACTCCCTCTGCAGAGAATATATCTGGGAAAACTATAAAACCTAGGGGTTTTTTATCATTCTGCAGAATTGGGGCAGGAAAGGCAGTGAGTATGGGCAATACTAAAGAAATTCCAGATCTTTTTCATATTAACAGTTTATTTGAAAGGTCATTTGAGAACCACCGTATAATTCCTCACACCTCACTGTTGCCTAGTAAACCCGCAGAAAACAAAGTTTTGCCACCTGTCCCAAAAGTGGACAACAAAATACACATTTCTGGTCTCTTCTCACTTCTTTGTAGGACAATTCCTTATCTCCATCCAGGAGAGCCAGAAAGAATAAGCACATTACAAAGGAATGCCACTGCTTAACTCCTTGGCGCATTCTCTTTATATTTCAGTCTTCGAGGAAACTAAAATCACCATGCTTTCTCAATAAGTTCAGCATGCTAAAACTAGATGACTTTCTTGTGAAGTAATGAGGAACACACAAAGATGCACCACAGAACAGTCTGTACACACACCTTAATGACAACAATCTCTTCACGAAATCTTGAAAACCTATAGGGTTTGATCTTTGTATTTACATTTTTGCACCAAAGGACATGGCTAAGAACTCTGAAGTGTACAACAATGACTTAAGAGTGAACATGGGGGCCAGGAATTAAACTACAACATCTCTCATGCAAACAACTATCACGTTCTGCATCAGATTAAACTTGTTTCCATAGAAGTGAACTATCCCCCTTATGATCCTATTTGAGGAGCTGGTCCTTAATGTAGCTAGATATAACATGTCAGCACATAATAAAGATTTCAAGGGTTGCAATACTTAGCAAAGAGACTAGAAGTTAAGAAGGAAACTAAATGATGCTCCCAACCCAAGCAGCAGCTTCAAAAGATACTAGGGGCTGTATTTCCACAGTAAATTTTTCCTTCAGACATGAAACTAATAACCTTAGGACCTTTCATTAATATCCAGCATACTACAGATGCATTTGATTTAGGAAGTTGTGTCAACATGACTTCAGTGAAGTTATCTTGCTTTTCAATAAACACAGTCAAAATGAAATTTCTCACAAGGATTCTGATATTTCAGTTACATTAATTGTAAATTCATAAATCTTTCTCTAGTCTCCAATGCCAATTTTGCCCCACCTACACTCCATGGAGAGCTTAGATAAACAAGCCAAACAGGCAAGAAAGTCTCACACATTTGAGCTTGGTGTACATTAAATGCACTTTGTGCAAACACTGTATTATGTAAACATTTAGGAATAATTTCTTTATATTTAAATTAAAAATTCAAATGGAAATACTGGGCTGCATGACACAGGGGTTGTTTTAATTAGTGCAAAGAAATTAATTTTTGTTAAATGTCAGCCCATTTAAACAACCAGAGCCTATGTTTGGGTTTTGGGGGGGGGGAAAAAGGCAAGATGCCCATACCAACCACACTAAGAAATATGGAGATGTCTCACTGCAAAAAAACAGTTTTAGTTTTAGCATTATTTTGGCATGGGTGGAAGTGAATTAGCATTACAGCAAGCAAGTGAATTCATCTGAAAAGCAAAACCTACAGACACATAGTCTGTATTAGCAATGATACATACCAAGTTGCTCCAGCAAGACCTTGCCATTTAGAACAGAATATTTTCGTACTCCAGCCACACAGAACCCAGAGACTCAACCCACATTTCCTGCCTTCTACAACAAAGAGTATCATTAGCTACCAGCACCATCAGGAATGCAGTACTACAGTAACTTAAAGAAACCTTTCATCTAGTTTGGGAAAAACAAAAGTATGGTGAGACTGGTATGACAAGTTAATCAACTTTTAAGCTATTAACCTTAGTTTCAGCAAGACAGCTCAACTAGTAAGCACACAGTCCTACACATACAGAACCTGTGCTCAACTCAAGTTAATACAAGTATTAAATGTTCAGTTTAGTCTGCTTATTCCAATTCATGATTTCAGTTTAGTTTGCTTATTCTTTAGTTTGCTTATTCTAATTCTCTACTTCCTTTTGTTTTGATTTGATTCATCTATCAAGCAATGCATAATTTTGTAAGATTTAGCTGCTAAATACAAGTCTCAAAGGAGGCTCTCTTTGCTACACAACTCCACTGGATTCTTATTAAGAGCAGAGATTCAAGAGTTATTTTACTAACATGCTGCTGCTCAAAAAAATCTGTACTATTAGGTTGGAGTTATGACTTTTCTGGGTCTTATCTTTTTCTGCAAGTTGTGTTTAACTGTTGATTTTAGTAAAGCACTAAAATATTCTAATATACTCAGGCACAGTTGAGTCTTACAGTACCTAATAATCTTATGACTTTTAATTCCTTACATTCTTGTATGTAATTTTGCTATGCCCCAGCCAGTCTAGCTGCAATGGGAGCCAAGACCTCTCTATACTGACCCTGTGACTATGCCTCTTATTGTTACATCTTTTTCCATCTTAGCATGTTTTACTAAAACAATACTACTACATATATTTTTACTTTAGCTTGTCCCTATAATTGCCTTTTTCATAAAGTACATAATGAGAACAATGTGCACAGATGAGGAACATATCAATACAAACAAAAAGAAGTCCCTTAGGCTTCTCATGTAAAACACAGAAAAACTACAGTATTTTTGAAAAAAACTGTGGAGGTGGGTGGAGCAGAGTGAGAACCAACACGCAGCTGCTGAAGAATATCATTCCCGCTTCATCTGACCAGAATACATAAGCTGGGGTATTCAAGAAATGTCTTCCAGCAATCCCACAAATCATCTTGCCTGGAACAAACCTCTGTTTCCAGCTCCGTTCAGACAACTAACACCTCTCCTTACGTACCCAGGCTGGCTGTACCACTGCCATTGATTTCTTGACTACATGTGTGCACTGAGCTTCTAGAGTTCACAGGTTAAGTAGTAGAGATAATCCTGTTGCAGTTATCTGTAATTTGTTCACATAAATGTTGATTATATTGGCCAGGCTGGTGGAATAAAACCACTTGCTGTTCTACAGCGTGACTGGGGAGCCCTGTGTGCAGTTCAGCTAAAAAAGCACAATGAAGGTGGTATTCCTGGCAAAGAACTCAGTTTTCCTTTATCTTCAATTCCTTCTGTATTTTGTGTACCAGTGGTGTTACATGAACGATTGTATCAGTAAAATCTGCAACCTTCAGGTACCTTTTGTTCTGAAAAGTTTTTTTTTAGTTGCTAAGATTAATTACAATCATTTGTGTATCTGCTTATTTAATGTCAAAGAAATATAAAGGAAAAAATATCTGAAGGATAACTGAAATATAATTTTTGGAATCCTGATTAATTTTAAATTTTTTAATATCTTTCTAAATGAAAACTGCAGAGCTCCTCAGATTTCAGCAGCACTCCTCTTCAGCTTGCTTTTCATTAACTGTTTGATTCTTAGATCTCTAAACAGCCACTCCAGAAGTCAAGCTACAATTAGTCACTGAAGGGACTCGCTAGATGAGATTAAGAGAGTTCCAGTTGCATCCTGACTAAATCTACACACACCAAACAAATTAACTTCGTAATGAAAGCTATCAAATACATTTGCCTTTTACAATTTGAATAAAACTTTTGGTTTTCAGCATGGATACCTAGGGAAGCAACACATTTCAAATTCCAACATACCTGCCAGTTGCAGTTTTTGGACTGACTGGCAGTATATCTGAATATCTGAATATTCCAGATAGCTGAGAAGTTTAATGGAAATCAGGATCAGGTAACTCAGACATTCTTAAACTCCATCTTTTTCCTTTTTTAAGCACGTTTTTTGGTCTTTCTCAAAGACCCTATTCAGAATTAAAGCCTCTGTCTTAAAAGGTTTACTAGAGAAGTTGATGACACTCAGCAAGGGTTTCCTATTGTTCTCAAGACTGCTGTTTGCATGGTAGTGATTTCTGTAGATTTGGAAAAAACTATCATCTTCTAGTACAGATCATAATAATTCTTCGTCCAACATTTAAGTACATAATACACACATACTAAAGTGAAAACATCTAACAACCAAAAAGTTTATTATGCCTAAAAGCTTCAGAAACCATGATAGGCAAAAGCTGTAATTTCAATATTTGCTTTTTAAAGAATGCAGTTTCTAGTAATTTTAGGACATTTGTTTGTCAAAGTTGAATTTGGCCCAGTGTGAGCCAAGCCACTGAGATGAAAATGCCAGGCATAACCAAAAACATCAAATCACAGTGTCTTTTCAACACAGTCTCAATGTCAAACAGCAACAATGAAAAAAAGAAATAAAACAAAGACCTATTGAGGTCAATGGGACATTTCAAATAACACTGCTATGTACTTTCTAATGAGACTTGTTAGCAACCCTTACAGTTCAACTGCCTAACTACTTTCATCATAAAGGATCTTGAAAGCTTTTCAAGCAGAAGTGCCTACACCTCAGTGGTTTACAGTATACCTTTGATATTCAGTAGAGGAAATCCCCATGGACTACATAACTGTTTTCATTTTGTCCCATGAAATTCTGTTCACTTTTGGATGATGTATATGCTGTTAAAGTCCAAATTTTTCTCCTCTCTTGCATTCCTGCAAATTTTTGGCAGCATACCATAGTCATAACCAGCTGTTATAAAGCTGGGCTCATTTCACCACCAAAGCAGCAATGGAAATGTCAGAATAATTTTAAATGGTCAGCAGAAAACTCTTTCCTCCTGCGTCCTCTCAATTTACCCTCAAAAAGACACCATGCAGGTCAGAAGATCCCCTACCTCCAACCATGACAGAGTGGTTCTAAAAAAGCCAGAATTAGCACACAGCTATAGCAGCCGATACCCCACAAGGTGGTAACAAAGAGAGTAATTTTCCTAAGTCTTGGACACGGGAAAATACTGCATGATCAGTCATGACCAGGATTTTTCTTGCCCATCCAAACACTTAAAACCCAAAGTGAACCATCCAGCATACCAAAGAGTGATGGCAGACAATTTTGTAGATCAGCTGAAGACAATTCTGTAGTTCAGTTGAAAACTTTAAGGCATCAGTGCTACAATTCAAAATTAAAACCTTACTGCTTCCTACTTATTAAACTCCAGAACGCTCCTGCCCATATTATTGAGAATGTAAATTAGGTTACACACTCATGACTTTGAAACATGGGAAATGGTAGCTTGACAGTCATCAGTCATCTGCTTTGGATATTCTACTGTGTCATGCAAATGCATTATGATTAAGTTTTTTACGTATGTAATATCATTCCTTCATTAACTTTATCTTCTTTAGTGTTAAGAAAAACAACATGCTGAGAAAGGCAAATGAGTACAGCAACCAAATATAAGTAGAGCAGGACCCTCCCTCCCACTGAATCGCAACTTCCAGATGACTAAGTTACGCTCATTCACATATTCTAAATTCATTGCCATAGGAATATTTCTTCTGGCAAAATGCTTTTCTTCCTCAAGATGCCAAGTATGAAAGCTTTGGTCTAGGGAACCTTGAACTCTGAGTCTCCTTTTTTTCTCCCCCTCCCTTCCTCATTCAGAACAGAGAAGAAGCACAGAACAAAGGTTTATGCTGCAAGAGTTCACAAATGAGGGCACCACCAGAGCAGGATGCACACTACGTGCCTCTGCCTCAAACGGAAGCACATACATAGCTTCACCACATTTTAAGGACCATTGCTAATTTTATTTAGTGCCCCTAGTTCTGGGACTGGGGGGATAAAAAACAAATCAGTTGACATGCTTTTAATTTCCCCATGTCTATCAGCTTCTGTCCTATCTTTTCTGGTCATAGGACAGACACAGAGCTGTTCACACCAAATGAAGTAAGAGGGGTATACTGTGGGAATCAGACACAGCCCTCATCCACAGCTGCAGGTTTCAACTGATCCTATTTCAGGAAGGTTCAGGGCTGTAGGTGTTACACAATCAGAGAGATAATCTCAAAGAGAGGCCAATACTGTCTGAAATGTTTTTCTCGTTGCTTCAACTTGCACATAGCTATCCCTGCCATCCCACCTCCCTCTCCAAATCAGGGAAATTACACCAGAGACATAGTGACACTGAAACACAGAATGGCTGAGGTTAGAAGGGACCTCTGGAGGTCATCTAGTCCAACCCAGTGCTCAAAGCAGGGTCAGCTACAGCAGGCTGCACAGGACTTGGTCCAAATGGGCCTTGAGTATCCCCAAGCATGAAGACTCCACAACTGCTAAACGCAACAACCAAAGTCTAAGTAAGTTTTTCATTTATGATGAGCCCATCAAACACTATTCGGCCATTCATGCCCTGCTACAGTTTGAACTATGAAAGATTCATCCAACTTTCGGATTGTATATGCCTCAAAGACACCTGAAAGAAACATGCTTTGCTGAGCACAGTCAACAGACTCTCCAAGAAAAATTTCCCAACTCTATATTCACATGATCTACAGGCTAGAGCTCAGTGGCTCTGTACGGTGTGATTAAAGTGTTCAAAGAAATGGTTACAGTTTTTAAAGAAAGACTTCCCAAAGTAAATAATCTTTAACAAGAAAATTTATTGAAGAGATACCAAAGTAAGGGAGAAAACCACTAAGGAGAAAAAGTAGCACTTTTTTAATACTACAGACTACATAGACATGGAGGGTAAAACTACACTGGTGGAAGATTTCAGACCTGTATCAGACACCAGGCATTCTTAGAAGAAGAAAACAACATCTTTACCAAGAAGTACCAGCATATCAACATTAACATCACAGAAAGTCATACTTTGACTCACTCAAAGATGAAGGATGAAGACCTGACTCCAAGGTATGTAATCCTCTAGGTATGTAATCTTTAACAACCTCACAGAACTGATGTAATTTTGACATGGGAGGTGTGCCTGCTTAGAGAAACCCTCATGAATTCTCTTGTTTAGCCAGCTCTGTGACAGCAAATAATGCTGGGCCACACCTGGGCATCTTTGATCTTTCCTGCTTAACCACTAGCCCAGACAGATGGATGAAGTGGGTCAGAGTAGTTTTTCATGGCATGAAGTTTCTTTTCATCAACAGATCACCTGTCTCCTGGTGCTGGCTCTTGCAGCCACAACATGTGACAGAGGCAAATTTAAAGCAGGACTCTGGTACTGAGACAACATCTCAGAGTCGCACCAGCACTTCATGAACTTTTCCACTAAGAATCATTTTAGAGAGGTATTTCAGACTTCTCAGAAAGCCTCATAGACTTCCCACAAAGTCTCCATTGAGAGTTTAGAAATGAGGAGGGGTGGAATGCTAGAAAACAGGCCCTCTGAATAACTGTGATACAAGAGGCATTTCAAAGACCAAATACTTTGGTTTTAACTACCCTGCTTCTTTAGGGCTGCCCCTAGGCCACCACCAAGACAGGACCTGCCTGCTCTCCTGATGATGAAATAAAAAACTCAGGTGCAGTCACAGATAGGACCCTCCAGCACACACTCAACCTCAAGCACTTCAGCAGCCTAGCACTTGCTTGGCACAGGAAAGACACAGAGCTGAGGCAGATCACAAGATGGGTGCCTAGAAAAGGGGAGTCTGTAGAGCAAAATTTACATATGGACATTCTCAGGCTAAGCACCTACTGACTGCTATCTTACACACACCTTGGTATCAAGAAACAAAAATCAAAGCAAACAATTCATGACTTACATCATGGTAAAATACAAAGAGCTTAACTAGAACTTCCCATTAAAAGCAACTCCTAACTAGCTTCAGGTAAAGAGGAGAGTACAGCTATGTGTGACAAGGGCACAGCTGATGCTGCTGTACCTTTGTGGGAGGGCAAAGCACACGCACCAGCCCTGGGCAGCTGTGCACATCTGGTATCCTGCATGAACAGCTACCATAGGCAATCTGGGCACACACCCAGCATACCAGGTTTCAACTCAAACATGAACACAATGAAATAATTACATAACAAGACATTGACTTTAAAAATCAAAGCCAAAAGCCACTAGATTCAAGAGGTTTGCTAATGCCACAGAAATATCACTACAGTTTGACTGAAAAAATGCTGCTATTTTCAAGTATTTCTAATCTTCTCAGTGAATTACATGTAAGAAACTATGAACCATAACCTGAAAGCTTTCAGTACACAAGCAACTCAGACTTCATTCTACACCTTTTCAGCCAGAACACAAGAATAAATTTAACCATATTAACCTTTTCAAGTTAGTGTCTGCAGTTCTGCAATTGTACTTTGATAATCTTCAAGTTGGTACGTCCCTAGTAATCAGTTAAAAAAGCTGGGCTTACTCACATGTCATAAGTGCTGAATCAAAGAAAAAAAAATTAGCACACCTAATTTCCAGCTCAGGAGATAACCCTATTTAATAAGGTACATATTACTCTCTTGTATGTTATGTAAATGTTTTCTTTAAAAAAAGAAAAAAAAGGTATTTAATTGCTGCTTTGAAAATCAGGGCTCATGGAAAGTCCATATGTGGAAATGTATTTATTCTCATTTTTAAGTGATTCCACATGTACAGTTACTCAAGTGTAAAACCTTACACATCTTCCAATACAGCAGACCAAACACTAAAAAGCTGGAAAAATGTTGTAATAGTAGGAGATTTATCTAAGAAGAAAATCATGAGAGTCAGTGGTATGATTTTTACAGTACTAACACTACTAAAATGCATGTTCATGCAGTGGCCAAAATAATTATCCTATAGGCTTAGAAATAAATATTAAAAAGCAGCAGTTTCTAAACAGCGGTCCAAAAGGCCATGGTTGGCACATGGTTCTATTTAGGGCATTTTCCCTGTAAGTCTTCATTAGAAATGCATGGTGGTTTTGAATCTACTGAAGGAGGAGAGCTGTTCCATTGCTAAAAAATTCTGGAATATCCTGGCTCAGTTTTGAGTTTAAAAAAAAGAAAAAAATTATGTTTAAGAAGTCAAATAGTTAACCTTTTCTTTCATACATATTCAATAACTATTAGAGGTTCTATAGAAACAGTACCTAAGTAAAAACTAGTTATTATTTAATAATATCTTTAAATATATCCAAGCTATTTTGCCAAATTGGTGTCTTTGGAGCTGTGTTCCTTATTTATAGTCTGAAAGGCATAGGCTGCTCATACTAATCAATTATATAACCCCTTTTAAATCTGAAAAGCAAATATAAACTCTCACGAGTTTTTCAAGACCTGAAGGCCCTCTCATTAATTAGCTTTCTAAGCCAATTAAAAGAGGTTTTTTGAACATCACTCAGACAATGTTTTGTTTAACTAGCTGCTTAGGAAACACCATCCTATTCAATATTTAAATTCATAGTTTAAACAACTCACTGAAATTCTACGGCAGAATTTACTATCCTTGGCAAACAAATCAGAAGCATTACTTTCTTCCTTAAATAGCCCTAAAACTCCACACCAACGAGTAACAGATTTGTCAGAACTGGACTATCTTTCACTTACCTTCACATGACGCACAAGCACAGGAAGCAAGCAGGAAGTTAGAAGTTATTCCTTAGCTTGAGCCAGCCCTCAGCTTGAGCCCAAGCACAGGAGCAATTTCTGCCCACCTAAGTAGGTATGGTAACACATATCTTGTGCTAAGCTGGCCCACCATCCTTTCAGGTGGACACAATGCTCATTTCAATGTGGCATGGATCTATATATACTCCAGAGCATGTAGTGGACCATAATTTCATGCATGGCTGACAAACACACCCATGTTAAAGGGTCTGTTCATCTTCAGAAACAGTGCGACAAAAATACCCAAAATACAACACGTTCCACTAGTGTTCAACATACAAAACCTATCAGTGGTTAAAGACAACCTGATTGCAAAGATACTCACAGAGCCACCAGGGGAGAAAAGGAAGGTGCTCCAACAGTCTCACCCACCTCCAGATGGACATAAAGCATTTCAAACTGCTAAC
Source organism: Monarcha castaneiventris obscurior (assembly GCA_026261815.1). Classification (NCBI taxonomy): domain Eukaryota; kingdom Metazoa; phylum Chordata; class Aves; order Passeriformes; family Monarchidae; genus Monarcha; species Monarcha castaneiventris. The sequence continues at coordinate 15,276,225 of JAMPIT010000379.1, forward strand.
AATTTCACTATCATTATTGCTACTAAATTTCCTATGGCCTCATAACTACTACATCCTGGCAATAATATATGGCTCCAGACCTGAGCTTTTAGTCTTCCTGATACCTACTGTGTTTACCTTTTAGTTTGTCCACATCATAAAAAGCCAATGCACATCGCCAAGACACACACCTTAGACAGGCAGTAAATATGTATGTGCTTCAGACTGTATTTTTTACTGATTAGTTGGATTTATATTGTACTGTCAAAATCTGATTTTTTATCCTAACTCAGCTACATATTAAGCCAGCTTTTTTGCTGTTTATAATGTATAAAATCATCCTACCAATCATCCATTATGACAAACTTACACTAAAGATGAGGCAAAACCTTTGCACATGTTCACAGTCTACCCAGAAACAAAACCACAAAGTAGGAATAAAACTTTTTTCCTTAAGTTTCAGAAAGTGTTTATTTAAGGTTAAATTATTATTTTCTTCCTGTAATAGCAACTTTTTCAAAGTTAGTTAAAATGTTTGCTGTTACAACCTCTACAGGTTGCTAAACACTTTCTGGGTACAAAGTCACAAGTTCTGTGGAATGCTGCTCTGTGTACTCTGCCTCTGCCAGCTCAACTTCCCTAGGTAACACATGCACCATACAAACACCAGGTATAAGTGGGGAGTTAAAGGTCCGTGCTTTCAAATTTTGTTATCTACAGAACACACAGCAGGTTCCACTTGACCACTCCAAGCATCATCTTCTGGGTTTCCTACGATCACAGCAAGTGCCACGTCAGTGCATCCCTTCCGTGCAGCCAAAAAGGTTTAAAAGATAATCCAGTAAGTCAAGTAATCACAGGATTTGTACAGAATTCAATAAAAAAACAGAACAAGGTTTCCCTACTCTATGATACAGTGAAAAGGCATGTCAGCACTCCCTCAGTTTTAGAATTCATACCTTTTTATTAAAAAAATATATATATTTTCTTTTCCCCTAAGTGTTATTCCAAGTAGTATTATTCTAAATAAACACTGTGCTTCCATTAATTTATGGTATTAGTAAACAAGTCTTTATGGTAGCATGTTAATTTCTATTCCTTGTCACACAAATGAAATGAATTTCAGTTCTTGAAACAAGTGTCCTTGTGAACTAGGATTTCATATAAACAGCTTGAAACATTCAGGCCCCTCTTACATGTTAAACTACTAATACGACATATGTTAAAACTTAAGACTGAGATTACTGCCTGAACATTCCTGCAAAACTTAAACTGTGCTTCATAATATTTGGAAAAGCCCCAAATGGGAGAACATGAAGCCTCCTGTCAAATGAGCCCTCTTCCAGGGCAACATATCCCATGTCTGACAAATCCTGAAATGTACAAAGGGGCAACCAGCAAAGATTGCTAAACACACTAAAGATCAATACCTTTACACAAGCGGCACAGCCTGGAGCACTAAGCATGGAACTGGCTGCTGCAACCCTTCAGTTCATGCTGCTGCAGAAACAAACATGTATCTTCCTGGTTCCTTAAATGAACAAATTGATGCACAGTTATAATTACAGAAGTTTTGTAAAATTCCCGGAGGAGTTCTCTGTGTCCCAGTAAAGCACAAAAGTGTGTCAAGGAACAAACTATTACTGCCTCCATTTTTAGGAACCTTGGCAGTAAAAAAAAAAAAAAATACATAAATGACTAAGTCAAAATAACTAAATGGTCACATAAAGCCACATAGCATGATAGAGGTATTAGAAACCTCAGCAACCTCAGCAACCTCTCCAACTGTCAAAATTAGCAGTCTTATTAAAAAGATGGCACAATTTTGGTTTGCTTCTGTAAAACAACAATAAAAAACATATAAGAGTACTCCAAACAACTAACTCCACAAAGCAAACTTTAAATACAGAGTATTATCAGATTTTTTTTTTCTTCTGGCTTATCTTAAAATAGCTAATGAGAGATTTTATGAAACACCATGTACAAATATAATGAGAGAATAGCTATACAAATTTTAAGAACATTTCTCTTTGCAGTCCTTCAGAACACGAAAATCACAAATCACTATAATTGGGCCTAGAAAGGCCTTGCATATATATTAGAGGTGCCATCACAATTCACTCTTTCAACTATGCTTCAAAAAAAGCTCAAGCATATCCTCATGCTAGCAGATGTGTTCAAAATGCCATCAAAACAAACACTACCATATCAACAGTTTTTATTTAAAGAAAACTCTTTTTATCACATAAAACTTAAACTCCACAGTTCTACAGCCAAGTTGAATAGTACCCTGACCTCTCAAATCTAGAAGTCTCATTAAGGTTTTCTACAAGCACATACAAAAATAATAGTAATGTTAAAAAAAAGGGGGGTGGGGGGGGAGGAGGGAGGAAAGGAATTTTAAGCAAGAGCAAGACATTAATCCAGTTTTTAAGTGAAAACAAGGTAATATAGTTCTGAAGTGCTTCTGACAGTAAGCAGAAAATGTTAGCCACCCCAAGAGCTGGAATATAAACCTGTTTTGGCTGAGATCTTTCCCTCTTAATATTGTTGATTTCTGACCAACAGGTTATTTAAAATAAGCTGGTCATATCTACCAAAAGTACAAAAAAACATGTAACAACTACAAGTTAAGCTCAAGACAGGTGAATTTGTATTGATCTACAGAAGTAAATCTTCTTTTCAACTCTGCAAAAAAATTAAATGTTCTAATCAGCAAGCAAAGCAATAATTCTCAAACCTGTGTGTACCCAAACACACAAATGGAAAGTACAGAGATGCAGTAAAACCTGTTCCAACACGCTGTACATTAGAAATCTGACTCTCATATTTCATAGGCGCCAAAGTAAATGAAAGATGCAATGAAAAGCAAGCTAAGAACAAGGCAGAACAAAAAAATGTACAAAGCTTCCACATATTACAGTATTGAGGAAACCCACTGAAACACATATTTGTAGTTTAAAAAGGTCAAAGGAAAAAAACCTGGATGATTTATTCTTAATTCTATATTTGAACACATACACACATACATGTCCTTCACAAGCATCCTTGGATCTTAAATTAAACATACTTTCCCCACAGATCATGAAATTGACCCTATCAGACAAAAAAGGGTGGCTAAAGATAGGTAACTAAACCAAGCACCCATAATACAGCAGAAAACACTAAAATGTTAAAAAATGGACTTAAGAGTACTAGTAGTTTACCATGAGGATTTGAACTTTAGGTATGGCAGTCTTCTGAAATTAGAGCTGAAGAACCACGGCTCGAAGAAAAAGCCCAGCAAAAAGCAATTTCAAATACAACCAAATGCACAGAAAAACTACTTGTCCTTTTGTGTATAGGCCATTCAAAGATGGCTTTCCTATCACAGCTCTGTTGGGCTGTTTGTGGGGTGACAGGTAATTATTTACACACTACTTTTCAGAGCAAAGATAGCCATAACGTGCAGTTAAGACAGGCAAATGAAAGGCAGCTGATGCCTGCGCTCATACTCTTCAAAGCACTCCTGATGTGGAAGGCCTCCTTCACAAGAATTCCCACTAATTTACAACAGGAAAGGAATCATCCCTAAGCAGCTAGGCTGAGATTTTACTCTGCTATTGGTTATATTACATTCCTGGTGACAAAAGTTGTTGACATGAAGGTTGAATAGTCGAATTTGCTCTAGAAGAAAAACCGTCTCGCGTATCATTTTCAACTCTTTTTTCCACTACTGACAGCACTTGAAGAGCCCAAGAATTTTGTTTAAAAGTGTAAAACCAATTTCATCAAATGCAATCGAGGAAATAAGCCTTACACTCTTTCTTACAACGGCTGTTTTATTTGCTTTTCAGTGACATAGGCCAGTGGTACTTTGTCACTGCCTTTGAAATTGTCCGCCATTTCTTCTTTAACTTTACAGCTCCTAGGACATGCATAAACTCCATGCCCAAATGTTTCAGGACTCATTTTCCCCGAAGGCCATTCCTTAACAGGACGAGCTCGCACATGTGGCCAACTGCTATATTAAGGAACAGGATTGGTATCTGAAAACCGATCAACATCTACATCACCGCTGGATAGAATAATTGAAATTACTGCACCATCATTCATCGATAGGCCCGCAATCAGCTCTGAGCATCGCTAGCATGGTGCACGAGAACAAGAACGGGGCTTTAAAAACTCAGTTGTTTTCCTAACAGGGTTGTCACTGTTGTAAGACGTGACTTGGAAAGCTTATGAGGTGCAACTGAGTACTTACTCAGCTGGAAGTAATAGAGTGATACTTTCACAAGAGCCTTTAAAAACCAAGTGTGCAAGTGATGTAACACCAGTAGATAGAAAAAGGACAGGAAAACAGCATGTAGAGCAGAGAAATAAAATGCATTTATGTGAAAAGTAGAATTGTTACTCTAAGAGTTTTTTCTCTTAAATCTTTGGCCTGATAATAACAATTCATATTTCAGTAACATCCATTTGTGTATTACACTTGGGAGAGCACTAAACACTCATTTAATTTGTAGAACAGCACTAGATGCAATAGCCCAATCTCTCCACTTCTGCCAGAGTTTATGACAATTTATTTATTTACTTGGTTATTGGAATCACAAGAGGCTGGACTTTTAACTTCTATTGACCAAATCCTGAGATATATGGAGAGGATATAAACACTTAATTAACATAATTATGTTAAAACAATGCCATCCTAAAACAAACACAGAAATTCATGAGTATTGAAATCACTGCTTCAGCTCTCAGTTTAGGACATTTGGAAACAGAAACCTTAAAATACACTTGCACATGAAAAATAACTATCAGTCTTAATTTAGAATTTCCTTGTTATTACTGATATAAACAGTGCAACAGAAATTTATGTACTTTGAGATTGTAATATCTTAGAATAAAACATGTCCTTAAAGTATGGTTATAAAAATATTCATCACAGTATCTGTAGTCAAATATACAAATTAATATATTTACAACGGAACTAACATGCCATAACAGTCTCTTTGCCAAAAGCATTTGTCACTTGCATAAAATAAACAAGTATCTTAAGTTTTTAAAGCCTTTCTGCAGTTCAAAATTCTCATTTATCTCCATGACTATGCTAGATTAAAATGCACAAAAATTCTGCATTTACTAAAGGGAGATGAGAGGAGATTTTTATAAAACTAGAACTTTGAATGGTGTTCAAATGTATGCAGATAACATTACCAGTTTTGCTGGCACAAATTAGGTCCTATTCATTTTTATAGTTTCTGTTACCAAAGGGAGACAAAGATGACAGCACTCCATTTTGGTTTCTTAAAAGCAGAAAAATGAAAAGTATCATAAGTACAATTCAAAGTGGTGCTTACTTGAAAAGCTGAGGAAAAATATTTTTCAAAAAGAGAAGTGTTAACATTTGAAACCATTATTTGAAAGCTCTTAAGGGAGAAGTTGAGAGAAGCAAGGACAGGATTACAGCAACATTAAATGCAACCATAGAGTCTAGTAAAAGTACAGTGGAGCAAAACAAGTGTGTGTGTATGTGGGTGGGACATTATGTAAAAGGAAATAAATAAATGAGTCAACAACTACATTTATTGTTTTAAAAATATCCATGAAATTTTGTTCCATCATTTTCAGCAGACTTCAGTGGATAACCTCACCATCTTATTGCTGTAACCACGTCTCCTTCCCACCATTTTGTTTTCTCCAGAATCAAATCTCATTTGGAAGAGGATCATAAATGCATTAGGGCAAATACAATGGCATCCAGTTTCTGTTCCTTTCCGCTTATCTTGCCGCCACCAGGGAGTGAGGAAAAGGGGTCACTACCGCAACTACAAGATGGCTCAAATTCAGGTTAGCAGCCTTCATTTTCTAACAGGCAGAGGTCATCTAAGAAAATGGTTACCAAAACCATTTCCTTTGCAAAAAAGGAATTCAAGTCCTGTTAGAATAAGATTCAGGATGAACCTTTGAGTGAGATTTAGGATCACCCTGGCACAACTCACTGAACAGTCCTGGTGCTTACTACAGGTATTTAAAACCCTAATCTGGTTTGGGCAAGTTGGCAATTTTACAACTTGAGTTCCTGTCACTACAGGAGAATGCCACAGTAGTGACTAGTCCTTATTTCAGAATCTCCCTTTCATCAACACAGTCTGTAAAAAAATTTCCAACACCATAATCTCATCCTCACACGTAACAAGCATTTATCAGATGTCTCGCTATTTTTGAGAAAAGGAAAATAAAACTCAGATTTAACTCTACCCAACTTAACTTCTGACACTTGTTAAAGCATTAAATCATGTTTCTTACCCTCCACTGCCATTTCCTAAGATATTCTTGTGGAAAGGGGCTGAGAGCTGGTGGGAGTGTATAGCACGAGCTATGGGACCATCAAAGGACTCCATTCCATTTAGTTCCTTCTAAGGAGGCACTTCCCAGACACATTAGGAAATGAGGTGTCAGAAGGTACTTTACCTGTTTGTCAAGGATTCATAAACTGCCATAAAATAACATATATTAACAGAATCTAGCTGAGTCAGTGAAAAAATTTAAATTACACACTCGATTATGGATAACAGGACTCTGCTCCTTAAAGCAGTATCACATGAGTTTCTCAAGGGCCACTAAAAGGCGATAAAAAGAAAAATAGAGTGTTAAGCTCTTCAGGTGGTCAAAAGCTTCTCTACCAGAATAAGGTACTTTCTATTCCTTTTTCTTAAGTCCAAAGAATGATTGAACCTTTTCAGGTCATGTTTTCAGTTAGCTTTTACTTTCTTCACAGCAATTTAAATTACAAGTACATTTTGTGGTAAAATTTTAATCTACTAAAATATAAATGTTCACAAAAGAAAAACAATTAAGCTTCATCTGCAAAATATATTAAAGTTGCCAATATAAAGTGCACACATGAAAAATTAAGCCTATAAAAATATATAATGAAAGACATCTGGCACAAATGTCAGCCTTCACATGCTTGTTTTGTCAGCTGTCAAATCACAGTAATATACGATGGCAAAAGGCACACTGACAGCAACATTCCCAGTATTTTAAAGAACAATCATCAAGTACTTGCATCTGCATTGCTACCAAAGTAATTGAACAGGGCTGGTGGTCCATAGAAAAATATTCATGCTTAATGCTTCTGAATCTCAAATGAAACTCTTCCCAAATTATTTCTTTTCCACACAAGGCTTTTTGAAAGAGTTACCTGGAGTTCTGAATTATTGCATGAGTTATTACTCATGCAAGCCTTTACAGTTATTGTACGTAAATACTGTTCCTAAGCAGCAAATGACATGGGGTCAAGGAATGCTTGCTATTCAATATATACTTACCTTTGTCAATAAGAAAAGTATTTTAAAACATATACAAGAGGGGAAAAAAAACTCCTCCCAATAATTCCCTGCTTGATTTCATCTCAAAGAGTTAATTATTTTGGTATATCTTGCTGATTTAAAAAGCCAATGCTTTTCCTCTACTTTAAACACGAGTTCCAGTTACACTTTGTACTTCAGCACATGAAGCACTAAAACCTCAGGATGCGGTCCTGTTACCATCTTCTTATAGTCCATACAGACTAACAAGAAGTTGGAAGGAAAATGAAAATATTATATTGATATAGGTTTTGAACTTAATTTGTTTCTTTATAAATAATGATTGAGAGCAATACCATGGGACAAAAAAGAAAGTTGCCCAAGATGATGCTACCTGTCTGAAGATTTTATACAGCATTATAGTCATCATCTCCCGGAAACCAAAGGAGCAGTAGTAATAAGAGTTAGTCATAAAGACTCCAACCTAACTTCCTGTTAAATATATAATCATGTTGCAACAAAAACACATTACTTTTAAATAACCATTCCTTCAAAAGTATGCCTGAATTTTTTTCTGCTGTAGTCAGGAAGTTAAATCAGGTCTGCATTTATTCACATACCAGCCACACAGTGACATTTTATTTAAATGCTGAGGAAGGTGAATGAAGAAAGTTTTCACTAGAAACTAAGTTTATTTAGTTTAATTGTTGGGATTTTTTTTAATTTGTAAAGAGGTTTTCTACCTTGATGTTATGAAGTAGAAAAATTTTAGTCTTTCTGAAACTGACTTTCAAGTCAGAAAGGAAGACAGGTGAGACTTAAGGGATAGAACTTCGACTCTTGGCTTTCAAAGACAGCCTGCCTGCAGCAGGCACTGGACTTGGTGAGTCCCGGTGGAAGCTGCCAAGTGATGGGCTTTTCTGAGGAAAACACCAGTAGGAAAATTTTATTAGGTGTCATTTTACAAGGTAAGTTGAAGCAAAGTCTTCCAGCCACTGAAATTCAGAAATAATGAAGCCTAGGCTAAAACTGGCCAAAGTACAGCTGGCCCCACCAGGGGTATCAGACCTGACCAAGGGCATCTTCTATCACACAGAAATCTGACGAACACAAAACTGGCCAGTAACAGCTTGAGTTTGTGACACTTGCCTATACCATGTTACCATCCAAAGAACTTTTTCTCTCAATCATTTTACTGAGTAACACCTAATGTAGACAGACTGAATAAATCTCACTGCTTTCACTCGTCCAGATAGCAACTAAGCGTGTAAGGAAAGTTCTCATAGTGGTGTACGTCTACAATCACTTGTGCCAAAAGATACATACATACATACACCCCATTCTTTTCAGTAAGTTTTTGTTATCGCCAAGACTATTAAAATGAAGCTTTCCACATGAGCAGCAGCTCAATGAAATATTACTGCCACTTCAAATGCTTTCTGTATAATATCAAATACCACCAAGATATTTAATCAGATTGATTATCTGAGGCTGAAACAAACAACTTGCAGCACTGACAGTCAAAATCATTATTTTAGATGTGAGGAAGGACAAATGAAGGCCTGTACTGATCCACTGCCACAGAACACTGTACATTTTCTTTCTGCCTCTATCTTGAAAATCAAGAGACTTGAGGGAAAAAAAAAAAGATGTTAAGACTATACATTATGGCTAATTCATAAAAGACTACAACTGTCAGCAGTAATTTTAATTTTGTACAATGAAAGTATCTATAATTTGCATATTTAACCTGAATTTCTCAGTGTATGGAGTTTTTCATGCTCTTCTATAAAGAAAGGGAATTGTAAATTTTAAGTGCCCATATACATTTCAGAAGATTATATTAATATTGTACATGTTTTTTTCAACAGATTTTGAAGCACACAAGACAGTGTCTTCATATAACTTATCTTCTGATTTTTAATATAAAAAGTCTTAAACCTCATAATCCCTCTGCTGCATGAAAAGGTGTTCCAATCTCCAGCTGACAAGCAGAGAGTAAGGAGCATGGAAATTTAGTTTGACAAACATGCACTTGACCGACTTTGTGCCCTCAGCCATCCATAATTTTGCTCTCCCATAATGATTTTCTGATGCCACATGAAGGCTGTCAACAGGTGAGGTCGTTCTTTCACTAACAGGATAACAGTCATATACCCGATGACGTAATTTCTTATACCCTGTAGAAGCACAGTTCCTTTGGGGCAGTGGAAGAAAAGGGCAAACACACACACATTATCCCACAAACACACATAAACATGTTTTATCTCAGTCGTGATCACATGAGTTTCACTTCCTTCAGAAACCAGACTAAAAATGACAAATGTAGGGAAGATGCATAAACACACAACTATCGGATTCATTTATTCTCACACCTTTTTATATCTCTCTCCTACTCACTTCCTCAGTAATTTTTGGTAAGCCTTCCCTGTTACATTGTACCAATCATCAAAGAGAAGCTTGGGAAACATTCTGGCATCCATGCAATTCTTGTAAAAACACCAGGAAGTATAATCCTCTCAAAACAAGGATCCTAGGGAACTAGGGAAGCAGTATTTTGGCTTTTTACCAACCATTTCACAGCAAAGATAATTAGTAAGTTACATACCATTGGAAGCAACAGCAGCACAAATCCAGCTTCCCTCACTGCTTGCTCTCTCTCCTAATGATGCCAAGATCGTGACAGGCTTACTTAACATGGTTATTGTTTCCAGTTTCAAACCCTTACACTTAATTAAGAATCAGCTCTAGATGATCTATCTTAAACAGCCAAACAAACCAAAAATACTCCAACTCCATTACCTCATCTTTCCCCCCCCTCACTATAGCAACAATGCATCAGAAACACTTCAGAAGGACTTAGTTTGTGTTGAATGGCTAGGATTTGTAAGTGCATGCGATAAGCTACTTTTGAAATAAATTACACAGCATAACATATGTTTCAGTAACAGTAAGTATCCAGATTCTGGTCAGTCTTTTCATATCAAGAGAATGCTATGTATCAGGAGCAAAAGCCTGTGACAGAAGTCATCTGAAAAAACAAGATGAGTAATAAGTTGTGTTTCATGCATATTAGGTACAGTCTTCCATCACCTGACAAACTATAAGAGTTACCCCACTGTCTCTTGTACAAAAAGCATTTTGGGATCAAAAAGTATCAGATATTTGAAAATGCTTTAAAAGTTTTATATAATACATAATCACACATGCCTGTGCACAAATACACCCCCATCCTAAAGGAATTCCATTATTTCCATTCAAATGCTGAAAAGATTCAGAAGAGCTGAAAAGATTGGGACAGTGATCAGCATCCCAATACTCCTTTCAAGAACCAACAGGAAATGATAACTAATGAAAAATTCCAAATATTATTAATACAAGAAAATATGTCCAGCTTTGACAACCAATGCAGCCATGGAATAAACACTTCCATCTTCAGTAGCTGCTAAAACAAACACTCTTTTACAGGCTTTGACAGAGAACAGAATTCATTTCCCCTTTACAGCTGCAGTGTTTCAAAGTCAGTTAAACATCAATGTGACAGCCTTACTTGCGAGAGCTCAGACATTTACTATATTATCTTAGCTGGACATGAGCAGAAAGCAGAGACTGTGAAGGCAGAGAAGGCAGGGGGGAGAGAGGGAAATCAAGATTGTTTTTCTTAAACACCTTATGAAGTGTTCATCTTAGTTTTTGCCAGAGAGTTATTTTTCTTGTTCATTTATTCTGTATTTAAAGACCCGGCTAATACAAACACAGCACAGATCTGGAAGGCAAAAAGTTCACTGGGATGGAGCTTGTTTGCACAGATACTGCTCAGCTACCAACTTGTCGCTCTGTGATAGCCTGCTTCTACAAATGAAACCCAGTTGACTGAGCTATTATCAATGCTTACAAATTAAACTATCTTATTTGCTGCTAGTCATCACCCTACTGATTTTCTCATTAATATCTAGAAAACACACAGTTTAGTCTCTTACCCTAATTTCTGCCATTGACTTTCCTGTACAACCCCTACCTCACAAAACCATTCTTAATCTTAGTATATATTACTTTCACACAGAGCAACAAGCATGCTAAGTACTTAATAGTAAGCAGTTAAGAATATTGGCCAGACGTCAAACCAACCCTAAGAATGTGCACAGGCCTAAGTTGAGAATCATGAACAAAGATTAGACACTAAATAACTGTAGTAGCCATTTGCAAATTCAGATTCTGTGGAAACCTGGCTGCTCACATGATTATGATCCTGTCTACTTCCAGGTGTTCAATTACATTAAACGAAATTAAAAATACATCAATACGTGTTCTTACTACTGGTTTCACATGAAAGCAGTTGTTGCCATTGCAGGAAATGCTGTGATCACAAAGAGAAAATGTCTTATGAATTACCTACACAAATGGTTTCCTGAGTGACTAGTTCCTTCATGACAAATGATACCTACAATACTGAAGAAGTTTTCCATTTGAATTTTGACCATATATATCACTTCTCTGTGTATGCTATAAGCAAGCTTGAAAAAAAAAAGAAAAATCTGCATTTCTTCTTTTATTCTTAGTGGTGTTTTGTACATAAATACTGAAGAAAAGGCACGTCTGAAATACAGCCTAAACTACAGATCTACTATTAAAAAATAAAATGGGAAAACAGTAGCTAGAAAAAACAAAACATTGTCACATGAAACAGTCCGTGTAAATTATGTTATTACTTTGTATGCTTTTCTTCTTCTTTAAGCCAAGCTGGAATTTTAGAAAAAGCCTGATGATCTGTGGCCATATCATTTGGCAAAACATTCAACCTTACATTCAGGAAATCTCCAAATCTCAGCTAATCAGAGTTTGAGCTCCCTTTCAACTTCTGAAGGGTCACTTCACAGTTAAGGGAAGGACAAATCAAGATGGACTTTATCTGCCAATAATAAAATCACTCTTCTTCACTCTTCATAGCAGCCCCAATCTACCGATTTCTATTTCACAGTAATACTTCATGTTTGAAGTTTCTGTCTGGCCATTGACTGGCTGCCCATACTCCCCCAAGACATTTTGGTTAATATTTCCCGCTTAGGAAAAACAAGAGAAGCAACTCAAACACTCCCTAACAAAAGCTTTTTTGCCTCTGCTTCTCAAAGCCACCCTCTTCCCCAAATGACTGACCTCCAGGGAATGCTGCCCAAGCCAGACTCACAGGATGAGCTGGCCTGCAACTCTGCCTACCTCAGAGAGATGGTGCGTTGTGTTTTAACCATTTACTTGTTAAATCTTAGTGTTTGGAGGGTTGCAGAGGTTTTCTGGTGCTGTGCTGCTGCACTCTCCTTGTTCCAGCACCACTATTTTTAGTAACCAGCAAATGGGTGGCTGTAGGACCTCTCCTATCTCCAGAAAGCTATCCAGCTTGAAGTGGAAAAGCAGCCCAGCTTGTGCATGCTAGCAATTCTTCAGATAGAGGCTTGCAAGCCCAGCCCTGCTTGCTTCTGCTGCAACTAGCACTTCACTACATCCATTTTAATGCAGTAGAGTTTTTTTTTTTTCCTTTTGTAACCAAACCTTTGATTGAAATACTGTAAAATAAATGTGCACCTTTCTCTCTCTTCAAAATCCTTATTGCACTATGTTAGTTACATATGTAACTTTCATATCCTAAAAAATTCCCTTCCCCTACATGTGTACAAAACTGATGACTATGCTCTTCTACCTAATATTTCCTCCTAAAATTGCAAATCCTTGGACTTGGTCAAGACTTGAATTTCCATATCAATTACCAACTTCAGAAACATGATACAAGATGTTGAAATACAATTTAAAATTTATTTCAAATTGATATATATCAAACTACACCCTAATAAATACAGCTGCATTAATAAAAAAGGAAGAAAAAATTCTCAGAAGCAACAGTAAGTAAATTCTGTTAAATATGCAATTCAAACTATGTATAGACCCAGTTACTCAAATCAGAAATCTTAAGTGAAATGCAGGCACGTGGTGTGTGGCAGATTGGCAATGGAAAGTTCTGTAGGACAGGCTACACTCAGAACAGTGCTGGAGCTGAGCCCACGACTCATGTCAAAACTGATGTCAAAAAGTCTTGTGAATTTTCTCAGTATATGCAATGCACACTGCACAGCTTGTCTCCATTCAATACTCCTCATTAAAAATGATGCATTATGCTAAGCTTTTCGTTGTCTTAATTTATATGCCATAACATCACAAACTATAGAGGTTTTTTAAAAATTCAATTTAACATGTAAGACAGAGAAATAAGTAATCTGCTGAGATATGACTAGTTTTGTTATATGACTTTTAAAGGTGAAGTGTGGCTGAAAAAAATGTTACAGTAATATGCACCAAATTTTCAATATAAAATAGTAAAAAGTAAAATGTTAGAGTGAATTCATTTTTAACTGAAATACCCCTGCTTTTACTCCCCCAGATTCAAGTTACTAAATAACTGCCAAATACTCCCTTCATGTATGACACAGCATAAAATAGTTAAGTACTTGTATTTCAGTAATTTGCAAATTAATTTTAAATGTTTTGGCAGGATAAACTTTACATGCATAAACTTGCAAAATATACAAACTGCTTCTTTATCTACTTATAAAAAGCAGAACTCTCTTCAGTTCCAGTCACATGAATTTAATTTCATAATTGATTTTATTGTGAAAAAAATACAGATTCTTCCTATTGGGGCACAAAACATTTATACAAATCGAAGAAACAAAAAATAAAAACTTCTCCATATGGAAATAACACTGAAAACAAAACAAATATGTTTTAACTCGCTCCTGTTAAAGAAGACATTTCCCTCTTATCCCTCAATTATATTAATCTCCAATTAGAAAGCTGATGGTAAGAAAAAAAAAAAAGAAAAAAAAACCAACAAAAAAATGCAAACCACAAAACAACAAAAACAACACAAAGAAAACCCAAAATCACTACCCTACAATTTCAACCTAAGTTAGATCTTAAAAATAAGCCCCATTCATACAATGCCTTAGTCATCAGGTCACAATCCTAATTTAAAACAACAAATTTTACCTTTTGGTTCCATTATAAGGTGATAGCTAGCACCTCTAGTAATTTAAAGACATCCCATTTTCCTTGAGGTTAACCAGACAGCAAATCAAATAATCCCACAGCGGATTCAGAGCAGGCTTGACCCATTACTGAAGTGTTAAATTAGAATTTCAAAGAGTAACTCCATAGTTGCCCTTCACAGGGATAATTTTTAATTCTTCTCCTGTGAAATGTGAAGTTAAGTCAATACTTGATGTTTTATCTCATAACAAAAGCAGACAAAAATACTGCTAACTCAAAACAATCTAGGTTGATTCTTGTTTAATAAAATAGCAAAAGGCCACTGCTTCATGTTTTAATAGGCAAGATCTTTCTAGCATTTTTTTACAATTTCAGTATTAATTCACACCAGTAGAGAGAAGCAGGTATTTTATTTACATTTTATGAAATTAAATACATAAATATATTAATTTTCTCAACACAATCCACAAATGCCAATGAATCTGAATTTTGCATATGGAGAAAATAACATGGGTTGACCCCACTTTGCAGCTAAGGAAATGAGGAACTTAAGATCAAGTGACTTGTTTAGTACACTCGGGGCAAACCTGGCACTGAAGAATAAGCCCCTGGCTCTCTAGCACAAGGTCTGGCTCCATCCCTGTTGTCACCCACGTAAGTTCAGTCCCATGGGTACAATTACAGGGAAATTACAATCACAAGCAGGGGCAAATATTGCAAGTCCCCAATTCTACAAAACTTTCCTGCCACCTTATGTAAATTATTTGTTGAATAAAAAACAAAAAAAAAAAGTTGTCTAAGGCAACAGTATGTTCAATTTTTGTAGCTGACCGTAAGCCAACCTAAATAATTTTAACTGCCTGTTCAACACAACGGCAGAAGCTTAGCATAGCAAGAGCCACAGAACCCACCACTGGCACAGCATAAGAGTGGTTGATGTCACCTGGTATCCTAAACAAATCAACAAGACAGAACTAAAGACTGATAATACAACCAGTACAAATTACAACATAAAAAACCACACACACAAAAACCCCACACGTTTTTAATTATTAAAATATGAAATAAAAATTCTCATGTCATTTCAGATATGCACTTTCATAGAAAACCATGTTATATTAATTTATTCTGCTCCTTAAGACATTGTCTGTGTAAGAAAATGCCAGTTCCCTTTTACTGACTTCCTTCCCTGCCAGCGGTAAGCAAAATCAGTTAAAAACCAATAAAGCACAATGTTGTCTTTACATTCAGCTAATGCAAGTGAAATATTAGCAGAAGCAGGTTTGACCCAATATTGGATTTTACATTTTCATCTTTCCTGTACTGCCAGTTAGCTCAAACTTTCTGCAAGAAACTTTATTTCCCTTCTCAGAATCTTGTATCTTAAAAAGTCCCTACTCCCCCGAGGAAATTCTAAGGGCAGGTTCACAGTCGTCCTTTCTCAGCTTCCGCAATACAACTTGAGTAAAAATTATTTACACAAGTGTAACAGAACGGAATACAGCTCATTTATGAAGAAGTTACCACTATGCTTATACAGCAATATTTCCACAAAATCAGAACAGTAAGAACAGTCTTCAAATCATGTCGTCAGCAAGAAAGTTACAGCATATGGCCCTTCCCACCATAACACAAAGTACTCCCTAGAGGGTTTAAATTTTTGAGTTCAATTCTACCATTGCCAGACACTTTATATATAGTTCACATTTTTACTTCTCAATTGCTCTGAGATATCTAAATAGGTCTCATTTTGATCTTTTCAGGTGTTCAAAAATTCATCAGTTTCACATGATGAAATACCTCACACTGACCTTAGCAATAGATTTGGGAAAAAAAGATGGCATATGCAGTGGCAACCATGTGAAACTTTAATTTGTATTACATCTTTGTAGTCAAATGCATCCATTTAATTATGGACAATGATACATCTGATACAAGGAGCAGAGCTGTGCCTATAATGAATTTTTCATTTCAGCCACTGAACAGGAAAAACACATATTTTAAAGCTATTACAAGTTGTGCAAATAGTCAATTCACCAGGAAAAAATGTCCTTGTTTCAGATAGCTTACTTCATGTCGAAGTAGGGTAAGCTATTCAAAGCATTAAGAACATCCACAAGGGGATGTAATTGCTAAATATATCTGTGAATGTATACCTTAGCTTCCTTTGCAGTACCTTGTCTGAGAAGACAACCTTATGGGTAGCAGATAAATAAATTACATCTATAAAAGTAGGCAAGAGAAGAAACTACTGTCCTTTACTGTAGGACACATGAAACAGATAGGATGCTCGCCTCCACTGTAGGAAAATCAGTTCTCTGAAAAAGTATTCACACAACAATAAAAAAGCAGAGCTATTCCAGAGGCAGCAAAGCTGTGTCCAGAAACAATGGGCAGCCCAGAGACAGCAGCCATCTCCTAAGAGGCAGGAGACCCAAAAGCAAACCCCTGCTCTCAACCAGGAGCAGTGCAATTCCCTCCTCCATCTTGTGCACCCACATCCCAGCGTTCAGAGGGCGGAGGCACACTGCTATCCACATGCTGCTATCCACCCTCCAGCCTCTCCCTGCTTTGCAAAGATGGGTGTATCCCTGGTGTCCAGGCTTGCTGGTTTGCAGGCACAGCTCCTGCAGTCATCCCGGGTGAAGTGGGTGCCACTCTCGGCCACAGCTGTAAAACACTGGCAACCTGCCTGTCCCCAAGTTGGCACAATAGGGAGAGGCAGGGCCACCCTGGGCCCAGCAGCAGCCAGGGAGTGAGACCAGAGGCCAGGGAAGCAGGGAGCCATCTGACCCGTCAGCTGTCCCTCTACCTGGGGCACAGGCTGTGCCCCTGAGATGATGGCCCTGCAAGAGCCCTCTCCTTGCACCCCGCAGCAGCTCCCGCCCAGAGCTGGACCCACGGCCACGCAGGTGGCTCCCATGGCTCACTGACTGTTCAGTCTTGCTGTCACTCCAGCCTTGAAATCCAAAACTTTTCATTTCAGAATTTCCTAAGAGAGCCATTAAAGCATTTCTGATTAGCAGGGACTTTTCCCCCCTTCTTCAATGAAGCTACTTATGAAATTCAAGCCAACTCATTAACAGCTTTAAGCTAGCCGAAAATAAATTTTCAGTAAGCAATTTCCCCTCAAAATACACACATACACAAGTCTAACTCTCTAGTAAGAGTCTCACAACCACAGATCAAGTTGTCCTGACCCAAAACATGGGACTATCCCAAAGCTTTATGAGACTGTATCTGAAGACCACAAAACAATTCTCCTGGAAGCTGGGGGCGGAAGGAAATAGCTCAAAAACTGAGTGATGAAGCAAATAAGAGGACTAGTAAGTGGGAGGCAACTTTGATAACTACTCTTACTGGAATCAAGTTCAGCAGCAGCAGGCTGTTAGGGGTTTTTTTTCTCCTTTAAGTGCCCACAGTACCTAAAACAAGACCAGAGCACCATATGCATGGTTCCATGCCTATATTCAAAAATAAATACATACTATTGTGAAACATATGTGCTAAATACACAGCATATTTGGCACTAACCTCCTAAAGTTGAAAATTAATAGAACAAATCTATTTAACCATCTAGGTTGTGGCATATAGCCTGTGGTGTACAGCAGTGGTGGTGGTGTGATT
The DNA here is from genome assembly GCA_026261815.1 of Monarcha castaneiventris obscurior. NCBI lineage: Eukaryota > Metazoa > Chordata > Aves > Passeriformes > Monarchidae > Monarcha > Monarcha castaneiventris. Next base: position 15,294,158 of record JAMPIT010000379.1, read on the forward strand.
GGGGTGAGACAGTGGTGGAATAGCAGGTGATACCTCATATAAGATGGCCTAGTTTGGGGTAGTTTGGGTTTGGGGGTTTTTTGGCTTCTGTAGATTTATATTGAGTATGTTTTAAGTGTGGCAACAATAGTGTTATACAATTTGACTTGCTGGTATTGGTTCCTCAAATATTTCAATGTTGATGTAGTGGGTTGACCGTGGTCAGATGCCAGACACCCACCAAGGACCTCTCTCTTACCTCTCTCTGCAGATGGACAGAAGAAAGTATAACAACGGGTTCATGAGTTGAGACAAGGACTGGGAAGGATCACTCACCAAACACCATCATGGGCAAAACAGGTTAGAATCAGAGATATTAACTGAATTTATTGCTAACAAAATCAGAGAAGGGTAATGAGAAGTAAAAGAAAACCTCAAAAACACCTTCTCCCCACCCCTCCTTCTGTCCCAGCTCTACCTTCTCTCCCATCAATGCAGGAAGAGAGGGAATGGGGGTTATGGTCAGTTCATCACCCACTGTCTCTGCCACTACTCAGGGAGAGGAGTCCTTCCCCTGCTCCAACATGGAATCCCTCACATGGAAGACAGTCCTCCACAAACTTCTCCAAAGTGAGTCCCTCTCAGGAGCAACAGTTCTCTACAAACTGCTGTAGTGTGGGTCACTCTTCCATGGGGTGCAGTCCTTCAAGGACAGCCTCTTCCCCTGTGGGTCCTCCACAGGGTCACAAGTCCTACCATGAAACCTACTCCAGCATGGGCTCCTCTCTTCATAGTTCTGCAGGTCCCTGCCAGGACCCTGCTTCAGCACAGGCCTCCCATGGGGTCACAGCCTCCTCTCAGGCATCCACCTCCTCTGGCATGGGGCTCCTCCATGGGCTGCAGGTGGATCCCTGCATCCCCATGGATCTCCGTGGGCTGCAGGGACACAGCTGCTTCACCATGGGCTGCACCACAGGCTGCAGAGGAATCTCAGCTCTGATGCCTGGAGCACCTCCTTCCCCTCCTTCTGCGCTGACCTTGGTGTCTGCAGAGTTGTTCCTCTCACATATTCCCATCCCACTCTTCTCTGGCTGCAGTTACACTGTGCAAGAACTTTTTTTTCTTCTTCAGTATGTTATCTGAGAGGCGTTACCACCATTTCTAATTGGCCCAGCCTTGACCAGTGGCACAACCATCTTTGGAGCTGCCAGGGGTTGGCTCTGCTGGACAAGGAGGAAGCTTCTGGCAGCTTCTCAAAGAATCCACCCGCTACCAAAGCTTGGCCATGCAAACCCAATACAGCTGATCAAGAGCCTAGAACTTGGATACTGACAAAAGAGTAAGCTCATGAGGAAGGAAAGACTAAAATCACAGTCAGGGACAAAAAATATTTTAAATATTAGTAGTCATGCATCAAGCTTCATGTACCATCAGCTGCACATAAACCCTATTCCACCACAGGATATATTCTGGAAGTTACATAGTGTAGCTCCAGACAGAAAAAGTTTTACATGAGTCTGTTCAGCAGGACTAAGCAATAAAAACACAGTTAACCAGGATCTGTGAAGAGAAGCCAAGCAAAAAACCACAACTGAAAACTGAAAGGCCATAAAAATTAACCCAAGTGAAATTTCATATGTGTTGGCCACCTACTTTTAGAGAAATGTTGATGGTTTTATCCCATTTTAAAATACTATTAAACTCTGTCACCACACAGTAGTTTCAAGCTCACAAACTGAAGAAAGAAATGTAAGGGATATCTCGCTCTCTTAAAGCAGTTAAATAGGTACCTACAGATTGAAGGACAAAGGAACCCAAGGCAAAAAGAGATCTTCAATTCTATGTGCTACTTGCAAGGATAATGTTTTAAAGTTTAAGTGAGAACATTCAAATATAAGCTATGAAAAACAGGAGGAAAAAAACGTGAATGGAAACATTTTCATTCCTCCTGACACTACTGCAGCTTCCCTCAAGGAAGAACCAAATTGCAATATCTACTATAAAACTAATTCTTTTCTTAGTTCTAATTTTAAATATTCCTAGTTTGCCTATTGCTGTCATTTTGAAAGATACAGAGTTTGGTGTATAGAGAACACTGTAGTTTATTGATTTGGGATTACTGAAGGAATGAAAGTACTGATAATGAAAAAAAGGGAAGAATCTGGACCATAAAAACAGATGTTGGAATAGGAGAACAGAGCATATTTTTCATTTATTATGGCCACAGTTGCAAATAGAGTTTTAGCAATGCATTTACACACTGGCAAATATTGTGTACAGAAGAGTGTCAGTACCCTTTTCTGGTTGTGGTGAGATGAATAGAGGAGGTTTCTGTAACGTATTTGAATAATTAGAACTCTGCATAATGATAATGTAATACTCACCAATATTTCTAAATCATTTTCATAATACTGAACTTCTGTGACTTATCTAGGACCTTTCACCTGAGTTTTTCAACATCCAAAGTTTGTTTTAAAAAGAAAACCTTTTTTGCCAGTTCAGTTAATATAAAAGCAAATTAATCAGATAGAAACACACTGTACAACACTTTACATTATAATCATCTACAAATTTGCTTACCATTATAGCACATAAGTCTTCCAAGCCTAACATCCCCACATTGTGGTATTAGAAAAATTCACCCACTTTAATGTACAGAAATATCCATGAACCTCAAAGAATTGTACTATAATGCTGTCAAATAAACAGACTACTGGAATTCAATTTCCAGGAAGCCAAGGCAAAATCTACTGGCCTTCATCTGAAATACCAGTGTCATTTTCAAGCCCTGTATTTAATTAATACTATTTACTGTCAAGAGCCGAGCCATGTAAATATTTCACTCTTCCCAATTCAGGGACTAAAGGCAGGCCCAGAGGAAAATCTGCCCAAGTAAATGTATCTCATCTTCTCTGATGATGCAAGTGCTCAGTTGTCCTGTTCTTGACCTCTCTAGAATTCCTAGGCTCCAATACTGGTGATACAATGTCATCAATCTATATATAAAATATACATTGATTTTCCACAGATGATAATGACAGCTATTTCTTCTGCTAATGCTAATACAGTATAACTTTGTCCATATAAAAAGGTTCCTATCAAGGTAAGAAATGAAAAATCTTAGCAAAGTCCATTACAAAGTCAAAACCAATATTTAAGAAGTGAATAAAATCAAATTAGCAATCCCATTTCCTAAATATTTTTTATTTATCTCACTGAAACTGCACTGTTCAAAATAATCTTCCAGGATATAACTACATACAAAAGGCAAGCTTCAATCAATTGAATGAGCATTTTCAACAGTCCTGGATATATATTAAGTTTGGTTCCATCAATGCAGTAAAAAGTTCACTGACAGAGCACTCCATTTAAATCCGTTTACAGTAGTTAATGAGTTTTACATATATAAGAATAGTTTAATCCAGCTTTACAATGAATTTGAACACTGGCCTCAAAACTACGAAAGTACTTTAGAAGTACTTTCATTACTAACAAATCTAGTTCTGCTAGTTGCAAGCGTAAGATTTCTCTCTACAGTACTCTAAATTTTCATAAATTTTAAAGGAAAGAAATGCAATATATTACATTTGTGTAAATTTCAACTTTTCCACAAAATAATGTTTTTCATAAGCTCCCAGTTCCAATTTTAGGAGAAAAAAAGCCTTTAAGGTGCAATTGTATAAATCTCAATAGATGCTCATTTCCTAATACTTCAGTTCTCATTGTACCACCCACACAGAACTTCACTCTCAGATTAGGAGTATCATTTTAACGCTGATTACATTAAATTCACCATAATCAAGCATCCACTTTTACAAGCATCTTCATAGGCAATTCATGTTAACTAATGTCGCTGCTGAACAGCAGTGACTGAACACAGAATAATCTTACCACATTTCATGCAAAACACAACCCTCCAATTTTGAGGTCTAGCAATGGAAACACATTCCCTTTATTTATCACAAACCAATTCAACGCAAATTAAGTATCCCTCACAGAGAAGACCAGATTCATTAAGGATCACACATACCTATATTTTGTTTCAGCTATTTCAGAAACACAGCTTCTGTGGGAATGAGGGTGCTCTGAACTGACTCCAGAGTTCTAGGTAAGCACCATTCCAGCCCTGCTTCGCAAGCTCATAGAAGTGAGCTCTGCCTTATTCATGTTTGATACTTGGAAGCTACTGTAAGTTCCTCATTTGCATTTTTAAATTAATACCCAAGGCTCTTAAAACTTGTTTCTATATAAGGCAGTTTTATTTTCAGTATTGCACTTTATTTTCTGACAGCATTCCCTTTACACACACATTTATTAGGAGAACACAGTCAAAAATGAGACATTTGTCAGAATTTTCTATATCTACTACAGCTGTAAACAACGAGCACTATAACTCAGAATGAATAGACACACAGCTATTTTCTATCACACTTGACACTAACTACAACACAAACGCCAATGAAATCACTACAAAGTTAGATGGAAACAGACTCTCCAGATCAAGAGTGACAGAAAACTGAGGTTTCTCTAATCTATGTTCTTTTTGCTGAGAAATATTCTTTACAAAGCAAGTCACTTCAAGAAAAAAGGAGAGAGAGATTAAAAAAAAAATGTTTTCTGACTGGTAACTTTTAGTCTAGGAATAAAGTAGATATTTTATCTGTTTGGGTTTTTTGTAAGTCTAAACTTATCACCATTCTAACTGCATCCCTTTTTTTGTTAGCACACAGCAGCTGCTTCCCACTACCTCGACTAATACAAAAAATACACCAAATAAGTTTCAAGCAGTAGTTTCACTTTCCAAAAGACTTGATACAGTGGTAGACAAGCTGAATGTGCACAATTTCAGTCACAGTGGTGATACAGTCTCACAACATATAGTCAAACCCAACATCTGTACTTCCACAAGCAACACTAGTCAAAAGCCAAGGCCAGGACTTCTTAAAATGAAACTCCAACTGATATATCCCTCCAACACTAGTACAATTTCAGATGGGTATACTGGTTAAATGAAACAGCTACAGCTCTTTGATCTTGCAACAGAGAAGGTGAACATGCAAGTATGTCAAATAACAGGACTGAAACCCTGGACATTCAAAAATCAATAGGAAAATTTCCAAGGATTCAATGGAACTAAAATTTTAAACTATTCCTTGGCTTATGGAACCTACTTTTGCTGAACTGTCTATAACAGGAACACAGAGATAACCACACACTTTAAAGCAAAAGGATATTTTGAGTGAAAACTACTTCTCTACTTCAACCTTGCCCTATAAATCCTTTCATCACACCCATTTCTTACAGTGGTTTATTCCTCGCTCTCATCACCATAGACTTCATATACAAATATTCATGTCATATGTGCTCTTATTAAAGGTTTTGAACTTCCTAAACACAGCAACTGTGTTTTGGTCAGCATCTGTAAAGTTACCAGATTATTTTCCATCACTGTATCAACCAAATCTATAGTTTTGGTGCAGAATGTAGCAACCCTAAGGAAAACAGAGGGGGTTTTTTTCTCCACATAAATGAATTAGGAAAAGAACCACAAGAAATTATACGCAAATTGCTTTTTATTTTAATATTTCCCTAATGTGTTAGGTTTTTTTAATCGAAAATTAGAACTGAGACAACTGAAAACACACATATGATCAACTTGACAACAAAATTTCATGTTCTCTACAGAAAATCCCAGCAGTGACATTTTTCTCTTTATTACACACACCTAACTCATTCTGAGTGCTCTTCACTAGGAAAACAGTATTTTAGTGTCTTTGCGTTTTTTTAAACAATTTGCTTAAATGATTACAAAAACAGATCATTATTGAGAAGACCTGCACAAGCACATTATGATTATGCAGTCCAGATAAGTAGTGTAAATAAATAATAATTAATACAATGTAAGTAATAAAGGTAAAATAGTAATAACATCTCTGTAGCTAAGCATCTTCAAGTTAATATAAAACAAAACAAATTATTAACCAGTATTATAAACTTCATTGAATAGAATGAACTACAAAGCGCTTTATCTGAACTGAAAAGGGAAAAGACAGAAAAGCACTGGAAAACTGCTTAACCTGCTTTCATTCCCTGATGCTAGAAAATTAGGAAAGTTTAAAGAAAATTGTTAGTTTGCAAAAACTGCTGAACATAATTAACAAAAGAGGAAATGATACTTGATGTGGACATACATAATTTTACCCATATTTGGTTGGAATTTATAAACAGACATCCCCCAAACAACTCAAAACCCTTTCAGCAGGCTCATTTCCCACCTCTATATTTAGTGTACAAGCCTCAAAAATACATATTTCTGACCTTAATAAGTCACTCTACATGTTAAAAGACAACATTTATTCATGAGTACACTGAAAAGGTTCTCACATAAAATCTCAAATGCATATTTGTTGTAAAAGATTCATACTGAGTGAGTATACTGATATATCAAACATACCTAAAAAAACCCCACAGCATTTAAATTCTACAGCATTTATTTCTTTCAGTGCACTACCAAACTATTATTAGTCTGCATTTAAACAATCCGCAGGGGTCTCTTTCTCTAATTCTCAGTGGTATTATCCCTTCTCGAGAGCAGAGTTAAACAGGCACAGCACTGCCTGATGGAGTCATCAGACAGTAATTCTTGAGCAACAAGCAGTTTAAGCCATCAGTGTCATTATACCAATTTCAACCCTCAATTTAAGTAATTTATTAGTGCACAGAGTTGGATGGAAAAGCTTGCATTATTTCATATTCAACCTTTGCCATAAGACAGACCATAATCAGCACATCTGAAAAATGTCAATTCTTTAGTTACAGTATAAAATATCAAACAAACCTAATGAGAAAGGCTGAAGGGATCAACATGTGATATTCTTTCTCAGCTGAAAGTCCCATTCTTGGTCCTGGCACCAAAACAAGGACCCTCTGCTTCCATAACCAGTCTCAGCATTACTTTTCAAAGTTTCTAAAACGTTACTATCTCTACTCAGTACTTAAAACCAAGGCTTGTTCTGCTGTATCCACACATCCAGTTTAAGACATCTAACATCAAACTCCCCAGTGAAGAAGATAAAACTGTAACACAATCCAATTAAACACAATAGGATATAGACAACTCACCAAGACTCAGCGATGCAGACAACGATTTCTAGGGGCTGTGTGTGCAGGGGGCCTCACTACTCAGATACATCTCAAGCATGCTAGGAACAAATTCAAGAGAAAAATATTAGTCTTTTTTTTTTTGGAGATGGGCATAGAAAAACAAAAATATGATGTTTAGCACATTGCTGTTTCAAGCATAACACAAGGAGGGAAACAGAAACTTTGCAGAGCATTATCTGCTTTTCCAGACATAACTACAACCCCCTTCCAGTTGCACAATCACTCCAGGCACACAACTTTCTTTCTACCTGCTGCCTACTACAAATTCACAGTGATAGCAACTAAAATGTTTACATTAACTTACACAGTACGCAGCCTCTATTTTCACTAAAGAATCTGTGAGAACTCTGAAAGCAGTCGGTTCCTTTTTTGGTTGACTGCTTGATTTGATAGCACATTAGTTTCAAATCTCTAAAAAGGAGAAACTGGTGTTCTTTCAACCATTATTGTAAGTTGCATGTACAGAAGCATGTTTCTTCTCTCAGCCCCCACTTACAATACTCCTGACCCAAGTGACAAGCATCAGTGAACAGAAAGCCTTTCACTAGTATGAAGTCCCATAAAGCAGTGAAGGGTCCCATAGAGCAGAGGCCATACGTTGCACAGCAAAATAATTTCTTCAGGGGAGGAGGAGCGTGCCACTGCCCACATAAATATTATACCTGTATTTCTGTTTGAAGGTCAAATAGCACTTTATGTCAAATGTATCCAAGCAAATTACCAAAGAAGAGTTTTCTGCTTTCTTATTCTGACAAACAAAAAGTCAGAACATAAAGCAAATGAGAATACAAATAAAACGGAAGATACACTACAATAGTCATCACCAAAAAAAAAGCACACACTAATTATGCCTCAAGAGAAACAGAATTTAGAATTAACTTCATCCCTTGTCATTTCTGCCATCCTACAGAAACCTTCTTCAAACAAATTCTGCATAAGTTCTTTCAGTCACAGACAGGATAACACTACAGTAATAGACTATTCAAGGGCACCAGTAACAAAGAAGTATTCTTATATAAAATATATACACAGAAGATAAGACTACATTATTTCCTCAGGAATGTCCAAAAAGCACAGAAGCTCTGTGGATCACAGACACAGGGCTTTGAGTGGGTACTCACTGACAGAAAAAATTATCTTGTCTTGGATTAAAATTTTAAGTAAGCTACTAGATCTTTTGGCAGTTCAGGGAGACACCAAAGAGAAGTCACTGTCTCAGCAGCACATGGGGGCTGCAGCCCCAGCCCACAGTGGGGAGACCTTTTCCACTGAAGAGCAGTAAACGTGACACTGCCTGTGCAAACACAAGCATTTCCCACTCAGCTCCTGTCTTTTACCTGCTGTGCACCAGTGAATGAATATTCTGCTACCATTTTGTTTCTTGACAACTAATGTGGCTGCTCACTTTTATATTCCTGCTGTTTTTCCCTACTTTTGCATCCCACCTTCTGGTCTCTGTGGCCTCCAATACAGCAGCTCAAGGAGTCTCTACACAAGTAACGTGGCTCCTGATCATTACAGTAGTGTCCACAGAGCCCCACGTGTGGAAAGGACAAGCTTTGCTGATTTTCATTTGTTCTATTCATAAAATGTTTAACAACAACACTGTTTGAAAACAAAGACAATTTATAGCTTCACAGTAGAAGCACTACCTTCAAAACACAAAAACACAACTAACAAGATCTTTCTTCCAAATAAAACTCTTGAATTATACACCAACTAGTGACAGGCTTGTGTACGTGAATAGATGTATTATCTAGTATATTTCAGATATATTTCTCTAACTAAACTAGGCTGTCATTGAAGAAAAAAAGTGATGAACATGAAGTTATGGACAACGAAATTATCTGTCACTCCTTTGCCTTCCCTTCTCAAGCCCATTCTGGAGATTGAAGTAAAAGCAAACCAACCACTACCCATGCCTGTGCAAATTTACACCCAATCTCACAAGACTCAGGAGCTTCTTGGGATGACCCTCAGAACTCCAGGGAAACTACTCCTGCATGAAGCCAGGTCTCACAGAGGTCCAACTCTGTTAACGGTGGTGCACAAAGGCCCACATGAAGAGCAGGTCTCTGCCTCAAACAATACACAAATTATCAACATTAGCTATGATATAAAAATGGAACACACCACAGCCACACCTGCCATTTTCCAACACCACCATCCAATCCTCCATCCCACAAAGAGTAAAAGAAAACTGTTTTAAAGGTCAAAAAACCCCAACTGAAAACAATTGACATGGAACAGAATAATACACTGTCTGTCCTCTGACTTCAGAGCACTTTACATCTTTATTTTCCATTCGTGCACTGTCACTTCTTTCCTTTCTGGTCTCTATTCCAGGTACCTAAGATGTGCTTACCTCCTTGGTCCATAAAAACTTTGTTGTGAGCAAAACACACAACATCAACGCTACAAACTACTTAAACTGCCACTTTCAGACATACTTGGAAGAGATCATCCACAGCATGCAAGCTTAATGAGCATGAACTTAGTGAGCTAAGTGAGGCTTTTCTCATCTACATCCAGTCTCCAGGTTCCATGATTCTTAAACTAGGAAGAAAAGGAGCCACAAATGATCTCACCATTGTGCAGTTATCACTAGCTTCACACAGAATTGTAGCAAGAAAGTATTTTGAGGCCTCATGAAAAATTCAGTATCTTTGTTTCAAAGTAACGCTTAAAAAAATCCAGCAAAACAAGCAGAAGTATGTTTGCACTGCAAATGCCAACAAAAATTGGCAAGCAATTAAAATAAAAAAACCTTTAAACTATGCTGTTAGAGCTACATTTTATAGCCTGTAAAGTATCAACAAGTTGATTTTTTATTTTTTTTGCACCCAAGATAATGGCAACAACACTTCTGGACACATTTAAAGAAAATAATACATTTCTAGCTGTAAATTTTAATTTTGGAAAAAATACAAAGGTTTAGACTGGAAGAAGAGCTTTTTTCCTTGAGAATATAATTGAAAACTGTTAATTTAATTATTTGTATACACTCGCTCTTCCTTCACAAAGACTCTATTTCATAAAATGGATCAAACAGGATGAGGACATTGCTCATGTATCTGGAGACCAAGGTATAAATCCGAGTGAGGACAGCAAGTGGAATTAATTGACAGTAATCACATGTATTTCTCAGAATATGTAAGTAGTTGGTCAGCAAGTCCTGACAGTAGTTTTGGAAGAGTAAAGAGTACGGACTGAAGAGGTACTTTGTGAACTCAAAGCATGGTGTAAGCAGAATGAAGAAAAGCAATCTCTGCTGTAGCCCAGATGACAGATACCTGAACTCTCAGATGCACAAGCAATAAAACCCATGACCTTCGGTTTTCTTGGGGTTTGGGTTGCTTTGGGTTTTTGGGGGGTTTGTTTATTAATTTCTAATTCCATCACACAGGCGTATGATGAATATTTAAGTTCATAAAAATATGTGTAATAAAAGTGTCAGTATATACTACAGAATTTATTCATAGGCAGACTTTCCTATATTCTCAAGAAGTTTTCTTTTTAAATGCAGTTTAGTATCTCTTACATAATCCATGGGGTACAAATAGGTGACAAACTGCATTGTTTTTAATTGGAGTGATTTTCATCAAAATCCATGAGCCAGGCTCATTAGAGATCAATACCGACAGCAATGAAAAACTAAATCTGTTCACACACAGATGAATTGCAGCATAGGCAGAGTAAGAGTAAAATTCCATAATAATTCTGACCTAACAAGCAAAATGTTCTTTCACTTTCCATGCCCATTCTTCAATCCCAGGCTTCTCCACTGAGGCAGCCAATAAAGCAGCCAATTGTGATATGCCCACTATAAATCCCACCCAGGAGCAACAATATGTCTTACATAGCTCACTAAAAAGCATCAAAATAGCAACTCTCAGTCAACACTGCAGCAGATATATGTTCTCACTATGTCCCCACATAGAAGCTCACGTGATCCATACTATCTAAGATTTATGGATAAATCAACACATTCAGTAGATATTTTAATTAATTTATCGTGTCTATTCTCTGCCCTTTCATTAATCCATTAAAAGTTTCCATGTAACGTGGACTATTTTAGCAAAATAAAAGATTTCCTTTTAAAACAGCAAATAACTTCTTGAAGTTTAAAAACAAAGAGAAAAATGTAAATAGGATTTACTGAGGGCATTGCATCTTTACTGCAAAAAGCAAATGCACATTCCAAAGAAGCTTCTGAATATCTAAGTAATGGGAACACACTCACAGAAAAAGTGAGATTTACTATCAGTTATAACTGCTAAAATGAGAGCAAACGAAAAATAATATCTGTCAGTAACTGTATTAATGGGAGATTGTTATGGAAGCCATTTAAGGAAATGCAAGACTTGGAATAGCATAATGATGCAGCTGCAGAAGAAAAAAATGTGCATATTGTTAATATGTTGCGGTATAGCTTCAGACATTTAAATTAATGAACTAATTTCAAACTTCAAGATGTCAAGCACTCCAATGACGATACATTTTCCATAGGAATTGTTTCCATTATATATCCATAAAACTCTTAAATAAAATTTCCATTAGTCTTTAATTTGAATAACGTGCAATTTCCACAGAAAAAGATTGAAAAATCATAAACAGTTACAAAACGCAGTGCAGCAAATCTACCACATTCAGGATCTATTTTTCAACCTATTCGTCAACTCAAAATAATTGTATAAAATCAGCAAAAGTATTCCAGATGCTCAGGAGAGGAAAGGCTATTCTAGGTAATAGTTAAATGCAGGACTGAACGAAAGAAAATTAATTTCTTCCACTCATTTTTCCATCATATAAATGCTGTTTCTGAAGACTCACAACACTGACAAAATGGCTTTGTCTTAAAACTGTTAAAAAAATTCCCTGCGGTTTTTGTCCTTTTTTTTTTTTTTTTTAATTCTGTATCCTAAATTGATTAAACCATACAACCTGTCATTTTTCATGTCAGATTTCTACTTGGTACGTTTTGAAGAGGCTAAGCTACTGAATCATTAAAATAGGGAGTGTTTGCATAATGTAAATACTGCTGACAAACTACTAACTGTAGAACTGGTAAGATGCCTTCGTAATACATAACCACTGATGTAATACTACAAATTATTCTTACTACTCAAAGTTACCATTTCACCAATACATATGATTGTTTAAAATGCTATTCCAACACAGAGCAGGAGTCCTGGCAACTGTATTTTATTCCCTGAAATCATAAAATATTATCAAAATATTGTCTATAATAAATACATGAAATATATGTTATCTAGGCTCCATTATCCTGGCGGGTAAAAGCCAAAGAATACTTCTGTAAGGTTTAAATTCCCAAGAGAAGAAGAGCTCAGATCCTGTCTGCAAGCACACAATGGAATCACAGCTGACGATGCACATCTTTTTCTGGATGTCTCCATATGCTCAGGAGGGTTTTTTCCCCTCCTCTCCCTCCCCGTTTCTCCCTCTCCGCCTCCTTTGCTCCCAGCACTACATTGAAGAATTTGTCATTATCTGCTGCCAGAAGTATAAGAATGTTTTAACAACTAACAAAAATAAAGCAGTGCAGTGAACTTCACCTCATTTAAAAATAAAAATAGGGGATCCTGCCAGAGTAGCCAGAGTAGCCGTCTGTAACTAAGTTAACTAACAGCAGAAAATGGGTGGATGAATGGATGCTGTTATATGCCTTCTATAAAGTAATTATCAATGTTACTCTGTTCTTAGTTTAAAATGCTGTGTCACACAGCAGAGTATATACCGTAACAACACATTTAACCTCTGACCTCTAAAGCCAAACATGGCCATAAATGAATATTGAGCATTTTAATGCCTATAAGAATACTGAAGAAATGTGTGGAATTTGTTAAATATACCTACTTGCATGCAAACTGCATTATTGAGGGAGGCCAGCCACAGCAAACGTACAAAGAACACAACATGGCAAGAACAGTTTTAGTTCAATGTTCCCTTTCTCCAGTGCACAATCTATTAGTGCTCGGCAGACAAAGACAGTTACGTTTATATTTAAATTTGGTAGCAGTCTTTGGTTCGTCTTTCTCTTTCAAATGAACTGACAGCATCCTCAAGGCTTAGACCTCTTAAGCCTCTGCAATTCTGGTGTCAGGTGCTAGAGAAACTCCAGCTGAGCGCAGAAGCCCAGATTTTGCCAATGAGACAGTGACATCAGCAACAAAGGCAAGGAGCAGAAGACAGTGGGCATTGTAGCAGCAGCTGGCTCGCTCACTGACTTTGTTCTTCCTGCTGCAAATCTGGGCTCCCTGCAGATGGGCTAGCTCTTACTGGTTTTTTGGAGGACGGAGGGAAAAGTTGAGAATGCCAACACGGACGGTTTACATGCCTCTTTCAACAGAGCCTTTCAGCCTTCTAATGAGCAAGCTACACCCTAAATGATTATAAAAACATAAACATTATTCTTAAGTAATTAATTTTTATTTCAGAGTCTCAGTTTAATGCAATACACTACACTATATGTGAATAAATCCCTTGTATTTTCTAATGTTTCCACCAAAAATAACCTTTATTTTCTCTCTCAAATAACACAATTCCAGTTTAAGAATGTAAACTGATTCCAAAAGTACCATTCTTGATGGCAACAAAGTATTCCTTCCTCAAATGTCTTGCGTTTCAAATTTAGCACTGACACCACCAGGACACACAATGAGGAATTTACACACTTAGTAAAGAAGTGCCTTCGGACATTGTAGAGATACTGAAGAACCACATCATACACAGATTCTCCCCCTAGTAAAGACCACAAGCCTGAGAAAATACAAAGTTGAGAAATCTTCAGGTTTTATGTGAAATAAAAGAGTACAGTGGCTAAAAAGATGAGGTGATTGCAGCACGTTTGACATGCATTTATTGCGTAATGCCCACTGAGATAAAAGCATACTAAAAATAATGTGATTCTTCAAAATATTGCATGATGTTAAAAAGATTAACCTTTCTTCTTAAAGTTGTTATCAATATTTTTGAAGATTGAGTCCATGACAAAGTATTTTCTTCAAGTGTGAGGATAACGAAGACTTCCTATGAACATTAAGCTTCTCACAGCACTTCTCAAACTTAGGGATTAACCATTTGGGGGCAATTTACAACTTTCCTTATCTCGCATGACACAACAGAGCCAACCTCTATGTCCGGTCCCCAAAGGGCTGTTACCACAAATGCCAAAATAAGGATACAGATGCTTGAGTGTCCCTAAGTGCTTGCACGTCTGTACGTGCAAATATGTGCAAGTCTGGTATATCCTATTTGTGACATCACTGCTGACGTAAACAAACAAATGTTCTGGAAAAAAGTCGGAGGCACACTACCTACACCAAGTGCGACAAAACAACCAGTTTCCATTCACATTAAGAGGTGTGTAAGCAAACGAGACCCCTGCTTTGGGGAGTAATAGTTTCAGGATGATATTAAAAATTATGTACAACATGGTAGTTTCTCAGAGAGCATCCAACACAGGACACCAGCAGCTCCCTCCCTCTGGGCACTGCAAGAGGATTCCCCCATGAGATGAGCCCACCAGGTGGCCCAACACTGCCATTGGGTTATAAGGAGCCAGGAAATTAACTGACTGGAGTTGTTTTTATAGTTCAATACATAAAAAACCCAAAAGGATAAAAACCAAATGACTGCCTTCAGCCACAATGGCAGAACAACAACGAAAAAAATGCTTTAAGTACAAAGACTGGCAGTCTTAAATGCTTACTTATTTACAGTGGCAATAGCGCTCTACTGTAACTGCCATAACCAGGCACTATATGCTTAGCTCAAATTATACTTAAACATTATGGGTTGAGTTCTAAAGCCTATTCACCTGCTTCTTACTACTCTCAGAAAAAGAAAGAAGGAAGAAAGAAATATAAAAACAATTGATTATTATCGAACAAGCAGGGTGTTCTCCTTTCACAAGGAGATTCGCCCTGCTAAATTACAAGTATATTTATATAGTGTCCCACATACATGCACTTCAGACTTAAGTATACAGGTTTACTCAAACTAATTATATATCATGATATACAGATATCACGACTTCCCGGTGGCCACCGGCAACCTCCTTGCTTTTTTTTTTTTTTTTTTAATTTCCCTCCCCCCCCCCACCTTTTTCTGCCAGGCTCTCGGGCAGGTCTCCCGCAAACTATACGGCCTGAATGCCCCTTTCCGGCAAGAGCAGCGTGCGGTCCCCGATCCGGGGGAAACGCTCAGGCCCAAGCGGCGGCGAAGGAGCGAGGGGCAGAGAGGGAGGCGAGGGCCACGGCTCCGGTTACACCGCGCCCCGCAGCCTCCGAGCCGCGCGGTGCCCGCGGCGGCGCTCACACCGCCCCCCGCGGAGGCGGGAGGGGCCCGCACCCGCCCTGCGCGGAGGCGCCGGGCAGCTCCGCACCCCTCCCCCGCGCCTCACGCGTGGGGCTCCGCCGGCCGCGGAGCGCCCCGCCCGCAGCCGCCGCCCGCTGCGGGCAAGCGGGAGGGAGCGGAGCGGCAGCCGCCCAGGGACCCCGGCCCCGCGCCCGGCCGGCTGCTCTCCTCTCTCCCCTCCTCCTGCCGCCGCTCCCCGCCCCGCGCACACACGCAGACACACGGCACTGCGGCGGCCGGGCCCCCACCCCTCCCCGGGCCGCGGGGAGGCGGCGGCCGGGCGCCCCGGGCTGCGCTCGCACGCAGCTGCGACGCCCCGCCGCCCGCCCCCGCGGCTCGGCTCGGCTCGGCTCGGCCCGGCTTGGCTCGGCCCGGGCCGCTCGGCGCTGCGCGGCGCGCACGGGCAGGCACAGCCCCCGCGCAGAAAGTTAGAGAAGTTGCCCGCTTCGCCCCCTCCTTTCCCTCGCGTCCCCTGAGGGCGCGGAGCGGCGGCGAGGCGCCCTGCGCAGGGGGAAGGGGAGAGGGCGCCGCGGTCCCTGCCCGGGGCGGAAAGGGGGGCGGCCGGCTCGGCCCCGCGCATGGAGCGCGGAGCGGCCCGCACCGCTGCGCACCGAGTCGTTGTCAGCCGAGGAGGAGGAGGAGGCGGCGTGCGCCGCTCCGCTCCCCAAATCACCCCTTTTGTCATCGGGGAGAGACCCTCCCTCAAGTTTCGCTATCGCTGCGTGGTGGGGGTGAGGGGGAACGTCCTGAACAATCCCTTCAAAATCGCACCGCGCTGCCCCATCCTCACCCGGCCCGGCCACGGCAGTCCCTGACCCCCCAGATCAGCCCCTCGCCTTCCCGGTTCCTCGCACTTTCGCCCCCAGCCAGGGGCGCGGAGAGGCGGCACCCGACCTCCGCCTGGCCTGGGAGCAGGAAACCGGCCCCCTCGGCCCGGCAGGGTGGGGTGCCCCGTTCCCCCCTCCCTCGCCGAAACGGGAGGACGTCCCGGAGAAGTAACCCCGCGCGCCCACCCCCCACCGCCGGGCGCGGGGCTGCGAGCACGATGCCCCGGCAAGGGGCGGCCCCGCCGTCCCCCGGCTCCCCACGGAGGGGCCGCAGCCCCCGCCCCGCTCCCCCCGCCGCCGGCGCGGGGGAAGCCGCCTGGCCGCGGCCGCGGTGCCGCCCGCCAACGCCGCCCCTCCGCGCACCGGCGCGGCCCCGGGCGTCCCCCCGGCGCTGCACGGAGCGGCCGGGCGGGCGCGGGGGCTCGGGCACACCCCCCGCCGCGCCGGGGCCGTGCGGGAGCCGTTACCGGGGTCAGTGCCGTCTCCCGCCGCTGCCGCCGGCGCTGACCTTCGCTTTGTAAGATGAAGCTGAAGCTGGGGCTGCGGCCGCCATGTTCCTTTTTAATAACTGCCTGCTTGTTTATTTCAATGCAGACCCTCCCACCGCTCGCCCTCCTCCTCCTCCTCCTCCTCCCCTTCTACCCAGAGGAGGGCTGGACGGGGAGGAGGCAGGGGGAGGCACAAGTCACTCCCCCCTGCCTCCGGGCACGGCGGCAGCGGCCGGGCCGCGGGCGGGGGGAGGCCGGGCCGGGCGGGCGGGCGGCAGCGCGGCGCGGTCCGGGGGCCGCCACCGCCCCTCAGCGCTGCCGCTCGGCAAAGCGCGGGGCTGCTCCGCGCCCCGCCCGCAGGGACAATGGCAGCTCGCAGCCCTGCGCAGCGCTCCCGGGAGCCTCCTCCTCGGCGCCCGAGCCGCCGAGAAAGGGGAAGGGAAAAACAAAGTCCTTCGCCCTCGGAGGGTGAGACTTTGGCTGTGGCCCTTTGCTGTCCGTCCTCGGAGGAACCCCGCTCCCAGGCGGGACCGGAACAGTCAGCCCTGTTACGGCTTTCAGTGGCCCATATTCGCGAAAACAGGGAAGCGAGGCGGGGGGATACAGTCTTATTTCCTTTCTTTGCCTCCGGAAAAAAAAAAAAAAAGAAAAACTAAGAAAAGACACACATGCTGAAAATCGTGTCAGCTGTATCTCACTCATGGGAGCAAGAGGATTGAGATGCAGGCTTTCTCTAGATTGGAGGAGTGAATACCTGAGTTAAAATTTGTTAAGGGCTGGAGGGCGATTGTTAAACATTGCCCTTTAGTTCAAGAAGCAATCCATGATACAGAAATCCTATCTTACAAGAAAAGCTTTACGTTTTCACACATATCGATAATGGCGAGTTATACTTTCCACACTGCAACAGTCGTTATTTTTCACATTTTCTAACCTGGATGTGCAGCCTCAAGTTTTTCTGTAGCCATCTGCAGATTATATATTGTTCCTGGTGGTATAGCTAACTCTGCTTGCAATTAGGCTCGTCCAATTTTTTTTTTATCATAATCCTTGTTTTTCCGATGGTTGCATTTTGCCCTACTGTGCTGCATACAATTTCCCATACTTGTCTGACTTAATTTTTTGTAGCTGTTTTCTTGCGTTGGGCAAAAATAGTTCAATTGTTTCTCCAAACAAATTAAAGGAAAACTCTTTCCCACTCTCCTCCCCCATGTTAAAGAAAACAGTCTTTGCAATCAAGTAGCTGAAAACTTGCAACATTTTCTTCTGCTAGGGAGAGAACTCAGCAATGGGAGGGTCGGCCATCAGAAATCTGTTTGAATTTAGTCCCATTAGAGATGGGGATAGAGGGATTGTCATTTTTATATGCTCAATTAGAGCTTTGATGTGAAAGTAACCAGAGATCCAATCCACATTAAATGCCACTGTTTCAGCTGGAGTACTTTTGACATCATCTTCAGAAGACAAGGCTCCAGCACTGGATTGCAGCAGCTGGAGAGGACAACCTTTCTGAATGTATTTGGCAGGGAAGTTACTTAGTCTTCAGGAAGCTCTTCCACCCTGCCCATACACAGGCAGGCAAAAAAGTGATTGAGGGTTAAATCTGTCTGTAGAACAGACAGAACAGAATATTACCTTGAAATAACATAGCAAGTAAATGTAGCTTGTATTTGGAGGGGGGGAAAATAAAAAAGAAACCACCCAGCAAAAGAAAAAGAAAAAAGGAGTAAAGAGTCCTGGAGAGACAGAGCTTTTCCTCTGACCTCATTTGTCATATCAGTGCAAATCTCTGTAGCAAATAAGCTAACAGTTAGATAGGCAATAATCTCATTTACCTCACAGTTGTGATTCATTCGTTCTCCTATGCAAAGTGAAACGGTGGTTCACTGGGGGGGAAAAAAGAAAAAAGTATGTCTTTAATTTTGTGGCCATAGACAGTCCAATTTAGAATTGCACAGATAATTTTAATTCCAGCATTTCTTATTTGTGAAAGCTTGATTTTTTTTTTTCTAACATCACACGTTCTTTAACATAACCAAGGATCTTTGTTAAACTAATACCTAAATCCACCGGAAAAAACAAGGAAGATCTTTTAACTTGCTGCAGTAGGAGTATAAAAGACAGCCCATATAACACAGAGTTTATGGTCTCAACACTGACAAAAAGCCCTGGCTTCTATGTGGCTGAGTTTCCTAGTCCAACTGTGTGGGAGAGGAGATTTAACTACACACATATGCTCAGATCCACTGAAATTTGTTACAAGCTTCTAACTCATAAGCAGATACATTTTGTCATCTAAGGCCAAAACCCAAAGCCCTGGCTACAAGTATCATTGTATGCAAAGACCAGTAATTACGTTATTCCTAGTGCTATTCTTTAAAGGGAAGGGACCATCTTCCAGATGGGAAATAGATTTGATAAACACACTTCAGTGCAGGTTTTATTCAGCATTACAGCTCGTCTCTGAACTTTCTCCAGTGTCACCATTGCTGCATTGTGCTGACTAGAGCTGGGCTTAGTTTTTCAGCAAAAGCTTCATCCATTCTAAACAAGAGCAATTCAAGCTTCCTGTCATCCTCTTGTATTAACCTTCCTCCCCTTCATTCTTCTACTTGCTATTTTGTTCATAACAACGCTTTGCATTCACTTGATTATTCACTGTGATCTACAAACCTTTCCTGATGAGAAATTCAGCATCAAGACAAGTATTTTATTATTTTGAGTTTTCAGTGACGTTTGGTTGAATTTCCTCTCATAACTTTTTTTTTTTTTGGTCGTAAATTAACAGGAAAAAATTCAAAATCTGAATGCAGCCGTGTTTTCCATGTCAGTACAGCCATATATTTTCAATGTTCTTTTTCTTGCTTACTTTTTCTTAACATATTTCTTAAAAAATTGGTACACAGGGTGAATAAAATCAGCATTTGCAGGTGTGTTTCTAACTGGTTTTCAAATAAATAAAGTTATTTTTCCATAAGGTGAAAGGTTAGGAACAAATTGTTGGTACCTTATGAACTTGGTAGGCCATTCAGGAATGGCTGCTGTCTCATAAAAGCTCTACCTGCAGCTCATGCAAAAGGAAGAATGGTTTATGTGCACTTGCTGGCATCAGGGCTACATGTAACACAGCTGTTGGTGCACAAAGCCTTTTTCATGAGCAGCTGCATTTACTCTGTAGAATCACTTTGCCCACCTTAATGGGGAATTGAATCCCCACCTATTCATTAACCTTCCCAACTAGATTTAAATATGGTCTTTATGAACCCAATAAGATTTTTGTTGACACAGCATATACCTAACTCAAATCCACAAAATAACCCAAATGAAATTTAAAACCATGTAAAACTACTGCTCTATCTTAACCTTCTCCAGGATTCAGGTGACCTGTTGATGTCTTCTGGTTGAAGCCTCAACTCCAATTAGGGCCAATTTTGAAGTTATGTCAGGTTTTCCAGGGTCATTATCAGATGATTTTTACTGTCTCCACAGCCTCTTTGAACAACCCATTCCACAGTTCGAACACATTTTTGAGTTTTTCTTTTCCCATGATGTGTAACTGGTCTGTTCCAGCTTATGCCTGTTGCCTCTCACAATGAAAAGGTTACCGTGGACTTGCTAGAAGGTTCCATTTCTCTGTATCTGCCCATTAAGAAGCTGAAGAGAACATTAAAATTTACACCAGCCTTCTCTTCTTCAGACTAATGGCCTGACCTCAGTCTCTTCTTGTACATTATATGCTCCAGCACCCTCATCATTGTGGTGGCCCTGCTCTGGATTTTCTTTTTTATGTCTGTGTCTTTCACACACTGGGTAGCTCAAAACTGTACTCAGTTTTCCAGATGTGATTGCACAAGTACTCCATGGATGGGAATAACCACTTTTCTCAACCTGCTGGCTATTCTTTTGCTATTTTAGCCCAGGATGCTGTTGACTTTCTTTGCTGCAAGGTCACTGCTGACTTACTTGTTGCTCCCAAATTTCTTTTTGAAAATCCTTTCCTATCCTTTTAAGCCTCCAGCTCATAAAGCAATGGTTATTCTGTACCAGATGCAGGATGCTGTGCCATCACTCATGAGGTTCCTGCCAGCCCATTTCTCCAGTGTGCTGAGGTCATCCAGAGCACTGACCACGATTTCCCACGTAGCTGTGGTCTGTGCTTCCTCTCATCTCCGAAGTCACTGACTGACCGTGTTACACAGCAACAGTGGCAGTACCCACCCTTGAAGTGCGCTGGCCTCCAGCAGGACCTGCTCCTGCTGATCACAGTCCTTGAGCCCAATGGTCCAGTCAATGTTCCACCTTATCTTCTACTTAACCTAGTTCATACCTCTCCAGTGTGGTTAAAGGAGGTCTATGGTTGATTGTGTCTAAAGCTTTGTTAAAGTCAAGGTAAACAACATCAGCTGCTCTCCACTTCTCCACAGATTCACTTATCTCATTATAAAAACCAGTCACATTGGTCAGGCAGCATTTGCCCTTTGTAAACCCTTGCTGCCTGCCCCCAGGCACCTTCTTGTCTTTCAAACACCTGGAGACCGTGTTCAGGAGGGATTTACTACTTAATCCTCCCACAGACTGAGGTCAGGCTGACTGGCCTGTAGCTCCTTGGATCTCCCTCCTAGAAGATGGACGTGACATTTGCTTATTTCCGCCTTCCCCCAGTCACCACCACCTTTGCTCACTACACCACCACACCCCCGCCGGCATGACACACACACTCTACAATTCTTACAACTACGGTGACCCGCTGGCCTCCCTTCACATCTCCAAACTCTTGCTGATTATTCCCCTTCCATTAGCCCTTTACCACAATCTGCCCTTTCAAAATAACACATTGACTTACATGGCTTCCTGTAAAGCATCTAGGATCTGGCTCAGGTTCTTCGAGGACACTTTGGCTTTATCATGATTTGATACAGTGCTACAACAGCCTCATTAAGGGTTTGAAGTGAAGAGCATATCCCAGGCATTTAGTGCTTATGTGGTTAGAAAATAACATTTTTTTCCTAGAAAAACTTCAGACGTTAATATATATTTTTTTTTTGCACCTCAAGTAACAACCCTCTAACTAAAAAAAGTGGTAATCAAACATCTTGTTGTATGCTTATGGGTTATTAATTCAATAATCTGCTATATTTTTTTAATTGAATAATCTTGAAAAGGTCAATCCATTTTTGATGCAAAAAAAATCAAGATAAATTTTACCAAACAAAATATTTTGAAGAAAGTTCTAAATGTATAAGAATTAGAATTTTAATCAGTATTTGTTCAAATATTTTTATACTAGAATAAAAGATTCATTTTACTCATGCTACTTTGGTGAACAGATCGTGCTAAGACAAAGTAATGTTCAGCTGAGGGAAATACACCTGTAGAGCTAAAGCACAACTGCTATGATAGTACCAGGAGTGTATTTATTTGTCTCATACTGTAATGTCATACCAAAACCCTTGCATTTTTACCTTGCTGGACGTGCGCCTCTGTTTACCCAGCCTACTCGCTTCTGTCACTTTCCTTAAGCTATGTATAATAATTGTGACCACATGAAGTGCTGGATCAGACAAGCAAAACCTGCCTCTAAAGCTCTTCTTGAACACTGTGAGGGGTCTGCTGATCAGGGGACACCAAATTCCAACCCTGAGAATAGGGGTAGTGCCTGCTGGGTACTCCTGGACAGCCTGCTGGAAATGACCCTGCTTGAGCAGTACCAGGTGATCTCCAGAGGTCCTTTCCAGCCTCAGGAATTCTGTAGCTCTGTGATATTTTTGTGGGAAAAAAATTCTTTATGCTATTCTGCTTTATTTCTCGCTGCTCTCCCAACTTCTCCAGTTGTTCTTCCCTTTAACCACCCTTTTCCCCCCTCCATGCCTTTATCTTCCCTTTTATCTTTGTTTTTGCTAGTCTTTTATTCTCAGTCTCTCCCATATTCTCATCCTGCAGCATGTGTTCAACAATAGTTATGCTGTGATATATTCTGTGTATTCATGCAGTCTATTAAAAAAGACATTGCCATCCCTTCTACTGAGGATTTACAGCTCACCCCTGTACTCTGCCTTTAACCATAAGGGTAAACAACCCTCAAGCATATACATTAAGGGGCAGAACTGAGCTACTTATAAGAAATAGAGGTAGAAGTGCTTCATTATGGTTTTGCTGTTTAAAGAGCAGTGTTGTCTTCCCCTTGTAACTACACTGTTGAATATGTTAACTTACCTTTTGTTTAGAATTGTGCAACACTGTCTTCTTCCCTTGATTTCCTGCACTTGAATACACAAATTTTTGTACCTTCACAAGATTTTCATATTGAAGAGCATTGCCGAGGAAGGGAATAACTAAAAGCCATCCCACCATTAGCAAGTGGAGATGTCCACATTATCAAGCCCTACTCTCTTTGGGATGTGCTCTGAAAATTGATTCTAAGGCAGACTTATTAATTCATATTTAACAATTACTTCTCATTGTTGACCGTATAACATTGGAAAACTTTCCTCATAAATCATGAACGTGCAACCCTAAGTGACTCTACATCTTCTATGTTGAAAGTACTTTCTAAATTTACTATTAAGGTGATTACACCCTGAGTCTGACCAACCTGTGCTCACCACTGGCCACTTACTATGTAAATCTAGAATTATGTACACATGTAAATTTACCAGCTCATGTAATTAGAATCCAGAAGATAGAAAAAAAAAAATCAGAGTGGTAGTGAAGCATGTTTTTAACTGGCAAAAACTAAGCGTGTCTGTACAAGCAACACATTTCATGCAGCAGACTTAAAATCTGCCTCCCTCTGTTGCAGTTCCTAATACCATTATGAAAGAAATGAAATTAAGATGGAAGGCTGACAGTGATTTAGTCACAGAACCAGTTAAATGACTTTCCAAACTGGAGGCCACAGACAGCTTTTTGATTTACAGATAGCACAGAAGCTTGATCTTAGAAACTTTTAACTGAAATAAATGAAGTCCAGAAAGTATGAAGTAAATTTAAGGAGTCTGGCTTCATTTCAAGATAGAGTTAAGAGTTTTAAATTGTACTTCTGTAAAGTCAGACAATCAGCTTTTTGCTCTATTTTTAAAATAATTTTTAAAAAATTATTATTATTAAAACAATTACATTTTTTATTAGACCTTCCCAAGCTCATGTTTTTTGTTTGACTTCCAATGCTAAACTCTAGAATAACAGATTTTTTGTATGGAATTATTTTAAAAAATTGTCCCTGAGCTTTTTGTACTAGGTAGTAGGGCAGAGGTTTTCCATTCCCTGAGACTACCTCCCTTTCACCCTAATGGCATGGCCTCTGAAAGCTCCTTGACATCAGTTTCACCTGACTCACCAAAGGCATCAGGAATGGGGAACAGTCATTCTTGAAGACTGAGCCAGAGAGTGCAGAATGACCAAAGCAGTTGAAGATTTCCCTCATCAGTTTTGGACATCTGTCCCCTTTCCCCAAACAGCTTCCTGGATCTGCAGTCTCTGGTGGTCTCCTTGAGCTGCCTTCCCTGCTTTAGGAGTGGGTACTATTGCCACGTGAATCTCCATATGTAGGCCGAGATGACACATTGCTCACAATACAGCAAGAAATTCTGTAGGTTTCTTTCTCCTTTCTTGTACCAGGAAGAAAAGGTGAAAACAGCACTGAACTTTAAATAATTGCTGGTCATCAAAACTGTCACCTCACTGAAATGAGTCTCTGCTGCAGCCTCCTTGCATACTAAAGGAGAGAGCTCTGTATCAGTAAAAAGTAGTTCACATTTCTGAAGTTGTAGTCATACCTTAGTGCATTCTCACATCTCTGTTTTTTGTAGACAGAAGTTTTGGTTTTACTACAGATGCCTGTTATCCATTAAATATGGATCATCAGGAAGTAGTAAAGTTAGCAAAAGCCAAGGCTGAAGAAGAGAGTGGCTACAATTTTATTAAATTTTGATATTTTTTCTTGTGCCGTCCCACTGCAGCCATTTCACTTTTAAGTTCTCAAACACATTTGTAATAATTACAGCAATGTTTAAAAATACTAGACGGTAAAGCTGTTTCATAAACAAAAAATGAAGAGGAAAGTCACTCAGAAATGGATACACTAACCTAGGGCTCATATTTGCAGTAAGACAAAACACGCTTGACTAGGTGCTTGAAAGATGATGCAAATGTACCGAATGGTTTGGAAAAGTACAATTTGTAATCATGTGTGTACTTACACACAACTTAACCAACTCAGCCTTACCATTGTCTGGTGAGTCCAACCTGACAGCGAAGGTAATGGGCTCTGTCAATAGCTCTGCTTGCACTCTTTAAATCAACAAGTGTTTTGCAAGAGCCACTGTAGCCCTAAGGTTTCGAAGAGAAGCGATGTAAAGCTGTTCCTCCTCCCCCACCCTTGCAGTCCTTTCTGCGCTGTCCCTCTCAGAAGGCAAGTTACAGCCTAAGCTTTCCCCTTCTCGTTTCGATGCTTACACTTAAGAAAGGTCCTGCGTTAGACAGTTCAAGTACAGTCGATGAGAATCTTATAAAGACTGTGCTTGCTGAGATGCAGGCTTCCAAAACAAATTGTCCTTCGTGTACTACTCTAAGTCTCAGCCATATGCTTACCAAATGGAAAAAAAAGTCTTATGGAGGACAGACGAGCTGAGAGAAAGGTGTCCATCAGCCAGTAACAAAGTATTAATTGCTTTATAGGAGGCTATCACATTCCCTCTTAGTTTAAATACAGCTGGATTGGTTAAATATATACCCCGAATCCAGAAAAAAAAAAGTAACAACAGGTCATGAGGCTGAAAGAGGTCAAGAGGCCATCTGTGTCCATCCCCCTCCTTTAAGACAGGATGATCAACACCTGTCTCACTCCTAATGGATCGGTCTAACCTGTTCTTAATGACCTGTAATGAAGACATCTCAGCCTCCCAGGCAACTGAATTGCTTTAAACTTCTTACCATAACTTTTTCTAGTGCTTAAACATTGTTTCTTTTGCTTCAGTTTAGCCTTTTATCTTCTCCTCAAATCTACCCTAGATATGGAGATTTTTTTTCCTCTCTTTTTGCTATTCTCGCCCTTAAGCAGAGTTGCAGCAGTGTTTCTCTTCAGTCCGTTGATGTCCTGAGCAAACCCAGTTCCTTCCCGCTCTCCTTCCAGGGCTCATTTTGCCGGTCCCTACTCACTCAAGCCGCTGTGGGCTTTTCTCTGTTGGTACAGAGAAAAGAATGCATTTTTGATACTGAGCGTACTGCTTAGTTTGAGGCCTTACTAGATGCTGGAAGCATGACTTTGCCATTGCCATAATTTGCCATGGAAGCTGCACGTCACTTTCCACATCCCAATAATTATTTTATTCCTCCCCCACCCCCCCAACAATATGGCATTGCTCACTATTGTTCAGAGATTGGATCTACCATCCTAACTTTAGGATTCCCCAAATTTTAAAACGCAGTTTAATACATTATTATATACATTGCATTGATGTAAAGACACACACCAGTTCAGATGAAGACCTTGCCCAGCCATTACTTAAACAAAAATCAAAGAAAGAAATCTAACAGAGCTATTTAGAGCACAAATATTTGTACATTTTGGCAAAATCAAGACTCTAAATCAAAGCATAATAAACAAACAGCACTGCTAGTGCTTGTGAGCAGATCTGCCTGAATTTTTCAAACACAATGGCATATGCATTATTTTCAGTGCTGTCTGTATTTCTACAAATCAGGATTTGGAATATAAGAGAGCCATCAGAGAACTACAGAAAAGGCTCAGTAACACTTCATTATAGTCTTGAGACAAACATTCTGGTATGTAGAAAAAAACCCTTTCAGGATGGAGAAAGACACTACTGATGTCTATGAAACTGAGATGATTACATCTGCTTAGGTATTCTGTTCATAGCTATGTACTTTTCTAAACAGGTCACATAACTATAGGTTTGAACACTATAGCAGCGATTACCTCTTGAACATGATCCCATTTTGCTAAGGACTGTACAAGTTTATTGCGAAAAGATTTTCCCTGGCCAAACATTGCAAGCTAAATACCAGATAAGGAATGGGTGGACTGGAAAAAAAAAAAAACACCACCAAAACCCCCCCAAAAACCAGACAAAAATACCCCCACAACCCAACCTACAAGTCCCATCCTCACTCTCCACCTAGAGACTGGAGTTAAAGGGAACAATGAAAAACTGGCTAAGTACAGGGTTTGGTATGATAGAGAGGTGTCCTACTCCAGCAGCTGCTAAACTGCTGTTGAGTCACTTGGTAGAAACTAGAGCAGGGTAAACAATGCAACAATTCAAAAAATTCAGGAGACACCCTTAGGTAAGTGATTCGGCAAATATATTTAGTTTTGCTGGGGATACTCACTGAGACTACTTACATGCCTAAGGACCTTGCTAATCAGGAGGCTATTTAAGCTATTTGGAGTCAGAAACTGAAATGTGTTTGTTTGAAGCTGGTGGGCCTGGTTTTAGCTGGTTCTTGTAAGACGAAATAATGCATAATACAATATGCCTTCCAAACATGCATTTAGTTGAATTTATTTGCTACTGACATATTTTTTTTAATATTGTTTTTCATACTCATTATTGTAGATCCATGTATTTCTCTTTTTTCTGTTAAAATGATACAAATTATTTAAAAAATCCACAATTCACTATTCATTAAATACTTATAATTTTGAGGCAAAGCATGTCTGCAAGCAAAAAAAACCTTTTTGTTTGAAATTACTTAAATATCATCCCCTACTACTTTCATTTTCTTTGAATAACAATCATAGAGGAGGAACCCTGGACTGTGACATGTAGAACAAGTTCTCTTCAAGGAAAACAATGTATAATTGCGTATAACTTGTGTATAATTTTGAATGTGTTGATATTCATAAATATAAAAACTTTTCATACACATGGTTTGGTTTTCCATACTGGCTATCTTACACGCAATTTTTAGTTTGTAATCTACCCATAAAAACTGAGTAAAATGTTACACATTCCTATTAAATTGATTATGTGTCTTTTCTATGGAGCAACTGCTTGTGATATTATTCAGGAATTCTATTTGACTGATTACTTTAAAATGTGTTCAGTTCCACAGTGGCTTACTTAGCATCCCCTCCACTGACACACTGTTTGTGAATACTTGCAAATTTAAGAGGGGTAAGAAAATGCATTGGTTAGAGAAGCCAGGTATTATATTTCTGTTTAAACATCAGAAGGCCTCTCCAGCTATGTAGTAATAAATTGCAATTTACTCATTGTGTGAGCTTATTTTCCTAATATTTTCTCACTACTCCGTCAAAAACTAGAAAAAATAAATTGTAATCATGGAGATGAGGCAGAGCATAAGCAGGGAGTAGTAGGCTTGCCTATGTCTAGTAAGCCTTCCTAATTCACATAACTCAAACAAGAAAATCAAGTGAGCTGGCAAACCCCAAACAATGGAAAGAAGAAGAGTAATTTCTAATTAATGCTGGGTTTTTTGTAGAAGCAGAGTATTTAGTCATCTGTAATTTCATCGGAACACCACCATTCAAATATGTTGCTTTTAAAACCTATATGTATCACTTCTAATATAATGCATTATATTTAGAAATGTGCCTATCTACACATTATATACATAAAATGACATCTATAAAATCACCAGCTGTACTTACTTATAGCTATTATAAGTAAACATGCTGATGTCAAAACAAAAAACCAAGTAATAGAAGTTAGAAGAAGATAAAAACATGAATTTCTGAGCAGATAAAATTCTAATAAACAAGACCACTTTCAAGAGATAATTTCTCATCTTTTCGTGCACCATGCTGGTTTGGTGACTGGAGTAAGAAATTCTGGAAATGAAATGCAAATTAAGGTGAAACAGAAAATCAAGTTGTTCCTTAAACAAGGAAATGCGCATACATTTTCGATATCCCATAATCTATAACCAAATCATGAATGAATTGCTACTTCAGAGCAAGTGGAAAAGTTGATTGCAAGAAAAAAAAAAAAAATCTAAGTTCCTGAATAGTCAAGGTATGGAAATATTTCTTTATACCTGCAGTACCTGCAGCAATCTCAAATGTTTCTCTAAGACCTACCTACCAACCTTTAATCCAGACAGAAACACATGAGAAAATCCTGTACAGATTGCAATAAAGATGGGATCTACACTGAAATATAGCTTGATTTGCTTGAATAAAAGCTGCCAAAAGGCACAATGGGAAGGTTCAACCCTACACTGTTTTGTAAATGCAAGTGTTATTCCAAACACAAGCAGAAAGGAACCTCACCCTAACTGAAATCATAGTGTCTGCAACTGCCACTTACTGGGAAAAAAAAATAAAAAGAGGACAAGAACACTTTGTAGTTCTTGTGTAACTGGTTCACACACAGGTAGGTAGAAATCTGCATCAAACCCCTGCGTCAGCTCTTTTTCCTACGAATGCGGTGAGTTACCCTTTCCTTGCCCCATGAAATGGGGTGGAACTGCAGCGCTGACGTCACGTACACAGAGCAAACCGAGTCGTGCAGCGCTAGCAGCAGAACACAGACTGCCTCTCTTTGGCTCTTCCCTGTGCTTTTTCCAGCCAGCCAGCAGCAGTCATCTCACTGTATTGCAAGCTCTTCCTATCGATTCTGCTCCTTACTGCCTGTTTTAAGGAGGAAATTCTCCAATGGGCAAGGCAGTGGAAGTCAAACAGCTTGCAGTGCATCAGCTCTAAACCGAAGGCTTAAAATTCCCTAAATATACTAGATTTTTCACTCTATTAAAAAGCACGGATCAGCTGTATTATTTAACTGTCAATTGCTGTGTTTTATACACCAGTAATCAAGCCCTTCTGTCACATCCAAACCCCCGGGTGTTTGGGGGTTCCAGATGCAATGGGTGTTCAGGTATTGTAAGTCAGGTAAGACTTTAGGCACTGAAGGTGCTTGTATATACTTCCGGTCCTTGTGAAACTTCTGAACAAAACTACTAAGGAAGCCAAACTCTCAAAGCTGACAAAAACTAGTAATCCCAGCATGGTTTTATTTGTGAAAAAAGCAATACAAGCATTCAACTTTTAGAAAACAAAACAGCTACTTTGGACTTCTTAGCCAAAATAATGAGATGTTATTTAACACTTGGGCCAAGGGGCCCTTTTTAGTCCAAGCCAGGACTGAGGCATGAATATGCACCTCTTGGATTGTCACCTGAACAGTTTCTAGCAGGGTACTCTTGCCCCAGCTGCACTCCTTTAAATCAATCCCTACCTCTATCATCTCTTCTCTTGGTCTTCCTCTTTCACTGAGACTGTTAAAAAAATCTGCACATCCCTTTTCAACAGAGAAGCTGCTTTCTTTTCTATCTGACCAAGCATAGCCAGAGAGGAGGCCACGAGGGGAGAAGGACATGACCCCAGAGGTGGCTGGAGCTTGGGGCACCTGCCTCAGTAGGTGCTGGCAAGTGTAATGTGGCTCCCCAGCTCCCCAAAGCCAGTGCTCAACCACAGCACTTCCTCACAGGCACCAGGAAGAAAAAAATTGCACTACTGTCAATTCAAAGCAATAGTTAGGTGAAGAAACAACACAAAAATAATAAACATTCTGAGGCTTACTTTTTTTTTGCTTTTTAAAAAAAAAGCAAATTTGCTTTTTTTTTTTTTGGTGAAACTTCTTTTCTTGAAACCTAGACACCCGTTTGATGGTGGGGGGGAGGTTGGAACAAAAAAGGTCCCTATCCAATGGTAACAAAGGACAACTCCCCTTGCCTGCTGTAGGCAATGCATTTCATCAGAAGCCACAGGACGTTGGGTACCAGACAGCAGCACACCAGAGATGAGCAGCCTCAGGAGTCGGTACCAACAGGCCCTCATTTTCACTTCTCATACATGAACAGGCCTGAAATGAGCATAAGGAAAACGCGTCTGATGCCAATGGGCCTGATGCACAGAGATGGAGCTCACAGCAGCAAAGCTTCCTTTGCAATTTCCTTGTATCTCCATAGAACACCTTCCGTACGCAATTAATTCACCTACGAACTAATTAGATTTTCAACGCCTTTAAAACTTAGGCCCTCATTGTAAAAAATTAAACAAAGTATACTAATTCTGTTTGTAGAAGTGAATTTCCCACAAGGTAATAACTGTTTTCTTTGGACTTAATTCCTTAGTTAATTTGATTGCATGAATTAAGATGTAGAAGCTTCATCAATATAGTTAGTTGAAGTCTCTTCAGGGTTTTTTTAAGGGATACAAAAATTTCTGTTTGTGTAGCTTTGTTTGGGAACCTAACATTTACTGAGATAAATGGTAAGGTAATTATATTCAATGTTACTGAAAGAAAATGACAGAGAACGTTATGTAATCGTTCTATTTCTGCAAATCCATGTTTTTTAGTTGCTAGTCTGCAATCTGTATTTTACCCAGTAATATCCCAATTTCCTCCCTAAGATAAGCTGCAAATTGAGTTTATAGTTTATTTTAATATTTCCTGCCATCAAATTATATGGATAAGAAATCCTGTATATTCGTGCCATAATCCCATTTCTGTAGAAGAAAAGAATATACAACCCGTAGTATAATATTGTCATGCAAATGGATTTGATTCTCCCTATCTTAGCTTGTCCAGACTTTGAAATCATTTAAAGTAAACAACATATTTTTTCTTAGGTTAGCTGGAGAATGAACTTAGAAACTTCACATGGAAAAAATGAGATATCATCTTTCAAAATGAACAAAATAATGGAGAGTAAAAAAAAATTCTTGTTTAACATGATTTTACTTAGGGTTCTATTAAGAAATGAAGAACAGTTCTCCAAGCCCTTCACTGAAATAGTATAATATAACTTGAGACACAAAACAGATCTTTGGTTTTTACTGAGCACAAGTTTTGTGACATGAATGTTTAATTTCATTAGAAGATGAGAATGAAAGTCAAAGAAAGAATTATAGCTGCATTAAATTTCAAAAGGAAAAAAACCTCTGCCACTCTGCAGAAAGGAGAATATAGGACAGGAGAGAAAGGTGTCTTTATGAAATTGGTGAAAGTACTTTGATATCCTAAGAAAAAAAGTTGAAAATTGGTATGAATAAGTAAAAGTAAGGGGAAACATAGTGGGACCATCATAACTCCAGCTCCAAGCAAACTATAAAAAGAAAGTGAAAAATACTAAATTATATCATTAATAGACAAGATAAAATCAGTTGAGAGAGGGATTTAACTCTGGTATTTACACAGTTTTAACACAGTCAAAATAATTATTATAAATCCAGCATAGCACAGAAATTATCCATTCATTGAAATTTCTTCAATTAGAAAGATTTTACAGCAAATATACAGCGAGAGAAAACACTTGTTAGTTCTAATACTAGATGATATGCAAAATATAGGGTACAATCTGGGGAAATGAATGCAATGATGGTCAAGATTTAACAGTTGGTAATTTCAGAGTCGTTGAAACTTTAATGTGGTCTGTTCTCCTGTCCTCAATGCTTTCTGAAAATCAGGTCCCCTCTGATGTTTTCTCAGAAACTGGGGCACACAGAATAACTAGCAATTTGTTAAAACTGTGGCCTGAAAATACCTCCAGGAAATAGATAACTGCACAAAGTTTGATGAATATTTTGACTGACTCCTGGGAAAATTTTGGACAGAGGCAGAATACAGTGGAATATCCAACAATGAATATTAATAGGGAATTCACACCTCCTCAAAAGAAAAACTAAAATGCCGCATCCCATCTGATAAAACTATGAAGAAAAAAATTCCAGCTTATTTATGAGATGAAGAAACAACCTCCCAGTGCATCACTAACAAGCAAACCTACATCAGATATATTGAATGTTTTGGGAAAGTACCAAACTAAAAACCAGGAATGAGCAATATCTTTCAGTGTGACAACCTAACCACAGTGCTCTGTGATGCTGACGAATTCCTCCCTGACCATATTACCATGATAAGCTGGTGCAATTAATACTAATAACACAGGGTGCAATGGTGCTTTAATGTCTGTAGCACATTATAAAACTATAAAGTGCTACAAGTTGTATTTTTATTACTACTGTTACCATGCTCTTTATTTTTCAGCCAGAAAGCTGCAGGTAAAACTTAACATACCTGTGTATAGTTGACTGTTGTCCAGAAAAAGTATGATACAACTGTTCAAAGGTATTTGAGTATGTTCTGGAGAAAGTTAGGACCAAAAAGAAAGTATAGAAGGCTCTACATTTGCGTCTACTCAAAATCTTCATTTTCCTTTTTCCTTGCATCAAGCATCTTTTACAGCCCATAGGCTGGACCCGTAGCCACATGGGTGCCTACTCTATAAATTTAAAATCAGAAATTACTAGAGAGTATTCTGGAGAACATTTATCTCTCTACATACCTTTTCCAGACTTGTAATGAGTAACCTCATAAAGGAAATGCTCAAATCCTTTGATTTTTATTGCAAGGCAGCAGATCAGAAGAGAAAATGATTGTTCCAAGTAAGGTGCAGCAAGGATTTTAATACATCTGAAAGAAATACCAATTGCTTTAAAAAACTGATGATACAATTTTATTTAAAATGCTTTGAAAATTGAAGTAATACCTGTAATCCCCAACCTGGTTGTCCTCATGAAATAATAGCAGGGCCTGTTTCACAGGTTTGTGTGATGGTTGGTGATGTGTCCTACTAATCTTTCATAAAGAGTGACTTCAAGCTGACTTACATGGCTTGAAAGCCATTTAAAGACATCTTTAAAAAACAGAAAGGTAAGCAGTGAGAATGTGAGTTTATTTAGCTTTCTATGAGCTTAAGAAGGTTTATAAATTGGTTTCATCTCATTTAGCAGCTTCCTTATTACAATGGCAGAGCATGCTGTAAACAACACGCTAATCACATCACATAATGCTGAAATGAGAGGGTCTGATGGCATTAATGAGAATGGAGATAGTATAAAAAACCAAAACAAAACAAAAACCAGAGCAATGAAAACAGTGTAAGAAAATACAATAACAAGCTTTGAAAATTATTATAGGGAGAGAACAGGCAAAGCCAGTGAAGGGAAGGCAGACGCAGGAGTGCCCAGGCAGCCCTGCAGGTGACACTAGACAGTGATTTGGAGGCAGCTTCACAACGTGATGCAGTAGCACAAAGAGGATGCAAAATTCAGGCTGCTACTGCGGCATTTCTCATCTAATAGAGCAGAGAAAGGCACTCCTAAATCTGCTAAATCTGGCTGTTTCCACTCCCAGAAGACATGCAGCACGTTGGCATAGATGAAATGAACTGAAATGAAGGGTAGGAAGAGAGAAAAAGTCTTAAAGGTTGCAAGGAGAACATTAAACTCTTAAGAGGTTTTGAAATTTCCCCTTCACAAATGTTACAGGAGGCAAAGTTTGGAAACATTGGTTAAAACATGATGGAGGGAAATGAAGGAGGAGGTTGGCAATGCGTATATTTTTTGATTGAGTCAATTCATTCCAGCCAGAAACCATTCAAAGTCTCTTGCAGAAGAATGGTGGCAAATTAGAAATGGGTTGTCATTCTCTCTGCTAGTCCCACGGAGAAAGGCTTCATTTTGCAAAGGCCTTGTGCCAAATGACATCTCCATCAGTCACAACAAAAGAGTCAAGATCTGAAAGGAGAAGACAAGCAGCTTCTTTTCAGATGTATGTGCTCTCAATAATTCTTAAATTATTTCACGAACAATATTCATCATGAGGACCAGGGGCTCATTATCTGCATTTTTCACAAGAATTCTGACCAACATTTTAATAATGTGTCACTCTGAAAACTGACACTCAAATCATTAAATCATTTGAAGTGTAAAGCCACAAACTTCGCTGTTTAGCGAAGAGCACCACCACCATTAGACTTTGGTACTCCCTCATCCTGCCAAAGCTTCTTTTAAACTGTGTTGTCTCCTACTCTGTTTCAAGACTTTTCAGCTCTTCTCTCTCCGTCAGTGATTCAGGTAACGACTGCTACTGCCAAATGTCTTGAGGATGGGCAATTTCTGGCCTAGTTTCTAATAAATAAAACAGCAGCTACTACAGCCCCAGCAGGGTTTGTGTGCACGTCTTTTGTGGCAATAAAAGTGCTGCTTTTATTCTCTGAAACTTTGGAGTGGTCATGTTGCAATAACAACCACTCTTCTTATGCAGAGGGAGAACCGTAAAACTTCATTAATAATTTTTTTTCCTTTCTGAAGGGCTAAAACCAAAACAACATGCTTCTCATCCTTAATTTTATGCACTCAGATTTGAAAATGGTGACTCACCAGAATTAAAAGGCAATGTAACTCTGTCTTTTGAGCCAAGACAGAAAGCCTCCTCTGCTGCATAAATCTTGGGATCCTACTAGAAAACAACATAAAAGGGGAACTGCTCAGTCCAGCCAGCATACAAAACAGTATCAGAGAATCCTCACATTACATATCTAGGATCCCTCACTCCTCAAAGCCTCTTCCTCTGGTGGTCTTCCATGATGTTCGAAATAAGCACATGAACTTGGCTCATCCCTGATTTGCAACCAGACTGCCTCCTGCATGGCACCTCCAGCTGATGCTCAGCCCCAAACTGCATCTTCAGGACTCCACCCTGCCAGGCTGTGGCCCACAGGATTTCTTCTGTGCTCTGGTTTTGGGCTGTATATAATGAGCTCTGCCCAAGCATGGGAGCAGAAAAAACAGAGCTCTGGCACAGTGGACAACAGCATGGTGCTCTGAGGCTGCAAGAGTGCAAAGGCAAGGAGCCATCCCAGCTCCTGTCAGCTCCCTGATACCTGAGCAGGCACCCACGTGCTCACATGCCGCATGCACACCCGGTGCGACAGCCATTCAAAGCTGGAAAAAAAGGTGACAAACGAGTTCTGATCACTTTCCTCTCAAAAAGAGAGCCATTTCATGCACTGTTATGTGCCCTGCCTTGGCAGAATCAATGGTAAGCATCATCCTGTTTATAAATCAAACCAAGATTGTTTTCCTAATTACATTTACATCACTTTGGTTTTTAAATTTTCATCATAAACAGTGCATATATTCTGGAATGACATCAAGGACTTTCTAATGACACAGAAAACAGGCAGATAACTTTGCAGCAATATTGACTTGTGATGCTTGTGTCCAATAAAAAAAGGCTTTTTTCATCAGGGCTCTGCACATAGGGGATTCCAAAACAAAACATGAAGCAACAAGAAATTGTTTATGAAGCATAATTTTATATTAATCATTGTGGTGAAAAAGGCAAAAAGTAAACAAAACCAAATTTTAGTTAATGATCTTTATTCTGTTCTAAGCTTTTCTGACACTGGCTCAGCCTCCCCCACTCTGCCTCTCCTTGTACTGAATTCTGCCTGATCACATGGCCACAAGTCAAAATGAGATCAAATGACGCAGAAAACTAAAATTGAACTTTAACCCCCACTTCTTCTCACCAGTTATTCCCCCCATGCACTGGCAGGAAAAAAAAATTCAAATATGAAGCAGAAGTCATTCCCCCACAAACAAAAACCAATCCAAACCAAAAAGAAACCCCCCAGACAAACAGCAAAAACGTTTAATTTGACACAAAGACTTTCCTTTTTGCAGAGTTCTGCCAGGCAGATTATCTGCAACGAGAAGTAGAGCATTTAGAATGAAGAGCAGAAATAGAAATGTAGGCGTGGAGACTGCTAGCTCAGAAGAGTCTTTTGTCTGGCGATACTGTGACTAAAGATAATCTTTGTTTATCTTGTATGTTTAACTTGTGCCTTGTATACCCAAAGTGTTTGAAAAAAATGTGGAATTACAAGTGAGTAACTGAACAAACCCATAACACAGGGTATAATTTCTAGGCATGGTGAAGGCAGGAAAAACAAACTCAGCAGTTATTATACTGTATTTATCCTTTTTTTTTTCTTTATAAGCACTCCCAGACTTGTGGCACAATAATGCTACAATTAAAGCATACTTTGACTAACAATTTCACAGCAGAATGGAACGAATTATGTGACATTACTAATACAGCAAAGCAGAGCTGCAATGCACCCTGGCTACACAAGTACAGCTTACAGCTAAAACTTTACAGAGATGAAGGAGGAAGCTCAAGGCTGCCGAAAACCGAATAGGATTTAAGTATTTAGTGTCACCCAATCAGTGAAATATGATTAATGAGTCTGGAGGAGTACACTGCTTTTTAGTCTCCAAAGCAAGGCGGACATGGGGGGAAATGTATTGGAGCTCTTCAGCCATAAAAGCCGCAACAAAATTCTGCACAGTTAAACTACACGTTCAATTGCAGCTGCTTATTTCTCCTCTGTGTGATTAGAGCCTCCCATTTCCCTCATTACAGGCTTGATATTATTGAAGCAAAGCCAACAGCAAGTTAGCAAGCCAGCAGGGGATCAAATTGATTATACAGTTAGCTGTGGAAAAACTGAAATTCTTTATTAAGGGGAAATGAAATACAGTTAATTTATGCTTCAGCTGAACCCCTCCTACACTACACTTACTCTGCTGATACTCTAAGTTTTCTCTGAAGCTACAAGACAGCTGAGAAATTACAGAAGCTTTATTGATATAAAAATAAGTCAGGCAGGCCTTCAGTATTTTTTAAAAGGATTTTTCTATTACTAATTATCATAACACAGTATGTAGGACAAAATGACATTAAAGCCAGAAAGAAAGAAAGGTGGAAAGTATTTGGGTTTAGGTAGACTGAAAGATTTGTTATCTGTCTTTAGCTGGTGTTACAGAGGCAGTCCACAAGTAAATGTAAACATCACCCTATCAGTAAAGCAACAACTCAATTTTTGTGGTAATTCAGTTGTAAATCTCTTTCCCAAAATGAAGAAAATAATCATTTGAGACCAGAAGTAATTTTTTGAGAATAAGAACAGGCCTGTTGGCTTATTTCTGACAAAGACAGACTGTGAGATAAATCTTGTTTCTAAAATGAGACCTTGCAGAAGACAGCACCACACTTGCCCCATCCCAAGCAGTTCAGATCTTCCCTACAGAGCTGAAAAGTGCTGAGAACTCATGAGCAGAAAGTTCTCCCTGCCCCACAGCCTGTTGCTCTCC
The DNA here is from genome assembly GCA_026261815.1 of Monarcha castaneiventris obscurior. NCBI lineage: Eukaryota > Metazoa > Chordata > Aves > Passeriformes > Monarchidae > Monarcha > Monarcha castaneiventris. Next base: position 15,331,987 of record JAMPIT010000379.1, read on the forward strand.
AACCCCAAACATTTGTCCTTGGTAAAGCCCTGATAAATAGAGCTGTGGATGGGATTCTGCTGAGGAACATCCACTCTCCAAACAGCTGTCACCTCCCATTCCTCTCAGCAAGGGCCACCGGCCACCCTTCCCAAAGACAGTCACTGCTTCTTTTAATCTATTTTTCATTGTCCCTTTCCATCCCCTGGCAGGAAAAGGGATACATCCTCTTCAGAAGGTGCCTTGGCTTCTGTCCCATGAGGCATGAAGGATTTTGTAACTTGTGGAAGTTTAGCAACAGACCCCACACAAGGGTTCCATGGAGGGAAATGCTTAATGAGACTGCTCTGCAGGAAGTGAAAATACCACACAATGCATTTTTAATAAATTTGTCAGGATTCACAGCCTTAATCATTGTCGTTGACAAGATTTGCTAATCAAATTTGCAAGGAGGAGCAGCTCTCTAGTTGCTGTTCTCCTCAGATAGACCTTCCTGTGTTTCTTTAGCCTTTTTTCTGCCTTCTTTGCATTTCTGATGCTTTCTTCATGTTGCAACATTCCTGTAATATGTTTTTTTCTCCCAATCACTGATGAATGCTTTGAGATTTCTCCCTGGTTTTCAGATAAAACTTCTACCAATTTTCTATACCTGTCAGTGTCCTTTTGGCTGAAAAGATTGTGCTGGTTTTGGCTGGGATAGAATCCATTTTCTTCATAGTAGCTGGTATAGGGCTGTGTTTTGGATTTGTGCTGGCAACTGTTGATAACACAAAGATGTTTTAGCTGTTGCTTATCAGGGCTCCACAGAGTCAAGGCTTTTTCTGCTCCTTACCCCACCCCACCAGCAAGCAGCTGGGGGTGCCAAGGAGTTGGGAGGGGGCACAGCTGGGACATCTGACCACAACTGACCAAAGGGATATTCCAGACCATACAGCATCATGCTCACTGTGGAAGGGAAGGAATGGGATTCTCCTCCTCAGTATGGGATGAAGAAGGAGTAAGGTGGGGGCATTCAGAGTAATGGTGTTTGTCTTCCCAAGTCACCACTATGTATGATGGAGCCCTGCTTTCCTGGGAATGGCTGAACACCTGCCTGCCTGTGGGAAATGGTGAATTAATTCTTTGTTTTACTTTGCTTGTGTGTGTTGCTTTTGCTTTACCCATTAAATTTCTTTATCTCAACCCCTGAGTTTTCTCACTTTTACCCTTCTGATTCTTTCCCTGACCCCACCAAGGGGAGTGAGTGAATGGCTGTGTGGGACTTAGTTGCCAGCTGGGGTTAAACCATGACAAATATTCAAGGGTCTTATTAGAATAAAAGCAATCAAGCTTGATTTTTACTACCCACTTTAGCAATATTAATACTAAAAGAGAAGTAAAAATAAACATTATGCTTTTATTTCCTCTTATTCTTCTCACCCAAGAATTGAATAAAAGTCTTCTTTTTTGCTTTCTGCTATAATATCCACTGGCTGATCTGAGGAAGTGCTAATAAATGCAAGTGAAAGTTTGTACGCAACTTAAAATGCAGAAGAGCTTATTTCACTGAAGGCTGCATGTTTACCAGGAAATGAGATGGTCTCAAATTGCCCTTGTGACTGCTTCAGACATATACTCATTAAAGATACCATTGAAGTAATATGGAGGAGGAAATAAATTGTTTGAAAGGACAGTGCCAAGACTGGCAAATCTAAAATTTACTACACAGTCATACAGAAGCTATTTTGGGAGCCACAATCACCTCTTGGAAAAATAAACACGTTTCCACAGAACAGCAATTCCGTATGTTGCACTTGGCCATCTTGACTGAAGCCAGTAGGGTAATGACTTTTACAAGTGGCAAAAACCAGTCTCTTGGCAAAAACAATCCCTAACCTCATGAAATACAGAATATTTTGTTAAAAGGAAAACAAAATTGAAAGGTATTTTATATAAATATAAATAAATATAATTGTTGTTTATGAGAAAACTTCTACTAGAAGACAGTAAGTCTATGTACACAAACACTGACATAAAACAATCACAGACATAAAAACACTGCTCTTATGCTGACAGGTGGTTTTCAAAAAGAAACAAAAAAACCCTGCTTCACAAACAATTAAGTGAGGCAGATTTCCAATAAATTCTCTGTGCCATTCTGAACAAGTTCTTTCCTGATCCATAGCAGCTATCTATTTCAAACAGTATTATTTATATATGATGCAAAAAGCACCATAGGGAAACCAATCACCTGAACACCCTGGATACGTCGTAGCTGTGACTGGGATGTAACCAGAAAGCATCCAGAAAGTTGTGTGTGCATGTGTATATACATTTATACACTCATACTTGTGCTGCATGCAGATCCTTTCACAGGCTTTTGGCCTATATTTTGATGTTTCATTTTGCTTTTTCTTTGCTATGTGACTGGTTTTTACATTTATATATATAAAAATATATAAAATTTGAAATGATATATAAATATATGCGTATATATATATATAAGATGAAACTCAAAAATTTCCATTTTGCAAAGGGAGCACGGCAAAAGACTGTAAAGAACTAGGACTCTTCTCAGTAACCTCAGGTAAGGATTCCTGTTGTGAAAATCAGGCCCCAAAAGAGCCATGGGGCCTCTTCAGCTAAGTGGTGTCATCTTAAGGCAAGGGCTTGAATTACAGAGCCTGAGTAGTGATTTGGAGAGCCCCCATTATTTGCAATACAGCTGCCAGACACAGTAACTACAATGTGCCTTCATAGTATGTGACCAAAAAACCTCACCATGGCACAGAAAAAGCACAAGGGACAGAGTTTTTCTGTTAGGGCAAGTTGCTTTTCTGGGGATAGAGCTGCATACAGGTAAGAGAATCATACCACTAAATGGATCTATCCATGTGCAACAAATCTGACACCTTCATCTTCAGCACAATAAAGACAACCTGATCCACTTGTAGTGCACATGCCATTTAAACATCTCTGGACTGTGGACAAGAATTTGCAAATCCAAGGTCTCTGAATTCCTTTAGGTGATCCTGTTATTGGTCTCAAACACAATTCATATGCTTAGAAGGTGGAAAAAAATCTTTTGTACAGTAGACAACAAAGAAAAGTGATTGACAGCATATACAAAGTGAATGGCACATCCAGAGCCTGTCCTAGCCAAGTGCTCTGTTATACAGTGTTGTTTCCTAATACTTTCACAGTTGCTTGTAATGCTTTTCAGCTAATAAGCTCCAAACGCTTTTCAAAGATTCTGACATTTCAAAAAATCATTAATGTTTTTGAGTGTATTTTTCTGTGAAGCCAAGCTGAAATCCTAAAAAGGAACATTAAAGAAGATGGCCTGGTGGTGAGTGCAACAAACAGGCATCTCAAAAGCTGCTGGCATCAGGAAGAGCGACAAAAATCAAGGCGTTCAGAAGTCCTCTGTGAGTTTCAGAAATCTGTGGCCTGTGAGCCCTGTTTCCTGTATCTTTAAGACATAACGTGTCATTGTTCTGCATCAGAGAGCACCCGTCTGCAGCTGGGAGCAATACGCATCACTGACACCAACCACTGCTCTGCCAGGTGTGAAAACCTGGAGTGAAATCGTTTCATCCCTGGGTCATTCTTTGAGTCAGTCACAGTGCAGAGGAGAGCTGCCTTTCCATCACCTTGCTGACAATTAGCTACTCAACAGATGCAAAGCACTCATCTTTCTGATTGAAAACCTCCCTTAACATGGATTTTCCTTGCTGTAATAAAAGTGAATGGGTCTTTTTCTTTCAATTTACTAGAGTTTGAAAGGTCATGTAAGTCTACTTTTTTGAATGTTCTTAACATAATCTGGAACATAAGCACAAAATAAACACAAACTAAAAGGATTCTGAAAAGAGAGAGAGATTGAGAATAATGCTTTCCCATTGTAACACTGTTGTATTAACATCACCTCTTCAGTGAGGCTGATGCACTGCACAGGAATCTGGGCTGTTTTGCTAAAAGTGGAAAGTTATTTAAGTAGGGTGTCTCTTCAGAGATGAAGGATGCAGCAAAGAGGTGGAGATTTAAAAAGCCAGATTTGGTTCTCAGAAAGAATACAGCAACATAAGGACAGGTATAGGAATTTGAAGACCTTTTTCTTAGCTGCTACATTTTTGCAGCTTTTCTACCCTGTACAGAATAAACTTCAGCATTTAAAGCACTAAAGACCTGGGAAACCTTAGAAAACTGGGAAACCATACAAACAAACAAACAAACAAACAAACAAACCAAAACAAAACAAAACCCACCAAAAAACCGCAAAAAAACACAAACCCAAATCATCTGAAGCAGTAGAGTTATGCTGATTCACTTGGAATCCTAGGTAATACAACCCATTAAATCTAAGATCTTTTATTGGGACCCAAACTGGGACCCGGTAGGGAAACAAAGAAAAGTAAAAGGAAAACCAAGGGAAAGAAATAGAGAATAAAACATAGGTCTTTGTTAAATTCCCAGATCTGCTCTGGGCTAGCTGTATTCCAAGGTACTATAGGTTCCTCAAGGATGGAAGAGGTGTAATCTCCAAGCCAATGGGGGCATCATGAAATTTAATGATGGCTCTTCCATTGGTGTAAATGTACAAAGTGGGAACATGGAAGATTGGAACAAGAAGAAAACAAGTAAAACTGTCTAACATTCATACAATTTCTATAAGCTTTTGCTTGCCTAGGACTAGAGAGCAACAGAGAGGAACTCTGTTCATCCTGTTTTTGAACAGCAACTGGAGATGAGATAGGATAGTCACAGCATTAAAGTATCCAGCTGACACTTGAACAACATGTCTAAAATGAGCCTATCCAGAAGTACCTAGTGGCTGAGGAAAAAAATTCCCCGCTTTTGCATTACGAGTCCTATTTTTAGATCACTGGTATTTTAAAATAAGGTTTTAAAGAAGAGTGTTTTTTAAAAAACAGACAGAATTTACAGAACAAGACCAAAATGTGAAGTGCTGGATGACTGTGGGTGAAGGGAAAGACTTTGGCACAGCCTTCTCAGCAAGACAGCCTAGCCCAGGCTCCTGGCCAGGCTCCAGCTTTGGAAGCTGTCCTCAGACTCCTCCGAGATGACTATCGGCTCCTCTTCCTGCTCAAAGCTGTTGAGCAATAAAGCTCTGAGTTGTCAAACTGATACTGCTCTTTGAAGCAGAAGTGCTGTGATTCAGTCATCAGTGAAATAACCCTCCCGATAGTAGAACTCCCAGAGCAGCTCTGGAATTAAAAGCGTAATTATAAATGCAACGACTTTGTTTTGCTAAGCTTTTTGGTGAATATTGGTTTGTTATTGTCTTTACTTTTGTGATCTTTCATTAGTAATGACTGAGCATGTGATACCGGAAATCGTGCACTTCAAACAGGAATAAGGTTGTGCACTTCACAGCTACGTTTTAGAAGCATGAGAAATATTTTGAAAAATGGCTTTATTCCTTCATCATGTCATCTCAGTAAAGCAAGAGGAAACAGCATGTCCAAGCATAACAGAAGCACTTAAATTCATGAGAGTGGCAAAGCCAAACTTGAAAGATCCCTCCTTCCCCCATGGAAGCACTGCTCTCATCATGCTAACATTTCTTCAGCATCCCCAGAAGTGAACCAGGATGTCCTTTGAGCACTCAAACTAACTCTCTCTTTCCTATAAGCCACTTTTTTTTTTGTTTTGGGATGTGGTTTTTGTTTTATTTTTTTAAAATTTTGGTTGGTTTGGTTTTGTTGGTGTATTTTTGTTTGGTTGGGTTTTTGTTTGTGTGAGTTTTTTCTTTTGTGTTTGCTTTCCAGGAAGATCAAAACTTTGAACCTAAAATGTTTTGTTTTCCACACCAAATTCAAACTTCTGGTCACCAGCACTTGTATCTCAGTGCTGATTTCTTCTGGCTGTCTTCCTGATTATTCCACTATAAAGTATTTCCCCTACATAACATTTCTTGATTTGCTAAAACATTTTTACGCATTACTCCTTTCCATGTTCTCCAAGTGATGCTGTCAGGAACGTTCTAGCAGCGTGTTTGTGAATCAAAACTGGTATTTTATAGAGAAAAAAAAAAACACAGGAAAGATCTAGCTTGCCTCTAACTTTCTTAAAATTAGCATATTCATGCAGCCAAGATTTCTATAACAGGAGATGTGCCCCTATTCTCTTTTGCTCCTTACCACTGCCTTTGCTACAGGAATGAAAGCCACACTATCACACCTGCAACAATATCAAAGTGCCCGAGGACACAGTTCCCCTGCTCCAGTGGTGCTGGAGGGAACCTGTGTTTTCAGAAAGATCTTTGAGGCACACAAACGACCATGAAAATTTAGTTTTCTACAAATAAATTGTAGAAGGGAGAATGGCAACTGAAATAAGCATGCCTCAAAATTGTGCCAAGGGAGGTTTAGATTGGATATCACAAAAAATTTCTTCGCCTGGAGGGTTGTCAAGCAGTGGAACAGGCTGCCCAGGGAAGTGGTTGAGGCACCATCCCTGGGAGTATAGATGAGGCACTTAGAGACACGGTTTAGTGGTGGCCTTGGAAGTGTTGGGTTAATGTGGGACTTTCCCAACCTAAATGTTTCTATGTATCTGTTTTTGAATTAAACATCTCTTAAGTATCCAAGCATCCTTGAGGAATGAGACAGAGAAAAACAATTAATAATCCAAACAGCTAGTAATAGATAAAAAACTAGCTTTTATACAAGGGTTTTCTGACTAAGGCCAAGTTTTTCTCTGTAAAGAAAAGCAGATCAAAACTACCCAGTCTTTCTGATCTAAAGCACATTTCTGGTTGTATTACAAAAATTTCTTCTTTGGGATACACCCATAGGGAAGTTCCAGCATTTTTGGTCATATTGGCTGTCAAAAATGCATGGAGCTTTGTTGGTGGGAAGGATGATTTTCTGTTTCCAGGCTCAGACTCTTATTATAGCTTAGATCAAACCCCATAATAAAACCCTTTAACAACCGCCAATTCTATCATATGCAAATACTTAAACTTCTACTGAATCCCCCAGCCTAATCGACCATCTACAGCCTTACTTACCCTGAGAACATTGCCAGAGGTACATTTGCTCCTCATCATTTCATATTCTAGGCATGGCCACAATGTAAAGTTCAGTTGTGTTCATCTCATAGCAGGAAAAGAACTGCCTTAATGTAACAAACTCAGAAAAAAAAATTTGGATATGATGATATTGTCTGAAAAATGGGTTTTAAACTAACAGACCCTCATGGTTTTGTTTGACAACCCCTGTGAAAGCTCGGAAAGAGTGTGGAGCACTACAACATGCACTTTTAAAAACCCAGAAAATAACCCCCCCAGACCAAACTGACCATGGCCCTTCCCTTTTCCCCCTCTGAAAAAAAGCCATAAAATCCTCCAGAAGAAAAGGGCACTGCTGGGTGTCCAGAGGCTGCACCAGGCTAGCAGGGGCTGCTGCAGCTATGCTACCACAGAATGCATGTCATTTCTCATTTTTGCTGGAGAAGAGAACCCATGAGCAGTGACAAGGCTGCCATTCAGGGTGTGATGTCTCTGCATTACAGACCAGCTCTCTAGTCTTCCATGAAAAGGAAGATACATAAAAAAACCCACCAAGTGAGATCTATTGCATGGAAACAAAATGCAAAATGGCATATAAAGAAAAATAAAACAGAAGAATGGCAGTGCCTTTCATTTATAAATGAACTTTCATTTAGCCCTATACTTTTTGGCAAATCAAGAAAGCTCACACGGGCTCCAGGTGGAGCTGTCATGAGTGCATGTTGATGGTAAGAGTTTTCTGTTAAGCCATGTCACTAACTAATGACAGATCACTGACATTTTTTTTAATTGGGGGGCTAGGTAAGGAGGCAGCAGACAGTCTTCTAACCCAGATCTGTAACCACAGTGTGGATACACACAGCAGCCTACGAATACCTACAAATCTGAGAATTCGTAGCAGTGACTTGAGGTTGCTTCCCAGTCTCAGGCTGACTTACACCCTTAGCCCTTAGAACTCTTCTCCTGCAGAGAGCCTGCAGGAGACCAGGACACCAGCCCTCCCTAGCAGGTTCTCCCCCCGGCACCACAGGCTGAACAGCAGAACACATCTCATCCATAGCACTTCCCTGACCAGCTGTCAATCCTCCTTGCTCCTCACCTCTCCTTCCCACACTGCTCTCACTTCTCCACTTTCAAACTGTTTGTCTCCAACAGTCCCCCAGAACAACCAGCCACTTCCAATCTGCTGCTCCCATTTTGCCTTGTTTTATGACTGCTCTTGCACAGTCAGATGTAACGTTCATTAGCCTGCAGCTGGTGGAGGTAGCCAGACCTCCTTCCTAGCCCTGTTGGCTTCCCCTCTGCAAGTGCTTGTATCCCAGCTCAGGAATCACCTAATAAAGTGGCCAGTGTCCAGGACAAACTCTTAAATAGATTACCTGGAATATTTTGGTGGGGGCAGGGAAGGGGGAACTCCCCCCCAAAAAAGAAGGAAAAAATGCACCAGCAGCCTGCAGGAGCAAAAGACAGTAATTTGCTTTCTGAACTCATTTGCTGTTGGGTAAATTGCGAAATAAAATGAAATAAAATTATATTTCCAATTGCTGCCTCCAAGGGAGCAGAATGGAATCAGAGAGGAAAGCGTAGCTCTGGAGAATCAGGAGATGTGGCTGCAGTTTTCAGTTCTGCTAGAGAAATCCTCTGGCAGAAGCGCCGTCTCAGGCAGGCTGTAGGCTCGGCATTACGTACCCAGGGCTCGGTGGATTCCCCCTGCTCAAACCACTCTGCCATTTTCAGGTGAAAGTTGATGTGGGGGGGAGGTTTATAATCAAATGTGTTCTGCCTTATCCTTTCCACTTACATTCTTTTTATCACGCACTTCACCAAGAGACATAGAAAAACCAGAAGAACAGTGCTAAGAACGGAAAATACAGACTTTTAATCCTGTAAATAGGTGCTAAGCCTTGCTAGGGACTGCAGCGTTCCCAGCGCAGATAAGCATCACTCCCTCGTGTGGTTAAAACTCACTATTGCTAATTTAGCGGCACTGCAGATCTTTGCATGAAAATTCAGGGAAGAAAGGATTATTTGCCTGGATTTGCATCTCAATGCACAGTCACATACGCGTTCACGCATGCAAAAGTATGAGTACAATAATACACCTTGCACAGAGTTCACTCTGAACAGGCAATTTCACCTTGCATCTGTGTTAAAAGGCTAAAAATAAAATCACCTCCCTCAAAAAGCTGATAAAAACAGCAAAGAAAACTGGGATCTGATACGGAGAAATCTACAGCTCCTTACAAAAGAGGCTGTAAGGAATCGTGTTTTTCATATGCAAACACTGACTGAATTGTTGCCCTCTAGATAACCAATAGTTAAACCCACAGAGTAGCTTGAAAATTGAAGATGTGAAACTACTGGATCCCTTCACAGGATTAACACACACCCTTAAATATCTTCTCAGGGTGTGCAGAATCCTATATAAGACTTTCTGTGACCATTCAGAGAGTCCACAGACCACACAAATTGACTTGTTCATTCACACCTGAATGGCGTTTGAGTCCAACACACAGTGTAATGACAGGGTCCCTTACTGCATGTAAGTAGACAAGAGATGTGTTATTAATGCTGTTCTACAGAACTGTACCAAGGCACCCTAATGCCTCAGAGCCCCCTCCCTTGCCCTGGTTTCCAGCTTGATAGCACAACAGAGGATGCCTCTCATTTAGTCTCAACGCAGTGGACCCTTCTTATGCAGCTCAGCACAATAACCTTGCATAAACAGGTCCCTATAGAAAAAACCCAGAACCCCTCAGTACTACTTCCAGTCAAGATGCAATTTAATCAAGAGAACAATGAATTATTTTCTATGCTTTCGTTGCTAGCAAATCACAATTAATTTAAAAAGCCAAGTATAATATAAGATGCATATGAAATATGATTGTGCAATAAATTCCTACCCAAAAACACTGGAGAGTGAAGATGGGAATAGAAGACTGAAATTGTTGAAATTTATGTTCTCTTAACTCAATAGCAAGATATTTGAATAAGAAAGCATTATTCCATTATATAGTACGAGCAAGTATGCTTATTCACAGGAGTAACAGCTAACTCGGGTATTTCCAGCTGATATCAGGAAACGTTCAAATTTATCTAAAATACATAGCTACTGTTATGTGTTGCAAAGAATGGCTGGAGATCAAGAATTAAAATACCTTGAACACAGGACATACAATGTCATTTAATCCCAGGCAAAAAAAGGAAATGTGCTCTCTGGGCCTTTTCCACTCCACTTCTTCAAAATGTTTGTTGCATTCAAGGTGTGAATGTCCTTGAAAGCGAAAAATAAAGAGAGCATAAAGGTGATATTTTGGGAACAAACTGCATCTACATATGTCTGTGCTTTCCAGGAACTTGCAGCTGCTATTTTTCCCTCTGTAGTGACTGTGGCCAGTCTCTTATAAGAAAACTAGACCCATCCCTACAGGAGTTTCCCCTCAAGCAGCCTCCCCACCCTCCCCCATCCTTAAGGAACCATAATTCAAGCTTAAATACTTTGGAAAGAAATTCATTTTCCTGCAGCATAGGAAGACTGATGCACAAACATTAGAGCAATCTAATTTTAGGTCATTCAGACAATACGCTGGATCCTTACGCGCATTTATTTAAGGCTATTTATAGTCCTCCAGACACTGCTGGAAGTATAGTCATCCATTGTGGAGCTACTCCGCTGTGCTCTGGTTTGGGAGGGAGGGAGGGAGGGAGGGAGGGAGGGAGGAGGCAATCAAGAGTCTGATTGTTCTGGGGAACACAGGTATTGAGGTGTTGGATGAAACGTTCATTTGCAGGCTGAATGGAGATCAAAAGTTCTGGCCGCTTAGCAACTCTGCTGCTGCCAAGAACTGTAGGGGCACTGGAGAACTTGGAAGTCCCAAACCACACCAAATTACAGGCCCAGATACAAGTGCTGCTCATAGCTGCAGGCACGGAAAAGGGACCGTGTGCCAGAGCGGGGGGGGAAAAAGCCTTGAAAAAGTTTTTAGTCCTCTGGGGACATTTTTGGAGTAGAATAAATGGCTATACTGTACCTCAGAGCCTGAGTGTTGGAGTTAGTAGCTCCCTCGAAGTCATGTGACTTCCAGAACAAAGTTCTTCTTTTTGTTGTAAGCACTTGCAAGTTCATCTGAACACCGGCACCACACAGTCTCTAGGTCTTGGTTATTACAATGCCTCTTGAATTCCAGCCTTCTTCAGTTCTTCTTTTTAGTTCATCTCTAAAAAAAAACCACAACCAAAAACCCCAACATATCTTCTAGGCTCAGATGAATTTTAACAACACATTAAGGCAACATTTCCAACGCACACATCCAGTGGCTGAACTGCAATTCATACTCCAAGGTATCACAAAAGCCTTTGGACCATCAGCTCTGGTTCTCCTGCTGTAAGATTAGAACATAATTCTTCTCCAGTTTGCCCTGTCTGATATGCAGATCATCTTTTATCACATTTAGATGCAAGTCCTGGGGCCACAAGCTATTCTAGAGCAGATATGCTATTTTAACTCACAGTGTCATTCAGATATCCAGGTCAAAGGACTCCCACTTAAAAATATGGAAAATCCAAAGCATTACAGCACAACATCTTGTTTTCATCACAGTATGTCTTGAGTAGGAAAATCTGCTTTTGAAATTATTTGTGATTTTTGACAACCTTCCCTATGAATCTGGCCATACAGAACCCAAAGCCATTTTCCTATTGAGCAGCCACTGCAGGAACAGCAGATAAAGTACATTTGTAGGTCACAGATCCTTAAATCAGTGTCCTAGTATCTATGTGAGCTAAATATGATCAACCATTTAAAGAGAAGCAGGTAGTAAGTTTAAAATCACTATTCCAAGGCTCATAAAAAGACTGAGATCTTTGCTCTCAGATCTAAATCTGCTCTTGGAAGTATTAGCTGGCTGATGTTGGCATGATCAAACCGTACTGCTTGGGACTCCAAAAATAGTTCCTCACTAGAAGAAAACAACTTTGCATTATATGAAATTGCCATGGACAAAGATGAGCGACTAGTAAAATGGGAAAAGGACAAAACAAACCAGCATAATAAGGTAGCTCTGTCTTGAAGATTTTTGTTTCTAAAAATTATGTATTGCAGATTAGTTACGACCCTTTCAGAACTAGCTGATATTCAAAGAAATCCAAGCTACTCCCAGCAATGAGGGTGTGCCAGCAGTGCTCCTGCCAAAAAGGATTAATTGGTTATGTTGCCTTCTTTCAAGACCTCATGTTCCCAGACCTTTGAAACACCTAGTGCTTGCTATTGAAGCATTGCAGAACTAAGGTGTTAAAGCCAGTTTTGCTTGCATATAAATTATACTGTCAAAGAGTATTTTCCCAAGTCATCTGAAATACATTTTGATAGCATCAACAAGAGCAATAACACAGAACCACCACTGCATGGGAAGTACACTACAAACAAAACCAACAGACCACTAGACAGTAAGTGTGGCTGAGGAAAACCAGGCTGCATTCAAAACAAGGTCTTTCACTTCTGTGTTGGTGAGTTACTGTTTATTTTCTTTGTGAGCAACTATTGTATCAGTAATCAATTAATATCCCAGCATTCTAGGAATATAGTTATGCAACTCAACTGACATGTAAACACCTGCAGTGAAGATTGGATGCTATCCAGATGGACCTGGACAAGCTTGAGAAGTGAGCCCATGGGAGTCTCATGAGGTTTAACAAGACCCAGTGCTGCACCTGGGTTGGGGCAACAGATTGTCTCAATACAGATCAAGAGCAGTCCTGCTGAGAAGGATTTGCAGGTGCTGGTGGATGAGAGGCTGGATGTGACCCAGCAATGTACACTTGCAGCCCAGAAAGCCAGTTGTATCCTGGGCTGCATCCAAAACAGTGTGGCCAGCTTGGCAAGGAAGGGGATTCTGCCCCTCTGCTCTGCTCTGGAAAGACCCCACCTGCAGTGCCACATCCAGCTCTGAGGTCCTCAGCACAGATAGGATATCAACCTGATGCAGATAGTCCAGAAGAGGCCACGAAGATGATTAGAGGGAATCTCTGATGAGGAAAGGCTGAGACAACTGGGATTTTTCAGCCTGGAAAACAGAGAGCTTAGGGGTACCTAACTGGGGCCTTCCAGTACCTGAAGGGAGTCTGTAAGAAAGCTGGAGAGGGACTTAACAAGAGCATGTAGTGATAGGACAAGGGGGGATGGATTCAAACTGAAAGAGTGTGTGTTTAGATTAGAAAGAAATTCTTTACTGTGTGGGTGGTGAGGCACTGGAAGAGGTTGCCCAGAGAAGTTATGGATGCCCCATCTCTGGAGGTGTTCAAGAGCAGGCTAGATAGGGCCCTGAGCAACCTGGTCCAGTAGAAGGTGTCCCTGCCTATGACATGGGGGTTGGATCTTTAAAGTCTCTTCCAGCCCAAACCATTCCATGATTCTAAGATGTGAAATGTGTATCAGAAAAAAGTGGTTCAAGATAGAAAAAATTCAAATCTAGAAGCGAATGAACTGTTAGGATCTACTCCCCAATAAACATAACATATAAGGCAAAAAATTAGGCATTTAGGTGAACTAGAAAAGGTACATGAAAGATAACACAGATAATCACATGTACAGAACAATTTCTGCACAAGAAAATATTAAATAGGCAGGGAACCCTCAGGCTTGAAAAAGAGGTCTATAAAATCAAGCATAATACGAGAGAGATGAAGAGGGAATGATTATTCACTACTTGAGACTCACACAAGGAAATCATCAGGTTTAAAGCACAAGCTACAGGAAATATTTTTTCCAAACAAGGCATAGTTAAATTGTGTAACTTATTGAGTGTTGTGGATGCCAAGTATTTAAATGGGTTCAAGAGGGATTATACAAATGCATGTAGAATACTTCTATTGCTGGCTATAAAAAATTAAAAGAAAAAAACCCCTACAGTTTTGATGCACCAGATGCTTCAGAAGCCTGTAAAGTGATAACTGCCAGAAACTGGGGAGATGAGACAGGAGAACACTTCTCACAGCTTTGCATCCCTTCCCTAAAGGGCCATGAGTGCCAGACACTGCAGCACGTGGTCTTCTGGGTTTGTCCAGGCTAGCAGCTCTTTGCAGAGCAGCCTTACAGCTGTGGAGACGAGAAGTCTGCTGGGCTCCCCTGTAAGAGGAACCTCCAGGGTTAATCATAATTTCTCTGGCCTTCCCTGCAGCTCCTTCTCATGACTTCACTGACTTGTGGGGCAGAGAAGGGGAAGAGGGGAGAGTGAGAGAGAAGAAGCAGAGTGTCAAAAGAACGGTGGCACTATTCATGTTGCCTCTAGAAAACACACCATTTCCTCCACCTTCTAAAAATTTTTCCTCCAGAAATCTTCTGAGAGTTTTCTTGACAACACAGACAGTTTACATCATCTGAATGTTTTTTTATGGCATGCTATGAACAAAACTTAAATACCAATGCCAAGAATTAGAATGATTTACATCATTCTCTCCAGGGTGGGGCATACTCTATGCTCTACTCAAAGGCTCCTAATGTCCCCCATGCTGCTGAGCTGTGTTTATCACTATAAATTAAAAGGTTTCCATTTCAAATCTCCAAAGCTTTTGAAGCAGGGCAAGCTTGGTGGTGGGGAACTGGGGGGGTATGTATTCAAATCCTGAGGGAATCAACTGCTTCCAGTGCAACCTCAGCTCCTGGCTCCTGCTGCATTCCTGCAGGTCTCAGTACAGCCATTCATCTCCAAAGCCATGGCCAGAGCAGGAGAAGAGTGCTTGATGTTGTGCCTTCTTAGTGTAAGCCCTGCAGATCTTTGGACCTGTTTTCAACTGCATTTCCATGGATGTGGGGCCACACGAATTGATGCTTCACACATCATCTGTCTCAGAGGGCAGCGTGGCAATGCCAAGCCAATGATTAGGCCAGTCAGGCACTCAACCCATCACCATCAGTTTAATGAATTACAAAACAAAGCACGTTCACAGTCCATAACATGATTTAGATAGTTTGCCATCTCTTACCAGGACTACCCAAATCCACATGTTCAGGAAAATTTTGCCCAGACTCCACCGAAGTCGCAGGACATTCCTGAAGGAGAGACATATTCCTTATTATTTTTCCAGAGATAGATTTCCCTGCACTGCTTTGCAGCAACAAAAGCAATCCTACCAGGACCCAGAGCACCTAGAGTCAGTGCAGGATTTTTTTTTTTTTTTCTGGGCAGACTAGGGTAAAATTACCCCAAAGACAACTACAAAAATTAGTGGACTACACTGTTTTTCAACGTCACACCAAAACACTTTTTTTCTATATAAAAGGGGGAAACATGCTAAAGGAAGAAAACACTTCCTCATTACTGTAAAAAAAAAAAACAAAACTGTAGGCTGCAACTTTTAACTTGTATTTTCTGAGTTGTTTTAACTACTGCAGGCTAAGTTTTCATACAGCTCCTGCAGTATCTAAAGGGAGATATCCTAAAGCAATGCTCCCACCAAACAAGGGTCTCCTATTGGAAGATAAAAGCTGAAATTTCAGTGCAGGAAACAATTTCGTAAGCCTTTAACAAATAACTTCATTCTGAAAGCACTAAAAATTGGTGGAAATACAGAGAGCAGGTTTTCTGTATTTTCTCCCACCCCAAGGATTAAGCAAAGCAAGCAGCATCTGCCACAGCACTGTGTACTTGCCTACAAAACTGATCTCAGACAGCAGATGCAATCTGAGACTTATTTTGCACTCCCAATGCTGCTTTTTGTTGCACTTTTGGGCTAACATAAAAGCTTTAACAGTGGATGTTTACATCCTGTTCTCTCAACGAGAAGTGAAGTAGATTCTCGCCAAATAAGGACACCTTCCAAGCCTTGCAGAATAAAACATAGGTTTTATTACTATGTCAAAACTACAAGGAGATTGGTCTAATTTAATTCAATGCTCTGAGTTACATCAGAAATGCTTCTTAAAAGACAAAAAGTAATTGTCGCTGAAAGTGTAGCAAAAAAGTGGACCTTTGGAGATACTCTTGCTCGCTACCAGTCACCCAGAGTCAAACGCAGCTGTCACAGACTTTGGTGGCCTCTAGTGGCTGTTTTGTCCCAAACTCATCACATTATTTGACTCCTAAGACTGCATCTGCTCCACTTCCCATCCATACTTGCTGAATCACTCCAAAACTGGCATCAGAGTGAGATGATGATATTGAGAGGTACAGTGGGGGAAAGAGGAGTTGTTACAACCATCTTAGATGCCATGTACCCATCAAGAGCTACCTGTCCTCACCACCTACAGTAGATTTCCTGTCACCTGACAGGTATAGACAGTGGCAAGGTAGCTCTGGTTCTTGAAATTATGTTTTCCATTGATATTCTAACACAATTTCTTTTTAAGCCACAGTTTAAGCTATGATGTCTAACAATGAAGTCAAGAACAAGACACGTCTTCATGATAGACTAATCTTCAGAGAACATTGTCTTTTGATTAGTTTGAGTTTTTAAAAGTTATAAATCCAGGTTTTGAAGAATGATTTAAGTAGTTCCACAGTTCTTCAAAAGCAACAATCTGATGTATCTCGAACTGAATACATCAGGCCAAGGGATCTGTAGACATCCCCTCTACAATGTATCAAATGAAAACTAATGGAAAGCAACATTGACGGTAAAAGTTTCCTAAGAGCAGTCCAGCTTTCTCTAAGCTGGGTACAGTTCTCGGATGTCACCGCATTTCCTAGATAACCAACAGAGCAGTGTGGAGGCTTGGATTCAGATTGGATGAAATTTTGCTCCTCTGTATCAGGGAAGCTGAAGTCTACAAAGGCTTTAACAGTTGTTCAGCTGAAGAGGGCAGACACTGGAATAGCAAAGTTCCCGGGCCACACCAGACACTGCCCAGCACAGCGCTTGGTGTTCTTCAAGTTCGTGGTTATTCTCTCAAGCTGGAAAGTGCTACTCAGAGGATACAAAATGCTGCACAAACATTACAGTAAACAAGCCCCACCTTCCCAACAGGGAGGGCCAATGCAGTTCCTCAAGCTGACACGTGAGAAACTCAGTCCTGAGCTCCTGATAATTTCGTGCAAGTTCCAGTTCCAGCCCAAGTTACAAGCCATTCCTCTACAGCCTAAGCAGATTTCCTGTCTCTGTGTTCACTGGTTCACGTGAATATCCCCAAACAAAACACTGTATTTGCCTTTAAGCAGTGTCTCCCTGATGCTGCTGGACTGTGAGCAAGGCCAGAAGCAATTTAAATGCCTCCCTTTTTGTAACAGACTATTCAAGCACGGTTTTAATTCGATACTCTTTATTATGATATCCAGGAAAACAATAACAAGGTGATTGCTTATTACAGCTTCCACAGACTGGGGCTCCAGACCTTATTGTCCTGGGTACACACACGCGCACGCACACGCACGAAAGACAACCCTTGCCACAAGAACTTACAATCTACATAAACAAAACAAAGATAATGATTAATCGAGAAACAAAGAGGAGGAATCACCTGCATGAGAACATGAGTTAAATTTTGGCTTGGTTTCTAGTCTGGAGTTCAAGAGTTGAAATTCCTACCCTGTTACAGTATTCTTATTACCATGGGCTGAATTTTTATCTGTTGATTACAAAGCAAGATATAGTCTTCAACATATAAAAGCAATATAAGGAGACACAAAGCTCCAGACCATAATTTTTCAAGTGGTATACAGCAAAACTACAGTCTAGAGATTCAGAGATCTTGGGTGCCCAGTTTCCTAAATGAGAAAGGCAGTGAGAGTGAACTGCAATATGCAAAGCAAAACCACCCAGGAATATAAATTTCTGCTAAACCAGACTGACTAATGCATTTTTTTTCAATTCAATATATCAAATTGCCTAACACTCTTGTGTGTGGCATGAAGAAGTAACAACTATGTTGTGCTGAATGACAATGCCTGACCTTTAATGTTAACCATGATAAATACGGACAAAGAATGAATACTGAAACACTATTGAATTATAAAGCTACACTTTAGCTGCTCTGATTCTGCAAAAAATTTCAAATACAAAAAGAAGGAAAAGGAGTTGTCATTTCTGGCACTCACATCACAGACTTGCCATCCTTGAGCTGGATAAAACTAAAATATTTGCAGAAACCTAAAATAAAAGTGACAGGACACACAGAAAGAGATCAAGAGCAAGAGTATTGGATTCAAAACTAGGCCGTGTGATTTTTTTTTTTTTTTAAACCAGAAGTAAGAGTTGTTGCCTTTTGAATTGGCAACATCAAAAGAATCTCTAAAAGGCAGAAAGCAGCCAGCCTTACTGCTTCTGCAGCCCAGCACTCCCCACCCATTGCCCACCAAAGGGAATGGACAGTGGCAGATGCCAACAGCAGTCCTATTTCACCCACAATGTGGATGTGAGCTATATGCAAGTTGTACTGCAATTTATTCATCCTGAAGAGTTTCAGTTCCCATTAAGGAGGTTCTGATGACACTCAACATATTGATGTGCTTATTTCATGCATGTCTGATCCAGAAACACTCCAGCACCGATCCTATTTTAGTTCTGTGCGAAGAGCATACAAAATTCCTTAATGTGTACAGATTTAGGGTTATCAGATCCAAAACTGAGTAGTTCAGGGAGCAGTGTGAAGAGGGGATACTCACCAGACCTCCACAACAACCCACAGTACATAAAACTACCCCACCAACAAACCAGTAAGCATGGGCTAATCCAGTGCTCTAAAGATAATCCACAGCTCACAATGTAAGAGATTCAAATATGATGAGCAGATGATAACTGACGTCAGTCCTTTGAAGTATTTTTGTTTTTAAAGGATCTTCTAAATATTCCCCAAGCCTTCATTTTGTAGGACATTCTTATACCCTGCACCAGAAATAACCTAAATATTTGCATAACAAGATGCAGGCATTAACCACAGCCCCCTCTCTGGATATCAGCTCTGTATGCAAGCTCTCACTGGCCTGTAAATGCTACAAAGATCACCACTGTCTCTACTTTGTGTTCCAGTCCCTTCAATACTGACATTTTCCAGAGAGAACAATTAGGACAGCAATGATCACCACTGCATAGGGAGCCTATTGAAAGTGCTGGTCACCAACATTTACAACACAGGCCCAAAGGGCTGAGTCACAAATGGAACTAAACCCAAGTATGACCTAGGAATCAGCTGGTGAACTTCCTGAAAACAGGAAAACAACATAAGAGAAAGCAAACAATCCTCCCCTCCATGTACCAAGACACGCATACAGTGCAATTCTTGCAAGGTTCTCTGGAAGACCTACTTCAAAACATAAAGGGTTCAGGTGGAAGGAAAAAAAAATCTCACACCAAAAAAGAAAAAAAAAACCCCAGTTTCCTGGCTGTTAAGGGAAGTAATATTGTTTGTTTGCTCCAGGACAATCTACATTTTCAAAATGCCTACTTCTACACCACCAGTATCCTCTTGCACTGCTTGGAAACCCTGATGACAGATAAAAGGTATCTCAATACAGTAAACCACAATGAGTATTTCCCCTTCCCCCACAAGATCTGAAAAAATCCATTAATACTTAATGGATTTGGCATGTAGGAGCTACCAGAGAGAACAGGTCCCTTCTGGTACTGATGACTGGAAGCCTTATAAGATCTCCCATACTGTAATCTAGAGTAATTTTTAAGCAACATGCTGTTGAAAGGGGCAGCTGCCTTAGAACCTGATCCATTGGGTCACCATGCAACTTTTCTTCTTGCTTACACATAATTACTTGTGAAACTCTGGGGTTACTATCAGGCAACTAACCCAATGGAAAAAAACCCAAACATGCTTGTTTTTGGGTGCACCAGCTCTCTGGTCTAGCTCACCATGCAACTAGAAAGGCTTGTGCTAGCTAAGGCAAGGGACAGAACCTCAATTTTGGCAGCAACCTACATTACTTTCAGGCTAGCATGGCTATGGAAATCCTCCCTTCCCTTTCCTATCAAGTTTTGTCCCCGACAACATCAACTCAGGTGCAGTCAGTCAGAAATCTTCAAAGAACAAAGGACTGCAGATGTGTACTGACTCTCTTTACAGAGGCCAAATAACTTATACCAGAGGACCACACTGCTTATTACAATTCTGGGTAACATAACTCCATAAACACAACCAAAATTTTCAAAGAAAAAGAGTATTTAGAAAAAATACCAAATGCTTGCAAATAACTGATGTTCTAAATGCACTATCCCAACGTATATAATTTACCTTCAGCATAACCTTAAGTTAGCAGAAAAAGCCTATGCACTTTCTCTGCTTAGCAAATTCCTTCACCATTCCTAAATTTGGGCATGGCATCACCAGAAAAGCAGTATTTTCACATTCATGAATGATTCACACAGGAGAAATCAGTTTTTGCAACCAGTCAAAGAGAAAGTGTCCAGATGAAAACTAAAACTCTGAAAATTAATTTCAGCTGCTCTGCATTCCTTGTTTGTAATTTGAAATTAAATATAATCACTTTAAAAGCAAAATACTGGTTTTGAGAGAATATTCTGGCACATAAACACACATTTGGTGGTCAAAAAAGGCTTGAAATCATCTGTTGTTAAATCTTGAAAAGTTTTGACAAGATGGGACAAAGAGAAGGAGGTGTAAGAAAAAAATCAAACCCAACAAACCCTATCCACTGTCTGTGTAATTATTCAATTCAAATCCATCTAAATGGACAAAGCTTTCTCTTTGTGGGACCTGGTAATTGATGAAGATAAATTAATTACTGTCTATTTTATTTGGCGTAGGATATAACAATGAACTCCTCAGTCATTTCCATTTCTAATTTTCTTGATTCCATAATTAAGAAAACATGATTAGACAACTAATCTTCTTCCATCTTACTGAATCCCAGATTACAAGCAAAGAGCCAAAAATGCAATAACATTTGAAAATCAATTTTAAGCAACTCAAAAGAAATTACCCAGCCAAACAATATTCTTATGCTAAAACAAATAATACCAAACTAAAAATAGAAGTCTCAATATCTTCTAAGTTTATGAATATTTCCATCCCAAGGTAGAGAAATTAAAATAACTGCTTTTGCCTCATCAAACATGATAAATATGTATTTTTAGCTGTGACACATGAGACAGAAAATACTGGCTTCCAATACTCTATCCAAATTCCAGAACAACTGTTGTTACTTTCTATTACTTGGCAGATCCCAACAACTCCTATAAGGCAATGATGAATATTAAGCCATTGTGGAAACAAAAGTGCTTTTGTAAATGTCCGAAGGCCAAGAATGTCCATCCATAAGGCCAAAAGGAGACAAAAAGCAATGTCAGTATTAACAGTCAAGAATATATTCTTTTGAAGTTTTTTGGAAATTAACCTGAAGTTTACATTTCAAGACTACTGTGCCAAAGAATGAGGTTTACAATAAATAGTTTGCCTTAGGGAAACAACTATTACGGCCCTCAGCCTCCTATAAGTCTTGAAGATCTCAAGAAGTACCTTAAATGCTCCCTCCATAATCTGTTCCTCCACCCTTTATGATTCTGACAGCCCCAGTACAACCAGATATCACAAGCAAACTGATTTAGAGTCCAAAAACCAGACTAGACACTTAAAATTTACCCCCTTTGGCTTAAGGTACAAGTTGAGAGCAAGGCACACAGAATCTGTGAAGGTTTTTCTAGAAACATCAGACACAAACCATGATTTTGGACAACAAGTATATAATGTACACAATTCTCTCAAAGTTCCCGAGTTCAGTTTTCCAGTTTCATGGCCAGATCACACAGATTCACAGTTCCACCTGTTCCAGTCGAGACATGGGACAGCCACTTCTACTGAAGCAGACTGGGCACATTACAGGGCACACTGCCCCAGAGCTCTTAGGCTTAGCAAGTACAAGTCTGCCAAGTCCACCTCAGGAGCTGTGAACCAAATACTTGGGAATTGTGACTGTTTTCAGCTGAAACATAGAATAAATTATACTGCAATAACTCTAAATAGCACTAAACTACTGAAGAATGGATAGTTACTTGTAGTGAGGATTTTGTACTAGAAACATTTATTCTGAATAGTAAGCAATTGAACTGTAGAAAATACAGAATATAGATTTGTTACTTTGTTGGGTATAAACTCAATTATAATAACAGTTTTTAATTAAAATTATTTTATTTATCAGCTTGATTGCTCATAATTATTCCTCAATCAATAAGCAGTTCAATACTTGGGTTAACTTGATAGACTAATTTAGCAACTTCTTCTTAAGACTGAAATAAATGTCTCACTCATTCTCAAGTGAAACAGGTTGAATTATACCCATTACAAAAGCGTACAGTGGAAACATTACCTGCATATTAAACTGGAAAACTAACTGGACAAAGTTTCACATTGAATACAATTATGAAAGATAATGGAAAAATTCTTAAATTCAGATTTTTCCAGTTGTAGCAGAGGCCACAATAAATCAGTTTTAAGAAGCTGTAGCTTTTAAATATTTTTTCATAAAAATATACGTAGGAGAAGTCAAACTATTTCCTAACAGAAGTGAAACAAAGCAAAGCATTTAGAATAAAGGAATGTTTCTCATAACTTGATCCATTTATCTAATTCCCTCTTCATGGAGCATTAATTGCCTCCCAAAACAAACACAACACATTGTAAGAACCTCCACCCCTAAAATCAGACAGACAAGTTTTCAAAGAAGGTCCAACGCACGCTAATTCTCCAAGATACGTACACTTCAAAAGCACAGACAGAAGTGGACAGTGCTACTCAAATCAACTCTTTCTATGACCATACACACTCCCTTCTAAGTTTCAAGTGCTAAAAGCTATTATCTCAAAAAGGTGTTTTGTTCCTTGTAAGAGATTTCTAACCAACAAACAATAAGACTCCGCAACATTTCCAATTAGTTCAGTTTTGTTTTAATGATATGGGGCAATTCTTAGAGCAGACATTGTGCAGCTAGCAACTACCGAATAAAGAGGTCTATTGGTGTGGTCTTGGAATCCCAAATTGAAATGTAAATTTGAGTCAAGGTATTTAACTGAAAACCCAGAGTATCTGAAAATGCATACTATGTTTTTACTTCAATTTTG
This sequence comes from Monarcha castaneiventris obscurior, assembly GCA_026261815.1. Lineage (NCBI taxonomy): Eukaryota > Metazoa > Chordata > Aves > Passeriformes > Monarchidae > Monarcha > Monarcha castaneiventris. The sequence continues at coordinate 15,354,995 of JAMPIT010000379.1, forward strand.
CAATACTTCTTGAGGAACTTGGAAAAAGTGAAGTTGGCAGAACAGTATCACCAAGATTACAAAAACTGGAAGGAAATAATACACTGCAACAGTGATCCTCATTAAGTTATTCATCACAGTAAATATTTAAAAAAGCGTCAATGTTTTTTAAAAAGTGTTGAATCCTCCCCCCATGTATTTGAAGAGAGATAAACCTTTTTCTTTAGTCAAAATGGCTTTTTAAAAAAAGTTTCCCAAAATAACAGCAATAATCAAAAAACATGAATTGTATTTTCTTTAATCCATAATATCTCTAGTGCTGAAGGGCCATCCATGTAAAAAGCAGATTCTTTGGGGACATTAGTCAATTAACTTAATAAAACCCAGTTTTACGAGGATTTATCCTTCCTGCTGCGAGGCGAGTCTGCTCCATTTGAGGTCACTGTTCCATTTATTCCATTTTCTAGAAAAAAGGAAGAAAACATTTTTCAAATACAGTGAGATGCTTTATATTTTACTACATTTTTGTGGGTCCTACACAAACAGACTTTTTGTTTCTTTTCTGATGTACCTTCTTTTTTAAATCCCTTAATTGTCATTCAGAGTGCAACAGTATAATGAAGTTTTTACAAAGTGCAATATTTAAAGTTTACTACAATAAATTCCAGTTTCCTGATGTGGCCATACACTGAAATGTGTGCATTATATACACCTAGACTGAAAATCAAGACCAGTTAGGGTATTTTAGAAGATATTCTGTGAAAAAGTAAAACACAACCTGTAGATGAGATGGTTCTGTGAAATTCTGGAGACACAGTATACACACAATTCTCTGCTACAGGTCTTAATTATTTATCCCACCTATTTCATATGATAAGTCTTGCTAAAATTACACTCCTTTGCTTACCTTTGCAAGCATTTGATACATAGAGGAAATACTTTATACACACATACACTCAGAATATTTAAAGTATATACTTCAGAACACAGAATTCATTTATGTTATGATGAAGATATTTACATAGATAAGACAGACAGAAGAAAACCACTAGCTCAGATTTGCAATGAGTATGTGTAGGTGGAGAGAGTTCAAGATCAGGCACCTATCTAAGAGCACAAAGCAGGATTGTGTTACCAGCTGCAACTCTCTACTTCTATCCCACTTCAGGGCCAGCTTGAAGATGTCAAGAGGTTTAATCTGTTCAAGCACCACAGTGATGATTTGTTAGCAAAAGCTTCCCCTAAACCAACAATGCACAGCCTGTGGCTTTATGGTGCATACAACTAGTAAAGTGGAGCAACGTGATACCATGGAGAATTAAAAGTAACCCCTTTATTCAGTTTCACCACAACCAAGGAAACAGATGTTGCCTGACAGTAACTATATTTATAAAACAGATCTAAAGAGCATGGGGCATAGGCAGCTACAATGCTTGCAGCCTAACGTTTCTGCTCTGACTCATTTCATTCTGACTTCAAGCAACAGCTGCTGGTTTTTTGGGTGCCTTTTAAAAATTATTTTATATATATATAGATCTATATGTATTTTTTTTTTTTCAAAGAACTGGCTAAACTTATTTTTTCCATCTGCAGATGTGTTGAAGGTCACCAGCATGTGGCCAGTCTACAAAAACAACTGCTGGCCTCCCTCTCTCTCCCCCAACACCCAAATGCTCCCATTTATGCAAATAAGCAACCAAAAAAAAGTAACAAAGAGAACCACACATGAGCACGAGACCAGACACAGGCCCAAAGAGTCAAAGGCTGACCACATATCTGGCTGTAAATGACACCACCATTTTAAGCCTACGCAAGGTGGTCCTTGGATATTTCTGAAAATGTTTGAATTACTTTTGAATAAAGAAGCTTAAAAACAATGAACTAGACCCAAGCCAGCTAACTGAAATCATATTTTCTTACACAGTTCAGGTAAAACAAAGAACATGAATCAGCATGTGGCTGGGTACCCCACCTACATCGCCAGCAGGATTTTTCTACTGTCATTTCTTGCTTTTCGCATAGACTGAAAAAAATAACACATTTTATTGTGCCCTGGCTCCCAAAAAAACATTCAACCATGAAAAAAAGGAGTGTTTTAAACCGTTCAATTGCATATATTAATCTTCCAAAAACAGTTTTGCTGCACCCTATGCAAGTGTTTTGAGCAGACAACATAGTAGGAGTATTCAAAACAGAAGAATTTAAATGAACTGAGTTCTTTAATTTCCATTTAAAATACAGAATAAAATTCTCCAGTCTTCAAGACAGACATAATTTAACTATTTTGTAAATTAAACCACAACTCCAATTAACTGATTTTTTCACTATTTGTTTACCACTTGCAAATCTCCATTGAAGTTGGGCAAAACACAGCAGATTCATCAAATTACATGAATGATATAGATTAAGAGATTTTAAAAAGCTATTACATTTCTGACTCCCTGATTAAATCACCATCAAGGCACATATTTTAAAATTATTTGACATAAAAGACTTAAATTAAATTAAAAAATCCATAGTGAGAAGGCCATGAACATGAAGCTCTGATTAAATAGGACATTTACATAGGAAACTACCTTCACTCAATTATTAAAAAAAAAAATCCAACTGAATGTTCAGATTAAAAAAAACCCCAACAATACACAAAAGCCAAGTTGTCATAATTAAAAATCATCTAAAGGGAGTGCAGCAATACTCTAAAACATATAATTTTAATAAAAATAGAAACTTGGGAGAAAATAAAAACTATTGATCTCCCACCACAAATCTCAGTTCTCAGTGCAAACGGTCTTGACACACATTATGTTCAACATGTCAAAAAGTGGAACAGGTTGGTAGTACATGATTGGGAGCAAAGGATTGTGCTGAAAAAATATTTTGAAACAATTCCTGCCATTTCAGAAGGGTGCAGAAGTTATTCAAGCTAGCAATTAAATACACAAAAGTTGAACTGTTGGTGCAACACAGTACAGAGATTTAAAATATTTTTTAAAAAGAGCACATAACTTTTTCTTGGAGGAAAGAGCATTCAGTTAATCTTTCATACCCTTTCCATAAAAAGGGTGTGACATAATCAAAAAGTCAAACCTGGACTCATCAGTTCATTTCCAAATGCTTCAACACAGGTTTAGAGTAATAAGTAATAATAATAAGTAATAAGTTATTACCTTTCCTTAAAGAACTACCACTTTCTATTTTTTGTAAGAACAGTTCAACACAAAACTTTTCACTGGGTGGATAACCAAACTATCTCTTTGCTCTAAACCCTCAGAATTTCATGGCAATGAAAAACAAGCTTGAAATCCACTGCAAGAAAATTTTACAAATAAAGGTCTAAGGGAGCAGATCAAAAATTGCATCTGTTCCATTTCTATAAAGGAACAAAACGTAAGCATGACACATTTTGTTCAAGTAATGAAATTAAAGATAATGAAAATTATGCTGCACTGACTAAAAAAACACAATAATTCCTTAATTTGGGCACTTAGAAAACCCAACAATATATAGTGTTTTTTTTAATCTATTCTTCCTACAGTAATATTCACCACTACTGCTTCTGTAAGCTGAGTCATCTCACAAGTTCAACACAAAATGCTTCTTTAGCAAACTGAAGTTGGTTTTGAGAAGTCAAGGCGACAGAAAAACTGAAACTACAAACCTCTTTCTTTTCTGGAGTTCTTTCCTTTAGCTGATACAAACTTCTTTTTCACTGACTGAGGCTGAGAAGAAGAATGCTCTCTCCACCTCCGAAGCTGGAAATTAATGAACTTCCACATCATAAATGCTTGAGTCATGCAGATGGAGGCCAGCGCACTGATTCTAGAAACAAATAACAGGTAAAGTTTTATCAGTAAGTTTGTCTCAATATTCAAACAGAAAAGGAAAATAGAACACCTCAGGTTTTTTGGCAACTTCCACCCCCTCCTCCTGGTAACATCCATTTTCTAAGACAAGAGCTTGCTTGCATAGGGCGAGACTGGGTTTAAGTACAGATGATCAAAACTAGGTATAGAGTGATAGTGAAATCTTTGCCCATCAGAACTTGCTAGGTTTCTTTCCTGCTCTCTTTCTCAGGATTACTCTCAGGGTACCAGGTAGTAACAGCTGAAAATGATTCAGGAGTGTCTTGCAGTTCTGAGTATCAATTTTGCAGGATAATGCTGACATTGTCAACATTTCAATAACTTCCTTTTCTGCATTCATAAGAAGGCCATGTTGTTGGATCATGCAGGAGCAATAGGAGCCATAATACAGGCAGAGAAAGAGACAGAAATCTTCAGCCAGCACCAAAGATGCTCTGGACACAATGCCTTGACCTCTAAGATAAACTCACAGCAATTATATCTAGAATTCAATTTACTAACTCTAAAACATTTGAAAGTAGTGTCTGTAATTGAATACTCCTTTTAATTCTGTTGGTTTAGTTTTTGGGATTTGGTTTAGTTTTTTGGGATCTGTAACCAGTTACAGATTTCTCAGCTGTAGACTGTAAATCAGTCAATTCGTTTCACTGTGCCTTAGAAGTTTCTTACATAAGCTATTCCTATTGATCCCATTGGTTGCATGAAAACACTCAATCATTCAGAATTACTGGCAGTAGTACCATACCATACCATTTACATTGTGTATTTAACATGGGTTTACAGCACATGCTTAAGAACTGTTCCAAGTTTACCATACCTAACAGCCAGGATGTTAAAGTTCCCAGTACTGAAATTCAGCTGCTGATCTTCTGCTCTTGCCAGTCCAAAGCCAAAAGTGAGGACTGAGAGAATCAAGGTGAGAAGCCTTCCCAAAACAAAAAGAACTGCCCACAGTGAAAATCTAGAAATAAAAACACCAAAAACGCTAAATGAACTTTCCATTCAAAACACATGCACTAACAATGCAAATGTTTACCCTTCACCATGCAAATTTGTTTGAAATGTAAGAACTTACCTAGATTCATGATTTTGCACCTATCTTATATGCATTTTGTATTATGATACGAAAACTAATTTCAACTCAATGCAAAGTGCTTTCTAGTACTATTAGAACAAAAGCACCTTATTAGTTCCTACAGAACCGGCTGTACTAGCAACCTGTCCTGTTCCTTCCTCTACAAAACTTCTTAAAATAAACACATTAGTACACATTCATTTTAAACTGCTACTAATATTTACTTAAATAGGCTAAAACAAGGCAAAAAGTATACTGATGGTTTAGAAATATAAGCACTAACATTAGTTTGGAGAACTGTGGCTGTTTAAGAAACACTTTTTGAACTTCCTTGTAATTTTGGTTTCTGGTTAGTTAAATGCAGAAGGCTTTAAGACAGAAATTACATGCATTTTAAAGATAAAGACTATTTACCCTTTCTGGTATTTTTCATCACTGAAGTAGAAAAGACGGGATATGTGGAAAAGAAATTCAACGAAGTAATGCAATACCAGAAGAACAAGTCCAAGATGGGTCAGACTATCAAAAGAAATAAAACGAACATTCAGACATTTTGTTAGATGTTTAAGGCAGAGAATGCAGCCAGCATAAGTTTACAATTGACTTACTTCAGGAGATAGGCTCCAGCAATATGAAAGAGGTAAAGTCCAATGTAGACAATCTGGCGAAAGATATCTTCCTATCAGGCAGAAAAAAGTGACCGTGTGTTATACACAATGTTATACAGTATTGTACAACGTTAGCTGTTATTACAAACTATTCCCTAGTTTTGGAAATTCTTCTTGGTTTATCAGCTACCTTAACATGGCCTGGTCTGGCACTGAATTACTCAGACTGGATCATCTAATTCCACACATAATTTATTGCTTACTTACCAGTAATATTCAGTATCTTACATATGCTGCTGGGAGAAAAGGCATCAAACATGGAAAAGATGCATTTTAAGAAGACCCACTTTTATTTGTTATGACTGCTGTGAATTTGTACAAGCTATTAAAATACTTATTTCGTATGTATTACTGTATCATCAGAGCCTACAGTTCCTCATGTTTGCTGCCCATCAAATTGTCAGATTGCAACAGAATAAAATAACAGTCTACAAATCAAAATAAAAAGTTTTCCAAGTGTTGACATCAATTTTAAAAATTCAAGGCTGTCCAAAATTCTGGAACAGTGTAGCTGGCAAATACAGAGAATATTGTTATTAACCAGTCATGCTAAACCACATGGCCCAGTTTAAGTCAGGCTTTAGGCAGCCCTAATAAACGGAACACTTCATGGAGATGAAATAATAAAGAGGAAAACACATAGCACATGGAAAGCAGATTGTGCTGTCTGTGAACACAAGAACCACTAAAGTATGCCAGATCACAATAAAAATCTATTTTGGAGTGGCAGCAGAGTACATTCAGTTGTGCTTAAGATATTCCTTTTCGGAAAAATTCTCTAATCTTCAAGCAAGGATCTCTAGCTTTATCTTGTACACATGTAATCAAAAAAGGCCTAAAATTTTAATCTTACAAGAGCTATACTATGTTATTCAATACTCAGTATCAAATCCAACAAACCCACAGAATCAAACAATTGTGACAACAGCAAACACCACACTCATAATACACAAAGAGCAAGAAAACAGGTGGAGAAAGACCTAAATTATCTGAAAGAAAATGAAAAATTAGTTATTTCAGACAAAGACAACAGTCAGTACAAATGGTCAGTTTCTCCAAGCACAACCAGGACCAGCCTCTTACACTTTAAAACTGAGGTAACATTTAAACAGCCCATGCTGCCTGCTTAGACAAACTGTCAGAGACTGCAGGCCTTGTGGAATAATGCACATGGAGGTATACATGACTATATAGGAACCAGAGCTAAGAAGATCCTTTCTTGTTTGTCAGCAGGACAGATAACCAGACCTGAGTAAAAGCCGCCAGTTCCTTCAAGAGAAGGAATAAGGCAAGGAAGTCGAGATGGCAGAGGTCAAGCTGTGGTTAAAGAAATATCAACTATGAACTTGCTAAAACAAATGAACTACCACTCTTTAAACTTAATGCAAAAGTCAGAGTGCACAATTTCAAGCAGCCACCAAGTCAACATACAGCACTTCAGCTACTTGTGACAGCCTTCTTAAAGTTATTTTAAGAAAAATGTCCACACTTGGCTGTGAAGTCAAATTTGAGAGGTGTCACTAGCACAATACGGGAACATCAGCTGCAGTGCATCTGCAAAACAGTGTTCATACTGCATCTGAGCAGCATAAAAACAGTGCATCTCATTACTATTTTACCAAGCCTCTTCTAGGCTCCTGTACAAAGACCTATGGTTATGTAACACCTACGTTTCATTTTCTGGAATAAAGCAGAACTGGTAACAGAGATGCAGCCTAGTCACAGAGCAACAACAGTCACAGAATGGTTTGGGCTCGAAGACACCTTTGTGGATCACCTTGTCCAACCCTCTACACCATGGGCAGGGACATCAATCACTTGATCAGGTTGCTCAAAGCCCCATCCAACCTGACCGTGAACACTTCAAATGAATGTGAATTCCCAGCTTCTCTGGGCACTCTTTTCCAGTGTCTCACCATCTACATCATAAAGAATTTCTTCAGATCTACTCTAAACCTACCCTCTTTCGAAGTCATTGTTCCTTGTTACTGCAGACCCCAATAAAATGTCTCTCTTCATCTTTCTTATAAGCCCCTTTCAAACAGTGAGAGGCCACTATAAGTTCTCCCTGGAGCCTCCTCTTCTCCAGGTTGAACAACCCCAAATCTCTCAGCCTGCCTTCATAGAAGGGGTGCTCCAGCCCTCTGTTCACCTTCGTGGCCTTCCTCTGGACCCGCTCAAACAGATCCATACCTTTCTTGTGCTGGGGACCCCAGAGCTGGATGCAGCACTCCAGGGGCAGTTTCACCAGAGCAGAGTAGAATCCATTTCCTCTACCAGCTGGTCACTGCTTGTTATGCAGCCCAGGGGAAACGTGGCTTTCTGGGGTGCAAGGGTACATTGCCAGCTCATGTCCCATTTTCATCCCCCCGGTGTGCCCAAGTCATTCTCTGCAGGGCCATTCTCAGCCCATTCATCCCCAGCCTGTACTGATGATGGGAATTGCACTAACCCAGGTGCAGGACCTTGCACTTGGCCTCGTAGAACCTCATGAGGTTCACAAGGGTACAGTCCTCAAGCCTGTCAAGATCCTTCTGGATGGCATTCCTTTGCTCAGGCAAACCAACTGCAACACTCAGCTTGGTGTCATCTGCAACCTCACTGAGGGTGCACTCGATCCCTTTGCCTGTCGTTGATGAAGGTGTTTGCCAGCACTGGTTCCAGTACAGAGCCTTGAACACTGCTCATTCCTGCTTTTCACTTGGACATTGACTCACTGACTCTTAAGCCTCTGGAAGCAGCCACCCAGCCAGTTCCTTATCCATCTAACAGTCCATCCATCAAATCTATCTCTTCCCAATTTAGATATAAGAATGCTGGGGGGGACCCTGCCAAGAGCCTTAACAGAAGTTCAGGTAGACGACAGCAGCAGCATTTCCCTAATCTGCTGATGCAGTCACTCCACCATGGAAGGCCACTAAATTAGTCAAGTATCATTTGCCCTTGGTGAAGCCATTTTGAGGAGTTTGCAACAGGAACGTTTAAGCAGGAAAGTGTCTATGCAAAATGATCCTGAGCAAAAACATTCAAAGAGACTACTTATTTCGATCCAGGAAGGCAAAAAATGTACTACAAAAAATCTGTGGCAAACTCAGTGTTATCAGAACCCAAACAGAGAAAACCCTTAATGGAAAAATGATGCTGTTAAAAATCGAGCACTGAAAAAAATTTCAGTACATAACTAACCAAAATTTCTGCTGAGGAAAATGCTGTTTAAGTCAAATCCCAGACTTTCATACTCCTATGATGTATAGAATTATTCACTGTTTATATTCTACACCTATATCATGATTCACGAAGCAACTGTGATTTCAATGAGCCTATTCAGTCTATCAATTCTGAGAAACAAAACAAAACAAAAAAAGAAAAGCTGAAAAGAATATCTCACATTCATTTGCTCTAGGGAAAATTCTTTCAGTGGATGACAAACACTAGTAATTTTTATTTACACAACAGATATTTAGCAATTTTACTGCAATTAGGATTTGACTGAAAAGAAAAAAGCCACCTTACTCTGGAGTTCCTCCCATTTATGTTTTGAACTTACCTTTTTAGTTTTCTGGAAGTACAGTTCTGGAAAAGCATGAAACCAGTATGCCAACTGTAAGATGTAGAAAAACTTCATTTGAAACCTGTACAATACAGCAAGAATTGAAGAATATTACTTATTATGAATTAACTTAAAACATTTCAGAAGCTTCTAGTGAACTCATTTTATCACTGTCTCAAAGAAAGAAAAAATACAGATATTTCCTGCCAGCCAACTCTAAACCAATATTTTTAAAAACAAAATCATCAAGACAAAGCCCAAAAAACTTAATTATTTAAGTAATAGCCTACAGAAAACGAACTTTGTATGCTACAAGTTGTCAAAAGAATCAAGAGCCCACATAAATATGAGCAAAAATACATTAGTGACTAATATAGCTTTACAAACTACTTATTCTACACAGATTGTACATGACACACCCTAGGCTTAAAACACTCCCTCCTCTCCCCCAGCAATCCTCAAAGGAAGAGGCCTTACGGAATCAGAGTGGGCGGATAGTCCCTCCACAGAGAGGTTAGATCTGATATATAGTTCTCCTAAAAAAAGAAAAAAACAAACAAAAAATCCCAATAAATGCTCTAAGATGTTACTTTCTAGTCAGAAATAATGACATGTACACATTTATGTACATGCACATGTGTACATACAAAAACACACACATCTGCACACACAAGTAAAAGCTACAGGATCTATAAATTTTCCTTTTTAGAAAACCCTCAAGAAATCACAAATAAACAAAACCAAACCAACCTAGAAAACAAATCCCCAAAAGACAGTTGCACTGGTTTAGGAAAATAAAAAGCAACCAAACAAATCAAGTGATCATTCAAGATACAATGCCTTTATGAGATGGAAATTATTCCAGCATTACTACAGCCACAAGTCTTCTCTTGTAAACTGCTGAAAACTTTTCCAGGAGTTATTATATTAATATAAAAAGAAAAAAAAAAAAAAAAAGAGGCACACTCTTCTCCTTCTATGAAGCTAAGCTCATACACATCCAGCCACTAGCAAAGAGCATGTCACCTAAAAGCACACACTGACCCGAGGCTACAGCAATCTGTCATATACCCATTCCCTGGGCTCCAGAATGCTATGTATGGTGTTTTCTAAACATTTATTTTATGTTAATAAACCAACACAAAAAAACCCTACAGAGAATCAAGTACCATAATAGAGTTAAATGGTTTTACCTTATTCAGTTTGACAGTAAGTCAACTCAAGACTGAGCAACAGTAACACTACTGACTCTATACTCAGGTACGACTACAACCCACACAAAATACTTAAACTTATCCCCACTTTAAAATTAAAAACAGCTAAAACCAGAAAAATAAGCCAAAACCATATTCATCATCAACATAAGTGAATTTTTTGAAATCTCGTAATACAAACAGAAGAGAAGGCATACTTACAGAGACAAGAATACTTGTTCCCCAAACACAGGAGAAAAGGTAGAATGCACTAAGTTGCCCAGACTCATTGAACTTGCTATGCTTTGTTTTTGAAAAGTGCATTTTCCTGTTAATTTTCTGAAATGAAAGTCCACTGTTATTGATATGTTGCAGTACTTAACATCTATTTGGTCACTGCATTAGAATATCTAAAAGTTTTAACGCATGTTTTTACAGTTAAAAACTTTAATGGAGAAGTTTATTTTTAAGTTAATAGTCTTAAAGTCTAATTAAAACCTCACAATTATCTTGATGAAAGGAATTAATATTTTGTACTTACATCCAGTACATACTCCTGAATTATAGCATGTATGATTATTGCTACAAGCATGTAAAAGAAAATTGTAGCCAAGTCTTTGATGCCATAGTAATAGAGAGAGATTGTTTCTGCAGATTGTTCTTCTAAAAGACAAACAAAATTAATTGTTAGGCACCAATACAGCTTAATGGTTAATAAGTTTATTTCTCAGAGTGAAGCCTTTCAGACAGAAGTAGCTTGTAGTCAGCTGAACAAATAAAAGTCCAATTAAACTTCCACCATGAACTAGGTCACTAGACTGTTCATAGTTCTCTTCTCCATCACATCACAAACTCATTTTGACTCTGGAAAGGTGCTATAAAACTAAGAACTTGAGTGCACTTAGGAAGCTTACCCAAATACACTGAAAGAGGACAATAAAAATATCTTAAGCTATCACCCCACTTTGACTATTAAGGATGGTCACCTGCAAAGCCAGAGTAAGAATTCTCGTGAATTTACCTGCCAGTCAGATGGTGTTTCAGCACTAATGACAAAACCAGCAGAACAGAAATATTGTCTCTAACCTAATTAGCTAAAACACCATTTTAATAAAAATAAAGTGGAATCCTTGAAAGCTGTTTGTTATCTATTCAGATGGACAAATTCCCTTTCAGTCACATCTAGGAAGCGTGGCACACTAATAATGTCTGATACACTGTCTCATAACTAACCTCCTGCAAGATACATACCTGTGGCAGGAATGGTAACATTATACTGAAGTGTAACAAAAATGACGGCTGCTTTTGCTGAAGCCTGAAAGAGGAAAAACCAAAAGTGCTATAAATTCTCATGGAAATAAACTACATTAAACCGAAAACATTTGCCCATAGTTTTGGCACCCTTGCCCAGCACATTTGTCTCCTCCCAAAAAACTGAGCAATTCCCATTATCTCACCGCTGCACCTGACTTTCCAAGGGCAGCACACATTGCGTGGTCTCTACAGGTTTGTTTACAGAATACTCAGCCTGCCAAATGAAAGATCCTTGAAAATGCTACTTACAAACAGCCTTTCCTACAACAATAAAATGAAGACATATGCTACAATTCTGTCTTTAGTCCATACTGTATTATTACATTAACAGAAAGTACAGTATCATGGAGTCCCTAGACCATGATGCCTTCAGCAGTGGCTGAGAATAAACTTTATTTATAAGTACCTTTTTTATTTGAAAAAATTTGGAAGTCAGTTATCATATTCATAAATCTGTGGGTGATTTGAAAAATGTGGACAGGGAAGGAAAAAAAGGCATGAAGAACAGAGAACAGTTTCAGCCCAGTGGGATACCAGCTCAGTACAATTAGCATTCTTTTGACCCTGGGGATCCTTTGGCAAGAAGCATAAAACAAATGAAATTGAATTTAGCAGTAGTGGTACTGCCCTGTTACGATGGGCTGTAAGAAAAAACAGAATGAATAAAAGCAATTTGAAGAGAAGATGTTTGTCCTAATGGCTTTCTTTGGGGGCGTGGGGTGGAGATATTCTAAAACCCCCAATAAATAAGATGGAGTACAAGTTCTTACTTGTCAATAAGCATAAACTTATTTTTAACTATAACACACCTTCATTGAATCCCAACACGAATCAACATGCTTTAAATGAGAAGGAAAAATAACTGTGCTTTACCATATTCATGATCAGATAGCTTCTCATTGTCCAGTGTCTATGTGGTAATTAATAGGGCTGACAAAAAACCCAAGCCCCTTTAGGAATCCTGGAAGGATATGTTGCGTTCTGAACATAATGATTAGGTTACTACCAGTACTAATTATTCACAGGAATTGAGATTTTTAAAACCAGTGCTTAGTCAACGAGCCTTGGATTTTCTATGAAACCCTGAGTACGTGGCAGACTGTTCAGTCCATGTAACTCAGGGAATCTAACTAGTTTGCTTAAATTAGAGAAGTTGCCTCGGGCTCCCTATTCATCAAGCCCTCAGAGGACAATTCAAAACAGTATTCAATCCTGAACTGCCCTTTGAAGGCTCTGTCAGCTACTCTCAATACTGGAATTGTACAAGCCAAGCAGTGTAAACACCTTACCACACCAACATTAACCGCAGCAAGTGATTTCCAAGACCTATATCAAAGCATTTAAAAAATTGCAACATACCACATCTGTACCAACAATGACACACAGCCTGTTTACGCTGGGTTAGAAAACATTGTGCGTTAAAAAAAATGGAAACAAAACAATTCTGCACATTAAATCCCCCAAAACTTCTAACCCTACCAGTAGTACTGTTAATACAGTAAGCCTGATGTAGGCACAAAAAGTAATGGTTTAGGTTCACCTCTTTAACTTCATTCCCCAGAAACCCACCATATAACGGCTGTCTTGGAGATTTTTGATAGCAAACCCAAACACAACAGTGTAGCTGGTCTGCCCTGCTTTTACTTTTCATATATCTATTGATCGATCTATCTATCTATCTTCTTCCTAACTCCACAGGCCTTTAGCACTGAGCTGTACCAACAGCTGGATAAAACCATCCTGAAATAATATAGGGAACCATCCCTATAACAAAAAAGGTCCACAACCCTTACCAAATGTCTCAAATAAATATCTAAACAAATGTCTAAAATACCAGAAACATTCGGTCAACAGTGTCTTAATTTGATCATCAGCGATCTTAGACCACTGATTACATTTTGGCAGTCACACAGGTAATGCACCTTTCCAGTGCCAAAAAGGCACGTTTTAAAACATCTGCATCCAACATGGGGGCCCGGAGAGCGGAGGGCCTGCAGCAGGGCCGGCCCTCAGGCCGCAGCCAAACCTCGGCGCATCTCCGGGGCGGGAGGAGGCGGCGGAGGTGCGCAGCCCATCCGAGCCGAGCGGCGCCTGGAGCCGCCGGGATGCTCGGGGGGCGGTGCGGGGGCGCGGGCAGGGGGACCCGAGCGGCGGCCGTAGGGACACGTCACCGCTGCTTTCCTTTCCTTTCCCTTCCCTTCCCTGGCCTTGCCTTGCCGCCGCGCCGCCCGCCGGGAGCCGTAGTGCCGCGGGGCCCGGCGGGGCCGCGCACACAAAGAGCGGGGGATCGGCTGCGGCGGCCGGGCCTCGCCCCCCGCCCCCTCCCCGCCGTGCCGCGCACTCCTCCCCCGTCCCCGGCTGCCACGTAACCCCGACGCCCGCAGGAACTCCCGCTGCCGCGGCAGGCAGCGCCGCCCCGCTCCCGGCCCCGCACGGCCCCTCGCCCGCGGCGGCGGGAAGCGGGACCCGGGTCCCGGCGGCAGCCACGGCTGCGCCTCTGCGAGCCGAGCCGGGGAAAAGGGCGTTCCCCCCGGGGAAGCGGGGATGCGCCGCGGGGAGGGCGCCCGCGCTGGTGCCGGGGCCGTGCGGCAGGGCGGGGGTCGGCTCCGCTCCCCGCGTACGGCGGGGCGGGCGGGGGCCGGCGGGCAGGTGCGCCGGGAGGCGGCGGCGATGGCCGGGGGCAGCCGCAGGGCTCCGCCACCCGCCCGCGCAGCCTCCCCCGCTGCCGCGGCGCTCCCGCGCCCTCCCTCCCCTCCAGCACCGAGAGCCTCCGTGAAGTGGGAGGAAGCGGGAAGAGGACCCCCGGCGGGGGCGTCGGTGCCGCCTCACCTCGAACATGAGCCCCAGCAGGAAGACCATGGCCATGCAGGACACGATGTCCGCATGGTTCTGCACGATGAACTCGTGGCTCAGCACCGGCGGGTTCTTGTTGCTCTTCTTGCGGATCGCCATGGCGGGCCGGGAGCTGGGCGCCGCCGCCGCCGCCTCCCCGCTGCCAGCACAGCTCCTCCAGCCGCGGCCAGGAAGAGGCGGAGGGGGAGGAGGCGGCCGCGCAGCCGGGAATGGCAGCGCCGCCGCTCCGCTTCCCCCGCCCCGCCGGAGCAGCGCCCCTGCCGGCCGGCGGCGCCCCCGCCCGCGCTCCGCCCGCCCGTTCAAACCCACCAACCCGGGGCACGCCCGGGCCGGGGCTCGTCAGCGCAGCCGAGCCGAGCCGAGCCGAGCCGAGCCGAGCCGAGCCGAGCCGAGCCGAGCCGAGCCGAGCCGAGCCGAGCCGAGCCGAGCCGAGCCGAGCCGAGCCGGAGCCGAGCGCGAGCCGAGCCGAGCCGAGCCGAGCCGAGCCGAGCCGAGCCGAGCCGAGCCGAGCCGAGCCGAGCCGAGCCGAGCCGAGCCGAGCCGAGCCGAGCCGAGCCGAGCCGAGCCGAGCCGAGCCGAGCGAGCCGAGCCGAGCGAGCCGAGCCGAGCCGAGCCGAGCCGAGCCGAGCCGAGCCGAGCCGAGCCGAGCCGAGCCGAGCCGAGCCGAGCCGAGCCGAGCCGAGCCGAGCCGAGCCGAGCCGAGCCGAGCCGAGCCGAGCCGAGCCGAGCCGAGCCGAGCCGAGCCACCTGGGCAGTGGTGCTGCGCTCCTGGCAGCGCCCGCCGGATACTCGCTGACCGTGGGCCGGATCCCGCGCTGGGCACCGGCCCGGCTTCTCTCTTCTACCGAGGCAGCGGAGACAGAAAATGATCGCGGGTCCCCTCCGGGATCGCGGGGAAGGCGCGGGCTGTCCGCTTCGGGTCGTGCCGCGGAGCCCGGACTCTACTCCCCACCGGCACCCCCCGCTCGCCAGATTCACCACTGATGTCTCTCTCCTCCACCGCGGATTCTGGCTAAGTTTAGTTGCCGCCAGACCCGCAGCGGGCTTCCCGGAAAGCGTGAGGAGGCCGCGCTCGCTGGGCTCGCTCCGGGTGCCATGGTGCCGGTGCCCCCGCCGCCACCCTGCTCACACGGTACCGGGCAGCCAGAAAGAACGGTAACAGTAAGACACCCAATTCCAAGAAAGCAGACAGGAAGAAAGCCAATCGGGAAGTACAGAGGGAAGAGACATTACGAGAGAAGCTAGATGTGGATTTAAAAAGCCAGCTCAGTAACAGAAGGCTCTTGCCGGGTTAAAGCGATGAACGAAGAGGTCTGAGAAATCAACGCTGATGCGGCGCTGATCCAGGCCGAGTTCAGCCGTCCTTCAACCCTCGCAAGATTCATGCTATTTTTATTTATTAAGGTTTCTGTCAGGCAGATACTCCCAGTGGATATAGGGAAAAGAAATATAAAGAACCTGACTAATTTATAGCTGAAATTTAGTGTTGTCAGAATGGCTTTTGCTGCCAGCACCTAATGAATACAGGGCAAGAAACTAAGGTGTAGCCATTTGGTATTGCTTTGCCTTGCCAGAACTGAGAGTGTGCACTAAATATATTGTACGAGATGTTTTAAATAGGTTAATTTCTTCCAACTCTATGGAGCAGTGACTCATGCAACAGACTGATCAGTGTAAGACCAGGTTTTTCAACTGTGAAACACCTCCATCAGCTGCGTGGATGCTCAGAGCTTTTCTATGAATTTATCATAAGACAGCTATAATTGGTGTCTGGAGATGATCTAGGACACTTAAAAAATCCAGAGAAAGCTACAGAAAAATTTCCTTTCACAGCAGGATTTTTTTTAATGATTAAACAGAAGAAGCATTCATATTTTAGTCCCAAGATTTTTTATATTCTAGAAATGCCTTAATCCCCTGGCTGCACCAGTATTCTGTAAATGAAAAGTAAGCAGAACATTACTTCAACAATAGCAATGTGAAAGTATATCCCTAATTGCATGCAGTATAGTCATGGATGTAAGATACTGCACCTGTAAAATACACCGAGTTGGAATAAAAATTGGACTCCTTTTTGCAGTAGTTTTGCATCTATTTCCCACCTCACTTGAAAGAAATCAGGCCATCTCATCTCCCCAGAACATAACAAACAGGACTTAACTGGGACAAGACATGCTTTCCTCAAGCTTTAATCAGCAAGTGCCTCGAGTGCCTGGCTTGATATCCTGTCATACAGGCCCTCGGTTTCAGCTGGGCTGTTTGTCCTGATGATGCACTGGAAACTGCTACACTGAAACGGAAAACAAGGCAACCTGTTGCCTCACCTGAAGTTTCCACACCTTTTATCAGGCGTTTCCTCTGCTGCCACATGAAGTTTCGTATGGCACTTTAGGAAAAGTGGGATGGTCAGCCCTCAGTTGGCTGCTGGCCGTGGGTGGCTGGTCTATGTTTGCCAGGTTTCTTTCCAGACATCCACATTTTCCAACACTAGGCTTCAAAATGATCCATATGTAGGGAAGGAAGTTCCCTACAGTCTGAGTCAGGGGGAGTTTCTGGCATCTCATCACAGAAGCCACCATCACATGTGGCTTGCCAAGACCTTGCCAACCAAACCAAATACAGTATCTCATGTGGCAAGATCGTGGAGACTGTGGCAGGAAGTGTATTATGGCACCTGCAGTAACAAGACACAAACAGAGCAATACCCTTTCTATTTAGGAACCTTTCCTGAATTTACTCGTCATCAAACATGCTTAAAGATAGAACCAAGAACAGTATTTCAAAACAAATACATGTAAGCAAATTAGCAAGGAACAGAATGGAAAACTTCAAAAACATTATACCTACCATCAAACTTCTAGGTCTTAAATGCAATAAATGATGTTGCCTCTCAGCACAGGATCTTGAAATTAGCTGGCAGGAAGGCTGGAAACACAATTTGTGCTTCCTCCAGCTTCTGTCCCCAGCTGTTTAGAAAGCTATTCCAGCAGCTGGGATATATATCAGGCCTTCTAACCTGATAACACAGAAATAGCCCCCTCCTCTCTTTCTATTTGTAACTTCTGATGCATTCTGCACAGACGAACATGTTCACACAAGGGATGTGAACAGCCTAATCCCCATTTTTATACATACATGGCATAGAGCTTACATTGCCACCTGTTTAAAATAAACATCCCATTTGACATCATCAACCAGGAGCCTTCAACATGCCATAGCAAAGTATCCTTTATTATATATACATCTTAGTGCAATTTCTGCCCTTAATATTCCAAAGACACCATACACGACCATTAATGACATGTCTGGTTGAACAGTCATTTTCCTTGGGTTTTTTTGAAGATGTCAGGCATTTGCTCCAGCACAGCACAGAATGTGGAGTTTTCTATTTGTATCCTCTTGCATTCTCTGCTGTCTTCAAGTTCCAACAATTGTTTAATAGGGTTCTAAAGCCATTTCCATGTATTTAAAAATGTATAGTAAAACAGAAGAAAATACTTAAGTGAAATTGGATTTCTTCTTTAGCTCAGAAACGTATTAAGACATCACCTCTTCATTCCAGTTTCCTGCTGTCTTAGGTTTTCGGACCTCATGACAGAAAACTGTCATTTCACTGAGATTTCTATTGTCTTGCAGCAAAATGACACCATTCGGACCACGGGAATTATCTTTTTTTCTTTTTCAAAAAAGCAGTGATAATTATGCTTTTATTCCTAACAATGGAAAAGGTAACTATAAATTCATGGAATAGCTATAGGAAAACTAATTATATGGAAACAAGTACATGTGAAAACTAAGTGACTATTCCAAAAGGAATTGAAGAAACAAAATGTTTGAGGGAGGAAGGGATAAAAAGTAAAGGGGAAGGGAAAAAGTAAAAAGTAAAAGGAAGGGAAAAATGCAAGTAAACAGAAAATACAATAGGAAGGAAATGTAGAAGACCTGAGAAAGACCTCAAAATGGCACTGCACAAAAAGTTAAAAGTGAGCATGTGTCACGATGTGGCCAAATTTCAGATCAATGAAGTTTGCAAGAAGCATCATTTGAGGCAGAAAATAATTATTTCCCTTCTTCAGGCGTCTGGCTAGTACTTCAGAATACGATTTCAGTTTTGGGTGGCTATTCCTGGGAGTATTTTTGTTTTGGATTTGTCTCAGCTGATCAGAATAAATGCCATCAGCTTCATAAAATAGTGTCAATTATTAAGACATGCCTTAAGTACCCAAACATATGCATGTTTCACAAATGACCGTATAGGATTGAATGTTGAAAGGTTTTCAAGGAATGGTTTTCAATTTGTCCTTGATACTTTCAAACATCTCATATCTGCTTTTGTTTTTTAAGGCTGAGCCAACATTATAAGAAATGTATGTATCATCAAATGTCACACACTTTGAATACACAAAGTAATGCAAATATTTATGCACTATTCTGCAAGTGTAAGGTACATAGAGAACTGAACTTGCAGTTTAAATTAATCTCCAAACATATTTTAATACACTTTACAGTATCTTACAATCAAACACAACCTTTTAGTTAAAATACTTGCAGTTTAAGTGGATTAGCAGCAAAACTTGAAGACAGTTAATTATGATGTCATAGACAAGGTTAACTTCATATGGCCTGTAATACATATCTCAATTTATACAGCTTTTTAATCATGTTCTTGCAGAAACTTGTAAAGAATTTAAGAGTCTGCTCCAACTCAGTGCATTTTTTGACACTCATTAATTAAAATTAATGAATCCTTTGAATGAATTCCATAGAAATGGTGATTCCACCAAAAAAACACAGAAGCCTGAAATTACTTTCCTATTGCACCTATTGCACTGAGCAACCAGTGAAGATGAGCAAAGTCAGCTGAATTAGCAAAGGAACATAAACCCCAGTATTTACATCTGTTAGCAAAAATAACTTGTTTTTTTAGAATGCACAGGTAACTTATTAGAAAATCACTTTTTGAGAAGCACAAGAAGGTGAAACCAGGTTAGAATAACATTTTCTGGTGTTTTTACTAGATATTTCTTTTATATATGTGATTTATTAGGTTTATAATATTGCTTTATGATATTACAATATTAAGTTTATAAGACCTTGCTATTTGTCTTCTGCCACTGATGATAAAACCTGGCATTTAAGATTCAATTCTTCACACTCATCCCATTTTATTCATTCAGTCTCAACAGGATATTTTTAAAATTTCAATACAGTAGAACGTGAAAAGCATTAGTTAACTTACTGTAACATTGGTTTAAAACTGTTACCACTTTTTAAAAAAATAAGTAAAAATTAGGGGTTTTTTTTTACATATAGTCTGTGCTCATCATTATGTTTTTTCATACAGCAACCATGTAGATTAAATACATTCCTGAGCAGTTTTGCCTAACTTATAAATTGTTTTTCCATCTGAAGCTGGGAGTTTCATCACGTACTGTTAAGAAAAAGAGACCAAATTAGTCACAAATCAACACTTAGATTTTACTTACAAGCATTAGATTATCTCAAATTTAACCTGTACATGCATATGTATATCTACATATGACATTTTTTATTAAAACTAATGAAATATTTTCCTTCAGGCCAGTGTTCAGTTTCAATGGAAAGTGATAAATATTAACTTTCACAATGTAACCTAGCAGTATAAAGAGTGAATAATAAAAAGGTTTTAATAATCCTCTAGTTATTTAAAGTTTGGTATATTAAACTTTCTAGATATTAAGAAATCTGAGGTAGCAGAGCACTGGTTGCATTTTCTGAAATTTATAACCTTTAGACGGAAAGAAGTCTGTGCTGATAAATTAAGAATAGCCAAATTATTTTTCTCTCTTCATCAGCTATGATGTGAAACAACGACCAAATTATTTATACCCGAACACGTGAGAAAGCTTACACGTGTGCATTGTGCCATGCTCCTGCTTACAAGACATTACTTTTCTGTTTTAAGTAAGAAAAGCAGATCTGTAAGAGGCAGGGTCACTCCCAATTACAGTTATAAAAGTCATGTACTGACAAAACCCACAATCCCTAGTATGAAGTGGTTAATTAATGACTGCAGCAGGCAGCATATGGCCATAATTTGCAGTGAGTAACTCACTTGTAAGGTTGTAATATGCTTGTCACATTCATTATCGATACTGACAAGATGTTTCTTTGGAAAAACGTTATGTGAAAATTAAGCAGACAGTGTTATGTCTACAGCTCAAGTCTTCCATAATGAGAACAAAACTTGAGATGCTGCAAGGTCCTGGAGTATGTGGAAAGGGCATCAAAGGATATTAAAATCAAATGAGCAAGTACCATGAGTACACAAGCATTTGTATGCTACATGCTCAGAATCAACAGAATCAGTTTTCCTTAACAGATGCCCTTAATCTGAACTGAAAAATGGGCAAAGGTCACGTGGTGTTAAGCATTTACCATAGGTCTGGGCCCAAGCTTGTATTTAAATATTCAGCAACTGCACACTGCAGAGATCAGCACATAACAACACCAAGTGCTCTGATGAGACTGCTTCCCACCCTCTCTGTGAGCACGAATTCCAGTTTAAAAAACAAAACAAACTTCAAGGGGTACATCTCATGCTTCCTGGAAAGCAAGACACACATCTGAATCAGGGGCCTCCAGCTGGAGTAGGAGAGTCCCAACAATTATTCTGACCAGCATCTCCCCTAGTTATTTAACCATTCTAATAACTTAAGGTAACTGATACTTTGTGAACAGATACATGGCTGTATCTGCTTGCTTCAAAACTGTAAAGTGATTTCTGAGGAAAAAAAAGATTATTTTTGTTTGGTAAACATGAAAAGGGTGGTTTTGAGGAAACACACCCTTAAGTCAGTAGCTCACTCAAGCAAGTTATTTCCTGGGCATTCAAGACGCAGAGTGTCTTGTAGGGAAGACTACCTTTAATGAGAAAGTTAATTTATCCACTGCTGGATCTCAACAGAAAATGCTGTTGCTCAAACTACTTTGAGAGTGAAAAGAAGGGATAAACAGCACCTGATGTCCTTGATGAATTTGGTGCCACAAAACTGGAGAATGTATAGGTCAACGATGTGTGTTAATAATCAAGAATTGAGACAATATTTAAAACCTGGTGCAGTAAGTACCATGCTGGTACAGATGCTATGGCATTCTGCAAAAAATAAGACTAAAGACAACATTTTTCTGAACTTCAGTAATGACTGTATTCATGTGATTCTAGTCTATTTTCTTTGAATAAAAAGCAGGTTGTTATTATTATTATTATTACAAAAATTAAGTCTCAGTTGTTCAGTTAGCACCTAGTGGCCATTCTATCATTAAGACAAACAGAAGGTCTAAGATGAAAAAAAATACACTGATTTCATGTTGTTATTCAGGTTGGTAAATGCTGAAAATCTGCAACAGCTGTAAATTCATGTAATTATTTCCTTATAAATAGACAGTTCTGGGTAGAGTTATGCATTGTACAGGAAGAAGTATTCTCCTCAGCTTTGGCTGAGTAACACTTCCACAGGCACATGCCATTACAGAAATGGAATACTTCACCTTGTTCACTTAGAGTAAAGGCACAACGTAAAAACAGTAAACTAAATACAGCAGCGCTACTTAGGTACTGTACTAATCAGAAACTGTAAAAATTTACACTGTGTGATTTTAACCATCTCTATAACACATACACACAAAAACATGCATTTAGCAAGGGCAAAAATATAAACCCATAAAAAGGGTTTAACATGTACATGCATATTTAGGTATTAATTTCAGAAAATACAGGAAGGTATAAAAGCTAGCATTTAAAAGTACATGCATTGCAGTAATCTGAGCTCTAAGCACTCAAATACTTTACAAAAGACTTTCTAAAAGTTTGGAAATACTGTACAACCATTTTTGATATTACTCTACTTCAATTTGTCTGATGGACAGCTACTGCAAAAAATTGCATTCTTTTTCCCCTAGAAAATAACGCACTAAAATAACACGAGAAATAGTGCATGGAACATTGAAATGAAGATGACCCTCCTTCCACCCTCTATCCACAACTTACACACTTTTCCTTCTTTTTCCAGCTTCTTCAAGTGCACTAGGAGGTTACTTTCTGCTGCTGGAAGTAAATTTTCAGGGATTTCCTAATCGGAAAAAAAAAAAGCATTTTGTATTTGTTTAAATATCCATCAACTACTTTTTCAATCTAGAGAACGCATGGTTTACTATCATGGTTTTTCCTCTTCTGAATTGGTATGTGGAACATTCACTTAGTTACGTAACAGCAGGAAACTAAGATGAGTAAATCAATTTTATACCAGTTAAATAGGTAGTCTAACAACACATTTTTGTTTACTTTGCTTGTTTTTTTGCATTTTCCATTTGTATGATGAAAACTTTGGTCAGCACTAAGAAGACTCCTCTTCAGAGCTTGCCCTGGGTTGTCAGTGCAGCTGAGTATTTTTAAAGACAAATTTATGATGCATTTCTCCACAGATATCTATCACTTCTATTCCATGACAACATTTGCATATGTTTAAATATCCTGTAGCAATTAGTATCTGTAAATGAATAAACAATTAAAAACATGTAACAGCTTCAGGAGGACAAAATTTCTCTTACAATTTTTCAATGCTCATTACATAAAAAACAGTAACACCTGTTGCCCAGAAAAGCTGTGGATGCCCCATCCTTAGAAGGGATCAAGGACAAGGTGGATGGGGCTTTGAGCAACCTGGTCTTGTTGAAGGTGTCTCTGCCCATGGCAGGGGGGATGGAAACTGATGACCTTTAAAGTCCCTTCCAAACCAAACCATTCTATGATTGTATGATGATTGCTCAAAATCCCCCTCTCCAGCTCTACCATTCTAAAGGTAAAGCTCTTTTTTCCTTAGTGAAAAGTAAAAAGTTCTTTAAATAATATGCATGGCAGGAAAGTTCACTAGAAAACTAGTTAAATAAACTGTGAACCTTTAGAATATTTTGAAAGCATATACTTTTTTTGGTAATATAAAGCTTCAATATACTGAAAAAAGATCTTACATAGACAGGGCAAGCAGTCTGTGATTTACAGAAATTTGAGAATGGCTCTATACTTAAAACCTAATTGATCAGGCAGGAGAACTGCAGAAGCTGAACTGCCATAGGTAATGGTACATCAGCACTGCAAAATGTTCAGTGTGATGTCGTCATTCTTTTGGAAACTGGGGATCAGCTGAACCATGAAAAACGAGTTGTGAAGCTGCTGCAGACCTGTTCCCAAGCCACAGCCATTGGCAACTTTGGCATCTTCCTCAAAGCAGAAATGCTGTGTCTCCTAACTCTGCTTGTTATGAGGGCAACCCCACACCACAGGGACAAATTACAGAGGTTACATGAAGGATGATGAAGTAGCAAAAAAGCACTTACACCAGTCTAATGACACATACAAACTATCCAACTTCTGAGCTGCAATATCCTTCTCTGTGGAACTGCAGTTCACCTGCAATCTCCTGCAGACTGATAAATCAAGAACTAGAAGTTTTTAGCCAATCTTCAGGATGCTCCAAACACACTTTAGGAAATCCATAGCTAACAGTCATGCCATACTTTTCACTTTGAACCAAGCACTACAATTTTACTTTTGCTTAGTCTTATGACACTGTGCCCAAGACCATCTGGATAGTTAAATAAGTTCCTAGGAATTGTCTGGGCCTCACTCCAGTTAAGTGCTTAAACAAGACAATTTAAATGCACAGTCATAAGTGAACCCTGAACAGGCAGAAATATTTTTTATCCCTTTTAAAAAGCCACCACAGTTTTCACCCAAAGCCACCATGGTTTTCACTTGCATACAAATTTTATGAACACAAACTCAATTTTCTTTAGTTTGATCTAAAAAACTTTTAATCAACAATTACCTTGTATACTATCTTTACAAGCTCTGAGGATGTGTATGATTTCCCAGCATTCTTCTGGAAAACATTTAGAATTTGCTGTTCACGTGCAAGTCGGTGAGAAATGTAGTTTTGGATCCTAGTATTGGCATCACGTACTACTGGGCCATGACCTAAAAATCAAAACACATGTACCAGAGCACTATTACCCACATTTGTAATTAAGTACGCTATTGAATAATTGAAACATTCTTATGTAAACTCCAGTAGATTTAAAAGTTGTGAGAAAAAGGTTTGAATGTCTGTATCACAGTCTGCATCTGAAAAGCATGAAGATGGAAAGGAAGAATAAGAATATGAGATGGAAAGGAAGAATAAGAATATGAGAAGTCTGAACGGGGAAAGGGAACACTTCGGATGGGATAGGGAAAGCAAGGGAACACTACTTTCAGGTATTTGAAAAAAGGAAAGGAGTTCACTGTTGAACAGACTTAAAAAATGAGATTCAGGTTACTGTATTATCTCTGCCTGTCTTCCTCTTCCCAAAGGATATTGATACTAATGACTTAAACTGATACTGGCCTTGGAACAATAATGGCTGATGCAAAGGACTCGGGTACTACTGTCCTGTTGGGGCAAACACCAAGGTGACATCTTTAATTGTGACATGTAATTTTTCCAAACAAATCCTCAAAACTGATTCATACACTGTACTTTATGCCTTTAAAAACGCTGTCCTAAGTATTATTAATTAAAAAAAAAAATAATAGAAGACCAATAAGTGAGCCAATCAGAATGAGTCAGGGTGGGAAAAAAGGAAGGCAGAGGGAAAGTTATGGGTGGATCAATCTATGTCTGACTGGTTAATAACCAAAACACGTTTATTCCTGCACTGATTGTGGCAGATCAGAAATGTTCAACTTACTGACAGAATTTTCAATCACATTATGAAAAGGCTTAATTGGTAAAGTACTAACCTTTATGAAAAATCAAATACTACCTCATGGTACATTAAAATGACAGAGAAAATATTGTTCAGCCATGAGAGCTACATGCACAGAAATGAAACTTAATATGTTACCTGTAGAGGAACTGACTTGCACAAATATTCATCACATGCTTTTTATAGCAAGGTTTCCTACTTCTTTGCCTATACAACTCACCTGAAATAGCAGCAGAAACTTCCTGCTCTGCCAGTGTAAACTCTAAGTAATTTATAAAATTATTAGGAAAGAAACTATTGTAAAAAGACATAGCTTTCTTTTAGGAGTTGTTTGGTATCATCAAAATCAATTTCTTTTGAGGTTCTCTGACTATTTTTAAAAAATCACCGTATTCTTTGATTGTAGTTTTGGGTTTACTGATTAAATGAGTTTTTAAGCTTTTTAAATTAAAGCTTATTTTGTCTGAGGACAGGCAGCTAATAGAAAATGAGCAACTGATTTTTCATGTTTTGAACTAAAGTGTCAAAGGAATCTATCCTTCTATAAGTCAAAATATTTATACATATCTCAATTTATACACTCACTTCAGCACATTCAAAATTACTAAGTTTACATTGAAGCTTACCTTAAGTGAAGTATTATAAATACAAGATATTTAATGTCTCGATATAAAACTATACTGTCATATGCATTTATATTTAATGATTTCAAACATATTTAATCTGAAGCTATTTTTCCTTACAAAATAAATTACAAGTATAACAGTATCTCTACTGTTAGCATTTACAAACCCAAAACTTTAAATGTAGGAAAAAACATAGTAAGATACACAAAGCAGAGACTGTAATGTTAACTGTTCATTCTCTTGCATTCTCTAATGACAGAAGTCTCACTAAAGCAATCAAAATTAAGGGTTGCACATGGAATCATAAGGCATTCTTAAAACCTGGCCCTACTCTTCCAAGTGATTTAATTGACTTAGACTATAAGACCAATGTCAGAACCTGAAACAGAATCCACATTTTGCAAAGTTAAAGGGATTTCATACCCATTACATCATCTGATCCATAGCTGCTGTGTATGCATATACGTACATTAAAATGATCTCAGAAAGCTTGGAACTAAATCCAGATGTGGAACTTTCCCACCCATCATTTTTCAGGGACAGCAATACAGGTATTTATTTATTAATGAATAAATGGATCAATATCTGAATAAATGTAAAATGTTTCTGAGCACTCAAAAAGCACCCTCAAAATATCAATGTCTTTCCATGAATTCAGCCTTAATATCAGATAGATTCATATTATTTCCTCATAACACATTGTGAAGTGTGAGATTCTCTTACTTTAAATTACAGCGCAAAGGACAGAAGTGAAGAAAACAATTGGCTCATGAAATCTTCCACAGACTCCTAGTTCCAGTACTCCTTTTTTCTGTATTACCAAGGAACATTGTTTATTATTACAGGATGGGGAGCCCTCTGCTGACTAAAATGCCCTTTTCTTGTCCTAAGGATTCTCATCAAATATCATCTGTAGTTAGGTACCATGAGTGGACTGCCTCAGTCATTCCCACATTAAATGCAAAATGGAAGGGGAAGGATTGACAAAATTCACCTACTCTCACCTAGCCAGCAGTTAGTTTGTTACAAAAAATAATCTCATTCTGAGGCTACCACATGAGCGCTAACGCATGGATGGGGAACAGAGAAACAGTTCAAGAATTATGAAGACCTAATATTGCAGCACAGACAAAATACTTATATAGAAAGTATTGTTAAAGCAAACTACCTCTGCTGCAGTTACCCAACAGTATCAACAATTGCTCTGATTGGGCAACAGCCACCTTCTACACAACTGCACGGACATCTTGTGGTGCATGGATGAAAAAAGAAAGTTAGCTCCAAACCATCTTAATACTTAGCTATCATCACTGAAAATGCACGATGTCAGACTGGCTTCCTACTTGCAAGTGCAGTATGAACACAGACAAAAGAGTAGCAAACAGCTATAAATGAAGAGCACCAATGTTTAGCCTTGGTGAATGTGTAATCTAGATACATAACCATTAAGAACAGAGTGAAATACAACAGATAATAAACCAAATAGAAATTGATTTATATATGGGGTTTTGGAAGGCAGAAATTCAGTTAGAGGAACAGACTGTGTTTTGCAGGTTGTTAAGAAAGAAAGAAAGTAAAACATGTGACTGAGATTCTGAAGGCTAAAAAATTTTTAGTTTTTAACAGTAGTTAAGTCAATAAATATGACCAAGTCACTATTCTGTCTACATCAACCTCCACATCTGTGGAATATCTATGATGTTCTTCTTAAACAGCATTTTTATGCTTAGATCTTAAAGGACACCTACTTCAAAAGAAGGCTATTTTAAGAGTGAACACAAGAGAGTAGGCTAAACATAGATGGTTAATGGAACAAGGCAGAACTGAGAACATAGACACAGTAGCTTGGAATGACAAGTTGAAGATGAAACAGAAAAAGTCAGAAAAAATCCTGAGATGTAGCTCTGAAAAAGCAAATGAGGAGCTTAAAGCTTAGTTACATAATGAATTCTTAAAATGCAGTCTTGTCAAACAGACGTGGTATATATTAAAAGTAAATGCGTTCCCAAGGTTTGGAGGAGGGAGAGGAAAAGAATTAAAGGAAAGCCATAAACTGAATGAATCGGCAGCTTATTTTTAGAACATTTTTGGCCTCTTGTTCAAATTTAACTTAAGTCATTAACTAAGACAACCATTCTACAGTTCTGCAGCTTTCCAAGATGAATTTGTGATTAATCCGTACTGCAAAGGCCAGACATCTCTCTCAAAAACATTACTGGGTTACTCACATTAACAGTGAATGTGGGGATGAAAAGGACCAAAAGAACAACTATTATTTTTAATTCCAGGATAACATTAAAGCACAGGGATAGAGTAAAATAAGAAAATTAAATTTGCTGTATGATTCCAACAGTGAAAGATTTTGGCCTCTGGAGTCTTTGGGCACAGAAAGACAAGATCCACCCTCAAATGGAGAAATTTCACAAAGGAAAGATACCAATCACTAAAAATTTTCAAGTTTTGTAAATCACCATGACAAAGTCATCTTAGCTTAGCACTTATTAAGTAATGAACTTGAATTGTTAGATCAGGAATGATGTTTAATTGTAATAACAGTTCTCAAATTCTTGGAGGAGATATTTAAAAACTACGCAGCAAAAGAGAGCAGTTAAAAATAAAAAACACTTACCTGGATATATCAAATCTGGTTTCATTTCTAACAACCTTTTCAAAGTTTTCAGGTAATCAGACAGGTCTTCTATTACTGTTGTTCCTTCTCCTAAAATACAGTCACCAGAAAATACAGCATTTTCTTCTTCTAGATGTAGAATCATATGATCATCAGTGTGTCCCGGTGTATATAAAACTCTGTTTAAAGAGCAAAGAAAGCATATGTTTTTCATACAGCATATATCCTTCACTTTTGAAGCCAAAACAAATGATGATAAAATCAAACACTTGTAAAGCAGCCCATAACAAGAACCAAAAAAAATTGACCAAAAAAAGGCTGAAAAGTTGATGTAAACAGGTATCACTTTGCCTAATCCCAGTCCATTTTCTGATACCATGTAGAGAACACCAAGTATCATCTCTAACATGTTTTTACTTACAGGACACACCATAATACAAGTGCATTAAAGGAGCTGACTAGCCATGTAGAATTTCAGTTTTAGAGGGCTTTACTCTGAAGCTTCAAAGAAGAAAATTGACATGTCATTTCCAGACTGAAATACATGAAGTTCTTGACATACATGCTGCACTTAGGAAGGAGGGTAAGGATGATGTCTAGTCTTTTAGAAATTAACTACAAACTTCCGAACCTGACCCAGAAAAAGTTCAGTCTTACGAAGTTTATTTTTCCAAAGTTCATTTTTGAAAGCCCCATAGCACAGTGGAGCACAGCTGTCAAACACAAAGAAACATGGTCTATTCAGCTGTTCTATGTGCAGAACATTAAACACCTGCATGGTAAGGATTAAGCTCATCCACAGCTTGGTTGAGCACTGCATTAGCATGCAGCAAAGGCACAGGGGGTATGTATATAGTATGGGGTAACCTGAGCTGCCAAGGAGCTGCACTGGGGGGTCCTTTCACTATTATTTCTGGAAAGCAGAAGGGCCTTATGCTGAGGCTGATGAAGACTGAAAGTAACACAACTCTGACCAGCATCACTGCAGAAATTCACTACAACCTCCTTGTCAATGGCAGATGCCTCAAAGCAGTGATCAGGAACTGACAGAGCTGGCACCAACCGTGGTGTACAGGGCAAGGCTAAAGAGCTCCCAGCCACGTCGATGCAGGGCTGGGAGACCACAAGTGCACCATCATCATCTCATGCAATGACCTCCAGCTCCTACTGAATACTGAGCTCAGCAGAAAGCAGGTGAGCCAATGCCCCGTGGAGGCAACATCAAAATCAGGTTGGTGGGCTGTAGCTAACCTTTGGGAAATGGTATCCTTCAGTTCTTGACGAAACTTTACCAGGAAGCCAAATCACTAACAGGAAAAATAGCAGAAAGAAAACTCAAGACTGCCTGGCACACCTTGAAAACCTGAAGGTTGCTAACTAAAATGTAACATGCAGATACTGCTGAACCAGTGGTGGGTCTAAGAGTATCCTTAGAGTGGTTACCAAGTAAGAGGTGAGAATACCTGCTTTTAATCAAACATAAAGTTTGGCTGCATTATCCTTGTCACAACCCACCCGCAGGGGCTGTGATGTTTGTTATAAATTCTCTTCAGGATCAACAAGGACACCAGTATGTGTCAGGGAACGCCCATGCTTTCTGGTACAATCCCCTTAGCCCCTGCAATTAGCCCACTATTTGGTCTCAGAGGCATTGGCTAACAA
The DNA here is from genome assembly GCA_026261815.1 of Monarcha castaneiventris obscurior. NCBI lineage: Eukaryota > Metazoa > Chordata > Aves > Passeriformes > Monarchidae > Monarcha > Monarcha castaneiventris. The sequence continues at coordinate 15,385,192 of JAMPIT010000379.1, forward strand.
GCCCTTCACTTTGACAACACATTTCAACAAGCTCCCAATCCTCACAACAAACTTCTCACAGGTGTTGGCTAACAAGCCCTGTATTTTTACAGCACCCTCCAACAAGCTCCCAACTCCCACAACAGCACAGCCAATCTCTCTGAGCCCATCAGGAACTGAGCTCGGGTGGGGGATGGATGAAAGTGTGAGTCTGAAGGCAGAAAAGGAAGTTGGCTCAGGACAAGGCTGTCCCACCTCCAGGGGATCCTCCCTGCCAGTCACAACTTCCCTGTCGCAAGTCACAATGTCTGAGACAAAATGTGCCTACGCCTGGTCCTCCACAACCCCAAACTTCAAAATGTGCAAATCCTTGACTGATTTGGATTAAAATTAAAAAAATTATTTTCCATCTCCAAATTTTTGTATAAACAGCTGCCACCTAGGGTAGTGAAAGGTCTTCAGTATGCAATATAGTACTCTTTTTACTTATATTTTTGCACTAATAAAATAAAATGCTTTTGGACAAAATACATCCTTTTTAAAAAAAAATTTCTTTTCTTCCAATCAACCAAGTGACATATTCTACAAGTGGGATATAGTTCCCATCTAAACAGAGGAAAACAAGCAAACTTTGTCCTTATAAGAGTAATGCCTTGTTAATGAAAGAAGTCTGAAAATGGAATGGTCAGACCTTTTTATTGTGTGTGTGCTTCCATGGGGCAGACTGGCTTTCTGTTTCACACTCATTCAGACTTACATTATAGGCAGTACACGCCATGGAAAGAAGTCCTCCAAAACTGGTACCCTACAAGAACCTCATAGGTTCAAGGTTTAAAATTTAACATTTTAAGTATTAAATGTTTCAGAGACTCCTAGGGGAATATTTTTAAAGTAAAAAGAAAGCCATGCTAAATAATCCAGCCAGACTACCACAGACTTCCACAATTTTAATAGTAACTATGTAAGAGTGATGAGAAAGCATGGAAAATCCTATTTGATTCTCCTGGCGAAAGTATTTTTCTAGGGAAACATTCTTAATGTCTCTGCTGAGTCCAAAGACTAAATCCAAAGGCTAATTTCTGATAATTCTCATTCACAGAAATGATTTCTTTGTATTAACATATCCTGCTGGATCATGGTCAACATGCATAAGCACTGAAAAGATTAGATGTATGGATTGGCAATCATTAGAATTAGGATACAAGTACAGGTCAAAATTCTGAAGAAAGAAGAACTTGCAGAAATACATGGTTACCTGAGTGTGGCTCCCTCGGTCTGTATCACATCTCCATCTTTAAGATAAAAATATTTATGTCCTCCTTCAATTGTTTCTTCACGGTGAGGGACACGAGGGAGCTTACATACCCGATATTCTGAGTCTAATATTTAAGGAAAGCAAAGAAAACAATGTTTTGAATTTGCCACTAACAAAGTTATTCCACAGATGGGTTACTCTTTGAATATGTACTATTCATTATCACACAGTATGAATACAAAACTAGAAACAACAAATTCCGTATAGTAACTTTGTATTCGTAGAGCAATCTTATTCCAGAGCCAAAACCACTAAACAGTGAATGCCACTGATTCTGAATACTGCACTCTGTACCAGCGACAAACTTGAAGATGGCAAAAAACCACAAATGGAATTAATAAAGATCAGTAGTTATTATATTTTACAAATTTTCCTTCTTGACTCAAGAGCAAACTCCCCCAAGTTTTTACACCACCACTAAGATTTCTGTGCTCACATTTTGCTTTATGATTCACAGAAGCATCACTGAACACTTGCCTAAAATTGGATGAAGACTTTTTGACCTGCAACTTCTCTCAGCTTTCACCATTCTGAACAGCGCATAAAATGCAAACATTTTGGCTGGAACAGCTATAGATAGCAACCCAGAAAGGCATTTCTATCCCTTGCTAGTCTTTACAACCACATTCATTGGCTGGCAAGCCCAAAATCCTCACCAAGACACCAATTGTTTTCAGTAGTGCCCAGGCTTCATTGCAGATAAGCACCTGGCAACTTTACAAAATTAAGCCTGTGACAAAGCTCGTGACAAAGTCCAACAATGTTAAGAATTCCCACATTGTCTATACTGCTTATTCTCTTCCCAGATACCAATGCAGAAATGTCTCTTACTGCTTGTCAACATGGAATACACATTTTTAGATCAGACTCTACCTGCAGACTGCCCTACTGCTTTCCCTTTGTGATCTGAGGCCTATGAATTTGTCAGCAATTACTAATGGGCTCCTGTAAGGAATCTCAAAGTTATGCACATTTCTTTTTCAAAATTCAAGCTATTTGTTTTTACAAAAATGAAAATAACAACCAATTTATCATTGCTGTCCAAGTAAAACAGAACGAGTATCAAGTTTTTCTCACATCTCTTAATACCATGCTGATGGTAATCTAGGTCCTCATTATTCACATGTAAGAAAAACTCACTATGAAGTTATGCACAGGTATTGAAGAAAATAGTAGTACTACAACTGTTACACTCAGATTATTCATTGCTCTCAATCTACACACTGAAGCATAATAATGAAATTACATGTAGTTTATACAGCAATTCCAGAAGAATAATTCAGTTGATTTGCACAGAAGCATTCTGTTAATGTTTTTTCTTGCCATGTATCTAACCTTGTCAGCAATATCTGAAATCTTCGGCCTACCATTTGGGATGCTTTTGCAGATATCAGGTATTCCACCAGTATGATCACGATGCCAGTGTGTCACTAAAATTTCTTGAATCGCGATGTTGAACTCTGACAGTGCCTGCTTTAAACAGCTGATATATTCAGGAATAGCTGGCTCCCCAGTGTCAATAAGGACTCTTCTACACACGGACCAAAAAAAGGGAGGGAGAGACACCAGAGAATAAAGAGTGTTCATACGACAGCCAAGTAATATGAATAAAATAAGCAAACACATGGAAATTTAGCAATAGGGGATGTCTCCATATCCAGACGCCACTTCTTGCCTCCTGATATTCCACCCCCGTGGCATAACAATTTAAAAAGTGGGACAAATAACAAACGTAGGCCACACATTTACAACTCCGGGACAAGTGGCAGAAGCCACTTTAACATCGCGGGGCAGCTGCGCGGCCTGAGGCACCCGCCCGCTTCCCTCACGGAATTCCCGGCCTCAGCCCAAGGGCCGCCTGGAGGAGACTCCACAGCGCCCTGCCCAAGCCGCCTCCGGGCACCAGCCCCTAAAGTTTAATGCCGTACGATTTCTTTCCTCTTTTTAACCCTGACTAAGGGATTTGGGAGCAGGCCGGTAGCGGCCTCTGGAGCTGGAGCACGGTCCCCAGGCGGGGCCGGGCAGAGCAGCCTCGCCCGCCGTGCCCTGCCCCTTCTCCGTGCGGGGTCGGTACCTGTGCCCGGTGCCCACCAGGTAGGTGTTGGTGCCCTGCAGGGTCATGGGCCCCGGGTTGCAGCCCAGCACCCGCACCACCCGCGACGAGAGCCGCTCGATGCGCGGCAGCAGCGACACCATCTCTGCAAAGAACCGCCCCGAACTCCCAGCTCCGCTTCCCTCACAACGCCAGGACACGGGAAGGCGGAAGCCTCTGCCGCCCGTGCTCCGCCTCCCGGTGCCCGGCAGCGGCGCTTTCCGCCCGCCCGTGAGGCGGCTCCGCCCGTTCCACGGCCGGGCCGGGGCGGCCGCCGCTGTGCGGCTAAAACCCGGCTGCTAGCGATAAACGCTGCGGGGTCCAGTGGGATAAAGTTGTCTTTTGTGGAGGACAGTTCTCGGTGGAGTTCAGTTCTCCGTGGAGTTCAGTTCTCCGTGCCGGGTCGGTGCCTCGCTGCTGCCCAGTGAGAGGCATGTCCTGCTTCTGCCGGCTTTTTCTAGAGAAATTTGTTGCAAGAGACAGATACACCTTCTGTATATGCCAGGAAGACACCCGCTTAGAGCGTATGTAGGAGCTGTGTGGGCTCCTGCACAGCACACAGGAGCTACCTAGGATTCAGCATTTTTAATAAAATCTGAGAGCTATTGGAGAGCGTCCAGCAAAGGGTCACTAAGGTGATGAAGGGAGTGCAGCATCTCTTTTGTGAGGAAAAGCTGAGAGAGCTGGGGCTGTCCAGCCTGGAGAAGAACAGGCTCAGGAAAATCTCATCAATGTATGTAAAAACCTGAAGAGAGGGTGTGTTGTGGACAGAGCCAGGCTCTGTCACAGGGCCATCGCCTCAGGTCCTGTCATGGTGCCCTGTGCCAGGACCAGAGGCAATGGGCACAAACTGGAACACAGGATGTTCGCAATGAACATCAGGAAACACTTTTTCACTGTGCGGATGACCAAGAGTTGGCCCAGGGGGCCCAGGGAGGTTGTGGTGTTTCCATCCTTGGTGATGCTCAAAGCTCATATGGACGCGGTCATGGGCGACAAACAGGCTATAGGCGGCCCTGCTTGTGCTGTGGGCTTCAAACATGAACACCAGTGGTCCCTTCCCAGCTCGGCCATTCTGTCATTTTGTGACATTATGTCAAGTAGAATACTTGTATATACAAGTATTATACTGTATATACAAGTGGTATACTGTGTTTGCAAGCAGCAAACCTCCAAGGTGCTGAAATTTGCCTGTTTGGTAAACCCCAGATTAATTACCTTTCAAGTGATGTTGTTAAAGAAAATAGGGCAGACTTGTTCTCTCCTTAAACTACCTGTAAATGAAGAATAAACATAATTTAACCTGAAATAAAAGCAGGTAGTATTACTGTAGATAACTGTACTAATATTAGAAATTCCAGTATTATCTGATTGTTTTATATTTATGTAAGATCTCATATGGTACTTGTTATTAGGTGATCATAGCAATACAAAGCCACAGCCAGAAACTGTACCACTGATACTGATAATCCCTATATTTAGGCCTTCAAGCCAATTTCCTTGATTTATCTGATAAATCTTTACTTATTTGAGATACCTATTTACTTATTTGAGATACCTATTTACTTATTTGAGATTTAAACCCATTACTTTTATTTTTTATTTTCATACTCATTAAAGCATGAACTACAGACAACAGAAAGGATGGTTCAGGCCAGAGGAAAGAAGCCTTTATGTGTGCAGGTATGCTGCTGAAATGATCAAGAAAACCCCATACACAATATTTCAGTCTCTCCCCATATCATTTGCCTGTATGCTCTTTTGTAAGAAATTGTGACTAGACCTGAATTTACCTAATCCCAAGGTACCCTCTTATGCTTATTTTGTAACGTATTTGTATAGCTATTGGTACATTCAACCCATTTTCAGTCTTCAGGTAAAATTTAGTTTAGTCATTAGAAGAAGCTACTACCTAAGCCAAGGCAAGTTGTGTGTTTAAGTGGTTTTCTATTTTTAAGAAAATTCTGAATGTTTAGAGAGGGTTTCGTAAATTATTTATATGAATTTTATATGTCATTGATAACTCAGTAAGGTGCCATTATTTTTAACATCACAAGAATTTTTTTTTTTTTCCAGATTGAGAATTGTCTGGGGAGCTGTAGACTTGTTCACCGGGGAATACTTGTTGCTGCTGTTGCTGTCCTGTACTAAAGCGTTCTCTGATGTTAGGCAGGAGCTGTGAATTTGTTTCATCTGTAGGTGGCAGTAATGGTGCCTTTGGAGAACGAAGTGCAGGTTCTTTGATTGTCTTCGTTTCCTGCACAAACCCATCTGTTAAAAAATCTGTTGTTTCTCGTATAATACAGAGGTTAATAGGCACGTAGTGAAACTCCTGCAATTATGCTCTGATGTGGTACCAGAAAAGATGAGTGTGCACCCTCAAGTTCTTTTGGTTCTCTGACTGTTTTGCAGTGTTAAATTTTTGAGGGGAAAAATGTTCTGAAGCAGGTAGACTACCAGTAAAAAAACCCAGAAGCCGATGAGTTTCAATAAACCTAAAATTAAATTGTTGGTGATATACGATGATTAATTTTCTAACAACTATGAGATACACAAGACACAGACTGGTATTTCTGAAAATCCCACAAGGTCACTGTTTGAATTTTTAGCACTCAAGAAATCTTTGAGTAGTGGCACTTGGCTTTTTTTCACATTTTAAGTGTAAATGTTGAGGATAAATGCTTCTCCATTGTGGCTGTATAATAGCTTAATAGAACTAAGCACAAGCATGTAATTCTTCAATAATTAGTCTGAATCAATTTAATAGCAGTTAGAAAATGTCTTGAGAGACATCATAGCCATTGGCATGTGAATGTCTCGTTGAGAGGATTTTTTACTTGCAGAATTTCTGTTTCTGTTTCATTATATTTTTATTCTTTTTATCTGGTACAGAGATAAGTGAAAAGACCTTAAAAAGAAGTGAAGCCAATTTTGCAGAGAGAAAGGCCATGGTCTGCAAGATTCCTGCATGGAGAGGCAACATTGCCTAGAAAATGTGAAGAGTCAGATCAACAGGTTTGTGGGAGATGATTAGGGGGGATGGTGAAGGGCCTGGGACATCTCTCTAACAAGGAAAAGCTGAAAGAGCTGGTGCTGTCCAGAAGGGACAGGCTCATCAATGCCTACAAATACTTGAAGGGTCCTTCCTACCACACTTAGAAGCAAATAAAAGGATATGTACTGAATACCATAGGATATTTGTCTCAATTTAGAATTGTGCTTGTTTTCATGCCAAGTCTAACCAGAAAACAACTCATCCAGCCAGTAATTTATCTTGTGGGCTGCTTGATTTACACTCCACGAATCAGGTACACAAACCTTGCCCCTCCCTGTGCCATAGAGTTTTTTTCATTCTTGTTATAACAAAGGTCACAGCAGTGAGTTTGTGACTTGGATGACTTAATGGTGTTTCAAGCACTGCAAGGACTGCTTAGGACTAGGACTTTCTAAAGAATAAGAGAGAAGCAGGAAGGCACACAAAAAAAGACAAGGGTTGATATCATGTTCGTTATGAAGACACTGAGGATTGTACCTCCTGTCCTAAGAGCTAGAAAAGCTAAAGCTGAGGGTGTACATCCTCCTGTGCAGCACAGTCATAGAGGCACAATCACACCTGTGCCTTGTACCTGCAGCAGTTTTAAACATGCATAAAAGTTTCACGTTGAGTACCAACAGCTGAGCTGGAGCAGACTCTTGCCAACACCTGTAGTTTTACCAGAGGAGAAGAATTTAGTCACCTGTCCTTGGCCATGTGCAGTCTCTTCATGCATCATTGCACAGAAAGGATTTTTTTAAAGTGCATTGTGCTACAGTTTTCAACTAGAGCCAAAAAGATGGTTCTTTTTGCATAAATCTTTGGGATATATACACGGGTGTACAAATAAATTAATGAATATATATAATCAAACATATAAACATAAGCACACATAGATATACTTGTGTTTCCAGAAATTGTCTATTGCCTGTTGCTCAACAGGTCTAATGAAATAAAGTCTAAATTTGAAAATGAATACACAGATAGAGAAACATACAGAGGGAAAGTGTTTTTTTTTTTTAACTTTTGTGAAGTAAATTGTTAAATGATTTTATTTAAAAGAAATTTATAATCTGATAAATTTAGTGTTAATTATAAACAGGGACTTTTGTGCCAAATTTTAGAATTGAATTTTTATAATACAATCATAAGAAGGACAGTTCTTTACAGATAGCAAATCATTAACTGTGTCACGTGGTTTCCATATGATTTGTGTTTCACTGTGTGTAATATCAGTAAGCCCTTTAATTTCCTTGGATTGTAAGTCTTGTAAAGATATGGATGGGAAACCAGTGAATATGGAAATCTACAGTTTTTGAAGTGAAAAAAATGTGTATCCAAGGCCAGTATTAAGGTAACTGCATTTTTAATAGAATTTTAAATGTATACTGAGAAATGAAGGCCTTGCTAATCACATTTTATTGTTTCTGCTTTATCACGAAATGATTCTGTAGAAATATGTTAGTTTTTAGAGCGGGCTTATATTAACTGACAGACAGTTTATTCTTCCTGTTCCTGTCAGGTTAGATCTCATCTGTTTAATAAGACTGGGGACAATGTAATTCTGAGTGATACAAGACACTCTTTCCTGTGGCACTTAATTGACCCCCACCTGGTACATGAGACCGTGGTGCTCTTTGGAGTGCTATCATGCATAAACTGTAGGGCTATTACAGGCTGGGATCTTCAACAGTGATTTCATGTGCACCTGTGAACAGGCATTGGTGCTTGGATTTGGAACTAAGACAATGGGCATTTGTGAATACACCTTTGTGAGTCTCAGGTAGAAATTTTTTTTAGGTTGCCATGAGCAAAATATAAACCTTGTGTCTTCTCAACCATTCCAAGACTGTCTCAGGACTAGATTTCTTATTCAAAATAATTGTGAGACAGTGGGCAAGCTGACATGTTTGATAATGTGTGGCTCTCCATTTATCTCAGCTTACCTGATGGCTTCAAATAGCACCCAGATGTCCTGTCCAGACAGATCTGCAGACTGCTGACATGACAGTAGTTTGGACTGTAGGCTTGTCAGAAGTAGAAATCACCTGGCTCACAGCTACTCTTAATGCTGTTATTTCAGAGGAGTCTGCCTGTAAAACTTCCTTTCTCATATTCCTCTTTGTGAGGTGCTTGCATATAAAAAGGATAGTGAGGTTGTAAAGAGGGAGGAATCCTGTTACTTTTTTATTCATTTCAGATGAAAAATTAGAGGCTACTCCTTGCCACTTGAATGTCTGGTACAGTATTAGTCATTAAAAATGTGAACCTTGGTATCTTGCCTAATTTGGCCATAAATTGTCTCTAAAATAACTTTCTGTTTGAATCCAGGTATTGACTAACATGTAACTGTTATTCCTCCTGTAACAGTCAAATAGTGAACTTGCTTGTTTTGTTTTGTTTAGTGTTTGTTTTTAATCTGTTCTAAAAACCATGGATACAGCTTGACAAAGGTGGTACTCAAGTTGCAGAATGACATGTTGTTATATAGAGTAAATACAGTTTCCTTTGGAATTTTCTTGAATGGACCCTAGTAATAAACTCTAAAGGTTGGTTCACACACAAATTTTCAAATACAAAAAATTCAGAGTCACAAAGCATTTGGAGTTGGAAGGGACTTCTGAAGATCGCCTAATCCAACCCCTGTGCTATAGCAGGTTCCCCTGTAACAGGTTGCATAGGATTGCATCCAGGCAGGTTTTGAACATCTCCAGAGAAGTAGACTCCACCACCACTGGGCAGCCTGTTCCAGTGCTCTATCACCCTGAAAGTAAAGTTTTTCTTCATATTCAGATGGAACTCCCTGTGTTTCAGTTTGTGCCCTCTGACTGTTGTCCTGTTGCTGGGCATCACTGAGAAGAATCTGGTACCAACTTCTTGACACCTGACCTTAAGATATTTGTGTTCATCAGTAAGATCCCCTCTCAGCTGCCTCTTCACCAGCTTGGAAAGAACCAGCTTGTTCAGCCTGTCCTCATGAGAGAGATGCTCCAGCCCCCTAAACATCTTTGTAACCCTCTGCTGGACCCTCTCCAGTTATTCCTTGCCTTTATTGAACCAAGGAGCTCAGAGCAGGACACAGTACTCCAGATGCAGCCTCACCAGGGCAGAGTAGAGGGGGAGAATAACCACACTCAACCTGCTGGCCATACTGTTCATAGTGCACCCCACAATGCCATTTGCCTTCTTGGCCACACAGAGACATTGCTGGCTCATGGTTAACTTGTCTTTTTGTGTTTGTGAACACAGAGTTCATTTTATGCTGGACTTTGCACTGAATTCCACTTCCCAGAATCTAACTGTGAATTGGATATAAATTGCGTTAGTGATTTGCAGGAGATTAGTGGTATTTTACTGGAGAGAATAGGAAAGAACAGAGAAAGGATTCCAACTATTCCAGCTTTCCTTTCCAGCCTGATCTTTCTGACCTCTTCTGGGCCAGGACATGAAACCTAAGTAGGAGATAGAACGAGAGGCTAGAAATAGCTGAGGCTTAGATCCAAAAAAATAATCCATACACTCAGTACCTTTTCAGGATGTTATATTCTCACTTGTCTTCATTAGGAAATTAAGACTTTAAGTTGTCTTTTTTGGGTTTGTACCTAGGTCACAGTGAAGATGAGCCCAGTCAACCCAAGCAAAGAACAGTAATTACCTTTGTCTATGGGTTATTAACCAATTCTCTCATTTCATTCCTCTGTGGCAGTGTGCCTAAATTCACAAAGTCCAAAGGGACCTGCCTCCACACGCCCTTCCCCTGCTCCAAGTTCCCTGGCACAGCTGTTCCCCATGTATTGTCTGCAGCTGTTTGGCACTGGCACCAGCCCAGCTTTGGCATGTCCTGCATCCCATCCTTTGGGTTTGCTGCCAGCAGCTTTTTCCTAAGATATGTAAATGAACTAAAGGAACTTTGTAATTTTAACTTTATAGCTTTGCAGAGGTGGACATGAATGAGAAAAAAAAAAAAATGTACTGCTTTTTGGCTTTTCTGTTTCACCTGGCAAATACCACAGATCTACAGAAGAAAGCTGTTTAAGGACTACCCAAAGAGGTCACAAGAATCCTTGCAGTGTTGGGCAATGTAAAATGTAGTTCTGACTATAAATTAATTATATTTGCAGTGAACTATGTGGTTAAATCATCTACGTGTAGCTACATACAACTTGGAAGACATTTCTCGAAGAGGTATGGACTGGTCTAGGTCTGGCTCTTCACGAGCTGCCATCCTATTCAGCACTTTCTTACTGCATGTGGAAAACCAAGCAGGAATGATAAAAACACTGCATGTATGCACGCAAATGCAGTAACACAGTCAGAAACTGCCAAATTATGCGTATTCTGATACCATGGTGTGTACTCAAGACAAAAGTTTTCTCAATGTTTTGCTCTGTGTACTTTAAAGGAGAAGAACTCAGAAATCGAGAAAGTTCTGGGAAGGAATCAATCTTTTTTCCATAAACTTCTTTTCAAAACTTGCTTGCTTTTTAGTGTTTTGCAACTTTTAGGAATTATCTCAATAGCTGCTTGAGTGGAGAGTCACTGTTTGGGAGAGTGGGTGACCTCAGCAGGTTCAGAAATGCAGCTCTCTTGGGCTGATTGTTCACCGCTATCTCAGCACATTCTATGTTTTGTGCTTGGCCTATTCAAATGGTCATGAGAATTGCTGTATGATATTTTAAATGATGAAGATATTGTTACTGCTAATCTTCTTTTTTTTTTTTTTTTCTTTTTAGGAACCAGTAATGAAGAACTACTCCATCAATTAAAAAGACAATTTACATTTATCTTTTTCTGAATAGATGTGTATTTTAGAAGTTAATTTAATATTTAAATCAAGCACGGAAAAATCCAAGTCCCTTTGCCATAATAAAAATGGATAACCCAACTTTCCTTTGTATAAAACAATATGAGCAGCGGGTACTGTCAGGAAAAAGACTCCATCGTAGAAGAGCAGTTAGATTCCTTTACATGAAGTAAGGAGAGAATGACAGCAGTGACAGTTTCACACATGATGAAATTTACTAAGCAGAATTTTTTTTTTTTAGTTGGTGGAATGATAATTTATGTAGTTGATATTGGAGTGGACTTCTGGGTAGCTAGTAGATATTTCTGTCAAGGACAATATTCTTGGAGTATATTGATACTGTGTTTTAGAGGTCTTTCATCATTAATAACTCAGATATTTAGTTACGAGTGGTTTAAAAATGACTGGGAAGGTACTGATACTGGGAAGCTGAAATTGGTTTTTCTAGTTCATCTCTTTCAGTGTGGAATTTTTATAAGGTAAGCACCTTTTAAAATTTATTTTCAAATGAGAAATCATGTTGCTTTAGGGCAGTTATTAAGAAGTGCTTAGTATGGCTTCAGGGCAGGGACAAGACCAATTCTGGCCTTAACAGTTACTGCTCCATGAAAGCCAAAGGATTTTTGTCTGGTTATGCCAGTGGTAAATTTTGTCAGGTTTTGATGGACATATAATTCTTCTTCCATATACCTGTAAGTAATGATTTTTATCATTCACAACCCAGCTCTATTTGATTAATCAGTCATTTGATGGAGCATACTTAATAAAAATGATTGCTTTGAAGTGTACTACTGTTGTAACTAATAAATACAAGTTTTCAAAGTGATGTTAGCCACCCTAAGCAGCTGAGACACCTGAAGAGGTTATGTTTGAACCTGAGTGTCTAACCATATGTAGAAAACCCACCAAGATTCAGGAGAGAAATGAATAGCTGAATAGTTAGTAAAAATACTTGCAGCACTTAATGGTGGTAAGAAACTTTGTTTGCTTAGTGGATTACCTTAACTCTGACACAATCCACTAAACTCTTGGGCTTAACTGAACTCATACCCTTTCCAATGAACATCTATTACCATGAATTTCTATAATTTTGAATCTTTCCCAGAATTAGCTGCATATTCTCTGAGTGGCTTATTATCTAGTAAACATTATTTTGTTTTTTACTCTGACAGTGTTGTCAACTTGGTTGCTTGTTCTTTATTGCACAAATGATATTTTCTCCTACGCTGATACTTATGCTTGGAAAATTTCCAAGTTGTTATGTATAAGCTACAAAGTTCTTCCAGCCACTCCTCACAATTCAGCAGTGTTATAATGCATAATTTAATGTGTAAACTGGTAACAGCAAGCTGGCATCTGTGCTTGTGCCTTTGTGATTAACCATTATATACTTCTTATTATATGTGTTTTTCTTAGGTGTATCAAGGTACAACTTCCTCCTGTCCTCCCTCTTAGTCATCTGATTTATGCAGTTAGCTTAGACAACGAGTCACTCAGGTTTATCTCTGCAGTAAATGGATAAAAATAGATTCTGTCAAGTCAGGTCACACTTGTTAAGCTGAGATTCTCCAGAAAGTCATCTGGGGCAGGAACCCATATTCTTCATTCAAAGAGGAAAATGAGGGCCTTACTAGTAAATAAGATTTAGTCAGTGAACTCTGGATGCTTGAAATTATCAGATGTGAACACCTTACCAAATTATCTTTTTTCATTTTTTTTCCTTTCTTTCTTTCCTTCTTTCTTCCCTCTTTCCTATCCTTTTACACCTGCTGCTCCATGTTTGAACTTAGACTCCTAGACCGGTTTGGTTTGGAAGGGACCTTAAAAATCATCTCATTCCAACCCCCCTGCCATGGGCAGAGATATCTTCCACTTGACCAGGCTGCTCAAAGCCCCATCCAACGTGGCCTTGAGCACTTGCAGGGATGGGGCATTCACAGCTTCTCTGGGCAACCTGTGCATCACCACCCTAACAGGAAAGAGTTTAATCCTTATATCGTCTTAGCCTACCATCTTTCAGTTTGAAGCCATTCCCCCTTGTCCTATCACTCCGTGCTCTTGTACAAAGTCCCTCTTCAGCTTTTTTCTAGGCTCTCTTTAGTTACTGGAACGGGTGACTTACAGACTGGTACCTTTGGGTACTGGAGGTTTGTACAGTGCACAGAACAATGGGAATCAGTTTGGTTTTGCTGTCACACTGAAAATGCTAAATAATAAATATGAACATCATATTTGTATATATATATGTATATAAATATATGCAATATATATAAAATCAGAGGAAAAAGAAATTAAAAGTATTTCTTATCTAAGAAGGCTTTAGTTTCTTTTATTGGAAAGAGTGCATACCCGCAGTTATATTTCATATGAAATAGTATGTTCTGCAAGGAGACAAAATTAAGTTATAATCGTACATATTAACTATGCTAACTGAAATTATATTCAGCCTGACCCATCTAAATGGCTCACACAGATGTTTGTTGAACGGAGAACAGTCTTGACATAACAGACGACACTAAGACAATAACACAGTCAGGGAATGTGGGAGAATGGGACATTTCCTTAGGGCACTCTATGAATTCTGGAGCTGTCTGATGTGCAGCAGTGAGCTTCATCAGCCAAGGATGCACCTGTGGGAGACTAAACATCAGCAAGTCATAACCTTTGCTGTCATGTAGAAGAATAGAAGGTCACGTAGGCAGTAGCCACTGTGCAACTGGCAGCTGCTGTTGTGCTTCTTGATGCTTGAAGATCAGAATAGTAGCTCAGAATGCCCTGCAACTTTGAGTAGAAGCAGATGAAAAAGGATTTTTTGCATATTTGTAAAGATTAATTCTAAATCCATAAGACAGCAGAGTAAATGTGAGTGCTTTGCTGAAACTGGGGCTATTTCATTACATATTTCTAAAAGGCAGTGAGAAAAAATCAGAGCCAATATTGTAGGGTAAGCCCTGCTCTGAAGCAGTAGCAGCTGGCAGCAGTGAGCACACCTGTGAGAGATGCACTCTGCTAAAGGAACTCCTCTGCTTAGTGACAGAGCTCTGCATGGGCCTGAGGAGGTTGAGGAGTATCAGGGATAGAGACAAAGAGAGACACAGACTGCTGGAATCACACCCTGCCTTTCCTGAGACAGCCCCACAGGCAGGCAGGATGGATTCCCTATCCACTCTTCACCTGGCTGAGCACAGTGACTTAAGGCTAGGGGGCTATGGCAACAAGTTCCTGCCCAGTGCAGCAGGTGTGTCTCTCCTTTGACTACTTCCCAGGTGCCCTGGCATAGCAGGTATGAGGCTCTGCAAGTGGAACTGAATAATAATAATGAGGATAATGGGTTATTTCACTTAGAGTTGTCACTGAGGTTAAGTTACATCCTGTGTCAGACTCTTAGTGCTCTCTACAAATGAAAGCAGCTTGCAGTCAGGTGGGGGTCAGTCTCTTCTCTCAAGTAACAAGTGACAGGATGAGAGGAAATGGCCCCAGCTTGGACCGGGGAAGTCTGGATTGGATTTTAGGAAAATTTTCTTCATTGGAAGAGTTGAAAAGCATTGGAATATGTGCCCAAGAAAGTTGTTAGGTCTCCATCTCTGGAGATATTTAAAAGATATGTAGCTGTGACACTTAGGGACATGGTTTAGTGGCATGGTATAGTGGTGGGCTTGATAATGCTAGAGCAATGGTTGTACTTGATGATCTTAAAGAACTTTTCCAAATGAAATGATTGTTTCAAATGTGTTTGATCACATTTTCTTAATATGAATTTACTGATCTAAGTATTGACTTAGTTGCATCAGTTTCATGGATTTAATCCAAGTATTTTTGATACTTAGAAGGTGAAGTTTGACATGCAGCACAGAGTAATTTTCCTCTGATAAAGATTTATATAGTGCTGAAAGCTGTGACTGCATGACCAGACTTTAGACAGGACAATCATTATTGCCAGGCCACTCGCAACCTGCCTGTATGAATTATTAAATGGCACCGAAATATTTATTGGTGTAGTTTGATGAGATGGGATGTGTAGCATAATACTGGGATTGTGTTGCAAAGTCAGTGGAAATCTGAGGGGAAGTATGTGATATGGAAACATTGGCAAGGCAGCTTGCTTGTCACATGTGAAAGCGTGAAGCAACAAAACCAAATAGCTGTCACTCCTGTGAATTCCCAGCCAGAGACAAAGCCTTCCTAATTTTACAGGATCAAACTTCATCACTTGTGAAATGATGATGAATGTGTAGGAACATGTCAAGAACAGAGAGACAGTGGAACTGTGTTTCCATGAGTGTTTATAACAAGCAGGAGCCCTGTCATCTATGTTCTCCACAAAGCAGCACTACAAAGGCAGAAACCATTTTTTTGTTCTCCTATCAAAGGGAATGATATTTAGAGACACTGATAATTCTTTGCCATTCACATATGACAGTTTCAGTTGTAAAGAAATTGTAGGTTTTTTACTCTGTTGGCCTCCAAGTATCTTATATACCTTGAAATGATGAAAAACATATTCTCTTTAACGAATTTATAGGGAGAAAAAGTAAATGGTAAACCTGCATTTGTCTATATTATTGACATAACCATTTCATATTCCATTTAGGATGTACCTCTACTTAAAATACATAACTAATCCAATACTTTTAATTAATGTATTTTTATTACATTTGTAGTACCTTTTTAAAAGACTTTTTACAGTTTATGAATATTGAAACACAGAACTTATAGAAATAGATATATTATAGGAAAGCAGATTTGAGGAATATAACCAGAATAGTTTCAGAGCAGGCACGCGGTTTAAGTGAGCCATGGGCATGATAAAGGAGAAAATTTGAACCTGACCTACCCTTTACTATGGACTGAACTTTGTTCTAGGCTGGGAACACAGTTCAACACTAGGTCTGAAAGTTGTCTCTGAGCCCTTCCTAAAATGTCATTATATTGCATGCCAAATGGGCAGATGGGAATGAGGGTGTAAACTCAAAATACTCTTACAATATGAAAACTTGTCACAGTGAACTACAGTAAGTGACATAAGCTTGTGAAGCTCAGAGAATGCCACCTTGCTTAATATATAGTTAAAGACCAGTAGAAATATTTGGACTTTATTAGAAAATAAACGTATTCTATACAGTAATGAAAGTCAGAAGTGGACTGACCAAAACTGCTACAACTAGTGACAAATACACAGCGTACCACCTTATAACAGTATAAACCTAGTACACAGTGCCCAGAAGGAATGTGCTTTGAAAGCTGACAAGTGATTTCAGGTATGCATCCAGCTGAAATATTCCTTTTAGGACATTTCTTGCCTTGCATATCACCTGCCATCTCAGCCATGAGTTCTGCAGCTCAAAATTTGTGCAGCTGGTTTCCACTTCTTGCTGCTTGGACAAACACAGGCTCTGGTGAGTGAGTCCATGGACAACAGATCAGTCTACCCAATTGTTTTTTCTTGAAAACATTGCAAACTTTCCAGATTTTTACATCTCGAATGCAAGAACCAGATGTTTTGGAATACTAATTGTTTTATAAACAGAAAAAGCTACAGACGCCTTGCCAAACAGTTCAGTTCTTTCCTTATGAGTGATTATTCAGGGAACAATAAGATAAATACACAAAAACATAAAAATAAAAACGAGTTTCCTTTGAGAGTAAATAATAGATCTAGAGCCAGCTCATGGAACCAACACATGGCCTGAATGGCAGGGATGCAGTCTATAAATCTTTGCAAGGAGAAGAACAAAGGCCCTTCCCCTGCGGCTCTTGAATAGTAACAAAGCTGCTCCACACCTACTCCTACTGTTGCTTCCATGTTGCAATTCTCACTTGTATGAGTGAGATGCCTAAACATAGCAGGGATAAAGTCATGAATCCTCTAGCATGCACTTAACCCAGGACCTGTCAATCCCGGCTGTCTCGACTGTAGCTGTGGAAGAGACCCCTACACTGCTTTCCCTGTGGTCAAAGGATTTGGTTTATAGAGGTGGTGAAAGTGTTAAACTTTTAACCTCTGAAGGAGTCAGGGATTCTTCTTAGCTCCCTTAGTAAGCAGAAGAGTACTGTGCTCCAGTGTTATACTGGGATGAGATGATCCTGTGAGATCTGGGTGTCTAATGATCTGCTGCCCTCTGTTCTCTACACATGGTAAATGCAACGGTGTGGGTTTCATCAGACCCATGGTGCGTGTGATCCCGTGGATGGTCAGGGAATTAAGAACCTGCACTTTAGCACGAATCTGGAAGTTATCTCAGATGCAGCCTTATGTAAGTACGGAGGGAATGTAAGTAGGAGTCAAGTTAAGACATAGGAGCTTGCCTTTCTCAGGCTTTGTATTAGCAGCCTGGTACAACTGTCTAAGGTAACCGAGTGTTGGCCTGTGTTGTTCTGCTTAATTTCTCAAGAAAATAGGTCCAAATGAATGATGTGACTGTCATAATTTATTTACTAAATTAGGTTTTCTTTTGAGGGGGAAAGGCTCCAGTAGTCTTTGTAAGGCTAGAAAGATTGGCTGAATAACAGTGAGTTTTCTTAAAAAAGGACTACTTATGCTGTCCTTGCCCGCGTTCATTGGAGAAGAATATTAGAAGCTCAAAACATCTGGGAACTAAACAGACAGAAATAGGCTTGGAAGTGATGTCTGAAGGCTGCTGTGATCAAAATCCTATTTATGGACAAACATGTGGATTTATATACCTATAAAACCAAGAACTTAGTATAAGTGAAATTCTAACAGTTGATTCCAAGAATCATTATTAGTCTAGATCTATTTATTACAGGCAAAGAAAGAATGCTGCTATGCATAAAAATCTTCAGTAATAATGATAATAATAATAATAGTATAAATACTACAGTTAAAATTGTTACACACATATTTTTTCATTCCTATCCCTTTTTTCAAGCCATCCCTTATCATTCTATGCATGTGCTTTTTTACACTGTATCCTATCTCTCCACATCTCAGGACCTCTGCTATCATAGCAAGACTAGATTTCTCTATCCTACATCATCATATATGTAATAAAGATCTCATTTGATGCATATCTGACTGTTACTGTTACCTATATAAAACTATGACTGTATGACACAAAAAAGAAAAAAAAGAAAAGTAAACCAAATCAGCCACCTGGTCAGCTGGAAGAAATCACCAATTTTTCTGCAGAAAGCCCGAGCTAAAGCAAGCAATACAAAGTCACAGACAGGTCAAGAAACTTCCAAACAGAGCAAGCCTGGCAAGCCTCAGTTCTGAGGCCTTGCAAAGCTCATGCCGAGTTGCCATCAATGAGAGTGCTTATTGCAGTGCTGCAGAGGTACAAAGCTTAGGCTACAATCTGCCCAGCCAGTGTTAATGACCACTTGAAGTCAAGTTACCAGCAGAGGAGAGCAAGCATTGATTTGCTTCAAGGCAGGATTTGCATGCATACTAACGGGTATGCTTCTCCCTGTTTTCACTTGTTTACTAGTTCCAAAAGAGGTTTTGTTTGCTGCTGAACAGTTCACTGGAAAGAGGTCTTTCACTGTGAAACCCACTTCTGCAATTGCTCCCTTTAGTTTATAACAGAAAAGAGCATTTCCTACCTTTCTTGATTTCAAAAACAGTAATGCAAGGAGTCAGATCACTCACCATGGCTGTGTGGCTCTGTATGTGAGTCCATTAGGGGCAGCAGAAATACTATAATTTCTAGTGTCTGGACTTCTGGTCCTACATCAAGTTAGAGCCACCATCCTGTTTTCCCAAACTCAGGTGTAAAGATTAACATGTACAACAGCTAGTTCCTCTGTTAATTACCAGAAGAGTTTATGGTTAAAACTTAAGTGTTCTTTCCCCTATAGAGTGCTAATTGCACTTCCAAGCCTGAAGCAAAGGTCCTGAAGATGGAAATAAGAGCTAGGTTTACCTCCAAACAAAGCATTAGGGGATATCCTGTACAGAATAAGTTCTTTACCACATGGAATGAACACCAGTCGTAACTGACTAATTCCACGTATCCTTGCATTTACGGCTCTTTAAAAGAAAATGTTAATTTAGGCTTAATAAAAAATAAACCAGAACTGTTCTAAAAGTCATTCAGGTGCACTCATTTCCCAAGACAAATGGCTTCTTCATGTGAAACCACCCAGATTGTTAACAGAATCTTTCAACCCAGGAATCCATGTGTCTTGAAAACTATTTTCTGAAATACAAGCCTTGCTGTGTATTTAGAAACTAACAATGTAGTAGTTTTTTTAAAAAGTCTCTTTTATGTTTGCAATTCATCAGATATTATAGTTGGGGCTTATGGATCTATATTCTACTTACATAGATGTGGATGTTCACAGCTGGGTATTCACTAATACCCTGAAAAGGATAAAAAGAAAGTGAATGAGTATTTCAAAGAGACACTGAGGAGAGATATTAAGAGAATTTTCAGAAACGCAATACTTTCAAAGAAATAAGAACCTAACAAAACAAAGCTGGCAATCTTTATTTAGACAAGTCTCATTCTGTTCTTACTAGTTTTCTTATTCCATGATTTGCTGGGCTTAAATGATTCTCTGGTATCACTGATACCAGACAGATATAAGACAAAATTTTACCTGAGTAGAAGATGGAAAAAGTTGTTGTAAGGCTATATCATTTTATTGAGTTGGTCTTCTAAAAAGTGCTGCCTAATCAAGTGTCCTTTTTTTAACAGGTATTGGTTTGCTTTGAAATATGGCTGCCAAGTTGCATTTAGACAAACAAGCAGCAGTGATGCATCAGAAGCAGACCCTTCCAACTTCATTCAAAAACAAGCTATTGACGCAGTGACTGATATTAACATGCTCAGGCTGTTCAAGACTTTTCTTAAGACCATACCACAACTTTTTCTTCAGATTTACATCCTCATGGAACACGACAAAACTCATTTCTATCAATGTAAGTCTGTCATTTTCCTCATGTTGTAAGTTGAGTATCTTACCTAAAAACATAACTCGTGACTGGATAACATTTTACACGTACCTTGGAAAACATACAGTCCACTGTATTATTACTCTGCATTTAATTAGAATTTCTCTCTAGTAGATGGTCTATTCTGCTAAATTGGTGAGAAGGAAGATTTCACTATAAAAATGAAAAGTCATCTATAAATACTATATATAATAAATATAAAAAGTCACAATATCTAATAGAAACATAATGATGCATCACTTGAAAATAAGGTCTTAAATGCAATTAGCATGTAATTTGCAGAGCAGTATGATTTGTGTGGTCTTGTTTATAGATTCTTTTAAAACTGCTAGCTAGGCATTTGGAAATCAGTAACATAATTAAAGCAGCCCTGTGAGCTTTCACGGCCATCACCCATGGTACAGGTGAGGGACAGAGTTGGAAATAAATCTAAGGATTTGTCAGCATTGTAGAATGCAATATGGTGAAGAGATACTGGTTCAACTCTCAAAGCAAGACAGCAGCTGTACCATTTCTAGATCTAAAACCAGCAGAATTATTGGCAGGACATGGAATTATTCATAGTTGGAATTTATCTAACCAAATGGGACTACCTGCACTGATGTCTAGCATTCCTTCAAAGTCCATGGAGTCAAAATTTACTCAAGGAAAAGGATCAGGCAAATCTCATCTTAGATATGACCATGTGAAGGACCAAATCTTAGTTATAGATTTCTACATTTTAGATACCACAGACTCACTAATATCAGTCACTGAAACTTAAATTTTTATGGTCTATTTACAATACTTTGTGAATTTTTAAGTCACCTGTGTATGGAGATGGCAAATATGACATGCAACTTAGGCAAGGCCATTAAGGAGCAGGGGCTGAGCAGGATAACATAAGCATGCCAAACAGCATCAGATGCCTAGATTTAAGTAACTAAAGTGACCTTAAAATTAAGGTGACTTGCTTTGGAGCAGAGAGTAAATATAAAACTGGGATAAAGAAAACGTTAGGAAAGCATGAAATTTTCTAAAACTTCATTCAGAAATCGTAGTGTAAAATACGTATCTTCTTCTCTGGTTTAACATTTTTCCCTGTGTTTTATTTAGATGCTGCCATTATTGTATCTTTTTGTGGTATCTCCTTTTCAATGGTTGATTATCAGACATCACTACGAAAATCTCTGCCTGAAAAAGATGAATTTCATGTGCTTTCCAAGTTCATGTATGTCTTCTATAAATTGCTTACCATCACTTCTTGGATACTCAGTATTTCATTGATCACTCTACTAAGCATCAGAATTTCTGTAATTCTGCTGATATTTCTTTGGATCTGTGGCTTCACTTGGACTTTGAAACAGCATACAACATTTTGCAAATCTACGAAGATGGAATATCTGTACAGAACTGTAGTTGGAATCATTCTAATTTTTTCATTTTTTAACATAAAGGGGAGAAGAACAAAAGTTTGCATTTCTATTTATTATGCTACTCACACTGTAGTAACTCTAAGTATTTTGTTTGTATATATGTTCTGGAAACCTTCCATTATCGAAGAAATATGTTTTACAATTGTGGGCATCTTAACTATTTTGAGTCTGGTGTTAGGTATTATTTTTCTTGTTGTTTATTACAGCCATTTTCATCCCACTACTTATTGCAGACCTCAGGCATGTTCAGATGAAGTTGATGGAGTGGCAGGGCAAAAAGATAGAGTGAAAACTGGTAGATTCCAAAATTTCTTAATGCAATGAGCACTGTAGGGTTTTTTGTTTATTTGTTTTTTCGTGGACTTCAAAGCAAATTCTGTTTCTCTGTAATTGTTTCTTGTGTATCATTGCTGAGGAGCACATAATGGACCAGAGCTGTTGGCTTTGAATAATTATTTGTTTTCCATGATACAAAGACTCTGTAACATGAACATTTATGTGCTGGTGAAAGTTACTTTTGACAAAGAAAAAATTTAATCTATTCATCCAATGTAATCCACAGTTTTAGTTTTTTAGCAATGGAAATGTAACACAGAAAAAGCTAGGAGTTAATTAAATGAAATCTAGTATTAAAACCACATTCTATTAACTTCTTTTGGTTCAGTTAAAAACAAGGGTTTTTTTTTTTTTCTTGATGGAAGGAAGGAAGAGTGCGTTTGAAATAACTGAGGGCAGTGATCAGTTTTCTACTTTTCCCCATTTCTGTAAAAGTTGCAGTCCTTCGTGTTAACAAATTGTACTGCTTTCTCCCTGAACATCCCTTGAAGAAGAATAGCTTTGATTTATGGCTCAGTTGCTGTCTTGACACAAGGAAATTGGGGAGATATTTTTCAAGCATTTCATCATCTAGGTGTTTTAATGACTTCTTTATAGTTTTTGTTCTGTTAATCTTTTGCACAATCTTCTGTATTTAGGGGTGATGCCAGCTTGTTCTGGGTTATAATAGCGGCCTGAGTTATTTATGGATGGCAACAGGAGTCTTACATATAAATGAAGAACTATCTTCCACAAAGGTTTCTTCTCCTTTGGGCTCTAAGATATAATAATTTAAATGCTGATTTCCACCGAAATATGAGGCTATGCAAGGCAGGCAGTGGTTTAGCATCTTCTGTCTTTATCACTGGAGAAAAGAGGAGCAATTGTTCTGATAACTTGCACTCACAGGGGCTGGCAAAAGATATAACTAACTTGTCCGTCAAGATTTTTTTGCAGAAGGCAGAGTGAAACTAGACAACATTTTAGTCCTGTGTTTGAACGCTAAATCAACAACAGTGAAATAAGGTTGGTAGCCACAGTTCCTTCAGAAATAAAATCTAAGGTGGAGCATTTCAGAGAGGCTGTGTTTTAAATCTGTATTATGAAAACCTGGGGCTCTTTCTCTCCCCTCCTTTCTCCTTCCATTAAGTCATATTTGCAATTAGATTGGCCACAGGCTAAGGTAGGGAACAGGGTTTGAGAAAAGAGACTAGAGATAAGAAAAAATTATAAACTTTGCCAGGAACCAAATCTGTTAATATTATTTATTGACAATAAACTTCTGTGAAACTCTGGGGGAAGGGCTGATGCTTTGGTTGATAATTAGGGTGCTCAAGAGCTGTGTCTTGTGCCTTTTGTGTCAAGTTTGTGGACTACAGACTGCTTTTTTCTTGTTACTCTTCCAGCCTTACCAGAGCTCAGGGGAAATTTCTAAACGTGTTTCTTTCCTGTTCCATGTCCACACTTCTCTTTACCAGGCCAACCACATACATCTCCTTGATCCTATCCAAGGAAATTAATTTCTATGTGCACAGCTTGGACTGAATGGTCTGCCTTTCTGAGGCTATACATGAGAAAGTGGCGTAGGAAGAAGAGTTTACAGCTAAAATCCCTCATTCCTGCTTAGGGGTAAAAAAATGTGGTCCAGAAGTTAAGACAGAAAAACACAATCCATGAGACAATGCAATAGTTTTACTATTGGTATAAATAGTGAAATATAAAATTGGTATAAAAACCTTCACTTCTTTTACTCTGGAAGAGAGATTTCCAGATTTGTTTGCCCTAGAACATCTTCTTAGGTAAAAGGAAAAAGCCCAAGGCTTTCATGCACCATGATTGTCCTAAGTTCTTCTTCTTTATTGCAGAATATTTATTACTGGTGATGGTGTCCTTGGCAGCAAAGTGCATGCCTACTTTTAGGCTGAATGTACTCTTATTTTGCTATGGAAAAAATAGAACCCTGAATAGTGAAGACAATCCCTATACTGCTTCCCACACTTTTACTGTTTGTCGATCTAAAATCCTGAGAAGGGACTAGGGTCAGGGATGGTGGAAAATGGAGAATATTATCTCCATCTTGCAGAACATGAAAAAATGATGTCCAGCTATTATTTAGAAGATGGCCTCAAACTTTGTACGAGATCTGAGAAGCAGATCTCTGGGGACATAAGAGATCCTGAAAAGTCCTAGTGTGGGCAGTTCACCACCCCAGGTTCTCTGCCTGCTGCCAGAAATCTGGAGCCTGAGTTGCCCCTGAGGAAGGTTAGTTTCTGGTATAACAAAATAATTTGTCTTGCTGCTTTTTTTTCTCCTCTCTATGAACTGACAAATTTCAAATAGAAGTCTTTCATTGCCATCTCTCTGGCCAATTCCTAGAACTCATTTTCTCTCAGGGGAGAAAAGCTGAACATTGTGCTGCCTTCTGTTGTTCTCATTGTCTCCTCACTCCCTCTTTTGTGCCCCTAAAAAGAGTATTACACTGAAGCTGAGTTGGTAAGAAAGACATCTAGGTGGCTATTTATATCACTCTAATTCAAATACACTCCAAACCCAATTACTTCAGTTTCAATCCTTATTTTATGCTTGTAATTCCTAGTGGATATAAATGTAGCCATATCCTAAACCTGGAAATGATCCTTTGGGAAATCATGTACATTCTTTTTATAAATCTCAAAGATCTTCAGTGTCCTTCCACCAATACGTCTCCATTTTGCTGTCATCAGCCAGGGGGCCTCAAGAGATGGGAATTCCTGGTAGCTTGTTCCCTGTAGATTTTTATCTGCAGGGGGATATTATCAGAATAATTTTAAACTTTAAACTCCTCCCTTTTTTCTTGACCTCGAGTTCAAGATTTTCACTTGATTCCCTTCATTTTCACAGTTATAAAAATGGCCTCTCAGTCATCTGGTGCTTCTAACTCAGCATCACTGTAGCAGGGAGGATAAGGAAGCACATGAATTGACTCCAGACACATTTCATATCACCAGTGACTACTTCAGACAAAACAAACAAAGCCCCACTTCACCTGGGTGTAAAGTTCAAACAATAGACTTCATAGATATCCTTTCTGCTCCCCAACTACCCTTAAAATTCAGCTGCCACTCAGTTCATGCATTGTGCTTGACCTTGTCATTTTAATCTTACAGCAAATTGAAAACAAATGGGTTTTTTGAATTTTTTTTTTGTGTTAAGTATGCCCATTACATCTTACAAAAAGTATTTTAATAAGTTAAATAAAATTAATAAACAATTTCTTCCTGTTTTGACTACTGTCAGACCTGGGTAAGAAGAACAACATCCAACAGAATTGTTTTAATTATCCTACTAATATTCAATGTGCCATTTGATGGCATGGGTGAGCTCACCTGATGTACCACAGATAGCACTGATTTATGAAGCCATAATTGGGTTTCCAATAAACATTTGTCAAAATAATGTATTCATTCAAACCAAAGCCTTCTTTATTTATTCATATAAAAGAGCACTTAACTTTCAACAAAGAATTGCCTGCCATCAAAAACACTCCATAAACGGGGGAAATTTATGAAGATACAGTACCAGAGGGTGATCAGTGGAAGACTAAAGTTCACTTTTACCCTTCAAAGAGCTGAGTTCCACCTCTTGCTTGGTACTGGTCCTGTACATATTTCTCACTAAAAGCCTCAAGCCCAAACATTAAGCTTTGTATATTTACACATGAAAGTCCCATCTCTTTTTTCTACCATTGAGACTTGCATCTCAAAGACTGTTTCAAAGCTAACATCTCTCATTTATATTATACAGTCTAGAAGCATGCACACAGCTCAAAGTTCTTTAGGCTTACCTACATTCTGCCAACAGATTTCGTCATGTGTATGTTCTTCCAAAAAAATGATAAGCTTTGAGAGGTTAAACAACGTATCTTGTCTGAACCTGAGGTAATACTTGTCATTCATTCCAACTGAAGAATTTTCCTGGTCTACCTCTTTGCACTTTTCTCTATTTCCTTAGCACTTTAGTTTAATTTTCCAGAATTTTAGTAGAAGAATAGCAAAGTACATGGGCTGTACAATTGATATTTGAATGGAGTGACCTACGTTTGAAGGTCACTTGCAGAAAGGTACAGAGAGGAAGATATACTGGAAAGAGGGAGTGGGAGCTGGTGTTTTTTCCACATAACATACTCCATACATTCAACCTAACTTGAAGTGTGTTATGCTGTAGTAGAGCAGAAAGAGACCTCAAACATAGTTTTGTAGTTTGTCCTACAGCAGGATCACTGTGCTTGTGCCATTCCTGGAAGAAATTTTCTGACTGGTTCTGAAAAAAACAATGTTCCAGTCAATCTCCTCCAGATCTACACAGTCTTGTCAGTCAGAAGCCTCTTATGTTCAGACGCTCTACTGCAGTCTCAGCCCCTCGTTGTCCTCCCTGCCTTGCAGAGCAGACTGGTTCCCTCTTCTGTGAAGCAGAATTTTACATATTTGAAGATCATGATCATGTTCTCAGACTTCTGTAAGTGCCAAACACATAAAACTGCTTAATCATGTTTGCCTTTTCTTCTGACAGTCCTTCCTGCTGCTTTCTCTTCCATTCTACCATGTCCTCCAGGAAGTTCAGGGCCAAAATCATTTTGCCGTACTCTAGCTACTGCTGAGTGTATCCAACGGATTTCTTTTTTTCTGTGTAAACAGGCTGTAATCCTATTTTTGTATCACAAATAAAATTTTCATCTTTTTTTGTGACATCATGACTTTTAATGACTCATGCTCAATGCACTGTAGTCCAAATATTTCTGTGCATAAGCATTGTCTTATCTGTTCTTCCTTCTTTGGGTGTTTGGTTTCCACTGTAAGATCCAAGTTCAGCTCCTCCCTTCTTTAAGGCCTGGCTTCCTTCAGAGATTTGTTTTCAGGAATAAAAATCAGCTTCTCCTCTTCAATGGCAAGTATTTATTCAACCAGATTTGTCTGGGTGTTCACATAAAAGTTTGAGCCACTTCAGAACAATACAATTAGCTTTTTATAATTCTTCTGTGCTTATATTTGGGGTTTTCCAAAAACTACATCTTAGGTGAAGGTGTGCATCATTAGTGAACACTGAATAATTTAACTGAGAGAAGAAATGCATTTGTCTGGTTGAAGTTATGCTGTGTGAAGATACACACCACTTCCAGGATGGAGACTGCATGCTGTTGACAGTTTTGTAAGCCACCAGGTCTCTTTGTCATACTGTTTTAATTAGATGAAAAAGCAGAGTGAGAAGAGAGTATTTTTGTAATCTGGACTCTGAAAAATGGAAAATGTACAACAACACAGAAAGATTACATACTACAGATCTCTGCCATGCTGGTTTGGGCTGTATTTTGCTGGGCTGCAGACATTCCTAAACTTAGATTTAAAAGAGTAAGTCTTAGTCACCTGTCAGTTGCATTTGTCACCACTGCAAAGCAGAAAACAGTACCTCATATAGTTCTGTGCTGCTTTGCCACATTGACTAGTGTGTGGGAGTGTTATCTGAGTGGTATTGATACCTGTACTTGTAGGTTGGCTTTTACTTCAAACTTCTGACAATTAATTCAAATTGTATGTTAGGTTTATAGGCATCTCTACAACTAATGGAGAAAAAGCACACCCAAGGTACTGCCATCCTGCCTACCCTGCCACCTACTTAGGATGAGGTAAATGTTCCTTTAGAGGTGCCCTTACCCATTGACCATAGCAAGAATGTCGACAGGATGGAGTTAAGGGAGGTAAAACTTGTTTATGCAACTGATCCTTTGCATAGGATTATGTGTTAGGTATTCCTTTGATGTAAATTGCTGATATGACCCCATTTTCTCACTTGATAGGAAAAGTGGAAGGAATTTACTCGTGGTGAGTTCTCCCTGGGTTCTACCTGATTTCTCATGACTTTGACTACACGGTCTTAACTGAGTGTGACCTTATAGTCTGCAGAGCTGAATGGCATAGTTACACAAACACAAGGAAAACAGGCTAGGCCACATAATATGGCCTAATCCCTTACAAACAACTTCTTAAATGGCACTACCGGAACTTGCATAAGCTAATGAGTGTGTGCTTTGGCAATCAGTTACCATAATCAACAGCATTTTAAAAAAGCAAAGTATAAGCAAAGTTATATTTCAAGTTGAACGTCCATTTCTACTGTGATGTGTTAAAGTGAGGATTTTTATAAAAGAAATAAGCATGAGGGTTTCAAACAAGAACAACTATTGTGTAGAAAAAATGAATATAAAATTATAATTACTGATTTGACATCTATAATTATAATCAGACTTGGACAACAATTGTAGCTATCAGTAACTAATTTATGCCTTTCTTTGAAGAGAGAAATGGAACCCTAAAAAGCCTTTTCTCATTTATGTTCCCCCAGTCAAAGGAATAATGTTTACATATATGTATTTAGAAGTATAATTAAAGCAGCTGGGTGTGGCCTTCCTCAATCCAAAAGAAAAGCAAAACGCAAACCCACAAGGCTTTTTATATTTGTTTGGGTTTTTCTTGATAATGAGGAATTGTGCCTGGGAGAATAGAAACTAATAACTTGCAGGCCTTGTCATGGGCAATAATTGTTTTTCCCTCACCAAAGTGGGCTGGACCTCTGAGGTTCAGCAGGCACCAAACTACACATGCGAGGTGGGTGGCCCCTTGTTTGCTGGTTAATTTTGTTTTTGTAAGTAAGTTTGCTGGTTACTTACCCTTGTGTGCTTTGAGAAAGATTCTCAGCTCAACCACTTGGGAAGAAAACAACTGAATCCTCCTAAAATACGAGGTCTTCCAGCTTCTGTTTATCAATGAAATTTTCAAATGGGTGACTGTCAAAGCAATGATTAATCTGCTGCTTAGAAAAGTCCCAACAATGTTGTGTTGGTGGTATCTTACCTATGTGTCAGACAGCCATACACCAAGCCAAGAGTTCTATGTGATTTAAGACCTCTATCTGAATTTTTGTTTTAAAAAAGGGCTTTCTCAGTAGTAGATTGGAGAGAATCTGTGGTTCCTGATACAGTTTGCTGCAGCTAATCTCAGAAAATTAATGAGTGTTTCTCAGGGGAATAAATTGATCCATTCAATACAGCACCATTCCAAAAAAAAAAAAGCCTGTTTCATAAATTTTAGAAGACTGATTCTCCTACTGCCTACTGAGCTTCAGAAGCAAGTTTTCAGCAATGTGCAATTCACCATCACTTAATCCTCTGGCAGTCAGAGCACAGCCTGGCAAGTCAAAACATACAACATCCCAAGCCATAAAAAAATAATTTTAGAGAAGGCTTGCCCATACCTTGTCCCTCTCACTCCTTAATTTTCTGTGAAGGCTCACCTGGTGCTTTTTCAGGAGTTAGCTCTGCTGCTGCTGTTCATTGAGAACCATCTTTGTGTGACACCCAGGCAGTCTATGCGTAGGTAGGGCAATATGGCAATAGGATTTTGGGTACCACCTGAGTGGGACTGAGGCGTAGGAGAGAGAGAGGAAGATGGGGCAGGTTAGTCCCTGCTCTCTTCCAGTATAAAGCCCCTGTTTCAGCTCTCCACTAGACCCCACTTGTGCCTGTGGAGAGGCCAGGAATCCACCTCCTGCACAGCCTGGCTGTGCAACCAGAGAAATGCCCCAAAGTGCAGCTTTTCTACTGCACCTCACCCCTGCTGCTTATCAAAAGATAATTTGAGTGTTGCTTCTGCATGCCTGATTATTGTACATACGTGGCCTACTTTTCCACATCTTTTTTTGTTTCTGTCAGTGTCCCATCCACACATGATGCCATGCAGCCTACCCTGTTCTTTCAGCTGAGGAATGCTGGATAGCCCACCTCTCTACACCAGAGCTTCTTTAACACCTTTCTCATGAACTTTTTTCCAGTGTCTTTTCCACTCACCCTGCCTACCTCTGTCAGTCTGTTGATCTCCCATTTTATCCACTTTACTGCTTCTGTGCACTCATCTTCATTTTCCCAGGTCTTGTACTTCTCCTTCATGTGATTTTTCCATCCTCCAATGCCTATGCCAAAGCCACTGCTATAGTTCTAGCCTTGACATAATTTTGTTAACTCACTTATTACTTCTCTTTCTATCCAGCTGTGTCACAATCATGGAAGAGCTGAGGTTGGAAGGGACCTCTGAAAATCATATATCCAACCTTCCTACTGAAGCAGGGACACCTGGAGGCATCTAGGTTGTTGTGAAGATTCCCTAAATGCAGCCATGTTACAACATTCAGCAATGTTGCTGGCTTGGAAATTTTGGGCTGTGACAACTTGAAAAAACAAACACATCAAGAAAACTCCCAGATCCTGAAGTAACATTGTGACACGAGCAGGCCACAGTACTTTGCATTTCCAGCTAAAATTGGGAAACATAACAGGAACCCAATTGCCAGAAAGAGCTGTAGCTTTTATGAGGCTTTCAACACCTAAATATTAATAGAGGAGCCTGATGTCATCTTCCTCATTTATATGGTTTGTGAGAAATCTCAGCTTGCATGCTGGTGCTCTTCCACACGTCACTTCCTGATATTGCTAGTTCCCTAACTTCCCACAGAGTGAGGGTGAATAGTCACACCGTCCATGTTTGCAGGTGTCCACACGAGCTGCAGACTGCCCATGCTGCAAAAGCAGGGACCTGGGGACCACCTCCCAATCCCCCTCGGAAGGGAGGCATTAGTGTATTCCAGTGAGCTGCTTAGTGAGCACCTTGGGTCCAGAGAGTTTTTTACTGTGGATGTGGTGCTGTCTAAGAGTGAATAAAGGCTTTTGGGCTTCAGCCAAAATATTCCCATGATGTTTCACCGATCCATGTGCATGGTCTGGTCTTGGTCAATAAGTCCAGGACTCCAGAGCCACTGACCTTTCTTCTTCTTAACTCTGTGTTGCTATAGCCTGGTTTATATACATATGTCTGTACAATCTGCATTTATTTCATCCTATGTGTTTTACCTTTTGTGCTCTAGGCAATATAGTTGACTGCAAAAAGAGCACCTCTGCCAATGATGTCTTCTGGTGTAACAAACAGAGCAAACATGATAGCAACAAAAATAGCAAAAAGCAACACAAAATATTCATGTATATATATATATACACACACATATGTATATATATATATATATATATATATATATATATATATAATGAAAACAGATGGTTGTTGCCCTGCTGGGAGGGGGAGTATTGTTTATTGCACAAGCAACTGTAAGTGTGGGGGCTGCTTTTCATTTTCCTAATCCTTCCTTGACATCCCTGGTCTGTTGCCTGCCAACTAATCTCCCTCATGCATAAACTATTACCCAGCAGTTCTAGCATTAATCAAGCAGTTGATTGTCTTTATCTAGGCAGTATTTTCATCTGAAAACAGTTTACATTAGAAACACATTCTTAGCAGAATCGCTAAAAAGACCTTGTAGTTTTTCAAATAGGCATCAGGGCATTGGCATGGTGATTTCCTTGCATGGTAATAATGTCAGAAGCTTGGTTTGTGAAGAAAGCATTCTCCATTTCTGAAATTTAATTCTCTGAGTGTTTAATAAAGAAAGGAATGTAACAGAGGGACAAAAATAATTTCAGATACTAAATTTTTTTAACAACATTTTGTACAACTCCATTCTCTCTCTACTCTCCCTCTAACTACCAGGGTTTTCTTTTTCTCTTGGCTTACAAAGATGGGAGGTTGACAGTGTCAGCAGTAGAATTTCTCCTTTTAGCCACAAAAATTTACAACACAGGTAATGGCATATTTTCAACCCACCCTGTCCTATCAAGTCAGGCTGTTCATTTAAGTGGTATCTGCCCAAAAAAGGTCAGGTAGCAGAAACATTACATTTTTTAGAAAAGTTGCCATGTGGAAAAAGTGGCATCAGTGTCACTTAAGACAGTTAGAGCTGGGATAAGGAATTTTTAGCTTTCTTGTTTTGATTCTGTAGTTAAATTGTTTCAGTTCCCCTAGACAAGGACTTCAGTGGACCTTTCAAACTACCAGAGAAGTTCTAGTGAGGTATTTAACTCATGGGCTTAAACACATCTGCAGCTAAGCAGTGAAGGTTAACTACATAAACAGAAGTTGAGGGTTTGGATTTACCTGAAGAATTATAATTATCCTAGGATTATTCAGCAATCTCTGGATTATTAGAGAAATCTTTCAATCCCCTATTACCCAAGACTTGGTCTAACAGATCAAGGGTTGGACCGATGTTTGATTGAATGGGATAATAATTTAAGTAGCCCTGACCTCTCTTTGAGCTAGAAAAGCTGCAGCTGAGCTCCAAACTGAGATAAAGTTTTGTTTCTCAACACTTTCATGAAGGGCTTGTTTTTGCAGCAGTACAGCACCATTCTACAATTTCACAATGTGCTGACCTCAAATACTGAATGCAGTTCTTTTTTCCCCATCACAGAAAAAGAATGATTACAAAAGATTCTATAGAGAGACAAGCATGATCAAAGCTATTTCACGACTTTCACAGAAAAGAACAAGTTGTATCAAAATTCTTCAGACTAGAGGGAAGCGAAAGGTGATATATTACAGGTCTACAAAATTAGAAAAGAAAAGGAAATAATCACTCTATTTACTTACCTGTAGTGATATAACAAGGGAGCATCAAATAAAAGAGATATGCCACTTTTAAAACAAAAGGAAAGACACGTTATGAAAGCTCTTGCTATAGATATAGCAGATGTTAAGAGATTATGTGAATTTACTCAGCCTCTGTGGGGATGGGGATGAGGGGTGGGGAACAAACAAACAAACAAAAATATAAATTATTTGAGGGCTATTAAATATAGGCACATTTTTATCACAAGCTTGTCCCAATTCTTCACCACAAGTCTAAAAGATGCTTACCTTCAGTCCATTACAAGTATTGGGAATGGAAGAACAGGACCTGGAGGTGAAGCTCTAGCACTGGTAGTGAGTTTTCCATGTAATGAGGCTACTGAAATTCGTCATCACATAACCACAGAATGCATAAGGCTGGAAGGGTCCACAGTGGATTGTCTGGTCCAACCTCCCTGCTCAAGCACCATCCTGGAACACAAGGTACAGGATCATGTGCTCAGGTAACTTGCTGAGGAGACCTGCTGCCCCTTCATCCAAGTCACTGATGAATAAGTGAAATATATTGGGCCCGATATGGGCCCAGTATCGAACTTTGGAGCACACCACTAGTGACAGGCCTCCAGCTAGATGCTGTGGCACTGATTATGAACCCCTGGAATCTGCCATTTGGGCAGTTCTTCAGAATCTTTGAAATGTTGTCAGTATTGCAGTGTTACAGAAAACTGCATGTTCAGAGATACACATTTTAATAAGCATCCATCAAGGATACATCCATTAGCTACATTAAAGACAGATGAGTAATCACTTACAGGATAAAAATGACAAAACATAAACCAAATGGAAAACACAGCGATTTGAATGTTTCAGTTCTAGTCACTGAATCTAACTTTCTTGGTATCTTATTAAGGAGACAGAAATTAAAGAGAACAGCAGAGGAACAATGGTGAATACTCTTGCTCTCCTTAGAAAACAGAGTAAGAACAGGGTCCTGCTTCTGGGTTTCAACTGATAGTCCCTGACAAGCCAAAATGATGATTTAGGGCCACAGTCCAGCCAGCGACACCAGTCAGGAGCAAAACCTGGGCTATTGCCCAGGTCTGATGTCCATGCCGGAGCTCACACCTAGAAATAGAGTTGGAGAGAAAGAATCTTATCACACAGACCTGGTTTCTATTCAGAAAAACACACAGCCAAACTTAAATGTGCTCCTGAGGCCATGGGCAGAAGGTGTGCGTGTGTCCCAGGTGAGGCTGCTCAGGGCAATGGAAACCAGTTTGTGCAGCCGGGGCCCCGAGAGGGTCTAGGAAAACATATCCAGCAGGAGTGAGCTAAGCCAACGTGTTTGGTTTGACAACCTCTGCTTTGTACAGGAAGCCAGAGGGAGCTTTCTTAGTCTCATTCACTAATCCCTGCCCATCTTATAGTATTTATATGCTCAAAAAAAGCAGGCACTCTTTTAAACTTAAAAAAAGGTCAAGTTTTGTCCTGCTGAGGTCAGTAACAAAATTCCAGTTGATTTCAGTTGGGTCAAGACTTTACCTCACTGTTTCTTTTCCTGAGCTGCTGTTTTGAAGTCCAACACGGTAATAAAAATAATTAGAGGAAATGCCACAGACTCTCTTTTTCCAAGCCTTTTCTGGAAATCACGGCCATCCCTCCTATATCAGTGCATTTTATACTCCCTACTTTGACCCTTGTGTCAGGCTAATGCCTTTCAGATTAAGAGTCAGATAAACCTGCTCCAGAGTGCATCAATATCATTCCCTTTTAGTCAGAGGTCTGGGTCAGTGATGTGTGCATGAAATATGCCTTTCCTCCTGATCTGCTGATGGAAAAGTGTTGTGCTACTGTAGGGCTTGCTGCTCTGAGTTAAAGACAACCTAACAGATGAACCAGAAGTGAAGTCCTTCTCAGGGTAATTCTTTATGCCCGAATTGTTTGACCATTTTCATAGTAAATTTTTACTGCCAGTACTTTTACCCCACGTGTTTCTGGAAATGGATGAATACTGTTAGTGTCTTTTTGTCATAGACCCAGGGATTTCTGTTTGTTTATTTCTGTTTGAGAAGAATAAATAAACTGGGTCAGTGTGACTAGTGATGTGCCAAGAGTTTAAACACATGAAATTCTTCAGTTAATGCTTCCAGTATTTTTCTTCTCTGAGGATCCTCATTGTTCAGTGTCTGGCAAATAACTTTTCCTAAGATTATATTCTTCTCTGCTCTCAATGAGTTCACTAAGGCAGTCAGAATTATGTGGACATCCATCTTTTTTGCTAAGAACTATGGAACTGACACAATGCATGGGATTTAGGTGTCTACCTAAATTTAGAAGTGAATGCATACGTTCACTAGCTGTCTAGTCCACAAACTTAGAACTCTGTAGGGAGCTCCTCAACTCACTGTCCAGTGCAGAAGGGATTCCCTTGCCTAATCATGTATGGCTACTGTCATTTTTGATGCTCCAGGATATTTCACCTGACTACCATTTGCTGCTCTTCAGGGGCAAAGATTTTCAGTAGATCTTGGGCCCAGCCTCCCTTGGTTTTGTCCCAAGTATCCTAGAGCAACTCAAGCAGCTCTCAACATCTGTCTTTAGGACAATGAATGCCTCTTTTGTTTATTTATCTTAGGATAAGGTGAAATTCTCTCCAAGCTTCATTGACCGTATTGGCTAGGCCTCGATTGATTACTCAGAAAGTTTAAAAGATGACCTTGGCTCACAGTAGACAGTTAAATTCTGGTGACTTTCTGTCTGAAACTTATTCCTTGTGTCCCTAAATAAGAGCTCCCCAGTCTTCAGGATTACAATCAGTACTTCTCAACATGCCCTGGTTTAAGGAATTATTATTTATTTGGGTCAGGTTGCCCCTCTAATCACAGCAGGCAGTGGTGCTGGTGTTCTCACATGAGGCCTTAAAAGGGATTTAAGATGTGGAAGAATTTGTACCAACAAAACACAACAGAGATCAATTTAATATTTTGTGAGCTTTCCTTTAAAACAAACTTATTAATTCCGAAAGTTTTGTTCATGTGTTTGGCAACTTGCTCAATAGTAGCCTTTGGAAGACCTGCTGTGCCATTGCCAGAAGTCAGTATTTTTTTTTCTAATTGGGACAATCTGTTAATTCAATCATTACCTTTGCTTATAAATGGCAAAATGTCATTGAGTCTTAATTTTGCTGAAAAGCCTTATGATATGACCTTATGGCACATAATATTAAAAATTTATACAGTATTTTACAGTGTCTTCATAGTAGCACCCTCTTGTTAATAGATATTATTACTCTTTTGAAGGTATAACTCTGTCAGCGTGTTGCTCTTTATAGTTTATTTGTACTAATTTGAGAAGTGCTGAGGAATTAATAATAGTTGCACAATCTCTGTAGGTATCAGATGGTGTTCAGCTCTGAACTCTTGAGGAATCATGATTTGGGGTAGAACAAATGCAAAATTTCTCTCCTGCTTTCCACTGAGAAGACATGAACCATGACCATAAAACAGACACATAACTAAATTAATAATCTCTTCCACCGACTAGCTAGTAGCTCAGTTAATGAATAGAAAACTAGATTTATATTTATATAAATGCTATTGTTATTCTACAGAACAAGAGAGCTTTGCAATCTTGCAAAGGAGACCTCAGCTTTTAGGTTTTATCTTTATTTTTTTTCCCTTACAAAGAAGAGTTGACACACAGGCAGAAAGGCTCCGTATACGTATACCCCGCATATGTATAACTGTATACATATTTGATATGAGAATTCTATATATTTTTTAAAAATGTATGCTACTGCACTTCATGGTTTGGAAAATGATATCATATCAAAGATCTCACAGCAGTGCATGTACCCAGGGGACAGAGTCTAAGCTACGGTGTGTAAACTTAATTTGACCATTTCCTGACTTAGCTTGGCTGATGCTAACCCATTGACTTTCTCATGATGTTAATATTTATAGAGAGCATTTGTAAACATAGACTATATTTCATTCAATTTTTGTTTCAGTTATTTTCTATTCTAGTGCATCTGTTTCTACTGGAATCATTCTGTCATAATTGATTAATGTTAAAAAAATTTACCTTATTTTTTTAAAAGAAAAATATTTCATTAAGAAATCTAATCTTTGCTTATACCTGGCAGACTTACTAAACTATTCCAATGACTGTATGAAAGATGCTTGTTTGCATGCATTTGGGGGAGGCAGCAGTGGAAGCATCTGCAGATATCAGCTCCTGTGGTAGCCTTTTGGTTGTCTTTTAAAACTGAAATCAATTTGTCTTCCAAGTAAAGACAGGCACTGATCATTGCTGTTGGTGCTGTATGACACCTGGAATATTTAGTATATTTTTTACCAATTTCGTATTCCATTCCTGCCTGTACAGCAGTGAGCCAGTCAGAACTACTCCTACCATTTTAATGCTGCACAACGTATTGGAAAGGATATTGCATGCTCTCTGCTCCCATCTCCAGCTCCGCGGAGGAATTTCCAGAAGAAATGAAAGCTCAGGCTTCCACCTGTT
The DNA here is from genome assembly GCA_026261815.1 of Monarcha castaneiventris obscurior. Classification (NCBI taxonomy): domain Eukaryota; kingdom Metazoa; phylum Chordata; class Aves; order Passeriformes; family Monarchidae; genus Monarcha; species Monarcha castaneiventris. Next base: position 15,422,131 of record JAMPIT010000379.1, read on the forward strand.
TTTGTCTGCTTTCTCTGCTTCCTTTTTGACACAGGTCTAATTCTGCTTGAGCTTTATGCCAACTGTCTGATAAAGGATATTAGACTTTCCTATACTTTTATGAGTAAAAGTTTTGCAGTTGTTTTCCTATGCAATTCATAGGACCAGCTGGAGTGAGTGGGAGATGCACACCTAGCATCCAAACAATGCCTTTATTGTTCTCTGCAAGAAGTGGAATAGCCCTCTGACATCACTGGAGTTCAGCCTCTTGAGCAAACTCTAGTCTTTTGGTAGCCAAATTCTCCCTTTGGTGGTACATGGAGTTTCTTCTTAACTTCTTACAGAATTCACTTTCAAGATCATGACAGCTAATTCTAACCCTAATATTTTTTATTAGAGTTTTCGACAGGAACTGTGAAGGATAATATCAAAAGCTGCAGTTCAGATGGTAAGGTTTAGTTCTTGTGTATGGTTGAGTTGGAAGAGCAAAGCACAAGGGAATGTTTTTCTTTTTAGTAGTAGCATGCATGAGTCCCTCCCTAGCACTCAGCCTCTTCTGCCTTTCAAACTGATGTTCTTTCCTAACTCCATATGTAAGCATATGCTTTGCAATGGATTTCAATGCTCAGTGGCATTGCAGCCTAAAAGAGCAACTTAGCTTTTTTCTATGTGCATTAAAAGAATTGAGTTGTTTCGAAGCAGAAATGGTTAACTGGAAAAACACAGCTCAGCACCACAGGCTCTCTATATGTGCAAGGGCTTTAATGACCCCCAACTTTTAAAAATTTGTCAGACATAAAAGCAGTACTAATCCGATTAGTAACTGTGATTGAGTAAATCTACTGTAAAAATGGACCGTGCCCTGTTTTGAACATGATACCATGCTGGTCATTTGAGAACTGCCACTGTGAAACATAAAAGTCTCTTTGATGGAATATTTATTTCATGAGTTGGAAAAAAGGGATAATACAGTATTGTTTGTTTTCAAAAATCACTTGTAAAATTTTATTAGCCAAGGAGCCAATATTCAAAACAGTGAAGAAAAGATGTTCTGTGCAGTAAGAGAGAGATGGAAGCTCATCAGAATTCTAGGAAATCAAGTTGTTAACTCCAAGAATTGCTCACTCTAATTCTTTTTACTGCAGCACCCCGTAGGAATAAAAAGAAGACAAGCATTTTGGAAAACAGCACTTGCTAAGTTGAAAAAGTCAGCGCTCTGTTGTGTGGCCTTGGAAACTCTCATTGAGCTTTCTATCTGCCCTCCAGAATATTTCTGCATGTCACTTTGGCAGACACAGCTACTAATTTTAAAGCAGAGAAGTGTCTTCATTCCTTGGGGCTCACATGCACTGCAATTAGTCTTATTGCAAAATGCCAAAAAATCTCTGGCAGTTAAAATAAAGTCCAGGGAAATGTCCACAGCACTGATGAATGAGTTCCTTGAAAAGAAGTAGGGGCGGGCACGAGCCACAACATTTGGATTTTGATCCAGGTCTGGAAAACTTGAGGACTGTGCTTTGGCTTGTGCCATTATATACATATATATATAGAAGGAGATCATCATCAGCATTTGCATCCTGATTTCATTAACTGTTTAAGGACATGCATAGGTACACACACACATTTTACAATTGTTATCCAAACGTCAAATAGAACAAAAGATGGTATTCCATGTACAACATCTCACTTTGCATTTACCCACATTTAGAAGTATTTCCTTTCTGGTCAGAGTGTCTAAGAGGTTTTCTTGAGTCAGGAATGCTTGACCAGCCTCTCTTGCTCCAACACTAATGTTCTATTTACCTAATTAAATATTAGCTCAGGCTGTTTGTGTGTCAGAACATGCCAGCTATTGAAAGGAAAAAAACAGCTTTCCTAAGCCAGAATGTGCATTTCTCAGACATGAGGTGTAATTTACCAACCCAGCTGAAAAACTTTTAATTTTTTAAAAGAAAAATGAATTCAGCTTGTAATGAAGGGCTTTCATTTTGTTTGCCAAAGTGAAAAAAAATACCATTTTTAGGATATATGGAAATCTGAATTTTTCCTGCAACAAGTCTCTTGCTTCATGTTCAGTTTGTCTGAGGAAATATTTTAGATTGTATGCACAAGAAACTATTCAGAACATTGCTCCTGCCTGCAAGATCTTGCCATAAACCAATTTGCTTCTGGATCCAGGCAGCTATTGAGCACTTGTGGGAGAAATCCCAGATGAAAAGTCCTGACACTTTGGTTGGGGCGGCAGAGCAAGTTCTGAGCACTGGCAGTGTTCATAAATGAGGCTTTAAACTCTGGCTGTGGGGCAGCCCTCTACAATGAGTTTTGCTGAACACTCACTGTTAAATCTGCATTTCTTTGAAGAAAGTTCCTGAATTTAAAACTGGTTGAAAAAACATTTCTGGATGATTCACTTGTGGTAAATATAGATAAATTAATATTTCCCTTTCATAAGCTGTGCTCTGTTCATTGAGGAGAAAGAAAAACAGACATTTTCAACCATTGTAACCTGTGATTCAAGCTCTTCATATTGGTAGGTATGTACGTGTTTTAATATGTATAGATACGTACTTGTATTTTAAAGATCTTTCCACAGACCATGACTTCTATAAAAACAGTTCTGTGAAAATTAAATAGCAGGCTAAAGAATACTTCAACTAGGCTGGGGTAAACTTTCTGAAGTGTAAAGATCAGTATTCTTTGTTCCAACCCCAACAGCCTACACCTGTGACATAAATTTTTTTCTATTTTGAATCTTAATGGAATTTTTGCCAACAGTTCAACAGGTGCAAACTCTAAAACCAAATCACCAGAATGGCTTATTTGGATAGTTTTCATCAACAGATTGTGCTGTAATAGAGGCGCAGTAGAGAGGTTCAGCTTATGAAGTAATCTAAAAAGCAATTTCCTAGGCTTGAAAGAATGGGTCACAAAAAGGAAGATGGGTGCCTGGAAGGGTCTGCACACTGCTTCTCAAGACCACAAATAAAGGTCCAGTACAATTACTTTATTTTGAGTATTGTATGATTCACTCTGTATAAAAAACCCAAAGGTAACAGTGCTCATAGCACACACCTATTGTGATTTGAAATGAATCTTTGGTCTTCTGATTTATGACATAAATTCTCTATAAAGCAATTACATGCATGCACAAGGACAAGGAGTAATAAATATATAATATTTTAGTGCAAAGTAACTAACAGTTCCAGTAATTCATAATGTCCATGAAACATTATGTCCTAAAAAAAAGTGGGCACAAATCAAGACTGTTAAAACACAATGGTTTTTTTTCACCAGCATTTTACTTCCTGACACAAACTGAACTTGATTCACTGTTTTTTACACTTTCATCTTGTTCTGTTCCAGTATATTGCAAAATCAAACTATTTGCTAGAAGAGAGTCTGTTTGTATTGAAACACAGGAATTGTATATTTTCATCCTTCTGAACTAAAAAATCCCAAATGTATGGTGTCCCAGGATGCTTGTTAGGGATGATGGTTTGTGTAGAACAAGCGATAAACAACCCTTTGTTTCATTTCCAAACAGTTTTATAAATAGAGCTCATTTACAATCTCATAAACTTCATTCTGTCCTGAGGCCTTTCTGCAGAGCTTCATTTACACACACACAAATTGAGCATTTAAGAGGTTTACTTAAGTTTGATAATGATCTATTAGGACTGATTATACACATAGAAAAAATTGGTCTCTAGTACAAATATTCTTTCACATAAACAAAGCATCACCTCATTTCACTGCGGTCTCATTTCTGGATGGGCTATCAAGTTCATGACATTATTCCAGGGCAAAGTGACTTGCTCTTGTAACACAGTGCTTTGGAGCTTGTACTCTTTCAAAAATACAGAGCACCACGTCTCAAGCATTTTTGTGAAAGATCCTTCTTAACAGAGGCCATAGTTGAAATCAGGTGATATTACATGTATGTGTATGGTTTTATATGAGGTATCTGGATGTACATATGTGGAGTGGGAGGGAATATAGGGGAAAGGACGGTGTTAATAGTGGGGACTTACACTATCCTGGTCATTTAGAAAGGGCATTCAGCTTGGCACTGGTTATTATCTAAGCTTCTTTTCAAGTTGTAAAATATCTCAAATAGCAATTCCTGATCCCTTGCCCACATTCTTTTCTTTTGAATTCCTTCCTAGGCTTCTGCCTTACAAAATGTTATGCATCTTCCTAACCTTCCACATGCAGCAAATGGCATTGCCTCTGGCGTGACCCTGGCTGCATGACAGTGGCTTGGACGGTGCCTGGCACAGAGCTGTGGAGGGAGTGGTTGTGGCCACTGCCAGGGCATTGCTATTCCCCAGCAGGAGGAGTTGGGCTGGGGAGATAAACTGGGAATGAGCAGATTGAGGACAGTTCAGGTTGCTGCCTCACACCAGCATCTGAGGTTGTCCAGCAGAGACAGCAAGGAGGAGGTAAGAGGAACATGCCAAATTCCTATAAGCATATCCCAGACACTCTGTCTGCTGTCACGGCTTGTGCTGCCACACAGAGAAAGGCTGTAATGATGGTGGAGGCTTAAATTGGCTGGAAGGAGTCCAAGGGAGCAGGGAAATTTACTGGGGAAGGGATGAAGTGCTGCAATGAAGAAAGGAGAAGGACTTCCAGAAAATCTTTCTCACCTGAAAAATATGACAAATATCACTTTATTGCTGAAATTCCCTGTGATCAGTGCCCCAAAGCTAATCTTCAGCAAAGGAACAAAAGGAAAGTCTGGTCACCTACCAGTGCCCTGGTGCACTTGACAATTCTAACTCAACCAGTCACCCAATGAAAATATTGATCTCTCTTTAAACTGTGCCTGATTTATTTAATATAGACTGACAGTGCAATATCAGCAACATATGAAGTACCAAAAATGATTAATGCCATATTCCATCCTCTCAAGTGAAAACACAAATGAGCATGTCACCATTTTTCTCATCCCTCTGGGACTGTTAGCAGAGCAGATCCCAGTGACTGGTTTTCCTCTGGAGAGTCCATGAGACCAGCTAGAACTGGAATGACCAGAGAAAACACAAAACAATTTTAGATTTCACATCAAATCCAGACAATTTTTAAAGACCTAACTAACTTTTTTACCAAGTTTTTTGCACAGAATTTATTTCAGGTACAAAATTGTAGTTCTCTGGTGCTGCAAGGAATCCATAAAAGTATTTTCTGATTGGGTTAGTCCATGATCATACGTATTTATAACCAGCACAAATAATTATGGCTAAGAACATGCAGCCAAAAAAAAAAAAAAGTAAGTGTAAAAATAATTTTAAAATCCTATCAAGATTCACTTACCTTTTTCTTCTGAAGGACTTCATTTCCAGGCAGGCATTCCCAGAGAAGGCTGCAATGGTTAACTGTCAAAAAGGAAAAATCTGATTCTTTGTTAACTGTTTAACTGAGATCTATAATGTCCTCACAGGTAACATCAAGGACTCAGTTTGCTCCCACACTTGAACACCTTCTGAAGAAAGATGTAGTCCACCACTGCCAAAGGAGTGACATGGATACAGATGGCAACAGGGCTCCACTGTGGATAAATATGTGGTTGAGGCCCAACATTGTTTTCTGATGAATATACAGTGGTCATTAGCTCTAAATATCACTAAGTAATGTCTACACTAAGTGTCTTCTTATTTCTGAGATTATTTACAAGAGTGTGTAGTGACAGGAAAAATGGGGAACAGCTTCAAATTGGAAGAGGGCAGGTTTAGACTAGATGTTAGAAAAAAATTCTTTACAGGGACGGTGGTGAGGCACTGGAACAGGTTGCACAGGGAAGCTGTGCATGCCCCAGCCCTGGATGTGTTCAAGACCATATTGGATGGGGCCCTGGGCAACTTGGTTTAGTGGAAGAAGTCCTTGCCCATGGCATGGGGTTTGGAACTAGATGATCTCAGCGGTCCCTTTCAACCCAAAATGTTTATGATTCTTATTTGCTGAAATCCAAGTTAGTTTATCATCTGTTCAAGCACAGGAAAGCCTTTCTCACAGCATTCTTTTTGCTGGAGAATAATGTCAGAAGAAATACAGGAACTTTTTAGATTTTCTTCTTTCATTGGGTAATAATCACTTGTTTTTTTGGTTAGTGCGTATTTCTGAAGGTACTATCTGGCCTCTTGGAGTACTGATAAGGTAAGGACAGACAGCAAGCAGCACTGAAACAAAGGGAGCATAAAGTAACAAAGATGAAAACTGTAAATCGATCAACACTGAAGTTAAAGACGTCTCCTCAGTACTTTATGCAGAACATATAATTGACAAAAGCATATAAACCCAGGTATTGACCTCATCTTGTGGTTACAATCTGTAAATTCAACCCTGTTGGTCAGTGGGACCCTCAGTTCATAAACCAGCACAATCTTAACTTTTCTCCTGGTCCAGCCGATTTATTCTTACCCATTTCCCCTTGGAGGCCGGAGGCTGCCCTGGCTTTCCCCCGTGTTCTTTACACCCGATCCAGCGACAAGGCGGCTGCTGGCCCTGCAGCAGCGCAGGGAATGGGCAGGGCGTCGCGGTGCCCTTCCATCCCGGCTCCCGAGGGAGGGAAGGGAGGGAGGGAAGGGAGGGAGGGAGGAAGGAAGGAAGGAAGGAAGGAAGGAAGGAAGGAAGGAAGGAAGGAAGGAAGGAAGGAAGGAAGGAAGGAAGGAAGGAAGGAAGGAAGGAAAGGAAGGGGGCTCGGCGGGGCGGGAGCGCTGCCCCTCAGCGCGGGCCGGCAGATGGCGCTGTGTCCCCGCGGAACCGCCCGCTGCCCGCGCCTTCCCGGGGCGGCGGGCGGGATGGGACGGGACGGGACGGGATGGAACGGGATGGGACGGGACGGGACGGGATGGAACGGGATGGGACGGGGCGGGACGGGACGGGACGGGATGGGACGGGGTGGAACGGGACGGAACGGGATGGAACGGGACGGGACGGAACGGGATGCAACGGGACGGGACAGCGGGAAGGCATCCTGCCCTGCGAGCGCGGGTTCGCACGGGAACCAGCTGTCCAGAGAAGCTGTGGATGCCCCATCCCCGGCAGAGTTTAAGGCCAACTTGGATGGACTCTGGGCAACCTGCTGGAAGGTATCCCTGCCCGTGGCAGAGGGTTTGAACCAGGCGGTCCCTAAGGTCCCTTCCGACCCAAAGAAGTCTGTGATCCTATGAAGCTGATTATTTTTTTATTAATATATTTTATACTTTAGCAGCTGATGCAGCTGCTCAACCATCACACTGAATCTAACAATACTGATGTAACAAAGGGTTTTTCAAGTCATCTGTAGATGTCTTTTATGAAAATGCTCACTACACAGAAGTGAGAAAGCAGCAGACTGTCAGATTTTTTACAAAAATCATGTCTACTGCAGCAATATTTTCATATTTCTGGAAATTGTTACTTGACACTTTAAAGCAAAAAAAAAAAAAAAAAAAAAAAAAGACTGTCAATTTAAAGACATTCCAATTTTCAGAATTAAAATATTCAGCATTTTCTGAAAAATCAAGCATATGGCGTTTCATACTAAGAACCCCAAATTACTGGTTACTTCTCAAAAACTAAGCCTATAAGTGCTGAACCTCTTACTGCCACTCTATTCACTGATAAAAATAAAGTAGCTCATATTGCCATCTGAAATATTTTGGCCTTTGGAGCAGACACAGATATGCTGTCTCATGAGATCATAGCTAAGTCAACAGTATTTATTCAAACCTTTGGTTTTTTGCTGGCCGAGCCTTAAAGGATCTGTGTTTACCTTCAACTGTTAACAACCACCCAACTGGAGAGCAACATAAGAAATGATGCTCAGTACTTGGTTTCAGAGTCAAACATCTTCACAGCTTGAGGAGGAAGGAGAAAAGAAAGGTGATTTGGGCATGGGTTTGGTTCACCCCTTTGTACATAGTGGGGCCCACTGAGATTTTTGGATCTGGATCCAAGTGCCAATGAAATGCAGCAACTTTAATATCCAGGCTCTCGGTTTGGTTTGGATCTACCTCTGTGCTTTGAAAAGTTTGTGTGTTTACTTGAAGATTGTCCAACTTGTCCACATTTTTTGAGTCTGGAAAACTGAGCTGAAAATGTGACCAACTGTGTCTTTTTGTGGTATTTGACAATATCAGTTTTTGACAGGAACAAGAAATGAAATCTGCATGTTTCAAAACTTGGTGTGCTTCAGCTTAAAATTAGAGTTGGTTGGTAACAAGGACAAAGAGGTGCAAATGTGAACTTGCCTGAATGGTCATGGCTGTTACCTCCTTTCTTCTTTCCTAGACTCAGAATACCAATAGTGTAAAATGCTCTTATGGAAAAATTATTTTAGAAGGTACAGTGTTAAGACAGCACATCCCCACAGATGCTTCAGTAAGAAGCAGATGTCCCTACTGCTTGATTCCCACATCATTTCTATTTTGAACAAGAAAGTTAAATGAAACAGAAAACTGTTACATGTGCCTCTAGTTTTCTGCAGTTCTAGGCATTTGAAACAAAACCCCACTGGCTTCAGAGAGGTTTGAAGTGTTTTTATATTTAAAATAACCTGAATTTTAATGCACAGTTTATTCCTCTTTCACCACTTTAAAAGTACAAGTAACTAAAAATAATCAAAGCATCTGCACTGGCTCTTATTTGCATAATCCTTTCATAACTACACATTATTTTTATTTGAATTCTTACTCTGTGTTATTTTTCCTACCATGATAATGCTCATAATCAATGAAACATGATTTTGAAAGTACCTGGTAGTCTGATATTATTTGAATGTTTAATTAAAATCTAGCTGTAGTCATTGCATGATTTCATGCTGCCCATGTCATTTCACTTCCTACATACTCAAAGTTTTCCTAATTTATCACAAGCCTATTTGTGTCCACAGCTCCATTTAAATCTACTAACAATGGGAATTGTGAATCCTTTAAAATTTCACTGAAGGAAATGTTTGCACAACTGGAATCTGAACTCTATGCAGGTTTTCCTTATGTAATTTATAAAGCAAGTTAGGGATGAAAAATGAAAACTCAATGTTTGCATTGTACTAAGAAAACCATATGTATCAGGTGGACTATAGGCACATGTTGGGGGGCAATGACATACACAGATGTTACTTATAGTCATGACACTGTCATTTTTTGGGTACCTGTGTTCAGCAGCTGCATGCAAAGCTAATTTTAAGAAAACCTTCTGGAATTAAATCTGTGTAGCAAATCTCTGCAGATAGCAATCTGCACTTTCTGCTGTCAAAAGAGCAGGTATTTTAGCATCTTTCTCTTCAACATGCAGAGTAAGTACTGAAAAGCTTTCTGGGAACTTTTCCATGTTACTGATGCTACATACCTCTCACAAAGTAGTTGAATGATGACTATAATAAGTCAAAGATAGTAGCTAGAAATATAAGAAATGGGTCACAGCTTATTTCTCTTCTAAAACAGAATAAATTCCTTGATGCTTCAGGATGAAGAGCTTTAAATTTGCAGAGTGGATTTGCTTGAGCTGACAGCCTTTGAAGAGCTTGACCTGTAACTTGTATGCTCCTGTTCCACTGCCAGCCCAACCCCATAACTCACCCCAAGAGAGAGTGACAGCCTCACCTATAAAATTATGTCCTCTCCTCACTAGCGAGCTCAGGATTAGTCTCCTTGAAAATGCTAACCGAGGTTTGAAGGTATCACATGGCTTCCTGGGACAGCAGTGGTGATGTTTGTGGAACCATTTGCTGTCTCAGGGCTAATCTCCAGGATAATTTAGATTAACCTTACAGATCTCTGGAAACCCCATTCTCCATGATGGACTATCCCTCTTATATCCAGTCTCAATCTTAAGGGTTTAACCCGAGCTGACATCATGATGTTATATCAAAAGCCTTAAACTGATATATATCTAAATAACCTTCCAACCTTCCTTGATTATATTTTACCTTTTGCTTTAAAGTCTCTTCACCCTCTCACATAAACACTGTATCTACTGTGAATAATGTTAACCAGAGAAAGCAGGACATTTTGACATCTTCTTGTGTTTACTTTGTCGCAAGACAGATCGCTGTGGCAAATAGATGTGATGTATCAAAGAACTCCCCCTCCTTGTGTTTGGGAAGGTTTTGAAATCAATCAGCCCAGGGTGGGAAGGGAGCAGGGCTTTTACCTTAGCAAAGGTACCTCAGGGGCTGACCCTGGCTTCTGGCATGGGAAGCCAAATTATTCTCTGTTAGTAAAAGTATTTATAGTCACCATTAGAGCTTTGACTGTGGAGTACATGGCGGAAAGCCATTAGAAGCATAGAGAAACATGAACTAGAAGTGCAATTCCAATCCAAAGCTGGAGTAAAAGAAATAAATCATGCTTTGTAGGAATATTAAAAAAAATTAGCTTGTCAAAAATTATGCAAACAGCTTTTTTTTTTTTTTTTTTTTTTTTTTTGCCGAAGTGTTTTGCTGCTGGGAGAAAGGAGTTTATGTCTCAGGGATTTTTACATAGCAGGCAGAGTAATTCCCACGAGGCACCTCCTGCTGAGGTGGCTGCCACCTGCTCTACTGACCAGCCCTCATGTCCCTCCCCAGCCCAAGGCATGGCAGAAAGATGCTGCAGTGAAGAAGGCCGGCAAGGTCTGAGCAGTGTTTGGGCCTGGAGAGACTCTCCTTACCTATAGACTTATTTCTAATGTCTCACCTGACCTGACTTGACCTACATCACCTGAGCTTTCTCACTGCTCCCTGCGTGTTCACCACCAACAGACTTAGAGCAAAGAAGTCTTGACAGAGTCATTCTGCTGGTTTCTGTTAGTTCCGTGGAAAATCTCATAATAAATAAAATGTCTTGAGGGGGAGGAAGAGACCTAGGTCATCATTTTAGGCAGGTGTTCCCCTCCCCTTTTTCATGCCTGTGTTAGGTTGGACCACACAATAAAAAAGGTGAAATCCCTTTGAAAACAAAAGATTACCCAAAGATTATCCCTGGCACTGTTCAAGTTGTTCCTGCTCTCCTTGCATCACGGCAGAGAAGTTTTTACTTTACAGTTTTGAACAGGTTGAAGACCAGTTACAGAATAAAGAAAAATTATGAACCTGAGAAAGGCAGGTCAACCATCACATTTCCAGCAACTGTGAATGTTTTTACTTCCAGCCTGCTTTTTGAGTTCTAGTGTCAATGATGGAGCAATAAAAGCAGCTGCAAAATAGTGATGCAAAGAGGCCATGTGTCTTATGGTTTATGTACAAGACAAAACCTGACAGAACATTAAAGACTCTAACTGTCTGGGAGGCACCAGCCTTGGGAGAACATTTTTTTCCATTTCCATGTTGGTTATGCCCTGGGGAGTACTTATGGGATTGTTTCTCTGGTCTCTATGATTTCACAATTATGCAATCTACCTCCAGGGATATGATCTGTTGACTCAAAAAATAAAACAAAAATCTAAATAAAAATGAGTCCAAAGGTACAATAGGAAAATGGATTTAAGGAGAAAATGTGGAAGTTTCCAAGCATTCCTAGAAAGGTCACTGGACTAAGCCATGAATTTCTTCTACTTAAATATAGAGCAAAGGTGAAGTAGACAGTGATGTGATTGCAAGCCCTTCTAAAGCCATTCTAGTTGTTCAAAGCAGCTTTAAGAATAACCCTCACCTCTTTTTGTCTGTGTCCCATCAGTCCCAAGGAGCACTGATCTGTGATATATTTGATCTAGGAATCCTCTGAGCAGCATAACTTCCCAGCAGTATTATCCTTAGGAGTGCCTACTGTGCCTACTCACTTGAGTGCTGCATCTTCACTGGTAGCTGTAGTTTCCTTATCTTTCTGTGCCAATGCAAAACCACTGGCAACTGCTCTAAGGAGCAGCTACAAATTCCTTAGAATAATTTGCTCTGATGTTTTGTCTTTTTGACCTGTTGGTAGCTCTTGCTCTAAAGAGCAGGAAGTCAGGTCAGCCACTCCTCTCAGCTCAGCATCTTGCAGATGCTTTCAGAGCAAATGGAGATCCGAATTGTCCCTCGATCTAATGGATGTGGACAACTGCTGTCTGATTAAATATCTACTCTTTGAGGGATTAGGTGATCTGCTCTTTCATTCAGACATTGGGTGACTTAATGGCTGTAAATAAAAGGCTCTTTAAAAGTTAAAGTCACTTTGGTGTATGTGTTTCATAGACTCACACAATATTCTGAAAGCAATGAACACAAAAAATCACACAGCATTATCTGTCTCACACACATCCCGGATAATGTAAAAAATATGAAGTCTTTCAGTGTGAAATGGAATGGGAAGTCATTGGAGGAGAGTCCTCCTCGGTGTTTGTTTTCTTTTTCACATCAAAGGGCAAGGTTGATCCCAAGAGTTTTGTGTACAACTGGCAGGAATCTGGCGAGAGCCCAGGATCTTGCAGGGTTCTGTTCTGGGGTTCCCAGCACAGGGAGGCCATTGACCTGTTGGAGTCCAAAGGTGGGACACCAAAATTATTACAGGGATGGAGCACCTCTCCCATGAGGAAAGGCTGAGAGAATTTGATTTGTTCAGCCTGGAAAAGACAACTTAGCTGTGACCTAACTGTGGCTTTCTAGTACCTGAAGGGAGCCTGCAAGAAGTATGGAGAAGGACAATTCACAAGAGCATGTAGTGACAGGACAAGGGGGAATGGATTCAGACTAAAAGGGAGTAGGTTTAGATTAGACATTAGGAAAGAAATCTTTATTGGGATGGTGGTGAGGCACTGAAAAAGTTACCCAGAGAAGATGTGGGTGCCCCATCCCTTCAAGGCCAGGCAGGATGTACTCTGTGCAGTCTGCTCTGGTGAAAGATGTCGCTGCCCATGGCAGGGGGTTTGGAACTAGATGATCTGTAACGTCCCTTCCAACCCAAACCAAAATGATTCTATGATTTTATGATTTTGTGCAAGATGAATGGTCTGAACAGTTAGTGAGGTTGTTTACTTGTGCTTTTTTACAAAAATAGTCTTATTTCAGAAAGTGCTGACAATTTTCTTTCCCTGTGTTTCAAATTCAGCTCCTGACAACATGTACTAAAAATCAACTTGAAAGACAGAAATTCTATTTAGTCTAGGTATGGTTATAAATGAAATGATAAATTTGACAGTCAGTATAACTGACCTGCTTTCTAACTGCACTTAAAAGCATCCTTCCCACTGCCTGCCCCAGGGATCCTCACTGTAGTGCAAGTGATCTCACAACAATTTCCTTCAGTCTGTGGTGGATTTGGCCTAAATTTCAACTACATTTCTGGTTTTTGTTCTGGAATCACTAATAGTGAGTCAAAGAATCAGTTCAAATACCATGATTTATGTGAGAGTTAAATGCCTCTGAAAGGCAGAGCAACTGCTTCTCAAGACTGATTGCTGTTGTGATGTTTGGTGTTTTCCTTAAAAGTCCCAGGGAGAGTTTCATGAGAATCCAGTTACTTTAAATTTAAACTAAACCCCAACAAATTTATAGGTCCTCAAAAATTGTGAAGGAAACATTAATAGAGAGGCTTTTTAATGGCTTAGAAGCCAAAGAACCAAATATTTAAGCCAAGGAACAGAATGTTTAGCATTTGAACAAGGATCTAAAACCCATTGCTGCTGCTTTTAAGATAATGATTTACTAAGGATTGCTTTAGTGATGCTAAAGAAAGCCCTGGGCCCTGAGGCTGTATATACGCTGTGCTTGCTTTGGCCTTCAGGAAACACATTTTTACTCAAAAGTTTAGAAACTCGAAAGGGTTTCATCTCATCTGACTTTGGTGATTAGATAGATGTCTGTATAACATAGATGTTCCCATTGTAGTTCTCAACCTGAATAACTATTGCAGCCTTCTGCAGGGTGGGAAAGACCTGTTGGAAAAATGTCCTCGTTGTGTATAAGAGGAAAAGGCTCATAACAACCTGCAAGCTGAAGCCCTGGCACGAGGACAGAAAGCAGTTAAGGTAGGATGCTGAAGGAATAGGATCAAAGGGGCTGACAGGAAGAATGGCTTCGGTACCATGGCTGCAAACTTCCAATGTGGGCACATGGCTCATGGGAGAGTCCTGGGGACAAACTGTGGCAAGTGTGTGTGTTTGGGGAGGCTGTGGTCCTGAGGGCAGCCTGTGGCAGGGCTTGCAGATGGGCTAGGGAATTCACTGCCTGCACTGATATCACTACTGCTCCAAGGAATAGTCACGTTAAAAATTGCAAAGCCATATCCCCTATCAAGGGCAGGAAGAGCCAAAGTTGGCAATGATAGGGAAAGTATGACAATAATAAGGTCAGTGTGGTAATGCAAAGGAGATGAGGCTCCTGAAGAGCTATTTTGTCCCTGCTGGTATGAAAAGGAGTAGTTTGGTTTGCACTGGTTTCATAAAGCAGGCCTGGGGAGGGACATTCCTGAGCTGAGTCACCTGTTGTGAGGGGTGTGAGTACCTCTGGTGCTCATCAGAGGGAAACCCGAGGCATGGCAGCAGATGCAGGAGTGTGGTTCTGCAACAGGGCTTCTGTGTTTCTTTAGCTTAGTCTGCTTGTGCAGCTGCTCTTCATTGAATGAGAAGCAAGAAGAAACAGCTTGGATCAACTGCGGTCAAGGTCACGCATTCACTGTCTGCCTTTAACAGTTTAGAGCAAATGAAAAATTCGTTTTGTAAGAAACATGCTTTATGTGTTGACCCAAATCACATAAAATAGATGTAGCTGTAGAGTATGAAACAGTCCAAGCTGAAGTGGTGAATCCAGTTAACTGCTATTTGCAGGTCATGTCACCCATGTGTTTTGAGTGCTCAGGCAGCGTAAAAGGCTGTAACTCTCAAAACTAAAGCAGTTCAGCATAATTGATTAATCTTTTGGCACAGATTTTTTTAAGTGCGTTATTCTCTGGGTGCTATTTTTCACATTTTGTCTTCTTATTAAAATCTTCAGTCATCCAATCGGCTCTCAGAAACAATGACCTATGACTCATGTAACCATTGACAGACTGTTTTGGAACAACTCACAAAAAGCTGAAATGCATTAAACTATTCAGTTAATACATAAATAGAATACAGGGTCAGTTTGCAAGCCATTTGTTAATAGACTAAAGGGCTCCCTTCCCACAAAAATAATTTAAAACATGATTTATCCAGCTTTTTCCAGAACAATTAATTCTTTCCAGAGTGTCCTCAATGTGAGTTACAGATGTAAAGGCTAGTCTGGCTATAGCAGTCAAGGACAACTTTTTTGCAGGTTTTGGATCATTTCTTATTCCTTATGTGCTTGCAGAAGCCTAGCTGGCTGTAATAGACAGGCCTGCAGGTAAATTTTCAAGAGTAGCCTTTCTATTTCAACAGTGGAGCTTCCTTAATTTTGAAGTATTTGGCATTTTCTGTCTACACAGGAGTTTCTGGAGAGTTGTGGTGATCCTGGTTGAGCAAGCTGATAAAGTAGAGAGGAAGTTCTTTATGTAAATAGGCCAAATTCTAGGGCTGTCATCAAGAAATTGGGTAAAGGATTGGATTGACTGGAAGAGAATTGGAAATTAATTTCTCCACATTTGGTTATGTTGAAAAATCTTTTGTTGTTCTGAGTACATGCCAGATGTCACTGTAGAACAGTGGAAATGCCACCTAACTGCTAAACTATTTGGTTGCCCCCATTTTCACTTCAGTGCAATTAAGAATATATATCAATATATAGCTATCAAGGAGACCAGAGGATAATTTAGTCCACTATTCTGTTTTCAGTAGCATCTAATGGCAGATGCTTACAGAGATGTAAGAGAATGGAACAAATAGATAGTTCAGTGCCTGTTTACTGCTCAGGGTCTTACTCACTTAGACAAATTATCTGGTTTTCTGATACCCCTCAATGGAGCTTTTTTCTGTGAATTGTACAGTCAGTGCTTAAACCCCTGTAACCTCTCAGCATCCATTATGTTCCAGGGATTTACTAGGGATAGAGCTAGGCTTCTTTTATTCATTTTGAGTATAATTCCAGACATTTTTAATTGATGCCACAGAATTTTACTATAGTGTGTGACAGCAAACATTTACTTCACATTCAACATCATATCACACAAGATTTTGCAGACTGCCATGTTACTGCCTTGATTGCCTCTTTTTCAGACGAAGCATTTTAATCTCTGTTGAAGACATTTGATCTATCATTTATATCTTCCCATCTCAACTTCTAATACAGACATTATATCTCATTACTGGTGTATGTAGCTGAATGTGCCAAAAAAACTCTACTCTGTGGTTTTGAATTATTGGGTCTATCTGATAAAGCTGGCTGCCAAACCAAAAACTTATTTGTCAGATTTGTAGATCTGACTGTGGATCCTCAAGCCTGCAATGCTCCCAGCCTCTCCACAGCAGCAGAGTAGTGCAGTGCAGCCCATGCTGGTTCCCTTTATACCAGGCTCTCAATGGTCACACATTGTGCTGGCAGTCTCTTTATAGGCTCTGCCACACATTTTCAGCCACAATATGAGCAAACATTACTTTGCACCTGCCTGTCTGCAGAGTGCAAATTCTCTCCTGCCCTGCCCCAGCCTCCCCTGGGCTGGCAGAGAGCACAGGCTCCAGGAACACTCCGCTGGCCACATGCTTGGGAGAAACCCCCAGTTCAGCAGCAGGCTGGGGCTCCCTCAGCTCTGCTGCCTTGGGGCTCCTCCTGAATCATTTCCACACTGGTGAGAGCCAGCGAGCTACTGGCAGACACAGACTGGGGGGCTGTGGGTGATCTAAAGCGCAGATGTGATGAGGTGCAAACTGCAGCACATTTCGGCGAGGACGGATGTGACTGGATAGGTGCAATACACACGTGGCATTATGTCACTGCGAACAGATGGGCTTGACTACATGGTCATAATTTTGCATATAATTACATGAGCTCTTTCTGGTCTTACAAGGCTTTTCTTTCAAAGGTCAATCATGCTGTCCAGATATGTTTTTCGAATGCTTTAGTATTTAGTTATGATATTATAGACCCACGAAGGATGTACTACTGGATTACCTATCAACATCCATCCTAAATTATCCATACGGTATATAGCAATATATTTTGAAAGGAAATGTAAGACTAAGAAAAGCAATCAGCTTTTGAAAGAAATAAATTACCGTTTTGTTTTAAAAGGTAAAGGAAGTTATAAAGATTCATTATTTTTCACACATGGTTGTGCTTTAAAAGGCATCAGATGGACAGAGCCAAGTTTCATAGCGAGATGAAAATCACTGGCATCCTCTATAAATCAAGCTTTCCTTTCTTTTACTCTCCTGAGCCAGGTGCTCCAAAGGGTTACCACTAGGAGTTAAATCTTTCCAATGGGAAAAAATAGCAGTACATAAAAACATATAACTTGCAAAAAGAGAGAGTGTGTCGAGATTTGTGCCTCTGAAAACCTGTCAAACAAAACCAGAGTTAATGCATTTCATTCGAACTGTAAGCTGTGAGCTTCCTGGGACCACAGAGGTCACTTTGCAGATTCCTAGTCAAGCCAGAGAATGTCTGAAAAATTCCTGAATAGAAAGTAGGAAAAACTAGAAATGGAAGAGCATATTTTTGAAGAAAAGTAGTAAAATTTAATTCATTATTGAGATCATCTGATCATTGTGGGTATTAATGAGGGTAAAGCACGCTGTCCTATAACACTCCCACGTTTGGTTGATAATGAAATCTGGATGAAAGAAGGTGCTGTAATTCCTTATCCCAGACATATGACTTGCTTGTTTTTGGTATATGAATAGAGCTAGTAATTTATCAATCATAAGAATTACGTACATCCTGAGTCCTAATAAGTTATCTATTTAAGGTTGGTTGGAAGTAGAAGCACTAACTATAGGTATTTACAGGGAGTGTGGCTTTAGAAAGGCATAGGATGTTACTTCTGATCACATGTAAATAAATTTGATTATACATACCTGTAAACATACATATATTAAATTAATATATATATTATGGCTACATATGTATATGTATAAAAATAAGTGTCTTAAAACATATATGGAAATTAAAATTCCCACCTCTTGCAACCTAAAATTCTAAGGGTTATCAATTCTAAAACTCAAAGGTATCCCATCTGGTTTTATAGGCTGGGAACAGATATAGTGTAATGAGGGGCTATAATTAACCCTCTATTTGAATCTGAGTGCTGTCATGAGGTAAATCTCTTTCTAATCAGCCTCTATCAGGAAAAGAAATAGAGACATTTTCCTAATGGGAAGGTTTTAGGACAATCTAGAAAGCATGGCTCAAGCCTTGTTTAGATGATCCTCCTTTGAGCAGGAGAAAGAGAGCAGACTAAATAATGGCTTATAGCCACATTCAGCTCTGATTTCAAACTCTATGAGAAGAACACCAGTACTGTTTTGGATATTCTTCCATAAAGTCTGGCTGCTCCTCCCCAGAACTGATCTAACAGTGTGGAGAAGGCAATAGATAGGTTATGTATGGCCATAGGAATTATGGTCATTCTTTGCGATGGTATTACATAGACAGAGAAGGTGAGGCACCAACACACACTGGCTCCTCCTCACCTTCATTATTAGAATTAAGTTTGTTCTGTTATTAATTCCTAAGTGAAGCACACGTGTTCCTTATCATCAGTGTACATTGGTCCTGAAACAAATGAAATTAAATATCATGTGTAATCATAAACAGAACCAAATTGCATTACGCCTTTGAAATGAGGAGGCAGTGGGTATTGAGGTGGACAAAGGCCTGGCAACATGAAATGAATCTTTTTTTGATTTTGTCAGTTTTAACAAGGAATTGGACTGGACCATTTCTCTGTATTTTCTGATTATTTTGATGACGGGCAAAAACCATTGTAGATTTTATCTGCCCATCTACTTCTTTTGTTGAATAGATAGAGAAGGAGTCTGGTCTACAAACCATACTCACCATAGCTTTGCTACACTGTCCAGGACACAGAAACTCTCTAGATATTTTATGATATTCCAGTCTTCTGAAAGGATTTCGTGGCAGAAAATACAAGGTCTTCATGGAAAACTTCACTGTGGTGTTTTTCAGAACGTAGGTGCCTGGGGTTACCTACCTCAGATAAATTAGTAAGTCATAGAGGATCAAACAGTGGTGAAAATCAAATGCAATTAACTACTTTAATCTGATTTCTTGGCGAAGTTAATAAGTGTGTAAGAAGAAATCTGCAGTGAATGTAGGAAAAGCTTGGCTAAACACTTTGCAGTCGTACAATAGGATGAAATAAAAGATTGCATGTCAGACCTGAAATGGTATTATTCTCAAAAAAAATGCTTCAAAACTTAAGGATTAACTGACAGAATGGTGACTGAAATGTATCTCATAGCCAGGCAAAATATTCACTCTCATAACATAAAATAGAGATCCAAAATCTTTATGAAATTAATGAAACCTATAGAGCATTGCCTATCTTTTTGCACGAACAAGCCTTTTTCTGGAACAATGCAATTTTCACTTGAAAACCTTCTGTGAACACAAACAAGAGATTAAAAACCCCCTTGAAGAGTTAGAAACCCCATTTTATTTTTTCAAAATTAAATTGAAATTTAAAATAGGCAGAATACACAGATCTTACTGAACTCTGTAAAAACCTTTTGTCCTTAAGCTGGCATAACCTCATGGAGGTAGAAACAGAAGCACCCACCACAGGAGCATTAGTTTCAGTGTCATGTTTTGTGGGAAGGCCATAAATTAGGTGTATATAATTGTGTTAATGTTTTCTGCAGGAAAATAGAGAGGAAGTGGCTAATTTGCTGGCTGATATCATTACACATAAAGCTATCCTATGGGCTAAACTTATTTTCACACTATTGTTATTACCTGTAAGGAAATCTGCAGCACGGTTTGCTGGAGGTCAGTAAATGCAGTGGGAACATGTTTAATGCTGAATGTTTACCAGGGGGTCATGAAGTGGAGAAACAGCAACCCCTTTATCTGCAAAAGTGGTTAGATAGCTGTCTCACAAATGACTTGGTTGCTGAGTGGTGCTCAGAGAAACACACTGCTTTCTCTTCACACCTGTCCTGTGTGGCATCTGACAAACAGTAGTGAGCTATTAGCAGTTACTGACATTTGTCAACTCTCTGGTTTTCTAGCAGGAAAACGGAAATGACAGCAATCATGCCCAATTTAGTTTCTCATGATGTCAGGACTTCATGGACTCACACACACATCAAGAAGCGCCCAGAAAAGGTTTACAGATGTGCAGGAGGCAGTCAGCTATGACAGTGATGTTGCCAATGTTGCACATGGATCAACTAACGATTAAGATATCAAAAGCGATCACCGTGGCTTACTGACAGCGAGCTCAATTGTTTGCACCTGTTTCCCCTGCATTACACATGAGTCTGGAATGGATTACCCTGCCTTGTGCTAGACACATTTCACCTTTCCACAGCGTGATACACTCCAGCAACATCTCTGCTAAAGATCAGGCAATTCACTTTACCATGAGGACCAGGAAAAAGAATGGGACAATTTGTTGCCTGTTTTCTCCTCGGTGAAAGATTTTAATTGCTACGGTGATTTAAAAAGAACATATTGGCTTAAACAAGAACTTATTGCTTCTTCTCTGCAGAAATCAGGTAGTGACTGCAAGCCATAAAATCAGACATTACCCTGACCACTTAAATCCAGAAACAGGCCTGAACTAGGCCTCCCATGAGTTAGAGTTACATCTTCTTCTTCCCATAGTATTTGTAAGGGAACTCTGAACACTTTGTGGTCAGATATGTAGCACAGAGGACGTTCTGATCAATCACTTTTGATCAAACCAATCCAGAGCCAACAGAAATAAAGATGAAGCAGTTCAGGTCCCTTCCTTAAGGGGAACCCATAAGTCTCACAGCAGCACCATTTTCTTGGACTTGGCTTCCAGGTTACCCAAAGTAGTTAAATCTAAACTGCACCAGGTTTGTATGGCCATGCTACCATCTGCCCCCTCTTGTAATCCAGGCACAATTTCCATATCACGTGGGAGAAAGCTGCTAGGATCAGGTAGCTGGATGCATGCAGAGATTTTTTTCAGTGATTATAGTGCACAATTATCAGACAGGAATTATGGCTCATTTGTCTAGAAGTTCTTATCAAAAATATATTTTTCGTAGGGGGCTGGTGAGAGCACTGGGTTTGGGGGGGGTCTCAATTATATTTGAAACAATTGAGAAACCAGCAAGATTTCTTCAGAGAAAGCCAGTGTCAATTCAGAAATGGTTTTCTATGAAAACAGGCCAAATTTACAAAGAACATTCAGAACAAATAATCCAGCTATGTGTCATGTACCAAGTGTAGGGGCTGACATGCCAGTTAGTAACACAGCTCTTGCATGAAGTCAGCAATGAAAAGATGCAAACCAAGCACAAAGAACTTCACAAGGAATCTATCATGAGTGTCACATTTTTTTCTTGAGAAGCATCGAAGCAAATAACTTAATGGATTTCCTAATAATCTATGTTTTTTCTGCTACATGGTGTTGCCACCTGTCACAGACTTCTATGTGTTTATAATTAACTACTGCTTCATTTTAGAAAGTGGTTTACCTGAACAAAATAAAAAAAAAAATCCAACCTTAGGGTATTTCAAGTTTTGCTTTAGCAATATATTTAGTTTACTGTGATTAACACGCATTTCTGTTCCATTTTGCTACTTCGTGGTGTTTTGTCTTAAATTGGTAGATCCCACAGGAATGGAATGGCACATTTAAATGACAGGACATTAAAATGAAAACCAAACTATTTTCACTCGTGCTCTTGTGGCTTTACAGTGCATAAATATCAGCACAAGCATTCTTTGAACACATAGGGAACACAATATCCTCTTTGAAAACAGATCAGCTCTTCTTAGACTGAGCTTCATCTCTTGTTAGGCTGAGGCTTTTTCATCATCTGTGCTATTGATACGTGTGGTTGGCAAGCACCGTCCTCCATTGCTCTGGCTGGTGCTCACACCAGTTGGACCTGGTGGACAAGGCACTGTCCTTGGGCTCAGAGGAGGTGGATGCTATTCCTGACTTTGCTGCAGGTTGGCTGGTATTTTATCATTATAGATCACTGTTTTCCGATCTATAAATTCAAAGGAAAACTACTAATTTACTACATAATAAGGGAAGAACTGATGAAAATCCTTACAAAAGTCTGTAATTCTGTCAACTTTTACAGAAGCACAGAATGGCTGATGTAGAAAGGGGCCTCTGGGGGTTACCTGGTCCAACCCCCTGCTCTGTCAGGGCCACCTAGAGCCCAGCACCACATTCAGAAGGCTTTTGAATATCTCTTAAGGATGGAGATTCCACAATCTCCTTGGGCAACCTGTACCAGTGCTTGGTCATCCTCACTCTGAAAAAGTGTTTCCTGAAGGTCAGAGGGATTTTGGTCTGTGCCCATTGCCTCTGGTTTTGGCACTGGACTAGAAAGCATCCTCTTTGCTCCCTCCCTTCAGGTATTTATCAGTGAGATTCCCTGAGCCTTTCTCTTCTCCAGGCTGAACAGTCTCAGCTCTCTGTCTCCTCATAGGAGAGATTGTCCAGCCCCTTCATCATTTTTGTGGCCTTGCATTGGACTTTCTCCACTAAGTCCGGATCTTTCTTGTACTGGGGAATGGTACCTGTCTTGGTTTAAAAGACAGGTATCTATTAAAGGAAGGCAGAAACCCCCTCTGGAATGGGTAATATAACCCCCCTCCCCCAAAGAATTATTACAAATTTGAAATTGAGGGGCTTTCAGGCACAGATATATAAGAGATAGGAATAACAGTTCTTTTACTAATATATATACATACAAAGCAATAATACAGAAAACACTGGTTTAACCTGACAGAGTCGGGGTATGACCTGGCACCCTGCCAGGCAGGGTGGTGGTAGCAGTCCGATTCAATGGTGGTTGCAGTCTTTCTGGAGTGGCAGCTGTGGCTCTGTTGAAGCAGTGATTCTGTAGAAGGGGTGCAGTTATCTTCTGGGAATCCGGTAGAGAAGGAAGCTGCTCCGCTGGGACTTCAGTGGAAAAGAGAGCTGCTCCGCTGGGAGGAACCAGTGGAAGTGGCACAGTCTGTTCCAAAACTCCAGACTTTTATCCAGGTGGGCAACAGGGGCTTCCTTCCCCCTGGGCGGAGCATCTCACAATGGGAGGGTGAGTTCCTGAGGCAGGGCACTGATGGGGCTATCAACAGAAGATAGTCCGGAGGGAGGAGGCAGGGAAACACCACCACACCTGGTCTCAGTAGCTCATGGAGATGGGAATAGAATACACTGCAACCCAGGACAGTACCTTAAGGAACAAAAAAAAAAAAACCAACAACCCATTTTACTTGTGTAAGTTGTCTCTGAACTGTAAAGGTTTAATTCTGATGTCATATGTATACTTCAAGTGCAGAAGTTGCCACATACCATGTTGTGAAATCACCTACTATGTCTCAGTGAGCCAGTGTTTTTAAAGGTTCTCTGGCAGGTGCAAAAATAACAGACCAAGTTATCTTCCCCTTAAGACAATGAATTTGAATATATTAATATCAATAATGAGAAATAACAATGATAATAATAAAAATAATAATGGTCATCATCATAACAAAAAAATTTTCACATTATTTTGCCACTGCTTTTATTTCTGCTAAGATGCTGGCCAGAGCCAGAGTTGACTGAAAGATAGACAACAACTGGACTACAGAGGAGATGGTCAAGAAAGTCAACCATGTGTTCAGAGTTTGGGGCTTTTTGTTCCAGGCACACATGGTTAAGTGGATCCAAGGATGCCACATGGAAAAGTGAATAAAAACAATAAAAACATCAGAATAACAGTAATTAGAAAGCAGCATAGTAGTATGGTAGGTCTTTTACATTTCTATATTTTCTAATAAAATAAAATAATCTTTCTTTGTGCATTTTTTGATCTGTTTATTTTTTGTGTGTATTAAAACAAAACCTGTATTTTAAAGGGCAATACAAAGGATGTCATTTAAAGATCTCTCAAATACAAAAAAAAATTCCTTCAGCATATATGGTATCACAACATCTAGCCCTTGGCCTTTAGGAATAAAATAAGCCAATAGTAAACTTCTATAGGGTTTTTTTTTTTTTTTAAGTCATTTATATGCAACTGCTGCTGATTGTTACCTAAAGTCATTATTTTACAAACGTTAGTAAAGTAAGTGGGTCACAGAAATGGGACAGACATTAACTGAAGTACATGGTCAGATTACATAGATAAAGTGACATGCAAGAAGGCCTAAGACTGTTGGGCCATAGTTCTAGGAAATATTTTTTTTACAATGCAGAAAGATGAAGCCACTATTAGTGTATAAAGAATTCCCTTTATGCCATGCCACAGGTAAAACAGAAAGGAAAATGCACTATTCCAGTTGAAGTGCATTATTTATTTGGATGTTAAGAATTAGGCTAGAATCTTGGTCATTAGCTTTTACACAGTCAAAATTAATGGTTAAGTTAATGACTTTAAAGGGAGTTAGGAGAGTAAAAGCTGTATTTTTACTGCATATTTACATATATATATATATATATACGCACACATAATCAATAAGGGGGAATATATGACTCTCCTCACAGAGAAACGAAAACATAATAGTGACACTTACAAATGTGTCCTACAGAACATTTTCTGACAGTGAGAGATGAAAGGAATAGCTCATTTTTAAAAAAAGCTGACATGGACTGTTTAGCAGGTCAAGGTATTTGCAATGCAGAAAGAATTTATGGGTCTTTTGTATTCAGAAATTACATGTCATTCACTATTATTATTATTAATAATTACAGAATCAGGATCTTCCCCATGAACTCAATTTTTGAGGTGGAAGGAAAGGTTCTACACTATGCTACCAAACTGGCATGGCTCAGCAGTGCAGCTAATAGCTAAAGCATGATTTAATGTAATTACATAAAACCTAGCAAAAAGGGAAAGAAAACCAAGAAACTGTTACAAATATTTTGTGATATTTCTACCAAAGGCATCACTTAAATCCTGAGCAAGCTCTTACCTTTTACTACCATGTGGTAGGAGGAACTTCCAAAGTTTAGCTATTTGTTGTGTGTGTACACCTATCAACCTTTTGTCTGCTTTAAAGGTGCCACCTGCTAATTTCATTTGATGCCTTTTAGACTGGGGTTAGGTAGAGACAATGAGCAGAATCTGTATCTGTGATCTGTATCTGTGTCATGCCACTCTTTGTTTTGCAGACCTTGATCACAGTCTGCCTCAGATGCCTTTTCCAGGCAGAGGAATCCTTGCTGATTCCTGCCTGGGCACTCTCCTCTCCCTTTGAGTATCTTTGTTGCTTTTCTCTGAATCTTTTTCCATCCTACAGTACCCTGTCTGAGAAGGGGAAAGACTTGGGCAAACTGTTAATGCAGCTGTATGATGGCGAGCAGCCCTTGCCTCCTCTCTTCCTCCTCATTGTCTAGGAGTGACATTGAGTGACACCTGCCTTTGAACAGAGCCCTGGTGGCTTCTTTGCTGTGAAAATGACTTTTTAGTGCTAATTTCTGCTTCCATTACTCTAGCTTATGTGAATGTTTGGGCACTCATTTGAAATGCTGTAATAGTTTTTTGATCCATGACACCCCTTAACAAAAACTGTGCTCGCTCTTCTCTGACACCTCTCATTCCATGATTTTCTGATGCTGACTGAGCACATCTCCCACGTATGTGCCCAAAAACATCTTGCACAGACTCAGAACATTTGTATCGTACACAGGCAAAGCTGGAGATGGGTTTTAACTCTCCACAGAAGATAATACTTGAAAGAGTGTAAAAAGATGCATTTTCCAAAAATTGGCTGTTGCAAAGTTTACTAAACAAAGTATAAAGACATTGACTTTAAATAAATTACACCTTAGATATGTAGCTGTTGTTGCTCACAAAACCTTTTTTTTATATATGCTCACTATCTAAACAACATATATAAAAAAATGTCAACCACTTCTGTGAAATCTCTGTGTTACAAATAGTTGAGGAAGTGCAGTTGAAACCTTGGTCCTGCAAAATCTATACTTTCCTTTTGAACCTTCAAACCCTTGGACTTCATATTTGTTCTCATTTATTTTCTGTCAGTTTTCTAAGATGAGATCCAGACTATGAATGAAGTTCCCTTTGCTATAGCTGGATATCTATTTCATACGTGGGGAACTGAGGCAGAAAAAGAGCAAATGAATTACTGGAGGTCACACAGGCCATGCAGAGCAGCAGGCGTGGAAGAGGGTTCACGTTTTCAGGCTCAGGTTAATGCTAAGCACAGGACCATGCTGCTCTCCTAAGTTAGGGCTAATTTCATCTACAATATTGGTAACAAAGGGGACAAAGACATTTCAAAAGGGTAATTATTCCTCTCCAGTCCTATTCAAACTAGCTTTGTGAGCACAATCTAGTGATTGTGAACATTCACAGGGCTTCACTGCTGCTAAGAAAAAAAAAAGTTGTTTGCCTCAGGGCTATTTGAGCAGAAAGAGAAATGTCTCACAGTGTTGGGAAACAGTCTGTCTTAGTCAAATGAATCATATACGGCCATAAGCAGTACAGATGTGTTGTAATCACTGCTTAATAATTGCTTTCAGATCAAATAATGTTCAAGAGATTACCGCATCTATAAGATGCTCTAAATAAAAGAACAGGACATTTTGTACAGACTGATTTAGAAAAGCAAGCTGTTATTTTTAGGGATGGCAACTTTTTGTGTTTTATTACTGATCCACAGTGAGGCAGAAGCTACATTTTTTAGCACAAGAGGAATATAAATAATCTCAGTGCTCTCATGATTTTAATATTATTAGCTACACTTTCCTCCAACATGGTCATGATTTAGAAAGCACCTGTAAAACTCTGTGTTTTGTGGATCCTCTTCTGTTCCCCCTGGATGATGTTTGCCATTCTGCACGTGTGTGGTATGAGCACCAGTTGAATTATTTCCCCTGATTGTCTGAAACTGTGTCATCATAGCTCAGCCTCAAATTAAGCACATTGCATACACTCATTTCTGTGAGTTCTGTGCTGAGTTTGGGTACTAACCAGCTACAAAGGCACCTACACAAAAACCAGAGGAGCAACATGTTTCAGTTCTGTGACCATTAGGTTTGTTTTGCTTTTCTTCCCCTCTCTCCCCGTGCTCTTTAGAAACAGGTGGTATTTATCTAAGCAGCCTGCACTGGGCAGCTGGCTGATGGGTCCCTCCAGCTGGACATCTTCTCTACATTTAGCTCAACCACACCTGCTTCAGATAGCAAACAAGAAGTGTTTTTATCTCTTGTGTCTGGAGGAAAGGGGGGGCATGTGAGATGAGATGGGGGAGGGGGCATGAGGAAGAGGAGAATGAAAAATCCTGGGCTAATCACATCTTCTTCAGTTGTAATATTCTACGAAGCCCATCTGGTCTTGTACCAGAGAAAAAAAGAGTGAAGTTCAAGAGATTTCTCTTTTGCTCTGTTACGCTACTCTTTTTAACACAGTTATTTCATTATCTCTTGCTATCATTTGATCAGATTTATCTTCCATTAAAACTTCCTTTCCCTTGAAGCAGACAGTGACATGAGAATGCATGCCTTTCCAAGCTTTTATTGTTCTGAATTAAGAAATGGTAGAATAGTCTCATGAAAGATTAATGACTTCCTGTAAGCATCTTTGTACCTGAGGACAAGCAATTACAAAAATATGTCCAAAAGAAAACAAGAAAGGATATTAGACTGTATTGGCCAGGTATTTCTTGGCAGACAGCAAGCTTAGCTTGTTACACTGCCAAGATATTTAGAGCTAAGACAACTTCTGTCTTGACCCCATGGATCACATTTTGTTTTGTACATCAGTAACAATGTTGTCTTTGCAAAGACAAACTCACACTCTGTGGATATTTTCCTCCATGCTTCACTGTACTTAAGTTACCATTTCTGTGCTAGTACCTTTTGTGAGAGGTAGTTCTAGTCAAAGCTACCACTTAAGGACTGAGAACATTATATATATTTCTGGAATCTCTTTCATGTTTATCAATTCTTATTTTCTTTCCTATCTTTTTTTTTTTTTTTTCCTCATGGACGAGTTTTTCATAAGGTTTATTTTGGCTCACTAAGGGACTTAAGGCAAAATCAGTAAAATTGCCTAAATGTTAAATAGTCTCTAATACTCTAAATACTGAACTAAGCATTCACCATTTGATAGTTTGATAGACTGTTCGTTGCAGTCTTTGAGAGAGGTTGGAAACCAAAGAACTTCCTCTTTCTCTAATAAGTGCACTGACAGTGCAGTGTGGACTGATTGTCCTGCATTTATCCCGCTGGTATGCTGCAATTAAATGGAAATACTGTTGGCAAAATATTGTGGGGAATCAAACCTATAAAATCCAGCAGAGTGGAGACTCTTTTCCACAGCTCTGACCTTGACACATCATCTCAGGAAGGGCAGTGCAGATGCCCATGGGATCACCTTTGTGACTGTCAGGTAAAACATTTGACATGCACAGCCTTTGCACCTGGCTTTGTTAGAACTACAGAGACTCCTGTGAAATCTCCACTGGTGGGTCAGCTTATAATGGCATTGGATCTATTTCCAGAAGTTAAAGGGCGATCCTACAGCTTGCCTAAAAATATGGGATTTGACTGGAATTAGCCGTGATGCACTTGATTTCCCTGTCCAGTTTCTCAACACTATGGTCATTTTAACTTAGATGTCTAGTCCATGAAAAATTAGTGAATTTTGTCATTTTCCCAAAAAGCAAATGGGGATTTACTGATTTTGAGAGCTTGCCTGAGAACCTGCATAAGTGCATTCCTTAGAGATCCATTTTTCATTAAATCTGAGATTCTTCATGGAACAGTGCTAGGAAGTCTCTCCTTTGGAGAAGGTGCTATTCCATGCCCAGTAATGTGTGTAATATAGCCTATTTTAGATGTATAGGAAAATGCTGTTCATATTGGACCAGGATAGCACAGTGTATTTTGGCATCAAAGCAGTTTTAGTGGTGAGTGGAACAGATACAAAAAGGCTGTAACTCAATGGAAAGTAAAGTTGTGTTGCAACAATTTTTGTAATAGCATAACAAACCAGGATGGGTAAAAACAGTACAAGAGAAAGTGCATTAAATATTTTTATTCAATGAGAATTCCTTGACTAAAAGCATAGCCTGCACTTGATGTACTCTAGAGAAACAAAGATCATTAGTAGTAAAACTATCTTTAGTTTCAAAGGGTGGTTTTTTTCATTTCAGACAATTGCCCTGCAGTGGCAGATGTGGCAAATCCAAGAGTGAAGGTTACAAATCTTTGAAAATACAGCAAGCACGTGGGGATACATCAGCTTCTTAAATGCAAAAGAAATAACAGCTTTTCCGTTATGGTCACAAAATTTAGGAGATTTTCTCCTGATCTGTAAAGGCTATACTGGGTGGCCTCACTATATGATGAAAGAAAAAAAGGAGGAAGGAAGGAAGGAAGGAAGGAAGGAAGGAAGGAAGGAAGGAAGGAAGGAAGGAAGGAAGGAAGGAAAAGAGAGAGAGAGAGAGAAAGAAAGAAAGAAAGAAAGAAAGAAAGAAAGAAAGAAAGAAAGAAAGAAAGAAAGAAAGAAAGAAAGAAAGAAAGAAAGAGAAAAAGAGCATCAGTCTATTTTTAAAAGTGACACCTTAGCTTACGCTCTTAAACCTGCCTAAAAACTGGGTTAATTCTATGGTGCTGAAAGCGACATACATAAACGAAGCAAAAAGACTCAATGACAAATAAATTGAAATAGTAGGAAAAGCATTTATAAAGGCTAAAATATGTGAAAATTAAACCACAATTTTGACCCTAGTTATGGGCCAATTATTTTAACCACTAATGATTCCTACACAGGATGGCCTTATAAAACCCTGCCATTGTCTCTGTCTGGATTAGTAACTTTTGTCACTGCTAGTTTCCCACAACGAAATTATGTGAATAAGAAACTCTTTTCCTTTGAATGAGATCACGAAATCATTGCCCACAAACATAAGCATAGGAAGGCCAACATACAGGAGACTGCAAAACTAATAGGGGTAAGCAGAAGATGGTGTAGTCAAGTCAGAAGCAGCCCAAGCTGTCAAAAGTCCAGATGGGAGAGCAATTGCAGGACCTTGACTAGCTTAGAGAATGCAGCCTTTTGCAACAGAAGGTTGACCTCATCATGCTGGATTTGCAGTTGTTGGTTTCTAACCTTCCCTTGGTGGTCCCTGAAATGTGCTGAGAGCTCAGGGACTGTCAGCTGGCCCGAAAGAGTGGGAGTGCTGCTAAAAGAGATTTCTCTGGCTTCTTATCATGTCTTTGTAAAATACGCATGGATGGAGTTCCCACTAATCCTAATTTTTGAAGCAAAAAAACAAACATTAGTAAATGTTCGCAGATTATCTGTTTTTATATAGTGATTTTCCTATATGTGATCTTACTGGCTTCTGTTTTATTCTCAACTCCAGATAATTCACTTACTGTGTTTTTTTTGCCAGTACCAACTCTGGTTTGTTTAATGTTACATGTTCCTTATTGCAGTTATCATAATTTACCCAGCTGTTAGGTTGGGGTTTTGTTTATTTAGGGCTGTTTGTTTGTTTGTTTGTTTTAATATGTTACCGGCAGGAAAAACTCCAAGCCAGATCAGTTCTTTTCCTCCTGAGTTCATATCCTATTACCCGAGGAACTGTAATGATACTGGATAGAATAATTTTCCATCCAAGTTTTCATGTATCAAAAATCTGTGAAAGTGAATGCAGAAGTGGACAGTAAACACCATGGACTGCTCTTTTTTATGTGAGATCATTCCCTGAATGTTGGGACAAACCTGAGCCGGTTATTTTCTTATCCATTATGATGTCAGGTGAAGGGAAGACTAATATGGACACAGATACATTAAAAATGTGAATTTTTAAAGTTACTGTTTGCAGAGAAACAGGAAAATATCTTCAGTTTCTGCTTTCTACATGCATCCATCCAGCCATGGAAGCAAGGCACGCTCCAACCTGAAATCCTCATATTGAGCCTTGACTGACTGCACGTAGGTCTTTCAACAATGGGATTTAACATTCTGACCTAACATTTAATGTATTAATCCTAATTTTATGCTGATACTAAGACTCTCTGCTGTATTAAATCAACCCAGGTTAATTCGAAATTACGTCTCTCCCACCCACTATCAATAGGTCCACTGTTTGGTTCACCAGAACTGACCACCCACTTTTATGAGAATCTGCAGTGAATTAGAAAATCTGTCATTGCTGGAGGAGCCGGACAGCTAGGATACAGCCTGTCATTCCTTCCATACAATACACACCCTTTGTCCGCTATCTCTTCAACTAACCTGACATAACTTAGCCTCCCAGTCAATGGCATCTTTATTCTCTCCCAAGGAATTCTTCCTTCACCAGCGTTATTAAGAAATTTCTGGACAATGTTTAGTGGCTGCGCAATCATCCAAGGTTCTATTAAAAAGCCATCTGGGTAATTAATAGCACATTTGTTCTCAGCCTCCTCCCAATTTGTCCATTAGTGGAATAAAAGCACAGGACAAAGGGTAATGTGGTTCAGTTATATTTTACAAGAATTCTTCAGGAAGTTGAAAACACATGATAGTTTTCCAAAGATACGTATGTTTATGGGCACTCTACGAGAGCTGCAAAACTGCACAAGCCAGAGGCTCTCAACCAGGCTTCTCCCCCATCGATAGGAGATCAGCTATTGACTGTGGGCTGCCCTGTGCTGGTGCTCTCCAGCCTGGGATGGGGAGGGCGTGTGAATCATCTCCTTCATCTCAATTCAATTGCAGCTGATAAAACCGATTCCAAGATCCACGTCAGGGCACCACATCAAACACAGCACGAATGACTTTTATACTCTTTTACCTGATATTTGAAGGCTTTTCTGAGGTTTCTTTTTAATGTCTCTTCTTGAAAGCAGAATTACAGCCTCAGGCTGCACTCTCTGAGGTGGTTTTATTATTTCCTTTTAATTTGCTCTTTCTTTTTCTCCTCCCTTGAAAGGACCTGAAGAAGAAACACTTTGGGATTTCAGAAGTTTGTTGATAAATTTAAGAAATACTCATCTTAAGATGGCATTTTAGTCCTTTTATTTTTTTAAACTCCTATAAAATGAACTATTGCTAAAGAGCTGTGCTTCAGCAGCAGAGATTTCTCTTGCATCACAGACAATGAAAACTAATGTTTGTGTCTACTCAGTTATAATGGGTGTAAGGCCAGAGCTGGTGTAAACACAGTGATGAGCTCAATAGGACTCTGATGATTTATACCATGACTGGATCTGGCCTCTTAAGAAAATGGGACTGAAATTCATCAGCCAGAGAGATTTTTTGCATTAACTCTGTTGACAAAAATTTGGATTGTGGATGAAATGTGATTTTTCATTAAAAAGCCTCTTCTTTCTGTAGAAATTTTTGTTTCTTGGGGTTGAAAAATGAAATTTATGAAAAACAAGGCTTATTTATTTGCCTGTATTGCCTCAGACACTCATGAGGATTACATTTCTGTTGTTTTATTTGTCTCAGTGGGCTGTGCACTGCAGGGAAAAACGCAGCTCTCAAAAGAATCCTGACAGGATATTGTCATGGTTCACCATCTCATGGAGATTGCAGCACAGAGTGCCTGTCTAGCTTTGCACATGTTGTCCAGTCTACAGAACACCATGGGAGTGTTTCAGAAACCACCAGCCTCCACTTTTTTGATTTTGATTTTAATTTTCTTGAGGTGAGAGTGCTGGGTTGCTTTGTTGTTTTGTTTTGTTTGTTTTAGTTTTAGCCAGTTTCCTGGGAGGTGCAGATACTCAGTGTTGTTTGAGCATTTTTGGATCATGCTTTCCTTTCTTTGTTTTACACACAAAGTGCCACCCTCCTTAGTCTTGTATTTTGGGGGATAATTATGGATCAATAACAAGTATGGTGTGTAATTAATTACCATTTTCACCATAGCTGGTTAATTATTGCAGCTAATGGGATTTCCACCCTGGTGGCAAGGAGCCATTCTTCATAATTCTTTTCTCCAAACAGCAAACAGAGCTGTATATTTATATGACTTTGTTTGCAAAACAGTTTTCCATGAAAAAATGGAAAAACATTCCTGTTTTATATTCCGCTGTGGTCTGGGAGGTAAAAGACTAAGTCCCATAGACAGCTTTTCCCATCTTTGTGGAGAGTGTTGCGATTTCAGTCTGGATTGGAGCCAAAGCAAAGAGAGTGTAGCACACAGAAGGAACACAACACACACAGTCAGCTTTTAATTTACTTTGCACTCCAAAGCTTCCCCTTACACTTGTGTGAAGGACCTCTTTCCACAGCAGTATAAATATTTGTTGACACTTCACAGCCTCAAGTGCCTGTAAGAACATCATGTTTATAAAGTAAGTGCTCTGTAAATACTCAAAGGATTTAGGGTCAGTATGTCTGACTGTGCAGCACCCATATTTAAGCTTTGTTGGCATGCTGTAGACCTACTAACTCAAGCAAAGCTCTCGGTAAAGGTCATCAGAGCTCTTCAAGTTTAACTTTCATTCTGAGAGTAATCTCATTAAAATTAACAATGCAGTTGTAATTCTGTAAATTCCAGGGGACCTGCAGCTTCCTGTCTATTGCCACACCAGCCAGCAGGCTTGCCAAGCTTTTTTGACATGACATGGCTTCTCCTACACAAAATGTTCCTTAATATTCCCATTCTGTGCATCACATTGATATATTCCTCAGTGCCTCTCTGGGTGATATTTCTGTTGCACGTGCTGTAGAAAGCAGAGCACCTCACCCCACAAAGGGCCCTGGGAACCTGAGCATATCTTGTGACTTCCTTGTGTGGAAGCACGTTTACACTTCTTCGTACATTCTAAATTTAAAGGGTCAGGAAGACCCCGTGGAGGAAGAAAGGACAGTGGTACCAATAAATCACATTAAAAGTCTTAAATCACTTAGGTGCAAGGCACATGTAGTAGAGAAAGATTTCAACCACAGTCCCCCACATCACATCTTCCACAGATCCCAGACATCACATTCACAGCCTCAGGAAGCTTCTGGGCAGTCATTCTCTCCAGAGTCGCTAATGACACTTAATTATCAGTTGCATGCACCCCAATTTATATCTACATTAGCCTGTACAAGACAAGCCTGTTACCTTAGAATAGGACTTACACCTGTGTATGCTATTGGTGTAAAAAAACCCCATAATCTCTGCATCCATAAATAGTGTTGGTTGTATGCGGTGCTTACACAAAATGACTGAAACCATTTTGTCTAAAATTTTGCATCCTACTATTTTTGTTCACACTTTTCCTTTTGTTTTTGGTTTTTCATTGGCTCTCATATGACGGATTCCTTCCAAGGGATCTACAGAAATGTTTTTTCATGGGGATCAACTGAGGTGCAAAAAATAATTTTAAATCTTGTTTTAGACTCTCGTTCAAAGTTTACTGATGTTGAAGTGTTAGTTAACTTCTCCAGCTTGGTCTACAAGCTCAGACAGAAGACTTTTGAGAGAAACTGGAATTCCTCTGGTTCAGAGGCAAAACAGGCTGCGTTTCAGTGAGGAGAGTGGGGCATTTCTTGTGTGTCTTGGCTGAAGTGACTTGAAGAAATTGGCTCACTTGCGCCTGAGGTTTTTAACTGAACTCAGGAACTTTTCATTGCATGGGTGCATTAGGTACAAGACAAAAATGACTGGTTTTGCAGATCACATAGCAGGACATTTTCATTCCATACCTCTGTTTTTCTTACACCATCCTTTTTCACAGTAATAGAGAATTTTGTCTTTGCTTTTGTTTGTGAGACTATCTGTACACTGAAAGAAGACTGACTGATCCTAAGCTACTTACAGAGGATATTTTTGTCCCATTGACTTTCTGACAAATGAGAGCTGCCTTCTATAAAACTTAAAAGCAGTTCAAGCTGAACAGTTTCTGACCTGTACTTGACCTACTCAGCTTCATCTGCTCTTGACAGACTTTTCAACAGCAAGCTCACAAAACTCTCTACTCTCCTTTTTTTGCATTACTCTTGGATAAAGCCGTTAGGCTTTTTTTTTCCTTCACTATTTCAGTTTCATTGGACTTTGTGTTTCACTATTTCTACTCATTCTTTCCTCCCTAGGTTCAGCTTGTAAGAAAAGCACAGAGAATATTTATTTACTATTCATAACACAGTGCCTTTCCAAACTCTGTGAGGGTTTGAGCCACACGTGGAAGGACTGGACAATTTAGGAAAAAACCCTCCTATTCACTTCATAGAAACAGATATTTAGCTGAATATGTATAGAAATTTGCATATGGTGAGCTAAAAATACTCCCTGAGGTAGTCAGTCATGTATAGATGCAGTTGAACTGAGAAGGAAAATAACTCACAATTTCCTCTCTTATATTTTTCCTTATATGTCTCAAAACAAAATGTTTCATAGTCAACAAAATTTCATCTTAAGTAGTTCCATTTTTAGTATTTCGAGTCCAGTTTTCTGACATATTAAGTATATCCTGTGAGATGCTGACTATGAATGCAGTAGGACTTAAGCACTCAGCATTTCCCGGGAAGTTTTTCAGTGATTTCAAAAGAACTATAAGTAAAGTTGAAGTATTTTTTCTTCATTGTCCTATTCACCAAAAAAGAACCATGTTAGGCCGAGATGATTAAGTTATTACTTTAGTTTGCTTTCCATTCATTTTCAGTTTATGCAGTGAGTAATAATTCATTTTTCTTGATATGATGTGCTTTTGCACAGGAGAATATAAATGGGAATTTGTCTATTTTCTGCTTTATACAGGTAATTAAAAATTAGGAAAAATAGATCATATAAAGTCACTGAAGAAGCTGTTGTACACTTGAGAACACTATTATTTGCACAACAAGACAGCAACAAAATTCGCCATGCTGTACCAGATCTCTTTAATAACTTCTTCCAATGATTAAAGGCAAAGGTCTGTTGTGTAGAAATCAACATGGTTTGCTCCTATTAAGGTAAGGTCATTAGAAAACACAGAATAGAAGCATAAGGACTACAATCAAACAAATAGATTAGGGACTAAACTAACAGTATAGATCTACATTGCATTGTTCTACCCTCACAAAATTCAGTGCTTGAATGTAATACAGAAAGAAATCAAGAGGTCTGTGCATCTATTGTTTCAAGGAATTTTAGCTATTTGGATGAAGTACATTGCCTTGTAGTTCCTGCTTGTTCTTTATATACTTTTCATACTCTCCATGGAAGAGATGGTCTCATCACAGGCGCTGAAATGACATCAAAGTAACATTCCTAAAGACTTCCATACAAAGTAGAGAGGAAAAAGGAAAGCTGATGCCTGCCTTACTGTTTTTTGGTGCTGTCTGGGACAACAAAAATATGTCTTGCAGTCTCTGTCCAGTGGAAGACTGCAAATCCATTCTAGGCACAAATACAAATTTTTTTCCTTAGGATAAATAGTAAATTTGAAAATACATTTTTCTAATCCATCTCTAACGTTTTTCCTGTGGCTACAATGCCTCTCTAGAGCCATCAGTGAAATGAATATTATGCTAAAACTCAGCATAAGAAGAGCCATCATCCTTGGTGATGTTATCATGCAACTCTCAGTAGGCGTAGTGTGGGATGTTCAGTTGTGTGTAGAAACAGAAAATATTATGTCTATGCCCTGTTCACCAGCCAAAGCTTCCCATTTTCTTTCCTATATTCCATGAAGATTGTTGGCAGAAAAGGAAGGAGTACAGGGAGACCTGGAATTCTGGAGTCTGAGATGATAACTGACTTAGATTTGTAAATAGCAAACAGATGATGATGAAGAAATTTTTTGTTGACTGATGATGAAAGCCAACTGAAAAGTGCAAAGATTAAATAATAATGTGTCTGGAAGTCATACATCGTAATTAATCTACTTGTCCTGTTCATTTACATTCCTTCTACTGAATGGCCTTTGCCAGAATGTAGTAATCAAGAAAAGGACATAGTTAATTCCCCACATCCCTACAGACTGATCTCTTGATTAAAAGTTTACATTTTCAGTGTGACCTCTACTTGAGTCAGGTTGTTGAAAACACTTTACAGAATTAGTTATTTCTGTTTCACAATGCACTGTAGTTTTTAACGTCAATTGTTAAAAAAAATCAAGGATGATATTTCCAAACCAGTTCTATGAAAATTATTAAAAACATGCAGATGGTTTTTGAGCTTTGAGCTTTCCTATATGGTCTTATTGATTTTGTGTTTCTGAGTCTGAAAAATTCAGACTTTGGTGAATATATGAAAATGTGCTCTTCCTATTCAATAGAAGACTTCATTTTTGTACCCTGAGATTCTGAGATGAGATACACAACTCCCACAGTCTATCAATTTTCCTTTGAGTTCTTCTGCCTCCTTCCTTGCTATGATCTAAGTCTCCTGTTCCCATGTGATCCTTGTTTGATCTAGCACCACATTTCCTTTCAGAACCTCCTAGCCTCTCTCACTCACACCATTTAACTTTTCAGTGTGCCCCTGGTCCTTGGGATTTCCCTTGGCTGTATCCTTTTGTCCCCTTCAGCAATTTCCTCAGTCTAGGTAGTTATTTATATTAAGAAATTTGGCCTGCTTTAAAAGAGAAAAAAACCCCTTTCCTAATGTAAATATGAGCTCATGGTTCTAGAAATGATCTTCCTGATTTTCACTTTCTCTCTTGCCTCTCAGGATTCTTGTCAGCTCAAAGGTATAATATGCATGACACATGGCTTCTGTACAAGTGATGTTCACAGCTGCTGCAGCTCCTAATTATTTCAGATTAATTGTCATAGAAGAAACTGCACACACACCAAAATCCAAGAATCAGAATCTTGTCCCTATCCATATAACCACTATTGAAAAGTTTGCCCAATTGGGAAGTCTGCAGTCCATTTCAGATGTGCAATTCACTGAAGAAAATAGACTCCCTGTGTATTATATATCTGGTGGGAAAAAAAATCTGTTTGTGTGCTTATATTTAATTTACTAGCTTTGAACTCTTATGCAAACATTTCTTCATGTTTCTGATTTTCTTTTTCCTAAATTGTCCTGGACATTGAGCTGCTTCCTCATTCCTCCTTTAATTCATGATGTGTTGGATTATCACAGCTTTTCTGGTGATAAAGACGGTGGATTTAGTGTTGGTATGAATGAGAAATCCCTAGCAGAACCGTGCTTTCTGATCTACTGTAAAATCCTTCCTGCAAATGACTGCCTTGAGAGATGAAACAAAAAGGGAATTGGAACGTAACTGGAAAGATCTTTTTTTCCAGGGAG
This sequence comes from Monarcha castaneiventris obscurior, assembly GCA_026261815.1. NCBI lineage: Eukaryota > Metazoa > Chordata > Aves > Passeriformes > Monarchidae > Monarcha > Monarcha castaneiventris. The sequence continues at coordinate 15,460,247 of JAMPIT010000379.1, forward strand.
CTCCTCATAATCTAGATATTGTCATACAGTTCCTTCATGGTTATCTGTTTCCAGAGATTTATTTGGAAAGGCAGAGGGAGAGGATGGGTGAGGTTAAACGCTGGGATATTTCAAGATGTGTGATTATAGTTTCAGATGCTAGTCTTGTGGGTAAGGTTTCCCTCAAAAGTCTGTAGAAGCTTTGCATAAATCACTCAAGAAGTATGTTGGATCTTGGGGACGGAAGTGCAGAAGCTCTGTGCATGTGCAACTATAACAGAAGTTTCAAAAAGAAAAGCATGACTGCAGCCAGGAAAGTAAAAGGATATTTTGCATATCTGAGCAAGTTTACCTCTTGCAGATAAAGGGCTTCAGAAAACCTTTTATACCTAGAATATGGAATTGAGTACTCTCAATATGCAAAAGGTTATCAGTCTTGGGGTAGAAATTCCTATTTTCTTCTGTGTCCTGAAATTATACCTGTTTGAACACCAGCATGGATTGCCGTCATATATTGGACTGCTTTTACCATAACTCAGTAATGCAACATAAATCACAGAAGTCATTTCTCTGGTTGTGCCTATCACTGTTGTTCAGCCAGAAAGATTTTGCTGGACTAAATGGATGCTTTATGTGTAACATTCTGAAGAATTATGAATCAGTCAAGCTTAACCTTAGGGCTCCAGGAAGATACAGAAACACTCTCTTATACAAAACAAAATTGTAAGCAATAAAGAAATGAGAAACATTAATAAAAATGTAATAAGTAATAATATGATGAGAAACAGAACAGATTGCCAAAAGCGGCTTGAGCCAAAGCTAGCTCCAAATCTAATTTTCTTCCTTTCTGAAAAAGTAGTGTGATGGATAGGCAGGAAACAATAAAAGTGACATATTTTGCCTCCAGGAAAGTTTTTCTAAAATGCAAGCTCCATGTGCCATGTCCATAAAGAATGGGAAAAGAGTATTTTGGCTTTCCTAAGTCAAAGTTAGGTCAAGATCAGTGGATGTAGAGTTGCTTGAAAACCTGCACCCAAACAGTAGTTCTTTCTGATTTTCTGTTATGCATGTAAGTAGGATCCTGGAAGGATGACTTCAGCCAGTATCACTCAACACTTGGCTGATTAGAGGTTGGATAGCATGTTTACAAAATATGCAAATAGCAGAAGTCTGCGAAGGGTTACTTGTAGACTAGGAGAAAGGATCAGCATTTAAAATACCTTTGAAAAGCTGAGAAGTCAGAAATCAATTAATTGAATTAATTGAATTCAATAGAGAAAAATTCAAAGGAAAGAAAAAAACTCCTTTTCAATGTACAGGACAATTGGTTGAAGTAGTAATAAACAAGTTAAAAAAATAAGGTAGCAATAAATGAGTGAAAAAATAAGAGCCTGAGAGAAACATGATTCTGGTTTTTAGTCAAAAACATTCTAGCTAGAATTCAAGAAAAAATACTTTATTTGTGTTTATTAGGCTTTATCTGGACCAACACCTCCCTATTGGCATACCTCCTTTCAAAAAAGGCGCAGATAAATTAGTCCAAAATGGCAACAGCAAAAGAGCTTTATAAAGTAAAACCCACCTGAGACATTGAGTTAATTAGTAAAGATTCATCAGGGAGACAGGAAAAGATTAACTATACCTATGAAAGTCCTGCTGGGGATGGCCTAGATGTAAAATTGAAGCTACCTGAGAGTAAAGGCTTGACAATATTTTGAGACCCTCCTGTTTCTGTGTGACACGGTTATGGAGATGGACTCAGTTCACTTTGCAGTGGCATTTGTCATGTTTTCCTTTTTCGTGCTTTCTGAGCTGGTGATTCAGGAAGCTGGGGCAGGTCCAGGCATGCATTAGAGTTAATGGATGTTTACACAAGGAACAATGTCTTTGCACTTGAGGTATTCAAAAACAGATGAAATCAGAAAAAGGGCCTCCCTCAGTGCTTCTAAGGGAATTTGGATGCATGTCTGTGTGCTGTGAAAGCAGCCAGCTCTTCCCCAATGTGTGAAAGCCACAGGCTAGGGCTCTGATTTCTCCATATACCAGTCAATTAAGTGCCATAGGTGTTGCCTTGCCCACATTGCTGCAGGTTTTGGCACACTTTTAAGACGTGAGGAAGAACATTCTCCATCAACAGCCTGATGCACAGAGTCCAGCAGAATGTCAAGCTGCTGTCAGACTCGTCTTTATTTCTGTGGAGTTACAGAGGGATGGACTGAGATGTTCACTTACAATTTCTGCAGGCGGTGGAAATGTGGCTGCTGCGTGGATGTGTGGACACTGTGCCCTGGGCTGCCAGGCAGGTGGACAAGTCATGGGCAACATAAAATGTGTCAGGCCAAAAGTGCCCCTAAGGTGAGCTGATAGGAACTGCAGAAATCACACAATTGCAGTGTGGCACTGGCTTGCTGTTTCTCTGTGCTCATGCGTATGGACTTCTGGTACAATGAGCATGATTTTTTTTGAGGATGAAGGAAGGTATTTGTTGTGTCCTGGATCTGACATTTGGCTTGGAGTCCTCAGGGCAGTCTTGGGAGAAACTTTTCTGAATTATGGGTTATGTGATGAAGACCATGTAACTCCTTAATACCTCATTTGTGATGGTGGGGAACACAGGGTAAATGACACAAAAGCAACACAGAACTGTGACCTGATTCTTAAACTGATCTCCGTGTCTGTTGTCACAGAGTATCTTGATGGATGGACAAAAGCAGCCTTGTCCAGTTTGGTTCTGCTAAAGGAAATGTACAATATGGCATTTGTGTGGTTGCAGGAAAACTAGGCTTTGATTCCTTATTTTAGCTAGTTTGATATCTTTTTTTTAAATTAAAAAATAAATTAGAGTGACAACCAAATAAAGATAAGCATGTCACACTTTAATGGTGCTGTCTTTTTCATTAAAGTTAGCTGTTTCATTAATGATGAAAATACTCATCAGTGCTTGCTACATCATTATTGAGATCAAAGTATTAATTGAATAATTTATTGCCAGACAATGCATATACATTTTCAAATAAAACTTTATGCCTCCCCTCTACTTTACTCAGAGGAAAGTAATAAAATGTATGGACAAAAAGTTGCAGTGGCTATTTGCCACTCAACTCATTTTTTTTTCAAAACTAAAAATTGCAATGTCAGTTCATTAACTTATAGCTTGTTCTAATGTCAGCTACCAGTGTGATTTTGTGTTATTCATGAGTCACCGAAGAGTACAAATAGGATATATCAGGTCATTTGCCATATCCTAGAGGTTTTTTGTCCCTTCAACTTTATTAATTTCTTTTTTTTTCATGCTGAAGTCCAGGTCTCCTTGTCCTGAGCAGCCAGAAATAGCTGTTCATTGCAGACATATCTGGCTCACACTCACCCTGCTGTCTACATGTCTCTGGCACAAATCCCTTCTCTCCCACACACAGTCCCATCACGCTCAACAGCAAATCCAAAGCTTCTAGTACAAAAAATCCCAGAGCTTTAAAAGCTTTAAAAACTACCATGCACCCATGAAAGAGATCAAGATTCACAGAGGGTTTTGTCAATGCACCAGGCTGTTCTTACTGGAAAGGAATTTGTTCGATGAAGTTATCTGTGAAGTTCATTTCCTAGGATAATTCCTCAGAGCTGCCCCCCATTCCCAGGGAACTGCAAACTCCCTTTCCCCTGCATAAACCTCAGTAGCTTCTGCCAATAGTTTTTTGGGAAAAAAGTGTTTCAAATTTACTCACAGGGCCTCACTTGGTCCCTTTTCCAAAGATTTTGTGTACAGGTACTGAACAAAACGCCTCTGCTTCTAGTGATTGCTTTTATCAACGCTGTGCCATCACAGATGTATCACTAAATCTTATTTTCATTCCACATACATGATTAAGCATTTAGCCATATGCAGTAATTGTTCATATTGGTGCACTGGGCAGAATCCTTAGTGAAGTGTTAAATAGATTGCTATGGCACATTGCAATTTACTGTGATAAGAAAGATAAAAAGCAACAAAGATTTGTGAACAAAGTTATCTGTAACTTGGGGGAGACAAGAGGCTGCAGTTCACAGAGGCCTGATTTGCAAATAATTTCTGTATGTCCTAGGCTAATCTTGGCTTTCAGTGTCTTTCAATACTTACCTTTTATTTACAATTTTTGGAGTTTTACCATTAACTTGCAATTTTTTCAAGTTTTACATTTTATTTATAATTTCCAGATGGGTCCCTACAGTCACTCCAAGTCTTCAAAATCATGCTTCTTATGTACTCCACATCCCAACCCCTTCAAAATGGTAAGTGTGGTTTTGCATAAAACAGATGCTTCCCTTTAGAAAAGTTTGTTACAAGAGAATAGACTTCAGGATCAAGGGAATTAGGTAAGCTGTGCAATTACCAGAAAATACATGCTCCAGTGCAACTGGAAAGCACCATCTGGGACTTTTCAGACTGTAACAGTTCTGCAAAAATCCACTTGTTGAAAGAAATAGACACTGCAGGGGCATTTAATCATCTCACTTTCTTATATAAAAGGAAATCCCTGAACTCCCTTAGAATATCAGCTGTGAGTATAATTAGCCTGGTGATGATAATGTGCTTCACAGGGAGTGGTGGATTTTGTGAAAGATTTCAAGTATCTGAGAAACATATTTATCAGCTGATGTTATTTCTTGCCACCCTCACCCAGTGATTTCCGCAAATGGAACTGCAGTGACAATTTCACCTCAGCTGCCCTGAGAGTTATCAAAGGAAAGGCACAGGACTTTAAATGTCTTTAAGATGCATCAGAAAATTAAATTGGAACCATGTTTTTTATTTTGGACTATGATGCCTGCCTGCAGAGTACTCCTGGCCACAGGCTGCATGACGTTCTGTGCTAGCACATAGAGCAAACTTTAAGAGGGTTATTTTCAGCAGCTAGGAGACACAGCTAAAATACCTTTGTATCTTCACAATGAAAATGGTATCCTATCCCTCACACTGGTCAGATGTCAGCCCAGTTCCCTCCTGCACTGTTTTAAAGGAAAATTAAATATCCTGTTTTTTTTAGCTGGAAAACTAGTCAGTCAGTCTTCACCACCGAAACTGTGCTTTGTTCAGCCAGACATATCTGTGTCTGACTTTTCTTCTAGTCCAAAGAGAAGGACCAGTAAAATCACTGATGTTGTGTCAGGGTTTCAGCATATTCATTGCATCCTTTACATTTCTTTGTCACTTGGGTAGAAAATGGTAGGTTTTGAAATCTTATTTACCAGTGATGTCTGCTTCTCTGTATTGCAACTAGAAGAGGCTCTTTCTCATGGGCCAACTGTTCCCAACCCTGGATTCCCACCAGAGCCTTAAGTGTTAAGATGGTGCTGTTTACTTTAATAGCCATGTAGTGCACAGCAGAGGCTGAGTATGCACAGATGTTTGAAGTGTGGGTGTAGCACTGGGGCTATACTGAAACACTGAAGCTGATAGAGCTTATGTCCGTACACTGAACTGCAGGCAGACATGATCTAATGCTGATTCCAAACTAATGTGGCTGGTTTGCTTTCCTAGGATGCCCCACATGCAGCTGATTATGGCACTGTGCTAACACAGAACTGTGGATAGCTTATTTTGCCCACTGCATCCTGTAGATTCCTACACAAGACTTCTGAGGCAGATCATCAGCCAACCTAATTTTTTACTCACAGATTACCACTACCCTTCCAGAAAAAGTTACTTCTGGTGACAGAAATGGTTCGTGGAGTAAGTTGTGATCCTTCCACTCATGTGCCATGCTTTTAGATATCCTATGCTTCTCAGGTAAAACACTTGAACTTGTTTGAAATTCTCTTTGCTCTAAACCTGAACTCTGGTGGTACAAGACAACTGGTGACAAAACTAAACCTAACTGGTATTTAGGTGTTGGGGGAAAAAGCATCTACCACAGACAAGAGCATTATTTTCCTGACAAGATCATTATTTTGCTCCTTCAGATTTCTGGACCCCTCCCAGACAAAATGAGAATCTCTTTGAGATATGCAGAGGACCCCTGCATTCTCTGACATCTGCACTCTGGCACCTACTTTGATACAAAATTTGCCCTAAGGTGTCTGTATTCCTTTATGATGCAATTACCAGCACAATTATATTAAGAGCAGCTTGAATACCAGTAAAGCAATCCCAATGTACTCATTGCCTAAATCTCACTCGCCCAATATAAACTGAAGTCTAAAATTTCTATTGCATTATTGTGTAGTAAGGACAGTAGCTGGCATACTTACTAATGTCTTTTAGTGGCTGAACATAAAAGGGAATTTACACAACCACTTCAGGCAGCCTGGGTCCCCCTTTTCAGGTGTGAAACATGATTCTAAACCATATGAGCAGGTATAGCAAAGGCAGCTTGTTGCACAATGCCTGGCTTTGTTACAAGGGCAAGCTTGTCTTACTGGAACCTGAAATTTTGCAGTCTATATGACTTTAATCAAACCAACAGATGTTAATCAGCTGACTCTGCTTTGTTCACATGGAGTGTTATGTGCTGCTTCTGTGGAAAAGGACTTACAAGAGAAAGCAAAGCACAGATGTCCTAAACTCTAAGCCTTGGAACCAGATGATGAACTACACCGGAGCTGCTTGTATGCACGCCCCTTACAAAATGTTCAGTAATTAATGCAGCTTCCTTCTGCTTGTCACACGAGCCATGCTGTTGTGTGCTTAGTCTCACAGCATCATTCCACCAAAACTCAAGTCCTAGACCAAAATATATTATTGTATTTCTAAGCAGGGGCTGTTTTACTGGTATGTGTGAAACTGCATTCTTCCTTGGAAACCACTAGATTTTGAGTATTTTAAGTAATGTTACCTGGCCTCTGTTATTCATTAGGACTCTCTTCCTTCAGTGTGGATTTTGAAAAACAGCTAGAACTTTAGCTGCTCAACATCACTGAAATGGAAAGAAATTTTCACTAATATTTTTTGCTGGCTTTTGAAAAAAGAGAACCCATGCGTGAGAGTAGGCGATTACAAGACAGTCCCTCTTTTTGGCAATAAGGATAATTTTCCCTGGGAAAGTAATATTTTTTTCTGCTACTTTTTTCTGTTTTTTGAATTTTGCATACCATTATTTATTGCTATAGAAGAGTGAAGAAAAGAGTATATAGAAGAGAGAGGAGTGAAGTTTGACATGTTCAAAGGGTCCTGATGGAACACAGCACATTTCAGTTCAGGGTTCAGTCATTAATTATCACAAGACTAGACTAGTCCATTGCTTGCTCACAAACAAGATAAAAAAATAGAAGGAATCATGGCTAAAAAGGAAACAGATTAAAAATGCAGTTACAACATAACTGAGATCACTCATCGACAGTACACATGAGAGAAGGGTGAATGGTTGAGGGTATCAATTGAGATAATCAGTTAGGGCATGGTTTCCATAGCTTTTTCCCTTTTCAGCTGCAGTGACGGTATCTGAAAAATTTGACATCAGCAGTTCTGCTGTCCCAGCATCCAAACTTTAATTATTTCTTATTGAGATCTGGTATTGTTTCTGTGAAGGAAACACTGTGTGGTCTCAAGGGAAACACATTTTGTCTCAGGGTATTTCATGCTCTCTTGCACAAGGAGAGTAGGTGGGAAGCAAATAGCCACAAAACAGGATATAGTGGGTGAAAATGAGTTTGCTGTGCACATGACTGATCTCACAGGGCCATGCTGTCACAGTTCCAAGTCAATCTAAAAAGCTGTGTGAAGAAGTCAGAAATATTGGAAGAGTCATAGAACTTAATGGTCATAATAGAACATAATGGTCATAGAACTTGAATCGACGTAAGGCCATGTCTGCCTTCAGTGTATTCAGGATCTATTCTGTATCAGCTTCAGTTTTTGATCCACACAAAAAAAGCAGGACATGTTTATCTTCAGCAGCAATGTCCAGAGAATTGTTTAGTGCTAATTATGTCTAATGGTTCTTATCTAACTAAGACCTCAGAGTTTGCAGAAGTGAACTGCAGGAATTCAGGTGAGTGTGTAGTGGAAACCGTCTTGCCAGAAGGACAAATCTGAAATAGAAATTTCATGGGGGTGGCTACGAGAGATGGTGGCTTCAGAGATGCTGCCTCCCGTCTGTACTGATCATCACACCATGTACTTGGCTAGGATAGAGTTGATTTTTTTCATGTGGTTTGTATGGTGCTGTGTTGTGTGCTGGAAAGAGTGGATTATACAGAGATATTTCAGCTATTGCTGAGCAATTCTTAAACAGAATCAAAACCTTTCCTTCTCCTCACACAGTCCTGCCAGTGAGTACCCTGGGGGTGGGCAAGATGTCAGGAGGGGACAGAGCTGGGATAGTTGACCCCACTGACCACAGGCATATCCCACACCATATGAGGTTGTGCTCAGAAATCAAAGATGGGGAAAGATGAGGAGGAGGGGAAAATTCAGTTATGGTCTTCCCAGGTAATCATTACAAGTGATGGAGCCCTGCTTTCTTAGAAATGACTAAATGCCTGTTTGCTGATGGGAAATAGCAAATTCCTTGTTTTGCTTTGCTTACACAGAAAGCTTTTGCTTTGCCAATTTAACTGCCTTTATCTGAACCCATGAGTTTTTGCACTTACATCCTTTCAGTTCTCTCCCCGATCCTGAGAGAGGGTGTGCTAGCTGGGGTTGAGCTGCACACCAGGGTTAACCCACATCACTCCATGGGCTTCAGCTCATTATAATCAAACTCAAATCAGACTGGTTTGGTGAATTCAGGCATACTGACCCTCGAAGTTTCCTGATCAATGATCAAAACAGCTGATAAAATTTATCATTGAACTTCGTACCCCATCTTTGCTTAGGAACATTTGATGAGATGTGACTAACCCTCTGTAGCTGCTGTCATCTGCCTAACTAGAAAATTCCACGGGAGCACTCAATTTCTCACATTCTAGACTCTAGATATGCTAGATGCCCAACAGCAAGCATCTCTTCTCAGAATCTTTCACCACAACACCTTTACAGGGATGATTGGGTTGTCCAAAGTCTTACACACAGATAGGAAAACCAAGCACAAGAAAAAGGAGCTCACAAGTAGCCTGTGTAGACAGAGTGGCAATCCTCACTTATGTCCAGGATTATTTTAACTTTGCCTAAACTGAAGAATTTAACTGGTAAATCTAAATTAGTATCCTGTTTGTAGTATCCTAACCCTTGCACTGGGGAAAGGTTTCCAGTGCCTGGTCTTCATTCACTCTGTGGGCAACCAGTCTTACATTTGGATGCTTAATGTTAGGTAGCTTAAACCTCCCAGTAATATCTGGTTGCTTTTTTAATACTTTTTTTTCCTTAAGAATAGAAAAAGCAGAAATATGGGCAAACATTATTCTCAAGCACTGAAAACGCTCATCTTGAGTATCATGAATGGTGATTCTGGAACAGAACTGGTTTAAAAATAAAGAGAGTCTTACATATCTGGGTCAAAGTGGGAGTTTCTGAGCTTTGTATAGTCAGCTCACCTGTCATGTCAAGTTTGCTTTTCTGGGTGCAAAATCCTGTCTGGAGCTCTGAAGTACCACTAGTTAACAAACACACCCATCCTCAGTGTCTGACACTGACATTCCACCACTGACATTCCACACCACCAGCAGAATAAAAAGATGGGATGCTGCCTAGGGGCATTCTTTTGATCCAGTCTGAAGACAAAAACGTTTTGGCTGTGCAGGCACAGTTTGTGACTATAGAAACACAGTTATTTTTGCTATCCTTACTAAATTATCCAACAACCACAGGAGCAAATGAATCAAGTTCTTTTGTTTGCATATTTACAGTATAATGTATTTGACTTGTCAAACTAACTTAATGGAAAATTAACAGGGATTCCAGCTCTTGCTGTGGCCCTGCCTCTACAGTATGAACAAGCTGGTACAAACCATGGCAAACAACCACTAGTCACTTTTGATTACAGAGAGCAGTCATTTAAGTTGCAGAAATCCTACATCTTGTGGTACTGTCTGGAAAGCAAAGGCCATGATTTGTGGGACAATCCCAACAAAAACTGACGATTGTGGGATCTACCACTGTGCATATTATTTTAGAGTTAGTTCAGGAGAAGAATGAAAAACTGAGAAGATTAAAGTTTGCCAACCCAAAAGTCTGGCTGTTCTCCTCTGTCATATATATTAAAAGAAAAAAGTCCAAGAAAAGAGAGAATGTGAGGAAGCAGTTTGCTTGGCAGTTCTATCTTGGCTTCTGCCGTGTCATTTTTTGAATTTTATAATGACTTCTGTGCTTAGGAGACTGCATCTGTTATTTGAATTTTAATGAATATATTTTTCCTTCCTAAGCATAAATTTTATCATCTTCATTTCCCTGCCATTTATATGCATTAATTTAATCGGTTTTACAATAAAAATTATTATTCAAACTATAAGAAATTTTGAAATTAAATATGATCTATAGAGAGAGATTGATTTGATTCCTTGCTTTGTGGCAAAGGAGGCCCGTAGATTTTATCAGAAATAGTTTTTCCTCTGTTATTTTTCACATAAGTAGTTTAGACCCAGTCCTATTCTTCCTGAAAGTCTGAAAGAAACCTGAACGTCATTCTGACATCTTTAAACAAACCTGAACAATGGAATTAACTGAAACCATAGGGTATTTTTTTTAAGATGACACAAATGAAACTCTCAATTTTTTGACAAATAATTTAGATCAGAGAAAAAAAATACCTGAAAGAAAAAAAGTTAATAAAACCCCCTATTTTTCCTTCAGTTCAATACTGAAAGAATTGGATAGCAATAAGTGAATTTCAGTGAATTAGAAATGAATTTTGATTCACAGCACTTGAATGTTTTTTTCCACTCGCTCTTCATATTCACTCTTGTAACCATTCTAGTTAGCACTAGTCCATGGAAAATTAATTTTCAGTTCATGCCAAATTTAGTGAAGTATATCAAGTATAACAATCTCCAGAGCAGTAGAGTTTTTTGTCCAAATTTCTCATTAGTGTTAAGATGCCTATCAACCCATTTTGGCAAGTGAAGGCATGACCGAGATAGTGCATGCAGGTCACTGTTGCTTGAATTGCCTTCAGCCCAGCTGCACTTTTTTACTAGGTCTTTTTCCTGTTTGTTTTTTCTCTTCTTTGTGTGGGCTGATGCCTGGAGATTCAGCGTGAAAGATCCTACAGGCGTCTGACCCTGCTTTCTCACAAAGACCACGCACGTTCATATTTGCTACAGTAATAATTTCTCTTTCACAACAAACCCTTCTGAAGGACAAATGAGCACAAAGACAAAAATGAAAGCCAAATACCATACAATAATCACAAGAATGAATCACCAGGGGAATTAGACACAGATGTGTTTCTCAGGATCAACCTGAATATTGGAAATTTGCAAAGGCAAATACAATATTCACACACAGAGTACAGAAGGTGAGCTCCAGTGCAGCCAGACTTTAAGAGAGTTGGAGTGATGTAATCCATAGCTGTTCCTGTAGCAATCTTGAATATGCAACTAATCTTTGTAGCCAGTTGCACTCTGAATCAACAGCTGCTGATGGATTAATGGAATATTTTCTCAATGGTTATTTCAAGCCATTTATCTTCTTTCTATGCACACTGAAAACTAAAACTTTCAGATAGCTCACGTACTAAACTGCATCATGCACAGACATATTATCTCTTCTTCCTGTGATGAAAAAAGCACCCTACATCTTACATATTTCGTAAAACCACTAGCAAAAACTAGCAAACCTTGCTGGCAATTTTAATAGCCTTCCTCCAAACAGTAACATAAGTGCATGCAGGGTGAAAGTAAATTTACTATTGAAGCTGTGTAGTTCCTCAGTAATTTTCTCACTCACATACCATTCAACTTACTATTTTGAAACCTAATGTATCATGGAGTTAGAAGTACAGATTTATTTCTCTGTATTGAGACTTGCTCTTATTTTAGAACTATCCTGGCAGCAACCTGCTTCATGCTGGAGCAGCTTCCTCAGATGATATTAGGAAGTGTCTCAATTTTCTGCCATGAAGATGGAAAATCTCATTCCTGGGAAGATTAATTGTTTCCTTTTTGAGCAAAGTGAGACTTTGGGGACAAGAGAAGCTTCTGGGGAGACTTCTTCCTTTACATCTAACTAGAGAAGAACAGAAATGTCAGTTTTAGATGCACAGTGGTGGGTATGTGTGCTGGGAAAGACGATGGGGGAAGGGTTTTCTCTAACCACATCTAATGTGGTTATGCCAAAGCTATGCCAAAATTAGATTGAGAAGGAAAAAAAGGCATCTGGAAAATTGCAGCAACTTAAAGCATAATATTTTTGTGCAAGTCCAGGGGGACAGCAAGGGTGTAGTGATATTTATCAATAGATACAACATAGGGTTCCAACAAAAAGAGAAGGAACAAATTGTTCTCTGCCCTTGGCATGATAATTTGCCTTTTACCTTCTGCATTTTCATATATTAGTTTGAAAAGCAGAGGACCAAAACAATCAACAACAGATGTTCCATACAATCAGTGTGGTACATGAATTCAGTTAGCATGCAAATTGTCATCCCTGGGCTATTCATGAGGACTGCTGGGAAAGCAGGCAGCCTGCTTTGCAAAAATAGATAGAAGGGGTATGATTAAAATGTCTGGATTCAATCACATGTTTAATCACCATCCACTATTTTAGCTCAGCTACGATGACTGGTAGCTATTATGACAAAAATTTGAAAATGTGCATGATGCACAGTGGCACCCAGAAGCCTGATAGGTGGTCTGTGCTTGATCAAAATGATCAAAGCTTTGTTCTGTGTTTTCCTCTGGTCCACCTCACCACACAATTTTGAATGCACAAAACATGATTTATAGGAGGGTGTTCTATACTTTTGTTCTTGGGCTAGAGTATTATGAAGTTTTTCAGTGAAAGCAGCAAATTATTTTTCCCCCTCCTTAAAAGTAACAATAGATGACTGTGTTATCCATTCAGATCTGGGTAATACAGGAAATCAAGACCTCTAACCTGCTTACGTAGAAATCAAAGGTGAATCCTAAGAAAAATTTTGATGTGTCCCATAAAAACCTTATTCGAACCATTCTGAAACTTAAGAGTCAGACAACAATCATCCTTGTGCCATATTGACACTTCCTTTACAGTTGTGGATGGGCAGCAGAAGGGTAGGGAAAAGTAGTAGGAAAAATTAACTTTGATTTAATTTTTTAAAATCAAAAAAGTGGGTTAGTTAGATTTTTTTGATAAGAATATATATCATTTGTTCAATGAATGAAATGCAAAATGAAAAGACCAGTCTCTGAGGGATAGACTGGAAATTTTACTCACTCTGATAAGTGCCTGCTGTTTTCAAAGGGATTTTTTTTTGAGTTGGATAATATGGATCAAAATTAACCCAAATTAGCTTGAAAAGGAAAATTGTCAAGGGGACTGAAGACTGTTTATATTACACTGTATATTAGTATCACCCTAAATGAAAAAACATCAAATAAGGGGAAATTCTCTAATAGGGTGATCTGCAGATCAGATGTGTTACAGCACTGTATTGACAGAGAAATAAAAGCAAGGGTTGCTTTAAAGGACATTTCTGAACACTACCAAACTTAGAATACTTACAGATAAGGGCAAGATAAGCAGAATTTCTCTTAGTCTAGGGAAATTACCAACTGGGCCTAGAAGGATAGAATAGGATATGAATGCTATGAAAGCAAAGGAGAAAGTAAACTGAAATACATAGTTAGCAGCAGAAAACTGGGTAGCAGAAATGCCAAGAAACAAAACTGAAGTGGGAGCCAGTGGCTCTACAGCTGCTGCAGCCAGCAAGGTGGGCATGGAGCTCATGACACTGCTTATAGTTATGGTTCATGTTCTGAAATTTCTGCAAGTGGGAAGATTAGCAAGGATTCATAGTTTTGAGAAGCAAATGACATCTGAGATGACTGTACTTCATTGGGGTTCTATGCTGGCCTGAATCAATTACCTCTGACCTTTGCTGCAAGCCCCTTTCCTAAGCAAAGGGGCAGGAGAGGTACAGTGAATTTAACTTTCAGAAGATGAAGTAGGTGGAAGGTTTTGAAGAATTATGCCTTTCAGCCCAAGACAAAAAAAACCTCATCCAATAATTCCTGTGTCTTTTCAATGTGCCTCGAGCTATGACAGCCCAGCTTCTCCCTGGAGTACCAAAACAATACCCATGTGTCTTCCATTACAGAACGTAAGTGACAAAAAATTTCAAATACAGAGTAAAGAAGAGAGATGGCAAGTAAATAAATAAAGAAGCACGATACTGCCTGCTAGTACACAGCTGATGGGCTATAAAGGCAGGATTCACTCTGCTCTTGCAACAGCTCTGTTGGCAATGGGAGGCTCATGTCATTACTTAGAAATGAAAGCCTGTAGCTGAGCCATTCAAATTGAGAAGAAAGACAGTGCTATAACAGGAAAGGTAGCATATGCCAGTGGATCAGATGCAATTTGTATATTTTAACATCGAAACATTCTGTCCTGATTAAAGCTTAATTGGTCAAAACACTGACTCTGCAGACTTCTTGGCTACAAGGAGCACAAATATTTAAAATGCACAGCTCTTGATTAAAACAGTGACTGTGCACCATGACTAGCAGCATTATTATTTAAACAAAAAGGAAAGGAATGAAAATATAGAATGTTCCCAAGTTACCCAAATAGAACTGCAGTGGTAATGATTCTGAGGTTGGTCACTGTAAGCTATAAAATGAATTATTTTCTTTATTAAAACAAAGAGAAATTAAGCTCTCATTCTTTTTGGTTTTTAAATTGGACTTGGTTGGTCAGCTGACCTTGTCACTTGAGAAAACCATGTCCAAACCTATTTTTCATGGTTTTTATTTGTCAAGCAATTTTGATAATTGCCTGTGCCCTCCAGTACTGGAGAATAAAGCTGAGGAAAGAATTCTCAGCTAGCTGCTAGCAAAATGGTCTGGAGAAGAAGTTTCAATAAATGGTTTTTGCTTCCTCCAGACACTCTTCATTTACCCACATGAGAAACCCTTCACTAGTCCTGCCTTTGCTTCAGCGCACTTTGGACAACACAGTTGAAGATGGAGGCAAGAGGCTAGCAGAGAAAGCAGCAGCTGTTACTCACAAAAGCTGATCCATTTTTCAAGTCTTTCCATTTCCATCAAGGAGTGTGTAAGCAGCCTTTCCTACCCAAGCCTAATGGCAGGACTCAGCAGCTCTTCTCGCAATCCAGAAATTATGCAATCTACATTCTAATTTGAGGACTATTCATAAGAATGAGCAGTGGTATTAATCTCAGATGATGTGTGAAATTTCCCAGCTTCCTTTTTGCTGAAGAATTGCTCATTTTGCAGGAGCAGGTCTCATGTTCTGGCAGGTCCCTGAAGTACAGAGCTACATGGCTGCTGACCCCAAGTGTAGAGGCTCCTGGAGTAGCTCTCTTAGCACCGGAATTAAGAAGTGAGTCTGTTTGGTTGTGTATTTAATACGTGAAAAATAAAAGTTGTTGCTTAGATATCTCATGGAAAAGACCTAATAGTGGGGAAGTGTTGCAGCCTGCTGAGCATTGCACCACACTGAGCCAAAGGCAGTAGATCTTCATTACTGTTGTTAATGATTTGATTTTGTTACATCTGAATTACGCACAGAGCCCAAAACACATAGAATGGCAATTGAGCTACAGGAGTAGAAAATAATTCCTCTCTCTTCTGGGTTGAGAAATCGTGCTGCCAGTTTCATGAAGTACCTTGAACAGACACACATTATTGTGAGTAGTCTTTTAGTCTGGGTAGAGGAAAAGAAGGAAGTAGATGCTAATTTTTGTAAAATATTGGAAAGTAGGAAAAAACACTTCACAGCTCAGGAATCTGAACGCGTATCTTAAAATGCATTAAAAAAATTTAAAATAAAAGAAGATGTTAACACATATTCCATTGTTACATTAAAGTGGCAACAACCCATGAAAATGAGTAAGCAGTAAGTTTCTAAAGGGAACCAATGGCTTGTAAACCTTTTTGGGTAACTGTTTCATCTACAAAAGAGCATCCCCTCAAACTGAAACCTTTGTAGACAGGAACTTTCTGTAAAAGTCATATTTGAAAACTACTGAACAAAAATGCTTTGCCATGAGAGACTACCATCTGTTTACTATATTAAATATACAGATCATTGTGTTTTTATTAGAAGACTTTTTCCTTTAACAAGGCAGACAGAAGAGCTTACACATACAGCAAACCTTTTTATTGCAAAAATGTGTACAAGCTGTAGTGTAGAAATGGCATGACATTTGGGGAAGATTACAAATTCTGTCTTTGGGTGCTGCTCAGAGGCAAGAAATACAGTTGTACTTGTTTCATTCCTGTAGCAGTGGATGTAAAAATCACTTGTCAGAGAGACCACAAGACATTTTTATATTAGCTCAGGTACTTTTACTCTGCTAGTAGACCTACCAGTCTGAGAAATTTAAAAGAAACTCTGTAACCAAAGATTATTTTTAGCATTACGTACATACATCTGTGTGAAACCTCCTAGAGGTGTTGATACCCATGCAATGGGAAATCTCTCCTTATGGAGCAGACCAACTGATGTACCACAGCTGGACTGGAAGTGAAATTGGGACCATCTTGTTCCCTCAGTCATGGACTTCAACACTTCACTAAACAAATGGCATTTTAATTGAGGTCTGATATCAGAGATTTGTGAACTGTAACCAGATCCAATTACTAATAAACATAGGTCTTGAGCAGTTTTCCTTAAAGAGATATTATGCAAGTAATATATTTCAATCATTAAAGCTTTAAATTATCTAGAGAGACTATTTCCACTAGTAACAATACATACCATAATAATTTGAGCAGCTTTTCAAAAGATTTTATTTTAAAAGGCACTGTATTGTCTCGAATGTTTGTTATTATGGAAAGATTTCTTATGGGTGTTTGCTTGCTGTGATAAATGTATGAAATCTGTACCGAGAAGAAAAACTTTGAATTTTGGGAAAGAAAAGACAGGGGGAAGAATAAAGATGCAAAAGAGAGAAGAAGAGAAAAAGGAAGAAAGGGGAGAGGAGAGGAGAAGAGAGGAGAGGAGAGGAGAGGAGAGGAGAGGAGAGGAGAGGAGAGGAGAGGAGAGGAGAGGAGAGGAGAGGAGAGGAGAGGAGATGAGAGGAGAGGAGAGGAGAGGAGAGGAGAGGAGAGGAGAGGAGAGGAGAGGAGAGGAGAGGAGAGGAGAGGAGAGGAGAGGAGAGGAGAGGAGAGGAGAAGTGTTACACACCATTATTTGCAAGGAATACTTTGGGGCTAACTGATGACAGAGTATATTGAACGTGGATTTAAGGCCAAATGCTCTGTTGAAGGAAATGGACAAAACTTCTTTGATGTCACTAGAACACTAATCACTTCAATCGGCAGAGGGAACAGAACTGTGTCTTAGAGGCTTCTTTGAACAATTCACATGTGACATGGATTATTAAAGGGAATTAAAATTCTTGAATACAGCAGTCATCTTAATTCATGTCCTCCTAACATTTAAGAACATAAAAAAGCTGTCCCATGGAGAACCAGGACTATCTAGTACTGTATCCCTGATTAATATTGTATGATGTGCTCAAGAGGTAATATGAGCATTCACTGTGATTTTTTTACTAGAAGATGTATATTTGCACTATGACTTTTGAAAGATCCTCCTATCAATGGATCTATACACAGTTCAGTGATTCTTAGCATGTTATGATGTATTTCAGAGTCATCTCACGTCTCCTCCTTTCTTGCTTTAGACCACCAAATCCCAGCTACTGAGGTGTGTTTTACTTGAGAAGCATAATGTTGTTAGAGATGAGGCATGGCACTGAGCCCAAGCTAATATGACTAACAAATATAAAAGGTATTACCAAAGCCCTCTTAAAGTGCAGTTTTCAGCTGCAGATGCTGACTTGGGCCTTGAATTTTGTTGTTGCCTATTTTGCAGTTACCCTTGCACCCAATAGCTGGAGCAGCCATAAGCAAACACACAGCATGGGGTCAGAGCTCATGTCAGCTGATGAAAACCACTGCTGAAAATCAATTCAGCTGAGAGGATCTGCCCAGCTCTTTGCAACAGTTGCTCCCTCACCACTTTGCAGAAGCAAAAACCTAACTACACACTGTTTCTTTAGTCTTCACGGCAGTGTCCAAGGATGCTTACATTCTTGTCAGCTCAGTTGAAAGTACATTATTCTAATTGTTTTCTTATTAGTAGAAGGTGAAAAGAAAATTCACATTTATCTTTCCATGTTCACATTGGAGAACTGCTACACTTAATAAGTTGAAGAGGCTTTTGCATTTGCCTTCTGCCATGATATCAAACATTATGTTTGTATTTTCACAAGTCTGATTTGCTGTTTGCTGTATATCTCAATTATATCTCATTGGTATCATGTCTGCTGCACTGCTTTTGTAGAGCATCACGTGTATATCACCTTTCTCTTTTACTTCCTCCCTGTTTCAAGGAACTTGAGCAGGCTTCTTTCAGCACGTGTAATATGTTAACAACACAGAAATGCCATTTGGAAACAGAGTTCCCCTCCAGCTATGTATCTATCATACCAAATCCAAAAACAAGCATGTAATTAGCACTCTGCCTGGTCTCACTCCCGCTCCTGGCTTGGCTCTCCATATATTATCTCTGAACCAGAATCCACCTTTTATCACCAGCTTTAAATCCTAGGAGCATATAAGGTCTTTGGACAGTATATTTCTCAGGTAACATGAAGTCCTCTGAAGCCAGCACAAGTTTCTTCAAGATCCACTGCACAATGTTACCCTTACCCAAACAAGCCTAGCTTAGTGGTTGCTGTTTTAGACTGGCTATTTCTGTTTTAGAAGTATTTATAAGAACGTTATCAACTCCAAAGTGTTGGAAAATCCTGGCTTCCTTCAGAGTCAAATTGATTTTGTGGCAAAAGTTCAAAATTTTTGATGCAAAACCGCAAGAGTTTTATAAATAAAAAACTGATGATTCCTTCATCTGTCTATTCCTGATTTCTTAGAGGTATGCTTTGAGTATATCTCTGAGAGAGTCTTCAAAATCAGAACAGTTTAAAAGACACTGTTTCATTTAAATAAAAGTTGTGTTTCAAATAATCATTTGATCTAGGAGCAGGGCACTCTAAAAAGGGACACAGGCTGTCAAGAAGAAAAAAAATTGGTAACTGCATAGCAAATTAAAACACTAGCTGAACTGATTTTGAATAGGGAAGAAGTTGATTAATCTGATTATCAGTTTTCACTCATTAGTAATTGATTATTTATGCATTTAGAGTACCCTTACTTTAAGTAACGGTAGTTTAAATAATGAGAACTATTCATTTAGTTGAAAACTGTGACTAAATGTCTTTTTCCAGTACACAGAGCCTGTGTTTTCCATTTTTTTTATAGAATAAGGGAGTTCTTTTCACTTTTGTCACACATTGGAACATATGTCAAAAGCTTGTATCATCCAGATTCAATTCTCTGCAAAATAAGTACTTTCAATTACAGGTCCTCAAAATACTGCAAAGAAAGAAGTTGTTTATTGGTGATGAGTTTTTGTATCTCAATTAAATAATAAGACTGTTCAAGGGAAAAATGTGATACCATTTCCTCTGGTTGCTTATTGCATTTCTTTACTTGGCCATGTCTTTCTTCACATCAGAGAATCATCATCATCATCATCATCAAATGTTTTAGGTTGGGACCTTAAAGATCCATTTCCAACCCCTCTGCCATGAGCAGAGACACCTTTCACTGGCCGTGGTTTCTCTAAGCCCCATCCAGTATGGCCTTGAACACTTCCAGGGATGGGGCTTCAACAACTTCTCTTGGCAACCTGTTTCAGTGCCTCATCACCCTCACAATAAAGAAATTCTTCCTCATATCTCATCTAGACCCACTCTCAGTCTGAAGCCACTGACCCTTGTCTTATCACTACATGCCCTTGTAAAAAGTCTCTCTCCATCTTTCTACCTCCTTGAACACTTACCTTTTTCATGGTGCAGTTAGAACCACACTACCTTTTTTTTAATGTTTTAAAATGTATAATGATATATTTCAAAGAGGGTTTTAGATGGAAAACATTCAGTAATTGTCCTGTTACAAGCTTCCTCCTCAGCTCCCCTTAGTCTGGAGACTGAAGGTCAGTGTGCATCTTAGAGTGTGCACCATGTATTTTTATGGTGTGCTAAATCAGCATTTGCAAATGTAGCTCTTACTCTGTACCTGCAGTACAGAAAGATCCTGGTACAGCACTGCAGATGGTTTACATCACCACTCTGTGACCAGCAGCAGCTTCCTGCCACAAAGCAGGAATGCTATCACATTGTCTTCTTGACAATCCCAAGTCAGCCTCATCTGGCTGTCCATAGTGTGTCAGTCTCCCTTTTGCTTGTCAGTCTAAACATCAATTTGCACAGTTTGAACGGCACAGAAAGACAGTTTACAGTAAATTTGATCTGCCAGTAGGATTGGGACAGTGAGCAAATAAATACAGAAATACAGATTCACATGGATACATTCTTCGCAGCAGATTCTTTCAGTTTACCATGGCTTGTCAGGTACAGCCAGAGACACTGCTGGGCAAACAGCTGAGCACATGCACACCCTTTTCCAGAAAAACAATGACTTCACTGAACAGCAAGCAGAGGACACAAGGTGCACGGCTTACCCAGCAACCTGCCCTCTTCACCAGTGCATCTGGGGCCAGGACTGGGACAAAAGAGGTAATGGTGGCATAACATGCTGTTTTCAGCATCTTAGGTTTTGTTTCTGCTAGGAATGTCTTGCTGATATCCACACTGGTATCAAATTTGAGTGCAGACACAGTTAGACTGGAATAAATCCAAGTATACACCAGAGCAGATAATATCCTTAATCAAATGGCCAGCAAAAATTCAGTGTACAGGCAACCTAATCATTGAGTTACATTCAAAATAACCTACAAAAGGTTGCATTGTCACTGATCTTGTTCTTTTGTGTGGCAAGGATATACAAAGTAAGTCTGGATTGAGAAAAAGCAAAAGTGTCTGTGTAGCTTCTTGCACCTGATAGAATCCCTGAATCATTTAGGTTAGAAAAGAACCTTAACTGCAAAACCAGCACCACGAAGTTGGCTAAAGGAAGTGATGGAATGACCGAACATCCTTCTCCAGAACCTGTCCATAGTGCAGATGGAGGTGATGATAGTGTAGATAAGGGTTGCTATTTTTACCATGCTTCCCTTCTAGTAATACAGACATTATCCATCACTGACCCACCCAAACTCCTAATGTGTTGATCCCACCTGTGGCGACACTAGCACAGACTGGAGCACAGTTGGATAACAATTTGCAAGTGTTGCACATTGTGTGCTAAAGTTAAAAACATCTTTTGCAGTAATAACTTAAGCTCAACAGGTGATTTTTCCATGTATGCAATATCTAAGTTTTAACTGTTACATGTGCTGGGATGGAGAAGATAGCTCCTCACAACTCAAAAAGTTGTATTTAAATTATTTCCTACTCCACACTGTGGTTACTTGTTTTGCATGGAGTCTCCTCTTACTAACTTTTATTGGGGTAAAATAATTTTTATTCTGATCATGCTTAGGTAAACATGTTCTGAGCACAAGAAAAATCTCTGCTCAGAGCCAAGCTTTCTAAATTTGAGAGTGCTCAGGTCTAGGGATTTGACTTTCTGAATACTTCTAGGGTACACAGTAGTATTTATGCACAAGAACTTTTTGCTTAACTTCTTTACAGTATTTTATCCATAAAGAAAAGTTTCTGTGTTTTAGAAGCAGCATTTTCCACAAGTTTTTTTCTCTGTGAGATGTAAAAGTTTCACTGAAAAAGGAAAGAAGCATCGCACAAGGTATATAACAGAGAAAATTACTTTCTTTAGAGAAGAAACAGTTATACATAAGGCTCAAGTGACTTTTGAGAGTCAAAAGTTGTGGTTTCCTACATAAAATAAGTAAAGTTTCCCCCTTTCTTACTTTATGTTCTGCCATACCCACTGCTGTCTCTCCAATGCTACTGGAAAGATCTCACTGTGGTTGCTACAGAACAGCCTCCTCTTCCCAAAATACATCCCCGATCACTTTGAAGCGCATCATGCAATCAAAAATAGATGTGCTTTACTCTGTGCTTGTAGATTTTTCCATTTAAAAGGAAGAATGTTGCTGCATGTGAGTACGCTCAAAGTCAGAGACCAAAAAGCCTGGCTCATGTTGTGAGAACCCTTAAGGTAAATAGTTGTTATTTTTAAACAGACCTGGCCTTCATGGAGACTGCTTAATTCCCAAAGAAAACTCATTAAAAACTCTGCCAAAGCTTTTCAGAGACCTCTATCTGCCTCCTGAACCACCTCAGAGGCTGCTAACACCCAAGGCAGCGTCTGCCTCTCTAGCAGTTTTGTAAAAGGCATCGCTGCTTGGCTTATTCACTGCTGATCATGGGATTGAGTATCAAAAATAAGAGGCTGCTCCAACCACCATGAACTTTGTGTACTGATATCTAAACAGCAGAAAAATGAGTTTGACTTTTGTTAAGCTGAAAACCTTAGAAATCTCTGAGTTAAGCCATTTAAAAATGCTGTGAGCAGGTCAGGCAGAATTCACTAGCTGCGCATAAAAACCATAACTAGTAAAACTGAGCAGCCCTTTCCTCTTTCTTCTCTCCATGGAACCTGCTGTTTCCATTCCACAGAGCTGTAGACCAACAGTAGAGTAGTGGGCCAACAAAGAGGTCTTTGGTAGTATGGATTTAGAAAAAAACATCAAAACCTATATTAATAATCCCGTTTGTTTCAGCTCATTTCCTCTGGGGTCAGAAGTTAGTAAGAGATCCAAGGAGCTGGCTTAGAGAGCCTTTAAAGGTTTAAAGGTTTCCCAAATTTCTTTAATTGGGTCAACTTCATTCTGTTTTCAGTCAGAGAGAAACCAAATGAAAGCAGAACATGGGAATGGCTAGAGACCAATGTAGAAACAATAGACTGAGAATGACAGAGGCATGAATTTCAAAATAGAGATGGTGAAAGAATTAACTTCTTTTAATTGCTCCCACTGTGCCAAAAGGCAAAAAAAACCCCAAAGAATGAAAATAACCCCATAACACAACCAAAAAACCCCACCCCAAACACCAAACTCTGAAAGAAACTACTGGAATAAATGAGGCGTGAGAGGTAAGTTCCTGACAATATTTTAGGTTCAAATTTTCTGCTCATACAGCTAAAGCTTATTACACCACACATCTGTCTTTGGGTAATGGGGAACATAAAGTGTACACTGAATAATAACAGAGCCAGGTTAGTTTATTTTCAATATTATTTGAGACTGCTGTTGCTCAAATGGAAATGTCAGTGACTACCCTTCCTGCAAGTTTTATCCTTTCTTTCTTTTCTCTTTAAAATGAAAACACTTTAAAGGTTTTCCTTCCAAATTCTTTAATATTATCATATTAAAAAAACATGTTAAGAAATTTATATTCTCTACTAGTCTGAGTAGCAAACCAGGTAATATTTATTACCTGATATATTTGTTATTCTGTCCATCTGCTCTTGCACATATACACTAACCATAAAAATAATGTAAATTCTGTAAAGTGAATGAAAGATTTTAAAGCCTGCTTACTCTCATACACATTAAAAAAAAATATTTACTTTCAAAGTTCCAAATATAACAATCCTACTTAAAATACAGCCTACAAAAACACAACTGGCAAGGTGGCAATGACAAGCAGAATGAAGTGGGAAAAAGGTTACAATGAGATTAAATATTGCATAAGAAAAAGACAGGGGGAAAAGTATTTGTAAGTGCCAAAATACCTGCCAAGTTACAGGCTATCCTTCAGCTGTGTTGAATTTGAACAGCTTCCCATTGTATCACATCATCCATTTTTGGGCCACCTATAAGTTTCAAGCTGGCTTGTTAAAGTAAAGCACATAACAACAACTCAGTAAAATGAAGTAATTCCCTGGAATAATTTTCAGTTCCTTCCCTCTTCTTTTCCCCTTGTTGCTCTCCCTTAGAAAACAGGAAAATGAAATAAATTTAGAGCCATGTTTTCCAGCAGAATGCTTAGCAATGAATGTCAGGTTTTAAAGACCTGTCACCTGCATTTCTTTTTTTAGGTTCACCAAATTATATTTACTGCAGTAGTTGCAATAGTTGCCATTAGAAGCCCAAAAAAATTGTGGTAGAATCAGACTGCAGAGCATTAAGCCCACTGGCTTTTAAAGGTCATCTTCATGGAGGGCTGAAGGCTGAAATATTTATTACTAGCAAAACTTCGTATCTTCTAAAGTCTTGTTGTTGATGATATAAATTATCATTCAACATTTATGGCGGACAAAAGGATTATTTCTGTGGCTTGCTCCTTGCTTCATCCTTGTTTGAGTCTTTATGTATTACCATAGTGATGGCACTGGAAGCTGAACTACTTTCACTTCTAAAGGCAGTGGACTGCAGGCAATTCACCAAAGCATTGAAAAAGATTGAATGCTGAGAGTCATGAAAATGGGAAAATAAAGGAGAAAATTCCCTTTTTTGGAGCTTGTAATTAGCTCTCCTTTAGTAGATGTTCACCTGATTGTTTTTCAGTGCTTGTACTGGGCTTTTTGAGAGGTTTGGCACCACTGTGCTAGAAGGAAAGTGTCATTCTTGGGTCCACTCTGTAGTAATAGGGTTGTAGGGCAAACTGGGGCAGGGAAAGCGTGCGAGGGGATGGGGTCTTACACTAATATAACTAATATTGCAGCTCCTGAGGGCTGGTCTTGCTCATATCTGGAGGCATGACTGCATGACAGAGGCTCAGCTCAGAGCCATAACAGCCTTCACACATGTTTGGGGTGCACATTGAAGAGGGAACACCAAGGCACAGCACTGCAGCTCTGATCTTCCAGCCGAACAGCCTGGATGCACATCGTTCCTAGATAGCTCCCGACTTGCCTGGCTATTATCTGCCTGTAACTTAATACATGCCTTAGTCAGAGATGAGTTTTCAGGAGGCACTTTGAGGAGGGGAAAGGTTACAGGCTTGAAGAGACTTTCAAGGCATGGGGTCTGGCACTGGCCTTCTGGTTCATTGCTCCTTGTACCTCCAGCACATATGCAGACAGCCTGGAGAAAGGAGATGGAGAGCTTTTTTGTCGGATAAAGAAAAGATGTATGTCAGCGGATCAGTGTGGCTGCCTTTTTAACAGCAGCTCCTGGCTACTGTTCCACCAGCTCTGTACTGAAATCGCACACAGCTTTTGCACCTCGATGGCATTTCCTGAGCAGCAGAAACTCAGCAGAGCTAACCTTCAAACATGCTTGTACCAGTACAGTGACACATAGCTGCAAAAGAATTGGCATGAAGTGAAAAGGCGCAGTTGTCCACTCTAGAAAATACAAACTTTGGGACTTACAATCATTGCAAGGCATTGCAAATCCAGTGGCACATCTCGGCTTTACTATTGGAGTCTCAACTGGGCCTGTGCCTTTAGGGGAAAAAAGAATCAAACACTCCCAAACTTATGTAACTTTTGTTGGCTGAGTAATTGCTAACTTTTTTTTGGGCCAAGAACAATCGTTATTCTTAATGGAGCAACTGGCTGGTTACTATTAGTTTTCATTTTTTTGGTTTTTTTTTCCAACCAGGGAAGTGTTTGCATGGCAAGCAGCATGTGTAAGAGATACCAACCAAAGGGACTAAAGGAAAGGTGTGCCTATACAATTCTTCACAACACTGAAATGAAATATCTAAGCACAGCTGTTTTAAAATTTATTTTTACCCAAGGAAGAACTGTGTCATACAACTTTATGTCTGTAACCAGTCCTAATAAAATCTTCTACTGCTGTCTCTTACATCATGATTTTAGATGGTTTGTTGCTTCCCTCAACTTATGAGCTGCTTCCTGCAGCTTATGAAGACATTGAAAGACTAAAGGAGCGGAAAAGCATCACTCAGAATGTTTAGTTGTCCCACTTACAGAAGCAGTGTAGTAAAGTACCTGTTTGGGAGAGGGTGAACTTAATGTTCCAAATTCTGATTTCCTAGCCCCAGAAATGAATCTCCAAATATTACACCCAAATAATTGGCAGTTCACTGGATTGTTGTACGTGTATTAATGTCAAAAAAGCAAAGTTAAATAAGTACTTGAATTCCATATTTGCTCCATTTTCTGATTTATCAATGAGATATTTATAATTTAAAACATTATTTTCTGGAATGTTGCAATTTGTTTTCCTTTACTAACTTGGTTAGACCAGGAGAAACTAGAGCTTGGGGTTCAGACTGGGAAACAACGATGCCGTCTGTCCACCTCAGGTTAATCCATTTTTAGAAGAAAATCTCCTGCTCTACCTAAACTTAAAAGAAAACTACAAGCTATTGAAAAAAACCTTCTTTTTCAAATTATCAAAGGTATTTTGCTGTACTCTTTTTTATTTCATCAAACCATGATGTAATAATGTCAGGATTTTGCCAATTTATGTTTTTATTTTAAATACAGTACATTTATGAATAATATGCAAGTGTTTGGGGAACAAAGTTAAAAAAGAAAACTCACAAGGTTTTTACTAAAGCCATAAAAAATAATATAGTTTCTGCATTTCATTTAAAGTTATTGTGTAAATTGAAATGCTCTGGGAAATTCTTATTTATAATACCTTAAATGCTTATTAGTCATCCTTCTACAAAACACTGGGGTGGAGGCCAGGTAGTTTCAATATTTTCCATATTTGAATACTGCCATGAGGGTTCAGGGCTGAGATCTTAATTTATGGAACTTTGTGGAGAAAGGCAATTTTCCAAAATATGAATATAAATTCCAGTTTAACAACTGGCGACTCAGCAATGCAGGCTGTATTAACAATACATAAAGCACAGTAATCTGAGGAAAAATGTAATAGGCTTTAAATTACCAATTCTTGTCAAGGCAGTGTAAGCTTTATACTAAGACAAAACTAGAATTCTTGTATTTTAGATAGTGAATATCAATTTATGTACTTTTACTTGGTTCTATCTTTCAAAAGTAGTGTCACTAGTTCAGGATAAGATTAATGTCCATGCAGCCATTTGATTTCAAAACTTTGCTATAGACAAGTAGCTATTTAATACTAAATTAAACAGGATTATTTGGGGAATATGAATTATAGCATGTAGGGTCAAGAGCAAAAGAATGTGAATCTGAACTCTGCATTCGGAGTTAGAAGTCAGGGAGAAAATGGAATCAGGAGTTTTGATACAAAGCATTAATACCTTGATAGTTTTTAAAACTGCAAATGCAGTTTTTAATTCTTGGCTGGACTTTGCCCGTTATGTTAAAGCAATTGACCCCCACGCACCATGCTCTATATTGTCACTTGATGCATCCTTATTACTTCTCCAGGTATTAAAATGGTAAGATATGTTTTCATTTCATTAATCTTCTCTCAGGGGACAGTGATGAGTTCATCCAACTCTCTATTCTCAAGACTGAAAATTCTTTTCAATTAAAAAATCATCTCCACAGATGGAACCGGCATTAGCAGCAGCCCATTCTGTCTACAACAACAAATATTGAGATATTTCAGGAATTAGCCTATAAATCACTGGACATGGAATGATCTGCAGGATTTAAAAAAAAAAAAGGAAAAAAATGGGCTACCAAAAGTTAAGATGGTGAGAATCTGGGCCATATGGTTCATTGTCTCTTCGATGTATCAGTTTCATCACTGTGTCTGGAGAATTTAATTGCATGTTAAGGTGAAATATAGTGAAAAATTTAACAAAGCTATTAACTATAAATATGTTATCCAAAACATTAGGATCACAAAGGTGATAATAGAAATGGTTTTAAGTCAGGGAAAATCCTCTGTTGAAGGGGATTAAAGAGGCCATTTATTGAATAGGATGGATTTCTTCCAACCCCCTATGTGCAGAAAGCATGCAATGCGTGAATAATTCATCCAGAAATTCTATCGTGAAGTTGTATCAGTTTCCACAGTAAAACCTGGCTGTGGAGGAGGAAAATACATCAACATCTGTGACAGGCCCTATGAAGAGACAGTTGCAAAGCCTTTCAGGCACCAGGAGCAAACCAAAATATAATAAATTCACCAAGTGTCAAATTTGTGTCGGCTGAGTAATGACACCATATGTCTGGGTTGCCGTGTCACTGCAGGCTGCCCCACAAAAGCAGCCCCCGCACCTCCCGTTCTCACTAACCCCCTCCCCAACCCCCCCCCGGCTTTATAAAGTGTGCTTCGGCAGGGGAAGTGCTGCAGCTACTGTTTTCCACCCAGAAGATGGATAGAGATCCACTTGATAAATATGACTCTTGGCCGGTCTGTTAAATCAGACCTCAACCACGTCTCTTTATCCACAGCCCAAGCTAGGTGAAGTGGTCGCTTCCAGTCCAACGTGAGCTCTCCAATTTATTGTCTGATGAAACAGAGGCATCCAATCCCACAAGGATGGTTAGCATTCCAGAAGAGGCAGGCTTTTCTCAGCCTGACGGGCATGAAAAAATCTTAAAACCTGCAGTCAGAGCCGGCTGACTGGGCTGGTGGCAAAGCATCCCTACCCTGCAGGAGAGGCTCTTTCTTGGATGTAGTGATCATCCCTGCAGTGAATAAAGCCAATAAATTCTGGTCTGATGCTTGTGCCCCAGAAAAAGGTGCTGACTGCACTGTTCCTAGTGTCTGATCCCTGCTGGCAACTGCTAGACAAATAAAACAGGGGAAAGGAAAGGGGCAGGGGGGTGGAGGGAACAGCAAGTTTTATGTCTTAAATTGGGCTTGCTCTACATTGAAAAAAAGGGACAAAGAGAGAGATCTCAGTATTTCCCTGAACTGTCTGTGCTGACAGGTGAGATCACTCCAGATGACATATTTGACTCAAATCCCTGGAAAAGCACCTGAACTTCTCTCCAAGTTCTGCTTAAAACCTCAGTTCTACTAACTGCCTCACAAGCTGCCAACTTGCATTTTGTTTTAGAAAGCTCTAGTTTTGCCAAAAAGGATCTCCCCACTTTTAGTGTTGTGATTGCTGTTCCTTTTCCTGCAACCAGCTTTCTCTCACTGGTAGTTTTTGCAAATTTGTTTTTCATAGAACTCATTTTAAGAGCTGGAAGTAAACATTATTGTGAGAATGATCTACAGAAAATAAAGAATTGGTTTTTGTGGAACAGCTAGCATATTACATGGGCTGACGAGAGAGATAATTATGAGCTCTTATAAGATATGAAGAAGTCTTATTCTCCTTTGCAAAACAGAAGAGTTTTAATTAAACAAAATGTAAGATCACTTAGAATCAAACTTTTAAAATTTCATCAAAGTCAAAGAAACCTATGCGGTAGGGAAGAAAAAGCCAATAGGAAATTTTGCTGCCCAGAAAAATTCTATGTTTTTGACATTATTCAGTGAAAATAATCCATAAATCCCTAAATATATTTGCTCTAGAGAAAGGGAAACAAAGTCAGTAGGAAAAAGCAAAAAAGAAATGCCTGCTAGGACAAGTGAACTCCACTGTGGGTTGGCTGTTCAGTTACAGACATCTACCTGTCATCATTGCTTTTATGAACACTGGAATCAATGACAAGTCTGTCAATAAAAGGAGGGGAAAATGAAACCATGTCTTTAAAATAGAGGGGAAATATATCGCATATGTATATCTGCAATTGCATATGTATATCTGCAGGCTGTCAAGCCAACACACACACGGAAAATGGAAACCAGAATGTCCTCTAAAAAGGTCATTGAAATGGGGAGGACAAAGTCATACCAGAATTGTTTTGGCTTGTATTTTTGCTCATTTAACAAAGAACTAAAGATGTCTGAAAAACTTGGGTTGCAAAAAAACCCCAAAGCAAAACACAACAACAGCAACAACAACAAAACTGCCCATAATTAAATTTGATATTTGGTTGAAGACAAACTCATAATTTTGCAAAGAGTAACATTTTGGACAAAAATAGACTCTCTCTGGTCATTGAAGGGCTGGAAGATTGCTCTTTGCTTTTGTTGACTGACTTTTTTGTGAATAATTGCAAAGTGATAAAGTTACTAAGAAAATTATGCCCTGATTTTCTTATTTAATAATTAAATGTGTGGAATTTTTGTAAAGCTATTCTGGAGTGTCTGATGGAAAAGGTGGTAAGTCTAGGAGACAGGACATGGAAAGGAATGGTTAGTGAACTCTAGCAAGTTAAAAAGCCTTCTGTTATGTAAGGGTCATTTCCAAGAACATCCCTCTTAGAAATATAAGTAAATAGCAGGTTGAATAGTGGAAGAGTAAAAGAGTATCTTTTATAATCTCATTTTCACAGAACAGTAGTATGGGTATGTAAAAAAAGTGAGGTCAGATTTTGGCACACTGATTTGAATTATTCCAGGTGAAGCACCAGGGATCTCTATAGACCTGAAGAGTCAATGAATTTGATTTATGTAAGCCCTTGTGTCCATAAGTCTCAACTATGAAAATAGACATAGTAGCAGTTTTAAATACACAGAATTAATGTTTCAGCTTGAACTAATTTAATGCTTGATAATTTTAGGTTTGACAGCAAAAGTAGTAATTTTTATCAGATTCTTAATCTGTCTTCTGCGAGCCTCACTCATCTTTACCTGGTACTTTCCTAAATCCTCAATTTGCTTTTTTCTCTTTGGCTCCCACCTCAGTTTCCTTAAGAATTTCCTCATTTTCTCTCCCAGAGCTCCTGTTCACACTGAGAAGATGAAGGTTAGTCAGATGCTCCTGAACCACCTCTCTCTCTTCTTCTCCTTGGTTTGGTCTCCAGAGAAGTCTCAAATGCAAAGACACCATCAAGGTTCATTTGGTGTCTACAGCATTGGGGTTCTGAACATGGCAGAAGTCTTTAAACTATCACAGAATGCATTTAAAATATGTAGCAAAAACTAAAAAAAAAGCAACACTATCACCTCTCTGTAAAACCTTTCAAAAGAGACAAATGGAGAGAACTCCTCTTCTAAACTGCTTTTTTTTAACATAGTCATGAAACATAGCTGGTATGAGGGAGCCCACTGCTCTTTGAAAAGTAGAAACAGTTGGCGATATATGGGGAAATGTATCTGTGAAAGTGACCTTTACCCCTGGAGCAGAGTGCTCTTTGATGCATAAATCTTACGGAGAGACAAGCGTAAGGGGCTTTTGCTGCTGATTAATCTCTTTTTTTCAGCAACAGTGGAACCAGACAGTAAAATAAAAGCTTGAGAGATGGTTGCTTAAGAGGTTCTAAAAAGTCCTTTGAAGGGAAGATTCCCCCCAAAAGGCTGAGGAAACCTCAGGTTATTGACTGACATGCTCACTATACTATATTTAGTCAAGGAAAATAGCTAACAGATCCACAACATTTGTATATTTTTTTTTTTTTTTAGAACAGATGTAGTCTGAACTCCCCCCATTACAACAGCAGGCTGAGCTGATCCTTCTCAACTGTTTCAGGGTTTTATACAGTCACAGAGTACTCAGGAGAAATCATGGGAATTTTCCAGTGCTGAGATAAAGCTGTGTGAAAGTGCCTATGCATCTCCACAAATATTTCAAAACCCAGAATCTCAGGAGACTCATTTTGCACTTAAAACTGACACTCAAAATTTTGTGAGGGTGAGATTGTGAGCAAGAGTGATCCATTTTCTTCAGTGAGCTTCATACAAACAAAATCCACTGCACACATCCTAGTGGCCCCACTAGCAGATCATCTAATTTAGGAAGGCTCTTAAGTACTGCAACCCCAAATTTTGTGTAATGAATTAGATGCAGAAGCACTTTTCTGGGAGCTGTAAAATATTTTTTTCTCCCTGTCAAATTCCTCACAGACTTTCAGAGCTGTTGCAGTCAGCCTTATGCATTTTGACAGATTTGGGACTTTTATACCTGCAGATATGTCTGCAAATATAGAGTTGATGGTTGGACAGGGGATCTTGCCTGAGTGTCTGTTCTGAGGTGGAAGTTCTGCATAAATACTCAAGAAAACAAATGAAAACGCCAGTAAGCTGAAGGGCAAAATTAATCTTTGCTTGGCACTAAATTAAATGATTATGGAAACATAATTGTGATTGAATGTGTTATACAGTCATTTCTAGTGAAATACAAGAGCTCCCTGGCTGTATAAGTCAAGTGAATGAAAGAAGGTAGTAGCCTGCAGCAAAGAAGGGCTTGATCCAGGCAGAGAGGCTTTAGACCTCTGATGCCACAAATGCTTTTTTGGCCAGTATCTTCCATCTTAAGAAATTATGTAAATGAAATGTGAAAATATTGTAAAAAGGAACATGTTTTCAATTTCTCCAATAACTATACGCACCCAGATCAAGTCTGTCTTTTTAAACCATTTACACCACCCTTCTAAGAACATGAGGCAAAAGGATATCTGAAATTTGTAATGTAGCTTGTACAACCAAGGGAGAGTTGCAGCGCATGATAATGTCATCTGGTAGAAGCCGAGGGAAGCTTTCTTGCTATTCAGATATGACATGCTAAAGTTGCTAGTACTTATCTTTGAATGCAATTTGAAATTTGCAGAACATTTTCTAAGGGGATAATATGTTTTTGAGGAAATCTCACACTTGGAAAGGACAAAAAAAAGATAAAGAAATAGGGAAAAGGGAAAGATTTTTTATTAAGAGATATTTTTCTACTGTTTCAATCTCTTGCTTTGGTGAATGCACTGATTATTTATTATAACTTTTGTCCCATGTCCAAAAGTCTTAGGACAAGGTCTGCCTTTTTCACTGTTGTATTACAAACCAGATTTCCACTCCCTAAACTGAGACAGATGTAAAGCAGAAAGTTCAAATTGCTGTACGGTCATCCAGTCTACTTTTCCAGAATGCATTGGATTTTAACTATATTTATATTTAAATAACTTCAAATTCACATTCATTTTAATGAAAATGAAAAGAAGAAAGACCCTATGTTATACATAGCAGCACTGCTACTTACAGCAATTATAACGGCTTGGTAGGCTACTGCGGTGACAGAACAGCCTGCTCCTGCCAATGTTCAGTAAATCTAATACTCCAAATTATTAATCCATCATCTATACCCTGTCCTGTCAGAAGTTTCCCCAGATATTTTTTCAGACTGCCTCTGGGTTTTGCTGCTTTACATTTTTCTGAGGGCTCTGTTTCTCACTTTGCGCTAAATTGCAATTCGCTCCATAGAGCCATTGAGTCATTTAGGTTGGAAAATATCATTAGGAGCATCTCATTGCTCTTTGTATTTATTCCCTTCTCAGTCTGAATTGTTAAATGTCATCCTCCCATCCCCAGATTACTGGATTACTCATTAGAAGTGTCACTGAACAATTAAGAACTTTAGAATTGTCTGTCCAGGTAAAATAATACAAAATCAGCTTTTAAAAGATATTCACACATTTAGACTTTACCCGTTACAAGATTATGTTTACTAGATTATATAGCAGTATTTTAACATGAAAGAAACACACTATATGCATATTGAACTCACAACTGCCCTGTTAGTGTATTTGAAACATTTAAAATAAATATTCAAAGCACTATTAAGCTTCCATGATCTTTCTATTTTTTTTTTAAATTTAGATATTGTTTGAACTGTCAAGGAAGTCCAAATATCTTTCAAGTATCTACTAAAAATTAGACTTTACTTTTTGGTTTTAAATAGATTTTATTAAGTCTTTGATGCAGAGTTGTTCTCTCTTTTACCTCTAGCAAGATTCAAAAACCTGTGAAACCTGTGTGGACCAGAAATCACCTTAAGGCATCAAACCTGCAGCCTCAAAAACCACTAAATTACTTTCTTTTTCTTTCATACATCCCTTACACATGGCAAAATACTTAAAGTGATGCCAGAACTATAAAGAAGACAATCTACCTTATAAACTCTTGGCTACTGGTGCTTGCCCTGGAGTCGCAAGCCCATTGTTTACCTTTCCTTTTGAAGCCTGGGAAAAAATATATCAAAGTATTTCAGGCTGCCAGAACTTTGCACACACAGACACTGGCATTGTGACAGGAAACCCAGATGAAAAAAGATGTCTAGGCTTAAATATCACACTCTCCCCTGAGCTCTTCTTGGGAGCCTAAAAACTAGCTTGCATCAAGGAGATGATTATAAAATCACACACAGAAATGGAAGAACTGTATGACAGACCTAGTCTCTACATGAACCAGCTGGGCCTGACATCATCTGGCATTTCTTTCCCCAAACTGCTCTGGGAAAAGGCCTGAAATGGGCCGTTTTGTTTCCAGCCCATGTTTGACCATTCCATATAGTTTACCACTGTTGTGTAGGAGAGAGCACCCCTTTGCTGCAAACACTTTGCTGTAGAGCAGAGTAAGTGACTCTCTTTCTAGGTTCATGTATTGGTTTGCTAAATGCACATAGATCCATTCTGTGCTGAAGGGTATGGCACAACTCATAAGCTGCATCATTCTACTTGCAGAAATTCTAGTTATAGCAGTGTGTTGTTTTTTTTTTTTTTTTTTTAATTAGGAAGACATTCCATTCTCCCCTGATCTTCCAAGTAATGCTCTTTGGTCTCTGCACTCCCTTCATCCGTCTCTTGTCTGTCTGCAGGTAAATATTCCACTTTACCAGCAGAAACATTTTGCTGCAAACCACATAGAGCTTATGTCTTTCTGGTACTGTATAAACTGTCTTTGGATAGCCATGGGTGTATGTCCTGTGCTCCAGCCATCCTGCAGTTTAATTGAACTAATTATGCAGTTTAAGTGAACAGGTAGACAGCTCCTCTTCCTCAGTGTAAATAATAGCCAAAGAAGTCAAGCTCCCTGACACAATTTCTTGTACCATTTCTGTGTTCCAGAAGTTTTCCCCTAAGTCACACGTCTGAGACGTCCAAGGCTTAAAATAACAGCGGGATCTTAATCCTTTGCATGTCCCAAGTATATGTGATATGTCATCAGGCTAAATGAAGCAACAGATTTGCCTGATTTGAAAAAACATTTCACCACAACTTAGAAATATCCTTTTACTGAAGAAGAAAGAAAAAAACACCCCACCAACACACACTTTTCTCTGTTCTGAAGTAACAGCCCCTTTTCTCAGTGGGTCTCTTCACAAACACAGAAACTGGGCAGCAGTTTTAGCTTCCTCAGGTCAGCTTCCAAGGAGGTTTAAGCAATTGGTTAATTTGGTTTTTAGACTAATCCACACAACACATTTGGCTCTTTCTTATATAGGCTACACAGTGTTTGAGCAACAGAAAGGCAGCAGCCATATATAGGTACAATACTAAAAACAGGGTAAGACATAGCAAGGCAAAGATAAGATTCCATGTTGTGCATATTCCATTCATTCACCCCCATCTCCACTCTAACATTCCTTCAGGAGTACACCCTGTCACACCATATAATAAGATGATACCTTCTCCCATAATTCCATGGGATTTCTCTTTACTTACCATCTTTGTGTTCCAGATGTTCTCACTGAAAATAATTTCAATAGTATAGCAAAGACTAAACTGTTCCAAGATGTTGGCAACTACCAGCTGAAATTCCAGTAACACATAATTTTAACATCAAGATCCTTTGTTTGAGCAATCGCTTTGCTGTGGGCTATATTCCAGCAACACCCTTCTCCATTGTCCTAGCAGCAGAAATAGAAACTGTGAACATGCAAAAACCTTGGGGACCAAATCCCTCTGAGCCACAAGTTCCCTGTTCTATGAGAAGACAAAGTTTACAGATGTTCCTACAAGGCCACCTGCACAAAAGACGTCTCCACAAGCCTACAGGTCCTCCTGATAAAGTGTAGCCCTGCCACAAGAAAGATTTATTTTCTATTATGAAAAACCTTTGTAAAAATATATGTTTCATTTTTACTATTTTTGTTCTGATAGAAGCAAGTAAAAAAAAATCTACAGGTAGCTGCAAAGGAGTATTGTTCAGGTAGTTTAATACTTTTTTCTGTCAGAGACGGACTTATCTTGCTCTTTGGTGTTCTTACCTCAAGCACCCATTCATTCTGTGTCAAATATGAGCTGAATTTCAAATGGAGCTCAAGTTACTGCAAGACCATTTTACTTCAACAGGTTCCCAACACAGCTAGGGAATAAAGTCCATTTTCCTCTTCCATCCCAAACCATGTAATAATTTTGGTTACATGCAAATAGACCTTCTGTACTGCTAGTGTAGCCCTGTAAGACATTAAGCCTGAGTACGACTGGGAAGTCAACCAGATCCATGCTGGTGATATTTTCTCTTGTTGGTGGAAATTCCCTCTGTGGAGAATGCAGCTGAAGTAAATGACCTCTTTCTGAAAGAGCTCACGTTTCTTTTGGTCCAGTTTTCAACCCATCACTACTGGCTGTGAGTTCATCAGATCATGCTGGAAATGGTCAGTGTGCACCAAATTCCCAGCCAGCCTCATAAGCAAGCAGGGGGCATGTCAGGAAATACCTTCATCAGTAATGATAGAAAGGCCCTAGAAAAATGACACAAACTAAACCCAGAACTCTCACCTTGAAAACACTCCTGTCCACATCTTATGGATCCATTCCCTGCTGAAAGGCACATTTAAGATTAGGTTTGAAAAGATATAGATGCATTTCCTAGCTCTCAGCCTAACTCACCTAGGTAGGATACACTAGGTAGGATATATTTTAAAGCTAAACAGTTCTGACCCTGTTGTGTTTTTCTTTGAATAACTGGGAGCTGTGAGACCCCACAACTAGTTGAAGCATAGTTATGCTTTTTTATTACCATAAAAACTTCAAAACAGTAATCACAAAAATGTCTATATGATTGTACCTGATCTTGCCTTACCCCACCAAGTAAAACCCACCTCTCTGTTGACTTTAGAGAAGTTCCCCTTTCCTTGTACTTTCAAATATTTTTATTGCACTCAATTTAAATGTACAACAACACCTGAAACTACTCCAATAAAAACTCAGAATACACAACCTCTCCTAATCCTGTAATATTTTCCTGAAGCAAACGCTTGCAGGAATTACACATCTCGGACTCATTCTTTATGTTCTGCTTTTTAAAAAGAAGTATTTACTCTCTGAGCACAAACTAGAACCCACTACAAGCCCATAACAGACTAGATCCCACTACAAGCCACTACAAGCACAAGCAAGATCACGTTCAAGCCATCACTATGATGTGATAGCAAGGATCACTTCATTCAGCATGGATCAGACATGCTCTTGTCTGCAATTGCACTTCAGCAAAGCAGTTGCTCCAAACAAGCCACATGGTTTTGGGGTTCCATAATTGTTTTATCAGCAGAGGTTGCAAAATTCCATGTGAGATAATTAAGAGAGTTTCATAATGCATTTAAGCTTTAAATTACCAGTGTGTGGCCTCAACTCTGACTGAATTTTAATGTATGGTTTTTTAATAGCATTGTCAAGATTAATATTTTATTATTTGCATATTTACCTATTCCAGTTTTTGTTAGGAATATATTTGTTCCAATTTATCCCAGCTGGCTACAACTCTCTTTCCTCCCTTGTTTTCACCTTATCTTAATATTTATTTTGTCTGTTTCAATCATGGAAACAATCTAGATAAAGTTCAAACTATATTATTATAATTATTATTAGATTTGTTCTCTGGGAGTTTTGGTGTATTTTTTTCAATACAGAAATATTTAGCAGAAGCAACAAAAGGAGCTCTGAGCAAAAAAGCTTAAAGGACCCTTTCCTGGCTCAGGAATTTGTTTGAACTTGCTGAGTTAATAGTTCCCAATGATTGAGCTATAACAAAACCACTTCATCCCCAAGACAACAGAAATTTTGAGATAAACTCTGGAAACAAATCAAGCATTTTTGTGGGGAAACTCATGTGGTCCTGTGGAGCAAGAAGAGTTGTAGGAAATGTCTTTGAAATCAAAGTTTATGAATCACTAGTGTCTATAAAAATTGCATACAGATGTTATAAAGTGTCTTTTCAGTTTTGATTGCCAAGAGGGTAAACTAGAAACATAATAGTTGTAAAATGAAGGCATAAAAGGCTGATCAGTGTTATAAATATAGAGGACAAAGCCACTTATTTTTTTGTATCTTTATTATTTGTATCATCTACTGATGCAACTTTTGCAGCTGTTATCAAAATACAGCTATAACAAGTTACCTCTTGATTCAGCTCTTCTGCTTATATTCTATGCTCTTGCATTTGCTCCTGTATACAGTTTAAAAGAATTCTTGTCACCATCACTGATCCTCCCCAAAACTGCGATCTACTTTGTTAGAACAGTGTTCAAACATATTCTCAAACCTTTGCACTACTTTGTGACTTTCTTTGGGGTTTTTTGCCTCCTCTGTACTGAATGTTTGGGAAAGACTGTACTGCATTGTTTTACCCTTCTTTTGCTGGAAACAATAGCCAAGCAGTAAAAGTTTTGAAAAAAGTATTACAGAAGCCAGGTGTAATGTCTGCTTTCCAGCCATGCTTTACCACTTCTACTTGTTCAGAAACACTGGAAAAGTCCTTATCTGGGTGTATAATACTTAAAACCTCTGAGATAGCTGGCAATGTTAGCCTTGTGGGTGTTGAAGCAGTGCAAATCACCTGTATTGCATACCAGGATTTTCCTCTATGGCCATTTGTTAGCCCAGCTGGCTGTTACTGAGTTCCAGGTACAGTGATACTGTCCACAAATGTCCACAGAATCACAAAAAATCATTCTGCACAGATAGGCTAACATCCCTGTTGGATTACTTTTAGCTAGCCTAAAGATATTTACTCAGTTGATTATCATAGATCTTCACTTTTCTCAGTTTTCTGGATCATATATTTAGAAGACAGGAATCACCCTGAGATCTCAACTTTTGTTTTAGTTAAACAAACTTCATGGAATATATTTCATGACAACAGGACCAAGAACAGAGGTAATTTGGTTTTATAGTTATGAAACATTATTTTTTTTTCTACAGTAGAAGAAGAAACATGTTTCCTTTGCTCTGCCCCTCACATGAATGGTTGAGTACATCAGAAAATAAAATCTGGCTGGGAAATAATTCACTGAATTTAAGTAAGTGATGAAACAGCATGATGTGTAGACTTAAACTAATTGGTCAGGCATGTGCACATAATGCTTCAGATATGTAACAGGACATTAAGAAGTCTGGACTTCTTACCAAATAAAAAAAATATGGTATATATTACTAACCCACTTCCCTAAGTGTCTGTATCAAAGGCATTGCTTTATGACTCTCATTTTCACTTATGCCACTGAAAGCTGTGTGATACGGGGTGGGGGGAAAGTCAAGCTCAGCATTTCCTGTCCTTTGTTATTTTTAGAAAACCAAGGTAGTGTATACATCTGTGAAACTGCTGCGTCTAGAAAAAGCACTTTGTGCCAGGCTGCTGTATTATTGCCTTCAGAGGGAGATAGAAGCAAGGGTCAAAGCAGGTGATGGTCTCAAAGAGACCTCCAGCTGGAGTGAAGAGGG
Organism: Monarcha castaneiventris obscurior; assembly: GCA_026261815.1. Classification (NCBI taxonomy): domain Eukaryota; kingdom Metazoa; phylum Chordata; class Aves; order Passeriformes; family Monarchidae; genus Monarcha; species Monarcha castaneiventris. The sequence goes on from JAMPIT010000379.1 coordinate 15,499,532, forward strand.
CACAGGGTGCTGGTGGACATGATGATCATGCAGACCCCAGAAGCACAGACCCTGTATGTATTTTTTTTTTTTAATATTTTTACCTCCATTTCTAATGACTGAAGAGGTAGAGTTGGAAGAGCCTGGGCTGTTTCCCAAGATGGTTTTAGTGATGTGCTTAGAAGAATGATAATTTCCCATTTTTTTTGCTTGTACTGACTACCTCAGCTTCCCGGTTCTGAAATTTGGACATCAGAGACAGGTCACAGGGAGAAGTACTACAGGGTGAAGCAAATTACATCAGCATTGAAAAAAAGGTTACCTGCCATTTAAAGTTCACTAATTTCAGAAGGAAATAATTTACAGAGCTGAAAATGAGATAAAGGCCTCTAGGGCTTGATGTCTAAAGAAAAAGATGGCTCTCATTGTGCAGGACAGTAGCTCCCCTACAGTTGCAGAAAAATAATGTCCTCAGACGACCAGGCTGAAGAACGCATGGCTTTAGCCCTCGTCTCACTGAGTGTGCTTCTATCTGTGTTCTCCAAGACCACTATCCCAAACTTCACACGACCCAAGGGAGCTTTTCCAGCCCTGTGACTATGGCTGAGCTTGTGATTCCTTTCACCTGCATCCCATCAGAAAGTTCCCATAAACAATCTGGAGTTACCCAGCTGTCTCTCATCCATACCCTGAGGCATGATGCTTTTCCCACTCTCAGAGTCAGATTTTCCAGTTGTGATGGAAGATAATGACTGCTAACACAAGCCTAAAACCCCCTACACTAAACACCTACTTAAACTACTCATGTTTTACTCTTCAGTTTACAGAAGTTCACCATTTCCTTCAAAAGGGGCTGTCAAAATAATCCTGCATTCATATTAATTTTGCATAATGCAGCTTTTCATTTCCTTGTTTCACTCATTATATGCTATGCACCAAAGACTACATTAACACTTTTACACGTGTCCCCCCCTTTTTTTTTTTTTGAATCCTGATTACATGAGTGATATCTTAATACTTGCATGAGTGAGTGTTGAAAATCAGACTTTCTCAAAGTGTATATCTTTTTGTTAATTCTTTTGATTTCTGTGTTGTGGCCAGAGCCCAAAAATTAATTTCTGCTATTAACAGGTGCCAACTTCAGCTACAGTTTGAATCAATGAAATGCCCTACAAAATGTCTTGCAAAGTGATTTTCCTTCCACGGAAGAAAAAGGTAACTAATTCCTAAACTCCAACCATGTCTAAATTATCTGATGCTGGCAGTGGTTCAGAGAAAATCTACAAACAAAATTATAATCACTAGGCCATCCGTTTCCATAGGTCTGGCCAGAAAGGATTTTTCTCCCAGACCTTATCCCATTTAATTTTGTTTCTTTTGTCTTCACTCTTTCACTGCCTCCTCCATACTTAATTTCTCATGCTTCTCTCTGAATCCTTTTCTCAATCTCCACTTTGGTTTCTTTTTCCAATTATCATCCTTTGCTTAATGACACTAGGTGCAAGAAAATCCCAAATAAATCAGATTTGGATCAGGTCTTAGGTTTTTTTTTCTATTCTAAATAAATCTGAGATAGGAATTGTAGTCTGAAATACAGATACTCCTACATCTGTATTTTGTCATCTAAATAAAAGTGGTTATCCAATTATTTTGAATATCTGCAGTGGAAGTGTTAAGAGTTGCATTTAGACATTCACTTATAAAATGTTTATAATTGCAAAAATTAAATGTTTTTGGTGGTTAAAATCTTCTGCAAGTGAACTAGTAATATTGTCTAGAAATAAATGCTTCCCCGCAGAAAAGTTTTAAGTGCTGCATTCCAGTCTTGTGAAAGATTTTGTTCCACCTCTTGAGTGGGTTACAGGAGCAAAGAAGAGCAACAGTCCATTTTCAGTGATCTGTATTCTTGTCTGAACTTTCTTTCCTTTAGGTCAATGTAGTAAAGAATTCTTGAAAAAAGTTCATGTTTTTTTAGGAATTCCAGTGGTGATATCTGAGTTTAAAAGGAGGTTGTATGTTCTGTTAAGAATCAGATACTGTTTGAAGAAACCTCCAGGCAGTCTGGATCAGATTGCCTTCAGCATAGAAATACTCCAGAGCAAGCCTGCCATGGTCTCCTAGGTTGCTGGACCCATCCAAGCCTGGTCATGACATGGGTGTGAATGCCTGAGAAAGTTGGTCCAAATCAGATTGCGGAGAAAGGTGACCAGACTTTAATCATGTTTGGCACTTGGGCTCTTTATCATATAGATTTAGCTCTCTCTTGACTTTAGTGTTGTTTTGGGGGTTTTTTTGGGAGTGGAGGAAAGAGAAGAGAAGACCATGGACACTTGCCAGAATCCAGAGGCACTGTCCAGGTTGACTCCATGAGTAACTAGCAGATTAATACAGCTGGAGACCCACTGACTGGTGACACCATTCTGCTGCAGAGTGGATCTTAGTCTTAAATCTCCAGGCTGCACTGACCCTTACAACATTAGTTTGAGCGTATTTGATCAACAACGTCAGCAACTTGTCTTTCTCTCTCCTTGTCTCCAAGATGAGAGGAATTTAGGCAGGAAAAAAATGGAGTCCTAATGATTTAGGGGAAAGGTTAAAATAAATGTTCAATTGTTTCGCATTTTTAAAGTTTCTAAAGGACTTCAGCATAGGTACACACTTGCAGCCGTAGATTGAAAATTAATCTCAATAACACCATGTTTTTCATGTTATGTTTAATTATGGTATTTCTTAGCCAAGATAATAAGCATTCAAAAGGAGCTGCAAGAGCCTAATTAATAATAATCCCCATCCCAGAGATAACAGTGAAATTTGGGAAATTAGTATGAAGAGAACTATTGGTCTTTCTAATCCATCCTTTTTCCTTGGACTGCTATTCATCAGCCATGCCCCAAAGTGCTCTCCTCTCACTGCTCTTCAACTCCATGCTGTTTGAATCTTCATCTTTTGTTAGACTTTTCAATATCCTAATTAGGTTTTTAAGTGAAAAGCCTCTCATTAAACCCAACCTAAACCTCATTTCTCATTTCAAGTCACAGTGGAAACAAAACAATGGCCATTACAGATTTAGCCCTTTTTATACAACATTTGTTACATTTGAGTTCTCCTGTCAGCACTTTTTTTCAGACTGCAGACATTCAAGCTCCTCAAAACAAGCTATGGCTGTAACATAGCCAAAGGCAATTGCATCAGGGGAGCTTCAGTAAACATCTTTAGAGAAGCTTTTACATTTGGAATTTTCCTTAGCTTAATGCTAATTACTTAGTCATTAATGACTTTACTTTTTTAGACCTGCTAGAGGAATATGGACATAAAAAGGCATCTAGTATTAGAGGCTGTGTGGGTTTTATAGTGCTATTTGTAAACATGAATTTTTGGTTCCTAGATCCAATCTCTCTCTGAACTGGAGGTCAAGAGATGAGTGGAGAAAAAGGTAGGCAAATTGCTTTTTTCCCCATTAAAAGTGATGAAGAACTTCCTTATACAATTTAAATGACATGTCCATGGTGGTATGTGAAAGGTTGTCTCCCCACAATGCGTTTTTCTTTGTAAACATCCTGTCAAGGTGCTTTAATGAGTTCTGAATTTTCTTATCTCTGCCTCAAGGGGAAAAAGTCAGTTGTCTTTATAATCCTGTGTTTTAGGATGCTTTAAATGCTGATCTAGACTATGAGGATTAGGCACTCTGTGGCACGTTCCTTTATCTGGGCCCCAGTGAGGGCTGCGTTCAAAGTAGAGCACGTATTGGGAATTGATGCAGGTCCCTTCTGGGCTCAGCACCTGTGAAAAGTAGAGAGTAGAGTAGAGGAAGAAGGCTTATATCTTCTTGGGACTTCTGAAATGGATTTGCGACACAGATATCTAAACGTTCGCATCATGGAACTGCTTCTGGGGTTCCCTACAGCAGTCATAACTGAAGCATGACATTTAAAACTTAACAGCTGCAAGTAGGAATGTTAAGCACTTCCAAAAACCACGTTGTGTTCGAAACAAACAACTGTCTCTCCACAGCCCAACTGGCAAATGATTAAACCTTCAATACTTTTCTCTTGTGTGCATGCCAGGTGATGCAAAGTGTACACAAGGGATTAGTAGGTTACTCAAGAATTTTGAAATGAAGCAGAGAAAGAGTAAATTGAATTCCCAGATGCTATGAGGTACCAATTTAATCTGTGTCCTCAGAACATTGCAACATGGAATGCTACTAACCAAATTAGTTTTTTATCAGTACTATCAGTATTTTGACATCTGTAACCCACTTGATGGTGAGGAGTTAATAGGTATAGGGGTCTGACTGACATGGTCCTTCCATGCTCTTGCTGAAGTAAATATATGACCACATGCTGTGAAAATCTCATCATTCTGCTTATTTACATGCCCCCTTGTCTATATTAGATTTTTTGCATGTACATGGCCTCTTGAAGATTATGGTTATATCATATTTTTGATTTTATATACCATGTTTCTGTAACAGCAGGTGTAAGCTGACAGGTACATTCCCCAGCTGGCATATATAGGTGAAGTTCCATCTCATAAATTCATGCTAGGACCAGTTCTAATAACAGCATAAAAATCTCAAAATATCATACAAAACTAGGTGACAAACACGTGGCCTGCCTTCACAAGCTGGTAAAGGGTAAAATATAGCTTTCTAAGCAGTCATTCTTGGATATCTCACCAGTCTGGATATTCCCCAAGCATTTGATTCTGGCTAAAACATTTGTTCTTTAATGTTCTGATCTCTATGACATAAATGTATCATGAGCCTCTTACTAGATCCCAGGAAGGAAACTTTCCATTTCCCAAAACCAGGATAGGAGCCTTTCTTTAAAGGCCAGCCAGCAGACAAACCACATGGGACTAGAGAAGGTGACCTTTCATGTGCTTTGGCAACTACAACCTCCCAGCATCCTTTCCTGTCTAGGACTAAAAGCTCTTAGGATTGTGAACTATCTTAAAAGATATACCTGTGACTTTCTTTGTCTTAGCAATACCAAGCCGATAGGATAGAACACTGGTGAAACTAAACAAACAAACAAAAAATTGAACAGTTGCCTGACAAAATAGCATATGAGCTCAGAAGCCAGGGACAAGAATTGCAGTGAGACTTAAGTAGTTCCAAATGACTTACAATGAACAGCATCCTTAGTAACCTGCACTCTTTCTTCTTGTGGATTGGTATTAAAAAAGTGTAGTAGAAAATAATAACAAATATTTATTACTTAGTACTTTAAATAAAAATGTTTTTACTGTTTGTTGTCTTCAGAAAATGGAATTATAAGGGTTCACATGCAGCGGTGAGCTGTCAGTGGCATCCCAGAACAAGATTCATGTTGGCTCAGTTTGTCATGGGCAAAGCTGATGTAACCCTGACATGACCCAGAGCCTGAAGTGACCTGAGGAGATAACGGGTGAAGGCAGAATCAGGACTGCTGCTCAGTACAGAGGGATGGCTGCAGGTTTCTCACAGGACACAGGTGAAGTTATCCCTGACATGTTGGGTCACCCAGGCACGTTGTCCCCTCTCAGCTCAGGCACTGGGCCACAGCCAAGAAGACTTTCATGGTTCTGGGCTACAGCTGAGACCAACCAGCCTTTGGCTCCTGAAGCCCACACACCAGGGGCCATTGGTAGAAATAAGAGCCAGATGTGTGAGCTGGATGTGTAAAATGTGTGAACTGACATGTCTGCTGAGGTCCCAGCCCCGTTAATCTATGCTATGTAAATCCCTCAGTAAATCTATCCCAAGTGGCAGCCCAAGCCTGCTTCTGTCAGTGCTGATTGTCCCTGAGTTCAGGTGTCCTGGAAGTGCAGACAAGGTGTGGGTGCTGATCCCACTGTCCACCTGTGCCATCAACCCTGCATGCAGACCAAAAGCAGATCCTGGGGAGGGGAGCTGGGACCATAGAGTCAACCACATGCTTGGGCCTTGGGAGCTGCCACTGTAGAGCTCTGGTTGAATTTGTTCTGTGCCTGCAGTGAGAGCTGGCTCACCTCTCCTCAAGCTGTCAGAGGACCCATCCATGATCTCGGAACAGAGGGGTCACCTATACAGCTCTTGAGAACAGTGTGGAGCTACATGTCCTTAAACAAACAAAAAAAATTATATAACTTCTGCCTATCTGCATCTCTTTACATTCTAACTGCAGTATGAGTGTTGGCTTAGGAACCAGTAAAATCTATCCTTCAGTCCTACCATCCCATTAATTTATGTGACTCTCATGCACTCTGTTCATAAAATACAGAAAATGCCTTTTTTATTTTCCTAACTAGTAAAATCACAATCAATATTTTCTAACTTTTTAAACTTTCTAAATTTTTAAAAATAAATTTTTTTGAGTGTATTATATACTGATAATTAAGCTCTTACATTTATGCTTCTCTTGGAAGTCAGTTTTGTTCCTAACTCAGATGTAGGATTAGACTATTATGAAACTGTGTTTACTGTATGTAGAATATTACTATATATACAATAGTGTCTATTTGGACTTCTTACTTATTTTACTATTTTTAAATATTAAAAAATGCATATTAGAAAGTGGTCTTTCGAAGTCTTCACTATGTCTTTGTTGTGGGTCTCTTGCTAATACTCATGTAGCAATAGCTATACTGTGATATATAAGCACATATATAGAAGGCACAATACAGATTTTTGTTCCTGTCACTGTACATTATATTCTCTTCATTATAACAAAATATCTTGTCCTCAGATGACTCTCAAGAGAATGTGAGCTCTGTGTAGTGATCTGAAGGGCTTGCATTATACATTTGCCTGGAGCTTTCATTATTAATAGACCCTCCTTGAGCACCTCTTAGCTAACTGACATTCATTTGAGACCGCTGAATTCCTAAACTTCTCTGACCGTGCTACATGAACTCAAGATTCATAGTCTCAAGTAGAATGGATAAATCAAATAACGTATTTTTTACTATGAGGTCTCAAATGTTGACAGCAAAAGAGACAATAAAATTATATTGAAAAATATTTGTCTAGAACAACATGCTTTCATTCCCCAGTTTATGGTATTTTTCTATTGTGTCAGTTAAAGTGAAACAGCAATTTCTTCACTTCTAGCTAGTTATATTGTGTTTGTAGTCAAAGTTGAATAGGATGTTTTTCAAACAGTATTTTCTTGAGAATTTGAACAGTTGAAATGACATAATGGATTTTTTTTACAGTAGCATTAGTCCTTGCCAGCTATAATATGTCAGTCAGTACAACTGTAATATGAGACTCTGGTAGGAATAGGTATTGGATTTGTTTTATGTCAAGGTTTCCTTCAGATTTTTCCATACAGTCCCTGGTGAATGAACCTTTCCTGTGTTTTGAGTCACTTACTCCAAGCATTTATTCCTTTGTTTCCAGGACTTTGAGAAAAAGAACGAGAGGACACTGACAGAAAAGTCCCACCCCCACTGCAGAAAACACAGAACCCTCTTTGGGTTTTGGGGTTCAGAGCATGACCCTCAGCAACATACAGCAGGCAGCTGACAGAAATTTGCCCTTTGGTGTTCTTTCTACTACTGAAGTTGAGGTTTGTACCATGAAACATGCTACTAAGGAAGGTGTTTCTTGAACCCTTGTTAGCTATGGAGGTATCTGTAGCGCACAGTATATGTCAGAGTCCCCAGGGTTCATTCCCTCAGCACATCTGAATTTCCAAGTGTCTGAGACTTGACGAGCAGCTTGTCTCTCACAAAGTTTCTGCTAATTCAGAAGAGTGTAAGGTCCAAATCACAGCCCCAGGAGAGTTTCACCAACAAAAGTTCTATATGTGTATGATAAATCAGAACAGCTAATTAACATCATAGATGCCTTTGCCATGATAAGATGAGATCTGCAGAAATCTCTGGGGAGAATGGAGCCTTCAGGCATCTGTAGTCCTCTGTCTAGGTGGACATAATATTTCACAGGAACTCTGTTTAAAATCTGTGCTAGGAGATGTTACAGACTCCAGGTAGTACCCCAGCTACATGGCTAGTCCTGAAATCCTCCCAGTCATATTACCCTCTTTGGAGTATTCCTTTCTGTTTGAGGGATGTGGTGTAACATGTTTTCAGAAATATAAGTCCTTAATTTTATTTTCAATACACTATTTTTAATAGATTGGTCAAAAGGTACTGTGTTTAGACTTACATCTATCGAGGCATAGCAAAAAGAGAGATGTTAACTGTGCACAAGGTTGTATACATAAACTCTCTGAAAGCAAATTTGAAAGCAAATTACCACCCCAAATGCAAATAAGAAGGTTGCATCTGGTGTGCCACCTTTGGAACCTAATTTAAGTTATTTGAATATATGCCTGGAAGTATCTTTTTCCACTGACTACAGAAAAAGTCCAGGGTAATTGCCCGGGATAAATTATTCACTAAAGTTAGGTTCCTGAACTTAGACAGTATGACTGTCTCTATTGCCTATCTGTCCTATCTTAGTCTTTAGACTCCTGAAGGCGAGCACTCAGCAGGTGGGGATGCAAAGACATAAGCAATTCTATCTGGTCAAAGAAAGAAGAAATTAAGCCAAAATATTTACAAAGGTGTATGTCCCTATTTTTAATAAAAAAATCTTTTGAAAATGTTCTGAAGATTTTCCTTACCGTGAACATTGTCTTCATACTCCCTAGAGAAGAACTTTGCTTCTGGAAGGGGTGCCTGTTTCAATTTACTTGGGAGAGAAAATGGCTTGTCATTAACCCAAGGCAGGATGACACCACAGAAAATTTTGTGGTTTTCAGTGTCTGGAAACCTTCCAAAGAGCATGCCAACTTGCAGACAGTTAGGGTAATATTAAAGCAATGCAGAGATATTGATCAAGGACAACACTAGCTCCTTCCCAGAGGTATTTCAGGCAAATGATGTATCTGAGGTGGCTCCTCTCCCACTGATTTGCAGCTGCCTTGGAGGTTTGGGAGTGAGGGCAGAGAGCAAAAGCAGTGCAAACACGAGGCAGGAAGACCACTCACAGCCCTCTACATGAGAAAAAGTGGCAAATATCACAGTTGCTGCAAAATTTGGATCACTGGACAGATCTGAGGGTGTTGACAGGGATGGGATATAAAGGGTTGTTCTTATTCCAGTGGAAAACAAACTACCAGGCCTGTTTGCCCATCTTTGGAGAAAAGCCAAGGGTTTATCCCATGGGGAATAAATTATACACATAAAATATGAGGCATCAGGTAATGTAATTAGCTCAATTTAGATGCACTATTGACATGACACTAGCGCTTATTACTAATGAATACACTGCTAGTGAATCATTAATAATGGGAGTATCTAACTACCATGCTTATGAATGCTTTATTGTGGAGAGGTGGAAAGTTCATTTAGGCTGTTGGATTTTTGTGGGCCAGTTGTTTGCTTCACTTTTCACCTTTTTTGATCAGCTATTCTCAACTGGGTTTGTGAACAAAAGGAATATGAGTTGAGTTTTGAAGGAAATTTGGGGACAAGGGTAATGGAACAGTCTTGAATATACTCACTACATTTTCTTTGCATCACAGTTCTGGCCGGGGCACAGAAAAAGGCACATTAATCTAGAAGTAAACTGAGAAAGAACTGAATCAGCAACAAGCAGATCTCATGGCTGCAGAGGTTGTGCTCGCTGGAAGAAGAGCATTTGAACAATCAGGGGAGACATTTTCAGTGAGGATTTGCAAAGGTACAAAGACAGTCACAGAGGTGTGGGAGTGGGAAAGCTACAGGAATCTGTTTCGCTGCAGAGCCATATCCTGAGCCTCACTCAGGCCCTCATCCTAAAAACTGGATCTACTCTGACAGCTGCACTTGTGGGAAGTGGGACTTTGAGCAGGGACACTCTGCAGGTGTGCGGCACGGTGTAGGATGTAAAGAAGGGATTAGGCCTCGGGCAAGTTCATTAAACTTCAGCTGTGACTTCTGGCACCAGAGGGTTAATGACAATCCCTGGTGTGGCAAACTGCTTGTTTCAGGGCAGCTCCATCTTTTTAAGGAGAGCTCAGGGAGGATTGGAAGCCTTTGCAGTGGTGACTGGTGCTGGGCAGTCAAAACAGCTCTGGCTTTTCTCAAGCGGACACCAGCACTGCCAGCAAACCCTGTCCATTGTAGCCAGATGTTCTGCTGCTCACCAGATACCAGACAGGCCCACAGAGCTGGATTTGGGCAGTGCTCCACATTTCAGGACTTGGTGCTACATCCCCAACTACTTAGTGAGTAAATTCAGGGAAATGCAGGTGCATCAAAACTGCATGGATAACAAGCTTTATATTGGAAACACTAGCTGGAGCGTCACCAAAACTGAAATATTTTACAGCCTGTTTGGAATCTGAGCAGTAGGATGCAGAGATGTGGTGTCTTGTGACAAGCTGGCTCAGCTTCTGGTTTTGAAGCAATTCAACTGATGAGATTTTGCAAGCCCAGAATAACTCTTATTATGCCCTTGCTAACTGACTGAAGCTGTTCCAATAACAATATTGTCCTGTATAAAAAGGAACATTTTTTTTTTAAAAATGCCTGCCTTATAGGAGATATTGTTTTCAAATAAAAAGTATAATTTCACTAAATTTTTACAGTCACATTTTGTTCTTTATTCTTAACAATGGATCGCATTTGTGTGATCAGGATTTTACCTCTGCATCCCATTCACCACTGGAAAGGACAAACTGCTCAGGATGTTTCATGACCTTGACCTTCACCTCTGAACTTGCTTTATCTCTTTGGAGAACCAAACGCAAAATAGATGTGCTCAGACTTGCTTGTCCTTTTCAGCTCACAGACCTGCAAGACCCTTTTGCATCCATTTTCCTCCTTTCTTGATCCAGATTAGTCATGCGAGATGTAGAAATCATCTAACCCTTGATGTACCGGATTGTTTCAAATTATTTTGACAAAGATGTCAGGTTTCAAAACAAAGTGAGCCAAAAATCACACAGTATTTATGTTTTGTGAATTGAAACAATTCCTCTTGGACTGATAATTTGCTTATAAATAAAAAAACAACTCACAGAAAGTTCATGCTCTGAAAAAATTAAACAATAGGTGAACATGTGGTGCATTATTTTTGACAGATTACATATTCATTTAGCACAGTTACATGAATTTGTAAAGGAAAATAAATAGACTTTGTGAAGAAAACAAAACACTTCTAAGCTAGAAGATTTCGCGTGCTCTACTGGATTGTCTTTCTTTCTTGAATTACAGTTTATTGGAGGGGACTACAAGTAATTCCCAGTTCAAAAGGCAGCTACAGAGGGTACAATAAATCTCCTGGAAGCCGGACTTCCATTTTTTTCTGGCATGCTGTACATCAGGCAGAGTGTTACAATCTGGGCTGCAGCTGATAAAAATGGGAGTCTTCCTGTCCTTATAAAACCTATGAATATTTGCTAGCACTTACTATGATTGTCCTCAGCAGAATATTCCTGTGTGAACATGGAATAAAATGTCCCAAATCTACAATCAGATATGGAACTATGGAGCTTGAAACCACAAGACTCTGCACAAACTACAGCTCTGTATCCATCCCATGATGGCTCAGATTTCAGGATCAATGCTCTAATTATCCCAAACTTGAAAAGTATGCTAGAAAAATGTTCTTTGCCAAGTAGAGAAGGAAACGGAAAAGCCATTTCCAGTGTGAACAGACACGTCTATGCCATAAAGACAATTGGGGTTAGTTTCAACAGAGTTGTCAACTGCCACTGTCAGCCCTGGGAGTGTTTAATCATTGAGGTAGTGATATGTCCTTCAGTACGGGAGGTGCTATTAAGGTGTTGTGTTTCCTTCTAAAAGCTTCTAGCAATCTCATTTCTTAGAATGACACAGTTAGTAGTTAGGACCAACCAGAGTATTTACCATCCAGATTTTCAGTGGGAACCTTTTGCTATTTGAGTCATGGAAAGGTTTGACACATGAGGGCTGTGTGTCCGCAGTTTTGCCCCTGCTTTTCTTTTCTTGTCTTCCCAGTCTCAGTTCTTGTTCCTCCAAGTTCTGCCTCCCGTATACCAAACATTTTGGCTCCATGGACATTGATGAACTTTACAGAATGCACAGTAAATCCAGTGCTTCTGTGTCACATTAAACCTACTGCACACATGCACACACTGTGTGTATGGTGAAAGTGTAGAGAGTCTGATGCTTATTTAAAACAGTATGCTCCTGGATCCAGCACTTGCCAGCCTATGCATATGCATTTCTTCATGGCCAGTTCTAGATTGCAGTATGCTTGCCTTCCTCTCCCATCCTGCTATTCCCTAGGGGATGTTTTCAATAAAGCTGTTTCCATTCTGGACCCTCATGGAGGACAGTATGTTGTGTGATCAGAATTGTATCTCTCGTGCAAACTGAGTTCCTGCGACAGCCTGACTGCAAACATGGTATGGCAGGGCTTCAGGAAAACAAACTTCCTTCTCTTCAAGGAGATGGTCAATAGGTTCCCCTGGAAGACTGCCATCTGGGATGAGGGGGTGAAACAGAGCTGGAAGATCTTTACTGAAGTCTTCAATAGAGCACAAGAGCTAGTAAATCCCAGGAGCAAGAAATTGGTCAAGGAAAACAAGAGACCAGCATGGCTGGGTAAGGAACTGCTGGTCAAACTAAAGGGAAAGAAGCAAATGCACAGGCATGGAAACAAGGGCAGGTAACCTGGGAAGAGTATAGGGATGAAGTACAGTTGTGTAGGGATGGGGTGAGGAAGGCCAAGGTGAAGCTGGAACTGAACATGGTAAGTGATATAAAAAATAACGAGAAGGGCATCTACAAGTATGTTAACCAGAAAACGAAGGTCAAAGAATGTGCTCCCTGCTGGAAAACAATGCTGGAAAACTGGTAACAACAGTTAACAGAGGAGAAGGCTGAGGTACTTAACATTTTGCCGCAGTGTTCAATGTCAGCCTCTCTTCCCACACCCCTTGGGTGGACTGCAGGATGAGGACTGGGGGAGCAAAGTTCCTCCCACTGATAGAGAAGATCATGACCACCTGTGAAACCTGATTGTACTTAACTGTATATGGCATCGTGAGCTGCATCTCATGGTCCTTAGGGATTTGGCTGATGCAGCTGCCAAGCCCCTCTCCATGATATTTGAAATATCATGGCAATCGGATGAAGCCCCAGGTGACTGAAAAAAGGGAATTATACTCTTAAAAAATGGTAGGAAGGAGGACTCTAGGAACTACTGACCTCTCAGCCTTACCTTTGTGCCTGGGAAGATCACGGAACCAATCCTCCCATAAACTAGGCTAAGACAGGGAGGTGCTTTAAGAAAGCCAGCAAGGCTTACCAAGGGCGAGCCCTGCCTGACCAACCAAGTGGCCTTCTACAGTGGAGGGACTACATCAGTGGACAAGCAAAGGGTCACAGATTATATTTAACTGGATTTCTGTAAAGCCACAACATCCTGCTTTCTAAATTGGAGAGAGCTGGATTTGATGAGTGGACTGTTAGATGAATAAGAAGGTGTTTGGTCAGTTGTATTCAGAAGGCAGCAATCAATGACTGAGAGTAACAATGGGCATCAGTGACAAGTGGTATTCCTCAGGGGTCCATACTGGGAGCAGCTTTATTTAATGATCTCTGTGGTGACCAGTGGCAAGTCCTGAGGGCAAGGCCTGAAGTTATGTCAGGGGAGGTTTATGTCTGATATTATAAAAAGGTTCTTTCCTCAGAGGGTGGTTGAGCACTGGAACAGGCTCCCCTGTGAAGTGGTCACAGCACTAAGCCTGACAAGAGTTCAAGAAGTGTTTGGACAATGCTCTCAGACACATGGTGTGACTCTTGGGGATGGTCCTGTGCAGGGCTAGGAGTTGGACTTCATGATCTTTCTTGGTCCCTCCCAACTCAGCTTATTCTCTGATTCTGTCATATCTTCATTAATGACACAGACAAAGATACTGAGTTCAGCCTCAGCAAATGTGCAGATGACACCAAGCTGAGTGGTGCAATTGTCACACCTGAAGCCATCCAGAGGGACCTAGACAAGCTTGAGAAGTGGGCCCTTGAGAATCTCATGAGGTTTAACAAGGCCCAGTGCAAAGTGCTGCACCTGGGTCAGGGCAACTCCTGGTATCAACACAGGCTGGGGGATGAATAGAAGGAAAGCAGCTCTGCTGAGAAAGATTTGGGGGTGCTGGTGCTTGGAGATGCTGGACATGAGCTGGCAATGTGAACTGGCAAACCAGAAAGCCAAGTGGATCTTGGGCTGCATCCAAAGCAGTGTGGCCAGCAGGGCCAGGGACGGGATTCTGTCCCCTGCTCTGCTCTGGTGAGATCCCACCTGGAGTGCTGCATCCAGCTCTGGGGTCCCCAGCCCAGGAAAGACATCAGCCTGCTGTAGCAAGTCCAGAGGAGGGCCACCAAGATAATTAGAGGGATAGAGCACCTCTCCTATGAGGAAGGGCTATGAGAGAGAGGGTTGTTTAGCCTGAAAAAGAGAAGGTTTTGGGGTGACCTTACTGTGGCCTTTCCGTACCTGAAGGGAGACTGCAAGAAAGATGGAGAGGGACATTTTACAAGAACATGTAGTGACAGGACAAGCGGGAAAGGATTCAAACTAAAAGAGTGTGGGTTCAGATATTCAGAAGAAATTCTTTACTGTGAGGGTGGTGAGGCACTGAAACAGATTTCCCGGAGTTGTGGATGCCCCATCTCTGGAAGTGTTTATGGCCAGGTTGGAAGCAGCTCTGAGCAACCTGATCTAGTGAAAGTGGTCTGTGCCTATGGCAGGGGGGTTGAAACTAAATGATCTTTAAGGTCCCTTTCAATCCGAACCATTCTATGAGTCTCTGATTTTGAGCTTTTATGAAAACTTGGGTGTCTGAATATGAGCTTCAGAAAAATCTAGGCCCAGCATCAGATCCTGAAATAGTTGAAAATCTGAATAGCAGTGTGCATTCTTCCACCAGCTCAGCAATATGCTTTGAACACAATGTTAACAATATTGGAAAGCAGATTGATTTCGGGCCATATTTTCAGCTCTTTGGTAGCACCAGCTGAGCAGGTCTCTGAGGCCTGAATCGCCTTTCCAAGGGAGGCAGCTCCTCTTTGCCCCCACCCTGCTCTGCTGCAGCTGCTTGGAGCAGCAGAGCCCCATGCTTTCCCTCTGCCCAGACAGATGATTCTGCATAACTGGAGATCCTTGGGTGCACCCCGCCCTGCCATGGCAAGTGCCTGCCACACAGCATCGGCCGCTTGGTAGAAAGCCCTACAAAAGCAATTGAGTCATTTGCAAATCTGCTTATCTCTGGCAATTCATCTCTAATGACTCAAACCCCTGTGTATTTAAATGATTTGTATGTATATTGCTCACTCTGTTCAGGAACTACGGAGGGGATCTGAGAAACATCTGCCAAACTCACAAGTGTGACAAAGATTATATCTCAGTTTAATAAATTCGTAAAAGAATTGACTACAGGGTGATTTCAGAGCTGTGCTCATCATACGATGAGTGCACACATCTCACAGTAAAACACACATAAAGGTTTAGGCTTCTACATAAAATTCTTTGGGTCTTGTAATCACATAAAATTCTTAGGGTCTTGTAATCACATGCTGAAAGCTGGGCTAGGCTACTGACAGAATAGTTTGCCTGCAGCCATAAATAGTCTTATATGGCTTCCTATCGGAGACTGTTTATTACCCACAAAACCTGGACAAATCACAGACATGCATATTTTTCAACCATGCCCTAATATCTCATTTACTACAGAAACCAGGTCTGTGTTATGCATACTGTAAATTGTAATTTAGTACTTAATTATCTCTTGAAAAGAGAAGGACTTTTCTCTCTCCCCCCTTTTTTGGGAGGGGAGGGGAGGTGTCTTTTGCAGACAGTTTCTGTGACAGTGTTAATATAAAGTTCTGCTTATGTGTAGAAACACGTTCATCTATTTTGAGAGACAGCTGCAATTCAGTGGCTTTTCCATTTAGATTTGCTGTGGTGAATATTCTCAATAGCAATTTTTGTGCATGTGAAGGTGAATACTAAGACAATTGGCTTGGGGTTTTATATTTGATGACTTTCATATGTTTCTTCATAGCTCCAAAAATGCTAGAAATTTTACAAAATCTTCATCCTCCCACTGCCCCCATTTTTGCCATCTTGTTCTGTTCATTACTCATGCTAATTCACCTCCTTTGGAAAAAATGTATTTCCAACTAAGAGGAAGACCACGTAATGGTTTTACAATAGAATAGCACTCTTCCAGTCTTCAGGAAAACACATCTGAGCTCACATAAATTGGTGAGCTCTACTTCTCTAGTGATTATTTAGCAATGCAGTGGCTCCAGCTCATTTTTTTGCTGGTATACCTGAGCTCCACTGAAAACAGTTTACAGTTACCTGAAGCTGACTTTTATTTATAGCATTTAATTTATAGCATTTAATTTATAGCATTTAATTTATAGCATTTTTATGATTAACAATCTTTACTATCCTCTCTGTTCTTTATCCTGCTCTTGTAATCACTTCTTGACAACTGAAAAATGGGTTAATATTGTTGTTTAAGCTAAACTCTCAAACCTATTGTGTTCAAATTCATTTGAATTTGGGGAAAATGAGTTTGTATGGCCCAGCAAACATGGCCATCCTGCAGAAGTGCCTGAAATTACCCATGATAATTGTTTTCTTATTATCTCTACTGTAACTTTCCAGTGATATATTTACTGCCTGTTCTGGCAGAGATACAACAGCGCTATGTGGGCAAGTACATGTCAGACATTCATGTGTTGGTAATTATGGTTCCTTGCACATGCCAGATGAACTGAAGCATGGCACAAGTGCCTGTGTGTTTCTTCAGTCTAAATCCATGCACTTGCTCTAAGCTATGGCCAGGCTGCCAGAGGAATCTCTTGCATACAGCCTTTTCTCTTCAACACATAGAAATTTTTATTAAATTACAAGAGTGATGAAATGTTGAGACTGTCTTCTGCATATCTGATACAAATCAGGAGGCCAAATTTTTACTCACATGAGCAGTTCAATTACTTTTTATGGGCATAGCACATAAATTTTAGCAAAAATTGAGACTTGAGTTTTTTATTACATATGCTGTGAATGAATGTGACATAGATGAAAAACTGGGAAGTGAACTTAGTGAAACTGTTTAGTATCATAAAGAGTACTATGAGGGAAATCCTTGTTCCAAAGAAGTTAATGGGAAGCCTGATGTAAAGGACAAGCATCAGAAATATGGTGTATAACCACAAGAATTCTCAGGCATATGCTCTTACTTAAACAGTTTAGAAGTTTTACTTCTTACATAAAATCTAATATTAGGAATATTTGTGCTAGTTTAGAACTCAAATAAGTTGAAGAGCGCTTCATTTCAACAGATTACCTTTCACACTTCTTATTTGTGGTGGAAGACTAAAATTTGTTTCCGCTGGAGAATATAATTGTGTTCTATGTGAAGTACTGTAGGTGAATTGGGACTATATGATATTTTTTTCTAATAAGAGCCAGGCTTTTGCCTAATTAGATCTGAGTAAGGATTTCCAAACTTGGGTCTGACAGACTTTGTGTGTGTTATAATTTTATTGTGGCAAATAAATTAGTTTCAGACTCATGAAGCTACATTCACTGCAAGAAGAGAGAGTGGGACAAAGCCAATACCTTTGCAACTGCTGGAAAATCCTTGTGAAACTTAGTAGTCTCAGGTATATTTTATAAATATATAAACCTATAACAGCCTATGAATAACCTAGGAAATAACCTATGAATGCTTGTGTCCACGTTGAGTTGGAAACTGGAATGGTGGATCAGAGTTGCTCCCAGATTTTCTAGCTATTTCCCTTTTCCAGCTAATTCCCTTCAATTAGGTATTTGCTGAAAAGCCGTGGGGGGTCTGGTTTAGGGAAAATATATGAAATTCCTATATGTTGGAGCCTTTCCATAATAAAACCCCCAGTCTCATATGTTTATTATATATATCAATATATTCTGATAAGTGTTTGAGTTCTCCTTTCAATAACCAGAGAATATTTACAATTATTTTTAGTTCCTCATAGTCTAAACAAATGTACTCATTAGAAACAACTGAGTAATGGAAACAAACATGCCCAACCATGTAAACCAAATGCAAAAATCTGCCAGTCATTTGTGAAAATGGTTTTGATTTGACTATATCTAAATTGGTGGCAGTATAATTTTCCCTCAGTAACACTGATGTGGTTTTACATAAAGGGTTTAATAAAATAGGTGGCATTTGAGAAATGCAAAAAAAATGTGTCAGGGATGTTATTTTTCACCTAAAAATATTGAGACAAAAGTGCAATGGGCACCGTGGATTTTTATTTTTTAATTAAATCTACTCTGTACCATCTTTTGTAAGAGGAAATCCAGACTTATGGGGATAAATGCACTAATACTTACAGAAATAAGTAATATGAATTTTGCTCTAATACTCTATTTTTCCTGTAACACACATGCAACTTACTCTGAGTTTGAGCACACCAAGACCAGACTATGAGGACTTCCAGTGATCTTGATTTTGTAAAACATAAATTTTATCAGCAGTAGAAAATACATCTTCCAAAGAAATCTCTCCAGGAATAAATATGTAGGGTTTCTTTTTGTAAGTTTTGTTAACAATTTCATTAGTGTGTGAATTGCAATATAGTTCTCTCGTTCATGTCAGAAAGAGAATTTTGTCATTACAACAGGTTCATTAAGTGATACCGCGTTATTTGTTATTATTGGAACAAAAGTAAGAATAGCTGAAATATTTTATGGTGTGAAAAGTGCTGAACAATTTGGGCTCTTGATTGTTTTGTCCACCAAGAAGGTGGACATTTTTGTTAGAGGGCTGATACATTCCTAAGTACAATTATCATATCTCGAATTTATAACAAGACCTTGTTTTAGATAACATCAGGATGTTGCAATTCGACACTTTATTTTGAAACAAATATATTGTCCCCAATTTGCTCAGAAAAAATGCTAGTTAAACATCATGAATTACAATATTTTCTAGCAAGTATTTTTCTTTTCATCAAAATGCCATATTCTGTGGAGCAAATGTATTGGCTAAAATCTTTGCCTTTTTAGCACATTTCCCACAAAATAAAATGCCAATTTGTGTTTATTCCGTGCCTAGTATCTGCATTTCTATAACTTTGTGGCTAGCTTTAATTATAGTTTCCCAACACAATATGTTACTCAAATTAGAACAAGATTTAATTAAGTATATTAACAAATGTAGTGGGACAAGCCTGCACAAATCTGGAACAAGATGCACTGACTTCCAGGGAGTCCATAAGGATTTACACTACTACTAATGGAGAAACATCTGGCCCTGTTTCTTTTGTATATCCACATATATAATTTATAAATCTCAAATCTGGACTCTCACAGCCCATCCACGCATCAATTTCTTTATTTGATCTCGGTATCCAAGGCTCCTCACTTAGGATACAGAGAGGTTTCTGATGCCAAAGGTTTGAAGTGTCGTGCTTGTACCTGCACCCTTCAGAGGTCTGAAGGAGCATTGCTGCCACTTTGCCACCTCGATTCATCTGGGGGATGGGACTGAAAATCAGCACCTGCTCTGCTCTGCAGGCTCTTTGTGTAACCACAGATGTCCCTGGACAAAGCCTTCACCTCCTCTTCCCCCCACCCTACCACCCATTAGCATGGTTTTGCCAGCAGCCAGAACTCCTCTTGGCAACTCTCCTGCACCTCCAAGACACAATTATCTTTACCATGTTTTTAAGGAGATTTACATTTGGCTTTCTGCTATGAAAAAGTGCATCAGAAAATGTGTAAAATACCACAGCCTGTGAGACAAACAAATCCTTCCTCCTTCAACGGCATCAATGACTTCCAGCCAAGTTAATGCCCAGTTGCACATGTCTGCAGTAAATCTTCACCTTCTTCAACACCTCTGCATGATTTGCTGTCTTTAGGTATACTGACACCTTTTCTCATGTGAGAACTTTATGGCTTGATAACCATAAAGGGACAGCTGGCCCTGCAGAGTGGTTACTGCTTGCACTCACCTCCTAGTTAGTAGGAATCTAAATATATAGAAATGCATGTACAATTCTCACTTGTAACCTGATCTCCGGGAAATGTCTAAGCTTATTACTGCAGGGATATGTGTCTTAGATCAGCCCTGGCTTTGTAAGTCCCTTTGTAATAGTATAGCTATGGCTCACTCTGAGCAGCTCTGAGCTCTGAAGGAGGCTGGATGTAGTCCTCAGTCTGAGCCAATGGATCAGGTCTGGTTCCAGATTCAGCTGCCTCTGTTCATGCTGTACAGAAAAATCAGTCATAGTTAGGTATTATTTACAAAAAATATCTAAATTGACTGGGCTGAAAATGTGTTTGTGGCTGCTTTTGTAACTAAGGGAAAAATCAAGACATTGAAAAAGTTCTCTTAATTTCTCCCTCTTTCTTTCTCAGTGTTGTCCTGACGATATTAATTTTGGAGGTGATGCATTCAGAGCCCACTTTCCATGGGGCTGGATACCCTGTGATTTCCTGTCTGCAGGAAGAGCAGACTGTCTCCTCTTTACAGGCCAGGCAGGCCTGTAAGGACAGTGACTAATTACCTTCATTTACCATGCTTCCTGGCGTCCTTTCAGGTAACCTGATCAAAATCTCTTCCTTGACAGTGGCTCCGGAGTCATCAGTTCACAGGACCACCAGAGAAAAATAGTGAGGTTTTGAGATCCATTATAGCTCTGGTTGATAAGATACTTAATTACTGTAACACAGAGGGAATATATTGCACATGTGTCAGTTGTTAATAGAACTTATGTCTTCAGTTTTGCCTCTATAAATCCTAAATTCAAAATAATTATAGCATTGCAGTTCCCCCATTTCACTGGGATGGGAAAGAACAGACAGTACAGGAAAATACTTGTTTTCAGGTAGCAGGGAAAGAAAGGGTGAGGGAGCAAGGGTGTATGACTGACACAACCTGTTGCTAATTGAACTGTTTTCCTTTATCTTCCAGGCAAAATTAAGGAATCCTACATATGGCTTCTTCCACAAGGGAAGAGGTGGGGATCAGACACCACCTCTTGCCAGTGAGATTCTGTTGGAGTTTTCCTCCTCTCATACCACTGAAGAGAGGTCCTGGCCAGAAGGATGGTGTTTAATAGGGCCATAGAAATTGGCCTTCCTCTCCTGAGATGAGGAAAGGCACATTCATTGGATGAGGATAGTGGCTGGAGTGCATCCACAATGGCTTCCTCATCATAAGAAAGCCTTTTCCTTGTTGCTACCTTTCCACTGGCTGAATAATAGACAATATTTTAGGGGAAAAAAAGGAGTTGGAGGTAGTGAGATGGAATAGCTAAAATCAGCAATGTTGTATTTCTCAGAAGTCAGAAATCCACCACCTCTCCCAGCAGTTGCAAGGACACCCCACAATATGATAAGAAAAAGCTCTCTTGACTTGATGGTTTCTGTGATAAAAACTCCTACATCTGGACTACCCGGATGTTCTTAAAAATTACGTTTTTCTGCCAAATTATCAGTCTCAAAGCTTGTCTCATTCCAGCATGTTTTTGTTTCAGTTCAAGATGTGAGAAATGTCCTTCTTTGCTTTTCCAAATGTTCTATCAAATTCTTCCAAATTCATGGAACATGCATTAAATACTGTAATACAGAATTCCTAATTATTTCACTAAAATTTCAACTGTCATGCTCCTCCCTTAGTAAAAGTCACAATCCTGTATCCAGATCCAGATCCTTATCAGGGTTTCTTTCCTTATCTGAATGAAATATTACCTTGCAATTCTAAGCACTCAAGAAACCTATCTCTGCACTTAATGGAAGACTAGATTAAATTGTGCAGAAGGCACCTTTCCTTCTGTTCCTAATTCTTTCATTACTTTTTACAAAATTTACCCAAGACAAGAGTAAGTCTTCTGTTAGGGAGAGTTTTATTTTATTGTGCTCATTTTTTATACCATTAATCTGAACTTTCCCCCTTGTAATCCATTATTTGAGCAAAGGACCTTCTCACAAAAAGATATCCATTTTCAAACATGAAAATGAAATGGTAAAAAATATTTTTTCCAATTGCAATATTCCACAAGAGAAAAAAACCTCTGTAAAATTAATTAGTGTTTAGACAGAGATTATACTTTTCTATTTTGCACATTCTCAGAATGGAAAATGAATTGATCCATTGACCTAAGATCCAAAATTTCATTTATTTAATCTTCTAGAGCTCTGCAAAATATATTCTCAGCCATGTCAGTAGCAGTGTATGTCTGTGGTTTTGCTGGCCATACACTGCATGGTATTGTGTTACCTCAGTGCTATATTTTGAATCCCACACACATCCATTACAGTAAAATGGGCAAGTACTTTCCTTTTGGCTATGCTCTCTTAGGTATTTCCTTACGCTTGACAGAAACTCTCAAATACTTATTCTGTTTGCTAAATACATACTTCTAATTTAATGATACATTCCAAGAATGATCACTTAAAGCATCAGGTACTTGGAAATTTTGCAGAGCAAAGCCAGTACATACTTGCACACATTTCATGACCATTTGCCAATATATATTTTATTTTCCTTGACTGATTCCTAGCTTTTACAGCTTAAAGTAGAGCTTTCCTGAGAAAAAAATGCTTCTTTCTGGGATCACCTCATAATTTGGAATGTCACCATTGGACTACAGTGGCTGTTTGTCTATTGCTGATTTTCCATTCCTTGGCTAGGTAGGAAGTGTTTGTGTCAATACTGTCCTACATTCCCTAGCAATTATTCTAATGCAATACCATTTGTATTAAGGTTCTACCATTCCCAGGCTTTTACATACAAAAGAAAAACGTGACATTGATCACACTATTGGTATGCTTCAGAATGGTGACAGGAATACAACATCAAAAGAAGCCAATGAAAAACTCCCCATTTCCAGGCAGAGGGAGGCAAAAAGCCTATGGTATGTAATTATTTCTACAGCTCATTTAGAAACATATTTTGCTATTATCTGACCTGTTTTCTCTTTGATACAGATAAAATTCCTAAAGAAAACTGAAGAGGCCAGGAAAAAATAATAAAAATCAATATGCAACATAAGACTGCAGTACAGACTGTAGTAAGTCTTTAACTGACTTAATGAACTTGAGTGTCACTGGAATGTCTGTAGTCAGTGGGCTGTGCATTCATAACAGTTTGTGGTAAGAAAGAGAAGGTGGATGCCTTTTTGTGTAAACTTATGGACTAGTCAAAGTTTCACTGATTTTGGAAGACACATCCTGCTACCCACCCTGCCATTCCATAAACTGTCCCAGTCCCAGTGTGACATCTCACAGACAGGGTTATGCCAGATGATCAGTGGGGCAAGAGGACTTTTCCCTGACCAGTCTGCAAGGCAAGTTCATCTCTGAAGGAGAGAGGAGAGATACCTCTTTTGGCCACTTAATAATTTTTGTACATGAAAAAGGTGGTTTTAAATTTCTCAAAGTGGTTCCTGTTGTCATAAGGAGTTTTAGGAAAGATGGATTGGTGGATATAATGAAGGCAGTAACCAATCCAAAGTGTACTTTATTTCTGAGGTAGATCTACGTCTCATCAATGCAACTGTATGTTTACTGGTAACAACACCTTAAAAATGGGTTACTTCTGAGTATAGATATGACTCTAAAGTGGATACATTTGGCCTGAGTTTACATTTTTGGCCTGTGAACATTTTTCCAGAGACAGAGCATTCTGTCAGGCAGTCAGGGAAGGCAAGCTCATGGCTTTCAAGTAAAAAATGCTTGTTAGTAGTGCTACTCAGTGGAGGTGAGGGGAGCAGGGTCGGGGTTTTATTTTTGTAACAGAGACCCAGAATAATTCTCCTGGAGAGCAGAAAGAATTGTGCCCTTTCCAGGCAGTCTGAGCCAGGTAGGCACTGCATTTTGTTTGCATGGCAAGAAACAGTGATGGCTCACCACATCTGCTGCCCCAGGAAGGGTAGGAGACACAGGTCATGCTGTGGGAAGGCAAGAGGCAGCATGTGGTCAGGGTGGGGATGCATCCTGGGAATCTCACCCAGGCACTGCCGACTACGCAGCTCTGGCCAGCAGCAAGGTCAAATATCCAGGAGACACTGACCATCACTGATGGTTTAACTTAAATTCATCCATCTGGGTGAATCCTTACTCCTTGTGGGTAACCCACAGACATATTTCTATAGCCTGGGGAGCTGAGATTGAGGACCATGAAATAATTTTTTCAGATTGGAAAATAAAAGCCTGAAGCCATGTGAATATCTGCAGAGATTGTGTTTCAGGATTCAGATTGTGTCAGTAGTCATTAACGTGCTATATTTAGGTATCACAAGAATATTTTCCACTGTAGAGAAGAACTAGCAAGGTTCACTTTCTAGCATTGAAAAATTATCATGAAAAAATGATTGGCAAATACCTTTAAACACTCCTAGTCTTCAGGTGAGATATCATCAAAACACTGTTGGGTGAAAAAAAGCACAGCTATGAGAGAGCTCCACTCAAACTATTGCCAAAGAGTTCCAGAAAAGTAAATTGATTTGACCTAACTGAATGATTTGTGTTTCTTTCCAAATACATCTTCTTCTTGCTGGGAACACTTTTTTAGGAGTTCGTTCATCAAATAGTAATTATTTTAATGTATTGAATCACAGGTCATCAGTAGGTTAACCACAGATTTATTACTGTGATAGGCAAATAAAGCAAGTGCACTGGCTTCCAGTGGATTCTGCTATCCCTGGAACTGGTTTGCAGGAGAGCTTGAGCAGACTTAGGTCAGCATCCCCTATTGCTCAGCCACTGTGGCTATGCAGATCCTCACTGATGTGATAGTGCTCCGTGGTGGTGGGTTGGTTCCAGGGAGTTACTGCTGCAGCAAGGAGACCTCCTAGTACAGCAGGCACGGTCTGAGCAATTCCTTGCAAAAGTTTCTCAACATTGTTTTAGCTTCTCGTAGATTTTCTTTTAAAGGTACGCAGAACAAAGGAAGTTAGAAGACACCACGCTGGAGATCACCAAGTCGTAGAACAATAGATTAATAAAATAGTTTGCTTTGAAAAAAATGTCAGATATCACAGACTCCAACTGTCAACCCAGCACTGCCAAGTCCACCACTAAACCATGTCCCTAAGTGTCACATCTACAAGACTTTTAAATACTTCCAGGGACAGTGACTCAACCACTTCCCTGGGCAGCCTCTTCCAATGCTTGTCAACCCTTTCGGTGAAGAAAATTTTCCTAATATCCAATTTAAATCTCCCCTGGTGCTGTTTGAGGTCATTTCCTCTAATCTTATCACTTACACTTGAGACAAGAGACTGAGACCTTGCTACAGCCTCCTCCAAGGTAGCGGTAGACAGCGAAATCCAATGTTCCCCCAAAAAGGTGTAGTCAGACTTTGCTCTCCCTTTCTGTAAATATTTGCTTTGAGTTAATAACTCAGAAGAAATCTACAGAAACTGTTAAAATCAACCAAACCTGTTAAATATCTGCTTTGAGATGCTGTGATTCACTAGCTGAACAGCTCACTGACTGTAAACAAGTGGCATTTCAATAAACATTTTGGGAACTCTGGGTGATCTGAATGACTTGGCTTTTGGTGTGTGCAGGCATGAGGAACACAGCCACTCGAAAGGGGCAAGTCTGGCTTCTCTCATGGATGAGGGTCATTGAGGCCCGAGAGAAAGGTACATCAAAGCATGGGCAGGACATCAAGTACACGAGAACTGCCATTGCCTGCTCCCAAGCTAAGGGTGAAACCAAAGTTAAATGCTTTCCTGGGCTTCTGCTTCTCCTTCCACTTGTTTTTAAGGAATGATTTAATTTTTTTAAGCAACAAACAATCCTTCATGCTATTGCAGGCTAATGTAACAAGACGGGTTCACTTTATAGACTAAATTAAAAAAATAAATCTATTCTCAGTTTTCACCTGAATCTGACATTTCCCTTGTTGTCTTTGTGTTTAAATTTAAAAGTGGTAGCCTAAGGGAAGGCGTTTGAAGAATTCTGTGTTTATAAATGGTCTATATTATATTTTATATATGTAGGCAGTAGCTATAGTCTTCCCTTTAAGGCCTGAGGGGAAGGCAATGGTTTCCTGCGTCACAGAGCTGCAGCTCCTGTCTGTAGACAGGTACACAAAGCTCCCTTTAACTGAGTGGAAGGAGCGGTGAGATGAAACATGCCCACTGATGGTTAACAGATCTGTCCCTCAAGACTGCTTTTCACCGAACATGGCATTTGTTTACACTCAGCTAAAGCTTTTAGCATTTTTGGGCCTATAAGAGGATTTGGCTGGTAGCCCTGCTGCTGATTGTCATATTCCCTAGCTACAAACGTCAGTTACCACTTCTCTTTCTTCTTCCGTTCATTAAACTTTTTGTATATTTTCTCTGTCTTTCCCAGGAATTAGTGATGACATGTTCCATTTGCATATTACTGTAGTTCTTCCAGGGGATGTGAGTGCACACAGAGCCTGCAGCTTTTAACCCACTAGGGATTCAGGGGACCAGGAGCAACATAATATCATCAGAATATTATTTGTAGCATCTTGTGTATAAAAAAACCCAGTGAAAAAATAAGAGCTGTTCAGCTGGAACTGAATATACACACATTCTGCTTTTCTTTCATGACCTACCACTGAGCATTTTCTCTGCAGATGACAGGAAGGTATTTCTGCAAATCTGTCACGGTATAACTAACTGAGAGGATCTCTGAGCTAAAATTGTTTAAAAACTCCCCTTTTCTTACAGTGTGATGCTGAGTTGTCACACTGGCAACGCAGCTGATTTCTCAGATTTGCCACTGAAGAACCCTCACGGGGTTGTTGCCTCACACTGCCTGCGTGAGGAGTTACCACGGGCTTTCTCTGCTTCTCCTGTGCTCACATACAGGGGAGAAACACTCCTCCCCTTTCCTTAGGTAAGACAATTTTTGTAACAATATAGAATTCTCTGCCATGCAGGGCTGAGGCTCAAGACCTCATAATTAAAACTTCAATCATGGACAGATGATGTAGGCCAGCTGCTCCTGATTTACATTTTTGGGTTTCTACCCCAGAATGCTCTGTTCTGCCATTTTTGCCCCCTGGTTCATTCACAAACCCAGAGTTCACCAACAATTTTTTACACAATTAAGAGGCAATAGGGTAGGGGCAGGCAGCTGGGCATCAGTAGCAGTTGAGTTAATTTGCCTACCAAAACTGTCTTGGCTTGTTGCAACAATGAACTGGAGGGGTTTAACCACACTGGAGTCATTTCACATACTTCTACCTAGCTAAAAATTATAAGCTTGTCCTAGCTCATGAACTAAGTTCCCTTTGGTGTTTGGAATAGAGACAAGCACCTCCAGAGGGAATTTAATCTGTCTTAGATGCTTTTAGTGCAGTTCATCTGACTCTGTCTCCCTGGATGATGGCAAAAGCTACAGGTTAGAGCAATCAGGCTATATGGATTGGTCTGGAACTTGCAGAGATTGAAGAAAGCGTTCAAGATATGAACTAGTCCAGATTTTAGTAACATTAATCAATACTGCAAGGGATTCATCTAGTATGGGTCTTCCTCCTTGATATGAGTCTTAGCTCCTCTTACTCATTGCAAATCTGCAGCAGGACAAGAAGATGTCTGCCCATCCTGCTCCCTGACATGCTTGCCATTCCCATTATTGCCATTAACCCTGCGTTCAGAGTCAAGCTGCCATATTGAAGATGTGTAGAATAGCCTACCTTGGAAACCTGAAATAATTAAAATCTAGGGAAATTAGGTGCATTTTTAAGGGATAAATATGGTATAGACATGGCAACACTGGCTTTAAAATGGTTAGCTTGGAGAACAATAAGAAATAGCTATAACAGCAGGACCTCAGTTCAGTCTGAAAAACCTGCCTTTATGAAAAATTTTGTCAAATTCTCAAACCAGAACTCCAGTCAAGCAGGGCAACATACACAGCAGTATCAATTAGCTACTCAGAACCTAAGACTGTATCACACAAGTTACCTATGTAGTAATGAAATGTGCGTGATCTTACTCCCTGTCCCTCTCAAATGAGACTCCAGATAGTCTTTGACAAAGGCTCTGCCCTAGAAAGGCTGTCGTTTATTAAAAGACCCACAGTAATCCCAGCTCAATTTGTGGCTGCCGCTTGGCTTTTATGTATGATGAATTAGAAAGTGGGATGGTTCCTCCTCGCACTACAGGTTTCATTTTACTCTTCTTTGTGAAAAATTCCTTCCTTTCAACCCACAGACCTGGAAAGCATTTCAAACCCTGTCCTGTTCATGTGATAGTTTGGTAACTCCTCAGGAACTGGTGAATTTAAGAAGCAAGTTAAGAGTTCCCCACATCCAATTCTGAAGCATATCTCAGGACCACTTAGATTGCTTCCATTTTGTATCACTTCGGGAATTTCTGAGATCACTTTGATTTTAGCTGGTAAAACAGTGTAACTACATTTCTAATAATTCAACTGGACCAGCTGAACACCTTCTCTGTCAGCATGAATACTACAAAGGGCAAATCCATATGACAAAATGTTTATTGAAAATGCCCTGCAGGACTGAGCTAATTTCAAGTATATGCTTACCTTTTTCAAACACACTTTTTTATTTCTTTTTTTTAATTCTGTGAAGTAGTCCCTTTAAAAAAGTCCTGTAACTATTTTTTAATTGCAATTTGTAATGTGCATTCCAGGCTGTACATCCTCCTATTATCCTCTTGACAACCCAGTGAAATCTCTGCTAGACACAGCTGCTGTGGGATCCAGTTTCATTAGCCACTTCCTGTGGCTCTGTGCTGTTGCTGGGGCTCTCTGCTATTCTTCTTCCCCTTCTTCCAGTTTGCTCCCCCCTCGTTTATTCTCAATAGAGTCATATACTGTAAGGTACATCAGCTCTGATGTCTTTTCTGAAAAGTTTTCAAAAGAACTGGTACTCTTAAAGCATGCAGAGATGAATGTATCCGGTTTCACAAAAGTACACGTAATTGAGGAAAGAGGGAAGTTTCAGGCAATGGCCTCAGTTCCAGCAGGTAGCAGGGCTGCATTTGTATCTTGCATGTCAGCAAATTATCTACACAGACTGAAAGTGCAGTGAGAGTATTGATGGGGAAGGGAAGGGACTGCCGTAGTTTTAGAGCAGGGACACACAATTTCTGTGAAAATTCAAAAATGATAGCATATGCTGAAACTGGCCATATCTTGTTAAGATACTCTGCAAAGTTTTTAAGTTGTCCGTGTTCCACAGAGTGGATTTTGGCTTGCTGTACATCATTTAGTAAGTTGTTTGCAGAGGTTTTCTACCTTTGGATAAGGATGTTGTATTTGATCTGTTTCGAAGAGGGGCTCTTCAGTGCAAATGGTCTTTCTTCATGACTCTACAGTCTTATCCCAGTGGAAATGGATGGCTTGTCAATGCTGTGTGATAAGGACAGTAATGCTACTGATTTAACAGCTGCTAGGAATTTTCTTCTTTTACATTTAATCTTTCAAACTGGGTTAGACTCCTGAAGGAGTGTTTTGTCTTGCTGTCATTTATTTGTCCTTTTCCCATTCATTTATACAGCATGATTTATTTTTAAATGCAAAAAATAATATTTTATAACAGATATTAATAACATTCAACTTTCAAATCAGCTACAGCTTCTAAGTATTTCTTGGATAAAGATTTGGATTTGGCACATAGGGAGCTTCATGGTCTGAAATCTTTCAGAATTTCAACAGCCTAGTGAAAGTCTATTTCCTTTTGACCAGATTATCACTGTTAAGTATATGTGGCTTTTGTAGAAAGCACAGAGTGATTGTTTTCCTAACTATCTGCCTCTCAATTTTCTCGTGCCTCTGTGCAATGCTTGTGTAAGTAACCTTAGAGGAGTGCTCAGTCTCTGAGGCTATGACTATTCTAGTAAATTAAAAAGTGGCAAGGAACGTTCCCAGGCACCACACTTCAATTGCATTTATTCCTAAATTTTTAAAAAGGTCCCAGGGATGGTTTCGGCTCACACTAAATATCACTCTCCTGGACAATGTCCAGCCATGATCTGAGCATGAGAAAGGGATGGAAAGGCTTCCCAGTGGGCAACCTGAATACGGGGATCCTGCTTTGAAGGGCAAGAGTGTGACAGTGTGAACCCAAGTACCATCTGAGCTAATTGCCAGAGAGTGGTTCCAAGCACATTTATTTTATGAGTTCATACATAATTTGAGTGGTATTGAGGGTCATCTACCTCTTTGATATTTGAAGAACCTTTAAGGTACCCCTCTCATTTCAAAGGAACTGATAATCAACCCACAAAAACTTTGATGTACCAAGACACTTAGCCAAATAAGTAGTTCTGTGACAGTCAGCAGCGTAACTCATACACTTGAGGTCAGCTTCATCCTCATCACATCTCTGGGTTGAAGCTTAAATTATGTAAGTTTGGAGCTGTCTGGCCTCACTGAAGTTGAATCTTCACAGGTGGTCTCTTGTTACATTGTGAAAAGCATCTGAGGAGAAAGAAGACCAGTTCAGCCCAATTTCAGACATTAGGCCTTTTTTTTGTAAAGCCACTCTCTCTATCCACAGTGAAATATTTGGTTTCTGTCCACTTGTACAGTTACTCTAGACCTAACTTACATGGTATAGAAACAGGAAAAGGCATCAGGTGGTGCCTCATGTCACCGTGTCTCAGAAGACTGGTGACAGCATCGATGTTGTCAGCCAATTTACCATCCTTAAAATAGCACAGCTTAGGGACAAAAATCATATAGATGATAGCTGATATGTCTGAATCAAAACTTGCAGGTGCCATTCACATCTTACAGATAAAACAGAAAAGTTGGTGCATTTGTACTGATGAGAAGATGGAAAGTTTTTTTCCCTAATTTTTACCATCTTAAAACTACATCTCTGACCTGGCCTAGTTTAGGTTTTGTTTGAGAGACAAACAACACTAAAGACACCTCAAAGAGTGGTCTTGGAACAAAAAGTTTCTGAAAGTACCTTGAGATTTTTGTGCATTAAGTACCTGACTTTTACAT
This sequence comes from Monarcha castaneiventris obscurior, assembly GCA_026261815.1. Classification (NCBI taxonomy): domain Eukaryota; kingdom Metazoa; phylum Chordata; class Aves; order Passeriformes; family Monarchidae; genus Monarcha; species Monarcha castaneiventris. The sequence continues at coordinate 15,530,448 of JAMPIT010000379.1, forward strand.
AGCTAAAATTGAATCTGACCTTAACTCCTTACATGAGGATTTTTATATCTTTCTGAAAGACAGATGCTGTTTCAGTTAGATATAATGGGTCTGGAGTCATTCAGTGAAATTCTGTGGTCTGTGTTCATATTAGAGGAACTTAACAGTACCTCTGTGTTTAAAAGCTACTGGTCCATGAAATTTTGCAGAGATGACACACACTGAATGACAGGAACAAGACATAAAAGTAGGCAGACCACTCACAGAGATAGCTTTGCATGTTTTTTTCTACCACAAACATATGGAACACATATTCAGCATCAGTATTTGACATGGCATCACTTGGCATTGGACAGCCTTTGTGCCAAACTGCCCTAATGACAACGTTGTTTTGAATGCAGGGCTTGGTTGTCTTCATTGTTGTCTCATAACAGCATGAAGTGTTAACAGAAACTTTGCCATGACACAAAGGGATTCCCAGGAAAACAACAGAGCTTTGATGTTTATTTATTCACATTGAGCTCAGGATGTGGTGAAATCTCCAGCAGAATCAGGGTAGCCAAGCACTCACTGCAGTAACTAAGCAATACAGCTCAGATCAAGAAGTGGGCATCTTGTGCTAGGATGGATTAGAAGGGCATCTGAGACAGCTGACAGAAGATTTGAAAATATTAACATTATTTACCACTTTTATAATCACTTATCAACAATGACAAACCTCCAAAAAGTGAACTGTAAATCTTGAGTCCCCAGAAGCGAAGAAATAAAATCCAGGGAAAAAAATCTGTATTGCTTATGGGGAAGCCTGCTGTCACGAAGGACCAAAGGCAAAATGAAGGGATTGCAGATAGAATACCTCTGTCAAAAAAAAAAAAAAAAAAAAGCAGCAGAGGAGAGTCTGGCTACTTATTAAGACCAGAGGTAGCCCAGAATATTGTAGGCTAGTGTGGCACTGCTATGAGGACCAGGCTGGTGGCCAACCTCAGCACCATGCAACTTCAGTGATGTGTGCTTGCAATAATTTCCATAACACCAATCGCAACAGGAACAGACAGGTAGGTTGCACAGAGGTTACTTGGAGTACCTATCATAGTAACAGGATATCAGTCCAGCCTGATATAGTAACAAACACACAGTAATTAGTCTGGGTGTGAAAAACCAGCCCTGCCAGAGCTGTGTAGCTTGACTATAAATAGGTGGGCACATGGACTTCTAGTACTAATTGAAGACATTTTACCTCTCCTGCTTTGGATTAAAACCATCAACCTTTAGAAAAATACACCAGCAACTCAGTCAGACAAGGATTTTTAAGTCCAGAGACAACAGCAGCCTCGAAGTGGGAAGCAGGAAATTTAATTGCTGCTTCTCTTATCCTAGCCTTTCCCCTTGAACAATTTGTCACATGTGATTGAGGCTGGCTGATTTCATAGTGCAGATGACAGGTCTAGGCAGGCAGCACTGCTTTTACAGTAGGACTAGGAGAGAAGCCCAGGTAAATCTGTGCCAGCTCATGAAGCTAAAACAGTTTTGCATATGAAAAGGAAACCATAACTAATTAACACCAGGCAGGTGGTCTAGCTGGAAAACTAAAATCCAAACTAGGTCACAAGGGAATAGGGGACTTGGCAGATGAAACTGTAACTGAAATCATCTCCTAAGACCAGCCAAGTGAGAGCAGAGCCAACTATCCTTATGAAAAAATATGCCTGTGCTAGTCATTTCTGGGAAAAACAAGCCAAGGACAAATCACTGCGGCTCTCAGAATGAGCATGATTACATTTAGTCTTCAGGGCTTTGTTTCTAAAAGAGTTTTTGTTAAATGCTAATCTTATTTGGTCAGATTCACAGTGAGATCAAAATCAGTTTTCATGGTGCTTTAAGGGAATCAGCAGGGAAGATGATTGGGGGTATCAAGTACTAAAACAAAGGGAAGGGTGTGAAAATTTATGTCAAATTTTGGCGGGACTTGGAGGAAGCAATAGACCCTGCTGAGTTATGAAAGCAAAAGCAGATACCAGCAAAATACAGAGCTGGCTATGTATCAACTACAGTATCAGGGACTGTAACCAGAACGGTGGGAGAAGGTTTTGTTTGGAGGAAAGAAATGGAGAAAGTGAGATTTGTGAGGTGAAAGATTCTGCTCTTTCACTGAAAATAATGACTGAACAAATACAAGCGCAGCGTCTTAAAACTTACCATGAGTAGAGCATGGACTTTGGGAAACTGAACACCCGGATCACATATTCAATTGGTAGCCCTTAGGGATACAGAAATGATTCCGTCCCCTCGAATTCCTGAAATGTAATCCTATGACATACCTAAATGTTAAAGCAGACTGATAGAGACTTACCCACAGGCTAAAGAAATAGGTGATAGATTTGGACTTTTAAAGCTTATGAGAGCTTGCAAATGTGTAAGGTAACAGCATGTACAAAGCCCCAGCTATTCCTGCTGCTGCTGGTAGATTATTCCACTCTACTCACTAAACCTGTGGTCAGAATATGTATAGTTCTACATGTGGAGATCTTGAGCTCTGCATTTAAAACATACAAAAAATACAGCCTGTAAGATCAATTGACTGTATTTTAATGGAGTTATTTGGCAAGCAATTCAGTGAAGAGCTAATTGTAATCAGTGAGCAGAAGTAGCTCTTTAGCTTTAATCAGCCTCATGGTACCATTTATACCTTCTACTATAAACACTATTATGGTAATTCTATAACAATTCTCATTCATATTTCACTAAGAATGTGATTGTTCTACTTTACACTGCAACTCTCACATGCAGTCAATCACATATGTATAGCATTATGCACATGCCTAAAATACATAGGCCCAAGTTCTTAGCTGGTCAAAAATGGTGTAAACTACTGCTGCCAGGTAAAGCCCGTACACTTGCACGAAATCCCTGCCTTTCAAATATTTTTCAGCCATACTTAAATATGTACAAGGCAAGGCACAAAATACTAAGGGATCAGAGTTTGCTTTAAAGAAAGCCTGGGACATGAAATGATGTGTTCTGCCAGATCATTTCTCCATTGCCAGCTCACTGGACCTTCTCCAAGCCTTTGGCTCCATGCTATGCTGGCCACCCAGGGTAAATGAGGCCAGACAAACTTCAAAACTCATCAACATGGTTTGAGTTAATCCACTAAGCCTGCACTGAAGTGGGTTAGGAAAAACTTGCCATGCTTACTGCTGAAACTGTGGTGGCATAGCAGACCTCTTGTCAGGGTGAGTAGCATCTTCTAACACCACAAGGTTTGTGAGATAACTGTGCCATGCATAAGAGAAATGAGCACAAACATAACAATGATCTCTTCCGTTAGGGAGACAGAAAGGAGAAGTGATTTGTCTCAAAAGGCTTAGGAAACTATTTCATCTAGAAGACAGCAGCATGAAAAGGAAAAAAAAGCTAAGACTGGGAGGACATAAAGAGGGCAGAGTTGATACCAGAAATTAGAGTGGCAGCATAAGAATATATTTTACAGCTCTTAGTGCATGGAAGACCTGTCAAGATTCTACATCAGACTGGGAATAGACCATGCAGGAGCTAGAATCCATTTCATCAAGAAATAGAGGAAGTTTAATCCCCCTTTCATATAATGTTCTCACTAATTAACTGCTCCCAAGACATTGCCCTGCTAACTTCTTGTCTTCCAAAAGTCTTCAGTTCATAAAAAATAAGCAATTAAAAAACCAAAAAGAATACCAATCTGGCAACTGAGCAGTCAGAATCTCTTTTCTTAAAACAATCTACTTTAATCAATATACTGTCCTTCCAACAGGCAAGAATATTCTCTGAATGGGAGATAAACCAGCTGAATACCATTGTTTAAAAGCTCCATACCATTGCTGACCTTCTGCAGTAAACTATCTATTCAAGTCACTTGGGAGTCTTCTGTAGCTTGTGCACAGAAGAATGATGGACTAATTGATACAGTCATCGTAATCTCTATAGAAACACTTCTCTTTTTCTTGAGGGAAACACCTGAATCTGTAAGAACCTTCATTACTTATATTAAAATTATTCTCTTGGACAATTATCATACCTGTAGACTTGGGCATTAAGTTGAAACCAAGCTATTAAAAAAACACCCTGAGGTGATTTTTGTTAAACTTTTAATTACTGAGCTAAATAAAATATCAGCTGTCTTTTAATGAAATGTGTCACTGCATTCAGCCTTTCTCTTGGGTTCACTAGGTGTGCTCAAATGAACACTTAGAGACAGCTCTGTTATTATCATTTTTACATTTATAGTGCCAGATAAGTGCTTGTTGTATTCTAGAGAGAGACAGATAGCAGTCTAAATATGCTTGGACTACTCAGCAATGCAAATGAATATCACAGGAAAAGAGGCTTTAGGAGAATGAAATAGAAGAAGGTCAGTGTTTGGCTCCCATAGAGCAAAGCTGATAGTCTGTATTGCAAACTCACAGCATGGCTACAGAAAAAGCCAGGCGCTTTAAGAACATAAAGTGTTCAGCGTGGGTCACCTAGTCAAACCCCATTCCTGGACCAGTTGCAGGGAGGTGCCAGACCTGAAATACTCCCAGACTGCAGGAAAGGAATGCCCAGGGCTAGACTATTCCTCTGCCAGGATGCAGAGGAGCTGCTGTTCATATGGCAGTGAGCCCAGGCATACTGAGAATCCCATTATGGCTTTGTTGTGCTGGCAGTCCAAGGGAAGACAAAATGGCCTGGGAATCACATTATGGAACTTCACGAGATTTGCCTTAGATGCTCCCATCCCTGTCAGGGCACATGTTGACTGCACATGTTCAGAGCCCTGACCGCTGTCAGGAGCAAAGGCAGCACTGGACACAGCCCCTGCTTTGTGAAGCAGGAGTGGTCCTTGGCAGGAGGAAGTGTTTCACTGATGTAAAGCATCTTCTGTGTCTTTATCTAGCAGCACAGTGACAGGGTAACATCTTTGTTATCAGACTGCTGCAAAGTGTTTTGTAACCACTTAAAGTGAAGACAATGGGTACCCTTCGAGGGAAGCAATATAGGCTTAGACGATACATGGGCTCCTGCTGGACTTGGCCCAAGGCACACTTTGGGTGAAATCAGAGTCATCCAGTTGGCCTCCCTGGGATTTGGATAATGCCAGTTTGGCTCCCTGACCACCAGGCACAGTTTGTACTGTTCTTGCAGATTATATTGTTACCCTTTTCAGCTTGATTAGCTATGCCAAAAAAATTGGAGGCTTGAAGGTTTTTCTCTTTAAGAGGAGAATCTGATGATGGAGTCAGATAGCTTGCAAGCAGTTCTTTCTGGCTGCAAGACATGTTCCTAAACCCAGGTAATATAAAGCAGTGGAAGACATATTTGGTTTTGGCCAAACATATTAACATTTTTGATCAGGATCTTACACCCCTTTGAGTAGAGGCACAGGTTTGTGTTCTGTTTTGAGAGGCTGCTATTGTTTCTCTTACACACTTCCACACAGGAATTTCATAGTTCTTTTCCAACATTTTTGAAGGAAGGGTGGCAGCTTAGTCCACTTCCTTCAGTGAATTCCTGCCCAGCTCACTTCAGTCTGCCTGTTTCACTGTAGCCGTTCCTCACATTGCATGATTTTCTCTCTTTATTGCTCTTTCATTTGGTATCAAATTTTCTGCACATTTTGTGTATTTTATGTACTATGAAAATCAATATAACAGTTTGAACAATGAAATGTTAATGAATAACTACTGAGAGACTCAGCTGCTTCATTTTAAGATGCTTTTAATCTCCATTACCATAGCCGACAGCATGCTCTTCAGTGACATTTACCAAGACAGACGTACTGTCCTCATCACTAGTGATAAATCACCAAAATATCTGCTCAGCTGCGGCATTGTTGTGAATGATCTGAGTCCATTCGTTGAAGCTCCTACACCAAAATCAAGGCATCTCTGTGCAGCATCACTTTCAAACACTCAGATCTATGGAATGGTTCCATGAAGTGGCTGAACCAGCTCAGCCCAGGCTCTTTACATCTTTACTTATCTGCCTTGGGACTCACAGGAAAGTTAAGGCAAACCAGCTCAAGGTGGGAAATACTGCACATAAATTACAGCATGCTAATCCCTTCCACAGATGCTCTCATTTAGGTGTAAAATGGTTTAAGGTTATTGAAGTTCCATGCCACCGGGATTTATTTACATTTCCTGTAGGAGGCTGTGGTTTGATGTTACAAAGTGGACAAGTGGTGATACCAACTTAAGAGAAATTTCCTCAGTTACAAAAAGAACAATGAAGACCCCCAAAAGACCCAAAGCAAAATATGGTCAAAAATATTTTTAACTGATTTTGCAAGCAGATCAGTTCACCAATCTTATTCACAAAGAAGTCACAAAAATAGCATGCTAGAAGCTCTTCTTTTCCTTCCAATAAAATTTGTTCCAGAAAAATTGAGGTTTTATGTCCATGTTTTACTTTTAACAGTTAAAGATAGTCCCATTGTAATCAACTTTGCTCAGTTCTGCCCTACTTACTGGCACAGTAATTGCAAAAGTGATTTCAAAGGACTGTCTTAGTTAGCGAAATATTTACATGGGTAGTTAAGGCAGAAACAAGAGAATGTCTATTCACAAATTTCCCTCATCATCCTGTACTTCTGCAAATCCTTTAAGTATTTGCACAGTTGCCATGAAGCCTAAAGCAAAATTAGTGAATAATATGAAGTCAGCAGATTTTCCCTGATTTGGGTGGTACCATCCAAGAAGAATAAAGCTCATCTTACTGAGATTAGTACATTTGGTCAGGAAGTACCCTGGTCTGGTAAACAGAAAATATCAGGCATTACAAGTGTCTGAAATCAATCTTCTGGCTCTGAGGCCTATGTGGAGATAGGAAAGTTAGGGACAGAAAGAGGCTTGGAACCAGAGTGTGAATGAGTGTGTACAAAGTGGAAGGAAAAAGTGTGAGAGACCAGTTTGAGTTGTAGCACCTGAAATACCCCTAGGTGCTCCAGGAAATGGGTCAGGATTTGGCAGCCTTAGGAATTAGACCTGAAAGTGATCCCTTGACATGAGGATGGACTGGAGCTTCTTCCTGCAGTAGTAAAAACGTCATTAACTCTACAAAAATTCTGCAGGAACTACTGAGCTGGTACTGCCCAACCAAGTAAGAGACAATGATTTTTATTCTGCATTTTTCTGTGGTAGGACACACTGGATAGATACTGCTGTGGATGTACCTGGGATAACTTAGAAATATTAATCTCCATTTCTAATGAATGAGTTAATGCAATTCTAGTGCAGCTGAAAATGTTTGAAAGTTTTTAAAAATTTATTTTCGCTAAACTTATTGTCTATTTAGGATTACATCAACATTAATCAGTAGCATTCTTTGAATAATAAACTAGTGTCCAGCTCTCTGGCAAAACCCACCTTGATCTGTATTATCATTTAGACTCCACCTGAAAACCTCATTAATTTAAATAAGCAATAGAGACTGAAATAAAATTCCATTCATGCTTAATTCTCCGATGTGGTTTTGAAAAATCTTTCTTCTTTAGCCAGTCTAATGTTACATGCTGGATGGTCTTTGCTTTGACCACCTCATAAAAAAGGCTCATAAATACTTTCATGTGTTATTTAAACTAGCACTACTCCCTGAGGCACCATGCTTTTATTTTTAAAAATCCTTTGTGTATTCCTAAAGCATTTCTAAACCAGTAGCAGAGGTAAACGTGTATTTTAACCCAGGAAAGCCATGTTCTGTCAATATCAGAACACAAATTTTCTTACTCCATGCTGATAAGAATAAAACATTTTTAGCAACTTCCACTTGATTTATGTGCCTTCCTCATAAAAATCATCAATTTCTGATTATGAGTTAAAATAGCTGAATTATTTTTCTCAATTAGATGCTTTCCAAAACAGAAGATGTATTCCTACTATGCTACAAGCAGCACACTGGGAGGCTCCCTCCTTTCTGATTGGGAATGCTTTGAAAGAAGGAAGGATGTCTAAAAGCAGCACCTGGGATGGGTGAGAGCTTGCCTGGAGATGCCTGTGATTAGCAGAGATGTGGGGGTAGTGGCTGTAGGCATGTGGAGCAGGTGGGGAGATGGGAATGCAAAATATCACCTGGCATAAAAGATGTTTTGTTTTCCCCAGCTGACAAGTACGGATACCAGTAGAATTAAGTTCTACGGCAAGCAGAAGAACCTGTACTCACAACATGTGGGCAACAGAAAATATACAGCAATATTGATGGAATATCACATTTTAAAAAATCAAATATTAAGTAGGATTTAAACCAAAATGATTAGAAATTACACAGGCAGAATAGGCACCAGGCAATAGGATAAACCCAGACATTCCAGAAAAGCTAGAATGGTTCTTCGACATTCCAGTTCTGCTCCCAATTTATCTCTTAATAGGGAAAGAAAAACCTAAAAAAAGTCTTTTTGGCTCACAGCCGGAGCATATTCTTCTTGGCAATTTATAGCCTGTGAGCTTCTTTGTATTATCCTAGATTAGGACAGGAATGACATCATCCAGAGTGAGACAGGTATTGTCATCCCAACCTCCTTTAAAGACCAGGCTGTAGTGCCCACACAAATATACTGGCAATAAAACCAAGAGAGAGAAGGATTTCTAAACCTTTTCCTTAGATTCTGCTGTTGTGGTCGTGTATTGGGTTTACATGGCAGGTTTTGGTATATTGGGGGCTACAGGAGTGGCTTCTGTGAGAAGCTGCCAGAGGGTTCCCCAGCATCTGGCACAGCCAATGCCAGGTGGTTGCAGGATGGATGTGCCACTAGCCTGAGCTGAGTCAATCAGAGATGGTGGCAACGCCTCTGCGGTAACATATTTAGGAATAAAGAAAAGTTATTGTGTACATGTAACTGTGCTCAGGGAAGAAAGCAGTGAGAATATGTGAAAGAAACAGCTCTGCAGACACCAAGGTCAGTGCAGAAGGAGGGGTGGGAAGTGCTCCAGGCACCAGAGTTGAGATTCCTCTGCAGCCCTTCCTGCAGATCATGGTGAAGCAGCTGTGTCCCTGCAGCCCAGAATATCTGATCATTGAGGATCAGATATCCTCCTGCAGCCCACACCAGAGCAGCTGGATGCCCAAAAGAAGCCTGTGACCCCATGGGAGGCCCATGCTGGAGCAGGCTCCTGGCTCTGACTTGCAAACCTTTGGAGAGAGGTGCCCATGCTGTAGCAAATTTCCTAGTAGGACTTGTGATCCTGTGGAGGACCCACACAATAGCAGCCTGTTCTTTAAGGACTGCATCCTGTGGAAAAGGACACACATTGGGGCAGTTCATGGAGGACTGTTGCCTGTGGGATGGACTCACACTGGAGAAGTTCATGAAGAGCTGTCTCCTGTGGGAGAGACCCCACTCTGGAGCAGGGGAAGGACTCCTCTCCCCGAGCAGCAGCAGAAACAATATTTGATACACCGACTGTGACTCCCGTTACCCATCTTGAGGAGGCAAATCCCAGGAAGGAGCGAGGGGTGAGGGGAAGGTTTTTAAGATTTTTTTTTCTTCTCATTATCCTGCTCTGATTTTGATTAGTAATAAATTCAATTAATATCCACAAGTCATGTCTCTTTTGCCCATGATGGTAATCAATGAGCGATCTTCCCCTGTTCTTATCTCAACTCATGAATATTTTGTAATAGTTTCTTTCTCCTATTGAGGAGGGGAGTGATAGAGCACCTTTGGTGGGCACCTGGCATCCAGCTGGGGTCAACCCATCACAGGTGGAATCTCCTTGGACGCGTGAAGATCAGCTGATACGAGGGATAACCTTTATGTTTATGGAGTTCATGGCAGTCCCTGTCAGTGCCTGACAGGTCTGTGAACCTAAAGGTTCATATTTCTTTAATGGATGAATCCCTATTAAAAATTTTACATTCTTCAGGAGAACCTGCCAAGCACTAGTTCTTGCTGAGATGTGTCACTAAGACTCATTTACATCTTCAGAAGTAGCTGACTTGCTAGATACTATATTTTAGAACAAATGTCACAGAAAAGTGTTCAAATATTCTTTTTAAGTTTTTTAATCAAATACTCATATTGGCAAGACTTCCTTTCATTTATTCTCGCAGATTTTGAAAAAAACAGACACTAAGAAAAACAAAATAAACTCCCCCAATCCTTGCCCAGCCATCTCAATTACTGGGTAGCCTATCAGGCATAAAAGAAGGAGGAAGAGAAAGAGATTTATGAAGATCTGAGAATTCCATTTAATAAGGGAGAGAGAAAAGTGGCATTGGAACAGGTCTAATAACACTAGATTTGAAGCAGATTTTTTCTGTAAAATTATTTCTTCCTCCTACTCAGATCATTCCCTTCAGACAAAAGCAAACCTTTCACAACATCGTTACCATTCAGCTGGCACAGTAGCTCTAGGATTCAATTCCAGTTCAAATGTCATGAAATCTGAAAGGCTGCTGGACTGTAATTATTTGTCACACACCTTGACAGTAGCCAACATGGGAGCCATGGTCAAGAGCAGAAGAGGAGTTAGGAGCTTTACTTGTAGGAAGCTTTCTTCTCCAGGCATGTTACCAAATCCAACAAGAGATGAGGTTCCTCTTTCCCTGCAGAGCCACCAGCCTTAAATTTAGAGCAGGAAGTGTCATCTCCATATACTTTTGTTGTGTGGTGACCAAGGATAACCATTTTCCCTACAGGGTATTGCACCCTACACACCACTTGGAAAGCCAGAGCTGGGCCACTCTGGTACCTTCTAAAGGGACACAGGAATTCAGCAGGAGAAGGAGAAGTTGGACTGTCTCTAAAATATCAAGACATCTGTTTGACCCACTGGGATCTGTGGGGAGTAAAGAAAACAAAAACATTGAAATAGAAATAAGACTACAAATTAAAATGAAAATGTACATACAATAAAATACGGACATCACTGAAGCCATTTGACATTTCTATATGTTGGAGAAATACACAATACCTCACATCTGTAATCTTCTCATTGTACCAACACTGGTCTGTGTATGATGTTTTCCTTACAACGAGGTAAGAGTATCAGATACAGTCAATAAGTCACTTATCTGGCATGACATGGGGAAATCAGAGGATACAATCCAGCTGTCCTGGATACTGGAGCTGCACTTGTACTCCTTCCGATACACTGCTGTCAACTCACAAGACACCAGGTCAAACTGGTAAAATTAATTTCCATGATGTGCATTGGTTGGAGGACAAGAGTTGATAAGGAAAAGGGCTTTTTCCTGCTGGCTGTATTCACACTTTACTTTCCTAGGCAGTGTTCAGGGGATGCACATGCTGTACAGCTCTGCACAGGGTTCAGTCTTTTATCTCTAGTGCTGCATGGGCTCAGCTGTACAAGTGAAGCAGAGGTACAAGTGAAGATCCCCAAATCAGAGGAGGGTCATATGTGGCTGTGCTGCAGTCGGATGAGCTTGGCTGCTCCTGCCATGGAGCACTGCTTGCTGTCCTTTCCAGGGTTAAGCCCCAGCCAAACTATGACAAGATACTTCAGCTAACACGCACTCTAAAATGAACCACAGATGCTGGCATGGCATGCAACATGCTCTCTAAGCCAAGAAACATCTCCTAGCCTGGCTGATCCTTTCTCCCAGACTTCTGCCCGTCCTTTAGTTTCTGAGAGACAAGTAATGATGGATGTTTTTCCCTCAGTTATGTTATTCAACCTGATTTTTAGCCTAGCCTAGCCTAGCCTGGCCTAGCCTTTTATTTTTAAAAATCCAGAATGGTCGTTATATACCATGCATCATCAACTACTCTTAAATGAAGGAAGAGTAGAATGTTTTCAGACTGATGCAGACAGCATCTGGCAAGTTTAAATGCTGTGGCAAAGTAGCCGACACCACAAGTTAGGTTTGTGGGCAGAGGTTTTTACCATTATCCTATTTGGTTTTTTGGGTCTTTGGTCTTTTTCAGCAGCTGTCCTGATTAGTGTTACTAAAATGTGGGTTCTTTTAGATATACTGTCTGTGCTGCAGACCTGAAGATTTGGGGAGTCCTGGCAGAACTGAACATCAGTTCTGTGGATAAATAAAATGACATGGTTGCACAGATTCAATTTTTGGCTATGTAGTTTCAAATCGTAGCAGTGCCTTTCACTTATATTTGTTTGCCTTCCTCTTTGAAGCGAAGAAAACTCCAAGCCACTGCAGATTTATAAGAATATATAAAGGTGTCAGAATTGGTTACAGTCTGACTGCTATGGCTCCATAGTTTATTTTTTAGTAGTCTATATCACTAACATCACACTTAATCTATGTTTTGGAGAATTGATGATTAATTTTATTTATAAACTCAATGCAGTTGTTTCTTCCTGCATTGTATCTGTAGACAGGCTTAAATTTTTACATGCTGTTGTTAAGAAGTATTGTAGTGAGTTTGAAACAAGGCCTTTCTTCTAGCCATAGACATAAATACATGATATTTTGTTTCTTTTACCCAGGCTGCCTTTGGGAAACACTGAACATGAAGATGAAACAGAAAATTCTTTTTCAAGTGAAGATATAAAATGAATGAGACAGTGGACCTGACATGGGACTTGGTGACTCGATTCAAATTTAGTTAACAGGAATCCAACCTGTGTAAAAGAGACAATATGCCACGACAACAAGCCACAGCTCTTCTATTCCATGTTCTTGCAGCATTACTACAACAACTGTGAACGTAGGGAATTACTATCACATAATACCAAAAGACCAAGGTCAGTGGAGCTGAGGAATGGACTCTGCAGATAGATGAAGTAGGGCTGCATATGGAACTGCTTGAACCCAGCTGTGGCAGACCAGGCCCTGCACATCTGGTGTTGAGGCTGTTAAGGAGTGAGATGGGCACAGACCCTTCCTCTGCTGCTCTGGTGCTCCATTCATGGTGTCACCCATCTGATATAACAGAAAAGCAGGTGATGGGTGGCTAAAAAACTAATTTCTGCATAAACATGGAATCAAAACAGAGTATCTGATGATGGGTGGGCAGGACATGTGGTGGTCCTGGGTCCATTTGGGAACTCCTCATATCCACATTAATACCGACCATAACCAATGCTAGAAGTGAAATCCAAGTGACAGAGAATGAAAAACACAGGTTAGAGGTCTGGACAATGTTTGCTACACGTGTTCCAGCATGTTCATGTGCCCAGCCTGCCACAAAAATACTGCATCTTACTTTTCTCACTTAGTTACCCTCTTGCAGATTAAAAGTGGTTTCATTTGGTTATTTAGGTGGATTAGTAAACCAGAAGGCCAAAATCAAAATCTCAATCTCTTTACTGAATTGTGGAAATAATGGGATTTAATCTCAAACTGCAACTGTGCCTCATTCCGATTCAAAGTGTGTTTGAAGGGGGTCTACTTTCCATTTCCATTTAGAAAGGAGTGGATTTAATGTTTTTTTTTTTTCCCCATTTATGATAGCCAAAATCTTTCTATACTTCAGGCTTTTAAATGAACAGAATGTCAACCCACAAGTCTAAGGAAGTGTAATTAACAGACTGATTTGAAGGCAGCATTCTTAACTTATATTCAGATTCAGGTTACACAATGAAGCATTTACAATGGTCTATTCTGTTACACAACAATTAGGTCATAATTTCAAACAAGATTTTTATTTCTACAAAATTGTTGGCAATTAGTTTGTCATCTGTATAGTAAAACCATCTGTCCAGAATTATTCTCACCAGGAAACTGAGGGTTTAGAAATCCCATGTACTTCCACACTTTAGAACGATACCACAAATATTTACCAGAAAGCCACTGTCTAAGAATGAAACCAAGTGCCTTGTGGAACAGACTCCTTTTGCCAGCATGTTTTAAAAATTACTAGAATGGTTTTAGAAACCTGACCAGAGACAACAAAACCATTCAAAATCCTGCCAGAGACCTACAAAAGGTTTGATCATCAGTCTATATTTGGTACAGATGAAAGAGTAATTAGAAGCCTGTGGAAAATATTACTGTCCAAACTGTAACTTTTTCTCCACTTTTCAGGTGCAGTATTCTCCATCTCAGAAGAGAAGGAAACGCATTACATATTATTATGGAAGTATTAAATAGCTTCTGTCTCAGATGTCAATGTTTAAAACATTGGAGTATCATGGAATATGGAGGAGGACATTGCATGGATTAGGAAGAAGTTAAAATGGCAAGAACAAGGTCATAAAAGATCAGTTCTTCACAGAGAAATGTGGGAGAAAATATGTCAAAAAAGAAGAAAAGAATGGAAAAAAGAAGAAGCATGAGATCAGTATCTTCTCTCATCACCCAATGTCCCAGCTCAAGACTTGGACTGCTCAGCAGGAAGGAGGATAAACACCAAACCACATTTCCAAGCAAAACATGATTCGAGAACCAAATAAAAGTCTCCAGTCAAAGCTCTGGCTTCAGGCTGCCATAGGTTTGTCTTGCTCATATTCTTAGTGGAAAAAAGGGGCAAATATTAAGCAAAAAGGCCAGTAAGCTTTAAGGGTCCACTACAGTTACAGGTCTGCACAGATGCCCATAACTGTCATTGAAACCAATGGGCAACCCAATGTATGGAATTTTTAATAGAGAGTTTCTGTTCACATTTTGATGGAAATGTAGTCTTTGACTTTAAGAGAATTCTAATTCTGCTTATCTGTAAGAAAGAAAATTTAAAAAAATAATTCAGAAACTGAACTTCTCAATTGTCATTTAACACATGCCTGTTGCCTGTGACAAGCAAGAACAGTCAGAAGTAACAAGGGTACCTTCACTCCCAAGAAGGTACTAACATTGCCTCTGTTACCTTCTTAGCACTCCCATTTTCTGGTTTGGTTCTTCTGCAGGGAAATGCCCAAATTCACTCAGCAGAACCCTCAGATCTGCTGGTTCACACAGATACTGGAGCAATGGAGAGAGGAATCAGGTGGTATAAGAGCAAGTATATGAGAAATTGTGGATGAAAAGCTTACAGAAGGATGGATTTCAGCTGGGCTATAGAAATAACAAAAAGGATGCTAATATTCACAATAATTGACTTTTTCATCCCCTGTAACTGTTGTTTAAAGGGGATATTGCAACCTTCCTAATGTTATTTTGCTGAGCTTTCCTTGTCTCCTAGAGAACTAAGTATATAGTTTAGGGTGGTTTTTTGTTCCAATTCCCCTTAAAAAACTTTCTGTCTTAAAACAAAAGGGCTCCAGGAAGGCTCTTATTAGGTATAAATCTGTATGGTTTAAATTGAATTTCAAATTCTCATTTTATAAGAAGGTATCAGGAGCAGTCTGTGAGGATTTACCTGCTGTGTAGTGGAAATATTACTGGGCTGACCCCCTGTGACCCCAGATTAGTGACAAGTACCAAATGGCATGTAAGTAGACCTCTGATATCTACAACACAGATGCTCTACTGAATTTTAAGTGAGTCACATATAAATAATGACTGCACAGATAGGTTTAGGAGCTGGAACATGAATTTAATGCAAAGTTAATAATCCCTTCTGGAATTATAGCATTTCTTGAGGTAAAAGGGAATGTGATGGTTTTGTTTCTATTCAGTTGCTTGTCTTGGTACAGAGAACTGCACTTGTTTACTCTGGAGAGGTGTTTTGCTGGTTTTGGCTGGGATAGAGTTAATTTTCTTCACAGTGGCTTGTATGGGACTGTGTTTTGGATTTGGGCTGAAAACACTGTTGGCAATTCAGGGATGTTTTAGTTATGGCTAAGCAGTGCTTGCACAGACTCAAGGCCTTTTCTGCACCTCACCCCACCCCACCAGTGAGCAGCTGGGGGCACACAAGGAGCTGGGAGGGGACACAGCTGACCCCAACTGACCACAGGGATATTCCATACCATATGGCATCATGCTCAGCATATAAAGCTGGGGAATGAAGAAGGAAGGGGAGGATATTTGGAGTCATGGTGTTTTGTCTTCTCAAGTCACCATTATGTGTGACAG
This sequence comes from Monarcha castaneiventris obscurior, assembly GCA_026261815.1. Lineage (NCBI taxonomy): Eukaryota > Metazoa > Chordata > Aves > Passeriformes > Monarchidae > Monarcha > Monarcha castaneiventris. Next base: position 15,546,318 of record JAMPIT010000379.1, read on the forward strand.
AGCCCTGCTTTCCTGGGGATGGCTGAACACCTGCCTGCCCATGGGAAATGGTGAAGTAAGACCTTGTTCTGCTTTGCTTGTGTGCACAGTTTTGGCTTAACCTATTAAACTGTCTTCATCTCAACCAATGAGTTTCCTCACTTTCACGCTTCCAGTTCTCTCCCCCATCCAAACGTGAGGGGAGTGTGTGAGAGGCTGTGTGGGGCTTAGTGATCAGCTGGACTGGAACCACGAGAGGAGGGAAAACAGGTATTCAGTCCACCCAGTGGATTTTTCTGAGGAGAGCTAAGGGCATCACTGGATTCAGTGGTGTGAACACATGCCTCAGAGGCATGAGCCCTGATTGATGTGCCAGCTCCCAGGACTTTCTGTACTTCGCATTAAGCAGTTATAGAGAGGTAAAGTGTTTTGCTCTGCAAACATCATCCTTATGTTCTTCATGGGGAGCTTGCACATTTGCACTTCTCTTTTCTTCCGCTCCCATGGAACTCCTCCAGCCCTTTGAGAGCATTAGCAGCAGGCAGCCTCCCACATAGCTCTGGATAGGGTTGAAAACAGACTTGGCTTAAAGTCACCTGTATCCTGTCAGGTGACTTGAAGCGGTCACTCATCACTAAGCTTCTGCTGAGGGGGTGAATAGCAGGAGCGACACAGGGCACGGGCACCTCCTGCCATGTTCCTCAGCATGGGCAGCCTTCAGTCCTGCACAGGAAAGGGATTCCAGCCATCAGTCAGGGGGCAAGATGTGGTGCCCAAGCTCCTGCTAAGGGCAGGATTTTGTGCATACTTCTGGTGCCAGTAGCTGGCTTCACCAGCTCCTCACTGAAGCTTCCAGCTTTCTCCAGCATGCATGACCAGCTGAAGCCCTGGATGTCCTGCTGGTGGCCAGCCACAGTGACACTTAGCTTTGCTGACCTTGAGTCCTAACAACATGCCTGGGTTATTCCGTGGCAGAACCAAGAAATTAATTTGCCTTCCTAAATATCATTTTCTCCATTCTAGACAAGTCAGCAATCTTCCTCACTCCTTGCTTTGCATTATATTCTCCTAGATTTATTATCCCACATTTTTCAAATCGATTTATGTTTTGTCTTTTTCTGTCTAACTACTTTTCACCTTCTCTGCGGTATAGCGTCCATCACTGCAGTCTCAGCCACTAGGCTCAATGCGATATCTACATCTCACTTCACTTCTATGCCAAATTTGACATGACTTGGCAATGAAGAAAATGAAGGAGACTGGGGCTTCCTTCACAAATTATTAAACTCCCACTTTAGAAAACAATGCACCTGTGCATAGGACTGGAAATAGCACAGTGTCAAAGGCTAGCCCTTCAGGAAGCAGTGGAGAGCAGTCCATGCAAAACACTTCAAAGTGAGGGTGAGAAACAAAACCCAAGCCACAAATACCTCTTCCCAGCAGTTTTACATTCAGCACTGGGGAAGTGATGGGAGGGCAGATTGCTAATAACATACTTGTGCCTATATCTGACTTCCATGTTAGCTGGCAACATCATGTGGCTTCCATGAGAGCTGGCATATCTGTCTTTACCTTTAGATCAATCCAAAAGTTTTGTTTTTCTTCTGCTGTTCTTCTAATATCATTAGCAGGAACAAACAGCCACTTAAAAACCAGAAATGGCAATATGGAACATTAGTAAAAAAAAACACAAAACCAAAAAAAAATCCCTGGTGTATAAAAACATGGAAGTTTATTTATACTCACACAAACTAAAATGCTGACAGCTACAAAGATGGATGACTTGAGTAGTCAAATGTAAGAGCTTTACTTACCTTTCATATCTGTGCTGGAGAATGAGAGTAAGGGGCATTTTCTATTGTAAACCATTTGCTTGAAGTCACTTAGGCAACAGGTTCAGTGATACACTGTTTAAATTTTGGTGTCATAACAAAACTTGGCACCAAATATGTCCATCCATATTTGTATATCTAGCCATATATGTATGTATCTATATATATGTGTGTATATATATGCACATATATATTACAGAGGAGTTCACACAGTTAATAGGCTGTGGAGGGAATCCAGGACAATTGAGAAGTTCAGTTTCTGAATTATTTTTTTTTAAATTTTCTTTCTTACAGATAAGCAGAATTAGAATTCTCTTAAAGTCAAAGACTACATTTCCATCAAAATGTGAACAGAAACTCTCTATTAAAAATTCCATACATTGGGTTGCCCATTGGTTTCAATGACAGTTATGGGCATCTGTGCAGACCTGCAACTGTAGTAGACCCTTAAAGCTTACTGGCCTTTTTGCTTAATATTTGCCCCTTTTTTTCCACTAAGAATATGAGCAAGACAAACCTATGGCAGCCTGAAGCCAGAGCTTTGACTGGAGACTGTTATTTGGTTCTTCAATCATATTTTGCTTGGAAATGAGGTGTGGTGTTTATCCTCCTTCCTGCTGAGCAGTCCAGAGATTTCCATCTTTGCTGCATCCTTTCTGGCACATGAAGGTGCATCCCAGCTGTACAGAGGTAATGGGAACAGGGCAAGAGTTTCAGGAGGAGCCAGAAGAGGGATGGCAACCAGCCCCCCCTTTGATTTACACCATCATCCCCTGAGGCCCATACTGAGTTATGTGCTGTTGTCCACCATGCTGTGGCCAAGCTGCCATCCACACCATGAAGTTGGTGGGAGAGGGTAGCCAAGAGACTGTGGGACCTCTCACCAGACCCTTGTCTCATCACATTCCTGGGCACAATGCTGAGCAGCTGCTAGAAGCATCTAGGATAACTGGGTGCTCCACTCAGTGACCCTCCCCAGTTTCCTATAGACTCTCTTTGCAGCTGCAGCCTTGTAACCCCCACAACTCTTCCCTACTTTTTTTTTTCCAACCTGGGAGATGACTGTTTTCCCCTGGATTTTCCCATTTTCTTCTAGCCCTTTGCCTGCACAAGAGAGCTGGACAGTTTTGGTAGAGCTAAACAGAGAATGGCAAACGTGGCAGCTGTGTTGCCTTGCCATTGACAAAGAACAGGAAGATTAGGACAGGACTGTGCCTCCCCCTTGGCATACGACACAAAGAAACAGGTCTCTTGATATCCATCCTCTACTCATGTTGCAGGGCAGAATTCAACACTGAGAGAAACAGAAAACTGAAGGAAAAGGCAAAAAAGAATTTCTAGCAATATTTTATTGGCTTGCATTGCAAGCGTTTTTGAGACAAAGGTACCACTCACTGAGCATGCATTCCAGTCATGAAAGACATAAATAATAATAATTACTATTTTTAATTTCACTTTATTGGCACTACCTCAAAGTTACATGTGTGTTATTCTTAGAAGGAAAACCATTAAAGCTGAACATTTTTATCAGTGAGCATCTAAGAAGTGGAAACTTCAAGCCGTGCTGACGTTTCAAAAAGCGGACCCCAAGTTTACGAGCTGCCTACATGATCTCCTTCACTCTATAGGACTCCTTGCTTTCTTGCAACATTTTGATTTAAGAAGGGTCTTCATATGATGCTCCTTAAAAAATAATTATTTTTCTGAGTATTGAGATGCTCAAAAAGAAAGACACTGACTTCAGGGGAGATTTAAGTGCTTACTTCATTGGACTAATTCCCAGCATCATTGGTGCTGAGCTGAAAACATATAAACATAATTCAGCTCTAAGCATGCAACTTCCATGATGGTGCCAAGCATGTAGAAGCAGGTCCTTAAATGGTCTTGATTTTGCTTCTATTTGTTAAGTCTCACTAGACCAGAAAGTGAGCATGTATGATAACCAGCTGGCAATCAAGGCTCTCACTAACGGACAGAGAAGTAAAAAGAGATCTTCACCAGACCATGTGTGTATAACAAAGTATCTGCTATAAAATGGTGGTTACTGCCACACTTCCCAATTTAAAGGGCAGCCCTGCTCCGAGCTTGGAAAAGTTAAATACCAGTCCTGAATTCCCAGACGTTCAGACCTGTAGAACCTCAGAGCATGGGAGATTTCTTGTAGTCCTGAGTGGGATGTCTGAATGGTGGACTCATCCGTTCAGCACATGGATTGCTTTGGATGGTGGAGGCACCATGGCACCAGAAGTTCAGGCATTGGCTTCTGTGAGTCACTTAGAGACACATTTCCAGGACACCAAGGCTGTATTCTGCACTGACCGTCTCTAGCTACTGCTGCTAAGAAAAACCACTGCTGCTCATCTAACAGCCTTCTGTGAACGAGATACAAGTATTCTTTAACCTTTTTAACATCTCAGCTGGGCACAAGAAGGTGAACAACTTCTGTCTTAGAACAGCAAAGAAATGAGAGATGTCTCTTCATTCCCAACCCAGAGGGCAGAACTATCACAGACTTGCATACAGGACAATTGTTTAATACGTTCACAAATCAATTTTATTAATTTAAAACAAAATTAATGAAGAAAAATTCTGTACACGATTGTGGACACAACACACTTTTTGTACAATAAGGCCCAGATAAACTTTGTTATTTTTTTCAGTCAGCGAGTGACTAAAAATTGAAAAGAGCCAAAGAAAAATAAAAAAAAGACAACCAATCCCCCCCCATCACTGTCTACTTTGTTTGAGGAAAAAAAGGCTAATTACAGTCTCAATTCTAAAAACTACCCACAATGTGCTTTATGATGTATGTGAGTACTGCATGAGTGGCAGCACTCATACTAGGTAAAGTAAAGCACATGTACAAGTCTTGGTAAGATCAAAACCTCTCTGTTGGTACTAAAGCAATCCACAAACATTTTATTCTAGCAGCAATATGATTCCTCCAATAGAGAAGGGTGTTGATTTGTAGCTACATTGGTGCTGTGTAGCTTTGCAGGTAGCTGTTTCGAGGCTGGTGGTTTTTTAAAAAAACAAAAGAAGAAAAGCCAGAAAAGGAACCAACAAAGGTGAGGCTTCTTTTAAAAAAGATATTTAACTGGGCAAAGGGAATTGGTACAATTCAAGCCAGAAAGTCAGACTAACAGTTTATTTAACCAAGTAGCTCACAGACTTCAAGATCAGAAAAGTCGCAAGTCACAGAAAGACACAGTCTAGTTTTGTCCTTTAAGTGAGTACAGACAAAAGCAAATTTTAACTCCTTGGTGATAACCATTTCAGCATTTCCATTGCCGGCAATGGATGTTATATCTTAGGAAAATCTGACTCCTGGTGGAAGAGGATTAAAAGACTTAAATGTATATGAGCATTCTTGTTTTACTTCTCCAAAATATTCTCATTTCTAATTTCTAAAAATATCAGTGATGATAGTTTCCTTCATTTTTGGATGAGACAAAAGCTATTCAGTACCAAGGTTCCAGTTTAAGTTACATCTTAAAATATATTTGTGTTCTTCCTCTATTTCTTTATGGAATGACTCTCCTAATTAATTTTTAATACTCTAAGAAAGGGTTAATATGTTGTCTTTAAAGGAGGAAACAAAAAGACAATAAAGGCCTCCTCTTCACTTATATTTTATCTATATTTGCTTTGACTGGGGGGGACACAAGAAATCAATCTTTTCATAATCAGAGTGGGTGAGAGAAGAAAATGGCAGAGAAACAGCTGAGAACAAAACCCAATTCCTATTGACACTTGACATCCATGCTTTTGGTCTTGACAAATTTATCTAAAAAAAATCCATTATCTACATATTTATATCCAACACATTGATAAGGCACTGCACAAATTTGTGCACACGTGGCCTCATTCTTCACCACAAGGCATTACTATCTTTCAATAGCATTTACCTTAACAATATGTAAAAGAATCATTCATTATTACAAATTTACACAAAAAATTCTTCCTGTACATGATTGTCTCAGTGATGTACCTATTAGTTTAAATTAGACATATTTTAAACTACTCTGTAATGTGCTAAAATCAAAAGTAGTTGCTGTACCATAAGGCAAAGGCTTATAATAGCCTTTAATCCTATTATACATATCCTCAGTTATATGATGTCAAAATATAGTCTGTTCATAAATAAGTAAAGATGTACAGAGTACCCTGGGTATGAGAAACCAAAAAGTAAACCTTCTTTATAAGAAAATTACTCCACTGGTATTTTGTAAAATCTCAGTCTTCATTGTGCAATCAAGTTTGCTGTGTTGAAGAAACGGCATGTGTCACATTGAAGAGGCTAGAAACTAAAAAGCATTTGCAGGTCCTTTTTCTTTTCTTCACAGGTATGAACCTCTTATTTCCTTTTCTTTCCTTTTTTTTTTTTTTTTCTTTTCTCTTTTCATTTCCTTTTTCCTTCTCTATTTCTTTTTGGTAGCAAATATGGTGAAGATGAGTTGTTCAAACACTCGCATGGCTTATTTTCGTTGGGCTCGCAGTACTGGAGCCGACAGCTGCTCTGCAGAACAAGACATGCTCCTCCATTTACTGAAAGGGCAAGGGTTAAGACCAATTGCAGCTGTACGTCAACATGCTGAAATCACACAGTTCTGTAGTCCAATGCTGACACAAGACACAGGCATCTCATCCACGGGCAGAAGGAGGCTCTGAGGTTTGAAAGTGCTGCTAAGCTGCTACAAGTACTCCAGTTCCAAGGCATGGTGAAGGGCCATAAGGTCAGAGTGGCTCGAGATCCTCCAAAATGGCATAGCATGCTGTGAACAGCACAGACAACATGTAAAAATAACCCCAAGCATTCTGGTATTTAGACCCACCCTTTGTCTTTCACGGGGATGAGAGAACAGTTGGGGGAGAGAAAAAGAGCTCTTAAAACCTTGAGTCCTACATGTTTATGTCTGGTTTCTCTGACCCACCCCCTAAGCATAAATTCTCAATAAGAGCAAATCTATTTACAATAGGAACCACAGCAAACACATCAGGAGATCATAAGGAAGGGAGGGACTTCTAATCTCTTTAAATGAAAAACAGACTTCAGAACATTGCAGAAGAAAATACTACTTCTGAAAAAAATAAGACAACATATACATGAAGCATGTGGGTAGTTTGAGCAAGGAAACAGAAAGAAAGCGAAGAAAGTAAAAGTGTTGTTTACTATCAAAATGTATTTGCTCCTTGTAAAACTACTCCTGGCAGATGAGTTAAAAACAGAAATGGTGATTCAGAATAACTCATGTGTTGTTCACATCACTTTGAAAGAATTTTATCCCAGTGACTTGTGTAACATTGGTCATTGCTAATACTGATCTTAAAACATCTTTTCCATATGGGACATTAAAATGAATACATATTTTTTTCCTATTAGTTGTAATAAAATCTGTCTGGAGCACACATACTTTTGCAAAGAATCTGAATAAACCAAAAACACAAATCCCAGGAAAAAGCACAGATTACCTCATTCATGAAGGGTAAAAATCTGATTAAGAACTATCTTTATACTTGAAACAGGGGATTGTAATGTCAACAAGAACTTTCGTGTAAATTTAAAAAAAAAAGATAGCCATTAGCTTTTGTCAGGAAATTCTTGTATAAATCCCATGGGAAAAGAGTTTCAATTCAACAGTATTCTGGAGGCTAACATGGCTGTATTCACCTTTTCAGTGGGTCAGTTTGTGTCCTGGCATCTTTAGGAGACAAACCGCAAGCAATTTATTATCACATTAGCTTCTAAGTTCCCCAAGCATTTTATCTATGACTTCTCGAAGAGGCTGTCATCATCCTACTTCAGCAGCTCCTGAGTAAATTCCTAATTCCAGTGAAATCAGTGGCAAAACTCCATCTCCTCTGTCACTTTTATTCTGATCTACTTTTTTCATTCTGATCTTCTCAAATTTCAAGTTAAAGAAAAATTTTGAAAACAATGTTAAACTCTCTGTTTCCAGCCGCATGTTTACCATAATTTTTATACCTGTCTCAGAAGGCAAACACCTTAGCACAGAGCCTATCACGTCTTCTTTGATATGACACTCCTGAGCTGAATGAAGATGCAATATGGATGCATCAACACGTGCCCACATTCAGAGTATGCCTAGCTTCTAGAGCAAAGGAATTTCTTCAGGAATAAAACAAATTGAACCCCAAGAAAACACCATTGTAACAGTTTCTGTTCTGCTTTGCTTTGCTCTAGAAACAGCTGACTGAATCTCAGCTTGAAGATAAATTCATGAGCGATGGCTGACAATGGAGAAAACAAAATTCAGAGACAATTGAGGTGTTTTTGGAAAAAAATGCTTATGATATTTCCAAAACACTTTTATAGATAGATCCTTTGCTTAAGAAGGAAATGTTAAACACTACAACACCTTTTTTTCTACATCTTCAATCTGGACTTACACTGTACTGTCTCTGTGCTCCACCAGCAATAGAAAGCAGATGTAGTTAGCTCACTCAGTTACAACTCCACATCCCAGTGTCTTCCTTGTCAGCTTCTACAGGCAGCTTACCCTCTGTGCTCTGCCAGGCCAGACACTGCTGCTTTCTAACTCACAGATTTCCTAAAGATGAACTTCTTGCACCATGTCCAGGAAATAAACCAGCAAGAGCAACATGAAATAAAAATTACTAGTCATGCCATTCTCTGGCCTTGGCAAAAGCTTCTGTGCACCTATCTCTAGCTTAGGCTGCAAGATCTTTCTGCAAGATCTTTCTGGCAGAATTTCTAATATCTGACAGGGGTACTACATCAAGAACAGAGGGACACAGGTTTGTGCTTGCAGCAGGTCTGTGCCGTGTCTGCCAGATGACTGCACAGGTCACTGATGTTCAGCTGAGCTCCTTTTCTTGTGAGGTTGCAGCTTCCCTCTTCTCTCTCAAACCCCTGTCAGGTAGGAAGCAGCTGCTCTCCCTGACAGCCTCCCTGCTCCTCCTCTCAGTCAGCTTGGCAGCAGCTCTGCCTTAGCCACTGGGTCAGGGAGGTGTAAATAGCACACCTATGATGTGGCGTGGCGAAGAGTTTGGTGGACACCTGCCCCTGCAAAGTGTCTCTGCAGAAGCCAAGAGTCAATGACATGGATGTCCTCCAAGGTCATGCAGCAAACCAATGAATAGGGAGAACTATAGGAATAAATTCTTGGCTTCCAGCTCCCACCTCATGCAGCTCCAGCTTCATACTGCTTCCCTAGTAACAACCTCAGCATCACAGAGCGTACACACACCAGGCAGATAGAGCAGTTAAAGACTCTGAATGATTTAACAGAAGGTTTAGCTTCTGCTAAATCAAATTACAGCCCTTCTTGCTAGATGCCCATGTGCAATATCAAGTTTTGGATTACCCTGTTTATGGGTCAGCTGTTGACGGTCAGATTTTAAACCAAAACTGCAAGCAGTCATTATTTTGACTATATCTTTCTATTTCAAATTCAGTAAAGTGTCCTCTGCTTTATTTATATCTGTCTGTGAAAGGAGTATACCTATATTTTCTCCATGTAGTTACAGGAGCGACGTGTGGAATGATACTAGAGAGCCTCATGAAAAAAAAAAAGAGGTTGTGTAAATCTCAGGATCATAATTATTTTCAGTTCTCCTGCATGTAGGTCAAAAGCATAGCTGCACACTCCCAAGAAATAAAACACGCCAGGAACGTGGTGGCTGCACGGGGCTGGAATCTGCACTGACGCCCTGGGCATGGCTGAACGTGGCCAGTTCAGGTTCCTATCAGTCTGACCCTACAGTACAGCCTCCAGAGCTGTGAGGAGGGGAAACAAACCCGAGACACATCTATATATATCTGTATGTTTGTGTGTATATAGAGTCTCACACACGTGTTCAAATATATGCATGTGTTTTCATGAGGCATGTACACTAAATTTCACCCTAAAATAATAAATGATTGTATGAAACTAAAACCTTTAAAGTAACAAAATTATCATACATAACCTAATATATTATTCCTGTATTAACATACACTGTTTATTCACATCTATTTAGCCATGTCAAAAGCAGCAACACACCCATGAGACGGAAGTACATTTTCTCTTACCAAATGACTGGGCAAGAGATCCTTGGTATATATATGTACTAAATATTGCCTTTAAAAAGCCATCCCTGCCAACACTCAGCACACATGTCATGCAGAACACTTCTATTCTGAGCAAAGCAAGAAATGCCCATCTCGCATTTGTTGCTGTGGGAGAGTGGATGACAAATGCTAACCACTAATAAATAGGTGGTGAAACTGGATGCATTAGTATCTAATGAAACTCTGCGTGTACTATTTCAACATCTTCCAAGTAAATATGGAGATTCTGTCTTTTAAAAATCATGATTTTTTTGGTAGCTGGCACTTAGTAACAAAACATCTATGAATTTTTAAATTATTTGATTTTGATGACATTTTGAAATTAAATATGGTGGCAAAAGTTTGAATTTGGTTTTGATGTAAAAAGCATAAAAAATGAAACTACCAATTTATTAAGCCTAATAATTAGAGTATTTTTAAATAACCTAAAATATTATGCTATTTTATTTCTGAAATAGATGTAATTTCATTTTCAGCATGTACCTACTAAAAGTGCAAAACTTCAGCTAATTTTCTCCACAAAATAGTGTTTCTATAAATACACATGCAAAACAAATCCATTTTTTGATAGCAACACCAAAAAGTGCAGACTACACTCTCTCCTCCTTCCCTTAAATGAATACATATTTATACAAAAAACTTACTCCTGAGATTTGTGATGTATTTGAATAGAAAACTCATCAGTTTTTGTCATCTTTCACAGTATTTTTGTTGTATTCCTGCCAGATTTGCTAAGCGGCCGTCTTTACTTCCTACCCCAAACCTGACCAGCACAGTGTGACTGTGAGCTTAAAAGCAGTGGCATATTGGATACCCATTTATATTCTATTTATTGCTCCACAAAATTTATGATTTTTCCTCACTATTTCCCTCCAAGACAGCATGACCATTTTGGAGACAAAGGGAGAAGTCCATTTGCCCAGGCTCTCCTGAATCACCTGATGTAAAATCCAGCTCCTCAGTGCAGAGAGCCTTTGTCTCTTCTAACAAATTAGAAATCCTTTGGAGAATTCTCCTAAGCAGAAAAATTCAGGAGTTGGGGTTTTTCTGTCTTATTTCCCGAATATGTCCCCAAAAGCAAAGGCAAATATGAGCTCAAACAAAACAAAGCAAAACAACAAAACAAAAACAAAACATAACAAAACAAAAAACAAAACACAACTTCCAAACCCAAAACACAAAACAAACCAAAGCAAACTAAAATGCTGAGACAATGGAGTCTCTGGCAGAAACGTGCAGGAACTTATACTGAGAATAGCTGTGTCACCGCAGCGGCACTCAGAGGCGGCGGCTCTGACCCACATGGTGCCAGCACTGGTGCCAGCAGCTCCTGAGCACTCTTTGGTTTTTCACATTGGTTGCTCTCTGCCCTCCTCTCCCTCTTTTCCTGGGGAAGCTGATATGAAGGTAGGAGCCTTTGTGTGAACCCTGGTGTTACAGCCAAGCTGGATGGTTGCTGCACTCATCCAGAAGGGTACGATTATTTCTCAATCAATTTCCACAATGCAAACCTCCAGAGAATTTCAATTGTCTCACCAAATATTTTGCTGGAAGTCACAGCTAAACAAAAGTGTTAATATCATAGTTTGACTGATGCTACCAGAAATGTATCAGTGTGCAGTTTCTTCAGTGTATTATATTTGTTTACATCAAGCAAAAGAGGCATTTTACGAACAAACTGTTTATCCTAAAAATGTTTCTTAGTAAAGCAGTGATCTTTTAAACGGTATTAAAAAGTTTTTATTATTGAATTTTTATACTAATGTCAATTAAAAAAAAAGATTTTAAATGTGCCTTTTATTTTTCCTACTGCTGTATTGACTCAAGATTTTCCATGAATGATGGACACAAATGAAAATCTTGTTTTATGGTGAAGCAATTTATTAATAGATTGGTAAATTATTTCTAATAATAAACCTTAACTTTCTTACCCCCTAAGCTGGAAGCTCAACTTTTTTTATTCACTGAATGAATATAGAATAAAAAATCTTTTGAATTAAATAGGTTTGAATTTATATGCTCACTTGAAAAGACTCGTTACAGTTTACATGTAATCAATAAAGTGCTAGCTAAAGAAGGGTGTACTGTTTATGCTCCAAGTAGTGTAAAGAAACATATATACACTAATGGCTTCACCACAGGCCAAACCCCTACAGGAAAGTGCTGTGCAAAAGGTAACAGAGGACCTGTCCCTTCTCTGAGAATAACACAAAACCTGACATGTTGATGGGAAGGAAGGCGAGAAGGAGTCAGCTACCAAGATTCAGGGGATAAGCACAATAATGGGGTGGTAGGTTGCAGGACAGTTATGCCACTTTGGATTGATATGCTTTGGGTACTTTAGTGGAGGTAAAGCTTCTGTTTTGTTTGTGTGCTCTCCAGAGAAGGTCCAGGCTTCTACTGTTTTTTAATACAGCAATACTATTTATTCCTTAGACAGGGCACATGCCTTTAACATGGATCATGGTACACACTAGGGTGCATTCCCGTGCTTGCTCCTCCTAGTGACTCTAAAAAAACCTTGAGGAGCAGATAACCAATAAGACATCATCAGAGTTGGAAGCAGCTCCTCATACTGCAAGGCACTGGGTGGTTTCTGCTCTTACAGGATGTGAAGGACAAAATTAAAGAGGCCAATCCTGCTTTCACAGTGTGAAATGTTGATTTCTTATTTGATGGAGTAAGAAGCAGGACAAGAATCACAGAAGCATTTTCTAAATCAGATTGATAGTTTATGCAGAAAGGCAGGACTGCTGATCTACTTATTGACTTCTCTGGCATTGCTGCAGCAGATAATTTAATCCAGAGAATCTAACATGCTTTCAACCTGAAAATTCCTTCCACCAAGAAAGAATACACAGAAGTAATTGCACAAAGGAACTTTCTATACTGCTACTCCTCTTAGTGACTGGAAAGGCTTTTACTTAGGCTTTTCTGAATCATGTTTCCTGTTGAAAAAAGCATTGAAATAGATAATATTACCAAAAGGACTACTCCTGCCATTATCATATACAACACTATTTCACCAAGCAACAGAAAAGGAACAAAGAGAAGGAATTCCCCCCACCCCCTGATCTTAAATACAGCTTTTAAAATGTAATCATTTGCAGCGGGAAAACATTTCTCTGCAAAGATGAAAGGCATTTCTGAAGGAGAAAGGAGCAAACTGTTCCCGTCAGTCTGCCAAAGGGATATATGAAACTGAGACTCTGCAAAGTGCTGGGACGAGCCGGGAACCTACCCGCAAGGCTTCAGGGGCACAAAACCCAGATTTCATGAAGCAAAACCAGTCAATGGTTGTTAAAACACCATGTGGACTAATTAGTTTCACTTCTCCAATTTAGAAAGTCACAGTGGAAAGAGATAGGAGTATCACAGAGAGTTTTGTGGTAAAAAAGCAGCTGTGTAAAAGCAATTTATCTGTGAAAGGAAGCAAGAACAGAAACACCAATTTTCCTGCTCTTTCTCCTATTATTCAAATAGCCAATGTTATGCCTCATTCCTCCAAGCAAAGAGTGTGTATCTCCAGACTGTCTTAGGTAGAATAGCAAGGCTAGAAATAATGCCTATTATTTGTGAGTGGGAAGTGTTACTTTTGATGCAGCTTAATTTCCATTGAAAAAAAAAAAAAAGTGAATTTTTCCCTTCTTCTCAGTGGAAAGCAAAAAATAATAGACAGTCAAATAGTATCCTCTGCTCAGTTACCTGAGGTTATGAATGCAGGCCAAGCCACAGGTTGTTGCCTGAACGCAGAATCCAAATTATGGACACACAAGAAAACGGAAATTCCTGTATACCTACTCCAGTCCTACATGTCTTTTCAAGGTGTGACATATATGTATTTCATACAGTCAAACAGCATACTGCCTTTGATCAGTAAGAATCACCATATTTTGCTTACATTCATAACATCCTATGTGGTATTTTGGGTTGCCAAGAAAAACAGAGCTATTAGTTCTTGGCACAAAAGCCAGGGTCCATTTTCTGGCCCCTTTTTGAAATACATCAAACATAAATAGTTTAATGTGTCTTTTGGAGAACAGCAGGGCAAATCATTATCTATAGTCTTACCCGCCTCTCTACTAGATATGGTCAACAGAAACTTCATAAGGCGAAGATATCCAACCTAAATGTCAATGCATGCTGTCCCATGTTGAAGAAAAGACAATTAGTCAGACTCTTGAAACCAACCCTCACCTAAAGAAGGTCATTACCTTTTTTGCACCTTGCTCTTCTTCGACACCATCCCCTATAACAACATACACTACTTTTCTTCCAAATCTTTGAATTATTCGTTCAAAACAACTTTCTTTTCCTGAAAGAAAAAGATCAGACTGTTCAGGGTAGGTGGTGACGAGATGACATCAAATAAATAACTTTTTAGCCTGGATTTCCCCAACCCTTGGAATTCTTAAATAGAGCTACAGGGAGAGAAGAGTCTGTCCCTCAGGATGGTGTATCAAGGCCGATCGCAGCACAGACATAGCATACTAGAGGTCCACAATATCACCTTTCTTGTCTCATTCCCTAATATGACACAGGTTTTGTGGGGAATGTCCCTACCAGGAGAATTATCTACCATTTGTTTATGACCAGTAGTCCAATTTGAGTAAATTGATTGAATCTGAGTTGAAATTCTAGCTTTTTCTCCAAAACCTGTGACAAGATTAATCACAGCTCCTAAAACAGTAGTACCCTGACTTAGAAGGTCACCCAAAAGATTTAGATGTAAATGCCTGTAATCCAATACATGGGCCACGTCCTTGATCCTGCACTGGCATCCATTAATATGGGTCATTCCTTGCCTGCACACACCTAGGGAAATGATCTCAGTGCTCCAGCCCTATGCACAAGTACCATAGAATCACAGAAATGTTAAGGGATGGAAGGGACCTTAAAGATCATCTAGTCCCAACTCACCCTGGCATGTGCCAGGACACCTCCCACTAAAATGGGTTATCCAAGGCCTTACCCAACCTGGCCTTGAACACTGCCAGGGTTGGGGCATCCACAACCTTCCTGGGCAACCTCTTTCAGTGTCTTGCCACCCACACAGTAAAGAATTTCTTCCTAATAGCTAACCTAAATTCCCTCTCTTTCAGTTGGTACCCATACTGGGAAGCTTCAGGTACTGGTATTGAGAAGCCAGAAAGAAAGCAAATGCTTAGGGCTGAGTTTTCTCAAATGTCCTCTTTCTGAAAGGTCACTTTAGTCTGGCCATAGGACATGCTAACCTGTGTGTCTACAGCAACAGATGGGAAAAAACATGTTTTTTTAAAATAGTTATTTCAGCTAAAGAACTATAAAAGCACAAGAAAAAGTAAGTTGGAAATTAAATGAAGTTTTCTAGTCATTAGAGAAGCACAACTACTTAATGATACCCTTTAACAGTAGTGCCAGGCATAAGAAACATCCAACACTAAGCTGAAACAGCATTTGAGTATTATGAATCATGTCATGTTATGAAAATCTCATGGTTTCCTGTGACAGTCAGTGACAGAACACATTTTTCCAAAAACACCCTTCTATCCCATGTATGTGAAGTCACAAGTGAAGATTTATTAAAATATGTTTTAATTAAAATGTGTATTTAAAGTATTGTATTTCAAAGTTATAATTTACTATACATTTTTGACAGAGGGCACTGTAACTTTAATATCCAGGAAACAGTTTTAAATCTCTTATGGTAATACTTTCAAATTTCTCCATTAAACTCTGAACAAATTTTTGTTTTGTCTTGTTTAAAAAAAAAAATCAAAAATATCCCACAATTTTTTCTTGATGATTTGAGATTGCTGTATTATAGATACTTAAGAACACATGAAAAATGTTTTTGTGTAGCCCACAATTTTGAGGGAATCTGAGAAAGAACAGATATGTCATAATCACATTAAAAACTACAAACAGCGTTGCCATCTGGTCTGGGGTACTTCTGCATACTCAGAATAACATCTTTTATACTGAACCAGAAAACAGAAATAAATATTTGCCTGGCTGAAGCTTATTACAGTCAGTATGAAGAAACTTAAATAATTACATTCTACAGCAAAACATTCTTGCTTCTGGTAAATTGTTTACCAAAATTTGCTCCAGAGCCCATGAAAACAAGTGGAGCCAGGGCTTACCTTTACAGAATTTCCCCTACTGCTACTCCAGGGAGACTCCGGTGTTCTGTACTTACAGCCTACTAAAAAGCCTTCTCAACTGCTACACAGCCCCACAGTTTTGAGAAATGATGGAAAAAAGGCAACTACATTTCTTCCTAACAGAGACTGCACCACTGTTAATAGAGCTATACAAAGCTTTTTTTGCTGGATCATGACACATTTGAAAAGCACTTTTAGAATGCTTTAGCAATGTTTCATGAGGATCAGGTGCTACTAATCTCTGTATTTGCTACCGTGAAAGCATGTTAGAATTAAATATAGGCGACAATACCTTTTTTTTATTTAGAAATACAGCTTTAAATATATCACAACATGATAAAAATAGCTCACCTATTTTAGTTGCACTGTAAATATTCTCTATGGGAAATACAACCCCTAGTCCATACAACAAGACTTTTGCCAGAGCTGGAATTAGCTGAGTAGTTGTTACGAGAATGTTCACACAGTTTGTCCTATGAAAGAGAAAATGCATATATCCTTTTTTAACAAAGCAAAACAGAAAAAAAAACCCAAAACAATAGAAGGAAAATATTATCACTCCCATCAGAACCCCTCAATATTATTATTGCCACTTAAAAAGAACATCTCTTTTTTTACCACCTTGCAGATGGGCAAGGTGTGGCATGGTCAGACAAGAGTAAGGAATGAGGGTAAGGTCCTCCAGGTTCAGCATCTTGCCCATCAGACCAGCCAGCCTGTTCCAGATCATCATCAGACACCCAAGAGCTTCCTTCGTACTTTTAGTACTCACCTCGAATGAATGAGGGTGAGTGCTTTCAGTGCAAGTGTTAACCAAGAATCTGTCAAAGCTTCAATTTCTGCTCTTAGTTGTAACCAAGCCTCTCTTTTTGCTGGACCAAGGAGACCTGTGGAGTAGACAAGAGCATGTCTGTGCTGGTATTAAATAGCGCTCTGTCATTTTCCTTTGCTTTCACTAGCTCAGACAATTTTCCACACACTGCAAACTAAACAGATCACTAAGCATTACTGTGCTAAAAAAAGGAGTAGAAACCAGTTCTTCCCATTTACGACCTCTGATCTGCGTTTGTTAGATACTCCAGAGCCACTTGCCTCCAACGTTGTTTTTGTAGGTGTTGTATATTTCTTTTACTCGTCTGTAGCGGAAGGCCAGCTTGCGCATCCAGTCCACGCCTCCGCGCACGCCGGTCGCCAGGCACAGGTTGGCACTGGTGGCAGCCGCGGGGAAGCCGTCTGTTCCGAAATTGTACGTGCTGGGCAGACAGAAAAAACCCCACACGTTAACAAAAGGCAACAGGCTACATCGAACCACCAGCTGCTCGCTTGGCTGGGCTGCACAGAGGGTCGTTAAAAGAGAGCAGGCTACTGTGAGCATGCCAGCAGCCCATCACTTGCCCAGGCAGGAACTGGCAAACCAACTATTTATCTTAAGGAGTTCTCTTGTACCTTAAATCTTGACCGTTGTCGTCTGAAGACACGTCATCAATGTGAACCTGGTCGCATTCCTAAGGTGACAGAAAAATTTTATAATTGTTTTGGTTTTGCGAATCTTGAAAACAAAGCTATGGAAAAAATCTATGAACCATCTAGTTATCAGGGATATTTTTAATTGTGGAAATCAGTAGATGGCAGTCTTGTTAAAACAACAATTTTACCTATTCCTTGTGCTTATTTCTTAGAATAAATGCACACCATCATTAGCTACTACTGTAAAATAGCTTTCCAAAAACACGTTTTTGTGTTTAGAAAGGAAAGTGGTTAAAAACAATTAGCATATGTGTTCCATAAACGTTCTTGTAGCCTTTCAGGTACCTTAAAACATCATGCTGCTCAAAGCTGATTCAGTCAGTGCATAAGTGTAACTGAAACCAGACATTTTGGTAAATGTAACATATTAGAAAAATTAAACCTGATGCTAACCGCCAATGAAATTATGACCTCTGATTGCTGTTGAGCCACACACCAACACAGCCTGAGGCCAGTGTTTCAGAGGAGCGCAGATGAAAAATCTGTTCCTAGTTTGCCATTCATTTGAGAGTTGTGAGTTTCCTTCTCTCTCTTTGGTCTTAGTGCATGAAAGCAGTATGCCAAGATGAAGAAAATATGAACAGAAATACCCAAATCAAACCATCTTTCTTCAGCAGCTTGTCTGCAAACTAATGCAATGCATTAAAAATTAGCTTTGTCCATCACTAAATTAAAAATTACAATGCATGTTGCTTATCCACAAAAAAACCTCATTAAAACATTACTATTAACATTTTAACTGTTGGCAGGAAAACAAATAAACCTCTGACACTCTAGATCAATATCAATTCAATGCTTGTAACAATAATGGATTTTAATTATTTTAATTATTTCCTCTTCTCTCTCCTAATGTGAAGATCTATAACAAATATCTCTTTTAAAGATTAAAATGCTGCAATCCTTTATTTTTGTGTAGCTTTCCTCTGAACAAATTTTTCTCTCTCCGTGGATTTGTGAGGAAGGGAGGGAAGATAGAAGTGGAAAGAAACTCAAACCAGCTGTTCCCTAACAGAATTAAAATCATGACCCTCAACCCTTTTTCTAAAACATCTATTTTCCAGCCAACCCTCTCCCAGCAAGCAGCAAGCTCCAAGGAGGAAAAGACTTTGACCCTGTAACCTTCTCCTCCTCTCCTGAGGTCAACAACCTCAGATAAGAAAAAAGCTGAAGAAGCCTATGTGGCCTCACATGATGGCTGTGGATTCTAGATTTTTAAAAACATTAGTTTACGAAAAATGCCTGAGAAACTTGAAATGTTTTGAAGAACAAGGTGTGGTCTTTTGCACTTGTACAATATATTCTTACTGTAATGCTTACTCTTATGTATCTTACACATAGGCAACTTGTGCTAGAGAGAGAGATAAGAGTGACAACCAGCACAGGAGAGACAATACTACATTTGCTCATATTTAACCACCATACAGTGAATTTCCTCCTCAAGCAGACCAAATGCATTAGATGTACAGACACAGCTGAAACTGCAAGTGTGAGCATACGTTGCCAGGCTTTGGAAATCAACTTGGCTGAAAAAAGAGACAGAAGCTTCTTCAGCAAGTTATCAAATTCACATAATTTTTTACTCTTTTTCTGTTTAAAGCTGAAAGCAAATGTCCATCCAAATGCATACCACATTAACAATTCAAATATCAGCTGAGTGTAAACTAAAGAAGAGACACCCTCCTGAATTCATTAGCTTCCTGCTTTAGTTATTCTTCCACTGCTCAGTGATTTTTCCTTCCCCAGCTTAGAAACTATGAATGACAACTGCAACAAGCTGCTGGAGAAGAGAACCCAAAATAGAAATCTGTGAAAAAGAAACTATTCTTTTAGTAACCACAAAACTAAAGGAAGGAGTAGAAGCTCATCTTCTCAGAGCAGATGAAAGAAGGAATAATGCAAAAAATATCCAAATTCAACTCTCTCAGGGAAAAGATAGAACCAGGAAAAATGAGACTACTGCATCTTAGATACAATGGTTAGAGAGAACCTGGGGACTTGGAACTTTAATTCACAGTGCAAGATCTTGGGACCATGACAATCCTTGGGACATGACAGACATTCTCCTCTTCTGTCTAACCACCTTAGTAGGTAGAAAGTGAGAACTACAGTGATACATTAGAAATAGAAATTGTGGCATCAAAAGAAAGAGGTATTTTGGAGAGAAAAACCCAGAAAAAAAATAAGAGACTAAAAGTTGGTGGGGCAAAGGTGCAGAAACAGTGTCAAGAACGGAAGAAAAATGAAGAAAATGTCACAAGCACCACAAATTTTGGACAAAATACTGAATATAATAAGAGAGAGATAGTGTCCTCTTTTGTCAGGAATAAAAGAAGGAAAAAGTAAGGAGGGGAACAAAGCACAGGAGATACATGTTATAATTTGGAAAGGATTAAAGCCCAATATGATTGACACTACGTTCGAGCTAAAGGGAGGTCACAAACAGTGCACAACTTTTGAGTGGCAGGGCATGTCTTTGAGGCTAAATGTGAGCTTTGAATGCCAGGTATTTTTTCATGCTGTCTAGCTGACTTGGACTTTGGGCTAATGAGTGATGGCTGCATTTTTCAACCCCTGAACATGGTAAGGAAAAACATTCATTTAGCAATGTGTCTTTTAGCAGGGAAGTTATTTAGGGGTAATTCTTCAAAGCAGCCAGTTACCTGCCCATCATTAATTAATCTGCTCCATCCTTCCAACAGAACTCCTTGTATTTGTTTTCACCTGCTTGGTTTGTGTGTAGCATTCTGTTTGTGAGACACCTGAGACACTGCTCAGTCCTCTGATTAGATATAAGCAAGCACACACAGAGTCAACAACTTAAAACAGCAGTTAGCTCAATATGTACCACAATCAGGGGTACGGTAAAACACTGCCCAAAAAATGAAGTATGCCCTTCCAACAAGAACACATAGACTCTGAAATGTGGTATATATACACATAGAAGCTAAAATCCTCAAGTACTTGTCAGAAAGGCTTCTGTGAGGGGAGCTGACTTACCACCGGCCAAATGGCCATCCAGAAAAAAAAGTTTGCTTGCAGGCTTATGATTTCAAACTTTCACAAATGTATCTGACACTTTTGTGAAATTTTCATAGGAAATACAGTACTAGAATTCTTCCCCTAATTTCTCTGGCAAAGTGATATCTGAAACTAATACTGAAAGTCCCTGTAGAAACACTGTTATTTATGCAGATGTATTTTATTATGACAGAATCAGTTTAGCAGTCAAGTCCAAAGCAGAAAATTAAAATTGTGGGACTCTCTTTTAAAATAGGCTGAATTGGCAAGTAAGGAGCAAAATATCCTGTGGCTGACATATAAAGCTTATGCAGCTAGCTGTGTTTTGTTCCTACAGGTGTTGACCTTGCAATGTCAGTGTATCCAGTTTGAAAACTTCAGGAGAAACTACAAGTGATAACATGTTTGTACTAACGATTTGTATTTCAGTCAGACAGGCTGAGATGCAGCTCTGCACCTCCGGATCAATCCCTGAAAAGCAAAATGCACTTGGTATCATTTAGAGATAATATTTTCAGGAAAAATGGGAGTGTCAGCATGTGTAACTTGGCAAATCTATGGACAGTAGCTTAAGAAGTTACTGCCCACGTTGTCCTTTTTTGCTCTTTCATGCAGCTAGGTTGCATGGATCCATGTGTTTGTGTCCCTCAGACCTTTCTGTGCCACAACTGGTAGCTTAGCTTGATTCTCCTGCAGCAGCCCAATTAAACCAACAGATGTTGCATGGAATAATTGAGACTTGTTTCTCCATTCCCTTCCATCAGCTCTGCTTTGGGGCTTGAAGCAGCAGCAGATATGTGCTTGCAGGAGCAACTTAAAGCTGCTGCAATCATTAGCTAAGTGAATGTCTCCAGTGAAATGCAGCAAGCCAAAGACAAACAGCAATCAAAAATGAATGACTAGGTGAGTCTAGCCTAAGATTTGTACATGGAAAGCTTATGTCTTCTCCCTCCTCCATTCCCAAAGCATTTGTTAACTTCTTCCTGCTAAGTTGTCTTCCTTCTCTTTTCTGTTTTTGTATGACGAGCCAAAAACTCCCAGAGATGCTCTGCAGTCATCATTCACAGCTCTTAAAATGCCTGGACCTATGTAGTCCTCTGGAATCATTCCTTTAAACTAACTTAGGATCTTTTTATAAAGATTCATATGCAAAGCATTAACTTATGGCAGAAATGTTCTGCAAATATTTATATTACTTTACTCCCTCACTACCACTCGTCAAGTTGTGTACTTCTGCCATAATTATGTAAAATATGCTTCACTACTCAATTTACTGTAGGAAAATTAATAACAATAATAATAATAAAAAAGGAGATTAAGGCTGTTATAAGAGTTCTCTTATCTGTGCCAATACTACATGCCAAGTGGAGTGACGCAACAGCTAGCATGCTGATCCTCTACATTTCTGTGTTACAAAAATAACAAAAATAAAACTAATAATTCTGCTGTCTTTGAATAAACACTGACATAAGGTAACTCTGGAAAAGTCTGCACATTATAAAGGGGAATAATGTGAATAATATTAACATAACCTCAGAGGATGCCGAAGTATAACAGTTTCAAGTCTGCTGATTATAGCTAAAATACATTTCCACATTTGGTTAAATTTCTTAATTTACCGTGAGAAAACTAACACCACACTGCCAACTAATTGTTTCAATACCTTAGTCTGCAAAGTCAAATGAGAGAGGAAAAAAAACCTCTAACCAACAACCACCCTTCAGAATGAGCTATTTTCATTTTGCCTTTACATCAGCGGGCCCATTGAGACATCCTGGAAGCTGGCCAACTCACAGGAAATGATTGCTGGGATTCTCTGTTCCTCTCATATCTGTCATTACGCAATTATATCCACTGCTTCATTTTCCCTACTGAACAGTAGAGAAATTTGGTCATGTGCATGTGAGAACAGATCTAGCAAAACAAGTTAAAGATGCAATCCTTTATAAATGTGATGTATCTGAAAATAATTAAAAAAAAATCCCCAAGCATACACTGCTGTGTTTTTAATGCAGCTTTTTATGACAGAAGTACCTCTGTTTATGTCTTTTCCAGGGATAAGATATATACCCTTTTAGCTGTATACACCCTTTAAGGCCATTATCTGCTCCATGAATACTCATCATTCCTATTAGCCATCACAACCTGCTTCTTTGGGAATCAGAGAGTTACAGATTGTCAGAACTCTTTTTTTCCAGGCAACAATTATGTATTACAAAGCTAGTTTTTGAACAACCATTTAACACCCCCCCCACCAAAATGCTGATTTCTACATTTTTTTACTCATAGTTGTGACCACCTTCCAGCAAAATCAAAAGCAGATTGCTTCGACCAACCTTAATTCTAATTTTAGACAAATAACATGCAAGGACCCTAACACTATTTACAAGCATTCATTAAGCTTTAGAAGTAAACCTCTGGCTTTTACTTGGCTAGAAGGATAAAATCTCTGGTATCTACAGGTTGGAAAATTGAACAACAGCACATCTATATCCTCTGTGTGTTTATATATATACATATATATATATACACATATATAGTATGACCTGTACCTAATGCTCCTCTACTGTACTTCTGTGCTTGCTAAATATAAAAAAACCCCTCTGCACTTCCTTTCAAGCTGAGGCAACAAAGGCTGAAGTGCTGAACTTCCTAAGCCGTCATCGCGGAGCGCCTGTTAAGGCACGGCACAAATCCATGTGAAAGAGCAGGGACTGCGGTTCGCAGGTTCTCAGCACTGGCACTCAATTGGCAGGACCTGTCATCTCTGTCTAGCCTGCACTTTGTGACCCTAACATTTTCTCTTCTTTCCCACCACAATTATTCGGCGCTGAAGAAAAAAAGGTGCAGATTACCTGTGGGTCAGGCACAGGATATTAAGAACAAAGAGAGTTCTTGAAATCCACTTCATTCTGTCTGACAATTTGTGGATGAACAGTCAAGGAATTAAATTGGGCTGTGAAGGCTTTCAAAATGCTCCCTTTTTAAACTTAAGACTATGCAGAGAAGCTTATAGTGTAAAAAAAGTCCATAAAAATGCTACCAAACCCCCCCAAATCCTATCTTTTATTGTTAAAATAGAACATCAGAACAACAACAAAAAAATTATTATCTATATAACGTATTTGCTGTTATAAACACTGAGGACTATGAACTGAAATTATTTACTAACTCTTTTTCACAGCCAATGACTTTAAAGTTCTCTTCTGCAACAAACGTAACCCTTTTATAACACACAATGTATGCCATTCTTTTCTAATAGAAAAAGTGATTAAAATCCTACTTTGCTTGCTCACATCAACAAATGCATTTGGATCAAATATGATACTCCTAAACTAAACAGCGTTTATTCCAAAATAAATCAACAGATCTTATTCTGCAACTTGTGTTTATTGAAGTAGCTATGCTAAAACCAAGGTTTACATCTTCATTTCCAGTACACCTTGTAAGTGGAAGAACCCAATTTAAAATAAAAAATAACCTAAAGAAGTAGAAAGCAGTGTGCCAGCTACATTCCCACAGCAAATGAAAACTGTTTTGCTAGTTTTCTTTACTTCATACGTTTCATGAAGCAGATATTTCAAGAACCCATATTATCTCTGTATATATTACTCCATACACTGAAATCTTTCTATTGAAAAGGAAGACCAAAAAGTATAATCATACCTCTAGCAGAGGGTCAGCAGAACCCAGGACAATCACAGTAAGTGCAGTCCTCTAAACCCCAGAGCTTTCTTGCCTGCTATAGCGTGTAAATTTGTTAAGATTTCGGTTCAGAGACAATCCTTATTGTTCTGAATACACTAGTTACATTCCAGTTGTCCAGACAAGATAAAACATAAAATTACTATAGTTCTGTAATATATCAATTTACTCAGAGAAGTGTTTTAGAATGCCACTCTAACAATCAATTCTTGCTCCAACTCTGATGAAACAATTTGTTATTCTATTTCTGTATGTTTTGCAGGAAAAGTGAAGAGAAGAGGGTGGATGCCAACAAAAGAGTTTTACCAATATATAGAAATGGCTAAATAAAACTCAAGTGTATCTGCGTAGAGAGTCTGTGTCCCTCCTGGAGAGAACAGTGTTAAGTTCAAAGTGTCAAATTACCTGTATTTTTAAAGGTCAGCACTTCACATGTGTTTAATTGCTCTGTTTATGACATGATTCCTATTATCTGCTAATATACACTTTTGTAAAGAGAAAAAATTTCTATGATTAATGAAAGAAAGTGAAAATAAAATATGAAGGTTTTTTAAGACGTAAAAAAAGCCATGAATCTCATCAGAATCTAATGAATTATTCCCAAACACATTAACTTGAAAGTATACTTCTAGAAACATGTACATTTTGTTGAAACTATACACTAAAGATTGTTAAAAGATATTTAAATTTTAAAGAATCTAAAAATTAAACTTATAAAAAGAAAGACTTTTCCACAAAATCTTTAAAATAATGTCTCATTTCTCAGGAAATAAGGGATTCATGTGGAAATTTTCACAAGATGATCTAAGCTGTGTCTTTCAGTTCCACACAATCAATCAATTTAAACTTGCAGCGTCTTGGTGGTGTTGATAATCTTCTAAATGCATGTGTTTAAAATGAAAACTACAATGATTTGAGTGACTGAGTCTCCCATCTTTGTAATTGACTGCTAATGAGACAAAGCCAGGGTTTAAAATTCTCTCTGCTAACCTTGCCGGGACAGACAGCAAAAACATTTTCTTCTACTGACAGCCTGAAGACCTCTCCACAACACTTTGAATTTTCTCTTTTCTTTCCCATTCTCAGTGTTGTGGGGCAGAGGGCAGGTGTTGACTCCTATGCTGCTGCTCAGTGGCAGAAGTAGGGAGTGAGCTGACCCATCACTGCCTTGCCCAGCCAGAGCAGAGGACAACCATCCTTTGTCAGAGCTCTAGGGGTGCCAGCTAGAGAGACAAGAGTTTTTGTGTCACCTTACAGCCTGTGGTGGTTGAACACCAGCTGGCAACTCAGGGAGAAGCAACAGAAAGGAAAATAAAGTGACAAAGCGATGCTATGAGCATGGTGGGCTCCTGGGTATTTCAGCTCAGCTGTACATGGGCAAAGAACAACCTATGTGATCCTCTTGAGAAAGGAGACCATATAGGCTCTATTTTTAGTGGCACCTAGCATGAAAGGTACTTGTCATTTGCCATGTGCAAGAAATTAAGTGGTTAATAAGTTGCATAAGCCTATAGGAATGGTCTTCTCAAGTAAGCAAAGGAGGTATTTGTTATTCTTTGTAGCTCTAACACTCGTGAACTACAGCAGCACATTCCACAACAGCCAGGCATCTTGCATTTCAGATGGTTGAGGCTGTGAGCTGTGTTTTGCACACACCAGCAAAGCCACAGTTCTGCCTGAATGAAGACTTTGTTTTGCATTTTTGTTCATTTACCTACAGCTACATGTGTGATGTAATTTGGTCCCACATTCATGAAGTGAACTTCATGAACTTTCTGCAAGTCACCCATGGTGGTAGTATCACACAGATGAGAAACTATTTCCAGTCATTCCCTCACACGTGTATTAGGGAAAACTCTGTACCGTGATTTGTATTTCCTT